>OX451736.1:1760518491-1763322147 GCA_948472305.1 Vicia faba | reverse complement strand
TATATATATATATATATATATATATATATATATATATATATATATATTATATATATATATATATATATATATATATATATATATATATATATTATATATATATATATATATATATATATATATATATATATATATATATATATATATATATATATATATATATATATATATATATATATATATATATATATATATATTCTTAAAAGAAAATTAGGGTTTTTACCCTTAATAAAAAATAATCTTTTATTTATTTTTTATATATACATTAAATATTTTTTACATACATAAAAAATAAAAATAAAAACATTTTGTGCATATTCATAATATTTTGCATACTTATATTTAAAATTGTTTAGTTATTGCCAATTTATTTATTTGTACCATTTATTCAATTTGGATGTAATAGTAAATATTAGGGTTTTAATTTCTTGCAAAATAATCCCCATTCAAAATTGTATCCCCCTTCCCATATCAAATGTTGTAATAGTGTAGATTTATTTTACGCACTTTATGCTTACAAATATGCCATGTTAGAGATTAGAGTTTTGTATGCAAAAGTCCAAAATAAAAAAACAAATAGCTTGACTAATACAAAGACAAAAAGCATGTAAAATGACAACACAATGCACACTTGCACCCCTAGGGTTTCATCCACTTGTTGCCTTTAAAATGGCCATGTTATGCATGTTGAGTATCTTGGCAAAACAAAAACAAAACAAAAGATCATAGTCCATCGATGACGCTATCTTGGTTGCCTATACAAAATGATCTAGTCCCTCAAAAATTGCTAAAGATACTTGGAAATATTGCTATCATGGTCAATACGATGACCCGCGCCTGTCCCGTTTAACATCCTAATACAAGGCTGTTTACCAAATGCAATGGTAAAACAACACTGTCAAAAGGGTTAAAAATGTGTAGGAAAGACCTTTGAGTAAAATAGGGTAGACAACTCTTAGTTACTTGATCAAAACTTGCAAACCATCCTTGCTATTTTCAAACACGCCTCACAACACAATTTCAAAACAATTTCCCAAAACAAACTTTCAAACTTTCAAACATTGAAATATCTTTTCAAAAGACAATACACCTTTGTATACATTTAAACAAGAATCATTACAAAGGTTGCCACAACGATGGCCTCTTTTCAAAACATTTTCAAAAACCACACACAAAGCACCATTTCAAACAATTGAAAAGCAAAAACAAGTAATATAAACAAGTAACTAAGAGCCCATGGATAACCATGGATGAAAAGGGTGCTTGCACCTTCCCTTTTCATAATCTACCCCCCGAACCCAAGAAAACATCTCAAAGGTCTTTCCTGTGCTTTTTGACCTTTCCTTTGGATAAAATAAAAAGTTGGTGGCGACTCTTGCTAAACCGAAACATTTGCGAACACAAACGCAAAACCTCAAGTCAGTTCTCCCACCGTATCATAGAACTGGCGACTCTGCTGGGGATAATTCTCTAAAAGTGGGGTTACCTTAGGGTTTAGATCACCTTTGCATGCTTATCTTGTTTTCTTTGATTGCTTTACATTTGGTTCTATTGTTTGGGTTTGAAATCCTCTACCCAAATTTGGGAAACATGCATAGGTAAATAGCAATACATTGTGGAAACTATGCAGGGTATACCGACATGGTTGAAGCAATAGCTATATTAGTGCAACATATTTGTGGGTATCGGTAGCCTTTGAGTCAATCAAAGAGAATACGGGGCCGCTGAGTGATGTCATGAAGCACTAACGAACTTTTAGAACCTTTACTTGACCATCTTGGCCTTATTAGGGGTAGTGAGATGACCAGCTTTGGTGTAGTCCGAAGTTGGTAGATACTCGATACTACACTCATTGAGGATTGTTTTCTTGGAATATTTCGGTCGCCAGTTAAGTGGCCAAACTGAAACAATGAACACAGAAAATAATCTAGTGATACTGAGCTCCTTAGAACCCGGTTACTATTTATAGGACAGGTTGAGCCAACTAACTACAAGAGGGTACTTACCTATGAAACCCCATGCAAGCCTGAAACTAGGAACTTGTGTGACTTGCTTGTATATATACTTCTGCATACATCATGAACATCATAAAGCATCATATGCATCCACTAACCATTTCAAGGGTTCAAATCTTCATCTTTGTTCTTGTTTTGTAGGTAATGGAATCTCTTCGCAGGAAAACAATTCAGGTCAACCTTGTGAAGATCCCTCCTCAACTCAAGGAGCTTACTTCCAAGATTCCAGAGAATTCTCTCTTCAGTGAAATACATGGTAGACTTCTCAACTTGGTCAACTCCAACATTGAAGAAGACATGGTGAAGGTTCTCTTCCATTTCTTTGACCCCCTACACCATTGCTTCACATTTCCTGATTACCAACTAGTACCTACTTTGAAGGAATTTTCTCAACTCCTGAGGATTCCTATTCTCCATCAACTACCCTACAACGGTACGGAAAGAGAACCAAAGCCTGAAGATGTTGCTCAAGCCCTACACTTGCAACCATTTGATATCAAATGTCACTGGGAAACCAGAAGTGGTGTCAAGGGTTTCTTGGAAAAGTTTCTGTTTGAGAAGGCACAAGACTGCTGGAATTCTCTAGATCTGCAAGCTTTTGAGGAGATTGTAGCACTTCTCATCTATGGGTTGGTCTTGTTCACAAACCCTGATCAGCTTATAGATGTGAATGATGTCAAGATTTTCATATCTCAGAATCCTGTGCCTACATTGCTTGGGGATATCCTCCACTCATTTTACACACGAACAATGAGGAAAAGAGGTGTTCTCATGTGATGTACTCCTCTTCTAGCAAGGTGGTTTATTTCTCACCTTGCCCAATCAGTCTTGAAGAATGAGCAAGGCTTGAGGTGGTCACAACGATTGATGACTCTTACACATTCTGATGTTCATTGGTGTTCTCGGTCCAGAGAAAATGTCATCATCATTGATCGTTGTGGGGAATTACCTAATGTCCCACTACTTGGCATTAGGCGAGGCATTACCTACAACCCCTGTTTAGCTCTGAGACAATTTGGGTATGCCCGAAGGGATGGCCCTCATGACATGCTGATTCCAGACTTGGTTTTTGACTTCGACAACGACGCTCAAGAACTTCGACAAAGGTTTATCTGAGCTTGGAGGATGCCCAACAAAGTGGACAGTAAGACACTGGGACACAAGAATTCCATCCCCCTTGAGCCTTACCTCAAGTGGGTATGAACCCGCGCCCAGAGTCTTATGATGCCTTACCCCTACATTCTCCCTGTGATCAAAGAGCCTGTTATGGAAGGAGAGGTTCCATACACCCTTCTACACCCTGACATGCCAACATCATTGGAAGATTTGAAAAAGAGTTGGATACAGCTCAAGGAAGAATGGAATACTTTTGAAGCCAGCTTCTACGCCAGTGAGAAGAAGGTTTTGGAACTTACATTAAGAATTTTGTAATATTTTGCCCATGGGGCATTTATGTACTAACAAATTTCTTCTTATTAATATGACGTGTGTTCTTTTTGTTTACAACAACTTTGAATTTCTGAATCCTTGAATGCATTACATGAATACATATCATTCATCATATGCATAAACAGGTCTTCACACCAGGTTTCCTTATCTTTCTGTTGTTTATTTCAGCAAGATGGATATAGAGCAGACGGTCAAAGATCTGCAAGCACAGAATTCGCAGTTCCAACAACTCCTCATGACCTTGGCAAAGGGTCAAGAGGACCTTAAAGCACTGTTATAGAAGGAAAAGGAAAAAGAAAAGAAGAAAAAGAAAAAAGTTGGTGTGGCCACTATGGGAAGAAGATTTGAGAACCAAGCTAGGAGAGTCTTGGATTTCCCCTCGACGTCTGATGAAGGGGCTGGAAAAGGAAAAGGAGTTGCAATACCTTCCGAGTCTGAGGCTGAAGAGGAAGAAGAAGAAGAGGATGAAGATTACTCTGAGCAGCAGTACCCTCCTGCGGATGATAAGTATAAGAACCTGGAAGATCGGCTGGCGGCCATGGAGGTACAAAGGGTACCTGGGCTGGATTTCGAAGAACTAGGGTTGGTTGCTAGGATCGTCATTCCCCCTAAATTCAAAGTGCCTACATTTGCTAAATACGATGATTTGTCATGTCCGAAGATGCATCTGTGGTCCTACGTCAGAAAGATCCAACCTCACTCTTCTGATAAGGATCTGTGGGTCCATTTTTTTCAAGATAGTTTGTCGGGTACGCAATTGGACTGGTTCTACCAGCTTGAGAGGGCTGACGTACATAATTGGGAGGATCTGGCAGCTGCCTTTTACCGACAATATCAGTATAATGCAGACTTAGCACCTACTCGTACTCAACTACAGAGTATGGGTATGGTCTCTAATGAAGGCTTAAAGGAGTATGCCCAGAAGTGGCGGGACTTGGCTGGAAGGGTGCAGCCACCATTGTCTGAAAGAGAGCTGGTTGATATGTTTTTGGGGACACTGTCTGGTCCATTCTTTAATCACCTGATAGGGAGTTCATCGGCAGGGTTCACTGAATTAATTCTGACTGGTGAACAAGTTGAAGCTGGCATCAAGAGTGGTAAGATTCAAAAAGATACATCTATTTCTTCCGCTGTCAAAAAACCTTTTCCATCCAAGAAGGAGGTGTCAGCTGTTTATTCACAAAAAAGTCGAGGAAGAGTAGAGCGTCGGCCAACGGTGGGGGCTGTAATGATCCAAAGGACTGCGGCTGATCAACCTAGAAATGATTAACCAAGAACCAACCAACAAAGAGGGGGAAGGCCTGCTAGGCAGTTCACCAAAATAAACATGACGCCTGCCCAGGTTCTCCCCCATCTCTTGAAGCTGAACCTTACAACCTTGAGAGATCCGCCATAAAATCCGAATACAACTTCTCCTTTTTACCATGCCAATGCTAAATGTGCTTACCATTCCGACGACATAGGGCACGACACCAACAACTGTTGGGCCCTCAAAAACAAGATCCAAGATTTAATAGATGCCAAGGAGGTAGAATTTGACGCGCCCGAAAAACCTAATGTGATATCTGCTCCTATGCCAAAACATGGCCATAATGTCCATGCTATTGTAGAAGATATTCATGTTACTGCTGTTGATGACTTAATGACTCCGTTGCCAATGATCAAGATGAATCTGTTGAAAGCCGAGATCTTCCCAGGCTGTGAAAAATATTATTACCTTTTTTCAACCTTGCAAACCGACTGTCCGTTATTGAAGTTAGGCGTCCAACGCCTAATGGATAATCAAGAGATCCTCTTTCAGAAAACTCCTGTTACTCATGTTGCTCCAATCAATGATGTTGCTATAATTACCATTTTCGACAATCTTTCCAAGGTCTCCAAAAGACCTATTAAGATTACACCCGATCCAAAGTTTGTACCGCTGAAGATTACCATGCCGGGGCCTATCCCATACAAGTCCAATAAGACAATACCGTGGAATTATGGAGGAGAGATCTTCTACCACGGTATTAAGCAGATCAAATCAGTTGAAGAAAATTCTGATGAAGAAACTCCAGACATAAGAAATATTGCGGGGACAAGTAAGATCACTCGTAGTGGAAGAATCTTTTCTCCGGAGATTGCTCTTCCAAGGGCAATCTTCGGACCCTTAAGTGCTCCTGTGCCAGTCAAGATATCTGTGTGAAGTCCAGTTATTGAAGAAACTGTTACTCCCGAAGCTATACCCTCTACTTTTACTGCTGATAAAGGTAAGGGGATCTAAGAAGCGCCTGTCAGGACGAGGGCTCAGACTTTGGTTATCCCCGAGACCACCCAAAAGGAAATGGAGGAGATTTTAAAGATAATTAAGAAAAGCGACTATGATGTCGTAGAGCAGCTGGGGAAAACCCCTTCAAAAATCTCCATGCTGGCCTTATTGCTCTGCTCCGAGGCTCATGCCAAATCCTTGATACAATTCCTGAAGACGGCGCACGTGCCTCAAGAAACTTCTACGGACCAGTTTCAAGAGTATGTAGCTAGCCTTACAGCCGACAATGGTCTTGGCTTCTCTGATGCCGATCTAACGTCTAAGGGAAGAAATCATAATGATGCACTGCATGTCTCGGTGGAGTGCAGAGGAACTACACTTGCTCACATTCTGGTTGATATCGGGTCGTCTTTAAATGTCCTACCAAAGAAAGCATTGGACAGGTTGGACTGTGAGGGTTTGACCCTAAAGCCCACTAATATCATTGTTAGAGCCTTCGACGGTTCTAAGAGGATGGTCCACGGAGAGGTGGACATCCCAATTAAGGTGGGAACGGAAATTTTCAACTATACATTTTATGTGATGGACATCCGTCCTTCATATTCATGCTTGTTGGGAAGGCCATGGATCCACAACGCTGGGACAATCACTTCTTCTCTACACCAGATGCTCAAATACCCAGTCCAGGGTAAAATCATAACAGTTCATGGTGAGGAGGAGTATATGATATGCCACCTTAACTCTTTCCGCTACATGGAGTTAGATGGTGAATTCATAGAAACGCCTTTCCAACACTTTGAAGAGGTTTCTCCTGAAGTTGTGGTAGCCAAGACAATGACTGCTGTGCCCATCATTACCAAACCTGTGTCTGGGATGTCATCCCTTAAAGATGCGGATGTTGTGATCAAGGAAGGAGGAAGCACATTGTGGGGTCAACTACCAGATTTTCCTTACAAGACAGATAAGTTCGGCTTGGGTTTCACTGCTGCTAGTCAGAAGGCTGTGCGTCGCTCCTGGGCTGGTGGACCTCCATTGAAAATCACTCATCATGGAGTTCATGCTTTAGAGGGTGATGAAGACGGAAGCAATTTTGAGGACTGGATCTTTCCAACCATTGAAGGAGGACTGAACAACTGGGAGGCAAAAGACTTCTTTCCCATTACTTTCATCAATCAGTAATTTATCTTTTGAACATTTTCTGTTGGTCTGTAATATTTATTAAACAATTCGTACACTCTTTTTGCCTTATGCCTTACCCGGGGCATATAGGTCCATTTGTAAGGGTTTTGATTCTTCATTTTCATATGTCATTTTTAATGAATCATGGACGCTTTCATATATAAACTTTTGTGTTCATTTTCTTTCTTTTTATATTTTATTTTGTTTAAAGGTGGCTATCCCTTACACACACTCACACTCACAAAATGCAGGTACCTATCCACTCTGGATTCCATGGGTAATAATTATGCTATGGCCTTCAGTGACTCTGAAGATCTGGTCAATCATTTCGAATACGAAGGTGATGAAGACTGTGAAGTGCCTGGAGAGTTGGCTAGACTTTTGCAACAGGAAGAAAGGGCTGTTCTGCCCCATGAAGAGTTGTTAGAGACTATCAATTTGGGTACTGTCGAGGACA
The DNA here is from genome assembly GCA_948472305.1 of Vicia faba. Classification (NCBI taxonomy): domain Eukaryota; kingdom Viridiplantae; phylum Streptophyta; class Magnoliopsida; order Fabales; family Fabaceae; genus Vicia; species Vicia faba. The sequence goes on along the minus strand of OX451736.1, from coordinate 1,763,314,799 downwards.
GAAAAGAGGTTAAAGTGGGTGCCAAGCTGGAGCCAAATGTCAAAGAGCGCTTAGTTCAGCTGTTGAATGAATATATTGAGATCTTCGCCTAGTCCTATGAAGACATTCCAGGACAGGATACAGATGTTGTGGTTCACCGTCTCCCTACAAGAGAAGACTGTCCACCAATCAAACAGAAAGTCCGCCGAATGAGGCCCGACATGTCCGAAAAGATCAAAGCTGAAGTGATGAAGCAGTTCAATGCTGGCTTTCTTGCTGTTACTTCCTATCCATAATGGGTTGCTAACATTGTGCCCGTGCCTAAAAAGGACGGCAAAGTCAGAATGTGCATGGACTACAGAGACTTAAATAGGGCTATCCCTAAAGATGACTTTCCACTACCACACATTGACATCTTGGTTGACAACACAGCTCAACACAAGGTATTCTCTTTCATGGACGGATTTTCAGGGTACAACCAGATCAAAATGGCCCCCGAAGACATGGAGAAGACTACTTTTGTTACACAGTGGGGTACCTTCTGCTATAAAGTGATGCCATTTGGACTGAAGAATGTCAGGGCAACCTATTAGCGAGCCATGGTAGCTTTGTTTCATGACATGATACATCATGAAATTGAAGTCTACGTAGACGACATGATAGCCCATTCACAGACAGAAGAAGAACACCTCGACCATCTGCAAAAGCTGTTTGTCAGATTGAAAGAGTACAAACTCATACTGAACCCTAGCAAGTGCACTTTCGGAGTCAGGTCCGTTAAACTTTTGGGATTCATCGTCAGTAACAAAGGCATCGAGGTTGATCCTGCCAAAGTCAAAGCCATACAAGAAATGTCTTCCCCTCGCACTGAAAAGGAGGTCATAGGTTTCTTGGGACGCCTAAACTACATTGCAAGGTTCATCTCTCACCTAACATCTACCTGTGAACCGATCTTCAAGCTGTTGAAGAAAGATCAGGTGGTTAAATGGAATGATGACTGTCAAGTTTATTTCGATAAGATCAAGGAGTATTTGCTAGAACCTCCTATCTTGATGCCACCCGTCGAAGGAAGGCCTTTAATCATGTATCTGACTGTCTTAGATAATTCAATGGGGTGCGTACTGGGCCAACATGACGAGTCTGGCCGAAAAGAGCATGCCATTTATTACCTTAGAAAAAAGTTTACCGACTGTGAGACTCGCTACTCACTGCTCGAGAAAACTTGCTGCACTTTGGTATGGGCTGCTCGCTGGCTAAGGCAGTATATGTTGACACATACCACTCTGTTGATTTATAAAATGGATCCAATCAAGTACATCTTCGAGAAGCCTGCTCTATCCGGAAGAATCGCTAGATGGCAGATGATCCTCACCGAATATGATATATAATACATGACCCAAAAAGCTATAAAGGGGAGTGTGCTAGCCGATCATCTGGCTCATTAAGCTGTCGAAGATTACCAATCCATGAGGTTCGACTTTCCCGACGAGGATATCATGACTTTGAGCAACATTGAAGAAAACGGACCGTATGACGGACCTGAACAAGGATCCCGATGGACCATGTACTTTGATGGTGCTTCAAATGCACTTGGCAACGGTATCGGCGCGGTACTTATCTCTCCAGAAGGGTGCCATACACCTTTTACTGCTAGACTCTACTTCAGCTGCACCAACAACATGGCCGAGTATGAAGCTTGTATCTTTGGTCTCAAGGCTGCTATTGACTTGGGAATCAAATCTCTGATTGTATTTGGGGACTCAGCTTTGGTTATCAGTCAAATCAAAGGAGAGTGGGATACTAAACACCCTAACGTCATCCCTTACAAAGAACATGTCCTGACATTGTTACCACATTTCGAGCAGATTACCTTCGAGCACTTCCCGCGAGAAGAGAATCAGCTAGTAGATGCTCTAGCTACAATGTCATCCATGTTTAAACTTAACTGGGATAATGAGGCACCTCAAATCACCATCGAACGAATGGACGAACTGGCACATTGTCACGAGATTAATACCGAAGAAGTAATGGACCGACCTTGGTTTAATGACGTCAAAAGGTATCTCGAAGCACAAGAATACCCTGAAGGAGCTTCAGTCAACGACAAAAAGTTCTTAAGGAGGTTCTCGGCCAAGTTCTTTCTGAGCAATGGTATCCTATACAAGCGCAATCTTGATTGTGTCCTACTCCATTGTATGGACAAGGTTGAAGCTGAGCAGATCATGGTTGAACTACATAATGGCACCTTTGGCACCCACTCAAGCGGTCATACGATGGCTAAGAAGATTCTACGGGCAGGCTACTACTGGTCTACCATGGAAGCTGATTGTCATCAACACTCCCGTACTTGTCACAAATGCCAAATCTATGCTGACAAGGTACATATTCCCCCAGTTCCTCTCAATGTCTTAACAACTCCTTGGCCATTCGCGATGTGGGGAATCGACATGATTGGAGAAATCAAGCCTACAGCATCCAATGGACACCGTTTCATCCTGGCGGCCATTGATTACTTTACCAAGTGGGTCGAAGCAGCTTCCTTCGCCTCCGTTACAAAGAATGTGGTTGCCCGCTTCATCAAGCAGAACCTCATATGTCGGTATGGTATCCCCGACAGAATTATTACTGACAACGGTACGAATCAGAACAATACTATGATCACCACTCTATGCGAGCAGTTCAAGATTCAACATCACAATTCATCTCCCTATCGGCCTAAGATGAACAGTGTTGTCGAAGCTGCGAACAAAAATATCAAGAAGATCATTCAAAAGATGACAGTCACCTACAAGGACTGGCACGAGATGTTACCGTTTGCTCTGCACGGGTACCGTACCACGACACTCATTTCAACTGGGGCAACCCCCTTTTCTTTGGTATACGGCATAGAGGCTGTTTTACCCATCGAGGTTCAGATTCCCTCCTTGAGAATCATGAAGGATGCTGGTTTGAATGAAGACGATTGGATTCAGACCCGGCTTGATCAACTTAACTTGATTGACGAGAAGCGACTTACTTCTGTTTTCTATGGTCAGGCGTATCAGAAACGTATGATCAAGGCCTTCAACAAGAAAGTCAAGAGACAAGTATATCAAGTCGGGGACCTTGTAATCAAGCGGATCATCTTACCGCAAAGTGATCCCAGGGGAAAATGGACTCCTACTTATGAAGGACCATTTGTGATAAAAAAACATATTTTCTGGTGGGGCAATGATTCTGACCACCATGGACGGCGACGATCTTCCGCACCCTACAAACGCAGACATAGTCAAAAGATACTACGCATAAACGACCCGACAAGTTGAAAACCCGAAAGGGAAATTTGGGCAAAAATGGGCATCCCGGTGAATCGAAAACCCGAAAGGGCGGTTCAGGCAAAAATTAGGGATAAACAAAAAATCTGTACACCCGGCAAGTTGAAAATCCGAAAGGGCGACTTGGGAAAAAAGGGGTTTCCTGGTGGACCGAAAACCCGAAAGGGCGGTCCAGGAAAAATTTAGGGAATTAAAGCGTATGACTATGTCTCGTCGGATCACTTTAAGGACAATCTCTTCAAGGACAATCTCCAAGCTTCTGATCAATCCAATCATCTGCGGACGAAGCAACGAATGGACAAGATACTCAGAGTTACGAAGCCTATAGCAGAATGGGAACCCCATGGAATTGTTACACATAGCCATCTTTCTTTGTATAAATTTTTTCTCAATTTTATGACAACATTCTCTTACTAGGATTTCTGTCTCCTTTGTACAAAATACTTACACAAAGTTAATACAAAGATACTTCAAAGTGCCGAAAATTGTTTGCCTTTTCTTTCTTTTTTACACTTGTGTTTTATTTGAAAACGTCCAATGATTTATTAAATGAGCATATGCATTTGAATATAATCACTACTTACAAATAAAATAGAATGAGAAAGAATAATTACTGATGGGATGAAAGTATAGGAAAATGTCTTTAGGCTATTCCAGGAAAAATCCACTGCAATACATCATCCAGATCCTCGGCGGAACTAAAGCCTTGAAAGGCATATCCCCAACGGAGTTAAGTTTCAGGAATCCCCAGCAGAGCAAAACTTTGAACTACAAACCCTCGGTAAGGATGAAACTTTCTTCCCCAAGCGGAGCCAAAACCTCAGCCTTTGAACACCAATGGGGACCATCCAGTTTCCTCCATTGTCCCTGAAGAGTCACTTAAAACCAGATAATTCCCCAGAGAGTTACTCTTCCCCGGTGAAGTCGCCACAATCAAATCATCACGTCATTAAGATCCCCAGCGGAAGCCATTCAGTTTTCCCCTGATACCCCCATTAGAACAGAGATTCTCGAGGTCCCCAGTAGATTGGCATACAACCCAAACTCCGGATCTCCCCAGCGGTTTAGCTTCTCCCCACAGAGTTTGTCAAAGATTTCGAATCTCCAACAACGGTCATAGATTTATTTTCCCCGACAACAGTCAAAGATTTTATTATCTCCAGCTATCCAAGAATTATTTTCCTCAGCAAAACAGCTAACCGGCTTACATGCACATACATTACATTCACATATCATAAACATTTGATAAATCTCATTGCATCATACATTTCATGCAATATAACTTTGTGTTTCAGCTAACATTCTACCCTTTTCAGGATGAAATTGATAGCTACCTAAGACAGGTATTCAAAGCTCAGAAAATGGCTTAGAGATGCTCCAGACACGTATGCTCTCCTATTTGCTTATTCAAATCAAGGGGCAGATTCCTGTCCCAGTTATAAAGTCTGGGTTCGACCAGATGATACCCTGATTATACTGAAGCCCAGAGATCGACCGAAAAATAGTTGAATCCCCTGCAAATTCTTCTGAAACCTGGACATTGACCAGATAGGAAGCAAAGTATCGTGAAGCCTGGATGTTGACCAGATAGAAATACAAGACTGTAAACCCTGGATGTTGACCAGATAGCAGTTCAATGTCACCTCTTCAACCAAAATATGACTCCCCAGTAGAATAACAGACGACTAAAGTTCTATTTCTACCACAACAGAGACCAGCATTCCCCGGCATAGTACTCCTCAACAACAGGTGTACGGGCCCTCGCAAAGGAATCTCTTATGCGATCAATTTTCTTGGGTGGCATCGTTAAGCCCATCCCCAACAAGATTCTGTCACGTCTCCAAATGGCATCTTTAAGCCCATTCCCTCAGCTATACTCTGATGAGCGTAAATTTACGGGCACTCTAATGTCCAATCCTCTTTTACCTTCGAGTCACGAAAGGCAAACTCGCCAATCTAACTCTTCATGTTCAAGAAGATTGAACAGGGGCAGCTGTTGTACCCAAAAATTTGCCCTCTCATTTTATCAATATTTCTCACCACAAGACTCTTTGAACTCAGGATCAAGCTAGGGTTTGCTCTGCTTAAGACATCTCCTTGCACTATTGACCTAAATTAAGGTTTGAGTTTGCACAGGGGTTTTTTGACTTCCAATGCTCAAAGTGACTTTCATACTTCATGTTGGACTTATAATATTGCCCATACCAAGTTTCAAGCCTTGAATCATATCTTTTCCCAGTCAATTGGACAGTTGACCTAGAAATCAGTTGTATTGAGGAAAAAGTCAATTGTGGCCAATTTATAGTCAAACCTCATTAATTTTGATCCACGTCAACATTATAAGCTCATATGGACCATTTGATCAAGTTTGGACCTCCTCAAGAAATTTGATCAGATCATCAAAAGGGCAAAATGGTCATTTTTAGGGTTTTGACTGTACAAGGGCAATTTCTGATTTTTAACCTAGCCAATGACAAATTGGGTTCAAGCATGGATTCAAGGACTCAATAGAATCATCTTGACCTATTCACAAGGTTCAAAAGATCTCAATTGCATTGTGTGATACGGTGGGAGAACTGACTTGAGGTTTGCGTTTGTTTTCGCAAATGTTTCGGTTGAGCAAGAGTCGCCACCGACTTTTTATTTTATCCTAAGGAAAGGTTAAAAAGCACAGCAAAAACCTTTTGAGATGTTTTCTCGGGTTCGGGGAGTAGATTATAGAAAGGGAAGGTATTAGCACCCTTTCTATCCATGGTTATCCATGGGCTCTTAGTTACTTGCTTAGATCACTTGCCTTTTGTTTTCAATTGTTTGAAATGGTGCTTGTGTGTGTGGGTTTGAAAATGTTTTGAAAAGAAGCCAATGTGGTGGCAACCTTTGTATTGATCCATGTGGGGATGTATACAAAGATGTATGTCTTTTGAAAAGGTTTTCATTTTGTTTTTGAAAGTTGTTTTGAAAGTGTTGTGAGGTGTGGTTTTAGAAAATAGGCAAGTGTTTTGTTTTTGCAAGTTTTTGATTCAAGTAACTAAGAGGTTATCTACTCCTAAATTTCTCAAAGTTTATTGCTATGTTTTAACCCTTTTAATAAGTTTGTTCCACCATTGTATTTGGTGGACAATCTCATGTTAGGATGTGAAAGGGACGGGCGCGGGTCATCGTTTAGACCATAATTGCAATGGTGCTAAGTATCTTTAGGCAATTTTCTTTAAGGGATGAAAATTCTGGCTACAGATACTCAATGTCACGTCCAATGTTATGACACCGTATCTGACTTACTATATGACAGTAAATACAAAAACAGTAAATAACACAGTCAATTGTTTACCCAGTTCAGTGTGCAACAACACCTACTCTGGGGGCTACCAAGCCAGGGAGAGAATCCACTATAAGAGATGTTAATTCAGGAATAAACCAACCAGTTTATCTCCTTCACTTAAGACCTACCCAATGCAATTCTAATCTAAGTACAACTTAAACCTGAGTTCCTACTCACTCCCCCTCAATCACAGCAGTGATACATAAACAAACTTGACTTTGAGAATTGTTGAAGACACTCTTCAAAACACACACTTGATTAAGCTTCACAGCTTTTTAATCAAGTAACACAATCACTCGTGCTTCACAGCTTTGAGTGATGTACACAACTAACTTGACTCTGCTTCACAGCTTTAGTCAAGTAACATTCAAACACTCTTGCTTCAAAGCTTTGAGTGCTACACAACCCTTACAATTTAATCCTATTCCAAGACACTTATCACAATGATAATTGCTTGGAGTACAATAAACAAATCTATACAGATTACAAACTTGATCTTCTAATCAATCAGCAGGGATCCTTTAAAAACCGCAGCTCTGTTGAATATATAGCAGCTGCAACTTCAGTTAGGGTTTCCAAAAACCTAGGGTTGATTCCTTTTGACCTAATGTCCAGGTCACAGTACTTTGTTGATCAGGTTAGGATTGAGCGAGGTTACTCCTCAGAAAACGCAGGATTCTGTTTAAGAAGGACTGAGTTATTTCCTGAAAAAACTCAGACTTATCCAATCCTGTAATCCTGCTAGTTCAGAACAGGATGTCATAACATCTGTTATGACATCTGAGAAAACCTGTCTACTGATTAGTAAAATGTGATCATTTTGCAAACATGCTCAGATACACACTTATAAACATCAGTAATTGAGTTACAATATTTTTCTGCACATGTACCTAAAGAGCTAGTACAACCTGAACTAGAATGTTATGACATCAGTCATGACATTCACACATACACTTGGAATTTACCAAAAATGCAAGCCAATACCTAAACACCTACAAACTCCCCCTTTGGCAGATTTTTGGCTAAAGTCCCTAAACAATCAGAGATAGATAGATAGCAGCAGAAATAAAATGACAGCAGAAAAATATAGAGTTAAGTACTAATTAAGTAGTACCAAATATTCTCCCCCACTTTAGCCACAAATGGGCCAAAGATTACATGTTTATAAAGTCATACAGTTATCCAAGACAAAATAATGAGATCAGCAGCAGACAATAGCAGAACATACTTCCAAACTCCACCAGTAACACCACCAAGCAACAATCATCCTTCAAGCACTGTCATCAGACTCAGAGGATTCAGGCTTCTTTCTTTTCTTGTGAGTAATGTCAGCATTTCTCTCTTTGTTTGATGTCTCAACATTCTTAGAGACATTTGGATTTGTTTCAGCATTTGAGTTTTCTTGGTTCAGAGGAACAGAAATTCCAGGAACTGAGTGGTTCTCGTTCAGAATTCGGGAAACAATTTTTGCTATTGCTTGATTAACATAGGCTGTCCCTTCCCTATTTGCAATTTCAGGGGGTACTGAAGAGGAAGGATGAGATGGATTACCTGTATGTCTTGTTCGCACCTCTTTGGCCTTGGTGGAGTTAATTCCATGAGAACAGATCTCCAGAACATCAGAGTCCAGACAGGAAGAGATTGTCCCAGAATCTTGATCAGATGAAGAGGTTGAGAAGGTCGTATTGGATGATGATGGCGTTTGAGACATTTTGTCAGTTTTGAAGGACAAACAGCAAATGAGAAGAAATTCCTGATTGATGAGAAGACGAGAGAGGAACAAAGCAAAGGAGTGCCTATTCAACTTCTTAAAACAGTTGTAGGAAATGAGAAAATACAATTTTAAACCAATCAGAACAGGCATAAGTCCTTTGGTCTTTGTTTTAAGCAAAATTAATTGCTACAGTTCCTCATGTTGGCAAATACCCAGCTTACGCCTTAAGTTTTCAAATTGATTTGCATCCAACGCCTTGGTAAAAATGTCAGCCAGCTGTAGCTCAGTGGCAACATGTTCCAATTTGATGGTCTTTTCTTCTACAAGGTCTCTAATAAAGTGATGTCGTATGTCAATATGTTTGGTCCTGCTATGCTGAATGGGATTCTTGGATATGTTGATTGTACTCAGATTGTCACAGTATAATGTCATAACATCTTGTGTGACGTTATACTCAGTGAGCATCTGTTTCATCCATAACATTTGAGAGCAGCTACTGCCAGCTGCAATATATTCAGCTTCAGCGGTGGAAAGAGACACACAATTCTGTTTCTTGCTGAACCAGGAAACCAGATTACTTCCCAAAAAGAAACATCCTCCAGAGGTGCTTTTTCTATCATCAGCACTACCAGCCCAATCAGCATCACAGTAGCCAGTCAGAGTCGGTTCACAGCCATGAGTATACAACAATCCATAGTTGTAAGTTCCACTTACATACTTCAAAATTCTCTTCACTTGATTGATATGACTGACTTTGGGATCAGCTTGGTATCTAGCACAAACTCCAACTGCAAAGGCAATATCAGGTCTGCTGGCAGTTAAGTACAACAGGCTTCCTATCATGCTTCTGTACAGACTTTGATCCACCTTAACCCCACTTGAATCTTTGGAGAGCTTTAGATGAGTAGGAGCAGGAGTCCTTTTGTGACTTGCATTCTCCATACCAAACTTCTTTACAATATTCTTAGCATACTTGCTTTGAGATAAGAAGATTGAATCCTCCATCTGTGAGACTTGTAGTCCAAGAAAATAAGTTAGTTCTCCCATGAGACTCATTTCAAATTCAGCCTGCATCTGGTCAGCAAAGTGTTTAACCATATGTTCTGACATTCCGCCAAACACTATATCATCAACATATATTTGGGCAACCATCAACTTCCCTCCTTCAGTTTTGACAAATAGAGTTTTGTCCAAGCCTCCTTTTCTGTAGCCTTTGTCTGAGAGAAACTTTGTTAACCTGTCATACCATGCTCTAGGAGCTTGTTTCAGCCCATATAGAGCTTTTCTCAATTTGTAGACATGATCAGGATGGGTTGGATCCACAAAACCTTTAGGTTGTTCCACATAAGCTTCCTCATTTAAGTACCCATTTAGAAAGGCACTTTTCACATCCATCTGAAATAACTTGAACTTCAGAAGACAAGCAATTGACAACAAGAGTCTGATTGATTCCAACCTGGCTACAGGTGCAAAGGTTTCATCAAAGTCAACCCCTTCAACTTGGGTGTATCCTTGAGCAACAAGTCTCGCCTTATTTCTGGTGACAACTCCTTCAGCATCTGACTTGTTCTTGAATATCCATTTTGTCCCAATGATGTTAGTTCCTTCAGGTCTAGGAACCAGTTCCCAAACTTCATGCTGCTTGAATTGGTTCAGTTCATCTTGCATTGCACCAATCCAATATTCATCAGTCAAGGCTTCCTTGACATTTCTTGGTTCTATTTTGGACACAAAACAAGAATTTGAGATGATTTCTCTTGATCTTGTGATGACTCCACTATTAGGATCTCCTATGATGAGCTCTTTTGGATGATCCTTCTGAATTCTGATGGAAGGAGTCTTGCTAGCTTCCTTTGATTCTGATTCTGTTGTGGTGGAGTTGGGTAGATCATCCTGTTGGGTTGAAGTTTCAAAGAATGTCTCAACAGTACAAGGAACATCTGTTTCTTCATGATAGTCATCAATTATGACATTTATTGATTCCATCATGGTTTTGGTTCTGGAGTTGAATACTCTATAAGCTCTGCTGTTTGAGGAGTATCCTAGAAATATGCCTTCATCACTTTTGGAGTCCAGTTTTCTTCTCTGTTCCCGATCAGACAGGATATAGCATTTGCTGCCAAACACATGGAAGTACTTCACAGTTGGTTTTCTTCCTTTCCAGAGTTCATATATGGTGGATGAGGTTCCCTTTCTCAAGGTGACCCTGTTATGAACATAACAAGCTGTATTCATAGCTTCAGCCCAGAAATACATAGGAAGTTTTTTGGCATGTAACATTGCTCTGGCAGATTCTTGTATGGTCCTGTTTTTTCTTTCCACAACTCCATTTTGCTGAGGTGTTATGGGAGAAGAAAACTCATGACTGATTCCTTCTGAAGCACAGAAGTCATCAAACCTGCTGTTTTCAAATTCCTTGCCATGATCACTTCTGATTCTGACAATACATACTTCCTTCTCTCTTTGAATTCTTTTGCACAGTTCTCTAAAGACTTCAAATGCATCTGATTTTTCTCTAATGAAATTAATCCAGGTGAATCTGGAAAAATCATCCACAACCACATAGGCATATCTTTTACCACCAAGGCTTTCTACTTGCATTGGTCCCATCAGATCCATATGGAGGAGTTCTAGAACCTTAGTGGTGGTCAGATGTCTTGACTTTGGATGTGACATCCTTGTCTGCTTGCCCACCTGACATTCACCACAAACTCTTCCTTCATCAATTAGCAGTTTTGGAATCCCTCTGACTGCCTCCAAGGAGATGATCCTCTTCATACCCCTTAGGTGAAGATGGCCAAGTTTTTGGTGCCACAGTTTCACCTCTTTTTCTTCTTTTGCAATGCAACACACAGATGAGAAATTAGTGTTCTCAGCCTCCCATAAGTAACAGTTGTCTTTGGATCTGACTCCTTTCATTACTATCTCTTGTTTGTCATTGATTACAAGGCATTCAGATTTTGAGAAATTGACCTTGAATCCTAGATCACACAGTTGACTGATACTAATGAGATTAGCGGTCAGTCCTTTCACCAGCAGTACTTCATTTAGACTTGGAACTCCAGGACAGTTCAAATCACCAACTCCTTTGATTTCACCTTTAGCCCCATCTCCAAAGGTCACAAAACTGGTGGTGTGAGGCTTAACATTATTGAGGAGGTTCTTGATTCCAGTCATATGTCTGGAACATCCACTGTCAAAATACCAGTCTTCTTTTGCAGAGACCCTCAGGGAAGTGTGAGCTATCAGTGCAGTAGCCTTTTTCTTCCATTGAGGAGCATGTGGTACCTTTTTAGACTTAGGTTTGACACCTGAATTCTGATTAGGGTATCCATGTAATCTGAAGCAGAAACGCTTTATGTGGCCATATCTACCACAATGATGACATTTCCATCTTTGGTACCTTTTCCTCATATGTTTCTGTTCCTGATGTCGAGAGTTGTGTTGAGACATCTGTTTTGACGTTTGCCTACCAGAACCAGATTTCGTTGCTTTCATAAATCCTAGACCAGATTTATTTCCCACATTTTGTCCAATCTGTAGGATCTCTTCCAATTTGTCAGTTCCATTTGTCAACATCTTGACAGATTTTGTCATTTGATCCAGTTGTGAGTTCAGCAATTGAACTTCTCCTTCTAGAAGACTTATAGTTTCAAGGTTTTCCCGTTTTTCAGCCTCCATCTTTATGATGAGTTTTGATTGTTTCTTATTCTGCACACAGACTTCAGTACTTCTGATACACAATTCCTTGTATGTTTCAGCCAGTTCTTCAAAAGTCACCTCTTCATCACTTTCAGAGGTACAAACACCAGTTAAAGCAGTAACTCGTTTGGCAGTCTCTTCTTCAGAATTACTTTCTGAATCACAGTCGGACCAAGTAACTGTCATTCCTTTTTGTTTCTTAAGAAAGGTAGGACATTCAGCTCGAATATGCCCATATCCTTCACAACCATGGCATTGAATTCCTCTGCCTTGAACTCCCTTCCCATCTGACCTTGGTCTTTTGCTGGAACTGTCAATGTCAGAGGAAATGTTATGAACATTAGACCTTGACTTTGGATCTATTCTTTTGATGAGTTTGTTGAACTGTCTACCTAGCATGACTATAGCTTCTGAAATGTTTTCTTCAACATCAGTGTTGGACATAAGTGCTATGCTCTTGTTCTTTTTGACATCATCATTAGTGATTCCCATCTCAAAAGTCTGAAGAGACCCAATAAGTTCATCTACTTTCAACTTGCTAATGTTCTGGGCTTCCTCTATGGCAGTCACCTTCATTGCAAATCTTTTAGGTAAGGATCTGAGAATCTTCCTCACCAGTTTTTCTTCTGACATTTTTTCTCCCAGTGCTCCTGAGGTGTTGGCAATCTCCAAGATGTTCATGTGAAACTCATGAATGGTTTCATCTTCCATCATTTTTAGATTCTCAAACTTAGTGGTCAACATCTGAAGCCTTGACATTTTTACTTTGGAAGTTCCCTCATGAGTAGTTTTGAGAGTGTCCCAAACTTCCTTGGCCAGTTCATATTGATGAACTAATCTGAAAATATTTCTATCAATTCCATTGAACAAGGCATTTAGAGCTTTGGAATTTCCCAGGGCTAGCTCATCTTCTTCTTTACTCCAATCTTCCTCAGGCTTCAGACTGATTGTCCCATCTTCCTCAGTTATGGTGGGATGAATCCATCCTTTGTCAGCAGCTCTCCAAGCCTTTTTGTCCAGAGATTTTAGGAAGGCAATCATCCGAGGTTTCCAGTAGTCATAATTAGTTCCATCCAGAATGGGTGGTCTATTTCCAAAAACTCCTTCTTTGTCCATAGTGCCAGAAAGTGATATCCCTAGATCTCACCCAGTAATACAGGCAGGGTGCCTGCTCTGATGCCAATTGAAAATTCTGGCTACAGATACTCAATGTCACGTCCAATGTTATGACACCGTATCTGACTTACTATATGACAGTAAATACAAAAACAGTAAATAACACAGTCAATTGTTTACCCAGTTCAGTGTGCAACAACACCTACTCTGGGGGCTACCAAGCCAGGGAGAGAATCCACTATAAGAGATGTTAATTCAGGAATAAACCAACCAGTTTATCTCCTTCACTTAAGACCTACCCAATGCAATTCTAATCTAAGTACAACTTAAACCTGAGTTCCTACTCACTCCCCCTCAATCACAGCAGTGATACATAAACAAACTTGACTTTGAGAATTGTTGAAGACACTCTTCAAAACACACACTTGATTAAGCTTCACAGCTTTTTAATCAAGTAACACAATCACTCGTGCTTCACAGCTTTGAGTGATGTACACAACTAACTTGACTCTGCTTCACAGCTTTAGTCAAGTAACATTCAAACACTCTTGCTTCAAAGCTTTGAGTGCTACACAACCCTTACAATTTAATCCTATTCCAAGACACTTATCACAATGATAATTGCTTGGAGTACAATAAACAAATCTACACAGATTACAAACTTGATCTTCTAATCAATCAGCAGGGATCCTTTAAAAACCGCAGCTCTGTTGAATATATAGCAGCTGCAACTTCAGTTAGGGTTTCCAAAAACCTAGGGTTGATTCCTTTTGACCTAATGTCCAGGTCACAGTACTTTGTTGATCAGGTTAGGATTGAGCGAGGTTACTCCTCAGAAAACGCAGGATTCTGTTTAAGAAGGACTGAGTTATTTCCTGAAAAAACTCAGACTTATCCAATCCTGTAATCCTGCTAGTTCAGAACAGGATGTCATAACATCTGTTATGACATCTGAGAAAACCTGTCTACTGATTAGTAAAATGTGATCATTTTGCAAACATGCTCAGATACACACTTATAAACATCAGTAATTGAGTTACAATATTTTTCTGCACATGTACCTAAAGAGCTAGTACAACCTGAACTAGAATGTTATGACATCAGTCATGACATTCACACATACACTTGGAATTTACCAAAAATGCAAGCCAATACCTAAACACCTACAAGGGACTTGATCATTTGTTTAGGCAACATTTTGAAAGCGTCATCGAGGGACTATGATCATTTGATTTGTTTGTTTTGCCCAAAGAGACCTAACATGCAATATGGCCCAATTTTGAAGGCAACAAAGTGGAATACCCTAGGGGGTGCAAGTGTGATATGTGTTGTCCATTTTTCATGCTTTGATTATCTTGAAATTAGGTCAAGCTATTTTGTTCTTTTTTATTTGCATACAAACCCTAATTCTAGCATGATATATTTATGAAGCGTTTAAAGTGCGAAAAGTAAAATTCCTACACTATTACATCACAATATGGGAAGGGGGTACAAATGTTCAAATGGGGGGATATTTAGACAAAGAAATTAAACCTAGCTATTACATCATTTTTGGAATATTTACAAATAATTGATTGCATAAATTAAATAGAAAATACAATAAAGATGCAAAAATGCAAAAAAGGTTTTTATGTATATGAAAAAAAGGTATTATTTATGTCAAATAAATAAAAATAAAAAAAGATTATTTTTGGAATATTTTCATAGGTAAAACCCTAATTTTCATTAAGTAACATATATATTATTTAATTTAATACAAGTATTTGTTCATTATGTACAAAAATAAAATAAAATGAAATATATTTACAAAAAGTATTTTTATATTAAATATTAATAAAAAAATAAAAAGTGTATGTATTTTGCATTTTTAACCCTAAGTATATTAATATATATATATATATATATATATATATATATATATATATATATATATATATATATATATATATATATATATATATATATATATATATATATATATATATATATATATATATATATATATATATATATATATATATATATATATATATATATATATATATATATATATATATATATATATATATATCTTTATTGTTTATTAAATAAGTACTATATATATAAAAATAATAATATTTAATATTTATAAAAAAAAAGTATATTTTGTATAAAATATTTTCAAAAGAAAAATGAAACAAAAATCAGAAATAGAGTATATTTGCACTATTTTTTAGTTTTCTAAATAATAGTATATATATATATATATATATATATATATATATATATATATATATATATATATATATATATATATATATATATATATATATTTATGTATAAATGTCCATATAAACAAATAAATGCCTAAAAAATAGAAAAATGGTGTAAAAATGTTTTTTTTTTTGTTTTTAATATTATTAGGAAAAATAAATAAACCAAAATGAAAAAAGAAAAATCAAGAAATCAATAAAATACACAAATTGGGCTCAGGGGGTGTGAAATTAGAAATGTGGTGTGAAAAGTAACTCAGAAGCAAGCCCAGCCCAGATAACCCTTCTTCAACCTCCAGCCAAAAACGTTCACAAAAACGCGCGCCTGTGACCAAGTTCAAACATCCTGATTCCTTGATCTTTTGCACAAACTTCCAACATAAGAAATGTTAAGCATTGAATCACGATTCTAAATATATAAAAAACTCATCCTAACTCTCAGAAATGAGAGAGAATTTTGACATTCCCAAATCCTGACCTAAGTTTTCTGCCATGTTCAGACTCAAAATTCTTACAGCACATATAACATAAATGAAATCTAATTACATGGGCATGTTCAGGGCTATGAATGTGACATATTCTCTTCACAAACCTAAAGCTAACAATGCCTAATAAGAGAGATACGAATCCATGAACTTACCTGTTCAGTTGAAGTTCTATCTGGCAATGGAGGAGCTTTCAGTGCAAGGTGATGATTGGTATAGCTTCCTTGATGTCCAGGGATGCTATTCCAAGCTTTACTTTGTCTTGAAACCTTCTGAATCGTGCTGGAGCACTTCACCTGCAAATCAGAAAAATGGAAATGGCCAAAAGGATTAGAGGAGTTACAGGTTGCTTCTAATGCTTTGGATAGTTTGGATTGATGGTAGGGAAGATGTCTGAAGTGGTTTGGGCAAGGATGCTTGAAAGGATTGAGAGTTGGAACTCAATCTGCAGAGGTAGCTCTGTTTTTGCAGTTTGAGAGTGATTCTGGCAATGGGGAGGTGTTGATGGTCTTAGGGTCGTGCTTCAGCTTGGTTAGGATGTTTGGAATGTGTCTACAATATTTGCTTAAGGTTACTAATGCTGAGCTGAAAGTTCTGTTGTGATATGGGATGTTTCTTAACACTTAAGCAAGAAAAGCCAAGTTGTGTTCTAGGCATGTAGAGGGCCCCTAATCATGCTGCAAAACTCCTCCTTGATCAGTGTGTTATGCTCATAATCTTGTGCCAATTAGATTGTATCTGTACTTGCTTGGATTTTCAATTTGACATAAAGCTTGCTTTTGCAAAAATGGATAAAGTACTTTATCTATTTTGGGATTAATCCACTATGCAATGCTAGAACACAAAGAACATGGTCTTGGCACAATGAATATGCATTAAATTTATGAGTGTAATTGAGATAAAAGGCCTGTAATCAAGTTGTGCAAGCCGAGATTGAAATGCATAGTGCTATGAACATGTAACTTGGCCTAATCAAAAGTGAGTTTTTGCCATATTGCAAAATTCGATTCTCCCTAACCATGAGGTTGTTTGAGAAGTTCTTGGACATTTTGGAAAGCTTGGAATGTGTACTACAATCCATCTTTGAAATGCAAAGTGAAATTCCAAGTGGAAGTGTATGGAAAATGGCCTTGAAGTTAGGTAGAAAACCTTGCCAAAATAGGTTAAAATTTCACTAAGTTAAGAATGGTTTAGTACCCTTATTCCAAAAATTGTAACTTGAGATACAAGCCTCATTTGGGAAAACTTTGTGAATCAAAGTTGTAGATTATGCAACAAGTTAAAACTTTCATGTTTTGACTTTTGTTTGAATCCAAATGAATCTTGGTGAGAAAGTGGGGCAAAGTTGGGAAATAATTAGGGTTTTCCATAACTTAGAAAAATTCTAAGTTATGAAAATTTTCCATTTCAAACCCTAATTTGCATTTTTTGATTTCTTGGTGAACAAGTTTCATGATTTGGCATGTTTTGATGAAAAAAGAATCTTGACCCTTGATTTTGACCAAAAAGTCAAAGTTTGACTTTTCAGTATACAGTCAAAATTGATCAATTGACTGGGAAATTCAACTGTCAATCTTGTGTACTTGGGGTCTTTTGAACTTGTTGAGCATGTCAAGATAATTCCATGGGGCCCTTGAGTCCATATGTGAGCTTGGTTTGCCATTGGCTAGGTCAAACAGTCAAAAATTGCCTTGGTGCAGTCAAAACCCTAAAAATGACCATTTTGCCCTTTTGATGATCTGATCAAATTTCTTGTGGAATTGTGATCCAAACTTGATCAAATGGTCCATGTGAGTTCATAATGTTGATGTGGGTCAATTTTCATGAGATTTGACTGTCAATTGGCCACAGTTGACTTTTTCCCCAATACAGTTGATTTCTAGGTCAACTGTCCAATTGACTGGGCAAAACTTGGAATTAAGGCTTGAAACTTGATATGGATAAACTTGGGAGTCCAATATGAAGCATGAAAGTTATCTTAGGCATTTTTGGTCAAAATATCTTTGTGCAAACACAAACCCTAATTTGGGTCAACAGTGCAAGGAGAAGACTTGAGCAGAGGAAACCCTAACTGGATCTTGAGCTCCAAGGGTTTTGTGATGAGAAAATGTTGAGGAAATGGGAGGGCAAATTTTGGGGTACAACAGTTGCCCCTGTTCAATCTTCTTGAACCTGAAGAGTTAGATTGGCAAGTTTGCCTTTCGTGACTCGAAGGTAAAAGGAGATTGGACACTAGAGTGCCCGGAAATTTGCACTCGCATGTTGGAGTATCAACAATGTGATGTCGGGAATGGGCTTATAGATGCCATTTGGATAGGTGGTGGATAGGGAGATGGGCTTATAGATGCCATCTGGAGATGTGACAGAACCTTGTCGGGAATGGGCTTATAGATGCCATTTGGAAGTGTTGATCGCACAAGAGATTCCTTAGCGAGAACTTTGTGTATTTGAGAAAGGCAGATGTTTTCCTGGCTTGTTACAGGTGTTTGATCTTCAATCTCCTTATGAAGATATGCCCTGGCTGGATACAGGTATCGAATCTACAATCATTTGCTCACAGATGTGCACTGGCTGGATACAAGAGTCGAATCTGGAAATAGTCGTCAATAGATATGCCCTGGCTGGATACAAGAATCGAATCTTAGAACTCTTCAGACGTGCCCTGGCTAGATACAGGAATCGAGTCTGGAAATAGTCGTCAATAGATATGCCCTGGCTGGATACAGGAATCGAATCTGGAAATGTTGTAGTTGATAGATGTGCCCTGGCTGGATACAGGAATCGAATCTTTGAACTCTTCAGACGTGCCCTGGCTAGATATAGGAATCGAGTCTGGAAGCTGATCACTCTCAGATATGCCCTGGCTAGATACAGGTATCGAATCTGGAATTGTGACAGTCGAAGGTAGTTGTCTTTGGGATTGTCTTTTTCCCTGAAAAGGCAAAACATAAGTTGTATGCAATGTCATGATGTATGATATGCATGATGTTTTAACATGAGATAGTGTTGTATACACTTTATCATGTATGTAAGCAGGATGTATGAAAACGTGAAATGTTTATGAATGTATTTTCGTCTTAGGAAAATAAATTCTTGACGATCGGCCGGGGAATTGCTCTGTGGAAGAGATACTTTGCTGAAGTTTTTGATGAGAGGCCTGCTGAGGACTTCAATGATGGATTCCGCTGGGGATAATGATGATAAACTCCGCTGGGGATACCAAAGATAAACTCCGCTGGGGATTGAAAGAACTTTGTTGAGGGCGATCTTCCGTGGCAATTAGCTGAGGATAACCCAGTTATAAGCCCTTGTGAGGAATAACTCTGAATAAAGCTCGGGAGAGACGTCCGTATTCTGCAGGGAACAAGCTTCCAGAATCTACTGGGGATAAGCTTTAAGACCTGCCGAGGAAAGTTGTGCCTTTTCAGGATTGACGGGGAGTCAACTCCGCTTGGGGAAAGCATTGCTGAATCTTGTCTTATTCTGCGGGGCGTTGAGATGATTTGGTCACATTCTTCAGTCGAATCTTCCTTGGTACCTTGGCGGACAAAGCAACCAGACTGCATCAGACAACCTTACATTGCCCCTGTTTCTGATGTCACCTGTAATTAATCTTTTGTTTCATATGCAAATATTTATGAATCAGCAATTTAATATCAAATGCATATATAAAAAATGAACATTGGACGTTCTTCGCAAGACAAAACAGAAAAAGGAAAAACAATGGCAATTTGTATGGACAAGTGAATTTGTATTGATTTGAATTTTGCCTGTGAATAGGCGTTTTTGTACAAGAGGCTGACATCCTAGTAAGAGGACGCCGCCGAATAACACAGAATTTACAATTTTGAAAAGAAAACAAAACAGCTATGTGAACAATCCCACTGGGTTCCAACTCTGCTATCGCCTTTATGTCTCCAAGCGTCTCATCGCCTTGCTGCCTAGTTGAAGATGAAGCTGATTGGTCGATGCCGAAATCTGAGCCAAATAGTTGATGCCGAATTTCGGATGCGAAGTGATCCAATGAGACATAGTGTTACGCTTTATCCCTAACTTTTGCCTGGACCTCCCTTTCGGGTTTTTAGTCCACCGGGATACCCATTTTTGCCCAAGCCGCCTTTTCAGGTTTTCGACTTGCCGGGTGTACAGATTTTTTTCATTTCATCCCTTATTTTTTCCCGAACCCTTTTGGTTCGCCGGTAAGCCCTTATTTTTGCCTAGGTATGTCAACCTAGCGGGTCTTTTATTCATGCGTAGTATCTTTTCACTATGTCTGCATTGGCGGGGTGAGGAAGGTCGTCACCATCCATGGTGGTTAGGATCATGGCTCCTCCTGAGAACACATGTTTAACCACAAATGTCCCTTCGTAAGTAGGGGTCCATTTTCCCTGGGGATCACTTTGAGGAAGGATGATGCGTTTGATTACCAGGTCCCCAACTTGATACTCTTGTGGTCTGACTTTCTTGTTAAATGCCCTGATCATCCGTTTTTGATACGTCTGACCATGACAGATAGCAGTGAGTCTCTTTTCGTTAATTAGGTTTAATTGATCAAGTCGAGTCTGGATCCAGTCATCTTCGTTCAAGTCTGCATCCTTCATTATCCGGAGAGAGGGTATCTGGACTTCAATTGGCAGGACTGCCTCCATGCCATAGACCAAGGAGAAAGGAGTTGCCCCGGTTGACGTCCTTGCTGAGGTACGGTACCCATGAAGGGCGAACGGTAACATCTCGTGCCAATCTTTATAGGTCACTGTCATCTTCTGCACAATTTTCTTGATATTCTTATTGGCTGCCTCTACAGCCCCATTCATCTTTGGCCGGTAAGGAGAAGAATTGTGGTGCTGTATCTTGAATTGTTCGCAGAGCTCAGTTATCATCTTGTTGTTGAGATTGGTACCATTGTCCGTAATGATTCTTTCTGGGACGCCGTACCGACAGATCAGATTATGCCGAATGAAACGTGCCACGATGCTCTTGGTTACCGTTGCGTAGGAAGCTGCCTCAACCCACTTCGTGAAGTAATCGATCGCCACCAAGATGAAGCGATGCCCATTGGATGCCGTTGGTCGGATCTCACCGATCATATCAATGCCCCACATTGCAAAAGGCCAAGGTGCCGTTAGGACGTTCAGAGGAACTGGAGGAATATGCACCTTGTCAGCATAGATCTGGAATTTGTGACAAGTTCGAGAGTGTTGGTAACAATCAGCTTCCATGGTGGACCAGAAATATCCTGCCCTAAGGATTTTCTTTGCCATGGTGTGTCCACTGGAATGTGTTCCGAATGTACCTTCATGCAGTTCTATCATGATTTTCTCTGCTTCAGCCTTATCCACACAACGTAGTAGAGTTGAATCATGATTCCGTTTGTAGAGGATGCCGTTGCTGAGGAAGAATTTTTCCGCGAACCTCCTCATGAACTTCTTGTCATTGACAGATGCACCTTCAGGGTATTCCTGAGCTTCCAAGTACCTCTTCACCTCATGATACCAGGGTTTTTCAGTCACCTTTTCGGCCTCAAGATCGCAGCAGTATGCCGGTTCGTCCAACTTCCAGATAACGATTCGGGGAGCCTCATTGTCACATTTAACTTTGAACATTGAAGACATCGTAGCTAGTGCGCCCGCTAGCTGATTCTCCTCTCTTGGGAAGTGCTCAAAAGTTATCTCTTCAAAGTGGGGAAGCAAGGTCAACACATACTCCTTGTAAGGAATAAGATTTGGGTGTTCCGTATCCCACTCGCCTTTGATCTGATTGATCACGAGAGCGGAATCTCCGAAGAAACTCAGAAATTTGATCCTTAAGTCGATTGCAGCTTGTAGACCCATGATACATGCCTCATATTCTGCCATGTTGTTGGTGCAGTTGAAACACAATCGGGCGGTGAGTGGAGTATGAGTTCCTTTGGGAGATATGATTACAGCGCCGACACCGTTACCCAAAGCATTGGAGGCTCCTTCAAAATGCATAGACCATCGGGATCCTTCCTCAGGTCCTTCATCCGGTCCAGGTATTTCACAGTCAGTTACCACCATGATGTCTTCGTCCGGAAAATCAAAGTTCAATGATTGGTAATCATCCACAGGTTGGTGTGCCAAATGATCTGCCAGTACACTTCCTTTGATTGCTTTCTGAGTTGTATACTGGATATCATATTCTGTTAAGATCATTTGCCATCTCGCTATTCTTCCAGACAGAGCGGGCTTTTCAAATATGTACTTGATGGGATCCATCTTTGAAATTAACAGAGTAGTGTGAGTCAGCATATACTGTCTCAGCCGGCGAGCAGCCCATACTAGAGCGCAGCAAGTTTTCTCAAGCAGTGAGTAACGAGACTCACAGTCGGTAAAATTTTTGCTCAAGTAATAAATAGCGTGCTCTTTTCGGCCAGACTCGTCATGCTGTCCTAGCACACACCCCATTGAATTGTCAAGTACTGTCAAATATAGTATCAGAGGTCTTCCTTCCACTGGCGGCATAAGAATGGGTGGCTCTTGGAGATATTCCTTTATCTTTTCAAAGGCAGCCTGACATTCATCGTTCCAGCGTACTACTTGATCTTTCTTCATTAATTTGAAGATTGGCTCACAAGTAGCAGTCAGATGTGAGATGAATCGGGCAATGTAATTCAGTCGTCCCAGGAAGCCTCTGACTTCTTTCTCTATCTTTGGAGTTGGAATCTCTTGTATGGCTTTTACCTTGGCAGGGTCCACCTGAATACCTTTATCACTTACAATGAAACCTAGCAATTTTCCGGACCTCACTCCAAAGGTGCATTTGTTGGGATTCAACCTCAGCTTATATAACTTCAGTCGGTCAAATAGCTTCCTCAGATGATCAAGGTGCTCCTCCTCAGTTTGAGACCTTGCAATCATGTCATCAACGTATACCTCAATCTCATGATGGATCATATCATGAAATAAAGCAACCATGGCACGTTGATAGGTTGCCCCAGCATTTTTCAATCCGAATGGCATGACCTTGTAACAGAAGGTGCCCCACTGAGTCACAAAGGTAGTCTTTTCCATATCTTCCGGGGCCATCTTGATCTGATTATACCCTGAAAAACCATCCATGAAGGAGAAAACCTTGTGTTGAGCAGTATTGTCAACGAGAACGTCAATGTGAGGTAGAGGAAAATCATCCTTGGGGCTTGCCCTGTTTAAATCCCTGTAGTCAACACACATTCTGACTTTACCGTCCTTCTTCGGCACTGGCACCACATTGGCAACCCACTGAGGGTAAGAAGTTACTGCTAGAAATCCGGCATCGAATTGCTTCATAACCTCAGCCTTGATCTTTTCGGACATCTCTGGGCGCATGCGGCGAACCTTTTGCTTTACCGGAGGGCAGTCTTCCTTAGTTGGCAGGTGATGAACTACAATGTCGGCATCCAAACCAGGCATATCTTCGTATGACCAAGCAAAGATCTCCATGTAATCATGTAGCATCTGGATCAATCGTTGCTTCACGCTGAGCTCTAGATTAGCCCCAATCTTGACCTCTTTCCTATCTGTTTCCGTACCCAGGTTAATTGTTTCCACCGGCTCTTCATGTGGTTGAATAGCCCTCTCTTCCTGGAGTAGCAGTCTTGCGAGTTCACCAGGCACTTCGCAATCATCTTCACCTTCGTCTTCGGCCAAGTTGATCGGATTCTCGAAGTCATAACTGGCAGTAGCAGAGCTGTTACCAGTGAGATCCAGAGTGGATTGAAACCTGTATAAGTGAGTGTGTGTAAATATAGCTGTTTTGCAATATATAACACAGAGAGAAAAAGAGCACAAGATTTGAAATGCAACAAACGTCCAATGTTTTGATTGATGATATATGGAAATGTCATACAAAAAGCCCTCACAAATGGAGCTACGATGCCCCGGGTAGGACACCGAGCCAATAAAGTTTTAACATATTGTTTGTTACAAATTGGAAATCAAAAGAAATAATTACTGCGTGACAAATGTGATAGGTGTAAAATCCTTTGCCGTCCAGTTGCTTGGTCCGTTATTGGTAGTTGGATAGATCCAACTGTCAAACTATGCTTCCTCTACATCCTCCTCAATAGCATTCACCCTTGGACTGGTGATAAACACTGGAGCCTTTCTGATCTTTTCCTTGCGCACATCCCTCTGAGCCTCTGCAGTAAAGCCCAGCCCAAACTTGTCGTTCTTTTGAGTGAAGTCAGGAAGCTGACCCCAGTTTGCACAATTGCCTTTCTCGATTACAGCCCGGGCATCCTTCAAGGATGCCATCTTCAACGGAAAGTCTTCTTCAACCACTGCTTCAGCTGATGCCAAAATTGGAGGTACTTCCTCAAAATGCTGAAAGGGGGTTTCAATAAACTCCCCGTCCATCTCGATATACCGGAATGAATTCAAGTGACTAACCATGTATTCCTCCTCACCCTGTACAGTAACAATCTTCCCTTTGACAGGGTATTTGAGCTTTTGGTGTAGAGTGGAGGTTACTGCCCCAGCTTTGTGAATTCAGGGTCGACCCAACAAGCAGGAGTAAGATGGACGAATATCCATTACATAGAACATTGAGTCGAAAACCTGGGAACCCACACGAATAGGGATGTCTACCTCACCGTGCACCATCCTTTTAGAACCGTCGAAGGCTCTAACAATGATGTTACTAGGTTTCAACTCCAGACCCTCACAATCTAAGCGGTCCAATGCCTTCTTGGGCAAAACATTCAGGGAAGAATCGGTATCCACCAACACGTGTGCGAGAGTAGTGCCCCTACATTCTATGGAAACATGCAGGGCATCATTGTGAATTTTCCCTTTGGCAGTAAGGTCAGCATCTGAGAACCCCAAGCCATTGTCAGTCGTCAAATTAGCCACACAGTCAGTGAATTGATCCGCGGAGGTTTCTTGCGGCACATGGGCTGTTTTCAGAAATGAAATCAGGGCTTTTGCATGGGCCTCTGAGCATAGCAGCAATGATAGCATAGAGATTTTAGAGGGAGTATGCCCCAACTGTTCAACAACGTTAAAGTCACTCCTTTTGATGATTTTAAGAATTTCCTCCATTTCTTGTTGGGAGGCTTCCACAACAGTCTTTTTTGGTGCCTCTGTCCTGGCAGGCAAATCGGTAGCAACTTCTTTGCCCCGAGTATCAGAGGACTCGGCGGCAGTAGTAGACACAGGAACTTGAATTGGAACATGCACACTTGCGGGTGTGATGGTGAGAGGTTTTCAGATAACTGGCGGTGCAATGTCAGGTGAGAAGAGCCTGCCACTGCGGGTAATCTTGGCGGGACCAGTGATGTTACTGATACTGGTATTGGTGTTGAACTCCTGCTTCACCCTAAGCACATATACGTCGGCCCCATAATGCCATGGGACCGCTTTATCAGACTCATATGGGAGAGGCCCCGGAACAGTAATAGTAATGGGTGCAACAAACATAATTTGGACTGGTTTCTTCATGGGAGCTTTGGCAGGATTGTAAATTGTGACAACAGATATTTCTTCAACGGAAACAAACGGAACAGCAGTTTTCTTGAACATAATTTCTTTGCTATCCATCAGGCTTTGGATGCCTGATTTCAGCAGTGGACAACCGGTAGGGATAACAGCACACAGGAGGCAACCCTTACTACAACCCGGAAATAAACCGGCTAGTAGTAAGTTCCTCTTAACAGTCAAAAGAGGGGTAGCAACATCATTCACCGAAACAGCATACAAATCTTCCTCAATGGCATTTACTCTATGCTGGGGCATAGGAGTGGTTACAACATTCGGCCTCTCAGGCGCTTCAAACTGAATTTCCTTCGCGTCGATAAGATCTTGCACTTTGTTTCTCAAGGCCCAACAATCATCAGTAGTATGCCTGGGGCTATCAGAATGATAAGCACAACGGGCATTTGGGTTATACTTAGGAGATGCAGTATTCACGACTTTAGGAGCTTCTTTGATGGTCACCAAGTTGGTTGATAACAGTTGGGGTAAAATTTGTGATAAGGTCATACTCAGCCGAGTATACTGCCTCTTGGGTCTTTCACCTCTTTGTTGATTGTACTGCTGAGGAGCAGCAACAGGTTTTGAAATGACCAGAGCATTGACGGCTTGGCGACTTTCTGGCTTGACTTGTCTTCTAGGACCATAGACGGCACTTGCTTCTTTCTTAAAAGGCCTCTTCTCAGTACTCACAGCAACACCCTTCTGAATCTTTCCTGACTTGATGCCAGCTTCTATTCTTTCGCCCGTTAAGATCAAATCGGTAAACCCCGCGGAAGAGTTACCAATCAGATGATTGAAAAATGGCCCAGATAGGGTCTCTAGAAACATATCAACAAGTTCACGATCGGTTAAAGGAGGCTGCACCCTGCCAGCCAAATCCCTCCATTTTTGTGCGTATTCTTTGAATCCTTCGCCTGTTCCTAACGACATACCCTGAAGTTGGGTACGAGTAGGAGCAAGGTCAGAATTATACTGGTACTGTTTGTAAAAAGCGGTGGCCAAGTCTTCCCAATTTCGGACGCTGGTTCCTTCTAGTTGATAAAACCACTCCAATTGAGCTCCAGAAAGGTTGTCTTGAAAGAAATGAATCCAAAGGTTTTTATCTGCCGTATAGGGCTGGATCTTTCTCACGTAGGACCTAAGATGCATTTTTGGACAGGACAGCCCATCATACCTTACAAACAGTGGCACTTTGAATTTTGGGGGAATCACAATCCCGACAACCAAACCCAAGTCTTCAAAATCCAAACCCGGTACTCTTTGTAGCTCCATGGCGGCCAACCTGTCTTCTAGCCCTTTGTATTTATCATCAGCTGGAGGGTATTGTTGATCAGTATAATCTTCATCCTCTTCGACCTCTTCTTCTTCCGCATCAGACTTGGAAGGTACCGCAGCTCCACCTCCTTTCCTGGTTCCTTCATCAGAAGTAGGAGGAAATTCAAGCACTCTCCGAGCTTCTCCGTCAAATCTTCTCCCCAAAGTAGCCACCCCGAGTCTCTTTTTCTTCTTTTTCACTGGGTCTTTGTTCCCCAATTGAGTCTTGATATCCTCCTGACCCTTAGCCAAGGTCATAAGGAGTTGCTGGAACTGTGCATTTTGAGCTTGTAGGTCTTTGACTGTTTGCTCGAGATCCATCCTACTGAAATAAACAGCAGATAGATAAGGAAACCTAGAATGAGACCTGCTTATGCACATGATGAATGGTATGCTTATGTATGCAATGCATTCAAGGATTTAGGACATTCAAAATTGTTTCAGACAAAGAAGAACGCACGTCATATTAATAAGAAGAAATTTGTCAGTACATAAATGCCCCATGGGCCAAATATTACAAAATAAACTTCTTAAGGCAAAAAGACATTGTGCATCCTTTTTGGTGCGATGTAGGTGTTGAGGGCCTCTTGCTCATGGAGTCGGAGGGTAAGCTCTAGAACCTTCTTCTCACTGGCGTAGAAGCTAGCTTCAAAAGTATTTCGTTCTTCCTTGAGCTGAATCCAATTTTTCTGCATTTCCTCCCACGATGTAGGCATGTCTGGATGTAGGATGGTGTAGGGAACCTCTCCTTCCTTGACGGGCTCTTTAATCACAGGGAGAACATGAGGATAAGGCATCATCATACTTTGGGCTCGGGCTCGTACCCACTTGAGATAAGGCTCAAGAGGGATGGAGTTCTTGTGTCCCAGAGTCTTGCTATCAACCTTATTAAGTTTTCCCCAAGCTCTGATGAATCTTTGGCGAAGTCCTTGCGCATCGTTGTCGAAGTCAAAAACTAGGTCAGGAATCAACATATCATGAGGGCCATCCCTCCGTGCATATCCAAATTGCCTTAAAGCCAGGCAAGGGTTGTAGGTGATACCTCCTCTAATTCCAAGTAAAGGAACATTAGGAAATTCTCCGCAACGATCGACGATGATGACATTTTCTCTGGACCGAGAACACCAATGTACATCAGAGTGGATAAGAGTCATCAACCGTTGGGACCACCTTGAGCCTTAGTCATTCTTCAGGACAGATTGTGGAAGGTGCGAAATAAACCACCTTGCAAGGAGAGGAGTACACCACATGAGAACACCCCTCTTTCTCATTGTTCGTGTGTAAAATGAGTGAAGAATGTCCCCAAGCAATGTTGGTATTGGGTTTCTGGACAAGAAGATTTTGACGGCGTTGACATCTATCAATTGGTTAGAATTTGGGAACAAGACCAACCCATAGATAAGGAGTGCCACAATTTCTTCAAAGGCTTGTAGGTCCAATGAGTTCCAACATTCTTGTGCCTTCTCAAACAAGAATTTTGCTAAGAATCCTTCGACGCCGCTTCTGGTTTCCCAATGCCCCTTGATGTCGGATGGTTGTAGATGTAATGCTCGAGCAACATCTTCCGGCTTTGGTTCCTTTTCCGTACCGTTGAATGGATTAAGGATAGGGATTCTTAGGAGTTGAGAAAACTCCTCCAAAGTGGGTACCAACTGGTAATCAGGGAAAGTGAAACAGTGGTGAAGAGGGTCAAAGAACTGGAATAGCACTTTCATCATGTCTTCTTCAATGTTGGTGTTGACTAAGCTGAGCAGTCTACCATGTCTTTCACTGAAGGATGAGTTTTCCGGAATTCTTGAGGTGAGCTCTTTGAGTTGAGGAGAGACTCTCACAAGGTTGACTTGAATGGTGTTTCTGCGAGGAATTTCCATGTCCTACAAAACAAGAACAAAGATGAAGATCCAAAACCCTTGAAATGGTTAGTGAATGCATATGATGTTTTATGATGTCTATGATGTATGCACAAAACATATGTACAAGCAAATCACACCAAACCCTAGTTTTAGGCTTGCATGGGGTTACATAGGTAAGTACCCTCTTGAGTGTAGTTGGCTTAAAAACCTGTCCTATAAATAATAATTGGGTTCTAAGGAGCTCAATATCATTGGATTGTTTTCATTGTTCATTGTTTTGGTTTAGCCACTTAACTAGCGACCAAAATATTCCAAGAAAACAACCCTCAATGAGTGTAGTATCGAGTATCTACCAACTTCGGACTGCACCAAAGCCGGTCATCTCACTATCCCTAACAAAAGGCCAAGATGGTCAAGTAAGGTTCTAGGTCATTAGTGCTTAGTGACATCACTCAGCGGCCCCGTACTCTCCTTGATTGAACTCAAGGGTTACCGGTACTCACAAATATGTCGCACTAATATAGCTATTGCTTCGACCGTGTCGGTATACCCCACACAGTTTCCACAACGTATTGCTATCTATGAAATGTTTCCCAAAATCCGGGTGTAGGATTGCAAACCCAAACAATAGAGTCAAGATATAAAGCAATCAATTCAAACAATTAGTCATGCAAGAGGGTGATCTAAGCCCTAAGTTTACTCCACTTTTAAATTTTTCCCCAGCAGAGTCGCCAGTTCTGTGATACGGTGGGAGAACTGACTTGAGGTTTGCGTTTGTTTTCGCAAATGTTTCGGTTGAGCAAGAGTCGCCACCGACTTTTTATTTTATCCTAAGGAAAGGTTAAAAAGCACAGCAAAAACCTTTTGAGATGTTTTCTCGGGTTCGGGGAGTAGATTATAGAAAGGGAAGGTATTAGCACCCTTTCTATCCATGGTTATCCATGGGCTCTTAGTTACTTGCTTAGATCACTTGCCTTTTGTTTTCAATTGTTTGAAATGGTGCTTGTGTGTGTGGGTTTGAAAATGTTTTGAAAAGAAGCCAATGTGGTGGCAACCTTTGTATTGATCCATGTGGGGATGTATACAAAGATGTATGTCTTTTGAAAAGGTTTTCATTTTGTTTTTGAAAGTTGTTTTGAAAGTGTTGTGAGGTGTGGTTTTAGAAAATAGGCAAGTGTTTTGTTTTTGCAAGTTTTTGATTCAAGTAACTAAGAGGTTATCTACTCCTACACTATTACATCACAATATGGCAAGGGGGGGTACAAATGTTCAAATGGGGGGATATTTAGACAAAGAAATTAAACCTAGCTATTACATCATTTTTGGAATATTTACAAATAATTGATTGCATAAATTAAATAGAAAATACAATAAAGATGCAAAAATGTAAAAAGGTTTTTATGTATATGAAAAAAAGGTATTATTTATGTCAAATAAATAAAAATAAAAAAAAGATTATTTTTGGAATATTTTCATATTTAGGGTAAAACCCTAATTTTCATTAAGTAACATATATATTATTTAATTTAATACAAGTATTTGTTCATTATGTACAAAAATAAAATAAAATGAAATATATTTACAAAAAGTATTTTTATATTAAATATTAATAAAAAAAATAAAAAGTGTATGTATTTTGCATTTTTAACCCTAAGTATATTAATATATATAAAAAAAAAGTATATTTTGTATAAAATATTTTCAAAAGAAAAATGAAACAAAAATCAGAAATAGAGTATATTTGCACTATTTTTTAGTTTTCTAAATAATAGTATATATATATATATATATATATATATATATATATATATATATATATATATATATATATATATATATATATATATATATATATATATATATATATATATATATATATATATATATATATATATATATATATATATATATATATATATATATATATATATATATATATATATATATATATATATATATATATATATATATATATATATATATATATATATATAAATGTCCATATAAACAAATAAATGCCTAAAAAATAGAAAAATGGTTTAAAAATGTTTTTTTTTGTTTTTAATATTATTAGGAAAAATAAATAAACCAAAATGAAAAAAGAAAAATCAAGAAATCAATAAAATACACAAATTGGGCTCAGGGGGTGTGAAATTAGAAATGTGGTGTGAAAAGTAACTCAGAAGCAAGCCCAGCCCAGATAACCCTTCTTCAACCTCCAGCCAAAAACGTTCACAAAAACGCGCGCCTGTGACCAAGTTCAAACATCCTGATTCCTTGATCTTTTGCACAAACTTCCAACATAAGAAATGTTAAGCATTGAATCACGATTCTAAATATATAAAAAACTCATCCTAACTCTCAGAAATGAGAGAGAATTTTGACATTCCCAAATCCTGACCTAAGTTTTCTGCCATGTTCAGACTCAAAATTCTTACAGCACACATAACATAAATGAAATCTAATTACATGGGCATGTTCAGGGCTATGAATGTGACATATTCTCTTCACAAACCTAAAGCTAACAATGCCTAATAAGAGAGATACGAATCCATGAACTTACCTGTTCAGTTGAAGTTCTATCTGGCAATGGAGGAGCTTTCAGTGCAAGGTGATGATTGGTATAGCTTCCTTGATGTCCAGGGATGCTATTCCAAGCTTTACTTTGTCTTGAAACCTTCTGAATCGTGCTGGAGCACTTCACCTGCAAATCAGAAAAATGGAAATGGCCAAAAGGATTAGAGGAGTTACAGGTTGCTTCTAATGCTTTGGATAGTTTGGATTGATGGTAGGGAAGATGTCTGAAGTGGTTTGGGCAAGGATGCTTGAAAGGATTGAGAGTTGGAACTCAATCTGCAGAGGTAGCTCTGTTTTTGCAATTTGAGAGTGATTCTGGCAATGGGGAGGTGTTGATGGTCTTAGGGTCGTGCTTCAGCTTGGTTAGGATGTTTGGAATGTGTCTACAATATTTGCTTAAGGTTACTAATGCTGAGCTGAAAGTTCTGTTGTGATATGGGATGTTTCTTAACACTTAAGCAAGAAAAGCCAAGTTGTGTTCTAGGCATGTAGAGGGCCCCTAATCATGCTGCAAAACTCCTCCTTGATCAGTGTGTTATGCTCATAATCTTGTGCCAATTAGATTGTATCTGTACTTGCTTGGATTTTCAATTTGACATAAAGCTTGCTTTTGCAAAAATGGATAAAGTACTTTATCTATTTTGGGATTAATCCACTATGCAATGCTAGAACACAAAGAACATGGTCTTGGCACAATGAATATGCATTAAATTTATGAGTGTAATTGAGATAAAAGGCCTGTAATCAAGTTGTGCAAGCCGAGATTGAAATGCATAGTGCTATGAACATGTAACTTGGCCTAATCAAAAGTGAGTTTTTGCCATATTGCAAAATTCGATTCTCCCTAACCATGAGGTTGTTTGAGAAGTTCTTGGACATTTTGGAAAGCTTGGAATGTGTACTACAATCCATCTTTGAAATGCAAAGTGAAATTCCAAGTGGAAGTGTATGGAAAATGGCCTTGAAGTTAGGTAGAAAACCTTGCCAAAATAGGTTAAAATTTCACTAAGTTAAGAATGGTTTAGTACCCTTATTCCAAAAATTGTAACTTGAGATACAAGCCTCATTTGGGAAAACTTTGTGAATCAAAGTTGTAGATTATGCAACAAGCTACAACTTTCATGTTTTGACTTTTGTTTGAATCCAAATGAATCTTGGTGAGAAAGTGGGGCAAAGTTGGGAAATAATTAGGGTTTTCCATAACTTAGAAAAATCTAAGTTATGAAAAATTTCCATTTCAAACCCTAATTTGCATTTTTTGATTTCTTGGTGAACAAGTTTCATGATTTGGCATGTTTTGATGAAAAAAGAATCTTGACCCTTGATTTTGACCAAAAAGTCAAAGTTTGACTTTTCAGTATACAGTCAAAATTGATCAATTGACTGGGAAATTCAACTGTCAATCTTGTGTACTTGGGGTCTTTTGAACTTGTTGAGCATGTCAAGATAATTCCATGGGGCCCTTGAGTCCATATGTGAGCTTGGTTTGCCATTGGCTAGGTCAAACAGTCAAAAATTGCCTTGGTGCAGTCAAAACCCTAAAAATGACCATTTTGCCCTTTTGATGATCTGATCAAATTTCTCGTGGAATTGTGATCCAAACTTGATCAAATGGTCCATGAGTTCATAATGTTGATGTGGGTCAATTTTCATGAGATTTGACTGTCAATTGGCCACAGTTGACTTTTTCCCCAATATAGTTGATTTCTAGGTCAACTGTCCAATTGACTGGGCAAAACTTGGAATTAAGGCTTGAAACTTGATATGGATAAACTTGGGAGTCCAATATGAAGCATGAAAGTTATCTTAGGCATTTTGGTCAAAATATCTTTGTGCAAACACAAACCCTAATTTGGGTCAACATTGCAAGGAGAAGACTTGAGCAGAGGAAACCCTAACTGGATCTTGAGCTCCAAGGGTTTTGTGATGAGAAAATGTTGAGGAAATGGGAGGGAAAATTTTGGGGTTCAACACATTGAATTGACAGATGAATTTTTCAATCAACTGATCAAAATTTGACTGTACACTGAAAAGTCAAACTTTGACTTTTTGGTCAAAATCAAGTGGCAAGGGTCATTTTTCATCAAGATATGTCAAAACATGAAACTTGTTCATCAAGAAACCCAATTTTGCAAATTAGGGTTTAAGATTGAAAAGATTTCATAACTTAGAATTTTTCTAAGTTATGAAATTTTCTTAATTTTTCCCAACTTTGCCCAACATTTTCACCTTGATGCAATTGGATTCAAACAAAACTTCCAACATGAAAGTTGTATTCCTCCACAAATCCTACAAATTTTATTCACAAAGTTTTCCCAAAAGAAGCTTGGGTCTCAAGTTATGATTTTTGGAACAAGGGACCATGAAACTTTTAACTTAGTGAAATTTTGCCCTAGTTTAGGCAGGATTTTGACCCAGCTTCATGACCATTTTACACATAGTTACACTTGGAATCTCAAAATCCATTTCAAAGATGGATTGTAGAGCATGTTACAAGCTTTCCAAAATCATCAAGAACTCTCCAAAATCATTTGTGGTTAGGTAGAATCGAAGGCTTGAATTTGGCAAAAACTCACTTTTGATCCATGGCATTTTTATATTGATACAAGTTGCAAACTCTAATCAGCCTTGTTTGTACTTGATTACAGGTCCCAAAGCCCTTCCATACTCAATAATTAAATTCAAATCCATTGGTTTAAGGCTTTGTTTTGGTCATGGGATGATTACACAAAGAATTAATCCTAAAATAGTAAAAGGTAACATTGCCATTTTTGTCAAGTGTGCTTTATGTCAAACCACATCTCTTGAGCCTTGAACAAGATCTGGTACAACACACAATATCCACTAATTGAGGGGGACAATATCACAAGGTGCAGGCTTATAGATATCATGTACAGGCTTGTCTTGCATCATTGCTTGCTTTTGCTTAAAATACAAGAAACTTGTCAAATACACTACAACTTGAACATCTGATAGAACCAACTCTTGCAAGCTTTTGAGACAAGTTTCACACATTGTATTGAACCTTAAACACGAGCCTTTGAGTCCTTAAGCCTTCCAGAACACAAAATCACCTTCCATTGGCAAAACATGGCACTCCCTGCAGTTTGACTTCCATAGCAAAAACCCCTCGTGCGTTTTGCCTCAAACTGGTTCAAACACATTCCACATAACCTATCCAAGCTATCCCAACCATTAAAGAGTGACTGTAACTCGCTTTACAAGGTTCACCATTTCTGTTTTCAGCTTGTGCAGGTTTAGTTCTACAAGCTTGTTCAAGCACATTCAAGGCAAACTAGGCATTGGGAAAGGTCAGAGGAAGTTCAAGCAAGCTCCCAAACACCTCAGGCCTCACTGAAAAGCTCCACATTGCCATACACGATATCTACTGAAACAGGTTTTTATCAACTTCCTATCTCTCTATTTAGGAATCATTAGGCTTAGGTTTGTGAATAAAAAATGTAGTACTCATAGCCATGAAGTTGTACATATGATCAGTTTTCATTTAAGTTAAATGTGTTAAGAGAATTTGATTCATGAACTTCCTGAAAAAATTAGGTTAGAATTTAGGGCCAGAGAAATTCTCTCTGGTCTTTGAGAGTTAGAATGAGTTCTTTACATGGTTGGATTCATCTTAAAAAATGCTACAACTTTGATGTTATGAGTTTTTGCATTAGGGCACGTATGCAGGTTCTCCATGTCTGAATCACGCGCGCGCGTTTTGTGACAAAGGTTGAAGATGAAGTCAGTGGGCTGGGCTTGGTTCTGGCTTTGTTTTTGACACCCCCCTCATTACTGACTGCACCCCCCTGACCCATTTCTTCATATTTTTATATTTTTATATTTATTTTTCATTTCTGATTTTATTTTGTTATTTTTTAAACATAAAAAATACCAAAAATATTTTTATAAATTTTCACATTTATTTTTATATTTTATTTTATTTTTTCTAACATGAAAATAATTTTTAATTAGATATACTATTTATTTTCTCAAATAAAAGCTTGTAAGCAATACATAATATTTTTTTTTAGTATTTATATATTTAAATAATATTTTCTCATATATTATTTTTTTAAAATTATTTGTATGTATTTATATTTATTTTCTTGTACATAAAATAAATAATATATATATACTTTCTTAAAAGAAAATTAGGGTTTTTACCCTTAATAAAAAATAATCTTTTATTTCTTTTTTATATATACATTAAATATTTTTTACATACATAAAAAATAAACAAAAACATTTTGGGCATATTCATAATATTTTGCATACTTATATTTAAAATTGTTTAATTATTGTCAATTTATTTATTTGTACCATTTATTCAATTTGGATGTAATAGTAAATATTGGGGTTTTAATTTCTTGCAAAATAATCCCCATTCAAAATTGTATCCCCCTTCCCATATCAAATGTTGTAATAGTGTAGATTTATTTTATGCACTTTATGCTTACAAATATGCCATGTTAGAGGATAGGGTTTGTATGCAAAAGTCCAAAATCAAAAAACAAATAGCTTGACTAATACAAAGACAAAAAGCATGTAAAATGACAACACAATGACGCTATCTTGGCAAAACAAAAACAAAACAAAAGATCATAGTCCCTCGATGACGCTATCTTGGTTGCCTATACAAAATGATCTAGTCCCTCAAAAATTGCTAAAGATACTTGGCAATATTGCTATCATGGTCAATACGATGACCCACGCCTGTCCCGTTTAACATCCTAATACAAGGTTTTTTACCAAATGCAATGGTAAAACAACACTGTCAAAAGGGTTAAAAATGTGTAGGAAAGACCTTTGAGTAAAATAGGGTAGACAATTCTTAGTTACTTGATCAAAACTTGCAAACCATCCTTGCTATTTTCAAACACGCCTCACAACACAATTTCAAAACAATTTCCCAAAAAAAACTTTCAAACTTTCAAACACTGAAATATCTTTTCAAAAGATAATACACCTTTGTATACATTCAAACAAGAATCATTACAAAGGTTGCCATAACGATGGCCTCTTTTCAAAACATTTTCAAAAACCACACATAAAGCACCATTTCAAATAATTGAAAAGAAAAAGAAAGTGATCTAAACAAGTAACTAAGATCCCATGGATGAAAAGGTTGCTTGCACCTTCCATTTTCATAATCTACCCCCCGAACCCAAGAAAACATCTCAAAGGTCTTTCCTGTGCTTTTTGACCTTTCCTTTGGATAAAATAAAAAGTCGGTGGCGACTCTTGCTAAACCGAAACATTTGCGAACACAAACGTAAAACTTCAAGTCAGTTCTCCCACCGCATCACACCTAAGAAGTCATATCTCTTTCCCCAGGAAGTCATATCTCTTTCCCCAGGAAGCCATATTTCTATCCCCAGAAAGTCGTTTCCTTTTGCAATCCTCTATGATAACAAGCAACATGTCTCTTTATTTGAGCAACTCGTGCTTCCTTGTACAAGGTGACGTAACTTTTTTTTTGCTATTTCCTCTATGAGTGGTTAGTTTGCAGTCCGTCGTCAGTTTACGCCAGTGGATGGCAAGACTTTCAAATTCACAGAAACTGCTCGTTGTGAAACCTTTGCAAGTGGAAGTCTCTTTATTTGAGACATCTTACGTATTATCCTTTCCAGGCAGAATGCCTTGGTTAAAGAAGAAGTTAAGACCCGTTCTAGGTAAAACGGAAGAATTTTTGGATGACTTGATATTTTCTCTTTCTACCTTCAGTGAACGCTGGTAGTACATCGGCAGTGAACGTCAGTGTTTATTATCTTTTTTCTATCTTCAGTGAATGTTGATAGTTCATCGTCAGTGAACGACGGTGGTATGATATATTTTCTCTTTCTACCTTCAGTGAACGTTGGTAGTACATCGGCAGTGAACGTCGGTGTTTGTTATCTTTTTGCTATCATCAGTGAACGTTGATAGTTCATCGTCAGTGAACGGCGGTGATATGATATATTCTCTCTCTACCTTCAGTGCATGTTGGTAGTACATCGGCAGTGAACATCGGTGTTTGTTATCTTTTTGCTATCTTCAGTGAACGTTGATAGTTCATCGTCAGTAAAAGGCGGTGGTATGATATATTTTCTCTCTACCTTCAGTGAACATTGGTAGGACATCAGCACTGAACGTCGGTGTTTATTATCTTTTTTCTATCATCAGGGAACGTTGATAGTTCATCGTCAGTGAACGGCGGTGGTATGATATATTTTCTTTCTACCTTCAGTGAACGTTGGTAGTACATCGGCAGTGAACGTCAGTGCTTATTATATTTTTTCTATCATCAGTGAATGTTGATAGTTCATCGTTAGTGAACGGTGGTGGTATGATATTTTCTCTTTCTACCTTCAGTGAATGTTGGTAGTACATCGGCAGTGAACGTCGGTGTTTATTATCTTTTTGCTATCATCAGTGAACGTTGATAATTCATCGTCAGTGAACAGAGGTGATATGATATTCTCTTCCTACCTTCAGCGAATGTTGGTAGTACATCGGCAGTGAGCGTTGGTGTTTGTTATCTTTTTGCTATCTTCAGTGAACGCTGATAGTTCATCGTCTGTGAACGGCGGTGATATGATATTTTCTCTTTCTACCTTCAGTGAACGTTGGTAGTACATCGGTAGTGAACGTTAGTGTTTATTATCTTTTTGCTATCTTCAGTGAATGTTGATAGTTCATCGTCAGTGAACGGCGATGGTGTGATATTTTCTGTTTCTACCTTCAGTGAACGTTGGTAGTACATCGTCAGTGAACGTCGATGTTTATTATCTTTTTGCTATCATCAGTGAACGTTGATAGTTTATCATCAGTGAACGGCGGTGATATGATATTTTCTCTTTCTACCTTCAGTGAACGTTGGTAGTACATCGACAGTGAACGTCAGTGTTTATTATCTTTTTGCTATCTTCAGTGAACGTTGATAGTTCATCATCAGTGAAAGGAGGTGGTATGATATTTTCTCTTTCTACCTTCAGTGAACGTTGGTAGTACATCGGCAGTGAACGTCGGTGCTTATTATCTTTTTGCTATCATTAGTGAACATTGATATTTCATTGTTAGTGAATGGCGGTGATATGATATATTCTCTTTCTACCTTCAGTGAACGTTGGTAGTACATCAACAGTGAATGTCGGTGTTTGTTATCTTTTTTCTATCATCAGTGGACGTTGATAGTTCATCGTCAGAGAACGGCGGTGATATGATATTTTATCTTTCTACCTTCAGTGAACGTTGGTAGTACATCGGCAGTGAACGTTGGTGTTTATTATCTTTTTTCTATCTTCAGTGAACGTTGATAGTTCATCGTCAGTGAACAACAGTGATATGATATTTTCTCTTTCTACCTTCAGTGAACCTTGGTAGACCATCGACAGTGAACGTCGATGCTTGTTATCTTCCTCTCTGATTCAATTCTTTTAGTCCACCAGTGATTTATTTTCCTGGTGGGGTTGCTCCTTTGTTTCTTCATTTTTGTGGCATCCCCAGTGATACTTTGCGTCTCTTTTATTCTATTCATATGCATTCATAATCATAATCATTGCATGGCATCTTAGAGACAAAAATAGGGCTTGTTTTATATTTAAGTATCTTCAATCGCGTCGACACGAAGATTTTTAACCTTCGTATTTCCGGATAGAAGACACTTAAATAAGGGCATCTGTTGTACCCCAATTTTTGCCCCTAATATTCCTCTATCATATCATATCAACTCGATCATAACAAGATCACATTAGGGTTGGTTCTTCCTCTTTTTCTATCTCTTATCTTTAAGTTTTCTCTTGAGGAATCTCCAAGCACCTTGGTTGTGTATTTTGTATATGTGTTGTTGACTAACTTCTAATCAAAATACAAAAAATATTTGTCTTTGTCTTTGGTTATTTTTGTTTTGTAGGTACCAAGTCGAAGCATCTGACAAATAAGGATTTCTGGTATTATTTTCCTAAAATCTCTATTTGCAAAGGAAAAATTAACAAAAATTCATTTTTTTTTCACTGATGCAATCGATTGCTCTTAGAGTGCAATCGATTGCACATAGTGCATTTTGCACCATTTTTGAAAAAATACACTGTGCAAATTGATTTGCACTATAATGCAATCAATTACACAGCGTGAAAATTTGAAAAAAATCAGCAATTTTAAACTTGTCAAATTTTGGCTCCAATTTTCCTTCATTTTTGAAAGATGTATCATTAATTCAAATTTTAGTGCCAATCTTTCATTTTTAAGAAGAATTATCATTAATTCAAATTTTGGCTCCAAGAATCAATTACCAAATTACCACTAATACCAATCCTAAAACTCTATAAATAGAGCCCTCATTTCATTCAAATTTCAAGCTTTTGATAGCCAAATCCACCTTGCTAAAAAATCTCTCAATTCTCTCCATCTACCAAATTCACTCAAAGCTCGATTTTCAAAAAGTTAGTAAGCTTTGCATTGAAGCTTACTAATATTTGAGCTAAACCTTCATCCAAACACTTTTTCTTTATCAATTCTCTATATCTAAGCTTGATCAATTGATTCTTGTGGTTGAATTGAAGCCAATTCTTGAAGTTGTGTTGATAATTCTCTAGATCTACCTTTGGTAAGTTGGATAATTCATCTTTCACAATGTGATCTCTTGGTGATCTTTGGGATTGATTCATTGAGCATTATTTTGTGATTCCAATGGTGTTATTTTCTCATAATTTGATGGAATTTTCGTGCTCAATTGGATCCATGATCATAAGGTATTTGATGGAAAGTTTGAACAAGAATTTGGCCTTTTAAAATGTTGTTTTGCTGCTTGTAACAGTGTGCAATCGATTGCAGTAACAGTGCAATCGATTGCACAGAAGCAATTTCGTGCAGATTTTTGAAAACTGTACTGTGTAAATCAATTTACACAATAGTGCAATAAATTTACACAGGGATATAATGTATTTTTTTGCCTTGTTTTGGGACAGCTTTGATCCAAAATGCTTTTTCTACTCACTCCTTTTGATTGTTGGTTTGGATTGCAATTTTAAATGTCCAATTTTTATTTAAACTCAATGGACTTTGTGATGTAGATAAAGTTGGATAAATGTTCATCAATTAAAATCTATCTAAGAGTGAATTATTTAATTCATTTTTGGTGTTTTGGATTAATGATATGTTTAGTGCTTTAATCCATCTAGAGGAGTGGTTGAATTTAAAGATGAAAGAATTTTGAAATGGTGATCCAAATTAGCTTATCATTCCCCTCTCTCTTCATCTTATCCCTTTCTTTTTTAATTGTGCTACATTTTAAGGGATGGTGATTTCTATATCATTTATCCAAACATGAAGTACATAGAATGCTATCGACCGACCTCAAAATAGGTGCGACTTCTACATAAGCCCGCTTACGATTGCTTAACATAGCGCTAAATTTTGTCCCGATTCGAATAAATGATCATTCGTGGCCCAAACTTATGATTGCAAGCCCAAGAATGTTAATTTGATCTCTTTGATCCAATAACCTTGAGATTCATTGTGTGGAGGCTTTGGTTCTACGAATCCTCTAATGAATCTACAACACTTTTGGTGAACGCGGATCACTTAAACATCGTTGATCATTACATGTTACTTTTTGAGGATCCCAAAATGGATGATATACTTGACAAAAAGCAAATTCAACTTGTTGTGTGGAGGCTTTGGTTCTACCAATCCTCTAATGAGTTCCAAATGCAAGTTTCAAGATGGTCATCCAACTAACCACTAATTTCTAACAATTGACTTTACTTTATGCTTTTATTTTTATGCTTTATGTACCATTTAATTTAAGCATTTACATTTCATGCCATTTTTATTTTGCTCACTTGAGCATTTATTCTTATGCCATTTTTATTTTGCTCACTTGAGCATTTACTTTTATGTCATTTTTATTTTTGCTCACTTGAGCTTTTATTTTTCTTTTGAAGACACTTAATAATCAACATGAACCATAAAAATCTTTAATGATACTTGGACTATTTAGTTACTATCCTTGGTATTATGGAGCATGGGACTTCTTCTTGGACTTAGGATTAGAGACCTTGGCCTATCTTGGAGACTTTGTGACTTTATTTGATATTTTGTTTGGAGTTCTTGAGGTTTACCTCAATACATTGGGTTGTTTGTTTGTTTTGCGTGCAGGTTATTGTGATTACATACTTTGTTTGTAATTTGGAATTCACCCGTATACAGCCGTTACTCTGCCCAATTTTTGCGAAGACTTAAAACACTTGAAGTTTGGTTCTCTCAAGAGGTCTAGTATCTTTGCTTGCTTGGTTTCAATCCGAAGAATGGGAATTCTATATTGACTCATAATGTCAAGTATTGGCTTCTTGTTGGTTAGATGGTTCTTATCCCTAGATTTTACCTTATGCTTTAGGGTAGTCCCTTCATCTCCGCCCATCTTCTTTAAATTCAAAAATCTTCTCCCTTCTTTTAAAAAAACTCTTCTTGTTTTGAAACTTGAACCATTTTCATAATAAACTTGGACTTAGGTCCATGCATTTTCAAAACATTTTCATGAATAAATTTCAATCAACTTAATAATACCTTGACATTTTTGTGAGAAGACTAAAAGTCAATTAATCTCATTTCAAACCATTTTGCCACTTCGAATTTTATCTTTAAACTTTTCTCAAAAGATTAGACTCTTGTCAATCCTTGTAGTGATGCAAACAACTATACTTCTACAATATATAGTGAAGAGAGATATTTTCCACTTGGGTGTTGAGTGAGGCATTGTTGATTTTAAAATCCAAGCCATATCCTCCACTTTGAGATGATGCAAATTCTTCTTTCTCATGATTGTGGATAGTAAGTATGTTTTCCACACGGACAACGACGATGATGTCTTATCTCTTAAAATCAACCAAAAAATTTGTGTTTCAAATTTTTAAAAGAGGAACTACGTGTACCCTGATCCCCTATTGCACGAAAGGTGGTACGTAGGCACTAAAGATTCGCAACCGCGGCGCGTGCAAAAATCATAAAAATATTTCTTTTCTCACCTCCACCATCCATTTTATATACAACACATTTTTATAGCCAAAATATACAGATTTTACAAAGAGGTACCTGTGGAGTACCGTAGATGTTTAGGGCGCTAATACCTTCCCTTTGCATAACCAACCCCCTTATCTTGAATCTTTCCCCCTCTTTTTGGGTTATTCGCTCTTTTCCCATTCCTTTGGAAACAATAAAGCGCGGTGGCGATTTTTATTTTGATTTGTATAAATTCTAGTCAATCCAATGGCTTAGTCTTGAACATTTCTACCGCTACAGGGGGTTCAATTTTTCAGCTTTCTTGCATTATTTTCCAGAATTATTATTGTTGCTTAATTTTAAGCAGTACTATTTTCCCAACCCATTTAAGCAATAGAGTTCTGCACTGGTAATCTATTGCCCGTAGTTTATTTCAAGACCTTCATAATTGTTATTTAAGTTTATTATTATATTGCAATTGTTTCTCTTCCAGATCAAAGGAAAGCCTACCAACCTATGGAGGAGTGCCTCTCGTTAGAGCCGAGCAAATTGTTAACGTTTTCCAGTCGTATTTATTTTCAGGTTTTCATTTTAATAAATTATTATTTTCCTTTAATTTAATAAGCATGTTTACTTTGTTGTCTGACTTTTATTATTCCGTGATTAAGTTTTATAATATGCTAGGCTAGATTTCTATACCGGTATGTAAGGTCATAAAACTGAGGGAATTTGGTAATACTATTGGTTATTCATTTGTTGAACTATTTTATGGACTAGATTACTTTGTTTTTAATGATGAACCATTTTGTTACGAGAGTAAAAGAAGAATAGAAGTTAGGTTCAATAAAGCGAGAGCTTGAGGATCTTTAACTGGACAGTAGTAACTAGGAATTGGCTTTAAAAACAGCGAGAGCGCTTTAAGGTGAATCAAAGTTTATTTGTTTTCAAAAGAATATTTCTAACTCCAACGGGATAGCGAGAGCATACGTTAGGACTTAACTGCATAACCTAAATCTACAACCACGACAGTGTGAGACGAGGGTTTTTAAACTGATAAATTTGTACTGAGAATTGTTGGAAACTGCAAGTTACCAAATAGGTTACTAATTCCCGAAGACTGAGCATTACATATTGGTTGTTTCCCCTTATGATTATTTAATTAGATTCAAACTTACTTTTAGTTCCCCTAATCTAAAACGAATATTTTTAAGCCTTGGATTTACACCGTAACACTAGATAACAGTACGTTTGACTTTTGGTCCTTTGGGTTCGATAATCTTTAAAACTACGCGATAAGACTGTGCAGTTTCAGTCCAGATTATTTATACTACCATATCAATCGATCAACACCTCAATCGAGCTCTATTTTTGAAGTACCCAACATGGCAAAACACCCAGTTCGCGATGGGTAGTTCACACCACGAGTTTAGGATCCCGACCACGATATTACGCTCGTTCCGCGGGTTCCTACTCCACGTCCTCGACACATCTCAACATGTGCCAAACAAATATGAGGGTTGAGCAC
The DNA here is from genome assembly GCA_948472305.1 of Vicia faba. NCBI lineage: Eukaryota > Viridiplantae > Streptophyta > Magnoliopsida > Fabales > Fabaceae > Vicia > Vicia faba. The sequence goes on along the minus strand of OX451736.1, from coordinate 1,763,271,199 downwards.
ACATCTCTGCATGGAAAACACGAACTTGTGTGGAAAACTTATATCGACCACATCAAAGGTCGAACGCATATCTCCACACATAATATACAAATATTCATGGAATAAATAAGTCAAAAACAACGACAAACAAAAACGATAATAAGCGAGCATCAGCAAAAACATGAAGGCATTGAACTAAAGTAAAGAAATTATAAAGGTCGACCACTAGAGCCGACAATGTCTGAATATTACAAAAAATTACAGGCATTCAGGCCCAAATACAAATAATTGTTATCAAAAGAAAAAACTCTAATCGCTCCTCGGAGTACCCACTTCGACCTCGGGAGAATTCGGAGGAGGAACAACCCGACCATCGACCACCTGGGATAGAACCCCAGTTCCTTCAGTGTTGAGCCACGGGTTCAGCACAGACAGCTAATTCACGACAACTTTGAAACCGTCGTCCAAGGCATCGACGCAGTTGAACTCCAGGATATGAATTCGGGTAACGAAATCTGCATGAGTGTGTAAATTATTTACACTCTCGCGTTCGTTCTCAGCGGGCACCATAACAACCTTCAGATCAACAACTTCCCTCTCCAGCCTCTCTCTTTAGCTCTCACATAACTCTCTGTCAAGCAGGAGGCAGTCCTTTTCCTTGAGGGCTTTGTCATCTCTCTCTTTCTCCTCTTCCAGAGCACCAACTTGCTCTCGAAACATCTCTTCGCTTCGTTCAAGGGCGGTCTTTAATTTTTGTGTCTTCACTTGAAGACTCACGTTCTCTGATTTTAGTTCCTTGACACGACCAGAGAAGCTGTCCCTTTCACCTTAGAGGACCACGACCATCTCCGCCATTTTCATCATCCCGACCATACTGGAAGCCAGATGCTTCCTTCGACCTTCGTCGTCGAGGCGCCTTATGATGTCGGACTCATTGTCTGATACAATTAGAGGGAAGCCCTCAAAGAAGTCCTTATCCACAAAACAAGGCGGGATGCTGAAGGCTCAGGAAGTCGCCTCTCTGGTCACGTCAACAACCCCATCTGTGAGAAAACTCCTTTTTCGGCCCAACACAGCAGCCTACTGCTCGGTACTGCGGGTCCCCGACGACCCACTGGATCCTTCCTTGGCAGGCTCAGAAACTGAACCCATGCGTGTAGGTTGATGTGGCTTCACCAACCTCTTATGGATTTTCTTCTCTTGGGCCAACTTCAATAACCTCTCGCGATGTTCCACCATGTTGCCTGCAAAAACAAAAACGGTATCCTCGGGTCAGCCTCGGGAAAATAAAACAAAAGAAAGCAAGAAGTAATATAGTAAAATCAAGCAAGCAAAAACCTAAGAGATCCATGGCCTGTCCGTAAGATCGACACTAGATGAGTGCCTTGGTGTTGATTGGGCGTGCTTCGAACATCGGCTTACTGTCTTCATCAAGGATGTCGTGTCCTTCCCTCGTGACCCACCTGGCGTGGAAGAAATCGTCGACGAACCGATTGAGGATGTTATAGGCCTCTTCATATTTGGCGCTCATACTGTCAGATGAAGTATGGTAATTCCCGGGACCATGATCGTAGTGGCCTGAACACCAGTGGATGGGAAAATTCGAGATTTATCCGATCTCCGAATTACCCTCAGCGTCGTAGCACGGTTCTCCATCCTCGTCCACAATGAAAGCCGGGTAGAATATGGTGTCCATAATTGTTTGAGTAGAGGGCTTCAAGACATACCACTTGTCTTTAAAATCACGGACAAAGTCCATGTACATCTTAAACAACCTCTTCGACTGTTTGAGGGAGACCCAACTGTGCTTCCCTCCCTGGGACTGCCGTTGTAGGTGAAATTCCCCCGAAGAACAGAGAAATGGTCACCCTGATCCTCATGAACCGACAAATAAGTTAAAATTCTCGAATGAATGCAATAGCGTTGGGATAAAGCTGAGAGGGTGCTAAGTTCAAGTGATTGAGCACCCCCATTTGGAAATCGTTGAATAGAAGTCGAAGCCCCAGGTCTTTGAAGATGACCTCATACATTAGGAAGGCGTCGTGGTTGAACTCCGAGCATATGTGAGCAGTAGGAATCGCCGCAGGATTTTAAAGTTCCTTTGGAAGCCTTCTGGTCACCGCCATACTCGACGACAGTATAGGCTTGCCTCCTAGTGTTACTATATATCGAGGCTATTCCTCGAGGCTCTGTACCAACCCAAGCCAAAGCAGGATCGTCGATTGTGTCGACCAAGTTGACGCACTCCTCGGCTACACTGGTCTCTTCGTTCTCAATATGCTCTGACGATTCGGGAGTGTCGGTCCTTTACCTACAAAGCAGAGGAAACTGGTGAATTCGATAATAAATCCAAATCCACCCTTCCACGATGTAGATGAACAAGCTAAGTAATGCCAAACCCAAGTCGACAGTCATTCGCGCAGAAAGGAAAAATACACGGCTCTCGACCAGTCCATGAAAATCATGCCAGACTTATAATACCACACAACAATCGTAATGACGAACACTTTGTCATGCCAACACTTTTTCATGAATACGTCGGCCAAACTCATGAATCCATCGGGGATCGCATAAATATCACACGCAAAAATCATAAATTTCACGGGGATATATGAAGATTACATAGAAAATTCGTCTAAATATCGGTGACAAGATAAATATCGTGGGCTCAGTCACGAATAATACGTCTAAATCCACGAATCCCCCGGGAAAAACCCCACAAGGGCTAAACTCTATTACTAAAACGGCATCAAAGTCAATCTAAGCAAAGAATGTCACGGAAAAATACTTACTCGAAAGAGAATAGATGAAGAACGACAGTGGTAGATGAGGAACACGCGGCAGATTATGCGACGGCGACAACGATTATAGAGAACGGAACGGCGTTGGCAGTAGAGAGAATGAAGAGCGTGAAAATAAGAATGTGAATAATGGGCCTTGAGGCGCTATTTATAGAGCTGACGTGGAATGTGAAACGTCGCATCGGGCATCCTAACAACCGTCTTTCTCCTCGACACCTACGCACTCAGCTAATGATGACCCTTACTCCCTAGGCCATCATTACAAGCCTAAAGGTCACGCCACGTGCCCACACCCTGTCGCTTTTCTTCTCTTCGTGTCGAGAACAACGCCATCTCGAGTTCGTTCTGAACGCTGCTCGGGTAAACCCGTATACTGATGACTTTCTCTGTCCATGCACTGAGAGATTCTCATCGAGTAACACACTTCATAAAAAGAAGAGGCTAGATTTAAGTCATAGCTCCTTCATCAGAAGCAACAAATTTGGGGGCTCCTGTTCTGGTCCGGGCCTTCCCTTGGCCCAACTCCACGTAAGGCCCAATCCACGTCGGGAAGAAACTTCCACTCCCCGAATGGAAGCGACCTCACTGTACGAGGGGAAAACCCAGTTAGCCTTAGGGAGCTCGCACACCGGTCAGAATGATCCCGAGGACACCTTCTGATCCTCCTCGACCAAGCCTTATCTCCTCACGCGACCTCGCGTTTGGCGAGGAACATTCCACGACGAGCAGAAGCACCTCACAAGCATCCTCCTCGTAGGGCTGACTATCTACGTCTTTGAATATCACGGAGTCTTCGTGGCCCTAGAAAGACCGCATTCATATCCTCCTGATCTTGCGGAGGAAGTCATCCAGGTGAGGGACCACGCGCGGGTTCCCAGTACTCATGTAGAACCTAGCAGTCTCCACTATGGGCCTGCTTGACCAACCCACTGAGGAGACTTTGCCCCAACGTTAGGGGCTATAAATACCCTCTCTTTCGAGAGGGTCAGGTATTGAACATTTCTTACTCTCATACTTGCTTGCTCATTCCGAAATTTACTTTGGCATTGGAGTGTCCTGCAGGTACCCCCACCTCACTCTCAAGTTCTGCTCGAAGCAAGCTGTGACGATCCATTCTGGTCAAGTACGATCAATTATTATTATTATTATTTTATTATTATTATTATTATTTAACCTCCTTATTAGGTAGCTTAAAGGGACAAACAAATACATTTATAAATTTAAGACATTTAATTATAATTATAATTTTATAAAAAATGTTTTTACAACTTCATAAGGGTTAAAACTAAAATTAAATAAATATCTAAGAATATGAACTTACATGCTATAAATTAGATTAAACTATGTTATATATTTTATAAGTAAATTGAAAAACAAATGGCAGAAATTCTCAAGTTATTTTGTATTTGGACTTTTTATATTTCATTATTTGCAGCAACATCACATGCTGCTGGTAAACCAATTTGCTTATATTTTTTTTCAAATCTCTTTTATATTTTGAAGGTTGTACACAACGTTTTATCATTATTTCTAATATTACTTTATAATCTGTTTTCATTTCAGAAAGATATATTATACCTATATTTACATGTGAAATCGATGCTGATTGTCCTAAAACACCACAAGCAATTATCCTTAAGTGCGTGGATAACATTTGTCGTATGCTATACCCAGATAAGAGGCATTGAAGAATATAAACATGCTCTCAAGAAACTAAAGAATATTACAATGACATATATCCAATTCATGCATATCACCATATTTCAAATTCCACAAACTTGTAAAAATAACCTTAAATTTTAAGTTATAAATTTTTTTAAACTTACTTCAAAATCTATATTTTTATGTTAACACCACATGTTAACTTATAGAATCGTAAAATATCACAAATTTAAATATCATTTTCAAATTGAATTGATTCTAAATTCAAATATAGTAATTTCGTTTTTTTTAAAAGTAAGATTTATTAGAAAAGAGAACTAAGGGTTCTCAAATCTGATTATACGATGTAGCGGTAGAAATGTTGAGATTAAACCATTGAATTGACTTAACTCGTATAAATTAAATAAAAAACGTCATCACACTTTACTGTTTTCAAAGGAACTGGAAAAAGAATGAATAAATCTAAAAGAGGGGGAGAATCTAGGTACGAGGGTTGGTTATGCAAAGGGAAGATATTAGCACGCCTAAACATCTACGGTATTCCGCAGGAAGCACTTTGAAAATGTGTGTATTTTGGTTATAAAAGGTGTATAAAAAAATAGATTGTGGAGATGAGAAAAGAATTTTTTTTTTACAATTTTGCACCCGCCGCGGTGTGAACATTTAGTGCCTACGTACCACCTTTCGTGCAATAGGAGATCAGGATACTCGCAGTTCACCTCAAAAATTTTAAAATACAAGTCTGTTGGTTAATTTTAAGAGAAGAGACGTCATCGTCATATCCGAGTGGAAGACATACTTACTACCCACGATTATGAGAAAATAGCGTAATCTCAAAGGAGAGGATATAGCTTGGATTTTAAAATAAAAAAAGTCTCACTCAACATCCAAGTGAAAAATGGCTCACTCCACTATATATCGTAGAAGTATAATAGCTCACATCACTACAAGAATCGACAAGAGTCTAATCTTTTGAGAAAAAAAATTTAAAGTAAAAAACCAAAGTGGCAAAATGGTTTGAATGAGGTTAATTAACTTTTAGTCTTACAAAAGATGTTAAAGTATGATTAAGTTGATTAAAGTTTGATTAATAAAATATTTTTGAAACTGCATGGACCTAAGTCCAACTTTATTATGAAAGCGATTCAAGTTAGAAAACAAGAAGAGTTTTGAAAGGGAGAGAGGAGATTTTTTGAAATTAAAGAAGATAGGAGGAGATGAAGGGACTATCCTAAAGCATAAAGTAAAAGCCAAGGAAAAGAATGGTCTAACCAACAAGAAGCCAACACTTGACATAAGAAGTCAATGTATAATTCTTATCCTTTGGATTAAAACCAAGCAAGTAAAAATACTAAACCTCTGAGAAATACCAAGCTTTAGATGAATTAAATCTTCCAAAAATTGGGAAGAGTAACAATTGTATACAGAGGAATTCTCAATCACAGACAAAGCATAAAATCAGAATAACTTACGCACAAGAAAATCAACACAATGCCTTGGAGTAAACCCCAAGAACTCCAGACAAAATAACAACAGAGCAACAAGGTCTCGAAGTATCAAGGCTTCTAATCCTAAGTCCGAGAGATCCACAACTCCACAATGCTAAGAATAGTAACCAGGTAGTCCAAGTAATCTTAAAGCTTTTAATACTCAAGTTGATTATTAAGTGTCTTTAAAAGAAAATAAAGCTCAAATGAGCAAATATAAAATGACATAAAAAAATGCTCAAATAAACAAAAGGAAAATGGCATGAAATATAAATGCTAAAGTAAGTGGTACATAAAAAATAAAGGCATAAAATATAGGCATAAAGTAAAGTTACTTGTTAGTGAATTAGAAGTTAGAGGGTTAGTTGAATGACCATCTTGAAGTTTGCTTTTGAAAACTCATTAGAAGATTGATAAAATCAAAGCTTCTCAAATACAAGTTTCATTTGCTTTTTGTCAAGTATATCATTCATTTCACGTGCTCAAAGAAACCACATATGATCAACGATGATCAAATAATTCACTTAGACCAAAACTCATGAAGTTCATAGAGGATTGATAAAATCAAATCCTCCTAACAATGAACCTCAAGGTTGTTGGATCAAAGGTTTCAAATTAAACATACTTGGGCTTGTAAACATAGGTTTGGGCCACGAATGATCATTTTTCGAATCGGGACAAATTTAGCATTATGTTAAGCAATCGTAAGTGGAATTATGTAGAAGCCACACCTATTTTGAAGCCGATCAATAGCAATCTATGTACCAACATGTTAGAGAAATGATATGTAGATCATTCTCTTAAAACATGTAGCACAAGTAAAAATAAGAAAGGGATAAGATGAAGAGGGAGGGGAATGATAGTGTAACCAATGTATCAGATGAAATTGGTTTCAAATATCATCAACATCATTCATCTATTTTGGTGGATTTGGTTTTTCAATCTATCAACACCCAAGATCCAAGGAGGTTGAGGAACTTGTCCCAAAATAACACACTAGTGTCTCCAAATCAGAATCAATAAAAAAAATATATTTAATATAAAACAAAATTTAAATGATTTAAAAAAGAAATAATTGGTAAAAATACATAACATGTATTAAAACGCCAAATAAAAATCCTAAAAAAATCAGAAGTCAAACATGAGTCAACAAGTTTTGACAAAAAATTTCAGAATTTTTTTAAAGTCAAACTATTTTTAAAATATAAAGAAATAAGCAAAATAAATCAAAATTTGTGAAAATAGTAAAATCCAAAACAAAAATAAAATGAGGTCATCAATATTTGTCAAGAGGTCATTGGATCCTTCAATAATTTATTCAGAATTTTAAAATCAAGAAAAATATTTTTAAACAATTAAAACTAGTAAAATAAAGTGGAAAATCATAAAAAATACCAAATCACAAAACAAATTTATGATAAAATAAAAATCAGAAAGAGAAAAATAAAAAAATGGTTAATGTTTTAGAATTTTAGAAGTTGAAATGAATTTTTTATGAATTTTTGAAGCTTAAAACAATTAAAACAAAAAAAAAATCAGAAATAAAAATAAAACTTAAATAATGTGGACCATCTGATCATTGTCAAAACGGGTTAGTAATAAGATCTAATGGGCATGGTGCTCTGTTCATGCCATGGTCTCTCTTGAAAAACACACCGGGTAAATTATTTAAAAACAGATTTGAAAAAAATAGGTGGCGCGATTTCATTGGTTGAAGAAAAGACATGTCATCGTCTTTAACCTCCAGCCTCGCGCAAATTGCAGATCTTTTAATCTGTAAAATTAGAAGCTCGGACCAGTGTCATTCGCTTCATCTCATCAAGATGATTCCAATGGTACCCTCGCGAAAATTTATATTAACCACTCCTTGTTCGATTTGGAAAAACCCAGAAGATAACAATTGAAAAGAGATTTGAAAATTCATGATCAAAACTCACTTCTAGTTAAAAACTAACGATGCTATGAGAATCAGAGTGATGAGAGTTACATTGTAGTAACATGTTTCGAGAGAATTGATGGAGGAATCTACCTGTTGAAGCTCAACTTCAGAGCTCTGAAGCATGACTTGGCTAGCACGATTTAGAGCACTTCAAGGCTTGGTTCTTCTTCTGTTAACTTCAGTGAAGGTCAATGATGAAGAATGAATAAAGAAATTAGATTGAAAAATAAGGAAAAAGTGAATTCAAAAACTCATAATTGTGATCTATGGAGAGAGGGATGATCCTTGTTTATAGGTGGACATGATGCAAGGCTCAAGCGTGCGGATTGGATGAAAAATAAATGAAATCGCGTGAACCTACTAAATGGAAAAAGTTTGACTTCACATTACTCAAAACATAGCAAAATGGATGGTTTAAGGATCGTTTCTCATTATGGAAAGTCCCTAAACATGATTATACGTGAAATTGATCCTTAAACAGGCTTGTAATTGGGTTTAAATTGATTTTCAAATCTGACTGAACATGAAACTTCATCTTCAAGATACCAACTTTACAACCATGGTACCAACAATGTAGGGAGCTTTATGATGCAATCTTGGACTCCTTATAATGCTGAATGATCAAGCTTGACAATGTGCTTTGAAAGTTTTCATTTGGATACTTGAGATGAGAGTTATGTCCATTTAAATTTGTGAAAAACACACGGATTTTATACCTAGAAAAATTTCTAAGCATAGAACTCCAAAGTGACCTATAATGTCCTTCAAACTTATATGGCGTTCCACTCAAAATTTGATCTTGATCCTTGAAGATGAAATGAAGTAGACCTCTTGAATTTAATTGTTGAATTGATATCACTACAAAATCATTAAAATTGAAAGAGTTATAGTCTTTGGAAGATGATGAACAAATTTGGGGAAATTCACAAAAGACCTATAATCTTTTCAATTCTTAAAAAACTTTCAAAGAATTTTCAAGTCTTGCATATTGAAATAAAGTTGCAGTAGACATACCAAAGATTATTATGGAAAAAGAATGAGTTCAAGGAGATAAAAATTTACCAAGTTATGATCCTTTGAAGTCACACAAGAGAATTTGATAGCTTTCCCAAATAACTTGTAATCTTTATCAACCATTAGTGATCTCCCATTCAAAATTAGACTTAGATCCTTGAAGAGAACTTTTTAGGGACCCTTTAAAGAGAATCGTGGCTTTGGAATCAATAAAAAATCTCAAAAAATGAGCAAGATATGTTTCTTGGAAGTGAACTAACCCTAGCTCAGAGAGTGTCAAAATGACTTGAAACCCCTTTCAACTTTTGATGATTTTTCTTGAACAATTGGATCTTGTCATGTGAAGAGAGTTTTTTTAGATGATGATAAGAACCCATAGAAAAAAGAAACAACTAAAAAATATTGCAAATTGAGAGAGTTATGCACTTGTGATCACTAAATCGGGAACTTTCTCATTTAGGTCAAACTTGTTGAATCAACCTTGAAACTTTTGAACTTTCTTTTCAAAATAGATCATGATGGATTGTATTAGCCCTTAAAATGATGTTATCTTGAAGTACACTAAAAAATGGAGCTTATGTCTCAATGAAGTTTATTGAAGAAGGCATGGAAATAAACACATGAACCTATGAATCTTCTTGATGAATACAACAACCATCCTTAAGGAAAACCTGACCTAAATAAAGTGAGAGACAACTTTGATATCATAGACATAGCCTTGAAGCTTGAGCTCTTGCCATCCATTGAAGAACCATTTGACTAAGGACCAACCTTCAATCCCTAGGTTAGTTGGTGAGATGGATGCAATTGTATCATCACCTACAATATGAACATTCAAAGATATATACACACACACACACACACACACACACACACACACACACACACACACACACACACATATATATATATATATATATATATATATATATATATATATATATATATATATATATATATATATATATATATATATATATATATATATATATATATATATATATATATATATATATATATATATATAGAAATGTTAGTTAAAAGTTAATCCAACAAAAAAAAACACATGTATAAGATATATAATTCAAGGTGCTTGGTGATCCCTCAAGAGCAAACTTAAAGATAGGATGAAGTAGAAGGGAGAACCAACCCTAGTGTGTGATCTTGATGTATTGATAATATGAGATGATGAGAGATCTTAGGGGGAAAGTTGGGATATAATAGCTGCCCTTATTTAAGTGTCTTCTATCCGTAGATACGAAGGTTAAAATCTTCTTCTCGATGCGATTGTAGATACTTAAATACAAAACAAAACCTATTTTTGGCCCTAAGATGCCATGCAATGCTTATGATTATGAATGCAAATAAACAACTCCATAGGTAGCACAGAACACCATTGGGGAAGTAGAAAATGAAATCAATAAACCAAAAAGAGAGTTCGACCATGAAAATAAATCGCTGGGGAACAACACGTCTCTAGGGATGGCTATAAACAAGTAAAGCCAAAATCACGATTAAAGAAACTAAATGCATAGTAATATTTCAACAACGGAAACTCATAACAATTCAAGCAACAAACTATCAAAGAGGTAACCATTAAAAATAGTTATCAACCCAACTAGGGAAAGAAACTTAACTTCGTCGGAGAAGAAAAAACAAACTCCGTTGGGGAAAAGAAGAGTCAACTCTATTGGCGTAAAGCCCAAAGAGGATACAAAGTAACATCAACTCAATAAATGAGGAAAAAGAAATGGATAACAATAGCCGATAGATAACTGTGTAATACCCACTCGCAGAGGAGGTAGCAAAAAAAGAGAGTAACATCGACTCACAAGGGATCATAAAATACCAACCCGAAGGATGCGAGTAGAAATGGTAAGATAATGTCGGCTCAAAGATGACGATAAACATCAGTATTGAGGTAGGTAACAAATTGACATCAATACTTGTGACTGGAAACAAATGATTGACATCAACGCTTATTGTTGGGAACAAAGGTTTGACATCAGCACTCATGGCTGGGAACAAAGGTTTTGACATTAGCACTTATAGGTGAGAACAAAGGTTGATATCAACACTTATGGCTGGGAACAAAGATTGACATCAGCACTCATGGCTGGGAGAAAAGGTTTGACATCAACACTTACAGCTAGGAACAAAGGTTGACATCATCACTCATGGCTTGGAACAAAGGTTGACATCAACAATTATGGCCGGGAACAACTCAACTCTATTGGGGTAAAGTCCAATGAGGAGAAAGGGATAAATGTCGACTAACGAATGACGGTGAACTACCAACTCAAGGCTGAAGGTAGAAAAAAAACATAGAACAGTAACAAGTTTCCCAAAATTCTAGTATTCCACCTAGAACGGGTCTCAACTTCTTCTTTAACCAAGGCATTGCACCTAGAAAGGGTAATAAACTAATGTAAGAATATTTCAACGAACTGTCTTTGTCATATTGAAAAGACCAACCATCCATTGGAGTACAGCCTCAACAATGAACTATCTCACATAACAAAGAGATTACCATCCATCGGAGTAAAACCTCAACAACGAATTATCTCCCATAACAAAGAGAATACCATCCATCAGGGTATAAATATATCATCAATAATGAATTATCTCTCATAACGAAGAGACTATCATCCATCGGAGTAAAACATTAACAACGAACTATCTCCCATAACAAAAAGACTACCATCCATCGGAGTACTAACATCTTCTCTGACATTAACAAACATAATGGGGAAGTACATGTTGCTCAAATAAAGAGACTGCCACTTGTTGTTACAAAAAGGGTTGCAATAACACTGCTGAGAAATAAATCTCGATTTCGTGGGGAAATACCAATACATTCCTGTTGAGGGGATAAATTCTTAAGGTGAAAAATAAATGCACATTCTCAATCCAAGGCACAAAACCTAGAGAGGACAAAATAATATTGCTTTCGGGACCAAAAATTCAAACCTGGAACAAACAGGAGTGAAACAGTCAACCAAGACTCCATCCAATGAGGAATAAACTCAAATGGGGATCGAACTCCATGCAAATAATTAGATGAGTAGGTAGGCTAAAGAAAAATTCTTCCACGAGGGGATAACTCAGTGGTAATTGAAAAGATATACACTTTCTGCTTAAAGTTGACAATCTATTGGAGAGAGGATAATTGCAAAGAGGATAATATGTCAACAAAAACAACAATGAATGCAAATGAAAAATGAATTTTAATCCAACTATGCATTATATATGTATGAATGTTATCATGTATATGGTGACAAAATAGAATATTGCACTAGGGATACTCAAACAAACCAACTTGGGTAAGGACAACACTCGGCTAAATCACATCTAGGAGGAAGATTCCATAAGAGAGTAAGCACCGACTGAGGAAACAAAGTCCTACTTCAAGGCTTAACTTCACTGGGAAGAAACATGGCTTGAAAAAAATAATCAAAGCAAAATCTAATAGCAATAAACTGATACAGTTGCAAGGATATAACACCCTCCAGGATTCATCGAGGAATATCATACAGACTTTGCTAGGGAAAACAATGCCACATCGTCTAGACTTCAATTGGGAATATCGTACTGTCATCACTAGGGAAAATGAAACCACCCACGTTGAGGGGAGACCAAATACAGTCTTTAATATCAAGGGTAATGGTTGTGCAAACTTCTTTGGGGAGAATTTATGAAACTTCACGGAGATAACAACTTTACAGGGAAGCGTCATCTTTGCTTCACCTGGGGAATTAAGAAGTTAACATCACAGTAAGAAGTCAAAATTATTGGGATTTTAAATCAAACGCAACACTTGGCGAGAGAAAACCCAAAAAATTGACAGTTGTCTCAACACTTAGAGAATGATAGTGCTTTTGTCTAGCTACTTGGGGAGCACACAAAAACAACAATGTCATAACTGGAGAAAGCAATGTCCTGCAAGAGATTCTACATTAATTCTCAACATACAAATGGAGAAAGAAACCCATCAAATGAGCAAAGGCTTCATAACTTTACAATCTCTGCTTGATCACAACCTAGCTGGGGAAAGAATCACACTCAACTAGAGAAATCCGCATCAAGACCTGACTGGGGAATATGGGATAAAGGTATCAAACCACCCAACCCCAAAACTGTATAACAACTTGGAGAAAATCTAAACCAAGCTTTAACTGGGGAAATGGGATCACAAAACCAACACCACACCATAATATTAACTGATATGGAATTCAACTATCCAAGAAACAATCACACGTGGACTATGCACATATCAGCAAGAGTAACCCGTGAATACTTATTGGGGAATATTTTTAAAACTTTGGAGTTTGTCCATTCTTGGAACCACTGCCTTTGTTCCGCTTGAATCACAAAATTGAAGTAAAAAGTAATTTTCAAATTCTTTTCAAAAATAGTTTTTATTATTAAGTCTTTTTGTTATGAAAATTACTATCAATAATAAATGAAATTTTTAAAAACAGAATAAAATAAGAACTTCAAAGAATTGGATAAAGGCTCAAAATTTATTAATATAATGGTAGTCCGTAAATGGCGTGACTCCATGGATGATTACAAAGTTTTGGAAAAATGGTAAATACATGGAAAAGATATATTGAAACACAATGACCACTATTATCCCTAACAACTTAGAACTCCTAAGCATAGGCTTCAATTGAAGTGTGATGAGAATCTAAGAAGATTGTTGCTTCAATGACCAAGTCTTGTCTGACGCAGTTACTTTCCATGAAATCCCTAACTTTTTCCTAGGTTTCCCTTGCGGGTTTTCAACCTACAGGGAAAATTTATTCTATTTATGTCTCTAACTTTTGCATAGACCACATGTGATACGGTGGGAGAAACCGACTGTTTTTGGAATGCTGGTTTGCGTTTTGCATTTGTGTTTGCAAAATGTCGCGGTAAGCAAGAGTCGCCACCGACTTTTATTTTATCCAACAAGGAAAGGAAAAAAGCATAGAAAAATTCCTTTTTTCGAGATTATCTCGGGTTCGGGGGGTAGATTATAGAAAGGAAAGGTATTAGCACCCTTTCTATCTGTGGTTATCCACGGGCTCTTAGGTACTTACTCAACTGTTTTTAAAATTGCTTTCTTTGTGCTTGTGGGTTTGAAAAAGTTTTTGTTTGAAAACTTCGATATAACTCTTGCTTCTGTCCTCAAGAGTGTAATGAAGTGTTTTGGAAAACTTTGTTCAAAAAGTGTAAGTGTGAAGAGTTTTGTTTTGAAAGAGCAAGTATCTAAGAACCATCTACCTACTCGAAAAAAGGAATCGTTCAATGCTATTTTCCTTTATACAATGATATCCCACTATTGATGAGTAGGTAGCACCGTCGTTGGAGTTTGCGGGTCAATTCGAATTAGGGACTTACGGTCACTAAAGCAATGTTAGGATGCCTTAGCGGTAACCCTAATGTATTAGATCATTTGTTTGTGGCAACCATATCTGAGGCAACCATTTCGAGGCGACTATGATCTTTTAGGCAAGAGGGCGACCTCTAAGACGACCTATACTCAATGATCGTTTATGAAGGCAACCAAGTGGGGTGTACCCTAAGAGTGCGCATGTGCGAGTGTGTTGATTTCAGATATTTTTATCTTTGCACATGTTAAGGATGATCTAATTTGATTTTAAGATTAACATTCAGTCTTGTCATGCAACCCTATTATCAAACATCTAATAGTTATAATTTGCGGAAATAAAATACGGAATTTAAATTACAAGGCGTCGGATATTTACATCGCCAAAGACAAACCCTTTTGAAAAATAAAATAAAGCGATAAAAATAATTAAACATCCTATTTAACTATTACAATCCGGGAGCAAGTACATTATTGGATAAAAATAAGTAACGCGTGCGGGGAATTAAATCGAGCGCATGATTAGGGTTTTGACCCTTTTGGTTAAAGAAAATATCTTTTTGTTGTTTTTTATTTTAAGAAAGAAATAACATAAATTAATTATTAAATTACATTGAATAAATTAATTAATAAAAATAAAATATTTTTGGAGTTTTTGAATATTTAGGAAAGAAATTAAAAATTATTAAATTAGTGGTTAATATCTAATCAAATCTAATTAATTTTATTTATTTTACAAAAAGGAATTAAAGTTTTCTAATTAAAACCTAATTAATTAATAAATTTATTAAGAAAAATAAAAGTTTAAAATTTGATTTGAAATAAAAAAATATTTTTGTGATTTTATTTAATAAAAAAATAATTTTGTGATTGGTTAGAAAGTTAAATAAAATAAAACAATTAAAATAAAAAAATAAAAAAATATAAGAGAGGAGTATTGGGCCTGAATTAAGGGGTGTGAGGAGCAATTCAGAAGGCCCAATTGTGCTGGCCTTTGTGGACTTTCTGGGATCCAGTGTGCATGCATTGACCAGTGCCTTGGTGGTCCTTCAATCCCTAGCCATCAGATCTGGCCATTGGCCATCTGGCTCTTGGATGCATGCGGGAGTATGGTGTACTGCAAACTGAAGCGCGCATACAAACACCTGAAAAGAAAAAATATTGAGAAAGTGGGGGACCTGGGATTCGAACCCAGGTCCGGAAGGAGATTTCACTAACACGCTTGCCACCACACTACTTTGCTTCATTTGTCATTATAATGCAAAGAATATATATTATATAAAAAACAAAATCATTGCCAGAAAACAAAAAAGCGTGCGCGGTTATTTGAATCCACCAATGGACGGGGGACACCTCATCGTCCCTGTCCTCAAACCTGTAACAAAAATACCTGCGGATTTGAATCCGCAGCTAAAAGCGTAGGCCTATGCTAAAATCTTCTCAAGGCTATATAAATTTATTCCAAGAACATGGTTTGACTCGTCATGGCTTCCTGATCAAAACCATGCTCTTCTTGTGTCTCAATTATGCCTGAAACAAAAACTCCCAAAAATACGAACCGAACCCTAACAATGGTGGTTCTTCATACAAAGCATATAAATGAAATTAAACAATGCAAAAAGGTTGGAAATGTTCTTGTGATTACAAATATGCCAATAGTTTTCTCAAATGATGCAAGAACAAGTCAAATCGATTTCAAGAACAAGGTTGTGTTTCGTGAGACTTACAGTGCTTGTAGAGGCCTGAAAATGCTTGCTTTTGATCCAGGTAGCTTGTGTGAATGCCCAGGAAGCGATTGGGACAAGTCTTGACCTCTGAAAATGCCTCTAACCTGGATTTTGACTTCTCACTTATTTGTGATTTTTTCACTTTTTGTTCTGCCTCTCTCCACAGTTTCCAACCCTTGTTTTCGTGTCTTTGCCTTTCTTATGTAATGCTCAGTGCATTAGGTCAACAAAATTAATCCAAATCTTGCCTTATCAATGCTTGCATATTTGATTTTATCTCCCTTTACAAACTTGCCAATTTTTCCTAATTCCAATCTTTTTGCACATGATTTGGTTTGATTCGAATTTGATGATGATAATGATTGTAATCAAAGCCTGAAATAGCCAAAAGATCTTGTGTTATCAAAGTGTTGTATTTTATATGATTTTATTTGATTTAAAATGAATAAATTCAATTAAAAATCAAATTAAATAATAAAAATGAAATTGGGCTCATGGCTGAAGCTAGGACACGTGGGCAACTATGCAAGCTAAAATCAAGTGGAAAAGAATGGGCCCATTTGAAAAATTTGAAGTTTTGGGGATAGTTGACTTTTGGCAATTTTGCAAAAAAGTCCAACTTCAACAATGCATAACTTCTTCAATTTTGAACTTTTGGAAGTGTTCTTGGACCTTTTAGAAATCTTGAGATGTCTTCTAACCAACCCTTTTGGTCTCATATCATTTTGATATTCCATGCTCAAGTTATAAGCTTTGGCAAAAAAGGTGTTTTTGTTGACTTTCAAAAATAACCTATAATGTCCAAATTCATAACTTCTTGTGAGTGCATTTTTTGATCTTGGGGGTGTGAAGATGGATTGTATGGAATTGCATCCTCTTCAAAATGAGCTTTGTATGGGTCATTTCTCATAAAGTATTAGAAAGTTATGCTTGATCAAAGTTGAGTTGACTTTTCCTACAAAACCCTAATTTAGCAACTTTTGAATCTTGATGAATTTTGAGCAATCCTTGATGAATCATGATCAACCCTTGATAAAATGATGAAATATCCTTAAAAATGAGAATGTTGGCAAAAAATATTGAGGTTTGACTGTTTATAGGTCACAATTGACTTTTGCCCTAGCACAGTCGATTTTTGGACTTTTGAGCAATTGACTGAGCAAACTTTCTCTGCAAGGCTTGAAATTTGACATGGATGAACTTGAGAACATATTAGGACATTGGGGAGAACTTGAGGTCATTTGGAATCAAGGATCTTGATGCAACACAAAACCCTAATTTGGGGTTGACTGCCTTAGGAGATAGCTTGTCTGACCAACTCTTGAGCAACCTTGAGCCACTTGGAGATTTTTCTTGCAATGTCTTGAGAAATATGGGAGGGAAAATTTTGGGGTACAACAACTGCCCCTGTTCAATCTTTTTAAACATGAGGATGTAGATTGGCTTTCATGCCTTTCGTGATCCGAAGGTGGAAGATGATTGAACACTAGAGTGTCCAGAAATTTGCACTCGCATGAAGTGGTATCAGCCTTGTGATGTCGGGAATGGGCTTACAGATGCCATTTGGAGGTTGCTGGCGGGAGGATGGGCTTAAAGACGCCATCAGAGAGAGTGCCGATCACATAAGGGATTCCTTAGCGAGGGCTCGCATACCTGTTGTGGAAGATTCCGCTGGGGAAGTCTGATCTTGCTGTGGTTTAGGAACTTGCCTGTACTTCAACTGAGAGAACATCTCTGCTGAGTTTTAAGAACTTGTATTGTAATTCAACTGGGCGGAAACATCTTCATCGAGATTTAAGAACTCCCGTAATTCAACTGAGAAAACTCTGCTGAGATTTAGGTACTGTCTGTACTTCGATGGAGGAGAATTTGTCGTGATTTAGAACCTTATCTGTAATTCAACCGAGGATAATTCGATTGAGATTTAAGAACTGGTCAGTAGTTCGACTGAGGGAAACATCTTCATAGAGATTTAGGACTTGTCTATAATTCAACGGAGGATAATTCTGTTGAGATTTAAGAACTGTCAGTAATTCGATGGAGGAACTTTGCCAAGATTTAGGACCTTATCTGTAATTCAACTAAGGATAATTCGTTTGAGATTTAAGAACCGGTCAGTACTTCAACTGAGGGAAACATCTTCATCGAGATTTAGGACTTGTCTGTAATTCAACGGAGGATAATTTTGTTGAGATTTAAGAACTGTCAGTAATTCGACGGAGGAACTTTGCCGAGATTTAGGACCTTATCTAAAATTTAACTGAGGATAATTCGGTTGAGATTTAAAAACCGGTCAGTACTTCGACTGAGGGAAACATCTTCATCGAGATTTAGGACTTATCTGTAATTCAACTGAGGATAATTCTGTTGAGATTTAAGAACTCATCCATACTTCGAGGGGGGAACTTTGTCGAGATTTAGGACCTTATCTGTAATTCAACTGAGGATAATTCGGTAGAGATTTAAGAACCAGTCAGTACTTCGATTGAGGGAAACATCTTCATCGAGATTTAGGACTTGTCTGTAATTCAACCGAGGATAATTCTGTTGAGATTTAAGAACTCGTCCATACTTCGACGGAGGAACTTTGCCGAGATTTAGGACCTTATATGTAGTTCAACCGAGGATAATTCAGTTGAGATTTAAGAACCGGTCAGTAGTTCGACTTGGGTAAAAGCTTCATAGTTGAGAACTTAACTGCATCCTTCCTGAAAAGTAAAGGTTAGCTGTATGAAATGCATGATATGTATCAAACAATGATGTTCTCAAAATAAATGAGATTGTGTTGTATGATGCGTATATGCATGTGTCATGATGTATGGAAATGTAATGCTTTTAGCTGGGGAAATAAATCCTGGATAGCTGTCGGAGAAAAGAGTTGGATTCTTCGTTTCCGCTGGGGATGGCGAACGAAGATGATTGCGAGAATAAACCTGCGGGAGAGGATAACTCCGTTGGGGAATAAACTGATGAGGAAATTACTCTGTGGGGAAGAGATGCTCTGCTGAGGATTCCGCCGATAAATTCCGCTGGGAACGAATTACCGTTGCTGGTGGTACTGAATCTTGTTGGGGATTGACTTCTTGTTTGTGAAGGGAAAGGACTCCGTTGGGGATGATCTTTCAGTTGCGACTTCACTGGGGATAAACTTTTAGACTCTAATGGGAATAATCCTTTGATTTCTGCTGGGGACAATCTTCCAAAGTCTACTGGGGATGACTCTCCAAATTCCACTGGGGAAGCTTTTTCGGACTGCGCTGGGAAAAATTTCAAACTCCACTAGGGATATCTTGTATTCTGCCGGGGAATATTCTTATACTCCGCTGGGGAACATTAAGACCTTTCAGTGCTGATGGTAATTAAACTCTGCTTGGGTAGAATATTACCGATTCATTCACAGTTGCAAGTCTCAGCTGGGGAGAGTTAACATTACTGTCTTACTCTGCGGGGAGTGAATGCATCTCAACCATGTTCTTCAGCTGAATTTACCTTGTACCTGGTGGACATAGCAACTGTACAGTTTGGACAATTCTTATTTTCCCCTGTTTCCGATATTACAAGTAATGGTCTTTTGTTTTGCATGTAAATATTTATGAGCAGCAATTAATGTCAAATGCATATATCGAAAATGAACATTGGACGTTCTTTGCAAAACAAAACAGAAAAAGGAAAAAACAGTTTGAAATTTCTCTGAAAATGAATCATATTGATTTTGAAGTTGGGCCTGTAAATAGGCATTTTTTTGAACAAGAGGTTGACGTCCTAGTAAGAGAACACCGCCAAATAATAGAATTTACACAATTTGCGAAAAACTAAACAAAACAGCTATGTGAATAATCCCACTAGGTTCCAACTCTGCTATTGTCTTTATGTTCTCGAGCATCTCATCACTTTACTACTGGTTGAAGGTAGGTTAGATTGATTAGTGTCGTCCGAGCTTGATAGTCAATGCCGAAGTCTGGTTGCAAGGTGATCCAATGAGACATAGTGTTACGCTTTGATCCCTAATTTTTTCCTGGACCGCCCTTTCGGGTTTTCAGTCCACCGGGATACCCTTTATTGCCCAAGCCGCCTTTTCAGGTTTTCGACTTGCCGGGTGTACAAATTTTTTTATTTTCATCCCTTATTTTTGCCCGAACCCTTTTGGTTCACCGGGAAGCCCTTATTTTTGCATAGGCCAGTCAACCTAGCGGGTCTTTTATTATGCGTAGTATCTTTTCACTATGTCTACATTGACGGGGTGAGGAAGGTCGTCACCATCCATGGTGGTTAGAATCATGGCTCCTCATGAGAAAATGTTCTTAACCACAAATGGCCCTTCGTAGGTAGGGGTCCATTTGCCCCTGGGATCACCTTGTGGCAGTGTGATGCGCTTGATAACCAGGTCCCCAACTTGATACTCTTGTCGTCTAACTTTCTTGTTAAATGCCTTGATCATCCGCTTTTGGTATGTCTGACCATGACTGTTGTACCCCAAAATTTGCCCTCCCATATTCTTCAAGAAATTGCCAAGCCAAGTCACAAAATTCCCCAAAGGTTGCACAGTGCAACTGTCTCCTATACAATCAAAACTAGGGTTTGTGTTCTGATCAAAGAAAGGAAGTTTTCAAAGACCCAATCAAGTCTCATATGCCTACAAATGTGGTCAAGCATCTTCATATCAAGCTTCAAGACATTCAGCTCAAAATTGCACAGTCAAAACCCTAAATTGCATTACAGTCAACTGTAGGGGCAAAATGGTCATTTGGCAGTCAAAAGTTCAAATTTTTGGTCAACACATCATTTTGAAGCCACAAACATCATTTGATCAATGCTTGATCATGATTCTCAAAATTTGGCTCAGAAATCATCAAAGATGCAAAAGTTACTATATTTGGACAGCTGAAAAAGTCAACTGAAATTGACCAGGGCATAACTTTCACATGGATTATCAGAAAAATTCCATCCAAAGCTCATTTTGAAGAGAAAGACATTTCCTACAACTCATCTTCATACTTCAAGTGCAAGAAATGCACTCACAAAAAGCTATCAATTTCAACATTATAGGTCATTTTCAAAAGTCAACAAAAAGGGACTTTAAGTCAAAGGCCATAACTTGAGATTGGTAAATCAAAATGACATGGGACCAAAGGCATTGGTTAGAGGACTCAAAGACATTTCCAAAATGTCCAAGAACATGTGAAAGCTTAAAAATTGAGCAAGTTATGCCTTGTGGAAGTTGGGAAATTTTTGGGAATTTTGAAAAGTCAACATTGATTCAAATGACCTAAATTTGCTAATGGGCCCATTTTTCTTCCATGATTCATCATTCCAAGCCTATGCACGACCATTTGGCCCAAAGGGAAGTATTTTCTCAATTTTTATTTATTTATTTGAATTTATATTAATATTAATTCATTTAAATTATTTAAATATATAGAAAATATCTAACTTGACCTAATGAATCTTTTTGTACACATTTTAGGCTCAATAATTCGTGCCTAAGCCAATTTGGAAAGATTTGGAGCATTGGGATATGATTTGTGCAAAAATAACATGAAAAAAGATATGAAAAGATCCTTAACAAATCAAATATCCAAATCATGATTACAAGGGATTTTATTCAAGTTTCTTAACCTAATTCATTCCTACATAATGCTGGAACACAAACCTAATGGCATTACACAAAAAGCTGCGCCCAAGACCACTTTGCAAACTTGAATTTTCTTCCATAAAACACAAAACTGATTTCAAGGTTACAAGACGATTCAAGCCTTAATTTCCATTCCAATAGCTTCATTGTGATTCTCTGAACGTGTGCCAATCACAAACCACAACCAAAGCTCCAAGAATTGGTAGATAGAACTCGAACTGTGTCACAAAACTTTTGAAATCGTATATCATAATTCATACATCCTTTTGCATTTTTATTTATGAATTCTTGTTCAGTGTGAAGTTTCCAAGCTAACCATTGTGTTTAATTGTATTTTTATACGCCATACACGATTCTACCATGCTTAGATTTTAGGGTTTTCAGGTTGTGATTTTAGGGTTTTTGCAAAGAGGAAAAATCAAAGCTCCAGACCATGACCATTGGACTCAGCGCATTGAGACGAGCATGGACCAAGCCTCGCGATTAATTTATTGGTCCTATAGCGCTAGTCGCTATTTTCTATAAACCTACTTTAGACCACGCGCTTAAAACTGTTGCCTTTGAGTTTATGTTTCAGGAAAATTGAAGAAGACAACGTCGTGTCAGTTGGGGATTCGGTGGTTTGAATTGCGCGCGTTTTTTCTCCACTACGCGTTGGTTTTGTTTTTTGTTATTTATTTACTATAATATATTAATTGAAATTTAGTGGCTCAGTTGGCAAAACGTGATGTGGTTAACCCTCAAGACCTGGGTTCAAACCCCAGGTCTGTGTAATATTTCATATTATTTTGCAATTCAAACTCCTATGCAGCTTCAGTATTGAGGATCACCATACACCACTATGATCCAAACGTCCACGCGTCCCACCAATTCAAATCAAAGGCGTGGATGCAAGGAACATGCTATGTCCAGGTCAACGCGTTTACACACAATCTGGAAAAGTCAATGGACCAAAACGTTAATGGGCCAGCATTCCAGGCCTGTACCTCCCATTTGGGGCTACCCCCCTCCCTGGTTTGCATTTTTTTTTCTATTTTTCTTCTTACATTTTATTTTTGTTATTTCATTTATTTTATTTGTTTTAATTAATTATTTCTTTGCAAAATACAAAACATAATAAAAAAATCAGAAGAGGCCAAAAAATAATAAATATTTTTATTGTAATTATTTTTCTAAATAAATTGACATGTAAATATTTAGTTTTAATTAGGTTACAATTTTAATTCCTTTTAATAACCAAAAATCCAAAAAACATAGAATTTAGGTTTAATAACAATTTTTATTCCTTTTTAATTTTTTCCCTTTTTTCATCATGTCCATAATATTATTTTATTTATTTTATAATTAAATTGTACAAAAAATTTTAGGTTTAACTTAGGCTATATTTTAATATTTTCATAATAAACTTAAAAAACATTAGAATTAGGTTTAGCTCGTTATTTTAATTTTAATTAATTCTTCTTCTTTCAAAAATACTAAAAAACATTTTCTTTTAATTTTAATCCTAACTCCTCATTAATTTAAATATTCTGCAAAAGGGTCCAACGCCCTCGTTCCGATAATTCTTTAATTTCGCATGTCTTATTTCTTATTATAATTATGTAATTCTCCCAAAGCGTTGTAATATTCACTTCTCGCACTTTTATTTTATCGCTTTGTTTATTTTTCCGTCAAATCGGGTCCGGTTTAATTTTGGCGATGTGGACCCGCGCCATTTGTAATAGCCTTAGATTTATTTTCCCGCAAATTTTATAACTGTTAAAAAGCATGAAAGAATGTATGGACTTAAAAATAAAATCAAGCGTAGATCACAACAATCATGACAAGACAAATGCAAATGAAAACGACACACAATTCACACACACCACTCCTAGGGTACGCCTCACTGTTGCCTTTCGAAAGGTGGTCGTCGAGTAGAGGACGTCTTAGTAAGTCCTCATGATCCGGGAACCTGGCATGAGGGTAGCTTCTAAGGTGTCTTCCCATTGCTCTGGTGATCACCATGTCCCTACAAACTCGAATTGACCCGAACACCTCCAACGGTGGTGCTACCTACCTCTCAATGGTGGGATAGCACTACTTTAAAGGACATTTACACAGATGAATCCCTTAGGGTAGGTAGGTTCTCAAGGATACTTGCTCTCTTCAAAACAAATCAAAAATACTTTTCACATTGACACTTTTCAAAAGCTTTCAAAGCAAATTTTTCAAACACTCTGACGTACGAGTCGAACTGAAATTTTTCAAAGAAACTTTTTTAAACCCACATTGAAAAGCAAGCAAACATTTTGAAAACACATTGAGCAAGTATCTAAGAGCCCATGGATAACCATGGATAGAAAGGGTGCTAACACCTTCCCTTTCTATAACCTACCTCCCGAACCGAGAGCAATCTCTTTAAGGAATTTTTCTGTGCTTTTGTCCTTTCCAATTGGAGAAAATAAAAGACGGTGGCGACTCTTGCTTCCGCGACATTTCGCGAACCAGCGTTAAACAGTCAGTTCCAGATCCACCGATCACAGAACTGGCGACTCTGCTGGGGACTAAAACTTAAAGTGGGGTGTACCTTAGGGTTAGTTCATAACTGTGTTTTCAATTGTATTGACTTGTCTGCTTTAAATTTGTGGGTTGCATGGGAGTTACATAGATCCTAACCCGGATCTGGGGATACCCTGTTTAGGTAGCATAAACTGTGAGGGACCTGTCCGGCGTATACCGACATGGGTGAAGCAGTGGCTACGTTGGTGTGGCGCCTTGGTCTGTACCGATATCCCTCGTGTTGAAACGGGGAGAATATGGGTCTTCCAAGGAGTCATTAAGCACCAACAGACCTTAGAACCTTAATTGACACAACTTGGCCATTAGAACAGTAGCAGTATGCTACGCCCATTGAGGCTAAACTCTCGTGATGGTTCTGGCCGCAAGAAAAGATTGCGATGCTGGAGTTATGACCGATTGAGGTTAGTCAATGATATTGGGATCCTCTAAGGACCCGGTTACTTTTGATTAGGACAGGTTGAACCCACCAACTTCAAGAGGGTACTACCCAGACCCCATGCTGGCTTAAACCCTAAGGGTTTCTCTTGTGTGACTTGCGTGCCTTCGTACTTGACTATTTGCATGCTTGTTATCTAACACATGAACTACTTGCAGGTTTTGTTTATAGCCCTTAATTAGGACTCATAACAGGGTTTGCTAAGTTTCCTGCAGGTCTGGTTGATAGTCCTTAATTGGGACTCATGACAGGTTTTACTTGAGTTTCTTGCAGGTTTTGGTCATAGTCCTTAACTAGGACTCATAACAGAGTGTACTAAGTCCCTTGCAGGTTTTGTTTATAGCCCTTAATTGGGACCCATAACAGGGTGTATGAAGTTCTTGCAGGGTTTGTTTTAGCCCTTAACTGGGACTCATGACAGGTTTTACTTGATCTTCTTGCAGGTTTTGGTTTGCAGTCCTTAATAAGGACTCATAACAGGGTTTACCTACATCACCCCATGCATAGCATGACATCATACCATTGCATACATCCTAACCCATTTCAAGGATCTCAAGGGCTTGTGATGCAGGTCATGATGAACCAACTGTCTAGCCAGGGGCAAAGAGGATTTATTTTCCTCTAGCCAAGGTTGTCAGGGGCTATGACCCACTGGATATGGTGAGCCTTTGACCCTTGAAGAAAGGCTCTCTACAACAGGAAGTTCCTTCAATCAAGTTGCCAGTGTCCAAGTCTAACTAGTTTCTCTGTTTACCCTGCGGGATCCTTGAAAACATTGCATGCATATCATACATATCATTGCATTACAGATACCCGTTCTTTGCAGGTCACTCACCCTTCTCGCTGTTTATTTCAGCAATGGCTTGCCCACAAGACAACCAGGACTTTCTTACTCAAGAGACTCGGTTCGGGGAAATCCTCCTGAATCTATACAAGGGGCAAGAGGAGCTAAGGATACTTCTCACGGAGACCTTCGTCAGGGGCAATGCTGAGAATGAAAAGTTGGAACACCTACAGGCTGAGATGGATGCTATGAAAGCCCAGATGCTGGGACAGAGGAATGTCATTCAAGGCCTAGTTCAAAGACAAGAGGAGCTCTGGTTTCTCTTCAACCAACTACTTCAGGGTAACCAACTGGGGCAAACATCTAAGGGTAAAAAGCCATTCATCATCCAATCATCCTCGAGACAAGAGGATAAGGGGAAAGCTCCTCAAAGGACTCCAGTGCCACAAATTCAGCACCGACCTCGCCAAGTTCAGCCAGACAAGCCCCGGAGGCAATTCACCCAGCTCAACATGTCGCTGTTTCAAGCTTTGCAACGCCTATTGAGGTTGAATCTGATCACGTTAAGGGCTCATCCCCGGAACCCCAACACAGCATCTCCTGCCTATGATCCCAATAAGAGGTGTGCCTACCACTCTGCTAGCCCAGGACATGATACCAATGAATGTTGGGATCTGAGGAACAAAATCCAGGACCTGATCGATGAAGGGGCATTGGAGTTCACACAAGATGGACAGGCTGAATTTTTCTACCATTCCTCCAAGGCTCATCAGTTGAAGTGACAAGCTCCGAGACTAGGAAACTTTTATTCATTTGAATGTTCAAGTTGTGTTTTTCTTTTGACCGTTTAAACATTTATTCATGTTAAAACATTGTTGTTCCATTAATGCATCGCTTATGTCTATTTTGAATCAATATATTCGCATTTACTATATGCAAATTGTTTCATATTTTTTCTGATGTCAACTCTCGTTAATTCTAAGCCTCTTGAGGGAGGATGACGAAAACGATACCGCGATCATTACAGTATGCTTTTGAACAAACCCCGCTGATGAGGTACAGGCATTGTTTCAACCCCTAAACACTGGAGTTATAAGGATGATAATCCCTCGTCAACCCATCAGAGCCAAAGAAGTAGGAGTTTTTATTTTCGAAAATCAAAACCCTTAATCATAACCTGGGGCAGGGTAGTTCTCTCAGTTGATCCAAATGTATCTTTACAGAACGAACAAAGACAGTGATGGTTCAGAACAATCAAAAGGACAGGCAGTCATCATCAAAATTCATAAATGAAAAGCCCAAAAAGTCTAAACCTATGAAAAGAGACTTATGAAACTGGGGCATCCCGCTGACTGTAATTCCAAAAAGGAAACAGTTCAGGCAAAAATAGGGATAACGAAATCAAAAAAAAGAGGTCTCACAAACCCTCAACAAAAACAAAGAAGGACTGCCTATTCAAAATAAGCTATCAACATCTGAACCATTACTGGAACATCAAAGCAAAGACTCAAGCAAGGTCTAACGCATGATCAACTGAGTTTAGGTTTGGAGAACATCACGAAGAGCGGGTGGGTACAAATAAAATTTGAGCCTTTATCCTTTGTTTCTTAAACAGTGAACCAGGCCACGTTATAACCCTCAAAAGTCCTAGCTGAAGCATGAGTTAGTTCGAAAGCATACTGTTACGAAGGTATCCTGACTCCTTAAGGCCTACGGTAAATACAGAGTTGACATCATGTTTTACAAACATTCACATGTTTTATGAAAAAATGCATTTTCAAAATCTTCAAGACAGACATAAGCTTTGCATTTTTAACATAACTTTGTTTGCATATGACTTTTTGTTTGAACAGTATAGAAGTTTACACGACGAATACCTAATGAACAGAAGTACCTCCAATCAAGGGGCATGGCACGACTATTGTCCATCATCTGGGGCAGTCCAATCAAGATTCGGAGAATCTCTCAAAGGGCCAACCAGCCTGGAGCAAATCTCCACCTGAGTCACTTAGGGGCATTTCAACAACAAATCTCGCCTGATCAAACATCTTCTGGTGACAAAACACTTCTAAACAGGGGCAACTCCCTACTTTCTGAGAACGGACATAGTCGGAAAAATACTACGCACAATCAAAGACCCGCTAGGCTGATATGCCTAGGCAAAAATTAGGGCTTCCCGGCGAACCAAAAGGGTTCGGGCAAAATGAGGGACGAAATGAAGAAATATGTACACCCGGCAAGTCGAAAACCTGAAAAGGCGGCTTGGGCCAAAATGGGTATCCCGGTGGACTGAAAACCCGAAAGGGCGGTCCAGGCAAAAGTTAGGGATCAAAACGTACGACTATGTCCCGTCATCTTATCATCTGCTTACCAGAAGAAGGTTTGACCCTCAACAACTATCAGCACCCCATAAGTGCCTCCCCCATAGAAACAGGGGCAATAATGAGTGGTCTAAGCAATCTGTTTGCTCTGTCCTCCAGGGTATCAAGGTATGTTCCGTGGAAGAACATAACCAATACAGTTCAATACTCCCCCAGGAGAGTCCAATCCAGTTCCCCTAGAAAGATGGAATTCATATCCCCAAACAATAAGTCTACCCCCAGTATGATTCCGGAAGCTTATCCCTCGCAGAATACGAACGCGTCGTCCGGCTTGATTTAAAGAGTTATTTCCTTAACAGGATATAACTGGGTTATCCTCAGCCAAAAGCCACGGAAAGAGAGTCCTCGACAAAGTCTTCCTATCCCCAGCGAAGTCTATCAACACTTCCAGCACAACAAGGGTATCCTCAGCAAACTATCAATATTCAGCAAATCATCTCTATCCCCCACAGAGTATTGCTTCCCAGCATGGTCGTTAGGGTATCTTTTCCCCCCGCAGAATCTTCCATTTGCCAAGTTTATTCCGCAACGGAGTCATCTTCTCCTACCGGTATACTTGCAACTATCAACCCCAGCGGAAGCAAAAGCTATTCTTCCACATCAGCCCAGGATGCGACTTCCCGGCACCCGTCAAGGATTTATTTTCCTACGACGAAAATATACATTCATAAACATCATATCCTCATACATTATAGCATGCATATGCATCATACTACATGAATCTCATTAATTTTGAAGACATACAGTTCATGCATCATGATTTTGCATACGATTATGTTTTGCCTTTTCAGGAAAAAGATCAATACAAATGACTACTATCCAACTATCACAATTCTGTCTAGATATAGTTTCAGATGTAAATCAGATATGGTGACGTTCTGATACTGCTTCCAGAAGTCCTTCTTCAGATGGTCCCCTCTCCGACGATGAGTGTGAGGTGGTAATTCCTTTTTTTAGATGTTTCCCTCTCCGACGATGAGTGTGAGGTGATGTTCTCTTATGGTCCCCTCTCCGACGATGAGTGTGAGGTGGTAATTCCTTTTTCAGATGTTTCCCTCTCCGACGATGAGTGTGAGGTGATATTCTCTTATGGTCCCCTCTCCGACGATGAGTGTGAGGTGGTAATTCCTTTTTTAGATGTTTCCCTCTCCGACGATGAGTGTGAGGTGATATTCTCTTATGGTCCCCTCTCCGACGATGAGTGTGAGGTGGTAATTCCTTTTTCAGATGTTTCCCTCTCCGACGATGAGTGTGAGGTGATAGTCTCCTGTGGTTCCCTCTCCGACGGTGTGTGAGGTAGTAATCCCTTTTTCAGATGTTTCCCTCTCCGACGATGAGTGTGAGGTGATAGTCTCCTATGGTTCCCTCTCCAACGGTGTGTGAGGTAGTAATCCCTTTTTCAGATGGTTCCCTCTCCGACGGTGTGTGAGGTAGTAATCCCTTTTTCAGATGTTTCCCTCTCCGACGATGAGTGTGAGGTGATAGTCTCCTATGGTTCCCTCTCCAACGGTTTGTGAGGTAGTAATCCCTTTTTCAGATGTTTCCCTCTCCGACGGTGTGTGAGGTGGTAATTCCTTCTTCAGATGTTTCCCTCTCCGACGATGAGTGTGAGGTGATAGTCTCCCATGGTTCCCTCTCCGACGGTGTGTGAGGTGACGATTCCTTTTCCTATGATTCCCTCTCCAACGGCGAGTGAGGTGATTTCCCTTCAGATTATAATGATCTATTGGTTCTCTTCCTGATACTGCAAAGATGGTAATTCCCGCCCAGATTTTTCTCAACGAGCGTTGTTGAAGTTAAAATCAACCAAGGTTCTCTTATCATCCATGCTAAGGCAGTAACCATCCCTGGTTCATTCATCGCTGTTTGAAGCTCCAGACTCAGCTCCTGTAACCAGTCAGGACACATCTATACCAAGCATCTAACATCAGCTCCTGCAACATGTCAGGTACTCATTTGTTTCTTTTGCAGGTATGCAGGTTCTAGCTAAGGAATCTCCTACGCGATCAACACCCAGATGGCATCTATAAGCCCATCATCCTATCCAGCAATCTCTAAATGGCATCTATAAGCCCATTCCCCCATCACACTGCTACTATGTGAGCGCAAATTTCTGGGCACTCTAGTGTCCAATCATCTTCTACCCTCGGATTACGAAAGGCACGTCAGCCAATCTGCATCCTCAGGTCTAAGAAGATTGAACAGGGGCAACTGTTGTACCCCAAAATTTTCCCTCCCATATTCTTCAAGAAATTGCCAAGCCAAGTCACAAAATTCCCCAAAGGTTGCACAGTGCAACTGTCTCCTATACAGTCAAAACTAGGGTTTGTGTTCTGATCAAAGAAAGGAAGTTTTCAAAGACCCAATCAAGTCTCATATGCCTACAAATGTGGTCAAGCATCTTCATATCAAGCTTCAAGACATTCAGCTCAAAATTGCACAGTCAAAACCCTAAATTGCATTACAGTCAACTGTAGGGGCAAAATGGTCATTTGGCAGTCAAAAGTTCAAATTTTTGGTCAACACATCATTTTGAAGCCACAAACATCATTTGATCAATGCTTGATCATGATTCTCAAAATTTGGCTCAGAAATCATCAAAGATGCAAAAGTTACTATATTTGGACAGCTGAAAAAGTCAACTGAAATTGACCAGGGCATAACTTTCACATGGATTATCAGAAAAATTCCATCCAAAGCTCATTTTGAAGAGAAAGACATTTCCTACAACTCATCTTCATACTTCAAGTCCAATAAATGCACTCACAAAAAGCTATCAATTTCAACATTATAGGTCATTTTCAAAAGTCAACAAAAAGGGACTTTAAGTCAAAGGCCATAACTTGAGATTGGTATCAAAATGACATGGGACCAAAGGCATTGGTTAGAGGACTCAAAGACCTTTCCAAAATGTCCAAGAACATGTGAAAAGCTTAAAAATTGAGCAAGTTATGCCTTGTGGAAGTTGGGAAATTTTTGGGAATTTTGAAAAGTCAACATTGATTCAAATGACCTAAATTTGCTAATGGGCCCATTTTTCTTCCATGATTCATCATTCCAAGCCTATGCACGACCATTTGGCCCAAAGGGAAGTATTTTCTCAATTTTTATTTATTTATTTGAATTTATATTAATATTAATTCATTTAAATTATTTAAATATATAGAAAATATCTAACTTGACCTAATGAATCTTTTTGTACACATTTTAGGCTCAATAATTCGTGCCTAAGCCAATTTGGAAAGATTTGGAGCATTGGGATATGATTTTTGCAAAAATAACATGAAAAAAGATATGAAAAGATCCTTAACAAATCAAATATCCAAATCATGATTACAAGGGATTTTATTCAAGTTTCTTAACCTAATTCATTCCTACATAATGCTGGAACACAAACCTAATGGCATTACACAAAAAGCTGCGCCCAAGACCACTTTGCAAACTTGAATTTTCTTCCATAAAACACAAAACTGATTTCAAGGTTACAAGACGATTCAAGCCTTAATTTCCATTCCAATAGCTTCATTGTGATTCTCTGAACGTGTGCCAATCACAAACCACAACCAAAGCTCCAAGAATTGGTAGATAGAACTCGAACTGTGTCACAAAACTTTTGAAATCGTATATCATAATTCATACATCCTTTTGCATTTTTATTTATGAATTCTTGTTCAGTGTGAAGTTTCCAAGCTAACCATTGTGTTTAATTGTATTTTTATACGCCATACACGATTCTACCATGCTTAGATTTTAGGGTTTTCAGGTTGTGATTTTAGGGTTTTTGCAAAGAGGAAAAATCAAAGCTCCAGACCATGACCATTGGACTCAGCGCATTGAGACGAGCATGGACCAAGCCTCGCGATTAATTTATTGGTCCTATAGCGCTAGTCGCTATTTTCTGTAAACCTACTTTAGACCACGCGCTTAAAACTGTTGCCTTTGAGTTTATGTTTCAGGAAAATTGAAGAAGACAACGTCGTGTCAGTTGGGGATTCGGTGGTTTGAATTGCGCGCGTTTTTTCTCCACTACGCGTTGGTTTTGTTTTTTGTTATTTATTTACTATAATATATTAATTGAAATTTAGTGGCTCAGTTGGCAAAACGTGATGTGGTTAACCCTCAAGACCTGGGTTCAAACCCCAGGTCTGTGTAATATTTCATATTATTTTGCAATTCAAACTCCTATGCAGCTTCAGTATTGAGGATCACCATACACCACTATGATCCAAACGTCCACGCGTCCCACCAATTCAAATCAAAGGCGTGGATGCAAGGAACATGCTATGTCCAGGTCAACGCGTTTACACACAATCTGGAAAAGTCAATGGACCAAAACGTTAATGGGCCAGCATTCCAGGCCTGTACCTCCCATTTGGGGCTACCCCCCTCCCTGGTTTGCATTTTTTTTCTATTTTTCTTCTTACATTTTATTTTTGTTATTTCATTTATTTTATTTGTTTTAATTAATTATTTCTTTGCAAAATACAAAACATAATAAAAAAATCAGAAGAGGCCAAAAAATAATAAATATTTTTATTGTAATTATTTTTCTAAATAAATTGACATGTAAATATTTAGTTTTAATTAGGTTACAATTTTAATTCCTTTTAATAACCAAAAATCCAAAAAACATAGAATTTAGGTTTAATAACAATTTTTATTCCTTTTTAATTTTTTCCCTTTTTTCATCATGTCCATAATATTATTTTATTTATTTTATAATTAAATTGTACAAAAAATTTTAGGTTTAACTTAGGCTATATTTTAATATTTTCATAATAAACTTAAAAAACATTAGAATTAGGTTTAGCTCGTTATTTTAATTTTAATTAATTCTTCTTCTTTCAAAAATACTAAAAAACATTTTCTTTTAATTTTAATCCTAACTCCTCATTAATTTAAATATTCTGCAAAAGGGTCCAACGCCCTCGTTCCGATAATTCTTTAATTTCGCATGTCTTATTTCTTATTATAATTATGTAATTCTCCCAAAGCGTTGTAATATTCACTTCTCGCACTTTTATTTTATCGCTTTGTTTATTTTTCCGTCAAATCGGGTCCGGTTTAATTTTGGCGATGTGGACCCGCGCCATTTGTAATAGCCTTAGATTTATTTTCCCGCAAATTTTATAACTGTTAAAAAGCATGAAAGAATGTATGGACTTAAAAATAAAATCAAGCGTAGATCACAACAATCATGACAAGACAAATGCAAATGAAAACGACACACAATTCACACACACCACTCCTAGGGTACGCCTCACTGTTGCCTTTCGAAAGGTGGTCGTCGAGTAGAGGACGTCTTAGTAAGTCCTCATGATCCGGGAACCTGGCATGAGGGTAGCTTCTAAGGTGTCTTCCCATTGCTCTGGTGATCACCATGTCCCTACAAACTTGAATTGACCCGAACACCTCCAACGGTGGTGCTACCTACCT
This sequence comes from Vicia faba, assembly GCA_948472305.1. Lineage (NCBI taxonomy): Eukaryota > Viridiplantae > Streptophyta > Magnoliopsida > Fabales > Fabaceae > Vicia > Vicia faba. The sequence continues at coordinate 1,763,237,988 of OX451736.1, read as the reverse complement.
CTCAATGGTGGGATAGCACTACTTTAAAGGACATTTACACAGATGAATCCCTTAGGGTAGGTAGGTTCTCAAGGATACTTGCTCTCTTCAAAACAAATCAAAAATACTTTTCACATTGACACTTTTCAAAAGCTTTCAAAGCAAAATTTTCAAACACTCTGACGTACGAGTCGAACTGAAATTTTTCAAAGAAACTTTTTTAAACCCACATTGAAAAGCAAGCAAACATTTTGAAAACACATTGAGCAAGTATCTAAGAGCCCATGGATAACCATGGATAGAAAGGGTGCTAACACCTTCCCTTTCTATAACCTACCTCCCGAACCGAGAGCAATCTCTTTAAGGAATTTTTCTGTGCTTTTGTCCTTTCCAATTGGAGAAAATAAAAGACGGTGGCGACTCTTGCTTCCGCGACATTTCGCGAACCAGCGTTAAACAGTCAGTTCCAGATCCACCGATCACAATGACAAATAGCAGTAAGTCTCTTTTCGTCAATTAGGTTCAGCTGATCAAGCCGAGTCTGAATCCAGTCATCTTCGCTCAAACCTGCATTCTTCATAATCCTAAGAGAGGGTATCTGAACTTCAATGGGTAAGACAGCCTCCATGCCATATACCAAGGAATAGGGTGTTTCCCCTGTTGACGTCCGTGCTGAGGTACGGTACCCATGAAGAGCGAACGGTAACATCTTGTGCCAGTGTTTATATGCCACTGTCATGTTCTGCACAATCTTCTTAATGTTCTTATTAGCCGCTTCTACAACTCCATTCATCTTCGGCCAGTAGGGAGAAGAGTTGTGATGCTGTATCTTGAACTGTTTACAGAGCTCGGTGATCATCTTATTGTTGAGATTAGTACCATTATCCGTAATAATCCTTTCTGGTATACCATATCGATAGATCAGATTGTGCTGAATAAATCGTGCTACGACGTTCTTGGTTACTGTAGCAAAGGAAGCTGCTTCAACCCACTTCGTAAAGTAATTAATAGCTACCAGGATGAAACAATGCCCGTTAGATGTCGTAGGTCTGATCTCGCTGATCATGTCGATGCCCCACATTGCAAAAGGACATGGAGCTGTCAAGATGTTCAGAGGAACTGGAGGTATGTGCACCTTGTCAGCATAAACTTGGCACTTGTGACAGGTCCGAGAATGCTGATAACAGTCGGCTTCCATTGTGGACCAAAAATATCCTGCCCGAAGGATTTTATTTTCCATGGTGTGTCCACTGGAATGAGTTCTGAAAGTACCTTCGTGTAACTCTACCATGATCCTTTCTGCCTCGTTCTTATCCACACACCGCAGTAAGGTTGAATCATGGTTACGCTTGTAAAGAATGCCATTGCTGATGAAGAATTTCGCCGCGAACCTCCTCAGAAACTTCTTATCATTAACAGATGCACCCTCGGGGTACTCCTGAGCTTCGAGATACCTCTTTACCTCATGAAACCAGGGTTTATCTGCTACCTCTTCAGTCTCAATGTCACAACAATGTGCAAGTTCGTCCAACCTTTCAATGGTAATCCGGGGAGCTTTATTGTCCCAATTAACTTTGAACATAGAAGACATCGTAGCCAGCGCGTCCGCCAACTGATTCTCCTCTCTAGGGAAGTGTTCAAAGGCTATCTACTCGAAATGTGGAAGCAACGTCAACACATACTCCTTGTAAGGAATAAGATTTGGGTGTTTTATATCCCACTCGCCTTTGATTTGACTGATCACGAGAGCGGAATATCCGAAAACACTTATAAACTTAATCCTTAGGTCAATAGCTGATCGAAGACCCATAATGCACGCTTCATACTCCGCCATGTTATTGGTGCAGTTGAAACATAGTCGGGAGGTGAACGGAGTATGAGAGCCTTCAGGAGATATGATCACGGCGCCAATGCCATTACCCAAAGCGTTTGAAGCTCCATCAAAGTACATAGACCATCAGGATCCCTCCTTAGGTCCTTCATCCGGTCCAGGTGTCTCACAATCAGTTACAAACATAATATTCTCATCCGGAAATTCAAAGTTCATAGACTGGTAATCATCCATTGCCTGATGTGCCAAATGATCTGCCAACACACTTCCCTTGATTGCCTTTTGGGTCGTATATTGGATGTCATACTCAATCAAGATCATCTGCCATCTTGCTATTCTTCTGGATAAGGCAGGCTTTTCGAAGATATACTTGATTGGATCCATCTTTGATATCAATAGAGTAGTGTGAGTCAGCATATATTGTCTCAGCCGGCGAGCAGCCCATGCCAAAGCGCAACAAGTTTTCTCAAGCAACGAGTATCGGGTCTCGCAGTCGGTAAACTTTTTGCTAAGGTAATAAATAGCATTCTCTTTTCGGCCAGCCTTGTCATGCTGCCCCAACACACACCCCATTGAGTTGTCGAGTACTGTCAAGTATAAGATCAGAGGTCTCCCTTCAACTGGAGGCATCAGAATAGGTGGCACTTGGAGATACTCCTTGATTCTTTCGAAAGCGGCCTGACATTCATCGTTCCATCTTACCACTTGATCTTTCTTCAATAATTTGAAGATTGGCTCACAAGTAGCAGCAAGTGCGAGATGAATCGGGCAATATAGTTCAGACGTCCCAGAAAGCCTCTGACTTCTTTTTCTGTTTTGGGAGCTGGCATTTCCTGTATAGCCTTCACCTTTGTAGGATCCACCTGAATACCTTTATCGCTTACGACGAAACCCAACAACTTACCAGATCTCACTCCGAAGGTGCACTTGTTCGGGTTTAACCTCAGCTTGTATAACTTCAACCTGTCAAATAACTTCTAAAGGTGGTCAAGATGTTCTTCCTCAGTCTGGGATCTTGCAATCATGTCATCGACGTATACCTCAATCTCATGATGGATCATGTCATGGAACAAGGCGACCATGGCACGCTGATATGTTGCCCCGACATTTTTCAATCCAAAAGGCATGACCTTGTAGAAAAAGGTACCCCATTGAGTAACAAAGGTTATCTTCTCCATGTCTTCGGGAGCCATTTTAATCTGATTGTAACCGGAGAAACCATCCATAAAGGAGAAGACCTTATGTTGTGCGGTGTTGTCAACCAGAACATCGATATGAGGTAGAGGGAAGTCATCCTTGGGGCTTGCCCTGTTCAGATCCCTATAGTCAACACACATTCGAACCTTACCATCCTTCTTCGGAACAGGAACCACATTGGCCACCCACTGTGGGTAAGAAGTAACTTCTAGAAAACCGGCATCAAACTGCTTCATCACTTCAGCCTTGATTTTCTCAGACATATCTGAGCGCATTCGGCGAACTTTCTGTTTTACTAGAGGACAATCTTCCTTGGTAGGTAGGAGGTGAACCACAATATTGGTATCTAACCCAGGCATATCTTCATAAGACCAGGCAAAGATCTCAACATAGTCACGTAGCATCTGAATCAATCGTTGCTTAACACTAGGCTTTATATTTGCACCGATCTTAACCTCTTTCTTGTCTACCTCTATACCTAGATTTATGGTTTCCACTGGCTCTTCGTGCGGCTGTATGGCCCTCTCTTCCTGAAGTAACAGTCTAGCAAGTTCACAAGGCACTTCACAATCATCTTCACCTTCGTCTTCGGTTAAGTTGATCGGACTTTCGAAGTTATAACCGGTAGTAGCAGAGTCGTTATCAGTGGGATCCAGAGTGGATTCAGACCTGTATATGTGAGTGTGTGTAAAATAGTTGTTTTGCAATATATAATAAAAGAAAAACAAGGAGCGAAAAATTTGAAATGCAAAAAACGTCCAATGCTTTTATTAATGATATATGTAGATGACACACATAAAGCCCTCACAAACAAAACCACGGTGCCCTGGGTAAGACATCGAGCCGTAAAGTTTAAAAATTGTCTGTTACAAATTCAAAACAAAAGTCTCATTACTGGGTAACAAAAGAAATTGGGATGAAGTCCTTTGCTATCCAATTGCTCAGTCCACCATCAGTAGTTGGGTAGATCCAACTGTCGAACTCAGATTCCTCAACATCGTCTTCAATGGCATTTACTCCTGAATTACTGATAAAGAGGGGAGGTCTTCCAATCCGTGCACTCCGAACAACCCTTTGAGCTTCTGCAGTGAAACCCAAACCAAACTTGTTAGTCTTATGTGCAAAATCAGGGAGTTGGCCCCAATTTGCACACCCACCTTTCTCAACAACAGCCCGGGCATCCTTTAGGGAAGCCATCTTCATTGGAGGATCTTCAACAACAGTTTCGGTTAATGCCAGCGTCTGGGGAACCTCTTCAAAATGTTGGAACGGGGTCTCAATGAACTCCCCATCCATCTCCACATATTGGAAAGAGTTGAGGTGGCTCACCATGTACTCCTCTTCTCCTTGTACTGTCACAATTTTCCCTTTCACCGGGTACTTTAGCTTCTGGTGGAGCGTAGATGTTACTGCCCCAGCTTTGTGGATCCACGGGCGACCCAACAAACAAGAATAAGATGGTCGGATGTCCATCACATAAAATGTAGATGCGAAAACCTGAGAACCAACCTTAATCGGAATATTCACTTCTCCGTGTACCATTCTCTTGGACCTATCAAAAGCCCTGACTACAATATTGCTTGGTTTCAGCTCCAACCCTTCACAGTCTAACCGGCCTAGAGCTTTCTTGGGTAACACATTCAGCGATGACCCAGTATCTACCAATACGTGAGCAAGAGTAGTGCCCCTGCATTCAATGGAGACATGCAGGGCGTCATTGTGATTCTTCCCCTTAGTAGTCAAGTCAGCGTCAGAGAAACCCAACACATTATCAGCAGTCAGACTAGCCACGCAATCTTTAAACTGATCAGCCAATGTTTCTTGCGGTATGTGTGCAGTCTTCAGGAAAGCAATCAGAGCCTTGGCATGGGCTTCTGAGCATAGCAACAGTGACAACATAGAAATTTTGGACGGGTTTTGCCCCAGCTGCTTGACTACATTGTAGTCACTCTTTTTGATGATCTTCAAAATTTCCTCCATCTCTTTCCGAGAGGCTTCAACAGTAATCGTCTTTGGTGCCTCCGTCTGGCCAGGCTCACCGGTGGTCCCTTTGCCCCGAGTGTCAGATGACTCGGCAACAGGGGTAAGAATGGGAATTTGAACAGGAACAGTAGCAAGTACACTGACAGGTGTAATAACAACAGGCTTCTGGACAGTTGGTGGAGAGATCTCAGGGGAGAACAGTCTTCCGCTACGGGTGACTTTGGCAGGTCCGACAATATTGCTGACGTTAGTATCAGCCTCTTCAGCATTCAAATCTTGCTTAACTCCGTGATAATATACGTCAGCCTCATAATGCCACCGGACAGCTTTATCAGATGTATAGGGGATAGGCCCAGGAACAGTGATGATCAATGGTGCGATTCTTGGAACAGATGTAATTCTAACAGGCTTTCTCGAGGAAGCCTTAGAAGAATTGTTGAAAATGGTGAATATAGCAACTTCTTCAGTAGGAACCAAAGGAACAACAGTCTTCTCAAACAGAATTTCTTTATTATCCATCAGGCGTTGGACACCTGACTTCAAAAGATGGCAACCAGTAGGTAGGACGGCACACAACTGGCAACCTTTGCCACAACCCGAAAATAAACCGGCTAACAGAAGGTTCTTCTTCACAATCATCAATGGAGTAACAATGTCTTTCACAGAAACCACAAACGAGTCTTCATCTATAGAATTTACTCCATGCTTGGGCATAAGAGCAGTCACAACATTAGGTCTTCCAGGTGCTTCAAATTCAATCTCTTTCGCATCAATCAAGTCATGTACCTTGTTCTTCAAGACCCAGCAGTTATTTGTATCATGCCCCGGGCTATCAGCGTGAAAAGTACAGCGGGCATTCGAACCGTACATCGGTGATGTTGTATTTGGATTCTTCGGGGCCTCCCTTGGAATCACCAGACTGGTCTTTAATAACTGCGGCAGAATTTGGGATAAATTCATGTTGAGCTGAGTGAATTGTCTTCACGGTCTCTCGGCCTTTGGCTGATTGTTGCACTGAGGAACAACAACAAGTCTTGATATAACCACCGCATTAACATCTTTGCGGCGTTCTGGTCTATTATGGCTCTTTGTGCTATAAACAGCACTCAACTCCTTCTTAAAGGGCTTCTTCTTGGTGCTTGACGAAGCACCCTTCTATATCTTTCCATATTTGATACCAGCCTCAATTCTTTCCCCATTCATGATCAGCTTTGTAAACCCGGACGATGAACTTCCAATCAGATGGTTGAAACACGGACCAGACAGGGTTCCCAGAAACATATCCACTAGTTCCCTATCAGCCAAGGGAGGTTGAAATATTCCAGCAAGGTCCCTCCACTTCTGAGCATAATCTTTGAAACCTTCACCCGCACCCATAGACATACCCTGGAGTTGGGTACGCGTGGGAGCAAGGTCGGCATTGTATTGGTACTGCTTGTAGAAAGCAGCAGCCAAGTCTTCCCAATTACGGATACTAGCTCCTTCCATCTGGTAAAACGATTCAAGCTGAGTCCCTGAGAGACTGTCTTGAAAGAAGTGGATCCATAGATTCTTGTCAGTGGTGTATGGCTGAATCTTTCTAACATACGACCGGAGATGCAGCTTCGGACAAGAAACTCCGTCGTATTTAGCAAAGGCTGGGGCTTTGAATTTATGGGGAATCACCACCCCAGACGACAAACCTAGATCACCAAAGTCTAAACCAGAGACCTTCTGGATCTCCATGGCACTTAAACGGTCTTCAAGTTGTTTATATCTATCCTTGGCAGGAGGATACTGATCTTCGTCAAAGTCAGTCTCGTGGTCAAACACCATAGGGCTAGGAACCCTCCTTTCTTCTTGGTTTTCTCCCCCTCCAGATGAGTGGGATAAATTGACTTCATCTCGCAGCCTGTTTCCAAACCTGTGCCCCATGTTCAGGAGGATTGTCTTCTTCTTCTTCTTCTTCTTCTTCTTCTTTTTATCTTTCAATATAAGGGTCTTAAGATCTTGCTGACCCTTAGCCAAGTTCATGAACAATTCCTGAAATTGAGCGTTTTGAGCTTGTAGCGCCTTGATGGCTTGATCTGTTGATGTTTCAGAAGACATGATGCTGAAATAAACAGCGAAGAAGATAAGAAACCTGTAATGGGTACCTGTGATGAGGTGCATGGAATGAAATGCGTATGATATGATTTCAAAGACTTTGGAGATTCAAATTCGTAAACCAAAATGAAACACACTTTTATTAGATAAACTTGAAATTCAATTGTTCAACAAATGCCTTTAAGGCGTTACAAGAAAGAAAAACTGAAAAGTAAATCAAAGCTAGAAATAATCAAAAGACATCAGCGCTCTCATGGTCGTTTGCCTTTGGTGCTGACATAGTCGTTGAGGATCTGTTCATTCTCCAATTGCCTTGTCAACTTCTGGATCTTCCGCTCTTGCTCGTGATACTTTTCTCTGTAAGTATCCCGCTCTTCCCTTAGCTGCATCCAAGACCTCTTCAATGCCCCAATGTCAGTAGGCATGTGTGGATGGAGGATGGTAGGTGGAACCCCTTCTTCATCAGCAACCTCAACAATCACAGGCAAGACGGCTTCGTATTACATTCCCAGCTTTTGGGTACGTATGCGAACCCATTGGAGATATGGTTCCATTGGTAGAGAAGTATTCGCACCCAGCTCGTGTGGATCAGACCTGTGTACCCTATCCCAAGCTCGTATGAACCTGCGGTGTTGTTCGTCACTATCCCCTTGGAAGTCAAAGACAATACTCGGCATCAGCAACTCATGAGGTCCTTCCCTCCTAGCTCGCCCAAATTGACGTAAGGCCAAACACGAATTATAGGTGATTCCTCCATGGGTTCCTAGAAGTGGAACAGTGGGGTACTCCCCACAGCGATCAATAATAGCCACATCTTCCATACCCTTAATAGTCCAAATGATGTCATTATGGGAGAGAGACATAATCCTGTAGGCCCAACCCATGCCTTCCTTGTTCTTCAAAACTGATTTGGGGAGGTGAGAAATAAACCACCTCGCCAGCAATGGTGCACAACTCATAAGGGTTCCCCGTTTCTGAGTGGTACGGGCATAAAGAGGGTGTAAAATGTCACCCAAGAGAGTGGGTACCGGATTACGGGAAATGAAGATCTTCACCGCATTGACATTGACGAAAGAATCTGAGTTAGGAAACAACACCAAACCATATATGAGAAGAGCCAGAATGTCTTCAAATGCCTGAAAGTCTAGACTGTCCCAGAACTGATTAGCCCGATCAACCAAGAATTTAGCCAAGAAGCCTTTTGTCCCACTTCTAGTTTCCCAATTAGACATTACCTCAGCCTTTGTCAGATGGAGGGCTGAAGCAATCTCTTCTGGCCTAAGGATCTTCTCCCAACCTGTAAATGGGGTCTGCTCTAGAATGGAGATACCAAGCAGATCAGAGAACTCTTCCAAGGTAGGGACCAACTGGTAGTCCGGAAAAGTAAATTAGTGGTACAGTGGATCAAAGAACTGGACTAAGACACTCATCATCTATTCATCCATCTTGGAGGTGACCAAACCAAGGAGGTGCCCATGTCTTCTTATAAAGTAGGAAGTATCTGAAATCTTTGCAACCATTTCCTTAAGCTGAGTGGGAACCTGGACAAAGTTGATCCGAATAGTGTTTCTACGCATGGGTGCCATGACCTACAAAACAGAACAAAGATGAATCCTCTATGTCTTTGAAATAGGTTAGTCTTAATGCAAGATGCATGCAATGTCATGATGTCATGATGTCATGCTATAAACACACCACAAGTATTCACAAATAGCAAACATGGTAAGGGCACACAAGTCACACAGATAGCCCTTAGATTTCAGGCTGGCAAGGAGTTTAGGTATTACCCTCTTTCAGTTTAGTCGGTTTAAACCTGTCCTAGTAATAGTAACCGGGTTCTAGAGGATCTCAATATCACTGACCACCCTCGATCGGTCATAATTCCAGTTTGGCAACCTTTTCTTGCGGCCGGAATCATCGCGAGAGTTTGGTCTCAATGAGCGTAGCATACTGCTACTGTTCTATGGCCAAGTTGGTCAATTATAGGTGCTAAGGTCAGTTGGTGCTTAATGACCCCTTAGAAGACCCATATTCTCCTCGTTGCACCACAAGGGATATCGGTACAAACTAAAGTGCCACACCAACGTAGCTACTGCTTCAACCGTATCGGTCTACGCCGTACAATTCCCTCACAGTTTATTGCTACTTACCTAAAGGGTATCCCCAAATCCGGGTTAGGATTTATAGTAACTCTGATTCAACCCACAAAGATAAAGCATACAAGTCAAGCAATTGAAAACATTATGAACTATTCCTAAGGTACACCCCACAAAATATCCCCAGCAGAGTCGCCAGTTCTGTGATACTGTGGGAGAAACTGACTATTTTTGGAATGCTGGTTTGCGTTTTGCGTTTGTGTTTGCAAAATGTCGCGGTAAGCAAGAGTCGCCATCGACTTTTATTTTATCCAACAAGGAAAGGAAAAAAACACAGAAAAATTTCTATTTTCGAGATTATCTCGGGTTCAGGGGGTAGATTATAGAAAGGGAAGGTATTAGCACCCTTTCTATCCGGGGTTATCCATGGACTCTTAGGTACTTGCTCAATTGTTTTCAAAATTGCTTTCTTTGTGCTTGTGGGTTTGAAAAAGTTTTTGTTTGAAAACTTCGATATAACTCTTGCTTCTGTCCTCAAGAGTGTAATGAAGTGTTTTGGAAAAATTTGTTTGAAAAGTGTAAGTGTGAAGAGTTTTGTTTTGAAAGAGCAAGTATCTAAGAACCATCTACCTACTCGAAAAAAGGAATCGTTCAATGCTATTTTCCTTTAGATAATGCTATCCCACTATTGATGAGTAGGTAGCACCGTCGTTAGAGTTTGCGGGTCAATTCGAATTAGGGACTTACGGTCACTAAAGCTATGTTAGGATGCCTTAGCGGTAACCCTAATGTCTTAGATCATTTGTTTGAGGCAACCATATTCGAGGCAACCATTTCGAGGCGACTATGATCTTTTAGGCAAGAGGGCGACCTCTAAGACGACCTATACTCAATGACCGTGTACGAAGGCAACCAAGTGGGGTGTACCCTAAGAGTGCGCATGTGCGAGTGTGTTGATTTCATATATTTTTATCTTTGCACATGTTAAGGGTGATCTAATTTGATTTTAAGATTAACATTCAGTCTTGTCATGCAACCCTATTATCAAACATCTAACAGTTATAATTTGCGGAAATAAAATGCGGAATTTAAATTACAAGGCGTCGGGTATTTACATCGCCAAAGACAAACCCTTTTGAAAAATAAAATAAAGCGATAAAAATAATTAAACATCCTATTTAACTATTACAATCCGGGAGCAAGTACATTATTGGATAAAAATAAGTAACGCGTGCGGGAAATTAAATCGAGCGCATGATTAGGGTTTTGACCATTTTGGTTAAAGAAAATATATTTTTGTTGTTTTTTATTTTAAGAAAGAAATAACCTAAATTAATTACTAAATTACATTGAATAAATTAATTAATAAAAATAAATTATTTTTGGAGTTTTTGATTATTTAGGAAAGAAATTAAAAATGATTAAATTAGTGGTTAATATCTAATCAAATCTAATTAATTTTATTTATTTTACAAAAAAGGAATTAAAGTTTTCTAATTAAAACCTAATTAATTAATAAATTTATTAAGAAAAATAAAAGTTTAAAATTTGGTTTGAAATAAAAAAATATTTTTGTGATTTTATTTAATAAAAAAATAATTTTGTGATTGGTTAGAAAGTTAAATAAAATAAAACAATTAAAATAAAATTATATATATATATATATATATATATATATATATATATATATATATATATATATATATATATATATATATATATATATATATATATATATATATATATATATATATATATATATATATATATATATATATATATATATATATATATATATATATATATATATATATATATATATATATATATATATATATATATATATATATATATATATATATATATATATATATATATATAAAAGAGGAGTATTGGGCCTGAATTAAGGGGTGTGAGGAGCAATTCTGAAGGCCCAATTGTGCTGGCCTTTGTGGACATTCTGGGGTCCAGTGTGCATGCATTGACCAGTGCCTTGGTGGTCCTTCAATCCCTAGCCATCAGATCTGGCCATTGGCCATCTGGCTCTTGGATGCATGAGGGAGTATGGTGTACTGCAAACTGAAGCGCGCATACAAACAACTGAAAAGAAAAAATATTGAGAAAGTGGGGGACCTGGGATTCGAACCCAGGTCCTGAAGGAGATTGCACTAACACGCTTGCCACCATGCTACTTTGCTTCATTTGTCATTATAATGCAAAGAATATATATTATATAAAAAACAAAATCATTGCCAGAAAACAAAAAAAAAGCGCGCGCGGTTATTTAAATCCACCAATGGACGGGGGACACCTCGTCGTACCTGTCCTCAAACCTGTAACAAAAATTCATGCGGATTTGAATCCACAGCTAAAAGCGTAGGCCTATGCTTAAATCTTCTCCAGGCTATATAAATCTATTCCAAGAACATGGTTTGACTTGTCATGGCTTCCTGATCAAAACCGTGCTCTTCTTGTGTCTCAATTATGCCTGAAACAAAAACGCCCAAAAATACGAATCGAACCCTAACAATGGTGGTTCTTCATACATAGCGTATAAATGAAATTAAACAATGCAAAAAGGTTGGAAATGTTCTTGTGATTACAAATATGCCAATAGTTTTCTCAAATGATGCAAGAACAAGTCAAATTGATTTCAAGAACAGGGCTGTGTTTCGTGAGACTTACAGTTCTTGTAGAGGCCTGGAAATGCTTGCTTTTGATCCAGGTAGCTTGTGTGAATGCCCAGGAAGCGATTGGGACAAGTCTTGACCTCTGAAAATGCCTCTAACCAGGATTTTGACTTCTCACTTTTTTGTGATTTTTTCACTTTTTGTTCTGCCTCTCTCCACAGTTTTCAACCCTTGTTTTCGTGTCTTTGCCTTTCTTATGTAATGCTCAGTGCATTAGGTCAACAAAATTGATCCAAATCATGCCTTATCAATGCTTGCATATTTGATTTTATCTCCTTTTACAAACTTGCCAATTTTGCCTAATTCCAATCTTTTTGCACATGATTTGGTTTGATTCGAATTTGATGATGATAATGATTGTAATCAAAGCCTGAAATAGCCAAATCAAGTGGAAAAGAATGGGCCCATTTGACAAAATTTGAAGTTTTAGGGATAGTTGACTTTTGGCAATTTTGCAAAAAAGTCCAACTTCAACAATGCATAACTTCTTCAATTTTGAACTTTTGGAAGTTTTCTTGGACTTTTTAGAAAGCTTGAGATTTCTTCTAACCAACCCTTTTGGTATCATCTCATTTTGATATTCCCTGATCAAGTTATAAGCTTTGGAAAAAAAGTGTTTTTGTTGACTTATAAAAATGACCTATAATGTCCAAATTCATAACTTCTTGTGAGTACATTTTTTGATCTTGGGGTATGAAGATGGATTGTATGGAATTGCATCCTATTAAAAATGAGATTTGGATGGGTCATTTCTCATAAATTATGAGAAAGTTATGCTTAGTCAAAGTTGAGTTGACTTTTCCTGCAAAACCCTAATTTAGCAACTTTTGAATCTTGATGAATTTTGAGTAATCCTTGATGAATCATGATCAACCCTTGATCAAATGATGAAATATCCTTCAAAATGATAATGTTGGCAAAAATATTGAAGTTTGACTGTTTATAGGTCACAGTTGACTTTTGCCCTAGCACAGTCGATTTTTGGACCTTTGAGCAATTGATTGAGAAAACTTTCTCTGCAAGGCTTGAAATTTGACATGGATGAACTTGAGAACATATTAGGACATTGGGGAGCACTTGAGGTCATTTTTACTCAAGGATCTTGATGAAACACAAAACCCTAATTCGGGGTTGACTGTCTTAGGAGATAGCTTGTCTGACCAACTCTTGAGCAACCTTGAGCCACTTGGAGATTTTTCTTGCTATGTCTTGAGAAATATGGGAGGGAAAATTTTGGGGTATAGCACCACACTTTCGGGTTTTCAGTCTACCGAGACGCTCTTTTTTTTTCTAAGTCACCCTTTCGGGTTTTCAACTTAGTAACCTGTTCTTTCATTTGTTTAGGCGAAGTATTTCTTGATTGCGTCAGTATTTATAGGAAGTTGGAACTTCTCACCATCCTTAGTTTCAAGAATTAATACGCCACCAAAGAAGGCTTTCTTGACAACATATGTGCCTTCATAATTGGGAGTCCATTTTCCCCTAGAATCAGTGTTAAAAGACACGATCTTTCTGATCATGAGGTCTCCTTCTCATAATTCACGAAGCTTGACCTTCTTATCAAAATATTTCTTCATTCTTTTCTGATATAATTGACCATGAAACAAGGCTATCATTCTCTTTTCTTCAATTAAATTCAACTGATCAAACATGTTCTGGACCCATTTAGTCTTTGACAACATGGTTTCCAATATTACACGCAAATAGGGAATCTCAACCTCAACGAGGAGGACTGCTTCCATACCATACACAAGAGAGAACGGGGTTGCCCCTGTTGAAGTGCATACCGATGTACAATACCTATGAAAAGCAAAATGGATCATCTCATGTCAATCCTTATAGGTAACAACCATCTTCTGGATGATCTTCTTAGTGTTTTTATTAATAGCATCAACAACCCCATTCATCTTAGGCGTGTAAGAGACGAATTGTGATGGACAATCTTGAATTCTTCACAAAGTTCTGTCATCATCTTATTATTCCAATTTGAGCCATTATCAAAGATAATCCTACTTGGAACACCATACCGATATATGAGATTGTTCTTGATAAAGTATACTACCAACTACTTGATGACGTTAGCATAGGAAGTTTCTTCCACCCACTTGGTGAAGTAGACAATTGCCATTAAGATGAAACGATGTTCATTAGACGCCTTGGGCTCAATCATTCCAATCATATCAATACCCCACATAGAAAAAGGCCACGGGGAAGAAATAACATTGAGAAGCGTTGGATGCACATGAATCTTGTCAGCATAAATCTAACATTTATGGAACTTCTTCGCAAATTTGTAACAGTCAGATTCCACTGTCATCCAATAGTAACCTTCATGGATCTCATGTATTAAAATTTCTACTTTGTGTCTACCCACATATCTGAGTACGACCATATCATAATTTCTCTTGTATAACACATCTTCATTGAGAAAAAAGCTACCTGCTAACCTTTTCAATGTCTTTCTATCTATTTTCGACGCACCAACCAGATATTTTTAAGTCTGGAGAAAGTGCTTAATATCATAATGCCAAGGTTTTTCATCTGACACCCCCTCTGTAGCAAACACATGAGCTGTTCTATCAAGACGTTAAAGTGTAATCCGAGGTACGTCATTCAAGCATTCACTTGATACATGGAAGCCAAAGTGGCGAAAGCATCTTCTATCTAATTCTCATCAATGGGAATATGATAGAATTCAACTTTATTGAATAAAGGTAATAATCTTCTCACATAATATTTTTAGGGAATCAAGCCAATGTGACAAGTCTCCCGTTTTCTTTTGATCTGATCTATTACCAAAGTTGAATCACCATATACATCAAGAATTTTGATTCTGAGATCTATAGCCTCTTCAAGACCCATGATACAAGATTCATACTCCGCCTTGTTATTGGTACAATCAAATGTCATCATTGTAGTAAAATGGATATGTGACCCATGGGGAGTGATAATCACGAAACCAATTCCATTTCTATAAGCATTTACAGCTCCATCAAACACCATACCCATTCGGGATTCAGGATCACGACCTTCCTCAGGAAAAGGTTCATCACAATATTTCACTTTCAAATACATCACATCCTCATAAGGGAAATCATACTTAATAGACTAATAATCGTCAACTGGTTGGTGAGCAAGGTACTCTGCCAACACAATGCCTTTAATATCCTTTTGAGTACGGTATTCAATATCATATTCAGACAACATCATCTGCCAATGGGAAATTCATCCAGTAAGAGACGCTTTTCAAAAAATACTTAATTGGATCCATTTTGGAAATTAACCAAGTAGTATGATTCAATATATGTTTCCGCAAACGCTTTTCCACCCAGGCCAAAGCACAACATGTTTTTTCTAGCATAGAATATCGTGAGTCAAAGTCAGTGAAATACTTGCTCAAATAATAAATGGCATATTCTTTTCTTCTTGTTTCATCTTGTTGTCCCAAAATAAATCCCATGGAGTTATCCAACACAGTTAGATACATAATCAATGGTCTTTCTTCAATAGGAGGGAGCAAGATAGGAGGCTCAAGCATATACTCTTTAATGCTTTCAAATTCCCTATAGAAATCATCCGTCCACAGACAACCTTGATCTTTCTTTAACAACTTGAAGATCGGTTCACATGTTGCAGTCATATGGGAAATAAATTTGAAAATATAATCTGAACATCCAAGGAAGCCCCAAACTTAATTTTTAGTTCTTGGTGCATGCATTTCTTGAATTTCCTTAACTTTATCAAGATCAACTTCAATTCCTTTTTGGCTGACAATGAAACCTAGAAACTTTCTTGAATGAACACCAAAAGTACACTTATTTGGACTCAAGCAGGGACGATACTTCCTCAAACGCTGAAACAATTTCAACAAGTCTTTTATATGCCCTTCCTCAGTATGAGATTTGGCGATCATATCATCAACATATACCTCAATTTCCTTCTGAATAAGATCATGGAATATGGTTGTCATAGCCCTCTAGTACGTTGAACCAGCGTTCTTTAACCCAAAGGGCATCACTCTATAACAGAATGTTCTCAGGGTGTGATAAACGTTGTTTTTTCCATGTCCTCAGAAGCCATCCTAATTTGATTGTATCCGGAATATCCGTCCATGAACGAGACACTTTGAATTTGGTTGTGCTATCAACCAACATATCAATATGGGGCAATGGGAAATCATCTTTCAGACTTGCTTTATTTAAATCTCTATAACCAACGCACATGCAAACTTTTCCGTCTTTCTTTGGTACTGGAACAATAATGGCAATCCATTAAGGGTACACTGATGTTACAAGAAAGTCAGCATCAATCTGCTTCAAAATCTCTTCTTTAATCTTCACTGCCATGTCAGGATGAGCTCTTTGCAGCTTCAGCTTGATTGGTGGACATTCTGGCTTTAGCGGCAAATAATGTTCCATAATATCGGTGTGCAAACCAGGCATATCTTGATAAGACCAAGCAAAGATATCCAAATACTCTTTCAGAAATTTAATCGACCTTCTCTTCACATCGGGATGAAGCAGTACCTCAATGTTTACTTGTTTCAGATCTTTCTCTGAACCCAAGTTAATCGTCTCCAGTGGCTCTTTATACGACTGAATGGTATTCTCTTCGCGCTCGAGCAACCGTGAAACCTCTTCTGGGATTTCATCATTTTCTTCTTCTTCAGCCACACACACGGGATATTCAAAGTTGGGACAGGGTTCAGGGTTATTGCACTCAACGGGTTTATTAATAATCTGCACATATGATTTATGATTGATTTTAGAAACTGACACATGTAACAAGTGATCATGCAGATTTATTTACAGTTATTATTTTTTTGAAAGGTTTATTATGATTACCATTCTCCAAGAAAAAAAACTGAAAATAAAGACACACTTTAGAAATCAAAAACAACTTTTATTAATGGTCTTAAAATTCAAACAAAAGACACGTACATACAAAATCTCTTTCACCTTCAGCAGAGTTAAAGACTTTTAAAAAGACAAAAAAAAACAAATTACTTTGAAATGTGAATGCAAGAAGGGACATCAACACTGATCCAATTATGGATTCTGACTCCATGTGTCACAGTTCTCCATCTCTTACTCTGAATCATCTTCGAGAATAACATTGATCTTTGGAGTAGTTAGATGGAGATATCCTACACTGTGAAAGATGTCTTGATTTTTACTCAAAGCATACTTTGGCTTTACAACCTCATTATTCATGGAGAAACCCAAACATGTCCTATTTTTGTTCACAGGTGGATTAATAACCTTCCCCACACCTTGTTAGGGCCTTTCTGCACTACCTGTTGCGCATCCTTAAATGAGGTGATATAATCTTCATTCTTCCTTATATTATCAATAGAGAAAGCTTGGAAATGATTTCCAACAGTGGCTTCATCAGCTTCTACAATGCTAAAGGAAGACAAATGAGATATCAACAGAGCTTGCTCACCATTCACAATTACTACCTTTCCTTTACGGACAAATTTCAGCTTCTGATGCAAGGTTAAAGTAACATTTCCTGCTTCATGGATCCAGGGTTGTCCCAATAAACAACTATATGTTGGGATAATATCCATAACCTAAAAGGTGATTTGGAATAAGTGCGGACCTATGTGAATAGGTAAATCCACCTCTCCAATGACATATTTTCTCGAACCATCAAAAGCTTTTACTATATTGCCACTATGGTGCATAGGAGTTCCCTGGTATTTAAGCTTCATGAGAGTGCTTCTTGGTATGACATTCAAATAAGATTCATTGTCTATCATCACATTGGACAAAGAGTCATTCTTACAATTCATATATATATGTAGAGCCAAATTATAGTTTCTCCTTTCATAAGCAATTCGTCATCATGAAAGCTCATATTGTTACAAGATGTAATATTCCCCACAACACTGTTGAACTAATACAAAGACATATCCCTTTTAACAAAATCCTGATCCAACACCCTCATCAGAGATTCCCGATGAGCAGAAGAGTTCATCAACAAGGCTAAAATGGAAATCTTAGATGGAGTTTGCAACAACTGATCCACAATCTTGTAATCACTCATCTTGATTATTTTCAATAGATCATTCACATATTTTTCCAAGGAGGCGCCATTAGATTCTCCTACCAATTTCTTAGGTTCAACATTCTCAACAACCTTCTTACCATAATTAACATCTCCTCGAAAGGTAGGGGCGAAGACACGACCACTGCGAGTTACCCGACTAGCTTCAGCAATATTCTCTACATGGGACAAAGGTTGGATATGAGTTTCCACACCATCTTCCAAGATAGTTACATTGTACTTATAAGGTACAACTTTGTATGATTCATATGGGATAGGACCAGGCAAACAAATAACTACTAGAGCCACAATAGGGTTGCTGCAATATGTAATCTCTATTAGAGCAAGAACACCAAAATATGGCACAATGACATTCACCCATGCTTCTTCAGAATACTCAAGAATCGCAGAATTATCATAAAATATAATTTCATCAGAAGAAAAAACTCATATGCAGAAACATACTCATCATCAGACATGGCCTCAATAGGGTAGTCTTCAATCACATTAACTCCATTATAATCATTTATGTTTCCTATTAATCTGATAGTACCTTTATCTAACAACAATTGAACACCTCTTCTTACAAAAGAACAACCACGAGAGTCCTTACAGCAGATCTGACATGACCCATAATGATGTACCTCTTAGCCATCCAAGTGCTAAAATGTTTCTTTCGGTTGTACCAGATCATCATCCATATAGTTTACATCAAAAATCCGAAATTCTCCAGAACAACCATAAACCATATTCAACTCTTCTTCATATTCTGCCCTTAGTCTGATTATATGGATAAGACCTTCATCCATCATCTCTTGAAGACCAACTCTCACTTTATCACATCCATGGATATCTAAATTGAAAATACTACAATTTGTGTGATCATGTGTATACTAGTTGAATTCATAATGATCAGCATGCATCTTTACTAAATCACCTCTAACCAGGTTGATATAAAATATTCTGAAATCCCCAGGACAACCAGCAACCATATTTACAGCACTTCCACCTCCCTGTTTGGGTAGTGGATTATCCTTTACATTGGGACCAACATCATTAAAAGAAAGGAGACCAGATCTTACCATTTCTGTACTTAGACTTCAATGGATAACAAATTTCAATACTGTGCCCGGGGGCTCCTTGATGAAAAGTACAAGTCTGATCAGCTTTATATTACCATGGCAAAGTTGAAGGTATAGTATGGGGATGACTTGTTTGTACCAATTTATTTTGAATCAAAGCCATAATGCATAACATGCTTCTCTCTTCTGACCTTGCCCTTGATTATCTTGTTAAGGTGATCTCTAATAGGCAACAACAGTCGGAGCCACATAGACAACCAGAGTTACATAGGCTACCTGTTATTGATGATTATGTCATCTTCTTGGAGGTCTAACCTTTTTTTCTTCAGCAACAATTTTTTTTCCACTTTCTTTCTTATTAGAAAACCCATACTTACCATCTCAGTGAAATCACTCGGTGCACTTACAACCATTCTTTCATAGTAAAATGAACCAAGGGTTTTTAGGAATACCTTAGTCATTTCTTGCTCTCCCATTGAGGGTACCACTTGGGCTGCAATCTCGCGCCAACGCTGTGCATACTCCTTAAGTGACTTATCTTTCTGAGCCATAACTCTCAATTGGTCACGGTCAGGTGCCATAAACATGTTGTACTTTTACTGCATCACAAAACCTTCACCCAAGTCATTGAATGTGCATATATTTGCAACTTAGCAATCCCATATACCATTTCAAGGCAGCACCAGTTAAACTAACCTGGAGAAATGAATAAGCAAGCGTTGGTCATCAGTATGAGTGAACATCCTTTTGATATGCATCACCAGGTGGTCATGGGGACAAGAATTTCCCTTGTACTTCTCAAATTCTGGCACTTTCACATTCAGAACCAAGCAGAGGTCACTAACTTTCTGTCTGAATAACTCTTTCCCTCATAGAGCCTTCACTTCTATCTGCATTTCATTGAATTGATCCCAAAAGTCATCTATTAAGTCATAAAAGCCCAAAATTTTACTTGGTGGACGAGCATGAT
This sequence comes from Vicia faba, assembly GCA_948472305.1. Classification (NCBI taxonomy): domain Eukaryota; kingdom Viridiplantae; phylum Streptophyta; class Magnoliopsida; order Fabales; family Fabaceae; genus Vicia; species Vicia faba. The sequence goes on along the minus strand of OX451736.1, from coordinate 1,763,218,024 downwards.
GATAAACTTCATCATTAATAATATGCATATCATTCACTTCATGAGGTGTAGCATGATGAGTCTCTTGAGCTAGGAGAATCAAAGAGATGAATTTAGGGTTTCAAACTTGAATTACAAGGCATTTTTCATGAAGAACACTTGACCAAATCCATAAGTCACGTTGCATATTCTTGCTTTGCAGGCCTCAAACTTGTGTTTCACTCCATAATTAATGATTTACACAATTGATTGAGGCATTGTCCAATTTATTCAAGCATTATCCAAAGAAATTTTCCATATTTGGAAGAAAGCTACCATTCCATTCTCATAAAGCAAGCTTTATGCAAAGTCAACTCGTATCGAGCTTTGCACTTGTTCCTTCTGCACAATCTTCCTCTACAAATTCAGATAAGCATGTTTAAAGTTTGTAACCACTCTATATAGCTTTGTACCTTGCCTTGAAACCATACTTGTCAAGCTTGCTTCAAAAATAAGGCAAAATCCCATAACTTATGAACTTGTGATTTTGATCATTCCAAGTCTCTAAACCTTACTCTTATGTAACTTAGGATACGAATTTACAAGCCCTGAAGCACCCTTAAACTCACTCAAACCAGAAATTGCATAAAAAATCCATTTTTACCACAGTTCTGCCGAAGAACTTCCATCTCTTAAACCACTCGTGTGTTTCTTCTCCAAATCAATCCTAAAGCTTCCTCACATCAAATATAACCCATTCTAACACCTGTTACACAATTGTAACTCCATCTTCACTATCCTCCATAACCAAAAATAGGGTACTGCACATTGACTTCTCCAGCATGATTTAGCCATCCTCAATCCAAACTAATCATTGCATTAGCTTCCTACAGGTTCATGGAAGCTAACCAGATCATTACAATATCTTAAAAGCTGCTCAAACTCAAAACACGAATTCCATTTTCAAGGTGAGTTTTCTGACTTTTGAACTCTTCATATAGGCATCATTTGGTTTCCATTTGTGAAGATAAAATGTAGACATCATAGCCCTGAAACTGACCATGTCCTTAGAATTAATTTATATTGCATGAGTAGTGAGAATTTTAGAGTTGAACTTTCTGAAAAAATTAGGTTACATTTGGTACCATTCAAAATTCATGCTCATCTTTGATCTATAGCTTTAATTATTTATATGAATGAACTCGTGATGAAATTTAGAGTAAGTTTCATGTTTGTACTTTGGCAAATGGTTGAGAGATGAAGAAGTTACAGGATTTAAATTCCTGACTAGTTATGGCGCGAGGAAGAAGATTGAGTCATCTTCAGGAATGTGTTTCATATATATATTTATGATTTTGTTTATAACACCAGATGTATAGCCACCCCAGTGATAGAGAGCGCGCGCGTAAGGTCTTATTGCTAAGGGTCATGGGTTCGAGCCCTAAGGATGCCTTTTGCTATTTTTCTAACATTTTTACTTGTTTCAGGCGCGGTTGGGCCTCCCTCCATTGGGCCATCATTTTTTTACTCCCTCTCACCCCTTGAATGCTTAATGATACGCAGCCTAACATCACACTTTATTTTATTTTATTTTATTTTCTGTTACAAACAAAAGTCATTCTTTGGGCCTAACACAAAACCAAGTTGTTTTACTATTTTACATCCTTTCTAACCCCCTGGCTTTAATTTTGTATTATTATTTTATTTTTATTTATCATTTTTATTATTATTATTATTATTATTATTATTACTATTATTTTTATTAATCAAAAATACCAAAAAAATATAATATTATTCATTTAGATATTTTACTTTATTTTTATTAAACAAAAGATCCAAAAATATTTTTCTTAACGAATTTAATTTCTTTTTTCTATTTAAAACAATTTAGATTTGGATTTATTTTAATTTTCTTTATATATTAATTAACCTAGAATTAGGATTTTTAGTTAATCTCTCTTCATTAAGTTTAATTAGGTTAAAACTCTTTTTTAATAAAACCCTAAGAATTTTTTTCTTAAATTACTTTAATTTATTTTTTCTTAAATCAATTTAGATTAGTTCTACTTGAATTAATTACTTATTTCTTTTTATTTGGCTTAATTAGAATTAAAATGTTTTTATAAAAACTTAAACAAAAACAATTTCCTTTTCTTTGTATATCATCTTACATTCTTGTACATTATTTATTCATATTCAATATGGTTGTAATAGTAATTAGGTTTAATTTCTTTTCCTGCCCCACTTGTAAATTGTACCGCCATTCCCAAATGATGTAATAGAGTAGAATTTTACATTTCTGCAATTTATCGCTTTCAATATAAATACTAGTAATTAGGGTTTGTATGGAAAGACAATAAAATCAACAAGTAGAAAATCCTAATTCAAAGACAAAAATGCATGAAATCAAAACACTTGCACACTTGTACCTCTAGGGCTAACCTCACCTGTTGCCTAAGATAAAATAGTCATGTTACGCAAATGTGGGATACTTTAGTAAAAACAATCAAAAACAAGATCATAGTCCCTCGATGACCCTCCAAATGTTTCCTTTATAAATGTTCTTAGACCCTTACAAAAATTTCTAAGGTATCTTACAATGTTGCTTTCTATGACTATACGATGACCCACGTCCGTCCCTTCACATCTAATGATAGCAATATCTAAAGGAGGAGGAAATGAACAAAGACTTTTTGACTAGGTAGAACACTCGTAGTTGCTTGCTCACAAACATTTCAAAGCATCTCTCAAACACACCAACACTCTTCCATGAAATATTTTCAAAAGTCAACTACAAAAAAGTCAACCACTTTTGTAATGATTCTCGTCTCTATAAGAATGTTTGAGAATGATTCTCGTATCTCGAACTTTTGCACTTTCAAAATAATTTCAAACTATCACAAACACATTTAAAACAAAGCATTTCAAAGTGAGCTAGCAACTAAGAGCCCGTAGATAACTACGGATGAAAAAGGTGCTAACACCTTCCCTTTTCATAACCTACCCCCCGAACTCAAGAAAATTCTCAAAAGGTCTTTCCTGTTCTTTTCACCCTTTCCTTTATTGGATAAAAGAAAAGTCGATGGCGACTCTTACTATCCGCAACAATTGTGATAAAATGCAAAACACCAAGTCAGTTCTCCCACTGTATTACACTACGTATCAAAATGGATTGAAGATGTAGCTTCTCCAACAAACGACGCACGAGTACTAATGAAGCTTTTAAAAAAATAATGTTTCACAGATTCGGTGTACCAAGACTTGTCAACAGCGATGGTGGTTCTCATTTCATTTTAAAAATATTTTAAAAACTATTAGTGGAATATGGAGTCCGACACCATGTAGCAACACCATATCACTCCCAAACAAGTGGACAAGTAGAAATCTCCAACAGAGAGATTAAGCAAATCTTAGAAAACAAAGTTGCCACTTCTAGGAAAGATTGGTCGTCTAAATTACATGAAGCGCTGTGGGCATATAGAAAAGCCTATAAGACACCCATATGAACAACACCTTTCAAACTAGTTTATGAAAAATCGTGTCATATCTTGGTAGAACTAGAGCATAAATCTTATTGGGAAATTAAAACCCTCAACTTAAGTTACACTGCCGCAGGCGAAAAGAAAATCCTAGATATCCATGAGTTAGAAGAACTTAGACTCTATGCATATGAAAATTCCAGGACCTATAAAGAAATAACAAAGAATTGGCACGACAAGCGCATCTCTGGAAAGAAGTTCAATGAGGGAAACATAATGCTCCTGTTTAATTCTAGACTTAAACTGTTCCTAGGAAAACTTCTCTCTAGGTGGTCCGGTCTGTTTGAAATAACTAAGGTTTTTTCAAGTGGAGCTATTGAAAATTTAAATGGAAATCTATCCAACCATTTATCGTAAACGGGTAGCGTTTAAAGCACTATCATTGCATAGAAAACAGAGACTATTCCGTTAGTTTCCATCTTGCAGAGCTACCCGCTCACTCACGGATCTAGTCATCTATATAAATTATGTCGAGCTTGCGACATAAAATAAAGCTCTTGGTAGAAGACAACCCACTTTCTAGTCTTTTATCTTGCTTTACTAATTTCTTTATTTTTGCATTTTCTTAATTTTCTTCCTTTTTTCTTTTTGTTATAGTTTTGCAGTATTGTTCTCTAGCGTTAACCACTACTAACTTAATTAAATTGTCAACTTACTAATAGGCTAACTTAATTTTTAGCTAACCATACTAACCATGATGCAAGAAGTTGACACCATGGATATATCTTTTAGAGGAAGAGCCCGGAGGAGGCGCTTTGAGGCATTGGTTGTAAGGGAAATGGCACTCACTTTCTATCATGATGGTCCTGCCATGACCACTTTAGGCATTAGAGACAGTGTAATGTATTTTCTAAACCAAGTAGGTTGGGATGCTTCTCCTTTGAGAAGAAGATTTAGTTCTTATAGAAAGTTGACCTTAGAATTCCTAAGCTCACTGATCTTTTTTCCTGACCATGATTTAGGATTCAATAGAGTTCTAACCAATTTTAGAATGTTTGGTATAGAATACCATTATAACATCCGTGAAATTTCTAACCTATTAGGATTTCCTAGTGTCCCGCATGTTTTTACTTGTAACCAAGAGGACCTTCTTATGACCGTGAACTTGGATACTTCTAGGATAGTATAACCGGAGACAACAACCATTAGCCTGACAATATGTTCTCTGAAAGTATTCATAACCATGATATCCGTTACTTCCATAAGTTCCTAGCCCACACCCTTTTCAGAAAACCGCAAAACATTACTTCTATGTCCAGAGATGACCTCGTCATTATGTGTTGTGCCTCTAGAAACTGCCCCATTAATGTCGCTACCTATATGATAGCCAATTTTGATCATATTGCTCAAACTGATCATGCACCTATCTTGGTGGGAGCTCTAGTAACCATGATAGAAAATTCTATCAGAATGTGACAACAACTTTTAGGACTCCACCCTCTAGGTAAATTCCAACACATGGATATACGGTTCTGTTTCAACACAAGCATAATCAGAAATCTAGGCCCTAGTTAATTTGATCTTCTAATAAACAATCAAGTTATGCAATTTTTCACCCTACCTAGTCTAAGAACATGCATTCATAACCGAAGCAATTGGCTTTTTTATCTGGAGTCACAACCAACTTCACCTCCCGTTACTCCTGAAACACCTCAATATTACGACCACAATGATGCTTTCCTTTCTGATACTGAAACTGATCCCGAAACGCCACCTTTCTATCACCATTTTGCACCCATTTGTCGTACCCTAAATTTGTCCTACCTCGATGATTTTATTTTTCGAGATTAAAATAGAAGAAATATTTAATTAAGGATGGTACAGCAGTATCTGATGGCCCATCTTTATCCGACTAGGAGGGTACTTTAAATTCAGGAAAGTGGGGCTTTCTAAATCAGGAAGACTCGTGTATTCGTAAACCTATTCGCAAAGCATGTTGGCCAATGGCCCATGCAGTTCGAAAATAGAAAACAATTTTAAAGAAAAAAGAGATAATAATTACTAGGTTATTAAATTATTAAGTCAACTTTTGTTTAATTTGTGAGTAATTAATAATTAAGTTTAATTAATAAAACCCATTTTAGTGTTATTAGTAAAAAGGGGGGGGGGGTTGAAAACTTCAAGTCCATTAGAATTCAGGGCCCATTTTTGTGTGGATTGAGTAGCAAAAGGGGGTGTGATTATAAATTTATTGGCCCATTTCTTCTAATAGCAAAACGCAAAGGGGATTCTGAATTACATGCCTATTAAGATTTTGTAGTCAGCCCATGTGTCCTTTATCTTGTTACTGTTTTACTTTGGAAAAAAGGACATTATTATCAAAACCTTTTTATAAAAAAATATCTCTTTACAAATTATATTATAATTTTTACTGTTAGAATTGGTAAAAGGTTTTTCATAAATGATAACTTATTATTAAAAAAAAGGGATATTATATTAAACATTTTGTAGTTAATTAAGAGTTTTTGTTTGTTTAAACGGAAGTATAATGGTCGCTGGGCCAGAGATAGAAGTCGTTTTGGGCCCAATTGAAAAAGATTTTGCTGTAATTAAAAAATGTGTAACATTTATGCTGGCCCAATTCCCATTAATCTATACTGTACCAATTACAACAGATTTGCGTACTAAAACGCATACTGTAGAAATCAATTGGAAAAAACCTAATCTTTCTTTGTTATGATTGAATCCCAGTTGTGCATTACAGAAAAATCAAATCTAAAAAACTAAATAAAATATGGAAAGATCAATTACAATCAACAGTATCAGATTTATAGCAAAATTCCAAAATCTAAGTAAACAAAATATGGAAATATAATATATTACAGAAATATGAGAACCAATTACCAAAACCCTAAATCAAAATACAATCAATGAACAGAATCAATTACAATCTGAATAAATAAACAGAATCAATCAATTACAATTCCTAATTCCTGTCCCCAATCTACGCTAACAAATTTCTAAAAACCCTAAAATCTAACCCTAATCGGAAAAGCTATAAATACAAGGAAGAATGAAGAAAGGAGGGGATGTTGTTTACAAAAGAGATATACCGCGAAGAGTTGAGCAATAGTGAAGAGAGAGAAGCTCGAATCTGACAAGGAAGCTGAAGCCATCGTAAGCCAGTACCGTTGAAGAAGGGAAGAACGGTTAGGGTTTCATTGTCGGAAACCACAACCGTCATTGACGGCCACCTTCACTCACTCACCGTCGCCTTCAACACCGGACATACGGGAGAGGGTAACTCGATCTCTTTATTTTTGTTGTTTGCTTGATGTAGGGCTAAGGGTTGGTGGGGATAGATTTTGTTTTCCATAAGCCGCCGCTGGAGATTGTGCTCTAGGGTTTGGGGGAAGGGGAATTTGGGGATGGCGTGAGTGAGGGAAGAAGACAATCTCTCTTACTTTAAAACGAGAAGAAGAAATAAAATGAATAACAAAATGACTAAAACCAAAGTTATATTCCAATCGATCTAGTGTGTGCGCGTTTATGATAATTATCCTGCACCTCTCAAATCTACCCGTTAGATCTTCATCAGACGGCCAGAGGCCAAGTCTGCACGATAGCTAGCATACACCTCCATCCACGCAATCCCTCAGCCTCTCTCCTAAACGCAATGGGCTAGGCCCAGATGTTATCCACACACCCCTTTTGCCTAGTTACTAAACATCAGAACAATATACACCCTCTTTCAAAAAAATGGTATTTGGGCCTAGCCAGTATTCCAAATTGCACCCCCTGATTTGCTTGTTAGTTCAAAACTGCACCCCCCAGGTTTAACTTAATCAAATTATTATTTTTATTACCACATATTTTCTATTTTTTTATAATTATTATATTTTAATATTTTTATTATTCTATACTATTTTCTTGTTATTATTGTTATACTTATTATATATTAATTTATTTTTCTATTTACCATTAGTTTATTTACTAGGAGAATATTATTTATTTTTATATTATATGTAACTATTATATGATCAAATAAATAATTTTTATATCAAAATTGCATATATTATTTTATATATTATTTGCATTAAAATATTTTCTAATCATTTATTAATCAAGATCTTCGCAATTAATATGATTAAAAAACACAAACAAATCATCAAACTATTTTTCGCAACAAACTAAGCTAATCAACTATTTTTTGCAAAAGGGTTTCAAACAGATTTTGACTTACCGAGCATTTAGTCAAAATCTCTGCAATCACTACTTCCGACCAAAATGCGAGGTGATTCAAAGTACGTTTGCGACCCCTAAAAAGTACCAACCCCATACAAACTACGAATTGGGACTTTGATTCCTCATAAGAGGATACATAGGCATACGATCAAAAATCACGGCGAGTCTTTCTAATTAAAATTTAAAGTCCTGTTTACCCCAAACCTAAACCTAGAACCTAGTATCCTTGTGAACAAGGTAGATGAAAGGTGCCTAACACCTTCCTTTCGTCTAATTGAGTCCGAAACCTAGAATCTCTGTCTGCGAATTAGGGTTTTATATTAGATTCTCTTCCCTAGGATAAAAACTAATAATGGCGGCTCTGATTTTAAATCCAGTCACTACAGCTGGCGACTCTACTGGGGACTCTCCTTAACCCTAGGTTTTAGGTCTCTTTTGGGTTTTTATTTTTATTTATTTGCATTAATTTATTTATTGCATTTTTTATTTTCTTGTCTATTTTTCTTTATTATTATATATTTACTATGTGGCGGATTTTTATTTCAAAAAAATATATCGATAACCCTTAGAAAGAAGGTTCGTCTATTATCTTAGGGGGTACATCATCCCTGCGAGTTTATGTGACGACTTCGCCTAGAGTCGGCAGACTTCCGAAAAAAAATACTTATCGAGAGATATCCTCTTGAAGAGTAGGACTTTGGAAGGACACCCATGACTCTTTGTAACGGCCTTAACCTAAAATTTCATTACAAGACCTTTCACGACTTTGAGACAAAATTTTCGTTCCGTAAAGAGGCTCCACCTAAGTGAGGCCCTTATGCCTTTTCCTTTGGTGTTATTCATGACGCCCTTAAGGAAGCCACCTTTTGGGAGGGTAGACTAACCATAGGTCAAAATTAAGGAGCCCACCTTATAGGGGTACCCATCACAAAAACCTGTCACAAAATCCCGTTACTCAACCCAACACTTATACATTCATGCATTCATATATATCTCATATTCATTATTTACTTATTTTATTTGTCTTATTCACAGGGTACAAAATAAAAAAATATAACAAAATCAAGATTTTTGGTGACTGTCTTAAAAATAGATACCAAAGGGAAACAACTTGTCCTTGTCAATACCTTCAAGCCTGACCTTTCTGAAATCAAAACTATAAAGGGGAAATTATCTGAGAGGGCTCTGTAGATGTACGCTCGCCGCTATGAGGACACCCTTGACTTGACTAAAGTAGAGGTTCAAATGGATGCAGTATCTGCCCTAATTCAGTTTTATGACCCTGCATTGAGATGTTTCACCTTCCAAGACTTCCAGCTAGCACCGGCTCTGGAAGAATTCGATAGAATTCTAAATTTATCCAAAGAAAAGGCCTATGTAGGTATTGGACAAACTGTCGAAGTCAAAGTTTTGGAAAAAGGCTTAGTGATCCCCTAACCTAAGTTAGTGCAAAATTACCGAAGAGAAGGTTCGATACAAGGAATCAAAAGGATATACTTGGAAGCTAAGGCACTAGAATTTTCTAATTATAAGGAGTGGGAATCTTGTGTTGATTGTTTAGGGCTGTTGGTATTTGGTGTAATTTTATTTCCTCAGACTGTGGACTATATTGACCCCGCGGCCATTAGCATATTTTGGGGTGCGAAAGTCTTTAATACCGAGACTGTGGACTGTAGGGACTTCCCTAATGTCCTTTTGATTAGATCGCGAGGCTGTATTAATTACAACCCTACTTTGGCCCTACGACCGTTAGGTATCCTTTGGAAGACAAACCTTCGGACGAACAACTCCGACCATTTATCATCCGCAATATGGGTATAGAAGACCAAGGGTTGCTCAAAAAGGTTATTCGAGCTTGGAACAAGGTTAACAAGAGGAAAACCGAAAGAAAGAATGTCATAGCAAGAGAACCCTACACCAAATGGGTCCGAGATAGGGTGCGAATTATCAAGCTACCATTCGAAAAAGATCCAGAGTATAAATCAGAGGTCCCAGAGATAACACCTATATCTTTGGAAGAAGTCGACAATCTGAAAAGCGCCTTAAAGTAGGCTCAAAAAGAAAAAGTAGCATTGGAACTCAATCTCCTCAATCTGGCCAAAGAAAAGAAACAGATGCAACTCATACTTGAGTCAAAGGACAAACAGATTAAGAGAGATCAAAAGGAATTGGAGAAAGAAAGTCTCAAACGAAAGCGTACAACTGAATGGCTGTTGAGTGCAACATTCAAACTAGATTCCCACAACCAAAGGTTAGAAGAGGCCGCCGCTGAAATCGGAAGGTTAACTAGATGGTATGAAAAGGAAACACATGACAAGAAGGTGCTGGAGGAAAATCTAAGAGCCCAAATCCAAAGTTTGGCATAGGCTTCCTTAGATCAAGAAGAGCAAGTAAAGTACCTCGCCACTGAACTTCAAGACAGCCAAGAATTAGAGGTCAAAGCACGCCTTGAAAGGATAGAGGCAGAGAAACTCCTAACTCAGAGAACTCAAGAATATGAGCATGTGTGCTTAGAGTTGCAGGGTATTCAAAAAGATTTCCTCATCCAACAAAGGCTTTATACAGAAATAAGGGGTGAAAATATGTATTGGGAATAACAGTATACCAAGATCTCCCAAGCTGGGAGAGATAACCATAAGATAATCCCACATCTTCATCAGGAATATAGGTACTACAAAGACAAACATGAAAAGCTCGTCTTCCTAGCCAACAATCTCATCGAGGACATCCCTAGAAGCTTAAAAGATGCAGAGAGTGTAATGGTTCCTCTTCCAAAGGATGTTGAAGACTTTCTCCAGCTTTGCCAAGCAAAGGTTGATGGCTTCAGAGCACACATCCGCAGGCGCACCTAGAAGATTTAGTTACCTTTATTTATGTTTATGAAAACAAGTTTTGATTTCAAGTTGTAATATTTTTCAATATCTGGATTATGTTACTTTCAATAAAGGCATTTTGTTTCCCTATCTCGACAGCGTGTCTATTTTAAATCTAGTCACCAAGTAAAATAATAAGCAAAATACAAGAATGTACCCAAGTGAATAAGACATTTAAAACAAGAAATCATTTCATGTTCATGCATATCCATTCGCACGCACGCATTTAAAAAACACCTGCATGTCATATCAAAACTCTTTTTTATTTTAAAAAAAATCTCTCGAGTTAAGCCATTGGTAGAAGAAGACCTCCACCTCCTTGGCCTCCATATCAAACAAGGGCCCATCAACAAAAAGAAACGAACCAAATCGAGGAGACTCAAGCTGTGTTCAAAGAGGATCTTGACCAAGTAAAGGGTGGCGTAAGTTCAATGAAAGGAGATTTGAGTCAAGTTCTTATAGCTTTGAAGAATATTATTGACAGGTAGGACCAAATTCCCAGGGTAGCTTTTGAAGAGGTAGCCCAAACCATTGGTGCATCGAGCAGTCACCAACCAAGGAAAGAGCCGGAAGCAGGACCCCAAAAGTCTCCCATGGCCCAATAAGAGGTTGAAACTGAAGGATTTATCCCACCACCATCAAAATCAGGGGCATTAGATACCCTACAAATTCTAACCAATAATGCAGACGACTACCTAGACTTGCAATACGGAGATCACGACCTAGAGGATGCTCACCAGGCACCCTTAAAGACAACTGGAACTCATGTTGTAGATAATCCACTGGTAGTGAATCATTATAAAGCCTTGGAGGAAAGGTTAAAAGTTGTGGAGGGTTTTGATGCTTTCGAAGTAGACACTCTCGAAATGGGTCTAGTTCCTGATGTGATGATTCCGCCAAAATTCAAAGTACCCGACTTTGGAAAATACAAAGGGCTCACTTGTCCAAGGAATCATCTTCGTATGTGTTGCAGGAAGATGCATGCCCACGATCAGAAGCTAATGATTCACTATTTCCAAGACAGCCTGAGTGGGGCATCTTTAGATTGGTACATGCAATTGGAGTGAACACATATTCGAACCTGGGCAGATCTTGCTAATGCTTTCTTGAAGCATTACAAATATAACCTGGACATGGCGCCTACCCGCATGCAACTCCAAAATTTGTCCCAAAAGAAGGAAGAATCCTTCAAATAATATGCTAAAAGATGGAGGGAGATGGCATCCCTTGTACAACCACCACTGCTGGAAAAAGAACTAGTGACATGTTCATGGAAACCCTACAAGGGATTTATTACGAGAAAATGGTTGGAAGTGTCTCATCGGGATTCTCAGCCCTAGTGAATATTGGAGAAAGAATCGAGTCTGGGTTAAAGAGTGAGAAGATATCAGGGGGATCATCAAATGCTCCCTACAATTCAAAAAGACCTGCTTCAAACTTCCCAAGGAGAAAGGAGGGAGAAGTCAACGTCATAGCATCACAACCAAGGGCACCACAACCATTGGTGATCCCAAAAGGACAAAGGGAAGACAGATTTAAAAGGCCACCCAAAAATTTTGATCCACTCCCCATGCCACCAAGCCAGTTATTACAACACTTGGTTAAGGCATCCTTGGTGGAAATCAAGCCTTTAGCTCCTCCAGTCGGGCCACTCCCGCAAAGATACAATGCTGACGCCAGGTGTGAGTACCATGCTAACTCTCCAGGGCACACCATAGAACAATGTTGGGCATTCAAGCATTAGGTTCAGGATTTGTTAGAATCTCAAGACATCACTTTTGAGAAGCTCAACATCAAATCAAACCCTATGTCTTCGCACGATGGGCCAATAATAAATGCAATTGAGGTGGTCACCGACTTTGGGGCAACCATAAAGGCAAAATTCCTATCAACCTGTTGAAAGAATATATGTTCGAATATGGATTCTTGTTAGAGCATAATGAATCTTTTGAAACAACTCTGCAAAAGCTAACGGATCAGGGGATAGTCCAATTCGGACTGTACCCTTAAGAAAAATATGTAGCCACAATTGGAGAAAAAAAGCCATTGGTAATCCCCTGCCAAGGCCCAAGTCTTACCAAGAAAACTCTAGTCACCCCGTGGGAAGAATCAACAGAGATTATAAGAAGAGCACATAAGAAGACTCTCTTAATACCCGCCACTCCAAAAGCCACGATGGTAATTAAGGGAACATCACCTATCCCTTATGAAAATAACGAGACAATACCATGTAGTTATGACTCAGCCGTATACATCAACGAAGTGAAGCAAGAAAGTGTGCCATCACCAAGTCAGGGACCTGTAATTTCAAACATAGCAGGGACAGGGGGTATGACCCGAAGTGGTCGAATTTTTGGAGTTGAAACATCGAAAAGACAGATGTGATTCCGACGAAGGACAAGGGAAAAGCAGTGGTTGATGCAAATCAAGAAACAGAACCTCCAAGCAAAGACTTTACCGCTTAAGAGGCATAAGAGTTTCTAAACATAATAAAAAAAAGTGACTACAGAGTGATGGATCAACTTCACAAAACTCCAGCAAAAATCTCCATACTCTCATTACTCATCAACTCTGAAGCACACCGGGATTATTTGATGTAAGTGTTAAGTTCAAATCATCTTGCAAAGGAAATTTCAGTGAATCAATTTGACAATGTCGTAGCAAATCTAATGTTCAGATCCTACCTGGGTTCCAGCAACAGTGAATTACCGCCACAAGGCCGAGCTCATAACAAGGCACTCCACATTACCATGCAAATAGGTACTACCCATTTGTCTGAGGTTCTTACTGACACCGGTTCCGCTCTTAATGTGTTGCCAAAGTCAAGTCTCATAAAGTTAACAATAGACAATGTGGTAATGAGACCAAGTTCTATGATAGTAAAGGCATTTGATGGTTCTCGAAGCTCGGTGTTAGGAGAGGTGGACCTTCTAGTTATGATTGGGCCGCATATATTCAATATCACTTTCCAGGTCATGGATATCGAACCAGCATACACTTGCTTAATGGGGAGACCTTGGATCCATGCTGCAGGGGCAGTCATCTCGATCCTGCGTAAAAAATTGAAGTTCCTAGTGGAAGGGAAGTTAATCATAATTGACGGCGAGGAAGACATCTTCGTAAGCCACATTGAATCATATAGATATACCAGTGCCGACGAAGACTGTATAGCTACCCCGTTCCAAGCCTTGGAAATTGCTTCAATGGTGACATTACCAGTCGAGAAGGGTAACAAGACTAAAGTGACATCATGGAGAGATCTACAAATGACTATGAGATGTGATGCCTCAAAACGCTGGGGAAAGCTCCCATAAATTCCTGAGAAGAATAATCGCTTTGGTTTGGGCTATGAATGGTCGAAAGCTACTCTAAAAGGAAAATCACATTTCCCCCCGATCCAAAAGATTTTTGTCAGTAAAGGAACAAAGCATGGCGGACATGTGGCGATGATATCAAGCAAAATCAATACCAAATGGAAAACTGAATTCATCAGAGAGGGCGCCCCAGGAGAAGAACTTAAAGGATGGACTACTGTGGAGATTCCTGAGATATTTTTCTTTCCTAAGTAATGTTTCTTGTTTTTGAAAGAACTTATGTCAAAACCGAGGCATAGGGGTTGCTTGTAAGGGTTTTCCTTGTTCTTGTTTCAGAATATATTTATAATTAATAAAAGTTATATACTATTTTCAATTAAGATCCTTGTCTTTATTTTGCAGTTATATATTAAATTTTAAAATGGCAATACTTTCTCTGCATACGCATTTTCAAAAACCCCAGGCACTAAAATATGCACCAAAACATGATAAATGTGCAGATCTATGCCCAAAATTACCGATAACATTACTGCTACGACCCGATATGATTTTGATGCTCCTATCAACCAAGCTGAAGAGGAAGATGACAAAGATCTTGAACTCTCTAAGGAAATGGAAAGGGAAATAGAGCGAAATGCTGGCAGCATACTACCATATCAAGAGGCTATTGAGACCATTAACCTGGGCCTAGAGGAAGATCCAAAAGAAATCAAGCTAGGGGAAATGTTGGAGCAGAGCTTCATAGACAGGATGATCAAGTTATTACATTAGTATGTGGATATATTTGCTTGGTCCTACTGGGACATGCCAGGGTTGGATACAAACATCGTGGTACATAGACTACCTCTCAAAGAAGGGTGTTCTCCATTCAGACAAAAACTCAGAAGAACTCGCCCAGATAAGTCCAGCAAAATCAGAGAAGAGGTTCTCAAATAATTTGACGCAGGGTTCCTAGCAGTGGTAGATTATCCACCCTGGATAACTAAGGTTGTACCAGTACCCAAGAAGGATGGAAAAGTACGCATGTGTGTGGATTATCGATACCTAAACAGAGTAAGCCCCAAGGACGATTTGTCGTTACCCCACATAGATGTTCTAGTAGATAACACAGCTCAAGCCTCAGTATTCTCATTCATGGACGGTTTCTCGGGCTATAATCAAATCAAAATGGCGCCCGAAGACATGGAAAAGACTACCTTCATGACACCTTGGGGAACTTTCTGCTACAAAGTAATTCCATTCGATCTCAAGAATGCAGGGGAAACCTATCAGAGGGCAATGGTCACGTTATTCCATGATATGATCCACAAAGAGGTTGAAGTATACATAGATGATATGATTTCCAAATCCCATACGGAGGAGGAACACATCATACATCTGCAAAAGTTATTCGAGCGGCTGCGTAAGTTTAGACTGAGGCTAAATCCGAATAAGTGCACATTTGGCGTCAAATCAGGAAAATTGTTGGGTTTCATTGTAAGCCAGCGGGGTATCAAGGTAGACCCCGACAAAGTAAAATCTGTACAAGAGATGCCCGCACCAAGGACAGAAAAAGAAGTATGTGGTTTCTTAGGGCGATTGAATTACATCTCAAGGTTCATATTGCATCTAACAACTATATGTGAGCCAATATTCAAGTTATTACGAAAAGATCAGACAATAGTATGGAATGATGATTGTTAAGCTGCCTTCAAGACGATAAAACAATATCTGCAAGAGCCACCGATCTTAATGCCGCCATTCCCCGGAAGACCACTCATCATGTATTTGATAGTTCTCGAAGGATCAATGGGTTGTGTTTTGGGACAGTAAGGTGGACCAGGTAGAAAGGAGCATGTGATTTATTACCTCAGCAAGAAATTCACTGACTGCGAAACCAGGTACTCACTCCTAGTGAAAACTTGTTGCGCATTGGCTTGGGCTACCAAGAGGTTGAGGCAATATATGTTGACCCACACTACATGGTTAATAGCAAGAATAGATCCTCTAAAGTACGTGTTTGAAAAGCCAGCTCTTACCGGGAGAATCGCACGATGGCAGATGCTACTATCAGAATACGACATCCAATATGTCACTCAGAAGGCCATCAAAGGTAGTATACTAGCTGATCATCTGGCTCACCAACCGTTATCAGAATATCAGCCTATGAAGTTTGACTTTCCCGACGAGGATGTCATATTTATAGCTGACTATGAAATACCAGGACTTAACAAAGGACCCGCGCCAGGGGCACGTTGGACACTCATGTTCGACGGGGCTTGAAATTCACTAGGTCACGGTATAGGGGTAGTATTGACCTCTCCAAAGAATTATCACAAACCCTATATTGCAAGTTTATGTTTTGACTGCACCAATAACATCACTGAATACAAAGCTTGTATACTAGGACTGGAAGCTACCATCGATTTGATAATAAAGCACCTTGAAGTATTTTGTGATTGAGCATTAGTCATATACCAGGTCAATGGCGAATGAGATACTAAAAACCCTAAATTGATTCTATATCGGGATCATGTTTTAAAGTAAGCTGCGGAATTTACAGAGATCACTTTCAGTCATATCCTACAAGAAGAAAATCAAATGGAGGATGCTCTGGCAACTCTATCAGATATGTTCAAAGTGACTTGGCCGAATCACGAACCACGTATTACGATCAGACATTTCGAAGAGCCCGCACACTGCCTTGCTATTGAGGAAGGACCTGACAACAAGCCTTGGTTTTATGACATCAAGAAGTACCTGGAAAGGCAGCAATATCCAGAAAATGCCTCTATCATTGACAAGCAAACCTTACGAAGGTTAGCTTCAAAATTCTTTCTGAGTAATGGAGTGGTATAAAAAAGAAACTATGACATGGTACTACTCAGGTGTGTGGAGAAGCAAGAAGCAGATATGCTTATGAGAGAAATCCACGAGGGTACTTTCGGAACTCATACAAATGGGCATGCAATGGCTAGAAATATTCTGCGAGCAGGGTATTATTGGATAACAATGGAAGCCGATTGTTATCACTACACGAAGACGTGTCATAAATGTCATATCTATGCCGATAAGATAAATGTACCACTGACTCCTCTGAACATCATGAGCTCCCCTTGGCCATTCTCAATATGGGGAATTGATATGATTGGCATGATCGATTCAAAAGCATCCAACGGACACCGCTTTATATTGGTAGCCATCGACTACTTTACCAAATGGGTAGAAGTAGTGTCCTACGCCAACGTAACAAGTCAAGTGGTTACACGCTTCATCAAACAGAACATCATATGCAGGTATGGTGTTCCAAGCCGGATAAGTACAGATAACAGGTCTAATTTAAACAACAAGATGATGAAGGAACTGTGCGATGACTTCAAAATCGAGCATCATAATTCCTCACCGTACATACCAAAGATGAACGTGACCGTCGAAGCAGCCAACAAAAATATCAATAAGATCATCCAGAAGATGGTGAAGACATGCAAAGATTGGCACGAAATGCTTCCCTTCGCCCTGCATGGCTATCGCACCTCTGTACGCACATCGAAAGGCGCGACTCCTTTCTCACTAGTATATGGCATGGAAGTGGTACTCCTGGTGGAAGTTAAGATACCATCACTTCGGGTCCTGAGGGAAACAAAGCTGGAAGAAGCAGAATGGGTGCAGACATGACTTGATCAGCTCAACCTTATTGAAGAAAAACAATTGACAACTTTGTGTCATAGTCAACTACATCAGAAGAGAATGAAGAGAGCCTTCGACAAGAAAGTACGCCCTCAAATATTCAAGGAAGGGGATCTAGTGCTCAAGAAGATTCTACTACCTCGCCTCGATTCACGTGGTAAATGGAAGCCCAACTATGAAGGTCCATACGTAGTCAAAACAACATTCTCCAGAGGTGGTCTCATCCTCACAACAATGGACGGGGAAGAACTACCGCATACAACAAATTCAGACGCAATAAAAAAATACTATGTATAAAAAAGGCTCGCTAAGCTCGAACCCCAAAAGGGAGACTTAGGAAAAAAGGAGCGTCTCGGTGGATCGAAAACCCTAAAGGGCGATCCAGGAAAAAATTAGGGGCCTATAACAAAAAAAACTATCCCCGTGGATTGAAAACCCGAAAGGGCAATCCAGGAAAAAGTTACGGATTTCGTATAAAGAAATAAAGAATAAAAAGACTGCGATCTAAGAGCTACGACTACGAACCATGAAGGGAAAGATAGATTGGAATCATCCAAATCAGAAGCAAAGGAGAAAAGATCATCAAAGGATATTGGGGAACAACAGTAGCGATTATCATTTTTCATTTCCATTTACTATTTTAAAACTTTCTGTAATTACCTCTTTCTAGGAATTGCATCTTGTATTCTCGCCTACTCAGAGGTATATCAATAAAACATTTGTTTTCTTTACATATTTCGAATTATGTTTTTTTTCTCAGATTTGTTTACAAAATACTACGATTATTACTTGTGAATATTGTCTTGAAATCATTTTGGGGGATTAACAAAATAAAAGCATTTGATAAAACATCGAAAAAACATTTTGGTTAGAAAAGTATTGAAAGAAAATCCACGTCTACGTCCACGCACATGGGTATGCCTACTCCTACGTATACAATACAAAAGTCTATACACATCTACCCCTACATCTACGCGTCCATACACAAAATCTACGTCCATGCCAGCGCCTATGCCTACACTCGCAACACGAAGTCTACGTTCACACGCGTCCACGCACATGTCTATTCTTACGTCAACAATATAAATTCTATACGCATGTCCACGTCTACGCCTGTGCTTATAACATAAGAGTCTACGCATATGCCAATATCTATGTTTACATCTGCGCCTGCGCTGACAACATAGAAAATCAACATTCAAGGATTTACAAGCCCTCGTTCACCGCATTCAAATCAAAATTCAACAAAGCTACGACGACACCATAACTCCAGGGGAGGGATGACTCTAAGACAATGGTTTAAAGGAAAGAATGATATAAATAGTCTTCATAGCATTTCAAAGCATACATGCATTTCACACACATTGCATACGTAAGCCTGGCAAATCCGTATCAAACATCAGACACATCGCATACATACATACGGTTCAATACACATACGCTCAGGGCTCCGTCCCTGTATCAAACATAATACGCCTGTATCGCACAACAAATGAACAATACTACCCTCAATTCAATCATTTAAGGGTCTATTAACCAAATACTTCTCCTGCGATCCAACCCGTCATCTAAGTCTCCATGCCGTGACGCATTCAGCCCATTACCTAAGTCTCCATGCAATAATGAATGAAACTTAGTACATTGCCTCTAAGCCGCAATGTATTATCCAAACTCAGTACATTGCCTCTAAGCCGCAATGTATTATCCAAACTTAACACATTGCCTCTAAGCCGCAATATATTCTCAAAACTCAACACATTGCCTCTAAGCCGCAGTGTATTATCCAAACTCAGCATATTGCCTCTAAGCCGCAATGTATTATCCAAACTCAACACACTGCCTTTAAGCTGCAATGTATTATCTAAACTTCACACATTGCCTCTAAGCCGCAATGTATTCTCAAAACTCAACACATTACCTCTAAGCCGCAATGTATTATCCAAACTCAGCATATTGCCTCTAAGCCACAATGTATTATCCAAACTCAACACATTGCCTCTAAGCCGCAATGTATTATCCAAACTCAACACATTTCCTCTAAGCCGCAATACATTCTCCAAACTCAAACACATTACCTCTAAGCCGCAATGTATTCACGCTTAAAACCTCCGCCTCAGACTTCACGCAGCGATCCACGAGCATAACCCATGGCCTCAGTCTTCAAGAAGTCATACACCATCAAGTGTTGTTCATCCCCCCAGATGAGTGAACAAGTTAATGCAAAACCAAGACATATAACATTATGCTCTAAAGCTCAAGACCACCTGCCTCATTATAAAACCCTGGTAAGCGATACATCATCAGCTTTGCCTACTTCCTCGAGACTTGTAAGGGTATGCTACATCAGTGTAAATTTTATGTTTGTCGGACAAATTTTAGGATGCTTTAAGTATTCAATAAACTTCCAATCAGAATGTGCAAGGCTCGAGTTTTCTCACGCTATTCGACTGAAAGATAATTGAATAGGGGCAGCTGTCGTACCCCAAATTTGCCCTACCTCGATGATTTTATTTTTCGAGATTAAAATAGAAGAAATATTTAATTAAGGATGGTACAACAGTATCTGATGGCCCATCTTTATTCGACTAGGAGTACTTTAAATTCAGGAAAGCGAGGCTTTCTAAATCAGGAAGACTCGTGTATCCGTAAACCTATTCACAAAGCATGTTGGCCAATGGCCCATGCAATTCGAAAATAGAAAACCATTTTAAAGAAAAATAAAATAATAATTACTAGGTTATTAAATTATTAAGTCCACTTTTGTTTAATTTGCGAGTAATTAATAATTAAGTTTAATTAATAAAACCCATTTTAGTGTTATTAGTAAAAGGGGGGGGGGGGGGGTGAAAACTTCAAGTCCATTAGAATCCAGGGTCCATTTTTGTATGGATTAAGTAGCAAAAGGGGGTGTGATTATAAATTTATTGGCCCATTTCTTCTAATAGCAAAACGTAAAGGGGTATAATTCTGAATTACAGGCCTATTAAAGTTTTATAGTCAGCCCATGTGTCCTTTTTCTTGTTACTGTTTTACTTTGGAAAAAAGGACATTATTATCAAAACCTTTTTATAAAAAAATATCTCTTTACAAATTATATTATAATTTTTACTGTTAAAATTGTTAAAAGGTTTTTCATAAATGATAACTTATTATTAAAAAAAAGATATATTATATTAAACATTTTGTAGTTAATTAAGAGTTTTTGTTTGTTTAAATGGAAGTATAATGGTCGTTGGGCCAGAGATAGAAGTCGTTTTGGGCCCAATTGAAAAAGCTTTTGTTGTAATTAAAAAAAGTGTAACATTTATGCTGGCCCAATTCCCATTAACCTGTATTGTACCAATTACAACAGATTTGCGTACTAAAACGCATACTGTAGAAATCAATTGGAAAAAATCTAATCTTTCTTTGTTATGAATGAATCCTAGATGTGCATTACAGAAAAATCAAATCTAAAAAACTAAATAAAATCTGGAAAGATCAATTACAATCAACAACATCAGATTTACAGCAAAATTCCAAAATCTAAGTAAACAAAATCTGGAAATATAGTATATTAAAGAAATCTGAGAATCGATTACCAAACCCTAAATCAAAATACAATCAATAAACAGAATCAATTACAATCCAAATCAATAAACAAAATCAATCAATTACAATTCCTAATTCCTATCCCCAATCTACGCTAACAAATTTCTAAAAACCCTAAAATCTAACCCTAATAAGAAAAGCTATAAATACAAGGAAGAATGAAGAAAGGAGGAGATGTTGTTTACAAAAGAGATATACTGCGAAGAGTTGGGCAACAGAGAAGCGAGAGAAGCTCGAATCTGATGAGGAAGTCGAAGCCATCGTAAGCTAGTACCGTTGAAGAAGGGAAGAATGGTTGGGGTTTCGTTGTCGGAAACCACAACTGTCGTTGACGACCGCCTTCACTCACTCATCGTCGCCTTCAACACCAGACATACGAGAGAGGGTAACTCGATCTCTTTATTTTTGTTGATTGCTTGATGTAGGGCTAAGGGTTGGTGGGGATAGATTTTGTTTTCCATAAGCCGCTGCTTGAGATTGTGCTCTAGGTTTTGGGGGAAGGGGAATTTGGGGATGGCGTGAGAGAGAGAAGAAGACAATCGCTCTTACTGCAAAACGAGAAGAAAAATAAAATGAATAATAAAATGAGTAAAAACAAAGTTATATTCCAACCGATCCAGTGTGTGCGCGTTTATGATAATTAGCGTGCACCTCTAAAATCTACCTGTTAGATCTTCATCAGACGGCTAGAGGCCAAGTCTGCATGATAGCTAGCATACACCTCCATCCACGCAATCCCTCAGCCTCTCTACCAAACGCAATGGGCTAGACCCAGATGTTATCCACACACCCATTTTGCCTAGTTACTAAACATCAGAACAATATACACCCCCTTTCAAAAAACTGTATTTGGGCTTAGCCAGTATTCCAAATTGCACCCCCTGATTTGCTTGTTAGTTCAAAACTGCACCCCCAAGTTTAACTTAATAAAATTATTTTTTATTACCACATATTTTCTAATTTTTATAATTATTATATTTTAATATTTTTATTATTATATACTATTTTCTTGTTATTATTGTTATACTTATTATATATTAAATTCTTTTTCTATTTACCATTAGTTTATTTACTAGGAGAATATTATTTATTTTCATATTATATGTAACTATTATATGATCAAATAAATAATTTTTATATCAAAATTGCATATATTATTTTATATATTATTTGCATTAAAATATTTTCTAATCATACATTAATCAAGATCTTCACAATTAATACTATTAAAAAACACAAACAAATCATCAAACTATTTTTCGCAACAAACTAAGCTAATCAATTGTTTTTTGCAAAAGGGTTTCAAACAGATTTTGACTTACCGTGTGTTGTACCCCAAAATATTCTCTCTCATTTTTCAAGGAATCACTCTGGATTCTCAAGTTTTCTCTCATACAAATTCCAAGCCTTGAATTATCAACTTTTCCAAGCAAACCATTCACAAGGGCAAAATGGTCATTTGCACGTTGAGAGGTCTAACTTTGACTTTTGGACCAAAACCAAGTTTCAAGAATCATATTCCATCAAGACATGTTGGAATATGAAGTTTGTATCATCAAAAAGTTCAAAGTCAAATTTACTATGGAAAAAGCCAAATTTCTAAATGCTTGGGATTTTTTCTAAGTATTTAAGAAAATATGACATTTCATAACTTCTGAGCCAACCTCCAGGCAGGTGCATTCAGAAGTTGTAAACATGGTTCAGCATATAGTCTGCAGTCAGAATATGGCTTTTCAGCATCCACGTAAGTTCGGTCAGAATTTGCTAAGGTAATGCAAAGAAGATTACAAAGTGTGCTGCAACTTTACTAGAAAGTCTGAAAGCTCTTTAAGAGCATGCTGGAGCCAGAAGGTAAGAGGATCAGAAGATGCTACGCTGAAGCATACCATATAATCCAGAGTTTTCAAAGATAAATCATAGAAGGTTACTGGAAAGCCTAGGGAATCCTTCAGAACATGCTGAGGCAACAAGGTACAAAGATCAGAAGTTGGATGTTCATCCTAGTTAGAACTTCTGATCCAGAATTAAGCAATGATGCAAAATATCAAATTATAGGATTTATGATCTTGACAAATCTCATCATCATTTAATGCTCATTAATGCTCACAACCACTTTTGAGTCTTTGTCCAAAGGACCTCTCCACATGTGGCATAGAAACACCCTTGTTATCCTTAAAAGCAAACTTTTATACAGAAGTATGGGAGGGTCCATGCGTTACTTCCTGCTTGTGGGTTTACTTTTCCTTAATCCCTGCTTGCTGATCCAGTCTAGACTAAAAAACTGTTAGCCATCATACCTTTTTTGAACTTGCTTCAGGAACAAGTCAACATCTAGCGTATGATGTTGGCGCTACTTGATCTCTTCAAAACTACAAAAATATTTTCCTATAAATAGAACACTTTTTGCCATTAAAAGAGGTGGAAAAATTTGAGAAAGAAAAGCCTTAAACCCCTGCCAAAATCCCTAGAGCTCTAAGAACTGTAAACACACCACATAATACCTTGTTAACTTTTGATTCTTTCCGTTCAAAACTCCATTTGTTCTCAAATATTTCTTGAATAAAAAACCATTCATAAAGTTTCTGATCTATACGTTGGAAACTGACTAAAACTTCTGTATTCATACTAATGCACACTCTCCATCCATCCACTCAAAGAAATCAACACATCACCTCCTTGCCATCCCCATAAGTTGAAAACTTCTAGCTTACTAAGTACGTGAAGAAGCTGTTCAGAACATCATCAGAGTTGAAGTTAACTCCGGTTCACAGAACTTCTTCCAACTGCAAGGTAAATTTCTGCTGACCCTCACCACATTACTCAAGCATTACCAGATTTACATGCTCAAAAAATACAATGTAGAAATCATGTTTATGATGTTGAACATATTCTGAGACTTCATATATCTGCCTTCTTAAATAGAATAAATCAGTTCAGAACTTCTTGGAGAGATTAGCACTCAGAGTTAGGATTAGCCAATGCATGCTTGCCTCTTATTTATAGTTCTAATATTTCTTATCTTCTGAAACGCTATGACATATGCTATAACTGTTTTGTGCATGTCTTCTGTTTTATGGAGAAATAACCAAATTACAGATGTTCTGAGTGGCTTGGAGAGAGAGATCAAGTTCTGCCAGTGGTCTCATAACTTCTGAAGTCTGTTTTGTTGCCAGTGGTACCAGAACTTTTGAGGCTTGTTTTGTTACCAGTGGTATCAGAACTTCTGAAAATTACTGTGTTCCCAATAGGTTCAGAGCTTCTGATCTTATATATTTTCACTAACAGGTTTCTGCTTTGTAGCGCTCCAGGGTCAGAACCTCTGATTTCATTTTTATCAGCAACACGCTGATTCCTTTTTTTTATTATTATTTATTATTTTTGCTATCGCTCTCCGTTCCATTAATCAGCAAACATCAAAAATACTTCCTTCACGCTTTATTTTTGGTTTCTTAAAACAAAAGATCAAAAAGCATTTTCTTGAAACAAAACAAGTTTATTTCACATATTCCTTGTACATTCTTATACATTTCAATATGGTTGTAATAGTAATTTAGGACTTATTTTTACTTTCAATCCCTATTCGTACATATGTATCCCCATCCCCTAAAATATTGTAATAGCGTAGAATTTTATTTTCCGCAATTTACTGTTTTCCTTATACTGTATAGTAGTTAGGTTTGTATGATAAGATCAAAACAAAGCAAAATAGAACACCCTAAAATATAAGACAAAATTAAAGCATGAAATGATACACTTGCACACAAGCATCCTTAGGGTCTCTCCACTTGGTTGCCTAAAACAAAAATAGCCATGTTACGCATGCAAAGTATCTTGGTAAAACAAACAAAATCAAAAGATCATAGTCCATCGATGACGCTATTCAAAAAGTTGCCTTACAAAATGATCTTAGTACCTCGAAAATACTAAGATACTTCGCAACATTGCTAATCATGGTTATACGATGACTCACGCCCGTCCCGTTTACATCCAAAGATAGGGTTGCTTACCAAATCAATGGTAAGACAACAATGTCAAAGGAATAGGAAATGCATAAGAAAGACATTTTGAGTAGGTAGATTACTTCTAGTTATTTGCTCTATTTCAAAACAACAATCCTTTCTATTTTTTAAAACAAACACACACATTTCAAAACATATTAAAAACATTGAAAACATTTTCAAAAGACAAACATCTTTGTATACATTCTTACGAACGGAATCATTATAAAGGTTGCCTAAACGAATGGCCTATTTTACAAAATAATTTCAAAACCACACCAAACACAATTTCGAACAAACAAAATCAAGTGATCTAAGCAAGTAACTAAGAGCCCATGGAAAACCATGGATGAGAGGGGTGCTAATACCTTCCCTTTTCATAATCTACCCCCCGAATTCAAGAAACAATCTCAAAGGTCTTTCCTGTGCTTTTTCACCTTTCCTTTTGGATAAAAGAAAAGTCAGTGACGACTCTTGCTAACCGCAACATTTGCGACAAAACGCAAAAACCTCAAGTCAGTTCTCCCACCACATCACAGAACTGGCGCCTCTGTTGGGACAATTATAAAAGTGGGGTTACCTTAGGGTTTAGATCACATTTATTTTCTTACATTTGTTTGACTTGTTTGCTTTACATTATGGTTCTTTGTTTGGGTTTGAATCCTCTACCCGGATTTGGGAAACATTATAGGTAAATAACAATACATTGTGGAAACTCTGCGGGGTATACCGACCTGGTCTAAGCAATAGCTATGTTAGTGTGACATATTTGTGGGTATCGGTAGCCTTTGAGTTAATCAAAGAGAATACGGGGCCGCTGAGTGATGTCATGAAGCACTAATGAACTTCTAGAACCTTTTACTTGACCAACTTGGCCTTTAGGATGTAGTGAGATGACCGGCTTTGGTGCAGTCCGAAGTTGGTAGATACTTGATACTACCCTCATTGAGGGTTGGTTTCTTGGGATATTTTGGTCGCCATTAAAGAGGCTTAAGCTGAAACAATGACCAAGGAAACAATCCGGTGATATTGAGCTCCTTAGAACCTGGTTACTATTATTAGGACAGGTTGAGCCAACTAAACTTCAAGAGGGTACTTACCTATAAAACCCCATGCAGGCCTAAACTAAGAACTTGTTTGCTTTGCTTGTATATGCATACTTGTACATAACATCATGGACATCATGAACATCATATGCATCCACTAACCATTTCAAGGATTTTGGAGATTCATCTTTATTCTTGTTTTGTAGGGTATGGATTCACTTCGCAGGAAAACTATCCAAATCAACTTTGTAAGAATTCCTCCACAACTCAAGGAGCTAGGTTCAAGGATCCCTGAGAGCTCCCCGTTCACCGAGAGGCATGGTCGTCTACTCAACTTGGTCACTTCCAACACAGAGGAGGATATGATGAAGGTTCTCTTCTAGTTCTTTGACCCTTTGCATCATTGCTTCACATTTCCTGACTATCAGCTTGTGCCTACTTTGGAAGAATTCTCTCAACTCTTGAGGATTCCTATTCTCAATCAACTACCTTTTAACGGTACGGAAAGAGATCCAAAGCCATAAGAGATTGCTCAAGCCTTGCACTTGCACTCATCTGATGTCACAACCCATTTGGAAACTAGAAGTGGTGTCAAAGGCTTCTTAGCAAAGTTTCTGTTTAAGAAGGCCCAAAGCTGTTGGAATTCCCTAGACTTGTAAGTTTTTGAATATATTGTGGCTCTTCTTATCTATGGGATGGTCTTGTTTTCCAATCCTGACCGACTCATAGATGTGAGTGCCGTCAAAATCTTCATGTCACGCAATCCGGTGCCTACATTTCTAGGGGATATCCTACACTCTTTCCACACTCGTACAATAAGGAAAAGAGGTGTCCTTATGTGTTGCACTCCTCTCCTGGCAAGATGGTTTATTTCTCATCTTCCCCAATCAGTCTTAAAGAATGAGCAAGGATTAAGGTGGTCACAAAGGTTAATCACGCTTAAACATTTAGATATTCATTGGTGCTCTCGATCCAAAGAGAATGTTATCATTGTTGATCGTTGTGGGGAATTCCCTAATGTCCCTCTACTTGGCATTAGGGGAGGCATCACCTACAAACCGTGCTTGGCTCTAAGACAGTTTGGTTATGCCCGAAGGGATGGCCCACATGATATGCTGATTCAAGAATTTGGTTTTCGACTACGACAATGACGATCAAGGACTTTGCCAGAGATTCATCCGAGCTTGGAGGATGCTAAACAAGGTGGATAGCAATACTTTGGGTCACAAGAATTCCATCCCTCTTGAGCCTTACCTCAAGTGGGTACGAACCCGAGCTCAAAGTCTTATGATGCCTTATTCGTCCATTCTCCCAGTGATTATAGAGCCTGTTAAGGAAGGAGAAGTTCCATACACTATCCTACATCCTGACATGCCCACATCACTCGAAGATCTACAAAGGGATTGGATACAACTCAAAGGAGAGAGAGATACTTTCGAAGCCCAATTCTAAGCAAGAGAGAAGAAGGTTTTGGAATTCACTAGGCTACTTCATGAGGAGCAGACTCTAAATACCTACATAGCACCAAAGTGGATGCGTAACACTTTTTATCTTAGAATTTTGTATTATTTTTGCCCAAGGGGCATTGATGTACTCAAATTATATTTTATTAATTTAACGTGTTTTTCTTTTTGTTTAAAACGAATTTGAATTTTTAAATCCTTGGAAGCATTGCATATATACATATCATTCATCATGACATAAGCATGTCTTTTGCAACCAGTTTCCTCATCTCTCTAACTGTTCATTTCAGTAAGATGGATCTTGAACAGACGGTCAAAGATCTTCAAGCTCAGAACACGCAGTTTCAATAGTTGCTCATGACCCTAGCCAAGGGGCAAGATGAATTGAAGACTCTGTTAGCTGAAGAGAGAAAGAAGAAACTAAAGAAAGCCACTGGGGTTTTGAATATGGGGAGAAGATTTCAAGGACCGACTAGAAGGACCTTGAATTTTGCAACCACTTCCGGGGAAGGAGAAGGGAAAGGAAAAGAAATTGCGATGCCGTCAGAATCTGAATAGGAGGAAGAAGAGGAAGACTACTCTGAAGAGCAATACCCTTCGGCTGATGATAAGTACAGACATCTTGAAGAGCGTTTAAGTGCTATGGAAATACAGAGGGTACCAGATCTAGATTTTGAAGAATTGGGGTTGGTGTCAGGAATTGTAATCCCACCAAATTTCAAAGTGACATTGTTTGCAAAATATGATGGGGTGTCATGTCCTAAAATGCACCTCCGATCATACGTGAGAAAGATTCAGCCGCACTCTACCGATAAAGACATGTGGGTGCATTTTTTCCAAGATAGTTTATCCAGAACACAACTCGATTGGTTTTACCAATTGGAAAGGGCTGACGTCCATAATTGGGAAGACCTTGCCGCAACTTTCTATAAACAGTACCAGTATAATGCAGATTTGGCGCATACCCGTACTCAACTTTAGAGTATGGTTATGGCTTCAATGAGGGTTTCAAATATTACGCACAAAAATGGAGAGATCTAGCTGGAAGAGTACATCCCCCTCTGTCTGAAAGGGAGTTGGTGGATATGTTCTTGGGCACCCTATCAGGCCCTTTCTTCAACCATTTGATTGGGAGTTCATCTGCTGGTTTTACTGAGCTAATATTAACCAGAGAAAGGGTGGAAGCCGGTATAAAAAGTGGAAAGATTCAGAAGGATGCGTCTGCCTCTACAGTTGTGAGAAAACATTTCACTGGGAAAAAGGAGGTGTCTGTTGTTTATTCACAGAGGAATCAGGGAAGAACTGAACGCCGACCAACGGTGGGGGCTGTTATGATCCCAAAGCCCGCATCCGACCAGCCAAGAAATAACCAGCCAAAGGTGGAAAGGCCAGTCCGGCAATTCACCAGGATTAAAATGACTCTAGCCCAGGTTCTACCACATCTGGTGAAATCTAATCTGGAAACTTTAAAAGAAGCTCCAAAGAATCCCAACATTGCCTCCCCTCATTATCACCCAAATGCCAGATGTGCATACCATTCTGAAAGCCTGGGCCATGACACCAATAACTGTTGGGCTTTAAAGAATAAAATTCAAGACTTGATAGATGCAAAGGAGATTGAGTTTGATGCGCCCGAGAAACCAAATGTTATTTCCACTCCTATGCCTAGACATGGTCACAACGCCAATGCTATCGAGGAAGATTTGTTTGTTGCTACAGTAGATGAACTCTTGACTCCGCTCCCGATCATTAAGATGAACTTGTTAAAAGCTGGTATATTCCCAGGTTGTAATAAAGACTTCCATATTTACTTATCCTCATCAACTGATTGCCCTCTGTTGAAGACAGGTATCCAACGCCTGATTGACAACCAAGAAATTCTGTTTGAGAATGCTCCTGTTTCACCCATTCCAGTTAAAGACGTTTCAATCATAACCATCTCTGCCAATACTTCCAGGGCCCCTAAAAGACCCGTTAGGATTACATCAGTTCCGAAAACTACTCCTCTCATAATTACAATGCCCGGGCCGGTCCCATACGAATCAGACAAGACAGTATCATGGAATTACGGTGGAGAAATCTACTACGGTGGTATTAAACAAGATGGATTGACCACCGAAGAAGAAATCTCCAAAGAAGAAAGTTTCGACATTAGCAATATTGCCGGAACTAGCAAGATTACCCGTAGCGGTAGAATCTTCTTTCCAGAGATTGCCCCTTGAAAGGCAGTTTTTGGACCCATGGCCGTTCCGAAGATTACCTCTGTACCAATAACCATACTTGCAAGTGCACCTATCGATAAAGACGACGTGACCCCTGTTGTTATCCCCACCAATTCTTCTACTGCTAAAAATAGAGGAAAAAGCATTCAAGAAGAGCCTGTCCGGACGAAGGCTCAATCACTAGCTATTCCCGAAACATCCAAGAAGGAAATGGAAGAGATCTTGAGGATAATAAAGAAGAGTGACTATGACGTGGTTGAATAGTTGGGGAAAACTCCCTCCAAGATCTCCATGCTAGCATTGCTGCTGTGTTTTGAGGCACATGCGAAAGCTCTGGTAAAAATTTTGAAGGCAGCCCATGTGCTTGGTTTTATCATAATTCTCTAAGGACTTATGTATTAGGATTAATTGACCAAAGGTTTTCCCACTAAAGACTTAGGGGAAAACAAACTAAAGATTTGGTAGTTAAAGGTAATGAACTCTTTGATGATATCAAGATTGAAGGTTTCTATAGGGGAAAATCACACACTTACCCCTAGCATGCTCCTCATATTAGTGAAAAGCTAATTTATATTTATGCTATTTGTTAAGTGACAATTTCAAAACCAAAAACTCAAGTATAGTTTTGTTTAATTAAACCACTCTTGGAACTCGATATTCACATGAAGTCCTTGAGATCAACATTCGAGGAACTTTCCCTATTATTACAAGAGGAGAAATAGTACACTTGTGTAACACGGTGGGAGAACTGACTTGGGTATTTTGCGTTTTATTGCAATTGTTGCGGATAGCAAGAGTCGCCACCGACTTTTCTTTTATCCAAATAAAGGAAAGGGTGAAAAGAAGAGGAAAGACCTTTGAGATTATTTTCTTGAGTTCGGGGGGTAGATTATGAAAAGGGAAGGTGTTAGCACCCTTTTCATCCATAGTTATCTATGGGCTCTTAGTTGCTTGCTAGATCATTGCTTTTGTTTGAAAGTGTGCTTTGTGGTGGGTTTTGAAAGTATTTTTGAAAAGCGCCTTCGTTTAGGCAAACTTTGTAATGATTCTCGTCTCTATAAGAATGTATACAAAGTGTTAGACTTTTGAAAATATTTCATGGAAAGTGTTGGTGCATTTGAAAAGGTGTTTGTGTTTGAAGATGAGCAAGCAACTAGGAAAATTCTACTTTACTCAAAAGTCTTTTGTTCATTTCTCTCTCCCTTTGATATTTCTATCTTACCATTGATTGGTAAGAAGCCTTATCTTTGGATGTAAAGGGATAGGTGTGGGTCATCGTATAGTCATGAATA
Organism: Vicia faba; assembly: GCA_948472305.1. NCBI lineage: Eukaryota > Viridiplantae > Streptophyta > Magnoliopsida > Fabales > Fabaceae > Vicia > Vicia faba. Next base: position 1,763,186,877 of record OX451736.1, on the reverse strand, counting down.
GAAATGTTGTAAGACATCTTAGCATTTCTCTTGAGGGACTAAGATCATTTGTAAGGCAACATTCGAAGCGTCATCGAGGGACTATGATCTTTTGATTGTTTTTTATAAGATGTCTTACATGTTTATTATGACCATTTTCTCAAGGAAACAAGTGGAGTTAACCCTAGAGGTGCACGTTTGCAAAGTGTGTTTGATTGCATGTATTTTTGTCTTTTGATCAGGGTGGTCTACTTGTTGATTTTTTCTTGCCATATACCCTAATTACTAACATTTTGTATAAAGTAAAAAAAAATGCAGAAACATAAAATCCTACACTATTACAACCATATTTAATTTCATGAAAATATAAAGGCAAAAGTAAAATAACAGGAAGAAAAACGGGCTTTTCGATTTAGGTGGAAAAACCCTTCGATTCTGAACTTTCTGGCACTCTTCGATTTGTCCTGAAAAGAGTGAAGGTGTGACTTTCAATTGGGGCCTGGGGGTCAGCATGTTATGCCTTTCTATTAGGGCCTGGAGGTTAGCATGTTGTGCCTTTCGTATGGGCCTGAAATCAGCGTAGTGTGCCTTCTGGATGCATCTTTCGTTTGAACTGGAGGTTAGTATGGAAGCCAGAGGCTCCGTTTCCAACTTTCTGTTTCCTGTTTTCTTTCATTTGAGTTTTAATAGCAACATGGCCTAAGGTCGTGTCAACATTACCTTAGGGCCAGGTTAGTTCTTAAAGCATGTATAATTGTACAAAGAGAAAAAACCCAGAAGGTTGTTAACCATGAAACATATTAAAAGGATGGAAACGAAAAGAAGAGAAATAGTTTGTACATGTTTGAAACGAAAAGGAACTATATTTACATGTTATACAAGAAATGAAAAGTTCAAGTTTTAGAGCAACTTACCTTGCTTGAGGCTGGAGGGTGTACTGAACCTTGAAGAGGTTACCTCGAATGCTTCTGGATTTGAAGGAAGAGACGAAGGGTGGGCCTTTGACACTAGATTTGAAAGAGAAAAACAAGTGAAATGTCCTTATTTCTGGATTCGAAGGATAGCAAGATGTAAGGATGTTTCATATTTGAAAGAGACAAGTATTTGGATTCTGGGTTTGGGTTTTCACAAGTGTTTAAGGGTTTGAGAATTTTATGGTGTTTGAGAATTTTGAAGATACGCTCCTCTCTTCTTATTCTTCTCTCTTTTTTCTTTCTTTGCAAAGGATCTCTCTATTTATAGAGAAAGGTTTTGGGAAGTTTGTGAGTAAAAATAATAAAATAAGGCTCGGCTGGAAAGTAAATGTCCACTTGTACCATGATTCCAAGATGAGATAGCAAGATGAATGTTTTAGATGGGTTGCTTCCTGCAGAAGGAAAACAGACGCAAGGATCAAGAAAAACTTTTCTAAAAGTAGTATTATACTATTAAGTGCAAGTGGTCTTGGACAATAAATGGGTAAAAGCCTATTTTAACTTGTATAAAAAATTAAATATAGAGTGAGCCATAGGGCTGAGGCCTGAAAAGGGGAAACACGTAGCCTAGCCTATGGGTCTAAATGTTCAAATTGATCTTTTGAATCGAATCCTCCATCCTTCCACATCTTTCGACCAGACTAAAACAACATTCGTTCCCACCAGCTATGTGTCCTTCGAATGGACCAAACATGTATTCTTCGAATGGGTCTCTTGTGTGGCCTTCGACTGGGTCTCTTGTGTGGCCTTCAATTGGGCCTTCTGCATGCTGAAGTGTATACAAATGTTTCAAAGGGGAGTCTGCACCCAGTCAAAACTAGCACAAAGGCAGCCTATGCCTTGTGGATGCTAGCATGAAACAAGTCAGGGGAGGCATAAATGAGGCCATTTCCTAGGTGAAGCTGGCACAAAGGTGGCAAGTGCCTTGTGGTCGAAGGCAACTTTGAAGGAGTCTTGGCCTTGTGCTGAAGACAAACTGAAAAGGGATACGTGCACTGGTGACACGCTGAGGGGTCTTTTGCCCAGTGGAAGTTTTTATGAATTGAAGGCCAGTTTGGAGAAGTTCTTGCTTTTGTGCACTGAAGGCACGCCCAGAGGGATAGTTTTCCTAGTATAAGTAGGAAATAAGCTTGCTCCAAGGAAAATAAATTCTCAATCAAAGTAAGGATCCAGCTTGCATGTGGGTAGCTATTGCATTTGTGAGTCAAGCCAACATGCAAAGACAATGGTGCAATCGAATGAGCACTGGCAAGAAGCCCTTCCCCTTCGGATCGAAGGAGGCTATTTTAAAGGGAAAAGATGCCCAGTCGAAGCTTGTGTACAACAAGCAATCAACAGTCCAAGACTTCAGTTGAAGCTTGGAAAATTAATGCAAGCTTGGATGAGGATTCGAAGGTTATGTTCTGATTGAAGAACACACCTCCCATACGTTGAAGAATTGGATTCGAAGGGTCATATTCTGATCAAAGAGTAGATCTTATGTATGTTGAAGAGTGATATTCGAAGGGTCATGTTCTGAACAAAGAGTAGAGCTTCTGTATGTTGATGAGTGAGATTCAAAGGGTCATGTTTTGAATTAAGCAAACTCCTGACCTTCGATTCTCCATGCTCCAGCGTGATTTGAAGGAATTCTCTAGAAAGCTTGTAACATGTTCTGCCACCACTTTTGCAAATTCTGATTGTACATGTGTGAAAACTAGCCCAGAAGTTCTGTCTAAATTCTGACTAAAAAATGCCCAGAATTTACTAAGTCTTTTAGCTTCATGAACGTGTCTTCAAGGATTTATAACTTGACATCCCAGCATTTCTAGAAGAAGTCCTGTTCAGCAATGTTTTAGATCTCATTAAGATCTGTAACTTTTATGTCAGAAGTTCTGATTGAATTATCTTGCATCATGATGAAAATCTGGTCCAAAATTATGTAATTATCATATTTTCTTAACACTTAGAATATTTTCTAAGTGCTTAAAAATTAAAATTTTCAAAGTAATTTTCAAATTTTGATTTCTTGATGAACCAACTTCATGTCTTGATGAAATATGATTTTTGAAACTTGATTTTGATCAAAAAGTCAAAGTTTGACTTTTCAGTGTGCATTTGACCATTTTGCCCTTGTGAATGACTTTCTTGGAAAATTGTAATCTGAGACTTGAAACTTGACAAAAGCAATCCTGAGGGTCCATATCCCTTGAGAAATGAGAGGGCAAAATTTGGGGTACAACAACTTTCCCTGTTCAATCTTCTTAAACCCGAAGAGTTAGATTGGTGAGCCCGCCATTCGTGACTTGAAGGTGGAAGATGATTGAACACTAAAGTGCCCAGAAATTTGCACTCGCATGAAATAGCACTGATAGTTGATGATGTATGGAATGGGCTTACAAATGCCATTTGGAGGAGATGACAGAGGGTTGTCAGAGATGGGCTTAAAGATGCCATCTAGAGTGACTGGGGGGAGGTATCAGGATAAATCTTTTGGTTGATTTATACTGAAACAGTAGATGTCTTTTGCTCGTTTTTAAACTGGAAGAGATAAATCTAACCAGAAGAGGTCTTCATTTGATGATTGATTTTTTTCCTGCAAGGAAGAGGATTAGTTGCATGCATATGTATGCATGGCGTAACGATGTTCTAAAAATAAATGAGATTATGATGTATGCATTTGTCATGTATGTGTCATGGTTTATGAATGTGATGCGTTTATTTCAGTGTATCTTTGTCTATGAATATAAATCCCTGACAACATGCTGGGGAATCTTGGGAGGTTGAATCCCTAACTATTGTTGGAGAATAGATATATCTTCAACTTTGTTTAGAATATTTCTGCTGGGAATTCATGTTCTGTTGTTTGAGGAGAAACTCCATTGGGTAATATTGGCTTATTTAAGAAGACTCTATGGAGGGTGTTGATCTCTGCTTGGGGAAAATACTTTAGGAGTCTTAGCTACTCGTTACTCTACTGGGGAGTTACTCTTAACTGGAGAGAATCAAAAGTTAACTGTTATTTGGTCGAAATCCAGGCTTGGCAGCAAATTGTTGAGGATACTGAAGTTGACTGTTATCTGGTCGTATTCCAGGCTTCACATCGACATACTAGGGAAGATTAAATTAACTATTATCTAGTCGGATTCTAGGCTTCGCAGGAAATTACTTGGGAGAGTGAAGTTAGGTTGTTATCTGGTTGGATTCCAGGCTTCACAGCAACTTACTAACATTAAACTGCTATCTGTTCGGATTCCAGGTTTCAAAGATAATTTCTGAGGGGGATGAAGTTAATTGTTATCTGGTCGAGTTTCAGGCTTCGTAATAACTTACTTGAAAGGATGAAGTTGAACTGATATCTGGTCGGGTCCAGGCTTCACAGTAACTTGCTTAAAAGGATGAAGTTGAACTGATATCTGGTCGGGTCTAGGCTTCACAATAACTTGCTTAAAAGGATGAAGTTGAACTAATATTTGGTCGGGTCCAGGCTTCATAGTAACTTACTTAAAAGGATGAAGTTGAACTGATATCTGGTCGGATCAGGCTTCACAGTTACTTGCTTAAAAGGATGAAGTTGAACTGATATCTGGTCGGGTCCAGGCTTTAAAGTAAATTGCTTAAAAGGATGAAGTTGAACTCATATCTGGTCGGGTCCAGGCTTCACAATAACTTGTTTGAACGGATGAAGTTGAACTGGTATATGGTCGGGTCCAGGCTTCACAGTAACTTGCTGGGGGTAGAGGCAAACCCTATTGGGGAAAGAAGTTAAGCCATTGTCTGGTTGGGTCAAGGCTTTACAATATCTCGAGAGGTTATACTATTATCTGGTCGGGTCCAGGCTTCATAGTAACCTAAAATTTTTTGAATAGAAATGTTTTTGTTGGAGGGTGTATTGTTTTGTTGGGGAATAAACCCTGTTGAAAATAATATTTGATGACTTGCTGGCAAGATGAATTCTTTTATGAAGAAATCCATAAGGCTTCTTCTTTTAAGATCAACTTAGCTGGGGAGAGGGCTGTCGAGAGATTGAAACTTTGACCGAGGTTTGCATAGATCCAACTTTGTGGGCAACTCTACAGGGTAAAAGGTTTATTCTAGCAGGCTCTATGGGGATAATGCTAATGAGATATTCTGTGGGGATATCTCCACTGCATTAAAGAGATGCTCATTGCTGCTTGGCGACACATATTTTCTAAACAGTTTAATTATGTTTCATATGCATATGTTCATTCAATTTTAGTCATTGGACATCTTTGCACTCAAAACAAAAAACAAAAAAATTGCACTTCAAAGTATATTTATATTGATGTTTTGCCCATGAATAGGCGTTTTTGTACAAAGAGACAGAGACCATAGTAAGAGGAAATCTTCGAAAGCATAACAAAATTGAAAACAAAAATAAAAACCATGTTGAAATGATCTCATTATGTTCTAACTCTACTATTGCCCCAATGTCTTCGAACGTCCCTTGTCATTGATAGAAGTTGATTGGATTGATCTTGGACCGTTTGAATACGGACCTCGGTAATAAAGTCGATTGTGGTGACTCCACGAGACATAGTCATATGCTTTCAATCCTTAACTTTTCCCTGGACCTCCCTTTTGGGTTTTCAGCCCATCGGGATACCCATTTTTTCCCAAGTCGCCCTTTCGGGTTTTCGACTTGTCGGGTGTACAATCTTTTACATATATCCCTAATTTTTGCCCAAACCTTTGGTTTGCCGGGATGCCCTTATTTTGCTTAGGTGTGTCAACCTAGCAGATCTCTTATGCGTAGTATTTTTAACTATGTCCACATTCATAGGGTGTGGGAAATCTTCACCGCCCATAGTAGTCAGCATCATGGCACCACCAGAGAAAACTTTCATGAAAACAAATGGCCCTTCGTAAGTGGGAGTCCATTTACCCCTGGAATCGCCTTGTGGAAGAAAAATGCACTTTATTACCAAGTCACTAGCTTGATATATCTGAGGCTTGATCTTTTTGTTGAAAGCCTTGATCATACATTTTTGGTACATCTGACCATGACAAACAGCAGCCAGTCGTTTTTCATCAATCAAGTTCAACTGATCCAATCTTGTCTGAATCCATTCGTCTTCGCCTAAGCCTGCTTCATTCATAATCCTTAGTGAGGGAATCTGAACTTCTACTGGCAGGACAGCCTCCATGCCATAGACTAAAGAAAATGGAGTTTCCCCAGTCGATGGCCGAGCTGAAGTACGGTAGCCATGAAGAGAAAATGGTAACATCTCATGCGAATCTTTGTAGGTTACCACCATCTTTTGCACAATCTTTTTAATGTTTTTGTTGGCTGCTTCCACTGCGCCATTCATTTTAGGTCTATAAGGAGAAGAATTATGATGCTTGATTTGAACTGAGTGAAAAGTTCTGTAATCATAGCATTGTTGAGATTGGTTCCATTGTCAATGATGATCCTTTCGGGGATACCATAGCAGCAGATGAGGTTATGCTTGATGAATCTGGATACAATGTTCTTTGTGACTGAGGAAAATGAGGCAGCTTCGGCCCATTTGGTGAAATAATCGATAGTGACAAGAATGAAGTGATGTCCATTGGAAGCAGTAGGTTTAATCTCTCCAATCATGTCAATGCCCCACTGTAATACAGTGGGAGAACTGACTTGGGTGTTTTGCGTTTGATCATAATTGTTGCGGATAGCAAGAGTCGCCACCGACTTTTCTTTTATCCAAATAAAGGAAAGGTTGAAAAGAACAAGAAAGGCCTTTGAGGTTATTTTCTTGAGTTAGGGGGGTAGATTATGAAAAGGGAAGGTATTAGCAACCTTTTTATCCATAGTTATCTATGGGTTTTTAGTTTCTTGCTAGACCACTTACTTTTGTTTGAAAGTGTGCTTTGTGGTGGTTTTTGAAAGTATTTTTGAAAAGCGCCTTCGTTTAGGCAAACTTTGTAATGATTCTCGTCTCTATAAGAATGTATACAAAGTGTTTTGAACTTTTGAAAACATTTCAATGGAAAATGTTGGTGCATTTGAAAAGGTGTTTGTGTTTTGAATATGAGAAAGCAACCATGAACAATCTACCTTACTCAAAAGTCTTTTGTTCATTCCTCTCTTCCTTTGATATTGCTATCTTACCATTGATTGGTAAGAAGCCTTATCTTTGGATGTAAAAGGGATGTGTGTGGGTCATCATATAGTCATGATAGCAATGTTGTGAGATATCTTAGCATTTCTCTTGAGGGACTAAGATCATTTGTAAGGCAACATTCAAAGCGTCATCGAGGGACTATGATCTTGTATTTTTTATTGTTTTTGCTAAGACGTCTCACATGCATAACATGACTATTTTCCATAAGGCAACTAGTGGAGTTAACCGTAGAGGTGCATTTTTGCAAAGTGTGTTTGATTGCATGCATTTTTTTCTTTTGATAAGGGTGGTCTATTTGTTGATTTTATCTTGCTATACACCATAATTACTAACATTTTGTATAAAGTAAAAAGTGCAGAAAGATAAAATCCTACTCTATTACAACCATATTGAATGACATGGAAATGTAAAGGCAAAAGTAAGGTAAAAGCAAGAAAAATGGGTCTTTTGATTTTGGGCAGAAAACTCTTCGATTCTGCACTTTCTGGCTCTCTTCGATCTGGCCTGAAAAGGGGTGAAGGCGTGGCTTTTGATTGGGGCCTGAAGGCTAACATGTTGTGTCTTTCGATTGGGGCCTGGAGGCCAGCATGTTGTGTCTTTCGATTGGGGCCTGGAGGCCAGCATGTTGTGTCTTTCGATTAGGGCCTGAAGGCCAGCATGTTGTGCCTTCTAGCTGCCTCTTTCATTTGGCCTGAAGGTTAGTATGGAAGCCAGAGGCTTCGTTTCTAATTTCTGTCTCCTGTTACTTTCGTTTGTGTTTGAATAGAAACATGGTGTGATACGGTGGCAGAACCGACTGTTATACTGATTTTGCATTTTTATATTCGCAAATGTCGCGGTAAGTAAGAGTTGCCACCGACTTTTATTTCATCCAACAAAGGAAAAGGAAAAAGAATAGAAAAATCCTTTTTTGAGAATGTTTCTGAGTACGGGGGGTAGATTATAGAAAGGAAAGGTGTTAGCACCCTTTCTATCAGTGGGTTTCCACTGGCTCTTAGGTACTTGCTCATTTAAAATTGCTTGTGTGTGCTTGTTTTGAAAAGTTTTGTTTACTTCGTGATAACCCATGTATCGGTCCTCAAGAGTGTGACAAAGTTGTTTTGAAAACTGTTTTGAAAAGTGTTTGTGTGAAAAAGTTTTTATTTTGAGCAAGTGCTTAAGATTTCCATCTACTCGAAAAAAAGTTTGTTCGTATTCGTTTCCTTTAGACATCACTATCCTACTATTAAGGAGTAGGTAGCTCTGTCGTTGGATTTATAAAGCGATGTTTGAAGGGAGGAAATGGTCACTGAAGGCAACAAGTAAAGATACCTTAGCGTTTCGAAGGGACTATCGTCATAAGATTAATTTGTAGGCAACTCAAGGGTCCAATAGGGACTATGATCTTTATGACGAGTTTGAATCGCGGGCCATTGCTAAGGTATCCCTACATTCGAGGGACACGACCATTATTTCCGAGGCAGCCAAGTGGGGCAAACCTTAGGAGTGAACATGTACAAGTGTGTTTTTTTCAGTTAATTATCTTTGCACAATTAGGGTTTTCTACTGTATTAATCGTTTATCTTTCACGTGCAAGCCTATCGTCCATACATGTAGCAGTTAAATAGTTGTGGAAATTAAAAGTGAGAAATTAAAATCCTAACTATTACAAGGCTTTGGGGAGGGGATTACATAATCAAAAACCGGGGAATAAACAATAAATAAAACCCTAATTTGAAACTATTACAAACCATCAACAGTAACATTAATTGAATTAAAAGAAAGTAAAGGCGCGCGCGATGACTTAAATACGAGGATAAATTAGAAGCCTAAAAAACATGATTAATTAAAAAATATTTTTGTGTTTTTTTTCTTGAGAAAATAATTTAGTTACAAATTAAACCTAATTTATCTAACTAATTTTAATTAATTAAAAAAAAGCAATCAAGTGAATCTAATTAATCTAATTTATTTTCAATAAAATTTAATATATAAAAAAAATCTAATTCTACATTTTTGTGATTTTATTTTTTCATGATTTTGATTTGATAATAAAATTTTGAAATAAATAAAATAAATAAATGAAATAGAATAATAAATAAATAAGAGAAAGAACTAAAACTGGGCCTGATGTTGTTATCAATCAGGGGGTATGATTTTGAATTTGATGGGCCCAAGGTTGGTGGCCCAAAAAGCTGCAAAGGATCCTCTGATGTTAACCCTTTGAATCTCCAGCGTGGTCATCAAATCTGGGACGTTTGATCCAGGCTTAAGGAGATATGATGGACTGTTGATAGGAACGCATGATGGATGCTTGACTGTGAGGCATACTAGATCTGGAAAGAATCATTCAAAAAATGAGAAAATGTTTGGACCTGGGATCGAACCCAGGTCCCTTGCTTCACATGCCCATACTCCTTACCATCTGCGCTCTATTGCTTATTTGGTAATATAATAAACAAACAATATTATAATAACAACGCACGCCTTATACCTAAAAACGTGTGTAAATTCAAATTGGCCAGTGGTTGGCTGCCACGCCACCGTCTTCTTCCCTAGACCGTGGCTTTAGATATCAACCCTTTTACCTACAGACGCCCACTATAACTACAACCCTGCAAACCTCAAAAATCAAATCCAGGCATGATAAATTAATTCTAAGCATACAGATCAACTCGTTTTGATCTCACGAGTATGATGGTGACCTTCTTTTGGTCCAATTTTCCCTGCATCTCAAAGCCCTAAAACGGAGGTTAAAACCCTATGTTGTACCCCAAAATTTGCCCTCTTTTCATACACGTATATTATTGGTTTTATGGTTATGGAATAAAGGTATATTTATCAAGCTTCTTCAGGTTACAAGTGACGTTTATTTCGTCAATGGATATTCTCAGAGTATTTTCCGTGCTGAAGATCGGTTCGCCATTTTGCAACGATTCGGGGTTCAAAGGTTCACAAGTTCAACCCGGCGCGTCATACTCAGGTGTTCTTTCGCCAAGATATATCTGATAACGTATTCTCAAATTCAGGTTCGGCTCAAGAGTCAATTCTTTAAAGAAGGTATCCAAATGTGTGAGTTTTCTCGAAGAAATATGGTGAAAAAGTATGCTGAAAGTGCAGTTTTTACGCGCTAAAAAATTCATAACTTGAAGATCGTGGCTCGTTTTGAACCTGTTCCGGTGGCCAAAATTCCGTATTGACGTCATCTACGTTTTCATCTCTCACGTCTGGAAGCCAATTTCAATCAGAAGGTCTTCAAAAATGTGGATTTATCAAGTATTTTCGTACAGAAAATTTGTGACAGAAATTTATTTGCGTCATGTTCAGAAAATAAAGGTATATTTATCAAGCTTCTTCAGGTTACAAGTGACGTTTATTTTGTCAATGGATATTCTCAGAGTATTTTCCGTGCTGAAGATCGGTTCGCCATTTTGCAACGATTCGGGGTTCAAAGGTTCACAAGTTCAACCCGGCGCGTCATACTCAGGTGTTCTTTCGCCAAGATATATCTGATAACGTATTCTCAAATTCAGGTTCGGCTCAAGAGTCAATTCTTTAAAGAAGGTCTCCGAATGTGTGAGTTTTCTCGAAGAAATGTGGTGAAAAAGTATGCTGAAAGTGCAGGTTTTATGCACAAAAAAATTCATAACTTGAAGATCGTGGCTTGTTTTGAACCTGTTCCGGTGGCAAAAATTTCGTCTTGACGTCATCTATGTTTTCACCTATCACGGCTAGAAGCCAATTTCGATCATAAGGTCTTCAAAAATGCGGATTTATCAGGTATTTTCATACAGAAAATTGGTGACAAGTTTATTTGCGTCATGTTCAGAAAATCATAACTTGGTCGATTTTCATCGTATCGAGCTGGTTCCGGCGCCAAAATTTCACAAATTGAGTTGACTAAGTTTTCATAGGAGGTATTGAGTTCGAACGGTATCCAAAAGGCCTTCGTTGTTTGCTCAGAGTGCGTGTGACACGCCGAAAATCCTGAATGCTGAATATTATTTTATATGTGTCGAAACTTCGAAAATTCATAACTCGGTCAATTTTTATCGGATCGGGCCCATCTTTTATACAAGGTCACTGACTCAGAGATCTACAACATTTCTTCCAAAGTCAATACCGGATTATGCTCCGATAAATATCAGTTTTTTATTGAAGAACGTGTCAGAGTCGACACTGGAGCCCAAAATAAGTTTGTCTGAGCTGAAACTTCGAAAATTCATAACTAATTCACCGTTTATTCGATTGAGCCCATTTTCGGACAGGAGTTAGTTCTTGATGTCGGCTACATTTTATTTTCACATTTCAACTTCAAAAATTGCACTTAAGCCCATACGATTTAGCCTGGAACGTGACGGACTCAAGTGAAAATTGGAGGCTCAATTGCACATTCAAAGCCCATTTTTTTCTCTCCAAATTCTATTATATAATCTCATTCTTTTCACACAAACAAAGGAGGAGAAAAAAATTAATCTTTGCCACAACCCTGTCAGAATACCAAATTCTTTCAAGAACCCTAAAACCTTTAAATCCTTATTACAAATCCCTATCTTACTACAAACAAGTCATCTTCGTTACAAACTCACATCTCACTACTTCTCCAGTAAGGGTAAGGCTGGTTTGATCTCCATGATCAAAAGGGCATAGAAGCATTCATCTCACTACTTCTCCAGTAAGGGTAAGGCTGGTTTGATTTCCATGATCAAAAGGGTATAATCATTCATACATGTCATATCGGTTTTAACATTAATTTTTTTTCTCATATATTTGCTTTATTTGTATTTCATGATATATAGTAATTTATTTAATGTGTTCATGAGATTCAACACTGCAGATTTAGACAGGTTTCCATGCAGGTTCATTACAGAATGCTGAGGCCAAAATATAACAACCACCAATGCATGACTCATGGCAAGGCAGACATCCTGAGGAGGTTAAGGCAACCATCTGTTTAAAACTTTTTTTTCATAAAACTTAACATTTTTCACAAACCTTTGATTTTTCCTCCTAAACTCGAATAATTAATTTTAGGTCTTTTTTAAATTTAATTTTAGGTTTTAAATTAATTTTTGGTTCAACAACCACCCATGACATTTGCATTATTTTTATTTTCTACCTATTTTTCATTGATGTTTCTCCCCCTATCTATTTTTTGGCAAACTTAATCTTTTTTATTAATCATTAGACATAAACTTTTTTTAAAACTTTTTTTTAATTAAAATTAATTAGGTTTAAGGTTTTTTAATTAACCTTTTTTTTTTCAAAATTAACCTTTTTTTATTAATTAAAACTAATTAGGTTTTAGGTTTTTAATTAACCTTTTTTTTTTCAAAACTAACCTTTCTTTTTAATTCAAACCAATTAGGATTTAGGTATTTTAATTAACTTTTTTTCAAAATTAACATTTTTTACTAATTAAAATTAATTAGGTTTTTTAGGTTTATTTATTTAATTATCATAAATCAGTTTTTCATTAAAAAAAACACCAAAAACGTTAACTTAGAATTTTAGGTTTTAATTTTTCCTTAATTTCTTTTTATTTATTCTTTTACATTTTAATTTCTAGGAAAATTGTATAGGTCACAATATCAATGTAATAACGTAGATTTATCTTTTCTCGCATTTTTTTTAATTATGTAATTACTTTTGGGATGTAATAGTAATTAGGGTTTTAAATTTCGTATCTTTATTTTCAGTCCAAGATAATTATGTATCTGCAAAAGCCTTGTAATAGCTAGGACTTTAAACTTTCCGCATTTTAATTCCGCAAACTATAAACTGTTTCGATGTATGTTAATAGGATTGTATAGAAAGACAAACTGAAAATTAAAACAGTAGATCACCTTAATTGTGAAAAGATTAAACAACTGAAATCAAACACATGCACATGCTCACTCTTAAGGTATGCCTCACTTTATTTCCTCGGAAAACAATGGTCATGTCCCTCGAACGTAGGGATATCTTAGCAAAAGACTCTCAATCTAAAATTCATCCTAAAGATCATAGTCCCTTAACGTCCCTCGAGTTGCCTATGAGAAATAATCTTGTCCCTCGATGCTGCCTACGAATATATGATGACAGTCCCTTCAAAATGCTAAGGTATCCTTACATGTTGCCTTCAATGACCATTTCGTCCCTTTCGAATTGACCCTTACAAACTCCAACAACGGTACTACCTACTTCTTAATAGTGGGATAGCACTGTCTAAAAGAAACAAGAATAGGAACGTTCCTTTTTCGAGTAGGTATATAATTGTTAGGTACTTGGTCAAAACAACAAACTTTTTTCACACAAACACTTTTCAAACAAAGTTTTCAAAACAACTTCGTAACACTCTTGAAGACAGAAGCAAGGGTTAAAACAAAACAAAACAAAACTTTTTCAAAACAAACACATACAAGCAATTTTAAAAGATGAGCAAGTACCTAAGAGCCCATGGAAAACCATGGATAGAAAGGGTGATAACACCTTACCTTTATATAATCTACCCCCCCCCCCTACTCAAAATCTCGAAAAAGGAATTTTTCTGTGCTTTTTTTCCTTTCCAGTTGGATAAAATAAAAGTCAGTGGCGACTCTTGCTTACCGCGACATTTTGCGAACACAAAACACAAAATGCAAAACCAGTATTAAACAGTCGGTTCTGCCACCGTATCACATATATTATATATAGTATTCAGTTAAGATCATCTTCCATCTCTCTATTCTTATGGAGAGAGCGGGTTTCTCGAAGATGTACGTGATTGGGTCCATCTTAGATATCAACAAAGTAGTGTGGGTCAGCATATACTATCTTAGTCGGCGAGCAGCCCATGCCAAAGCGTAGCAAGTTTCCTCGAGCAGTGAGTACCTTATCTCACAGTCGGTAAATTTTTTGCTAAGGTAGTATATTGCATGCTCTTTTCGACCAGACTCGTCATTCTGCCCCAGCACATACCCCATTGAATTGTCTAGCACTGTTAAGTATAGTATCAAAGGTATTCCTTCAACCGGAGGCATTAGAATTTGTGGTTCTTGGAGATATTCTTTGATCCTTTCGAACGCCGCCTGGCACTCGTCATTCCATTTTACAACTTGATTTTTCTTCAGAAACTTGAATAGGGGTCTACAAGTAGCAGTCAAGTGTGAAATGAACCTGGTAATATAATTTAAACGTCCCAAGAAACCTCTAACTTCCTTCTATGTACGAGGCGCAGGCGTCTCTTGTATGGCCTTTACTTTTATGGGATCCACTTGAATACCTTTATCACTAACGATGAAACCCATAAGTTTTCCAGACCTTACCCCGAAGGTGCATTTGTTCGGATTCAACCTCAGCTTGTACGTCTTCAACCTGTCGAACAACTTTTGTAGATGATCCAGGTGTTCTTCCTCGGTTTGAGACCTAGTTATCATGTCATCAACATAAACCTCGATCTCGTGGTGAATCATATCATGAAACAAGGCGACCATGGTTCACTGATAGGTTGCCCCAGCATTTTTCAACCCAAAAGGCATCACCTTGTAACAAAAGGTGCCCCACTGTGTGACGAAGGTTGTCTTCTCCATGTCTTCAGGAGCCATCTTGATCTGGTTGTAGCCAGAGAAACCATCCATGAAGGAGAAGATTTTATGTTGTGCGGTGTTGTCGACCAGAACATCAATGTGAGGAAGCGAGAAATAATCCTTGGGGCTTGCCCTGTTCAGATCTATGTAATCCACGCACATTCGTACCTTGTCGTCCTTCTTAGGTACTGGAACAACGTTAACAACCCACTATGGATAGGAGGTGACAGCTAAGAATCCTACGTCAAACTGTTTCATGACCTCTGCCTTGATCTTCTCTGACATTTCAGGGCGCATACGGAGGACCTTTGGTTTAACCGGAGGACAATCTTCATTGGTTGGAAGACGATGTACCACAATATCAGTGTCTAAACCAGGCATGTCTTCATATGACCAGGCGAAGATTTCAACATAGTCGTGCAACATTTGTATCAACCGTTGTTTGGTCTTAGCCCCCAGGTTTGCGTCGATTTTGACTTCTTTTCTATCCTCTTCCGTGCCCAAGTTTATTGTCTCAACTGGCTCTTCATGGGGTTGTATAGCCCTTTCTTCCTGTTGTAATAATCTAGCAAGTTCTCCAGGCACCTCACAATCGTCCTCGCCTTCATCCTCGGCTTGGTTGATCAGATTTTCAAAGTCATAACCGGCAGTAGCAGAACTATTATGAATGGGATCCAGAGTGGATATGGATCGGCAGTATGAGACGTGCGTGTGTGTAAGAGTATAGCTCTTTTGATAAAGTGAAAGCAGAAAAGAAAAAAACAAAGAGCGTATAATTTGTATGCAAGGAACGTCCAATGTTTTATTGATGATATATGAAATGACACATAATAGCCCTCACAAACAAAGCCAATGTGACTCGGGCAAGACACAAGGCTGTAGAGTTTAAATTGTTTATTACAAATCTCAAAACAAGTAAGACAATTACTGCGGAATAAAATAAACTGGTATAAAATCCCTAGCCGTCCAGTTACTCGGTCCACCGTTGGTAGTTGGCTAGATCCAGCTGTCATTGTCAGAGTCTTCCTCACTATCTTCAATGGCATTAATTCCCCGATTGTTGATGCGTAGGGGAGGTCCTCCAGCTCGAGAGCGTCGAACAACCCTTTGAGCTCCTGAAGTAAAGCCCAAACCAAACTTATCAGTTTTGTGAGTAAAATCAGGGAGCTGTCCCCAATTGGTATACCCACCTTCTTCAACCACTGCTCTGGCGTATTTGAGAGGAGCCATCTTCAGAGGAGGTTTGTTGCTGGTAGTAGTTTCAGTCGATGCCAAGATCTGGGGAACCTCTTCAAAATTCTGGCAAGGGGTCTCTATGAATTCCCCATCCATCTCTACGTATCTGAAGGAGTTGAGGTGGCTCACCATATACTCCTCTTCGCCACGTACAGTGAAAATCTTCCCTTTTACTGGATACTTCAGCATTTAGTGCAGTGTAGAAGTAACAGCCCCAACTTCATGGATCTAAGGACAACCCAACAAACAAGAGTATGACGGCCGGATGTCCATTACATAGAAAGTGGACTCAAAAGTCTGAGAACCTACCTTTACGGGGATGTCCACCTCCCCATGCACCATTCTCTTTGACCCATCCAAAGCCCTTACCACAATGTTACTAGGATTTAAGGTCAAGCCCTCACAATCTAGTCGGTCGAGAGCCTTCTTCGGCAGGACATTCAGTGAAGACCTAGTATCTACCAGTACATGAGCCATAGTGGTGTCCCTGCATTCGATCGAGACATGAAGAGCATCATTATGCTTCCTCCCTTTCAGTGTCAAATATGCATATGAAAAACCCAGCCCATTGTCAGCAGTCAGGCTGGCCACACAGTCTTTAAATTGATCAACTGAGGTCTTCTGCGGCACGTGCACAGTCTTGAGGAATGCGATCAAAGACTTTGCATGGGCCTCAGAGCACAACAGCAGAGACAATATGGATATCTTTGAGGGGGTCTGTCCCAGCTGCTCGACCATATTATAGTCGCTCTTTTTGATTATTTTAATATTTCCTCTATCTCTTGCTTAGAGGCTTCTTCGACAATTTTCCTAGGTGCCTCCGTCCGGGAAGGCTCACCTATAACTTCTTTGCCTCAGGTACTAGATGACTCGTCAGGAGGGGTAACAATTGGAGTAAGAATAGGAGTAGTAGTTGAAGCATCGGTAAGAATAGCAGGTGAAATAACAACATGCCTATTGACAGTCCTTGGGGAAATCTCAGGGGAGAAAACCCTTCCACTTCTGGTAATTTTACTGGTCCCGACAATGTTACTAACATCGGGATCGGCCTCTTTATTCTTCAGGTCTTGTTTAACGCTATGATAGTAGACATCGGAGCCATAATTCCAAGGGACAACTTTGTCTGAGGCGTATGGGACAGGACTAGGAAGGGTGATTATTAACGGAGCGACTTTTGGAGCAGATGTAATCCTAACAGGTCTTCTCGAGGAGACCTTGGAAGGATTGGCGGAAATGGTTATAATTGCGATCTTTTCACATGGAACAGTTGGGATCAAAGTTTTCTCCAACAACATTTCTCTTCTGCCCATCAGGCGCTGAACACCTGTTTTCAGCAAATGGCAACTAGAAGATAGAGATGAACACATGTGGCAACCTTCAACTTAATCGATCAGATCCTGTACCTTATTTCTCAGAGCCCAGCAATCATTTGTATCATGGTCAGGACTCTCAGAATGATAGGCACACCGAGCATTTAGATTATATCGAGGAGATGTGGTATTCGGATTCTTGGGAGCCTCTTTCGAGGTTGCCAAGTTGGATCTTAGCAGATGAGATAGAACTTCATCCAACGTCATGTTAATCGCGGTAAACTGCCGTTGTGGTCTTTCCACCCTTTGTTGATTGTTGCATTATGCAGAAGTCGCAGGTCTAGGTATCGTTACAACACTTACTGTCTGACGGTGTTCAGCTCTGCTTTGGCCTCTCGGGCTATAGATGGCACTGGCTTCCCTTTTACCAGTAAAAGGCTTCTTTAACGAACTCGAAGAGGCATCTTTCTGTATCTTACCTCTCCAAATCTCAGATTGTACCCTTTCTCCTGTTAATATCAGCTTGGTGAAACCAACTGATGAGCTGCCAATCAAATGTTTAAAGAAAGGACCAGACAGCGTCCCAAGAAACATATCGATCAACTCCCTGTCTGATAAAGGGGGTTGGACTGTTCCAGCCAAGTATCTCCACTTCTGCGCATAGTCCTTAAAGCCTTCACCTGAACCCATGGTCATACTCTATAGTTGAGTACGAGTGGGGGCAAGGTCGGCGTTGTATTGATACTGCTTATAAAAAGCAGCGGCCAAATCCTCCCAGTTTCGGACATTGGTTCTTTCAAGTTGGTAGAACCATTCAAGTTGAGTCCTTGACAGACTGCCTTGAAAGAAGTGAACCCATAAGTTTTTATCAGCGGTGTGGGGCTGGATCTTCCTTAATAGGAATGAAGATGGAGTTTTGGGCAAGACACCCATCGCACTTTGCAAAAATTGGATCCTTAAACTTCTGCGGGATGACCACTCCCGACACCAATCCCAGTTATTCGAAATAGAACCCAGGTATCCTCTAGACCTCCATAGCACTTAAACAATCTTCCAACTGCTTATACCTATCCTCAGTGGGAGGATACTGCTCATCATTGTAGTCCATATCATTGTTAGAAACTTCAGGACTGGGGTCCTTTTCCCTTGTCTCTCTTTCTTGGTTATCCCTTTCTTTGGATGAGGAGGTCAGATCGACTGGTTGCTTTAACGGCCCCCTGAACCTTCTGCCCATACTCAGAATACCAGAGACCTTCTTCTTTTTCTCCTTCAGGATAAGGGCTTTCAGATCCTCCTGCCCTTTCGCCAGAGTTATGAACATCTGTTGGAATTGGGCATTTTGCGCCTGAAGATCTTTGATGCTTTGTTCAGAAGACATTTCTACTGAAATAAACAGTGAAGAAGATGAGAAGCCTGTAATGGTACTGGTACATGCAGTGTTGATGGACGGGATGCGTATGTAATGATTTCAAATACTTTGGGAAATTTAAATTTGCGAACTACAATGAAACAAAGATTTTATTAGTAGAATTCAAAGTTCAATTGCCTTTTAGGCGTTACAATTAAAACAAATCTAAAAACTAGAAAAAAAATCAAATTTCCCATGGATGCTTCCTCTTTGTGCCGAGATAGACATTAAGGCTTCTTTCCTCATGAAGTTGCTTTGTGAGCTCTAAAACCCTCCTCTCCTGGGCATAGAACTGATCCCTGTAAGTATCCCGCTCTTTCTTCAACTGAATCCAAGACCTCTGTAGTTCTCCAAGATCAGTGGGCATATCAGGATGGAGAACCGTGTAAGGAATACCCCCTTTAGTAGTGGGTTCCACAATCATTGGTAAAATGGCCATGTAGGGCATCATAAGTTTCTGGGCGCGAGCTCGTACCCATTGGAGATAAGGTTCCATAGGAAGGGAAGCCTTCGTCCATAAAGCCTTGGCTCCAGATCTGTTTACCATGCTCCAAGCTCGTATGAACCTCTGGCGACACCCTTGAACATCATCCTCATAGTTAAATACAATGCCCTTGATAAGTAACTCATGGGGACCATCTCTTCGAGCGTAACCAAATTTTTGCAGAGCTAAACAAGGATTGTGTGTTATGCCTCCTCTAATGCCAAGTAATGGGACATCAGGGTACTCCCCGCAGCGGTCAATAATAGCAGTATCTCCCATAGCTCGGGAATACCAGAGAATATCCGTGTGAGCGAGTGAAATTATCCTTTACGACCAAATCAAACCTTCTTCATTCTTCAGTACAGACATAGGAAGGTGAGAAATAAACCACCTCAACAGCAATGGCATGCAACACATAAGAACCCCTCTTCTCTTCATGGTACGAGTATGGAGAGTGTGAAAGATATCTCCGAGCAAGGTAGGCACAGGGTTGCGAGAGAGAAAAATCTTGACAACATTCACATTTATGAGTGAGTCTGGATTAGGTAATATTACTAACCCATAGATTAAAAGGGCCAAGACCTCCTCAAAAGAATGAAAGTCTATATCATCCCAAAACAGCTGGGCCTTATCTATTAGGAACTTGGCTAGAAACTCCTTGACTCCGCTTCTTGTTTCCCAATTGGATACCATGTCGGCCCGTTTCAGATGCAAGGCCGAGGCAATGACTTCTGGCTTAGGAACCTATTCTAAACCTGTGAAAGGCAACTGTTCAAGAATGGGTATATCCAATAGCTGAGAGAACTCTTCCATGGTAGGCACCAACTGATAGTCTAGGAAGGTGAAGCAGTGGTGCTTAGGATCAAAGAACTGAAAGAGTACACTCATCATCTTTTCATCAAAGTTTGAAGTAACCAGGTTGAGAAGTCGACCATGTCTCTTAGTGAACGCGGAAGTTTCAGGAACCCTTGATACTAGCTCCTTAAGTTGGAGAGGTATTCTCACAAAGCTGATTCGGATAATGTTTCTACGAGCGGGAGCCATGATCTGCAAAATAGAACAAAGATAAATTCCCTTGGTCCTTGAAATGATTAGTGTAATAAGAATGGATGTTGTGGTATGATGCATGATGTTATGTTCAAACAGAATAAATCACACACAAGCAAAACAAACAATATACCTTAGGTTCAAAGGCTTGCATGAGGTTAAAGGTAAGTACCCTCTTGAAGTTTAGTTGGTTTCAAACCTGTCTTAGAGAAGTAAACGAGTTCTAAATATTCTCAATATCACTGATCATCCTTTATCAGGCATTGTTTCAGCTCAAGCAATCTTTTCTTGCAGACAAAATCTCTCGAAAGTCTGACCTCAAAGAGTGTAGCATCCAGTATCAATCAATCCTCAGCTTTATACTGAGGCCGGCTATCTCACTACTTTCTAATGGCCAAGTTTGTTCAACTAAGGTTCTAAGGTCCATTAGTGCTTCACGACACCACGCGGCGGCCTCATATTCTCCTTGTTTCAACACGAAGGATACCGGTACCAACCAAGTGTCACACCAACACAGCCATCGCTTAAACCATACCGATTTACACCGTACAATCTCCACGATCTATTGTTGTTTACCTAAAGAGTGTCCCCAGATCCGGGTGTAGGATCTTCAATAATACCCAAGCAAAAAACCTTTAAAGATAAAGCAGGCAAAGCAGACAAGAAAGCAATTAAAATGACCTAGATCCTAAGGTGTACCCACTTATTATTATTTCCCCAGTAGAGTCGCCAGTTCTGTGATACGGTGGCAGAACCGATTGTTATACTGATTTTGCGTTTTTGTATTTGCAAATGTCACGGTAAGCAAGAGTCGCCACCGACTTATTTCATCCAACAAAGGAAAAGGAAAAAGAACAGAAAAAACCTTTTTCGAGAATGTTTCTGAGTACGGGGGATAGATTATAGAAAGGGAAGGTGTTAGCACCCTTTCTATCAGTGGTTTTCCATGGGCTCTTAGGTACTTGCTCATTTAAAATTTATTGTGTGTGCTTGTTTTGAAAAGTTTTGTTTACTTCATGATAACCCTTGTATCGGACCTCAAGAGTGTGACGAACTTGTTTTTAAAACTGTTTTGAAAAGTGTTTGTGTGAAAAAGTTTTTATTTTGAGCAAGTGCTTAAGATTTCCACCTACTCGAAAAAAAGTTTGTTCGTTTGCGTTTCCTTTAGACAGCATTATCCTACTATTAAGGAGTAGGTAGCTCCGTCGTTGGATTTATAAAGGGGAGTTCGAAGGGACGAAATGGTCACTGATGGCAACAAGTAAAGATACCATAGCGTTTCAAAGGGACTATCATCATAAGATCAATTCGTAGGCAACTCGAGGGACCAATAGGGACTATGATCTTTATGACGAGTTTGAATCGCGGGTCATTACTAAGGTATCCCTACATTCGAGGGACACGACCATTATTTCCGAGGCAACCAAGTGGGGAAAACCCTAGGAGTGAACATGTGTAAGTGTGTTTTTTTCAGTTAATTATCTTTGCACAATTAGGGTTTTCTACTATATTAGTCATTTATCTTTCACATGCAAGCCTATCATCCATACATCTAGCAGTTAAATAGTTGCGGAAATTAAAAGCGAGAAATTAAAGTCCTAACTATTACAAGTCTTTGGGGAGGGGATTACATAATCAAAACCGGTGAATAAACAGTAAATAAAATCCTAATTTGAAACTATTACAAATCATCAACAATTACATTAATTGAATTAAAAGAAAGTAAAGGCGCGCGCGATGACTTAAATACGAGGATAAATTAGAAGCCTAAAAAACCTGATTAATTAAAAAATATTTGTGTTTTTTTTTATTGAGAAAATAATTTAATTACAAATTAAACCTAATTTATCTAATTAATTTTAATTAATTAAAAAAAAAGCAATCAAGTGAATCTAATTAATCTAATTTATTTTCAATAAAATTTAATATAAAAAAAATCTAATTCTACATTTTTGTGATTTTATTTTTTCATGATTTTGATTTGATAATAAAATTTTGAAATAAATAAAATAAATAAATGAAATAGAATAATAAATAAATAAATAAATAAATAAGAGAAAGAACTAAAACTGGGCCTAATGTTGTTATCAATCAGGGGGTGTGATTCTGAATTTGATGGGCCCAAGGTTGGTGGCCCAAAAAGCTGCAAAGGATCCTGTGATGCTAACCCTTTGAATCTCCAGCGTGCTCATCAAATCTGGGACGTTTGATCCAGGCTTGAGGAGATCTGACGGACTGTTGATGGGAACACATGATGGACGCTTGACTGTGAGGCATACTAGACCTAGAAAGAATCATTCAGGAAATGAGAAAATGTTTGGACCTGGGATCGAACCCTGGTCCCTTGCTTCACATGCCCACACTCCTTGCCATCTGCGCTGTATTGCTTATCTGGTAATATAATAAACAAACAATATTATAATAACAACGCACGCCTTATGCCTAAAAGTGCACATAAATTCATATTGGTCAGTGGTTGGCTGCCACACCACCGTCTTCTTCCCTGGACCGTGGCTTTAGATATCAACCATTTTACCTACAGACGCCCACTGTAACTACAACCCTGCAAACCTTAAAAAATCAAATCCAGGCATGATAAATCAATTCTAAGCATACAGATCAACTCGTTTTGATCTCACGAGTATGATGGTAACCTTCTTTTAGTCTAATTTTCCCTGCATCTCAAAGCCCTAAAATGGAGGTTAAAACCCTAACAATGGGTATTTGGCATTGAAGCATCAAAACTAGAAATTAAGTACGCAGAAAGCTTCTAGGCTTCCATATGAACACAAATATTCAATCTAAATAGATTAACAATGCAAGAATGCATGGATACAAATTTGAAAGAAATGGCAAACCGTGATGATGTTATGCGATGATTCCTGGAGTTTTGAGGCGTTTAAACGGTACTGTTAGCTTCAGGAGGCGCCCAGGAGTGGATTGCAATCCTCAAATCCCCTTGAGGAATGCTGCAATGTAGAATCTGGGTTTGAGTTTTTTTCTTGAATTTTGGAAGCTTGAGATCAGTTATTTGGCATCAGCTGCGTGCCGACTAGGTCTGGCCATATTGTGTATATGTATTATAAGGCATTAGGTCAACAAAAGAAGAAGGAAATCCATGCTTTCAATGAGAAAAATAATTGCTTTCAATTATTTAATTTTTCTCATTTTTGGAACAAATCCAATCTTGCCCTCTTTCCACGATTCCCCTCTAATTTGCCAGCACATTTTTATGTTTATTTGATGAGAAAAAGATTCACAATCATATCTTACATATTTTTCATTATTTATTTATTAAATTTTGACTTTTAATGAATAAATAATCAAAATAAATAATAAAAATATTGGAAAAATATATGAGTGAGCTCAAGGGTCGTGGGCCATGTTAGAAGCACAATGCAAGCATAAAAAGTTAGGTCCATTTGACAAAAAATGCAATTTTGAGCATTATTGACTTTGGGCAAATTTCCAAAAATGGCCAACTTTGACAATATATATCTCCTTCAATTTTGACCCTAAGAGGGTGTTCTAGGACTTTTTAGAAATCTTAGGATGTCCTATAAACAACCTTTTTGGTCTCATCTCAATTGGGTCTTCCATGTTCATGTAAGAAGATTTGACCCAAGAGGTGTTTTTTGTTGACTTTTTGAAATGATCTATAATGTCTGAACTTATATCTTTTCATGAGTGAATTTTTTGAACTTTAGGGATGAATATGAGATGTAGGGGATTGGATTCTCTTCAAAATGAGCCTTGGATGGGAAATTTCTGATAAATTATGAAAAAGTTATGTTTGGTCAAAGTTTGGTTGACTTTTCCTGAGAAACCCTAATTTAGCAACTTTTAAATTTTGAAGAATTAGGAGCATTCCTTGAGGAATCATGATCAACCCTTGATCAAATGATGGATATCACTGTATGTGTGCCGCAGTTGACTTTTAACCTAACACAGTTGATTTTCAGGCATCTGAGCAGTTGACCCAGCAAACTTGTAATGCAAGGCATGAAACTTGGCATGAATGATCTTGAGAACATATTATGGCAATGGAAATCATTTAGGACCCTTGGAACTCAAACATCTTGATGAGGAGTGAAACCCTAGTTTGAGGCTCATAGTTTTAAGAGGAGGATTTGTCTGGTCAATCCTTAGACATCCTTGGATAAATTGAGGACCTCTAGAGGCACGGATTTGAGTGAAATGAGAGGGAAAATTTTGGGATACAACACATGGTCTAAGGCCATGCCAACATTACCTTAGGGCCAGGTTAGTCTTTAAAGCATCTTTAAATATACAAAGAGCAAAAACCAAGAAGGTTGTTAACCATGAAACATATTAAAAGGATGGAAACGAAAAGAAGAGGAATAGTATGTACATGTTTGAAACGAAAAGGAAATGTATTTACATGTTATGCAAGAAATGAAGAGTTCAAGGTTTAGAACAACTTACCTTGCTGGAGGCTAGAGCGTGTGCTGGACCTTTAAGTGGTTAAACTAGATGCTCTTGGATTCGAAGGAAAGAAACAGGTGTGGTGTTCCTTTGACTGGATTCAAAGGTCCGGAGGTGTGAGGGTGGTGTTTGTTATTTCTGGATTTGAAGGAGAAGAACATGTGTAGTGTTCTTTCTACTGGATTCAAAAGAAAAACAAAGTGTGGGGATTGTTTCAGATTCGAATGAGAAAAATAAACAAGTGTTGTGTTTCTTTAGATTCTGGGTTTGAGAGTGTATTTAGTGTTTGGGAATCTTGAGAGTTTGATAGTTTTTGAAGGTTTTCCCACACAACCAAAATCTGCCAGCGTTTTCTCTTGTTGCCTCCCTCCTTTTGATGTGCAAATGAACTCTCTATTTATAGAGAAAAAATTTGTAATGAGCAGCTTTGTTAAAGAATAAAATACAGTTTCTTTGAAAGGACAACATCCACTTATGTCAACTTTTTATAATACCATGATAAAAGTAACAAATTCAATGGATTAGATGGTTGGCTCCTAGTTTATAGGGGGAAAATGTGTAGAAGAGATAGGCGTAAGGCTCAAAAACCTTCTAAAAGGTAGTGACGTCATTAAGAGCAAGTTGGATTGAAAAACAATTTAATATGGAATGAGGCACAAGTTGGAGGCCTATGTAGCGTTACCTATAGACAACTTGACCCTTTGAATCGAATCCTTCATTTTTCCATAACTTTGACCAGACTTAATAAAGCAATATTCGTTTCCACCAGTTATGTGTCCTTCGAATGGACCAACATTGTGTTCTTCGAATGTCCCTCTTCAGCTGAATATGCCACTTTGAGTCCTCTTGTTTTTATCATTTAGGCCCAAACCTTCGACCAGACTCCAAAGTAAGCAAAAACAATTATTCCCCAACTATGGCAAGTCCTTCGAATGGCCCACCAAGTTGTGTGTCATAATGCAGCACTATGGCGTATTGAGTGGTTTGCAGATGGATTCGAAGGTGATATGAAGGCGCATTCGAAGCAAACATGAAGATGAATTCGAAAGTCACAGGAAGGTATCCATTCATCCAATCGAAAACTTGTATATCCAAGGCAAACATGTGAGGATTCAATGGTGAAATCGAAGGACACTTTTCAGAAAGTTATTGCCTTCTGAATCGAAGGAAGCTTTCAGAAGATTATTGACTTTCTGAATTGAAGAAAACCAAAAGGAGGCCTTTACTTCCTGAATCGAAAGACGTTGTTTCAAAGGGAAACAAAACTCAGTCGAAGCTTGTATGAAGATCATTTCCTTCTGAATTGAAGGAAGCTTTAAGGAAGTCCTAGTCCAATCGAAGCAGTCTTGAAAGAGACTAAAGTCCAAAAGGAACAAGGGAAATCGAAGAAGGCCTGAAGGAGACCAAAGTCCAATCGAAGCCTTGTAAATCGAAGTAGATTTGAAAGGGACCAAAAATCCAATCGAAGCAAGGGAAATCGAAGAAAACTTATTTTTCTCCAATTTTGTTGAAAAGATTATTTTTATCTGTTTTTCCCTTTTTAACAGTTTCCTCCAATTGTACTTGTGCAAGCTTGAACTTTGAGAATCCTTGTGAGATGTGCCTTAAGAAATGAGAGGGAAAATTTTGGGATACAACACCCACATTGCAAACGGCCACGGAGCAGTTAGGACATTTAGAGGTATAGGAGGCACATGGACCTTGTAAGCATAGATTTGGCACTTGTGGCAAGTCCTTAAGTGATGATGGCAATTAGTTTCTGTGATACGGTGGGAGAACTGACTGTGGTTTTGCGTTTGTTTTCGCAAATGTTTCGATTGAGCAAGAGTCACCACCGACTTTTTATTTTATCCTAAGGAAAGGTTTAAAAAGCACAGCAAAAACCTTTGAGATTATTTCTTGGGTTCGGGGAGTAGATTATAGAAAGGGAAGGTATTAGCACCCTTTCTATCCATGGTTATCCATGGGCTCTTAGTTACTTGCTTAGATCACTTGCCTTTTTCCAATTGTTTGAAATGGTGCTTTGTGTGTGTGTGTGTGTTTTGAAAATGTTTTGAAAAGAGGCCAATGTAGTGGCAACCTTTGTAATGATCCATGTTGGGATGTATACAAAGGCGTATGTCTTTTGAAAAGGTTTTCATTTGTTTTTGAAAGTTATTTTGAAAGTGTTGTGAGGTGTGGTTTAAAAAACAGGCAAGTGTTTTTGTTTTGCAAGTTGACAAGTACTTGAGAGCGATCTACCCTAAAGTTCTCAAAGATTTTTGTTATGCTTTTAACCCTTTTAACAATTTTGTTCCACCATTGTATTTGGTGGACAATCTTGTGTTAGGATGTGAAAGGGACAGGCGCGGGTCGTCGTTTAGACCATAATTGCAATGATGCCAAGTATCTTTGGGCAATTTTTCTTTAAGGGACTTTGATCATTTTAGGCAAAAAAGCGTCATCGAGGGACTATGATCATTTGAGTTATTTGTTTTGCCCAAAGAGACCTAACATGCAATATGACCCAATTTTGAAAGGCAACAAGTGGATGTAACCCTAGGGGTGTTAGTGTGCAAGTGTGTTTTATTGCATACAAGAGTTTTTTCTCTCTTTGAATTAGGTTTTTCTATTTCATTGATTTTATCTTGCCATACACGTCCTAATTACTAGCAATAAGAAGCGGAAATGTAAAATCCTACGCTATTACAACAATTAGGGGAGGGGGATACACATTTGTACATGGGGGGTTCAACGAGAAAAATAGACAAAAAAGAAAATAGCAAAAAACAAGATATATATAGAGAGAGAGAGGGAGCCCGCGCGCTGCTGGGAGGTCATCAGAAGTTCTGACTCAGCTCCGCTGCCAGATGATCAACCTGTTAGTGAAACTGGATGAGTCAGAACTTCTGACTCTAGCACCTGCAAAACAGAACCTTGTTAGTGGGGAAACCAGAAGTTCTGATTTCCCTGCGCTGCAAGACAAAAGTTTGTTAGTGGAGAAACCAGAAGTTCTGATTCTGCTGAAAAGGCAATAACTCTCAGAGGTTCTGATATCATTGACAGCAAAACAGGCTTCAGATGTGCTAACGTCAAAGTCAGCACTTGGCTTTTTCCTGTACTAATCAGAACATCTGCAATCCTGTTGTTACTCCACAAAACAGGAAACATACTTGGAACAGATCCAGCAAATACAAAAATGTTTCAGAGGTCAGAATCACCAAGGTCACAGGCAAGTCTTATACTGGCTCAGAACGTTCTGAGGTATGAAAATCCTCAGAACATAAACAGCAATAACATGAATATTTACATTATGTTACTTGAATATGCACAACTGATGATGCTTAACAGTGTGATGAGGGTCAGCAGGTGCTTACCTGACTGTTTGGAAAAGTTGGTGAGTGAAAGTTTAGCTTTTGGTTCTGGTGGTGGTGTTCTGGACAGATTTGGAAAAGGGGAAGTAAAGGTGTATACGTGTGTAGGGTCAGAAGTTTGGAAAGAGTGTTTTTGGTTTACAGAAAAGAACTGGATATTTGATGAAGTTGAAGGTGAGAAAAACAAAGCTGGAGATTTTGGCAGAGTTTCAGAATGCTGTGTTGCTAGGAGTTCTGTTTCTCTCTTAGCAATTTTTCTGTTTCTTTTCTTGAACGTTTTTTGCAGTGGTGAAGCCTCTCTATTTATAGGCAAAGTGCTTGTGGATGCCTTGAACATTTAAGGCGCCAACAGAGTTTGAATTTGTTCTTTGACAGAAATTCCTGGGAAGTTGTGATAACAACTATCTTTCAGCCTAGGTTGCAGCAGCAGGCGTAGATTGGGGAGAAGTGACCTCTGAAGTGGGCGGTGGCGTGAAGACCCATGCCAGAATCTGTGCAAAAGCGTTTTCCAAGCCACACGTGAATGCTCAGGAGTGGTTGGAAGCATTAATGGGCATTAAATGGTGACAAGACCTGTCAATACCAACATTCTGGTAATGGAAACCAGCATTGAATCAGCAGCGTAAACCATGCTCTGGCCTTGGCTACCTGTTGTCTTAGTAAGCTCTGGAGATTCTCCTGGTTTTCTGGTACGTTTCTTGGATTTGCTTCTGGACAATCTGGACTTAGAGATTCTGTATCAGTGTAACACCCATTCTTCTGACCTTTCATCTTCTGATTTCAACCTGTTCTGAAGGAGCCTCCAGACTTTCCTGCTTCTCTTGCATTCCTTTAGCAAATTCTGACTGAGCTTGTGTAACTGCTGAAGGGGCATGTTCTGTTTGAGGCTTACATTCTGAACCACGTTTACAACTTCTGATTGAACTGATGTAGCTGCTGAAGAACCAACTGCTGACCACGCTGAGCCAAGCTTGCAACTTCTGACCGTCTTCATCTGGAATGGGTCCAGAAGTTCTGAAACGCTGATTTTTCTAAAAACACTTATTTTAAAGAAACATTCTAAGTACTTAGAATTTGATTTTTCTCAAGATAAAAGCGTTGCTTCTGGAGTTCGTGAGATCATCTTGCTCTTGTAAGTGGCTTGCTTGGGCAAAGGGATAACTCAGGACTTGGATTTGTTTCAGAGGGACCTTGAAAATCCAAGATGGTTTCCTGAAGAAAGGGAGGGCAAATGTTGGGGTACAACAGTTGCCCCTGTTCAATCTTCTTGAACCTGAAGAGTTAGATTGGCAAGTTTGCCTTTCGCGACTCAAAGGTAAAAGGAGATTGGACACTAGAGTGCCCGGAAATTTGCACTCGCATGTTGGAGTATCAGCGAATGTGATGGCGGGAATGGGCTTATAGATGCCATTTGGAGAGGTGGTGGATAGGGAGATGGGCTTATAGATGCCATCTGGAGATGTGACAGATCTTCGTCGGGAATGGGCTTACAGATGCCATTTGGAAGTGTTGATCGCATAAGAGATTCCTTAGCGAGAACTTTATGTATCTGAGAAAGGCAGACGTTTTCCTGGCTTGTTACAGGTGTTTGATCTTCAATCTCCTTATGCAGATATGCCCTGGCTGGATACAGGTATCGAATCTACAATCGGTGGCTCACAGATGTGCCCTGGCTGGATACATGAGTTGAATCTGGAAATGGTCGTCAATAGATATGCCCTGGCTGGATACAGGAATCGAATCTTCGAACTCTTCAGACGTGCCCTGGCTAGATACAGGAATCGAGTCTGGAAATGTGGTCAACAGATATACCCTGGCTAGATACAGGAATCGAATCTGGAAATGTTGTAGTTGATAGATGTGCCCTGGCTGGATACAGGAATCGAATCTTCGAACTCTTCAGACGTGCCCTGGCTAGATACAGGAATCGAGTCTGGAAATATGGTCAACAGATATGCCCTGGCTAGATACAGGAATCGAATCTGGAAATGTTGTAGTTGATAGATGTGCCCTGGCTGGATACAGGAATCGAATCTTCGAACTCTTCAGACGTGCCCTGGCTAGATACAGGAATCGAGTCTGGAAATATGGTCAACAGATATGCCCTGGCTAGATACAGGAATCGAATCTGGAAATGTTGTAGTTGATAGATGTGCCCTGGCTGGATACAGGAATCGAATCTTCGAACTCTTCAGACGTGCCCTGGCTAGATACAGGAATCGAGTCTGGAAACTGATCACTCTCAGATATGCCCTGGCTAGATACAGGTATCGAATCCGGAATTTGTGACAGTTGAAGGTAGTTGTCTTTGGGATTGTCTTTTTCCCTGAAAAGGCAAAAACATAAGTTGTACACAATGTCATGATGTATGATATACATGATGTCATGATGTTCAACATGAGATAGTGTTGTATGCACTTTATCATGTATGTAAGCAAGATGTATGAAAGTGTGAAATGTTTATGAATGTAACTTCGTCTTAGGAAAATAAATCCTTGACGATCGGCCGGGGAGTTGCCCTGTGGCCGAGATACTTTGCTGAAGTTTTGATGAGAGGCCTGCTGAGGACTTTAATGATGGATCCCGCTGGGGATAATGATGATAAACTCTGTTGGGGATACCAAAGATAAACTCCGCTGGGGATTGAAAGATAAACTCCGCTGGGGATTGAAAGAACTTTGTTGGGGGCGATCTTCCGTGGCGATTAGCTGAGGATATCCCAGTTATAAGCCCTTGTGAGGAATAACTATGAATAAAGTTCGGGAGAGACGTCTGTATTCTGCAGGGAACAAGCTTCCAGAATCTACTGGGGATAAGCTTTAAGACCTGCCGGGGAAAGTTGTGCCTTTTCAGGATTGACGGGGAGTCAAATCCGCTTGGGGAAAGTATTGCTGAATCTTATCTTACTCTGCGGGGCGTTGAGATGATTTGGTCACATTCCTCAGTCGAATCTACCTTGGTACCTTGGCGGACAAAGCAACCAGACTGCATCAGACAACCTTACATTGCCCTTGTTTCTGATGTCACCTGTAATTGATCTTTTGCAAACATTTATAAATTAGCAATTTAATGTCAAATGCATATATCAAAAATGAACATTGGACGTTCTTCGCAAGACAAAACAGAAAAAGGAAAAAACAATGGCAACTCGTATGGACAAGTGAATTTGTATTGATTTGAGCTTTGCCTGTGAATAGGCGTTTCTGTACAAGAAGTTGACATCCTAGTAAGAGGATGCCGCCGAATAATCACAGAATTTATAATTTTTGAAAAGAAAACAAAACAGCTATGTGAACAATCCCACTGGGTTCCAACTCTGCTATCGCCTTTATATCCCCAAGC
The DNA here is from genome assembly GCA_948472305.1 of Vicia faba. Lineage (NCBI taxonomy): Eukaryota > Viridiplantae > Streptophyta > Magnoliopsida > Fabales > Fabaceae > Vicia > Vicia faba. Next base: position 1,763,155,665 of record OX451736.1, on the reverse strand, counting down.
GTCTCATCGCTTTGCTGCCTAGTTGAAAATGAAGCTGATTGGTCGATGCCGAAATCTGAGCCAGATAGTTGATGCCGAATTCCGGATGCGAAGTGATCCCATGAGACATAGTGTTACGCTTTATCCCTAACTTTTGCCTGGACCGCCCTTTCGGGTTTTCAGTCCACCGGGATACCCATTTTTGCCCAAGTCGCCCTTTCGGGTTTTCAACTTGCCGGGTGTACAAATTTTTCATTTCATCCCTTATTTTTGCCCGAACCCTTTTGGTTCGCCGGGAAGCCCTTATTTTTGCCTAGGTATGTCAACCTAGCGGGTCTTTTATTCATGCGTAGTATCTTTTCACTATGTCTGCATTGGCGGGGTGAGGGAGGTCGTCACCATCCATGGTGGTTAGGATCATGGCTCCTCCTGAGAACACATGTTTAACCATAAATGGCCCTTCGTAAGTAGGGGTCCATTTGCCCCGGGGATCACTTTGAGGAAGGATGATGCGTTTGATTACCAGGTCCCCAACTTGATACTCTTGTGGTCTGACTTTCTTGTTAAATGCCCTGATCATCCGTTTTTGATACGTCTGACCATGACAGATAGCGGTGAGCCTCTTTTCGTCAATTAGGTTTAACTGATCAAGCCGAGTCTGGATACAGTCATCCTCATTCAAGTCTGCATCCTTCATTATCCGGAGAGAGGGTATTTGGACTTCAATGGGCAAGACTGCCTCCATGCCATAGACCAAGGAGAAAGGAGTTGCCCCGGTTGACGTTCTTGCTGAGGTACGGTACCCATGAAGAGAAAATGGTAACATTTCGTGCCAATCTTTATAGGTCACTGTCATCTTCTGCACAATTTTCTTAATATTCTTATTAGCTTCCTCTACAGCCCCATTCATCTTTGGCCGGTAGGGCGAAGAATTGTGGTGCTGTATCTTGAATTGTTCGCAGAGTTCAGTGATCATTTTGTTATTGAGGTTGGTACCATTGTCCGTGATGATTCTTTCCGGGACACCGTACCGACTGATCAGATTATGCCGGATAAAACGTGCCACGACGCTCTTGGTTATCGTCGCGTAGGAAGCTGCCTCAACCCACTTTGTGAAGTAATCGATCGCTACCAAGATGAAGCGATGCCCGTTGGATGCCGTTGGTCGGATCTCACCGATCATATCAATGCCCCACATTGCAAAAGGCCAAGGTGCCGTTATGACGTTCAGAGGGACTGGGGGAATATGCACCTTGTCAGCATAGATCTGGCATTTGTGACAAGTTCGAGAGTGTTGGTAACAATCAGCTTCCATGGTGGACCAGAAATATCCTGCCCTAAGGATTTTCTTTGCCATGGTGTGTCCACTGGAGTGTGTTCCGAATGTACCTTCATGCAGTTCTATCATGATCTTCTCTACTTCAGCCTTATCCACACAACGTAGTAGAGTTGAATCATGATTCTGTTTGTAGAGGATGCCGTTACTGAGGAAGAATTTTGCCGCAAACCTCCTCATGAACTTCTTGTCATTGACAGATGCACCTTTAGGGTATTCCTGAGCTTCCAAGTACCTCTTCACCTCATGATACCAGGGTTTTTCAGTTGCCTTCTCGGCCTCGAGGTCGCAGCAGTATGCCGGTTCATCCAACTTCCAGATAATGATCCGGGGAGCCTCATTGTCCCATTTAACGTTGAACATTGAAGACATCGTAGCTAGTGCGTCCGCTAGCTGATTCTCCTTTCTTGGGAAATGCTCAAAAGTTATCTCTTCAAAGTGGGGAAGCAAGGTTGACACATACTCTTTGTAAGGAATAAGATTTGGGTGTTTCGTATCCCACTCGCCTTTGATCTGATTGATCACGAGAGCGGAATCTCCGAAGACACTTAGGAATTTGATCCTTAAATCGATTGCAGCTTGTAGACCCATGATACATGCCTCATATTCTGCCATGTTGTTGGTGCAGTTGAAACACAATCGGGCGGTGAGTGGAGTATGAGTTCCTTTGGGAGATATGATTACAGCGCCGACGCCGTTACCCAAAGCATTGGAGGCTCCATCAAAATGCATAGACCATCGGGATCCTTCCTCAGGTCCTTCATCCGGTCCAGGTATTTCACAGTCAGTTACCACCATGATGTCTTCGTCCGGAAAATCAAAGTTCAATGATTGGTAATCGTCCACAGGTTGGTGTGCCAAATGATCTGCCAGTACACTTCCTTTAATTGCTTTCTGAGTTGTATACTGGATATCATATTCTGTTAAGATCATTTGCCATCTCGCTATTCTTCCAGACAGAGCGGGCTTTTCAAATATGTACTTGATGGGATCCATCTTTGAAATCAACAAAGTGGTGTGAGTCAACATATACTGTCTCAGCCGGCGAGCAGCCCATACTAGAGCGCAGCAAGTTTTCTCAAGCAGTGAGTAACGAGACTCACAGTCGGTAAACTTTTTGCTCAAGTAATAAATAGCATGCTCTTTTCGGCCGGACTCGTCATGCTGTCCCAGCACACACCCCATTGAATTGTCAAGTACTGTCAAATATAGTATCAGAGGTCTTCCTTCCACTGGCGGCATAAGAATGGGTGGCTCTTTGAGATATTCCTTTATCTTTTCAAAGGCAGCCTGACATTCATCGTTCCAGCATACTACTTGATCTTTCTTCAGTAATTTGAAGATTGGCTCACAAGTAGCAGTCAGATGTGAGATGAATCGGGCAATGTAATTCAGTCGTCCTAGGAAGCCTCTGACTTCTTTCTCTGTCTTTGGAGTTGGCATCTCTTGTATGGCTTTTACCTTGGCAGGGTCCACCTGAATACCTTTATCACTTACAATGAAACCTAGCAATTTTCCGGACCTCACCCCAAAGGTGCATTTGTTGGGATTCAACCTCAGCTTGTATAACTTCAGTCGGTCAAATAGCTTCCTCAGATGATCAAGGTGCTCCTCCTCAGTTTGAGACCTTGCAATCATGTCATCGACGTATACCTCAATCTCGTGATGGATCATATCATGAAATAAAGCAACCATGGCACGTTGATAGGTTGCCCCAGCGTTTTTCAATCCGAATGGCATAACTTTGTAATAGAAGGTGCCCCACTGAGTCACAAAGGTAGTCTTTTCCATATCTTTCGGGGCCATCTTGATCTGATTATACCCTGAAAAACCATCCATGAAGGAGAACACCTTGTGTTGAGCAGTATTGTCAACGAGAACGTCAATGTGAGGTAGAGGAAAATCATCCTTGGGGCTTGCCCTGTTTAAATCCCTGTAGTCAACACACATTCTGACTTTACCATCCTTCTTCGGCACTGGCACCACATTGGCAACCCACTGAGGGTAAGAAGTTACTGCTAGAAATCCGGCATCGAATTGCTTCATAACCTCAGCCTTGATCTTTTCGGACATCTCTGGGCGCATGCGGCGAACTTTTTGCTTTACCGGAGGGCAGTCTTCCTTAGTTGGCAGGTGATGAACTACAATGTCGGCATCCAAACCAGGCATATCTTCGTATGACCAAGCAAAGATCTCTATGTAATCATGTAGCATCTAGATCAATCGTTGCTTCACGCTGAGCTCTAGATTAGCCCCAATCTTGATCTCTTTCCTATCTGCCTCAGTACCCAGGTTAACTGTTTCCACAGGCTCTTCATGTGGTTGAATAGCCCTCTCTTCCTGGAGTAGCAGTCTTGCGAGTTCACCAGGCACTTCAAAATCATCTTCACCTTCGTCTTCGGCCAAGTTGATCGGATTCTCGAAGTCATAACTGGCGGTAGCAGAGCTGTTACCAGTGAGATCCAGAGTGGATTGAAACCTGTATAAGTGAGTGTGTGTAAATATAGATGTTTTACAATATAACACAGAGAGAAAAAGAGCACAAGATTTGAAATGCAACAAACGTCCAATGTTTTGATTGATGATATATGGAAATGTCATACAAAAAGCCCTCACAAACGGAGCTACGATGCCCCGGGTAGGACACCGAGCCAATAAAAGTTTCAACACATTGTTTGTTACAAATTTAAAATCAAAAGAAATAATTACTGCGTGACAAACGTGATAGGTGTAAAATCCTTTGCCGTCCAGTTGCTTGGTCCGTTGCTGGCAGTCGGGTAGATCCAACTGTCAAACTCTGCTTCCTCTACATCCTCCTCAATAGCATTCACCCTTGGACTGGTGATAAACACTGGAGTCTTTCTGATCTTTTTCTTGCGCACAGCCCTCTGAGCCTCTGCAGTAAAGCCCAGTCCAAACTTGTCGTTCTTTTGAGTGAAGTCAGGAAGCTGACCCCAGTTCGCACAATTGCCTTTCTCGATTACAGCCCGGGCATCCTTCAAAGATGCCATCTTCAACGGAGAGTCTTCTTCAACTACTGCTTCAGCTGATGCCAAAATTGGAGGTACCTCCTCAAAATGCTGAAAGGGGGTTTCAATAAACTCCCCGTCCATCTCGATATACCGGAATGAATTCAAGTGACTAACCATGTATTCCTCCTCACCCTGCATGGTAACAATCTTCCCTTTGACAGGGTATTTGAGTTTTTGGTGTAGAGTGGAGGTTACCGCCCCAGCCTTGTGAATCCAGGGTCGACCCAATAAGCAGGAGTAAGACGGACGAATATCCATTACATAGAACGTTGAGTCGAAGACTTGGGAACCCACACGAATAGGAATGTTTACTTCACTGTGCACCATCCTCTTAGAACCGTCGAAGGCTCTAACAATGATGTTACTAGGTTTCAACTCCAGCCCCTCACAATCCAAGCGGTCCAATGCCTTCTTGGGCAAAACATTCAGGGAAGAACCGGTATCTACTAGCACGTGTGCGAGAGTAGTGCCCCTGCATTCTAGGGAAACATGCAGGGCATCATTGTGACTTTTCCCTTTGGGGGTGAGGTCAGCATCCGAGAACCCCAATCCATTGTCAGCTGTCAGATTAGCCACACAGTCAGCGAATTGATCCGCGGAGGTTTCTTGCGGTACGTGGGCCGTTTTCAGAAAATGAAATCAGGGCTTTTGCATGGGCCTCTGAGCATAACAGCAATGATAGCATAGAGATTTTGGAGGGAGTATGCCCCAACTGTTCAACAACGTTAAAGTCACTCTTTTTGATGATTTTAAGGATTTCCTCCATTTCTTGTTGGGAGGCTTCTACAGCAGTCTTTTTTGGTGCCTCCGTCCTGGCAGGAAAATCGGTAGCAACTTCTTTCCCCCGAGTATCAGAGGACCCGGCGGCAGTAGTAGACACAGGAACTTGAATTGGAACATGCACACTTGCGGGTGTGATGGTGAGAGGTTTTCGGATAACTGGCGGTGCAATGTCAGGCGAGAAGAGCCTGCCACTGCGAGTAATCTTGGCGGGACCAGTGATGTTACTGATACTGGTATTGGTGCTGAACTCCTGCTTCACCCCAAGCACATACACGTCGGCTCCATAATGCCATGGGACCGCTTTATCAGACTCATAGGGGAGAGGTCCCGGAACAGTAATAGTAATGGGTGCAACAGACATAATTCAGACTGGTTTCTTCACGGGAGCTTTGGCAGGATTGTAAATTGTGACAACAGATATTTCTTCAACGGAAACAAACGGAACATCAGTTTTCTTGAACAGAATTTACTTGCTATCCATCAGGCTTTGGATGCCTGATTTCAGCAGTAGACAACCGGTAGGGATAACAGCACACAGGAGGCAACCCTTACTACAACCTGGAAATAAACCGGCTAGTAGCAAGTCCCTCTTAACAGTCAACAGAGGGGTAGCAACATCATTCACTGAAACAACATACAACTCTTCTTCAATGGCATTTACTCTATGCTGGGGCATAGGAGCAGTTACAACATTCGGTTTTTCAGGCGCTTCAAACTGAATTTCCTTTGCGTCGATAAGATCTTGCACTTTGTTTCTCAAGGCCCAGCAATCATCAGTAGTATGCCCGGGGCTATCAGAATGATAAGCACAACGGGCATTCGGGTTATACTTAGGAGATGCAGTATTAACGACCTTAGGAGCTTCTTTGATGGTCACCAAGTTGGTTGATAACAGTTGGGGTAAAATTTGTGACAGGGTCATACTCAACCGAGTATACTGTCTCTTGGGTCTTTCACCTCTTTGTTGATTGTACTGCTGAGGAGCGACAACAGGTTTTGAAATGACCAGAGCATTGACGGCTTGGCGATTTTCTGGCTTGACTTGTCTTCTAGGACCATAGACGGCACTTGCTTCCTTCTTAAAAGGCCTCTTCTCAGTACTTGCAGCAACACCCTTCTGAATCTTTCCTGACCTGATGCCAGCTTCTATTCTTTCGCCCGTTAAGATCAAATCGGTAAATCCCGCAGAAGAGTTACCAATCAGATGATTGAAAAATGGCCCAGATAGGGTCCCTAGAAACATATCAACAAGTTCGCGATCGGTTAAAGGAGGCTGCACCCTGCCAGCCAAATCCCTCCATTTTTGTGCGTACTCTTTGAATCCTTCGCCTGTTCCTAACGACATACCCTGAAGTTGGGTACGAGTAGGGGCAAGGTCAGAATTGTATTGGTATTGTTTGTAGAAAGCGGTGGCCAAATCTTCCTAATTTCGAACGCTGGTTCCTTCTAGCTGATAAAACCACTCCAACTGAGCTCCAGAAAGACTGTCTTGAAAGAAATGAATCCAAAGGTTTTTATCTGCCGTATAGGGTTGAATTTTTCTCACGTAGGACCTGAGATGCATTTTGGGACAGGACAGCCCATCATACCTCACAAACACTGGCACTTTGAATTTTGGAGGAATCACAATCCCGGCAACCAAACCCAAGTCTTCAAAATCCAAACCCGGTACTCTTTGTAGCTCCATGGTGGCCAACCTGTCTTCTAGCCCTTTGTATTTATCATCAGCTGGAGGGTATTGTTGATCGGTATAATCTTCATCCTCTTCGACCTCCTCCTCTTCCGCATCAGACTCGGAAGGTACCGCAGCCCCACCTCCTTTGCTGGTTCCTTCATCAGAGATAGGAGGAAATTCAAGCACTCTCCGAGCTTCTCCGTCAAATCTTCTCCCCATAGTAGCCATCCCGAGTCTCTTTTTCTTCTTTTTCACTGGGTCTTTGTTCCCCAATTGAGTCTTGATATCCTCCTGACCCTTAGCCAAGGTCATCAGGAGTTGCTGGAACTGTGCATTCTGAGCTTGTAGGTCTTTGACTGTTTACTCGAGATCCATCCTGACTGACATGAACAGCAGATAGATAAGGAAACTTGGAGTGAGACCTGCTTATGCACATGATGAATGGTATGCTTATGTATGCAATTCATTCAAGGATTTAGGACATTCAAAATTGTTTCAGACAAAGAAGAACGCACGTCATATTAATAAGAAGAAATTTGTTAGTACATAAATGCCCCATGGGCCAAATATTACAAAATAACTTCTCAAGGTAAAAAGACATTGCGCATCCTCTTTGGTGCGATGTAGGTGTTGAGGGCCTCTTGCTCATGGAGTCGGAGGGTAAGCTCTAGAACCTTCTTCTCACTGGCGTAGAAGCTAGCTTCAAAAGTATTCCGTTCCTCCTTGAACTGAATCCAACTTTTCTGCATTTCCTCCCACGATGTAGGCATGTTAGGATGTAGGATGGTGTAGGGAACCTCTCCTTCATTGACGGGCTCTTTAATCACAGGGAGAATATGAGGATAAGGCATCATCAAACTTTGGGCTCGGGCTCGTACCCACTTGAGATAAGGCTCAAGAGGGATGGAGTTCTTGTGTCCCAGAGTCTTGCTATCAACCTTGTTGGGTCTCCCCCAAGCTCTGATGAATCTTTGGCGAAGTCCTTGCGCATCGTTGTCGAAGTCAAAAACTAGGTCAGGAATCAACATGTCATGAGGACCATCCCTCCGTGCATATCCAAATTGTCTCAAAGCTAGGCAAGGGTTGTAGGTGATACCTCCTCTAATTCCAAGTAAAGGAACATTAGGAAATTCTCCGCAACGATCGACGATGATGACATTTTCTCTGGACCGAGAACACCAATGTACATCAGAGTGAGTAAGAGTCATCAACCGTTGGGACCACCTTGAGCCTTGGTCGTTCTTCAAGACAGATTGTGGAAGGTGCGAAATAAACCACCTTGCAAGGAGAGGAGTACATCACATGAGAACACCCATCTTTCTCATTGTTCGTGTGTAAAATGAGTGAAGGATGTCCCCAAGCAATGTTGGTATTGGATTCCTGGACAAGAAGATTTTGACGGCGTTGACATCTACCAATTGGTCGGGATTTGGGAACAAGACCAACCCATAGATAAGGAGTGCCACAATTTCTTCAAAGGCTTGTAGGTCCAATGAGTTCCAACATTCTTGTGCCTTCTCAAACAAGAATTTTGCTAAGAATCCTTTGATGCCGCTTCTGGTTTCCCAATGCCCCTTGATGTCGGATGGTTGTAGATGTAATACTCGAGCAACATCTTCCGGCTTTGGTTCCTTTTTCGTACCGTTGAAGGGTAGTTGACTAAGGATAGGGATTCTTAGGAGTTGAGAAAACTCCTCCAAAGTGGGCACCAACTGGTAATCGCGGAAAGTGAAACAGTGGTGAAGAGGGTCAAAGAATTGGAATAGCACTTTTATCATGTCTTCTTCAATGTTGGTGTTGACTAGGCTGAGCAGTCTACCATGTCTTTCACTGAAGGATGAATTTTCCGGAATTCTTGAGGTGAGCTCCTTGAGTTGAGGAGAGATTCTTACAAGGTTGACTTGAATGGTGTTTCTGCGAGGAATTTCCATGTCCTACAAAACAAGAACAAAGATGAAGATCCAAAACCCTTGAAATGGTTAGTGAATGCATATGATGTTTTATGATGTTTATGATGTATGTATAAAACATATGTACAAGCAAATCACACCAAACCCTAGTTTCAGGCTTGCATGGGGTTTCATAGGTAAGTACCCTCTTGAGTGTAGTTGGCTTAAAAAACCTGTCCTATAAATAGTAACCGGGTTCTAAGGAGCTCAATATCACTGGATTGTTTTCATTGTTCATTGTTTTGGTTTAGCCACTTAACTAGCAACCAAAATATTCCAAGAAAGCAACCCTCAATGAGTGTAGTATCGAGTATCTACCAACTTCGGACTGCACCAAAGCCGGTCATCTCACTACCCTTAATAAAAGGCCAATATGGTCAAGTAAGGTTCTAGGTCATTAGTGCTTAGTGACATCACTCAGCGGCCCCGTACTCTCCTTGATTGAACTCAAGGGTTACCGGTACTCACAAATATGTCGCACCAATATAGCTATTGCTTCGACCGTGTCGGTATACCCCGCACAGTTTCCATAACGTATTGCTATCTATGAATGTTTCCCAGAATCTGGGTGTAGGATTGCAAACCCAAGCAATAGAGCCAAGATATAAAGCAAACAATTCAAACAATTAGTCATGCAAGAGGGTGATCTAAGCCCTAAGGTTACTCCACTTTTAAAACATGATCCCCAGCAGAGTCGCCAGTTCTGGCGATACGGTGGGAGAACTGACTGTGGTTTTGCGTTTGTTTTCGCAAATGTTTCGGTTGAGCAAGAGTCGCCACCGACTTTTTATTTTATCCTAAGGAAAGGTTTAAAAAGCACAGCAAAAACCTTTGAGATTATTTCTTGGGTTCGGGGAGTAGATTATAGAAAGGGAAGGTATTAGCACCCTTTCTATCCATGGTTATCCATGGGCTCTTAGTTACTTGCTTAGATCACTTGCCTTTTTCCAATTGTTTGAAATGGTGCTTTGTGTGTGTGTGTGTGTTTTGAAAATGTTTTGAAAAGAGGCCAATGTAGTGGCAACCTTTGTAATGATCCATGTTGGGATGTATACAAAGGCGTATGTCTTTTGAAAAGGTTTTCATTTGTTTTTGAAAGTTATTTTGAAAGTGTTGTGAGGTGTGGTTTAAAAAACAGGAAAGTGTTTTTGTTTTGCAAGTTGACAAGTACTTGAGAGCGATCTACCCTAAAGTTCTCAAAGATTTTTGTTATGCTTTTAACCCTTTTAACAATTTTGTTCCACCATTGTATTTGGTGGACAATCTTGTGTTAGGATGTGAAAGGGACAGGCGCGGGTCGTCGTTTAGACCATAATTGCAATGATGCCAAGTATCTTTGGGCAATTTTTCTTTAAGGGACTTTGATCATTTTAGGCAAAAAAGTGTCATCGAGGGACTATGATCATTTGAGTTATTTGTTTTGCCCAAAGAGACCTAACATGCAATATGACCCAATTTTGAAAGGCAACAAGTGGATGTAACCCTAGGGGTGTTAGTGTGCAAGTGTGTTTTATTGCATACAAGAGTTTTTTCTCTCTTTGAATTAGGTTTTTCTATTTCATTGATTTTATCTTGCCATACACGTCCTAATTACTAGCAATAAGAAGCGGAAATGTAAAATCCTACGCTATTACAACAATTAGGGGAGGGGGATACACATTTGTACATGGGGGGTTCAACGAGAAAAATAGACAAAAAAGAAAATAGCAAAAAACAAGATATATAGAGAGAGAGAGAGGGAGCCCGCGCGCTGCTGGGAGGTCATCAGAAGTTCTGAATCAGCTCCGCTGCCAGATGATCAACCTGTTAGTGAAACTGGATGAGTCAGAACTTCTGACTCTAGCACCTGCAAAACAGAACCTTGTTAGTGGGGAAACCAGAAGTTCTGATTTCCCTGCGCTGCAAGACAAAAGTTTGTTAGTGGAGAAACCAGAAGTTCTGATTCTGCTGAAAAGGCAATAAGTCTCAGAGGTTCTGATATCATTGACAGCAAAACAGGCTTCAGATGTGCTAACGTCAAAGTCAGCACTTGGCTTTTTCCTGTACTAATCAGAACATCTGCAATCCTGTTGTTACTCCACAAAACAGGAAACATACTTGGAACAGATCCAGCAAATACAAAAATGTTTCAGAGGTCAGAATCACCAAGGTCACAGGCAAGTCCTATACTGGCTCAGAACGTTCTGAGGTATGAAAATCCTCAGAACATAAACAGCAATAACATGAATATTTACATTATGTTACTTGAATATGCACGGCTGATGATGCTTAACAGTGTGATGAGGGTCAGCAGGTGCTTACCTGACTGTTTGGAAAAGTTGGTGAGTGAAAGTTTAGCTTTTGGTTCTGGTGGTGGTGTTCTGGACAGATTTGGAAAAGGGGAAGTAAAGGTGTATACGTGTGTAGGGTCAGAAGTTTGGAAAGAGTGTTTTTGGTTTACAGAAAAGAACTGGATATTTGATGAAGTTGAAGGTGAGAAAAACAAAGCTGGAGATTTTGGCAGAGTTTCAGAATGTTGTGTTGCTAGGAGTTCTGTTTCTCTCTTAGCAATTTTTCTGTTTCTTTTCTTGAACGTTTTTTGCAGTGGTGAAGCCTCTCTATTTATAGGCAAAGTGCTTGTGGATGCCTTGAACATTTAAGGCGCCAACAGAGTTTGAATTTGTTATTTGACAGAAATTCCTGGGAAGTTGTGATAACAGCTATCTTTCAGCCTAGGTTGCAGCAGCAGGCGTAGATTGGGGAGAAGTGACCTCTGAAGTGGGCGGTGGCGTGAATACCCATGCCAGAATCTGTGCAAAAGCGTTTTCCAAGCCACATGTGAATGCTCTGGAGTGGTTGGAAGCATTAATGGGCATTAAATGGTGACAAGACCTGTCAATACCAACATTCTGGTAATGGAAACCAGCGTTGAATCAGCAGCGTAAACCATGCTCTGGCCTTGGCTACCTGTTGTCTCTGGAGATTCTCCTGGTTTTCTGGTATGTTTCTTGGATTTGCTTCTGGACAATCTGGACTTAGAGATTCTGTATCAGTGTAACACCCATTCTTCTGACCTTTCATCTTCTGATTTCAACCTGTTGTGAAGGAGCCTTCAGACTTTCCTGCTTCTCTTGCATTCCTTTAGCAAATTCTGACTGAGCTTGTGTAACTGCTGAAGGGGCATGTTCTGTTTGAGGCTTACATTCTGAACCACGTTTACAACTTCTGATTGAACTGATGTAGCTGCTGAAGAACCAACTGCTGACCACGCTGAGCCAAGCTTGCAACTTCTGATCGTCTTCATCTGGAATGGGTCCAGAAGTTCTGAAGCGCTGATTTTTCTAAAAACACTTATTTTAAAGAAACATTCTAAGTACTTAGAATTTGATTTTTCTCAAGATAAAAGCGTTGCTTCTGGAGTTCGTGAGATCATCTTGCTCTTGTAAGTGGCTTGCTTGGGCAAAGGGATAACTCAGGACTTGGATTTGTTTCAGAGGGACCTTGAAAATCCAAGATGGTTTCCTGAAGAAAGGGAGGGCAAATTTTGGGGTACAACAGTTTCCATTGTTGACCAATAGTACCCAACTCTCAGGATTTTCTTGGCCATAGTATGTCCTCTAGAGTGAGTCCCAAAGAGACTATCTTGCATGTCTTCCATAATTTTCTCTGCCTCCTTCTAGTCCACACATCAGAGTAGAGTAGAATCATGGTTGCATTTGTACAAGATTCCATTGCTGAGGAAGAATTTGGATGAGAATCTTCGTAAGAATTTTTTATCATTGATGGAAGCTCCTTCAGGATACTTTTGTGTTTCAAGGTATCTTTTCACCTCATGGTACCATGGATTCTCTGTGTCAGTGTCAAGCTCATAGCAGTGCGCAGGTTCGTCAAATCTCTCAATTGTAATCATAGGAGCTTTGTTGTCCCATTTGACCTTGAACATAGAAGACATTGTGGCCAAAGCATCGGCTAACTGATTTTCTTCTCTAGGGAAGTGTTCAAAGGTATTTTCTTCGAAGTATGGAATCAGAGATATCACAAGCTCCTTGTAGGTAATAAGATTGGGATTTTTAGTGTCCCAATCTCCCTTTACTTGGATAATCACTAGAGAGGAATCTCCGAACACATTAATATGCTTGATCCTTAAATCAATGGTAGCCTTCAGACCCAAAATGCATGCCTCATATTCAGCCATGTTATTTGTACAATCGAAGAACAATCTAGCATTGAAAGGGGTGTGGCAACCCTCAGGAGAAACTATCACAGCCCCAATTCCGTTACCCAAAGCGTTGGAAGCCCCATCAAAAACCATAGTTCATCGGGATCCTTGTTCAAGGCCGTCATACGGTCCAGATTTTGCACAGTCGGTCACTAACATGATATTCTCGTCCGGGAAGTCAAAGTTCATAGATTGGTAATAATGAACAGCTTGATGGGCCAAATGATCTGCCAATACACTTCCTTTGATGGCCTTTTATGTTGTATACTGAATATCATACTCAGTCAAGATCATTTACCATCTAGCTATCCGTCCGGACAGAGCGGGTTTCTCGAAGATGTACTTGATAGGGTCCATATTAGAAATCAATAGAGTGGTATGAGTCAACATATACTGTCTTAGCCGGCGAGCAGCCCATGCCAGAGCGCAACAAGTTTTCTCGAGCAGTGAATATCTAGTTTCACAGTTGGTAAACTTTTTGCTCGGGTACTGTTGTACCCCAAAATTTGCCCTCCCATATTCTTCAAGAATTGCCAAGTCAAAGCTTCAAAGTCTCCCCAAGGGTTGCACAGTTCAAGGGCCTCCTAACAGTCAAAAATTAGGGTTTTGGTTCTGACAAAGAAAATGAAGTTTCCAAGGGTCCAATCAAGTCCCACATGCCCACAAACATGGTCAAGCATCCTCATACCAAGTTTCAAGACTTACAGCACAAAATTGCACAGTCAAAAACCCTAATTGCACTACAGTCAACTGTAGGGGCAAAATAGTCATTTGACAGTCAAAAGTTCAAAATTTTGGTCAACATCTCATTTTGAAGCCACAAACATCATTTGATCAATGCTTGATCATGATTCTCAAAGCTTGGCTCAAAAAGTCTCAAGATGCAAAAGTTTCCATATTTGGACAGTTGAAAAAGTCAACTGTAACTTGACCAAGGCATAACTTCCACATGGTTTATCAGAAAAATTCCATCCAAATCTCATATTGAAGAGAAAGACATTTCCTACAACTCCTCTTCACACTTCAAGTCCAATAAATGCTCTCACAAAAAGTTATCAATTTCAACATTATAGGTCATTTTTAAAAGTCAACAAAAAGGGACTTTAAGTCAAAGGCCATAACTTGAGATTGGTAAATCAAAATGACATGGGACCAAAGGCATTGGTTATAGGACTCAAAGACCTTTCCAAAATGTCCAAGAACATGAGTAAAGCTTAAAAATTGAGCAAGATATGCCTTGTGGAAGTTGGGAAATTTTTGGGTATTTTGAAAAGTCAACTTTGCTTCAAATGTCTTAAAATTGCTAATGGGCCTCTTTTTCTTCCAAGATTCATCATCCAAAGCATGTGCACGACCATTTGGCCCAAAGGGAAGTTTTTCATCATTTTTATTTATTTATTTGGATTTTTAATTGCTAATAATTCATTTAATTAATTAAAATATATGAAAAATACCAAACCAATGCAATCAAATCTTTTTATGCATGGAATAAGCTTAAGATTTCGTGCATGATCAGATATAGAAAGAATCAAGTTAATTGGACATGATTTGAATCAAATATGCATGAAAAAGATTGAAAATTATATGCATGAAAATCCAATATTCTTTACATCAATGCTTTGATTCTTTGGACCAAAAACTCAACCCTAATTGTTCACACATATATACTCATACAAACCCTAGTGTTCATAACCTCTAAGCTGCGCCAGAAGAGAAGAACCAAGTTTGAGTTTTTGTGAAAAAAGTCCAAAACTGAAAACCACCTTCCAATGCAATTCAAGGCAAAACAACCATTCCATTGTGTTCCTGAGGCTTCAAGAAGCGTGTCTGAATCAAAAACAGCATCCCTAACATCAAGAATTGGTAATTAAAAGTCAGACTGTGTCCTTCTTTTTGCATAATCGTGTTTTATTATTCAGGCCATATCCATGCATTTTGATTCTTGATTTGTACTAATGAATTGATTCTGAAGCTAGCAGTATGATTTAATTGAAGAATCATTGCCCATACGCGATTTCACCATGAACGGTTATTAGGGTTCTTCAAGTTTTAAATTGGGCGTTTATGCATATGGTAAAATTAGAACACCTCAATGCCATGGTTGAAATCAGGAAGCTTGGACGATTCTAATACACCCCTCGCGCCTAATTTATGTGACAAGACGAGCTAATCGCTATTTCTAAAAAAGTTGTATTTTGGGGGGGTTCAAAACCCCCGCTAACTCTTTTTATG
This sequence comes from Vicia faba, assembly GCA_948472305.1. Classification (NCBI taxonomy): domain Eukaryota; kingdom Viridiplantae; phylum Streptophyta; class Magnoliopsida; order Fabales; family Fabaceae; genus Vicia; species Vicia faba. The sequence continues at coordinate 1,763,140,481 of OX451736.1, read as the reverse complement.
TTTCAGGAAAAAGCAAAACAAGGAAGAAGAAGACTAGGTGGCACCTTCTGATTGAGCAATTCAAATTTCGCGCGAAAACGCCCACTAACTCTTGTTTTATTTCATATTATTTATTAGTTACATTATAAACAAAGCGCTTCGTTGGTTCAAGTGGCAGGCGTGTGTATTGGTAATCTCTGGGACCTGGGTTCGAACCCCAGGTCCCCCTCCCTTTCCATAATATTTTTTCTAACGTCATCCTATGCAGCTTACCTCCTAAGGTTCATCCTACGCCCAATGATCCAAACGTGCCACGCGCTTATCAAGATCCATCAAAGGGCTATAATTTGAAGAGCATCATAGGCACAGGTCAACGCAAACACACGCTGTCATGAGAAGTCAAATAAGGCCAAGGCTTAATGGGCCAGAATTACTGATGATACCTCCAATTGGGGACAGAACCCCCCATGGTTTGCTTCTTTTATTCTTTTATATTTTCCTATTTTTATTTGTTTTAATTAATTTCCTTTAAATTCTTTAAATTAACTTATTTTCATAAAATATAAAAAAATCAGAAAAGACAAAAAAAAATAAATATATTTGATTTAGTATTTTTTGTAAATAAAAAATCATTAATTTAGTTTTCAAATCTAGGGTTAATTTTAATATCTTTTCATAATAAATTAAAAAACTTGTAGAATTAGGTTTTAATTAATTTTTATCTTTTTTTTATTTTCTCATCACTAATAATTAATTATTTATTTTTATAAATCAAATTGCATTAATTAATTAGGTTTAATTTTAGGTAATTTTCATATTTTCTTAATAAATTAAAAAATAGCTAGAACTAGGTTTTAAATTTCATTTAATTCACCTAAAAAACCATAAATACAAAAAACCCTCAAAAATAATTTCTTTTTCATTTTAATTTCATTAATTTAATAATATAATTTAATTTCATTAAAAAAGGGTCCAACGCCCTCGCTTTCAATTTTAATTCAATTCGCGCATTTTATTTTATTTCTTATAATATTTATGTAACTCTCCCAAAGCCGTGTAAATTTATATTTCTCGCACTTTACTTCTTTATTTTCTGTCAAATCGGGTCCTGGATTTAAATTTGGCGATGTGGACCCGCGCCTTTGTAATAGCTTAGGAAATTTATATTTCTCGCTCTTTTAAACTGCTAATAATGGCATGCAAGAATGAACGACAAAATAAAAATAACGCGTAGATCATCCATGACAAAAGACAAAAATATCTGAAAACGACACACAAATCACACACCACCCCTAGGGTACGCCTCACTGTTGCCTTGCCTCGAAAGGTGATCGTCGAGTAGAGGATGTCTTAGTAAGTCCTCATGATCCGGGAACCTGGCATGAGGGTAGCTTCTAAGGTAGCTTCTAAGGTATCTTCCCATTGCTCTGGTGATCACCATGTCCCGAACCTCGAATTGACCCTAACACCTCTAACGGTGGTGCTACCTACCCCTCAATGGTGGGATGGCACTACTTTAAAGGACATTTACACAGATGAATTCCTTAGGGTAGGTAGACGACTCTAGATACTTGCTCTAATTTCAAAACAAATCAAAAAAAACTTTTCACACCGACACCTTTTCAAAAAGCTTTCGAAAGCAATTTTTCAAACACTCTTAAGGACCGATACAAGAGTCGAACTGGAATTTTCAAAGAAACTTTTTAAAACCCACAGTTGAAAAGCAAACAAACCATTTTTGAAAACACATTGAGCAAGTATCTAAGAGCCCATGGATAACCATGGATAGAAAGGGTGCTAACACCTTCCCTTTCTATAACCTACCTCCCGAACCGAGAGCAATCTCTATAAGGAATTTTTCTGTACTTTTGTCCTTTCCATTTGGAGAAAATAAAAGACGGTGGCGACTCTTGCTTCCGCGACATTTCGCGAACCAGCGTTAAACAGTCAGTTCCAGATCCACCGATCACAGGTAGTATATTGCATGCTCTTTTCGGCCAGACTCGTCATGTTGGCCAAACACACACCCCATAGAATTCTCTAGCACAGTAAAGTACATGATCAAGGTTCTTCCTTTGATTGGAGGCATAAGGATAAGAGGTTCTTGCAGATATTCCTTGATTTTGTCGAAGGCAGCTTGGTATTCATCATTCCGTTGACTACTTGATCTTTCTTCAAGAGTTTGAAGATTGGCTCAAAAGTAGCAGTTAAGTGAGATATGAAGCGGGAGATGTAGTTAAGACGAACCAATAATCCTCTAACCTCCTTTTCAGAATAGGGAACTGGCATTTCTTGGATGGGTTTTACCTTTGTAGGATCAACTTCGATTCCTTTACCACTGACAACAAAACCTAGAAGTTTTCCAGATCTTACTCCGAATATGCACTTATTAGGGTTCAACCTCAACTTGTACTTTTTCAGCCTCTCGAATAGTTTGTATAATTGGTTGAGATGTTATTCCTCAGTTTGTGAGCTTGCAATCATATCATCCACATATACCTCTATTTCATGATGGATAATATCATGAAACAAAGCTACCATAGCTCTTTGATATGTTGCCCATGCGTTCTTCAATCCGAATGGCATGACCTTGTAACAAAAGGTGGCCCATTGCGAAATAAAGGTGGTCTTCTCCATGTCTTCGGGAGCCATCTTAATTTGATTATATCCGAAGAAACCATCCATGAAAGAGAAGACTTTATGTTGAGCAGTGTTATCGACCAAGACATCAATATGAGGTAGAGGGAAGTCATCCTTGGGGTTTGCTCTATTCAGATCCCTATAATCTACGCACATACAAACTTTTCTGTCTTTCTTCGGCACCGGAACCACATTTGCGACCCAATGAGGATAAGATGTCACAGATAGGAATCATGCATCAAATTTTTTCATCACTTCAGCTTTTATTTTCTCAGACATATCAGGCCGCATGCGATGAACTCTTTGCTTGACAGGAGGACAATCTTCCTTTGTTGGAAGACGATGAACTACAATGTCAGTATCCAACCCTGGCATATCTTCATATGACCAAGCAAACACTTCCACATAGTCATGTAACATCTGAACCAATCTGCTTTTGACACTGCTTCTTAGGTTGGCGCCAATCTTGACCTCTTTCTTATTTGTCTCGGTACCTAGGTTGATGACTTCAACTGACTCTCCAAGTGGTTGAATAGTTTTTTCCTCTTGCATTAGAAGTCTGGCTAGTTCTCCCGATATTTCACAATCTTCCTTGCTTCGTGTTTGGCTTGGTTAATTGGATGTTCGAAATCATAGTTGATAATAATAGAGTTGTTGGCAATGAGATCCGGAGTGGACGAGGATCTGCAAGAGTGTATGCGTGTGTGTGCATTAAAGATACATGGATATTTGAAAAAGGTATTAAAGAAAAAGAAATACAATGAGGGCAAAAATTCGAATGCAAAAAGTCTAATGGTTTATATTGAATGATCATATGATGAAATAAACATAAATAAAACCCTTAACAAACGGACCATAGTGCCCCGGGCCAGGCATACATCTTAAAATTCGTTATTTAATATTACAGATAAAAGCCTCCTAAATTGATAGAAAGCAAAAAAACAAGTAATTACTCCTAAATGAAGGAGATGGGGACGAAGTCCTTTGCGTGCCAATTGCTGCGCTATGTTGTAGTAGGGTATATCCATTCTTCTAAAGCACATTCATTATCAAAATCCTCCACATTGTTTACTTCATGATTCCAATACGAAGAGGGGGTTTTCCCGCACGAACACGCCTAACTTCTTTCTGAGCCTTGACAGTGAAACTCAACCCACATTTATCTGCTTTGAACAGGATCTCAGGGATTTTCCCTCTGATAGCACAACTTTCATTTTCGACTGCGGCATGAGCATCCTTGGCACGACCTTATTAGCTTTGGGCATGTCGAAAGAAATTTTGGCAGTAGCAACCAAAGGTGGAATAATTTCAAAAGCCTAGCACGGGGTTTCTATAAATTCGCCATCCATCTCCACATATTTGAAATAATTTATATGGCTTACCATGAATTCTTCCTCACCACAAACAGTGACGATCCTCCCCTTGACTGGGTATTTTAGCTTTTGGTGAAGGGTAGATGTTATAGCCCCTGCTCCATGGATCCAAGGGCGACCTAGCAAACATGAGTAAGCAGGACAGATGTACATGATATAAAAGGTAGAGTTGAAAATCTGTGAGCCCACTTTAATTGGGAGATCCACCTCTCCATGAACCACCCTTTTGGACCCATCAAAAGCCCTCACGATAATATCACTTGGCTTCAATACCATTCGTTCACAGTCTAACCGGTCCAAAGCGTCCTTGGGTAGCACGTTTAAAGAAGAGTCGGTGTCAACTAGAACATGTGCTAGGGTAGTTCCCTTACATTCAACAGAAACATGCAAAGCTTAGTTATGGTTCCTTCCAAGTGGTGTCAGATCAGCATCCGAGAACCCCAATCCATTATCGACGGTCAAGCTTGCCACACAATTTTCAAATTGGTCAGTTGTGGTCTCATGAGGTACATGAGCTTTCTTCAATAATTTGATTAATGCTCGGGCATGAGCATCAGAACAAAGTAGCAAAGATAACATGGAGATCTTGGAAGGGGTTTGCCCCATTTGTTCCACTATCTTGAAATCACTCCTCTTTATAATCTTTAAGATTTCATCCATTTCTTGAGTGGAAGGATCCTCAGTAGCAACGTCCTTTGCGGGCACCTCTATCTCAACAGGCGCAACCATTTTCTTTTTACCCCTAATGTCAGCAATAGGTTTGTCAGTAGTGATGCGTATAGGTGTCGTTGTAGCAGTTGGGGGTAAAATATTGGGCGCAAATATTCTCCCAATTCAGGTCACCTTACTAGAGCCAGTAATATTACCAATGTCATCAGCCTTGTTTACTTTAATCCAAGCATCTTACTTTATTCCATGGTAATACACTTCAACACCGTAGTTCTACAGTACTGCTTTGTTGGACAAGTGCGGAATTTTCCCAAGGGCAGTAATTATCAGAGGAGAAATTGTCGGTTCATTTGAAATCCTGATAGGACCCTTTGAGGAGATCCTAAGAGGCTTGTTTGAAATTATTATGAGAGAGAGGTCTTCAATCTTATCGGTCAAACTTTTGACGGACGAAATTTTCTCAAATAGGATCTCATGACTATTCATCAGGCGTTGAACGCCTTCTTTCAGCCATTTGCATTCGTTAATTTGTTTGGCGCAGAAATCACAATCTTTCAATCAGTTAGGGAAAACTGCTGCTCTAATCAAATTCTTTTTGACAACAGTTAAAGGAATAGTTAGATCTTCGACGGAGGGAACAAAAATAGTGTCTTCAATTGCATTGACACCCTTGCCATGGTTTGGCATTGGTGCCGTTATAACATTGGGAACTGTAGGCGGATCAAATTCGATTGTCTTGTTGTCTATTAGATCTTGAATTTTGCTCTTCAGCGCCCAACATTGATCGGTCTCATGCCCGGGACTATTTGAATGACATGCACACTTGGTATTCAGATTGTATTTAGGTGAGGAAGTGTTCGGATTGGATGGAGGATCACGCAGTGTCACCAAGTTGGCCTTTAACAGGTGTTGTAAGGCTTGGGAAAACGACATGCCTATCCTTGTGAATTGTCTTCGTGGAGCCTCAAATCGTTGATGATTGGAAGATTGTCTTTGAACAGGAGTCTGGTTGGAAATCAGAACAACATTAACGGATGGACGATTATCCTTCTTGGTACGGGCCTTTGCCCTATACACAACATTAGTTTCTTTCTTCCTAGTGAAGGGTTTCTTTAAGGGGTTGGAGGTGGAAGCAGATTCCATAGGGATTTTCCCATTCTTGATACCACTTTCGACCCTTTAACTGGTTAGGATCAGCTCGATGAAACCGGACAAAGAACACCCAACCAATAAGTTGAAAAATGGGCCAGATAACATACCCAAAAACATATCAATTTGTTCCCTGTAAGTTAATGGTGGTTGGACCCTACTGGTAAGATCCCTCAACTTCTGGGTGTACTCTTTAAATCCCTCATTTTTACCCATCGTCATGTCTTGTAGTTGAACTCTAGATGGCGCCAGGTCGGCATTGTATTGCTATTGTTGATAAAAAGCAGTGGCCAAGTCTTCCTAGGTGTGAATACGGGAACCCTCCAATTGGTAAAACCACTCTAGTTAAGTCCCAGCCAAGCTTTCTTGAAAGAAATGGACCTAGAGTTTCTTGTCGGTGGTGTGCGGCTGTATTTTGCACACGTAAGATTTCAGATGAAACTTTGGGCAGGAGACTCCGTCATATTTAATGAAGACTGGTATCTTGAATTTATGGGGAATGAAAAACCCCGATATTAAACCCAAATCATCAAAATCCAAACCAGGAATGGCTTAAATCTTAACATCCTTCATTCTATCCTCTAGTTGTTTGTACTTATCATCGGCATGAGGATACTGCTCGTCAAAATAGTCTTCATCATCAGACACTCGATCATTGACACACCCAGCCCGGGTGCTCCTTGCTTCTTCAGCTTGACTTTCGTCTTCCTCAGACGAATCTTCCACTACCGACATCTGGTGGATCAAATCTCTGAATCTTTTACCCATGTGTAGCAACTGGTTTTTAAATCAGAGCCACCATTATTAGTTTTTATCCTAGGGAAGGGAACCTAACAGAAAACCCTAATTCGCAGATAGAGATTCTAGGTTTCGGACTCAATTAGACGAAAGGAGGGTGTTAGGCACCTTTCATCTATCTTGTTCACAAGGATATTAGACCCTAGGTATAGGTTTGGGATAAACAGGGTTTTAAGTTTTAATTAGCAAGACTCGCAACGATTTTAGATCGTATGCCTACGTATCCTCTTATGAGAAATCAGAGTCCCAATTCGTAGTTCGGATGGGTTGGTGTTTTTTAAGGGGTTTTCAAACATATTTTGAATCACTTCGCACTCGGTCGAGAGTGGTGATTGCGGAGATCTTGACTGAGTATGTAGTAAGACAAAACTAGTTTGAAACCCTTTTGCAAAAACAAGTGATTAATTTAGTTTATTGTGAAAAATAGTTTGATGATTGATTTGTATTTTTTAATTGTATTATTTGTAAAAATATCTTAGTTAATGCATGATAAAAATATTTAATGCAAATAATATATAAAATAATATGTACATGAATTTTGAGTAAAATAATTTATTTGCTAATATGATAATATCTGCATATAATAAATAATAATAATAATAATAATAATAATAGATAAAATATGATAATAAAAATTAATAATAATAATTATTATTATAAATGAAAAAAAAAGATAAATAATAATGATAATAAGAATAAAATATAGTATATAAAAAATAATATAAAAGAAATAATAAAAAATTATAATAATTTTAAGTAAATCTGGGGGGGTGGGGGGGGGGGGGGGGGGGGGGGGGTGTTGCGTTTCCTTGTTGATAAGTAAAAAGGGAGGTGCCTAAAGGAAATTTTGCTAAGCCCATTACCACTGGCTGGACAGGGGGGTGCGAATCGTTTCATGGTTTTAGTAATTACAGGCAAGGGGGTGCGAAAAGAGTGGGCTAGGCCCAAACACGTTTTTTTTTGGAATGGCCTGACTAATTGCGTATGTGATGGTGCATGAAGCTTATAGTGGACTTGGCCTTACGGCCGTCCAAAATGGATCAAACAGACAAAATTGAAGGCGCGTGATGTTACAGTAAACACGCGTGTACAGAGTAACAAAAGAACATAATATTTTGTTCTTCTTTTTTTTTATCATTTCATTATTCACTTTCTCTTCCCTACTGTTCTCTCTCTCGTTCCTCACAAACCTTTCCTCTTATTCAAACCCTAGCCCTGAAATTACATCACCACGGCGGCTCTACCAAACCCCACACACGAACCCGACCACCCCAAAACCCCCCAAATCAAAAAATCAAAAAGAAAACAAGAGCTAAGTGTTTTACCCTCTGCGATATTGCTTTCTGACTTTCAATTTTTGGTCTGACTCGGGTGCTAATCTGTCATTCTCCTTCTCAATTTGTAGGTTGCAGTAGCAAGGGAGCTTGAAGTGGACGGCGTTGGTTCAACTACACGATTAGGGTTTCTGATCCAGAAACTCTAATCGTGTCCTCTTTTGGTCTTCAGCGACAAAGGGGTTTGTTCGTCATTCTTCCCTCCGTTCCTCTTTTAATCTTTCGTCTCAGAATCTGTTTATTCTCCCCCCCTTTTCGTTTATGTATTCCAGTATTTATAGATTTTTAGGAATTTTAGGTTTTTTCTATTTTGTTGTTACAATTAGATCAGAGATAAGTTAGGGATTAGATTGTTGTAGATTTGATTTTCTAATCTGCAAATGAGATTAGTTTTCTGTAATATTTGGATTTCGCAAAAGTATTAGTTCTGTATATGATTCAGTTTGATACTGTAATTGATATTTGCATTGGGGATTTGATTTCCAGATTTGTAAAGATTTGATGAAGATTAGTTTTGTAAGATTTGATACGAGATTTGATTGAATATTCTGTATATTTTTTACATTTATTTAGATTGAAATTCTGAGATTTAGTATGTAATACAAATTGATTTTATTTGTTTTAAATCTGAATAGTATTTGTTAACTAAACCATGCACGTTTTTTGTAAATTGGTACAGTAACCAAATTGGGCTTTGTGCTAAATTGGCCTTTGAACTGGGCCTTGTACTGATTTCTATGTTTTTTTGCAAGATTTTAAAATCTATACAGTACCCGTTAATTGGATAGGGTGCCCACTAGATCAATAACAGTTTCTTTTTTTGTTTTGCAAACAACAATTCCCCTTTCTTTTTGGATACGCATTGGGCCTAATAGGCCTTGTGCAACAAATTTCTTTTTTTTTTCAAAAGCTCTTTATTAAATGTCTAATAAAAATGTATTAAAAAAAATCCTTTTGATAATAAACAATAAAATAACTTATAACCACGATGTAATAACAACAGACAAAAGTTTACTAATACCATTTTTCTTTTATAAAACAAAAACAGTAATAACAAAACTGACAAATGGGCTAATAACGCTCTTAATGGGCCCGCAGTTTGTAACTTCAACCCATTTATTTATTATTCAAACCCCAAAAGAGGTGGGCCAAATGCAATGGGCTCGTTTATTGAAACTTCACCTCCCGTTTTACTAACAGCCACTTGAATGTAAATGGGCTTAAATACTTAACTCTAAATTAATAGCAAATTAAAGCTAAGTAGTTTTAATAAACTAATAATTTATTAATTTCTCAGGCAATTTTTTATCTTCGAATTGCATGGGCCATTGGCCAACATGCCCCACGGACGGGTTTATGAGTCTTTCCGATTTAGAAAGCCCCATTAAAATACACCCCCTAATCGTCTTGGATAGAGATGGGCCATCAGATACTGCTGTACCATCTTTAATTAAATATTTTTTCTTTCTTAATTTCGAAAAATAAAATCATCGAGGTAGGACAAATTTGGGGTACGACAGCTGCCCCTATTCAATTATCTTTCAATCGAATAGCGTGAGAAAACTCGAGTCTTTCACATTCTGATTAGAGGTTTATTGAATACTTGAAGTATCCCAAAATTTGTCCGACAAACATAAGGTTACACTGATATAGCATACCCTTATGAGTCTCAATGAATTAGGCAAAGCTGATGATATATCGCTTACCTGGGTTTGATAACGAGGTAGCAGATAGTATTTTATCTTAAAAATGCAGTTTCACATGTGATGGTTTGTTTACCCCTTTAATACTTGATGGTGCATGGTTGCTTGAAGACTGGGGCCATGGCGCACGACGTCTGAGGCAATGTTTCGAGCATGAACGCATTACGGCTCAGAGGCTGTGTGTTTGAGTTTGGGTAACACATTGTGGCTTAGAGGCAATGTGTTGAGTTTAGGTAATACATTGCGGCTTAGAGTCAATGTGTTACGTTTGTGAGTACATTGCGGCTTAGAGGCAATGTGTTGAGTTTTGAGGATGCATTGTAGCTTAGAGGCAACGTCTTGAGTTTGTGAATACATTGCGGCTTAGAGGAAATGTGTTGATTTTTAAGGATGCATTGCGGCTTAGAGGAAATATGTTGATTTTGTGGGTACATTGCAGCTTAGAGGCAATGTGTTGAGTTTTGAGGATGCATTGCAGCTTAGAGGCAACGTCCTAAGTTTGTGAATACATTGCAGCTTAGAGGCAATGTGTTGAGTTTTGAGGATGCATTGCGGCTTAGAGGCAACGTGTGGATCTGGATAATACATTGTAGCTTAGAGGCAATGTGTTTTAGTTTGCGAGTTCATTGCGGCTTAGAGGCAACGTGTTGATCTGGATAATACATTGCGGCTTAGAGGCAATGTGTTTGAGTTGGATAATATATTGCGGCTTAGAGGAAATATACTGAGTTTTGCGAATACATTGTGGCTTAGAGGAAATGTGTTTCAGTTGGATAATATATTGCGTCTTACAGGCAATATGCTGAGTTTTCTTTTGTTGTTGCATGAATACTTAGGTAAATAGTTGAACGCGTCACGACATGGAAACTTAGTGAAGGGTTGGATCGCGGGAGAAGTATTTGGTTAATGGACCCTTGGATGAATGAATCTAGGGTAACATTGTTTGTTTTCTGCATGATACATGCATATAATGTCTGATATCGAGATGTTTGGATATACACGAAATGTATGATGTTTGACATTGATGTGGAACCCTGGATGTATGCGTATTGTATGCGTATTGCATGCAAGAATATGATGTGTATGTATTTTTGGATATGCCAGATGTATGTATGTATGAAATATGCGTAAGATGTACGTATGCCTTGAAACATTGTGAAGACTATCTTTGTCATTCTCTCCCTTAAACCATTGGGTCAGATTTACCGATCCTTGGTGTTGTACGTTGTCGTAGCATTGTTGATTTTGAACACAGGGGACAACGCTAGCAAAGTTTGAATGTTGATTTTGTATTGTGAGAGCATGGACGTAGACGTAGACATAGGTAATGGCCTATGAGTAGATTTGTATGTTGTAAGCGCGGGCGTAGACGTATGTATTGGCATATCTGTTGTCTCTGTAAGAGCAGGCGTAAGCTTAGACCTTGTGTCGTAAGTCAGGCATAGGTGCTAACATGGATGTAAACTTTGTGTTGGGATATGTATAAATTTTGTATCGTTAAGTGCAAGCATAGGCGCAAACATGTGCGTGGATGTAAACTTCGTGTACAGACGCGTAGATATGCATAGGTATAGGCGTAGAAATGTGTATTAATTTTTTGTGTTGCAAGACGTAGGAGTAGCTATGTGCATGGACGTAGACGTGGATTTTCCCTCGATATTTTTCTAACCAAAATGTTTTTCGGTATTTTATCAAATGCTTTTATTCTGTTAATTCCCCACAATGATTTCAAGACAATATTCACAAGTAATAATCCTAGTATTTTGTAAACAAATCTGAGAAAAGAAAAACATATTTCGAAAGATATAAAGAAAACAAATGTTTTATTGATATGCCTCAGAGTAGGCGAAAATACAAGATGCAATTCCTAGAAAGAGGTAATTACAAAAAGTTTTAAACAGTAAATGGCAATGAAAAATGATAATCGCTACTGTTGTTCCCCCATATCTTTTGATGATCTTATCTCATTCGCTTCTGAGTTATACAATACCAAACTATCCTTCCCCTTGTGGTTCGTAGTCGTAGATCTTTAGATCGCAGTCTATTTATTCTTTATTTCTTTGTAGGAAATCCCTAACTTTTTCCTGGATTTCCCTTACGGGTTTTCAATCCACCGGGATAATTTTCTTGTTATATGCCCCTAATTTTTCCCCGGATCACCCTTTAGGGTTTTCGATCCACTGGGACACTCCTTTTTGCCTAAGTCGCCCTTTTAGGGTTCGATCTTAGCGAGCTTTTTATACATAGTATTTTTTGACTGCGTCTGAATTGGCCGGATGCGGTAGTTCTTCCACATCCGTTGTTGTGAGGATGAGACCACCTCTGGAGAATGTTGTTTTGACTACATATGAACCTTCGTAGTTTGGTGTCCATTTACCGCGTGAATCGAGGCGAGGTAGTAGAATCTTCTTGAGCACTAGACCCCATTCCTTGAATAATCGAGGGCGTACTTTCTTGTCAAAGGTCATCTTCATTCTCTTTTGATGTAACTGACTATGACACAAAGCCGTCAATCGTTTTTCTTCAATAAGGTTTAGCTGGTCAAGTCGAGTCTGCACCCACTCTGCTTCTTCCAGCTTTGTTTCCCTCAGGACTCAAAGTGATGGTATCTCAACTTCCACCAGGAGTACTGCCTCCATGCCATATACTAGTGAGAAAGGAGTCGCACATGTCGATACGCATACAGAGGTGCGATAACAATGTAGGGCGAAGGGAAGCATTTCGTGCCAATCTTTGTATATCTTTACCATTTTCTAGATGATCTTATTGATATTTTTGTTGGCTTCTTCGACGGCCCCATTCATCTTTGGTCTGTACAGTGAGGAATTATAATGCTCGATTTTGAAGTCATCGCACAGTTCCTTCATCATCTTGTTGTTTAAATTAGACCTGTTATCTGTGATTATCCGGCTTGGGACACCATACCTTCATATGATGTTCTGTTTGATGAAGCGTGTGACCACTTGACTTGTTACGTTGGCGTAGGATGTTGCTTCTACCCACTTGGTGAAGTAGTCGATGGCTACCAATATAAAGCGGTGTCTGTTGGATGTTTTCGGCTCGATCATGCCAATCATATCAATTCCCCACATTGAAAATGGCCAAGGGGAGCTCATGACGTTCAAAGGAGTCGGTGGTACGTTTATCTTGTCGGCATAGATCTGACATTTATGACACGTCTTCGTGTAATGATAACAATCAGCTTCCATTGTTAACCAGTAATACCCTGCTCGCAGAATCTTTCTAGCCATGGCGTGCCCATTTGTATGGGTTCCAAAAGTGCCTTCGTGGATTTCTCTCATGAGCATGTCTGCTTCTTTCTTCTCTACACATCTGAGTAGTACCATGTCGTAGTTTCTTTTGTATACCACTCTGTGATCGGTGGATCTGGAACTGACTGTTTAACGCTGGTTCGCGAAATGTCGCGGTAAGCAAGAGTCGCCACCGTCTTTTATTTTCTCCAAATGGAAAGGACAAAAGCACAGAAAAATTCCTTATAGAGATTGCTCTCGGTTCGGGAGGTAGGTTATAGAAAGGGAAGGTGTTAGCACCCTTTCTATCCATGGTTATCCATGGGCTCTTAGATACTTGCTCATTGTGTTTTCAAAAATGGTTTGTTTGCTTTTCAACTGTGGGTTTTAAAAAAGTTTCTTTGAAAATTTCAGTTCGACTCTTGTATCGGTCCTCAAGAGTGTTTGAAAGATTGCTTTCGAAAGCTTTTTGAAAAGGTGTTGGTGTGAAAAGTATTTTTGATTTGTTTTTGAGATTTAGAGCAAGTATCTACGAGAACCTACCTACCCTAAGGAATTCGTCTGTGTAAATGTCCTTTAAAGTAGTTCCATCCCACCATTGAGAGGTAGGTAGCACCACCGTTGGAGGTGTTCGGGTCAATTCGAGGTTCGGGACATGGTGATCACCAGAGCAATGGGAAGACACCTTAGAAGCTACCCTCATGCCAGGTTCCTGGATCATGAGGACTTACTAAGACATCCTCTACTCTACGATCACCTTTCGAGGCAAGGCAACAGTGAGGCGTACCCTAGGGGTGGTGTGTGATTTGTGTGTCATGTTCAGTTATTTTGTCTTATTCATGTCAAGGTGATCTATGCGTTTGTTTTTATTTAGACATTCATTCTTGCTTGCAATTATTAACAGTTAAAAAAGTTGCGGAAATTAAAGTTCCTAAACTATTACAAAGGCGTGGGTCCACATCGCCAAATTAAAATCCAGGACTCGATTTGACAAAAAATAAAGAACTAAAGTGCGAGAAATATAAAATGTCCGAGTTACATGGCTTTGGGAGAAGTACATAAATAATTTAGAAGAAAAAGAAATAAATACGCGAATTGAATTAAAACTGGAAACGAGGGCGTTGGACCCCTTTTAATGAAATTAAATTATTATTTATAAATTAATTCAATTAAAATAAAAAGAGAAATTATTTTTAAGGTTTTCGTATTTATGGTTTTTTTTAATGAGAATTAAATGAAATTAACTAATTAACCCTATTCTACAACTTTTATTTATTAAGAAAAACCTATTAAAATTTAAACCTAAAATTAAATTAATTAATTAATGACAATTTGATTTTATGAAAATAAATAATTAATTATTAGTGAAAAGAAAAGAAAAAAGGATAAAAATTAATTAAAACCCTAATTCTACCAATTCTAAGTTTATAAAAATAATATTAAGATTTAAACCTAAATTAAAACTAAAATCAATTAATGATGTTTATTTACAAAAAATAACATTAAATAAAAATATTTATTTTTTGTCTCTTTTCTGATTTTATATTGTTTTTTATGTTTTTTATGAAAATATTAAATTAAAGGAATTAATATAAAAAAAACAATAATTGAAATAAATAAACTAATGAAAAAATATGAAAGAGAGTGCAAACCTAGGGGGGTCTGTCCCCAAATGGGAGGTGAAGTCCAGTAATCAGGCCCATTAAGCCTTTGGCCTGTTTGACTTTTGCGCTGGCATGGAGCTCCATTGACTAACGTATACGGTGTCCATCAGATCTGGGCTTTTGGATTAAGATCATGAGACATGTGGCATGGCTGGATGGTGAGTTATATGGTGGTCTTCAGGGGAGATGCTGCATGCAATTATATTAAAACAAAATATGTGAATAAAGCGTGGGGACCTGGGGATCGAACCCAGGTCCCAGGTATTGCCAACCAGATGCCTTGCCAGTTGAACCAAGCGCGCGTTTTGATTAGATAATAACAAACAACTAATATATGACAAAACAATGGTTAGTGGGGCTTTTAGCGCGAAAATTTAAATGGACCAATCGCTGCCTTACACTTCATCATCTTCTTCATGGTTTGTATTTCCCTGAAACATAAACAAGAATTAGCAACGGTTTTGAACCGTCCCCAAAATACACCATTTTTGAAAATAGCGATTAGCTCCTGGAGTCACATAAATTAGGCGCGAGGGGCGTGTCCAAATCGTCCAAGCACGCTGAGTTGAATGGCCTAGGTCTCACGTGCTAATTTTTCCTTAACTAAGAAACCCTAATTCAAGGTTCTGAAAACCCTAGCACATATCCATGGTGAAATCGTGCACAATGCCTAAAAACTCAATTAGATCATGTGGTTAGTTTCGTAGTGAGTCAAATAACATAAATCAAATATTAAAAATTATAGAAAACGTATGAATCATGATGCAAGAATGCAAAAAAAATTTATGTACAGGGCACCATTATTCTCACGTTTCTTGGTGTTAGGATGGATGGTTTTGATTTGAAAACCTTCCTTGAAGCCTCAGGAAGGTAATGGAACAAATCTTTTGGCTTGAATCGACCTGTATCCTAGTTTTCAGTATTTGACTTTTCTTGAAAAAAATGCAAACTTGTTGGTCAGGTTCTTGCGCAGCTGGGACGTTATATGCATTAGGGTTAGCATCAATATATACATGTGAATGATTAGGGTTGGTTTTTTGTCCAAAGAATCCATGAATTGAAGGAATCAATCTTTGATTTTTATGCCATAATTTTCCAATCTTTTTCAAGCATATTTGGTCTCAATCATATCCAATCACCATAATTCCTTCCAAATCTGATCATACACGAAATCTTAAGCCTATTCCATGCACAAAAAGATTTAAAACATTAGGTTTAGTATTTTTCACCTATTTATTTTAATTAAATGAATTATTAATAATTAAAAATCCAAATAAATAAATAAAAATGATAAAAAACTTCCCTTTGGGCCAAATGGTCGTGCACATGCCTTGGATGATGAATTGTGGAAGAAAAAGAGGCCCATTAGCATTTTTAGGTCATTTGAAGCAATGTTGACTTTTCAAAATATCCAAATATTTCCCAATTTCCACAAGGCATAACTTGCTCAATTTTTAAGCTTTGCTCATGTTCTTGGACATTTTGGAAAGGTCTTGAAGTCCTCTAACCAATGCCTTTGGTCCCATGTCATTTTTATTTACCAATCTCAAGTTATGGCCCTTGACTTAAAGTCCCTTTTTGTTGACTTTTGAAAATGACCTATAATGTTGAAATTGATAACTTTTTGTGAGAGCATTTCTTGGACTTGAAGTGTGAAGAGGAGTTGTAGGAAATGTCTTTCTCTTCAAAATGAGCTTTGGATGGAATTTTTCTGATAATCCATGTGGAAGTTATGCCCTGGTCAAGTTACAGTTGACTTTTTCAACTATCCAAATATGGAAACTTTTGCATCTTGATGATTTTTGAGCCAAGCTTTGAGAATCATGATCAAGCATTGATCAAATGATGTTTGTGGCTTCAAAATGATATGTTGACCAAAAATTTGAACTTTTGACTGTCAAATGACCATTTTGCCCCTACAGTTGACTGTAGTGCAATTAGGGTTTTTGACTGTGCAATTTTGTGCTGTAAGTCTTGAAACTTGGCATGAGGATGCTTGACCATGTTTGTAGGCATGTGGGACTTGTTTGGACCCTTGGAAACTTCATTTTCTTTGTCAGAACCAAAACCCTAATTTTGACTGTTAGGAGGCCCTTGAACTGTGCAACCCTTGGGGAGATTTTGAAGCTTTGACTTTGCAATTCTTGAAGAATATGGGAGGGCAAATTTTGGGGTACAACAGTTGCCCCTGTTCAATCTTCTTAAACCTGAGGATGCAGATTGGCTGACGGGCCTTTCGTGATCCGAAGGTGGAAGATGATTGAACACTAGAGTGCCCAGAAATTTGCGCTCACATAGTAGTGTGATGATGGGAATGGGCTTGTAGATGCCATTTGGAGATTTGATGGATAAAATGATGGGCTTATAGATGCCATGCTAAGAGGTGATGGATAGGTGGATGGGCTTATAGATGCCATCTGGATGTTGATCGCATAAGAGATTCCTTAGCGAGAACTTGCGTACCTGCAAAAGAAAAATGATTACCTGACCTGTTACAGGAGCTGGTCTTCAAACTCTTCGTATAGACGTGTCCTGACTGGTTACAGGAGCTGGATCTGGATCTTCAAAAGGTGATGAATGAACCAGGGATGGTTACTATCTCAACAGGAACGGTGAGAGAACCTTGGATGACTACTACCTCAACAGGATCGCTGAGAGAATCCGGGGACGATTACTACCTCCGCAGTAACGGGGAGAGAACCATAGGCGACTTCAACCTCAACAGTAATCATTTAGAGAATCTTGGGTGACTTCAACCTCAACAGTAATCATTGAGAGAATCTTGGGTGACTTCAACCTCAACAGTAATCATTGAGAGAATCTTGGGTGACTTCAACCTCAACAGTAATCATTGAGAGAATCTTGGGCGACTTCAACCTCAACAGTAATCATTGAGAGAATCTTGGGCGACTTTAACCTCAACAGTAATCATTGAGAGAATCTTGGGCGACTTCAACCTCAACAGTAATCATTGAGAGAATCTTGGGCGACTTCAACCTCAACAGTAATCATTGAGAGAATCTTGGGACAAGTATCAGAAGGTAGCCATATCCGGGTCACATCTGAACTATATCTAGAAGGAAATCTGGAAGAAGTATCAGAACGTCGCCATATCTGGTTCACATCTGGACTATATCTAGAAGGAAATCTGGAAGAAGTATCAGAACGTTGCCATATCTGGTTCACATCTGAACTATATCTAGAAGGAAATCTGGAAGAAGTATCAGAACATCGCCATATCTGGTTCACATCTGGACTATATCTAGAAGGAAATCTGGAAGAAGTATCAGAACGTCGCCATATCTGGTTCACATCTGAACTATATCTAGAAGGAAATCTGGAAGAAGTATCAGAACGTCGCCATATCTGGTTCACATCTGGACTATATCTAGAAGGAAATCTGGAAGAAGTATCAGAACGTTGCCATATCTGGTTCACATCTGAACTATATCTAGAAGGGGTTGCGATAGTTGATAGTAATCATCTTTGTATTGCCCTTTCCTGAAAAGGCAAAGCATTAGTTGTATGCAAGATCATGATGCATGAACTGCATGATTTCAAGATGTCCTCAAAATTGATGAAATTTGTAAGATGTGATGCGTACATGCATGCTATAATGATGTATGGAAATGTGATATTTATGAATGTATGTTTTTCGTCTAGGAAAGTAAATCCTTGACGGGTGCCGGGAAGTCATATCCTGGGCTGATGTGAAGAATAGATTTTTGCTTCCGCTGGGGATGATAGTTGCAAGAATACCGGTTGGAGAAGATAACTCCGTTGGGAAATAAACTTGGCGAATGGATTACTCTGCAGGGAGAAAAGTACTCTAACGATCTTGCTGGGAAGCAATACTCTGTGGGGAGAGGGATACTTTGCTGAAATGTTGGTGGTAACTTCACTGGGGATACCATTGTTATGTTGGAAGTGTTAATAGACTTCGCTGGGGGTAAGACGACTTCGTCGAGGACGCTCTTTCCGTGGCTTTTGGCTGAGGATAACCCAGTTATATCCTGGTAAGGAAATAACTCTTTGAATAAAGCCGGGGGACGCGTTCGTGCTCTGCGAGGATAAGCTTCCAGAATCTACTGGGGATAAGCTTACTGCTTGGGGAGATGGATTCCAACTTTCCTGGGGAACTAGATTGGACTCTCCTGGGGAAGTTTGAACTGTATTGGTTATGTTCTTCAACGGAACTTACCTTGATACCTTGGAGGACAGAACAATCAGATTGCTTAGACAACTCTTTATTGCCCCTGTTTCTGATGTGGGAGAGGATACCTGTGGGAGTAACTGACAAATCTTCTGGTAGGCAAGTGGCGAGATGCCGGGACATAGTCGTACGCTTTGATCCCTAAATTTTGCCTGGACCGCCCTTTCGGGTTTTCAGTCCACCGGGATACCCATTTTTGCCCAAGCCGCCTTTTCAGGTTTTCGACTTGTCGGGTGTACAGATTTTTTCATTTTCCCTTATTTTTGCCCGAACCCTTTTGGTTCGCCGGGAAGCCCTTATTTTTGCCTAGGTGTGTCAACCTAGCGGGTCTTTGATTGTGCGTAGTATTTTTTTTCGACTATGTCCATGCTCTCAGAATGTAGGGAGTTGCCCCTGTTAGCAGTGTTTTGTCATGCCACCAGAAGGTGTTTGATCGTGCAAGATTTGTTGCTGGAATGCCCCCAAGTGACTCAGGCGGAGATTTTCCCCAGGCTATTTTGGCCTTTGAGAGATTCTCCGAATCTTGATTGGATTGCCCCAGATGATGGACCATGATCATGCCCTTCCCCTTGATTGGAAGTGCCTTTGTTCACTAGGTATTCATCGTGCGAATTTCCCTGCTGTTCAAACAAATAGTCATATGCAAACAAACGTTATATCAAAAATGTAACACTTATGTCTGTCTTGAAGATTTTGAAAATGCATTCTTTTTCATAAAACAAGTTAATGTTTGTAAAACGTGATGTCAACTCTGTATTTACCGTAGGCCTTAAGGAGTCAGGATACCTTTCGTGACAGTATGCTTTCGAACTAACCCATGCTTCAGCTAGGACTTTTAAGGGTTATAACGTGGCCTGGTTCACGGTTCAAGAAACAAAGGATAAAGGCTCAAATTATTTGTACCCACCCGCTCTTCGTGATGTTCTCCAAACCTAAACTCAGTTGATCATACGTTAGACCTTGTTTGAGTCTTTGCTCTGATTTTCCGGTGATGATTCGGATGTTGATAACTTATTTTGAATAGGCAGTCATTCTTTTTTTGTTTAGGGTTTGTAAGACCTCTTTCTTGACTGATTTTTTGTTATCCCTTTCTTTTTTGCCTGAACTGTTTCCTTTTTTGGAATTACAGTCAGCGGGATGCCCCAGTTTCGTAAGTCTCCTTCATGGATTTTGACTTAATGGGTTTTTTATTTTTGAGATAAGGACTGCCTTTCTTTATTGATTATTCGGAACCATCACTGTCTTTCTTTTGTTTTGTAAGGACCTCTTTGGTGCCATTCGTTATGCACTTGGATCAACTGAGAGACTACCCTGCCCCAGGTTATGATTAAGGGTTTTAAATTTCGAAAAGAAAAACTCCTACTTCTTTGGCTCAGAGGGGTTGACGAGGGATTATCATCCTTATAACTCCAGTGTTTAGGGGTTGAAACAATGCCTGTACCTCATCAGCGGGGTCTGTTCAAAAGCATACTGTGAAGATCGTGGTACCGTTTTCGTCATCCTCCCTCAAGAGGCTTAGAATTATTAAGCTAGAGTTGATCATCACAAAAAAATGAAAAGAATTTTGAATATAATGAAAACAATTGTATTAATTCCCAAAACAGACATATGTGATGCATTGATAGAATAAAAGAGTTTGCTATGACATTAATTGTTTGTATAAGCAAAGAAAAATACAACTAGGAAATTCAAATAAACAAAAGGTCTTCAATGATTGGGCAACGGAGCAGTGATTATGTTCGGAGTCTCAGGCACTTCAAACTGAATCTCTCCGGCGTCGATCATGTCTTGAATCTTGTTCTTGAGAGGCCAGCAGTTGTCCGTAGTATGCCCCGGGCTATCAGAGTGGTAGGCACACCTCTCATTAGGATGGTAGTTCGGAGCAGAAGTGTTCGGATTCCGAAGAGGAGCCCTTAAGATGATCAGCCCTGCCTTCAACATTTGTTGTAGTGCTTGATCCAGCGACATGTTGATCTTGGTGAATTGTCGTTTCTCCTTGCGCTGCTGCCCCTGTCCTTGTTGAGCAGGTCTAGGATTGGAGATCTGGGTTGCCCCTACCTCATGACGGCTCTTTTTACCATGCACAACATTGGACTCTTTCTTTCCATGATGAGGCTTTTTATCAGAAGGTGCAGCCTCTTGAATCTTCCCAGACCTGATGCCAGCTTCTATTCGCTCTCCAGTCAAGATAAGATCTGTGAATCCAGCAGACGAATTCCAAATCAGGTGGTTGTAGAATGGACCAGACAGGGTCCCCAAGAACATGTCCACAAGTTCACGGTCAGTCAGCGGTGGTTGTACCCTACCGGCCAGGTCTCTCCATTTCTGTGCATACTCTTTAAAACCTTCTCCCGATCCTAGCGACATACCCTGGAGTTGGGTACGCGTAGGAGCGAGGTCGGCATTGTACTGATACTGCTTGTAAAAAGCAGTAGCCAACTCCTCCCAGTTACGAACCTTGGTTCCATCCAGCTGATAGAACCATTCGAGATGAGTCCCTGAAAGACTTTCCTGGAAGAAGTGGATCCACAAGTTCTTGTCCACAGTATACGGTTGAATCTTCCGTACATAAGACTTGAGATGCAGCCTGGGACAGGATGCCCCATCGTACTTAGCAAAAGAGGGTGCTTTGAATTTATGTGGGATCACCACACCAGAAGTTAGACCCAAATCTCCGAAATCCAAACCAGGTACTTGTTGAATTTCCATTGCATTCAGCCGGTCTTCCAACTGCTTGTACTTGTCTTCAGCAGGAGGGTATTGTTCGTCGTTGAAATCTGTCTCGTTGTCGGAGACCACTGGACTGGGAACCCTTTCCTCCTGATGACT
The DNA here is from genome assembly GCA_948472305.1 of Vicia faba. Taxonomy (NCBI): domain Eukaryota; kingdom Viridiplantae; phylum Streptophyta; class Magnoliopsida; order Fabales; family Fabaceae; genus Vicia; species Vicia faba. Next base: position 1,763,118,879 of record OX451736.1, on the reverse strand, counting down.
GCCTTCCCCAACAGATGGAGTAGTCCTCTCAACTTCATTTTGTGTGCCATTTCCAGGCTTGCGTCTAGGGTTGAACCACACAGTCCTCTTCTTCTCCTTTTTCAAGAGCAGGGTCTTCAGATCTTGTTGCCCCTGGGCCAAATTCATGATCAGCTCTTGGAACTGGGCATTCTGAGCTTGGAGGGCCTTGATGGACTGCTCAGTTGATGATTCAGGATTCATGGCGATCGGCTGAAACAAACAGCGAAGAAGGTAAGCAACCTGTCAAAAGGGTACCTGTAATGCAATGATATGTATGATATGAATGCAATGTTTTCAAGGATCTCTCGGGGTAAACAAGAAGATCGTTAGCATTTGAATTGGTAGCTTGATTGGAGGAACTTCATGTTATTGAGAGTCCTTCTTCAAGGGTCAAAGGCTCACCATATCCAGTGGGTCATAGCCCCTGACAACCTTGGCTAGAGGAAAATAAATCCCCTTTGCCCCTTGTTTAGACATTCTGGTTCATCATGACCTGCATCACAAGCCCTTGAGATCCTTGAAATGGGTTAGGATGTATGCAATGGTATGCAATGGTATGATGTCATGCTATGCATGGGGTAACGTAAGTGACCCTGTTATGAGCCCCAATTAAGGACTATAAACAAACCCTGCAAGAAACTCAGTATACTTTGTTATGAGTCCCAATTAAGGACTATAAACAACCTGCAAGAAACTTAGTAAACCCTGTTATGAGTCCCCATTAAGGACTATAAACAAAACCTGCAAGTAGCTTATATGTCAGATAACAAGCATGCAAGTAGTCAAGTACGAAGGCACACAAGTCACACAAGGGAGGCCCTTAGAGTTTAGGCCAGCATGGGGTCTGGGTAGTACCCTCTTGAAGTTGGTGGGTTCAACCTGTCCTATTAGAAGTAACCGGGTTCTAAGGGTCCCAATATCACTGGATTACTTTCATTGTTCATCGTTTCGATTTAGCCACTGAACTGGCGACCGAAATATTCCAGGAAAGCAACCCTCAATTGAGTGTAGTATCGAGTATCAACCAACCTCGGACTGCACCAAAGTCAGTTATCTCACTACCCTAAAGAGGCCAAGATTGTCCAATTAAGGTTCCTAAGGTCAGTTGATGCTTCACGACACCACGCGGAGGCCCCGTACTCTCCTTGACTGAACTCAAGGGTTACCGGTACACACCAAAGTGCCACATCAACGTAGCAGACTGTTTCAACCATGTTGGTATACCCCGCACAGTTCCCTCACAGCCTTGTTGCTACTTTCTAAGAAGGTATCCCCCAGATCCGGGTTAGGATCTATAGAACTCCCAAGACAGTCCCACAATTTAAAGCACACAAGGAAAGCAATTGAAAACACAGTTATGAACTAACCCTAAGGTACACCTCACTTTAAGTAAATGTCCCCAGCAGAGTCGCCAGTTCTATGATTGGTGGATCTGGAACTGACTGTTTAACGCTGGTTCGCGAAATGTCGCGGTAAGCAAGAGTCGCCACCGTCTTTTATTTTCTCCAAATGGAAAGGACAAAAGCACAGAAAAATTCCTTATAGAGATTGCTCTCGGTTCGGGAGGTAGGTTATAGAAAGGGAAGGTGTTAGCACCCTTTCTATCCATGGTTATCCATGGGCTCTTAGATACTTGCTCATTGTGTTTTCAAAAATGGTTTGTTTGCTTTTCAACTGTGGGTTTTAAAAAAGTTTCTTTGAAAATTTCAGTTCGACTCTTGTATCGGTCCTCAAGAGTGTTTGTAAGATTGCTTTCGAAAGCTTTTTGAAAAGGTGTTGGTGTGAAAAGTATTTTTGATTTGTTTTTGAGATTTAGAGCAAGTATCTACGAGAACCTACCTACCCTAAGGAATTCGTCTGTGTAAATGTCCTTTAAAGTAGTGCCATCCCACCATTGAGAGGTAGGTAGCACCACCGTTGGAGGTGTTCGGGTCAATTCGAGGTTCGGGACATGGTGATCACCAGAGCAATGGGAAGACACCTTAGAAGCTACCCTCATGCCAGGTTCCTGGATCATGAGGACTTACTAAGACATCCTCTACTCTACGATCACCTTTCGAGGCAAGGCAACAGTGAGGCGTACCCTAGGGGTGGTGTGTGATTTGTGTGTCATGTTCAGTTATTTTGTCTTATTCATGTCAAGGTGATCTATGCGTTTGTTTTTATTTAGACATTCATTCTTGCTTGCAATTATTAACAGTTAAAAAAGTTGCGGAAATTAAAGTTCCTAAACTATTACAAAGGCGTGGGTCCACATCGCCAAATTAAAATCCAGGACTCGATTTGACAAAAAATAAAGAACTAAAGTGCGAGAAATATAAAATGTCCGAGTTACATGGCTTTGGGAGAAGTACATAAATAATTTAGAAGAAAAAGAAATAAATACGCGAATTGAATTAAAACTGGAAACGAGGGCGTTGGACCCCTTTTAATGAAATTAAATTATTATTTATAAATTAATTCAATTAAAATAAAAAGAGAAATTATTTTTAAGGTTTTCGTATTTATGGTTTTTTTTAATGAGAATTAAATGAAATTAACTAATTAACCCTATTCTACAACTTTTATTTATTAAGAAAAACCTATTAAAATTTAAACCTAAAATTAAATTAATTAATTAATGACAATTTGATTTTATGAAAATAAATAATTAATTATTAGTGAAAAGAAAAGAAAAAAGGATAAAAATTAATTAAAACCCTAATTCTACCAATTCTAAGTTTATAAAAATAATATTAAGATTTAAACCTAAATTAAAACTAAAATCAATTAATGATGTTTATTTACAAAAAATAACATTAAATAAAAATATTTATTTTTTGTCTCTTTTCTGATTTTATATTGTTTTTTATGTTTTTTATGAAAATATTAAATTAAAGGAATTAATATAAAAAAAACAATAATTGAAATAAATAAACTAATGAAAAAATATGAAAGAGAGTGCAAACCTAGGGGGGTCTGTCCCCAAATGGGAGGTGAAGTCCAGTAATCAGGCCCATTAAGCCTTTGGCCTGTTTGACTTTTGCGCTGGCATGGAGCTCCATTGACTAACGTATACGGTGTCCATCAGATCTGGGCTTTTGGATTAAGATCATGAGACATGTGGCATGGCTGGATGGTGAGTTATATGGTGGTCTTCAGGGGAGATGCTGCATGCAATTATATTAAAACAAAATATGTGAATAAAGCGTGGGGACCTGGGGATCGAACCCAGGTCCCAGGTATTGCCAACCAGATGCCTTGCCAGTTGAACCAAGCGCGCGTTTTGATTAGATAATAACAAACAACTAATATATGACAAAACAATGGTTAGTGGGGCTTTTAGCGCGAAAATTTAAATGGACCAATCGCTGCCTTACACTTCATCATCTTCTTCATGGTTTGTATTTCCCTGAAACATAAACAAGAATTAGCAACGGTTTTGAACCGTCCCCAAAATACACCATTTTTGAAAATAGCGATTAGCTCCTGGAGTCACATAAATTAGGCGCGAGGGGCGTGTCCAAATCGTCCAAGCACGCTGAGTTGAATGGCCTAGGTCTCACGTGCTAATTTTTCCTTAACTAAGAAACCCTAATTCAAGGTTCTGAAAACCCTAGCACATATCCATGGTGAAATCGTGCACAATGCCTAAAAACTCAATTAGATCATGTGGTTAGTTTCGTAGTGAGTCAAATAACATAAATCAAATATTAAAAATTATAGAAAACGTATGAATCATGATGCAAGAATGCAAAAAAAATTTATGTACAGGGCACCATTATTCTCACGTTTCTTGGTGTTAGGATGGATGGTTTTGATTTGAAAACCTTCCTTGAAGCCTCAGGAAGGTAATGGAACAAATCTTTTGGCTTGAATCGACCTATATCCTAGTTTTCAGTATTTGACTTTTCTTGAAAAAAATGCAAACTTGTTGGTCAGGTTCTTGCGCAGCTGGGACGTTATATGCATTAGGGTTAGCATCAATATATACATGTGAATGATTAGGGTTGGTTTTTTGTCCAAAGAATCCATGAATTGAAGGAATCAATCTTTGATTTTTATGCCATAATTTTCCAATCTTTTTCAAGCATATTTGGTCTCAATCATATCCAATCACCATAATTCCTTCCAAATCTGATCATACACGAAATCTTAAGCCTATTCCATGCACAAAAAGATTTAAAACATTAGGTTTAGTATTTTTCACCTATTTATTTTAATTAAATGAATTATTAATAATTAAAAATCCAAATAAATAAATAAAAATGATAAAAAACTTCCCTTTGGGCCAAATGGTCGTGCACATGCCTTGGATTATGAATTGTGGAAGAAAAAGAGGCCCATTAGCATTTTTAGGTCATTTGAAGCAATGTTGACTTTTCAAAATATCCAAAAATTTCCCAATTTCCACAAGGCATAACTTGCTCAATTTTTAAGCTTTGCTCATGTTCTTGGACATTTTGGAAAGTTCTTGAAGTCCTCTAACCAATGCCTTTGGTCCCATGTCATTTTTATTTACCAATCTCAAGTTATGGCCCTTGACTTAAAGTCCCTTTTTGTTGACTTTTGAAAATGACCTATAATGTTGAAATTGATAACTTTTTGTGAGAGCATTTCTTGGACTTGAAGTGTGAAGAGGAGTTGTAGGAAATGTCTTTATCTTCAAAATGAGCTTTGGATGGAATTTTTCTGATAATCCATGTGGAAGTTATGCCCTGGTCAAGTTACAGTTGACTTTTTCAATTGTCCAAATATGGAAACTTTTGCATCTTGATGATTTTTTAGCCAAGCTTTGAGAATCATGATCAAGCATTTATCAAATGATGTTTGTGGCTTCAAAATGAGATGTTGACCAAAAATTTGAACTTTTGACTGTCAAATGACCATTTTGCCCCTACAGTTGACTGTAGTGCAATTAGGGTTTTTGACTGTGCAATTTTGTGCTGTAAGTCTTGAAACTTGGCATGAGGATGCTTGAACATGTTTGTAGGCATGTGGGACTTGTTTGGACCCTTGGAAACTTCATTTTCTTTGTCAGAACCAAAACCCTAATTTTGACTGTTAGGAGGCCCTTGAACTGTGCAACCCTTGGGGAGATTTTGAAGCTTTGACTTTGCAATTCTTGAAGAATATGGGAGGGCAAATTTTGGGGTACAACACACTCCATTACTCAGAAATAATTTTGAAGCTAACCTTCGCAATGTTCACTTGTCAATGATAGAGGAATTTTCCGGATATTCCTGCCTTTCCAAGTTCTTCTTGATGTCGTAAAACCAAGGCTTATTATCAGGTCCTTCTTCAATAGCAAGGCAGTGTGCGGGCTCTTCGAAATGTCTGATTGTAATAAGTGGTTTGTGATTTGGCCAAGTCACTTTGAACATAGCTGATAGGGTTGCCAGGGCGTCTTCCATTTTATTTTATTCTCGTGGGATATGATTGAAAGTGATCTTTATAAACTCCGCGGCTAACTTTAAAACATGATCCCGATATGGAATCAGTTTAGGATGTTTAGTATCCCATTCGCCATTAACCTGGTATATGACTAATGAAGAATCCCCAAATACTTCGAGGTGCTTTATTCTCAAATCAATGGAAGCTTTCAGTCCTATTATACAGGCTTCGTATTCGGCGATGTTGTTGGTGCAGTCAAAACATAACCTTGCAGTGTAGGGTTTGTGATAATTTTTGGGAGATGTTAATACTTCCCCTACACCGTGACCTAGTTCATTTGAAGCCTCGTCGAACATGAATGTCCAACTTGCCCCTGGCTCAGGCCCTTCGTCAGGTCCTGGTATTTCGTAGTCAGTTATAAATATGACATCCTCGTCAGGAAAGTCGAACTTCATGGGCTGATATTCTGGTAGCGGTTGGTGAGCTAGATGATCAGCTAGTATATTACCTTTGATGGCCTTTTGCATGACATATTAGATGTCGTATTCTGATAGTAGCATCTGCCATCGTGCGATTCTTCCGGTAAGAGATGGCTTTTGAAACACGTACTTTTGAGGATCCATTCTCGCTATTAAACATGTAGTATGGGTTAACATATATTGCCTCAACCTTTTGGTATCCCAAGCCAATGCGCAACAAGTTTTCTCAAGGAGTGAATACCTGGTTTTGCATTCAGTGAATTTCTTGTTGAGGTAATAGATCGCGTGCTCCTTTCTACCTGTTTCATCATGTTGTCCCAAAACACAACCCATTGACCCTTCGAGCACTGTCAAATACATGATGAGCGGTCTTTCGGGGACTGACAACATTAAGACTAGTGGCTCTTGCAGATATTGTTTTATTGTCTCGAAGGCAGTTTGACAATCATCATTCCATACTACCGTCTGATCTTTTTGTAATAACTTGAATATTGGCTTGCATGTAGCTGTTAGATGCTATATGAACCTTGAGATGTAATTTAATCGCCCTAAGAAACAACATACTTCTTTTTCTGTCCTTGGAGCGGAAATCTCTTGTATAGCATTTACTTTGTCGGGGTCCAGCTCGATACCCCGCTGGCTTACATTAAAACCACACAATTTTCCTGATCTGATGCCAAATGTGCATTTATTCGGGTTTAACCTTAGTCTGAACTTACGTATCCGCTAGAATAAATTTTGCAAATGTAAGATGTGTTTCTCCTCTGTATGGGATTTGGCAATCATATCATCTACGTATACTTCAACCTCCTTGTGGATCATATCATGGAATAACTTGACCATTGCCCTCTGATAGGTTGCCCCTGCATTATTGAGACCGAATGGCATTACTTTGTAGTAGAAAGTTCCCCAAGGTGTCATGAAAGTGGTCTTTTCCATGTCTTCAAGCGCCATTTTGATTTGATTATAGCCTGAGAAACCGTCCATAAATGAGAATACTGAGGCTTGAGTTGTATTATCCACTAGGACATCTATGTGGGGTAACGGGAAATCGTCTTTGGGGATTGCCTTGTTTAGGTCTCGATAATCTACACACATGCGTACTTTGCCATCCTTCTTGGGTACTGGTACAATGTTAGCTATCTAGGGTGGATAATCTACCACTTCTAAGAACCCTGTGTCAAATTGTTTGAGAACCTCTTCTCTGATTTTGCTGGACATATCTGGACGAGTTCTTCTGAGTTTTTGTCTAACTGGAGATCAACCTTCTTTGAGAGGTATTCTGTGCACCATGATGTCTGTATCCAACCCTGGCATGTCCCTGTAGGACCAAGCGAATATATCCACATACTCGTGTAATAACTTGATTAGCCTGTCTTTGACGCTCTGCTCCAATATTTCCCCTAGCTTGATTTGTTTTGGATCTTCTAATGTTCCCAGGTTAATGGTCTCAATAGGCTCTTGATATGGTTGTATGTTGTTAGCCTTTCGCTCTATTTCCCTTGCCATTTCCTTGGAGAGTTCAAGATCTTCGTCATCTTCCTCTTTGGCTTGGTTGATAGGAACATCAAAATTGTATTGGGTCGTAGCAGTAATGTTGTCGGTAATTTTGAGCATGGATCTGCACATTTATCATGTTTTTGTGCATATTATAGTGCTTGGGATTTGAAAATGCGTATGCAGAGAAAGTATTGCCATTTTTAAATTTAATAGATAAATGCAAAAGAAAGACAAGGATCTTAACTAAAAACAGAATATAACTTTTATTAATTATAAATATCATCTGAAATAAGAACATGGAAAACCCTTACAAGCAACCCCTATGCTTCGGGTTTGACATAGGTTCTTTCAAAACAAGAAATATTACTTAGAAAAGAAAAATATCTCAGGAATCTCCATAGCAGTCCATCATTTGAGCTCTTCTCCCGGGGCGCCCTCTCTGATGAAGTCAGTTGCCCTTTTGGTATTGATTTTGCTTGATATCATTGTCACGTGCCTGCCATGCTCTGTTCCTTTACTGATGAAAGTTTCTTGGATCGGAGGGAAACCTGCTTTGCCTTTCATAGTAGCCTTCAACGATTCGTAGCCCAACCCAAAGCGATTCGTCTTCTCAGGATTTTTTGGGAGCTTTCCCCAGTGTTTCAAGGCATCACCTCCCGTAGTCGTTTGCAGATCTCTCCATGATGTCACTTTAGTCTTGTTACCCTTCTCGATTGGTAATATTACCATCGAAGCAATTTCCAAGGCTTGGAATGGGGTAGCTATGCAGTCTTCGTCGACACTGATATACCTGTATGATTCAATGTGGCTTACGAAAATATCTTCCTCACCGTCGATTATGATCAACTTCCTTTCCACTAGGAACTTCAATTTTTGATGCAGGGTCGAGGTTACTGCCCCTGCCGCATGGATCCAAGGTATCCCCAGTAAGCAAGTGTATGCTGGTTTGATGTCCATGACCTGGAAGGTGATATTGAAGATATGCAGCCCAATCTTAACTGGAAGGTCCACCTCTCCTAACACCGAGGTTCGAGAACTGTCAAATGCCTTTACTATCGTAGAACTTGGTCTCATTATCACATCATCTATTGTTAACTTTATGAGACTTGACTTTGGCAACACATTAAGAGCGGAACCAGTGCCAGTAAGAACCCGGGACAAATGGTTACTACCTATTTTCATAGTAATGTGGAGTGCTTTATTATGGTCCCGGCCCTGTGGCGGTAATTCATTGTTGCTGAAACCCAGGTAGGATCCGGACGTGAGATTTTCTACGACATTGTCAAATTTATTTACCGAAATTTATTTTGCGACATGTGCTGAACTTAACACCTTCATCAAAGAATCCCTGAGTGCTTCAGAGTTGATGAGTAGCAAGAGTATGGAGATTTTTGCTGGAGTTTGGTGGACCTGATCCACCACTCTGTAGTCACTCTTTTTGATTATTTTCAGAAACTCTTCTGCCTCTTGATCGGTAAAGTCTTTGTTCGGAGGTTTTGTTTCTTGATTTGTATCAACCACTACTTTTCCTTTGTCCTTTGTTGGAATCACATCTGTCTTTTTTTATAGTTCGGCTCCAAAAATTCGACCGCTTTGGGTCATACCTCCTGTTCCTGCTATGTTTGAAATTGCAGGTCCCTGACTCGGGGATGGCCCGCTTTCCTGCTTCACTCCATTGATGTACACGACTGAGTCATAACTCCATGGTACTACCTTATTATTTTCATAAGGGATAGGTGACAGTCCCTTAATTACCGTCGTGGCTTTTGGAGTGGTGGGTATTAAGAGAGTCCTCTTAGGTGCTCTTCTTGTAATATTTGTCGATTCTCCCCACGAAATGACTAGAGTTTTCTTGGTAAGACTTGGGCCCTGGAAAGGGATTACCAGTGGCTTTTTCCCTCCAATTGTGGCTACATATATTTCCTCAGGGTACAATCCAAATTGGATTATCCCCTGATCCACCAGCTTTTGCAGCGTTGTTTCAAAAGCTTTATTATGCTCTAACAAGAATCCACATTCGAACAGATATTCTTTCAAAAAGTTGATAGGGGTTTTTGCCTATATGATTTCCCCAAAGTCAGTGACCACCTCGATTGCATTTATTGCTGGCCCATCGTGCCGAGGCATAAGGTTTGATTTGATGTTAGGCTTCTCAAAGGTTATGTCTTGAGACTCTAATAAATCCTGAACCTTATGCTTGAATGCCCAACATTGCTCTATGGTCTTCCCTGGAGAATTAGCATGGTACTCACACCTGGCGTCGACATTGTATCTTTGTGGGAGTGGCCTAACTGGAGGAGATAAAGGCTTGATTTCTACCAGGGATGCCTTAACCAAGTGTTGTAATAACTGGCTTGGTGGCATGGGTAGTGGATCAAAATTTCGGGGTGGCCTTTTAAACCTATCTTGCCTTTGTCCTTGTTGGATCACCAGTGGTTGTGATGTCCTTGGTTGTGAGGCCACAACATTGACTTCTCCCTCCTTCCTTCTTGGGAAATTTGAAGCCGGTCTTTTTGAATTATAAGGGGCATTTGACGACCCCCTGATATCTTCCCACTTTTTAAACCAGTTTTGATTCTTTCGCCAATAGTCACTAGGTCTGAGAATGCTGACGAGACACTTCCCACCATTTTCTCATAATAAAGTCCTTGTAAGGTTCCCATGAACATGTCTACGAGTTCTTTTTCCAGCAGTGGTGGTTGTACACGGGATTCCATCTCCCTCCATCTTTGAGCATATTCTTTGAAGGACTCTTCCTTCTTTTGGGACAGATTTTGGAGTTGCAAGCGGGTAGGTGCCATGTCCAAGTTATACTTGTAATTCTTCAAGAAAGAATTAGCAAGATCCACCCAGGTTTGGTTTGGATATGTGTTTGTTCCAACTGCATGTACCCATCCAAAGATGCCTCACTTAGACTGCCTTGGAAACTGTGAATCATTAGTTTCTGATCATGGGCATGGGAATTCATCTTCCTACAATACATACGAAGATGATTCCTTGGAAAAGTGAGCCCTTTATACTTTCCAAAATCGGGTACTTTGAATTTTGGCGGTATCACCACATCAGGGACTAGACCCATTTCCAGAGCGTCTACTTCGAAAGCGTCGAAGCCCTCCATAACTTTTAGTCTTTCTTCCAGGGCTTTATACTAATTCATTACCAGTGGGTTATCTACATCATGAGTACCAGTTGTCTTCAAGGGTTCCTGGTGGGCATCCTTTGGGTCATGATCTCCGTATTGCAAGTCTAGGTAATTATCTGCATTATTGGTTGGAATTTTTAAGGTATGTGATGCCCCAAATTTTGATGGTGGTGGGATAAATCCTTCAGTTTCAACCTCTTGATGGGCCATGGCATACTTTTGGGGTCCTGATTCCGGCTCTTTCCTTAGTTGGTGATCGCTCGATGCACCAATGGTTTGGGCTACTTCTTCAAAAGCTACCCTAGGAATTTGATCCTGCCTGTCAATAATGTTCTTCAAAGCTATAAGAACTTGACTCAAATCTCCTTTCATTGAGCTTACATCACCCTTCACTTGGTCAAGATCCTCTTTGAACACAGCTTGAGTCTCCTCGATCTGTTCCATTGCTTTTTGTTGATGGGCCCTTGTTTGATATGGAGGCCAAGGAGGTGAAAGTCTTGTTTTACCAATGGCTTAACTGGAGAGATTTTTAAAGCAAATGAGTTTTGATATGACATGCATGTGTTTTATAAATGCATGCGTGCAAATGGATATGCATGATCATGAAATGATTTCTTGTTTTAACTGTCTTATTCACTTGGGTACATGCTTGTATTTTTACTTATTATTTTATTTGGTGACTAGCTTTAAAATAGACACGCCTTCGAGATAGGGAAACAAAATGCCTCTATTAAGAGTAACATAATCCAGATAATGAAAAATATTACAAATTGAAATCAAAACTTGTTTGCATAAACATAAATAAAAGGAACTAAATTTTCTAGGTGCGCCTGCGGATGTGTGCTCTGAAGCCATCAACCATTGCTCAGCAAAGCTGTAGAAAGTCTTCAACATCCTTCGGAAGAGGAACCATTACATTCTATGCATCTTTTAAACTTCTAGGGATGTCCTTGATGAGATTGTTGGCTAGGAAGACAAGCTTTTCATGTTTGTCTTTGTAGTACCTGTATTCCTGATAAAGATGTGGGATTTACTTATGGTTATCCCTCCCAGCTTGGGCGATCTTGGTATACTGCTCTTCCCAATACATCTTTTCACCCCTCATTTCTGTGTAAAGCCTTTGTTGGATGAGGAAATCCTTTTGAAGACCCTGCAGCTCTAAACATACATGCTCATATTCTCGAGTTCTCTGAGTTAGAAGTTTCTCTGCTTCTACCCTTTCAAGGCGTGCTTTGACCTCTGATTCCTGGCTGTCTTGAAGTTCATTGGCGAGGTACCTTAATTGCTCTTATTGATCTAAGGAAGCTTGTGCCAAACTTTGGATTTGGGCTCTTAGACTTTCCTCTAGCACCTTCTTGTCATGTGTTGCCTTTTCATACCATCTAGTTAACCTTCTGATTTCAGCAGCGGCCTCTTCTAACCTTTGGTTGTGAGAATCTAGGTTGAACGTTGCACTCAACAGCCCTTCAGTTGTACGCTTTCATTTGAGACTTTCTTTCTCCAATTCCTTTTGACTTTTATTAACTTGCTCGTCCTTTGACTCAAGTATAAGCTGCATCTATTTCTTTTCTTTGGTCAGATTGAGGAGATTGAGTTCCAATGCTTCTTTCTCCTTTTGAGCTTTCTTTAAGGCATTTTTCATATTGTCGACTTCTTCCAAAGATATGGGTGTTATCTATGGGACCTATGACTTGTACTCTGGATCTTTCTCGAATGGCACCTTGATAATTCGCACCCTATCTTGGACCCATTTGGTGTAGGGTTCTCTTTCTATGGCATTCTTTCTTTCGGCCTTTCTCTTGTTAACCTTGCTCTAAGATCGAATAACCTTGTTGAGCAACCCTTGGTATTCTATACCCATATTGTGGATGATGAATGGTCGGAGTTGTTCGTCTGAAGGTTTGTCTTCCAAAGGACACCCTAATTATCGTAGGACCAAAGTAAGGTTGTAATTAATACAGTCTCGCGATCCAATCAAAGGGACATTAGGAAAGTCCCCATAACTAATAGTGATGTCACCAATATCCAACTTTCTTGCATACCATAATATGGATTTTGCAGTGAGAGATCTTAATTTTTATGGCCACTCATATCTGGTCAATTCTGGGATCATATAGTCTTCCTTGTAAAGATGAGTCATGAACCAAGTATATAAAAGCGGGATGCTATAATTTAGTGTGTCTCTTCTCTTTTCATACATCATATGCAAAGTGTAATAAATGTCAGCAAGCAAAGCGGGAGTAGGATCCGTATTAAAGACTTTCGCACTCCAAAATATGCTAATGGCCACGGGGTCAATATAATCCACAGTCCGAGGAAATAGAATTACACTAAATACCAACAGCCCTAAACAATCAGCACAAGATTCCCACTCCTTATAATTAGAAAATTCTAGTGCCTTAGCTTCCAAGTATATCCTTTTGATTCCTTATTTTGGACCTTCTCTTCGATAATTATGCATCAATTCAGGGTAGGGGATCCCTAGGCCTTTTGCCAAAGCTTTGACTTCAACAGTTTGTCCAATACCCACATAGGCCTTTTCTTTGGAAAAATTCAGGAATTTGTCAAATTTTTCTAGATACGGTGCTAGCTGGAAGTCTTGGAAGGTGAAATATCTCAATGGAGGGTCATAAAATTGAATTAAGGCAGACACTGCATCCATCTGAACCTCTACTTTAGTCAAGTCAATGGTACCCCCATAGCGGCGAGCGTACATCTTTAGAGCTCTCTCAGATAATTTACCCTTTATAGTTTTGATTTCAGAAAGGTCAGGCTTGAAGGCATTGACGCAGACAAGTTGTTTTCCTCTGGTATCCATTTTTAAGACAGCCACCAAAAATCTTGATTTTGTTATATATGTTTTTTATTTTGTACCCTGTGAATAAGGCAAATAAAAGAAGCGATGAATATGAGATATATATGAATACATGAATGTATAAGTGTTGGGCTGAGTAACGGGATTTTGTGATGGGTTTTTTGCTAATATGATAATATCTACATATAATAAATAATAATAATAATAATAATAGATGAAATATGATAATAAAAATTATTAATAATAATAATAATTATAAATGAAAAAAATAGATAATTAATAATGACAATAAGAATAAAATATAGTATATAAAAAATAATATAAAAGAAATAATAAAAAGTTATAATAATTTAAGTAAATATGGGGGGGGGGGGGGGGGGGTTGCGTTTCCTTGTTGATAAGTAAAAAGGGAGGCGCCTAAAGGAAAATTTGCTAAGCCCATTAACACCGGCTAGACAGGCGGTGTGAATAGTTTCATGATTTTAGTAATTACAGACAAGAGGGTGCGAAAAGAGTGGGCTAGGGCCAAACACTTTTTTTTTGGAATGGCCTGACTAATCGCGTATGTGAGGGTGCATAAAGCTTATAGTGAACTTGGCCTTACGGCCGTCCAAAAGTGATCAAACAGACAGAATTGAAGGCGCATGATGTTACAGTAAACGCGCGTGTACAGAATAACAACAGAACATAATATTTTGTTCTTCTTTTTTTTCATCATTTCATTATTCACTTTCTCTTCCCTACCGTTCTCTCTCTCGTTCCTCACAAACCTTTCCTCTTCTTCAAACCCTAGCCCTGAAATTACATCACCGCGGTGTCTCTACCAAACCCCAAACACGAATCCGACCACCCCAAAATCCCCCAAATCAAACAATCAAAAACAAAACAAGAGCTAAGTGTTTTACCCTCTGCGATATTTCTTTCTGACTTTCAATTTCCGGTCTAATTTGGGTGCTAATCCTTCGTTCTCCTTCTCAATTTGCAGGTTGCAGTAGCGGCAGAGCTTGAAGTGGACGATGATGGTTCAACTACACGATTAGGGTTTCCGATCCAGAAACTCTAACCGTGTCCTCTTTTGGTCTTCAACGACGAAGAGGTTTGTTCGTCGTTCTTCCCTCCATTCCTCTTTCAATCTTTCGTCTCTGAATCTCTTTCTCCCCCCCCCCCCCCCCTTTTTCATTTATGTATTCCAGTATTTATAGATTTTTAGGAATTTTAGGGTTTTCTATTTTGTTGTTACAATTAGATCAGAGATAAGTTAGGGATTAGATTATTGTAGATTTGATTTTCTAATCTGCAAATGAGATTAGTTTTCTATAATATTTGGATTTTTCAAAAGTATTAATTCTGTATATGATTCAGTTTGATACTGTAATTGATATTTGCATTGGGGATTTGATTTCTGGATTTGTAAAGATTTGATGAAGATTAGTTTTGTAAGATTTGATATGAGATTTGATTGAATATTCTGTATATTTTTTACATTTATTTAGATTGAAATTCTGAGATTTAGTATGTAATACAAATTGATTTTGTTTGTTTTAAATCTGAACAATATTTGTTAACTAAATCATGCGCTTTTTTTTTGTAAATTGGTACAGTAACCAAATTGGGATTTACGCTAAATTGGCCTTTGAATTGGGCCTTGTGCTGATTTCTATGTTTTTTGCAAGATTTTAAAATCTATACAGTACCCGTTAATTGGACAGGATTCCCACTAGATCAATAACAATTTCTTTTTTTATTTTTCAAACAGCAATGCCCCTTTACTTTTGGATACGCATTGGGCTTAATAGGCCTTGTGCAACAAATCTCTTTTTTTTTCAAAAGCTCTTTATTAAATGTCTAATACAAATGTATTAAAAAAATCCTTTTGATAATAAGAAATAAAATAACTTATAACCAGGATGTAATAACAACAGACAAAAGTTTACTAATACCATTTTTCTTTTATAAAACAAAAACAGTAATAACAAAACTGACAAATGGGCTAATAACGCTCTTAATGGGCCTGTGGTTTGTAACTTCACCCCATTTCTTTGTTATTCAAACCTCAAAAGAGGTGGGCCAAACGCAATGAGCTCGTTTATTGAAACTTCACCTCCCGTTTTACTAACAACCACTTGAATGTAAATGGACTTAGATACTTAACTCTAAATTAATAGAAAATTAAAGCTAAGTAGTTTTAATAAACTAATCATTTATTAACTACTCAGACAATTTTTTATCTTCGAATTGCATGGGCCATTGGCCAACATGCCCCGCGGATGGGTTTATGAGTCTTTCCGATTTAGAAATCCCCATTAAAATACACCCCCTAATCGTCTTGGATAGATATGGGCCATCAGATATTGATGTACCATATTTAATTAAATATTTTTTCTTTCTTAATTTCGAAAAATAAAATCATCGAGGTAGGACAAATTTGGGGTACGACACCATGTTGACCAGGGCTTTCCTTTTTGGTTTCTTTTTGGATACCAGCAATGTCATCAACTCTTGTTGCCCCTTGGCCAGGGTCAGCAGAGTCTCTTGAAACTAGGAATTTTGTGCTTGTAGGTCCTTCACTATTTTCTCGATGTCCATCTTACTGAAATAAACAACAGAAAGATAAGGAGACTTGTTGTGGAAAAGCTGTTATGTTATAATGCATGAAAAATGCGCATGCAAATGATTTCAAGGATTTATAAGATTTAAATTTTTCTATGAATTAATAAGTTCAAAATGGTTACAACATGCCTCTTGAGCATACAAAATAAATTCCTAAGACAGAAAGGTCGAACGCATCCTCTTTGGTGCAATATAGGCGTTCAAGCTTTGTTCTTCATGAAGTTTCCTTGTAAGCTCCAAAACCCTTTTCTCGCTTGTGTAGAAGCGAGCTTCGAAGGTGTCTCGCTCTTCCTTTAGCTGAATCCAACCCTTTTGCAAGTCTTCAAGAGAAGTAGGCATTTTTGGATAGAGGACAGTATATGGGACATCTCCTTCAGCAACAGGTTCCACGATAACAGGTAGGATGGAGGGGTAAGGCATTACGAGCTTCTGAGCATGATCTTGTACCCACCTAAAGTTAGGCTCAAGGGGAATAGAATTTGTGTGTCCCAGTGTCTTAATATCCACTCTATTTACCATCCTCTAAGCTCGTACAAACCTCTGATGGTAGCCTTGATCGTCGTTGTCGTAGTCGAACACCACTCCTTGGATGAGTATATCATGAGGACCATCTCTTTGGGCATACCCAAACTGTCGCAAAGCTAAGCAAGGGTTGCAAGTGATACCTCCTCTAATGCCAAGTAAAGGGACATTAGGGAATTCCCCACAATGGTTGATGATAGTAATGTTCTCCAAGGATCAAGAACACCAGTGAATATCCGAATGTCTGAGTGACATCAACCTATTGGACCACCTTAAACCTTGCTCGTTCTTCACCATGGATCGTGGGAGGTACGAAACAAACCACTTAGCCAACAAAGGAGTGAAACACATGGTGGATCCTCTTCTCTTCATAGTACGAGAGTGGAGAGAATGTAGGATATCTCCCAACAAAGTAGGCACCGGATTGCGAGATATGAAGATTTTGACAGCATTCACATCTATAAGTTGGTCAGGATTTGGAAATAGTACCATCCCATATATGAGAAGGGCCAATATTTCTTCAAAATATTGTAAATACAGAGTGTTCAAACAATCTTGAGCTTTCTCAAACAAGAACTTGGCTAGGAACTCTTTGACACCACTTCTTGTTTCCCAATTAGCCGTGACGTCGGATCTTTGCAAGTGTAAAGCTCGGGAAATCTCTTCAGCGCTTGGGTCTCTTTCAATACCTTTGAAAGATAGTTGATTCAGAATAGGAATCCCCAAGAGTTGAGGAAATTCTTCCATAGTAGGCACAAGCTGGTAATCAGGGAAGGTAAAGCAATAGTGCAAAGGGTTGAAGAACTGGAAAAGCACCTTCATCATGTCTTCATCGATGCTCGAGGTAACCAAATTTAGGAGTCCACCATGTCTTTTGGTGAATGAATAACTTTCAGGAACACTCGATGCTAACTCTTTGAGTTGATAAGGAACTCTTACAAGATTGACTTGGATAGTATTCCTGCGGGTGGAAGCCATATCCTACAAAACAGAACAAAGATAAATCCAAAAAAATCCTTGAAATGGTTAGTGCTAAACGCAATGGTATGATGTTATGATGTTATGTACAAGTAAGCATATACATACAAATCAAACAAGTCCTTAGGTTTAGGCTTGCATGGAGTTTATAGGTAAGTACCCTCTTGAAGTTTAGTTGGCTCAACTTGTCCTAGTAATAGTAATCGGGTTCTAGGAGACCTTAATATCACTGATCTTTATTCATCGGGCATTGTTTCAGTGCAAGATTCTTTAATGGCGACATAAATATCCCGAAAGTTCGATCTCAATGAGCGTAGAATCGAGTATCAACCAACTTTGGATTGCACCAAAGTCAACTACCTCACTACTTTCTAAAGGCCAAGTTGTTCAAGTAATGGTTCTAAAGTTAATTAGTGCTTCATGACACCACACAGCGGCCCCGTATTCTCCTTGACTACTCAAGGGCTACCGGTACCAACAAATGTGTCACCCTAACATAGCTATTGCTTAGACCATGTCGGTATACCCTGCACAATTTCCATAACTTATTGCTACTTACCTAAAAGGTCTCCCAGATCCGGGTAGAGGATCAAAACAAGCTCAAACAAAGAACCATAATATAAAGCAAACAAGTCAAACAAAGAAAAGCAACTAAAGGTGATCTAGCCTTAAGGTAACCCCACTTTTAAGTTTTCCCCAGCAGAGTCGCCAGTTCTGTAACATGGTGGGAGAACTGACTTGGGTGTTTTGTGTTTTATCGCAGTTGTTGCGGATAGCAAGAGTCACCACTGACTTTTCTTTTATCCAAATAAAGGAAAGGGTGAAAAGAACGGGAAAGACGTTTGAGATTATTTTCTTAAGTTAGGGGGGTAGATTATGAAAAGGGAAGGTGTTAGCACCCTTTTCATCCATGGTTATCTATGGGATCTTAGTTGCTTGCTAGATCATTGCTTTTGTTTGAAAGTGTGCTTTGTGGTAGGTTTTGAAAGTATTTTTGAAAAGTGCCTTCGTTTAGACAAACTTTGTAATGATTCTCGTCTCTATAAGAATGTATACAAAGTGTTAGACTTTTGAAAATATTTCATGGAAAGTGTTGGTGTATTTTAAAAGGTGTTTGTGTTTGAAGATGAGCAAGCAACTAGGAACATTCTACTTTACTCAAAAGTCTTTTGTTCATTTCTCTCTTCCTTTGATATTTCTATCTTACCATTGATTGGTAAGAAGCCTTATCTTTTGATGTAAAGGGACAGGCGTGGGTCATTGTATAGTCATGAATAGCAATGTTGTATGACATCTTAGCATTTCTCTTGAGGGACTAAGATCATTTAAAAGGCAACATTCGAAGTTTCATCGAGGGACTATGTTCTTTTGATTGTTTTTGCTAAGATGTCTTACATGTGTATTATGACCATTTTCTCAAGGAAACAAGTGGAGTTAACCCTAGAAGTGCATGTGTGCAAAGTGTGTTTGATTGCATGTATTTTTGTCTTTTGATCAGGGTGGTCTACTTGTTGATTTTATCTTGCCATATACCATAATTACTAACATTTTGTATAAAGTAAAAAAAAATGCAGAAAGATAAAATCCTACACTATTACAACCATATTGAATTGCATGAAAATATAAAGGAAAAAGTAAAATAACAGCAAGAAAAAGGGGATTTTCGATTTAGGTAGAAAAACCTTTTGATTCTGCACTTACTGGCACTCTTCAATTTGGCCTGAAAAGAGTGAAGGTATGACTTTCGATTGGGGCATGGGGGTCAGCATGTTATGCCTTTCGATTGGGGCCTGGAGGTCAGCATGTTGTTCCTTTCGTCTGGGCCTGGAATCAGCGTAGTGTGCCTTCTGGCTGCCTCTTTCGTTTGACCTGGAGGTTAGTGTGGAAGCCAGAGGCTTCGTTTCCAACTTCCTGTTTCCTGTTTTATTTCGTTTGGTTTGAATAGCAACATGGCCTAAGGCCATGCCAACATTACCTTAGGGCCAGGTTAGTTCTTAAAGCATGTTTAAATGTACAAAGAACAAAAACCCAGAAGGTTGTTAACCATGAAACATATTAAAAGGATGGAAACGAAAAAGAAGAGCAATAGTATGTACATGTTTGAAACGAAAAGGAATTGTATTTACATTTTATGCAAGAAACGAAAAGTTCAAGGTTTAGAGAAACTTACCTTTCTTGAGGCTGGAGCGTGTGCTGGACCTTGAAGTGGTTACCTTGAATGCTTCTGGATTCGAAGGGAGAGACCAAGGGTGGGCCTTTGACACTGGATTCGAAAGAGCAAAACAAGTGAAATGTCCTTCTTTGCTGGATTCGAAGGATAGCAATATGTAAGGATGTTTCATATTTGAAAGAGATAAGTATTTGGATTCTGAGTTTGGGTTTTCACAAGTGTTTAAGGGTTTGAGAATTTTATGGTGTTTGAGAATTTTGAAGATACGTTCCTCTCTTCTTCTTCTTCTCTCTTTTTTATTTCTTTGCAAAGGATATCTCTATTTATAGAGAAATTTTTGGGAAGATTGGGAGTAAAAATAATAAAATAAGGCTCAGTTGGAAAGTAAATGTCCACTTGTGCCATGATTCCAAGATGAGATAGCAAGATGAATGGTTTAGATGGGTTGCTTCCTGCAGAAGCAAAACAGACGCAAGGCTCAAGAAAAACTTTTCTAAAAGTAGTATTATACTATTAAGTGCAAGTGGTCTTGGATAACAAATGGGTAAAAGCCTATTTTAACTTGTATAAACAATTAAATATAGAGTGAGTCATAGGTTTGAGGCCTAAAAAGGGGAAACACGTAGCCTAGCCTATGGGTCTAAATGTTCAACTTGTTCTTTTGAATCGAATCCTCCATCCTTCCAAATCTTTCGACCAGACTAAAACAACATTCGTTCCCACCAGTTATGTGTCCTTATAATGGACCAAACATGTATTCTTTGAATGGGTCTCTTGTGTGGCCTTCGATTGGGTCTCTTGTGTGGCCTTCGACTGGGCCTTCTGCATGCTGAAGTGTATACAAATGTTTCAAGGGGGGGTCTGCGCCTAGTCGAAATTGGCATAAAGGCAGTCTATGCCTTGTGGATGCTAGCATTAAACAAGTCAGGGCAGGCATAGAGGAGGCCATTGCCTAGGCGAAGATGGCACAAAGGTGGCCAGTTCCTTGTGGTCTAAGGCAACTTTGAAGGAGTCTTGGCCTTATGCTGAAGACAAACTGAAAAGGGATACATGCACTGGTGACACGCTGAGGAGTCTTTTGCCTAGTGGGAGTTTTTGTGAATCGAAGGCCAGTTTGGAGAAGTTCTTGCTTTTGTGTGCTGAAGGAACGCCCAGAGGGATGGTTTGCCTAGTAGAAGTAGGAAATAAGCTTGCTCCAAGGAAAATAAATGCTCAATCAAAGTAAGGATCCAACTTGCATATGGGTAGCTATTGCATTTGTGAGTCAAGCCAGCATGCAAAGACAGTGGTGCAATCGAAGGAGCACTGACAAGAAAAACTTCCCCTTTAGATTGAAGGAGGCTATTTTAAAGGGAAAAGATTCCCATTTGAAGCTTGTGTACAGCAAGCAACAGTCCAAGACTTCAGTCAAAGCTTGGAAAATTGAGGCAAGCTTGGATGAGGATTCGAAGGTCGTGTTCTGATTGAAGAACACAACTCTCATGCATTGAAGAATTGGATTCAAAGGGTCGTGTTATGATCAAAG
Organism: Vicia faba; assembly: GCA_948472305.1. Classification (NCBI taxonomy): domain Eukaryota; kingdom Viridiplantae; phylum Streptophyta; class Magnoliopsida; order Fabales; family Fabaceae; genus Vicia; species Vicia faba. The sequence goes on along the minus strand of OX451736.1, from coordinate 1,763,097,744 downwards.
AGTGGAACTTCTGTATGTTGAAGAGAGAGATTCGAAGGTTCATGTTCTGAACGAAGAGTAGAGCTTCTGTATGTTGAAGAGTGAGATTCAAAGGGTCATGTTCTGAACGAAGCAAACTCCTGACCTTTGATTCTCCCTGCTCCAGCATGATCTGAAGGAATTATCTATAAAGCTTGTAACATGTTCTGGTATCACTTTTTCAAATTTTGGTTGTACTTGTGTGAAAACTGGCCCAGAAGTTCTGCCTAAATTCTGACTAAAAAATGCCCAGAATTTACTGTGTTTTAGCTTCTTGAACGTGTCTTCAAGGATTTATAACTTGAAATCCCAGTATTTCCAGAAGAAGTTTTGTTCAACAATGTTTTAGATATCATTGAGATCTATAACTTTCATGTCAAAAGTTCTGATTGAATCATCTTGCATCATGATGAAAATCTAGCCCAAAATTATGTAATTATCATATTTTCTTAACACTTAGAAAATTTTCTAAGTGCTTAAAAATTTGACTTTTTCAAAGTAATTTTTGACTTTTGATTTCTTGATGAACCAACTTCATGTCTTTATGAAATATGATTTTTGAAACTTAATTTTGATCAAAAAGTCAAAGTTTGACTTTTCAGTGTGCATTTGACCATTTTGCCCTTGTGAATGACTTTCTTGGAAAATTGTAATCCGAGACTTGAAACTTGACAGAAGAAATCTCGAGGGTCCAGGATGATCCCTTGAGAAATGAGAGTGCAAATTTTTGGGTACAACAACTTATTATTTTTCCAATCAAGTTTTTGGCGCTGTTATCGGAGACTGCCAAATTATTAAGTTAAATTAAGATTTTGTTGCTCTGTAACTTTAATTTTATTTTCTATATTTGTATATTTTTTTGTTATTACTGATTTGTGTCTAAATGTTGCATGCGAGGAAAGACCTCAGCTGAATTTCCTTTTGACGAAGAAATTGAAAGAATTTTCACGCAACACGCAAAAAAGCTTGATTAGTTAGACTGGAATCAGAAGGTTCATCAGATCATTTAGGTTCAATGTCTGAAGAAGAAAGACCAATGGTTGAAGATCCAGAATCACCTGAGAGACTTCTTGGGGACTATGGAGGAGAAAATGCTCCAGCAGGTCGGTTGACTATTATGAATAAACCGGTAACTGTTGCAAATTTTCAGTTGCACCCCTCAATAATCCGACAGCTTGAGAAAAAATCTTTCACCGGAAAGATTAGTGAATATGATAATAAGAACTTACAGAGATTCCTCACCATGAGTACTACTTTGAAGATTGAGGGGCACTCTAGAGAAGCGAAGAAATTAAGGATGTTCCCGTTCACGCTTTTTGAAGACGCTGAATAGTGGTTTTACTTATTACCTGCTGGGAGTATTACTACTTGGGAATAAATAGAGAATACTTTTCTTGATGGTTGCTTTCCTGCTTCTATTTATATTCACAAAAGATATGATATTATGAATTTTAAGCAGAAGAAAGGAGAGTCACTATGTGATTCTTATAAGAGGTTCAAGAGGTTATTGGTAGTTTGTCCCACTCACAACATGGATTAAACTAAGCAAATGCAAATGTTTGTAAATGGCCTTAGAATGAAGACAAAGCAGCTTATTGATGGCTGATGGCTCAACCAATTTTACAACAACAACTGGTATGAAGAAGATTATTGAAGTCATTGCTGCAAATGAGCATTTGTATCTATATGATAGGGTTTCAAGTAAACCGGAGGGAGTGATTGATATGAAGTTACGAGTTAACAAGCAATTAAAAATTGAAGAGACAATCGTTGCAAAAGTGGAGAAAAAACTGAAAGCAATGAATATGGGTACTCAACATGTAGCTTAGGTTTAATAGGAACCTAAGCAGGTTGTGAAATTTGTAGTGGACCACACATGACTGTCCATTGTCTTGTAACTCCACAACAAATTGAGGAGATTAAATTCTTGAAGTACAATAAGAAAAAACAGGAAGAAGTGGTATCACCTGTGAAGCCAGCTGAAGAGAAGACTAAACCAGTGATTAAGTTGTCGTATCCCTCTCAAGTGGAAAAGAAGGACACAAAAGATAAAGAGTTGATAAAATTTTCAAATTGTTTAAAATGCTAGAGATCAACATACCGTTCTTGGAAGCACTCGAGAAAATTCCCTTGTACCAGAAATTCATGAAGGAGGTACTTGCAAAAAAAGAGACCAACCAAAGATGGACAGGTACCCGTTGATGAGAAATTGTAAGCAATCACGCCCGAAAGGAAAATCCCTATCAAGAAGAACGATCTAGGGTCAGCTGTTATACCGTTCATAATAAAAGACAGAAAATTCAAGAGGGTTCTAATTGATTCTGTTTCTAGTGTGAGCATAATTCCCTTGTCTATTTTCAAAAAGCTTGGCATTGAAAAGATAAGCGGGATTGGGACAAAATTAAAATTTGCTGATCACACCATCAAGCAGTCATATGGGATAGCAGAAGATGTGTTGGGGGAAATTGACAAATTTTCCTTTTCTGTTGATTTCCAGATCATGGATATCCCTGAAGATGACGAGACTCCTTTTATTCTTGGTCAACCATTTCTGCTGACTAGTCGGTGCAAATTTGATATCGAGACAGGTAATCTGACATTAAAGTCATTTAATGAAGAGATAACCTTGAAAGTGTTAGAGATCAAGAAGCAAGGTGCGTGTGGAAAGAAGCAACCTTCAGTTGGAATGATCAAAGTAGAAGGAGAAAGAAAAATTTCAAAATCACCCCCAGAAGAAGTCTCAGGCATAATCTCTCAGGTGGCATCAATAAAAATTCCCAACTTCAGTCAGGAAGTCTAAAAGAGAAAGAAGAAGGAACTAAAAGGTGAGGAGATGGAAGTTGGTAGTAACTGTAAGCGCAAATTGGTTCACACTTTTGATATAGAGGAGTTCTAGGTTGCAGACAGGATAAGCAACAAGGTATGGAAGAGGAAGTACCCCCCATAATTAAGAGGATGAACCGTCGAGTCATGCGACGTTAAACAAAGTGCTTCGTGGGAGGCAACCCACGTTTTTTATTGCTAACTAGTTTCTTTGTTTTGTTAAGTTTATTTTGTAGGTTGTATTTAGACTTACGAACTACTCTGTGCGAGGAAGAGAAGGCGGTATTTGGGCAAGCATCAGTGAAGGAAGTTGAGTTTAGAGACGCAAGAAAATCTGCAAAAGAGAAAATAATTTTTGATGAGAAACGGGCCCCTGACACGGTCGCTTGTGTCAGATGATACGGCCCATCTCCGGACCCCTGAAGCATGCACAAAAAAACAAAGAAAAATTGGATTTCAGAACCCTGGCACGGTCGGCCGTGTGAGACGACACGACACGTGTTAGGTTAGCGAGTGGAATTTTATATTTTCATTAGTTGTGTTTTATGGGCCCATCTCCTCCTCTACGGTGAGGCACTGTGAGTTCCCCTCTCTATCTGATACTAAAACAGTGAAGCCATAATTTGGTTTAAGTGTGTGTGTGTGGGGGGGGGGGGGGGGGGGGGGTTGTTGCTTTGATATTTCTTTTGTTAGTTTTAATTGCACTTTTATTCCTTTTTGTTCTCTAGGCTATTTAAACGTCTCTTTTGGATTATCAATGAGGCTTTTGAGATATTTAAACGTCTAATTATCAACTCCTTGTTTCAAAGTGGTTTCCAATTTTCAACTCTTTGTTTCCTTATTTCAAAGTCCTTATTAAAAATGGGTACAAATCTATTGTTCGTTATCAATGAAAAGTATGTTGATTTCAATGATTTTGAACATTATAATCCAAAGTTGAGGAAAATTGTTGTCAAATAAAAGTTGAATGGTTAATTTAATATTCTACATGGCCCCATATAAACTAACCTCGTTAAAGAGTTCTGGATGAACGCCTATGTTGTGCCAGCTGATCATGAAGAAATCATTCAGTCATATGTCAATGCCACTCATTTATACATTACTCCATCACTGATTGCTATGACAATCAACTGTGAATTGTTTGGTAGTTGTGTTAAACATTATGAATTCAACGGTATCTATGCAATCCACCTTCATTGACTTTTTGCCAACAAAAATAATCTCTCTAGTCCTGCTTCTTTGAAACCAATTGCAAAATTTCAGTTTCAACTTCTAGTGACAAATCTCCGCCCAAGAGAGAAAGACATGGAAATGCTTACTTGGTATGACAATCAACTCTTGTTATTTCTCACATACAACATGAGAGTTAATCTTCTTCTTACCATTTTAAAGTTCTTGAAGGAAATGAAAAAGAATTTGGGAGGAAACAACTTTCCTCATACCTTATGGAAGAGTTCTTTCTGAACTTTTCTATAAGTTAAGGATAGTTAAGAGTAATGTTGAAGTTGAGTGGACTGAAAAGTTTGAATTTGTTGAATAGTTTTCTTTGTTGTGTTTTTTTATTATCAATGAAATATTTCCTTTTCCTATTATTGCCTATTCTTGTTAAACAAAAAAAGAATGCCAAGTGATAGATTGTTGAAAAAAGTTTTAAATGCGACAACTAGGTCGAAACGAGGTTTCTTATATCTATATTATCTCGGTTTTAAAGAAAACCGAGATAACAAGGTTATTAATTTTTTTTATGAAAAAAAATAGACGCTAACTTATAGTTGTATTACCTCGACTTTTATAACGCCGACATAACATGATGAAATATATAAAATTTACTGAAAACTATGTTATATTCTGAGTATGTTATACGTTCAAATATTTTTCGCGCCACAATAATAAAGACTCAGACCATAAAAAAGATTTTAGTGTTAAATAATTATATTATTTACATGGCATATATTAACATAGATGACACTTCAGATATGTACAAGAAACGATAGCCTTTCACTTATGTTGAACAAAATTATTTCCATTTGATAAATAACCTAACGCATATATACCTGTTAAAGAGGAGCTAATATCAAGATAACATATATCAAATGATCTTAGCTGACTCTATGTTTTTTCTCAATGGTTTAGCTTTCTATTATACTGGTTGAATGATTTTCCCATTACAATATTTTGACTCTACCAGAACGCCTAAATATTTCTTGGATCATTATATATTCACAATAGTGTTATTATTACGTATCCTCACTATTAGGTTTAAAGGGCAAACACAACACATGGATAAAATTAAGAGACATTAGATTACGATTATAATTTTATGAAAGGATTTTACAAATTCATAAGGGCTAAAACTAAAATTAAATAAATATCTAAGAAAATGAATTTTACATGCTATAAAGAGATTAAACTATGTTCTATCTTTTACATGTAAATTGGAAGAGAGAAAAATGGTTGAGATTCCCAAATTATTTTACATTTGGATTTTTTATATTTCATTATTTGTTGCAACATCGCTGGCTGTTGGTAAACCAACTGTTTATATATTTTTTTTCTAATTTCTTTACTTTGATGTTTGTACAATGATTTCTAATATTATTTTATAATCTCTTTTCATTTCAGAAAGATATGCTTTACTTCCTTTAAAATGTGAAGTTGATGCGGATTGTCCTAAATCAATTTTGAAAAAAGTTATCGTTAAGTGCATGGATAACTTTTGTTATATTGTATATCAAGATAACAGGCCTTGAAGAATACAAAAATGCTCTATGGAGGAGTATGTATAAATATCATGACAAAATTTATCTTCTTTGTTTATTGTATGAGCATTTTCTTTTTAATTTTCTAATTTCATGAATCTTGTATTAATTTATGATTTTAATTCATACTTTAAACTGATGGTAAGAAACTTAAGAGTATTACAATGACATATATCCAATTCATGCATATATTTCTATCCCCTCACACTTGTAAAAATAACTTTTTATGTTCACACCACATGTTAACTTATAGAGTTGTAGGATTTCACAAGTTTAGATATCAATTTCAAATTCAATTGATTGTAAACTCAAATATAGTAACCTCAAATAGATCTTTTTGAAGAAGTGTTTTTATAGTTCTAGTATTCAATAGCGCTTTTTAAAAGTGCTATTGATGCTATTTATTTATGCTTTAAAGAAAATGAGATTTTGTATCTCAATATTATAATAAAAAAATCACACATTCTTCTCAAGATAGAAATATTAACAATATGACTGATAAGACATGGTCAATTAATTTGTATTCAAAATTAGAAACAATAAAAATTAATTATATGAATGTTTGAAGTCGATCACTGCAAAAACTCCTTCAACACTTAAAATGATGATCAACTATTTTCTTTTTTTTTTATATGTATGAAAGAAAAATCATTGTATTATAAACTATTTCAAAAAACCATAGTAGCAAACCATATAGATTGTAAATTGCAAACCACGAGAAAGGAGAAAAGAAGATAAAATAAACAAATGAAACAAAATTACCATTTGATTTGTTTACAAGCACTAATATGGATTAAATTCGATGACCATTCATTTTGTTCACATTCAATAGTTTGTTAGTCATAATGGAAGAGAGAAATCGCAAGTTCATCAATTGTTTCACAATGCAGTGGCAATTGTAAGAATAATATTTACCCAACCCCCCTCCCCCGAAATTGCAAGTTCAATCAGTGACAAACTACAAAACAATATGATGATAGTTATTACTTTGAAGACATGTTGAAAAGGTGAAGAATAACTTCATATATCTAAACATTGGCTATCTCTATAAACTAAACCAATTAAGATTCTAATGCATCTTGATATGATTAAAGTGAAGGTTTACTGCATCAAAAGTCGATTTACCCTCAATTTTCTCGAGCAATTTGTTTTTAGAGGCATCTGAATTAATTATAATTTGCTTCATTCCTTATCTAAGCAAACTACAAGTTTCTTATTTTGCTCCCTCCTGTTGAAGAAAGACTATTGATTATGTATATGACTATGTTGGATAGTTCTATGGGTTGTATTTTGAGACAACAAGATGAAACATGAAGAAAAGAGTATGTTGTTTATTATTTGAGCAAGAAGTTCACCGGCTCTGAGTCACGCGGTATTCTATGCTTAAAAAGACATGTTGTACTTTGGCCTGGGCTGCGAAGCGTCTGCAATAATATATGTTGAATCATACCACTTGGTTGATTTCCAAAATAGATCCAATTAAGTTTATATTTGAATAATTTGCTCTTACCGGAAGATTTTCACGTTGACAGATGTTGTTGTCTGAATATGATATTGAATACCGTACTCAGAAAGCTATTAAAGGTAGTGTGTTGGCAGAGTATCTTGCTCACCAACTGATTGATGATTATCAGTCTGTCAAGTATGATTTTTCTAATGAAGATGTAATGTATTTAAAAGTTAAAGATTTTGATGAGCATTTGCCTAAGGAAGGTCCTGATCCTGAATCTCTATGGGATATGATGTTTGATGGAGCTGTGAATGCTTATGGAAAAGGAATTGGTGTTCTGATTATCACTTCCCATAGGTCTCATATCCATTTCACTTCAAAGTTGACATTTGATTATACCAATACAATGGCGGAGTATGAAACTTGTATCATGGGTCTTGAAGAAGCCATGGACCTGAAGATTAAGATTCTTGATGTATATGGTAATTCAGCTTTGATAATAAATCAGATTGAGACTTGCATCATGGGTCTTGAAGAAGCTATGGACCTCAAGAATAAGACTCGCCACCATGGCTTGATTCCCTACAAAGATTATACAATAAGATTGTTACCTTTCTTCAATAAGTTGAATTCCATCACATTCCCCGAGACGAAAATCAGATGGCAGATGCTTTAGCCACTCTGGCTTCCATGTACCAAGTGAATTCCTAGAATGATGTACCTCATATTATAATTCAACTTCTTGATAGGCCTATTCATGTGTTTGCTACAGAAGTGACATCAGATGATAAACCTTGGTACTATGATATCAAACACTTTCTTCAGACTCAATAATACCCGTTTGGTGCCTCCAAAAAAGATAAGAAGGCATTGAGAAGGTTGTCAGGTAGATTTTTTATTAATGAAGATGTGTTACACAAGAGAAATTACAACATGGTCTTGCTCAGATGCATAGATAGACACGAAGCAGACATGTTGATGCATGAGGTCCATGAAGGATCCTTTGGCACCCATGCCAATGGATATTCAATGGAAAAAAAGATGCTTAGGGAAGGTTATTATTGGCTAACAATGGAATATGGTTGTTACAAATTTGCGAAGAAGTGCCATAAGTGTCATATTTATGCTGACAAGGTTCATGTGTCTCCGACACTCCTCAATGTTATTTCTTTCCCATGGTTTTTCTCTATGTGGGGTATTGATATGATTGTGATGATTGAACCCAAGGCGTCAAATAGACATTGATTCATCTTAGTGGCAATTGACTACTTCATCAAATGGGTGGAAGCAACTTCTTATGCTAATGTCACCAAGCAGGTGGTGGTGCAGTTTATTAAGAACGACCTTATCTGTAAGTATGGTGTGCCAAGCATGATTATCACTGATAATGGCTCAAATTTGAATAATAAAATGATGACAGAACTTTGCAAAGAGTTCAATATTATCCATCAGAACTCGTCTCTTTACAGGCCTAAGATGAATGAGGTTGTTGAAACTTCTAATAAGAACATTAAAAAAATTATCAAGAAGATGGTTGTTACCTATAAGGATTGGCATGAGATGCTTTCTTTTCTTTGCATGGATATCGTACATTTGTTTGCAATTCAATAGGTGAAACCCCATTCTCTCTTGTGTATGGTATGGAAGCAGTGCTCCCTGTCGAGGTTGGAATTCCCTTTTTACGTGTAATAATGGAAACTAAGTCGTCAGAGCTTGAATGGGTCAAGAACAAGTTTGACCAGCTGAATTTAATTGAAGAAAAGCGAATGACGGGCTTGTGTCATGGTCAGTTATATCAGAAAAGAATAAAGAAAGCTTTTGATAAGAAGATCAAGCCTCGTGAAATCAGAGAAGGCGACCTCGTGCTCAGAAAGATCATGTCTTTTAACACTGATTCTAGGGGAAAGTGGAATCCCAATTATGAAGGCCCATATGTTATCAAGAAATCCTTCTCTGCCGGTGCATTGATTCTTGAAACTATGGGTGGTGAGGAGTTCCCACGTCCTATGAATATTGATACAGTCAAGAAATACTTTGCCTAAAGACATAAAAGAACAGCTCACTAAGTTGAAAACCCAAAAAAGGACGACTTAGGAAAAATGAGCGTCTCAGTAGGCTGAAAACCCGAAAGAGCGGTCTAGGAAAAAGTTAAAGACACAAACAGAATAAATTTTCCCAATTGATTGAAAACCCGCAAGGGAAATCTAGGCAAAAGTTAAGGATTTCTTGCCAAGTAACTGCATCAAACAAGACTTGATCATTAAAGAACAATCTTCTCGGATTCTCATCGCTTTTCAACTGAAGCCTATACTCAGGAATTAAAATTTGTTAGAGAGAATAGTGGTTATTATACTTCAATGTACCTTTTCCATGTATTTACCTTTTTCCAAACTTTGTAATCATCTATGGAGTCTCGCCATTTGCAGACTACCATTCTATTAGTAAAGTTTGAGCCTTTATCCAATTCGTTGCAATTTTTATTTTATTCTGCTTACAAAAATGTCATTTATTATTGATAGTAATTTAAAAAAAAATACTTAAAGAAATTAATAATAAAACATGTATCTGAAAAAATTTGCAAATTACTTTTTTACTTCGATTTTGTGAACCAAGGGGACAAAAGTAGTGGTTCCAAGGATGGACGAACTCCAAAGTCTTGAAAAGTTTTCTCCAGGAAGTATCCTTGGGTTATTCTTGTTGATATGCACATAGTCTTCCTGCAGTTGTTCTTTGGATAGTTGGATTTCCTCCCCAGTTGTTATATGGTGTGGGTTTGTTGTGGGTTGATGCCTCTCTTCTGTGTCCCCCCCCCCCCCCCCCCAAGCTTAGAATCTTCCTCAAGCAGGATTATTTCTCGTGATCTACTTTGTAGATGTGTGCAAGGTTTCCTCTACAGTTGTTGGTCAGTTAGTGGGTTTCCTCCTGGCTGCGGTATGGTGTTGAGTTTGTAATCCCATATTCCCCAGTTAAGTGTTGATTCAAATTTCTCCAGATAAGTGTGATACCTCTTCCCCAGCAGAGTGTTGATCAAGCAGAGATTATAAATTTGTGTAGCATTGATGTAGAATCTCTTGAATTATACTACTCCTTGCTAGTTGTGACATTATTACTTCTATGTACTCATCATCATAGTTTTCAATCACATTAATATCTTTATATTCATCCCTTGGTCTGATGATATGGATAAGACCCTCATTCATCATCTCTTGGAAGTCATTTCTCACCTTATCACATCCATGAATATCTTCACTACAGACACTACAAGCCGCATGGTCATGTGTATAATAGCTAAACTCATAGAGATCAACATGCATCTTCACTAAATCACCTCTTACCATATTTATGTTAAAAATCCCGAAATCAACAGAACAACCAGTACCATATTCGCAGCACCTCCACCTCCATGCTTGGGTAGTTGATTAGCTTTGATATTTAGACTCACATCTTTAAAAGATAAAAGACCAGATCTTACCATCTTCTGCACTTCAGCCTTCAACAGATAATAGTTCTCAATGTTGTGCCCAGAGGCTCCTTGATGAAAATAAAAAGTATGATTAGCTTTATAAAACCATGGAAAAGTTGGCGGTACAGCATGAGGAGACCTAGTCTTCACCAGGTTCTTCTGAATCAATGCCGGAAACAATTTGGTATAACTCATCAGAATAGGATCAAAAGCTTCCCTTTTTTGATCTTTCCCTTGATTACTTTGTTGAGGTTCTCTCTGATACGCAACAACAGTCAGAGCTATATTGACAACCAGAGTTACCGGAGCCACCTGTTGTTGATGTTGATGATGTCTTCTCGGAGGCCTAATTCTTCTTTCTTGAACAATAACATTTGTCTTTCCTTCATTATTTCTAGAGAAACCATATGATGGCTTCTTGGTTACACTGGAACCTTCATCTTTTGACAATCGTCCTTCTCTAACGGCTTCCTCCAAACAGAAACCCATACTTAGCATCTCAGTGAAATCACTTGGTGCACTTGCCATCATTATTTCATAGTAAAATGAACCAAGGGGTTTTAGGAATACCTTAGTCATCTCTTACTTTCCCATCATGGTTACCACTTGGGAAGCAACCTTGCACCAACACTATGCATACTCCTTAAACTATTCCTTATCTTTCTGAGTCATTGCTCTCAGCTGGTCATAGTCAGGTGCCATAAACATGTTGTACTTAGACTGCTTCACAAAGGTTTCACCCAAGTCATTGAATGTATGAATGTTGCTACTGTTCAAGCCCACGTACCATTTCAAGGTAGCATCAGTCAAATTTTCTTAGAAAAAAATGAAAAAGCATATGTTGATCTTCAGTATGAATAAACATCCTATCTCAAATTCTTGCACCTTAAATTTTGTAGGCACTTTCACATTAGGAGCTAAGCAGAGATCATTGAAATTATGTCCAAGCAACTCCTTTCCTATGAGGGTCTTTATTTCTTTTTGCATTTCATTGAACTGATTCTGAAAGTCATCCATTCTATCATAGAATCCCAAGCTTTCACTTGGGGTAGAAGTAGCACGATAAACCTCATCATTAATAATAGGGACATCATTCACCACAGGAGATGCAAAAAAAGTAGCAGGTTGAACAAGTGGAGCAACTTGAGTAGTAGGGTTGTGACCTTCTGGCATGTAACCTTCCAGCATTCCTCGCGAGTAACCATGAGGCATAGAGTATTTAGCATAAGTAGCAACTGGAGTAACAAAGATGGGAACTGAATCAACCTTAGAATAAATAGTCGCCTATTGTGGTTGAGTAGCATTAGGAGACGGAGGAGGCAGAGGCGGTGGTGGATGATTCTGAGAAGCCACCAATGACTCTACCAAAGCAATCAGATTAGCCATATCGGCTCTCAAAGCAGTAACTTCTTCCCTGAGTTCACAATACTCTTGATCTAAATTTTCCATCTTCTTCTTAGTGTTAGCTCGAGTGTTGTACTAAGGGGACAACTCGTTGACTGAAGATCAAAGGATTTGAGTGAGACTTTTGGGAAACTTATTGTTATAACAAAGTTTGATTCTACAACCCTTGTAAGAGTTTTGATGATAACAAACACAAAGAACAATTATGCACTCTAAAATTGTCAATTGCGTGCACCATATAATTGTCAGTTTTATTTATAATCTAAGGTAATAAGTTTTTCCTTTACCTCGATTTTAGGTAATAACCGAGGGGTTTTAAATGAAGATTTTTGGCTATATTTATCAATTTCACTGACCTGTATCATTTTTTTCCTGTATCAGTTTCACTGGCTTGTATGATATCATTATAATAAATCTATTAACCTGCCAATATAATTTTTTACATAGAAAGTACAAAATATGTAACAAAATTGGAATATATATCATATCATTTTAAACCAAAATGTGAAAAATTACATCAAGATATAATACATTGTTTGACATGATCATATATGCATATCAAAATGACAAAACCTCTGTTCATATACAAAATAAGATTATAGAAACCAAGAAAAATTGTTGTTGTGATTGCCGAGCTTCATAATGAGATAATAAGACACTGGCCCAACGTGATCGGATGTCATCAATATCTTTTGTTGAGTATAGTGTTTGAATGTAAGCTCCTATAGTTAGAAAAAAATTTAAACTATAATAAGCTAAAAACAACAACATTAGTTTAAGAAGTATACATATGTATGTATATATGGATTAAGCTAATATCTTATTCTTCATCCAATCACGTGTGATGTCTCCGGATACAATATAGAGCATATATCTCATAACATAATATCCACGAGAAGGGTCATCGATTTGTTTTCGCCACTACATATAATTTTCATTTATTAATGTTACACTAATACACAAAAAAATATAATATCAAAAAGCACAATTACTATACTTACTTTTGGGTAAATATAGACAAGCTTTTTACCCATAAGAATTTTTTTCGCGCATTAAATTCCTCCATCGCTCTACACATGTCGGTTAAAACTAAACTTGAATAAAAACTATTTAATTCTAAAGTGAAATTTGAGTATAAGAAATAATACCACTTACCCACTCAAAGCATTAACCACAACGTCGAGAAGTATCGAGTGCACCAAGCAAAACACAATTATATTATTTCTCTTGGGACATATAATAAGTAGTTGCCAATGTCGGTTGCATAAACATTCAAAATAATTAATAAGGGATAACATTGATTTATAAATGAAAACACAAATTAATATATACTTACTCACGGTAAAATGGGGCAATATAACAATCATTGATGCTCCCTTTCTCCATCAACTTTTCTTGTAAGTAAATTTTTATTTCGTGCCCTAGAGAACCGTGAGTAAGAGTAATCCTCGTAGCATCTAAGATACAATATTTGTTTAGAAGCTTCTTTTCAACACAGACCTCGTGGATGTACCTGTAAGGTCAAATATTCATGTTAAAGTACAAGAACGTATGAATATAAATAGAAATTGACATAAAACTATACTTACGAGCTCCAAATTTGCAATATTGAATTGTCTAGTTCCTCATCTCCCTTCAAAAATTCATGTATAGAAAAATTGTTAAGAAAGAACAATTATTGTGGATCATGCCTTAATTTAATACGCATAATTATAGTTTCAATACTCAGCAACATCAGCTCTAGTCTCTGAAGGCTATCTTGATTTGGTGGTGGTGAGAGTTCAACACTTTTCTGGTTGGCAGAAAAACTATGTGTCACGCTTGTACCACCCATAACATTCTCAAGTAAATTCTCTCGAACTTTCAACTGATTTAAATCTGTGTGGTTGAATATGCCCAAAGAACCTGCATCATAAAAATAACATAAATACAATCCAAAAATTGAAATACACAAATAATATTAACAACAACATACAACTTAAACCTCAAGAACATCGCATGTACACTTCTCGGACACCTTCTCCTCATTCATCCTCTCTCGCTCTTCTTGTTCCTTCTGGACACTCTCTCGTAGAGTAAGCAACAACTTCTCCCTCTCCTCCTCCAAGAACTTCTCTTTCAACGTCTAGAAAAACCTCTCCCTCTCATCCTCCAATAATTTCTCCTGCACCGTCTATAACCAGATCTCCCTCTCCTCCACCAAGAATCTATCCTGCTCCTCATTCCGTTTTTCCCTGGCCTTCCCCAACTCAACAGCAAAAATATCTTGAACCTCTTTCTTATTGATTTTCTCTCTAGATGATTTAGAGCATCCAAAATGTACCATGAAATCAATGCTTCTACCAAGTCCATGGACACGCCCATGATGCTCCTCGGTTCCAATCGCTTATACCAAGATGGCATGATGACCTTGTGAAGTGAAGAGGTTGGACTTGGTTTGTTCAACAAGATCATCCTAAAAAACATGAAATTTAATATTTACCAAATTTATTTAACTAAATAAATATTGTTGAAAAAAGTATCTACTTACAATCCTTTGAGCCACTTCGTGTGTAGCATCTGACGTGTACTCCTCATATTTTCTTTGGCGTTCCCTTTTCCATTTCTCGTGGCCTGATGGTGGAGATGGACTGTGATCAAGACTTATAGAATCTCCCTACTCTTCATCCTTTTATTTCTTTTTTCGTCCATCAAAATTTTTTCATGTATTTTATATCCTCCACGAGACAACCTATGTGGACAGATATTTGTAGCTCGATTTTCCTTTCCTTTTTGGTGCGAGACTCTACAAATTTCTCCCAAGTAGCTTGATCAATAAATGAATACACCCCGTATGGAGCCAGTTCTTTATCCTTTACATGTTTAATATAATCATGGATGAGTTTCGTCTTAAACCCTCTCAAACACTCACCATAATAAGCAAGCATTATATTTTTCATGTCCTTATCATTTGGAGTAACAATGAACACATCCTATGTTTACATAATAAAGATGTTATTAGTATTAAACAAAAAAATATACACTTGTAAAACAAATGATAAAATACAAAATATATACCGTAATATCGACCTATATGTCGTCTTTCAATTCATTATCAACTTCACGCCAACTGTCTATCAAAATACTCACTTTACTTCTATCTTGTAACATAATGTAACCCAAAAAATCATCAGCATGTTCACCAGAAGTTGTGTCGGTTTCTACATCAACTCTAACTGGGTAGAGAATACCAGTTTCGTTGGCTTTTTTCACCTTTGCATACGTCGTGGCACTTCTAGTTTTTCTTTTAGTTTTTGTAACAGAGTTTGCAGCAGATGTTGTATGGGAGGTGCTTGTTGAATCCGCCGTGACAATCAAGATGAATCAAACAGTAACGTTTCAGCCAAAACAAACGAAGAAACCCTAAACCAAATGATCATTAGACAAACAAACGAATAAACCCTAAACAAGACTACTTCAGTGAAAAATAATGTTGATGACTATCAAGATGAAAAAACTTGTTGCTATGAAGAATATCTGTTGAGTTTTGATGAATATCAGCTTGAAAATGGCCTAGGGTTTTTTATGAAATGAGAGTGACGAACTGACGTTTGAATGTTGATAGGTAAATGAAAAGTTAGCAATTACATAGTAGTATGAAGTATTTCATGCAAAATAAGTGTCATGTCAGTTTTACACAAAAACTGACATGATTGTATAATTTAAAAACATAAAATATAAATAAAAAACTTCACACCGCTATATTCTGAGAATTCATTTAAAAGATATATCATGTCGATTTTTGTAGAAAACTGAGGGTTTAAAATATATCTAATAAAATATTAAAATAACATTGTGAAATTAGTATTATGAAATTGTTAATGCAAAATATATTACCTCTCTATTGGACCATGTAGCTGAGATAAATACTAATGGAACAATTAAATAAAAAATAAAATATGGAATTTGAAAAGGCGCCAAGTGAGAAATACTAATTAAACAATTAGAAAAAAACATAAAATACTACACCTGAGTGTCGAAGTGGGTTTCTTTATTGCTACTATCCCTCAGTTTTATTAAATATATGAGGTCTAATATTTTTTATTAAAAAAAATAATAAAACATGACGCTCCCAGGACCTATATTCTTGTTTTTTTTCAATATTATTCGAGGTGGACCTATATTATTGTTTTTTTTTCATTGTTCGAGGTGTAAGCTTCGTCATGAAAAGCGTTATTTGTAGTAATGAATATTGAGCCTCTTTGAAAAATTTATGGGTCGCAGTATGCTTTGGTCTCTGAATCAGCTCCTGGATGTGAACATCACTTCTGCTGATGATAACCTCCAAGTAATAGCACTGGTGTTTCCAATGATCGTTTTCTTTCTGAAGTTGCTTGTAGTTAATCCCATCCTGAGGAGTTTCAACTCCGAGTTCAATAGCTTCAACTTGTGCTTTCTCCTTGAGTTATACAATCTTTTCTAGAGCTTTATCCAACTGAAATTGACGTTTAATCACTACGCCAAAAAAGACCTACGAAAGCGCTTTTTTGGCCTTTAAAAGCGCTTAAAAGCGCTTTCTAAGGTGGCGCTGCTATAGGTTTTAGCAGCGCTTTTTGTTTAATGACAAGCGCTTTCGTAGGTCTACCTAAGGCATCGCTTTTTCTAAAAAGCGCTCTCTTAAGTAGGCTTTTGGCAGCACTTTTTCTAAAAAGCGCTCTCTTAAGTAGGCTTTTGGCAGCACTTTTTCTGGAAAAGCGCTCTCATAGGTCTACCTAAGGCAGCGCTTTTTTCTGGAAAAGCGCTCTCATAAGTTTTCTTTTAGCAGCGCTTTTTTCTCGAAAAGCGTTGTCTTAGGTAGGCTTTTAGCAATGCTTTTTTCTGGAAAAGCGCTTTTATAGGTGGTCTTTTAGCAGCGCTTTTGCCTGGAAAAGCGCTATCATATGTTTACCTTAGACAACGCTTTTTGTGAAAAAGCGCTTTCATAGGTTACCTAAGGCAGCGTTTTTCTTGAAAAAGCGCTTTCATAGGGTATTTTTTTTAGAGGTATAATTTATATAATTCATATACTTGCATTGTTTGCAGCATATTATTTATATAAACCAGTTGCCATAACCTGTAATTCATAAACCGCGGTAATGCATTGTATACCATTGTAATCCAAAATATATATACACCATTTTTGTACCTCAAAATATATAAAAACCATTGTTATCAGCATTGTAACTCAAAATCAGTCTTACAAAATCAACCCTAACAACAACTAAACCAGTCCTAATGTATGAAAGAAACACGGTCAATTATGTATTAAGGTCCTGGTCCTGCGAGGTTTGAACATAATAACACGGTCAATATGGTATTCCATGTACACATGTAACGTATTCATAACACTTTTCACATAATAATGTATTCATACCTTATATGATTCTCTGCTCAATAAAATAGTGACACAATTCCTCTTTGATTTCTTCCAACTGAAGTTTCGTGTAATATGCACATTTGTATTCATCGAAGTACTACATAACAAAACATAATATGCATGATTTAGTTAAAAGTCAAAAATATATGAAATATCCGAGAAATAATAAAACAAATCCTAAGTTATAAATCCATACCGTGACTGGAATCTCTATTTGATTCAGTTGAAGGATTTCTTTGATAAACCGCATAACGAAGTATCCGCAATCTATACTGTTTTGTTGTTGAGGACACTACATAGAAAAACAAATAAGAATATATAGTTGTATTGTTTTATCAAATAGCATAAATATTATAAGCAAAATAGTGGAAATTAATATACCTGCACTTTGATCCAATTAATGTTGTTTGATTTAGACCGTCGTACCCGAGCTGCTCTTTGACACCGAAATACTTGTATCGCTCTAACAAAATAAAAATATATATTTAGAACAATGTCACGAAAATAATTAAATATATAAATACACACAAATATTTATAATAATATCACTTACGTATCAATCATTAACTTCATATCCGGATAATTTATCCAATCACCGTCAACCGAATTCAGATAATAGACCACTTCTTTTATAGGATCGATAGCAACCAACAACCAGTGACGTCTATAAATTAAAACAACAGTTTAGATGAAAATTTTCTACGCAAAAATTACAAATATTAAAATGAACTTAGAATCTAACCCTGTAGGAATAGTATTATACGCCCAAAGATATAAGCTTTCTGTACTGCCAGTTGCCATGAATCTTTCGACTAAGTGCTCTCTTACTGAATCTGGTTCCCTACCAATTTTCGCTTCGCTGACACGGGAGGAAGACATAAAATGGAATCTGTTTGACAATTGATTCTCGCGCATCAATTTGTCATATAACAACCTTAAATAAAAATATAATTAATATTAGACTATATTCATTGAAATGTTAAAAAAAAAATTCAGCTAATTACATAATATAAAGATGGGGTTACCGGATGTATGCGTGCATAATACTGACGCCTAATTCTTTATGACGGAAAATCTGTTCCACGTCCTCATGTCCAATTATTTCGGTGCAAGGAAAACCAAAGATACCTTGATCCATATCCATTTGACGAATACCACCATCCATCAAATTTGTTGTTCCCACTATTGTTTCAAGACACTTCCGGTATCGAGGGAAAAATCTAGTAGGAACCCTTTTCTTGGGTGGTATGCCAACGATTTTCTGGCTCCCTTGTTGTGACCCTTGAAAAGGTACCTAAAAATCATATAGACTCAGTTAAATTATAAAATTATGCAGTTTTTTATTCGGATCATATAATTAACACTTTAAACGTACCTCTTTTTGTGATAGATCATACTCTTCGTGCCGCAAAATCCCTTTACCCTTAGATGCGGGTTTTGTAGGAGTCTATAATTACCGTGGAAATAACTGAGGTCATAACTGACAGTTGAAGACTTAAAGATTCATAATGGTTTTCAACATACCTGATCATCTATGAAAATGAGGTCTGATGGCCATGCAACAAAAGATCCTATTGCATCTCGCAACAATGTGGTCTCAGCAACAATGTCAGGTACCGGCAGCAATGCATCCATATCTAAAGCAATATCAACCGATACTTTCATGTGTCCATCCGGAAGCGGTCTATGGTGAAGTAAATCTCCCAAAGTGTTATGGACTTTTCCCTTGCCAACTAGTCGACAAGTCGGCGACGATAGGTATAGCTGGCAAGATGAAATGCCCTAAACCAATAATAACCGTTAAAAGTGACTAAAAATATTCTATAATAATAACGGATATATATTGAAAATTACCTCGGGAAATTTATGTTGACAGTTGATACTAGCTTTTTCACTAGTTTCTTTCAACTGTAAACTGCTCTTTTCCGCCATATATCTCTCTTTATCCTTCTGCAATTCACGGACTTGAGCTTGTAAATCCTGCAATGTTTGCATCACTTCTGCATTGCTAGGATTTCTTCTCCTTGGATGCTTATATAAAGAGGTTGGAGTCACACCATGACCTTTACCCCTCACCCAACCCGGATACTCAGCAATATTTAGTGCTCGACTAAGTACACTCCTGGTATCTTGATGATCCTCACCTGGGGATACCGATTGCGACAAGGTCTCCTGTAATTCATTTACATATCGAAAATTATTAGTGGAGATAAAAAATTATTTAAATATTAATAAACATTTGATTTAATTAAAGACACAATCTTATACTTACACATTCATCATACACATGTTGAATATCGGGATTAACAACTTGATCCTTGCCCACACGAGCTTCCTTCCACAACAAATGTGCTGGTAGTGATGTTGCATCACTTTTCGTCTCTTCTAACTACGCATTGACACAAGTCTTAAGATCATCAATTATAACACATTGAGAGAATTAATAAGATCGTAAAGTTCATATTTACTTACAATTTTTCCTCTAAGCGAGCATATCCCAAACACCCTTTTTTGTATGGATATGTGGGTTTTGACGCTCTCTCGCGATTGATGGCACTCACTTTCTTGAAATTCTCGTCTCTTCTTTGGCCTACAAAACCAACCCATTCTTCAAGTGTAATGAAGTTCTCATATTTCTTTGGACGTTCCGGATCCTCTTCAAGAAAATTTCCTTCATCATCTTTAAGATACTTGTTTGTTAAAAATGTTCTCCACCCTCTGTGTCTTTTTCCAGCCAAACCCATTATATACTTTTTACGGGTATCTTTAATGTTAAAAGACCTCTACAAAAAAACATACGCATAAAGTGTGTTAGTAAAATCAATTTAAACACGTATTATCGTCAAGATAAAGCAAATAACAAAAACCATATATGTACATTTATCTCAGTCCAAACTTTCTCTTTAGCCTCATCCAACTCTCCTCTTTTCCATCTAGGAGTGGTGATCGGAATGTGTATACGAACAAGCGTACCAATGTAGCTTGTCAACTTTGCAGCATTAGAATCAATTAGTTGGTCATTATCATTCCAATCTACATTATATGTTACTCCTCTATCTCTATCACGGATGATTCCCCTCATAATAGTTATACCTCGTGTAATATCTTTTTCTGAAGTCTTTTCTGAAGTATTTTCTGGAGCATTTTCAGGAGTATTTTCAGGAGCATTTGCACCTCATGAAATCTCTATCACGGATGATTCCCCTCATAATAGTCAAATACATTTTTTTCAATATGCATAACATCAAGAAAATGTCTTACGTACAAAGATTTCCAATATGGCAATTAAAAAAAAATCGACCTCTTCTTCCACCCACCTGTGACAACTTTATGTGAAAAGGCTTGCCAAACTGAATACTCACATCTTTCACCTTTTCAAATATTTGATCACATGTCAATCCAGACGGAGCTCTACGTTGTTCGGTATCTCCGTTGAACGCTTTTCTCCATCCACGATATACGATGGCCGAGAAAGACATTCTTCTGACAAAGTTTCAATCGCATCGTATTGGTTACGTCTTCACAGATAGGACATGCTTTTTCACCTTTAATGCTATACCCGGATAGATTTCCGTAGGCTGGAAAATCGTTAATTATTTCAAACAACATCGCCCTCAAGTTGAAACTTTATTTCCTATACCCATCATAAACCTCCACACTGTTCTCCCACAAAATCTTCAAATCTTCGATTAAAGGTTCCAAATATACGTCTATGTCATTTCCTGGTTGTTTAGGCCCAGAAATTAACATAGATAACATCATGTACTTACGCTTCATACATAGCCACAAAGGTAGGTTATAAATCATAAGAATCACAGGCCATGTGCTATGCGAGATACTTTGAATACCGTGTGGGTTCATTCCATCAGTAGACAATGCCAAGCGAAGGTTTCTTGCTTCTTTTCCAAATTCAGGATAATCATTATCAATTTTCATCCACTGTGGTGAATCTTCCGGATGTCGAAACTTTCCATCAACAATTCTTTCATCTGCATGCCAAGTTAAGTGTCTTGAATCGGTTTCACTATGATACATCCGTCTAAATCTCGAAATTATAGGAAAATACCATAAGACTTTTGTCGGAGACAACTTTTTCTTATATCGAGGGGCACCGCATTTAGGACACTCATTTAACGATGCATACTCGTTTTGAAACAAAACACAATCTTTTGGACAGGCATGTATCTTGTCATAGCTCATGCCAATAGAGTACAACATCTTTTTGGCCTCATACGTTCGATTGGGGAGAACATTATCCTCTGGTAGCATATCTTTCATAAGGGCTAATAACTCTGTGAAACTTTTATCCGACCATCCATTGCCCGCCTTTAAGTTATACAACTTTAATACCACAGACAATCATGTGAATTTTGTACAACCATTATACAACAATTTCTCGCCATCGCTTACCAACCTCTCGAACATTTTGGGACAATCATTAAGATCTTCTTCAAGCGCTTCTGCAATCTCTTCAACTCGATCATAATCGTATGTATCTGTGCCATTGTCGTTTGAAGCATAGGTCCTATTATCCCCCGATTCATCATTCCCGTCACTTTTCTCACCATGCATATTCCAACATGTATAACTTCTATCAATTCCATACTGTATTAAATGCGATGCCAACTGAACCACGTCAACCCGATTCCCATAACAGCAACACAAACAAGGACATGTCATTCGACTGGGGTCTTCGGCATGCATAACAACAAACTTAATGAATTCCGATACCCCGTTCTCGTACTCTTTCGACAATCAATTGGAATACATCCATGTCTTATCCATGGTTTACGGTTTCTGAGTCAATCTGAGCTAAATGATAAATTCGAAAACAAAACCAATACTCAAAACTTGCACTTGCTCTTGCACAACCATATAACAAAACCAATACTCAAAACTTTTCACTAAATTCATTTTATTCTATCAACTAATCACATTTTATGATTACGTCACTAATCACAATTCTTAACTCTCAAAATTTTATATAAGCATGCATTCTGTAATAAACAAAAAGGACAAAATATTTTGTATAGATTGAAAAGAAGAAACAATCACCTGACGGTTCTCCTGTGGCAAGTGGTTCTCCGGTGAGATATATTGCTCTTGTTTTCTGACGATTTGACACGTTTGAGTTCTCCGGTGAGATATATTGCTCTGAATCAGAAGGTCCTGAAGAAGTTACAGAATTGTAGTCAGAAGAAGGATAGGGTCTCAATCTGAAGAACAATAGAAGAATGGAAAGAAAAAATATAATCCTCTTGAGCCTACTGAACTTCCCGTCGGGAAAATGAAAGAAAACAAGCACACACTAAAATCATATTAGCCAATGCAAAAGTGAAAAACTTTCCTGCTATTGTAAAATGTCCAATTCCCAGTACCTACAACACGCTTAGGATTATAATAGGTTCCAGTTCAACTTCTGATGTTCAACTTCTGATTGGAATTGATACATGTGTTTGCTTGATAGCATTGCATGATTTGAATCAGAAATGTATGATTTCTATTACAATAGTCCAAACCTTAACGCTAACTATTGTAAAGGTCAACAGAGGCCAGGTGGTTCAAATAAGAGATACTAACAAAAACAAAAATGGGTAGAAATGAAATATAAAAGGAAAAAGTTGGAAGAAATAATTAAAAGATATCTCTTTTTCAAATTAGATGTTGCTGCTGGAACAGTAATCAATTAGGTGCTTATTTTAATCGGCTTATCAGAATCAAAGTATTAATAAAAACACAAACTGACACTAGTATACTTCTTAACACAATTACTTATTACAATTTCTGCTTACTTTTACAAGATAACTTCCTAATTTTTAACATCTCCAATTTCCTATTGCTCAAGAATATCCTGAGTATGTAACTTCTTTCTTACTTCCACCAATACTTCAAAACCAGTCTCCTAAAATAAGCCATTAGGTAGCACCTTGCTTATATAGAAAGCTCTTAATACTTAATACTGCTACATTCTTTTCAAACAACTAGTAAGAAAAAATGCCAATTACAAAATCCTAGTAAACCCTCAATTACTTTTAAAACATAATCACCTAACACCAAATCGACCATTACACTGTGAATGATTTTTCTCATCTTTCACAAATCATCAAACAACAATAACAACCACTACACTGTGAATGATGAAGAAAATAAAAATCATCGAAAACCTAAATTGATTTCAGAATACATAAATTAGATATACAAGAAACTGAAACCAATTGTAAATTCATATAGTTATTGTTTCAGTTTATTTCAAGAGAGAGATTGAACCTTGTGAAGAGAGGGACGAGTCGTGCGGCGGTGATGAGAGTTGACGATGGTGGCGACTGAACGGAAAGAGGCTACTGTGAGAGTACGAAGAAGGAACGAATTTGGGGGTTGGGTTGGAAGAAAGGAAACAAAACAGCTACATACAATACGAACACACCTTTAATCAAAATCAATAAAATTTATTATAAAACTACCTACGAAAGCGCTTTCTAAAGGTCATCTATAACAACGCTTTTACATCAAAAAGCGCTTAAAAGCGCTTTCTAAAGGCCAGCTTTAGCAGCGCTATGGAAAAGCGCTTTCTAAGGCTGACCTTTAGCAGCGCTTTTGAAAAGCGCTTTCTTAAGGTACCCTCTGAAAGGCCAACTTTAGCAGCGCTTCTCAAAAAGTGCTTTCTAAGGGTGACCTTTAGAAGCGCTTCTGAAAAGCGCTTTCTTAAGGCACCCTTTGAAAGTGCTTTTTTAAGCGAATTTTTTTTAAAACCTACAGCAGCGCTTTTTTTCCAAAAGCGCTTTCTTTTATGTGTTGCTAAAACTTATTTTTGGCGTAGTGAATGAGATGGCGATCAACCTATTCTATTTAACTTATTCTCTTTGACGACGCTCTTTCTTAAGTTCAACTTTTGTGTATTGAAGTTGTTTCCTTCAAACTGGTCTTTCATTTCCTTGCGAGATTTCATAAGGGTTTCTAATTGTTGTTTTAACATGAAAATTTGCCTCTGAGCTCTAGCCAAGTCTTCTTTGTTATCATCAATGGTCAAGCAAACGCCTTTCAAATCTTCATTATCATCGATTCATCATCAACAAATATAACTCTAATAAGATAGTAATTGAAAATTAATCATGTAATTAATTTTTTAATTTCTTTTTAATTATTTTAATTTTTACAATAATAGCGCCTCAGTAATAAAAAAAAATTCATGTAAACATCGTTATTGACACCTTATTCACGTAAATATAAGAATTTTTTTTAACAATAACCATGTATTAAAAAAAATTCGCAAATAACCGCGTTTCGAGAAAAATTACGCAAATAACCATGTTTCTGATGGATCCACAAAGGAGGAGCCATCTGAATTGGCGCCTCCACCCCTACTTTTCCCTAGGCGCCATCTCACTTGGCGCCTCCTTTCACTTTTAGCCAAGGGAGATGGCGCATGCTCCTTAAAAGTGAGAGGAGGCGCCATCTCACTTGGCTCCTAGGGCAAAACTAGGGCAAAATGCTGTTTTATAAATAATTCGTCCGTTTCTCCGAAATTTCGTACACTTTCTCGCACTGTATTTTTATATTTTACTCTGTTATTTGCGTCATGACGTCGCCTATGACTTTTAGCATAGATGGTTATATTATCTTCTCTGCACCAAACCTGCGATGAAAATGAAATTCTGGCACATTCACTCCATGGAGCGTCTGAAGCGGGAGTTGATGCGATGGCTAGATGGAGACATTGGGGAGGGGGAAAAAATTCGAAGGATCCAGCGAAAACGAACAACAACCTCACATGCGACAGGGAGACCTAATGTATGGTTGGAGGAAGTCAAAACAGACAGTGATGTAATGTTGATGATGCATGGGTCAGATGAAATTGTGTTAACAGTTGTAATTTCGTAGACGGAATATCTTTAATTTTTCTTGTACGTGCAATATTTATTGTAGCAAAATCTGTTAACGAAAAACCCTAATGTTTACAACATAATTAAGGAAAGATTTTATGTATTACAATTTTATGTGGTCGAGGCAGACGCCCGATTCAGACAATTTTTGCGATTGTGTCCGACCTGACGGCATAAACCACACTTTCTTTCCAACTTGTCAAGATCGTCCATTTCTGTTGTGATGCGCTTACTTTTGGGACGACCCTTCTTGTTCCTTCGCATTTGGTCATTGTGCCACACTATTTCGCCGTCGTATGCAGGCCAATAATCTGGTTTTGCTACCAAAGGAAAGTTGTTTTTGTAAACGTTGAGCAATGTTTCAGATTTGTAAATGTTTGACAGAAGTTGCAGCGCGTCTTGATGGGTATGAGCACAAGCGACAATGACATGAGAGCAAGGCATATGAAATTCTTGAAACCTGCCACAATCGCACCAACGAGAAGGTAGCATGACCCTATATTCTTGTCTTGGCAGGCCTTCGTTGTGGTCGATTGTCTCTTTCACTATGAAGTTGTGGCTGTGTTGGTCAAACCGTATAACCATATGAGTGTTGGCTTTAGCACTTTCATCCTTAATGTATTTCATGCAGCTTTCACTCCATAGTTGTCTAGATTGCAACACCGCATTCCACATTTCACCTCTTTTGGCAAATAACGCAGCCATCCTAAAATACGTAGATTTTACCAAAGCAGTGATCGGGAGGTTTCGTATGCCTTTGAATACCCCATTCATTGATTCAATAAGATTCATTGTCATATGCCCCCATCTTTGGCCATTGTCGTATGACCTAGTCCATTTTTCCACCGGAATATTATCAATCCACCTACCGGCTTCTGGATTTGAAAAACGGATCTTGTTGCGGTAATATTTGAATGTGGGTTGTGTCAATGCATATCCCACATTCATAACCGCTTTCCTTAATGTTTTGTCCTTGATCTCCCTCGTGAAATTCTGGACGATATGCCTAACGCAATAGACATGCGTAGAAGGAGGGTCATGCCAACCGTTTGCAGGATTATTGTAGGCACTTTCAATGGAGGCATGTCTGTCCGAGATCAAACAGAGATCTGGTTGAGGAGCCACGTGTGTCCGCAGATTTTTCAGAAAAAATCTCCAAGCACCACCGGTCTCCCCCTCGACAAGGGCAAAGGCAATGGGGAAAATGTTGTTGTTGCCATCTTGTGCAACTGCCATCAGTAGCGTGCCTTTGTACTTCCCATACAACCAAGTCCCATCAATTTGTATAATTGGTTTGCATGATGCAAACCCTGTGATGCATGGTTGAAATGCCCAGAACACTCGACTGAATATTTCGTTGCCGTTTAGTAGACTACCATCTTGGGCGTATGCTGGCACTGTCTCCAGAACGCAAACACTACCTGGAGAATACGTCTTGAGTGCATTCAGGTAGCGGGGAAGTTCTTGGTATGACTCCTCCCAGTTTCCGTACACCCTTTCAATCGCCTTAGTCTTTGCTAACCACGCCTTACGGTAAGACGGAGTGTAGTTAAAAACCGTGGTGATGTGGGAGATGATTGTTTTCACCTTCAAAGATGGGTCGTTGCTGACCAGGGGTAGGATTTCTTGACAGATGAGATCGTAGTTGAGTTTTCGGTGGTCCTGTGATTGAGTGGAACTTACACAAGTGTGGGTAGTCATGGAACCTATGACCCAGCAGTCACCTCTTAATCTGTATGATGCGGTCAGCTTGAACATACAGTCAGGGTGGACACACTTGATCTTGTACCTTTCCGGGTTGACACGGTCCACCTTAAAATTAACCGAGTTGAGCATGTGGAATTTTTGTATGGCTCTGATGCATTCCTCTCTGTTACGAAACTTGTCCTTCTCTTTTAAATTTTCATCCGACTGCATATACAGATTGAAAAATAAGTTAGTAGAAGGTTCATCTTCGCCCATGTTGAAGTTTGTCATGTGCGGAGGTGGTGTGTAGATTTCGTTTGAAGGAATACTAGGGATGCCATCATCGTCGGAATCATCATTCACCATTTCATCAAACTCTAACTCGTCATCTTCTTCTTCATCATTAACTGCATCTACCTCAGCTTGTTCATTCTCCAAAGGATCAACCTCTTGTGTCACCTGAGGCTCTTGCAGCATAACGTACAACTCAATAGAGTCGTACCCATAATACACATGGCTGGAAAACATATTCTGGAGATCCTCGTCATCTTGAACTTCAACCTTATAAAAAATTACTTGGTTGTTTCCAAAAAAAATTGGATTCTGATAAAATATCTGGGTCACCGGGCCTCGTTCAAGTTTGGCCTCCAATCGTTTTTTGAAGTACGAGAAATTGGCTTTCCCGTTTAAGAGAAATCGAATGTTATCTGTGTCTCTAAACAAAAATCCAGCGGTGGGACAAATGTATGTCTCACCGTTGAAATGTGCTTTGGCGACAAATTGTGGTGCAGAGGCCATTGCGTAGGATTGTTTGAAGGTTTGAAGGTTGGAATGTTTGAATTTTATGAGTGATTCGAAGGTTGGAATGTTTGAAGTTTATTGATTGTATGAAGGTTTGAATGTTGTAAGGTTTGAAGGTTGGAATGTTTGAACTTTATGAGTTATTCGAAGGTTTGTATGTTTGATTGTTTGAAGGTTTGAAGGTTTGATTGTAAGAACGTTTGAAGGTTGGAAGATTTGACAGATTAAGTGAATCAATGTTATGATAAATGTAAGACTAAAAATTTCAATTAAGTAAGGATGCAACCCCCAAGGCTGCCAATAGTGTTACATGCAAGGCATCCCAAAGGCTGCCACGTAGCCTGAGCCTAGCCTGCAACAAAGGACACCTCTTATTCGCCAATTGGGGTGGCGACACCGTTCATTTTTGTACTCTTTCTCCAAGTCCAATGGCGCCTCCCTTACTGTCCAATCGTGATACATGCATGCAGATATGTAACCCCTTAGGCTGCCACCTAGCCTGCGCCTACTCTGCACCTATACTGTATGTTGTAAGTCTCCTCCCATCACCTCCAATGGGGTTACATACATTCAGGCAAGGCATCCCAAAGGCTGTCATGTAGCCTGAGCCTAGCCTGCAACCAAGGACACCTCTTATTCGCCAATTGGGGTGGCGACACCATTCATTTTTGTACTCTTTCGCCAAGTCTAATGGCGCCTCCCTTACTGTCCAATCGTGATACATGCATGCAGATATGTAACCCCCTAGGCTGCCACCTAGCCTGCGCCTACTCTGCACCTATACTGTATGTTGTAAGTCTCCTCCTATCACCTCCAATGGGGTTACATGCATTCAGGCAAGGCATCCCAAAGGCTGTCACGTAGCCTGAGCCTAGCCTGCAACCAAGGACACCTATTATTTGCCAATTGGGGTGGCGACACCATTCATTTTTGTACTCTTTCGCCAAGTCCAATGGCGCCTCCCTTACTGTCCAATCGTGATACATGCATGCAGATATGTAACCCCCTAGGATGCCACCTAGCCTGCGCCTACTCTGCACCTATACTGTATGTTGTAAGTCTCCTCCCATCACCTCCAATGGGGTTACATGCATTCAGGCAAGGTATCCTAAAGGCTGTCACGTAGCCTGAGCCTAGCCTGCAACCAAGGACACCTCTTATTCGCCAATTGGGGTGGCAACACCATTCATTTTTATACTCTTTCGCCAAGTCCAATGGCGCCTCCCTTACTGTCCAATCGTGATACATCCTTAGGCTGCCACCTAGCCTGCAAGAGTGACACCTTTCATTTTTTTACATGCATGCATATATGTAACCCCTTAGGCTGCCACCTAGCCTACAAGAGTGACACTTCGCATGCATGCAAGCACCAGCAACCACTATATGAAATTTTTTTGCCTATAAATACATACCATATCATACATCTCTCACACCCACACAAGTCTCACTCTCTGCTACAAAATCTTTCATACTCTCTTAAACTTTCTAAGTCTTTCATAATCTCAAGCATTTTAAACAATGGCTCTTCTAACAATGGGCGATTCTCACAGAGGCACAAGGGAAAACATTGCCGCATTTGTAAGTTTCTATTTTGGTTATACATTTTTCATACTTCAGATAATGCTTTGTTCGTCTTACTTAACCTTACACCTTTTACATTATGAACTCAGAACACCAAAAGATTCAGAATCTGTTCTCACAACTACCTGGCTCCCGACCCATTTATCGTATCATACCTGGAATACGCAGGTTTTGGACATGTCATAAAGATCTCCAAATGCACCATTGACTCGAAGTTCATTCTTGCAATGTTGGAAAGGTGGAGACCAGAGACCCATACATTTCACCTACCAATAGGTGAATGTACCATCACGCTAGAGGATGTGTACATGCTACTAGGTCTCCCTGTCGACGGTAAGGCCGTGAACGGGTCGGTTCAACAACCCAACTCTCAGTGTGAAGAACTGTTGGGCAGGGATATGGTTGAAGGTGGTGGTGCGAGAGGTCAGGGAATACTACTCACTGAGCTGAAAAGTCATTATGCAAGTTTGGAATTAAACGAAAATTCCTCCGAGCAAGACAGGGTAGTAAAAGCCAGAACTTATCTTATGATACTATTTGGTACATTTTTATTTCCCGAAAGTACGGGAAATAGTGTAAATTTTATGTATTTACATTTACTAAGAAATTTTGAAAAAACAAGAAAATATAGTTGGGGTTCTGCAGTTTTAGCCCACCTATACAGTTCCTTGTGCAAAAATGCAGTCAAGGAAAAATGTGCATTTTATGGATGCGCTTTTTTACTACAAGTCTGGGGTTGGTGGAGGATGGAGTCCTTAAGCCCCGTCAACAACAACACTTTCGGTTTCCCGTACGCAACAAAGTAAGTCATCAAGTCATATCATTTATTACTATTCATCTCTTCACCAAATATATGCTAAGAATAAAATGTTTTTCATTTACTTTAGGTACTGCGTGAGGGGTATGGATTACGGCAAGAATCCAAGATTCAATGTCGCACTATACCGCAATCTGTTGGATCACTTAGGCCCGGATGATGTACGTAGTAGCTTTAAACTTTTCTTCATTTAAATTATTTATACATTACGCTTTCGTTAACCTGATTTAAATTTTATCGCAGTTCGTCTGGAGACCATATTTGGGTTTGGGCCATGATCCAAACCCGGAGGATGCAGCAATTTGGACCGCGAAGACTGCAATCATTCGGTTCAACATTGTGGAGATGCACCACAGCGACCGTGTGAAGATGCAGTTCGGAATGCATCAAGAGATACCAAGTGATCCAACTTGTTTATCCCCATATGGCATCTTAAAAGGGTCGATGCCCAGTGGGGTCTTACCAACTGGAAAGACTTCGCTCCGGAATGGTGTAAGATGTGGCAGAGGTGTCACCGCTATGTCTTGCAATTCCTGGTTTTCCTTAATCATGGTAATATGCGACACGGATCAATATTTATCTTGGTACAGGTCGGTTAGTAACCCTGAAATGCACGTGTCTCATCCAAGGTATTTGGTTGACCCACACACACAATGGGCACAACCCTCGTTTCCCCAACAACAAACCCAAAACCCATCAACCTCCCACCAACCCCCAAGAAGAAACAAATCCACAAACACCCAACCATAGTCCCCACCACAACAAAATTACACTCAAATGCCACACAACCAACCACAATCACCACCTCACTACCAATACCCCGATATGCCTCACACCCAACCACAATACCAATCACAATACCAGCACACCCGCATACCCCACACACAATTTCAGTCTTCCGTATATCCCAATATGGGCCCCTCAACATCCAGCCTTAGCCCTGATATGGGAATGTCGGAAGATTACGAACAAACCGACCCAGCCTACCATCAAACACAATATCACCAAACCACCCAACATCCTCAATACCAAACACCCCAAGATCTATTTCCTTTCTACCCACCGTACTCAGACGATCAATGCTACAGACCCACCATGGAACCCCACCCACCGCCAACACGACCAAACTTTGAGGGTATGGGTAACTGACTGTACCAAAGCGGATCTTCTAGATATGGAGATCTGACTGATTTTATGGATCCGGACCGCATTGACTTCGCTGGGCCATCGACCCTGCTGCAGCAGGAAACGCGACGACACCCAACACGGAAAAGACGAGGACGGGGATGCGGAACTGGGGGTCATTACCGGGTTCCGGGGGATCACTGATTTATCTTTTTTTTTTTCTGTATTTTTTTATTTGTTTTTTTATCTGTTTTTTTATCTGTTTTTTTAATGTAATACAATTGGATGTAATTATTTTTTTTTTAATAAAAAGTCCATTTCGTTGATCCTGTATCCAACACGCAACGCACCGGACAAAAAAAATTAATTTTTACCCTAAAATAACACCTAGGCGCCATCTCACTTGACTTAGGACATGCCCTAAGCACATAGGCGCCAAGTGAGATGGCGTCTCCCTTTAAACAATGGGAGTAGGCGCCAATTCAGATGCCTCCTCCTTTGGGGAGTCATCTGAAACATGGTTATTTACGTAATTTTTTCCGAAACGCGGTTATTTACGAAATTTTTTTTAATACATAGTTATTCAAAAAAAATTCTAAATATCACATATTTATTTTTGAAACGAAATTAAAAAAAAAAACAGATTTACTTTGCCTGACATTTTTTTTCTTTCAAAAACACATATTTGACTTCCTACCTCGTATTAGAATTCAAACACAATATTTTCCTCTCAAACCCTATCTCTTGAACCACCAAAAACACCATAACCACGTGCAAACTCAATAATTTCCACAGCATTACAACACTTATAACTAAACTCTAACAACAACCATAAATCCTCATCTATATCGACAATAATCATCTCTAAAGACCAAAACTTCCACCTTCTTCATTTAAAAATTGGCCAAAACTCAAAACCCCAAATTTCTAATAGGAAAAGTTTCAATGAAATCTAAGTGGACAAATAATTCAAAGGAAATGTCTAGTAGGATCCAACCGTCTACAAATACAAGAATAATACCTACTAGATATATTAATGTTAATTCTTATGGTTTTATTTTCCGTAAATATAAAAGTAGAAAAAAATTTATGTTGACATTTAAGTGTGAGCGGTGAAGTTTCATATTGATTAAAAATTAAAAAATAATATATTAAATTTATAATAGAGATGACTCATATCTCTATTGTCTTAAGATTTTGAATATATATATATATATATATATATATATATATATATATATATATATATATATATATATATATATATATATATGACATCAAAAAATTTTGAATTTCCAATATTTAATTCATTTGCACATTTGAAACCTTACAAACACTCCAAAAGTTTAATATTATTTTTAAAAGAATAATGTATATAGATTAGAACGGCATGAACATAGTAGGGATAATTAATAGGGAGAGTAAAATTGTAATCAACAGTGAGTCTAGGTTCGAGAATGCAACGAATAAGTTGATTGAAAAGACATTTTTTCAAGTAAGCAAAGTCTATGCCTTTTAAACTACGAACCTTGTATTGTGAGTATGTACAAGTAACCATGGCTAATAATATTTTTTAGCCGATGTTACAGTCATGATGTTTGTAACACTTAAAATAATTAAATTTTTTTGATATTTTAATATTTATTTTGTTGTAGATTTTTATTATCACCGTTATGAAAACCGTTATTATCACAATTACTTGATATAATTGCTCGTTTGTATAATTGATCTTTTGTTGCCAATTTATTCTTGAGACATTTCCACCAAAAACTTAAACTTTTGATGGAACCTTTGACTTCCATATTTTGACAGTTCCAATCTTCATATTTCAACTCAGCAGATCAACATTCCCAAGATTTATCAGAGCACTATAGCCGTCCCTCACCGAATATTTCCCCTTGGAATTTTTGACCCAGACGAATTTATCTTCATCCACATATATGTTCTAATAACAATCTCGACAATGCTTCTTTGTCATCTAGAAATATTTTGTAACTTGTGTAAGAATTAAATCAAGAGTAATCTAGATTTTAGAAATAGTGACTAGAAGACTATAGAAGCTACTAGTTAAATATTTTAAGTTTTTTCTTAACCAAGTTAATTTTATTAGAAATATAATTTAGTTAATGTCTACAATTTTCAATGTTTATTCTTTAATAGGGTATTTTGGCATTTTCAATTTTAGTATAAATATGCTATTTAGGTTATCGATATTGTAACTCATTCATTCCTCTATTTGATATACAATAGTAGTCATCTTTGTTATTATTCATTGTTCATTCTTCTTCTCTCTTTCATTACCTTGCACCAACAAATTGGTATCAAGAGCATTTGGTTCTGTTTTCCTAGGAAACACGAGTGTTTGTGAGTTGCGTGTTTGATTTTGGTTCATTGATTTTCTATTGAAATCTTGAACAAAATCTGATTCTGTGGGTTGAGAAACAGTGTGTTTGAAGATCTAATAAATCCATGCAAAGTTTAAAATGGGTGGAGGCAGTAGTTTGAACACCAAACTTCCAGTTTTTAATGGCAAAAACTAGAACAGATGGATGATACAAATGTGTGTGTTGTTTGGTGGCAAGATGTTCTGGATCTGGTTACAGATGGTTATGTACCAGCTGCAGCAGATGCAACTGAAGAACAGAGAACTACTGAGAGGATGATGAGGAAGAGGGTCCAGAAAGCTCTGTTCTATATCCATCAGTGTATTTGAAATATAATTTAGTTAATGTCTACATTTCTCAATGCTTATTCTTTAATAGGGCCTTTTGACATTTTCAATTTTAGTATAAATATGCTACCTAGGCTATCAATATTGTAACTTATTCATTCCTCTATTTGATATACAATAGTAGTCCTCTTTGTTATTATTCATTGTTCATTCTTCTTCTCCCTTTCATTACCTTGCACCAACAAATTGGTATCAAGAGCACTTGGTTCTGTTTTCCTGGGAAACACGAGTATTTGTGAGCTGTGTGTTTGATTTTGGTTCATTGATTTTATGTTGAAATCTTGAACAAAATCTGAACAGAATCTGATTCTGTGGGTTGGGAAACAGTGTGTTTGAAGATCTGAAAAATTCGTGCAAAGTTTAAAATGAGTGGAGGCAATAGTTTGAACACCAAACTTCCAGTTTTTAATGGCAAGAACTGGAACAAATGGATGATACAAATGTGTGTGCTGTTTGGTGCGCAAGATATTCTGGATCTGGTTACAGATGGTTATGTACCATCTCCAGCAGATGCAATTGAAGAACATAGAACTGCTGAGAGGATGATGAGGAAGAAGGACCAGAAAGCTCTGTTCTATATCCATCAGTGTGTGGATGAAAGTGTGTTCGAGAAGATTGCTGATTCAACAAGGTCAAAAGGGGCGTGGGATTTACTGGTGAGATGTTACGGTGGTGACGCATCAGTAAAGAAGGTGAAGCTTCAATCCATACGAAAGCAATATGAGAACCTGAACATGAAGAGCAATGAGAAAGTTTCTGAATATATCTCCAGAGTGATTCTGATCACTAACAAGATGAAGGCGTGTGGAGAAACTCTGTCTGAACAGGTAATCATAGATAAGATTCTTAGGTTACTTACTCCTCAGTTTGATTACATTGTTGTTTCTATTGAACATTCTAAAGATCTGGAAAACATGAGAATAGAATAATTACAAAGCAACCTAGAAGCACATGAGTTACGTCTGTCTGAGAGAACTTTTGAGAGGGAAGCTGAGCAAGTTCTGAAGGCTTCTTTTGTCAAGAAAGACCAGAAGCAGAATAAACATGGTGATAGATTCCAGAAGTCAGAAGCCTCAACTTCTGATGATAAGAAATATCATAAAGGAAAGGAGAGGTATGACAAAAGGAAGGTACAATGTTACTCTTGTAAACAATTTGGCCATTTTGCTAGAGATTGTAGGTCAAACAAGGAAATAAAATCAGAAGAAGCATATATGGCTAAAAGAAACTCTGATGATGAACCTGTACTACTAATGGCCTTTTATTCTGATGGAAAATGCTCAGAAGATTGGTGGTATATGGACACTGGATGTTCAAATCATTTAACTGGAAACAAACAATGGCTGACAGACTTTGAATCCAGAAGGAGAACAAAGATCAGATGTGCTAACGATAAGTATCTTAACGCAGAAGGTATGGGAGATGTCAGAGTTAGAGTGAAGAATGGGAAAGACATTCTTATCAGAGACGTTTGGTATGTTCCTGGTATTAGAAGCAATCTGATGAGCGTAGGTCAGTTGATTGAGAAAGGTTTCTCAATTATTATGAAAAACAATCTTCTAACGTTGTATGATTCCAATTAGAAGTTGATTATGAAGTCTGAACACGGAGGCAACAGAACATTCAAGGTAAATATAGAAACAGCTGAAGTAACGTGTCTTAGTGAAGAAGGCGCTGAAGGTAACAGTAAGTTGTGGCATAAAAGGTTGGGGCATTTGAACTATAGAAGCTTAGGGCATCTATGTCCTAAGAAGCTTGTACATGGTATTTCGAAGATTGTGAAGCCTGAGAAGTCATGTGAGATATGCATGAAAGGCAAGCAACCTAGATTGCCATTTACATCAGAAGTAGCCCCCAGAGCGAAGCATGCTCTGGGAGTAGTACATTCTGATGTGTGTGGACCATTTCCAGTACCTTCACTTGGAGGAAACAAATATTTTGTGTCTTTTGTGGATGAGTTCACAAGAATGATATGGGTAACACTCATCAAGTTCAAGCATTAAGTGTTTACTGAGTTCCAGAAATTCAAAGTGAAGGTTGAGAAGCAGAGTGGTCAGAAGTTAAAAATTCTGAGAACGGATGGTGGAGGTGAGTATAACTCTACAGTGTTTCATAAGTTCTGTGAGGAGAGTGGAATAGAACATGAGGTTACTACTCCATATACTCTTTAGCACAACGGTTTTGCTGAAAGAAGAAACAGAACTTTGCTTGATATGACCAGAAGCATGCTGAAAGAGAAAAAACTATCTCACGTGCTATGGGGAGAAGTTGTTGCCACATCAGCATATATTTTGAACAGGTGTCCAACGAAGAAACTAAAGGAAGTTGTTCCTTTAGAGAAATGGACTGGAGATAAGCAGAGTGTCAGTCATCTGAAGGTGTTTGACTCTGTCTATTACAAACACGTTCCAGAAGCTAGAAGATAAAAACTGGATGATAGAAGCAAAGTAATGTTGCTAGTGGGGTACCACAGTACAGGTGTGTATAAGCTTTATTGTCCAGAAACTAATAAAGTTGAAGTCAGCAGAGATGTTGTGGTGAAAGAGTCTGAAGCATGGGATTGGAACAAATCTCAATCAGATTCCGGTGCAGTTCCAACACCAGAGTTATCCTCTGAAGATGTTTTAGAAAGTTCAGAAGATGAACCTAATTCTGAAGATCCTGAAGATTCTAAAGATGACTCAGAAGAAGATTCCGACAATGGATCTGATTCTGGTCCAGATGCTGATGATGATCCAGAATCTGGTGGTGATCGTAGTTCTGGAAGGGAAAACTCTGAAGGTGGTAACTCTGAAAGTAGTAGTTCTGGTGCAGTTTCAGAACAAGCTCAAAGACCACAAAGAATCGGACAAAAACCAAGAAGGTTTGCAGATTTTGACATGCTGCAGGATAATGATGTTGGCTCTGAAGGAGAAGTCGCTCAGTGTGCCATGTTAGTAGATTCTGAACTAGTGGGCATTGTAGAAGCTCTCAAGAATAAAGAATAGCTTAATGCCATGAAAGAAGAACTTGAGGCAACAGAAAGGAACAAAACTTGGAAATTGACTAAACTTCCAGATAAAGTGTCAGGTGGGTTTTTAAGTTGAAACTTAAGCCAGATGGTTCAATTGGCAAGCACAAAGCTAGACTAGTAGCTAGAGGTTTTCTTCAGAAACCTGGGCTAGATTACTTTGAGGTATTTGCGCCTATAGCTAGGCATGAAACAATCAGACTAATGATTGCTTTAGCTGCAAATAGTAATTGGGCTTTAATGCATCTGAATGTGAAGTCTGCATTTTCTGAACGGTCCATTACAGGAAGAATTTTATGTTTCACAACCTTCTGGATTTGTGAAAAAGAATCAGGAAGGGATGGTATACAGGTTAAATAAAGCTCTGTATGGACTGAAGCAAGCGCCTAGAGCTTGGAATCTGAAAATTGATTCATTTTTCAAGAAGCAGAGGTTTCAGAAATGTGAGATGGAATATGGAGTTTATGTACAACACTCTGATAACAATATGATTCTGGTGTGTCTCTATGTTGATGACATTTTGCTAACAGGTAGCTGCCCAGAAGATATAAAGAAGTTCAAAGAAGTTCTGATGAATGAGTTTGAGATGACAGATCTAGGAAAAATGACATATTTCCTAGGGATGGAGATTATGCACTCGAAGAAGGGTATTATTCTGCATCAGTTAAAGTACGAACTAGAACTTATGAAGAGATTTAAGCTGCAGAATTGCAAAATTGCTGTGACACCGTCAGAAACCAATCAAAAATTGGATTCTGACTCTGATGGTGATTATGTTGATTCTACAACCTTCAAACAGTTGGTTGGTTCTCTAAGGTATTTATGTAATACTAGACCTGACATTTTTTATGCAGTTGGATTGGTTAGCAGATTCATGAGTAATCCAAAGTGGTCCCATTTCCAAACTACTATCAAAATTCGGAGATATATCAAGGGAACCCTGAGATATGGATTGTTGTTTCCTTCTGAAAGAAAGACAAAATCAGAATTAGTAAGTTATTCTGATTCTGACTGGTGCGGAGACAGAGTGGATAGGAGAAGTACTTCTATATACTTGTTTAAATTTCTGGGAGGTCCCATTTCTTGGAGTTCCAAGAAACAGCATGTTGTGGCTCTGTCAACATGTGAAGTTGAGTATATCGCATGTGCTGTAACTGCTTGTCAAGCTGTTTGGTTTCTGAATCTCCTGCATGATCTAAAGGTTGAAGTTAAGGAACCTCTGAAGCTGATGATTGATGATAAGTCTACAATTGATCTTGCCAAGAATCCAGTGCTACATGGAAGAAGCAATCACATTGAGACTAAGTATCATTTTCTCAGAAGTCACGTGCAGAAAGGAGTGTTAGAAGTTCTACACTGTAGCACTCAGAAACAGCTTGTAGAACTTTTGACAAAGGCAGTTAAAACAGATCAATTTCTTTGCTTGAGAGATGAAATTGGTGTTGTTAGCTTCTGATAGAATATCTAAATTAAGGGATGGTATTGGAAATATAACTTAGTTAATGTCTATAATTCCCAATGCTTATTCTTTAATAGGGCCTTTTGGCATTTCCAATTTTAGTATAAATATGCTACCTAGGCTATCAATATTGTAATTTATTCATTCCTCTATTTGATATACAATAGTAGTCCTCTTTGTTATCATTCATTGTTCATTCATCTTCTCCCTTTCATTACCTTGCAGCAACAGTTTGGTGCACAAGATGTTTTGGATCTGGTTACAGATGGTTATGTACCAGCTGCAGCAGATTCAACTGAAGAACAGAGAATTGCTGAGAGGATGATGAGGAAGAGGGACCAGAAAGCTCTGTTCTATATCCATCAGTGTGTGGATGAAAGTGTGTTAGAGAATATTGTTGATTCAACAACGTCAAAAGGGGCGTGGGATTTACTGATGAGATGTTATGGTGGTGACGCATCAGTAAAGAAGGTGAAGCTTCAATCCCTACGAAAGCAATATGAGAACCTGAAAATGAAGAGCAGTGAGAAAGTTTCTGAATATATCTCCAGAGTGATTTTGATCACTAACGAGTTGAAGGCGTGTGGAGAAACTCTGTATGAGCAGGTAATCATAGAGAAGATTCTGAGGTCGCTTACTCCTCAGTTTGATTATATTGTTGTTTCTATTGAACATTCTAAAGATCTGGAAACCATGAGAATAGAAGAATTACAAAGCAGCTTAGAAGCACAGGAGTTATGTCTATCTGAGAGAACTTCTGAGAGGTAAGCTAAGCAAGCTCTGAAGGCTTCTTTTGTCAAGAAAGACCAGAAGCAGAATAAACATGGTGATAGATTCCATAAGTCAGAAGCCTCAACTTCTGATGATAAGAAATATCATAAAGGAAAGGAGAGGTATGACAAAAGGAAGGTTCAATGTTACTCTTGTAAACAAGTTGGCCATTTTTCCAGAGATTGTGGGTTAAACAAGGAAAGGAAATTAGAAGAAGCATATATGGCTAAGAGAAACTATGATGATGAACCTGTACTACTAATGGCCTCTGATTCTGATGGAAAATGCTCAGGAGATTGGTGGTATATGGACACTAGTTGTTCAAATCATTTAACTGGAAACAAACAATGGTTGACAGACTTTGACTCCAGAAGGAGAACAAAGATCAGATGTGTTGACGATAAGTACTTTAGTGCAGAAGGTATGGGAGATATCAGAGTTAGAGTGAAGAATGGGAAAGACATTCTGATCAGAGACGTTTGGTATGTTCCTGGTATTAGAAGCAATCTGATGAGTGTAGGTCAGTTGATTGAGAAAGGTTTCTCAGTTGTTATGAAAAACAATCTTCTAACATTGTATGATCCCAATCAGAAGTTGATTATGAAGTCTGAACAAGGAGGCAACAGAACATTCAAGGTAAATGTAGAAACAGCTGAAGCAACGTGTCTTAGCGCAGAAGGCGCTGAAGGTAACAATAAGTT
This sequence comes from Vicia faba, assembly GCA_948472305.1. NCBI lineage: Eukaryota > Viridiplantae > Streptophyta > Magnoliopsida > Fabales > Fabaceae > Vicia > Vicia faba. Next base: position 1,763,057,870 of record OX451736.1, on the reverse strand, counting down.
GTGGCATAAAAGGTTGGGGCATTTGAACTATAGAAGCTTAGGGCATCTATGTTCTAAGAAGCTTGTACATGGTATTTCGAAGATTGTGAAGCCTGAGAAGTCATGTGATATATGCATGAAAGACAAGCAACCTAGATTGCCATTTACATCAGAAGTAGCCCCCAGAGCGAAGCATGCTCTGGGAGTAGTACATTCGGATGTGTGTGGACCATTTCAAGTACCTTCACTTGGAGGAAACAAATATTTTGTGTCTTTTATGGATGAGTTCACAAGAATGACATGGGTAACACTCATCAAGTTCAAGCATGAAGTGTTTACTGAGTTCCAGAAATTCAAAGTGAAGGCTGAGAAGCAGAGTGGTCAGAAGTTAAAAATTATGAGAACGGATGGTGGAGGTGAGCATAACTCTACAGTGTTTCAGAAGTTCTGTGAGGAGAGTGGAATAGAACATGAGGTTACTGATCCATATACTCCTCAACACAACGGTCTTGCAGAAAGAAGAAATAGAACTTTGCTTGATATGACCAGAAGCATGCTGAAAGAGAAAAAGCTACCTCACGTGTTATGGGGAGAAGTTGTTGCCACGTCAGCATATATTCTGAACAGGTGTCCAACAAAGAAACTGAAGGAAGTTGTTCCTTTAGAGAAATGAACTGGAGATAAGCAGAGTGTCATTCATCTGAAGGTGTTTGGCTCTGTCTGTTACAAACACGTTCCAGAAGCTAGAAGATAAAAACTGGATGATAGAAGCAAAGTAATGTTGCTGGTAGGGTACCACAATACAGGTGCGTATAAGCTTTATTATCCATAAACTAATAAAGTTGAAGTAAGCAGAGACGTTGTGGTGAAAGAGTCTGAAGCATGGGATTGGAATAAATCTCAATCAGATTCTGGTGCAGTGCCAACACCAGAGTTATCCTCTAAAGATGTTTTAGAAAGTTCAGAAGATGAACCTGATTCTGAAGATCCTGAAGATTCTAAAGATGAGTCTGTAGAAGATTCCGGCAATAGATCTGATTCTGATCCAGATGCTGATGACGATCCAGAATCTGGTGGTGATCTTAGTTCTGGAAGGGAAAACTCTGAAGGTGGTAACTCTGAAAGTAGTAGTTCTGGTGCAGCTTCAGAACAAGCTCAAAGACCACAGAGAATCAGACAAAAACCAAGAAGGTTTGCAGATTTTGACATGCTGCAGGATAATGAAGGTGACTCTGAAGGAGAATTCGTTCAGTGTGCCATGTTAGTAGATTCTGAACCAGTGGGCATTGAAGAAGCTCTCAAGAAGAAAGAATGGCTTAATGCCATGAAAGAAGAACTTGAGGCAATAGAAAGGAACAAAACTTGGAAATTGACTAAACTTCCAGATAAAGTGTCAGATGGGTTTTTAAGTTGAAACTTAAGCCAGATGGTTGAATTGGAAAGCACAAATCTAGCCTAGTAGCTAGAGGTTTTCTTAAAAAACCTGGGCTAGATTACTTTGAGGTATTTGTGCCTGTAGCTAGGCATGAAACAATCAGACTAGTGATTGCTTTAGCTGCAAATAGAAATTGGCCTTTAATGCATCTGGATGTGAAGTCTGCATTTCTGAACGGTCCATTACAGGAAGAAGTTTATGTGTCACAACCTCCTGGATTTGTGAAAAAGAATCAGGAAGGGATGGTATATATGTTGAATAAAGCTCTGTATGGACTGAAGCAAGCGCCTAGAGCTTGGAATCTGAAAATTGATTCGTTTTTCAAGAAGCAGAGGTATCAAAAATGTGAGATGGAATATGGAGTTTATGTACAACACTCTGATAACAATATGATTCTGTTGTATCTCTATGTTGATGACATTTGTGATACGGTGGGAGAACTGACTATGGTTTTGCGTTTATTTTCGCAAATGTTTCGGTTGAGCAAGAGTCGCCACCGAGTTTTTATTTTATCCTAAGGAAAGGTTTAAAAAGCACAGCAAAAACCTTTGAGATATTTTCTTGGGTTCGGGGAGTAGATTATAGAAAGGGAAGGTATTAGCACCCTTTCTATCCATGGTTATCCATGGGCTCTTAGGTACTTGCTTAGATCAACTTGCCTTGGTTTTCAATTGTTTGAAATGGTGCTTTGTGTGTGGTTTTGAAAAGGTTTTGAAAAAGATGCCTTTTTTAGGCTACCCTTGTAACAATTCTTTACTCGAATGTTTTACAAAAGGTGTTTGTCTTTTTGAAAAGATGTTTCAAGGTTTTTTTTGAAAGTTTGTTTTGAAAGTGTTTGTGAAGTGTGGTTTGAAAAATAGGCAAGTGTTTTTGTTTTGCAAGTTAACAAGTACTTAAGAGCTATCTACCCTAAAGTTCTCAAAGATTTTTGCTATGTTTTAACCCTTTTAACAATTTTGTTCCACCATTGAATTTGGTGGACAATCTTGTGTTAGGATGTGAAAGGGACAGGCGCGGGTCATCGTTTAGACCATAATTGCAATGGTGTTAAGTATCTTTGGGCATTTTTTTCTTTAAGGGACTTGATCATTTTTAGGCAACTTTCGAAAGCGTCATCGAGGGACTATGATCATTTGAATTGTGTTTGTTTTGCCCAAAGAGACCTAACATGCAATATGGCCCATTTATTGAAGGCAACAAGTGGAATACCCTAGGGGTGCAAGTGTGATATGTGTTGTCCATTTTCATGCTTGATTATCTTGAAATTAGGTCAAACTATTTTTGTTCTTTTTATTTGCATACAAACCCTAATTCTAACCTGGTATATTTAGAAAGCATTAAAGTACGAAAAATAAAGTTCTAAACTATTACAACATAATATGGGAAGGGGGGGTACAAATTTTCAAATAGGGGGTATTTGACAAGGAATTTAAACCTAGCTATTACATCAATTTGGAATTATTTACAAGATAATTGATTGCACAAATTAAATAGAAATAAGATAAATATGCAAGATGCTAAAAGTTTTTTTTATATGTATGAAAAAAAAGTATTTTTATATGTCAAATAAACAAAATAAAAAAGTATTAATTTTTTGGAGTTTTTATGTACTTTAGGGCAAAAACCCTAATCTATTAAGTAAATATATTAATTATTTAATATGTACAAATTTATTTATTATATACAAAAATAAAATAAAAATGAAGTATATTTATAACAAAGTATTTTTTTGAGGTCAAATATTAATAAAAAGAAAAAATGTATGTATTTTTGTATTTTTGTCCTAAATATCATAATAAATATATATATATTTGTATTATATTCTAAATATGTATTATATATATAAAATAATAATATTTAATATTTATAAAAAAAAAGTATATTTTATATAACATATTTTCAGAAGAAAAAACAAAATAAAAAATGAAAATAAAATGTGTTTACATTATTTTTTCTATTTATTCTAAATAATAATATTATGTACTTATTTACATACAAATATCAATATAATCAAATAAATGCCTAAAAAATATAAAAATGGTGTAAAAAATATTTTTTATGTTTTTAATACTTTTATCAAAAATAAATAAGTCAGAATAAAAAGGGAAAGTCAAAAAAATCATTAAAACAAACAAAATGGGCTCAGGGGGTGTGAAAGTAATAACATGGTGCAAATAAGAAATATAGAACAAGCCCAGCCCAATAGGTTCTTCTTCAACCTCTGGCCAGAACTATGACAAAAAACGCACGCTTGTACCATGATTCAAACATCCTGATTCCTGGCTTTTTAATGAAAACTCACAACATCAAAAATGTTCAGCATCAAACAACGAATCCAAACATACCAAAAACTTGATTTAACTCTAAAAAATGAGAGAGAATTTCATCATTCCCAAATCTTAACCTAACTTTTTATCCATATTCAGACCTTAAATTCTCACAGCATATGTAAAATAAATGAAAAGTAAAGGTATGTACAGTTTCAGGGGCATGAGTAGAACACTTCTGATTCACAAACTTAGAGCTAATGATGCCTACATTGAGAGATAGAAGTTCAAGAATATACATGTTCAGTTGAAGTTGTATCTGATGATGGAGGTACTTTCAGAGCAAGGTGATGGTACAGCTTCCTTGATGTCCAGGGATGCTATTCCAAGCTTTACTTTGTCTTGAAACCTTTTGAATCGAGCTATGGAACTTCAGCTGCAAAACAAGAAAATGAAAATGGTGGTGTTGCCTGGGAGTGTTACAGGTCGTGTTTAGGGTTTGGATTAGCTTCAAGGGATGTTGTGGGATGTATTTGAGGTGGTTTTAGCAAGAGTGCATGGAAGGTTTGAACTGTGGAACTCAAACTGCAGCAGATGCTCTGTTTGGGCAGTTTGAGGGTGATTCTGGGAATGGGGAGGTATTGGAGATGTTAGGGTCGTGTTTCAGCTTAGGATGAATGTTTAGAATATGCTTGACAAGTTTGCTTAAGGCCTGGTTAGCTGATATGAGAGTTGGTGTACAAAATGCTATGTTTCTTACACTTTAAGCAACCAAAGGCCAAGTTGGTGTTTAGACAGGTAGAGGCACCCCTAATGTGCTGCAAACCTTGGCATTGATCAGTGTGATTAGTTCCTAAACTTGTGCCAAAGAGATTTCAAATGTACTTCTTGGATTTTCATATTGACATAAAGTGTAACTTTTCAAGAATGGCTATTTTACTTTTTCCATTTATGGCTTAGTTCTCCATGTAATGACCAAATGCATAGAACAACATCTTGGCACAATGGTTTTGCATTGAATTATTGAGTTAAAATGGGATTAGAGGCCTGCAAGGTAGCTAGCACATGCTGAGTTTGAAAATGCATAAGTTATGGACATGTAATTTGGCCAAGAACAAAGTGAGTTTTCTCCATATTGCCAAATTCGATTCTCTCTAACCATGAGGTTGTTTGATGAGTTCTTGGACATTTTGGAAAGCTTGGAATGTGTAATACAATCCATCTTTGAAATGCAAATTTAAATTCCAAGTGGAAGTATATGAAAAATGGTCTTGAAGTTAGGTAAAAATCTTGCCTAAAATAGGTCAAATTTTCTCTAAGTTAAGAATGGTTTAGTACCCTTGTTCCAAAAATTGTAACTTGAGATAAAAGCTTCTTTTGGGAAAACTTTGTGAATCAAAGTTGTAGATTATGCAATAGGCTACAACTTTCATGTTTTTACTTTTGCTTGAATCCAAATAAATATTGGTGAGAAAGTGGGACAAAGTTAGGAAAAAATTAGGGTTTTTCATAACTTAGAAAAATTCTAAGTTATGAAAAATCTTCATTTTAAACCCTAATTTGCAATTTTGGATTTCTTGATGAACAAGTTTCATGATTTGGCATGTTTTGATGAAAAATGAATCTTGACACTTGATTTTGACCAAAAAGTCAAAGTTTGACTTTTCAATATACAGTCAAAATTGATCAATTGACTGGGAAATTCAACTGTCGATCTTGTGCATTTGGGATCTTTTGAACTTGTTGAGCATGTCAAGACAATTCCATGGGGTCCTTGAGTCCATATGTGAGCTTGGTTTGCCATTGGCTAGGTCAAACAGTCAAAAATTGCCTTTGTGCAGTCAAAACCCTAAAAATGACCATTTTGCCCTTTTAGTGATCTGATCAAATTTCTTGTGGAATTGTGATCCAAACTTGATCAAATGGTCCATGTGAGTTTGTAATGTTGATGTGGGTCAATTTTCATGAGATTTGACTGTCAATTGGCCACAGTTGACTTTTTCCCCAATACAGTTGATTTCTAGGTCAACTGTCCAATTGACTGGGCAAAATTTGGAATCAAGACTTGAAACTTGATGTGGATAAACTTTGGAGTCTAATATGAAGCATGAAAGTCATCTTAGGCATTTTAGGTCAAAACATCTTTGTGCAAACACAAACCCTAATTTGGGTCAACAGTGCAAGGAGGAGTCTTGAGCAGATGAAACCCTAACTGGATCTTGAGCTTCAAGGGCTTTGTGATGAGAAATCATATGAGAAAAAGGGAGGGAAAATTTTGGGGTACAACAGTTGCCCCTGTTCAATCTTCTTGAATCCGAAGAGTTAGATTGGCAAGTTTGCCTTTCGTGACTCGAGGGTAAAAGGAGATTGGACACTAGAGCGCCCGGAAATTTGCACTCGTCAAAGCAATGGATGCGGGAATGGGCTTAGAGATGCCATTTGGAGACGGGCTTAACGATGCCATCTGGAAGAGTGACAGAAACTTGTCGGGGATGGGCTTAAAGATTCCATCTGGAATGAGTATTAGAAAGGTGTCCATGTTTAGGAACATCTTTGAACTGGGGTCTGAATAAGCAATAGATTGACATCCGTATCGAGAGGCATCCGTAAACTGTTTTCAAAAGGTGCATCTGAACAAGCGATAGATTAACATCCGTTGTTGGGAAGAATCCATAAACTGTTTTCAGAAGTCTTGAGAAGAGACTGAACAAGCGATAGGTTAACATCCGTTACTTGGAGGACCCGCGAACTGTTTTCAGAAATCTTGGAGTTTGAATAAGCAATAGAGCAGCATCCGTTGTTGGGAAGCGTCCGTAAACTGTTTTCAAAAGTTGCATCTGAACAAGTTGATAGATTAACATCCGTTGTTGGGAAGAATCCATAAGCTGTTTTCAGAAGCCTTGAGAAGAAACTGAACAAGTGATAGGTCAACATCCGTTACTTGGAGAACCCGTGAACTGTTTTCAGAAATCTTGAAGTTGAATAAGCAATAGAGCAGCATCCGTCGTTGGGAAGCGTCCGTAAACTGTTTTCAAAAGTTGCATCTGAACAAGTTGATAGATTAACATCCGTTGTTGGGAAGAATCCATAAGCTGTTTTCAGAAGTCTTGCAGTTGAATAAGCAATAGAGCAGCATCCGTTGTTGGGAAGCGTCCGTAAACTGTTTTCAAAAGTTGCATCTGAACAAGTTGATAGATTAACATCCGTTGTTGGGAAGAATCCATAAGCTGTTTTCAGAAGCCTTGAGAAGAAACTGAACAAGTGATAGGTCAACATCCGTTACTTGGAGAACCCGTGAACTGTTTTCAGAAATCTTGAAGTTGAATAAGCAATAGAGCAGCATCCGTTGTTGGGAAGCGTCCGTAAACTGTTTTCAAAAGTGTCTCGGAGGATAATGATTTTTTGTCTGTCGACTGATCTTACTTGCAAAGGCAAAGAGTTAGTTATATGCAATGTCATGCTGCATGATACAATGTATGTTATATGATATGAATGCAAATGGATGCGCATGTAAGCTGGAGAGCTGTCTTGCAAAGGATAGATGAATCCGAGAGAGTTGAAGATAAGAGCATCTTGACTGCTGCCGGGAAGAATAATTCCTGGTTGTTGCTGAGGAATAAGGAGCTTGGGTTGCATACCAATCTTCTGGGGAATTCCTGTCTTGAGGAGACTTTCACTGTAGAATCTTTGAATATACAATGAGGAACTGAAAACTGAAAGTCTGCAGATTTGCTTGGGGAATACCAGACCTTCAATCGTCGAAGGGTCTTAGAACCACTTGCGGGGACTTGGAATCTCCTTGGTGACTTGCAGGGTAAGAGAATTTCTGATGACGTCTACTGGGGATTTTAGAACCTGGTAGACTTAAGCTGGGGAGATAAGACTGAGAATCTCCAGTCTAGTGAGAAGCATTTCTGTGGGGAAAAGGTTCACTAGTCTGGTTCCGCTGGGGATTGATAGTTTGAAGTTTTAGCTCTGCTGGGGATACTGAAACTTAAACTCTGAGGGGAATTGAGTACTGGAGGATTCTCTGGCTGGGGATAATAAAGATAGACTCTTCTGGGAATTGTATTGATAAGTTATGCTGGGGAACTCTAATAAACTTTGCTGGAGATAGGAAGAATTTCGCCGAGTGCGATTTTCCGTGGCAATTAGCTGAGGATAACCCAGTTATAAGCCCTTGTGAGGAGTAACTTTGAATAAAGCTCGGGAGAGACGTCCGTACTCTGCAGGGGATAAGCTTCCAGAATCTACTGGGGATAAGCTTCAAGACTTGTTGGGGATATGGATTCCAAATCTCCTGGGGGTTTCCTTTGAAGGGGTATCAAGATATCCAACTGCACCTTCAACCTATCAGTAATCATAAGGAAATGATCATGTTCAAATGCATATGCCTATTTAACAAAACATTAGACGTTTCTCAAAATAAAACAATTAGTGCAAGAGAAAAAGAAAAAGGAAATGACACAAATTTCTGGGAAGAGTATTTGTATTAACTTTCTCTGAGTATATTTGTACAAAGGAGACAATCATCCTAGTAAGAGGATTCTGTCGTAATTATTGAAAGATTTATACAAAATAAAGATGGCTATGTGAAATAATTCCATGGGATTCCACTCCGCTATAGCCTTCACAACTCTGAATATCTGTCCATCCGATGCTTCGTTTGCTGATGACTGGATTGATCAGAAACCTAGAACTGGTTGATGAAGAGATTGTCTTTGAAGTGATCCGACGAGACATAGTCATACGCTTTAATTCCCTAACTTTTGCCTGAACCGCCCTTTCGGGTTTTCGGTTCACCGGGATGCCCATTTTTGCCCAAGCCGCCCTTTCGGGTTTTCGACTTGTCGGGTTATTTTATGCGTAGTATCTTTTGACTATGTTTGCATTCGCAGGGTGCGGCAAATCGTCACCGTCCATGGTGGTCAGAATCATTGCCCCACCAGAAAATATGCTCTTGATCACAAATGATCCTTCATATGTAGGAGTCCATTTTCCCCTGGGATCACTTTGCGGCAAGATAATCCGCTTGATTACGAGATCTCCGACTTGATACACTTGACGTCTGACTTTCTTATTGAAGGCCTTGATAATCCGCTTTTGATACGTCTGACCATGGCATATAGCAGCAAGTCGCTTCTCGTCGATCAGATTGAGTTGATCAAGTCGGGTCTGTATCCAATCATCTTCATTCAAACCTGTGTCCTTCATAATCCTTAGAGAAGGAATCTGGACCTCCATAGGCAGGACAGCCTCCATGCCATATACCAAGGAAAATTGGGTTGCCCCTGTTGAGGTACGTGCCGTCGTACGGTATCCATGTAGAGCAAACGGTAACATCTCATGCCAGTCTTTGTAAGTGACTGTCATCTTCTGAATGATCTTCTTAATGTTTTTGTTCGCCGCTTCAACAACACCGTTCATCTTCGGCCGATAGGGATATGAATTGTGATGATAAATCTTGAACTGTTCGCACAAAGCGGTGATCATCGTGTTATTCAGATTTGTACCGTTGTCTGTGATGATCCTGTCTGGAACACCATACCGACATATGAGATTTTGCTTGATGAAGCGGGCAACCACATTTTTAGTAACAGAGGCGAAGGAAGCTGCTTCGACCCATTTGGTGAAATAGTCAATAGCAACTAGGATGAAGCGATATCCGTTGGAAGTCGTGGGCTTGATCTCTCCAATCATGTCAATGCCCCACATTGCAAATGGCCACGGAGCAGTCAGGACGTTGAGAGGAACCAGAGGGATATGAACTTTGTCAGCATAGACCTGACATTTGTGGCAAGTACGGGAATGTTGATGGCAGTCAGCTTCCATGGTAGACCAGTAATAGCCTTCCCTTAGGATCTTCTTAGCCATTGTATGCCCGCTCAAGTGAGTGCCAAATGTGCCGCTGTGTATCTCGGTCATGATCAACTCTGCTTCAGCTTTGTCTACGCATCGAAGTAATACACAATCATGGCTTCGTTTGTAAAGGATGCCGTTGCTCAGGAAGAATTTGGCAGCAAATTTCCTTAAGAACTTCTTGTCATTTACGGAAGCTCCTTCGGGATAATCTCTAGTCTCGAGATACCTTTTGATTTCATGGAACCAAGGTTGTTCCACTACTTCTTCGGTATTAATCTCGTGACAATGCGCAGGTTCATCCATTTGCTCGATGGTGATTTGGGGAGCCTCGTTATCCCAGTTGAGTTTAAACATGGAGGACATTGTGGCTAGAGCATCTGCCAACTGATTCTCTTCTCGCGGGAAATGCTCGAAGGTAATTTGCTCGAAATGAGGCAACAATGTCAAGACATGTTCTTTGTATGGGATAAGATTAGGATGCTTGGTATCCCACTCTCCTTTGATTTGACTGATAACCAAAGCCGAGTCCCCAAATACGATCAAAGATTTGATCCCCAAGTCTATAGCAGCCTTGAGACCAAAGATGCAAGCTTCATACTCAGCCATGTTGTTTGTGCAGCTGAAGCAAAGTCGGGCCGTGAAAGGTGTGTGACACCCTTCCGGAGAGATGAGTACTGCGCTGATACCATTTCCAAGTGCGTTTGAAGCACCATCAAAGTACAGGGTCCATCGGGATCCCTTTTCGGGTCCGTCATACGGTCCGTTACATTCAATGTTGTCCAAATTCATGATATCCTCGTCTGGGAAGTCAAATCTCATGGGTTGATAATCTTCGATAGCTTGATGAGCCAGATGGTCAGCTAGTACACTCCCTTTTATAGCTTTTTGGGTGGTGTACTGGATGTCATACTCAGTTAGGATCATCTGCCATCTGGCTATTCTTCCAGATAAAGCGGGCTTTTCGAAGATATACTTGATAGGATCCATTTTTGAAATCAACAGGGTAGTATGAGTCAACATATACTGTCTTAGTCGGCTAGCAGCCCATACCAAAGTGCAGCAAGTTTTCTCGAGCAGTGAGTAGCGAGTCTCACAGTCGGTAAACTTTTTGCTAAGGTAATAAATATCATGCTCTTTTCGACCAGACTCGTCATGCTGGCCCAAAACACACCCCATTGAGTTATCCAAGACGGTCAGATACATGATCAATGGTCTTCCTTCGACTGGTGGCATCAGAATTGGAGGTTCTAGCAAATACTCCTTAATTTTATCAAAAGCAGCTTGGCAATCGTCGTTCCATTCGAGTACCTGATCTTTCTTCAAGAGTTTGAAAATTGGCTCACAGGTAGAAGTCAGATGGGAGATAAATCTGGCAATATAGTTCGAGCGCCCCAAGAACCCTCTAACCTCCTTTTCAGTACGGGGAGCAGGCATCTCTTGTATTGCTTTCACTTTTGCTGGATCGACTTCAATGCCTTTGTTGCTTACAATAAATCCTAGAAGTTTACCAGACCTAACTCCAAAAGTGCACTTACTTGGATTCAGCCTGAGTTTGTATTCTTTCAATCTAGCAAATAGCTTTTCTAGATGTTTAAGGTGCTCTTCCTCTGTTTGTGACCGAGCTATCATATCGTCTACGTAAACTTCGATCTCATGATGTATCATATCATGAAACAAAGCTACCATGGCGCGTTGATGAGTTGCCCCAGCGTTCTTCAGTCCGAACGGCATCACCTTGTAACAGAAAGTGCCCCATTGTGTGACAAAAGTTGTTTTCTCCATATCCTCGGGGGCCATTTTGATTTGATTGTAGCCCGAGAATCCATCCATGAAGGAAAAAACTTTATGTTGAGCTGTATTGTCGATCAAAATGTCAATGTGTGGAAGTGGGAAATCATCTTTGGGGCTGGCCCTATTCAAATCCCGATAGTCCACACACATCCTGACTTTGCCATATTTCTTAGGTACTGGCACGATGTTAGCGACCCATTGAGGATAGGACGTAACAGCCAGAAAACCAGCGTCGAATTGCTTCATTACTTCTGCTTTGATCTTTTCAGACATATCAGGCCTCATTCGGCGGACTTTTTGCTTGATCGATGGACAATCCTCTCTTGTGGGGAGACGGTGAACCACGATGTCTGTGTCTAAACCCGGCATGTCTTCATAAGACCAAGCGAAGATTTCAGCATACTCATTCAACAACTGTATCATGCGTTCCTTGACCCTTGGTTCCAGATTGGCACCCACTTGCACCTCCTTCCGGTCTTTCTCGGTCCCTAAGTTGACAGTTTCCAATGACTCTTCGTGCGGTAAGATGGCCCTTTCCTCTTGCTGTAGAAGTCTGGCTAGTTCCCTTGGTACTTCACAACCTTCGTCATCTTCATACTCGGCTTGATTGACCAGATCTTCAGAGTTATTGAAGGATATAGCAGAATCGTCACCCATGGAATCCGGAGTGGATGGGTACCTGCATTTGTGAGTGTGGGTGTGTGTAAGGGATAGCCATCCTTAAACAAAAAATGCAAAAGGAAAGAAAATGAACACAAGCAGTTTATCAAATGAAAAACGTCCAATGAATCATTAAACATGGCATATGGATATGAAAAATAATCAAAACCCTTACAAATGGACCTACATGCCCCGGGCAAGGCATGAGGTGAAAAGATAGTGTACGGATTGTTTGAAAATAAATATTACAGACCAATAGGAAATGTTTGACAGATAAATTACTGATGAATAAAAGTGATGGGGACAAAGTCTTTTGCCTCCCAGTTGCACAATCCTCCTTTGACAGTCGGGTAAATCCACTCTTCGATGTTGCCCTCTTTGTCTTCATCCTCCAAAGCGTTGATTCCGTAGGGAGAAATTTTGACTGGCGCTCTTTCAATCTTTGAACGGCGCATTGCTTTCTGGTCTGCGGTAGTGAACCCTAATCCAAATTTGTCTGTCTTATGTGGAATATCGGGCAACTGCCCCCATGCTGAATTCTTCCCCTCCTTTATTGCGGCCCTTGCGTCCTTCAGAGATGCCATCCTGGCCACCTGCCTCGGTACTTCAGCTGCCAACTTTGCTACTGTTACTTCAGGAAGGACTTCTTCGAAATGCTGGAAAGGCGTCTCAATGAACTCCCCTTATACCTCCACATACCGGAAGGAATTCAAGTGGCTGATCATGTACTCCTCTTCGCCATGGACGGTTATAATCTTTCCCTTGACAGGATACTTCAACATCTGATGTAAGGAGGAGGTGACTGCCCCAGCATGGTGTATCCAAGGCCTACCCAACAAGCAAGAGTATGACGGACGGATGTCCATCACATAGAAAGTAGATTTAAACACCTCAGTGCCTATCTTGATGGGAATTTCAACCTCCCCATGGACCATTCCCTTCGAACCATCGAAAGCTCTGACAATAATATCACTTGGTTTCAACTTCAACCCTTCACAATCTAGTCGGTCCAAGGCCTTCTTAGGCAGTACATTCAGTGACGAACCAGTGTCGACCAAGACATGTGCGAGAGTAGTTCCTCGGCACTCGACTGAAATGTGCAAAGCATCATTGTGGTTTCTACCTTTAGGAGTTAGGTCGGCATCAGCGAAACCTAATCCATTATCCGCAGTAAGGCTAGCCACGCAATTTTGAAATTGATCTGCAGAGGTTTCCTGGGGCACATGGGCTGCCTTCAGGAATTTTATCAGAGCTTTAGCGTGCGCTTCCGAGCAAAGTAGTAGTGCCAGCATGGAGATCTTTGAGGGGGTTTGCCCCAGTTGTTCTACCACATCGTAATCACTCCTTTTGATTATCTTCAAGATCTCATCCATTTCCTTCTTGGAGGTTTCCGGGATGACCAAGGGTTGAGCCCTCGTCCTGACGAGCTCATCTTGGATTCCTTTACCTTTATCAGCAGCGGTAGGAGGGACAGAACTAGGAACAACAACATCTTCAATCAAAGGGGTTCTATCGGAGATTTTTATTGGTGCAGGGATAACCTTGTCAGTAGATGAGGGTCCAAGGATTGCTCTTGGAGGGGCAATCTCTGGAGAAAATATTCTCCCGCTCCGGGTGATTTTGCTCGTGCCTGCAATGTTTCCAATGTTGGCTTCTTCATCATCCGAACTTTCTTCAGTTATTTCGATTTGTTTAATACCATGGTAGTAGACGTCACCGCCATAGTTCCATGGTATTGACTTCTCAGAAACATAGGGGACAGGCCCTGGCATCGTTATCTTCAAAGGAACAGATTTCGTAACTGGTGTAATCTTAACAGGCTTTCTGACGGCCTTGGAAAGATTGGCGTGAATGCTTATCATTGAGACATCTTCAGTATGGGTTGGAACGGCAGAAACTTTTTCAAACAAAATTTGTCGACTATCCATTAGGCCTTGGATGCCTTTCTTCAGTAACGGACAATCAAACGGCAGAGAGTAACAACAATAGCAGTCTTCTTTACATCCCGGGAAGATCCCGATCCTTAACAGATTCAACTTGATGGTTAACAATGGAGTTATCAGATCATTGACATCAGCAACATACAAATCTTCTTCAATGGCATTGACATTTCGGCCGTGCTTCGGCATGGGAGAAGATATCACATTAGGCTTCTCCGGAGCGTCAAACTCCACCTCCTTCGCCTCTATCAGGTCTTGGATTTTATGCTTGAGTGCCCAACAATCATTGGTGTCGTGCCCGACACTGTCAGAATGGTAGGCGCATTTAGCATTAGGATGATAATACGGAGATGACGTATTCACATTCTTTGGTGCCTCTTTGATAGTGGCGAGATTCAACTTTAACAGATGGGGAAGCACTTGCGCTGGAGTCATATTAATGCGGGTGAACTGCCGTTGTGGCCGTTCTACCCGTTGTTGATTTGGTCTGGATTGGTTATAGCGAGGCTGCTCACTTGAAGGGTTTTGAATCATTACGGCCCCCACGGTCGGCCGGCGCTCAGTCTTCCCTGCTCTTCTCTGGGAGTATACCACAGCTGTTTCCTTCTTAAAAGGCTTCTTCTCAACACTTGCAGCAACACCCTTCTGAATCTTTCCTGACTTGATTCCTGCTTCTATTCTTTCGCCCGTCAAGATCAAATCGGTAAACCCCGCGGAAGAGTTACCAATCAGATGATTGAAAAATGGCCCAGATAGGGTCCCTAGAAACATATCAACAAGTTCACGGTCGGTTAAAGGAGGCTGCACCCTGCCAGCCAAATCCCTCCATTTTTGTGCATATTCTTTGAATCCTTCGCCTGTTCCCAGTGACATACCCTGAAGTTGGGTACGAGTAGGAGCAAGGTCAGAATTGTACTGATATTGTTTGTAGAAGGCGGTGGCCAAGTCTTCCCAATTTCGGACGCTGGTTCCCTCTAGCTGATAAAACCACTCCAATTGAGCCCCAGAAAGGCTGTCTTGAAAGAAATGGATCCAAAGGTTTTTATCTGCCGTATAGGGTTGGATCTTTCTTACGTAGGACCTGAGATGCATTTTTGGACAGGACAGCCCATCATACCTCACAAAAACTGGCACTTTAAACTTTGGGGGAATCACAATCCCGGCAACCAAACCCAAGTCTTCAAAATCCAAACCCGGTACTCTCTGTAGCTCCATGGCGGCCAATCTGTCTTCTAAACCTTTGTATTTATCATCAGCTGGAGGGTATTGTTGATCAGAGTAATCTTCATCCTCTTCGACCTCTTCTTCTTTCACATCGGACTCGGAAGGTACCGCAGCCCCACCTCCTTTACTGGTCCCTTCATCAGAAGTAGGAGGAAATTCAAGCACTCTCCTAGCCTCTCCGTCAAATCTTCTCCCTAAAGTAGCCACCCCGAGTCTCTTTTTCTTCTTTTTCACTGGGTCTTTATTCCCCAGCAAGGTCTTGAGATCCTCCTGACCCTTAGCCAAGGTCGTCAGGAGTTGCTGGAACTGTGCATTTTGAGCTTGTAGGTCTTTGACTGTTTGCTCGAGATCCATCCTACTGAAATAAACAGCAGACAGATAAGGAAACCTGGCGTGAGACCTGCTTATGCACATGATGAATGACATGCTTATGTATGCAATGCATTCAAGGATTTAGAATATTCAAACTTGTTGCAGACAAAAAAAGAACGCACGTCATATTAATAAGAAGAAATTTGTTAGTACATAAATGCCCCATGGGCCAAATATTACAAAAACAACTTCTCAAGGTAAAAAGACATTGCGCATCCTCTTTGGTGCGATGTAGGTGTTGAGGGCCTCTTGCTCATGGAGTCGGCGGGTAAGCTCTAGAACCTTCTTCTCACTGGCGTAGAAGCTAGCTTCAAAAGTGTTCCGTTCCTCCTTGAGCTGAATCCAACTCTTCTACATTTCCTCCCACGATGTAGGCATGTCAGGATATAGGAAGGTGTAGGGAACCTCTCCTTCCATGACGGGCTCTTTAATCACAGGGAGAACATGAGGATAAGGCATCATCAGACTCTGGGCTCGGGCTCGTACCCACTTGAGATAAGGCTCAAGAGGGATGGAGTTCTTGTGTCCCAGTGTCTTGCTATCAACCTTGTTGGGCCTCCCCCAAGCTCTGATGAATCTTTGGCGAAGTCCTTGCGCATCGTTGTCGAAGTCAAAAACTAGGTCAGGAATCAACATATCATGAGGGCCATCCCTCCGTGCATATCCAAATTGCCTCAAAGCTAGGCAAGGGTTGTAGGTGATACCTCCTCTGATTCCAAGTAAAGGAACATTAGGAAACTCTCCACAATGATCGACGATGATGACATTTTCTCTGGACCGAGAACACCAATGTACATCAGAGTGAGTAAGAGTCATCAACCGTTGGGACCACCTTGAGCCTTGGTCATTCTTCAAGACAGATTGTGGAAGGTGCGAAATAAACCACCTTGCAAGGAGAGGAGTACAGCATATGAGAACACCCCTCTTTCTCATTGTTCGTGTGTAAAATGAGTGAAGGATATCCCCAAGCAATGTTGGTATTGGATTTCTGGACAAGAAGATTTTGACGGCGTTGACATCTATCAATTGGTCAGAATTTGGGAACAAGACCAACCCATAGATAAGGAGTGCCACAATTTCTTTAAAGGCTTGTAGGTCCAATGAATTCCAACACTCTTGTGCTTTCTCAAACAAGAATTTTGCTAAGAATCCTTTGACGCCACTTCGGGTTTCCCAATGCCCCTTGATGTCAGAGGGTTGTAGATGCAATGCTCGAGCAACATCTTCCGGCTTTGGTTCCTTTTCCGTACCGTTGAAGGGTAGTTGATTAAGGATAGGAATTCTCAGGAGTTGAGAAAACTCCTCCAAAGTGGGCACCAACTGGTAATCAGGGAAAGTGAAACAGTGGTGAAGAGGGTCAAAGAACTGGAATAGCACTTTCATCATGTCTTCTTCAATGTTGGTGTTGACTAAGCTGAGCAGTCTACCATGTCTTTCACTGAAGGATGAGCTTTCCGGAATTCTTGAGGTGAGCTCCTTGAGTTGAGGAGAGATTCTCACAAGGTTGACTTGGATGGTTTTTCTGCGAGGAATTTCCATGACCTACAAAACAAGAACAAAGATGAAGATCCAAACCCTTGAAGTGGTTAGTGAATGCATATGATGCTTTATGATGTTTATGATGTATGCACAAACATATGTACAAGCAAATCACACCAATCCCTAGTTTCAGGCTTGCATGGGGTTTCATAGGTAAGTACCCTCTTGAGTGTAGTTGGCTTAAAAACCTGTCCTATAAATAGTAACCGGGTTCTAAGAAGCTCAATATCATTGGATTGTTTCCTGTGTTCATTGTTTCGGTTTAGCCACTTAACTGGCGACCAAAATATTCCAAGAAAACAACCCTCAAATGAGTGTAGTATCGAGTATCTACCAACTTCGGACTGCACCAAAGTCGGTCATCTCACTACCCCTAAAAAGGCTAAGATGGTCAATTAAGGTTCTAAGAGTACGTTAGTGCTTCACGACATCACTCAGCGGCCCCGTACTCTCCTTGATTGAACTCAAGGGTTACCGGTACTCACAAATATGTCACACTAACATAGCTTACTGCTTCAACCATGTCGGTATACCCCGCACAGTTCCCTCACAGGTTTTTTGCTATTTACCTAAGAAGGTGCCCCAAATCCGGGTGGAGGATTTACAACAAACCCAAACAAGAACCCAAAAGGTAAAGCAATCAAGTCAATCATAGCAAGAAAGTAAAGGTGATATAAACCCTAAGGTAACCCCACTTTTAAGTATGTCCCCAGCAGAGTCGCCAGTTCTGTGATACAGTGGGAGAACTGACTATGGTTTTGCGTTTATTTTCGCAAATGTTTCGGTTGAGCAAGAGTCGCCACCGACTTTTTATTTTATCCTAAGTAAAGGTTTAAAAAGCACAGCAAAAACCTTTGAGATATTTTCTTGGGTTCGGGGAGTAGATTATAGAAAGGGAAGGTATTAGCACCCTTTCTATCCATGGTTATCCATGGGCTCTTAGGTACTTGCTTAGATCAACTTGCCTTGGTTTTCAATTGTTTGAAATGGTGCTTTGTGTGTGGTTTTGAAAAGGTTTTGAAAAAGATGCCTTTTTTAGGCTACCCTTGTAACAATTCTTTACTCGAATGTTTTACAAAAGGTGTTTGTCTTTTTGAAAAGATGTTTCAAGGTTTTTTTTGAAAGTTTGTTTTGAAAGTGTTTGTGAAGTGTGGTTTGAAAAATAGGCAAGTGTTTTTGTTTTGCAAGTTAACAAGTACTTAAGAGCTATCTACCCTAAAGTTCTCAAAGATTTTTTCTATGTTTTAACCCTTTTAACAATTTTGTTCCACCATTGAATTTGGTGGACAATCTTGTGTTAGGATGTGAAAGGGACGGGCGCGGATCATCGTTTAGACCATAATTGCAATGGTGTTAAGTATCTTTGGGCATTTTTTTCTTTAAGGGACTTGATCATTTTTAGGCAACTTTCGAAAGCGTCATCGAGGGACTATGATCATTTGAATTGTGTTTGTTTTGCCCAAAGAGACCTAACATGCAATATGGCCCATTTATTGAAGGCAACAAGTGGAATACCCTAGGGGTGCAAGTGTGATGTGTGTTGTCCATTTTCATGCTTGATTATCTTGAAATTAGGTCAAACTATTTTTGTTCTTTTTATTTGCATACAAACCCTAATTCTAACATGGTATATTTAGAAAGCATTAAAGTGCGAAAAATAAAGTTCTAAACTATTACAACACAATATGGGAAGGGGGGGGGGGGGGGGGGGTACAAATTTTCAAATGGGGGGTATTTGACAAGGAATTTAAACCTAGCTATTACATCAATTTGGAATTATTTACAAGATAATTGATTGCACAAATTAAATAGAAATAAGATAAATATGCAAGATGCTAAAAGTTTTTTTTATATGTATGAAAAAAAAGTATTTTTATATGTCAAATAAACAAAATAAAAAAGTATTAATTTTTTGGAGTTTTTATGTACTTTAGGGCAAAAACCCTAATCTATTAAGTAAATATATTAATTATTTAATATGTACAAATTTATTTATTATATACAAAAATAAAATAAAAATGAAGTATATTTATAACAAAGTATTTTTTTGAGGTCAAATATTAATAAAAAGAAAAAATGTATGTATTTTTGTATTTTTGTCCTAAATATCATAATAAATATATATATTTGTATTATTTTCTAAATATGTATTATATATATAAAATAATAATATTTAATATTTATAAAAAAAAAGTATATTTTATATAACATATTTTCAGAAGATAAAACAAAATAAAAAATGAAAATAAAATGTGTTTACATTATTTTTTCTATTTTTTCTAAATAATAATATTATGTACTTATTTACATACAAATATCAATATAATCAAATAAATGCCTAAAAAATATAAAAATGGTGTAAAAAATATTTTTTATGTTTTTAATACTTTTATCAAAAATAAATAAGTCAGAATAAAAAGGGAAAGTCAAAAAAATCATTAAAACAAACAAAATGGGCTTAGGGGGTGTGAAAGTAATAACATGGTGCAAATAAGAAATATAGAACAAGCCCAGCCCAATAGGTTCTTCTTCAACTTCTGGCCAGAACTGTGACAAAAAACGCGCGCTTGTACCATGATTCAAACATCCTGATTCCTGGCTTTTTAATGAAAACTCACAACATCAAAAATGTTCAGCATCAAACAACGAATCCAAACATACCAAAAACTTGATTTAACTCTAAAAAATGAGAGAGAATTTCATCATTCCCAAATCTTAACCTAACTTTTTATCCATATTCAGACCTTAAATTCTCACAGCATATGCAAAATAAATGAAAAGTAAAGGTATGTACAGTTTCAGGGGCATGAGTAGAACACTTCTTATTCACAAACTTAGAGCTAATGATGCCTACATTGAGAGATAGAAGTTCAAGAATATACCTGTTCAGTTGAAGTTGTATCTGATGAAGGAGGTACTTTCAGAGCAAGGTGATGATTGGTACAGCTTCCTTGATGTCCAGGGATGCTATTCCAAGCTTTACTTTGTCTTGAAACCTTTTGAATCGAGCTATGGAACTTCAGCTGCAAAACAAGAAAATGAAAATGGTGGTGTTGCCTGAGAGTGTTACAGGTCGTGTTTAGGGTTTGGATTAGCTTCAAGGGATGTTGTGGGATGTATTTGAGGTGGTTTTAGCAAGAGTGCATGGAAGGTTTGAACTGTGGAACTCAAACTGCAGCAGATGCTCTGTTTGGGCAGTTTGAGGGTGATTCTGGGAATGGGGAGGTATTGGAGATGTTAGGGTCGTGTTTCAGCTTATGATGAATGTTTAGAATATGCTTGACAAGTTTTCTTAAGGCCTGGTTAGCTGATATGAGAGTTGGTGTACAAAATGCTATGTTTCTTACACTTTAAGCAACCAAAGGCCAAGTTGGTGTTTAGACAGGTAGAGGCCCCCCTAATGTGCTGCAAACCTTGGCATTGATCAGTGTGATTAGTTCCTAAACTTGTGCCCAAGAGATTTCAAATGTACTTCTTGGATTTGCATATTGACATAAAGTGTAACTTTTCAAGAATGGCTATTTTACTTTTTCCATTTATGGCTTAGTTCTCCATGTAATGACCAAATGCATAGAAAAACATCTTGGCACAATGGTTTTGCATTGAATTATTGAGTGAAAATGGGATTAGAGGCCTGCAAGGTAGCTAGCACATGCTGAGTTTGAAAATGCATAAGTTATGGACATGTAATTTGGCCAAGAACAAAGTGAGTTTTCTCCATATTGCCAAATTCGATTCTCTCTAACCATGAGGTTGTTTGATGAGTTCTTGGAAATTTTGGAAAGCTTGGAATGTGTACTACAATCCATATTTGAAATGCAAATTGAAATTCCAAGTGGAAGTATATGAAAAATGGTCTTGAAGTTAGGTAAAAATCTTGCCTAAAATAGGTCAAATTTTCTCTAAGTTAAGAATGGTTTGGTACCCTTGTTCCAAAAATTGTAACTTGAGATACAAGCTTATTTTGGGAAAACTTTGTGAATCAAAGTTGTAGATTATGCAATAGGCTACAACTTTCATGTTTTGACTTTTGCTTGAATCCAAATGAATCTTGGTGAGAAAGTGGGACAAAGTTAGGAAAAAATTAGGGTTTTTCATAACTTAGAAAAATTCTAAGTTATGAAAAATCTTCATTTTAAACCCTAATTTGCAATTTTGGATTTCTTGATGAACAAGTTTCATGATTTGGCATGTTTTGATGAAAAATGAATCTTGACACTTGTTTGACCAAAAAGTCAAAGTTTGACTTTTCAGTATACAGTCAAAATTGATCAATTGACTGGGAAATTCAACTGTCAATCTTGTGCATTTGGGATCTTTTGAACTTGTTGAGAATGTCAAGACAATTCCATGGGGTCCTTGAGTCCATATGTGAGCTTGGTTTGCCATTGGCTAGGTCAAACAGTCAAAAATTGCCTTTGTGCAATCAAAACCCTAAAAATGACCATTTTGCCCTTTTAGTGATCTGATCAAATTTCTTGTGGAATTGTGATCCAAACTTGATCAAATGGTCCATGTGAGTTTGTAATGTTGATGTGGGTCAATTTTCATGAGATTTGACTGTCAATTGGCCGCAGTTGACTTTTTCCCCAATACAGTTGATTTCTAGGTCAACTGTCCAATTGACTGGGAAAAATTTGGAATCAAGACTTGAAACTTGATGTGGATAAACTTGGGAGTCTAATATGAAGCATGAAAGTCATCTTAGGCATTTTAGGTCAAAACATCTTTGTGCAAACACAAACCCTAATTTGGGTCAACAGTGCAAGGAGGAGTCTTGAGCAGATGAAACCCTAACTGGATCTTGAGCTTCAAGGGCTTTGTGATGAGAAACCATATGAGAAAAAGGGAGGGAAAATTTTGGGGTACAACAACATTTTCTAACAGGTAGATGCCCAGAAGATACAAAGAAGTTCAAAGAAGTTCTGAGGAATGAGGTCGAGATGACAGATCTAGGAAAAATGACACATTTCCTAGGGATGGAGATTCTGTACTCGAAGAAGGGTATTATTCTGCATCAGTTAAAGTACGAACTAGAACTTCTGAAGAGATTTAAGCTGCAAAATTGCAAAATTGTTGTGACACCATCAAAAACCAATCAAAAATTGGATTCTGACTCTGATGGTGATTTTGTTGATTCTACAACCTTCAAACAGTTGGTTGGTTCTCTAAGGTATTTATGTAATACTAGACCTGACATTTGTTATGCAATTGGATTGGTTAGAAGATTCATGAGTAATCCAAAGTGGTCCCATTTCCAAGATGCTGTCAGAATTATGAGATATATCAAGGGAACCCTGAGATATGGATTGTTGTTTCCTTCTAAAAGAAAGACAAAATCAGAATTAGTAAGTTATTCTGATTCTGATTGGTGCGGAGACAGAGTGGACAGGAGAAGTACTTCTAGATACTTGTTTAAATTTCCGGGAGGTCCCATTTCCTAGAGATCCAAGAAACATCCTGTCGTGGCTCTGTCAACATGTGAAGCTGAGTATATCGCAGGTGCTATAGCTTCTTGTCAAGCTGTTTGGCTTCTGAATCTCCTGCATGATCTGAAGGTTGAAGTTGAGGAACCTCTAAAGCTGATGATTGATAATAAGTCTGCAATTGATCTTGCCAAGAATCCAGTGCTACATGGAAGAAGCAAGCACATTGAGACTAAGTATCATTTTCTCAGAAATCAAGTGCAGAAAGGAGTGTTAGAAGTTCTGCACTGTAGCACTCAGAAACAGCTTGCAGATCTTCTGACAAAGGCTGTTAAAACAGATCAATTTCTTTGCTTGAGAGATGAAATTGGTGTTGTTAGCTTCTGATAGAATATCTAAATTAAGGGATGGTATTGGAAATATAATTTAGTTAATGTCTACAATTCCTAATGCTTATTCTTTAATAGGGTCTTTTGGCATTTTCAATTTTAGTATAAATATGCTACCTAGGTTATCAATATTGTAATTCATTCATTCCTCTATTTGATATACAATAGTAGTCCTCTTTATTATTATTCATTGTTAATTCTTCTTCTCCTTTTCATTACATTGCACCAACAAATTTGCCTAAGAGACAAGATATAATTTAGTTACTTAGCCTGTAAGATACAACTTGTAGTACAACTAGTAATTTCACACTAAGCATGTAAGAATCAAGTTGTAGTGCAGCTAGCAGTTTCACATCACCACCACCATTTACTTTCTTAGACTATAAGGTTTGTAGCTATATAAATATATTCAACCATGATGCATATATACATCAGTTTCAAGAAATAGAAAGTAATACTTCCTCTTGCTCTCTCTCTCTTTCTATTATAAGTGTGTGTAAGTTTTATATTATAGTCCCACTTTGATATCAAATTAGTATCAAAGCGGGTTAGGTCCTGCTAGTATGAGTGTCAAAAATATTTTTGAACGTGTGAGAAATAAAAGATTTTTCATTGTGTCAAAAAATTATTGTGAGTATTTTTTGAGGGAGTAATGATAAATAATTACAATTTTGTTTGGTCTGGACCAAAATTAATTGTGGAGTTAGATTTTAGTTACTGGGAAATCTTAATGACAACACATCTAAAAGTTCACAATGTTTAGAGCTTTGTGGATCCCGGTTTACAACAAGGAGTTGATGAAGTCGTTCGTAGAAAGGATCAGTTGGAACTTTCACAAATTCATCAAGAAATTGATAATTCAGTATTTGGAAAAATTGCAAATATCAAGACTGCTAAAGAAGCATGGGATATATTGAAATTATCACATAAAGAAGTGGAGAAGGCTTAGAAGTCAAAATTATAATCGTTGCATAGAGAATATGAAAGGTACGAAATGTCTAACTCACAAACAGTAGAACAATATTTTTCTCGTGTTATAAATCTCGTCAACAAGATGAGAGTATATGGAGAAGATATTTCAGATAATAAAGTGGTAGAAAAGATTCTACGTACGATTCCGATGAAGTTTATCTGTAGTTGAGTTACTGGGAAGCATTAAAAGTCATGTCAACAGAATAATAGAAAAGACCGAGAAGGTGGTGAAAGAAGAAGCTCTCAAGAGTTAGGTAAATTTCAACAACACTTTTGAGTCAAGTCGTACTGTAGAAGAAAGAGGTCAAAATGATTATAAGAATATTGGAAGAGGAAATTATAGAGGCAGAGGCCGAGGAAATTATGGTGGAAGAGGATGTGGTAACTTTAACTAGTGGAGTGACTTAACATCCTGTTTACAGTGATTTCTGGTAAACAACCGCTAGTCCTCCAAACTATCAAATAATCTTAATGACTATTATTTAATCTCTCTGGTAACTTGCAGGGTCGACTAGATTGATCCTAGGATGTATTGGTCATTTGGATAATTCTCATTATAGAACTGATATTCATGGTTGGTATTTAGAATGTTGTGTAGGTGTTTAACTTACTTCGATTAATCTATTAAAGATCTAAAGGCGTGATCAAGTAAATGCGCGCGAAACTAAATTGCATGAATAAAGTTCAATTGTAAAGACATGTAAAAACTGCAGAAAAGACAAGTAAATGACTTCGAAATATAAAAGCATGTAATGTAAAAGATTCTCTGGAATGTAAAAGATTCGAAATATGAAGAAAGCGTTTAAATGCAAGAAATCAGTAAAATGACTTTGAATGAAAAAGGTATTCGAATGATAAAAGCATGAAGATAAAGGCATGAAATATACAAAAGTTATTTCTGAAATGTAAAGGATTTGAAATGGAAAGAAAACATTTAAATGTAAGACATCAGTAAAAAGACTTCGAATGAAAATATTTTAATGTAAAGGCTTTTGAATGATATTGACATGAAGATAGAGGAAAAGACTGGAAATGATAAAGAGTTTTATTGAATCATAAATACTTGGTGTTATCATACGTACATTGTTTGTGCGTTCGTTTCCCTAGCCATGTGGTATTTTGAATGTTTACTGAATTTTTGTACAATAGATATGACACACGAAATCCTAATGCTAAGACTTCTATTTATACTACTTCGACCATAACGGTCTTGCTATAAGATTCTGCCACGTTCAGGACATGCAAAGCAATGCCCCTCTCTAGCTTCCACGCGTCTTCGAATGCTCCAGCGCATATATTTTAAATTTCGAACATCCCGCTTGTGTTTGAATTTCAAATGTTTTGGCACTCTTCGTTTCGAATTCATTTCTTGGACACAGCCTTGTTATCATTTCGAGATTTCTTTGAATATATCCCCATAACTGTCACTCGAAGCTCAGAGTTTTGCCATGCCCATTCGAAGCACTGCTTCTATCATTTCGAAATATGACATCTTGCTTTATTCCAATCGAAACATCCAACTTGCTTCGCTTCGAACAATATCATCAAAATCTTCAGCCAACAAAATGCCCCTTTAAAATATGTATTTCAATTCCTTTGAGAAATACTTATTTTAAACATATACGCAAGATTCTGATGCGACCTTTGAATCATCGTAACATTTATTGCATATGACTCCAATCACGTCAATCATGACGCTTTTCAGATTCCTTAACCGCCTTGAACCATTTCACAGCATGGTGCAGTTACAAAACAATGATTATTATTTAATCACGCCTATTACCAATATCAACTTTACGCCACCTCCTTCTCAATCCAACCCACGACTACCACGTATCACAATCTTACTCAGTGGATGTTTAAACTTCCACACTATAAAAACCCATCAACTTAGTCTTTTATTTTTTCTTCCCACATTCTGAATCTTTTCTTCCTCTCTTCTCACCGAAACCCTAAAAAACTTCCAACACTCTTCAAACAATGTCTTCTTCAACTTCATCTCAACTGAAAAAAGCTTCCAAAAAGAAAGGAAAGAACACAGGAACCACAATGGAAAGCAAGGTTGGCACCTACCAAGATCAATCTGTTCTTATTCCTCATATGATCTCAAAAGAGAAGGAAATGCTCTACGCATCCCAGGTACTAATTCCTACTAACGCCGCTGGCAAGAGGTTAGCTTTAATGGGCCCTCTTACAGTCTTTGAGATCTTAAAAGACACCAGAAAATTTTTCCCTGTTTGTTATAATTTTAAACCTTTGTTTAATAAAATGGATACCCCTAAGACAGGGGAGTCTTCTGATTCGACCACCGTGGAAACTCCAATCATTCCCCCTAAGGACCCTTTTGTGCTAGATTATGTAAAGAGTAACTTCAAACCATTTCGATCTTGCCCCACCTCTGACACAGCTTATCACAACTGGTTTACTAAAGTAGAAGCTAAGAAATCCCAGCAATGGGAGGAACTAGGCATTTACAACTTGATTAAACTATCGAAACCAGGCTTTACCTATAGCCACCCATTATTATTCACGTCCTTATATTTCTGGGACAATACTTACAATACCTTCCATCTCCCTGGTGGAATGATTACACCCACCTTTTTTGACATAGCAGCCATTACTGGGTTATCACCAATAGGAGAAACCTACATTCCTGACAATGAAGAGCATTCGAGTATTATTGACTTCGAAGTCAAGCTAGCCAGCTTTTCAAAGTTCATTAGCCACTACCATACTGAAGGAGACAGTGTGTCGGATGTGGAACACATTGCTTTCCTTACCTTATGGTTATCAAGGTATGTCTTTTGCAGCAGGTCCCTACAGGTAGCCAGTAGGTTTATTCCTCTAGCTAGAGATTTATATGAAAATCGGAGGGTGTGTTTAAGCGAACTGCTACTTGTTGATCTTTACGAAAGTCTAAGATCAGCTGTGTCGAGTTTGAAATCTCACACCTCCAAAAACATCCTGCTAGCTGGCCCTTTCTGGTTACTCCAGTTATGGCTTAATGCCATGTTCGAACCTTCACTATCAACTACCAATACTATTGCTGAACAGGATCCAGAAATAGCGGATAGAATCATCGAAGGCACTAGGCTGCGAAGACTTACCCCAAACAATGATAAGGATGACTTCAAAGTTCTCTTCTCAAAATACATAATGATCTTCTCCAAGAGACACAAATTCGAAGAGACCATGGCGCCCTTTGCCTCAAGGACTCATGGACCATCCTGGTTCACCATGGCTCTCTCAGAAGCAGTCAAAAGCAAAGAAATTCAAGATGTATGGAAAGCCTTTTTGCTTCCCAGACTAATCTCCTCACGAATTACTCCTGCTAAGAATCAAATCTTCCTTTTTGCTTATCAACCCAACTTCGTTTCGAGACAATTTGGCTTGTGCCAACTAATCCCTGAACCCCTATTCCAAACAGAAAGTGCCATCACCTCTGGGCGAACCTTCAAGGCAAGAGAAGCCAAACTACAACAGGAACAATACCAAGGCTTCGCCTACTTTGAACTAATATCTTTCGAACCTACACACCTCACAGCAAAGGGTTTTCTGGAATGGTGGACAAAGTTCTACCAGTCTTATATGTTCGATACCCTCATTATTCAGCAGAAACTAACTGATGCGTTCGATGTGTAGGTACAATCCAAGAAAGGTATGTTCACTCATGCCAAAGAGATTAGGTCTTTTCAAAATTATTTCTAAACTACTTATGATTCCACACACTTGGAATCCACTGTGCATCAAGCGGCTGAGACCTTGAAGGAAAAATTTAAAGAAAAAATTTCTAAGTTAAAACTTCCTTCAGGGTTGTCACCTGAGGATAGGTATAGGTTGGCATTCGAAATGCATCCACCTAAATTTCCTAGATTGCCTACCTCAGAACTGGCTCTGGCTTGGTTTCCTCCATACCCTTGGTGGTTCACTTGCAAAGAAATGTTCAAATATCTTCAAAAGAAACCAAAGCCATTTGAGACTGTGACATGGGCTCGACATTGGCTCCACGATTTCCCAGGACATCTTCGCTATGACCTTTCTGCCATGTCGATTAAATCTGATCAAGGCGCAGGTGCGAATGCTTGGGAAAATCCCAAATGTTTCTCACTTTATACATTTTTAACTTTTGCCTTAATTGTTTCGATTTTCAGCCATCAGGATAAAGACTGCTGCTTCAAAGTCAAAAGAGGGAAGCGCCTCTCAGGCATCTGTCGAAACCATTGATAATGTGACTCTATCCAAACCAACAACAACTGCTGCAACAACAACAACAACAACAACACCAGTAATAACCAGTGCTCCAACTCCACAGGTAATCAATTAGCCTTGATGTTTCGAATACACTAATGTTTCATGATTTGTATCTAACTCATTGTTTAAATCTTTTCAGACTAACAAACTCCCGCCAACCACTCCAAAGAAAAGAAAAACAAACACTACTGGGAAGGATCCCACTGCTGGAGGGAATTCACCAACTGCTTCTAAGAAGAAGCAGAAGAAGGAAATTTCCAAAAGTGTTATACCAACTAGTGTCTCTGGACTCGATTCCAGAGATGCTGCTCCCTCAACTAAATCCAAAAATCCACCTTCGACCTCCAACGTAATGTTGGAACATATAGCTAGCAACCTCTCTTCTGAGAGTCCATAGGTAAATCGAACTCTAATTCTTAACAAATTGATTATTCATTACCTTGGTGCATGCCCTTGATATTCTTTGCCTCTGTAGGACATTTTGAATCCAGCTCTCACCACTTCGACTTCCCCATCGAAAACTGATGCTCCCATCAACTCTTCTCCTCAAGGGGACTCCAACAACCTTGTGCAGAACAAAGGGTCCTCCAATATGGCGGTTCTGACTGGAGCTTCAGAGCAGCAAGATGACCAGAGCACTTCTCCCCCTCTAAAAGAAACAAATGAAGCAACGCTTCATGAATCTGCAGAGACTTTACAAAAGACTTCTCTTCAAAAGTCCCCTCTTGAAACCCTTCAAGAGGATCCAAAGGACACTCACGCTGAAGGAGAGAAAGCTGATTCTGATCAAGGAAACGAAGAATCCGCAGAGGAAGGGTCTGAGGAAGAAGATGCCAATAATGGTTCGACTGCTGGGACAGAGTCAGATGCAAATAGCAGTGAAAACGACGATATCGAAGTGGTGGACCTGGACGATAATGAAGAAGGCAATGAGCGGGAAATGAGTGAAGGTGACGGTGACGGGACCAATGAACCCATGGAAGTAGAAATGGATGTGACTCCCTTGCGCATGGAACTCCCTCAACCGTCCCTATCCCGAATGACTGAAGAGGAGATTGCTCTCCTAAGAAGAAATGACCCAATTGGGTACATGAAGGCAAAGCTAGCTCAAAGGGATATTCCACCTGCTAGGGCTGGTACAAGTTCGACTAGCCATCTGTTGCCCACAGATGATAGAATTGTACTTCTTAACAGGATTAGGAGAACAATTCTTGATGTGGATTTGTTCGAAGTGCTCAAACAGAATAGCACAGCTTGCTACACTATGAAGGAGTTACTTACAAAAGTCAACCTTGCTACCTGCTCCTTTCCAGTTAGCACTATCTTGTTCGATCTTTAATCTCTGCTAGACAACGTGACTGGGTGCCTTCTCCAAGATGAATTTGCTACCAGAAAGGTTCAAGAAAAACGAACTGCAATGGATGCTGCTTATGAGCATGCTTCGAAAATCTCTCAAGAAGCTGAGGATCAAGCCATGCATCTAAAGCAAGCAAAAATTGACTATGAAGCTCGAGCTGAGTCCATCCTTCTCTGGGAAAGGCAAATTCAGGAACTTCAACAGAAGGTTAAGGAGGCTCAAGAACAACAATTAGCCTACGAAACCAATACTGCTGGCAACCACTTCGAAGAGCTCCTCAACAAAGGACTTGCAGAAATGGAAACCGCATAACAACTCAAGGGAAAAGTGGCTACCTTAGAGGGAGCAAGACGTTTCACTCAACAAAGGCTTGAGTCTTTTCGAAGTACCTTTAACAGATTGAATAATAATGCCTACTTTTAAATCTTAGTGTTGATTAGTTTTGTAATTCGGTTTTTGTCTGTAATACCTGAACAACGCCATTTTGGCAACCCCATATTGCCATTTTGGCATTTTTTATGATATTTTGATTACGTTGTTATTATTCGAATCTCCTGCAGGCGTGGCTTATATTTCTTTAAATATTTCCCATTAACCTTTAGGATACGTTTATCATCCATCAACTCTTCGATTTCATATGCATTGTTTGAAAATACCTTTATTATTCGAAAAGGTCCTTCCCAATGAGGTGACCATTTACCTAACGTTTTATTTTTCTTGTCCATGGGCAATATGACTTTCCAGACTAAGTCATTAATAGTGAATGCTTTTCCCTTCACCCTTTTGTTATATGTCCTGGCCACTCTTTCCTTTTGTCTCATCAGGATTTCCAATGCATGCAATCTAACTTCATCCAACTCAACTAACTCATTCATCATCATTTCCCAATATAATGCAGCTGGAATTTCGTTTTGTCTTTGAATTCGAACTGATTGTAGATGAATTTCTACTGGCAGAACTGCATCATGACCAAATGTGAGTTGGAAAGGTGTGGTGTTAGTAGCTTCTTTAGGAGATGTTCTACAGGCCCATAGTATTTGGTCCAAAGTTTTGTGCCAGTTCCTTGGCTTTTTTCCAATATGTTTCTTGATTAACCCTATTGTGATCGGTGGATCTGGAACTGACTGTTTAACGTTGGTTCGCGAAATGTCGCGGAAGCAAGAGTCGCCACCGTCTTTTATTTTCTCCAAATGGAAAGGACAAAAGCACAGAAAAATTCCTTAAAGAGATTGCTCTCGGTTCGGGAGGTAGGTTATAGAAAGGGAAGGTGTTAGCACCCTTTCTATCCATGGTTATCCATGGGCTCTTAGATACTTGCTCATTGTGTTTTCAAAATTGTTTGCTTTTCAACTGTGGGTTTTAAAAAAAGTTTCTTTGAAAATTTCAGTTCGACTCTTGTATCAGTCCTCAAGAGTGTTTGAAAAAATTGCTTTCGAAAGCTTTTTGAAAAGTGTCGGTGTGAAAAGTCTTTTTTGATTTGTTTTGAAATTAGAGCAAGTATCTACGAGAACCTACCTACCCTAAGGAATTCGTCTGTGTAAATGTCCTTTAAAGTAGTGCTATCCCACCATTGAGAGGTAGGTAGCACCACCGTTGGAGGTGTTCGGGTCAATTCGAGGTTCGGGACATGGTGATCACCAGAGCAATGGGAAGACACCTTAGAAGCTACCCTCATGCCAGGTTCCCGGATCATGAGGACTTACTAAGACATCCTCTACTCGACGATCACCTTTCGAGGCAAGGCAACAGTGAGGCGTACCCTAGGGGTGGTGTGTGCGAATTGTGTGTCGTTTTCATTTGCATTTATCTTGTCATGTTATTGGTGTTCTACGCTTGTTTTTATTTTGTCCATACATTCTTTCATGTCATTTGATTTAACAGTTAAAAATATTGCGAGAAAAATAAATTCTAAGCTATTACAAATGGCGCGGGTCCACATCGCCAAAATTAACCAGGACCCGATTTGACAGAAGAAATAAAGTAAATAAAGAATTAAAAGTGCGAGCAATTATTTACAAGGCTTCGGGAGAGATACATGAATATTTAAACGGAATAAAAAATAAAGTAAATATGCGCATTAATTAAACCGAAACGAGGGCGTTGGACCCTTTTGCAAAAATTAAATTAATGATGGAATTAATTAATTAAGAAAAAGAAATGTTTTTGGTATTTTTAGTATTTTAGGATTTAATATGAAAAGGGAATTAATTAAAATTAAAAGAAAGATGCAAACCCTAATTCTAATTATTGTTAGTTTATTAAGAAAATATTAAATTTTAACCTAATTTAACCCTAATTTTTTATATGCAATTTAATTGTAAAAATAAATATCTAAATAATATTATTATAAAAAAGAAAAATTAAAAGGGAATAAAAACATTAATTAAACCTAATTCTATGTTTTTTTAGATTTTATTATGAAAAGAATTAAAATTACAACCTAATTTAAAACTAAATTTAATTACATACAAATTTATTCATGGAAAATATTAAAACAAAAATATTTATTGTATTTTTCCTTTTTTCTGATTTTTATTGTATTTTATAATTTTATGAAAATAATAATTAAATTAACAAATAATAATTAAAAGAAGTAAAATAAAAAAAGATATGACAAACCTAGGGGGTTGCAGTCCCCAATATGGAGGTGTAATCTTAGAATTCTGGCCCATTTAGCAAAGCCTGTTTGGACTTTTTCTGGTAGCATGCTGAAGCGTTGACCAGGCTTATGATGCGCTTCAGATTGTAGCCTTTGATTGGATCTCCAGGGGCACGTGGATGTTGGATTCTGGAAGGCGTATGGTACGTCCTTATCATTGACGCTGCACAGGAAGATTTATAGAAAAATAATATGGACATAGGTGAAGACCTGGGGCTCGAACCCAGGTCATGTGTGTTATCAGTAACCGTGTTTACCACTAAGCCATCCCAAACGCATTTAATATATAATAACTAATAAACATTATAAAGAAAAACAAATGGTCAGTGGTTCAAACGCGCGAAACATTTAAACGTTCCAATTAGTGCCTCCCACGTAATCATCTTCCTCATGTCTTCGTTCTTCCTGAAAACACAACAAACATAGGCAACGGTTTTTATGGTGTTCTCTTAGGCCAGTTTTGGAAAAATAGCGATTAGGCCTAGGACGCTCATAAATTGAGCGCGAGCATAGCTTTGTAATCGTCTGAATGTGCTGATTCTAATGGTCAAGGTCCCAAGTCTCAATTTTTCTTTATTTAAAAAGCCCTAATCCAAGGTCCTGTAAACCCTAGAAATCGACAATGGTAGAATCGTCTATAGCTTGCAAAAACTCAATCAAACGCATGGGTTAGTTTCAGAATAGCATAAAGAATATGAATCAATAATTAAAATGCCATGAAAATGCATAGATTTTAAACCACGATTATGAATTTTTCATGAGATATCTCAGGTTCTGTATACCAATTCTTGAGGTTTTGATGAGTGTTCTTGATTGAGAATCGTTCTATGATCCTTCAGCAAGCTAATGGAATAGGTTTCGTGCCTTGAATCAGCCTGCAAAAGGGTTTTCAATTTTGAGTTTCTTCACAAAAATTTCAAGTTTGATTTTCAGGTTCTTGAGCAGCTGCGTGTGTTATGGCACTAGGGTTGTGTTTTTGCTTATGTATGGAGTCAATTAGGTTAAAGAAACCACTCCAAATCTCTTGCATTCATGATTTTGGAAATTTGATTTTCAAGATCTTTTTTCAAATATTTTTTCATGCAATTTTGTATCAATTAAGATCAATTCAATCCAAATCTTTCTATATTGAGTCATGCACGAAATCTTGAGGATAAAACATGCACAAAAGATTGAAAAAACTTAGGTTAGCATTTTTCATATATTTAATTTGATTTAAATGAATTATTATAAATAAAAATTCAAATAAATAAATAAAAAATGAATAAAAACTTCCCTTTGGGCCAAGTGGTCGTGCACATGTCATGGACGATGAATTATGGAAGAAAAATGGGCCCATTAGCATTTTTAGGTCATTTGAATCAATGTTGACTTTTCAAAATATCCAAAAATTTCCCAACTTCCACATAGCATAACTTGCTCAATTTTTAAGCTTTTCTCATGTTCTTGGACATTTTGGAAAGGTATTTGAGTCCTCTAACCAATGTCTTTGGTCCCATATCATTTTGATTTACCAATCTCAAGTTATGGCCTTTGACTTAAAGTCCCTTTTTGTTGACTTTTGAAAATGACCTATAATGTTGAAATTGATAACTTTTTGTGAGAGCATTTCTTGGACTTGAAGTATGAAGATGAGTTGTAGGAAATGTCTTTCTATTCACAATGAGCTTTGGATGGAATTTTTCTGATAATCCATGTGAAAGTTATGCTCTGGTCAATTTACAGTTGACTTTTTCAGTTGTCCAAATAAGGAAACTTTTGCATCTTGATGATTTTTGAGCCAAATTTTGAGAATCATGATCAATCATTGATCAAATGATGTTTGTGGCTTCAAGATGATATGTTGACCAAAAATTTGAACTTTTGACTGCCAAATGACCATTTTGCCCTTACAGTTGACTGTAGTGCAATTAGGGTTTTGACTGTGCAATTTTGTGCTGAAAGCCTTGAAACTTGATATGAGGATACTTGACCATATTTGTAGGCATATGAGACTTAATTGGACCTTTGGAAACTTCATCTTCTTGATCAGAACACAAACCCTAATTTTGCCTGTTTAGGAGGCTCTTGCACTGTGCAACCCTTGGAGAACTTTGAAGCATGACTTGGCAATTTCTTGAAGAATATGGGAGGGCAAATTTTGGGGTACAACACCTATTATCACTTTATTATCCGCTTCGACCTGACCATTTGCTTGAGCATAATATGGCGTTGATGTTAGTAATTTGAACCCCATTTCTTGAGCAAACTCTTGCATCTTTCTACCAATAAACACAGAACCTTGGTCTGTGGTTATGCTCTCTGGCAATCTGAACCTATAGATAATTTGTTTCTGTACGAACTCAATAATAGAATCTTGATCAGCAACTATCAATGGTATTGCTTCGATCCACTTGGTAAAATAATCTATTCCTACCAAGATATATTTCTGTCCTTTAGACGAAGCAGGATTTATTTCTCCTATTAAATCCAATGCCCGTCCTCTAAAGGGCCATGGTTTAATGATTGAATGCAACTCACTTGCAGGGGCATGTTGAATCCATGCATGCTTCTGGCATTCTTCACACCCTTTAGCAAAGTCTATACAATCTTTGAGCATATTGGGCCAATACATGCCATATCGAAATAACAACCATTTCATTTTATGACCTGCTTGATGTGCCCCACATGCCCCATTGTGGACTTCTGACAATGCTAAGTATGCCTCACTTTCTCCTAGGCATTTCAGTAATACGCCTTCTTGGGTCTTTTTGAACAATTCGTTTCCCATGAGGACATATGACAATGCTCTATATTTTATCTTCCTATCAACATTCGAAGTTGGATTTGTTAAATAGCTCACAAGTGGACTTCGCCAATCTGCATCTGATAAAGTGTTTATGGCTAATATTTCAAATCCCTGTTTCTCAGCATAACCCAATTTCATACTTTCTAGATCTGATGGTATGAATCTAGTAGCCATAACTCTACCCCTTAATCCAACTAAATCCTCAAAGTTTTTGGCAGAAACTTTATAACCTGAAGCCAACTGTGCTAAATCATTTGCTTCTTGGTTTTCTATTCTTGGTATATGTTGAATATCCATGTATTCAAATTTTTTAAGTAGCCTGTTAACTATGACGAAGTATATAATCAGATTTTCCTTTATGCATTTGTACTCCTTTGTTATTTGCTTGACCACTAACTCTGAGTCTCTTTTAATTTCGACTCTAGTTGCCCCCAATTCCAACAAAGCTTCAAGTCCAACAATAAGCGCTTCGTACTCAGCTTCGTTGTTCGAGTAACGAGGACCATCTAATTTATACTTGAATTTTGTTGGAATTCCTTCAGGAGAAATTATAAGGACCCCAACACCACTACCATTCCTGTGGGTCGAACCATCAAAGTATAATTTCCATGGTTGCAATTCAGCATAACTCATGACAATCTGTTCAAACAATGAATGGTCCACAATGAAATCAGAGATCACTTGGCCTTTCACAGCTTTTAAAGGCATGAAAGTCAAAGAATATTCTGTTAAGGCTAAAGCCCATTTACCAACTCTGCTATGCATTATTGGTTTCGAAAGCATGTGTTTGATAACATCGAAATGATATGAAACATAAACATCAACAGGCTTTATATAATACTTGAGTTTCATACAAGAAAAGTACAAACAGAGACATAGCTTTTCTATATTGCTATATCTAGTCTCTGCATCATTCAATACTCTACTTAAATAGTATATGGCTCTTTCGATGCCATTGCTATCTTCTTGTGCTAACATACTACCTATACTAACTTCAGAGGCAGATATGTACAATCTCATGGGCTTTCCCCATGAAGGTGGAGACAAGATGGGAGGCTGAGAGAGATATCTTTTTATCTTGTCAAATGCCTCCTGATGGGCTTCGTTCCACTCGAAGGCTTGGCCTTGCTTCAAACGAAGCAACAGAGAGAAAGCTTGGGTTCTTCCACTCAGATTCGAAATGAACCTCCTGAGAAAGTTAATCTTCCCTAACAAAGATTGCAGCTCCCTTTTTGGCGTAGGTGCTTTCGTCTCCATTATGGCTTTGGTTTTATTTTGGTTGATCTCAATTCCTTTTTTATGAACCACAAAGCCAAGGAAATCTCCAGCCTGCACAAAAAATGCACATTTAAGGGGATTCATCTTTAAGCCATGTTTTCTCATTCGTTCGAATGATTGGCTCAAATGATGCAAATGGGTTTCTGCAGATATAGATTTGATGACTATATCATCAATATACACCTGCATAAAAGTTTCAATGAAATCATGGAAAATCGAATTCATTGCCCTTTGATAAGTTTCCCCAGCGTTTTTTAAACCAAAAGGCATCACCACCCATTTGTAGGTGCCTAAGGCTCCTGGGCAACGAAATGTTGTCTTGGCAACATCTTCTTCAGCAATAAAAATCTGATTATACCCAGAGTATCCATCTAACATACTTAAATATTCGAATCCTGCAGCAGAGTCTACTAACATTTCTGCCACAGGCATGGAGTACTCATCTTTAGGGGTTGCAGTATTTAAATCCCTAAAATCTATGCAGATTCTCAAAGAACCATTTTTCTTAATAACAGGCACTATATTTGCTAACCATTCGACATACCTTGTGGTTCTGATGAATCTGCAACGCAACAACCTTTCGATCTCAGCTTTGATCTTTGTGAGAACCGCTGGTGCGAATCTTCTAGGAGTTTGCTTGATGGGCTTCTTGCCATCCTTGATTGGAAGTCTATGTTCCACTAACTCCCTCTTTAAACCAGGCATTTCGTCATAATCCCACGCGAAGCAATCTTTGTTTTTCTTGAGGACTTCAATCACTTCCTGCTTGAGGCCTGGGTTAAGTTTTGCACTTATGTAAGTTATTCTTTTCGTGTTCTCATCCCCTAAGTTCACTTCTTCGAGTGGATCCTGCGCCAACATTTTGGCACCTGAGTCTATGGGGTCCCTCTCGAAGCCTAAGGGTTCTTTATCATAGATGGCGTCCAGCCTTTGATCTATTTCAAATTCTTCAAAGGGTGAGCCTTTCAAGCTACCCCCATTTATTTCGCTCATCTTTACAGCCATTTTATTTATTTCAGCCTCTAAGGCCGCCTTTGATTCGTTCTCAGCCATATAGGCCGAAATCCTTTCGAAAAAGGAGGACTCAGTCATGAGTAAGGTTGTCGAATTCCCAGCCTGCTGGCCGTCTTTGTATAGTACCTTCGACTCCTTCATCTTCACTGATTATTCTTCTATCCCAATATATGCCATCATGGCGAAGGGTCATATAGTAGTGTGCGTTCTTGGTTTCGTTGATTTCATCATTTGGGACGCAAGGAGAAATCTTTGCCAGATGTTTTTCATAATTCCTCTTGTTAACTAAGTTGACTGCTGACATGAAGTAACTCTGGTCTGCTTCAATGTTTTCCACGATACCATCTTCTCTCCATAAAACTAATCGCTGGTGCATTGACGAAGGAACTGCTCCTACGCCATGGATCCACTCCCTTCCCAGCAACAAGTTGTAGTTGGCCTTGGCTTCGATCACCATGAACATGGTGGGCCTACAGCTTGATCCTATCGTCAAGTCCAATTGAACCACCCCCAGTGTTTTGCCTACTTTCCCTTCATAATTGGATAGAACCATGTTGTGTGGTTTGATGTCTCCTTCGCGTATTTCTAACCTTTTCAGCATGAAATGGAGTATTAAGTTGACTGCAGCGCCCCCATCCACTAGAACCTTATTTACTCCATGGGCACCAACCTTTGCCTGAATGAATAATGGCTTCAGATGATTCTTCATAGCTGGTTCTGGACGCTCGAAGAACGCATTCTGCTCCTCGACAGCTTCGTTATCCATCACGTAGTAGCACACAGGCCTATGCTTCATCAGATCTATGGTATCTTCTTCCTCATACTCTTCGATTTCAGTTTCCTGTCCAAACTCACAAGGAAGCACAGATACCACGTTGCAATTGATATTGAACGAAGACTCCCCCTCTGATTCGAAGTTGTCCGTTAGCATATCTTCGTCTTCTTCTGGACCTGGAGTGTATTCCTTTGGTTCATTTGGTTGTACTTCAGAGAAGAGCCTCCTACTAACTGGGGGTTTGTCTTCAGTTTGATTTTTTGGTGTGGGTTTGTTGGTGCTAGATTCACCTTGGTTTTTTGTTGAAGTTGCCCCTTTATTTTCCACAGCTTCCCTTTCAGCCTTTCGAATTCTTTGTTGCCTTCGCCATTGAGATCTTGACATGGGGTTTCTTCCTTTGTAGTTCTCTAATACCACATCTTCCCTCTTCGCTATGTTGAACTGCCTTCTATATGTCATAGCATGGCGTGCGTTTCGTTCATTGTTTCTCCATTTGTCTTTGCCTTTGTCATTTCTGACTTGCAGCCATTTGTCTGTTGGCACTTCAGCAGGAATTTTGAACGTCACTCTTCGAGCGCCCTTGGGATGAGAACTATCAGGCCTTCGTTGATTGTATTTGCTATCGAAACATGGGCCCATCTGAACAGTCTCTTGGTGGTTCCAGCAAGGGGCGAAAGGGATTGTTTCGAAGGCTCTGGCCATGCTTTGATCATACACAGTAGAACACCTTGGGCATATCAAGCATTTGGTTGCCCCTTTGTAGCAGCGAAGCAAAAATTCCAACAAACTTTCTCCAGCTTTAGGATAACACCTGAATAACTGGTTATCCTGGCGCCAGTTGTTGCCAGTTCGCGCCCTTTGTACCCTCTCGAAGTTTGCAGCGATTCTCTAGTTGCAGAGGATGTTGCACCTAGGGCATAGTATCATTCTTGTATCTCCTTTGTGGCACATCATGAGGTAATCCTTAAGACTAGCATCTCCAGCATGATTATCCTCCATTTTATACTTCTCTTTTTCTAAGTATCTCTCCACCTCCTCCATTTCAGAACGAGGTCTCTCCATATCCACCATGTTTACCTCAACATCCTCCCCCTTAGTGTCATCGTCTCCCCATCCTGTAGGTTTTATATCTTCAATTTGGATTTTTGAACTCTCTGGGGCAGAATATTTGACCAAGTAGTCAAACTTTCCACTGGGTTCCCCTAAAGTATCCCATATTTCTTTCTGAGGGGAGGTTGGCTTCGTGATTTGGACTTTCTCCAATTCTAGCCTCAGGCCTTCAGTAACCTGTGTCAACTCTTGGTTTTAGGTTTCCTGGCCTTCAGTAGCCTGGATTTCTTTTGCAACAGCTAAAGGTGCTGCTTCGATCGAAGTTTCTGGTTGCTTGTGGACGTCTTCAGTGACCCCCTTATTGACTTCGACTAACACCCAACTTTCATTTTCAGTACCTTTCTCTCCTACTGGAACGTCACTTTGGTCAGCTTCCACCATGTTAATTTCCCCAATGCATGCAGGCTCGGAGTAATTGGTGTCTGCGACGTCCAAAGGATCTTCATCTACTTTCATTTTTTCTTTATCAGCGAACTTCAGTCTGTCATCCTTAATTGCATTCTGAATTAGGTCCCTGAAAAGAAAACACTGTGAGGTTTTGTGGCCTAGGAAACTATGATACTTGCAAAATCCTCTTTTCTTCCTTTGATCTAAAGGAGGTATTTTGACATTTGATGGCACAATGAGTTGGCCATCTTTGACAAGTAAATCAAAAATCTCGTCACACTTAGTTACATCGAAGGTATAAACCTTCTTTGGGAATTTGTCACTTTTCTCATTTTCAACAATTTCTTTCCCTTTTGTGGGAACTAATAATTTGCAGGAGTAAGGTGGTGCCTGTTTTAATTCAGCGAGGTCGATTTCGACCTCTTCGAATTCGAATTCAGGATAATCTTCTGTTTCCTCAGCTCCAACATAGGAGACCCTTTCTTTTTTGTTATTTTTAAAAACTCTGGCCTTTTCGGCCTTTAGCCTTTCGACCTGTCGAACCCTATCGGCTAATTGAGCCATATCCCTCAAGTATTGAGTGTCTAATTTCTTTCGAATAGAGTAATCCAGGCCGCCAGCAGCCATTTCGACTAACTCATGTTTAGGAACTACTGTAAAGCATCTAGATTTCAAGAGCCTGAATCTATTCAGATAATCATCTATGGGTTCAGTAAACTTCCTCTTGACACTGGCTAGTTCCTTCAGACTTATTTTTGATTGCCCCATGTAGAACTGCTCATGGAATAATCTCTCCAAAAGAACCCAAGTATCAATGGACCCAGGAGGCAAAGTGGTGAACCATGTGAAAGCGTTCTTAGTCAGGGAACTTGGGAAATATTTTATCCTAAGGTCTTCATTATTGGCTATATCTCCTGCTTCGGTTAGATACCTGGCTATGTGTTCGACTGTTGATTCGTTGGTATCCCCAGCAAACTTTGTAAACTTAGGGACTTTATATCCCCTTGGT
Organism: Vicia faba; assembly: GCA_948472305.1. Classification (NCBI taxonomy): domain Eukaryota; kingdom Viridiplantae; phylum Streptophyta; class Magnoliopsida; order Fabales; family Fabaceae; genus Vicia; species Vicia faba. Next base: position 1,763,017,386 of record OX451736.1, on the reverse strand, counting down.
AAATCAGTGTGCATTATGTAATCTAATATAGGAGAGGCATAATTTGGCCTTCTAATTCCTGTGTTGAGGCCATTATGGGCCATGATTCTCTCTATCATGGTGGTTAAGTTGTTTTCTGCCAAGATGTTATCATTTTGAATTCTGTGAACGACTGCATCAGCATCTTGATTTCGACCCACCATGACAACTCCTCTAGGTTGTTCTTCTCAAAACTCTAGGACTTCTAGCCTTTCGACCCTTGCCCATGGTTCCATAATTTCCCTTTGTGGGCCATGAATCATTGGGGCTTCTAACCTTTGTGCCCTTGCCCCCAAATTAACCTCCTCTCTGGCTGGTCTATAGGGTGGGTCGTTAACAACTTGTTCTATAATAGGTACGTTTGCTCGAACTCCCGCCTGATTCTGCCTACACCTTTCTGGGGGAGCGAAGAAGTCTGCTATTCGACTCATGTTATCTGCGTTTTCTCTGTTTGTCACAGTTACATTTTGTACTATTGGGGCAAATATTTCCTGCATAGTTTGTGCTAACACTCCTATCATATTATGGTTACTGTCATCCATTAATTGCCTAAAGGCCAACTGATTTTCTGTGGTTAAGATAGGCATTGCAATATAACCCACTGACCCTTGGTTATTTGTCATAAATTGGTTTGTCCCAGACCCATACCCTAATTGTGGTGATGAATTCGATGTGGAATTGTGTAAGCCTGCCATAAAAGATGTTGGCATTCCATAAGAGGAATTTCTGGTTCTGTTACCATCGAAACCGGGTGGTCTAGTTAGTGGGGTGGCGAAATGGGTTTGTGTCCCTGGTGGTGGGACGAATCCCCCAAGATAACCAATGGTTCCAGTATTTCCTAGGATCGAACTGTTAGTTGATATGCCACTTGTTCCATTAGTGGCTACGCTACTGGTAGAGGATGCAACAGACTGTGCGTTCGAAGGGATTGCATTAGATGTTCCCATCGAAGCGGACATATTAGTGCCTGTTGTATGTGGGATATTTTGTTCCCCTTGTTGATTGTTTGGATTAGACATCTTGTTTAAACGTTTTCTTCTGGATAAGGGTTGGTTGCTATTGGTTATTCTACCACTTCTAAGGTTCATATAACAACAAACTTATCACTCAGAGAGTATTTCTACAATCGTTACGTCTCAACAATTTTTTACTTTGTTCTAAATTTCGTAATGACCAATGACGCGTCCCACCAGGTGTGCCAATTTGTTTACAGTGATTTCTGGTAAACAACCGCTAGTCCTCCAAACTATCAAATAATCTTAATGACTGTTATTTAATCTCTCTGGTAACTTGCAGGATCGACTAGATTGATCCTAGGATGTATTGGTCATTTGGATAATTCTCATTATAGAACTGATATTCATGGTTGGTATTTAGAATGTTGTGTAGGTGTTTAACTTACTTCGATTAATCTATTAAAGATCTAAAGGTGTGATCAAGTAAATGCGCGCGAAACTAAATTGCATGAATAAAGTTCAATTGTAAAGACATGTAAAAACTGCAGAAAAGACAAGTAAATGACTTCGAAATATAAAAGCATGTAATGTAAAAGATTCTCTGGAATGTAAAAGATTCGAAATATGAAGAAAGCGTTTAAATGCAAGAAATCAGTAAAATGACTTTGAATGAAAAAGGTATTCGAATGATAAAAGCATGAAGATAAAGGCATGAAATATACAAAAGTTATTTCTGAAATGTAAAGGATTTGAAATGGAAAGAAAACATTTAAATGTAAGACATCAGTAAAAAGACTTCGAATGAAAATATTTTAATGTAAAGGCTTTTGAATGATATTGACATGAAGATAGAGGAAAAGACTGGAAATGATAAAGAGTTTTATTGAATCATAAATACTTGGTGTTATCATACGTACATTGTTCGTGCATTCGTTTCCCTAGCCATGTGGTATTTTGAATGTTTACTGAATTTTTGTACAATAGATATGACACACGAAATCCTAATGCTAAGACTTCTATTTATACTACTTCGACCATAACGGTCTTGCTATAAGATTCTGCCACGTTCAGAACATGCAAATCAATGCCCCTCTCTAGCTTCCACGCGTCTTTGAATGCTCCAGCGCATATATTTTAAATTTCGAACATCCCGCTTGTGTTTGAATTTCAAATGTTTTGGCACTCTTCGTTTCGAACTCATTTCTTGGACACATCCTTGTTATCATTTCGAGACTTCTTTGAATATATCCCCATAACTGTCACTCGAAGCTCAGAGTTTTGCCATGCCCATTCGAAGCACTTCTTCTATCATTTCGAAACATGACATCTTGCTTTATTCCAATCGAAACATCCAACTTGCTTCGCTTCGAACAATATCATCAAAATCTTCAGCCAACACATCCATTTGATGTATTTTCCAATTATTTTGAGCTGATATCGAAATAAGCATTCTAATTGTATCCAACCTTGCAACAGGAGAAAATACCTCAAAGTAATCAATACCTGGTTTTTGTTTGTATACTTTTGTCACCAACCTTGCTTTAAATCGATCAATCTATCCACTGGGTCTGTACTTTGTCTTGTACACCCACTTCACTCCTATAGGTTTCTTGTGTGCTGGTAACTCTGTTAGCTCCCATGTTTGATTCTTATTTTGTGCATAATGATTTTCAAAGATGTCCTCATGAGCACGCGTCATATATCAAATAAATCGATCCCGGAGATGTCCTTATTATGTGCCTATATGTTGATGATTTGATTTTCACTGGAAATAATTCAGAGATGATTGCAAAATTCAGGGAGGCTACGATTAGATAGTTTGAAATGACTGATATGGGCTTAATATCTTATTTACTTAGCATTGAGGTCGTCCAACAAAATGATGGAATTTTCATTTCTCAAAAGAAGTACGCAAGTGATATTCTGAAGAAGTTCAAGATGGAGCATTCAAAGTCAGTTTACACACCTGTTGAAGAAAAATTGAAGTTGACAAAAGATAATGATGGAAAGAGGGTTGACTCAACCTATTATAAAGGTTTGATCAGAAGCTTGAGATATCTGACTACGACAAGACTAGATATAATATATGGAGTTGGATTGCTCAGCAGATTCATGGAAGAACCACGTGTTAGTCATTTAAAATGAGCTAAGAGGATTCTTCGTTATATCAAAAGTACACTGACTGATGGTATTTTTTATGCTAGTAATAATCATGTGGAGCTTGTTGGATACACAAATAGTGATTGGACTGGAGATATAGATACAAGAAAAAGTACGTCAGAATACACATTTCATTTGGGAACAGGTGCAATCTCATGGTCTTCAAAGAAACAACCAGTTGTTGCCCTTTCTACTGCTGAAGCAGAATATATTGCAGCAACCAGTTGTATTACTCAAACAGTATGGATGATAAGAATTTTAAAAGTGATACATCAGAAGCATAATAGTCCTACAAAGATATATTGTGACAACAAGTCCGCTATTGAATTGAGTAAGAATTCGATTTTTCATGGAAGGTTCAAACATATTGATATTCGGTTTTACAAGATAAGAGAGTTAATAGCTGAGAAAGAAGTGGTGATTGAGTATTATTCCACTGAAGAATAAATTGTAAATATTTTTATAAAACTGTTAAAAATTGAGTTATTTTATAAGTTGAAGAAAATATATAAAATGATGCGAGTTTGATTTAAGGAAGACAATGTAAGAATTAAATCAAAAGTAATCAAAATTTTGGAAGTAGTGACTAGAAGAGTATAGAAGCTACTAATTAGATATTTTAAGTTTTTTCTTAATCAAGTTATTTTTCATAAGAGACAAGATATAATTTAGTTAATTAGCCTGTAAGATACAAGTTGTAGTTCAGCTAGCAATTTCACACTTAGCCTGTAAGAATCAAGTTGTAGTGCAGTTAGTAATTTCACACCGCCACCGCCACCGCCACCGCCATTTACTTTCTTAGACTATAAAGTTTGTAGCTATATAAATGTCCATTTACTTTCTTAGACTATAAAGTTTGTAGCTATATAAATGTATTCAACCATGATGCATATATACATCAGTTTCAAGAAATAGAAAGTAATACTTCCTCTTTCTCACTCTCTTTATTATAAGTGTGTGTAAGTTTTATATTATAATCCCACTTTGATATCAACTTGTTTCTATACCAAAATACTATAATCGGAATTAAAAACCCTCCCCAGCTTTTTGTATTTTTTTACTACATTCACACATATTGCCTTGTGAAATGAAAAACAGCTACAACATATATTGAAATCCAATTAAATTTTTCACATTTCACCACTATGTCTAAAAGACCTTTAGACAGCGCACTTTAGACAGTGCTTTTATATAAAAGCGCTGCTATAAATAAATTAAAAAATAAAACACGGAAATTGTATACGAAAATGAGTAAAAACGCTGCTAAAAGACCGATCTTAGACAATACTTCTGAAAAAGGCTGCTAAAAGGGTTGCTTTAGAAAGCGCTTAATAAAAGTGTTGGTAAAGGACCACATTAGCTAGCGCTGTCTAAAGTCATATAAATTTTATAAAAAAAAATCTTAAAAGCCCTGCTAAAAGGGGGTCCTTAGACACCGCTTCTGAAAAGCGCTGCTAAAAGGATTTCTTTAGAAAGACATTAAAAAAACGCTGGTAAAGGACTATGTTAGCCAGCGGTTTTCATAAGTGTCGTCTAAAGTCTTATAAATTAAAAAAAATAATCTTAAAAGCGCTGCTAAAAGGGTTGCTTTAGAAAGCGCTTAAAAATGCACTGGTAAAAGACCACATTAGCCAGCGCTTTTCATAAGTGTTGTCTAAAGTCATATAAATTAATAAAAAAAATCTTAAAAGCACTGCTAAAGACTCATATTAGCCAGCGCTTCTCAAAAGCGTTGTCTAAAGTCATATAATTAGAATTAAAAAATATAATCCCTCCAGAACTCTTTTCTATTCACAGACCTCAAGAACTCTTTTCTATTCACAGTCTTCCAGAACTCGTTTCTCTTCGTCCTTCCGTCGTTCCTCCGACCGCCCTCCTTCCGCCGTTCCTTCGACTGCCCTCAGTTGTCGTCCTCCATTGTATCTCAGGGTAAGTTTCCCTTGTTCTACTGTTGCTATTTTCCTGTATGTCATGCAAGGAAAAGTAAACAGCTAACTTGTAAATGGAAAATGCAAATTTGCACGCATTTTGTCGAGACTTTCATTGTTCCATTATTACTTGCACAAGCAATTTTATTAAGAATGTGAAGAAGTAGAATAACCAAAACCCTAAAATGAAAGTAAGAAGAAAGGAGAAGAGAGTGTTGTTGCTTAAAATTTTTCATTCTGATTTAACAGGATAAATATTTGTAATTAGTTGATATTATAAAATTAATTTATACTGTACATTATTTTTTAACTCATTTTTCATACAACAACAAAATTTATATGTTTTTTATGTTTTCAATTATTATTACTCCATCTTAACTTATATACACACGCGTAATCTCTAATTATAAAGCTTTTGGAAAGAAAAAATGTCTTTAAATGTAAATTTAAATGAAATTTTATATTAATTAGATATTTTTAAGCTACTAATATTTTGATTCGAAAGTACCACAATGAACAACAAAATCATCTTCTATTTTATTTTCATCGAGCATTCATAACTTGTTATAGTTGCTGCCCGATTTTTGTTTAATCGAATAAATCATGTGTTGAAATCAATTTTCCATGTTCCAATTCTTAAATTGTGTAACAAAATGAGTTCTTTGATTTTATTTTCATTTGAGGATTGGTATCGTGATTTTATTCTCAACTCTATGCATTTTCAATGTTAGTGTGCTTACTAAAAAGTTGGTTAAGCCTTTTTTGTATTGGTGTAGTTAGTCGAAGACCATCACCGATTCGAAGAACATCAAAGCAGCAGCATCCGCCGTCGACACCAATAACCCTTCTTCTTTCTTTGGTAAGTCAAGTTCAAATTCAACATTACCGACTCGTTTATTTATTTACTATCTGCTTCCTAAATTATAAAACATTATATCTATATCAATTAAAAAGCATAATTAATTTTATATAGAAATAATTAATTTTAGTCTATATCGATCTAGAACTAATCTGATTAAATATTATAAAATATTTCTAAAAGTTTGTATTAATATTCTTTTTGTGTTCGTGAAAGTGTTTTTCTTTATGTTCTTTTGAAATAGTTGCGTGAATAATTATAGTGTTTTTGTTTACCTTAATTAGTAGTAATTCCATGGATAAAAAATGGATGACTGTCGATCGATTGTCAAAAGAGTACGAGAATGGGGTATTGGAATTCATTAAGTTTGCTGTTAAACACGTCAAAGACTTCAGTCGAATGAAATGTCCTTGCTTGGATTATTGTTATGTGGGTCGGGTTGACGCAGATGGATTAAAACCGGATTTACTGGCGCGTGGGATTGATCGAAGTTATAAGTGTTGGATATATCATGGTGACAAATTTAACGAGAATGTTGAACCGGGGGAGAAAAATAATACGACGACCTATGCTCCAGACGTTAATGACACGAATACATACGATTGTGAACGAGTCAAAGAGATTGCAGAAGCACTTGAAGAAGATCTTAAGGATTGTCCCAAAATATTTGAGAGGTTTGTAAGCAATGCTGAGAAACCGTTGTTTAAAGGTTGTACTAAATTCACAAGACTTTCTGCGGTATTAAAGTTGTACAACTTAAAGGCGGGAAATGGATGGTCGGATAAAAGTTTCACAGAGTTGTTAACCCTTATGAGAGATATGCTTCCACAGGATAATGTTCTTCCTAATCGAACCTATGAGGCCAAAAAAATGTTGTGCTTTATTGGCATGAGCTATGATAAGATACATGCTTGTCCAAACGATTGTGTTTTGTTTCGAAACGAATATGCATTGTTAAATGAGTGCCCTAAATGCGGTTTATCTCGATATAAGAAAAAAATTGTCTCCAACAAAAGTCTTATGGTATTTTCCTATAATTATGAGATTTAGGCACATGTTTCGTAGTGAAACAGATGCAAGACACTTGACTTGGCATGCAGATGAAAGAATTATTGATGGAAAGTATTGATACCCGAAAGATTCACCACATTGGTCTAAAATTGATGATGATTATCCTAATTTTGGAGAAGAAGCAAGAAAACTTCGCTTGGCATTATATACTGATGGAATGAACCCACATGGTCTTCAAAGTATCTCACATACCACATGGCCTGTGATTCTTATGATTTATAACCTACCTCCATGGCTATGTATGAAGCGTAAGTACGTGATGTTATCTACGTTAATTTTTAGGCCTAAACAACCAGGGAATGACATAAACGTATACTTGATACCTTTGATCGAAGATTTAAAGATTTTTTGGGAGAACGGTGTGGAGATTTATAATGGATATAGGAAAGAAAGTTCCAATTTGAGGGCGATATTATTTGGCACAATTAATGATTTTCCAGTATACGGGAATCTATCTGGGTATAGCATTAAAGGTCAACGTGCGTGTCCTGTTTGTGAAGATGGAACCGATACGACGCGATTGGAACTTTATCAGAAGAATGTGTTTCTCGGTCATTGTAGATTCTTACATTCTAAACATCACTACCATGGGTGGAAAAAAGCATTCAATGGAGACATCGAACAACTTAAAGCAATACCTACATTGTCAGGTGACTAAATTTTTGAAAAGGTGAAAGATCTGTGTTGTACCCCAAAATTTTCCCTCTCATTTATCAAATATTTCTTCGCAAAGACCTCTCTTTGTTCAAGATTGCACTAGGGTTGATCAGCTCAAGACATTTCCTTAAGCACTGATGACCAAAATTAGGGTTTGAGATTGCACAAGGATAATTGAACTTTCAATGCCTCATATGACTTTCATGGATCATTATGGACCCCCAAGATTACTCATGTCAAGTTTCAATCCTTGAATCACACTTTAGCACAGTCAATTGAGCAGTTGACCTGAAAATCAATTGTATTGGGGAAAAGTCAACTATGGTCAATTTACAATCAAACATCATAATTGTTTATCCACATCAACACTATAAACTCATATGTATCATTTGAACAAGGTTGGACCATAATTCCTCAAGAAATTTGATCAAATCATCAAAAGGGCAAAATGGTCAAAATTAGGGTTTTAACTTAAAAAGGGCAATTTCTGATTTTTTGACCTAGCAAATGGTCAATTGGTTTGAAGCATGATTTCAAGAGTTCAATTTCATAATTTTTACCTAATGGCATGACCTAAAACATTGCTCAAGATCAATTGGATTGATAGTGAATTTTCAGTCAACTGATCAAAAAGTCAATTGTACACTGAAAAGTCAAACTTTGACTTTTTGGTCAAAATTCAATGTCAAAGATCACAATTCATCAAAACATGTCAAAATATGAAACTTATTCATCAAGAAATCAAAAAGTCAAGATTTCATTTTGAAAAGTCAAAATTTTCTAACTTAGAAATTTTTCTAAGTGTTTAAAACTTCATATTTTTTCATAATTTTGAGCCAATTTTTCACCATGATGCAAGAGGATTCAAAAGAAACTTTCAACATGAAAGTTGTAGATCTCCTGATATCTACAACATTTATTTACACATATTCTTCTAAAAAATCTTGGATCTCAAGTTATTAATTCACAAAGTCATGGTCTTGAAATTGGACACTTAGTGAAATTTTGCCCTAGTTTTGGTCAGGATTTTGACCTAACTTCATGGCACATTTTCATATAGTTCCAAGGGGACTTTTCAAAAGTGATTCAAAGAGGGGTTGTAGATCACATTGCAAGATTTCCAAAATGTCCAAGAACTCCTTGAGAACATTCTTGAGCAGGGAGAATCGAAGAGATGAAGTTAGGGTTTTCACACTTGAAATACAAGTCATTTTGTGATGAACAAGAATTCAATTTCAAACCTATGCTGCACAATCTTGCTTTGCAGGCCTCTAAAACTCAATATCTCTCCATAATCAGAAGATTACACTTGCTTTTGAGCTATTATCCACTTGATTCAAGCTTTATCCAAGTGAATTTTCCATTTATGGCACAAAGTAACCATTCCATTCTTGTAAAGAGGCTTTAATCACAAAGTCAATGAATAGAGCTTTTCACTTGTTCCTTCTGATCACAGGCAATGTCAAAGGCAAAAGAAACATGTCTAGAGCCTCCCATAAACTCAGGCCATGCTTGTACTTCATCTTGGAACCATTTTGTCACTTTTCTTCAAAATCAAGTAACATAGCCATAAGTCTATATCTTGCTTTTCTGACCTTCTCAAGTCCTCTAACCTTTTCCATATAATTATACAAGTGCATTGCAAGCTAACACACGATTAAACAAGCCCTCAAACTCCCCAAAACCAGAAATTTTCATACAAGCATAAAAACTTGTCATTTCTGATTTTTTTAATCCAATCTCCAAATCCCCTCGTACGTTTCTTGGCCAAACCATCCACAAAGCTTCTAATACACATATAAAAGCTATCCCAACCCCTATTTTCAAACTGTAATACCATTAAACCATTCTCCATTTTCAAAAACAGGGCATTGCATATTGACTTCTTCAGCTTAATTCAAGAACTCTCAGCACAAAGTAAGCTTTGCAATAGCTTCCTGGAGGTGCAAGGAAGCTCACCCAATCATCAAAACACTTTGAATGTAGCTCTAACTCAAAACACGATCTCCAGCTGCAAGGTGAGTTTTCTGACTTTTCATCTCATTATTTAGGCATTGGTAGGTCTTGATTTGTGAAGATAAAATGTAGATAACTTTGCCATGAAACTGTACATCTCCATAGTTTGCATTTATATGGCCTGAGCTTAGAGAATTTTAGAGTTGAAGTTTTCTGAAATTTTTAGGTTTTGAATTAGGACCAGAGAAATTCTCATTCATCTTTAATTGTTAGCTTAAGTTATTTACATGGTAGGATTCGTGGGAAGAAATGCCACAACTTTCATGTTTGAACTTTTCATTTTTGTAGAGAGATGAAGAAGATACATGTCCTTTGGCTGGAGGTTGAAGATGAAGTCATTTTCAGGACTGGATTAATGTTATGTATATGTTGTTTTGCTTATATTAACGGATGTATAGCTACCCCAGTGGTAAAGTGCACGCCTGTTCACCCTTAGGTCCTGGGTTCAAGCCCCAGCGTGACCTTTTGCAATTTTTTCACAAATTTGTGACTTTTTCTGTTTTTTTGGCAGCACTTGGGCTTTTCATGTGGGCCTCAGTATTTTTTTTCTCACAATACCTCTTGCCTGACTAATTAACCCCCCTGACTTTTTCTTTACATTTTTATTTTTATTTGTTTTTTTCTTCATTATTATTATTATTATTAATATTAATATTTTTATTATTATTATTATCATTATTATTATTTTCATAAAATCATAAAAAATCCAAATTTATTTTTATACTCATGTATTTTATTTTCCATAAAACAAAAGACCAAAAATATTTTCTTAAAGACAAATTAATTTCTTTTTCCTTAAATAATTAATTCTTAGACTTAGGATAAATTAATAAATTATTTTATTTTATTAAATATAATTAATTTAGAACTTAGGTTAATTAATTAATCTTCATTTTATTTTCATTAATTTAAAACCTTTCATAAAAACCCTAAAAAAAATCCTTTTCAAATTAATTTCTTTTCTTAATTAGTTTAAGTTAATTTTATTTAATTTTTAATTAATCATTTTTTTAATTAGGTCAAAAAAAAACTTTCATAAAAACAACAAAAATAATTTCTTTTCCATTTATATTCTTGCATTTTATTTTCAATTTTGTATGATATTCAATATGGTTGTAATAGATAATTAGGCTTTATTTTCTTGCAATCCTCATTTGTAATTTGTACACCCTCCTCCCATAAGTATTGTAATAGCGTAGTAATTTTAAATTCCGCAATTTATCGCTTTATATACAAATGCTAGTAATTAGGATTTTGTATGGAAAGACTAAAATTAATCAATTAGCAAACCCTAATCAAAGACAAATCAAGCATGAAAAATCAACACACTTGCACACAAGCACCCCTAGGGTAAAATCCACTTGGTTGCCTTACAAAATGGCCATGTTATGCATGTGAAGTATCTTAGCAAAACCAAACAAACACAAGATCATAGTCTCTCGATGACACTATCAAAGTTGCCTTTCAAAATGATCTTAGTCCCTAAAGAAAGATGCTAAGATACCTTGCAACATTGCTAATCATGGTTATACGATGACCCACGCCCGTCCTGTTCACATCCAAAGATAGGGTTACTTACCAAATCAATGGTAAGATAACAATGTCAAAGGAAAGAGGAAACAAACATGAAAGACTAGGAAGAATGTTCCTAGTTACTTGCTCAATTTCAAAACCAAAACATCCTTGCTATTTTCAAAAATAAACACCAAACACTTTCAAAACATCTTTCAAAACTTGAAAACATTTTCAAAAGATCAACACTTTGTATACATTCTTACGAACAAGAATCATTACAAAGTTTGCCTAAACGATGGCGCATTTTCAAAATACTTTCAAAAAACACACCAAGCCCAATTTCAAACAAAAGCAAGTGATCTAGAAAGTAACTAAGAGCCCGTGGAAAACCATGGATGAAAAGGGTGCTAATACCTTTCCTTTTCATAATCTACCCCCCGAACTCAAGAAATAATCTCAAAGGTCTTTCTTGTGCTTTTTCACCTTTCCTTTTGGATAAAAGAAAAGTCGGTGGTGACTCTTGCTAACCACAATATTTGCGATCAAACGTAAAACACCAAGTCAGTTCTTCCACCGCGTCACAGAACTGGTGACTCTGCTGGGGAGAATTCTAAAAGTAGGGTTACCTTAGGGCCATATCACATTTACTTGCTTTCTTTGTTTGACTTGTATGATTTACATTTTGGTTCTTTGTTTGGGTTTGAATCCTGTACCCGAATTTGGGGTACCTTATAGGTAAGTAGCAATACGTTGTGGAAACTGTGCGGGGTATATCGACACGGTCTAAGCAATAGCTACGTTATTGCGACATATTTGTGGGTACCGGCAGCCCTTGAGTAGTCAAGAAGAATACGGGGCCGCTGAGTGATGTCATGAAGCACTAATGAACTTTTAGAACCTTTACTTGACCAACTTGGCCTTTAGGACGTAGTGAGTTGACCGACTTTGGTGCAGTCCGAAGTTGGTAGATACTTGATACTACACTCATTGAGGTTTGGTTTTTTGGGATATTTCGGTTGCCATTAAAGAGGCTTGCGCTGAAACAATGCCCAAGGAAACAAACCAGTGATATTGAGCTCCTTAGAACCCAGTTACTATTACTAGGACAGGTTTGAGCCAACTAAACTTCAAGAGGGTACTTACCTATGAGACTCCATGCAAGCCTAAACCTAAGGACTTATTTGCTTTATGTGTATATATACTTGTACATAACATCATAAACATCATAACATCATACTCATACTCACTAACCATTTCAAGGATTTTTTTGGATTTATCTTTGTTCTGTTTTGTAGGACATGGATTCTATTCGCAGGAAAACCATTCAAGTCAATCTCGTAAGGATCCCTCCTCAACTCAAAGATCTAGAATCAAGGATTCTTGAAAATTCTCCATTTACCGAAAGACATGGTCTCCTACTAAACTTGGTTACCTCCAACACTGATGAAGACATGATGAAGGTGCTCTTTCAGTTCTTTGATCCCTTACACCATTGTTTCACATTTCCCGATTATAAATGTGTGCCAACTTTGGAAGAATTCTCCCAACTCTTGAGGATTCCCATTCTCAATCAAATACCTTTCAACGGTACGGAAAAAGATCCAAAGCCAGAAGAGATTGCTCAAGCTCTACACTTGCAACCATCTGATATTACAACTAATTGGGAAACAAGGAGTGGTGCCAAAGGTTTCCTAGCAAAGTTCTTGTTTGAGAAAGCCCAAAACTTTTGGAACTCTTTGGATTTACAAGCCTTTGAGGAAATTGTGGCTCTCCTCATCTATAGGATGGTCTTGTTTCCAAACCCTGACCAACTCATAGATGTGAACGCCGTCAAAATCTTCATGTCTCGTAACCCGGTGCCTACTTTTCTAGGGGACATCCTACATTCTTTTCACACTTGCACCATGAGGAAAAGAGGTATCCTTATGTGTTGTACTCCTCTCTTGGCAAGATGGTTTATTTCGCATCTTCCCCAATCTATGTTGAATAACGAGCAAGGTTCAAGTTGGTCACATAGGTTGATGACGCTCAGACATTCAGATATTCATTGGTGTTCCCACTCTTTAGAGAATGTTACTATCATCAACCGTTGTGGAGAATTCCCTAATGTCCCTTTGCTTGGCATTAGAGGAGGTATCACCTACAACCCGTGTTTAGCCTTAAGACAGTTTGGTTACGCACGAAGGGATGGTCCATATGAGATGCTTATTCAAGGTTTGGCATTTGACTACGAGAGCGACGATCAAGGTCACTGCCAAAGATTTATCCGAGCTTGGAGGATGTTGAACAAGGTGGATAGCAAGACACTAGGACACAAGAATTCCATTCCCCTCGAGCCTTACCTTAAATGGGTGCGAGCTCGTGATCAGAAACTCGTGATGCCTTATCCCTCCATCTTACCAGTCATCATGGAGCCTATGGTCGAAGGAGATGTTCCCTACACCATCCTCCATCCCGACATGCCTACCTCTCTCGAAGACTTACAAAAGGATTGGGTCCAGCTGAAGGAAGAACGAGATACTTTTGAGGCTCAATTCTATGCTAGTGAAAAGAGGGTCTTGGAGCTTACGAAGCAGCTACAAGAAGAGAAAAGTGTGAACGCTTATCTCGCACCAAAGAGGATTCGTTCAGTATTTTTATCTTAGAAAGTTATTTTCTAAGCCCAAGAGGCATGATGTAATCTTTCTTGTTTTGTCTAAAGAAAATTAATGTTTGTTCATTCTTTTTATCTACACAAATTTAAATCTCATTAATCCTTGAAAACATTTGCATGTACATATCCCATGCATCATAACATGACAGGTTTTTCGCATAACAAGTTTCCTTATCTTTCTGCTGTTTGTTTCAGCAAGATGGATCTAGAGAAAACTGTGACGGATCTCCAAGCCCAGAATTCTCAGTTTCAGGAAACTCTACTAGCCTTAGCCAAGGGGTAGCAAGATATGATGACTTTGTTGGCCGTTAAGAAGAAGCCAAAGAAGAAAGCTATGCTCAACATGGGTAGAAGGTTCAAGGAGACAATCTGTCAAATCCCAGTAGGAGGAGACTCATCTGAAGAGGACGAGAACCAGGTCGGTGAGGTCAAGAGTACTCAGGCTGAATGTGCTAATGATCAAGAATCGGATGATGATTATTTCAACGAGCAGTATCCACCCGCTGATATCAAATACAAGCAGTTAGAAGACAAATTGAAAGTTGTTGAAATCCAAGTTGTCCCCGGTTTAGATTTTGATGATTTGGGTCTGATCTCTGGGGTAATCATTCCCCAAAAATTCAAAGTACCATTCTTTGCAAAGTACGGTGGGGTTTCTTGTCCAAAACTCCATTTGAAATCTTATGTGCGCAAGATACAGCCGCACACTGCTGATAAGAAGCTCTAGGTTCACTTTTTCCAAGAGAGCTTGGCTGGAACACAACTCGAATGGTTTTATCAGTTAGATGGTTCTCGTATCAACACTTGGGAGGATTTAGCTACTGCCTTCTACCATCAGTATCAGTACAACACAGACTTGGCACCAACAAGGGTTCAACTGCAAGATATGACCATGGGAAAGAATGAAAGATTTAAGGAATATGCGCAAAAGTGGAGAGACCTTGCTAGTAGGGTCCAGCCTCCCTTGACTGATAGGGAACACATGGACATGTTCATGGGCACCTTATCTGGTCCTTTCTTTAATCTATTGGTAGGCTACTCTTCTTCTGGTTTCACTGAATTAATCTTCACCGGTGAAAGAGTTGAGAGTGGCATCAAAAGTGGGAAGATCTCTGTGGCGTATACCTCCACCACCAATCCTATCAAGAAACCTTTTACTTCAAAGAAGGAAGTTAATGTTGTGTATGGGGCAAGGGCCCATACCAAGAAGAATGATCGTCCGTCTGTCAATGCTGTCTGAATCTCCAATCTAACTCCTACTCCAAGACCATCTGCAAATCATCAACGTTTTGAAACTCCAAGAAGATAATTTACAAGGTTAGGCATGTCACTGTCTCAAGCCCTTCAACATTTGCTCAAGGCTAATTTAGTGACATTACGTGATCCTCCTGCCAACCCTGATACCTCATCACCAAAGTATAATCCAAACGCAAAGTGTGCTTACCATTCAAACAGCCTCGGGCACGAGACTGACCAGTGTTGGGCCTTGAAGAACAAGATCCAGGATTTAATTGACAACAAGACCATTGAGTTTGATCCTCCTCCAATGCCGAATGTAATTACCGCTCCAATGCCGAAGCATGGAAAAGGTGTTAATGTTGTTGAAGATACAATTTTTATTGCCTCTGTTGAAGAATTGACTACTCCGCTGAATGTAATCAAGAACAATCTGTTGAAAGTTGGGATCTTCCCTGGCTGTGAAAAAGACTGTGTGTGCTGTAAAGGAAAAATAATGGATGTGAAGGGCTGAAAAAAGGCATACAGCGCCTGATGCATAGCCACGAAATTCTGTTTGAAGAAACTTCGTTTGCAAAAAGTTTGATGAACAAATGTGAAGACCTCTCCATTATTACCATCTCAAACAAACCTCTTAGGATCACCTCCAAAGGTCCTATTAGGATTTCAAATGAATCCACTATTTCTCCCTTAATCATTACCAATCCTGGACCGATTCCTTATTCTTCAAATAAAGCAGTACCACAGAATTACAGTGTTGAAGTGTTCGATCATGGGATTAAACAAGATTCCTGGATCGAGGAAGAAAAATATGACGATATCAGCAACATAGTTGGCTCAAGCAAAGTAACTAGAACTAGAAGAATATTTTCACCCAATATCTCACCACCAGTTGTTACAAGGATGCCCATCCGTATTACTGCTGCGAAGCCAAGTACCGATACCAGAGGGAAGGAAAAGGTTGTTGAGCCAGTTATGATTGAAGTACCCTCCAAAGATGTAGCTGATGAAGAACCCTCCGCCCGTGAAATGGATGAGATTTTGAAGATCATAAAGAGAAGCGACTTCAAAATTGTAGAACAGTTGGGGCAAACCCATTCTAAGATTTCAATGTTATCATTGTTGCTTTGCCCCGATGCCCATGCTCGGACATTAATCAAGTTCCTGAAAAGGCTCATGTCCCCCATGAGACAACAATAGACTAATTTGAGAATTACATAGCTAGCCTGACAGTTGATAATGGCTTGGGATTTTCAGATGCTGACTTAACGCCTCTTGGGAAGAATCATAATAAAGCTTTACATGTGTCAATCGAGTGCAAAGGGACCACCTTAGCACATGTGCTAGTCGACACTGTTTCTTCTCTGAATGTATTACCCAAGGGGGCGTTAGACCGTCTTGACTGTGAGGATTTAGTCTTGAAGCCAAGCGACATCATTGTAAGAGCGTTTGACGGATCAAAGAGGACTGTTCATGGGGAGGTAGATATTCCAATCAAAGTGGGTTCCCAAATATTCAACTCCACCTTCTATATTATAGATATTCGTTCGGCCTATTCTTGTCTGTTAGGTCGCCCGTGGATCCATAAAGCTGGAGCAGTAACCTGAACCCTCCACCAGAAACTCAAATATCCAGTCAAGGGCAGAATAGTCATCGTCTGTGGAGAAGAGGAGTTTATGGTGAGCCATCTTAACTCTTTCAAGTAGGTAGAGATGGATGGAGAATTCATTGAAACCCCATGCCAAGCCTTTGAGGTCGTACCACCGATGATTTCTGCTACTAAATGTTCTTCTGACGAGTCTAAAACTGTTAAGGCCACGCCAAAGATGGTTTCAGTCAAAGATGCCCGTGCGGAAATTGAAGAAGGAAATTGCGATACTTGGGGGCAACTCCTCGATATTTTAAATCAAACAAGTTTGGTTTGGGCTTCACCATTAAAGCTCAGAATGAAGTAAGGCGTGCTCGTGCTGGAAAGCCACCTCTCCGCATTGGAAGCCATGAATTCAATGCCATGGATGATTCTAAAGAAGAAGCTGCATTTGAAAAGTGGGTGTACCCAACTACAACGGAGATGAAGAATTGGAATACAAAGGACTTTGTGCCCATCTCCTTCATTGAGGAGTAATCTAATTGTTATTTCTTTTATTTCAATTCAAGAACTTGTTGTTTGTAATATTTTAACAATGACTTTTAAGTCATGTGCCTAGCCCGGGGCATTTTAGTCCATTTGTCAAGGGTTTTATTTATATTCATCTAATGATATGATCATTCAGTACATTGCACTCTTTTGCATTCAAATATTTGTGTTCATTGTTTTTCCTTTCTTTCAAATACATTTTAAAAAATAGCCATGTATCTTACATGCACACACATACACACACTTTTACAGGTCCACATCCACTCTGGATCCTGTTTCCAATGACTCTATTATTGTCGACTATGACTTTGAATGTCCTATCAACCAAGCCGAAGACGAAGGCGAGGAAGATTGTGACATACCGAGAGAACTAGCCAGACTTCTATTACAAGAGGAAAAAGTTATTCAACCGCACAAAGAGTCAGTTGAAGTTATCAACCTGGGTACTGAGTCAGATATGAAGGAAATCAGGATCAGCGCTAACTTGGAAAGCAGTGTCAAGAACATGTTGGTTCAGATATTGCATGATTATATGGAATTATTTGCTTGGTCTTATGAAGATATGCCTGGGTTGGATACCGATATCATAGTTCATCGTCTGCCGACAAGGGAAGACTGCCCTCCTGTTAAACAAAAGGTTCGTCGTATGAGGCCTGATATGTATGAAAAGATCAAAGATGAAGTGATGAAACAATTTGATGCAGGGTTCCTAGCTGTGACATCCTATCCTAAATGGGTTGCCAATGTGGTGCCAGTGCCAAAGAAAGATGGGAAAGTTCGCATATGAGTAGACTATAGGGATCTGAATAGGGCGAGCCCCAAGGATGACTTCCCTCTACCATACATTAACGTCTTAGTTGATAATACTGCTCAGCATAAAGACTTCTCTTTCATGGATGGTTTCTCAGGCTATAATCAAATAAGGATGGCTCCCGAAGACATGGAGAAGACTACTTTCGTTACGCAATAGGGCACCTTCTACTACAAGGTCATGTCGTTCGGATTAAAGAATGCATGGGCAACATATCAAAGGGATATGGTAGCTTTATTTCATGACATGATTCATCATGAGATAGAGGTATATCTGGATGATATGACTTCCAGATCACAAACCGAAGAAGAACATCTCGATCACCTGTACAAATTATTTGAGAGGCTGAAGAAGTACAAGCTGAGGGTAAACCCTAACAAGTGTACATTTGGAGTACGATCTGGAAAGCTTCTAGGTTTTGTTGTCAACAATAAAGGCATTGAAGTTGATCCTGCCAAGGTAAAGGCCATCCAAGAAATGCCAATCCCTCATTCTGAAAAGGAAGTTAGAGGATTCTTGGGTCGTCTCAATTACATTGCCCGTTTCATATCACACTTAACTGCTACTTGTGAGCCACTCTTCAAACTCTTGAAGAAAGATCAGATAGTCAGATGGAATGATGAGTTCCAGATTGCCTTTGACAAAATCAAAGAATACCTACAAGAACCTCATATTCTCATGCCTCTAGTTGAAGGAACACCCTTGATCATGTACTTGGCAGTATTAGAGAACACTATGGGGTGTGTTTTGGGCTAACATGACGAGTCTGGTCGAAAAGAGCATGTTATTTATTACCTGAGCAAAAAGTTTACCGACTGTGAAACCAGATATTTACTGCTCGAGAAAACTTGTTGTGCTCTGGCATGGGCTGCTCGCCGGCTAAGACAATATATGTTGACTCATACCACTCTGTTGATTTCTAAAATGGACCCAATCAAATACATCTTCGAGAAACCTGCCCTTTCTGGACGGATAGCCAGATGGCAAATGATCTTGACTGAATATGACATTCAATACACGACTCAAAAGGCCATCAAAGGAAGCGTACTAGAAGATCATTTGGCCCATCAAGCTGTGGATGATTATCAGTCAATGAACTTCGACTTCCCTGATGAGAACATCATGCTGGTAACCGACTGTGTGAAACCTGGACCGTATGACGGACCTGAACAAGGATCCCGATGGACTATGGTCTTCGATGGGGCTCCCAACTCCTTAGGTAACATAATTGGTGATGTGATCATATCTCCTGAAGGTTGCCACACTCCTTTCACTTCCAGACTATGCTTCGATTGCACAAACAATATGGCCGAGTATGAAGCATGCATCTTAGGTCTGAAAGCTACTATTGACTTAAGGATCGAGAATTTGGATGTGTTTGGAGATTCTGCTCTAGTGATCAGCCAAGTAAAAGGAGATTGGGACACTAAACACCCTAATCTTATCCCTTACAAGGATCTTGTGCTATCCCTAATTCCTTACTTCGAAGAGATCACTTTTGAGCACTTCCCTAGAGAAGGAAACCAGTTGGCTGACGCTTTGGCAACCATGTCTTCAATGTTCAAAGTCAAATGGGACAACGAAGCCCCTATGATAACAATTGAAAGATTCGACGAACCTGCACATTGCTATGAGCTTGACACTAACGCAGAAAATCCATGGTACCATGAGGTGATGAGATACCTTGAAGCACAAGAGTATCCAGAGGAGGCATCTATCAATGACAGAAAGTTCTTGCGAAGATTTGCAGCCAAATTCTTCCTAAGTAACGGGATATTGTACAAGCGCAACCATGATTCAACTCTACTCTGATGTGTGGACAAGAAGGAGATGGAGGAGATCATGGAAGACATGCACGATGGTCTTTTCGGTACTCACTCAAGTGGACATACGATGGCTAAGAAAATCTTAAGAGGCGGTTACTATTGGTTAATGATGGAGACTAATTGCCATCAACATTCAAGAACTTGTCACAAATGTCAAATCTATGCTGACAAGGTCCATGTGCCTCCTATCCCTCTGAATATCATGACCGCTCTATGTCCATTTGCAATGTGGGGCATTGACATGATTAGAGAGATCAAGCCCACAGCTTCCAACGGACATCGCTTCATTCTTGTTGCTATCGACTACTTTACCAAATGGGTCGAAGCCGCCTCGTTTGCCTCAATCACCAAGAATGTGGTAGCCAGATTCATTAGACATAACCTCATCTACCGTTATGGTGTCCCTGAAATAATCATCAATGACAATGGGACTAACCTCAACAATGTTATGATCACTGAGCTTTGCACTCCGTTTAAGATCAAGCATCATAATTATTCTCCGTATAGACCGAAAATGAATGGCGCAGTCGAAGCGGCCAACAAAAATATCAAGAAGATTGTGCAGAAAATGGTAGTAACTGTTTTACCCAAAAATTTTCCCTCCCATATTTCTCAATACATTTCAAGTGAGGTCCTCAAATTGCTCAAGGAAGTCCAAGGGTTGACCAGACAAGCTCTCTCCTAAGACAGTCTACCTCAAATTAGGGTTTCATATTGCATCAAGATATTTGAGTCCAAGGGATCCCAAATTCTCACCATTGCCCTAATATGTTTTCAAGATCATCCATGTCAAGTTTCAAGCCTTTCAGAGAAAGTTTTCTCAATCAATTGCTCAAAGGCCTAAAAATTGACTGTGCTAGGGCAAAAGTCAATTGTGGCCCACATACAGTCAAACTTCAAGAATTTTTGTCAACATCCTCATTTTGAAGTATCATTCATCATTTGATAAAGGGTTGATCATGATTCATCAAGGATTCCTCACAATTCATCAAAACCCAAAAGTTGCTAAATTAGGGTTTGTAGGAAAAAGTCAACCCAACTTTGACCAAGCATAACTTTTTCATACTTTACGAGAAATGATCCATCCAAAACTCATTTTGAATAGGATGCAATGCCCTACAATCCATATTCATCTCCCAAGTTCAAAATATGCACTCACAAGAAGTTATGAATTTGGACATTATAGGTCATTTTGAAAAGTCAACAAAAACACCTTTTTTGTCAAAGCTTCATACATGAACATGGAATACCAAATTGATATGATACCAAAATGTTTGCTTAGAGGACATCTCAATCTTTTTAAAAAGTCCAAGAACACCTTCAAAGATTCAAAATTGAGGAAGTTATGCATTGGTGAAATTGACCCTTTTTGCAAAATTGTCAAAGGTCAACTATGCCTCAAATTGTAATTTTTGCTAAATGGGCCTAACTTTTTGCACTTGTTTTGAATTGGTAGCATGGTCCACGATCCCTAGCCCTTTCCACTTGTCTTTATCCTATTTTTATTATTTATTTTGATTTTTATTGCAATTAAATCAATTTAAATCAAAACAAATCATGAAAAATCCAAAACATTGAAACCTCAAGATATTGTGCATGTTTCAGGTCCTATATCCAGCTAGCAAAAGATTGAATTCGTACAAGGCAAAAGTGGGCACAAAAAGATTGATTTTGGCCTATTTTGGAAAGAATTTCAAGTGAATCAAATCAAGATCAAAAGCAATAATTGACAAAGATTGAATGGACTTTTGTAAACCTAATTCATTCCTCAGTATATAGGGAACATTTGCAGACAAAAATCAGAAGGTTTTTGAGGCGCAAAAGAGAGAACAAAACTTGAAAAAACAAAGAAAAGTGGTAAACTGATTTTGCACTTCCAGGCATTTACAAGGCTCCCTGGCCATCTCATTCACTTCCTGGGATCACAAGCAAGTTATACCAATCAAGAACAAGTATTTCCCTGCGCTAAAACCCACTGTAAGTCAGCCACGACCATGGCTTCTTCTTGAAATCGAATTGCATGATTCTGGCACTTATAGCATGAAATAATCATATATTCTTGTTCCTTAATACATTTGCAAGCTATCTATAACATTCAATTGCATTTTTGTGGACTATATCAAGATTTGCCATTGCTAGGGTTTTATGCTTCGTTTTAGGATCTTTTGGTACAGGTAAAATTGGCCCTCAAGAAGGGCACCATCGTGCTCAGCAGGCCAAGATGATTTGATTCATGGCCTTAGATTTTATTTATCTTGATTGTGCTTGATTTTGAGAATTACAGGGTTTATAGTGACGGACGTTGTCCGTAGGTAAAGGTCTTCAAACCTTTTAGCAACGGAGAGATGACAGGGATGATGGCGTGGCATCACCCTACTCGTCCATTTGAATTTCCGCACGAATTTCTCTTTATTTCACTTGTTTATAATATAATAATTATTGTTTATGTTGTATACAACTAACGCACGCAGCTCAGTTGGTTGCAAGGTGAGTGGAGAAAGCCATGGGGCCTGGGTTCGAATCCCAGGTCCCCCCATTATTTCACATTCTTTTTCTTTCAATAATCAGGCGGGTACATAGGTGGGATGACCACCATGGTCCATCATCATCCAACCAGCCAGGTGTCCAGGAGGCTAGATCTTAAGGCTATCATATGAAGGTCCATCATACGCCCAGTCAACGCATGGCAGGGGATCCAGCAGGTTAACGTGGATCAATTCCTTTTGGGCCCAAGACTTGCTATCAGCACACTCCCAAAATTACTTTCTCAGGCCCAATTCTTCTTCTTTCTTTTTATATTTTTATTTTAATTTATGTAATTTATTTTTACCAACACAAATTAATTTTTCTTTTTATCAAAAAAATCATAAAAATAA
Organism: Vicia faba; assembly: GCA_948472305.1. NCBI lineage: Eukaryota > Viridiplantae > Streptophyta > Magnoliopsida > Fabales > Fabaceae > Vicia > Vicia faba. Next base: position 1,762,994,667 of record OX451736.1, on the reverse strand, counting down.
TAGTTTCATCCAATTAGATTTAGGATTTATTTTTTGTACAAAAATTAATTCAATTAGTTTATTTAATTTTAGGGTAACTTTAATTATTTTATAATTAAATTAAAAATAATTAGAAAATTAGGGTTTTAGTTTAATTTAATTATATTTTCTTTCTCTTAAAAAATAACCAAAACATAAAAATAGGTTATGTAAATTATTTTCTTTAATAAATTTAATTACTAATTAATTTTGTATTTAATTTAAAAACCTTGCTCTTTTTCTTAAATAATTAAAAAACAACAAAAATAATTGTTTTCTTTCGATTAGGTTAGACGGGATCAAAACCCTAGTTCTCTCTCGTGCGCGCGCTTATTTGTTTTTACCATATTGATGTAATTGCTCACAATTTGTAATAGATTAATTAGGACCTTTACTTTCGTTTATCGTTTTCCCTTACGGGTTATTTTTGGCTATGTGATTAATACTCGAAGCCTTGTAATAGCTTAGCTTTACTTTCCGTACTTTAAATTCCGCAAAATATTAACTATTAGATGTATGAATATTAGGGTTGCATGATTGACTTTAAAACAGTTAGCAAACCCTAAATATGCAAAGATAATAAACTGGAAATTGAATCACTCGCACGTGCGCACTCCTAGGGTATACTCTCACTTCGGTTGCCTTCGGTAAATGATCATTAAGTATAGGGTATTTTAGTGGTCGCTCTCTTGTCTCAAAGATCAAAGTTGCCTCGGAAAGGTTGTCTCAGAATTGTTGCCTCGAATATTGATCTTAATACATTAGGGTTATTACTAAGACGTCCTAAAATTTCTTTAGTGATCGTACGTCCCTTTCGAATTGACCCTTAAAACTCCAACGATGGTGCTACCTACTCACTAATAGTAGGGTAGCGCTGTCTAAAGGAAACGAACATAGAACAATTCTTTTTTGAGTAGGTAGATGCTAGTGGGTACTTGCTCAATACAAACAAACTTTTTCACACTTACACTCTTTTCAAACAAAGTTTCAAAAACACTTTGTAACACTCTTGAAGACAGAAGCAAGGGTTAAATCAAAGTCAAACAAAAAAAATTCAAATCAAACACACACAGAAGCAATTTTAAAATGATAAGCAAGTACCTAAGAGCCCGTGGAAAACCACGGATAGAAAGGATGCTAATACCTTCCCTTTCTATAATCTACCCCCCGTACTCAAAATCTCAAAAAAGGAATTTTTCTGTGCTTTTTTCCTTTCCAGTTGGATAAAATAAAAGTCGGTGGCGACTCTTGCTTACCGCGACATTTTGCAAACAAAAAACGCAAAACGCAAACCAGTATTAACAGTTGGTTCTGCCACCGTATCACAAAACTGGCGACTCTGTTGGGGATGAATAAGTGGGGTATACCTTAGGATTAGTTCATCATATTTGCTTCTATTGTTTGATTTGATTGCTTTATTTTTGTGGGTTTTGTATTGGAGTTACTATAGATCCTAACCCGGATCTGGGGAACACCTTTTAGGTAAGTAGCAATAAACTGTGAGGGAATTGTACGGCGTAGACCGATACGGTTGAAGTAGTAGCTACATTGATATGGCACATTGGTTGGTACCGGTATCCCTTGTGGAGGAACAAGGAGAGTACGGGGCTGCTATATGGGTCGTTAAGCATCAACTGACCTTAGAACCTATAATTGACCAACTTGGCCATAGGAAGTAGTGAGATAGCCGGCCTCGGTATAGAGCTAAGAACTTGTTGATACTCGATACTACACTCATTGAGACCAGACTATCGAGATAGTTCTGGCCGAAAGAATGCGTGAGCTGAAACCATGACCGATGGAGGATGGTCAGTGATATTGAGAACCTCTAGAACCCGGTTACTATTATTAGGACAGGTTGAAACCAACTGAACTTCAAGAGGGTAGTACCTAGACCCCATGCAAGCCTGAAACTTAAGGGCTATTGTGTGACTTGTGTGCCTTTACCATGTTTGTTACCTGCTATACCTGTTGTGTGTTTTATCATGACATCATGAATCATGACATCACATGCATACTTCATTAGACTAACCATTTCGAAGACCGAGGGGATTTATCTTTGTTCTGTTTTACAGATTATGGCTTTTGTACGCAGAAACACCATTCGAGTTAACTTCGTGCAAATGCCTGCTCAACTCAGAGAGTTAGTCTCAAAAGTTCCTGATACTTCTTCATTTGTTAGAAGACATTGTCATCTCCTTATCCTGGTCACTTCAAAATTGTATGAGAAAATGATGAGCGTGCTTGTGATACGGTGGGAGAACTGACTTGTGTTTTGCGTTTGTTTTCGCAAATGTTTCGGTTGAGCAAGAGTCGCCACCGACTTTTTATTTTATCCTAAGGAAAGGTTTAAAAAGCACAGCAAAAACCTTTGAGATTTTTATCGGGTTCGGGGAGTAGATTATAGAAAGGGAAGGTATTAGCACCCTTTCTATCCATGGTTATCCATGGGCTCTTAGTTACTTGCTTAGATCACTTGCCTTTTTCAATTGTTTGAAATGGTGCTTGTGTGTGTGGGTTTGAAAAATGTTTCGAAAAGAGGCCAATGTGGTGGCAACCTTTGTAATGATCCATGTTGGGATGTATACAAAGGTGTATATCTTTTGAAAAGGTTTTCATTTGTTTTTTTTTTAAAGTTGTTTTTTTTTTGAAAGTGTTATGGGGTGTGATTTAAAAACAGGCAAGTGTTTTTACTTTGTAAGTTTGACAAGTACTTAAGAGCAATCTACCCTAAAGTTCTCAAAGTTTTTTTGTTATGTTTTTAACCCTTTTAACAATTTTTGTTCCACCATTGTATTTGGCGGACAATCTTGTGTTAGGATTTGAAAGGGACGAGCGCGGGTCATCGTTTAGACCATAATTGCAATGGTGCCAAGTATCTTTGGGCATTTTCCTTAAGGGACTTGATCATTTTGTTTGTTTTGAAAAGTTTTATCGAGGGAATATGATCATTCAAATTGTTTGTTTTGCCCAAAGAGACCTAACATGCAATATGGCCCAATTTTGAAAGGCAACAAGTGGATGTAACCCTAGGGGTGTTGGTGTGCAAGTGTGTTTTATTGCATACAAGAGTTTTTCTTTGAATTAGGTTTTTCTATTTCATTGATTTTATCTTGCCATACACGTCCTAATTACTAGCAATAAGAAGCGGAAATGTAAAATCCTACGCTATTACAACAATTAGGGGAGGGGGATACACATTTGTACATGGGGGGTTCAACGAGAAAAATAGACAAAAAAGAAAATAGCAAAAAACAAGATATATATAGAGAGAGAGAGGGAGCCCGTGCGCTGTTGGGAGGCCATCAGAAGTTCTGACCCAGATCCGCTGTCAGATGATCAACCTGTTGGTGAAACTGGATGAGTCAGAACTTCTGACTCTAGAACCTGCAAAACAGAACCTTGTTAGTGGGGAAACCAGAAGTTCTGATTTCCCTGCGCTGCAAGACAGAAGTTTGTTAGTGGAGAAACCAGAAGTTCTGATTCTACTAAAAAGGCAATAACTCTCAGAGGTTCTGATGTCATTGACAGCAAAACAGGCTTCAGATGTGCTAACGTCAAAGTCAGCATTTGGCTTTTCCCTGTACTAATCAGAACATCTGCAATTCTGTTATTACTCCACAAAACAGGAAACATATTTGGAACAGATCCAGCAAAATAGCAAAAATGTTTCAGAGGTCAGAATCACCCAGGTCACAGACAAGTTCTATACTGGCTCAGAACGTTCTGAGGTATGAGAGTCCTCAGAACATAAACAGCAATAACATGAATATTTACATTATGTTACTTGAATATGCACAACTGATGATGCTTAACAGTGTGGTGAGGGTCAGCAGGTGCTTATCTGACTGTTTGGAAAAGTGGTGGGTGAAAGTTAGCTTTTGGTTCTGGTGGTGTTCTGGACAGATTTAGAAAAGGGGAAGTAAAGGTGTATACGTGTATAGGGTCAGAAGTTTAGGAGAGGGTGTCTTTGGTTTACAGAAAAGAACTGGATATTTGATGAAGTTGAAGGTGAGAAACTCAAAGTTATGGAATAAAGCTGGAGATTTTGGCAGAGTTTCAGAATGCTACGTTGCTAGGAGTTTCGTTTCTCTCTTAGCAATTTTTCTGTTTCTTTTTCTTGAACCTCTTTTGCAATGGTGAAAGCTCTCTATTTATAGGCAAAGTTCTTGTGGATGCCTTGAACATTTAAGGCGCCAACAGAGTTTGAACTTGTTCTTTGACAGAAATTCCTGGGAAGTTGTGATAACAGCTATCTTTCAGCCTAGGTTGCAGCAGCAGGCGTAGATTGGGGAGAAGTGACCTCTGAAGTGGGCGGTGGCGTGAAGACCCATGCCAGAATCTGTGCAAAAGCATTTTCCAAGCCACACGTGAATGCTCAGGAGTGGTTGGGAGCATTAATGGGCATTAAATGGTGACAAGACCTGTCAATACCAACATTCTGGTAATGGAAACCAGCGTTGAATCAGCAGCGTAAACCATGCTCTGGCTTTGGCTACCTGTTGTCTTAGCAAGCTCTGGAGATTCTCCTGGTTTTCTGGTACGTTCCTTGGATCTACTTCTGGACAATCTGGACTTAGAGATTCTGTATCAATGTGACACCTATCCTTCTGACCTTTCATCTTCTGATTTCAACCCGTTCTGAAGGAGTCTTCATACTTTCCTGTTTCTCTTGCATTCCTTTAGCAAATTCTGACTGAGCTTGTGTAACTGCTGAAGGGGCATGTTCTGTTTGAGGCTTACATTCTGAACCACGTTTACAACTTCTGATTGAACTGATGTAGCTGCTGAAGAGCCAACCTCTGACCACGCTGAGCCAAGCTTGCAACTTCTGACTGTCTTCATCTGGAATGGGTCCAGAAGTTCTGAAGCGCTGATTTTTTCTAAAAACACTTATTTTAAAGAAACATTCTAAGTACTTAGAAATTGATTGATTTTTTTCTCAAGATAAAAGTGTTGTTTCTGGAGTTCGTGAGATCAGCTTGCTCTTGTAAGTGGCTTGCTTGGGCGAAAGGATAACTCAGGACTTGGATTTGTTTCAGAGGGACCTTGAGAATTCAAGATGGTTTCCTGAAGAAAGGGAGGGCAAATTTTGGGGTACAACAGTTGCCCCTGTTCAATCTTCTTGAACCTGAAGAGTTAGATTGGCAATCTTGCCTTTCGCGACTCGAAGGTAAAAGGAGATTGGACACCAGAGTGTCCGAAAATTTGCACTCGCATGGTAGAGTATCAGCAGTGTGATGGCGGGAATGGGCTTATAGATGCCATTTGGAGAGGTGGTGGATAGGGAGATGGGCTTATAGATGCCATCTGGGGATGTGACAGAACTTCGTCGGGAATGGGCTTATAGATGCCATTTGGAAGTGATGATCGCACAAGAGATTCCTTGGCGAGAACTTTATGTATCTGAGAAAGGCAGATGTTTTCCTGGCTTGTTACAGGTGTTTGATCTTCAATCTCCTTGTGCAGATATGCCCTGGCTGGATACAGGTATCGAATCTACAATCGGTGGCTCACAGATGTGCCCTGGCTGGATACAGGAGTCGAATCTGGAAATGATCGTCAATAGATATGCCCTGGCTGGATACAGGAGTTGAATCTGGAAATGTTTTAGTTGATAGATGTGCCCTGGCTAGATACAGGAATCGAATCTTCGAACTATTCAGACGTGCCCTGGCTAGATACAGGAATCGAGTCTGGGAATGTGACAGTTGATAGATGTGCCCTGGCTGGATACAGGAATCGAATCTTCGAACTATTCAGACGTGCCCTGGCTAGATACAGGAATCGAGTCTGGAAACGTGACAGTTGATAGATGTGCCCTGGCTGGATACAGGAATCGAATCTTCGAACTCTTCAGACGTGCCCTGGCTAGATACAGGAATCGAGTCTGGAAACGTGACAGTTGATAGATGTGCCCTGGCTGGATACAGGAATCGAATCTTTGAACTCTTCAGACGTGCCCTGGCTAGATACAGGAATCGAGTCTGGAAACGTGACAGTTGAAGGTAGCTTTCTCTGGGATTGTCTTTTTTCCTGACAAGGCAAAACATAAGTTGTATGCAATGTCATGATGTATAATATGCGTGATGTTTTAACATGAGACAGCGGTGTATGCACTTTATCATGTATGTAAGCGAGATGTATGAAAGTGTGAAATGTTTATGAATGTGTCTTCGTCTTAGGAAAATAGATCTTTGACGATTGGCTGGGGAGTTGCCCTGTGGCCGAGATACTTTGCTGAAGTTTTGATGAGAGGTCTGCTGAGGACTTTAATGATGGATCCCGCTGGGGATAAAGATGATAAACTCTGCTGGGGATGCCAAAGATAAACTCCGCTGGGGATACCAAAGATAAAATCCGCTGGGGATCGAAAGATAAAACTCCGCTGGGGATTGAAAGATAAAATCCGCTGGGGATCGAAAGATAAAACTCCGCTGGGGATTGAAAGAACTTTGTTGGGGGCGATCTTCCGTGGCAATTAGCTGAGGATAACCCAGTTATAAGCCCTCGTGAGGAATAACTCTGAATAAAGTTAGGGAGAGACGTCCGTATTCTGCAGGGAACAAGCTTCCAGAATCTACTGGGGATGAGCTTTAAGACCTGCCGGGGAACGTTGTGCCTTTTTAGGATCGACGGGGAATCAACTCGACTTGGGGAGAGTATTGCTAAATTTTGTCTTACTCTGCGGGGTGTTGAGATGATTTGGTCACATCCTTCAGTCGAATCTACCTGGATACCTTGGCGGACAAAGCAATCAGACTGCATCAGACAACTTCACATTGCCCCTGTTTCTGATGTCACCTGTAATCAATCTCTTGTTTCCTATGTAAACATTTACGAATCGGCAATTAATGTCAAATGCATATATCAAGAATGAACATTGGACGTTCTTCGCAAGACAAAACAGAAAAAGGAAAACAACGGTAATTTGTATGGACAAGTGAATTTGTATTGATTTAAACTTTGCCTGTGAATAGGCGTTTTTGTACAAGAGGCTGACATCCTAGTAAGAGGACGCCGCCAAATAACATAGAGTTTACAATTTGAAAAAGGAAACAAAACAGCTATGTGAACAATCCCACTGGGTTCCAACTCTGCTATCGCCTTTATGTCTTCGAACGTCTCATCGCTTTGTTGCCTAATTTGAAGATGAAGCTGATTGGTCAATGCCGAAATCTAGAGCCAGATAGTTGATGCCGAATTCTGGATGCGAAGTGATCCAATGAGACATAGTGTTACGCTTTTATCCCTAACTTTTGCCTGGACCGCCCTTTCGGGTTTTCAGTCCACCGGGATACCCATTTTTGCCCAAGCCGCCTTTTCAGGTTTTCGACTTGCCGGGTGTACAGATTTTTATTCATTTCATCCCTTATTTTTGCCCGAACCCTTTTGGTTCGCCGGGAAGCCTTTATTTTTGCCTAGGTATGTCAACCTAGCGGGTCTTTTGTTTATGCGTAGTATTTTTTCACTATGTCTGCATTGGCGGGGTGAGGAAGGTCGTCACCATCCATGGTGGTTAGGATCATGGCTCCTCCTGAGAACACACGCTTTACCACAAATGGCCCTTCGTATGTAGGGGTCCATTTGCCCCGGGGATCACTTTGAGGAAGGATGATGCGTTTGATTACCAGGTCCCCAACTTGATACTCTTGCGGTCTGACTTTCTTGTTAAATGCCCTGATCATCCGTTTCTGATACGTTTGACCATGACAGATAGCAGTGAGCCTCTTTTCGTCAATCAGATTTAATTGATCAAGTCGAGTCTGGATCCAATCATCTTCATTCAAGTCTGCATCCTTCATTATCCAGAGAGAGGGTATCTGGACTTCAATTGGCAAGACTGCCTCCATGCCATAGACCAAGGAGAAGGGAGTTGCCCCGGTTGACGTTCTGGCCGAGGTACGGTACCCATGCAGAGCGAACGGTAACATCTCGTGCCAATCTTTATAGGTTACTGTCATCTTCTGCACAATTTTCTTGATATTTTTATTGGCTGCCTCTACAGCCCCATTCATCTTCGGCCGGTAGGGAGAAGAATTGTGGTGTTGTATCTTGAATTGTTTACAGAGTTCAGTGATCATCGTATTATTGAGATTGGTACCATTGTCCGTAACGATTCTTTCCGGGACGCCGTACCGACAGATCAGGTTATGCCGGATGAAACGTGCCACGACGCTCTTGGTTACTGTGGCGTAGGACGCTGCCTCAACCCACTTCGTGAAGTAATCGATCGCCACCAAGATGAAGCGATGCCCCTTGGATGCCGTCGGTTGGATCTCACCGATCATATCGATGTCCCACATTGCAAAAGGCCAAGGCGCCGTCAGGACATTCAAAGGAACCGGAGGGATATGCACCTTGTCAGCATAGATCTGGCATTTATGACAAGTTCGGGAGTGTCGGTAACAATCGGCTTCCATTGTGGACCAGAAATATCCTGCCCGAAGGATTTTCTTAGCCATGGTGTGTCCACTGGAATGTGTCCCAAACGTGCCTTCATGTAATTCCATCATAATTTTCTCTGCTTCAGCCTTATCCACACAACGTAGCAGAGTTGAATCATGGTTCCGTTTGTAGAGAATGCCGTTGCTGAGGAAGAATTTTGCGGCAAACCTCCTCATGAATTTCTTATCATTGATAGATGCACCTTCAGGGTATTCCTGAGCTTCCAAATACCTCTTCACCTCATGATACCAGGGTTTTTCGGTCACCTTCTCAGCCTCAAGCTCGCAGCAGTATGCCGGTTCATCCAACTTCCAGATAATGATTCGGGGAGCCTCATTGTCCCATTTAACTTTGAACATTGAAGACATTGTAGCTAGGGCGTCCGCTAGCTGATTCTCCTCTCTAGGGAAGTGTTCAAAAGTTATCTCTTCAAAGTGGGGAAGTAAGGTCAACACATACTCCTTGTAAGGAATAAGATTCGGGTGTTTCGTATCCCACTCGCCTTTGATCTGATTGATCACGAGAGCGGAATCTCCGAAGACACTTAGAAACTTGATCCTCAAATCGATTGCAGCTTGTAAACCCATGATACATGCCTCATATTCTGCCATATTGTTGGTGCAGCTGAAACATAATCGGGCGGTGAGTGGAGTATGAGTTCCCTTGGGAGATATGATTACAGCGCCGATGCCGTTACCCAAAGCATTGGAGGCTCCATCAAAATGCATAGACCATCGGGATCCTTCCTCAGGTCCTTCATCCGGTCCAGGTACTTCACAGTCTGTTATCACCATGATATCTTCATCCGGAAAATCAAAGTTCAATGATTGGTAATCGTCCACAGGTTGGTGTGCCAAATGATCTGCCAGTACACTTCCCTTAATCGATTTCTGAGTTGTATACTGGATGTCATATTCTGTCAAGATCATTTGCCATCTCGCTATTTTTCCAGACAGAGCGGGCTTTTCAAATATGTACTTGATGGGATCCATCTTTGAAATCAATAAAGTAGTGTGAGTCAGCATATACTGTCTCAGCCGGCGAGCAACCCATACAAGAGCGCAGCAAGTTTTCTCGAGCAGTGAGTAACGAGACTCACAGTCGGTAAACTTTTTGCTCAAGTAATAAATAGCGTGCTCTTTTCGGCCAGACTCGTCATGCTGCCCCAGCACACACCCCATTGAATTGTCAAGTACTGTCAAGTATAGTATCAGAGGTCTTCCTTCCACTGGTGGCATAAGAATGGGTGGCTCTTGGAGGTATTCCTTTATCCTTTCAAAGGCAGCCTGACATTCATCATTCCAGCGTACTACTTGATCTTTCTTCAGCAATCTGAAGATTGGCTCACAAGTAGCAGTTAGATGTGAGATGAATCGGGCAATGTAATTCAGTCGTCCCAGGAAGCCTCTGACTTCTTTCTCTGTTTTTGGAGTCGGCATCTCTCGTATGGCTTTTACCTTGGCAGGGTCCACCTGAATACCTTTATCACTTACAATGAAACCTAACAATTTTCCGGATCTTACCCCAAAGGTGCATTTGTTGGGATTCAACCTTAGCTTGTACAACTTGAGTCGGTCAAATAACTTCCTCAGATGGTCAAGGTGCTCCTCCTTAGTTTGAGACCTTGCAATCATGTCATCAACGTATACCTCAATCTCATGATGGATCATATCATGAAATAAAGCAACCATGGCACGTTGATAGGTTGCCCCAGCATTTTTCAATCCGAATGGCATGACCTTATAACAGAAGGTGCCCCACTGAGTCACAAAGGTAGTCTTCTCCATATCTTCTGGAGCCATCTTGATCTGATTATACCCTGAAAAACCATCCATGAAGGAGAACACCTTGTGTTGAGCTGTATTGTCAACAAGGACATCAATGTGAGGTAAGGGGAAGTCATCCTTGGGGCTGGCCCTGTTCAGATCCATGTAGTCGACACACATTCTGACTTTACCGTCCTTCTTCGGCACTGGTACCACATTGGCAACCCACTGAGGGTAAGAAGTCACTGCAAGGAACCCGGCATCAAACTGTTTCATAACCTCGGCCTTGATCTTTTCAGACATCTCTGGACGCATCCGTCGGACTTTTTGCTTTATCGGAGGGCAATCTTCCTTGGTTGGCAGGTGGTGAACTACAATGTCGGCATCCAACCCAGGCATGTCTTCATAGGACCAAGCAAAAATTTCCATGTAATCTTGTAGCATCTGGATCAATCGTTGCTTCACGCTGAGCTCTAGATTGGCACCAATCTTGACCTCTTTCCTATCTGTCTCGGTACCCAGGTTAATTGTCTCCACCGGCTCTTCATGTGGCTGAATAGCTCTCTCTTCCTGGAGTAGCAGTCTTGCGAGTTCACCAGGCACTTCGCAATCATCTTCACCTTCGTCTTCGGCCAAGTTGATCGGATTTTTGAAGTCATAACTGGCGGTAGCAGAGCTGTTACCAGTGAGATCCAGAGTGGATTGAAACCTGTATAAGTGAGTGTGTGTAAATATAGCTGTTTTGCAATATATATAACACAGAAAGGAAAAGAGCACAAGATTTGAAATGCAACAAACGTCCAATGTTTTGATTGATGATATATGGAAATGACATACAAAAAAGCCCTCACAAATGGAGCTACGATGCCCCGGGTAGGACACCGAGCCAACAAAGTTTTAACATATTGTTTGTTACAAATTTGGAAATCAAAAGAAATCAATTACTGCGTGACAAATGTGATAGGTGTAAAATCCTTTGCCGTCTAGTTGCTTGGTCCGTTGCTGGTAGTCGGGTAGATCCAGCTGTCAAATTCTGCTTCCTCTATATCTTCCTCAATAGCGTTCACCCCTGAGCTGGAGATAAACACCGGAGCCTTTCTGACCTTCTCCTTGCGCACAACCCTCTGAGCCTCTGCAGTAAAGCCCAGCCCAAAATTGTCATTCTTCTGAGTGAAATCAGGAAGCTGACCCCAATTTGCACAATTGCCTTTCTGAACCACAGCCCGGGCGTCCCTTAGGGAAGCCATCTTCAAGGAAACATTCTCTTCGAATGTTGTTTCTGCTGCTGCTGAAATTGGATGCACCTCCTCGAAATGCTGAAAGGGGGTTTCAATAAACTCCCCATCCATCTCAATGTATCTGAAGGAATTCAAATGGCTCACCATATACTCCTCTTCTCCTTGCACAGTGACAATTTTCCCTTTGACAGGGTACTTCAGCTTCTGGTGCAAGGTAGAGGTCACTGCCCCAGCTTTATGGATCCAAGGTCGACCCAGTAGACAAGAGTACGATGGACGTATATCCATCACATAAAAAGTAGAGTCAAACACTTGAGAGCCCACACGAATAGGGATGTTAACCTCTCCATGAACCATCCTTTTGGAACCGTCAAAGGCCCTGACGATGATATTGCTGGGCTTTAGTTCTAGGCCTTCATAATCCAATCGGTCCAAAGCCTTTTTCGGTAGAACATTCAAGGAAGAACCAGTATCCACCAATACATGCGCCAGAGTAGTGCCCCTGCATTCGATAGAGACATGCAGGGCATCATTGTGGTCTCTTCCCTTCGCGGTCAGGTCAGCATCTGAAAAACCCAAGCCATTGTCTGCTGTCAGATTTGCTACGCAATCAGTGAACTGGACTGCAGATGTTTCCTGTGGCACATGGGCCGTCTTGAGAAATGAAATCAAGGCTTTAGCATGGGCTTCGGAACATTGCAATAAAGAGAGCATGGAGATCTTGGAGGGCGTATGCCCCAGCTGCTCGACAACATTGAAATCACTTTTCTTTATTATCTTCAGGATCTCCTCCATTTCTTGTTGGGAGGCCTCAGCATTTATAGGTATCGGTGCCTCCGTCCGGGCAGGATCCTCTTCAATCTCTTTGCCCCGAGCATTAGATGACTCGGCGGCAGGGGAAACAACTTGATCAGCAGCAGGAACAGGTAAACTTGTAGGTGTTATAAGGAGGGGTCTTCGAATGGCGGGCGGTGCAATGTCAGGCGAGAAGAGCCTGCCACTGCGGGTGACCTTGGCTGGACCAGTGATGTCGCAGATACTGGCTCCAGTGTCGAATTCTTGTTTGATTCCATTTACATATACGTCTGCCCCATAATGTCAGGGGACCGCTTTATCAGATACGTAGGGGAGAGGCCCCGGAACAGTAATAACCACAGGTGCAACAGTCATGATTCGAACAGGCTTCTTCGGGAGAGCCTTGATTGGATTATTGAAGATGTTAACCACAGAAACTTCTTTTACCGGAACCAACTGAACAGCAGACTTCTTAAACAGAATCTCCTTGCTATCCATTAGGCTTTGGACGCCTAACCTCAGCAAGGGACAACCAGATGGGGAAACAGCACAGAACAGGCAACCTTCACCGCAACCCAGAAATAAACCGGCCCGCAGTAGGTTCTTCTTGACGGTCTTCAGAGGGGTAACAACTTCATTTACCGAAACAGCATACCATTCTTCCTCAATGGCATTTACTCTATGCTGGGGCATGGGAGCAGTTACAACATTTGGTCTCTCCGGCGCTTCAAACTGAATTTCCTTTGTGTCGATCAGATCTTGTACTTTGTTTCTCAAGGCCCAGCAATCATCAGTAGTGTGCACGGGACTATCAGAATGATAAGCACACCGGGCATTCGGGTTATACTTAGGAGACGCAGTGTTGACGACCTTAGGAGCTTCTTTGAGGGTCACCAGGTTGGTGGATAACAGTTGGGGTAAAATTTGAGATAAGGTCATACTTAGTCGGGTATACTGCCTCTTGGGCCTTTCGCTCCTTTGTTGATTGTACTGCTGAGGAGCAGCAACAGGTTTCGAGATGACCAAAGCATTGACGGCTTGGCGATTTTCGGGCTTGACTTGTCTTCTAGGACCATAGACGGCACTTGCTTCTTTCTTAAACGGCCTCTTCTCAGCACTTGCGGAGGCAGCTTTTTGTATCTTGCCTGACCTGATGCCAGCTTCAATTCTTTCTCCTGTCAATATCAAATCTGTAAACCCGGCGGAGGAGTTACCAACCAAATGATTGAAAAACGGACCAGACAATGTTCCTAGGAACATATCAACCAGCTCTCGATCAGTTAATGGAGGCTGCACCCTGCCAGCCAAATCTCTCCATTTTTGAGCGTACTCTTTGAACCCTTCACCCGTTCCTAGAGACATACCCTGAAGTTGGGTACGCGTAGGAGCGAGATCAGAATTGTATTGGTATTGTCTGTAGAATGCGGTTGCCAAATTTTCCCAGTGTCGGATGCTAGTTCCATCCAATTGGTAGAACCATTCAAGCTGTGACCCCGAGAGGCTATCTTGGAAGAAGTGAATCCAAAGGTTCTTATCCGCCGTGTAAGGTTGGATTTTCCTTACGTACGACCTCAGATGCAGCTTTGGGCAGGAGACCCCATCATACTTGGCGAAGGCAGGTGCCTTAAACTTGTGTGGAATTACTACCCCAGAAGATAACCCCAAATCTTCGAAATCCAGTCCCGGCACATTCTGAATTTCCATGGCGCTCAAGCGGTCCTCCAATTGTTTGTACCTGTCAGCAGCAGGTGGGTATTGTTCGTCATTATAGTTTGTCTTGTTGTCGGAGACTGCGGGACTAGGAGCTCCTCCCCCTTGGGGGCTGTTCTTCTCAGCAGAAGAAGTAGTTGGATCAGCTTCATTATGGAGTGTGTTCCCAAATCTGCGTCCGGTGTTGAACAACGCAGTCCTCTTCTTCTTCTTCTTCTTCTTCAGGAGTAGAGTCTTTAACTCTTGCTGACCTTGGGCTAGGCTTAGGACCATCTCTTGAAACTGTGCACTTTGGGCCTGAAGGGCCTTGATTGCTTGCTCACTGGATGAGTCTGGATTCATGATGACTGACTGACTGTTCAAACAAACAGCGAAGAAGATTAAGCAACCTGTGAAATAGGGCACCTGCTTATGCATATGGTGCAATGGAATGCGTATGTATGCAATGCATTCAAGGATTTAGAATATTCAAACTTGTTGTAGGAAAAAAGGAACGCACATCATATTAATAAGGAGAAATTCGTTAGTACATAAATGCCCCATGGGCCAAATATTACAAAATGACTCCTCAAGGTAAAAAAACATTGCGCATCCTCTTTGGTGCGATGTAGGTGTTGAGATTACTTTCCTCGTGCAGTAGGTGGGTGAGTTCCAGGACCTTCTTTTCGCTAGCATGTAGACTGGTCTCAAGAGAATTCCGTTCTTCCTTAAGCTGGACCCAGCTCTTCTGCATTTCTTCCCAGGAGGTGGGCATGTCGGGGTGTTGAATGGTGTAGGACACCTCTCCTTCCAAGACTGGTTCTTTGATCACAGGGAGCATATGGGGATAAGGCATCACTAACTTCTGGGAGCGGGATCGTACCCACTTGAGATAAGGTTCCAACGGGATGGAGTTCCTGTGCCCCAGTGTCTTGCTGTCCATCCTACTTGGCATCCTCCAAGCTCTGATAAATCTCTGGCGAAGTCCTTGAGTATCGTTGTCGAAGTCAAAAACTATGTTAGGAATTAACATGTCATGAGGGCCATCCCTCCGAGCATAACCAAACTGTCTCCAAGCCAGGCATGGGTTGTAAGTAATACCTCCTTTGATTCCAAATAAAGGAACATTAGGGTACTCCCCGCAACGATCAATGATAGTGACGTCTTCCCTGGACCTAGGGCACCAATGTATATCTGCATGCGTAAGAGTCATTAACCGTTGTGACCATCTCAAACCCCGCTCGTTCTTCAAAACTGATTGTGGAAGGTGCGAAATAAACCACCTTCCCAGGAGAGGAGTGCAACACATAAGGACACCCCTTCTTCTCATGGTTCGAGTGTAACATGAGTGAAGGATGTCCCCCAGCAACGTAGGTATAGGATTCCTGGTCATGAAGATCTGGACAGCATTGATATCAATAAGCTGATCTGGGTTAGGGAATAACACCAAACCATAGACAAGGAGGGCCATAACTTCTTCAAATGCTTGTAGGTCAAGGGAGTTCCAACATTCTTGGGCCTTCTCGAACAGAAACCTGGCTAAGAACCCCTTGATACCACTTCTAACTTCCCAATGTCCCTTGAGGTCAGATGACTGTAGGTGCAAGGCTTTAGCAATCTCTTCAAGCTTGGGTTCCTCTTCCGTACCGTTGTAGGGTAGTTGATCAAGGATAGGTATTTTCAGAAGTCGGGAGAACTCTTCCAATGTAGGCACTAATTGATAATCCGGAAAAGTGAAACAGTGATGCAGAGGGTCAAAGAACTGGAACAGGACCTTTATCAAATCCTCCTCAATGTTGGTGTTAACCAAGCTGATGAGTCTTCCATGTCTCTCACTGAATGAAGAACCCTCGGGAATCCTGGACATAAGTTCCTTAAGCTGAGGAGGGATCTTCACAAGGCTAACCTGAATTGTCTTTCTGCGAGCAGTTTCCATGTCCTATAAAACAAGAACAAAGATGAAGATTCGAAACCCTTGAAATGGTTAGTCAATGCTCATGATGTTGTATGATGTCATGATGTTATGATTAAATACACCACAAATGTTCACAAAGGCAAACATGGTAAGGTACACAAGTCACACAAGGCAAACCCTTAGAGTTTAGGCCTGCATGGGGTCTGGGTATTACCCTCTTGAAGTTTGGTGGGCTCAACCTGTCCTATTAGAAGTAACCGGGTTCTAAGGGTCCCAATATCACTGGATCACTTTCATTGTTCATCGTTTCGATTTAGCCACTGAACTGGCGACCGAAATATCCCAGGAAAGCAACCCTCAATTGAGTGTAGTATCGAGTATCAACCAACCTCGGACTACACCAAAGTCAGTTATCTCACTACCCTAAAAAGGCCAAGATGGTTCAATTAAGGTTCCTAAGGTCAGTTGATGCTTCATGACACCACGCGGCGGCCCCGTACTCTCCTTGACTGAACTCAAGGGTTACCGGGGTACACACCAAAGTGCCACATCAACGTAGCAGACTGCTTCAACCATGTCGGTATACCCCGCACAGTTCCCTCACAGCCTTGTTGCTACTTTCTAAGAAGGTATCCCCAGATCCGGGTTAGGATCTATAAAACTCCGATACAAAGCCCAAAAATGTAAAAGCAAACAAGACAATCAATTGAAAACAAAGGTGATCTAAGCCCTAAGGTTACTCCACTTTTTTTTTTTTTTTTTTTTAAAAATTGTCCCCAGCAGAGTCGCCAGTTCTGTGATACGGTGGGAGAACTGACTTGTGTTTTGCGTTTGTTTTCGCAAATGTTTCGGTTGAGCAAGAGTCGCCACCGACTTTTTATTTTATCCTAAGGAAAGGTTTAAAAAGCACAGCAAAAACCTTTGAGATTTTTATCGGGTTCGGGGAGTAGATTATAGAAAGGGAAGGTATTAGCACCCTTTCTATCCATGGTTATCCATGGGCTCTTAGTTACTTGCTTAGATCACTTGCCTTTTTCAATTGTTTGAAATGGTGCTTGTGTGTGTGGGTTTGAAAAATGTTTCGAAAAGAGGCCAATGTGGTGGCAACCTTTGTAATGATCCATGTTGGGATGTATACAAAGGTGTATATCTTTTGAAAAGGTTTTCATTTGTTTTTTTTTTTAAAGTTGTTTTTTTTTTTTTGAAAGTGTTGTGGGGTGTGATTTAAAAACAGGCAAGTGTTTTTACTTTGTAAGTTTGACAAGTACTTAAGAGCAATCTACCCTAAAGTTCTCAAAGTTTTTTTGTTATGTTTTTAACCCTTTTAACAATTTTTGTTCCACCATTGTATTTGGCGGACAATCTTGTGTTAGGATTTGAAAGGGACGGGCGCGGGTCATCGTTTAGACCATAATTGCAATGGTGCCAAGTATCTTTGGGCATTTTCCTTAAGGGACTTGATCATTTTGTTTGTTTTGAAAAGTTTTATCGAGGGAATATGATCATTCAAATTGTTTGTTTTGCCCAAAGAGACCTAACATGCAATATGGCCCAATTTTGAAAGGCAACAAGTGGATGTAACCCTAGGGGTGTTGGTGTGCAAGTGTGTTTTATTGCATACAAGATTTTTTCTTTGAATTAGGTTTTTCTATTTCATTGATTTTATCTTGCCATACACGTCCTAATTACTAGCAATAAGAAGCGGAAATGTAAAATCCTACGCTATTACAACAATTAGGGGAGGGGGATACACATTTGTACATGGGGGGTTCAACGAGAAAAAT
Organism: Vicia faba; assembly: GCA_948472305.1. NCBI lineage: Eukaryota > Viridiplantae > Streptophyta > Magnoliopsida > Fabales > Fabaceae > Vicia > Vicia faba. The sequence continues at coordinate 1,762,977,014 of OX451736.1, read as the reverse complement.
AGACAAAAAAGAAAATAGCAAAAAACAAGATATATAGAGAGAGAGAGGGAGCCCGCGCGCTGTTGGGAGGCCATCAGAAGTTCTGACCCAGATCCGCTGTCAGATGATCAACCTGTTGGTGAAACTGGATGAGTCAGAACTTCTGACTCTAGAACCTGCAAAACAGAACCTTGTTAGTGGGGAAACCAGAAGTTCTGATTTCCCTGCGCTGCAAGACGGAAGTTTGTTAGTGGAGAAACCAGAAGTTCTGATTCTGCTGAAAAGGCAATAACTCTCAGAGGTTCTGATGTCATTGACAGCAAAACAAGCTTCAGATGTGCTAACGTCAAAGTCAGCATTTGGCTTTTCCCTGTACTAATCAGAACATCTGCAATTCTGTTATTACTCCACAAAACAGGAAACATATTTGGAACAGATCCAGCAAAATAGCAAAAATGTTTCAGAGGTCAGAATCACCCAGGTCACAGACAAGTCCTATACTGGCTCAGAACGTTTTGAGGTATGAGAGTCCTCAGAACATAAACAGCAATAACATGAATATTTACATTATGTTACTTGAATATGCACAGCTGATGATGCTTAACAGTGTGGTGAGGGTCAGCAGGTGCTTACCTGACTGTTTGGAAAAGTGGTGGGTGAAAGTTAGCTTTTGGTTCTGGTGGTGTTCTGGACAGATTTAGAAAAGGGGAAGTAAAGGTGTATACGTGTATAGGGTCAGAAGTTTAGGAGAGGGTGTCTTTGGTTTACAGAAAAGAACTGGATATTTGATGAAGTTGAAGGTGAGAAACTCAAAGTTATGGAATAAAGCTGGAGATTTTGGCAGAGTTTCAGAATGCTACGTTGCTAGGAGTTTCGTTTCTCTCTTAGCAATTTTTCTGTTTCTTTTTCTTGAACCTCTTTTGCAATGGTGAAAGCTCTCTATTTATAGGCAAAGTTCTTGTGGATGCCTTGAACATTTAAGGCGCCAACAGAGTTTGAACTTGTTCTTTGACAGAAATTCCTGGGAAGTTGTGATAACAGCTATCTTTCAGCCTAGGTTGCAGCAGCAGGCGTAGATTGGGGAGAAGTGACCTCTGAAGTGGGCGGTGGCGTGAAGACCCATGCCAGAATCTGTGCAAAAGCATTTTCCAAGCCACACGTGAATGCTCAGGAGTGGTTGGGAGCATTAATGGGCATTAAATGGTGACAAGACCTGTCAATACCAACATTCTGGTAATGGAAACCAGCGTTGAATCAGCAACGTAAACCATGCTCTGGCTTTGGCTACCTGTTGTCTTAGCAAGCTCTGGAGATTCTCCTTGTTTTCTAGTACGTTCCTTGGATCTACTTCTGGACAATCTGGACTTAGAGATTCTGTATCAATGTGACACCTATCCTTCTGACCTTTCATCTTCTGATTTCAACCCGTTCTGAAGGAGTCTTCATACTTTCCTGTTTCTCTTGCATTCCTTTAGCAAATTCTGACTGAGCTTGTGTAACTGCTGAAGGGGCATGTTCTGTTTGAGGCTTACATTCTGAACCACGTTTACAACTTCTGATTGAACTGATGTAGCTGCTGAAGAGCCAACCTCTGACCATGCTGAGCCAAGCTTGCAACTTCTGACCGTCTTCATCTGGAATGGGTCCAGAAGTTCTGAAGCGCTGATTTTTTCTAAAAAACACTTATTTTAAAGAAACATTCTAAGTACTTAGAAATTGATTGATTTTTTTCTCAAGATAAAAGTGTTGTTTCTGGAGTTCGTGAGATCAGCTTGCTCTTGTAAGTGGCTTGCTTGGGCGAAAGGATAACTCAGGACTTGGATTTGTTTCAGAGGGACCTTGAGAATTCAAGATGGTTTCCTGAAGAAAGGGAGGGCAAATTTTGGGGTACAACAGTGCTCTTCCAGTTCTTCGATCCGGTGTATCATTGTTTCACCTTCCCGGATTATCAGCTAGTTCCCACTTTGGAGGAGTTTTCTGACTTACTAGGCATATGCATTCTCGAGCAGACACCCTTCACAGGTTTGGAAGAGGTCCCTAGACTCGAGGACATTGCTTCAGCCTTACATCTAAAGAGGACTGATGTAGTATCCAACTGGGAGACACGGAGCAAGGTTAAAGGTTTCTTGGCTAAGTTTCTAATGGATCAAGCTCAACAGTTCTGGGATAACTTGGATTTTTAAGCATTTGAAGACATCTTGGCTCTCCTCATCTACGGCTTGGTTCTTTTCCCGAATCCAGATTCCTTCATAGATGTGAATGCAGTTAAGATCTTTCTGTCTCGTAATCCAGTGCCTACTCTTTTGGGTGATATTTTACATGCTCTCTATACCCGTACTGTGCGAAGAAGGGGGACTCTCATGTGTTGCACGCCGCTGCTGGCGAGGTGGTTTATTTCGCACCTCCCCAAGTCTATATTGAAGAATGAAGAAGGGTTAGGTTGGGCTTACAGAATCATGTCCCTTGCCCATACGGACATTCTTTGGAGTTCTAAGGATATGGAAAAAGTAGTTGTCATTGATCGATATGGGGAATACCCTAATGTCCCATTGATTTGAATTAGAGGGGGAATAACCTACAGTCCTTGTTTGGCCCTACGATAGTTTGGTCGCGCTCGGAGAGACGGTCCTCATGAGCTACTTCTTACAGATATTATCTTTGACTACAAGGGGGACATGGATGAGCATCGCCGAAGGATTATACGAGCCTGGGGCAGGGTGAACAGGTCTGACCCACACGAGCTAGGACCAAAGACTTCTCTCCCTATGCAACCTTATCTCCAGTGGGTTCGATCCCGTGCTCAAAAGCTGGGGATGCCCTATGAAGTTGTTTTGCCAGTGGTTGTGGAGCATACTAATGAAGAAGGTGTTCCTTATACAGTCCTCTATCCATATATGCCTACTGATCTTGGGGCATTGAAGAGATCCTGGATCCAGTTTAAGGAAGAAAGGGATACCTACCGAGAGAAGTATCATGAGCAGGAAAGGAAGATCTTGAAGCTCACGAGGCAGCTTGAGAATGAAAGGATAATCAATGATTATGTCAGCACGAAGGGAAAACGACCATGGGATTTTTGATGTCTTTTATTGTTTCTAGTTTATATTTGCTTTTCAGTTTATTTCTTTTGTAACGCCTTGAAGGCATTGTTAATCATTGTTACAAGTTTAATCTAATAAAGTGTGTTTTATTTTGGTTTACAAATTTAAATCTCCCTAAGTCTTTGAAATCATTTCATATGCATTCTGTTACCATGCACCTCATTACAGGTACCATTATAGGTTTCTTATCTTCTTCGCTGTTTATTTCAGCACAAAATGTCTTCTGAAATACCTATCGATCAGGCTATCAAAGCTCTTCAAGCACATAATTCTCAATTCCAGGAGATGTTCTTGAACTTGGCCAAAGGACAACAGGATTTGAAGACTCTCATCTTGAAGGACAAAAAGAAGAAGAAGAAGAAGGTGGTTCTATTGAACATGGGTCACAGATTTGGGAACAGGTTGCGACAGGAAGCTGATTTGTCTCATTCATCTGGAGGAGGAGAGAATCAAGAGGAAGGAAAGGGTCCTAGTCTTGTGGTTTCTTATAATGATACAAATTTTGATGATGAACAGTACCCTCCTGCTGAGGATAGGTACAAACAACTTGAAGACCGTTTAAGTTCTATGGAGATTCAGAAGGTTCCCGATTTGGACTTCGGAGATTTGGGGTTAGCATCGGGGGTGGTGATCCCTCACAAGTTTAAATATCCGGTTTTTGCTAAGTACGATGGAGTATCCTGTCCAAAACTCTATCTTCGCTCGGACGTCATAAAAATTCAACCCTACACTGCTGATAGGAATATGTGGGTCCATTTCTTTCAAGATAGTATGTCAGGGACTCAACTTGAATGGTTTTATCAATTGGAAGGAGCTAATGTCCGCAACTGGGAGGACCTTGCTGCTGCTTTCTACAAGCAGTACCAGTATAATGCCGACCTTGCTCCCACTCGTACTCAGCTTCAGAGTATGTCTATGGGTGCAAGCGAAGGTTTTAAGGACTGCGCTCAGAAGTGGAGAGATCTGGCTGGAAGAGTCCAACCCCCTCTGTCTGATAGGGATTTGGTGGATATGTTTCTGGGGACTTTGTCGGGTCCGTTTTTCAATCATCTGATCGATAGTTCATCATCTGGGTTTACTGAATTGATTATGATCGGGGAAAGAGTAGAAGCTGGTATCAGAAGTGGCAAGATACATAAGGGTGCTTCATCAAGTACAGAAAAGAAGCCTTTCAGAAAAGAAGCTAGTGCAATTTACAGTTCGAGGAGCCAAAGCAGACCTGAGCGCCGCCAAGCAGTGAATGCGGTGGTAATATCAAGACCTACAGTTGCCCCACAATGCAACAATCAGCAAAGAATGGAGAGGTCGCAGAGACAGTACACTCGGCTTAATATGACCTTGTCACAAATTCTACCACAATTGTTGAAAACCAACCTGGTAACTCTGAGGGAAGCCCCGAAGAATCCCAGCACCACATGTCTGCTGTATAATCTGAACGCCCGCTGTGTCTATCACTCTGATAGCCCGGGTCATGATACGAACAACTGCTGGGCTTTGAAGAATAAAGTGCAAGACTTGATTGAAGCTAAGGAGATTGAGTTTGACGCTCTAGAGAAACCCAACGTCATAACTGCTCATATGCCCAAGCATGGTAATGGAGTAAATGCTGTGGATGATGATTCATTTGTGACCTCCGTGGAAGACATTTCTACTCCATTTATGACTGTTAAGAAGAATCTAGTGTTGGCCGGTTTATTTTCGGGCTGTGGCGAAGGTTGCCAGCTATGTTCCATCCTGCCTGCTGGTTGCTATTTACTGAAATCAGGTGTTCAGCGCCCGATGGATAACAAAGAGATCTTGTTCGAGAAAACTTTGATTCCGTTGATTCCTGTTGAAGATATTTACATCATAACCATTTCCGCCAATCCTTCCAAGGCTTCCTCAAGAAATCCTGTTAGGATTACATCTGTTTCAAAAGTTTCTCCATTAATCATTACTATTCCTGGTCTTATCCCATACACTTCGGATAAGGTTGTCCCGTGGCACTATGGGGTCGATGTGTATTATCATGGGATCAAACAAGACTTGAAGGTTGAAGAGGCTGATGCTGATGTCAGCAATATTGTCGGGTCTAGCAAAGTCACCAGAAGTGGAAGACTCTTTTCTCCTGAGATTTCTCCTCCGACTGTTCAAAAGCCTGTTGCCATTCCATCCGCCAGTACGTCAGCTACTATTCCGATTCTTACTCCAGTTATCACCCCCGTCGCCGAGTCATCTGACACTCGGGGCAAAGAAGTTACAGGTGAGCCTTCCCGGACGGAGGCACCTAAGAAAGTCACTGTTGAAACCTCTAGGCAGGAGATAGAGGAAATTATGAAGATTATCAAGAAAAGCGACTACAACGTAGTCGAATAGCTGGGCAAACCCCGTCGAAGATCTCCATGTTATCCTTATTATTGTGCTCGGAAGCCCATGCAAAGGCTTTAATTGCTTTCCTAAAAACTGCGCATGTGCCGCAGGAAACATCTGCTGATCAATTCAAAGACTGTGTAGCTAGTTTGACCGCTGATAACGGGTTGGGTTTCTCCGACGCAAATCTGACTGCCAAGGGAAGAAATCACAATGATGCTCTGCATGTCTCGATCGAGTGCAGGGGCACTACTTTGGCCCACGTACTGGTGGATACTGGGTCCTCATTAAATGTTTTACCCAAGAAAGCATTAGATCGGCTGGATTGAGAAGGGTTGGTTCTGAAGCCAAGTAATATTGTGGTTAGGGCCTTTGACGGGTCCAAAAGGATGGTGCACAGGGAGGTAGATGTCCCTGTTAAAGTTGGCTCTCAGACTTTTGCATCTACGTTCTATGTGATGGACATCCGACCATCTTATTCTTGTTTGCTGGGTCGCCTGTGGATTCATAAGGCTGGGGCAATGACTTCTACGCTCCATCAGATGTTGAAATATCCAGTAAAAGGGAAGATTGTTACGGTACAGGGTAAGGAGGAGTACATGATAAGTCATCTTAATTCCTTTCGATATGTGGAGATGGATGGAGAGTTCATTGAAACCCTATGTCAGAACTTTGAAGAGGTCCCCCAGACTCTGGCGTCGACTGAAATTGCTGCTGTCAAACCTCCGATGAAGATGGCTTCCCTCAAGGATACCAGGGTTGTAATTGAAAAAGGTGGGAGTGCAAATTGGGGCCAACTCCCTGACTTTGCACACAAGACTGACAAGTTTGGTTTGAGTTTTACTGCAGAGGCTCAAAGGGTTGTTCAACATGCGCGAATTGGAAGACCTCCTCTGCGCATCAGTAATCCGGGAGTGAATGAAATTGAAGATGATGAAGAAGAGTCAGATATCGACAGCTGGATTTACCCGACTGCCAACGGTGGCTTGAAGAATTGGACGGTGAAGGACTTCATGCCCGTTTCTTTTATTACACAGTAATAGACTTTTGTTTTGAGATTTGTAACAGACAATTTAAAACTTTATGGCCTGGTGCCTTGCCCGAGGCACTTTGGCTTTGTTTGTGAGGGCTTATCATTTGTCATTTTCATATATCATCAATAAAGCATTAGACGTTTTCTTGCATTACAAATTTTACGCTCCCTGCTTTTCTTTTCTATCTTGCACTTTATCAAAATGGCTATTTGTCTTACACACACTCACATATCATAATACAGGTCCACAGCCACTCTGGATCCCATTGATAACGACTCTGCTACTGCCAATTATGACTTTGAAAGTCCGATCAACCAAGCCGAGGACGAAGGTGAGGATGATTGTGAAGTGCATGGGGAACTTTCTAGACTGTTACTACAGGAAGAAAGGGCCATACAGCCTCATGAAGAGCCAGTTGAATCAATGAATTTGGGTACAGAGGAAGACATGTCATAAATGCCAAGTCTACGCTGATAAGGTGCATGTACCTCCAGTTCCTCTAAACGTCTTGACAGCTCCTTGGCCTTTTACAATGTGGGGCATCGATATGATTGGAGAGATCAGACCTACTGCATCCAACGGGCATCGTTTCATTCTGGTGGCTATTGATTACTTTACGAAGTGGGTTGAGGCAGCTTCTTTTGCTACAATGACCAAGAACGTCGTAGCGCAGTTCATCCGACACAATCAGATTTGTCGATATGGTGTACCAGAAAGGATCATTACAGACAATGGAACAAATCTCAACAATATAATGATCACCGAGATCTGCAAACAGTTTAAGATACAACATCATAACTCTTCTCCTTACCGGCCGAAGACGAATGGGGCTGTTGAAGCGGCTAACAAGAACATCAAGAAGATTGTGCAGAAGATGACGGTTACATATAAAGACTGGCATGAGATGTTACCATTCGCTCTTCATGGGTACCACACCTCAGCGCAGACGTCAATAGGGGCAACACCCTATTCCTTGGTGTATGGCATGGAGGCAGTCTTGCCCATTGAAGTTCAGATACCCTCTCTTCGGATTATGAAGGATGCGGGTTTGAGCGAGGACGATTGGATCCAGACCCGGCTTGATCAGCTGAACTTAATCAACAAAAAGAGACTTACTGCTATTTGTCATGGTCAGACGTATCAAAAGCGAATGATCAAGGCATTTAATAAGAAAGTCAGACGACTAGAGTATCAAGTTGGGGATCTGGTGATCAAGCGCATCATACTGCCGCAAGGTGATCCCAGGGGCAAATGGACCCCTACGTACGAAGGGCCATTTGTGTTTAAGAACATTTTCTCAGGAGGAGCTATGATTCTAACCACCATGGATGGTGACGACCTTCCTCACCCCGTCAATGCAGACATAGTGAAAAAATACTACGCATAATCAAAAACCCGCTAGGTTGACTGGCCTAGGCAAAAATAAGGGCTTCCCGGCGAACCAAAAGGTTCGGGCAAAAATAAGGGATGAAAATGAAAAATCTGTACACCAGGCAAGTCGAAAACCTGAAAAGGCGGCTTGGGCAAAAAGGGGTATCCCGGTGGACTGAAAACCCGAAAGGGCGGTCCAGGCAAAAATTAGGGATCAAAGCGTAACACTATGTCTCATTGGATCATCTTGTAACCAAACTTCAGTATCGACTATCAAGCTCGGACGACGCCAATCAATCTTATCTACCTTCAACCAAGTAGCAAAGTGATGATACGCTCGAAGACATAAAGACAATAGCAGAGTTGGAACCCAGTGGGATTGTTCACATAGCTGTTTTTCTTTGTTTTTCACAAATTGTATAATTCATCTTTCGGCGGCGTTCTCTTACTAGGATGTCAGCCTCTTGTACAAAAACGCCTATTTACAGGCCAACTTTAAAATTAATACAATTCATTTTCACAAATAAATTTCAAATTGTTTTTCTTTTTCTGTTTTGTTTTGCAAGAACGTCCAATGGTTCATTTTTTATATACGCATTTGACAATAATTGTTGCTCATAAATATTTACATGCGAAACAAAAGACGATTACTCGTAATTTTAGAAACAGGGGAAAACAAAAAATGTCTGAGCCTTATAGTTGTCCTATTCACCAGGTACAGGGATAAACCCGGCTGAAGAAAATGACTAAAATGCATACACTCCCCGCAGAGTAAGAAAAAGACAGTAATGTTAGCTTTCCCAAACAGGATGCAACTCTCCCCAGCTGAGGTTCACAATCACGAGTGAGTCGGTAAAATTATCCCCAAGCAGAGTTCATCTTTCCCCAACAATGGAAGACCATCCCCAGTGGAGTTTATTTCTTCCACAAACAGAAATTTTATCCCCGACAGAGTTCATCATTGCCAATAACGGTATTTCATCCACAGCCGAGGTTGTTTCTCCAAGACAACAGATCTTCTAACAGAGTATCTCTTCTCCACAGAGTCATTTTCTCGCCAGTTTATTCTCCATCCGAATTATTCTCCTACCAAGTTATTCTCAAATCATTTCCGGTCGTTATCCTCAGCGAGCGAAATTATTTATATTCTCCAGCAGCAGTCCGGGATTTATTTTCCCCATCTAGAGAACATCACGAAAACATTACATATCCATACATCACGGCATGCATATACGCATCATACAACACAATCTCATTTATTTTGAGAACATCATTACTCAATACATGTCATGCATCATGACATTCCATACTACAAACCCTTTACGTTTCATGAAAAGATACAATCAAATTCCCGCAAAATTCAAGCTATGAAGCCCGGGTACGACCGGATAGTATCTTGACTCCTCCGTCATATTGTGAAGCCCGAAGAACAACCGGATAACAGTATTAGAATATCGCGAAGCCTGGATTACAACCAGATAGTGGTATCTCTTAAAAAAAGCTATGAAGCCCGGATTCGACCAGATAATAGTTTAATCCCCAGCAAGTCGTGAAGCCCGGATTACGACCGGATAATAGCTCAGCAAGTTACCATGAAGCCTGGATTCGACCAAATAGTGGTATATCATAAACACAAGCCGTGAAGCCCGGATTACGACCGGATAACAGCTCAACAAGTTATTGTGAAGCCTGGATTACGACCAGATAGAAATACAAGAGACCATGAAGCCTGGATTATGATCAGATAATGGTAGAAGATGTTGTGAAGCCTGTATTACGACCAGATAGCAGCCAAGAATACTACGAAGCCTGGATTCGACCAGATAGTGGTATATCTTTAATGCAAGTTATGAAGCCCGGGTTCGACCATATAGTATCTTGATTTCTCCGAACACCATGAAGCCTGGATTCAACCAGATAATGGTATATTACATCGTGAAGCCTGGATTACGACCAGATAGCGGCAAAAGACAATGAAGCCTGTATTACGACCAGATAATAGTAAGGGACACTGAAGCTTGGATTTCGACCAAATAGCAGTTCACCTGGCCAATTACTATGAAGCCCGGAGTCGACCGGATATTAGTAGGCCTTAAAATCAAATGGAAGCCCGGATGCGACTGGATAACCACTTGATTTCTTCTGAAGCCTGGATTTCGACCTGATAAGAACTAAGGTATTGTGAAGCCTGGATTCGACCAGATAGCAGTACAAGACACCATGAAGAATGGATTCGACCATCGTGAAGCCTGGATTATGACCAGATAGCGGTACAAAACACTGTGAAGCTTGGATTTCGACCAAATAGCAGTTTACCTGGACAAATACTAAGAAGCCCGGAGTCGACCGGATATTAGTGTGCCCTAAATTCAAGTTGAGGCCTGGATGCGACCGGATAAAAACTTAATTCCTTCTGAAGCCTAGAGTACGACCAGATAAGAATTGAGAAATCACAAAGCCTGGATTACGACCAGATAGCAAGTTTAATCTCATCTCCCCAGTAAGTCACTGTAAAGCCTGGAGCATGACCAGATAGCAGTCGATCTTATCACCATGAAGCCTGGATCATGACCAGATAGTAGTACATTTTCACCTCTTCGACCAAGAGACGATTCCCCAGTAGAATAACGGACGACCGAAGCTCCTAAAATTCAACTTTTCCCAAGACAGAGACCGGCATTCCCCAGCAGAATCTTCCTCAACAACATGTATACAAGCTCTCGCTAAGGAATCTCTTACGTGATCGACACTCCTTCGGATGGCATCTTTAAGCCCATCTTCTGTCATCAATCTCCAAATGGCATCTGTAAGCCCATTCCCGACATCACAAGACGAATACCACTTCATGCGAGTGTAAATTTTTGGGCACTCTAGTGTTAAATCATCTTCCACCTTCAGATCACGAAAGGCAAACAAGCCAATCTAAATCTTCAAGTTTAAGAAGATTGAACAGGGGAAGCTGTTGTACCCCAAAATTTTCCCTCCCATATTTCTCAATACATTTCAAGTGAGGTCCTCAAATTACTCAAGGAAGTCCAAGGGTTGACCAGACAAGCTCTCTCCTAAGGCAGTCTACCTCAAATTAGAGTTTCATATTGCATAAAGATATTTGAGTCCAAGGGATCCAAAATGCTCACCATTTCCATAATATGTTTTCAAGATCATCCATGTCAAGTTTCAAGCCTTGCAGAGAAAGTTTGCTCAGTCAATTACTCAAAGGCCTGAAAATCGATTGTGCTAGGGAAAAAGTCAATTGTGGCCCACATAGTAAAACTTCAAGATTTTTTGTCAACATCCTCATTTTGAAGTTTCATTCATCATTTGATCAAGGGTTGATCATAATTCATCAAGGATTCCTCACAATTCATCAAAACCCAAAAGTTGCTAAATTAGGGTTTTGCAGGAACAAGTCAACCCAACTTTGACCAAGCATAACTTTTTCATACTTTATGAGAAATGACCCATCCAAAGCTCATTTTGAAGAGGATGCAATTACCTACAATCCATATTCATCTCCCAAGTTAAAAATATGCACTCACAATAAGTTATGAATTTGGACATTATAGGTCATTTTGAAAAGTCAACAAAAACACCTTTTTTTGTCAAAGCTTCATACATGAACATGGAATACCAAATTGAGATGAGACCAAAAGGGTTGCTTAGTGGACATCTCAAGATTTCTAAAAATTCCAAGAACACCTTCAAAGAGTCAAAATTGAGGAAGTTATGAATTGGTGAAGTTGACCCTTTTTGCAAAATTGTCAAAAGTCAACTATGCCTCAAATTGCAATTTTTTCTAAATGGGCCTAACTTTTTGCACTTGTTTTGAGTTGGCAGCATGGTCCACGAGCCCTAGCCCTTTCCACTTGTCTTTATCCTATTTTTATTATTTATTTTTATTTTTATTGCAATTAAATCAATTTAAATCAAAACAAATCATGAAAAAATCCAAAACATTGAAACCTCAAGATATTGTGCATGTTTCAGGTCCTATATCCAGCTAGCAAAAGATTGAATTCGTACAAGGCAAAAGTGGGCACAAAAAGATTGATTTTGGCCTATTTTGAAAAGAATTTCAAGTGAATCAAATCAAGATCAAAAGCAATAATTGACAAAGATTGAATGGACTTTTGTAAACCTAATTCATTCCTCAGTATATAGGGAACATTTGCAGACAAAAATCAGAAGGTTTTTGAGGCGCAAAAGAGAGAACAAAACTTGAAAAAAACAAAGAAAAGTGGTAAACTGATTTTGCACTTCCAGACATTTACAAGGCTCCCTGACCATCTCATTCACTTCCTGGGATCACAAGCAAGCTATACCAATCAAGAACAAGGATTTCCCTGCGCTAAAACCCATTATAAGTCAGCCACAACCATGGCTTCTTCTTGAAATCGAATTGCATGATTCTAGCACTTATAGCATGAAATAATCATATATTATTGTTCCTTAATACATTTGCAAGCTATCTATAACATTCAATTGTATTTTTGTGGACTATATCAAGATCTGCCATTGCTAGGGTTTTATGCTTCATTTTAGAATCTTTTGGTACAGGTAAAATTGGCCCTCAAGAAGGGCACCATCGTGCTCAGCAGGCCAAGATGAGTTGATTCATGGTCTTAGATTTTATTTATCTTGCTTGTGCTTGATTTTAAGAATTATAGGGTTTGTAGTGACGGACGTTGTCCGTAGGTAAAGGTCTTCAAACCTTTTAGCAACGGAGAGAGGACAGGGATGATGGCGTGGCATCACCCTACTCGTCCATTTGAATTTCTGCGCGAATTTCTCTTTATTTCGCTTGTTTATAATATAATAATTATTGTTTATGTTGTATACAACTAACACACGCAGCTCAGTTGGTTGCAAGGTGAGTGGAGAAAGCCATGGGGCATGGGTTCGAATCCCAGGTCCCCCCATTATTTCACATTCTTTTTCTTTTAATAATCAGGCGCGTACATAGGTGGGATGACCACCATGGTCCATCATCATCCAACCAGCCAGGTGTCCAGGAGGCCAGATCTTAAGGCTATCATATGAAGGTCTATCATTCGCCCAGTCAACGCATGGCAGGGGATCCAGCAGGTCAACGTGGATCAATTCCTTTTGGGCCCAAGACTTGCTATCAGCACACTCCAAAAATTACTTTCTCAGGCCCAATTATTCTTCTTTCTTTTTATATTTTTCTTTTAATTTATGTAATTTATTTTTACCAACACAAATTAAATTTTCTTTTATACAAAAAAATCATAAAAATAATATTTTCATCCAATTAGATTTAGGATTTATTTTTTGTACAAAAATTAATTCAATTAGTTTATTTAATTTTAGGGTAACTTTAATTATTTTATAATTAAATTAAAAATAATTAGAAAATTAGGGTTTTAGTTTAATTTAATTCTATTTTCTTTCTCTTAAAAAATAACCAAAACATAAAAATAGGTTATGTAAATTATTTTCTTTAATTAATTTAATTACTAATTAATTTTGTATTTAATTTAAAAACCTTGCTCTTTTTCTTAAATAATTAAAAAACAACAAAAATAATTTTTTTTCTTTCGATTAGGTTAGACGAGGTCAAAATCCTAGTTCTCTCTCGTGCACGCGCTTATTTGTTTTTACCATATTGATGTAATTGCTCACAAGTTATAATAGATTAATTAGGACCTTTACTTCCGTTTATCGTTTTCTCTTACGGGTTGTTTTTGGCTATGTAATTAGGACCTTTACTTTCCGTACTTTAAATTCCGCAAAATATTAACTGTTAGATGTATGAATATTAGGGTTGCATGATAAGAATGTATGATTGACTTTAAAACAGTTAGCAAACCCTAAATGTGCAAATATAATAAACTGGAAATTGAATCACTCGCACATGCGCACTCCTAGGGTATACTCTCACTTCGGTTGCCTTCGGTAAACGATCATTAAGTATAGGGTATTTTAGTGGTCGCTCTCTTGTCTCAAAGATCAAAGTTGCCTCAGAAAGGTTGCCTCGGAATCGTTGCCTCGATTATTGATCTTAAGACATTAGGGTTATTACTAAGACGTCCTAAAATTTCTTTAGTGATCGTACGTCCCTTTCGAATTGACCCTTAAAAATCCAACGACGGTGCTACCTACTCACTAATAGTAGGATAGCGATGTCTAAAGGAAACGAACATAGAACAATTCTTTTTCGAGTAGGTAGATGCTAGTGGGTACTTGCTCAATACAAACAAACTTTTTCACACTTACACTCTTTTCAAACAAAGTTTCAAAAACACTTTGTAACACTCTTGAAGACAGAAGCAAGGGTTAAATCAAAGTCAAACAAAAACTTTTTCAAATCAAACACACACAGAAGCAATTTTAAAATGATGAGCAAGTACCTAAGAGCCCATGGAAAACCATGGATAGAAAGGGTGTTAATACCTTCCCTTTCTATAATCTACCCCCCGTACTCAAAATCTCGAAAAAGGAATTTTTATGTGCTTTTTTCCTTTCCAGTTGGATAAAATAAAAGTCGGTGGCGAATCTTTCTTACCGCGAAATTTTGCGAACAAAAAACGCAAAACACAAACCAGTATTAACAGTCGGTTCTGCCACCGTATCACAGTAACCTATAAGGATTGGCATGAGGTGTTGCCATTTGCTCTACATGGCTACCGAACTTCAACTAGAACATCAACTGGGGCAACTCCCTTTTCCTTAGTCTATGGCATGGAAGCTATTTTTCCAGTGGAAGTTCAGATTCCCTCGTTAAGAATTATGAATGAGGCAGGCCTGGGCGAAGACCAGTGGATTCAAATGAGATTGGATCAGTTGAACTTGATCGACGAAAAACGATTAGCTGCTGTTTGTCATGGTTAGACGTACCAAAAGTAGATGATCAAGGCTTTCAACAAAAAGGTCAAGCCTCGAGTATATCAAGTTGTTGACTTAGTGATAAAACGCATCATTCTACCACAAGGCGACCCCAGAGGCAAATGGACTCCCACCTATGAAGGGTTATTTGTTGTCAAGAGAGTTTTCTCTGGCAATGCCATGGTGCTGACTACCATGGATGGTGAAGATTTCCCACATCCTATAAACGCGGACATAGTTAAAAAATACTACACATAAAAGACCCGTTAGGTTGACACACCTAAGCAAAATAAGGGCATTCCGGCAAACCAAAAGGTTTAGGCAAAAATTAGGGATATATGTAAAAGATTGTACACCCGGCAAGTTGAAAACCCGAAAGGGCGACTTGGGAAAAAAAGGGGTATTCTGGTGGGCTGAAAACCCGAAAGGGCGGTCCAGGAAAAAGTTAAGGATTAAAAGCGTATGACTATGTCCCGTGGAATCAGAAAAGAAGTTAAACCTGGACTCAATTTGACCAAGGTTTAACTTCTTTTCCCCAGTAGAGTTTGCCTCTTCCCCAACAAATTACTGAGAAACCTGGATCCGACCCGATATCAGTTTTTAATTTCATCTTTTGAAACAAGTTGTTGTGAAGCCTGGATCTGAATAGATAGAAATCACCCTCAGAGATTCGTTATGAAACCTAGAAACTGACCAGATAACAACTATATCCCCAAATAGTTTATTGTGAAGCCTGAACCCGACCAGATAGCAATTGACCTCATCCACCTCAGAAATCTACAAATCCTGGACCCGACCAGACAACAGTTTTTCAAACAGTTTATTGTGAAACCTGGAGCCCGACCAAGATAACAATTAATTGTGATCCCCAGAGATACACTATGAAGCCTGGACTCGACCAGATAATAGTACAACCTCCAGAAAAACCATTAAACCTGGACCCGACCAGATAGTAGTTATCACTTCAAGTTACTGCGAAGCCTGGATCCGACCAAATAACAGTTAAATTCCGTATCCCCGACAAGTTGTTGTGAAGCCTGGATCCGACCAGATAACTATTTAATTTCAAGAAATTTTCTACAAAGCCTGAAATCCGACCAGATAACAGTTAATTCGTCTCTTTCTCCAGTAAGTTGCCGTGAAGCCTGGATCCGACCATATAACAGTCGACTATTTCATCCTCAATAATTGTGAAGCCTCGATCTGACCAGATAACAGCTGACATTCAAGCGATATTCCCCAGCGAAAGCATCCTTTCAACAAAATTTGAAGATATGCATATTCTTCATCTCCAACAGCAATCAGGGATTCAACCTCCCAGAATTTCCTCAACAGTAGTCAGGGATTTATTTCCCCGGACAAAAATATACATCTCACATTCATACATCATAGCATGTACATACCATATGCATTTAGCATAATACCACATCTGATGAACATCATGCAGACATTTGCATTTTACTAACTCTTTTCTCCCACAGGAAAAACATCAAGTTTTAGTATAAATCAACAAGAGATTTATGCTGATACTTCTTCCAGCGTTTACCAACATTCCTCCAAATGACATCTATAAGCCCATTCATCATCCGTCTTCGAGTGCAAATTTCCGGGCACTTTAGTGTTCAATCATCTTTCACCTTCAAGTCACGAATGACGGATCCGCCAATCTAACTCTTCAGGTTTAAGAAGATTGAACAGGGGTAGCTGTTGTACCCCAAAATTTTCCCTCTCATTTATCAAATATTTCTTCACAAAGACCTCTCTTGGTTCAAGATTGCACTAGGGTTAATCAGCTCAAGACACCTCCTTAAGCACTGATGACCAAAATTAGGGTTTGAGATTGCATAAGGATAATTGAACTTTCAATGCTTCATATGACTTTCATAGATTATTAAGGACCCCCAAGATTACTCATGTCAAGTTTCAAGCCTTGAATCACACTTTAGCACAGTCAATTGAGCAGTTGACCTAAAAATCATATGTATTAAGGAAAAAGTCAACTATGGCCAATTTACAGTCAAACATCATAATTTTTTATCCACTTTAACACTATAAAATCATATGTATCATTTAATCAGGTTTGTACCACAATTCCTCAAGAAATTTGATCAAATCATCAAAAGGGCAAAATGGTCAAAATTAAGGTTTTGATTGAAAAAGGGCAATTTCTGATTTTTGACCTAGCAAATGGTCAATTGGTTTGAAGAATGATTTAAAGAGTTCAATTGCATCATTTAGACCTAATGGCATGACCTAAAACATTGCTCAAGATCAATTGGATTGATAGTGAATTTTCAGTCAACTGATCAAAAAGTCAATTGTACACTGAAAAGTCAAACTTTGACTTTTTGGTCAAAATTTAATGTCAAAGATCACAATTCATCAAAACATGTCAAAATATGAAACTTATTCATCAAGAAATCAAAAAGTCAAGATTTCATTTTGATAAGTCAAAATTTTCTAACTTAGAAATTTTTCTAAGTATTTAAAACTTCATGTTTTCTCATAACTTTGAGCCAATTTTTCACCATGATGCAAGAGGATTCAAAAGAAACTTTCAACATAAAAGTTGTAGATCTCCATGATATCTACAACATTGTTTTACATAACTTCTTCTAAAAAATCTTGGATCTCAAGTTATTAATTCACAAAGTCATGGTCTTAAAATTGGACACTTAGTGAAATTTAGCCCTAGTTTTGGTCAGGATTTTGACCTAACTTCATGGAACTTTTTCATATAGTTCCAAGGGGAATTTTGAAAATTGATTCAAAGAGGGGTTGTAGAGCACATTGTAAGCTTTCCAAAATTTCCAAGGACTTCTTGAGATCATTCTTGAGCAGGGAGAATCAAAGAGATGAAGTTAGGGTTTTCACACTTGAAATACAAGTCATTTTGTGATGAACAAGAATTCAATTTCAAACCTATGTTGCACAATCTTGCTTTGCAGGCCTCTAAACCTCAAGATCTCTCCATAATCAGAAGATTACACTTGCTTTTGAGCTATTATCCACTTGATTCAAGCTTTATCCAAGTGAATTTTCCATTTATGACACAAAGTAACCATTCCATTCTTGTAAAGAGGCTTTAATCACAAAGTCAATGCATAGAGCTTTTCACTTGTTCTTTCTGATCACAAGCAATGTCAAAGGCAAAAGCAACATGTCTAGAGCCTCCCATAAACTCAGGCCATGCATGCTTCATCTTGGAACCATTTTGTCACTTTTCTTCAAAATCAAGTAACATAGCCATAAGTCTATATCTTGCTTTTATGACCTCCTCAAGTCCTCTAACCTTTTCCATATAATTATATAAGTGCATTGCAAGATAACACACGATTAAACAAGCCCTCAAACTCCCCAAAACTAGAAACTGCCATACAAGCACAAATACTTGTCATTACTGATTTTTTAATCCAATCTCCAAATCCCCCCGTGCGTTTCTTGGCCAAACCATCCACAAAGCTTCTAATACACATATAGAAGTTATCCCAACCCCTGTTTTCAAACTGTAATACCATTTATACCATTCTCCATTTTCAAAAACAAGGCATTGCACATTGACTTCTTCAGCTTGATTCAAGAACTCTTAGCACAAAGTAAGTTTTGCAATAGCTTCCTGGAGGTGCAAGGAAGCTCACCCAATCGTCAAAACACTTTGAAAGTAGATCTAACTCAAAACACGATCTCCAGCTGCAAGGTGAGTTTTATGACTTTTCATCTCATTATTTAGGCATTGTTAGGTCTTGATTTGTTAAGATAAAATGTAGATAACTTTTCCGCGAAACTGTACATGTCTATAGTTTGCATTTATATGGCCTGAGCTTAGAGAATTTTAGAGTTGAAGTTTTTTGAAATTTTTAGGTTTTGAATTAGGGCCAGAGAAATTCTCATTCATCTTTGATTGTTAGCTTAAGTTATTTACATGGTTGGATTCATGGGAAGAAATGCCACAACTTTCATGTTTGAACTTTTCATTTTTGTTGAGAGATGAAGAAGATACAGGTCCTTTGGCTGGAGGTTAAAGATGAAGTCATTTTTAGGACTGGATTGATGTTATGTATTTGTTTTTTTGCTTACATTAACGGATGTATAGCCACCCCAGTGGTATAGCGCACGTCTGTTCATCCTTAGGTCCTGGGTTCAAGCCCCAGCGTGACCTTTTGCAAATTTATCACTTTTTTGTGTTTTTTTGGCCGCACTTGGGCTTTTCATGTGGGCCTGAGTATTTTTTTTCTCACAATACCTCTTACCTGACTAATTCACCCCCCTGACTTTTTCTTTATATTTTTTTTTCTTCTTCATTATTATTATTATTATTATTATTATTATTATTATTTTTATTATTATTATCATTATTATTATTATTATTATTATTTTTATTATTATTATCATTATTATTATTTTCATAAAATCATAAAAATTCCAAATTTATTTTTATACTCATGTATTTTATTTCCCATAAAACAAAAGACCAAAAATATTTTCTTAAAGACAAATTAATTTCTTTTTCCTTAAATAATTAATTCTTAGACTTAGGATAAATTAATAAATTATTTTATTTTCTTAAATAAAATTAATTTAGAACTTAGGTTAATTACTTAATCTTCATTTTATTTTCATTAATTTAAAACCTTTCATAAAAACCCTAAAAAAATCCTTTTCAAATTAATTTCTTTCTTAATTAGTTTAAGTTAATTTTATTTAATTTTTAATTAATCATTTTTTTAATTAGGTCAAAAAAAAACTTTCATAAAAACAACAAAAATAATTTCTTTTCCATTTATATTCTTGCATTTTATTTTCAATTTTGTATGATATTCAATATGGTTGTAATAGATAATTAGGCTTTATTTTCTTGCAATCCTCATTTGTAATTTGTACACCCTCCTCCCATAAGTATTGTAATAGCGTAGTAATTTTAAATTCCGCAATTTATCGCTTTATATACAAATGCTAGTAATTAGGATTTTGTATGGAAAGACTAAAACTAATCAATTAGCAAACCCTAATCAAAGACAAATCAAGCATGAAAAATCAACACACTTGCACACAAGCACCCCTAGGGTAAAATCCACTTGGTTGCCTTACAAAATGGCCATGTTATGCATGTGAAGTATCTTAGCAAAAACAAACAAACACAAGATCATAGTCCCTCGATGATGCTATCAAAGTTGCCTTTCAAAATGATCTTAGTCCCTAAAGAAATATGCTAAGATACATTGCAACATTGCTAATCATGGTTATACGATGACCCACGCCCGTCCCGTTCACATCCAAAGATAGGGTTACTTACCAAATCAATGGTAAGATAACAATGTCAAAGGAAAGAGGAAACAAACATGAAAGACTTTTGAGTAGGAAGAATGTTCCTAGTTACTTGCTCAATTTCAAAATCAAAACATCCTTGCTATTTTAAAAAACAAACACCAAACACTTTCAAAACATCTTTCAAAACTTGAAAACATTTTCAAAAGATCAACACTTTGTATACATTCTTACGAACAAGAATCATTACAAAGTTTTCCTAAACGATGGCGCCTTTTTCAAAATACTTTCAAAAAACACACCAAGCATAATTTCAAACAAAAGCAAGTGATCTAGCAAGTAACTAAGAGCCCGTGGAAAACCATGGATGAAAAGGGTGCTAATACCTTTCCTTTTCATAATATACCCCCCGAACTCAAGAAATAATCTCAAAGGTCTTTCCTGTGCTTTTTCACCTTTCCTTTTGGATAAAAGAAAAGTCGGTGGCAACTCTTGCTAACTGTAACATTTGCGATCAAACGCAAAACACCAAGTCAGTTCTCCCACCACATCACAATGTGTGTACTCAGTTTGGCAAGCCTTTTGAACATAAGGTTGTCAAAGGTGGGTGGAAGAAGAGGTCGGTTTTTTTTAATTGCCATATTGGAATTCTTTGTATGTCAGATATTTTCTCGATGTTATGCATATTAAAAAAAATGTATTTGAAAGTGTTATTGGTACGTTACTCAATATAAAAGGAAAGTCTAAGGATGGCCTTAAATAAAGGGAAGACATGTTAAAGATGGGAATAAGAACTGAGTTAGGACCCGTGAAGAAAGGAAGACGAACATATCTACCACCTGCTGCTTTTACTCTATCTAGATAGAAGAAGAAAATATTGTGCAAGTTTCTAAGTGTAGTTAAAGTTCCAGAAGGATACTCTTCAGATATTAGAAGACTTGTGTCTATGAAAGGCCTCAAGTTGAAGAGTTTAAAGACACATGATTGTCATGTTATAATGGAGCATTTTCTACCAATATGTATACATTCTATTTTTCCAGAAAAAGTAATAAGCGTCATAATTAAATTGTGTTTTTTCTTTAGGTCAATTTGTAGTAAGGTGATGGGTCTTGAGGTGTTACCAACACTGCAAAACGAAATAGTTATTACCTTGTGTGAGCTTGAGATGTATTTTCCTCCCTCTTTTTTTGACATAATGGTACATCTAGTTGTTCATCTTGTGAAAGAGACACAGTTGTATGGACCAACTTATATGAGATGGATATACCCTTCTGAACATTATATGAAAATATTAAAAGGGTACGTGAAAAACCAAAGTTGCCCAGAGGATTGTATTGTTGAACGATACATTGTTGAAGAAGCGGTTGAGTTTTGTACTGAATATTTGTCCAATGTTTAATCCGTTGTGCTCCCCAAAACTCATATTTTTGAAAAAAAAAGGAAGGTAAAAGATTAATTGGAAATAAAATTGAGACAATATCAAGGGATGAACGGGAGCAACTGCATTTGTATGTTCTCCATAATGACAGTGAGGTTGAGTCATATGTTGAAATGCACAAGGCTGTACTCTGAGGGTTAAATCAGAACAGAAATGAAAATTGGTTAGTACGAGTGCACAATCAAAGTTTTATACAATGGTTTAAGGATCATATTTATTCAAAGGCTCTTAAGATCCCGCTTCAATAACATAAAGGTTGAGATGTTTGGCATATGGTCCAAGTTTGCATGTGTTTTCTCATAGCGCATATGCAATAAATGGATACACATTTTATACCAAAGAACAAGATGATAAAAGTACTATGCAAAATAGTGGTGTCACCGTGCTAGCTGAAGCAATGCACATATCATGTACGAAGGACTTAAACCCCAAATATGCAAATCTATCATATTTTAGGGTTATTGAGCATATTTGAGTGTTTGATTACGAGAAATTTCAGATTTCTATATTTGGTTACAAGTGAGTAAATAGTAGTGGCATACCATTGGATAAGTCAGGATTTCTGCAAGTTGATCTTATAGGGTGGGGTACAAAGACGAGCCTTTTATTCTAGCATATCAAGCTAAACAAGTGTTCTATGTCACTGACCCGACGAGTACGAAATGGTATATAGTGCTTTTATCTAACAAAGTGATTGATGATACCGGTGTAGATCAAGGTGATATTAATGTTGAGAATCAGTCATGTATTAGACAGAATGATAAAAGTGAGAATATTATAGCGGATGAATCATATATTAGAAACGATCATAACGAGGGAATTTGGATCAATTCTAACGTCCGCGTTGCTAAGAAACAAGTAATTTATATTCCAACCAAGAAAAGAAAGAGATGTTAGTGAAAGAGGTAATATAGTAAAATGTTATATATTATATAATTTTCAATAAATTTATATGCTCTTCTTTATTTGTCATTTGTTATATATTCAATTGATTATGGATTTTTATATTGGGTTTATGTTTTTCTTTATTACAGGTTAAATGTCTAGTAACGAGGATCACCCACATGATGATGCTATTGATGATGGAGATCATGCGACCGTTACTGATCAGGAAGCGGAAATTAGACGGGGAATAACAGTTATGAAGAAAGTCATTCGTGATAGAGACCGAGACATAAAATTAGATGTGCATTGGAGCAAAAGTGGCCAACTAATTAAGCCTAACGGTTCAATGGTGATAAGTTTTACTGGTGCACTTGTAAGGAATTAAGTTCCAATTACTTGTGATGATTGGAGAAAAATAGAGTTGAAAGAAGCTAAAGAAAAAATTTAGAGTGAGATACAGGTACCATATTTAATGAAGTTACAATTTGTTTTTAATGACGATTATGTCTTTAAATTACTTGTACTAACGCACTTTGTGTATGTTTTTCGTAGAGGTCTTTCAACAATATTGATGATACTAGAAGAATTTTTTGTCTCCGATTGGACGGAAAACTACTAAGAGGGTTTATGACTTTTTTAAATATCAAGTTTCTTAGGGATGCGGATAAAAAATTTGTTGATGCAGAGCTTCCATCTAAATATGTAAGTTTGGTTTCACCTAAAGAATGGGAAACGTTTAAAGCTAAACGAAAAACCCAAGAATTTTAGAGTGTAAGTGAAACAAATCGGCAAAGAGCATCAAATCTCGCGTATCCATACAGAAAAGGGCATATTTGATATGGACGCTTAGAACAGTCTATCGTAAGCATCTATAAATTGCAATGATATACTTGTTCATCATGAATTATATTTGATCATATTATTTGACTTAATGTGTAGTTAACAAAGGAGAATAGTTCTGAAACATCTCTTCTGGCACATGTTTTGTGGAAGGAAGCCCGTGTGGATAAGGATGGATTTGTCAAAGAAGATGCTCAAAAAGTGTTTGAGAAATGTGTAAGTATAGCATTATTTCTTTAATTAAATCAAAAGTTTAGTAACATATAATTAAGACAAATTTTCAATATTCATATGAATTTCAGGAGACTCTATCTCAGTCTATATGTTCAGATGAAGACAATGATTGCAAGAGCATACTTAGTCGAGCATTAGATGTTCGTGAGTATTCTGGTCGGGTGAGGGGTAAGGGATTTGGAATCACTCAAAAATCCTTGAAGATGAAAACACAAAAGACTCCTAGCAATAAAGAACTGCAGGAAACCTTGGAAGCACTACAAGCTGAAGTCCGTGAATTGAGAAGGGAAAAAGAATTAAGAGAGCAAGCTTTTAGGTTTTAAAGCTACTAGTGACAAAGGTAGTATCAGTTGTAATTTTCAACCGAATCTTCCAGGGGTAATTATATATATCATTATGAAATATATACACAATAATAATTTGAAATTTATTATTGGTTTTAGGATATTTCACCTTGTCAAATGTACTTATCATCACCGACTTATCGGATGGTTGGCAAGAGAAAAGTGCATAACACTTTGGGAGAATTACTTCAAACTAAATCGCTCCCTACTGGTTGTTTGAAAGTATCGGGTGACATTGCTTTGGAGAGGGATGCGTTATTACCCTATCCTGACGATGTTTCGGATGCCATACTTGTGGGAGACGCAATCGGTTCATTTGTTGAATGGACATCAAGCCTCATTAGTGTATATGATGAGGTATGATTAAAACCATATATATGAACCTTTGAGTAATCAAAGTTTTTACGCACATTTTACGTACATTTGTTTTTACATGGTTATGTTAATTAGACTCCAATAAAATCCAAAGCAAAAGACAAGGGGATTCCGCAGCAAACCGATTCAGTGGCATCAATAAAAGAGGTACAACACAATTATATGATATTTATGCATGAAAAATGTTAATTCGTGATCTTATACATCACATAACTAATTATATGATCTTTAGATTCATGCTAAAGAGAATGAAGATGTCGGTAGGGGTAAGAATCCTGAAATTAGCAATATTTCCACACAAAAAAAGGTTGTTGCTAAGAAGACCGCGGCTAAAAAAAAACCTACTTCCAAGTTTAGGTCGTGCCTTGGGACATTTTTAGAAATGTCTGATATTCTGGAAGGAAATACTCGTCTTCTACCTATGGAGTTTGGTATTTTTGATTTTGAATATTCTGAAACAATTAGTACGGAGGATTTTGATCAAGTTTTACAACATACGCGGTTAGGCCTCGGTGTTGTTAATATGTACATAAGGTATATCTGATCTACTTTATCTAATTAATTGATCAATTCATTTACTCATTTCAAATGTTAATGAGGTCTTTTATTTAAGGTTTTTGTATGAAAAATTGATACGCCCGAGTGGAATGGAGCAAAGATTCGCTTTCTTATCTCCTTTCAGTATCAACTTAGGGTTAATCATTCATAAACCATATGAAGTCATGGCCTATGTACTCGAGCGCTTTATGACCGACAAAGATACCGAAAAGTTTTTCTTTTTACAGCTTAATACCGGCAACGGGTTAGATTTTCATTCTAAATTCATCTATTATAATTTTTCATATTTTGACGTTGTGTAGAAAGTTTTCATCTCACATTTGTTTAATCTTACAGTGGACATTGGTTGTTGGTCGTGATTAATCCTATCAGAGAAGTTATATATTATCTGGATTCTTTACGCAATGATCCAAGTACATACCAAGATATGAAGAATATGGTTGATACGTAAGTGAGATTGTTCTAAATATTCGTGTGTGTGTGTGTGTGTGTGTGTGTGTGTGTGTGTGTGTGTGTGTGTGTGTGTGTGTGTGTGTGTGTGTGTGTGTGTGTGTGTGTGTGTGTGTGTATTTATTTATTTATTTATGTGAATTGTTCTAAATATGTGTTTATGTTTTATTAGCATTATACAAGTTTTTCGAGCACAAAGAGGTGTTCAAGTATCAAAGAGTAAAGCCAACAACATTACATGGATTATAGTGGAGGTATATTATATAATTATCACAATTTTGATTATATTAATAGTGATGATACTTGATAAAAATTAGGCCTTGTCTATATTTTCTTGTCATGTGTAGTATCCTCGGCAGCGTAATGAAAAAGATTGCAGTTTTTACATGTTGAGGTTTATTAGAGAAATCCTTCTTTTGGATCGAATAGAGATTCCATCTAAAGTATGAATTTCTAACTTAGGAGTTATTTTAATATTTAACATATATTTCTCATATAATTAAATAGTTTTAACTTAAACATACTATGTTATATTATTATGTAGTACTTTGATGAATTCAAGTGTGCTTATTACTCAAGTTCTCAGTTGGATGAACTTAAGGAGAATTTGTGTCAATACATTATTGAGACGAAAGTTATACAAGGTATATTGTAATCTTACTTTAATTGATGAGAATTTTGAGTATATTCAAGTGTTGCAATTTTGTTGTTGTTTGTCATGTGGTAAATTATATATATTTTGTTTGTATCATGATATGAATTACGATATTTTGGTGTTGTTTCGGGTTATATGTGCATATGTAGAAGATAGAGATGAATAGATTTTGTAATGTATATAATGGTGTTGTTTTTGTGTTGTTTTTTTGTAAAAGTATATATGTACAAGAGTAATAGTATATATAAGTACATTGGTGCAAATGTATAGTATCTTTTGGTATTATTTTTTATTGGATTGAAGCTCCAATATTAGTGAAAATATGGTGAAATTTGTAATGGTATATACAGGTGTAAAATTTGGTAAAAACCTGGTGCAAATATGGTTAAAATTTGTGCATATAAAATTGTATATATCAAACAGCCTTTTTTTTTCAAAAAGGTTATATAAAAAATTTCGTTGATATTAGACAGTGCTTTAAAAAACGTTGTTTTAAAGCGCCGTCTAAAGCCCCCTTTAGACAGTGTTTTTACTGTAAAAGCGCTGCCTAAATGGGCCTTTTTTTAAAAAAAAATTGTTTCAGAAAAAGCGCTGCCTAAAGGGGGATTTAGACAACACTTTAACATTAAAAGCGCTGCCTAAAGAGGCTTTTCTTTATAATTATTTTTGTTTCAGAAAAAGCGCTGCCTAAAGAGATTTTTTTTTAGTTTTTTTGTTTCAAAAAAAGCGTTAGCTAAAGGGAACCTTTAGTAGCGTTTTAAAAAAAGCGTTGTCTAAATGGGACCTTTAGCAGCGCTTTAAAAGTTAAAACATTGGCTAAAGGAGACCTTTAGCAGCGCTTTCAAAGTAAAAGGGCTGCCTAAAGAGGGAAATTTAGCAGCACTTTTACTTTTAACAAAACGTTGTCTTTACCTACAGCAGCGCTGAAATAGACAGCGTTTTAAAGTGTTGTCTAAAGTAAAAAAAACACTGTCTAAAATATTATTTAGCGTATCATCTTGAATGAACATAATATAAATTTTTAAAAAGATTAAGACGCTCTAAATTACTTTATATCATCATTTAAATTTACGAGGATAATATCTTTAACAATTCCTCTTTTTTCTAATCTATTTTTTAAAAAAACTATAAAAAAATGAACGAAAAATATCACAATAGAAAGATCTATTAAAATGACATTGATATTCTTCTTAATTTAAAATATGCATTAATATATTTGAAGTCTATTAAAATGGTTCTGACATTACCTTCTACATTTTTATTGTTAGTCAAAATTCATAAGTATATGTAACATTTACTTACAGTACTTTATCTGTCACTTTTGTTAATATATAAATTTGTAAAAGATTAGTTCATATTTTAAAATTAAAAGGGATGCCATTGTCATATTAACAAATTTTAGGGAATGTGAGGTCTCTAAGTACACCAACAAGAACAAAATAATATTACTAATAAGAACACAAGTACAACTCATATAATCAAATTTTAAATTTTATCAAAATATTCACCATGATATAAATAACATTAAATAAATTGTTGTTTACAAAACATCAAAATACAAATTTTTAAACATAAAATGTATGGATAAAGGGCTTATTTTACTGTTAATATTAATTGAATACAGTAGAGATTTTTTAAATTAATTTTTTTTTGAACAAATTGGTTATTTAAGTTTTTTATAATAACTTAATTTTATAAATTATTAAATATTTACACTATTATCCTTTTTCAAAAATTTCGTTTCAAAAATAAATATGTGGATTTACATGAGTGAGATGTCAGTATCGGTGTTAACATGAAAAAAAAAATTTGTTGATGATGCATTATTATTATAAAAAATTAAAACAATTTAAAAATAATTTTAAAAGTTAATTACATGATTAATTTTCAATTACTATCTTATTAGAGTTAAATTTTTTATGATGAATCGTTGATGAAGAAGAGTTTCATTTTTCACTGTCCAACTTGCAATTTAGGTCAAATATACATAATTATATTTCTTAAATATTCTTAATATGATTTTTATTTCACAGTTTTTGTATCAAAATGAGAAAGATTAGAAGCGTTAATTTTAGATTTAAATGATTTCTTGTTTATTGTAATTTTGTTTTCTGTAGTTGTTGATAAATTTATGTGTTTGTTAGTATGGTTTTCAAAATGATGAATTTTAGCATTTCATGAATTTTTTTTAACAATAATCATGTATAAAAAAAAATCACAAATAACTGCGTTTTAGAAAAAATTACGCAAATAATCATGTTTCAGATGACTCCACAAAGGAGGAGTCATCTGAATTGGCGCCTCCACCCCTACTTTTGCCCTAGGAGCCATCTCACTTGGCGCCTCCTTTCACTTTTAGCCAAGTGAGATGGCGCATGCTCCTTAAAAGTGAGAGGAGGCGCGCCATCTTACTTGGCTCCTAGGGCAAAACTAGGGCAAAATGCTGTTTTATAAATAATTTGTCCGTTTCTCCGAAATTTCGCACACTTTCTCGCACTGTATTTTTATTTTTTTACTCTGTTATTTGCGTCATGACGTCGCCTATGATTTTTAGCAGAGATGGTTACGTTATCTTCTCTGCCATGAAACCTGCGATGAAAATGAAATTCTGGCACATTCACTCCATGGAGCGTCTGAAGCGGGAGTTGATGCGATGGCTAGATGGAGACATTGCGGAGGGGGGGAAAATTCGAAGGATCCAGCGAAAACGAACAACAACCTCACATGCGACAGGAAGACCTAATGTATGGTTGGAGGAAGTCAAAACAGACAGCGATGTAATGTTGATGATGCATGGGTCAGATGAAATTCTGTTAACAGTTGTAATTTCGTAGACGGAATATCGTTAATTTTTCTTGTACGCGTTTTATTAATTGTAGCAAAATCTGTTAACGGAAAACCCTAATGTTTACAACACAATTAAGGAAAGATTTTATGTATTACAATTTTTATGTGGTCGAGGCAGACGCCCGATTCAGACAATTTTTGCGATTGTGTCCGACCTGACGGCATAAACCACACTTTCTTTCCAACTTGTCAAGATCGTCCATTTCTGTTGTGATGCGCTTATTTTGGGGACGACCCTTCTTGTTCCTTCGCATTTGGTCATTGTGTCACACTATTTCGCCGTCGTATGCAGGCCAATAATATGGTTTTGCTACCAAAGGAAAGTTGTTGTTGTAAACGTTGAGCAACGTTTCAGATTTGTAAATGTTTGACAGAAGTTGCAGCGCGTCTTGATGGGTATGAGCACAAGCGGCAATGACATGAGAGCAAGGCATACGAAATGCTTGAAACCTGCCACAATCGCACCAACAAGAAGGTAGCATGACCCTATATTCTTATCTTGGTAGGCCTTCGTTGTGGTCGATTGTCTCTTTTACAATGAAGTTGTGGTTGTGTCGGTCAAACCGTATTACCATATGAGTGTTGGCTTTAGCACTTTCAGCCTTAATGTATTTCATGCAACTTTCACTCCATAGTTGTCCAGATTGCAACACCGCATTCCACATTTCACCTCTTTTGGCAAATAACGCAGCCATCCTAAAATACGTAGATTTTACCAAGGCAGTGATTGGGAGGTTTCGTATGCCTTTGAATACCCCATTCATTGATTTAATAAGATTCATTGTCATATGCCCCCATCTTTGGCCATTGTCGTATGACCTAGTCCATTTTTCCACCGGAATATTGTCGATCCACCTACCGGCTTCCGAATTTGACAAACGGATCTCGTTGCGGTAATATTTGAATGTGGGTTGTGTTAACGCATATCCCGCATTCATAACCGCTTTCCTCAATGTTTTGTCCTTGATCTCCCTCGTGAAATTCTGGACGATATGCCTAACGCAATAGACATGCGTAGAAGGAGGGTCGTGCCAACCGTTTGCAGGATTATTGTAGGCACTTTCAATGGAGGCATGTCTGTCCGTGATCAAACAGAGATCTGGTTGAGGAGCCACATGTGTCCGCAGATTTTTCAGAAAAAAGCTCCAAGCACCACCGGTCTACCCCTCGAGAAGGGCAAAGGCAATGGGGAAAATGTTGTTGTTGCCATCTTGTGCAACTTCCATCAGTAGCATGCCTTTGTACTTCCCATACAACCAAGTCCCATCAATTTGTATAATTGGTTTGCATGATGCAAACCCTGTGATGCATGGTTGAAATGCCCAAAACACTCGACTGAATATTCCGTTTCCATTTAGTAGACTACCATCTTGAGCGTATGCTGGCACTGTTTCCAGAACGTAAACACTACTTGGAGAATACGTCTTGAGTGCATTCAGGTAGCGGGAAGTTCTTGGTATGACTCCTCCCAGTTTTTGTACACCCTTTCAATCGCCTTAGTCTTTGCTAACCACGCCTTACGGTAAGACAAAGTGTAGTTAAAAACCATGGTGATGTGGGAGATGATTGTTTTCACCTTCAAAGATGGGTCGTTGCTGACCAGGGGTAGGATTTCTTGACAGATGAGATCGTAGTTGAGTTTTCGGTGGTCCTGTGATTGAGTGGAACTTACACAAGTGTGGATAGTCATAGAACCTATGACCCAACAGTCACCTCTTAATCTGTATGATGCGGTCAGCTTGAACATACAGTCAGGGTGGACACATTTGATCTTGTACCTTTTCGGGTTGACACGGTCCACCTTAAAATCAACTGAGTTGAGCATGTGGAATTTTTTTATGGCTCTGATGCATTCCTCTCTGTTACGAAACTTGTCCTTCTCTTTTAAATTTTCATCCGACTGCATATACGGATTGAAAAATAAGTCAGTAGAAGGTTCATCTCCGCCCATGTTGAAGTTTGTCATGTGCGGAGGTGGTGTGTAGATTTCGTTTGCAGGAATACTAGGGATGCCATCATCGTCGGAATCATCATTCACCATTTCATCAAACTCTAACTCGTCATCTTCTTCTTCATCATCAACTGCATCTACCTCAGCTTGTTCATTCTCCAAAGGATCAACCTCTTGTGTCACCTGTGGCTCTCGCAGCATAACGTACAACTCAATAGAGTCGTATCCAGAATACACATGGCTGGAAAACATATTTTGGAGATCCTCGTCCTCTTGAACTTCAACCTTATAAAAAATTACTTGGTTGTTTCCGAAAAAAACTGGATTCTGATAAAATATCTGGGTCACCGGGCCTCGTTCAAGTTTGGCCTCCAATCGTTTTTTGAAGTACGAGAAATTGGCTTTCCCGTTTAAGAGAAATCAGATGTTGTCTGTGTCTCTAAACAAAAACCCAGCGGTGGGACAAATGTATGTCTCACCGTTGAAATATGCTTTGACGATAAATTGTGGTGCAGAGGCCATTGTGTAGAATTGTTTGAAGGTTTGAAGGTTGGAATGTTTGAATTTTATGAGTGATTCGAAGGTTGGAATGTTTGAAGTTTATTGATTGTATGAAGGTTTGAATGTTGTAAGGTTTGAAGGTTGGAATGTTTGAACTTTATGAGTTATTCGAAGGTTTATATGTTTGATTGTTTGAAGGTTTGATTGTAAGAACGTTTGAAGGTTAGAAGATTTGACAGATTAAGTGAATCAATGTTATGATAAACGTAAGACTAAAAATTTCAATTAAGTAAGGATGCAACCCCCAAGGCTTCCAATAGTGTTACATGCAAGGCATCCCAAAGGTTGTCACGTAGCCTGAGCCTAGGCTGCAACAAAGGACACCTCTTATTCGCCAATTGGGGTGGCGACACCATTTATTTTTGTACTCTTTCACCAAGTCCAATGGCGTCTCCCTTACTGTCCAATCGTGACACATGCATGCAGATAAGTAACCCCCTACGCTGCCACCTAGCCTGCGCCTACTCTGCACCTATATTGTATGTTGTAAGTCTCCTCCCATCACCTCCAATGGGGTTACATGCATTCAGGAAAGGCATCCCAAAGGCTGTCACGTAGCCTGAGCCTAGGCTGCAACAAAGGACACCTCTTATTCGCCAATTGGGGTGGCGACACCATTCATTTTTGTACTCTTTCGCCAAGTCCAATGGCGCCTCCCTTACTGTCCAATCGTGACACATGCATGCAGATAAGTAACCCCCTAAGCTGCCACCTAGCATGCGCCTACTCTGCACTTATACTGTATGTTGTAAGTCTCCTCCCATCACCTCCAATGGGGTTACATGCATTTAGGAAAGGCATCCCAAAGGTTGTCACGTAGCCTGAGCCTAGGCTGCAACAAAGGACACCTCTTATTCGCCAATTGGGGTGGCGACACCATTCATTTTTGTACTCTTTCGCCAAGTCCGATGGCGCCTCCCTTACTGTCCAATCGCGACACATGTATGCAGATAAGTAACCCCCTACGCTGCCACCTAGCCTGCGCCTACTCTGCACCTATACTGTATGTTGTAAGTCTCCTCCCATCACCTCCAATGGGGTTACATGCATTCAGGAAAGGCATCCCAAAGGCTGTCACGTACCCTGATCCTAGGTTGCAACAAAGGACACCTCTTATTCGCCAATTGGGGTGGCGACACCATTCATTTTTGTACTCTTTCGCCAAGTCCAATGGCGCCTCCCTTACTGTCCAATCGTGATACATCCTTAGGCTGCCACCTAGCCTGCAAGAGTGACACCTTTCATTTTTTTACATGCATGCATATATGTAACCCCCTAGGCTGCCACTTAGCCTGCAAGAGTGGCACTTCGCATGCATGCAAGCACCAGCAACCACTATATGAAATTTTTTTGCCTATAAATACATACCATATCATACATCTCTCACACCCACCAAAGTCTCACTCTCTGCTATGAAATCTTTCATACTCTCTTACACTTTCTAAGTCTTTCATACTCTCTTACACTTTCTAAGTATTTCATAATCTCAAGCATTTTAAACAATGGCTCTTCTAACAATGGGAGATTCTCAAAGAGGCACAAGGGAAAACATTGTCGCATTTGTAAGTTTCTATTTTGGTTATACATTTTTCATACTTCAGATAATGCTTTGTTCGTCTTACTTAATCTTACACATTTTACATTATGAACTCAGGATACCAAAAGATTCAGAATCCGTTCTCACAACTACCTGGCTCCCGACCCATTTATCGTACCATACCTGGAATACGCAGGTTTTGGACATGTCATAAAGATCTCCAACTGCACCATTGACTCAAAGTTCATTCTTGCAATGTTGGAAAGGTGGAGACCAGAGACCCATACATTTCACCTACCAATAGGTGAATGTACCATCACGCTAAAGGATGTGTACATGCTACTAGGTCTCCCTGTCGACGGTAAGGCCGTGAACGAGTCGGTTCAACAACCCAATTCTCAGTGTGAAGAACTGTTGGGCAGGGATATGGTTGAAGGTGGTGGTGCGAGAGGTCAGGGAATACTACTCACTGAGCTGAAAAGTCATTATGCAAGTTTGGAATTAAACGAAAATTCCTCCGAGCAAGACAGGGTAGTAAAAGCCAGAACTTATCTTATGATACTATTTGGTACCTTTTTATTTCCCGAAAGTACGGGAAATAGTGTAAATTTTATGTATTTACATTTACTGAGAAATTTTGAAAAAACAAGAAAATATAGTTGGGGTTCTGCAGTTTTAGCCCACCTATACAGTTCCTTGTGTAAAAATGCAGTCAAGGAAAAATGTACATTTTATGGGTGCACTTTTTTACTATAAGCCTGGGGTTGGTGGAGGATGGAGTCCTTAAACCCCATCAACAACAACACTTTCGGTTTTCCATACGCAACAAAGTAAGTCATCAAGTTATATCATTTATTACTATTCATCTCTTCACCAAATATATGCTAAGAATAAAATGTTTTTCATTTCCTTTAGGTACTGCGTGAGGGGTATGGATTACGGCAAGAATCCAAGATTCAATGTCGCACTATACCGCAATCTGTTGGATCACTTAGGCCCGGATGATGTACGTCGTAGCTTTAAACTTTTCTTCATTTAAATTATTTATACATTACACTTTTGTTAACCTGATTTAAATTTTATCGCAGTTCGTCTGGAGACCATATTTGGGTTTGGGCCATGATCCAAACCCGGAGGATGCAGCAATTTGGACCGCGAAGACTGCAATCATTTGGTTCAACATTGTGGAGATGCACCACAGCGACCGTGTGAAGATGCAGTTCGGAATGCATCAAGAGATACCAAGTGATCCAACTTGTTTGTCCCCATGGCATCTTAAAAGGGTCGACGCCCAGTAGGGTCTTACCAACTAGAAAGACTTCGCTCCGGAATGGTGTAAGATGTGGCAGAGGCGTCACCGCTATGTCTTGCAATTCCCGGTTTTCCTTAATCATGGTAATATGCGACACACGGGTCAATATTTATCTTGGTACAGGTCGGTTAGTAACCCTGAAATGCACGTGTCTCATCCAAGGTACTTGGTTGACCCACGCACACAATAGGCACAACCCTCGTTTCCCCAACAACAAACCCAAAACCCATCAACCTCCCACCAACCCCCAAGAAGAAACAGACCCACAAACACCCAACCATAGTCCCCACCACAACATAATTACACTCAAATGCCACACAACCAACCACAATCACCACCTCACTACCAATACCCCGATATGCCTCACACCCAACCACAATACCAATCACAATACGAGCATACTCGCATACCCCACACACAATTTCAGTCTTCCGTATATCCCAATATGGGCCCCTCAACATCCAGCCTTAGCCCTGATATGGGAATGTGGGAAGATTACGAACAAACTGACCCAGCCTACCATCAACCACAATATCACCAAACAACCCAACATCCTCAATACCAAACACCCCAAGATCCATTTCCTTTCTACCCACCGTACTCAGACGATCAATGCTACAGACCCACCATGGAACCCCACCCACCGCCAACACGACCAAACTTTGAGGGTATGGGTAACCGACTATACCAAAGCGGATCTTCTAGATATGGAGATCTGACTGATTTTATGGATCCGGACCGCATTGACTTCGCTGGGCCATCGACCCTGCCGCAACAGGAAACGCGACGACACCCAGCACGAGAAAGACGAGGACAGGGATGCGGAACCGGGGGTCATTACTGGGTTCCGGAGGATCACTGATTTATCTATTTTTTTTTTCTGTATTTTTTTATCTGTATTTTTTTATCTGTTTTTTTATCTGTTTTTTATCTGTTTTTTTAATGTAATACAGTTGGATGTAATTATTTTTTTTAATAAAAAGTCCATTTTGTTGATCATGTATCCAACACGCAACGCACCGGACAAAAAAAATTCAATTTTTGCCCTAAATTAACACCTAGGTGCCATCTCACTTGGCTTAGGGCATGCCCTAAGCACATAGGCGCCAAGTGAGATGGCGCCTCCCCTTAAACTATGGGTGTAGGCGCCAATTCAGATGGCTCCTCCTTTGGGGAGTCATCTAAAACATGGTTATTTGCGTAATTTTTTACGAAACGCGGTTATTTGCGAAAAAAAATTTTAATACATGGTTATTCAAAAAAAAATCGCATTTCATCTTCTAGGAACACGAAATCAAAAGGATGGAATGAAGAAATGGGAATGGCAGAAGTGTTTGAGAAGAATGGAAAAATATGGGTAACTACTGGAATAATTCATAACGGCGAAATTTCCACTTCAATTGAAGATTTACACATGCAAAGAAGGAGAATTAACAAAAAATAAAAGAAATCTTATATCTTACCATGATTTTTTACATTTTTTCTCAAATTGGAAATCGAGAATGTCGCGGTGGGAAAATTTGAGATTTATCTATTGATTAACTTAACTCGGAAAAAAACAAGTGTCACCATCAAATTTTATTGTTTCTAAAGAAAAATAAAAATATCGATAAAATACGATGCGAAAATAAAACAAAAGAGAGATCTGGATACGAGAGTTGATTATGCAAGGAGAAAGTATTAGCACCTCTCACATCTATGGTACTCCATAGGAACCTCATGAAAATTTGTGTTATGCTAAAACCAGGTTGTTTGCAAAATGATTGAGGTGATTAGAAAAGAAACATTTTATTATTTTTGTGTTCGTCAAGACTTCAAGAGTCATGTGCCTATGTATCCTCCGTGTGCAATGAAGAAGTTAGAGTCTTGTAGTTCGTGTTAAATATAACCACGGAAGTTTGTTGATTGATTTTAAATTGAAAAGATATTTGTTGTATTCGAGTGAAAAACACAAATTACTATCCACAATGTTGCACCCCAAAATTTTCCCTCTCATGTTTTCCAAAGTCTTCCCCCTGCCTGGTTGATCACAAACTCTTGCCTAAGGAAAAAGAAGATTTTTTGAGTGGTACTTTAAGTACCTTTCGATTGGCATCCTGAAAGACACTTCGATTGACATTCTGGACAAGCATTTCGATTGGCATCCTGAAAGACCCTTCGATTGGCATTCTGCAGGAGTCTTTCGATTGGCATTATGAACAAGCATTCGATTGGAATTATGTCAAGGCAATTTCGACAGGCATGTCAACCATGTCCTTCGATTGGCATGAACAACACCTTTTGATTGGCCTGTTAGTAGAGCCTTTCGATTGGAATCCTTCGATTGATATTTGGGCCAGGCCCATTCGAAAGGTACACAGGGAGCCCATTCGAAAGAGGAAAATCAGGGCTAATGGAAGAGCATGGCCTGAAAGCATTCGAAATCCAAGCGTCTAGGTTCATTCAAGGGACACGAATGTTTCAAAAGAGGAAATAATTTAATGTGTTTGATTTTTGTCCAGAGCGTTAAAGGCCTATTTTAATGGCTGTCCCTTGCCATTACTGCACCCTCACACCCCTATAAATACAGAGGCAAGCATACATTACCAACACAGAAAATATACACACGAAAATATACAACACACACAAAAACTTTGCAGGAGAATACACAACGAAAATCACAGAACAGGAGAACAAAAGACATTGGAGTTACGCTGCCCAAAAGTCATCAGCATTTTCATAAGTAGCCAAGCCCAGAAGCCCAGATCGAAGGTGCCTACATCCAGGAAGCGCCCAAATCGAAAGTCCAATCTGTTGGTAAGAAAGGGTAAATTATCCAACCTTGTTTTTCGCATAACATATCATTACTCGTTGCTACTTTCGATTTTCCATCCTAGACAGGATCAAAGGGCCTGGGTTTGGCACCCAGGTCATGTTTTTTCGTTTGCTAACACTTGCTGCAGACATAGCCTGAAGAGACCCAGCAAGCGCATGATCGAAGAGCCTGGGGTTCGATACCCAGGCCCTGCATTTTATTTCGCTTACATACTTTTGCAGGTATAACAGCCCAGATCGAAGGAGACACCTTCTCTGGATCGAACCCATTAGCATGCTAAATCGAAGAAGGCATCTAATTCCTGGATCGAAAGCCATGACCTCCATGATCAAAAGACAGTCCTCTTCCCTGGATCGAAGGCTACTCACGCCTTGCTGTTTGGCCCAATCGAAAGGACCATGACCCCCTCTAGATCGAAGCTTCTATTTCTCTCCATGGGTCGAAACTCCCGTTTCCTCCTTGGATCGAAGGATTCCCCTTGTATTTTATTTTTGTTTTCATAGACTTCCTTTTAATTAACATAAAAAATAAAATAAAAACTATAAAAACATTAGGCTAGTTCTTTTTCTATTAAATTAACTTTGTTAATTAACCTTTAATTATCTTAACATTTTTCAAAAAAACTAAAATTAAATAGATTTAGATCATTTTCCCAAAATAAAATAAAACAACAAAAAGATTTCATTCTTAGGATTTTTAGAGTTTATTTTCATATTCGTGCGCGTTTATTTTATTGTAATTACCTACTGGGATGTAATAGCTTAACTAAGACCCTTTACTGCTTTTATTTCCCCAATTTTTGGACATGTAAATAATCCCCCTCCCCGAAGCCTTGTAATAGCGTAGGATTTACAATTCCCGCACTTTAAATTCCTGTACATATATTAACTGCTTAGATGTATGCTAACTAGGATTGTATGGCAAGATCTATCTTAATTTAAAATCAACTGTGGCTCACCATGACATGCAAGAGTAAAATAACTGAAAATTGACACACTTGCACATGCCACTCTTAGGGTACACCTCACTTGGTTGCCTCAAACGTGGTCATTAAGTATAGGATGTTTTAGAGGTCGTCCTTTTGTCCCAAGATCATAAGTTGCCTCGAAATGGTTGCCTCGATAAAAATGATCTAAGACATTAGGATTACCACTAAAGCGTCCTAACGTTGCTTTAGTGACCACACGCCCCTTAAATCGAATTGACCCGAAAACTCCAATGACGGTGCTACCTACTCCATAATAGTAGGATAGTATTGTCTAAAGGACATTTGCACAATTAAATTCCTTTTTGAGTAGGTAGAGGTTCTTAAGTACTTGCTCCTTTTAAAAACAAAACAAAACTTTTCGCACTTACACTTTCTTCAAAAACAAAACAAAACTCTTTTCAAAACCCACAAACACAAAGAAAAGCAAACCTTTTGAAAACATAGTGAGCAAGTACCTAAGAGCCCGTGGATAACCACTGATAGAAAGGGTGCTAACACCTTCCCTTTCTATAATCTACCTCCCGAACCCGAGAAACAATCTCGAAAAGGAATTTTTTCTGTGCTTTTGTCCTTTCCCTTGTTGGATAAAATAAAAGACGGTGGCGACTCTTGCTTACCGCGACACTTTGCGAAAATAAACGCAAACGCGAACCAGCATTCCAAAAAACAGTCAGTTCTCGTTCCCACCGATCACAGAACTGGCGACTCTGCTGGGGATTCCGTTGATAAGTGAGGTGCACCTTAGGATCATATCACTTATGTTTTCAATTGTATGCTTTGTATGCTTTAAATTTTGTGGGCTTGTATCAGAGTTCTATAGATCCTAACCCGGATCTGGGGATACCCTTTAGGTAAGTAGCAACAAACTTTGAGGGAACTGTGCGGGGTATACCGACATGGTTGAAACAGTAGCTACGTTGATGTGGCACTTTGGTGAGTACCGGTAACCCTTGAGTTAAGTCAAGGAGAGTACGGGGCCGCCGCATGGTGTCGTGAAGCATCAATTGACCTTAGAACCTTACTTGACCATCTTGGCCTTTTTTAGGGGTAGTGAGATGACCGAATTTGGTGCAGTCCGAAGTTGGTAGATACTTGATACTACACTCATTGAGGGTTGTTTTCTTGGAATATTTTGGTCGCCAGTTAAGTGGCTAAACCAAAACAATGAACATAGAAAACAATCCAATGATATTGAGCTCCTTAGAACCCGATTACTATTTATAGGACAGGTTTTGAGCCAACTAAACTCAAGAGGGTACTTACCTATGGAACCTCATGCAAGCCTGAAATCTAAGGGCTCTTATGTGTGACTTGTGTGCCTTCAAACTTGAACTACTTGCACATTCTTGTTATCTGACAACAGGGTTTCCTTGTAGGTTTTGTTTACAGTCCTTATCCAATAATTTGGATTTATTGCAGGGCTTACTTACATCACCTCACACTTTTGCTTAAACGCATAGCATACACATCATAACGTCATGCCTTAACATTTCTTTAACCATTTCAAGGATCTCAAGGGTCTGTGATGCAGGTTATGGTAAATCAAATGTCCAGCAAGGGGCAAAGGGGATTTATTTTCCTCTAGCCAAGTTTGTCTAGAAATCCAAGCATGATAACTTGAGTCAGGGGCTATGACCCACTCGATATGGTGAGCTTGACTCTTGAAGAAGGACTCTCAGCAACATGAAG
This sequence comes from Vicia faba, assembly GCA_948472305.1. Taxonomy (NCBI): domain Eukaryota; kingdom Viridiplantae; phylum Streptophyta; class Magnoliopsida; order Fabales; family Fabaceae; genus Vicia; species Vicia faba. The sequence continues at coordinate 1,762,937,593 of OX451736.1, read as the reverse complement.
TTCCTTCAACCAAGCTACCAGATTCAGATTCTAACAGTTTCTTGTTTACCCCGCGAGATCCTTGAAAACATTGCATACATATATCATACATATCATTGCATAACAGGTCTCCCAGTACAGGTCTCTCATGTTCTCGCTGTTTATTTCAGCAATGGCTTTCCCACAAGACAACCAGGATCTTCATTCTCAAGAGACTCAGTTCAGGGAAATCTTCCTAAACCTATCCAAGGGGCAGGAAGAGTTGAGAACACTCCTCATGGGGAACTTGGTCAAGAAAAGTCCTGAAGACAATAAGGACGAACGGCTGAAACATCTGCAAGCTGAGGTAGATGCATTGAGAACCCATATGCTGGGGCAGATGGCTCTTATCCAAGGCTTAGCTCGGGAACAAGAAGAGCTGAGAACTATGATCAACCAGCTTCATCAAGACAGATACAACAACATGAAGCAAACAGTCAAGGCTGGTGATCAGCCTCCAAGAAGACAAGGGTTTGGCTTGGTAAAGAATGGACCTCTCCAAGTTGCTACTACCTCAAGGGTCCAACAACAATCTCACCAAAAGCAACGGGTTGACCAGAGGCCGTTTACCAAGCTCAACATGCCGTTGTCCCAAGCTTTGTAACATCTGTTGAGACTGAATTTGGTGACGTTAGTAGGACCTCATCCGAATCCTAAGACTTCTTCACCCAACTACAATCCTGATGCAAGGTGCGCGTACCATTCTAACAGTTCGGGGCACGATACTGACGACTGTTGGAAGTTGAGGTACAAAATTCAAAACCTGATTGATGAAAGAGCATTGGAATTCACACAAGATGGTCAGATTGAGTTTTTCTACCATCCCGCCAAGGTTCACCATTTGAAGTGATCAGTACTGAGACGAGAAGACTTTTGTTCATTTGAATTTTCAAGTTGTAATCTCTTTGCTATTCAAACATTTATCTATTAATGTCAAACTTTGTTTCACTAATGCATTGCATATGTTTGTCTTGAATTCATCCTTTAATTAAATTTAAACTATGCTTTTTACTCACTTTATGACATTCAACTCTTGCTAAAAGTTACAAGCCTTTAGAGGGAGGATGACGAAACAATGCCATAATCTCATACAGTATGCTTTTGGACAGACCTTGCTGACGATGTACAGGCATTTCTTTCAAATCCTAAACACTAGAGTTATAAGGAAGATAATCCCTAGTCAACCCCTTCGAGCCAAAGAAGTAGGAGTTTTCTGTTTTAAACACAAATTGAAACCTTTAAACCTGGGGCAGGGTAGTCTCTCAGTTAATTCAAAAGATGCGCATTTAAGTCGCAAAACTCTCAGTTCATAATACAACGAACGACATCAAAAGCATTCCTCTGAAATCAAAAGACAATGGTGGTTCCTTATCTCATAGGCAGTCAATCTCTAAAACAAAAAAAGCCCACTGAGCCAAAACCTATAAAGGAGGTTTAAGAAAGCCGGGGCATCCCGCTGACTGTAATCTCGAAAATAGGAACAGTCAGGAAAAAATTAGGGATAACAAATCAAAAGAACGAGGTCATTACAAATCCTAGACAACATGAAAAATGTTGCAAAAATGACTGCCTTCAAAAATTCAACTTGTATGAACCATTACCAAAAACGTTGTTCCAGACTCATTTGGAGTTCAAATGCACAATTAACTGAGTTTAGGATTGAAGAACATCACGAAGAGCGGGTGGGTACAAATATACTTTGAGCCTTTATCCTTTGTTTCTTAAACCGTGAACCAAGCCACGTTACAACCCTTCAAAAGTCCTAATTGAAGCATGGGTTAGTTCGAAAGCATACTGTTACAAAAGGTATCCTGACTCCTGTAAGGCTTTTCCCTAAATCTTGTGTTGAATTTGTCTTATAAAGAGTTTTCTGCTAAAAAATGCATTTTTCAAAAAATTTGAGACAAGCATAAACTTTGCATTATCTGAATATCAATGTTTGCATTTGGCTATTTGTTTGACAGCGGAGAAATTCACACAACGAATATCCGATGAACGAAAGCCCTCTCAGTGAACAAAATCACTTCAAAAAGGATGACGCTTCCATTGGCAAATCTCCTATAAACGAGGGGGCATGACAAGTCACTATCTAGCACACCTGGGGCAGTCCAGTCAAGATTCCAGGAAATCTCTGAAGAAGTGCAGAGTAACCAGGGGCAAGTCTCCATCTCTGTCACCTGGGGCATGGGACATGAATTCCAACAACGAATCTTGCATGATCAAACATCTTCTGGTAGTATGGCAACACGACACTACTGGCAGTGACACCTCCCTACACTCTGAGAGCATAGACATAGTCAAAAAAGTACTACGCATAATCAAAGACCCGCTAGGTTGACTGGCCTATGCAAAAATAAGGGCTTCCCGGTGAACCAAAAGGGTTCGGGCAAAAATAAGGGATGAAAATGAAAATTTGTACACCCGGCAAGTTGAAAACCTGAAAAGGAGGCTTGGGCAAAAAAGGGTATCCCGATGGACTGAAAACCCGAAAGGGCGGTCCAGGCAAAAATTAGGGATCAACGCGTACGACTATGTCCCGTCATCTCGTCACTTGCCTACCAAAAGAAGATTTGTCACTTCAATCGGCAATTACCAAGCACCTCATAGGTGGGGATAATACCAGATCCACAGGGCTGCCACAGGCACCTTGTCCCGCAAAAACAGGGGCAAATAAGAATTGTCCGAACTGTACAAATTGCTCTGTCCACCAGGTACCAAGGTATATTCAGCTGAAGAATATGGCTAAGATACTATCACTCCCCGCAGAGTAAAACAGTAATGATAGCTCTCTCAGCTGAGACTTGTAGCTATGTACAAATCAGCAATACTCTCCCCAAGCAGAGTTAGTCTACCGTCAGCCTCGAAAAGGTTTGGTATCCCCAGAAGATCTTAATATTCCCCAGCGGAGTATAAGGATATTCTCCAGCAAGCGTAAGAGTATCCCCGGCAGTCTTAATATTCCTCAACAGAGTATAAGAATGTTTCCCGGAGGAATACAAGATACCCCTAGTGGAGCCATTTCCCCAGCGCAGTCTAAAAAAAAAAGTTTCCCCAATGGAGTTGAATCATCTTCCCCAGTAGATTCTGGAAGCTTATCCCCTGCGAATCACAAATAAGTCTCCCCAACCAATTTCAGAAGGTTATCCTCTCCAAGTTGCAACTGAAAGATCATCCCTAGCGAAGTTCTTTCTTTCCCCAAGCAGGACTTCTATCCTCAACAGATTCAATATCACCAGCAACGGTAATCCATCCCCAGCGGAGTTTATCATCAAAATCCCCAACAGAGCTTATCAATGGAATCCCCAGCGGAGTTTATCGTTAAAATCCTCAGCAGAGTATATATTCCCCAACGGAGTTCATCGTTAAAATCTCCGCAAAGTATCTCTTCCCCATAAAGTATTTCCCCTCGGAGTAATCTCTTCATCCTGTTTATCCCCCACCAGAGTTCTTTTCTCCTAACAGGTTTATCCTTGCAATCATCTTCGTTCGTCATCCCCAGCGGAAACGAAGATTTCAACTCTATTCTCCAGCAAGCTATCCAGGATTAATTTTCCCCAGCTAAAACATCACACTTCCATACATCATGATACATGCATATACACATCATACCATCTCATTTATGTTGAGAACATCATTGCTTGATCCATATCATGCATTGCATATGACTGACCTTTACCTTTCAGGAAAGATCCAGTTGAAGATTCCAAGACCTTGCCTGGTCCAGTTAAATCGATTCCTAAAGATTTTTCTGATGCCGATCCAGTCAAAGGCCTTCTCTGGTCCAGTTAAATCGATTCCTAAAGATTTTCCTGATGCAGATCTAGTTGAAGATTCCAAGACCTTGCCTGGTCCAGTTAAATCGATGCCTAAAGATTTTTCTGATGCCGATCCAGTCAAAGGCCTTCTCTGGTCCAATTAAATCGATTCCTAAAGATTTTCCTGATGCAGATCTAGTTAAAGATTCCAATACCTTGCTTGGTCCAGTTAAATCGATTCCTAAAGATTTTTCTGATGCCGATCCAGTCAAAGGCCTTCTCTGGTCCAGTTAAATCGATTCCTAAAGATTTTCCTGATGCAGATCCAGTTGAAGATTCCAAGACCTTGCCTGGTCCAGTTAAATCGATTCCTAAAGATTTTTCTGATGCCGATCCAGTCAAAGGCCTTCTCTGGTCCAGTTAAATCGATTCCTAAAGATTTTCCTGATGCAGATCTAGTTGAAGATTCCAAGACCTTGCCTGGTCTAGTTAAATCGATGCCTAAAGATTTTTCTGATGCTGATCCAGTCAAAGACCTTCTCTGGTCCAGTTAAATCGATTCCTAAAGATTTTCCTGATGCAGATCCAGTTGAAGATTCCAAGACCTTGCCTGGTCCAGTTAAATCGATTACTAAAGATTTTTCTGATGCCGATCCATTCAAAGGCCTTCTCTGGTCCAATTAAATCAATTCCTAAAGATTTTCCTGATACAGATCTAGTTGAAGATTCCAAGACCTTGCCTGGTCCAGTTAAATCGATTCCTAAAGATTTTTCTGATGCCGATCCAGTCAAAGGCCTTCTCTGGTCCAGTTAAATCGATTCCTAAAGATTTTCCTGATGCAGATCCAGTTGAAGATTCCAAGACCTTGCCTGGTCCAGTTAAATCGATTCCTAAAGATTTTTCTGATGCCGATCCAGTCAAAGGCCTTCTCTGGTCCAGTTAAATCGATTCCTAAAGATTTTCCTGATGCAGATCCAGTTGAAGATTCCAAGACCTTGCCTGGTCCAGTTAAATCGATTCCTAAAGATTTTTCTGTTGCCGATCCAGTCAAAGGCCTTCTCTGGTCCAGTTAAATCGATTCCTAAAGATTTTCCTGATGCAGATCCAGTTGAAGATTCCAAGACCTTGCTTGGTCCAGTTAAATCGATTCCTAAAGATTTTTCTGATGTCGATCCAGTCAAAGGCCTTCTCTGGTCCAGTTAAATCGATTCCTAAAGATTTTCCTGATGCAGATCCAGTTGAAGATTCCAAGACCTTGCCTGGTCCAGTTAAATCGATTCCTAAAGATTTTTCTGATGTTGATCCAGTCAAAGGCCTTCTCTGGTCTAGTTAAATTGATTCCTAAAGATTTTCCTGATGCAGATCCAGTTGAAGATTCCAAGACCTTGCCTGGTCCAGTTAAATCGATTCCTAAAGATTTTTCTGATGCCGATCCAATCAAAGGCCTTCTCTGGTCCAGTTAAATCGATTCCTAAAGATTTTCCTGATGCAGATCCAGTTGAAGATTTCAAGACCTTGCCTGGTCTAGTTAAATCGATTCCTAAAGATTTTTCTGATGTCGATCCAGTCAAAGGCCTTCTCTGGTCTAGTTAAATCGATTCCTAAAGATTTTCCTGATGCAGATCCAGTTGAAGATTCCAAGACCTTGCCTGGTCCAGTTAAATCGATTTCTAAAGATTTTTCTGATGCCGATCCAGTCAAAGGCCTTCTCTGGTCCAGTTAAATCGATTCCTAAAGATTTTCCTTATGCAGATCCAGTTGAAGATTCCAAGACCTTGCCTGGTCCAGTTAAATCGATTCCTAAAGATTTTTCTGATGCCGATCCAGTCAAAGGCCTTCTCTGGTCCAGTTAAATCGATTCCTAAAGATTTTCCTGATGCAGATCCAGTTAAAGATTCCAAGACCTTGCCTGGTCCAGTTAAATCGATTCCTAAAGATTTTTCTGATGCCGATCCAGTCAAAGGCCTTCTCTGGTCCAGTTAAATCGATTCCTAAAGATTTTCCTGATGTAGATCCAGTTGAAGATTCCAAGACCTTGCCTGGTCCAGTTAAATCGATTCCTAAAGATTTTTCTGATGCCAATCCAGTCAAAGGCCTTCTCTGGTCCAGTTAAATCGATTCCTAAATATTTTCCTGATGCAGATCCAGTTGAAGATTCCAAGACCTTGTCTGGTCCAGTCAAATCGATTCCTAAAGATTTTTCTGATGCCGATCCAGCCAAAGGCCTTCTCTGGTCCAGTTAAATCGATTCCTAAAGATTTTTCTGATGCCGATCCAGTTGAAGATATTCCAAGACCTTGTCTGGTCCAGTTAAATCGATTCCTAAAGATTTTTCTGACGCCGATCCAGTCAAAGGCCTTCTCTGGTCCAGTTAAATCAATTCCTAAAGATTTTTCTGATGCCGATCCAGTTGAAGATGTTCCAAAACCTTTTCAAGTTCCAGATCAATACCTGTAGCAAGCCAGGAAAATATATGTGGACGAATGATTATGGATTAATACCTGAAACAAGCCAGGAAAATTATCTGCACGAAGAGATTAAAGATTAACACCTGTAACAAGCCAAGAAGACTTTTCTTTCTCAAGTCAGAGATCAACACCTGTAACAAGCCAGGAAAATTATCTACACGAAGAGATTGAAGATTAACACCTGTAACAAGCCAGGAAGACTTTCTTTCTTTCTCAGGTATGCAAGTTCTCGCAAAGGAATCTCTTATGCGATCGACACTCCTGCAGATGGCATCTGTAAGCCCATCCTCCTACCAACAATCTCCAGATGGCATCTATAAGCCCATCCTCCAACCAACAATCTCCAAATGGCATCTGTAAGCCCATTCCCGACGTCACAATGCTGATACTACACCATGCGAGTGCAAATTTCTGGGCACTCTAGTGTTCAATTATCTTCCACCTTCGGATCGCGAAAGGCTAGAAAGCCAATCTTTATCCTCAGGTTTAAGAAAATTGAACAGGGGCAACTGTTGCACCCCAAAATTTGCCCTCTCATGTTTTCCAAAGTCTTCCCCCTGCCTGGTTGATCACAAACTCTTGCCTAAGGAAAAAGAAGATTTTTTGAGTGGTACTTTAAGTACCTTTTGATTGGCATCCTGAAAGACACTTCGATTGACATTCTGGACAAGCATTTCGATTGGCATCCTGAAAGACCCTTCGATTGGCATTCTGAAGGAGTCTTTCGATTGGCATTATGAACAAGCATTCGATTGGAATTATGTCAAGGCAATTTCGACAGGCATGTCAACCATGTCTTTCGATTGGCATGAACAACACCTTTTGATTGGACTGTTAGCAGAGCCTTTCAATTGGAATCCTTCGATTGATATTTGGGCCAGGCCCATTCGAAGGGTACGCAGGGAGCCCATTCGAAAGAGGAAAATCAGGGCTAATCGAAGAGCATGGTCTGAAAGCATTCGAAATCCAAGCGTCCAGGTTCATTCAAGGGACATAAATGTTTCAAAAGAGGAAATAATTTAATGTGTTTGATTTTTGTCCAGAGCGTTAAAGGCTTATTTTAATGGTTGTCCCTTGCCATTACTGCACCCTCACACTCCTATAAATACAGAGGCAAGCATACATTACCAACACATAAAATATACACACGAAAATATATAACACACACAAAAACTCTGCAGGAGAATACACAACGAAAATCACACAACAGGAGAACAAAAGACATTGGAGTTACGCTGCCCAAAAGTCATCAGCATTTTCATAAGTAGCCAAGCCCAGAAGCCCAGATCAAAGGTGCCTACATCCAGGAAGCGCCCAAATCGAAAGTCCAATCTGTTGGTAAGAAAGGGTAAATTATCCAACCTTGTTTTTCGCATAACATATCATTACTCGTTGTTACTTTCAATTTGCCATCCTAGACAGGATCAAAGGGCCTGGGTTTGGCATCCAGGTCATGTTTTTTTGTTTGCTAACACTTGCTGCAGACATAGCCTGAAGAGACCCAGCAAGCGCGGGATCGAAGGGCATGGGGTTCGATACCCAGGCCCTGCATTTTATTTCGCTCACATACTTTTGCAGGTATAACAGTTCAGATCGAAGGAGACACCTTCTCTGGATCGAACCTATTAGCATGCTGAATCGAAGAAGGCATCTCATTCCTGGATCGAAAGCCATGACCTCCATGATCAAAAGACAGTCCTCTTCCCTGGATCGAAGGCTACTCACGCCTTGCTGTTTGGCCCAATCGAAAGGACCATGACCCCCTCTGGATCGAAGCTTCTATTTCTCTCCCTGGGTCAAAACTCCTGTTTCCTCCTTGGATCGAAGGATTCCCCTTGTATTTTATTTTTGTTTTCATAGACTTCCTTTTAATTAACATAAAAAATAAAAAAAAAAACTACAAAAACATTAGGCTAGTTCTTTTTCTATTAAATTAACTTTGTTAATTAACCTTTAATTATCTTAACATTTTTCAAAAAAACTAAAGTTAAATAGATTTAGATCATTTTCCCAAAATAAAATAAAACAACAAAAAGATTTCATTCTTAGGATTTTTAGAGTTTATTTTCAGATTCGTGCGCGTTTATTTTATTGTAATTACCTACTAGGATGTAATAGGTTAACTAAGACCCTTTACTGCTTTTATTTCCCCAATTTTTGGACATGTAAATAATCCCCCTCCCCGAAGCCTTGTAATAGCGAAGGATTTACAATTCCCGCAATTTAAATTCCTGTACATATATTAACTGCTTAGATGTATGCTAACTAGGATTGTATGGCAAGATCTATCTTAATTTAAAATCAACTGTGGCTCACCATGACATGCAAGAGTAAAATAACTGAAAATTGACACACTTGCACATGCCACTCTTAGGGTACACCTCACTTGGTTGCCTCGAACGTGGTCATTAAGTATAGGATGTTTTAGAGGTCGTCCTTTTGTCCCAAGATCCTAAGTTGCCTCGAAATGGTTGCCTCGATAAAAATGATCTAAGACATTAGGATTACCACTAAAGCGTCCTAACGTTGCTTTAGTGACCACACGCCCCTTAAATCGAATTGACCCGAAAACTCCAACGACGGTGCTACCTACTCCTCAATAGTAGGATAGTACTGTCTAAAGGATATTTGCACAATTATATTCCTTTTTGAGTAGGTAGAGGTTCTTAAGTACTTGCTCCTTTTAAAAACAAAACAAAACTTTTCGCACTTACACTTTCTTCAAAAACAAAACAAAACTCTTTTCAAAACCCACAAACACAAAGAAAAGCAAACCTTTTGAAAACATAGTGAGCAAGTACCTAAGAGCCCGTGGATAACCACGGATAGAAAGGGTGATAACACCTTCCCTTTCTATAATCTACCTTCCGAACCCGAGAAACAATCTTGAAAAGGAATTTTTTCTGTGCTTTTGTCCTTTCCCTTGTTGGATAAAATAAAAGACGGTGGCGACTCTTGCTTACCGCGACACTTTGTGAAAACAAACGCAAACGCGAACCAGCATTCCAAAAAACAGTCAGTTCTCGTTCCCACCGATCACACACAAGTATGAGAAAGTGAACATTTGCATCATCTTGATATGGATAACTTTTACTTAAACTTTCTCACAAGCACATCTCAACATTCAAGTGGAAAATGTCAATCACTTCACGACATATTGTAGAAATATAGTGGTTTGTATAATTACTAGAATAGACTAATATCACATCTTTTAAAAAGGTTTAAAAGAAAAATGCACAAAGGCACAAAAAGAAATTTGATGAGGTTTGTCTTTTTTAGAAGTTTTGAAAAGACTTTGAATATTCTTAAGTGTTTTAGCATTTATTAAGAAAAAATCAGGATCACTTGACAAGGTCAATGTTTATTAAGAAAAGGTTTGAAGTTTGAAGAAATAAATTTTGAAAAATAGGGAGAGGTTTTGAAAATTGAAGAAGTGGGTAGGAGATGAAGAGACTAACCTAAAGCATAAAGTAAATTACATGAAATAAAACATATCATTGTAAGTTAGCCCAAGAGAAAGTCTTCATGTGTGCAAGTGTACTAACCATAAGATGGAGCAAGCATTTGATATTGGTCAAAATAAGCATTCCTTTACCTTGATTAAGCCACAAGATAAGCAAATTGAATGAGCAAGCATATAAGCAGATGAATAATCAAGAACAAGTAATGGAAGCATGTGAACACAAAAAGGTCCAGATGAATATCAAGGTCACAGAGCCACAAAGAGAATTCCAAGTCTTCAAGTAAAGATCAAAGTTTCTCATAATAAGGTCTAGTCTTGAATTAAAATTCAAAGGTCTAGATGAATTAAAAAGTCTCTGATACAACCACTCCAAACAAAGGAAAGCACTATGTCCTAAAGTCCAATGTCCAAAATACTCTTCAAACAAGAGATAGTAACACAAAGTCCACAAGATCAAATGATTTTTTTAAAGGATTTTATCTATTTTATAATGGTTTTGTTCTTTTTGAAGTAATAAAGCAAGAGAAACAAAAAGATAAAAGGTATAAATTAAGTAAAAGGCAAAAAATAAAATGGCAAGAATGTAAATGACATGAATTTAAATGGAATGAAATCAAATAGCGATAAAAGTAAAGAGCATAAAAGTAAAAGTTAGATATTAGCACAATTAATATGTCAATATTAGTGTTAATGAGGAATCAACCGAGTCGGGACAATTTAGCACTATGTTAAGCAATCGTAAGTTGACTTATATAGAAGTCACACATATATGAGGCTGGTTAATAGCAATTAATGTGTCATACATGTTAGATGAATGATACAACATCCTCCTCCTAAAATAATATAACACAATGATCTAAACAAAAGCAAAAAGAAGAAGATAAAGAAGGAGAGATGATTAAACACATTTGAAATATAATAAGGGATCATCTATCATCAATTTCAATCATTCAAGCTCACAATACAATGGGATAAACTTTTCATTAACCTAAAGTGTCAAAAATGATGATCATTTAATAAATAAGTTTAAAATTGTGAAAGTTCGTACAACCAAAACATTATTAAAAGATCAATTGAAATCGATGAAACATTGATCAACCAAGTCATGATCCAAGTAGACAAAAGTCAAACTGGAATGGATTAAACAAATTAAAAAAGGATTAAAAAATATTTTAAAATGATTTAAATGGAAAATTCTAAAGAGGCATCGAAATATCAAATAAATTGCCAAGAAAATTTGAGAAAATCAGAAATATTACAAGTAATTAGATCTAAAAAACTGGAGAAAAAAATATTTCAAAATGTATGAAAATTAATTGTTAAATGAAATTTATAAAGATAATATAAATAAAATAGAAAAGATATGTTAAAAATGATGTTAAAATTCTTGAAAAAAAAGTATGTGGTAGAAAATATTTTTAGTGATTTATGAAAAAAAATTGAAGTCAACTAGGTCAAAGGAGCTATTTATAATAAATCAGAAGAAAAAAAAAAGAAAGAAAAAAATATTATAAAAAATTAAAATGAATTTAAAACAAAAATAAATTTAAAAAGCCAACAGTTAAGAGGCGTTATGCGCTCTCATTGGCTGGAATTTGAATGTTCTCACTAGAGCATGTGCTTCCCTTCATCGTCTTCTGTCTTGAGTGATTTTTGCAGATTCATGAACTCTGAGTTTTAAGCTCAAACAACATACGTTTAAGCTTATACTCATGTCATAGTTCATGTCTCTCTGTTTTAGAACCATTGATTAGTTCTGAGCAAAGAGAATTTGCTCAAGAACACGGAAAAAAAAACCTATTTCTTCAAAGTAAAATTAAATGACAAATACAAACAATAAATTCCAGGTAAGTGAAGGTTTTCAATCAGTGAATCAAGACGAAGAGTTTGGTAACTTGTTTGCTCAGAAATTTAACTCCTAACTACCTTTTTAGTTGAAGCTTCGAAGGTCAACAATGGTGAAATTGAGTCGAAGGTTGCAGAAGGTTTCACACTTCAATAATTGTTCAATTAGCTTCAGATGGTGCCGATAAGTGATTATGGGCAGATATTTGAAGTTAAAACAAGTTTAAAATGGAAATTTTAGGGTTTCTGGTTTTTTGGAGCTTTTGTGAGTAAAAATGGCAGAGGTTCAGTGGCTCTCTAAGCTTGCAAATCAAGGAAAAATTACCCTCTATTTATAGGAAATGAGTTGAGATCACGGTACGTGTGAATTTAGATCTAGAACGTGCGAACCAAGTTGGAAATTTTCATTTTTAAATCTGTGTGAAGTGAGGGTTAAAAGCTTGAGTTTTTCATGAAACTTGGTTGCCTTGCACTTAATTCCATAAGTTTTGCAACAACAGACAAGTTTGCACATGTGTTTATGGTCCCAAGTTAAGATTTGGTGATTTTAGGTTTCAGTTCATATGCAGAGTCCATGGCACCATGTTTGAACTTAGCCCAAATGAAATCCACTCGTGCGTTTTGAGATGTTCTTTGTGCCAAATGATATCCTCAAATAAAGAATCAAATACAAAAAGAATCATACCAAAAGGATACTTTAGTTGAAAATGGCATGGATGACAAGTTTAGGTCATGACCTGATTTTTGGGTCAGGCAATAGGTCGAACCAGGTTTTGGACCAACTTTTGTGCATACATGGGCATCTTGTCTAATTCCACAATTGAGGTACTTAGAGGCAAAATCGATGTTTCTCCCTTGAAACAAAGTTGTAAAGGAGTTAAAATGTGACATTTGGCTCAAAGTAGATTATAAAAATGTTAAGAAATGAGAGAGTTATAGTGTTGTGACCAAGTGACATGTCAAACATGTACCAATTTATGCTTTTTTTTCCTTCTATTTTCTTGAATCAAAAGGCCCAATGATGAATGTTGTACCCCAAAATTTGCCCTCCCATTTCTCATTGATTTCTCACCACAAAGCCTTTGAAGCTCAAGACTCAGTTAGGGTTTCATCTACTCAAGACCTCTCCTTGCACTGTGAACTCAAAATTAGGGTTTGTGTTTGCACAAAGAGATTTTGACCTAAAATGCCTAAGAGAACTTTCATGCTTCATGTTGGACTCCCAAGATTATCCATACCAAGTTTCAAGCCTTGATTCCAAGTTTTGCCCAGTCAATTGGACAGTTGACCTAGAAATCAACTGTATTGGGGAAAAAGTCAACTGTGGTCAATTGACAGTCAAATCTCGTGAAATTTGATCCACATCAACATTATGAACTCATATGAACCATTTGATCAAGTTTGGATCACAATTCCACAAGAAATTTGATCAGATCACCAAAAGGGCAAAATGGTCATTTTTAGGGTTTTGACTGCACAGAGGAAATTTTTGACTGTTTGACCTAGCAAATGGCAAACCAAGGTCACACATGGACTCAAGGACCTCATGGAATTATCTTGACCTAATCAACAAACTCAAAAGATCCCAAGTACACAAGATTGACAGTTGAATTTCTCAGTCAATTGATCAATTTTTGCTGTATACTGAAAAGTCAAACTTTGACTTTTTGGTCAAAATCAAGAGTCAAGATTCATTTTTCATCAAAACATGCCAAATCATGAAACTTGTTCACCAAGAAATCACAAATTGCAAATTAGGGTTTGAAAATGGAATTTTTCATAACTTAGAATTTTTCTAAGTTATGAAAAACCCTAATTTTTTCCCAACTTTGCCACATCTTTTCACCAAGATCCATTTGGATTCAAACAAAAGTCAAAACATGAAAGTTGTAGCTTGTTGCATAATCTACAACTTTGATTCACAAAGTTTTCTCATTTGAAGCTTGTATCTCAAGTTACAATTTTTTGAATAAGGGCACTAAACCATTTTTAACTTAGTGAAATTTTAACCTAGTTTGACAAGGTTTTCTACCCCACTTCAAGGCCACTTTTCATACCCTTCCACTTGGAATTTTAATTTGCACTTCAAAGATGGATTGTAGTACACATTCCAAGATTTCCAAAATGTCCAAGAACTCATCAAACAACCTCATAACTTGAGAGATTCGAATTTCACAAGTTGGCAAAAATTCACTTTTGTTCTTCATCAAAACATGTTCATAAACTTGCAAATCTGAACTTAGCTTGCTTTATGCTTGATTACAGGTCCTTGAACCATTTCATACTCAATAATTTAATGCATGTTCAATGTGTTAAAGTGTTGTTCTTTGAGTGCAAGCATTGTATGCAAGATTAATCCTAAACTAGATAAAGTGAACTTTCCATTTTTGAAAAGATTAGCTTTATGTCAAATTAGAAATCCAACAAGTACATGAAAGATCTGCTTGGCACAAGATTATGTGCATAACACACTGATCAAGAGATGTTTATGCAGCACATTAGGGGGTCCTCTACTGACCTAGAAAGCCAACTTGCTTTTGCTTGCTTCAAGTTGAAGAAAGGTCCATAACTTATGCCATCTCTCATCTCAGCTTAAGGACACAACACAAAAGCTATCAAACACATTCCATAGACCATATCCAAGCTAACACACGAGTCCTTGCCCTCCAAAACACCCTCCATCTCAGAATCATCCTCAAACTGCAAAAACAGAGTTGCCTCTGCAGTTTGAGTGCAAACTCCCATTTCCTTCGAGCATTCTCACCAAAATCAATTCATACACCTTCCTTACAACATATGCAAACTAACCATGGCCTAAAACCTGACTTGTAATCATTCTAACAGTTTCCACCATTTTTAATTTTTCCTTTTACAGTTGAAGTTCTACAGCTTGATACAAGAAGGTTCAAGACAAAGTAAGCATTGGAAAAGCACCCCTGGACCTCAAGGAAGCTTTTCCAATCATCACCTTGCACTGAAAGTTCCTCATTCTCCAGATAGAAGTTCAACTGAATAGGTAAAAGTTTGAATTCGTATCTCTCTTATTATGCATCTTTAGTCTTAAGTTTGTGAAGAAACAAGGTCCTACTCATAGCCCTGAACATGTATATAGCTTTACATTTCATTTCTTTTGCCTGAGTAGAGAGAATTTAGAGTTTGAAAATGGTAGAAAAATTAGGTTAGGATTTGGGGGAGGAGAAATTCTCCCTCGTCTTAGAGAGTTAGGTCAAGTTCCATACATGGTTGGAACCGTCTCTTCATGCTGAACATTTCTTGTGTTATGAGTTTTTGCTGAAAAGCCAGGAATCAGGAGTTAGATATTGAAGAACAGGGGCGCGCGTTTTTCAAATGTTTGTGCTGGAGGTTGAAGACAATGATCATTGGGCTGGGCTTGTCTTGTGCTTTTCTGTTCACACCCCATAATTACTCATGAACCCCCCAAGCCAATTTGCTTCATTTTTGACTCTTTTTGACTTTTTATTTTTTGGTTGACTTTGTTTATTTTTTCTCATGACATTAAAAAATTAAAAATATTTTTTCCATCATTTTTTGTATTTATTGCATATTTATTTGTTTATTACCCTTATTTATACATAACTACATATATATATTATTATCTAGAAAAAAATAGAAAAAAATATGTAAAAGCACTTCTATTTTTATTTTCATTTTATATTATCCTCTGAAAATATTTCACATAAAAAATACTATTTTCAAAAAAAATTAATTATTATTATTATTTGTATATAATACATATTTAAGATAATATAAATATACATATATATATATATATATTAATATACTTAGAGTAAAAATACCAAAATGTATATATTTTATTATTTTTAAATATTTGATACAAAAATATTTTTTCATAATATACTTCATTTTATTCTTATTTTTGTAAATAATAAATAAATGTTTATATTAAGTCAATTGATATCCATTTTGATTAAAATTAGGGTTTTTCGCCCTAAATATGAAAATACTCAAAAATAATACCTTTTTATTTTCTTATTTTGTTTTACATAAACAACATTTTTTCATACATATAAAAACTTTCTTTTTTGCATTTTTGCATATTTATTTAATTTCTATTTAATTATGCAATTTATTTACCTTGCAAATATTCAAAATGATGTAATAATTTAGATTTAAATTCTTGTCTAAATATTCCCCATTTGTAAATTTGTACCCCCCTCCCTATATTATTGTGTTGTAATAGCGTAGGAATTTAAAATTCGCACTTTATACGCTTTCTAATTACGCCATGTTAGAATTAGGGTTTGCATGCGAAAAAACGATAAAAAATAGTTTGACCTAATACAAGATGAATGAGCATGAAAATAAACAACACATCTCACACTTGCACCCCTAGGGTATTCCACTTTGTTGCCTTCAAATAATTGGGCCATATTGTATGTTGAAATTCTTTGGGCAAAGCAAACAATTTGAATGATCATAGTCCCTCGATAAAACTTTTCAAAACAAACAAAAACAAATGATCAAGTCCCTTAAAGAAATTGCCCAAAGATATTTAAACGCCGTTGCAATTATGGTCCAAACGATGACCCGCGCCTGTCCCTTTTCATCTCCTAAGACAAGATTGTCCACCAAATGCAATGGTGGAACAAAATTGTCAAAAGGTTTAAAACATAACAAAAATCTTTGAGGAAACTTTTAGGGTAGATAAACTCTTAAGTACTTGTCAATTTGCAAAGAAAACACTTGCCTAATTTCAAAACCCACTTCACAAACACTTTCAAAATCAACTTTCCAAAACCCTTGAAACATCTTTTTAAAGATAAAACACCTTTTGTAAAACATTCGAGTAAAGAATTGTTACAAGGTTAGCCTAATACAAGGCATCTTTTCAAAACATTTTCAAAACCACACACCAAGCACCATTTCAAACAATTGAAAACCAAGGCAAGTTGATCTAAGCAAGTACCTAAGAGCCCATGGATAACCATGGATAGAAGGGGTGCTAATACCTTCCCCTTCTATAATCTACTCCCCGAACCCAAGAAAAATCTCAAAGGTTTTTGCTGTGCTTTTTAAACCTTTCCTTAGGATAAAATAAAAAGTCGGTGGCGACTCTTGCTCAACCGAAACATTTGCGAGAACAAACGCAAAACCTCAAGTCAGTTCTCCCACCGTATCACAGAACTGGCGACTCTGCTGGGGAAATTTTAAAGTGGAGTAACCTTAGGGCTTAGATCACCCTCTTGCATGACTAATTGTATGTTTTGTTTGCTTTATCTTTTGGCTCTTTGTTTTGGGCTTGAAATCCTAAACCCGGATTTGGGAAACATTCATAGATAGCAATATGTTGTGGAAACTGTGCGGGGTATACCGACACGGTCTAAGCAATAGCTATATTAGTGCAACATATTTGTGAGTACCGGTAACCCTTGAGTTCAATCAAGGAGAGTACGGGGCCGCTGAGTGATGTCACTAAGCACTAATGACCTAGAACCTTACTTGACCATCTTGGCCTTTTATTAGGGGTAGTGAGATGACCGGCTTTGGTGCAGTCCGAAGTTGGTAGATACTCGATACTACACTCATTGAGGGTTGTTTTCTTGGAATATTTTGGTCGCTAGTTAAGTGGCTAAACCAAAACAATGAATAATGAAAACAATCCAGTGATATTGAGCTCCTTAGAACCCGGTTACTATTTATAGGACAGGTTTTTAAGCCAACTACACTCAAGAGGGTACTTACCTATGAAACCCCATGCAAGCCTGAAACTAGGGTTTGGTGTGATTTGCTTGTACATATGTTTTGTGCATACATCATAAACATCATGAAGCATCATATGCATTTACTAACCATTTCAAGGGTTGGGATCTTCATCATTGTTCTTGTTTTGTAGGTCATGGAAATACCTCGCAGAAATACCATTCAAGTCAACCTTGTGAGAATCTCTCCTCAACTCAAGGAGATCACTTCAAGAATTCCGGAAAATTCATCCTTCAGTGAAAGACATGGTAGACTGCTCAGCCTAGTCAACACCAACATTGAAGAAGACATGATGAAAGTGCTATTCCAGTTCTTTGACCCTCTCCACCATTGTTTCACTTTCCCTGATTATCAGTTGGTACCCACTTTGGAGGAGTTTTCTCAACTCCTAAGAATCCCTATCCTTAATCAACTACCCTTCAACAGTACGGAGAAGGAACCAAAGCCTGAAGATGTTGCTCGAGCACTACATCTACAACCATCTGAAATCAAGGGGCATTGGGAAACCAGAAGCGGCGTCAAAGGATTCTTAGCAAAGTTCTTGTTTGAAAAGGCACAAGAATGTTGGAACTCATTGGATCTTCAAGCCTTTGAAGAGATTGTGGCACTCCTGATCTATGGGTTGGTTCTGTTTCCAAACTCTGACCAATTGATAGATGTCAACGCCGTCAAAATCTTCTTGTCCAGAAACCCGATACCAACATTGCTTGGGGACATTCTTCACTCATTTTACACACGAACAATGAGAAAGAGGGGTGTTCTCATGTGCTGTACTCCTATCCTCGCAAGGTGGTTTATTTCGCACCTTCCACAATCTGTCTTGAAGAATGATCAAGGTATAAGGTGGTCCCAACGATTGATGACTCTCACTCATTCTGATGTGCATTGGTGTTCTCGGTCCAGAGAAAATGTCATCATCGTCGATCGTTGCGGAGAATTTCCTAATGTTCCTTTACTTGGAATTAGAGGAGGTATCACCTACAACCCTTGCCTAGCTTTGAGGAAATTTGGATATGCACGGAGGGATGGCCCTCATGACATGTTGATTCCTAGCTTAGTTTTTGACTTCGACAACGATGCGCAAGGACTTCGTCAAAGATTCATCAGAGCTTAGGGAAAGCTCAACAAGGTTGATAGCAAGGCTCTGGGACACAAGAACTCCATCCCTCTTGAGCCCTATCTCAAGTGGGTACGAGCCCGAGCCCAAAGTCTAATGATGCCTTATCCTCATGTTCTCCCGGTGATTAAAGAGCCTGTTAAGGAAGGAGAGGTTCCCTACACCATCCTACATCCAGACATGCCTACATCGTGGGAGGAAATGCAGAAAAGTTGGATTCAGCTCAAGGAGGAACGGAACACTTTTGAAGCTAGCTACTACGCCAGTGAAAAGAAAGTTCTAGAGCTTACCCGCCGACTCCACGAGCAAGAGGCCCTCAATACCTACATCGCACCAAAGAGGATGCGCAATGTCTTTCTGCCTTAAGAAGTTTATTTTGTAATATTTGGCCCATGGGGCATTTATGTACTAACAAATTTCTTCTTATTAATATGACGTGCGTTCTTCTTTGTCTGAAACAATTTTGAATGTTCTAAACCCTTGAATGCATTGCATACATAAGCATACCATTCATCATGTGCATAAGCAGGTCTCACTCCAGGGTTCCTTATCTATCTGCTGTTTATTTCAGTAGGATGGATCTCGAGCAAACAGTCAAAGACCTACAGGCTCAGAATGCACAGTTCCAGCAACTCTTGATGACCTTGGTCAAGAGTCAAGAGGATATCAAGACTCAACTGGAGAATAAGGACCCAGTGAAGAAGAAGAAGAAGAGGGTTGGAGTGGCCACTTTGGGGAGAAGATTCAACGGAGAAGCTTGGAGAGTGCTCGATTTTCCTCCCACTTCTGATGAAGGGACTAGTAAAAGAGATCAAGTTGTGGTGCCTTCCGAGTCTGATGCGGAAGAGGAAGAAGTTGAAGAGGAGGAAGATTATTCTGACCAGCAGTATCCTCCAGCTGATGACAAATACAAAGGTTTAGAAGACAGATTGGCTGCCATGGAATTACAAAGGGTACCGGGTTTGGATTTTGAAGACATGGGCTTGGTCGCCGGAATTGTGATTCCCCCAAAATTCAAAGTGCCAGTGTTTGTGAGGTACGATGGGCTGTCCTGTCCCAAGATGCATCTCAGGTCCTATGTGAGAAAAATTCAACCCTATACGGCAGATAAAAACCTCTGGATTCACTTCTTTCAAGACAGCCTGTCGGGAGCTCAGTTGGAATGGTTTTATCAGTTAGAAGGAACCAGTGTCAGAAGTTGGGAAGATTTGGCCACCGCTTTCTATAAACAATACCAGTACAATTCTGATCTTGCTCCTACTCGTACCCAACTTCAGGGTATGTCACTAGGAACAAGTGAGGGATTCAAAGAATATGCACAAAAATGGAGGGATTTGGCTGGCAGGGTGCAGCCTCCTTTAACCGATCGTGAGCTCGTTGATATGTTTCTTGGGACCCTATCTGGGCCATTTTTAAATCATTTAATTGGTAACTCTTCCGCGGGGTTTACTGATTTGATCTTAACGGGCGAAAGAATCGAGGCTGGCATCAAGTCAGGAAAGATTCAGAAGGGTGTCGCTGCAAATGTTGAGAAGAAGCCGTTTAAGAAGGAGACAGCTATGGTGTATTCTCAGAAAAGAGCAGGGAAGATGGAGCGTCGGCCAACTGTGGGGGCCGTGATGATTCAAAACACTCCAAGTGAGCCGCCTCGCTACAACCAATCCAGACCAAACCAGCAATGGGTGGAAAGGCCACACCGGCAGTTCACCGTATTAATATGACTCCAGCGCAGGTGCTTCCCCATCTGTTGAAATTGAATCTTGCCACTATCAAGGAGGCGCCAAAGAATGTAAATACATCCTCTCCACATTATCATGCCAATGCTAAGTGCGCCTATCATTCAAACAGTGTTGGACACGACACCAACGATTGTTGGGCACTCAAGCATAAGATCCAGGACCTGATAGAGGCTAAGGAGGTAGAGTTTGACGCTCCAGAAAAACCCAATGTGATATCTGCACCTATGCCAAAGCACGGCCGGAATGTCAACGCCATTGAAGAGGATTTGTATGTTGCCGACGTTAGTAATCTGACTACTCCACTGCTAACCATTAAATTGAATTTGTTGAGAGTCGGGGTCTTCCCGGGATGTAAAGAAGACTGTTACTGTTGCCACTCTCTGCCGTTTGATTGTCCGCTATTAAAGGAAGGCATCCAAGGCCTCATGGATAGCCGACAAATTTTGTTCGAAAAAGTTCCTACCGTTCCAGTTCATGTTGAAAATGTCTCAATCATAACCATTCACGCCAATCTTTCCGAGGCCGTCAAAAAGCCAGTTAAGATTACACCAGCTACAAAGTCTATACCTTTGAAGATAACAATGCCAGGGCCTGTTCCCTATGTCTCCGAGAAGTCGATACCTTGGAACTATGGTGGTGACATCTACTACCATGGTATCAAGCAAGTTGAAATAATTGAAGAAGATTCAGATGATGAAGAAGCCAGCATTAGTAACATTGCGGGCACCAGCAAAATCACCAGGAGTGGGAGGATATTTTCTCCAGAGATTGCTCCTCCAAAAGCAGTCTTTGGACCCTCATCAGCTAAAGAAGTCATCCCTGCACCAGTAAAGCTCTCTGCCAGAACTCCTTTGATTGAAGAAATTTTCGTTCCTAGTGATGTCTCTCCTACCATTGCCGATAAAGGAAAAGGAATACAAGAGGAGCCCGTCAGGACGAGGGCTCAACCCTTGGCAATTCCAGAAGCTTCCAAGAAAGAAATGGACGAGATTTTGAGGATAATCAAGAGAAGTGATTATGATGTGGTGGAACAGTTGGGGCAAACCCCCTCCAAGATCTCCATGCTGGCACTATTGCTTTGCTCGGAAGCGCACGCTCAAGCTTTGATTAAGTTTCTAAAGGCAGCTCATGTGCCCCAAGAAACCTCTGCAGATCAATTTCAACATTGCGTGGCTAGTCTGACTGCAGACAATGGATTAGGTTTTTCTGATGCCGACCTGACCCCTAAAGGCCGAAACCACAATGATGCGTTGCATATTTCAATCGAGTGTCGCGGAACCACCCTTGCACATGTTTTGGTTGATACCGGTTCATCACTGAATGTTTTGCCCAAAAAGGCTTTGGACCGGCTAGATTGCGAAGGTTTGGAATTGAAGCCGAGTGATATTGTCGTCAGGGCTTTCGATGGGTCAAAGAGAATGGTCCATGGAGAAGTGGAAATTCCTATCAAGATAGGTACTGAGGTGTTTAAATCCACTTTCTACGTAATGGACATCCGTCCATCTTACTCCTGCCTGCTGGGTAGACCTTGGATACACCATGCTGGGGCAGTCACCTCCTCCTTGCATCAGATGCTGAAGTATCCCGTAAAAGGAAAGATCATCACTGTCCACGGCGAAGAAGAGTACATGATTAGCCATTTAAATTCTTTCCGGTATGTGGAAGTTGAAGGAGAGTTCATCGAGACACCGTTTCAACATTTCGAAGAAGTGCTTCCTGAAATAGCAGTGGCGAAGTTGGCAGCTGAGACACCAAGGCAGATGGCCAGGATGGCATCTTTGGAGGATGCAAGGGCTGCAGTTAAAGAAGGGAAGAATTCAGCGTGGGGGCAGTTACCCGATTTTCCGCATAAAGCTGATAAGTCTGGATTAGGTTTCACCACCGCTGGTCAGAAGGCTATGCGCCGGTCAAAGATTGAGAGAGCGCCAGTCAAGATTTCTCCTTACCAAATCAACGCCCTGGAAGATGAAGACAAAGAAAGCAACTTTGAAGAATGGATTCATCCAACTGTCAGAGGAGGGTTGAGCAATTGGGAGGCTAAGGACTTTGTCCCCATTACTTTTATTCCTCAGTAATTTATCTATCAAACATTTCCTATTTGGTCTGTAATATTTTACTTTCAAACAATCCGTACACTATCTTCTCGCCTCCTGCCTTACCTGGGGCATGTAGGTCCACTTGTAAGGGTTTTGACTATTTTTCATATTCATATGCCATGTTTAATGATTCATTGGACGTTTTTCATTTGATAAACTGCTTGTGTTCATTTTCTTTCCTTTTGCATTTTTTGTTTAAGGATGGCTACCCCTTACGCGCACCCACACTCACCAATGCAGGTACCCATCCACTCCGGATTCCATGGGTGACTATTCTGCTGTATCTTTTAATAACTCTGAAGACCTGGTCAATCTAGCCGAGTACGAAGATGACGAAGGTTGTGAAGTACCCGGGGAACTAGCCAGACTTCTGCAACAAGAGGAAAGGGCCATCTTACCGCATGAAGAACCGTTGGAAACTGTCAACTTGGGAACCGAAGAGAACCGGAAGGAGGTGCAAGTGGGTGCCAACCTGGAACCAGAAGTCAAGGAACGCCTGGTACAGTTACTGAATGAGTATGTTGAAATCTTCGCTTGGTCCTATGAAGACATGCCGGGCCTAGACACAGACATCGTGGTTCACCGTCTCCCCACAAGAGAAGACTGTCCACCGATCAAGCAAAAAGTTCGCCGAATGAGGCCTGACATGTCCGAAAAAATCAAAGCAGAAGTAATGAAGCAGTTCAATGCTGGCTTTCTGGCTGTTACGTCCTATCCTCAATGGGTCGCTAACATTGTGCCAGTGCCTAAGAAGGATGGCAAAGTCAGAATGTGTGTGGACTACCGGGATTTGAATAGGGCCAGCCCTAAGGATGATTTCCCGCTACCTCATATTGACATCTTGATCGACAATACAGCTCAGCATAAGGTGTTTTCCTTCATGGACGGATTCTCGGGCTACAATCAAATCAAGATGGCTCCCGAGGATATGGAGAAAACAACTTTTGTCACACAATGGGGCACCTTCTGTTACAAAGTGATGTCGTTCGGGCTGAAGAACGCAGGGGCAACTTATCAACGCGCCATGGTAGCTTTATTTCATGACATGATACATCATGAGATTGAGGTTTACGTAGACGATATGATAGCTCGGTCACAAACAGAGGAAGAGCACCTTGAACATCTGGAGAAGCTGTTTGCCAGATTGAAAGAATACAAGCTCAGGCTGAATCCGAGTAAATGCACTTTTGGAGTTAGGTCTGGTAAACTCCTGGGATTCATTGTAAGCAACAAAGGCATTGAAGTCGATCCGGCAAAAGTAAAAGCAATACAAGAAATGCCTGCTCCCCGTACTGAAAAGGAAGTTAGAGGTTTCTTGGGGCGCATAAACTACATTGCCAGATTCATTTCGCATCTGACTTCTACCTGTGAGCCAATTTTCAAACTCTTGAAAAAAGATCAGGTAGTTGAATGGAACGACGACTGCCAAGCTGCTTTTGACAGAATCAAGGAGTATTTGCTAGAACCTCCCATTCTGATGCCACCCGTCGAAGGAAGGCCATTGATCATGTATTTGACCGTCTTGGATAACTCAATGGGGTGTGTTTTGGGCCAGCATGACGAGTCTGGTCGAAAAGAGCATGCTATTTATTACCTTAGCAAAAAGTTTACCGACTGTGAGACTCGCTACTCACTGCTCGAGAAAACTTGCTGCGCTTTGGTATGGGCTGCTCGCCGACTAAGACAGTATATGCTGACTCATACTACCTTGTTGATATCCAAAATGGATCCTATCAAATATATCTTCGAGAAGCCCGCTTTATCTGGAAGGATAGCTAGATGGCAAATGATCTTAACTGAGTATGACATCCAGTACACCACCCAAAAAGCTATAAAAGGGAGTGTACTAGCTGACCATCTGGCTCATCAGGCTATTGAAGATTATCAACCCATGAGATTTGACTTCCCAGATGAGGACATCATGAATTTGGACAGCATTGAAAGTGACGGATCGTATGACGGACCCGAAAAGGGATCCCGATGAACCCTGTACTTTGATGGTGCTTCAAATGCACTTGGAAACGGCATTGGCGCAGTACTCATTTCTCCGGAAGGATGCCACACTCCTTTCACGGCCCGACTTTGCTTCAGCTGCACAAACAATATGGCTGAGTATGAAGCCTGCATCTTTGGTCTCAAGGCTGCTATAGACTTGGGGGTCAAATCTTTGATCGTATTCGGGGACTCGGCTTTGGTCATCAGCCAGATCAAAGGAGATTGGGATACCAAGCATCCTAATCTTATCCCATACAAAGAACATGTCCTGACATTGCTGCCGCACTTCGAGCAAATTACTTTCGAGCATTTCCCGCGAGAAGAGAATCAGCTAGCCGATGCTCTGGCCACAATGTCCTCCATGTTTAAACTCAACTGGGATAACGAGGCTCCCCAAATCACCATCGAGCGAATGGATGAACCCGCGCATTGTCACGAGATTAATACCGAAGAAGTAGTGGAACAACCTTGGTTCCATGAAATCAAAAGGTATCTCGAGACCCAAAATTATCCTGAAGGAGCTTCCGTGAATGACAAGAAGTTCTTAAGGAAATTCGCTGCTAAGTTCTTCCTGAGCAACGGCATCCTTTACAAACGAAGCCATGATTGTGTATTACTCCGATGTGTGGATAAGGCTGAAGCAGAGTTGATCATGACTGATATGCACAGCGGCCCATTTGGCACTCACTTGAGCGGGCATACAATGGCTAAGAAGATCCTAAGGGCAGGCTATTACTGGTCTACCATGGAGACTGATTGCCATCAACATTCCCGTACTTGTCACAAGTGTCAAGTCTATGCTGACAAAGTTCATATCCCTCCGGTTCCCCTCAACGTCCTGACTGCTCCATGGCCCTTTGCAATGTGGGGCATTGATATGATTGGAGAGATCAAGCCCACGGCTTCCAACGGACATCGCTTCATCCTGGTTGCCATTGACTACTTCACTAAATGGGTCGAAGCAGCTTCCTTCGCCTCCGTCACCAAAAATGTGGTTGCCCGCTTTATCAAACATAATCTCATATGTCGGTATGGTGTTCCCGACAGGATCATCACAGACAATGGTACAAATCTGAATAATACAATGATCACTGCATTATGCGAACAGTTCAAGATTTATCATCACAATTCATCTCCATATCGGCCGAAGATGAACGGTGTTGTTGAAGCTGCAAACAAAAACATTAAAAAGATTATTTAGAAAATGACGGTCACTTACAAAGACTGGCATGAGATGTTGCCGTTTGCGCTGCATGGATACCGTACGACGACACGTACTTCAACTGGGGCAACCCCATTTTCTTTGGTTTATGGCATGGAAGCTGTCTTGCCTATGGAAGTCCAGATTCCTTCTCTAAGGATTATGAAGGATGCAGGTTTGAATGAGGATGATTGGATGCAGACCCGACTTGATCAACTCAATCTGATCGACGAAAAGCGACTTGCTGCTATATGCCATGGTCAGACGTATCAAAAACGGATGATCAAGGCTTTCAACAAGAAAGTTAGGCGTCAAGTGTATCAAGTCGGAGATCTAGTAGTCAAGCGGATTATCTTACCGCAAAGTGATCCCAGGGGCAAATGGACTCCTACATATGAAGGACCATTTGTGATCAAGAGCATATTTTCGGGTGGTGCAATGATTCTGACCACCATGGACGGCGACGATTTGCCACACCCTGCGAACGCAGACATAGTCAAAAGATACTACGCATAAAGTAACCCGACAAGTCGAAAACCCGAAAGGGCGGCTTGGGCAAAAATGGGCATCCCGGTGAACCGAAAACCCGAAAGGGCGGTTCAGGCAAAAATTAGGGATAAAAACAAAAAAAATCTGTACACCCGGCAAGTCGAAAACCCGAAAGGGCGGCTTGGGCAAAAAGGGGTTTCCCGGTGAGTCGAAAACCCGAAAGGGCGATTCAGGCAAAAGTTAGGGAATTAGAGCGTATGACTATGTCTCGTCGGATCACTTCAAAGACGATCTCTTCATCAACCGGTTCCAGGTTTCTGATCAATCCAGCCATCGTCAAATGAAGCATTGAATGGACAGATGTTCAGAGTTGTGAAAGCTACAGCAGAATGGAATCCCATGGAATTATTTCACATAGCCATCTTTATTTTTGTATAAAATCTTTCAATATTACGGCAAAATTCTCTTACTAGGATGATTGTCTCCTTTGTACAAATATACCCAAAGAAAATCAATACAAATACTCTTCCCAAAAATTTGTGTCATTTCCCTTTTCTTTTTCTCTTGCACTATTTGTTTTATTTTGAGAAACGTCCAATGTTTTGTTAAATAGGCATATGCATTTGAAACATAATCACTTCCTCAGTACACCTAAGAAAAAGGATTAATGATAGGATGAAGGTGCAGATGGATATCTTGGCACCCTTTCGAAAGAAACCGACAAGAGATTTGGAATCCATAATCCCTGGCAAACCCTGAGGTTTATCTCCAGCAGATTCTCAAAACTTATCCCCGGTAAGGTCCCGAAGGATATCTCCCCGCAGAGCACGGACGTCCCTCCCGAGTTTTATTCAAAGTTATTCCACGCAGAGGCTTATAACTGGGTTATCCTCAGCTAACAACCAGGGGAGATCGCGCTCGCCGAAGTTCTTCCCTTCCCCAGTGGAATTCCTCAAAATTCCCGAGTTGTGTTCGTCAAAATTCCCCAACAATAACTTATTAATACAATCCCCGGAGGAGTTTATCTTTGCAAAATCCCCAGCCAGAGAATCTTCCAGAAATCATTTTCCCTCAGGGTTTGAGCTTCAGTATCCCCAGCAGATCAAGAGCTTCAAGTGGACAATCCCCAGCAGAGTCAGACTTTTAAACCTTCTCCCCACAGAGTTTTTGGGAAGAAAAACCTTGAGTTCCCCAGTGAAATCTCCAGAGATACTTCCCTCCAAGCTGAAGATTCTCAATCCGGCCTCCCCAGCTTTAAGTCTACTAGTTTGGTACTCCCCAGTAGAAGACTTCAGAAGTTCCCCAGAAGATTGGTATACAACCCAAGCTCCAGGTTCCCCAGTAATGACCCAGGATTTATTTTCCCCGACAGCAATCAAAATTCTTCTATCTTCCGCTAGCCCGGATTCATCCGTCCTATGCAAGACAGCTCTCCAACTTACATACGCATCCATTTACATTCATAACGCCATAATACACATTATGTCATGCATCATAGCATTGCATACAACTAACTCTTTGCCTTTTCAGGTAAGATCAGTCGACAGACTAAAACCATTCAAATCTCAAGATTTCTGAAAACAGTTCACGGGTTCTCCAAGTAAACGGATGTTAACCTATCACTTGTTCAGATTCTTCTCCAGACTTCTGGAAACAGTTTATGGATTCTTCCCAAGTAACGGATGTTAATCTATCAACTTGTTCAGATGCAACTTTTTGAAGACAGTTTACGGAAGCTTCCCAACAACGGATGCTGCTCTATTGCTGATTCAATCTCAAGATTTCTGAAAACAGTTCACGGGTTCTCCAAGTAAACGGATGTTAACCTATCACTTGTTCAGATTCTTCTCAAGACTTCTGGAAACAGTTTATGGATTCTTCCCAAGTAACGGATGTTAATCTATCAACTTGTTCAGATGCAACTTTTTAAAGACAGTTTACGGAAGCTTCCCAACAACGGATGCTGCTCTATTGCTGATTCAATCTCAAGATTTCTGAAAACAGTTCACGGGTTCTCCAAGTAAACGGATGTTAACCTATCACTCGTTCAGATTCTTCTCAAGACTTCTGGAAACAGTTTATGGATTCTTCCCAACTAACGGATGTTAATCTATCAACTTGTTCAGATGCAACTTCCTGAAAACAGCTTGCAGGTTCCTCCCAACAACGGATGTCAACCTATTGCTTGTTCAGACCCCCAATTCAGAAATGGTCCAAAGCTTGGACACTTTCCTGATATTCCCTTCCAGATGGCATCTCTAAGCCCATCCCCGACAAATTTCTGTCACTCTCCCAGATGGCATCGTTAAGCCCATCTCCAAATGGCATCTCTAAGCCCATTCCTGCATCCAGTGCTTCGATGAGTGCAAGTTTCCGGGCACTCTAGTGTCCAATCTCCTTTTACCCTCGAGTCACGAAAGGCAAGCTTGCCAATCTAACTCTTCAGGTCCAAGAAGATTGAACAGGGGCAACTGTTGTACCCCAAAATTTTCCCTCCCATTTCTCATTGATTTCTCACCACAAAGCCTTTGAAGCTCAAGACTCAGTTAGGGTTTCATCTGCTCAAGACCTCTCCTTGCACTGTGAACTCAAAATTAGGGTTTGTGTTTGCACAAAGAGATTTTGACCTAAAATGCCTAAGAGAACTTTCATGCTTCATGTTGGACTCCCAAGATTATCCATACCAAGTTTCAAGCCTTGATTCCAAGTTTTGCCCAGTCAATTGGACAGTTGACCTAGAAATCAACTGTATTGGGGAAAAAGTCAACTGTGGTCAATTGACAGTCAAATCTCATGAAATTTGATCCACATCAACATTATGAACTCATATGAACCATTTGATCAAGTTTGGATCACAATTCCACAAGAAATTTGATCAGATCACCAAAAGGGCAAAATGGTCATTTTTAGGGTTTTGACTGCACAGAGGAAATTTTTGACTGTTTGACCTAGAAAATGGCAAACCAAGGTCACACATGGACTCAAGGACCCCATGGAATTATCTTGACCTAATCAACAAACTCAAAAGATCCCAAGTACACAAGATTGACAGTTGAATTTCTCAGTCAATTGATCAATTTTTGCTGTATACTGAAAAGTCAAACTTTGACTTTTTGGTCAAAATCAAGAGTCAAGATTCATTTTTCATCAAAACATGCCAAATCATGAAACTTGTTCACCAAGAAATCACAAATTGCAAATTAGGGTTTGAAAATGGAATTTTTCATAACTTAGAATTTTTCTAAGTTATGAAAAACCCTAATTTTTTCCCAACTTTGCCCCATCTTTTCACCAAGATCCATTTGGATTCAAACAAAAGTCAAAACATGAAAGTTGTAGCTTTTTGCATAATCTACAACTTTGATTCACAAAGTTTTCTCATTTGAAGCTTGTATCTCAAGTTACAATTTTTTGAATAAGGGCACTAAACCATTTTTAACTTAGTGAAATTTTAACCTAGTTTGACAAGGTTTTCTACCCCACTTCAAGGCCACTTTTCATACCCTTACACTTGGAATTTTAATTTGCACTTCAAAGATGGATTGTAGTACACATTCCAAGCTTTCCAAAATGTCCAAGAACTCATCAAACAACCTCATAACTTGAGAGATTCGAATTTCACAAGTTGGCAAAAATTCACTTTTGTTCTTCATCAAAACATGTTCATAAACTTGCAAATCTGAACTTAGCTTGCTTTATGCTTGATTACAGGTCCTTGAACCATTTCATACTCAATAATTTAATGCATGTTCAATGTGTTAAAGTGTTGTTCTTTGAGTGCAAGCATTGTATGCAAGATTAATCCTAAACTAGATAAAGTGAACTTTCCATTTTTGAAAAGATTAGCTTTATGTCAAATTAGAAATCCAACAAGTACATGAAAGATCTGCTTGGCACAAGATTATGTGCATAACACACTGATCAAGAGATGTTTATGCAGCACATTAGGGGGTCCTCTACTGACCTAGAAAGCCAACTTGCTTTTGCTTGCTTCAAGTTGAAGAAAGGTCCATAACTTATGCCATCTCTCATCTCAGCTTAAGGACACAACACAAAAGCTATCAAACACATTCCATAGACCATATCCAAGCTAACACACGAGTCCTTGCCCTCCAAAACACCCTCCATCTCAGAATCATCCTCAAACTGCAAAAACAGAGTTGCCTCTGCAGTTTGAGTGCAAACTCCCATTTCCTTCGAGCATTCTCACCAAAATCAATTCATACACCTTCCTTACAACATATGCAAACTAACCATGGCCTAAAACCTGACCTGTAATCATTCTAACAGTTTCCACCATTTTTAATTTTTCCTTTTACAGTTGAAGTTCTACAGCATGATACAAGAAGGTTCAAGACAAAGTAAGCATTGGAAAAGCACCCCTGGACCTCAAGGAAGCTGTTCCAATCATCACCTTGCACTGAAAGTTCCTCATTCTCCAGATAGAAGTTCAACTGAATAGGTAAAAGTTTGAATTCGTATCTCTCTTATTATGCATCTTTAGTCTTAAGTTTGTGAAGAAACAAGGTCCTACTCATAGCCCTGAACATGTATATAGCTTTACATTTCATTTCTTTTGCCTGAGTAGAGAGAATTTGGAGTTTGAAAATGGTAGAAAAATTAGGTTAGGATTTGGGGGAGGAGAAATTCTCCCTCGTCTTAGAGAGTTAGGTCAAGTTCCATACATGGTTGGAACCGTCTCTTCATGCTGAACATTTCTTGTGTTATGAGTTTTTGCTGAAAAGCCAGGAATCAGGAGTTAGACATTGAAGAACAGGGGCGCGCGTTTTTCAAATGTTTATGCTGGAGGTTGAAGACAATGATCATTGGGCTGGGCTTGTCTTGTGCTTTTCTGTTCACACCCCATAATTACTCATGAACCCCCCAAGCCCATTTGCTTCGTTTTTGACTCTTTTTGACTTTTTCTTTTTTGGTTGACTTTGTTTATTTTTTCTCATGACATTAAAAAATTAAAAATATTTTTTCCATCATTTTTTGTATTTATTGCATATTTATTTGTTTATTACCCTTATTTATACATAACTACATATATATATATATATTATTATCTAGAAAAAAATAGAAAAAAATATGTAAAAGCACTTCTATTTTTATTTTTATTTTATATTATCCTCTGAAAATATTTCACATAAAAAATACTATTTTCAAAAAAAATTAATTATTATTATTATTTGTATATAATACATATTTAAGATAATATAAATATACATATATATATATTAATATACTTAGAGTAAAAATACCAAAATGTATATATTTTATTATTTTTAAATATTTGATACAAAAATATTTTTTCATAATATACTTCATTTTATTCTTATTTTTGTAAATAATAAATAAATGTTTATATTAAGTCAATTGATATCCATTTTGATTAAAATTAGGGTTTTTCGCCCTAAATATGAAAATACTCAAAAATAATACCTTTTTATTTTCTTATTTTGTTTTACATAAACAACATTTTTTCATACATATAAAAACTTTCTTTTTTGCATTTTTGCATATTTATTTAATTTCTATTTAATTATGCAATTTATTTACCTTGCAAATATTCAAAATGATGTAATAATTTAGATTTAAATTCTTGTCTAAATATTCCCCATTTGTAAATTTGTACCCCCTCCCTATATTATTGTGTTGTAATAGCGTAGGAATTTAAAATTCGCACTTTATACGCTTTCTAATTACGCCATGTTAGAATTAGGGTTTGCATGCGAAAAAACGATAAAAAATAGTTTGACCTAATACAAGATGAATGAGCATGAAAATAAACAACACATCTCACACTTGCACCCCTAGGGTATTCCACTTTGTTGCCTTCAAATAATTGGGCCATATTGTATGTTGAAATTCTTTGGGCAAAGCAAACAATTTGAATGATCATAGTCCCTCGATAAAACTTTTCAAAATAAACAAAAACAAATGATCAAGTCCCTTAAAGAAATTGCCCAAAGATATTTAAACGCCGTTGCAATTATGGTCCAAACGATGACCCGCGCCTGTCCCTTTTCATCTCCTAAGACAAGATTGTCCACCAAATGCAATGGTGGAACAAAATTGTCAAAAGGTTTAAAACATAACAAAAATCTTTGAGGAAACTTTTAGGGTAGATAAACTCTTAAGTACTTGTCAATTTGCAAAGAAAACACTTGCCTAATTTCAAAACCCACTTCACAAACACTTTCAAAATCAACTTTCCAAAACCCTTGAAACATCTTTTTAAAGATAAAACACCTTTTGTAAAACATTCGAGTAAAGAATTGTTACAAGGTTAGCCTAATACAAGGCATCTTTTCAAAACATTTTCAAAACCACACACCAAGCACCATTTCAAACAATTGAAAACCAAGGCAAGTTGATCTAAGCAAGTACCTAAGAGCCCATGGATAACCATGGATAGAAGGGGTGCTAATACCTTCCCCTTCTATAATCTACTCCCCGAACCCAAGAAAAATCTCAAAGGTTTTTGCTGTGCTTTTTAAACCTTTCCTTAGGATAAAATAAAAAGTCGGTGGCGACTCTTGCTCAACCGAAACATTTGCGAGAACAAACGCAAAACCTCAAGTCAGTTCTCCCACCGTATCACAATGAACACTTGAATACCAAGTGAAGGAATATTGATTGTCCCTTGAATAATCTTTATAATTTCTTGAGAATTGGATGGAGATGACATAGAAATAAACACATGAGCTATACTTGAGTCAACTTTAAAATCATATACCAAATTTGAACTTTCATTTATCAAATGATGTTGAATGAAGCTTGACATGAACATGACCTAAGATTATAGGTCATGCCTTTAAGTAAAAGCTCTTGTGGACCACTTGTTAACCAAAATATTGACATTGGGAACCAAAACCCTAATTTAGAAACCAAGCTTGATCCTTTGATGTCTTCAACCATAAACAAAATAACTTTGAATCTCCTATCATTTTTCACCATTGAATAAGATCTTCTTAGGCATTAGACACTATAATTTTTATCCTTTAATTGCAAGTTCCTACCTTGTACAGTAAGAAAAGAAAGCAACACATATTTGTGTATTTTGAATAAGGTTAACAAAGTTAAAATGTAAACAAACATATATGCAAAAAGAAACACAAAGGGTGCTTTGTGATCTCCCATAAAGGTTAAATCAAAGGGGTAAAGGTTAGGAAGATGTCATGGTTTTGATCTTTGGTTAGATGTAAATGATATGATAGGTGGAATCTTAGGGGTAAAAATTAGAGTATGACTGACAGGCATCAAGGATATGAACACAAAGGATATAGACATAGATGATGGACACTGGCGCGAAGTCGTTTACCCCTTCTACGATCATCACGAGACCTTCGACCTCCACAAACTTTTCATTACGGATCTGAAACTGTTTGTAGCTTCTTTTTCTCATTCATGTGTTGCTTCTATCGATAGCGACAATGTTGTTTGGATATAAAAAGAAAAGGACCAAAATTTCTTGTTTGGATCTGAAACTTTTTTTTATTCTTCCTGAAAGAAAACACGTGAAAGGGAGGAATGAAGAAGATGGTGGGTGAAGAGAAGAAAGGAAATCAGCGGCTAGATTTTTTGGTGAGGGAAAAATGATGTTCCATTTTCTTCTATTTTATTGAAGAAGGAGGCACTCTCCTCTCTTTTCTCTCCAAAGAATGCACCATTTTCTGTCTTTCTCCTATGTAATGAGTGCCTTTAATTTTTTACAATCTTACCACATTGATAAGTGCAAAAGTGTAGTTATTTTGTATATACTTTTTGTTGCACTTATCAACTCTTGATTATTAATATCAGTTGAATAACCTAACTTTGTATATAAATACGTTTAGTTTGTGTATAATGCATTTTCATGCATAAAGTGTATCATTTGATAGTTTTCCATTCATTTTATAGGTATTGATGCATATTTGGAGCATGAGCAATAAAGTGTCGAAGACACGGCTTCAAACGCGTGATTTTGAGCAACTCGTCAATGAATAAGGCTCAAAATGAAAGATTAATAAATTATCAATTTGGTTTATATTTTGTCATTTTTAGAAGGAGCGTTGAATAAGCTTTCCAACACTTCGAACCGGGTGCAAATCGGAGTTACGGTTCAAAAGTTATGGCTGAAATAATGCAGGATGTTGTGCTAAATTTTCAACTTACTGTCATCTTTCTCCGGGAAAAAATTTTGGTCGCCGGGCGAGGCTAGGCGAGTTGTAGCATGGGAAAAATGTTGTTTTTGGTCGTTGGGCGACGCTTTTTGGTCGTCGGGCGATCCTGGACAGTCAGAAATGCATATTTAGGTGTAAAAACATATTTTTTGGGTATGGTTTTGGGTATTTTTGATCCCAACTCTATCAACCTTCATTTTTAGATAATATTAGCTTAGAAAATAACATTGAAGCTTGCATACGGATGATCTGGAGTTGATTGCTCATCAATCTGCGCTGACAAACTGGGAGATTTGTGGTTTATTTCTCTTCCTCTTTGTGTATTCTTTATGTGTTGAGTTTGTACATGTATTTACTCTGAACTAATGTATATTTGTCTCCCATGGCGTTATATAAAACTTGCTTTATAAATCTTTGTCGATTGTTGTCCTGGATTTTTGCTCTGTGTTATAGATTTGAGTTGTTATAGACATATATTGCTTAGATTCTTATCTAGGATGATTATCTGTTAGTTTTTGAACTCTAGAGATAGATTTAGAGCTGACATCTACTTGGGTATTAGAGCTTAATGCTTATGTGTGGTTGTGTTGTGCTGAGAGATCGTCAGTGCGATGACATAGTTATCTTCTGTGTTGTTGAGGAGGTAGAGAGATCATTTCCTTGGTGATACAGTCGGTCTCTTAATTTGAGTTAGAAATGACTTAGGTTGTGAGTGATACGTGGTGACATTGATGAGTATTGTTAGGTTGAATGTAACTGATCGGTAGATTTAAGTCTGTGATGAGTAGATTATATGTAGGCTTGATAAGTTCTTCCTTAGTTTTTACGTTTGTTTACATTTATTTTATGTTGATAACATTTTCTTTACAAACCCATTTATCCCCAAACTCATAAACGCGAGAATTTGTCGAACGACAATTCAATAACCAATCTTTGTGGACACGATAAATTCTCGGATAAATATTTCCAAAACTTTTGTTCCTTGCCGCTACACCGCTCCAACAAAATGGCGCTGTTTCCGGGGATTGGTTCTATTTTTTTTCGCGTTGTGATAATTCTTTTGTTTTTGAGTTTTGTAATTAATGTATATGTTGTATAGAAATTATACATTAACTTGTATATGATACTTGTGCATATATATGTGTTTTTCTTTATTTTCACGTATTGTTGTAAATTGTCTCGTATTTGTAACGTTTGTTGTATGGATGTTAGGAAACTTTCTTTAGTGTTGCATGGTGTGACCATACCATGGCATGACAAGGGGGGATACTAGCTCGCACAATAAAGGCGTCGAGCTTATGACGTAAAACAAGCATGTTTGTTTGTATTCATTTTTGTTATATGTTGACTTGTGTTTTAACAAGTTGACCTCGGATTAGCTTTTAAATTCTCAAATTTTCAATTTTCAACTTGTTAATTCATTTCACCCTGTTTTCATATTGTTATTTGTATTTTGTTTGTTATGTCAATTTGTGTTTTCCGAAAGCTTGTCATGTTTAGCTTGAGGAGTTTTGCTCGTTGTATATATTGTAAATTTTGTACATTAAAATTTTGTAGGAGTATTATTTTTCTAATTCTTTTGTTGTTGTATGGACTTAAGTTTTGGTCCGGTAACTTTTAGAATATTGACGTAATTTGTCGAGTTTGATCATTTCGACTTGCGAATGCATGGTAATGATTTTGTTAAAGTTTTGTACACGTTCGAGGTATGTGTTTACTACTTTCTATACTTTAGCATATTCATGATACTTAGACTTTTTTTACAATTTTTATGCCATTCATTCTTTTGTATACTTATTCATTTGTGAATCACTTTAGTTCCTACCCTTTTTGTGAGATAGCTTTCCATTGTTCACATATGCTGAAGACCACAATTCTTGTTTTAATTGGATTTTATTATGCTTAATATTTTGTTTGTGTTGATTGTATGAAAGCTTGAACATGATCAAGGCATTTTTTGTTTCATTTTGAGCACAACTACCTTGGCCAAATAAGTCAATTCACCTTGTGAGTGTGTGATCATTAGTAACCCCTTTGAGCTTTTTGTCAATATCCATGTTGTATTTGCTAAATACTTGTCTATGAGTGTTTAGTTTCCATTTTTGCATGGATGTTAATTTGTTGTCTTCTTGAACCCTCAACCATTATTTTGGTTTAAATTTTTACCTTGCCTTAGAAATTAGGGAGTATTCACTTTAATGTATGATCGAATTCAAGTTGGGGATAAAAATGATTGTGTATTTATTGGTTTATTGCTATGAGGTTGAAAAGAAATGAAAAAAAATGATAGAAAAAGAAAGGAAAAAAATAGAAAAACTTTGAAAAAGAAAAACAAAAAACAGTATGGAATAATTTTGTGTTAATAAGTGATGTGTGTTGGTGTGAAACTTGTGATGAAGAAGAATTTTGATTGAAATTCTATTGTTTGAAACTTTGTGGAAGTAATTACTCCCTTAGGTTTAGGCAAGTTTTGTTTCGATTAGCTTTAGGACTTATCACTTGTTTATTAACCAAGCCACATTACAACCTTGAAAATTCCTTGAGATTCTTGCTTTTATATTTTCAATGTAAATTTTTGGATTAATGCATAATTTAGTCTATTATTTGCAAGATTGTTGGATGGGTAAAAATACCCCATTTTTGTGTGTTTTTCATCTACCGATGATTATGTTTTTTAGGTGTGATTCATTTGTGACCAAGTATTGTTTTAGAATGTTTGGCATATTCTTTGTGAAATTCTGGCAACAGATACTTAATGTCACAGTGAATGTTATGACACTGTATCTGACAAACTTGTACACACTCCAAATAGTAATTTAAAAAAAACAGTAAAGAACACAATCAATTGTTAACCCAGTTCAGTGTGT
Source organism: Vicia faba (assembly GCA_948472305.1). Taxonomy (NCBI): domain Eukaryota; kingdom Viridiplantae; phylum Streptophyta; class Magnoliopsida; order Fabales; family Fabaceae; genus Vicia; species Vicia faba. The sequence goes on along the minus strand of OX451736.1, from coordinate 1,762,900,629 downwards.
AACAACACCTACTCTGGGGGCTACCAAGCCAGGGAGGAAATTCACTATAAGAGGTGTTAATTTAGGAATAAACCAACCAGTTTATCTCCTTCACTTAAGACCTACCCAATGCAACTTCAATCTAAGTCCTACTTAAACCTGAGTTCCTACTCACTCCCCCTCAATCATAGCAGTGATACTAATCTATTGATTAATGAGATTATGAAGACATTCTTCAATACACACACTTGATTTTGCTTCAAAGCTTTAATCAAGAGACACAAACACTCGTGCTTCAAAGCTTTCAGTGATAAACAACCCTTACAATCAAATCCTACTCCAAGTCACTTATCAAAATGATAATTGCTTGGCTCACAGTAGTTACAACTATACAATGCCTTATTGATCTTCTGTCAAAAGTACTTCAGTCCATTAGGCTTCGTGAGAAATATATAAGCAGACTATTCCTCTTTTAGGGCTTCCATAAAAATAGCTAGGGTTAACTAAAGTTAACCTAAAGACTTGGTCTAGGGATTTTTCATAACAAATTAGAGTTAAGCAAGGTTAACCTAATGTCCATGTGAGCAGCTGATCTGGACAATAATTCTTCAACTCAGAGTAGCACACCAGTTTCTTGAAAATTCTCAGGAATAATAAATCTGCACAACAACTAGATTAGTACAGGATGTCTTAATATTGGTTATGACATCATGTATCTTGCTCACTGATTTTGGTAGAATTCAGTACATATGATCATAGCTTAATGATCATGATAATCACTCATACTGAGTAGTTCCTGTAGAACATTCCTTCTGCAGAATGTACCTTTATCCCAGAATGTTATGACATCAGTCATAACATTCGCAAATCTGGTTTTACCAAAAAAAATGCCAACAAACAAACACTTACAAACTCCCCCTTTGGCAAATTTTTGGCTAAAACCCCTAAACAATCAGAGATTAGAGTGCAGCAGAATTTTTTAATAACAGCTACCAATATCTAATTCTACCAAAATTACCACAATTTCTTCTCCCCCTTTTTAGCCATAAAGAGGCCAAAGGTACTAGTACTTTAAGTTATACAGTCATCCAAAAGGAAATTCAAAAAAAATAAACAGAGAGAAGGTATTATTTAGCAGCAACAAGTTCCAGCACCAATCTTTTCATCAATCACAGACCTTCAGGTACTGTTATCCCCTGAGGAAGCACTATTTTCAGCAGCATCATGTTGTTCTTCATCAGCATCCTCTTCCCTCATTTGTTCGTCATTCTCCTCCTGTTCCAGACTAGCAATCAGCTCTTCAAGAGTCCTTTTTCTTGCATCAAGCTCTCTGCAGGTTTCTTTTAGAATAGCTATAACATCAGTTTTCTTGGAATGAGCTTTGACATTTGATGTCTCAGCAGATGTCGTGACAATTTCTGGGACATGTGTTCCCTGAAACAGCTTATAGTGAAAACCAAGTGCATGGGCTCTTTTGCACACAGAGTCTTTTTCAACCAGGATATCAGGATACTGATCAATGATTATACCACACAGGAGAGAAGGAAAAGCAATAGGGCCTTTAATAGAACAGCTCTCAGCATGTTTCAATGTTTGATCAAAGATGTAGTTGCCATAATCAAAGTTTGTTCTGGTTCCAACAGCATAGATAAATCTTCCCAAACCTGTGGAAATGGTGGATTTGTGGTTGGTGGGAACCCAGTTAGCTGCACCAATTTTGTGCAGTATGGCAAACTTCATACTCAGCTTGCTTGCAGTTAGCTTCCCTTTCAAGGGCCAGTGCTTGACTTGCTTGGCAGTGATGGTTTGACAAACCTGGTTGTCAGTAACTTCAAGCTCAGGTTGAGCATCATCAGGCCTCCCTAGGTATTTGTTTATTACAGTAGGAGAGAAATTTATCTTCCTTCCTCTCACATAAACACTCTTAAAATCAGCTGACTTTCCATCAGCACAACCACCAGACAAATTTACTATGAATTCTTTGACAAGAATCTCATAGCAGTTGGAAAACTTGACCACTGTTTTCATCAGGCCAGCAGCTTTGATTAGATCCATGACTTCCTTACACTCAATAGCACTTCTGCTCAGCTCCCTCTCCAAGGAAATCCTTTTCAGAAACACATGCTTCCACCTGCTTGCATTTTTTGGATGGTGAAAGGAGATGTTGTCAATGGAAACTTCAGGAACCTTAGGCAGTTTGCTAGAAGAGGGTTTCTTCCTGAGAGGAATGTCTGGAACATTGCTCTTAACATCAAAATCAAAGTCTGATTCCTCATCAGATTCAGAGGGTTCAGCAGCCTTTCTTTTCTTGGCTATAGGTTGTCTCAAGGGTTTTGAGAGACTACCAACAAATACCCTAGCTTTTACCTTACCCTTCCCTTTTGAAGTTACAGCCTTCTCAGCCTTGTTCTCAGGCCTCGTCTTCTCATGAACAACTTCAGTAGCCTTCTCTTTGGAGGGGCTTTGGGCAGCATTCTGCTTCTCTTTTCTACTCATCATCCTTCTAGCTATGTTAGGGTTGATATTGGAAATTAAATCATTGTCAGAGAATTCTTCATCAACATCAATGACAGGAGGTTCAACAGCCTTGTCAGTAGGGGTCTGGTGACCATCAGGTTTTTCTGGAGATTTCCCAATGTTGTTATCAGGTGTCTCAACATTCTGAGTGACATCTGGATCCCTTTCTACATTAGGGCTAGCATTTTATTGGTTCAATGGTACGGATATGCCAGGAACAGAGTGATTCTCATTAAGAATCCTAGTGACTAGTCTGGCAATAGCTTGATGCACATAAGTAGAACCTTCCCTATTAGCTATCTCTGGAGGAACAGAAGATGATGGTTGAGAAGATTTACCAGATGGAGAAGCTTGTGATCTTCTTGCATGTCTGGTTCGGAGCTTCTTGACCTTAGTAGGATCAACTGCCATTTCACGAAGTGGAGTCATCTCAAGAACATCAGCATCCATGCAGTTTACGATTGCCCTAGGTTCGGTGTCAGAGGGTGAGGAAGATGCAGTTTCCTTTGATGAAGATGATGACACAGATTGTTGAGACATCTTGAGAGATTGAGAAAACAAGTGACAGCGTGTGTGAAATCTTCTTTTGAGGGAATGGAGAATGTTGCAGAAAAAAGAGAAGAGGGAGATATAAGTATGTCTATTCCACTTCTTAAAATTTTGGAAAGAAAGAGGGAAACAAATGATTAGCCCAATCAGAATAGACTTGACTAAAATATCTCTTTCATCCCTTGTTTTAAGCAAAATTAATTGCTACATCTCTTCATATTGGCAAATACCCAGCTTGCCCCTTAAATTTTCAAACTGACTAGCATCAAGTGCCTTGGTAAAAATGTCAGTCAGTTGTAGTTCAGTGGCAACATGTTCCAGCTTAATCACCTTTTCCTCCACAAGATCTCTGATGAAGTGATGTCTAATGTCAATATGCTTAGTCCTGCTGTGCTGTATAGGATTCTTGGAAATGTTAATAGTACTCATATTGTCACAGTACAATGTCATGACATCTTGTGTGACATTATACTCAGTCAGCATCTGTTTCATCCAGATCATTTGAGAACAGCTGCTACCAGCTGCTATGTATTCAGCTTCAGCAGTAGATAGAGACACACAATTTTGTTTCTTGCTGAACCAGGAGACAAGATTATTTCCCAAAAAGAAGCATCCTCCAGAGGTGCTCTTTCTATCATCAGCACTACCAGCCCAATCAGCATCACAGTAACCAGACATAATTGGTTCACATCCATGAGAGTACAGCATGCCATAATTGTAAGTTCCACTCACATACTTCAGAATTCTTTTCACCTGGTTGATGTGACTTACTTTGGGTTCAGCCTGGTATCTTGCACATACTCCAACTGCAAAAGCAATGTCAGGTCTGCTGGCTGTTAAGTATAGCAGACTTCCTATCATGCTTCTGTACAAGCTTTGATCCACATTTGCCCCACTTGTGTCTTTGGACAACTTTAAATGAGTAGGTGCAGGAGTCCTTTTGTGACTGGCATTCTCCATTCCAAACTTCTTGACAATATTCTTTGCATACTTGCTTTGAGACAGAAAAATTGAGTCTTCCATCTGTATGACTTGCAATCCAAGAAAGTAGGCCAATTCTCCCATGAGGCTCATTTCAAATTCAGCTTGCATCTGGTTAGCAAAATGTTTAACCATTTTATCTGACATTCCTCCAAACACTATGTCATCAACATAAATTTGAGCTACCATTATATTTCCTCCTTCATTTTTGACAAAAAGAGTTTTATCCAAACCTCCTTTCCTGTATCCTTTGTCAGTGAGGAACTTTGTCAACCTGTCATACCAAGCTCTAGGTGCTTGTTTCAGACCATATAAAGATTTCCTCAATTTGTAGACATGATCAGGACAGTTTGGATCCACAAATCCTTTAGGCTGTTCCACATATACTTCCTCATTTAAGTACCCATTTAAGAAGGCACTCTTCACATCCATCTGAAATAGCTTGAACTTAAGGAGACAAGCAACTCCTAATAGAAGTCTGATTGATTCCAGTCTGGCTACAGGAGCAAAAGTCTCATCAAAATCAACCCCTTCAACTTGAGTGTATCCTTGAGCAACAAGCCTTGCCTTATTCCCGGTGACAACTCCTTCAGCATCTGATTTATTCTTGTAGATCCACTTTGTGCCAATGATGTTTGTTCCTTTTGGTCTAGGAACTAACTCCCATACTTCATGTTGCTTGAATTGGTTCAATTCATCTTGCATTGCTCCAATCCAGTATTCATCAGTCAAAGCCTCTTTAACATTTTTTGGTTCAATCTTATACACAAAGCAAGAGTTTGTGATGATTTCTCTAGATCTTGTAATGACTCCACTGTTAGGATCTCCTATGATGAGTTCCTTAGGATGATCTTTCTGAATTCTGATGGAAGGATCTTTGTTAGCTTCCTTTGATCCAGACTCTGATGGAGTAGGATTAGGCACATCATCCTTTTTAGACACTTGAGTTGAAGTCTCAAAGAATGTATCAACATCATATGGGACATTTGTTTCCTCATGGTGATCATCAACTATGAAATTTATAGATTCCATCATAATTTTGGTCCTGGAATTGAATACCCTATATGCTCTGCTGTTGGTAGAGTATCCTAGGAATATTCCTTCATCACTTTTAGGGTCCATCTTTCTCCTTTGTTCACGATCTGTCAGAATATAGCATTTGCTCCCAAAGACATGGAAGTACTTCACTGTAGGCTTTCTTCCTTTCCATAGTTCATAAATGGTGGATGATGTTCCCTTTCTCAAGGTGACCCTGTTACGGACATAACAGGCTGTATTCATAGCTTCAGCCCAAAAATGAATAGGAAGCCTTTTGGCATGTATCATTGCTCTGGCATATTCCTGTATAGTTCTATTTTTTCTTTCCACAACTCCATTTTGTTGAGGAGTTATGGGTGAAGAGAACTCATGATTGATTCCTTCCGAGGAACAGAACTCATCAAACTTACTGTTTTCAAATTCCTTACCATGATCACTTATGATTCTGACAATGCATCCTTCTTTTTCTCTTTGAGTTCTTTTGCACAGTTCCTTAAATACATCAAATACATCAGACTTTTCCCTAATGAAGTTTATCCAGGTGAATCTGGAAAAATCATCCACAACAACATATGCATATCTCTTTCCACTAAGACTTTCCACCTGCATTGGACCCATCAGATCCATATGTAGAAGTTCTAGCACCTTAGAGGTGGTCAGATGTCTTGTCTTTGGATGTGACATTCTAGTTTGCTTTCCAACTTGACATTCACCACAGACTCTCCCTTCATCAATCTGAAGCCTTGGAATCCCTCTGACTGCCTCCATGGATATGATCTTTTTCATCCCTCTTAGATGTAAATGACCAAGTTTTTGGTGCCACAGTTTCACTTCCTTTTCTTCTTTGGCTATAGAGCATACAGAAGAGTAGTTAGTGTTCTCAGACTCCCATAAGTAACATTTGTCTTTTGATCTGACTCCTCTCATTACAACTTCTTGTTTTTCATTAGTTACAAGATATTCAGACTTGGTGAAGTTGACCTTGAATCCTAGATCACATAATTGACTGATACTTATGAGATTAGCAGTCAAACCATTTACCAGCAACACTTCATTTAGGTTTGGAACTCCAGGGCAGTCCAAGTTTCCAACTCCTTTGATTTCTCCTCTATCACCATCTCCAAAAGTGACATAACTAGTAGTATGAGGTTTAACATCATTCAGCAGATTCTTGATTCCAGTCATGTGTTTAGAGCATCCACTGTCAAAGTACCAGTCTTCCTTGGCAGAAACTCTAAGGGAGGTGTGAGCTATCAGGGCTGCAGACTTTTTCTTCCACTGTCGAGTATATGGTGCCTTGTTAGTCTTAGGTTTGACATATGGGGTCTGATTAGGATATCCATATAATCTGAAGCAGAATGGCTTTATGTGACCGAACCTTCCACAATGATGACATCTCCATCTTTGATACTTTTTCTTCATATTTATCTGTTCTTGATGTTGAGTGCTATGTTGTGACATCTGCTTTGACATTTGTTTATCAGGCCTGGTCTTCTTCTTGTCAACAACAGATTTCTTTGCAGCCATAAATCCTAGACCAAACATGTTTCCTGCATTTTGTCCAGCCTGAAGGATTTCTTCCAACTTGTCAGTTTCATTTGTCAACATCTTAACAGACTTAGTCATCTGATCAAGTTTGGAGTTCAGCATTTGAACTTCACCTTCGAGATGGCTTATAGTATCAGTGTCTGCCTTCTTCTCAGCCTCCAACTTCACTATGAGTTTTTTCTATTTCTCATTTTGATAACAGACTTCATCACTTCTGATACATAGCTTCTTGTAGGAGTCAGCAAGTTCTTTAAATGTCACTTCTTCATCACTAGAGTCACTATCAGAGTTACAAATACCAGATAGTGCAGTAACTAGTTTAGCAGATTCTTCTTCAGAGTTACTTTTTGAGTCACAATCAGACCAAGTAACAGACATTCCTTTCTTTTGTTTCTTAAGAAAGGTAGGACACTCAGCTCGAATGTGCCCATGTCCTTCACATCCATGGCATTGGATTCCTCTGCTTTGATTTCCCTTTTCTTCAGACTTAGTTCTTCTGCTGGAGTCATATGATCTGCTAATGTCAGAGGGAATGTTCTTGACATTTGACCTTGACTTTGGATCCATTCTCTTGATGAGTTTGTTGAACTGCCTTCCAAGCATAGCTATAGCTTCTGAAATATTCTCTTCATCACTCTCCTTGCTTTCATCTTCAGTATTGGATACAAGGGCTATGCTCTTGTTTTTCTTGTCAACATTGTCACTGATCCCCATCTCAAAAGTATGAAGTGACCCAATGAGTTCATCAACCTTCAAGTTGCAGATATCTTGAGCTTCCTCTATAGCAGTCACTTTCATTGCAAACCTTTTAGGCAAGGATCTGAGAATCTTTCTCACCAGCTTTTCTTCTGACATCTTTTCTCCCAATGCTCCTGAGGTGTTGGCAATTTCCAAGATGTTCATGTGAAACTCATGAATGGTCTCATCTTCCATCATCCTTAAGTTCTCAAATTTGGTAGTGAGCATCTGAAGTCTTGGCATTTTTACTTTGGATGTACCCTCATTGGTGGTTTTGAGAGTGTCCCAAACATCCTTGGCCAGTTCACATTGATGTACTAGTCTGAATATGTTTCTATTAATTCCATTGAACAAGGAATTTAATGATTTAGAGTTACCCAGGGCTAACTCATATTCTTCTTTGCTCCATTATTCCTCAGGTTTCAGACTGGTCGTCCCATCTTTCCCAGTTATGGTGGATGGTTCCATCCTTTGCCAGCAGCTCCTAGTGACTTCAAGAAGGCAATCATACGAGGTTTCCAGTAGTCATAATTTAATCCATCCAGAATAGGTGGTCTGTTCCCAAATCCTCCTTCCTTGTCCATAGCGCCAGAAAATAATATCCCTAGATCTCACCCAGAAAGACAAGCAGGGTGCCTGCTCTGATGCCAATTGAAATTCTGGCAATAGATACTTAATGTCACAGTGAATGTTATGACACCGTATCTGACAAACTTGTACACACTCCAAACAGTAATTTAAAAAAACAGTAAAGAACACAATCGATTGTTAACCCAATTCAGTGTGTAACAACACCTACTCTGGGGGCTACCAAGCCAGGGAGGAAATTCACTATAAGAGGTGTTAATTTAGGAATAAACCAACCAGTTTATCTCCTTCACTTAAGACCTACCAAATGAAACTTCAATCTAAGTCCTACTTAAACCTGAGTTCCTACTCACTCCCCCTCAATCACAGCAGTGATACTAATCTATTGATTAATGAGATTATGAAGACATTCTTTAATACACACACTTGATTTTGCTTCAAAGCTTTAATCAAGAGACACAAACACTCGTGCTTCAAAGCTTTGAGTGATAAACAACCCTTACAATCAAATCCTACTCCAAGTCACTTATCAAAACGATAATTGCTTGGCTCACAGTAGTTACAACTATACAATGCCTTATTGATCTTCTGTCAAAAGTACTTCAGTCCATTAGGCTTCATGAGAAATATATAAGCAGACTATTCCTCTTTTAGGGCTTCCATAAAAATAGCTAGGGTTAACTAAAGTTAACCTAAAGACTTGGTCTAGGGCTTTTTCATAACAGATTAGAGTTAAGCAAGGTTAACCTAATGTCCACGTGAGAAGCTGATCTGGACAATAATTCTTCAACTCATAGTAGCACACCAGTTTCCTGAAAATTCTCAGGAATAATAAATCTGCACAATAACTAGATCAGTACAGGATGTCTTAACATTGGTTATGACATCATGTATCTTACTCACTAATTTTGGTAGAATTTAGTACATATGATCATAGCTTAATGATCATGATAATCACTCATACTGAGTAGTTCCTATAGAACATTCCTTCTGCAGAATGTACCTTTATCCCAGAATGTTATGACATCAGTCATGACATTCGCAAATCTGGTTTTACCAAAAAATAATGCCAACAAACAAACACTTACACTTTGTATTAAGCATTTGTTTCATTTTTATGTTATAGTCGTAGTTTAGTGGTAAGTGTTTAATTTGTGTGTACTGTTTTTCATTTGAACCACTGCATTTGTTTTCCGTTTTCAAAACCTGTTGATTTGTGATTCTTTGATTTATCATTATTTTTTCTTTATGTTATTTGACTTTGGTTGAGGATAAACAATGATTCAAGTTGGGGAGAGTTTGATAAGTGGAAAAGTATAGTTATTTTGTATATACTTTTTGTTGCACTTATCGACTCTTGGTTGTTAATATCAGTTGAATAACCTAACTTTGTATATAAATACGTTTAGTTTGTGTATAATGCGTTTTCATGTATAAAGTGTATCATTTGATAGTTTTTCATTCATTTTATAGGTATTGATGCGTATTTGGAGCATGAGCAATAAAGTGTCGAAGACACGGCTTCAAACGCGCGATTTTGAGCAACTCGTCAATGAATAAGGCTCAAAATGAAAGAATAAGATATTATCATTTTGTTTTATATTTTGTCATTGTTAGAAGGAGAATTTAATAAGCTTTCCAACGCTTTGAACCGGATGCATCGGAGTTACGATTCAAAAGTTATGGCCGAAACAATGCAGAATGTTGTGCTGAATTTTCAACTTCCTGTCATCTTCCGTCGGGCGAAAATTTTAGTCGTCGGGTGACGCTAGGCGAGCTTTAGCATGGGGAAAACGTTGTTTTTGGTTGCCGAGCGACGCTTTTTGTTCGTCGGACGATCTTGGACAGTCAGAAATGCGTATTTAGGTGTAAAAACACATTTTTTTGGGTATGGTTTTGGGTATTTTTTATCCCAACTCCACCAACCTTCATTTTTAGACAGGATTAGCTTAGAAAACAACATTGAAGTTTGCATACGGATGATCTGGGGTGGATTTATCATCAATCGACGCTGACAAACCGGGATATTTGTGGTTTATTTTTCTTTCTCTTTGTGTATTATTTATGTGTTGAGTTTGTACATGTATTTACTCTGAACTTATGTATATTTGTCGCCCATGGCATTATATAAAATTTTCTTTATAAATATTTGTCGATTGTTGTCCTGGATTTTTGCTCTGTGCAAGGGATTTGAGTTATTATGGGCATATACTGCTTAGATTCTTATCTAGGATGATTATCTGTTAGTTTCTAAACTTTAGAGCACTACGCCAAAATTGAATTTAGACAGCGCCACATAGACAGCGCTTATGCCATAAGCGCTGCTATAGGTTTTAAAAAAAAAATTAAAAAATTAGAGTAAGCGCTGCTAAAGGTATACCTTAGACAGCGCTTACTAAAAGCGCTGCTAAAGGCCTTACCATAGACAGCGCTTCCTTTCCCTAAGCGCTGCTATAGGTTTTCAATAAATAAAAAATAAAAAATAGGAATAAGCGCTGCTAAAGGGTATACCTTAGACAACGCTTACTAAAAGCGCTGCTAAAGGCTTTATCATAGCCAACGCTTCCTTTCCCTAAGCGCTGCTATAGGTTTTCAATTAAAAAGAATTAAAAAATAAGAATAAGCGCTGCTAAAGGGTATACCTTAGACAACGCTTACCAAAAGCGCTGCTAAAGGTGTGATAAAAGGTATACCTTAGACAGCGCTTTCAGGAAGCGCTGCTAAAGGCATTACACTAAAGCGCTGCTAAAGCCTTAAAGCGCTGCTAAAGGTAATGCCTTTAGCAGCGCTTCTTGAAAGTGATGTCTAAGGTAATTAAAAAATTTCTAAATCCCTAAATTGATTATCAGAAACCCCACTTTATACAAAACCCCACTTTATACATGCAACTGTTCATTTTCGTCTAACTCGTCTCCTCCCTCCTCACCGTGGACGTGGTTCATCTTCTTCTCCAACTCGCTTCGTTCGGATTCGTTACCACCATCTCCAACTTGCTTCGTTCTCATTTTGCTGATTTTGACGCTCGCTTCGTTGATAGGGTATTCTCTTTTCTTTCTTTCTCTATTTTTTGTTGTTTATTTCATTCTCAACCGTTTTGCTTTTCTGCGTTTCTTTATTTAGGTTAAATTTTACTTCACTTTTTCTTTTGTTATATGTGAACTTTTGCAATTGAATTTGAACTGTTGTTGCGACTTTGCTTGTTGGTGATAAAATGATCATTCATTTCTCTATGACAAATATTATCTTTCATAGAACACTCTTGTGATTTTATTCTGTTGTATTGCATTTTTCATTGGACTTACTGAACAGGTTATAGTTGTTTGGACTTTGATTGTGGAATTAGCATTGAAAGTGTTGAGTTGAGACAGTGTTATTTTTGCATTTTATGCTATTCTCTGTTAAGCCCTTGACTGTGAAGCTGAATCAAAATATACTCTTGGTGTTAATACCCCTAGCCCAGCGTAGGACTTGTATTTGGAAAGACCAGTTTCTTTATAGATATTCATCTAGTGTGTTAAATAAAATGTACGGATCAGATAAATAAACCTTAAAATTTACTTCAAAACTGGTATTTGCAAATCAAGCATCAGAAGTGAAACTTCAATCATGTACCCTAACACAGTTGTAAGAGAAAAGTTGAATTGATAGATGATGAAAAGAAGAAAACATATGAATCAAAGACATTTGACAAAAAATTATACCATTCCCTCATACATGAAAATATCTCTCTTGTTTATAATACTTTGCATAGTAAGATCTTGACGTATAGACCTTGTCCTATCAAAGATGAAGTCATGAACTACTTCGAACGGATGCTCCTTAGAATCCAGCAAGCCCAATAGATAATTTAAAGTATCTTCTAATACATTAAGAGGTCGCATATCAGATGCTTGAAATTCTTTGATGGATATAGTTCTGCAAAACTGATAAGTTAAATGTCATGCGATACAACCATCCAGGATTAAACTAGCTTAAAAGTGAATTCAACATGCTGCTTGAGAAAACATCCTTCCTAAACTAGACAGAAGCACAATTTCCAAAACATTAGCTCCTTTATAAATTTCCAGACATATCTATCTAGATTCCAGACATATCTTTTTCCCTTCCTGAAGAGGCCAGAAGAAAATAAGCTTAGTGATGAAAGTTGTTTTCTAAGGATGAAGTGTTTGTTTCTGATATTGTTTTCGATATGATTCAGTTTTTTGAACTAAACATACAACAAGCAAGCAAATAATGTGATGGCCATGTGAAAGATTATAGAAGAGTAATTAAACTTGATACATTATCCATTATCCATAATGAAGCATTAAAAATCTAGAAATAAAGCAGTCAAGGTTTGGAGTTGATGATGAGAATCACCACAAACAAGAAAGCCATCGAAACAAGATTAGCATGAAGAGAAGTTGCTGCAGAGAAAGTTCCAGTAGGTGTAGTAGTAGTAAGAACAAGAACCATCCAATCATCCTCAGAATTAAGTCCAACTCCAGTGTACTTTGAATTGTTGAGAAACTTTGCATAGATATCATTATGAGTGTAATTAGATAGCACAACAGTTGGTTCCAATTTAGGCACACAAACAGGTAGAATGACTCCATCTGTTGTAGTGTTCATGTTAATATCACATTTATCTATATGTCTTTGCAAATTGGGAATTCTTTGGTTTCCACCAGGACCAGAAGTTGGGTAGTATTGATTCACTTTTTCACATGGTGTGTCTTGTATTTCTTCAGCAACTTCATCAGCTAAACAACTTGCCTTGTCATTTTTGTTCAGTGGTGCAACATTCTTTGTCTCTCTGTAGCTGTTGATTCCCTTCGATACACTGTCCACTTTGTCTAACCCAACCAATCAAGTGTTAATCATTATCATTAAGCAAACTTCAAAAAATTTAAATTCATTTCCTTCAATCAAAGTTTAATACAGAAACATAAATAAGATGCATGCTTCAATCAAAGTTAGTGAAACACTTTAAATTTTATGAAAAAGTAACCAAAAGAGAAACAAAAATTTAAAGACGCGAGAGAAGAAAAGTACCACTACAGTGTGTTGGGTTGGAAAGGAAAAGGAAAGCACAGAGAGATGCAAGAAGTAGGAGATTAAGTTTGAAGCAAGCCATGAGTAGTTTTGAGTCCTAAAGGGCAAGACGTTTTGGTAGTATATACTCTGTGCTTAATGCTTTTGTAAACATTATTACTTATTGCCTGCAAATATTTTTGTAAACATTAGCTCCTTTATATACTCGTGCTTATATGAACAAAATGCTTAGGGGTTATTTGATGATAAGATAAGAGATACATGATAGAATAAGTTATTATGTCTTCTTACAATAATAAGAAAACACATTTATTATCAGCATTATACGGAAATTAATATTATTTTAACTAGAGCAAACTAGAACAGGAGTAATTTGGTTTGATTTATGGGCACAACATGCTACTATTTGTTATGTGGTGCTACTAGATATACCAATGTGTGTTAGTTTCTAGTGGCGGTGGAGATTGATTTTAGTTAAATCATAAATGTGAATTTAAGATAAATTGATTAATGTATGGATATGTGCACATATGATAGGTGAGTTGAACAATAAGTTTGAGTGAAAATCATGTTTGAAGATTAAAACTACTATTTGTACATTTGTAGTACAAGTATGATAATAAGCTTTTAGTTTGACCCCCTTTTCCTATGCATAGTTTCACAGATAATTCTGTTTAACCCCAAGAATAGATGATATGCAGTAAAAATCAAAGAAAAAAAAATGCATCATACAAAACTGGAAAATATGCATCATGCAAACCCATATGTCAATTTTAATATATCTTATATTTCTACACAGCAATTAACTGAGTTGGTTTAACGAGACTAATGAGTTTGATGTATTGTTTTTACAATGAATGATACAGGAAATCAAGATGTTAGAATAGTGCATCACCAGAATTTGAATAAGAGAATTCTACTAGCATTGATTGCTTCTTCTGATCTTGCTTGAATCTTCATCTTCTTATTGTTTTTCTTCTTACGGCAAAATAGAAAATTAACAATCTCCGCGAGTAAAAGCCGAGGAACCTTAGGTATTATGGTTTCTATTCTCTCTTTTGAAACTTTTATTTTAATTTTTTTTAAATCTAAGATATATTATGGACTAGTCAAAATACCATTCAACATGACACTTAATTTCCCTACATTATTTCTTTTATGTTTCTCATAATGTATGCTTAGCTCATGTAGACATGCCTGCAAGGAACAAAGGAATCACATCACGTAAATCCCCCATCTAATATTCAACTTAGTAATAGTAAAAAATAACACAAATCATGAATCTTAGAATGAGTTCACAACTAAGCTAATGTCTCTAAAATTGTAACGTTGACGATCATTGATTGAATATGTTATAGGACCACAACAATCCTCATTTCTAGAATTATTCTAATCACATGTTTGATTTTTGTTGACAACACAGAGTCTTTAACTTAGATAATAGTTAAAACCATGGATAAAAAATGGATGTGTGCCGATTGATTGTCAAAAGAGTACGAGGATGGGGTATTAGAGTTCGTTAAGTTTGTTGTTGAACACGCTGAAGACCCGAATAGAATGAAATGTCCTTGCTTGGGTTGTTGTTATGTGGGTCGGGTTGACGCAGAAGGATTGAAATCGCATTTACTAATGCGCGGAATTGATCGAAGTTATACGTGTTGGATATTTCATGGTGAGAAAAGCATCGAGAATGTTGAACCGGGGGTGAAAAGTAATGCGACCTATGTTTCGTACGACAATGCCACGGATACATATGATTGTGATCGGGTGGAAGAGATTGCAGAAGCACTTGAAGAAGATCTTCAAGATTGTCCCAAAATGTTTGAGAGGTTGGTAAGCGATGCGGAGAAACCGTTGTATAAAGATTGCCCCAAATTCACAAGATTGTCTGCTGTATTAAAATTGTACAACTTAAAGGCGCGGAATGGATGGTCAGATAAAAGTTTCACACAGTTATTAGCCCTTTTGAGAGATATGCTTCCTGAGGATAATGTTCTTCCTAATCGAACCTACGAGGCCAAAAAAATGTTGTGCTCTATTGGCATGAGCTATGATAAGATACATGCATGTCTAAATGATTGTATTTTGTTTCGAAATGAATATGCATCGTTGAATGAGTGCCCAAAGTGAGGTTTATCTCGATATAAGAAAAAATTATCTCCAGCGAAAGTCTTATGGTATTTTCCTATTATTCCGAGATTTAGACGCATGTTTCATAGTGAAACCGATGCTAGACACTTGACTTGGCATGCAGATGAAAGAATTATCGATGGAAAGTTTCGACATCCGGCAGATGCACCACAATGGAAGAAAATTGATAATGATTATCCTGATTTTGGAGGAGAAACAAGAAACCTTCGCTTGGCATTATCTACGGATGGAATGAACCCGCATGGTCTTCAAAGTATCTCACATTCCACATGGCCTGTGATTCTTATGATTTATAACCTACCTCCATGGCTATGTATGAAGCGCAATTACATGATGTTATCTATGTTAATTTCTGGGCCTAAACAACCAGGGAATGACATAGATGTATACTTGAAACCTTTAATCGAAGATTTGAAGATTTTGTGGGAGAACGGTGTGGAGGTTTATGATGGATATAGGAAAGAAAGTTTCAATTTGAGGGCGATGTTGTTTGGCACAATTAACGATTTTCCAGCATATGGAAATCTATCCGGGTATAGCATTAAAGGTGAAAAAGTGTGTCCTGTCTGTGAAGATGGAACCGATACGACACGATTGAAACTTTGTCAAAAGAATGTCTTTCTCGGTCATCGTAGATTCTTAAATTCAAAACATCAATATCGTGGATGGAGAAAAGCGTTCAATGGAAATACCGAACAACGTAGAGCTCCACCTGGATTGACAGGTGATCAAATTTGTGAAAAGGTGAAAGATGTGAGTATTCAGTTTGGCAAGCCTTTTGCACATAAAGTTGTCACAGGTGGGTGGAAGAAGAGGTCAATTTTTTTTTAATTGCCATATTGGAAATCTTTGTACGTAAGACATTTTCTTGATGTTATGCATATTGAAAAAAATGTATTTGAAAGTGTTATTGGTACGTTACTCAATATAAAAGGAAAGTCTAAGGATGGCCTTAAAGCAAGAGAGGACATGGTAGAGATGGGAATAAGAACTGAATTAGGACCCGTGAAGAAAGGAAGACGAACATATCTACCACCTGCTTCTTATACTCTATCTAGAAAGGAAAAGAAAATATTGTGTAAGTTTCTGAGTGAAGTTAAAGTTCCAGAAGGTTACTCCTCAGACATTAGAAGACTCGTGTCCATGAAAGACCTCAAGTTAAAGAGTCTGAAGACACATGATTGCCATGTCATAATGGAACATTTTCTACCAATAGGTATACGTTCTATTTTGCCAGAAAAAGTAAGAAGCGCTATAACTAAATTGTGTTTTTTTTTCAGGTCAATTTGTAGTAAGGTGATCGATCCTGAGATCTTACCAGTATTACAAAAAGAAATCGTTATTACTCTATGTGACCTTGAAATGTATTTTCCTCCATCATTTTTTGACATTATGGTACATCTTGTTGTTCATCTTGTGAAAGAGACACAATTGTGTGGACCAACTTATATGAGATGGATGTACCCTGTTGAACGTTATATGAAAATATTAAAAGGGTACGTGAAAAACCGAAGTCGTCCAGAGGGTTGTATCGTTGAGCGATATGTTGTTGAAGAAGCGGTTGAGTTTTGTACTGACTTTTTGTCCAATGTGCAATCCATTGGACTCCCCAAATCTCATTTTTTCGAAAAAAAAAAAGAAGGTAACAAATTAATTGGAAATGAAATTGCGACAGTATCAAGGGATGAACGAGATCAAGTGCATTTGTATGTTCTGCACAATGACACTGAGGTTGAGCCGTTTGTTGAAATGCACAAGGCTATACTCCGAGGTGAGAATCAAAGTAGAAATGAAAATTGGATAGTACGAGAGCACAATCAAAGTTTTATACAGTGGTTTAAGGATCATATATATTCAAAGTTTCATTCAGATCCCGCTTCAATATCAGACAGGTTGAGATGTTTGGCATATGGTCCAAGTTCGATTGTGTTCTCTTATAGAGGATACGGAATTAATGGATACACATTTTATACCAAAGAACAAGATGAGAAAAGTACCATGCAAAATAGTGGTGTCACAGTGGTATGTGAAGCAATGCACATTTCTGGTATGAAGGACTTAAACCCCAAATATGAAAATTTGTCATATTTAGGGGTTATCAATCACATCTGGGTGTTTGATTATGAGAAGTTTCAGATTCCTATCTTTGGTTGCAAGTGGGTACATACTAGTGGCATACGAATGGATAAGTCAGGGTTTTTGCAAGTGGATCTTAGTAGGGTGGGGTACAAAGATGAGCCTTTTATTCTAGCCTCTCAAGCTAAACAAGTGTTCTATGTCACAGACCCGAAGAGTACGAAATGGTCTATAGTGTTTTTATCTAACAAAGTGATTGATGATAAAAGTGTGGATCAAGTTGATGTTGATGTTGAGAATGAGTTGTATATTAGAAACGATCGAGATGATGATACTACAGCGGATGAATCATATATCAAAAAAGATCATGATGAGGGAATTTGGATCAATCCCTCCGTCCGCGTTCTTAAGAGACAAGTAATTCGGAATCCAACCAAGAAAAGAAAGAGATGTTAGTGAAAGAGGTAATATATATTCCTCCATATCTGTTAACACTTAGCAAACTTCTAATAAATTATATATTTGTCATTTTATATACTCAATTGATATTTGTCATTTTATATACTCAATTGATATTTGTCATTTTATATACTCAATTGATATTTGTCATTTTATATACTGAATAGATATTTGGAATTATATATTTGGAATTAAATATTTGTCATTAGATACTAATGTTTTTCTTTATTACAGGTTAGATGGCTAGTAACGAGGAGCACCCTCACGATGATTCTATTAATGATGGAGACAATGATGGAGGAAAATCCAGTAAGGGAGTGGAAAAAGAAATAAAAAGAGGAAAAACTATTATGAAGAATATCATTCGTGATAGAGATAGGGGTATAAAATATGATGTGCATTGGAGTCCAAATGACCAATTAATTGAGCCTAACGGTTCTAAATTGACAAGTTACATTGGCACACTTGTAAGGAGAGAAATTCCAATAACTTGTGATGAGTGGAGAGATGATAAGCTGAATGATGCTAAAAACAAAATCTGGAGTGAGATACAAGTACTTTAAATTATGTCTTTAAATTACGATTATGTACTTTAAATTATGTCTTTAAATTACTTATACTAATGCACTTTGTGTATGTTTTTTGTAGAGGTCTTTCAACATTGATGACAAAAGAAAAGATTATTGTCTTGGATTGGCCGGCAAAATACTGAGAGGGTTTAGAACATATTTAAACAGAAAATATCTTAGAGATGCCGAAAAAAAATTTGTTGATGCAGAGCATCCAGCAGAATATGCGGATGTGATTTCAGTTAAAGAATGGGATGTTTTTAAAGCCAAACAGAAAACCCCAAAATTTCAGAGTGTTAGTGAAGTAAATCGTCTAAGAGCATCATCTCCCGCATATCCATACAAAAAAGGGCGTTTGGGATATGCACGATTAGAACAAAAAATAGTAAGTATTTACAAATTGCAATGATATACTTGTTCATCAATAGTTATAACTGAGCTTGTTTTTTGTGTTAATGTGTAGTTAAAAGAGGAGAGTAGTTCAGAAACATCTCTTCCAGATCATGTTTTGTGGAAGGTTGCCCGTGTGGGTAAGGATGGAGTTCTCAAAGAAGATGTACAACAAATTTTTGAAAAATGCGTAAGTATAACATTAATTCTAATTAAATCAAAATTTTATTAACATATAGTATTCATGTTTTTCCAATATTCATATGAATTTCAGGAGAGTCCGTCTTAGTCTACATCTCCACCAGATGATTGCAGGAGCATACTTAGTCGAGCATTAGATGTTCGTGAGTATTCTGGTCGGGTGAGGGGTAAAGGACATGGGGTTACTCCAACCTCCTTGAAAAAGAACAATCCAAAGACAAAATCTGCTAGCAATAAAGAACTGCAGGCCAGGTTGGATGCATTAGAAGCTGAAGTTCTTGAATTGAGGAAGGAAAAAGCAAGACAATACCAATCATAAAGGGAAGCTTCGGGTGTTAAAGAAGCTAGTGGCATAGCTAGTGTCAATTGTGCAGCTCAACCGAGTATTCCCGAGGTACTTACATATATTATTATGAAATTAAATTAGTGTAATTTATTTAACTGACATATATACACATTAACGATGTCATATTTATTATTGATTTTAGGGCATTTCACCTTGTCAACTCTTTTTAGAGACACCAACTTATCGCATGGTTGGCAAGGGAAAAGTCCATAACACTCTGGGAGAAGTACTTCATCATAAACCGCTCCCTTCTGGATATTTGAAAGTGTCGATTGATATTGCTTTAGAGGAGGGTGTGTTATTACCAATCCCAGATGAAGTTTCGGATGCAACATTGGTGGGAGAGGCAATAGGAGCGTTTGTTGCATGGCCGTCAAGGCTTGTTCGCATAGATGATGAGGTATAATTAAAACCTTTATGAACCTTTTAGTACTCAAATTTTTTACGTTCGTTTTACTTACATTTTTTTTGCATGGTAATTTTAGACTCCTACAAAACCCAAACCAAAAGATAAAGGGATTACGCGGCCAGAGGAGTCAGTGACAGCAAAAAAATAGGTACAACAAAGTTATATGATATTTATGCTTAGATAATGTTAATTTGTCGTCCTATACTTGACCACTCTAATTTTATGATATTTAGATTATTCCTGCTAAAGAGATTGAAGTTGTAAGTAGGGGTAAGGAGCCTGTAATTAGCAACATTCCCACAGAAACAAAGAGTGTTGCTAAGAGGTCCAGGGCTAGAAAGAAAACTACTTCACAATATAGGTCGTGCCTTCAGACATTTATAAGCTTCACAACTATTTCGCAAGGTGGTACTTCTCTTATACCCCTGCATGAAGGGATTTATGGTTCTGAAGGCATGACAACAATTGGTAAGGAGGATTTGGAACAAGTTTTTGGACACTTGACATTAGGCATGGTTGTTATCAATACATACATCAGGTATACTCCAATCAACTTTGTTTAATTAATTGCAGAATTTATTTACTCATTTCAATGAATAATTAATGTTAATGATGTTTTTATTTAAGGTTTATGTATGACAAGTTGATTCGCCCGCGTGGATTGGAGTCCAGATTCGCTTTCATACATCCCAACATTGTCCACGCAGGGTCAATAATCTCAAAACCAGATAAAGTAATAGCATTTGTGCTCAGTTTATTTATGGCCAGCAAAGATACAGAAAAATTGTTCTTTTTACCATATAATACTGGCCCAAAGTAAGATTTCCACTCTAAATTACCTTTATTATAATTTTTCGTTTTTTAACGTTGTGCAGAAAATTTCCATCTAACCTTTGTTTAATATTCCAGTGGACACTGGTTATTGGTTGCAATTAATCCTGTGAGAGAAATTGTATATTATCTGGATTCATTGGACAATGATTGGACAACATACTCAGATATGAAGAAGACGATTGACACGTAAGTGACATTGTTCCAAAATATTACTGTGTATATTTAATTATTTATGTGCGATAGTTCTAAATATTCTTTATTATTTTATTATAGCATTCTACAAAGTTTTCAAGCACAAAGAGATATTCAAGTACCAAGGAGTAGAGTCAACAATATTTCTTGGATCAAAATTGAGGTATAGATTTTTCACAGTTTTGATTATATAGCGATGATACTTGATAAAACAAGTTAAGGTGTATATCTTGATGTATATCCGTATTTTCTTTCCATGTGTAGTGTCCTCGTCAGCGCAATGGTGTAGATTGCGGTTATTTTATGTTGAGGTTTATGAAAGAAACTATTCTTTTGGACCGATTAGAGATTCCATCCACAATATGAATTACTAACTTAGGAATTATTTTCATATTTCTCATAAAATGACTTAGTATTTTAATTAAATCATACTATGTTATATTATTATGTAGTACTTTGATGAATTCAAGTATGCTTCATACTCAAAAGATCAATTGGATGAACTTATGGAGGATTGGTGCCAATTTGTTATGGAGTTGAGAGTTTTATTATGAGGTATAACTTTGAGTTTTGAGAATATAATATATGTCGTTATAGTTGTGTTACAATATTATTGTTTTTGTTGTTGTTATTTGGTAACTTGTATGAATTTTGATTTTTTTGATTTTGTTTTCGATTATATAGGTGAAGCTCGACGTAGAAGATAGAGTTATATATTCATCGTGGATTTTGTTTCATTGTTGTATATACTAATGTTGTTGTTGTGTATATTGTGCAAAAAGGAATGAAGAGATGAATATTGATGTAGTTATAATATTGTTTCATTGTTGTATATACTAATGTTGTTGTTGTGTATATTGTGCAAAAATGATTGAAGAGATGAATATTGATGTTGTTATAATATTGTTTCATTGTGGTATATATTAATCTTGTTGTTATGTATATTGTACAAAAAGGATTTAAGAGATGAATATTGATGTTGTTATAATATTGTTTCATTGTGGTATATATTAATGTTGTTGTTGTTTAAAATGTTATAATGAAGCTATAACTTCTGGTGCAAAAACGGTGAGAATAAATTTGATAGGCAGCGTTTTGTTTTAAATGAAAGCGCAGTCTAAAGTGATTGGAAAAAAAAATATTTAAAAAAAGAAAAAAGAAAAGCGCTGCTAAAGGGGGGGGGTAATAGACAATGCTTTTCATGAAAGCGCTGTCTAAAGTGATTGAAAAAAAATTTATAAAAAAATAAGGAAAAGCGCTGCTAAATGGGGGGTAATAGACAGCGCTTTTCATGAAAGCGCTGTCTAAAGTGATTGAAAAAAAAAATTTTAAAAAAAGGAAAAGCACTGCTAAAGGGGGGGTAATAGACAGCGTTTTTCATGAAAGTGTTGTCTAAAGTGATTGAAAAAAATTTTTTTTTTTAAAAATGAGGAAAAGCGCTGCTAAAGAGGGGGTAATAGACAGCGCTTTTCATGAAAAGCGCTGTCTAAAGTGATTGAAAAAAATTTTTTTAAAAAAAAAAGGAAAAGAGCTGCTAAAGGGGGGGTAATAGACAACGCTTTTACCAAGCGCTGTCTAAAGTGATTGAAAAAATATATATTAAAAAATAATAAGGATAAGCGTTGCTAAAGGGGGGGAATAGACAGCGCTTGATAAAAGCGTTGTCTAAAGTTCCACATTAAAAGTGCGCTGTCTATACCTTTAGCAGCGGAGGTTTTAGCAGCGCTTTTAAGCGCTGTTAAAGGCCTAAAAAAACGCTGTCTAATCCCTTGTTTGGCATAGTGGAGATAGATTTAGAGCTGACATCTACTTGGGTATTAGAGGTTAATTTCTCTGTGTTGTTGTGCTGTGATGAGAGATCGTCAGTGCGATTACATAGTTATCTTCTGTGTTGTTGAGGAGGTAGAGAGATCATTTCCTTGGTGACATAGTCGGTCTCTTAATTTGGGTTAGAAATGACTTAGGTTGTGAGTGATACGTGATGACATTGATGAGTATTGTTAGGTTGAATGTAACTGGTTGGTAGATTTAAGTCTGTGATGAGTAGATTACATGTATGTTTGATAAGTTCTTCTGTAATTTTTACGTTTGTTTATATTTATTTATTTAATAGTTAGTTTACAATACCAGTTTTATTTAAACGTATATATTTAAATTTAAATACCAATATTTAATAAACATATTTATTAAATATTATTTATTAATTATATTTAAAAAATAATTATTTAAAAAATTATTTAAATTTTTTTTATTTAGTAGCTTACAATATCAGTTTTATTTAAATCTAAATATTAATATTTAATAAACATATTTAATAACTATTATTTATTAGTTATATTTAAAAAGCAATTATTTAAAAAACTTTTATTTAGAAGTAATATTGTAAGCTAATTACTAAATAAAAAAACTAAATAGTATTTTAAATAATTTTTAAATATATTTATTAAATACTAATATTTAAATAATAACATAATTGAATTAAAAGTGTGTGTGTGAGATAACTGAATTAAAAGTGTAATTGAAATAATTAATATCTATTTTTGTAATATTAAATTAGTTATGTAATATAAATATTTGTTAGAAATATTTAACCAAATATTTAACCATTTTATATCTAATATGGTGATACGTATGAATTTGATGGATATATGTTATTGTAATACTTTAAATTTCTTTCCATTATTTTAGAGTACAAAATCATAAATACAAGATTTATGAAATTAGAAAATTAAATACAAAATTATACGGTGCTCGTACAATAAATGAATAATATTTTAGAGGATATATTATTTCCTAAGATATTACAAGTTTATATCATAGCATTTTTGTATTCTTCTAAACCTGCTACTCCTCGTATAGAATCTGACAAAGGCGATCAATGCACTTAATAGATATCATTTTTGAAATTACTTTCGGGCATTCTGCATCAGCTACACAGTTTATTGGAAGTTTAGCAAATTTCATTCCTGAAATGAAAAGAGATTACAAAATAATATTTAGAAAACATGATAAAAAAGTTGGGTACAAACTTCAAAGAATAGAAGAAGTTTAAAAATAAGAAAAATACCAACAATATGTGATGTTGCAAGAAATAATGTAATATAAAAAATCCAAATATAAAATAACTTCAAAATTTCAGACATATTTTTTTCAATTTAAATTTAGAAGATAGAACATGATTTAATCTTTTTATAGCAATAAATTTCATATTCTTAGATATTTAATTTAATTGCAGTTTTAGTTCTTTGGAAGTTGTAAAAATATTTTATAAACTTATTATTATAATTAAATGTTATATTTAATTATACCTATGTGTTGTATTTGGCCCTTTAACGTACCTAATAATGAGGTCACATAATGATAAGGTGAATATTTTAACCAGACATAAGTTATAGACAACGACATTTTTTATGTATAAAACTTTATTCTCAGATTTTGCGTGATTATTTTATCAAGAAATTTTTCACTGTTCTTTTTTAAAGAATCCAACCATATTAGAAAATAAAAAATAGTAACAAAAATGAGGGAGGGGTGGTTAAACCTGACCCATGCTAGAGAAAAGGAAAACATTAAAAAATGAAAAGAAAAAAAAAACAAAAGGAAATTAAAATTGAAAAATGTTAAAAGTCAAGTCATTCATCCTATTCAACGTGGTGTGAACCATCTGTTTTCTAAAGAAGTTTCATAAGGTGGCCTATTCGAAGTTATACGAACAAATATTTATGGATAAAATCTATCACGAAATGAGGTAAATAGCATAATAAATATTTGTAAATAAAATAAATGAATATTTAAATATCTGTTTATTAATAGATATTGATACGGATTTAATGATACTAATATTCTCATATATTTATATTCGTTAAAAAATTATAAGAATTACATAAATATTATAAGTTTATTAGACTTTATCTTTTCATCTTTTAAAAAATTAGTCTTCTCATTTTTTTTTAAGTGAAGAAGTGAGAAAAAATATATCAAAGAGGAGAATTATGGACTTAGTGAAAATATTGAATAAAAAAGTAAGAAAATAAGCCATTAAGCCCTTGGAATTTTCTCGCGCACATGATGCTGACATCGTGGGCGCGATGATGTCACACCGTGGCGCAATGTGGTGCTATCGTGGTGTGGTGGCGCATTGTTGTGACAAGAAATAATTGCTATAAGAGGATTTTTTTATGTTATTTTTTAAGGGTTCCAAATTTGATAGAGAAAATGACGACTTGGAGTGTCAAAGTGACTATTTTGAGGGTTTTTGAAGCCATTCAAGATCCTTATCTTCCTTGATTTTAGTTTTCTCAGTCAAAACTCATGTAATTGTTATAATCACTATGAGTGGCTAGATTCCTTAGATTAGGTCTTTTTACACAAACCTTCTTGTACTTGTTAGATCATATATGGTTGTTTGGTGTTAATTGAATTATTTTATGTTATTGTTATTATTTAATTGTTCTTGATCTTAATATTTTTATGTGTTGACGAATTCTTGAATTGATATCAGATGAGAAAGGATTTATGACTTTAGTTTATCGATCTGATCTCGGACAAAGGAACTTGCAGCAAAAACTCTCATTTTGTAAAATGTGAGAAATTATTCAAAACCAAAACCGTACATCAACATTGAGCATTCATGGGAGGAGAATTCTTCATCTCAACTTGAAGAAACCTTGATCCACTTCATTAATATTACTCAAAGCAAGTTCTAGAAAATCAACAGGCAGCAAGAAATCTTGCAAAAGGACATTGAAGCATCCTTCGGGAACTTAGATATGCAACTTGGTCAAATATATACCCAATTAGCATTAAAACTGATCTCTAGTGGGGAGTTCGATGGGAAAATTTTAGATAGTCCTAGAGATAAGGGAATTGAAATAGAATTCAAATAGGATTACGAGGTACTCGATGAAGGAGGAGTTGAAAATAGAAAGAAGAAGAAAAGTGCATAACTCATAAGTGCAAATCGTATTTATTTTTGTATATACTTTTGTTGCACTTATCGACTCTTGGTTGTTAATATCAGTTGAATAACCCAACTTTGTGTATAAATATATTTAGTTTGTGTATAATGCATTTTCATGTTAAAGTGTATCGTTTGATAGTTTTGTATTCATTTTATAGGTATTTAAGCATTGTTGGAGCATGAGGAATAAAGATCCAAGATGCATCTTTGGGTCAATAAATGAATAAGGCCAAGATTGGAGCCATTGAAAGTTATGCAGGAAAGCAACTGAATTTCCTGAACTGTCATGCATCGTTGAGTGAAATTTCTGTCGCCGAGCGACAGTGGGTGAGAATGCCATTTTTGATGATGGCCTCTGCCTTGCTTCACTGCTACGTTGCCAGGTGAGGAAAAAAGGTGTCTCCGGGAGAAGCTTTCTGTCGCCGGGCGATGGAGGATATTTTTGACCTGCTTAGGACGTGGCTTATCCTGGACCAAGGGTATAGAAGGAATCGACGGGTGACACTTTATGTCGTCAGGCGATTCTCACGGAACAACATTTCTTTATATTTCCTTTTCATTTCATTTTTTGGGTGGATGGTTTTTAGGGTATTTGTTTCCAAATTCCATCACCTTCATTTTGATAGTTAGAGCTTAGACAACAACATTTGTGGCTTGCAAATGGATGATCCAGGGTCATGAGCTTGATGGATCGTGTTTGACACTGCAGAAAATCTGGTTTCTTCTCATCTTCCTCTCTTTGTAACCATTATTTGTTGGATTTTGTATGTAACTTTACCTTTACTATATGTATATTTATTGATCATGGTGTTGTATGAAACTTTCTTTACAAATATTTATTGATGTTTATCCTTGTTAGGTTTCTAAGTGTTTGGGTTTGAGTCGTCGCAGAGATGGACAGATTGAATCCGGATTTAGGATGAATGTCTATTGGACTTAGATTCTAGAGATAGATTTAGGCTTAGTAATCACTTAGGTATCGACTCTTAATGCTTCTATGTTGCTTGGTGTTGTGCTGAGAGATCGTCGACATGGAGCGACACAGTTGATATCTCGCTCTGTGTTAAAAATGACCTTTTTGTGAGATATGCATGATGATATTAATGAGTAGTTAAGGTTAAGTGCAATTGGGTAGTAATTTTAAGTATGTGATGGGGTAAACGAAATACAAACTCGATAGTTCTATCCTATTCGAATGATGGAATTCTTCTTGTGTATAACTTTTAATTTCAGCACCTTACATACAAAACCATTCTATCCCAAACTCATTAACGAATGATTTGTTGAGCGACAATTCAATAACCAATCTCTATGGACACGATATGATATAACCTAAATATCACTCGTTAAAACTTATACTCTACATTTTGTTGCTGCCCTACAGCAGCAACAAAATGGCATCGTTGTCGGAGATTGGTTCTATTGATTTTGCATGGTGATAATTCTTTTGTTTTTTAGTTTTATAATTAATGTATATGTTGTATAGAAATTATATATTAACTTGTATATGATATATGTGCATATATGTGTTTTCACGTATTGTTGTGAATTGTCTCGTTTTTATAATGTTTGTTGTGTGATTGTTAGGATACTTTCTTTAGGTTTACATGGTGTGACAATACCATGGCATGAAGAGAGGAGGTTACTAGCTTGCACAATAAAGACTTCGAGCTTACGACGTAAAACAAGCATGTTTGTTTGTATTTGTTTGTGTATGTGGTGATTTGTGTTTTAACAAGTTAAAACAAGGAAATATTCGAAATTTCAAATCTTCACTTTTCAACCTGTTAATTCATTTTCACCCGATTTTCATATCGTTATTTGTATTTATTTTTTTATGTTAATTTGTGTTTTCCGAAAGCTTGTCCTGCTTAACTTGAGTAGTTTTGTTCGTTATATATATTATAAATTTTGTACATTGAAATTTTGTAGGAGTATTATATTTCTAATTCTTTTGATTGTTGTTTGGAGTCTAATTTTGGTCCGATATCTTGGGGAATTTAGATGCGATTTTCCAAGTCTGAGCGTTTCAACTTGTGGATGTACGATAATGATAGTTTTGAAGTTGGTACACCTCAGATACTCATTTATCGCTTTCTAGAACATAGCATGTTTATGAGACTTTTCTTTTGTACAATTTTTATGCCATTCATTCTTTTGCAAATTGTGTTCACTTTTGAATCACTTTAGAACTAAACCCTTGTGAGATTGCTTTCCATTGTTTACTATATGCACGGGAGACCGACAATTTTGTCTAACTCAATTTTATTATGTTTAATCTTGCATTTATGTTGATTCGTATGAAAGCATGATATTATCAAGGTATTTTGTTTGATTTTGAGCACAACCACCTAGTCAAATAGTCAATTTCACCTTATGAGTGTGTGATCATTTGTAACCCCTTTGAGCCTTTTGTCACTATCCATGTTGTTTGAACTTGATGCTTGTCTATGAGTATTGAATTCACTTTTTGAATGGATTTTGATTGTTGTGCCCTCAACTTTGTATCGTTGTATAAACTTTTGCCTTACCTTAGAATGTAGGGAGTACTCACATAATGATACGGTTAAATTCAAGTTGGGGAGAAAAATGATCGTGTACTTATTGGTTGATTGCTATGAGGTTGAATAGAAAAGAAAAAAAATGTGTGAAAAAGAAAGAGGAGAAAAAGAAAGAGGAGAAAAAGAAAGAAAGAAATGAAAAAAGCTTTGAAAAATAAAAACAAAAGGAGTTCAAATAATGTTATATTAATAAGTATGGTGCTTTGGTGTGAAATTTGAGATTCAGAAGAAGTTTAATTGGAATTTTGTGTTTGAATCTTTGGTGAATTGATCACTCCCTTAGGTTTAGGCAAGTTTTTGTTTCAATTAGCCTTAGGAATTATCTCTTGTTTGTTCACCCGACCATGTTACAACCTTTGAAGCCCTTGTGATTTTGCTTTTGTGCTTTTCAATATGAATTTGCTTTGATGAATGCATAATTTAGTTGTTGTAATCATGATTGTTGGGTGAGAGTTGAGTACCTCATGTTTGTGTTTTTCATCTACCGATGAAGTGTGTGCTAGATGTGATTCACTTGTGAACATTGTATTGTTTTAGAATTTTTTACATGTACTTTGTATTTAGGAGTTATTTTATTTTCATGTTATCATTTTAGTTTAGTGGTAAGTTTTTTCTATGTGTATACGTTTTTTATTTTGAACCATACATTTGTTTTCCGTTTTAAAAATATGTTGATTCGAGATTCTTTGATTAATGTTTATTTGTTCTTTGAGTTGTTTGGTCTTGTTTGAGGATAAACAATAATTCAAGTTGGGGAGAGTTTGATAAGTGCAAATTGTAGTTATTTTTGTATATACTTTTTGTTGCACTTATCGATTCTTGGTTGTTAATATCAGTTGAATAACCCAACTTTGTGTATAAATACGTTTAGTTTGTGTATAATGCGTTTTCGTGTATAAAGTGTATCGTTTGATAGTTTTGTATTCATTTTTATGGGTATTTGAGTATTGCTGGAGCAAGAGGAATAAAGCTTAAAGATGCATCTTTGGGTCAATAAAGAAAGAATGCCAAGATTGGAGCCATTGGAAGTTATGCAAGAAGGAAACAGAAGTTGCTAAACTGTCATGCGTCACCGGGCGAAATTTTTATCATCGGGCGACAGTGGGCGAGAAGGCCATTTTTTATGATTGCCTCTGCCTTGCTTCGTTGTTGCATCGCCAGGCGAGGAATAAAGGTGTCACTAGGCGAAGCTTTCTATCGCCAGGCGATAGAGGATAATTTTGATTTGCTGAGGACATGGCTTATCTTGGGACAAGTGTATAGAAGGAATCGTCGGGCGACGCTTTATGTCGTTGGGCGATTCTCGCGGAACATCATTTCTTTATATTTCCTTTTCATTTCATTTTTGGGGTGAATGATTTTTGGGGTATTTGTTCTCAAATTCCATCACCTTCATTTTTGATAGTTAGAGCTTAGACAACAAAATTTGTGACTTGCAAATGAATAATCCGGGGTCGTGAGTTTGATGGATCGTGTTTGACACCGTGAGGAATCTGTCTTCTTCTCATTTTCCTCTCTTTGTAACTATTATTTGTTGGATTTTGTATGTAACTTTACCTTTATTATAAGTATATTAATTGCTCATGGTATTGTATGAAATTTTCTTTACAAATCTTTATTGATGTTTATCCTTGTTAGCTTGCTAAGTGTTTGGGTTTGAGTCGTCAAAGAGATGGACGGATTGAATCCGGATTTAAGATGAATATCTATTGGGCTTAGATTCTAGAGATAAATTTAGGCTTAGTAATCACTTAGGTATCGACTCTTAATGCTTCCGTGTTGTTTAGTGTTGTGTTGAGAGATCGTCGATATGGAGTGATACGATTTATATCTCGCTCTGTGTTAGAAATGACCTCCGTGTGAACGATACGTGATGATATTGACGAGTAGTTAAGGTTAAGTGCAACTGGGTAGTATGTTTAAGTATGTGATAGGGTAGACGAAATACAAACTCGAGAGTTCTATCATATTCGAATGATGAAATTCTTGTGTATAACTTTTAATTTCAGCACCTTACATACAAAACCATTATATCCCAAACTCATTAACGAATAATTTTTCGAACGACAATTCAATAACCAATCTCTGTGGACACGATACGATATAACTTAAATATCACCCGATAAATTAATAACTTACTTTTTGCTTGTCACTATACCGCAGCAACAATAACACATGATAAAGAAATAGAAGCAAGAATGTGAGATGAAGATTGTATAATTTTAGATGAAGCTTCAAATCTAATCATTTATCTAGACGTAGATATCCAACAACGAGATCTTCAACAAAAAAAATATCTCTAATTCTAACAATAAAGTTGATAAGAGAAAAAAAAATGATAAAATATTGAATAAAATTTATGTTTTATTCGATATTATCAAGCCGAAGAGAATATAGAAGAGAAACTTTCAATTTCTAAATGTAATAGATTTTTACCGAATAAAAAAAAAAAGAGGATGTAATGTGTTTAATTTTATAAGTGTGTGGAGTTAGAAATATATTGGATGGATACATTTCATCGTAATACTTTTAGTTTCTTACCATTATTTTTTGAACTAAGTTATAAAAGTTATAACCTAAAATTTAAAGTTATTTCTACAAGTGTGTGGGGCTAGAAATATGGTGATATGTATGAATTGGATGGATATATCTCATCGTAATACTTTTCATCGTAATACTTTATAGTAAAATCATAAATACAAGATTTATGAAATTAGAAACTTAAATAAAAAATTATAAGGGTGCTCGTACAAATATTATTTTAAAGGATGTGTTATATATCATAAGATATTACAAGTTAATATTCTTAATACTTCATAGATTATTTTTGTATTATTCTAGATCTGCTACTCTTCTTATAAAATCCGACAAAAGCGATCAATACACTTAATAAATATCAATTTGGAAATTACTTTCGGACATTCGGCATCAGCTTCACATTTTATTGAAAGTTTAGTAGATTTTCCTGAAATGAAAAGAGATTATAAAATAATATTAGAAAAACATGATAAAAAATTGTGTACAAACTTCAAAAGAATAGAAGAAACTTAAAAAGAATAAAAATACCAATAGCATGTGATGTTGCAAGAAATAATGTAAAATATAAAAAATCCAAATATAAAATAACTTAAAAATTTCAGCCATATTATTTTCACTTTACATATAAAAAATAGAACATGATTTAATCTCTTTATAGCTTATAAAGTTCATATTTTTAGATATTTAATTTAATTGTAGTCTTTGGAAGTTGTAAAAATATTTTGTAAATTATAATCATAATTAAACGTTCTTAATTATACATATGTGTTGTGTTTGTCTCTTTAACCTACTTAATAATGAGGTTACATATTGATAAGGTGAATATTTTAACGAGGCATAAATGATAGACAACGACAATTTTCATGTATAAAACTTTATAATCCAACTGTTCTTTTTTTTATTAATCCAACTTATATTAAAAAAGAAAAAATAATTACAAAAATGAGGGAGGGGGTGGTTAAACCTGACCCATGCTAGAGAATAGGAAAACATTCAAAAATGAAAAAAAGAAGCAAAAGGAAACTAAAATTGAAAAAAGTTAAAGTCAAGTCATCCATCCTATTTAACGTGGTGTGAACCATATGTTTTCTAAAGATGTTTCATAGGGTGGCCTAATTTGAAGTTTGTCCAACTCCATTGAGAGTAGGTTGATTCAATGATCTACTACACCTATTAGAGCAGGGATTGTAAAGAAAAATCATACGAACGAATATTCACAAATAAAATTTGTCACAAATATGAGGCGAATAACATAATAAATATCTCTGTAAATAAAATAAATGAATGTTTAAATATTTTTTTATTAATAGATATAAATACGAGTTTAATAATATTAATATTCGTGGATATCTTTATCCGTTAAAAAATTATATGAATTATATAATATTATTAGTTTATTAGTTATCTTTTCATCTTCTAAAAAATTAGTCTTCTCATATTATTTTTTTTTAAAGATTTTTTTAAAGAAATTTTTTTACATTCTATATAAATCCTATTAGACATTTCATTTTTAAGTTTCTTCTTTACTATATACCTCACTTTAATAATTTCATCCTTTAACCAACGCCTTTCGGTCTACTCATTCATCGTCCACTCTTCCATCATAATTGTTAGAGTAAAGAATTTTCAAGAAAGATGATTTATGAAAAAGAAGAAGAAGAGAAAAGAGAGAGAATTGAAAGGTTGTTGTGGTTCTAACTGGATTGTAAAATCTGTTATTGATTACACACTTGATTACAAACTCAGCAGCCCTATATATAGGCAAACAATGCCCAAGCTCAATTAGACAAAACACGCTAAAGTCCAAAACGTGATTTCGACATACTACAATATCTGTTGTATTCGACTCTGTCAAATACAACTTATAATCTATACAATAAGCTAGCTATTCGACATAAAACACACATGCATTTCGACACAACAAGAATTATACTTCTAACACACCCCGTAATTCACGTTCTCGAGACTTCTCATCCTGATGCTTCTCTTTAACTCGTCGAATCTGACTTTCTTCAGAGGTTTGGTAAATATGTCACCTAGTTGCACTTTTGTCTTGCAATGTTTTATTTCAAGCTTCCCTTTGTTGACTTGATCCCTTAGAAAATGATACCTTCTTTCTATGTGCTTACTTCGACCATGACACATTGGGTGATTCGTTGGGTTAATAACTGACTTGTTGTTGATAAACAACTTCATCTTCTTAGGTTCCATTATCCTGAGTTCTTCAAAGTAACATTTTGATCCATGTTGCTTGGCATGCAACATATGATGCAACCACATATTCTGCTTCGCATGATGACAAAGCAACAATGCTTTGCTTTCTCGAACTCCAAGAGATTTGAGCACCTTTGATCATGAAAATGTAGTCTACAGTATTTTTCTTTTCGTCTTGATCTCCACTGAAATCTGAGTCAGTGTATCCATGAACTTTGACATATGTGTTGTTCTTCGACTTCTTTGGTAACATCCCACCATGATCAATTGTTCCCTTTATGGATCTCAACAACCTCTTTACTATGATGATATGGCGTTCTTGTGGTTTCTCCATAAATATACTCAACAATCCTACACTTTAGCAGATATCTGGTCTAGTATTGCAATGATATCTCAAGTATCCAATGATTTGTTTGTAATGGATCGAACTTACAAACTCATCATTCGTTTCCCTTTTCAACTTTGCTCGAGTTTCTAACGGAGTGACAACTTCATTACAGTTTCTCATTTTGAACCTCTTCAAAATATCTTAAGCATACTTCGTTTGATGCAAGAATACTCTTTCTTCAGTATCTTTGAATTCCATCCATAGTAAATATGAGAACTTCCCTAAGTCAGACATTTCGATTTCCTGCATTAATTTCAACTTTACCTTAATCATCTTAGCTTCGTCTGCTCCTATAATGAGTAAGTCATCAACATAGAGGCATAAAATGATTCTACTAACATTGTTGATATCATTTACATACACTCCATGTTCAGAGACACACTTTGTGAAATCTGCTTCAATCAGGAAGCTATCTATCCTCTTATTCCAAGCTCTAGGAGCTTGCTTCAAACCATAGAGAGCCTTCCTTAATCTATATACCTTTGACTCCTGCCCTTTGACGTCAAATCCCAGTGGTTGAGTAACATAGACTTCTTCTTCCAATGGACCATTCAAAAATACTGACTTTACATCCAATTGATGCATCTTCCATCCTCTATATACTGCTGTTGAAACAACAATTTTTATTGTTTCTAACCTCGCAACAGACGTATATACTTCATCGAAGTCGATACCAGGTTTTTATAGAAAACCTCTCGCCACCAATCTTGCTTTATACTTCACAATCTCACCATTTGACCTTCGTTTCACCTTGTAAATCCACTTTACATCGATTGGTTTCTTGTTGGTTCTTTCAACAAGCTCCCAGGTTTTGTTCTTCTCAATAGCTGAGTTCTTCTTTCATGGCTTCACACCAATTCGAATTTCTCATGGCTTCATCCAAATTAACTAGTTTTGCTTTGGTCATCATCATGGCTTTTTCGATTAAGTCACCATCTGCACCAACTGCTTAATCTGGAAACCTTTCATATCCAGTTATCCTGGTCAACTCAGTTCTTGTTCTTATCGACCTTCTTTCATTCTGCATAAGTGGTTCTTCATTTTGACTGGTTGAAGCATCACCTTATTCATTTCGACTCGTTGAAGCTTCGTTGTGTTCATCTTCTTCGAACATAGTTGTGATTGTATCTGATTCTTGTCGAGATGAACTTTGACTTCAGTCCCACCCTTTGATTTTGTCTATAAGAACATCTTGACTGATCACTAGTTTATCTTTGTTTGGCGAATACAACTTGTATGCACCATTCGAATGATAACCTATGAGCACCATTGTAACACCCCAATTATACCCCAAGCAATTTATGCAAAATAAATCAGAGTTATAAATTTCGATCATATAAATGAATCGGGACGTCACAAATTCTTCTAACAAACTCATTGCATTCATCATGAATATATAACACTTTTTCAAAACATCGGATGAACTAACAACATAACATCTTTCATTAAATATTCAACAACTACGCAGCGGAATTCTTCAATAACATCTTTAAATAAAACAGCAACTTCGAAACATCTCATATTTAGTAAATAAACAATTTAAAGTTCAACAACTAAAAATCAGCAATCAAAAATCAGCAAGCGCTCATCCCCCCGAGTGTTACATATCAAAGCAATGACACCGACTCGATCTATTGAAGGTACACGGCCTTCACTCTCGATTACCTGCACGTTACCAACATAGGGGAAACATTCAAACAGAAGGGGTGAGATATCTAACAATATAATAAAGCGCATGATAATTAATATATTAAATTAGATCAATAATATCACCACTTCTCATCTCATAATCAACAACAATTACATCATATATACTCATTCATCAACATCAAATACATCTCATTATTCATTCATATGATGCGACTCAAAACTATGCAAATGCATGTGGTACCATTGGAGCAGAACTCCCATCTCAAAAATCTAATCTGCCAATTAATAGAGGCATCAAATAAGGTATAGCCTTTGGAGCAGAACTCCCATCTCAAAATTTTCCAATCCAGGCCATCTCAAAAAAATGCAATGTATGCCATGAATGTAATATCAACATCTCAAAACACATCTCAAAACAACAACATCTCAATCATCTCAAAACGACAACATCTCAGTCATCTCAAACAACAACATCTCGATCATCTCAAAACGACAACATCTCATAAACATCTCAAAACATCTCAATTACAACATCTCGTAAACATCTCAAAATAATTTATTAGACATCATTTATTTATCAAACATCATTTGTTCATCATAAATATCAGGCACAACTTTAATGACCACATCTCACTAATAACTCAGCTGTATGTTAATAATACAGTAAACTATATTGTTATTCTGCAGTTCTACTTCGTTTCTGTCATTAATCCTACTGTCATATTCCAACAACAGCCTCTAACATCTCAAAATTCATCATTCTGTCCAAAATCCAGCATAACGGTCATCTACGGGAATTAATTCTAAATCCTAAATTGGTTACTAGGATTACACATCTTAATCATCATTTTAATCATCTAGAATAATATTTGTTGCGTTAGCTAATCAACGCTTCGAACGACATCTCAAACAGCATCCTACAACTCAAGTTACAACAACTTAAAACTGATTCTGTCAAAAGAAATTCGACATTATGCATCAACACAAAATTCTTGGATCGACACATCCTGCTTCATTTGCTCACTATGAGTCGACGCATCCTCCTTATGGATCGACTCATTCTGCTTCAAATCACAACATGTATCGACACATGCACTTACCGATCGACTCATCCTGACTTCAAAATGCAGCATGTATCGACACATGCATCGCACCGGTCGACTCATCCTGAGTCTCACACACTCATGTATCGACACATCCTCTGCATGCATCGACTCATCCTGAGTCTAACAACCTCCTTGCATCGACTCATCCAGTTTAAGATCGACGCATCCTGCGATTTTCTGCATAATTTTCCGCGTTTCTACTGTATTTTCACTACTGGGATCTAATTACAGTCCTACAAACCTCATCATAACCATACTAAATCATCACTTAACATTAACTTACAATACTACATCGATTACACAACATCAAAACATCATTTATCCATCGAGAATTCATCAATATTCATCATACATCATTCAATTCAATAACAAAAACAACAATCCTCTAACCCCCTATATCAAACATCATTAACCCAATTATAAAGCCAGAACCCCACCCTTACCTTGGATCGAAGGTCGCTCTACAATTTATGGGTTGAATCTTTGTTCTTTCTGTTTCCTTCAAAAACCAGCAGCTTCACGTTCTCCTCAATCCTTATTTCTCTTCTTACTGCTTCTCCCTTCTATTCTAACAACAAATAATAAAATAACCTAATATTATTATATTATTCCTTATTGGGCTCAAGCCCACACCCCCTTATTACTTCCACTCACACCATAAAGGCTCACATTAAATAATATTAGCTTCTAGCATTATTTCACATAATAATATAATACCTCAAATATATTATTATTTCTCCATTTAATAAAATAAATGCAATTTAATAATACTTCTTCACAATTATTCCAAAAAAATTTAATTAAATAATTAATTAAATTACGGGCGTTACAACTCTCCCCCACTTAGAATATTTTCGTCCTCGAAAATTTACCTCAATCAAACAATTCAGGATATGAGTCTCGCATCTTGCTCTCCAACTCCCAAGTCATGCTTTCACCAGCAGCTCCTAGCCAAACCACTTTAACCAAGGCAATCTCCTTGCCCCTCAGAGTCTTCATTTCACGATCTGCGATCTGTACAGGCATCGTCTCCACCGTAAGATTATCCCATACTTGCACATCGTCCATATGAATCACATGAGATTGATCTGAAATATACTTTCGAAGTTGCGACACATGAAACACATCATGAAAATTCGAAAGATTAGGCGGTAAAGCCACTCTGTAAGCAACATTCCCCACTCTCTCTGAAATCTGATACGGTCCAATAAAACGAGAAGTGAGCTTCTTAGACTTCAATGCTCGCCCAACACCAGTCACAGGTGTAACTCTCAAAAACACGTGATCACCCGCTTGAAATTCTAAATTCTTCCTTCGCTTGTCATGAAAACTCTTCTGCCTACTCTGTGAAGCTTTCATCTGTTCTCGAATCAACTTCACCTTCTCAGTAGTCTCACGAACAAGTTCAGGTCCAAGTACAACACTCTCACCAGATTCATGCCAACATAACGGAGTTCTACATCTTCGACCATATAATGCCTCAAAAGGTGCCATCCCAATACTAGAATGGTAACTGTTATTATATGTGAACTCTATCAACGGAAGATAAGTATCCCACGAACCTCCCTGCTCAAGTACACATGCCCTCAACAAGTATTCTGTGATACGGTGGGAGAACTGACTTGAGGTTTTGCGTTTGTTTTCGCAAATGTTTCGGTTTAGCAAGAATCGCCACCGACTTTTTATTTTATCCTAAGGAAAGGTTAAAAAGCACAGCAAAAACCTTTGAGATGTTTTCTTGGGTTCGGGGAGTAGATTATAGAAAGGGAAGGTATTAGCACCCTTTCTATCCATGGTTATCCATGGGCTCTTAGTTACTTGCTTAGATCACTTGCCTTGCATTTTCAATTGTTTGAAATGGTGCTTTCAATTGTTTGAAATGGTGCTTTGTGTGTGTTTTGAAAGATATTTTGAAAAGAGGCCACGGTGGTGGCAACCTTTATAATGATCCATGTTTGAATGTATACAAAGGTGTATTTGTCTTTTGAAAAGTTTTCAATATTTTGAAAGTTGTGTTGTGATGCGTGTTTTGAAAAGTAGGCAAAGTTTTGTTTTGCAAGTTTGATCAAGTAACTAAGAGTTATCTACCCCTAAATTTACTCAAAGGTTTTTTCTATGTTTTAACCCTTTTAACAGTATTGTTCCACCATTGTATTTGGTGGACAATCTTGTGTTAGGATGTTAACGGGACAGGCGCGGGTCATCGTTTAGACCATGAATGCAATAATGCCAAGTGTCTTTGGCAAATTTTCCTTTAAGGGACTTGATCATTTTTAGGCAACTTGAGAAAGCGTCATCGAGGGACTATGATCATTTGATTTGTTTTTTTTTGCCAAATACACTCAACATGCAACATGGCCCATTATTGAAGGCAACAAGTGGAGTAACCCTAAGGGTGCAAGTGTGATTAGTGTTGTCCATTTTCATGCATTTTTGTCTTTGCATTAGTCAAGCTATTGGTTGGTTGATTTTTGCATACAAACCCTAGGTCTATCATGGCATAATTAGAAAGCTTTAAAATGCGGAATTTAAAGTCCTAAATTATTACAACATAATTATGGGGATGGGGGTACAAATGTTTGAATGGGGGTATTTGACAAGAAATTTAAACCTAGGCTATTACATCCATATTGAATATACAAATATTTAAAATTGTACAATATTAAGACAAATATAATAAATATGCAAAAAGGTATTATGCACAAAAATGTTTTTTATGTATGTAAAAGTGTTTTTCAATGTAAAATATAAACAAAAATAAAAAAGTCAATTTTTTTTGGATATTTTCATGGTTTAGGGCAAAACCCTAGTTTTCTAAATAAATGGTATTTATTAATTATATTATATACAATATTTGTTAATTATATACAAAAAATAAGAAAGAAGAAGTATATTGTGAAAAAAAAAATATTTTTGATGTCATATATTAATAAAAATAAAAAGGTATTATTTTCATGTTTTTGTCCTAAATATTTAATAAATATACAAGTATTTATATTATATATATTTAAATATACTAAATATATACAAAAATAAAAATATTAATTATTATTAAAAAAAGTATATTTTTTAGAAAATGTTTTCAAAATTTAAACAAAAAATAATAACTAAAAAACAAATATATTTTTGTGTTATTTTTTAGTATTTTAAATAAAAGTATATATATTATTTTACATGTGTAAGTTAAAATAAAACAAATAAATTCCAAATAAATGCAAAAATGGGTGGAAAAATATTTTTTATATTTTTTATATTTGAGCAAAAAATAATAAGTCAGAATCAAAAAGAAAAAAAAATCAAAAATGATCAAAATAACACACAATGGGCCAAGGGGGTGTAAGTGGAAAAAGATGGTGCAAAAAGCAGGTTGACTCAGGCCCAGCCCAAGTCAACTCCGTCTTCAACCTTCAGCCAGATTCAAACAAAAAACGCGCGCTTCCTTCCATCTCTGCCATCTCTTGATTCCTTGACTTTTAACAAAAACTCACAACATAAACATTATAGAGCATCATGTCACGATTCTAAACATATAAAGAAGTTGTTCTAACTCTCAGAAATGAGAGAGAATTTCTCCTCCCCCAATTTCTGACCTAAGTTTTCTTCTATGTTCAGGTCCAAAATTCTCTTAGCACACACAATATAAATAAAAAGTGACAACATGGATAGCTTCAGGGCTATGAGTAGAACACACTTCCTTCACAAACTTAAGCCTAAATATGCTTGGATAGAGAGATAGAAGTTCACATTTTACCTGTTTCAGCTTGACTCGAACAGAGTGATATGGCCAACTTCAATGGTGTTTGAGGACTTGTACAGCTTGCTTGAGGTCCAGGGGTGCTTCCTCTATGCTTGGTGTGCTTTGAATCCTTCTGAATCGAGCTATGGAAGTCAACCTGCAACAATGAAAAGTAAAAATAGCAAACTTGGCTATGGATGTTACAGCTTGTATCTAAGGCTTGAGACAGCTTCAATGGATGATATAGAGTGTATTGGAACTTGTTTGGGCAAAAACGCACGAGTGAATGATGCTGGCCAAGTCAAAATGCAGAATGCCTTATTTCTTGCAGAAAAATGGTGTTTTGATGGATGAGGAGGTTTGAGCTATGGTGGATTCGTGTTTTAGGTCAAGTTTTATGTATGGAAAGTGTTTTGGAAGTTTGTTTAGGCTTGTGTTGACAGGAGCTCTCAGTTGGATATCTTTTGCAATGTTTCTTCCTTCTTAAGCCAAGATTGTCAAGTTGGGTTATAGGCTATTACAGGCCCCTCAAGCATGCTGCATTTTCTCTTCTTGATCAATGGGATTTGTCCATAAACTTGTTCCTAAAAGATCTGGCTTATACCTCTTTGATTTGTTATTTGACATAAAGTGTATTTTTACAAGAATGGCAAAATTGCTTTATCTAAATATGGATTAATCTTGCATGTAATGACCAAATGAAAAAAATAACATCTTGGCACAATGGTTTGGAAATTAATTATTGAGTGTGAGAAGGATTAGAGTCCTGTAATCTAGCTTGAACCATGCTGAGTTTGAAAATGCAAAGTGTATGAACATGCCTTGGTCAAGAACAAAAGTGGATTTTGCCCAACTTTGCAAATTCGATTCTCCCTAACCACAAGGGTGTTTGAGAAGTTCTTGGACAATTTGGAAAGTGTACTACAATCCATATTTGTAATGCAAGTTGAAATTCCAAGTGTAAGCATGTGAAAAGTGGCCATGAAGTTGGGCAAAAATCCTGCCTAAAATAGGTCAAAAAATTTCTAAGTTAAGAATGTTTTGCACCCTTGTTCCAAAAATCATAACTTTAGCTACAAGCTTCTTTTGAGGAAACTTTGTGAATCAAAGTTGTAGATTTTGCAATGGACTACAACTTTCATGTTTTGAGTTTTGTTTGAATTCAAATGTATCTTGATGAAAAAATGGGACAAAGTTAGGAAAAAATAAGGAAGTTTCATAACTTAGAAAAATTCTAAGTTATGAAATTTTCTCATTCTAAACCCTAATTTGCAAATTTGGGTTTCTTGATGAACAAGTTTCATAATTTGACATGTATTGATGAAAAATGAATCTTGGCACTTGATTTTGACCAAAAAGTCAAAGTTTGACTTTTCAGTATATAGACAAATTTTGATCAGTTGACTGGAAAATTCATCTGTCAATCCTGTGCATTCGGGACCTTTTGAACTTGTTGAATGTGTCAAGACAATTCCATTGAGTCCTTGAGTCCATATGTGAGCTTGATTTGCCATTGGTTAGGTCAAACAGTCAAAAATTGCCTTTGTGCAATCAAAACCCTAAAAATGACCATTTTGCCCTTTTGGTGATCTGATCAAATTTCTTGTGGAGTTGTGATCCAAACTTGACCAAATGGTTCACATGAGTTCAATATGTTGATGTGGGTCAAAAATCATGAGGTTTGATTGTTAATTGGCCACAGTTGACTTTTTCCCAATACAGTTGATTTCTAGGTCAACTATCCAATTGACTGGGCAAAGATTGGAATCAAGGCTTGAAACTTGGTATGGATAAACTTGTGAGTCCAACATGAAGTATGAAAGTCACTTTGAGAATTTTAGGTCAAAACATCCTTGTGCAAACTCAAACCCTAATTTGGGTCAACAGTGCAAGGAGGAGTCTTGAGCAGGACAAACCCTAACTTGATCTTGAGCTCCAAGAGTCTTGTGATGAGAAAATATTGGAGAAATGAGAGGGAAAATTTTGGGGTACAACAGTTGCCCCTGTTCAATCTTCTTGCACCTGAAGAGTTAGATTGGCAAGTTTGCCTTTCGCGTCTCGAAGGTAAAAGGAGATTGGACACTAGAGTGCCCTTAAATTTGCACTCGTCAGAACAATGGATGCGGGAATGGGCTTGATGATGCCATTTGGAGATGGGCTTAAAGATTCCATATGGAGGGGTGACAGAATCTTGTCGGGGATGGGCTTAAAGATGCCATCTGAAATGTTTGTTGAACTGCAATGTGATTGGTCAGAAGAATGAGGATCAAAATGGTATCCGTATCTGGAATACCTTTGAGTTGTATCTGGAGACTGAGTTTGTATGAGCAAAAGAATGGCCTCCGTGTCTGGGGCGTATCCGAGCTGTAACTGCGTTTGAAGGTAGAATGAATATCAGAATGACTGTTGTGTCTGGAGTGTATCTGTATTGTATCCGGATAACAGAGAAATATCTGTACGAAGCAACTGCGTGCTGGGGACAAATTCTGAATGAGTGACAGAATGGAAACCGTGTTTGGAGCATATCTGGACTGTATCTGAAGTTGAGATTTGTATGAGTAGCAGAATGACTTCCGTGTTTGAAGTGTATCTGAAACTGTAACTGGGATCTAAATAAATGACAGAATGACTTCCGTGGCGAACGCACTGGGGAGAATCAAACTGTTGTTGTAAGGGTCAGAATGGTATCCGTGCTTGGAATGCATTGAACCTTGAGATGGATAAGTGAATCTGAATGAGAGATAGAATGGCTGCCGTGTGTGGAGCGTATCTAGTCTGTATCTGATTGTTGTAGTATGAATGAGTAGTAGAATGACCGCCGTGTCTGGGGTATATCTGTACTGTATCTGACTTGAGATTCTGAATGAGTAATAGAATGACCGCCGTGTCTGGGGTGTATCCATACTGTATCTGAATAATTGTTAATGATATCCTTTTAATCTTATCCTGAAAAGGATGAAATGTTAGCTAAAACACAAAGTTATGTTGCATGATATGTATGATGCAATATATATGTTATATCAATGTTTATGATATGAATGTAAATGAATGCGCATGTAAGATGAAGAGCTGTCTTGCTGAGGATATATGAGTCCTGGATGTCTGGAGATAAAAGAATCTTGACTACTGCCAGGGGAAGTGAATTCTGGACTGCTGTAGGGGATTGTAAGAATCTTTGATTGCTGAAGATGAGATATCCTTGCTGACTACTGCTGGAGAATCAGGAACTTGGGTTTGTATGCCAATCTACTGGGGAACTCCTGTCCTGAGGAGATCTTCACTGGGGAATATCTGAATATCCTGTGAGGAACTGAAAATGAGAGTCTTCATTCTACTTGGGGAATGCCAAATCTTCAATTGTTGAGGGACCTTAGGACCACTGCTGGGGAT
Source organism: Vicia faba (assembly GCA_948472305.1). Taxonomy (NCBI): domain Eukaryota; kingdom Viridiplantae; phylum Streptophyta; class Magnoliopsida; order Fabales; family Fabaceae; genus Vicia; species Vicia faba. Next base: position 1,762,857,487 of record OX451736.1, on the reverse strand, counting down.
TGGAACTCCTTGGTGACTGGTAGGGCAAGAGAATTCTGATGATCTCTACTGGGGAGTCTATATCCTGGTAGACTCATGCTGGAGGAGTGAGACTGAGAATCTTCAATCTGGTGAGAAACATCTCTGTGGGGAGAAAGTTCACTAGTCTGGTTCCGCTGGGGATTGATAGTTGGAAGTGTTAGCTCCGCTAGGGATTAGATTTTCAGATTTTTTTAAGGCTCCACTGGGGATACTGAAACTCTGAGGGGAATTGAGTTCTGGAAGGCTCTCTGGCTGGGGAAATCAGTTTTTGAGAAAGCTTTTGTTCTGCTGAGGATCCTGAAGTTTAACTCTGTTTGGGGAATTAAGTCCTGGATCTTGACTTTATTGAGGAATTTGGAGTTTAGAACTGCTGGGGATTCCTTCTGAAAGGGCATCAAGGTATTCATCTGTACCTTCAACTTATCAGTAATCATCTCTTCTTGGTTTGTAAGGAAAATGATTATGTTCAAATGCATATGCCTATTTAACAAAACATTGGACGTTTCTAAAATAAAACATAAGTGCAAAAGAGAAAAAGGAAGACAAAGCAAATTTCTGTATTTGGAAAAGTATTTGTATTAACTTTTTATGAGTATCTTTGTACAAAGGAGGCAGACACCCTAGTAAGAGGATGCTGTCGTAAAGAATTGAAAATTTTATACAAAAGAAAGATGGCTATGTGCAACAATTCTATGGGATCCCATTCTGTTATGGCCTTCACAACTCTGAATATCTTGTCCATTCAAATGCTTCGTTCGCTGATGACTGGATTGATCAGAAGCTTGGAACAGGTTGATGAAGAGATTGTTCTTTAAAGTGATCCGACGAGACATAGTCATACGCTTTAATTCCCTAACTTTTGCCTGGATCGCCCTTTCGGGTTTTCAATCCACTGGGAAACCCCTTTTTGCCCAAGCCGCCCTTTCGGGTTTTCGACTTGCCGGGTGTACAGATTTTTTTTTGTTTTATCCCTAATTTTTGCCTGAACCGCCCTTTCGGGTTTTCGGTTCACCGGGATGCCCATTTTTGCCCAAGCCGCCCTTTCGGGTTTTCGACTTGTCGGGTTGTTTTATGCGTAGTATTTTTTGATTATGTCTGCATTCGCAGGGTGCGGCAAATCGTCGCCGTCCATGGTGGTCAGAATCATTGCACCACCAGAAAATATGCTCTTGATCACAAATGGTCCTTCGTAAGTAGGAGTCCATTTGCCCTTGGGATCACTCTGCGATAAGATAATCCGCTTGATTACGAGATCTCCGACTTGATATACTTGACATCTGACTTTCTTGTTGAAAGCCTTGATCATCCGTTTTGATACGTTTGACCATGGAAAACAGCAGCGAGTCGCTTCTCGTCGATCAAATTGAGTTGATCAAGTCGGGTCTGAATGCAGTCGTCTTCATTCAAACCAGCGTCCTTCATAATCCTTAAAGAAGGAATCTGAACTTCCATGGGCAGGACAGCTTCCATGCCATATACCAAAGAAAATGGGGTTGCCTCGGTTGAAGTTCGTGTCGTGGTACGGTATCCATGCAGAGCAAACGGTAACATCTCATGCCAGTCCTTGTAGGTAACTGTCATTTTCTGAATGATCTTCTTAATGTTTTTGTTCGCAGCTTCAACAACACCGTTCATCTTCGGCCGATAGGGAGATGAATTATGATGATAAATCTTGAACTGTTCGCATAGAGCGGTGATCATAGTATTATTTAGATTTGTACCATTGTCTGTAATGATCCTGTCAGGGACACCATACCGGCATATGAGGTTTTGCTTGATGAAGCGGGCAACCACATTTTTTGTAACAGAGGGGAAGGAAGATGCTTCGACCCATTTGGTAAAATAGTCGATGGCGACCAGGATGAAGCGATGTCCACTGGACGATGTGGGCTTGATCTCTCCAATCATGTCAATGCCCCACATTGCGAATGGCCAAGGAGCTGTCAGAACATTGAGAGGAACAGGAGGAATATGAATCTTGTCAGCGTAGACTTGACATTTGTGGCAAGTACGGGAATGCTGATGGCAATCTGCTTCCATGGTAGACCAGTAATAGCCTGCCCTTAGAATCTTCTTAGCCATCGTATGCCCACTCAAGTGGGTGCCAAATGTACCGTTGTGTATCTCGGTCATGATTAGCTCTGCTTCAGCTTTGTCTACACATCGGAGTAAAACACAATCATGGTTGCATTTATAGAGGATGTCGTTGCTCAGGAAGAACTTGGCAGCAAATTTCCTTAGGAACTTCTTGTCATTTACGGAAGCTCCTTCGGGATATTCTCTAGTCTGGAGATACCTTTTGATTTCGTGAAACCAAGGTTGTTCCACTACTTCTTCGGTATTAATCTCATGACAATGCGCAGGTTCATCCATTCGCTCGATGGTGATTTGGGGAGCCTTGTTATCCCAGTTGAGTTTAAACATGGAAGACATTGTAGCCAGAGCATCTGCAAGCTGATTCTCTTCTCGCGGGAAATGCTCGAAGGTGATTTGCTCGAAATGAGGAAACAATGTCAGGCATGTTCTTTGTATGGGATAAGATTAGAATGCCTGGTATCCCACTCTCCTTTGATTTGACTGATAACCAAAGTCGAGTCCCCAAATACGATCAAAGATTTGATCCCCAGGTCAATAGCAGCCTTGAGACCAAAGATGCAAGCTTCATATTCAGCCATGTTGTTGGTACAGCTGAAGCAAAGTCGGGCCATGAAAGGCGTGTGACAACCTTCCGGGGAAATGAGTACCGCACCGATACCGTTTCCAAGTGCATTTGAAGCACCATCAAAGTACAAGGTCCATCGGGATCCATTTTCAGGTCCGTCATACGGTCCGTTACCTTTAATGTTGTCCAAATTCATGATGTCCTCGTCCGGGAAGTCGAATCTCATGGACTGATAATCTTCGATAGCTTGATGAGCTAGATGGTCAGCTAGAACACTCCACTTTATAGCTTTTTGGGTAGTGTACTGGATGTCATACTCTGTTAGGATCATTTGCCATCTAGCTATTCTTCCAGATAAAGTTGGCTTCTCGAAGATATACTTGATAGGATCCATTTTGGAAATCAACAAAGTGGTATGAGTCAACATATACTGCCTTAGTCGGCGAGTAGCCCATACCAAAGCGCAGCAAGTTTTCTCGAGCAGTGAGTAGCGAGTCTCACAGTCGGTAAACTTTTTGCTAAGGTAATAAATGGCATGCTCTTTTCGACCAGACTCGTCATGCTGGCCCAAAACACACCCCATTGAGTTATCCAAGACGGTCAGATACATGATCAACGGTCTTCCTTCGACGGGTGGCATCAGAATTGGAGGTTCTAGCAAATACTCCTTGATCTTATCAAAAGCAGCTTGACAATTGTCGTTCCATTCGACTACCTGATCTTTCTTCAATAGTTTGAAAATTGGCTCACAGGTAGACGTCAGATGAGAGATGAATCTGGCAATATAGTTCAAGCGCCCCAAGAACCCTCTAACCTCCTTTTCAGTACGGGGAGCAGGCATTTCTTGTATTGCTTTCACTTTTGCTGGGTCGACCTCAATCCCCTTGTTGCTGACAATAAATCCTAAAAGTTTACCAGACCTAACTCCAAAAGTACACTTACTTGGATTCAGCCTGAGTTTGTACTCTTTCAACCTGGCAAACAGCTTTTGCAGGTGTTCAAGGTGTTCCTCCTCTGTTTGTGATCGAGCTATCATATCGTCTACGTGAACTTCGATCTCATGATGTATCATATCATGAAACAAAGCTACCATGGCGCGTTGATAAGTTGCCCCTGCGTTCTTCAGTCCGAACGACATCACCTTGTAGCAGAAGGTACCCCATTGTGTAACAAAAGTTGTTTTCTCCATATCCTCGGGGGCCATTTTGATCTGGTTGTAGCCCGAGAATCCATCCATGAAGGAAAACACTTTGTGCTGAGCTGTTTTGTCAATCAAAATGTCGATGTGTGGTAGCGGAAAATCATCCTTAGGGCTGGCCCTATTTAAATCTCGGTAGTCCACACGCATTCTGACCTTGCCATCTTTTTTAGGAACTGGCACAATGTTAGCAACCCATTGTGGATAGGATGTAACAGCCAGAAAGCCAGCATTGAATTGCTTCATTACTTCTGCTTTAATCTTCTCAGACATATCGGGCCTCATTCGGCGGACTTTTTTCTTGATCGGTGGACAATCCTCTCTTGTAGGGAGACGGTGAACCACGATATCAGTGTCTAAACCCGGCATGTCTTCATAAGACCAGGCGAAGATTTCAACGTATTCATTTAACAGCTGTACCAAATGCTCCTTGACACTTGGTTCCAGATTGGCACCCACTTGCACTTCCTTCCGGTCTTCCTCTGTTCCTAAGTTGACAGTTTCCAACAACTCTTCATGAGGCAAGATGGCCCTTTCTTCTTGCTGTAGAAGTCTGGCTAGCTCCCCTGGTACTTCACAATCTTCGTCATCTTCATACTCAGCCTGATTGACCAAATATTCAGAGTTGTTGAAGGACATAGCAGAATAGTCACCCATAGAATCCAGAGTGGATGGGTACCTCCATTTGTGAGTGTGGGTGTGTGTAAGGGATAGCCATCCTTAAACAAACAAAAATGCAAAAGGAAAGAAAATGAACACAACAGTTTAGCAATGAAAAACGTCCAATGAATCATTAAACATGGCATATGGATATGAAGAGAATCAAAACCCTTACAAATGGACCTACATACCCCGGGCAAGGCATGAGGTGAAAAAGTAGTGTGCAGATTGTTTAAAAGTAATTATTACAGACCAACGGGAAATGTTCGAAAGATAAGTTACTGATTAATGAAAGTAACGGGGACGAAGTCTTTCGCCTCCCAGTTGTGTAGTCCCCCTTCGTTGGTTGGGAAGATCCAGTCTTCAATGTTACCCTCTTCGTCTTTGTCTTCCAAGGCGTTGATTCCATGAGGAGAAATCTTGATGGGTGTCCTTTCAATTTTTGAGCGACACAAAGCTTTTTGCCCCGCAGCGGTAAATCATAAACCAAACTTGTCTGTTTTATGGGGAATGTCAGGCAACTGTCCCCATGTTGAGCTCTTTCCCTCCTTCATTGCAGCCTTAGCGTCTTTCAGAGATGCCATCCTGGCCACCTGCCTGGGTTCCTCAGCTACTGCCTTTGCTACAGCAACCTCAGGAGCAATTTCCTCGAAGTGTTGGAACGATGTCTCAATAAATTCGCCCTCTACTTACACATACCGAAAGGAGTTCAGGTGACTGATCATATATTCTTCTTCACCGTGTACAATTATAATCTTTCCTTTAACAGGGTATTTCAGCATCTGATGTAGGGAGGAAGTGACTGCCCCAGCATTATGTATCCATGGTCTCCCTAGCAAGCAAGAGTATGACGGACGAATGTCCATCACATAGAAAGTTGAGTGGAATACCTCAGTGCCTACCTTAATGGGAATGTCTACCTCCCCATGTACCATTCTCTTTGACCCGTCAAAGGCCCTGACAATGATATTACTTGGTTTCAGCTCCAAGCATTCACAATCCAGTCGATCGAGAGCCTTCTTAGGCAGCACATTTAAAGAAGAACCAGTGTCGACCAAAACATGGGCAAGAGTAGTTCCTCGGCATTCAACTGACACATGCAATGCGTCATTGTGCTCTCTTCCTTTCGGAGTCAGGTCAGCATCAGAGAAACCCAGGCCGTTGTCTGCGGTCAGGCTGGCTACACAATCTTGGAATTGATCGGCTGAGGTTTCCTGGGGAACATGGGCTGTCTTCAGAAATCTTATCAATGCCTTGGCATGAGCCTCAGAACAAAGTAGCAAAGCTAGCATAGATATCTTCGAGGGGGTTTGCCCTAGTTGCTCCACCACGTCATAATCACTCTTCTTAATTATTTTCAGAATCTCCTCCATTTCTTTCTTAGAGGTTTCGGGGATAACCAATGGCTGAGCCCTCGTCCTGACGAGCTCATCTTGGATCCCTTTCCCCTTATCAACAGAAGTAGGAGGGACAACAACAGGAATAACAGCTTCTTCAATCAACGGAGTTCTTGCAGATAGTTTTATCGGTGCAGGAGTAACTTTGGCAGCAGCTGAGGGTCCAAAGATTGCCTTTGGAGGGGCAATCTCTGGAGAAAATATTCTCCCACTTCGGGTAATCTTGCTCGTACCGACAATGTTTCCAATGTCGGCATCCTCTTCGTCAGAGCTCTCTTCAGTTATCTCAACTTGTTTAACACCATGGTAGTAGATTTCTCCACCGTAATTCCATGGTATTGATTTGTCAGAAATGTAGGGGACAGGCCCAGGCATGGTTATTTTCAGAGGGACAAACTTCATAGCGGATGTAATCTTAACAGGCTTTTTAGGAACCTTGGAAAGATTGGTGGAAATGGTGATTATTGAAACATCTTTGATAGGAGTTGGAGTAGCAGGAATCTTTTCGAAAAGAATTTGTTGGCTGTTCATTAGGCCTTGGATGCCTATCTTCAGCAATGGACAGTCGATTGGTAGGCAGGAACAACAGTAGCAGTCTTCTTTACATCCTGGGAAAATCCCAGCCTTCAACAGATTTAACTTGATTGTCAACAGTGGGGTTACCAGATCATCAACAGCAGAAACATACAAATCTTCTTCAACAGCATGAACATGATGGCCATGCTTTGGCATCGGAGCAGATATTACATTCGGCTTCTCCGGAGCGTCGAACTCGACCTCTTTTGCATCTATCAAGTCTTGAATTTTATTCTTTATCGCCCAACAATTGTTGGTGTCATGTCTGGCGCTATCAGAATGGTAGGCACATTTGGCATTGGCATGATAGTACGAAGATGTGGTGTTAGGGTTTTTCGGTGCCTCCTTTAAACCAGTTAGATTCAACTTCAACAAATGGGGAAGAACTTGTGCAGGCGTCATATTGATGCGGGTGAACTGCCATTGCGGCCGTTCTACCCGTTGCTGATTTGGTCGGGACTGATTGTTACGAGGCTGATCGTTTGATGAATTTTGGATCATCACGGCCCCCACAGTCGGTCGACACTCAGTTCTTCCTGACCCCTTCTGAGAGTACACAACAACTGCCTCTTTCTTGGCCGGAAATGATTTCTTAGCAGTTGTAGATGCAGAGGCCTCCTTTTAAATCTTCCCATTCTTAATACCAGCTTCCACCCGTTCGCCAGTCAGAATCAATTCAGTAAACCCCGCGGAAGAGCTCTCGATCAAATGGTTGAAGAACAGGCCAGATAGGGTCCCCAAGAACATATCAACTAGTTCCCTATCAGAAAGAGATGGTTGTACTCTTCCGGCCAAGTCGCGCCATTTCTGGGCGTATTCCTTAAATCCCTCATTTGAGGCCATTCCCATACTTTGTAGCTGAGTACGGGTTGGCGCCAAGTCAGAGTTATATTGATACTGGCGATAAAAGTCAGCTGCCAAATCCTCCCAACTATGTACCTCTGACCTTTCAAGCTTGTAAAACCAATCTAGTTGTGTACCAGACAGGCTATCCTGGAAGAAGTGTACCCAAAGATTTCTGTCGGATGAATGAGGTTGAATTTTCCTGACATACGACCTTAGGTGCATCTTCAGGCAAGACAGCCCGTCATATTTTGCAAAAGTTGGCACCTTAAACTTTGGAGGGATCACAATTCCAGCAATCAATCCCAATTCATCAAAATCTAACCCCGGAACCCTTTGCAGCTCCATAGCTGCCAGTCTATCCTCTAGGTTTTTGTACTTGTCATCCGCTGGCAGGTATTGTTGCTCTGAGTAGTCTTCATCTCCCTCAACCTCTTCCTCTTCAGCCTCAGACTCAGAAGGTAGTGCAGCTCATTTTCCTTTACTGGTTTCCTCCTCAGATGCGGAGGGAAATTCAAGAACTCTTCTGGCTTCATTTTCAAACCTTCTTCCCAGGGTAGCCACCCCGACTCTTTTCTTCTTCTTTTTCACTTTCTCTTGCTCTTTGTTCCCAAGCAGTGCTTTTAGATCCTCCTGACCCTTTGCCAAGGTCATTAGGAGTTTTTGAAACTGTGAGTTTTGTGCCTGCAGATCTTTGACCGTCTGTTCGAGATCCATCTTACTGAACTAAACAACAGAGAGATAAGGAAACCTGGTGTGAAGACCTGTTTATGCATATGATGAATGATATGTTTATTCATGTAATGCATTCAAGGATTTAGAAATTCAAAATTTGTTGCAAACAAAAAGAACACACGTCATATTAATAAGAAGAAATTTTGTCAGTACATAAATGCCCCATGGGCCAAATATTACAAAAACTTCTTAAGGTAAAAAGACGTTGCGCATCCTCTTTGGTGCGATGTAAGTGTTGAGGGTCTCCTCCTCATGAAGTCGGCGGGTAAGCTCCAAAACCTTCTTCTCACTAGCGTAGAAGCTTGCTTCAAAAGTATTTCGTTCCTCCTTGAGTTGGATCCAACTCTTCTGTATCTCCTCCCATGATGTTGGCATGTCAGGATATAGGATGGTGTAGGGAACCTCTCCTTCCTTAACCGACTCTTTAATCAAAGGGAGAATGTGAGGGTAAGGCATCATAAGACTCTGGGCTCGGGTCCTTACCCACATGAGATAAGGCTCAAGAGGGATGGAGTTCTTGTGCCCCAGTGTCTTGCTATCTACCTTGTTAGGCATCCTCCAAGCTCTGATGAATCTTTGGCGAAGTCCTTGCGCATCGTTGTCGAAGTCAAAAACTAGGTCGGAAATCAGCATGTCATGAGGGCCATCCCTCCGTGCGTATCCAAATTGTGTCAAAGCTAGATAAGGGTTGTAGGTGATGCCTCCCCTAATGCCAAGTAATGGAACATTAGGGAACTCTCCACAACGATCGATGATGATGACATTTTCTCTGGACCGAGAACACCAATGTACATCAGAGTGTGTGAGGGTCATCAATCGTTGTGACCACCTTAAGCCTTGGTCATTCTTCAAAACAGATTGTGGAAGGTGCGAAATAAACCACCTTGCAAGGAGAGGAGTACAACACATGAGAACACCCCTCTTTCTCATTGTTCGTGTGTAAAATGAGTGGAGGATGTCCCCAAGCAATGTAGGTATGGGATTCCTGGATAGGAAAATCTTGACAGCATTAACATCTATAAGTTGGTCAGGATTTGGGAACAGGACCAACCCATAAATGAGGAGTGCCACAATCTCTTCAAAGGCTTGTAAATCCAAAGAATTCCAGCACTCTTGTGCCTTCTCAAACAAGAATTTTGCCAAGAAGCCTTTGACACCACTTCTAGTCTCCCAATGCCCCTTGATGTCAGATGGTTGCAAGTGTAGTGCTTGAACAACATCTTCAGGCTTTGGTTCTTTTTCCATACCGTTGTAGGGTAGTTGATTAAGAATAGGAATTCTCAGGAGTTGAGAAAATTCCTCCAAAGTAGGCACCAATTGGTAGTCGGGGAATGTGAAACAGTGGTGAAGGGGGTCAAAGAACTGGAACAACACCTTTACCATGTCTTCTTCAATGTTGGTGTTGACTAGGCTGAGCAATCTACCATGTCTTTCACTGAAGGGAGAGCTTTCCGGAATTCTGGATGTAAGCTCCTTGAGTTGAGGAGGGATTCTCACAAGGTTGACTTGGATAGTTTTCCTGCGAAGAATTTCCATGACCTACAAAACAAGAACAAAGATGAAGATCCAAACCCTTGAAATGGTTAGCGGATGCATATGATGCTTTATGATGTTCATGATGTATGCACAAACATATGTACAAGTAAGTCACACAAAAACCCTAGTTTCAGGCTTGCATGAGGTTTCATAGGTAAGTACCCTCTTGAGTGAAGTTGGCTTAAAAACTTGTCCTATAAATAGTAACCAAGTTCTAAGGAGCTCAATATCATTGGATTGTTTTCCATGTTCATTGTTTTGGTTTAGCCACTTAACTAGCGACCAAAATATTCCAAGAAAACAACCCTCAATGAGTGTAGTATCGAGTATCTACCAACTTCGGACTGCACCAAAGCCGGTCATCTCACTACCCCTAATAAAAGGCCAAGATGTTCAAGTAAGGTTCTAGGTCATTAGTGCTTAGTGACATCACTCAGCGGCCCCGTACTCTCCTTGATTGAACTCAATGGTTACTGGTACTCACAAATATGTCACACTAATATAGCTATTGCTTCAACTGTGTCGGTATACCCCGCACAGTTTCCACAACGTATTACTATCTATGAATGTTTCCCCAAATCCGGGTGTAGGATTTCAAGCCCAAACAAGAGAACCAAGATGTAAAGCAATCAAAGCAAACAATTAGTCATACAAAAGGGTGATCTAAGCCCTAAGATTACTCCACTTTTAAAATCAATCCCCAGCAGAGTCGCCAGTTCTGTGATACGGTGGGAGAACTGACTTGAGGTTTTGAGTTTGTTTTCGCAAATGTTTCGATTTAGCAAGAGTCGCCACCGACTTTTTATTTTATCCTAAGGAAAGGTTAAAAAGCACAGCAAAAACCTTTGAGATGTTTTCTTGGGTTCGGGGAGTAGATTATAGAAAGGGAAGGTATTAGCACCCTTTCTATCCATGATTATCCATGGGCTCTTAGTTACTTGCTTAGATCACTTGCCTTGCATTTTCAATTGTTTGAAATGGTGCTTTCAATTGTTTGAAATGGTGCTTTGTGTGTGTTTTGAAAGATATTTTGAAAAGAGGCCACGGTGGTGGCAACCTTTATAATGATCCATGTTTGAATGTATACAAAGGTGTATTTGTCTTTTGAAAAGTTTTCAATATTTTGAAAGTTGTGTTGTGATGTGTGTTTTGAAAAGTAGGCAAAGTTTTGTTTTGCAAGTTTGATCAAGTAACTAAGAGTTATCTACCCCTAAATTTACTCAAAGGTTTTTTTCTATGTTTTAACCCTTTTAACAGTATTGTTCCACCATTGTATTTGGTGGACAATCTTGTGTTAGGATGTTAACGGGACAGGCGCGGGTCATCGTTTAGACCATGAATGCAATAATGCCAAGTGTCTTTGGCAAATTTTCCTTTAAGGGACTTGATCATTTTTAGGCAACTTGAGAAAGCGTCATCGAGGGACTATGATCATTTGATTTGTTTTGTTTTTCCAAATACACTCAACATGCAACATGGCCCATTATTGAAGGCAACAAGTGGAGTAACCCTAAGGGTGCAAGTGTGATTAGTGTTGTCCATTTTCATGCATTTTTGTCTTTGCATTAGTCAAGCTATTGGTTGGTTGATTTTTGCATACAAACCCTAGGTCTATCATGGCATAATTAGAAAGCTTTAAAATGTGGAATTTAAAGTCCTAAATTATTAAAACATAATTATGGGGATGGGGGTACAAATGTTTGAATGGGGGTATTTGACAAGAAATTTAAACCTAGGCTATTACATCCATATTGAATATACAAATATTTAAAATTGTACAATATTAAGACAAATATAATAAATATGCAAAAAGGTATTATGCACAAAAATGTTTTTTATGTATGTAAAAGTGTTTTTCAATGTAAAATATAAACAAAAATAAAAAAGTCAATTTTTTTTGGATATTTTCATGGTTTAGGGCAAAACCCTAGTTTTCTAAATAAATGGTATTTATTAATTATATTATATACAATATTTGTTAATTATATATGTGATCGGTGGATCTGGAACTGACTGTTTAACGCTGGTTTCGCGAAATGTCGCGGAAGCAAGAGTCGCCACCGTCTTTTATTTTCTCCAAATGGAAAGGACAAAAGCACAGAAAAATTCCTTATAGAGATTGCTCTCGGTTCGGGAGGTAGATTTATAGAAAGGGAAGGTGTTAGCACCCTTTCTATCCATGGTTATCCATGGGCTCTTAGATACTTGCTCATTTGTGTTTTCAAAATGGTTTGTTTGCTTTTCAAGTGTGAGTGGGTTTTGAAAAAGTTTCGTTTGAAAAATTTCTAAGTAACTCTTGTATCTGTCCTCAAGAGTGTATGAAAAATTTGTTTGAAAACTTTTAGAAAGTGTAGGTGTGAAAAGTATTTTGTTTGTTTTTGAAAAGAGCAAGTATCTATGAGAATCTACCTACCCTAAGGAATTCGTCTGTGTAAATGTCCTTTAAAGTAGTGCCATCCCACCATTGAGAAGTAGGTAGCACCACCGTTGGAGGTGTTCGGGTCGATTCGAGGTTCGGGACATGGTGATCACCAGAGCAATGGGAAGACACCTTAGAAGCTACCCTCATGCCAGGTTCCCGGATCATGAGGACTTACTAAGACATCCTCTACTCGACGATCACCTTTCGAGGGGCAAGGCAACAGTGAAGCGTACCCTAGGGGTGGTGTGTGAATTGTGTGTCATTTTCAGTTTATTGTTTGTCTTGTCATGCATTGGTGATCTACGTTTTGATTTTATTTTTGGGCATTCATTCTTTCATGTTATTGTTTAACAGTTAAAGGTGCGGGAATTTAAAGTGCGAAAAAGATAAAGGTCCTACGCTATTACAAAGGCGCGGGTCTACATCGCCAAATTAATCCAGACCCGATTTAAAATAAAGTGCAGAAAATAAATGTCTAATTAACTATTACAGGGCTTTGGAGCAAGTACATTATATTCACAAAAAGAAATAAATAAAACGCGCGAAACAAAAATGTAATCGAATGCGAGGGCGTTGGACCCTTTAAAGGAATTAAAATAAAATTATTAAAATAATTAAGTTAAATAAAAAGAAAGAACTTATTTTTTCATGTTTTTGTATTTATGACATTAAAGAAAAATTAAATTGGAATTTAAAAGTTAAATAATTTTAGTTCTAATTGTTTTTTAATTTATTAAAAAAAATACATTAAAGTTAAAACCTAAAATTAAAACTAAATTGATTATATAATTTATTTACAAAATTAATGGTTAATGATACTTATAATAAAAATATTTGATAAAAAAAAAAAAAAAAAAGGTGCTAAAAGTCTATTTTTATTATTTTTGGTTATTGAGAAAAAGAATTAAATTAACAACCTAAAATTAAAACTAAATTAATTATGGGATTTATTTACAAAACTACTAAAATAAAATATTTATTATTTTTTTTATCTTTTCTGATTTTTTTGTGTGTTTTGTGATTTTATGAAAAATAATAAATTAATTAAAAGAACAATAATTAAAAGATAGTAGAAATAATGAAAAAAAGAAAGAATGTAAAAAAATGGCAAACCTAGGGGGTCTGCCCCCTAATATGGAGGTTTTCTTTTAGCAATCTGGGCCCATTTGTCCTTGGCCTCTTTGACTTTCCAGGAATTATGCACATGCGCTGACCATAGTCCACCATGTTCCACAGATCCTGGCCCTTGATTGAAGAGATTGAACGCGTGACGGGTTTGATTTGGGAGATGCATGGTGCGTCTTTACACTGAAGCTGCATATGAATATTGAATGAAGAAAAATATGAAAGGGGGTGGGGACCTGGGGCTCGAACCCAGGTCCTGATGATTATGAACGTCTTTCTCAACCAACTGAGCTGCATGCATATTCATTAATATAAATGGAAAACAAATTATATAATAAAAAATTGGAGTTAGTGGTGGTCTGGCGCGAAAATTCGAATCAACCACTCATTGCTTCACACCTCAGCATCTTCTTCCTCGTTGTTTTGTTTTTCCTGAAAATATAAAAACATTGGCAATGGTTTTCAAACGTTCCTATAGACACTATATTAGAAAATAGCGAATAGCCCCTGGGGCTCCATAAATTAGGCGCGATGGCCTCATTCTCTTCGTCCAAGCGCACTGAATTGAATGGCCTAGGTTTCAAGCTCCAATTTTTCCATATTTTAAAACCCCCAATTCAAAGCTTCATAAACCCTAAAAAGCAACCATGGTGAAATCGTATATAGCACACAAAAACTCAATCAAAGTGGATGGTTAGCTTCAGAACATATCAATTAGTATGAATTTATCAAAGAAACGCAATAAAAATGCTTAAATATGGAAACACGATTATGCATATAATTTGAAACGGTTTGAACCCCTTGTACCAATTCTGGGCGTGTAAGGGTTGGAAAGTTATCCAGTTAGCTTCAGTGAGACACGAGGAAGCTTTTGCAATTGGTTTCTTGCTCTCAATCCACCTCTAACCTTGTTTTCAGTTTTGAGATTTTTAGCAAAAAGTGTGAGTTTTATCTGAGTGTTCTTGCGCAGCTTAGGTCTCCATGTTGTTTTGTATCACTTGTATATACATTAGGCAATGTGTATGAAGAGGAATTATGGCCTCATAATGCAAAACATTCAATTTCAAGATCCTCCATAAACCTCCATAACCAAACTTCCTTTTTTGCATCATTTTTGAATTCTTGCTCTATTTGGCCCCTTGCACGAATTTGGCATATGTTTAAAGGTGATTCAAGACCCATCAAAGTCAAATATCCTCTTTAATTAGACTTTTTGATTTTCCTTTGATTTTAAAAGATTTCAAATTAATTAAATCTAATAAAATCAATAAAAAATGAAAAAATTAATTAAAAAATTTGAAATAAAAGGTGGGACACGTGGGAAGCATGGCCAATTTAATTCAAGTGGAAAAAGTGGGCCCCTTTTGTCAAAAATGAGATTTCAAGGATAAATGATTTTGGCCATTTCACAAATATTTCCCAACTTCTCCAATGCATAACTTGCTCAATTTTTAAGCTTTGATCATGTTCTTGGACATTTTGGAAAGGTCTTGAAGTCCCCTAACCAATGTCTTTGGTCCCATGTCATTTTGATTTACCAATCTCAAGTTATGGTCTTTGACTTAAAGTCCCTTTTTGTTGACTTTTGAAAATGACCTATAATGTTGAAATTGATAACTTTTTGTGAGAGAATTTCTTAGACTTGGAGTGTGAAGATGAGTTGTAGGAAATGTCTTCCCCTTCAAAATGAGCATTGGATGGGATTTTTCTGATGAACCATGAAAAAGTTATGCCTTGGTCAAGTTACAGTTGACTTTTTAGTTGTCCAAAAATAGAAACTTTTGCATCTTGATGATTTTTGAGCCAAGCTTTGAGAATCATGATCAAGCATTGATAAAATGATGTTTGTGGCTTCAAAATAAGATGTTGACCAAAAATTTTGACTTTTGACTGCCAAATGACCATTTTGCCCCTACAGTTGACTGTTGAGCAATTAGGGTTTTTGACTGTGCAACTTGACCTTGTGAGCCTTGAAACTTGACATGTAGGTACTTGACAATGTGTATGAGCATAGGAGACTTGATTGAGCCCTTGAAAACTTCAACTTCCTTGCCAGAACCAAAACCCTAATTTTGACTGTTAGGAGGCCATTGGACTGTGCAACCCTTGGGAGATTTTGAAGCATGATCTTAGAAAACCTTGAAGAATATGGGAGGGCAAATTTTGGGGTACAACAGTTGCCCCTGTTCAATCTTCTTAGACCTGAGGATGCAGATTGGCTGACGTGCCTTTCATAATCCGAGGGTGGAAGATGATTGAACACTATAGTGCCCAGAAATTTGCGCTCACATAGTAGCAGTGTGATGGAAATGGGCTTGTAGATGCCATTTAGAGATTGATGAATAGGATGATGGGCTTACAGATGCCATCTGGACGTTGATCGCGTAAGAGATTCCTCAGCGAGAACTTGCGTACCTGCAAAAGAAAAATGAGTACCTGACATGCTGCAGGATCTGGTTTTCAGATGCTTGGTATAAATGTGTCCTGACTGGTTACAGGAGCTGAATCTGGAGCTTCAAACGGTGATGAATGAACCAGGGGTGGTTACTACCTCAACAGGAACGGTGAGAGGACCTTGGACGATTTTAACTTCAACAGCAATCGTTGAGAAAATCTTGGTGGGAATTATCATCTCCGCAGCATTGGGGAGAGAACCATAGGAAATTATAATCTCAAAAGCAAACATTGAGAAAAACCTTGGATGGAATTATCGTCTCCGCAGTATCGGGGAGAGAACCATAGGAAATTATAATCTCAAAAGCAATCATTGAGAAAAACCTGGAATGGAATCATCGTCTCCGCAGCATTGGGGAGAGAACCATAGGAAATTATAATCTCAAAAGCAAACATTGAGAAAAACCTTGGATGGAATTATCGTCTCCGCAGTATCGGGGAGAGAACCATAGGAAATTATAATCTCAAAAGCAATCATTGAGAAAAACCTGGAATGGAATCATCGTCTCCGCAGCATTGGGGAGAGAACCATAGGAAATTATAATCTCAAAAGCAAACATTGAGAAAAACCTGGAATGGAATCATCGTCTCCGCAGCATTGGGGAGAGAACCATAGGAAATTATAATCTCAAAAGCAAACATTGAGAAAAACCTGGAATGGAATCATCGTCTCCGCAGCATTGGGGAGAGAACCATAGGAAATTATAATCTCAAAAGCAAACATTGAGAAAAACCTGGAATGGAATTATCGTCTCCGCAGGATTGGGGAGAGAACCATAGGCAATTATAATCTCAAAAGCAATCATTGAGAAAAACCTTGGATGGAATTATCGTCTCCGCATCATTGGGGAGAGAACCATAGGAAATTATAATCTCAAAAGCAATCATTGAGAAAAACCTTGGATAACTTCTACTGAGTCTTCATCAGAAAAATCTGTTTGGGGTCGATTTAGCTGGACTAGAGAAGGCCTTGGACTGGATAAGAAATCTTTGGAGTCGATTAACTGAACCGGTCTAGGTCTTGAAATATGATTGAGAACTTAACTAAATATTTCCTGAAAGGTAAAGGTCAGTTATATGCAATGCATGATATGGATCAAGCAATGATGTTCTCAACATAAATGAGATTTGTAAGATATGATGCGTCTATGCATGCCATAATGATGTATGTGATGTTTAGGAATGTATGTTTTCGTCTAGGAAAGTAAATCCTTGACGGGTGCCGGGAAGTCACTCCTGGGCTGATGTTGGCAAGTAGATCTTTGCTTCCGCTGGGGATGATAGTTGCAAGAATACCGGCAGGAGAAGATAACTCCGTTGGGGAATAAACCTGGCGAATGGATAACTCTGCGGGGAGAAAAGTACTCTAGCGATCTTGCTGGGAAGCAATACTCTGTGGGGAGAGAGATACTTTGCTGAGTTGTTGATAATAACTTGCTGGGGATACCATTGTTGTGTTGGAAGTGCTGATAGACTTTGCTGGGGATAAGAAAGAACTGTGTTGACGACGACCTCTCAGTGGCTTTTGGCTGAGGATAACCCAGTTATATCCTGGTAGGGAAATAACTCTTTGAATAAGGCCGGGAGACGCGTTCGTGCTTTGCGAGGATAAGCTTCCAGAATCTACTGGGGATAAGCTTACCGCTTGGGGAGATGAATTCCAACTTTCCTGGGGAAGCAAATTGGACTCTCTTGGGGGAGGTTTTGAACTGCGGGGGAAGTGATTCCTTTGAACGTCTGGTATACCGCCGGGGAACAATCTTTAGGCCAAGACTGCCGGGGATGCTTGTTAGGAATACATATGCTGCTGGGGAATGTTGAGGTCTGCTGGAGGATACTCAACTTCCTTAAGTTTGATTGTAACTTTGCTCGGGGAGAGTGTACTGACTTGCTGGCTCACTCTCTGGGGAATCAGGATATCTGATTATGTTCTTTAGCTGAACCTATCTTGGTACCTTGGAGGACAGAACAATTAGATTGCTTAGACAACTCTTTATTGCCCCTGTTTCTAATGTTACCTGTAGTTAATCCTTTGTTTTGTATGCAAATATCCATGAGTTAGCAAATTATTGTCAATGCATATATCACAAATTGAACCTTGGACGTTCTTCGCAAAACAAAACAGAAAAAGTAAAACAATTGGCACTTTTAACTGAAAAGTATATTTGTATTGATTTTTGCATGGCCTGTAAATAGGCGTTTTGTGTACAAGAGGCTGACGTCCTAGTAAGAGAACGCCGCTGAACAAAAGAGTTTATACAAATTTTGTACAAGAAAATGAAACAGCTATGTGAAGTAAATGATCCCACTGGGTTTCAACTCTGCTATTGCCTTTATAACTCCGAGCGTCTCATCACTTGATGACCTTGGTTGAAGGTGAAGCTGACTGATCGATGCCGTCTGAGCTTGATGTAGATACCAGATTCTGGATGCAAAGTGATCAATGAGACATAGTATTACGCTTTATCCCTAATTTTTGCCTGGACCGCCCTTTCGGGTTTTCAGTCCACCGGGATACCCATTTTTGCCCAAGCCGCCTTTTCAGGTTTTCGACTTGCCGGGTGTACAGATTTTTTTCATTTCATCCCTTCATTTTGCCCGAACCCTTTTGGTTCGCCGGGAAGCCCTAATTTTTGCCTAGGCATGTCAGCCTAGTGGGTCTTTTTTAGGCGTAGTATCTTTTTCCTATGTCTGCATTGGCGGGGTGAGGAAGGTCGTCACCATCCATGTTGGTCAATATCATTGCTCCTCCTGAGAACACATGCTTGACCACAAATGGCCCTTCGTACGTAGGGGTCCATTTGCCCCTTGGATCACTCTGAGGAAGGATGATTCGTTTGATTACCAGATCCCTAACTTGATATTCCTGTGGTCTGACCTTTTTGTTAAATGCCCTGATCATCCGTTTCTGATACGTCTGACCATGACAGATAGCAGCAAGTCTCTTTTCATCAATGAGGTTGAGCTGATCAAGTCGTGTCTGGATCCAATCATCCTCATTCAGATTTGCATCCTTCATTATCCGGAGAGAGGGTATTTGCACTTCGATCGGTAAGACTGCCTCCATGCCGTAAACCAAAGAGAAAGGAGTTTCCACGGTTGACGTCCTGGCTGAGGTACGGTACCCATGTAGAGTGAACGGTAACATCTCGTGCCAATCTTTATAAGTCACTGTCATCTTCTGCACGATTTTCTTGATGTTCTTATTTGCTGCTTCTACAGCCCCATTCATCTTCGGTCTGTAAGGAGAAGAATTATGGTGCTGTATTTTGAACTGCTCGCAGAGCTCAGTGATCATCTTGTTATTCAGATTGGTACCGTTATCTGTAATAATTCTCTCAGGGACTCCGTATCGACAGATCAGATTATGCCGAATGAACCGTGCCACAACAGTCTTGGTTACTGTAGCATAGGAAGCTGCTTCAACCCACTTTGTAAAGTAATCAATCGCTACAAGGATGAAGCGATGCCTGTTAGATGCCGTAGGTCTGATCTCACCGATCATATCAATGCCCCACATTGCAAAAGGCCAAGGTGCAGTCAGGACATTCAGAGGAACCGGAGGAACATGCACCTTGTCTGCATAAACCTGGCACTTGTGACACGTCCGAGAATATTGGTAACAATCGGCTTCCATTGTGGACCAGAAATACCCTGCCCGAAGGATCTTCTTAGCCATAGTGTGTCCACTGGAATGTGTTCCAAAGGTACCCTCATGTAGCTCCGCCATAATCCTTTCTGCTTCAGTCTTATCCACACAACGCAGTAAGGTCGAATCATGGTTTCGTTTATACAAGACGTTGTTGCTAAGGAAGAACTTTGCTGCGAACCTTCTCAGAAACTTTTTATCATTGACAGATGCACCTTCTGGGTATTCTTGAGCTTCCAAGTACCTCTTCACCTCATGGTACCAAGGCTTCTCAGTCACTAATTCAGTCTCAAGATCACAACAGTATGCCGGTTCGTCCAGTTTCCAGATGATGACCCGGGGAGCCTCATTGTCCCATTTGACTTTAAACATAGAAGACATTGTAGCTAACGCGTCCGCCAACTGATTCTCTTCTCTTGGGAAGTGTTCAAAGGTTATTTCTGTGAAGTGGGGGATCAGGGTCAACACACATTCTCTGTAAGGGATAAGATTCGGATGTTTCGTATCCCACTCTCCTTTGATCTGATTGATCACAAGAGCGGAATCTCCGAAGACACTCAGAAACTTAATCCTTAGGTCGATCGCAGCTTGAAGACCCATGATGCACGCCTCATACTCTGCCATGTTGTTGGTACAGTTGAAACATAGCCGGGCAGTGAGCGGAGTATGAGTGCCTTGAGGAGATATGATTATGGTGCCGATACCGTTTCCCAAAGCGTTAGAGGCTCCGTCAAAGTGCATAGACCATCGGGATCCTTCCTCAGGTCCTTCATCCGGTCCAGGTACTTCACAATCAGTTACTATCATGATGCTTTCATCTGGAAACTCGAAGTTCATTGACTGATAGTCATCTACGGCCTGATGTGCCAAGTGGTCTGCCAATACACTTCCCTTGATGGCTTTCTGGGTCGTGTACTGAATGTCGTATTCTGTCAAGATCATTTGCCATCTTGCTATTCTCCCAGACAGAGCAGGCTTTTCGAATATATACTTTATAGGATCCATCTTTGAGATCAACAAGGTAGTGTGAGTCAGCATATACTGTCTCAGCCGGCGAGCAGCCCATACCAAAGCGCAGCAAGTTTTCTCAAGCAGTGAGTATCGGGTCTCACAGTCGGTAAACTTTTTGCTAAGGTAATAAATGGCATGCTCTTTTCGGCCAGACTCGTCATGCTGCCCCAGCACACACCCCATTGAATTGTCAAGTACTGTCAGGTATAGTATCAGAGGTCTCCCTTCAACCGGTGGCATAAGGATAGGTGGTTCTTGGAGATACTCCTTGATTCTGTCAAAAGCAGCCTGACATTCATCGTTCCAACGTACTACCTGATCTTTCTTCAGCAGCTTGAAGATTGGCTCACAAGTAGCAGTTAGGTGTGAGATGAATCGAGCAATGTAATTCAGGCGTCCTAAAAAGCCTCTGACTTCCTTCTCTGTCCTAGGAATCGGCATCTCTTGAATAGCTTTAACTTTAGCAGGGTCCACTTGAATACCCTTATCACTTACCACAAAGCCTAGAAACTTTCCAGATCTTACCCCGAAGGTGCACTTGTTCGGGTTCAGCCTCAGTTTGTACAGTTTCAACCGGTCAAACAATTTCTGCAGATGATCTAGATGCTCTTCCTCAGTCTGGGACCTTGCGATCATGTCTTCAACATACACTTCTATCTCATGATGGATCATATCATGAAATAAAGCAACCATGGCACGTTGGTAGGTTGCCCCAGCGTTCTTTAATCCAAAAGGCATGACCTTGTAGCAGAAGGTACCCCACTGAGTAACAAATGTAGTCTTTTCCATGTCTTCAGGTGCCATCTTAATCTGATTGTAACCTGAAAAGCCATCCATGAAAGAGAACACCTTGTGCTGAGCTGTATTGTCAACAAGGACATCAATGTGAGGTAAGGGGAAGTCATCCTTGGGGCTGGCCCTGTTCAGATCCCTGTAATCGACACACATTCTGACCTTTCCATCTTTCTTTGGTATCGGCACCACGTTAGCAACCCACTGAGGGTAAGAAGTCACTGCAAGGAACCCAGCATCAAACTGTTTCATAACCTCAGCTTTGATCTTCTCAGACATCTCTGGACGCATCCGGCGGACCTTTTGCTTGACCGGAGGGCAGTCTTCCTTAGTTGGCAAGTGATGGACCACAATATCGGTATCCAACCCGGGCAT
The DNA here is from genome assembly GCA_948472305.1 of Vicia faba. Lineage (NCBI taxonomy): Eukaryota > Viridiplantae > Streptophyta > Magnoliopsida > Fabales > Fabaceae > Vicia > Vicia faba. The sequence goes on along the minus strand of OX451736.1, from coordinate 1,762,836,031 downwards.
GTCTTCGTAGGACTAGGCAAAGATCTCCATATAATCATGCAACATTTGAGTCAACCGTTGCTTCACGCTGAGCTCTAGGTTGGCACCAATCTTTACCTCTTTCCTGTCTGCCTCAGTACCCAGGTTTATTGTTTCCACTGGCTCTTCATGGGGTTGAATTGCCCTTTCTTCCTGGAGTAACAGTCTTGCAAGCTCGCCAGGCACTTCGCAATCATCTTCACCTTCGTCTTCGGCTAAGTTGATCGGATTTTCAAAGTCATAACTGGCAGTAGCAGAGTCGTTATCAGTGAGATCCAGAGTGGATTGAAACCTGTATGAGTGAGTGTGTGTGTAAATACAGCTGTTTTGAAAAATATGTAAAGGAAAGAAAGACAGGAAAGGAGCATAAGATTTGCAATGCGAGAAACGTCCAAGATTTTCATTTATGATATATGAAATGACAATTTATATGCCCTCACAAATAGAACCACGATGCCTCGGGTAAGACACCGGGCCATAGAGTTTAATTAATTGTTTATTACAAATTCCAAAAACATAGGAATTCATTACTTAGTAACAAGAGAAACAGATAAGTTGTCCTTTGCACTCCAATTGTTAGGTCCACTGTCGGTTGCCGGGTAAATCCAGCTATCAAACTCAGCCTCATCCACTTCATCTTCGTCCCCAATAGCATTCACTCCATGAGCAGGCAGGGGAGCTGTCACTATATTAGGCTTCTCAGATGCCTCAAACTGTACCTCCTTGGCGTCAATAAGGTCCTGCAGCTTGCTCCTTAATGCCCAACAGTCATCAGTGGAATGCCCCGGGCTATCGGAGTGATAAGCACAGCGAGCATTTGGATTGTACTTAGGAGATGTAGTATTTGGAAACTTCGGAGCCTCTCTGACGATCACTAAGTTGGTTGAGAGCAACTGTGGCAGGATCTGTGATAAGGTCATGCTCAAACGGGTAAACTCTCTCCAGGGTCTTTCAGCCCTTTGAGGATTGGTCGGCCGAGGAGCGGCAGCAGGCTTGGCAATCATTACCGCACTGACAGATTGGCGGCGCTCAGATCTCTCTGGTCTCCGGGAGCTATATACAGCACTAGCCTCCTTTTTGAAGGGTTTCTTTTCAGCATTGGAGGAGGCAACCTTCTGTATCTTCCCCGATTTTATACCGGCCTCGATCCTTTCACCAGTTAGGATCAGATCAGTAAACCCAACAGAGGAATTACCAATGAGATGATTGAAAAATGGACCAGATAGGGTCCCCAAAAACATATCCACCAGCTCCCGGTCCGTCAATGGTGGCTGCACCCTGCCAGCCAGATCTCTCCATTTCTGTGCGTACTCCTTAAAACCTTCACCCGACCCTAGCGACATACCCTGGAGTTGGGTACGCGTAGGAGCGAGGTCGGAATTATATTGATACTGCTTGTAAAAAGCAGTGGCCAGATCCTCCCAGTTACGAATGTTGGTTCCATCCAACTGATAGAACCATTCGAGGTGAGTCCCTGAAAGACTCTCCTGGAAGAAGTGGATCCATAAGTTCCTATCTGCTGTGTAAGGCTGGATCTTCCTTACATAAGAACGGAGGTGCATCTTGGGACAGGAAGCCCCGTCATACTTCACAAAGGCAGGTGCCTTGAACTTGTGTGGAATCACCACCCCAGTAGATAACCCCAAGTCTCCGAAATCCAGTCCAGGCACACGCTGAATTTCCATAGCTTTTAATCTGTCCTCCAGCTGCTTGTACCGGTCTTCAGCAGGAGGGTACTGTTCGTCGTTGAAGTCTGTTTCAGTATCAGAGACCACAGGAGTAGGGACCTCCCTTTCTTGGTGGCTACCTTCCCCCACAGATGGAGTAGTCCTCTCAGCCTCATTTTGCAAGGTGTTCCCGAGTCTGCACCCAGTGTTAAATAGCACAGTCCTCTTCTTCTTCTTATTCTTCTTCAGAAGCATAGCCTTCAGCTCTTTTTGACCTTGAGCTAAACCCATGATCAGTTCCTGAAATTGGGCGTTCTACGCCTGAAGGGCCTTGATAGATGACTCGGTTGATGATTCAGGGTTCATGATGTTGTAATAAACAGCGAAGAACAGTCAGCAACCTGAAAAGAAGAGTACCTGTGATGCATATGATGAATGATATGTGTTTATGCAATGCATTCCAGGGTTCGAAAATTCAAATTTGTTGTAGACAAAAAGGAACACACGTTATCATTAAGGAAATAATTGTTCAGTATATTAAAGCCTCATGGGCAAACATTACAAAGCAGATCAGTCCCAAAAGACACTACGCATCCTTTTCTGAGCAATATAGGTATTGAGATTCCTTTCCTCGTGCAGTAGGCGGGTGAGCTCCAGGACCTTCTTCTCACTGGCATGTAGACTGGTCTCCAGAGAATTCCGTTCTTCCTTAAGCTGGATCCAACTCTTCTGCATCTCTTCCCAGGACGTGGGCATGTCAGGATGTTGAATGGTGTAGGACACCTCTCCTTCCAAGTCTGGCTCTTTGATCACGGGGAGAACATGAGGATATGGCATTACCAGCTTCTGGGAGCGGGCTCGTACCCATTTGAGATAAGGCTCCAATGGGATGGAGTTCCTGTACCCCAGGGTCTTGCTGTCTATTTTGCTGGGCATCCTCCAAGCTCTGATAAATTTCTGGCGAAGTCCTTGCGCATCCTTGTCGAAGTCAAAAACTATGTCAGGAATTAACATCTCATGAGGGCCATCTTTTCGAGCATAACCAAACTGTCTCCAAGCCAGGCACGGGTTGTAAGTAATACCTCCTCTGATTCCAAGTAAAGGAACATTAGGGTACTCCCCACAACGATCAATGATAGTGACATCCTCTCTGGACCGAGAACACCAATGTATATCTGCATGTGTAAGAGTCATCAACCGTTGTGACCACCTCAAACCTCGCTCGTTCTTCAAAACTGATTGTGGAAGGTGCGAAATAAACCACCTTCCCAGGAGGGGAGTGCAGCACAAAAGAACACCCCTTTTTCTCATGGTTCGAGTGTAACATGAGTGAAGGATGTCCCCCAGCAACGTAGGTATAGGATTCCTGGACATGAAGACCTTGACAACACCGATATCTATAAGCTGATCTGGTTTAGGGAACAACACCAACCCATAGACAAGGAGGGCTACAACTTCTTCAAAGGCTTGTAGGTCAAGGGAATTCCAACACTCTTGGGCCTTCTCAAACAGAAACTTTGCCAAGAATCCTTTGATACCATTTCTGGCTTCCCAATGCCCCTTGATGTCAGATGGTTGTAGGCATAATGCTTTAGCTACTTCTTCAAGTTTTGGTTCCCTTTCCGTACCGTTGTAGGGTAGTTGATTGAGAATGGGAATCTTCAGAAGCTGGGAAAACTCTTCTAGAGTAGGCACCAGCTGATAATCCGGGAAAGTAAAACAGTGATGCAGAGGGTCAAAGAACTGGAACTGACTGTTTAACGTTGGTTTCGCGAAATGTCGCGGAAGCAAGAGTCGCCACCGTCTTTTATTTTCTCCAAATGGAAAGGACAAAAGCACAGAAAAATTCCTTATAGAGATTGCTCTCGGTTCGGGAGGTAGATTTATAGAAAGGGAAGGTGTTAGCACCCTTTCTATCCATGGTTATCCATGGGCTCTTAGATACTTGCTCATTTGTGTTTTCAAAATGGTTTGTTTGCTTTTCAAGTGTGAGTGGGTTTTGAAAAAGTTTCGTTTGAAAAATTTCTAAGTAACTCTTGTATCTGTCCTCAAGAGTGTATGAAAAATTTGTTTGAAAACTTTTAGAAAGTGTAGGTGTGAAAAGTATTTTGTTTGTTTTTGAAAAGAGCAAGTATCTATGAGAATCTACCTACCCTAAGGAATTCGTCTGTGTAAATGTCCTTTAAAGTAGTGCCATCCCACCATTGAGAAGTAGGTAGCACCACCGTTGGAGGTGTTCGGGTCGATTCGAGGTTCGGGACATGGTGATCACCAGAGCAATGGGAAGACACCTTAGAAGCTACCCTCATGCCAGGTTCCCGGATCATGAGGACTTACTAAGACATCCTCTACTCGACGATCACCTTTCGAGGGGCAAGGCAACAGTGAAGCGTACCCTAGGGGTGGTGTGTGAATTGTGTGTCATTTTCAGTTTATTGTTTGTCTTGTCATGCATTGGTGATCTACGTTTTGATTTTATTTTTGGGCATTCATTCTTTCATGTTATTGTTTAACAGTTAAAGGTGCGGGAATTTAAAGTGCGGAAAAGATAAAGGTCCTACGCTATTACAAAGGCGCGGGTCTACATCGCCAAATTAATCCAGACCCGATTTAAAATAAAGTGCAGAAAATAAATGTCTAATTAACTATTACAGGGCTTTGGAGCAAGTACATTATATTCACAAAAAGAAATAAATAAAACGCGCGAAACAAAAATGTAATCGAATGCGAGGGCGTTGGACCCTTTAAAGGAATTAAAATAAAATTATTAAAATAATTAAGTTAAATAAAAAGAAAGAACTTATTTTTTCATGTTTTTGTATTTATGACATTAAAGAAAAATTAAATTGGAATTTAAAAGTTAAATAATTTTAGTTCTAATTGTTTTTTAATTTATTAAAAAAAATACATTAAAGTTAAAACCTAAAATTAAAACTAAATTGATTATATAATTTATTTACAAAATTAATGGTTAATGATACTTATAATAAAAATATTTGATAAAATAAAAATATAAAAAAAGGTGCTAAAAGTCTATTTTTATTATTTTTGGTTATTGAGAAAAAGAATTAAATTAACAACCTAAAATTAAAACTAAATTAATTATGGGATTTATTTACAAAACTACTAAAATAAAATATTTATTATTTTTTTTTATCTTTTCTGATTTTTTTGTGTGTTTTGTGATTTTATGAAAAATAATAAATTAATTAAAAGAACAATAATTAAAAGATAATAGAAATAATGAAAAAAAGAAAGAATGTAAAAAAATGGCAAACCTAGGGGGTCTGCCCCCTAATATGGAGGTTTTCTTTTAGCAATCTGGGCCCATTTGTCCTTGGCCTCTTTGACTTTCCAGGAATTATGCACATGCGCTGACCATAGTCCACCATGTTCCACAGATCCTGGCCCTTGATTGAAGAGATTGAACGCGTGGCAGGTTTGATTTGGGAGATGCATGGTGCGTCTTTACACTGAAGCTGCATATGAATATTGAATGAAGAAAAATATGAAAGGGGGTGGGGACCTGGGGCTCGAACCCAGGTCCTGATGATTATGAACGTCCTTTTCAACCAACTGAGCTGCATGCATATTCATTAATATAAATGGAAAACAAATTATATAATAAAAAATTGGAGTTAGTGGTGGTCTGGCGCGAAAATTCGAATCAACCACTCATTGCTTCACACCTCAGCATCTTCTTCCTCGTTGTTTTGTTTTTCCTGAAAATATAAAAACATTGGCAACGGTTTTCAAACGTTCCTATAGACACTATATTAGAAAATAGCGAATAGCCCCTGGGGCTCCATAAATTAGGCGCGATGGCCTCATTCTCTTCGTCCAAGCGCACTGAATTGAATGGCCTAGGTTTCAAGCTCCAATTTTTCCATATTTTAAAACCCCCAATTCAAAGCTTCATAAACCCTAAAAAGCAACCATGGTGAAATCGTATATAGCACACAAAAACTCAATCAAAGTGGATGGTTAGCTTCAGAACATATCAATTAGTATGAATTTATCAAAGAAACGCAATAAAAATGCTTAAATATGGAAACACGATTATGCATATAATTTGAAACGGTTTGAACCCCTTGTACCAATTCTGGGCGTGTAAGGGTTGGAAAGTTATCCAGTTAGCTTCAGTGAGACACGAGGAAGCTTTTGCAATTGGTTTCTTGCTCTCAATCCACCTCTAACCTTGTTTTCAGTTTTGAGATTTTTAGCAAAAAGTGTGAGTTTTATCTGAGTGTTCTTGCGCAGCTTAGGTCTCCATGTTGTTTTGTATCACTTGTATATACATTAGGCAATGTGTATGAAGAGGAATTATGGCCTCATAATGCAAAACATTCAATTTCAAGATCCTCCATAAACCTCCATAACCAAACTTCCTTTTTTGCATCATTTTTGAATTCTTGCTCTATTTGGCCCCTTGCACGAATTTGACATATGTTTAAAGGTGATTCAAGACCCATCAAAGTCAAATATCCTCTTTAATTAGGCTTTTTGATTTTCCTTTGATTTTAAAAGATTTAAAATTAATTAAATCTAATAAAATCAATAAAAAATGAAAAAATTAATTAAAAAATTTGAAATAAAAGGTGGGACACGTGGGAAGCATGGCCAAGTTAATTCAAGTGGAAAAAGTGGGCCCCTTTTGTCAAAAATGAGATTTCAAGGGTAAATGATTTTGGCAATTTCACAAAAATTTCCCAACTTCTCCAATGCATAACTTGCTCAAGTTGTAAGCTTTGATCATGTTCTTGGACATTTTGGAAAGGTCTTGAAGTCCCCTAACCAATGTCTTTGGTCCCATGTCATTTTGATTTACCAATCTCAAGTTATGGTCTTTGACTTAAAGTCCCTTTTTGTTGACTTTTGAAAATGACCTATAATGTTGAAATTGATAACTTTTTGTGAGAGCATTTATTGGACTTGGAGTGTGAAGATGAGTTGTAGGAAATGTCTTCCCCTTCAAAATGAGCATTGGATGGGATTTTTATGATGAACCATGAAAAAGTTATGCCTTGGTCAAGTTACAGTTGACTTTTCAGCTGTCCAAAAATAGAAACTTTTGCATGTTGATGATTTTTGAGCCAAGCTTTGAGAATCATGATCAAGCATTGATCAAATGATGTTTGTGGCTTCAAAATAAGATGTTGACCAAAAATTTTAACTTTTGACTGCCAAATGACCATTTTGCCCCTACAGTTGACTGTTGAGCAATTAGGGTTTTTGACTGTGCAACTTGACCTTGTGAGCCTTGAAACTTGACATGTAGGTACTTGACAATGTGTATGAGCATAGGAGACTTGATTGAGCCCTTGAAAACTTCAACTTCCTTGTCAGAACCAAAACCCTAATTTTGACTGTTAGGAGGCCATTGGACTGTGCAACCCTTGGGAGATTTTGAAGCATGATCTTAGCAAACCTTGAAGAATATGGGAGGGCAAATTTTGGGGTACAACAATATACAAAAAATAAAAAAGAAGAAGTATATTGTGAAAAAAAAGTATTTTTGATGTCATATATTAATAAAAATAAAAAGGTATTATTTTCATGTTTTTGTCCTAAATATTTAATAAATATACAAGTATTTATATTATATATATTTAAATATACTAAATATATACAAAAATAAAAATATTTATTATTATTAAAAAAAGTATATTTTTTAGAAAATGTTTTCAAAATTTAAACAAAAAATAATAACTAAAAAACAAATATATTTTTGTGTTATTTTTTAGTATTTTAAATAAAAGTATATATATTATTTTACATGTATAAGTTAAAATAAAACAAATAAATTCCAAATAAATGCAAAAATGGGTGGAAAAATATTTTTTATATTTTTTATATTTGAGCAAAAAATAATAAGTCAGAATCAAAAAGAAATAAATCAAAAATGATCAAAATAACACACAATGGGCCAAGGGGGTGTAAGTGGAAAAAGATGGTGCAAAAAGCAGGTTGACTCAGGCCCAGCCCAAGTCAACTCTGTCTTCAACCTTCAGCCAGATTCAAACAAAAAACGCGCGCTTCTTTCCATCTCTGCCATCTCTTGATTCCTTGACTTTTAACAAAAACTCACAACATAAACATTATAGAGCATCATGTCACAATTCTAAACATATAAAGAAGTTGTTCTAACTCTCAGAAATGAGAGAGAATTTCTCCTCCCCCAATTTCTGACCTAAGTTTTCTTCTATGTTCAGGTCCAAAATTCTCTTAGCAAACACAATATAAATAAAAAGTGACAACATGGATAACTTCAGGGCTATGAGTAGAACACACTTCCTTCACAAACTTAAGCCTAAATATGCTTGGATAGAGAGATAGAAGTTCACATTTTACCTGTTTCAGCTTGACTCGAACAGAGTGATATGGCCAACTTCAATGGTGTTTGAGGACTTGTACAGCTTGCTTGAGGTCCAGGGGTGCTTCCTCTATGCTTGGTGTGCTTTGAATCCTTCTGAATCGAGCTATGGAAGTCAACCTGCAACAATGAAAAGTAAAAATGGCAAACTTGGCTATGGCTGTTATAACTTGTATCTAAGGCTTGGGACAACTTCAATGGATGGTATGGAGTGTATTGGAACTTGTTTGGGCAAAAACGCACGAGTGAATGATGCTGGCCAAGTCAAAATGCAGAATGCCCTGTTTCTTGCAGAAAAATGGTATTTTGATGGATGAGGAGGTTTGAGCTATGGTGGATTCGTGTTTTAGGTCAAGTTTGATGTATGGAAAGTGTTTTGGAAGTTTGTTTAGGCTTGTGTTGACAGGAGCTCTCAGTTGGATATCTTTTGCAATTTTTCTTCCTTCTTAAGCCAAGATTGTCAAGTTGGGTTATAGGCTATTACAGGCCCCTCAAGCATGCTGCATTTTCTCTTCTTGATCATTGGGATTTGTCCATAAACTTGTGCCTAAAAGATCTGGCTTGTACCTCTTTGATTTGTTATTTGACATAAAGTGCATTTTTACAAGAATGGCAAAATTGCTTTTTCTAAATATGGATTAATCTTGCATGTAATGACCAAATGAACAAAATAACATCTTGGCACAATGGTTTGGCAATTAATTATTTAGTGTGAGAAGGATTAGAGGCCTATAATCTAGCTTGAACCATGCTGAGTTTGAAAATGCAAAGTGTATGAACATGCCTTGGTCAAGAACAAAAGTGGATTTTGCCCAACTTTGCAAATTCGATTCTCCCTAACCACAAGGGTGTTTGAGAAGTTCTTGGACAATTTTGAAAGCTTGGAATGTGTACTACAATCCATATTTGTAATTCAAGTTGAAATTCCAAGTTGAAGCATGTGAAAAGTGGCCATGAAGTTGGGCAAAAATCCTGCCTAAAATAGGTCAAAAATTTTCTAAGTTAAGAATGTTTTGCACCCTTGTTCCAAAAATCATAACTTGGGCTAAATGCTTATTTTGAGGAAACTTTGTGAATCAAAGTTGTATATTTTGCAATGAACTACAACTTTCATGTTTTGAGTTTTGTTTGAATCTAAATATATCTTGATGAAAAAATGGGACAAAGTTAGGAAAAAATAAGGAAGTTTCATAACTTAGAAAAATTCTAAGTTATGAAATTTTCTCATTCTAAACCCTAATTTGCAAATTTGGGTTTCTTGATGAACAAGTTTCATAATTTGACATGTCTTGATGAAAAATGAATCTTGGCACTTGATTTTGACCAAAAAGTCAAAGTTTGACTTTTCAGTATACAGTCAAATTTCGATCAGTTGACTGGAAAATTCATCTGTCAATCCTGTGCATTTGGGACCTTTTGAACTTGTTGAATGTGTCAAGACAATTCAATTGAGTCCTTGAGTCCATATGTGAGCTTGATTTGCCATTGGTTAGGTCAAACAGTCAAAAATTGCCTTTGTGCAGTCAAAACCCTAAAAATGACCATTTTGCCCTTTTGGTGATCTGATCAAATTTCTTGTGGAGTTGTGATCCAAACTTGACCAAATGGTTCACATGAGTACAATATGTTGATGTGGGTCAAAAATCATGAGGTTTGATTGTTAATTGGCCACAGTTGACTTTTTCCCAATACAGCTGATTTCTAGGTCAACTGTCCAATTGACTGGGCAAAGATTGGAATCAAGGCTTGAAACTTGGTATGGATAAACTTGTGAGTCCAACATGAAGTATGAAAGTCACTTTGATCATTTTAGGTCAAAACATCCTTGTGCAAACTCAAACCCTAATTTGGGTCTGTTGTACCCCAAAATTTGCCCTCCCATCTCTCAATGATCTCTCATCATAAAGCCCTTGAAGCTCAAGATCCAGTTAGGGTTTCATCTGCTCAAGACTTCTCCTTGCACTGTTGACCCAAATTAGGGTTTGTGTTTGCACAAAGATGTTTTGACCAAAAATGCCTAAGATGACTTTCATGCTTCATATTGGACTCTCAAGTTTATCCACACCAAGTTTCAAGTCTTGATTCCAAATTTTGCCCAGTCAATTGGACAGTTGACCTATAAATCAGCTGTATTGGGGAAAAAGTCAACGGTGGCCAATTGACAGTCAAATCTCATGAAAATTGACCCCCATCAACATTATGAACTCATATGGACCATTTGATCAAGTTTGGATCACAATTCCATAAGAAATTTGATCAGATCACCAAAAGGGCAAAATGGTCATTTTTAGGGTTTTGACTGCACAAAGGCAATTTTTGACTGTTTGACCTAGCCAATGGCAAACCAAGCTCACATATGGACTCAAGGACCCCATGGATTTATCTTGACATACTCAACAAGTTCAAAAGATCCCAAATGCACAAGATTGACAATTGAATTTCCCAGTCAATTGATCAATTTTGACTGTATACTGAAAAGTCAAACTTTGACTTTTTGGTCAAAATCAAGTGTCAAGATTCATTTTTCATCAAAACATGCCAAATCATGAAACTTGTTCATCAAGAAATCAAGAATTGCAAATTAGGGTTTGAAATGAAGATTTTTCATAACTTAGAATTTTTCTAAGTTATGAAAAACCCTAATTTTTTCCTAACTTTGTCCCACTTTCTCACCAAGATTCATTTGGATTCAAGCAAAAGTCAAAACATGAAAGTTGTAGCCTATTACAAAATCTACAACTTTGATTCACAAAGTTTTCCCAAAAGAAGCTTGTATCTCAAGTTACAATTTTTGGAACAAGGGTACCAAACCATTCTTAACTTAGAGAAAATTTGACCTATTTTAGGCAAGGTTTTTACCTAACTTCAAGACCATTTTTCACATACTTCCACTTGGAATTTCAATTTTAATTTCAAAGATGGATTGAAGTACACATTCCAATCTTTCCAAAATGTCCAAGAACTCATCAAACAACCTCATGGTTAGAGAGAATCGAATTTGGCAATATGGGAAAAACTCACTTTTGTTATGGCCAATTTCCATGTTCATACACTTAGGCAATTTTCAAATCAGCATGCATTTCTTGATTACAGGCCCTAAATCTCTTTTACACTCATAAATTTAATGCAAACTCATTGTGCCAAGACCATATTTTTTGTGTTCAAGCATTGCATAATGGTTTAGTCCCAAAATAGATAAAGCATTTTAACCATTTTTGCAAAAGTGAACTTTATGTCAATTAACAATCCAAGCAAGTACAATTAATATCTCTTTGGCACAAGTTTATGAACAAAACACACTGATCAAGGGGAGGGTTAGCAGCATAGATTGGGGGCCTGCATCAGTCTAGAACACCAACTTGCCATCTTTTGCTTAAAGTGTAAGAAACTTGCCATAACAGACAACAACTCTCATTTCCTGTAAACAAAGCTTAAGAAAACTTGTCAAACACTTTCTAATCATCAAACCCAAGCTGAAACACGAGCTATCCACCTCCATTTCCATCTCAAACACAGAATCACTCTCAAACTGTCCAAACAGGGCATATTCTGCAACTTGAATCCCACAACTCATCTCCATCGTGCATCTTGGCCAAAACCAGTTCAAACACTTTCCTTACCATCAATCCAAACTATCCAAAGCATTAGAAGTGAACTGTAACTCCTCTAATCAGTTTGGCCATTTTCATTTCTTCCTCTTGCAGGTTGACTTCTGCAGCTTGGTATAGAAGGTTTCAAAGCATACCAAGTATTGGAATAGCATCCTCACACTTCAAGGAAGCTGTACAAATCATCATCTTGCCCTGAAAGCTCCCCCATTGCCAGACACGATTTCAACTGAACAGGTATATTCTTGAACTTCTATCTCTCAATGTAGACATCATTAGCTCTAAGTTTGTGAATAAGAAGTGTTCTACTCATGCCCCTGAAACTGTACATACCTTTACTTTCCATTTATTTTGCATATGTTGTGAGAATTTAAGGTCTGAACATTGATAAAAAGTTAGGTTAAGATTTGGGAATGGAGAAATTCTCTCTCATTTCTGAGAGTTAGGAGGAGTTCTTTACATGTCCAGAATCGTGGCTTGATGATTAACATTTCTTATGTTGTAAGTTTATGCTAAAAGTCCAAGAATCCAGGTGTTTGAATCAGTGTTCCAAGCGCGCGTTTTTGCCAAAGTTTTTGGCTGGAGGTTGAAGAAGCTCCACGTGGGCTGGGCCTGTTTTATTATTTCTTTTCACACCATGTTTTTGCTTTTACACCTCTGTGGCCCATTGTGCTTATTTTCATGATTTTTTGACTTTTCCTTTTTTATTCTGACTTATTTATTTTTGCTAATAATATTAAAAATATAAAAAATATTTTTCACACCATTTTTGAATTTATAGGCATTTATTTGTTTAGAATAGTCTTTTGTACATAAATAAATAAATAAACACTTTTATTTAAAAATACCAAAATAATGCAAACTTATTTTATTTCTGATTTTTATTTTATTTTTCCCTTGAAAACATTTTATATCAAAAATACTTTTTTTTATAATATATTAAATATTATTATTTTATTTATATAATATATATTTAGTAAATAATACAAATACATACATATTTATTAGAATATTTAGGGCAAAAATACAAAAATATATACATTTTTATTTTTATTAATATTTGATAGTAAAAATACCTTTTTGACAAATATACTTCATTTTTATTTTATTTTGTATATAATTGATAAATATTTGTACATATTAAATAATTAATGCATTTACTTAATAAAATTAGGATTTTGCCCTAAACATAAAAAACTCCAAAAAATAATACTTTTTATTTTGTTTATTTGACATATAAAAATACTTTTTTTCATATACATAAAAAACATTTTTGGCATCTTGCATATTTATTTTATTTCCATTTAATTTGTGCAATTAAATATCTTGTAAATAATTCAAAATTGATGTAATAGTCTAGGTTTAAATTCCTTGTCTAAATACCCCCCATTTGAACATTTGTACCCCCCTTCCCATATATTGTGTTGTAATAGTTTAGGACTTTAAATTTCGCACTTTAATGCTTTCTAATTATACCATGCTAGAATTAGGGTTTGTATGTGAATCAAAAACGACAAAAATAGTTTGACATAATTTCAAGATAAACAAGCATGAAAATGGACAACACTAATCACACTTGCACCCCTAGAGCATTCCAGTTGTTGCCTTCAATAATGGGCCAAGTTGCATGTTAGGTCTCTTTGGGAAAAACAAACACAATTCAAATGATCATAGTCCCTCGATGACGCTTTCGAAAAGTTGCCTAAAAATGATCAAGTCCCTTAAAGGAAAATTGCCCAAAGATACTTGGCACCATTGCAATTATGGTCTAAACAATGACCCGCGCCCGTCCCTTTCACATCCTAACACAAGATTGTCCACCAAATGCAATGGTGGAACAAAAATTGTTAAAAGGGTTAAAACGTAGCAAAAATCTTTGAGAACATTAGGGTAGATGACTCTTAAGTACTTGTCAACTTGCAAAACAAAAACACTTGCCTATTTTTCAAACCACACTTCACAAACACTTTCAAAACAAACTTTCAAAAAACCTTGAAACATCTTTTCAAAAAGACAAACACCTTTTGTAAAACATTCGAGTAAAGAATTGTTACAAGGGTAGCCTATACAAGGCATCTTTTTCAAAACATTTTCAAAACACACACAAAGCACCATTTCAAACAATTGAAAACCAAGGCAAGTTGATCTAAGCAAGTACCTAAGAGCCCATGGATAACCATGGATAGAAAGGGTGCTAATACCTTCCCTTTCTATAATCTACTCCCCGAACCCAAGAAAACATCTCAAAGGTTTTTGCTGTGCTTTTTAAACCTTTCCTTAGGATAAAATAAAAAGTCGGTGGCGACTCTTGCTCAACCGAAACATTTGCGTAAACAAACGCAAAACCATAGTCAGTTCTCCCACCGTATCACAGAACTGGCGACTCTGCTGGGGAGAATTTTAAAAGTGGAGTAACCTTAGGGCTTAGATCACCCTCTGGCATGATTAATTGTTTGTCTTGATTGCTTTATATCTTGGCTCTCTTGTTTGGGTTTGTAATCCTCCACCCGGATTTTGGGAAACATTTCATAGATAGCAATACGTTGTGGAAACTGTGTGGGGTATACCGACACGGTCGAAGCAATAGCTATATTAGTGCGACATATTTGTGAGTACCGGTAACCCTTGAGTTCAATCAAGGAGAGTACGGGGCCGCTGAGTGATGTCACTAAGCACTAATGACCTAGAACCTTACTTGACCATCTTAGCCTTTCATTAGGGGTAGTGAGATGACCGGCTTTGGTGCAGTCCGAAGTTGGTAGATACTCGATACTACACTCATTGAGGGTTGTTTTCTTGGAATATTTTGGTCGCTAGTTAAGTGGCTAAACCAAAACAATGAACAATGAAAACAATCCAGTGATATTGAGCTCCTTAGAACCCGGTTACTATTTATAGGACAGGTTTTTAAGCCAACTACACTCAAGAGGGTACTTACCTATGAAACCCCATGCAAGCCTGAAACTAGGGTTTGGTGTGATTTGCTTGTACATATGTTTGTGCATACATCATAAACATCATAAAGCATTATATGCATTCACTAACCATTTCAAGGGTTTGGATCTTCATCTTTGTTCTTGTTTTGTAGGTCATGGAAATTCCTCGCAGAAAAACCATCCAAGTCAACCTTGTGAGAATCTCTCCTCAGCTCAAGGAGCTCACCTCAAGAATTCCAGAAAGCTCATCCTTCAGTGAAAGACATGGTAGACTGCTCAGCTTAGTCAACACCAACATTGAAGAAGACATGATGAAAGTGCTATTCCAGTTCTTTGACCCTCTTCACCACTATTTCACTTTCCCCGATTACCAGTTGGTGCCCACTTTGGAGGAGTTTTCTCAACTCCTGAGAATTCCTATCCTTAATCAACTACCCTTCAACGGTACGGAAAAGGAACAAAAGCCGGAAGATGTTGCTCGAGCATTACATCTACAACCATCCGACATCAAGGGGCATTGGGAAACCAGAAGCGGCGTCAAAGGATTCTTAGCAAAATTCTTGTTTGAGAAGGCACAAGAATGTTGGAATTCATTGGACCTACAGGCCTTTGAAGAAATTGTGGCACTCCTTATCTATGGGTTGGTCTTGTTCCCAAATTCTGACCAATTGGTAGATGTCAACGCCGTCAAAATCTTCTTGTCCAGAAATCCAATACCAACATTGCTTGGGGACATTCTTCACTCATTTTACACACGAACAATGAGAAAGAGGGGTGTTCTCATGTGCTGTACTCCTCTCCTTGCAAGGTGGTTTATTTCGCACCTTCCACAATCTGTCTTGAAGAATGACCAAGGCTCAAGGTGGTCCCAACGATTGATGACTCTTACTCACTCTGATGTACATTGGTGTTCTCGGTCCAGAGAAAATGTCATCATTGTTGATCGTTGCGGAGAGTTTCCTAATGTTCCTTTACTTGGAATCAGAGGAGGTATCACCTACAACCCTTGCCTAGCTTTGAGGCAATTTGGATATACACGGAGGGATGGTCCTCACGACATGTTGATTCCTGACCTAGTTTTTGACTTCGACAACGATGCGCAAGGACTTCGCCAAAGATTCATCAGAGCTTGGAGGATGCCCAACAAGGTTGATAGCAAGACTCTGGGACACAAGAACTCCATCCCTCTTGAGCCTTATCTCAAGTGGGTACGAGCCCGAGCCCAGAGTCTAATGATGCCTTATCCTCATGTTCTCCCTGTGATTAAAGAGCCTGTTAAGGAAGGAGAGGTTCCCTACACCATCCTATATCCTGACATGCCTACATCGTGGGAGGAAATGTAGAAGAGCTGGATTCAGCTCAAGGAGGAACGGAACACTTTTGAAGCCAGCTTCTACGCCAGTGAGAAGAAGGTTCTAGAGCTTACCCGCTGACTCCATGAGCAAGAGGCCCTCAACACCTACATCGCACCAAAGAGGATGCGCAATGTCTTTTTACCTTGAGAAGTTGTTTTTGTAATATTTGGCCCATGGGGCATTTATGTACTAACAAATTTCTTCTTATTAATATGACGTGCGTTCTTTTTTGTCTGCAACAATTTTGAATATTCTAAATCCTTGAATGCATTACATACATAAGCATACCATTCATCACGTGCATAAGCAGGTCTCACGCCAGGTTTCCTTATCTGTCTGCTGTTTATTTCAGTAGGATGGATCTCGAGCAAACAGTCAAAGACCTGCAAGCTCAAAATGCACAGTTCCAGCAACTCCTGATGACCTTGGCTAAGGGTCAGGAGGATCTAAAGACCTTGCTGGGGAATAAAGACCCAGTGAAAAAGAAGAAAAAGAGACTCGGGGTGGCTACTTTAGGGAGAAGATTTGAAGGAGAGGCCAGGAGAGTGCTTGAATTTCCTCCTACTTCTGATGAAGGGACCAGTAAAGGAGGTGGGGCTGCGGTACCTTCCGAGTCCGATATGGAAGAAGAGGAGGACAAAGAGGATAAAGACTACTCTGATCAACAATACCCTCCGGCTGATGATAAATACAAAGGTTTAGAAGACAGGTTGGCCGCCATGGAGCTACAAAGAGTACCGGGTTTGGATTTTGAAGACTTGGGTTTGGTTGTCGGGATTGTGATTCCCCCAAAGTTCAAAGTGCCGGTTTTTGTAAGGTATGACGGGCTGTCCTGTCCAAAAATGCATCTCAGGTCCTACGTAAGGAAAATCCAACCTTATACGGCAGATAAGAACCTTTGGATCCACTTCTTTCAAGACATCCTTTCTGGAGCTCAACTGGAGTGGTTCTATCAGCTAGAGGGAACCAGCGTCCGAAACTGGGAAGACTTGGCCACCGCCTTCTACAAACAATATCAGTATAATTCTGACCTTGCTCCTACGCATACCCAACTTCAGGGTATGTCATTGGGAACAGGCGAAGGATTCAAAGAATATGCACAAAAATGGAGGGATTTGGCCGGCAGGGTGCAGCCTCCTTTAACCGACCTTGAACTTGTTGATATGTTTCTAGGGACCCTATCTGGACCATTTTTCAATCATCTGATTGGTAACTCTTCCGCGGGGTTTACCGATTTGATCTTAACAGGCGAAAGAATAGAAGCTGGCATCAAGTCAGGGAAGATTCAGAAGGGTGTTGCTGCAAGTGTTGAGAAGAAACCTTTCAAGAAGGAAACGACTGTGGTATATTCTCAGAGAAGAGCAGGGAAGACTGAACGCCGGCCAACTGTGGGGGCCGTAATGATTCAAAACCCTTCAAGTGAGCAGCCTCGCTATAACCAGTCCAGACCAAATCAGCAACGGGTAGAATGGCCACAACGGCAGTTCACCCGCATTAATATGACGCCAGCGCAAGTGCTTCCCCATCTGTTGAAGTTGAATCTCGCCACTATCAAAGAGGCACCAAAAAATGTGAATACGTCCTCTCCGCATTATCATCCTAATGCTAAATGCGCCTACCATTCTTACAGTGTCGGGCACGACACCAACGATTGTTGGGCACTCAAGCATAAAATCCAAGACCTGATAGAGGCGAAGGAGGTGGAGTTTGACGCTCCGGAGAAGCCGAACGTGATATCTGCTCCAATGCCGAAGCATGGCCGAAATGTCAATGCCATTGAAGAAGATTTGTATGTTGCTGATGTCAATGATCTGATAACTCCATTGTTAACCATCAAGTTGAATCTGTTAAAGGCCGGGATTTTCCCGGGATGTAAAGAAGACTGCTATTGTTGTTACTCTCTGCCGTTTGATTGTCCGTTACTGAAGAAAGGCATACAAGGCCTAATGGACAGTCGACAAATTTTGTTTGAAAAAGTTTCTGCCACTCCAACCCATACTGAAGATGTCTCAATCATAACCATTCACGCCAATCTTTCCAAGGCCGTCAGAAAGCCTGTTAAGATTACACCAGCTATGAAATCTGTTCCTTTGAAGATAACAATGCCAGGGCCTGTCCCCTATGTTTCTGAGAAGTCAATACCATGGAACTATGGCGGTGACGTCTACTACCATGGTATTAAACAAATCGAAATAACTGAAGAAGGTTCGGATGATGAAGAAGCCAGCATTGGAAACATTGCAGGCACGAGCAAAATCACTCGAAGCGGGAGAATATTTTCTCCAGAGATTGCCCCTCCAAGAGCAATCTTTGGACCCTCATCTGCCGACAAGGTCATCCCTGCACCAATAAAACTCTCCACTAGAACCCCTTTGATTGAAGACGTTGTTGTTCCTAGTATTGTCCCTCCTACCGCTGTTGATAAAGGTAAGGGAATCCAAGATGAGCTCGTCAGGACGAGGGCTCAACCCTTGGTCATCCCGGAAACCTCCAAGAAGGAAATGGATGAGATCTTGAAGATAATCAAAAGGAGTGATTACGATGTGGTATAACAACTGGGGCAAACCCCCTCAAAGATCTCCATGTTGGCACTACTACTTTGCTCGGAAGCGCACGCTAAAGCTTTGATAAAATTCCTGAAGGCAGCCCATGTGCCCCAGGAAACCTCTGCAGATCAGTTCCAAAATTGCGTGGCCAGCCTTACTGCGGACAACGGATTAGGTTTCTCTGATGCCGACCTAACTCCTAAAGGTAGAAACCACAATGACGCTTTGCACATTTCAGTCGAGTGCCGAGGAACTACTCTCGCACATGTCTTGGTCGACACTGGTTCGTCGCTGAATGTACTGCCTAAGAAGGCCTTGGACCGACTAGATTGTGAAGGGTTGGAGTTGAAACCGAGTGATATTGTTGTCAGAGCTTTTGATGGTTCGAAGAGAATGGTCCATGGGGAGGTTGATATTCCCATCAAGGTGGGCACCGAGGTGTTTAAATCTACTTTCTATGTGATGGACATCCGTCCGTCATACTCTTGCTTGTTGGGTAGGCCTTGGATACACCATGCCGGGGCAATCACCTCCTCCTTACATCAGATGTTGAAGTACCCTGTCAAGGGGAAGATCATAACCGTCCATGGCGAAGAGGAGTACATGATCAGCCACTTGAACTCCTTCCGGTATGTGGAGGTAGAAGGTGAGTTCATTGAGACACCTTTTCAGCATTTCGAAGAAGTCCTTCCTGAAATAACAGTAGCAAAGTTGGCAGCTGAAGTACCGAGGCAGATGGCCAGGATGGCATCTCTGGAGGACGCAAGGGCCGCAATAAAGGAGGGGAAGAATTCAGCATGGGGGCAGTTGCCTGATATTCCACATAAGACAGACAAATTTGGATTAGGGTTCACTACCGCGGGCCAGAAAGCTATGCGCCATTCGAAGATTGAAAGAGCGCCAGTCAAAATTTCTCCCTACGGAATCAACGCTTTGGAGGACGAAGACAAAGAGAGCAGCATCAAAGAGTGGATTTACCCGACTGTCAAAGGAGGATTGTGCAACTGGGAGGCAAAAGACTTTGTCCCCATCACTTTTATTCATCAGTAATTTATCTGTCAAACATTTCCTATTGGTCTGTAATATTTATTTCCGAACAATCCGTACACTATCTTTTCACCTCATGCCTTGCCCGGGGCATGTAGGTCCACTTGTAAGGGTTTTGATTATTTTCATATCCATATGCCATGTTTAATGATTCATTGGACGTTTTTCATTTGATAAACTACTGTGTTCATTTTCTTTCCTTTTGCATTTTTTGTTTAAGGATGGCTATCCCTTACACACACCCACACTCACAAATGCAGGTACCCATCCACTCCGGATTCCATGGGTGACGATTCTGCTATATCCTTCATGAACTCTGAAGATCTGGTCAATCAAGCCGAGTATGAAGATGACGAAGGTTGTGAAGTACCAGGGGAACTAGCCAGACTTCTACAGCAAGAGGAAAGGGCCATCTTACCGCACGAAGAGTCATTGGAAACTATCAACTTAGGGACCGAGGAAGACCGGAAGGAGGTGCAAGTGGGTGCCAATCTGGAACCAAGTGTCAAGGAACGCATAATATAGTTGTTGAATGAGTATGTTGAAATCTTCGCTTAGTCTTATGAAGACATGCCGGGTTTAGACACAGACATCGTGGTTCACCGTCTCCCCACAAGAGAGGATTGTCCATCGATCAAGCAAAAAGTCCGCCGAATGAGGCCTGGCATGTCTGAAAAAATCAAAGCAGAAGTGATGAAGCAATTCGACGCTGGCTTTCTGGCTGTTACGTCCTATCCTCAATGGGTCGCTAACATCGTGCCAGTACCTAAGAAAGATGGCAAAATCAGGATGTGTGTGGACTACCGGGATTTGAATAGGGCCAGCCCCAAAGATGATTTTCCACTTCCACACATTGACATTTTGATCGACAACACAGCTCAGCACAAAGTGTTTTCCTTCATGGATGGGTTCTCGGGCTACAATCAAATCAAAATGGCCCCCGAGGATATGGAGAAAACAACTTTTGTCACGCAATGGGGCACTTTCTGTTACAAGGTGATGTCGTTCGGGCTGAAGAACGCATGGGCAACTTATCGACGCGCCATGGTAGCTTTGTTTCATGATATGATACATCATGAGATTGAAGTTTACATAGACGATATGATAGCTCGGTCGTAAACAGAGGAGGAGCACCTTGAACATCTAGAAAAGCTGTTTGCAAGGTTGAAAGAATACAAACTCAGGCTGAATCCAAGTAAGTGCACTTTTGGAGTTAGGTCTGGTAAACTTCTAGGATTCATTGTGAGCAACAAAGGCATTGAAGTCGATCCAGCAAAAGTGAAAGCAATACAAGAGATGCCTGCTCCCCGTACTGAAAAGGAGGTTAGAGGGTTCTTGGGGCGCTTGAACTATATTGCCAGATTCATCTCTCATCTGACTTCTACCTGTGAGCCAATTTTCAAACTCTTGAAGAAAGATCAAGTAGTCGAATGGAACGACGATTGCCAAGCTGCTTTCGATAAGATCAAGGAGTATTTGCTAGAAACTCCTATTCTGATGCCACCCGTCGAAGGAAGACCATTGATCATGTATCTAACCGTCTTGGATAACTCAATGGGGTGTGTCTTGGGCCAGCATGACGAGTCTGGTCGAAAAGAGCATGCTATTTATTACCTTAGCAAAAAGTTTACCGACTGTGAGACTCGCTACTCACTGCTCGAGAAAACTTGCTGCGCTTTGGTATGGGCTGCTCGCCGACTAAGGCAGTATATGTTGACTCATACTACCCTGTTGATTTCCAAAATGGATCCTATCAAGTATATCTTCGAAAAGCCCGCTTTATCGGGAAGAATAGCTATTTGGCAAATGATCCTAACTGAGTATGACATCCAATACACCACCCAAAAAGCTATTAAAGGGAGTGTACTAGCTGACCATCTGGCTCATCAAGCTATCGAAGATTATCAACCCATGAGATTTGACTTCCCAGACGAGGACATCATGAATTTGGACAACATTGAAGGTAACAGACCGTATGACGGACCCGAAAAGGGATCCCGATGGACCCTGTACTTTGATGGTGTTTCAAATGCACTTGGAAACGGTATCGGCGCAGTACTCATTTCTCCGGAAGGCTGTCACACACCTTTCACGACCTGACTTTGCTTCAGCTGCACAAACAACATGGCTGAGTATGAAGCTTGCATCTTTGGTCTCAAGGCTGCTATAGACTTGGGGATCAAATCTTTGATCGTATTTGGGGACTTGGCTTTGGTTATCAGTCAAATCAAAGGAGAGTGGGATACCAAGCATCCTAATCTTATCCCGTACAAAGAACATGTCTTGACATTGTTGCCTCATTTCGAGCAAATTTCCTTCGAGCATTTCCCGCGAGAAGAGAATCAGCTAGCAGATTGCTCTAGCTACAATGTTCTCCATGTTTAAACTCAATTGGGATAACGAGGCTCCCCAAATCACCATCGAGCGAATGGATGAACCTGCACATTGTCACGAGATTAATACCGAAGAAGTAGTGGAACAACCTTGGTTCCATGAAATCAAAAGGTATCTCGAGACTAGAGATTATCCCGAAGGAGCTTCCGTAAATGACAAGAAGTTCTTAAGGAAATTTGCTGCCAAATTCTTCCTGAGCAACAACATCCTTTACAAACGAAGCCATGATTGTGTATTACTCTGATGCGTAGACAAAGCTGAAGCAGAATTGATCATGACTGAGATACACAGCGGCACATTTGGCACTCACTTGAGCGGGCATACAATGGCTAAGAAGATCCTAAGGGCAGGCTATTACTGGTCTACCATGGAAGCTGACTGCCATCAACATTCCCGTACTTGCCACAAATGTCAGGTCTACGCTGACAAAGTTCATATCCCTCCGGTTCCTCTCAACGTCCTGACTGCTCCGTGGCCATTTGCAATGTGGGGCATTGACATGATTGGAGAGATCAAGCCCACGGCTTCCAACGGACATCGCTTCATCCTAGTTGCCATTGACTATTTCACCAAATGGGTCGAAGCAGCTTCCTTCGCCTCTGTTACTAAAAATGTGGTTGCCAGCTTCATCAAGCAAAATCTCATATGTCAGTATGGTGTTCCAGACAGGATCATCACAGACAACGGTACAAATATGAATAACACGATGATCACCGCATTGTGCAAACAGTTCAAGATTTATCATCACAATTCATCTCCCTATCGGCCGAAGATGAACGGTGCTGTTGAAGCTGCGAACAAAAACATTAAGAAGATCATTCAGAAAATGACAGTCACTTACAAAGACTGGCATGAGATGTTACCGTTTGCTCTACATGGATACCGTACGACGACACGTACTTCAACCGGGGCAACCCCATTTTCGTTGGTATATGGCATGGAAGATGTCCTGCCTATGGAAGTTCAGATTCCTTCTCTAAGGATTATGAAGGACACAGGTTTAAATGAAGATGATTGGATTCAGACCCGACTTGATCAACTCAATCTGATCGACGAGAAGCGACTCACTGCTATATGCCATGGTCAGACGTATCAAAAACGGATGATCAAGGCCTTCAATAAGAAAGTCAGACGTCAGGTGTATCAAGTCGGAGATCTCGTAATCAAGCGGATTATCTTGCCGCAAAGTGATCCCAGGGGAAAATGGACTCCTACATATGAATGACCATTTGTGATCAAGAGCATATTTTCTGGTGGTGCGATGATTCTAACCACCATGGACGGCGACGATTTTCCGCACCCTTCGAACGCAGACATAGTCAAAAGATACTACGCATAAAATAACCCGACAAGTCGAAAACCCGAAAGGGCGGCTGGGGCAAAAATGGGCATCCCGGTGAACCGAAAACCCGAGAGGGCGGTTCAGGCAAAAATTAGGGATAAAAACAAAAAAATTTGTACACCCGGCAAGTTGAAAACCCGAAAGGGCGGCTTGGGCAAAAAGGGGTTTCCCGGTGGATCGAAAACCCGAAAGGGCGATTCAGGCAAAAGTTAGGGAATTAAAGCGTATGACTATGTCTCGTCGGATCACTTCAAAGACAATCTCTTCATCAACCAGTTCCAGGTTTCTGATCGATCCAGTCATCGGCAAACGAAGCATTGGATGGACAGATATTCAGAGTTGTGAAGGCTATAGCGGAATGGAATCCCATGGAATTATTTCACATAGCCATCTTTATTTTTGTATAAATCTTTCAATATTTACGATAAAATCCTCTTACTAGGATGATTGTCTCCTTTGTATAAATATACTCAGAGAAAGTTAATACAAATACTCTTCCCAGAAATTTGTGTCATTTCCTTTTTCTTTTCTCTTGCACTAATTGTTTTATTTTGAGAAACGTCCAATGTTTTGTTAAATAGGCATATGCATTTGAACATAATCATTTCCTTATGAATCAAGAAAGAGGATTACTGATAGGTTGAAGGTGCAGTTGGATATCTTGATACCCTTTCAAAGGAAACCCCCAGGAGATTTGGAATCCATATCCCCAGCAAGTCTTGAAGCTTATCCCCAGTAGATTCTGGAATCTTATCCCCTGCAGAGTACGGACGTCTCTCCCGAGCTTTATTCAAAGTTATTCCTCACAAGGGCTTATAACTGGGTTATCCTCAGCTAATTGCCACGGAAGATCGCACTCGGCAAAATTCTTCCTATCCCCAACGGAGTTCATCAAAGTTCCCCAACATAACTTATCAATACAATCCCCAGAGGAGTTTATCTTTGTTATCCCCAGCCAGAAAATCCTCCAGAACTCAATTCCCCTCAGAGTTTAAGTTTCAATATCCCCAGCAGAGCTAAAACTTCAAATTATCAATCCCCAGCGGAGCCAGACTAGTGAACCCTCTCCCCACAGAAATGCTTCTCACTAGACTAGAGATTCTCAGTATTATCTCCCCAGCAAGTCTACCAGGTTCTAAAATCCCCAGTAGACATCATCAGAAATTCTCTTACCCTGCCAGTCACCAAGGAAATTCCAAGTCTCCGCAAGTGGTTCTAAGGCCCCTCGACGTTTGAAGGTCTGGTATTCCCCAAGCAAATTTGAAGACTTTCAGTTTTCAGTTCCTCATTGTATATTCGAAGATTCTCCAGTGAAGATCTCCTCAAGACAGGGATTCCCCAGAAGATTGGTATACAACCCAAGCTCCTTATTCCCCAGCAACAGCCAAGGAATTATTCTTCTCGGCAGCAGTCAAGATGCTTTTATCTTCAGCCATCTAGAATTCATTTATCCTCCGCAAGACAGCTCTCCAGCTTACATGCACATTCATTTACATTCATATCATATAACATACATTGTATCATGCATCATGACATTGCATATAACTAACCCTTTACCTTTTCAGGTAAGATCAGTCGACAGACAAAAATCATTGTCTTCCGAGATTCTTTCCAGGAATAGTTCAGATGCGACCCAGACATGGCAACATTCTGATGCGTATTCCAGATTCACCCAGATGCAGTTTTACACGAGCTCATCATCAGGAAACCCTACACCGGTTCCTCCTCCACCTTCAAGACTTCTGAAAACAGTTTATAGATTCTTCCCAACAACGGATGTTAATCTATCAACTTGTTCAGATGCAATTTTTGAAAACAGTTTACGGACGCTTCCCAACAACGGATGCTGCTCTATTGCTTATTCAACTTCAAGATTTCTGAAAACAGTTCACGGGTTCTCCAAGTAACGGATGTTAACCTATCACTTGTTCAAACTCTTCTCAAGACTTCTGAAAACAGTTTATGGATTCTTCCCAACAACGGATGTTAATCTATCACTTGTTCAGATGCAACTTTTTGAAAAAAGTTTACGGACGCTTCCCAACAATGGATGCTGCTCTATTGCTTATTCAACTTCAAGATTTCTGAAAACAGTTCACGGGTTCTCCAGTAACGGATGTTAACCTATCGCTTATTCAGATTCTTCTCAAGACTTCTGAAAACAGTTTATGTATTCTTCCCAACAACGGATGTTAATCTATCGCTTGTTCAGATGCAACTTTTGAAAACAGTTTACGGACGCTTCCCAACAACGGATGTTGCTCTATTGCTTATTCAACTTCAAGATTTCTGAAAACAGTTCACGGGTTCTCCAGTAACGGATGTTAACCTATCGCTTGTTCAGATTCTTCTCAAGACTTCTGAAAACAGTTTATGGATTCTTCCCCACAACGGATGTTAATCTATCGCTTGTTCAGACTCTTCTCAACTTTTGAAAACAGTTTACGGACGCTCCCCAACAACAGATGCTGCTCTATTGCTTATTCAATCTCAACTCCTGAAAACAGTTTACGGATGCCTCCAGATACGGATGACAATCTATTGCTTGTTCAGACCCCAGTTCAGAGATGGTCCTAAACATGGACACCTTGCTGATACTCCTTCCAGATGGCATTTTTAAGCCCATCCCCGACAAGATTCTGTCACCCTTCCAGATGGCATCTTTAAGCCCATATCCAAATGGCATCTCTAATCCCATTCCCACATCCTTTGCTTTGACGAGTACAAATTTAAGGGCACTCTAGTGTCCAATCTCCTTTTACCCTCGAGTCACGAAAGGCAAACTTGCCAATCTAACTCTTCGGATTCAAGAAGATTGAACAGGGGCAACTGTTGTACCCCAAAATTTGCCCTCCCATCTCTCAATGATCTCTCATCACAAAGCCCTTGAAGCTCAAGATCCAGTTAGGGTTTCATCTGCTCAAGACTTCTCCTTGCACTGTTGACCCAAATTAGGGTTTGTGTTTGCACAAAGATGTTTTGACCAAAAATGCCTAAGATGACTTTCATGCTTCATATTGGACTCCCAAGTTCATCCACACCAAGTTTCAAGTCTTGATTCCAAATTTTGCCCAGTCAATTGGACAGTTGACCTAGAAATCAACTGTATTGGGGAAAAAGTCAACTGTGGACAATTGACAGTCAAATCTCATGAAAATTGACCCCCATCAACATTATGAACTCATATGGACCATTTGATCAAGTTTGGATCACAATTCAACAAGAAATTTGATCAGATCACCAAAAGGGCAAAATGGTCATTTTTATGGTTTTGACTGCACAAAGGCAATTTTTGACTGTTTGACCTAGCCAATGGTAAACCAAGCTCACATATGGACTCAAGGACCCCATGGATTTGTCTTGACATACTCAACAAGTTCAAAAGATCCCAAATGCACAAGATTGACAATTGAATTTCCCAGTCAATTGATCAATTTTGACTGTATACTGAAAAGTCAAACTTTGACTTTTTGGTCAAAATCAAGTGTCAAGATTCATTTTTCATCAAAACATGCCAAATCATGAAACTTGTTCATCAAGAAATCAAGAATTGCAAATTAGGGTTTGAAATGAAGATTTTTCATAACTTAGAATTTTTCTAAGTTATGAAAAACCCTAATTTTTTCCTAACTTTGTCCCACTTTCTCACCAAGATTCATTTGGATTCAAGCAAAAGTCAAAACATGAAAGTTGTAGCCTATTACAAAATCTACAACTTTGATTCACAAAGTTTTCCCAAAAGAAGCTTGTATCTCAAGTTACAATTTTTGGAACAAGGGTACCAAACCATTCTTAACTTAGAGAAAATTTGACCTATTTTAGGCAAGGTTTTTACCTAACTTCAAGACCAATTTTCACATACTTCCACTTGGAATTTCAATTTTCATTTCAAAGATGGATTGAAGTACACATTCCAATCTTTCCAAAATGTCCAAGAACTCATCAAACAACCTCATGGTTAGAGATAATCGAATTTGGCAATATGGGAAAAACTCACTTTTGTTATGGCCAATTTCCATGTTCATACACTTAGGCAATTTTCAAATCAGCATGCATTTCTTGATTACAGGCCCTAAATCTCTTTTACACTCATAAATTTAATGCAAACTCATTGTGCCAAGACCATATTTTTTGTGTTCAAGCATTGCATAATGGTTTAGTCCCAAAATAGATAAAGCATTTTAACCATTTTTGCAAAAGTGAACTTTATGTCAATTAACAATCCAAGCAAGTACAGTTAAGATCTCTTTGGCATAAGTTTATGAACAAAACACACTGATCAAGGGGAGGGTTAGCAGCATAGATTGGGGGCCTGCATCAGTCTAGAACACCAACTTGCCATCTTTTGCTTAAAGTGTAAGAAACTTGCCATAACAGACAACAACTCTCATTTCCTGTAAACAAAGCTTAAGAAAACTTGTCAAACACTTTCTAATCATCAAACCCAAGCTGAAACACGAGCTATCCACCTCCATTGCCATCTCAAACACAGAATCACTCTCAAACTGTCCAAACAAGGCATATTCTGCAACTTGAATCCCACAACTCATCTCCATCGTGCATCTTGGCCAAAACCAGTTCAAACACTTTCCTTACCATCAATCCAAACTATCCAAAGCATTAGAAGTGGACTGTAACTCCTCTAATCAGTTTGGCCATTTTCATTTCTTCCTCTTGTAGGTTGACTTCTGCAGCTTGATATAGAAGGTTTCAAAGCATACCAAGTATTGGAATAGCATCCTCACACTTCAAGGAAGCTGTACAAATCATCATCTTGCCCTGAAAGCTCCCCCATTGCCAGACACGATTTCAACTGAACAGGTATATTCTTGAACTTCTATCTCTCAATGTAGACATCATTAGCTCTAAGTTTGTGAATAAGAAGTGTTCTACTCATGCCCCTGAAACTGTACATACCTTTACTTTCCATTTATTTTGCATATGTTGTGAGAATTTAAGGTCTGAACATTGATAAAAAGTTAGGTTAAGATTTGGGAATGGAGAAATTCTCTCTCATTTCTGAGAGTTAGGAGGAGTTCTTTACATGTCCAGAATCGTGGCTTGATGATTAACATTTCTTATGTTGTAAGTTTGTGCTAAAAGTCCAAGAATCCAGGTGTTTGAATCAGTGTTCCAAGCGCGCGTTTTTGCCAAAGTTTCTGGCTGGAGGTTGAAGAAGCTCCACGTGGGCTGGGCCTGTTTTGTTATTTCTTTGCACACCATGTTTTTGCTTTTACACCTTTGTGGCCCATTGTGCTTATTTTCATGATTTTTTGACTTTTCCTTTTTTATTCTGACTTATTTATTTTTGCTAATAATATTAAAAATATAAAAAATATTTTTCACACCATTTTTGAATTTATAGGCATTTATTTGTTTAGAATAGTCTTTTGTACATAAATAAATAAATAAATAAACACTTTTATTTAAAAATACCAAAATAATGCAAACTTATTTTATTTCTGATTTTTATTTTATTTCTCCCTTGAAAACATTTTATATCAAAAATACTTTTTTTTATAATATATTAAATATTATTATTTTATATATATAATATATATTTAGTAAATAATACAAATACATACATATTTATTAGAATATTTAGGGCAAAAATACAAAAATATATACATTTTTATTTTTATTAATATTTGATAGTAAAAATACCTTTTTGACAAATATACTTCATTTTTATTTTATTTTGTATATAATTGATAAATATTTGTACATATTAAATAATTAATGCATTTACTTAATAAAATTAGGGTTTTGCCCTAAACATAAAAAACTCCAAAAAATAATACTTTTTATTTTGTTTATTTGACATATAAAAATACTTTTTTTCATATACATAAAAAACATTTTTGGCACCTTGCATATTTATTTTATTTCCATTTAATTTGTGCAATTAAATATCTTGTAAATAATTCAAAATTGATGTAATAGTCTAGGTTTAAATTCCTTGTCTAAATACCCCCCATTTGAACATTTGTACCCCCCCTTCCCATATATTGTGTTGTAATAGTTTAGGACTTTAAATTTCGCACTTTAATGCTTTCTAATTATACCATGCTAGAATTAGGGTTTGTATGCGAATCAAAAACGACAAAAATAGTTTGACCTAATTTCAAGATAAACAAGCATGAAAACGGACAACACTAATCACACTTGCACCCCTAGGGCATTCCAGTTGTTGCCTTCAATAATGGGCCATGTTGCATGTTAGGTCTCTTTGGGCAAAACAAACACAATTCAAATGATCATAGTCCCTCGATGACGCTTTCGAAAAGTTGCCTAAAAATGATCAAGTCCCTTAAAGGAAAATTGCCCAAAGATACTTGGCACCATTGCAATTATGGTCTAAACGATGACCCGCGCCCGTCCCTTTCACATCCTAACACAAGATTGTCCACCAAATGCAATGGTGGAACAAAAATTGTTAAAAAGGTTAAAACGTAGCAAAAATCTTTGATAACTTTAGGGTAGATGACTCTTAAGTACTTGTCAACTTGCAAAACAAAAACACTTGCCTATTTTTCAAACTACACTTCACAAACACTTTCAAAACAAACTTTCAAAAAACCTTGAAACATCTTTTCAAAAAGACAAACACCTTTTGTAAAACATTCGAGTAAAGAATTGTTACAAGGGTAGCCTATACAAGGCATCTTTTTCAAAACATTTTCAAAACACACACAAAGCACCATTTCAAACAATTGAAAACCAAGGCAAGTTGATCTAAGCAAGTACCTAAGAGCCCATGGATAACCATGGATAGAAAGGGTGCTAATACCTTCCCTTTCTATAATCTACTCCCCGAACCCAAGAAAACATCTCAAAGGTTTTTGCTGTGCTTTTTAAACCTTTCCTTAGGATAAAATAAAAAGTCGGTGGCGACTCTTGCTCAACCGAAACATTTGCGAAAACAAACGCAAAACCATAGTCAGTTCTCCCACCGTATCACAGGGTCAACATTGCAAGGAGGAGTCTTGAGCAGGACAAACCCTAACTTGATCTTGAGCTCCAAGAGTCTTGTGATGAGAAAATATTGGAGAAATGAGAGGGCAAATTTTGGGGTACAACATCTTCAAACGATTGAATCGTCCGTTCAGTCTGACCATCTGTCTGAGGATGATACGCTGAACTCAACCTCAACTTAGAACCCAACGCTTCTCGCAAACTCTTCCAAAAATCAGAAGTAAATCTTGGATCTCTATCTGACACAATGCACAAAGGAACACCATGCAGTTTCACAATCACACTAACATAAATCTCATCCAACTTTGACACTGGAAAACTGATGTTAATAGGAATAAAATGAGCTGACTTTGTAAGCCTATCAACAATCACCCAAATTGAATCATGTCCTCTTGAAGTACTAGGCAACCCCGTCACAAAGTCCATTGAAATGCTATCCCATTTCCATTCAGGAACTTCCAACAGTTGCATCAATCCTGCAGGCTTCTGATGTTCAACTTTCGACTTCTGACAAGTCAAACATGCATACACAAACCGAGCCACATCACTCTTCATCCCAGGCCACCAAAATAAACCTTTCAAATCTTGATACATCTTTGTAGCTCCTGGATGAATACTCAACTTACTTCTATGACTCTCTTCAAGTATCACTTTCTTCATCTCAGCATCATCAGGAATACAGATCCGGTTACGAAATCTCAACACACCTTGCTCATCTAGCTTGAAATCACTATTCTTAGATTGCTCAGTCCCAACCATCGAATCTACCAGTTTCACATCCAACTTCTGAGCTTCTCTGATACTGTCTAGAAATTCATTATTAATCTTTAACATACCCAACATAACACTCTGTGGAGTAACCTCACAAACTAAGCTCATATCTCTGAACTGCTCAATCAAATCCATCTCTTTAATCATCATTGTTGACATATGTAATGTCTTTCGACTCAATGCATCAACTACCACATTCGCCTTTCTTGGATGATAATTCAAACCGAAATCATAATCCTTTAACAATTCCAACCATCTTCGTTGCCTCATATTCTACTCCTTCTGATCAAACAAATACTTTAAGCTCTTATGGTCACTAAACACTTCAAATCTAGAACCATAAAGATAATGCCTCCAAATCTTCAACACAAAAACAACAGCGGCAAGTTCTAAATCATGCGTAGGATAGTTCTTCTCATGAGTCCTCAACTGCCTCGACGCATAAGCAACTACCTTACCACTCTGCATAAGCACACCTCCCAAACCCATCTTGTAAGCATCACAATACACCACAAAAGGCTCTCTGGATTAGGCAACGTCAAAATCGGAGCCGACGTCAACCTCTTCTTCAATTCCGTAAAACTTTCTTCGTATTGAACATCCCAAACAAATGCTCTACCTTTACAAGTCAACTTAGTCAACGGAAGTGACAACTTAGAAAACCCTTCGATAAAACTTCTATAATAACCAGCTAATCCCAAGAAGCTTCTAATCTCAGTAGCTGACTTTCGAGTTTCCCATTGCAACACAGCATCAACCTTCGATGGATCTACAATAATGCCACTACCTGAAATCACATGACCAAGAAAACTAACATCTTTTAACCAAAATTCACACTTGGAAAACTTTGCATACAACTTCCTCTCTTTCAAAACTTGCAATACTACTCTTAAATGTTCAGCATGCTCTTCTTCTGACTTAGAGTAAATCAAAATATCATCGATGAACACAACTACAAACCGATCCAAATAAGTATGAAAGATATGATTCATATATTCCATGAATACTCCCGGCGCATTAGTAACACCGAAAGGTATCACCGAATACTCGTAATGTCCATAACGCATTCTGAAAGCCGTCTTCTGAATATCTTCATCCTTCACTTTAATATGATGGTAACCCGACCTCAAATAAATCTTACTAAACACACGGGCATCCACCAATTGGTCCATCAAGTCATCTATTCTTGGAAGCAGATACTTGTTCTTAATCGTCACCTTGTTCAACTTTCTATAATCAACACAAAGCCTCATGCTTCCATCTTTCTTCTTCACTAACAACACTGGAGCTCCTCACGGCGATACACTTGGTCTTACAAACCTCTTCTCAAGTAACTCTTCCAATTGCTTCTTCAACTCTGACAACTCAGACGCAGACATCCTGTATGGTGCCATAGACACGGGTCTAGTACCAGGTACAAGATCAATTGCAAATTCAACTTCCCTCTCTGGCGGTACATCAGGAATCTCATCAGGGAAAACTTCAGGAAATTCACATACCACCGGCAATTCCTCAATTATAGCTTGAGTCTCTACGATAGCGACGCCATCAACGAAAACATATGTGATTCCTCTTGCATCAACTTCCTCAACTGTCTAGCAGACAACAGACCATCTTCCTCTTCTTCAGGAGTATAAAACTTCACTGACTTGTCATAACAATTAATATGAACACAGTTATGCTCTAACCAGTTCATACCAATGTTGTACCCCAAAATTTGCCCTCCCATATTCTTCAAAGTTTTGACAAGCATCATCTCAATTTGCTCAAGTCTACTCAAGGGTTGCACATTTCAAACACCCTCCTAAGCCAGTCAAATTAGGGTAATTCATTAGTTTTAATTTCATTTAATCACAAAAAAGACAAAAAAAATTCATTTCTTTTCTTAAAAGGGTCAACACCCTTAGGACGTTCCTGATTAATTTTTATTCGCGCGTATTTTTTATATTTTGATTATTATGTAACTGCTTCAAGAATGTAATAATAATTAGGTTTATTGCTTTCTTTACTTTTCGCACTTTATCAAAACGGGTCTTTGTTTTTTTGGAGATGTATAGACCCGCGCCTTGTAATAGCGTAGCTTTACATTCCCGCACTTTAATTTTCCGCACTCCTAACTGTTAACAATGCATGAAAGAATGTATGTAAATAAAATTAATCTGTAGCTCACAAATAACATGTACAAAGACAATTAACTGAAAAACAACACTCAAAGCACATGCCACTCCTAGGGTACGCCTCACTGGTTGCCTCGAACGTGGTCATCAAGTATAGGGTGTCTTAGAGGTCCCCCTTCTGTCCAAAAGATCCAGTTGCCTCGAAACGGTTGTCTCGGATAAAAAAGAATCTAGGACATTATGGTTACTTCTAAGATGTCCTACTATTGCTTCGGTGACCACACTGTCCCTATAATCGAATTGACCTGAATACCTCCAACGATGGTGCTACCTACCTCTCAATGGTGGGATAGCACTATCTAAAAGACTCTTACACAGCCTAATTCCTTAGAGTAGGTAGATTTCTCTTAAGTACTTTCTCTTTTCAAAACAAAACAAAAACATCTTTTCACACCTCACACTTTCTAAAAGTTTTCAAACAAATTTTTCATACACTCTTGAGGACAGATACAAGAATTACTTAGAAATTTTTCAAACGAAACTTTTTCAAAACCCACAAACACTTGAAAAGCAAACAAAATTTTGAAAACATAAGAGCAAGTACCTAAGAGCCTGTGGATAACCACGGATAGAAAGGGTGCTAATACCTTCCCTTTCTATAAATCTACCTCCCGAACCGAGAGACATCTCAAAGAAGGAATTTTGCTGTGCTTTTGTCCTTTCCATATTGGAGAACATAAAAGACGGTGGCGACTCTTGCTTACCGCGACATTTCGCGAAACCAGCTAAATAATAGTCAGTTCTATTTCCACTGATCACAGAACTGGCAACTCTGCTGGGGACTATAAAAGTGAGGTGTACCTTAGGATTAGATCATACTTATGTTTTCAATTTCTTTGCTTTGATTGCTTTATATTTGTGGGCTTTGCATCGGAGTTTCATAGATCCTAACCCGGATCTGGAGATACCCTTTTAGGTAGCATAAGCTGTGAGGGACCTGTCTGGCGTAGACCGACACGAGTGAAGCAGTGGCTACGTTGGTGTGGCACCTTGGTCTGTACCGATATCCCTTGTGTTGCAACGAGGATAATATGGGTCTTCTGAGGAGTCATTAAGCACCAACCGACCTTAGAACCCTAATGTGACCTGTGATCGGTGGATCTGGAACTGACTGTTTAACGCTGGTTCGCGAAATGTCGCGGAAGCAAGAGTCGCCACCGTCTTTTATTTTCTCCAAATGGAAAGGACAAAAGCACAGAAAAATTCCTTAAAGAGATTGCTCTCGGTTCGGGAGGTAGATTATAGAAAGGGAAGGTGTTAGCACCCTTTCTATCCATGGTTATCCATGGGCTCTTAGATACTTGCTCAATGTGTTTTCAAAGTTGTTTGTTTGCTTTTCAATGTAGGTTAAAAAAGGTTTCTTTGAAAAATTTCAGATCGACTCGTACGTCAGAGTGTTTGAAAAATTTGCTTTGAAATCTTTTGAAAAGTGTCAGTGTGAAAAGATGTCTTGATTTGTTGGAAATTAGAGCAAGTATCCTTGAGAACCTACCTACCCTAAGGAATTCGTCTGTGTAGATGTCCTTAAAAGTAGTGCCATCCCACCATTGAGAGGTAGGTAGCACCACCGTTGGAGGTGTTCGGGTCAATTCGAGTTTGTAGGGACATAGTGATCACCAGAGCAATGGGAAGACACCTTAGAAGCTACCATCATGCCAGGTTCCCGGATCATGAGGACTTACTAAGACGTCCTCTACTCGACGATCACCTTTCGAAAGGCAACAGTGAGGCGTACCCTAGGGGTGGTGTGTGCGAATTGTGTGTCATGTTCCAGTCATTTGTCTTGTCATGCTTATTTGTGATCTACGCTTGATTTTAATTAAGACATTCATTCTTGCATGCTTTTAACAGTTATAAAGTTTGCGGGAAAATAAATCTAAGGCTATTACAAATGGCGCGGGTCCACATCGCCAAAATTAAACCGGACCCGATTTAGCGGAAAATAAATAAAGCGATAGATAAAAGTGCGAGAAATTTAAATTACAATGCTTTGGGAGAGATACAAAATTATAATAAATGACATAAAAGAAATGCGCAAATTAAATAAATTATGGACATGGGCGTTGGACCCTTTTTGCAAAAAGATTAAATTAATAAGGAATTAAAAAATTAAAATTAAAAATTAAACGTTTTTGGTATTTTTGTGTTTTTTAGATTTAAAAGAAAAATAATTTATTAAGATTAAAATAAAATGTCAAACCCTAATTCTAATGTTTTTTAAGTTTATTGCGAAAATGTTATATTAACCTAAATTAAACCCTAATTTTTATTTATGTACATTTAACTATAAAAATAAAATAAATAAATAAATAATATTGTGATAAAAAAGGGAAAATTAAAAAGGAATAGAAATTATTAATTAACCTAATTCTATATTTTTGGATTTTATTAAAAAGGAATTAAAGTTAAAAACCTAATTAAACTAAATAATTACATGTAATTTATTTATAAAAGTAATTAAAATAAAAATTATATTTTTTGCCTTTTTCTGATTTTTATGATATTTTTCATATTTTTTTGTAAAGAATAATTAATTAATTAAAACAAATAAAATAAATAAATAACATAACAATTGAGAGAATGAAATATAAAAAGAAAATCAAACCAGGGGGGGTAGCCCCAAAATTGGAGGTAAGGCCTAGCATTCTGGCCCATTAACATTGAAATCCACTTGACTTTTCAGTTCACGTGCCAATGCGTTGACCATAGTGTATCATGTGCCTTGAATCTGAGCCCTTTGATTGATCTACTGGGACGCGTGGACGATGAGTTTTGAGTGTGCATGATGCGTCTTAGGATTGTGCCTGCATATGATTATCAATGAAAAAATAGTAACGAAATTACTCAGACCTGGGATTCGAACCCAGGTCTTGGACCATGCAAAGGAACACACCTGCCACTGAAGCACTTGAGTTATTTTTAATATATAATAAACGACAAATATTATAAGAAGAAAACGTCAATGCCCTTGGAAATTCGCGCGAAATTTGAACTGGCCTATCCCCATGTGACACGACTTTGTCTTCTCCACCATCCCTGTAAAACAAAACATATAGGCAACGGTTTATGTTGCGTTTTCTTAGGCTGGCTACGCGAAAATAGCGATTAAGCCTATGAGGTCAATAAATTGATCGCGAGGGTCGATCTTTGTTCGTTTGGGCATGATGATTCCAATGGTGATACTCAGGAATCCTGATTTTGCCTTGGCTGGAAAGCCCCAAATGGAAAGACCTGCAAACCCTAGAAACTGGCCATGGCAGAATCTTATACACAGCACGATAATTCAATTAAATGCAATGGTTAGCTCTAGAAATTCATAAGGAACATAAATCCACAGTTAGAATGTCATGATAATGCTTAGAATTTAAAATACGATTGTCACTTTTTTGCTGTACAGGGGAGGTCCTCGTTACCAATTCTTTGCGTTTGGATTGATGTTTTTGATTGACACACGTTCAGTGAAGCTTGAGGATGCTGATAGAACAAGAATTGAAGCTTGAATCGACCTAAAAACTAGTTTTCAGTATTGGCTTTCTTGGAGAATTTTTCAAGTTTGTATATGGTTTCTGAGCGCAGCTGAGAGTTGTCTAGCATTAGGGTTATCATCCTGAATATGTAGTGAGATGATTAGGTCAAGAAAACTGAACAAAATCCATGGCATTGATGATTTCACATATTTGATTTCTTCATATCTTTTCCATATCTTTTTCAAGTGTATTTGCTCTAAATTATGCCAATCAGCTCCAAATCTTTCCCCATTTGCATTTACACGAAATGTTGAGTATCAAACATGCATAAAAAGATTTGTTTTCATTAGGTTTATATTTTTCATGCATTTTATTTAATTAAATGAATTATAAATGATAAAAAATCCAAATAAATAAATAAAAATGGAGAAAAACTTCCTTTTGGGCTTAATGGTCGTGCATAGGCTTGGCATGAAGAAACTTGGAAGAAAAATGGGCCCATTAGCAATTTTGGATCATTTGAAGTAAAGTTGACTTTCAAAAATTTCCAAAATTTCCCAACTTCCACAAGGCATAACTTGGTCAATTTTTAAGATTTTCTCATGTTCTTGGACATTTTGGAAAGGTCTTTGAGTCCTCTAACCAATGTCTTTGGTCCCATGTCATTTTGATTTACCAATCTCAAGTTATGGCCTTTGACTTAAAGTCCCTTTTTGTTGACTTTTGAAAATGACCTATAATGTTGAAATTGATAACTTTTTGTGAGAGCATTTCTTGGACTTGAAGTATGAAGATGAGTTGTAGGAAATGTCTTTCTCTTCAAAATGAGCTTTGGATGGAATTTTTCTGATAATCCATGTGAAAGTTATGCCCTGGTCAATTTCAGTTGACTTTTTCAGCTGTCCAAATATAGCAACTTTTGCATCTTTGATGAT
The DNA here is from genome assembly GCA_948472305.1 of Vicia faba. Classification (NCBI taxonomy): domain Eukaryota; kingdom Viridiplantae; phylum Streptophyta; class Magnoliopsida; order Fabales; family Fabaceae; genus Vicia; species Vicia faba. The sequence continues at coordinate 1,762,798,420 of OX451736.1, read as the reverse complement.
TTCTGAGCCAAATTTTGAGAATCATGATCAAGCATTGATCAAATGATGTTTGTGGCTTCAAAATGATTTGTTGACCAAAAATTTGAACTTTTGACTGTCAAATGACCATTTTGCCCCTACAGTTGACTGTAGTGCAATCTAGGGTTTTGACTGTGCAATTTTGAGCTGAATGCCTTGAAACTTGATATGAGGATACTTGAACATCTTTGTAAGCATATGAGACTTGATTGGGTCTTTGAAAACTCTCAATTCTTGATCAGAACTCAAACCCTAGTTTTGACTGTATAGGAGACAGTTGAGCTGCACAACCCTTGGGGAATTTTATAACCTTGACTTGACAAATCTTAGAGAATATGGGAGGGCAAATTTTGGGGTGCAACATGACCCAACTTGGCCATAGAACAGTAGCAGTATGCTACACCCATTGAGGCTAAACTCTCGCGATGGTTCTGGCCGCAAGAAAAGATTGCGACGCTGGAGTTATGACCGATTGAGGGTAGTCAGTGATATTGGGATCATCTAGAACCCGGTTACTTTTGATAGGACAGGTCTTAACCAACGAAACTGAAAGAGGGTAGTACCTGAACTTCATGCTGGCCTAAACTCTAAGGGCTGTCTGGTGTGACTTGTGTGCCTTGTCATGTTTGCCTTTGTGAATACTTGTGGTGTGCTTTACCATAACATCATGCCATCATACCATTGCATACATCCTGCATAAGGACTAACCCATTTCAAGGATATCTAGGGTCTGTGATGCAGGTCATGATGAATCAAAATGTCTAGCAAGGGGAAAAGGGGATTTATTTTCCTCTGGCCAAAGTTAATGACTTGAGTCAGGGGCTATGACCCACTCGATATGGTGAGCCTTGACTCTTGAAGAAGGACTCTCAACAACATGAAGTGCCTTCAATCAAGCTACAAAATTCAAATTCTAACAATCTTCTTGTTTACCCCGCAAGATCCTTGAAAACATCGCATGCATACATACATATCATTGCATTACAGGTACTCTTTTCTACAGGTTGCTTAATCTTCTTCGCTGTTTATTTCAGCCATCATCATGAATCCTGAATCATCCAATGAACAAGCTATCAAGGCCCTCCAGGCCCAGAACGCCCAGTTCCAGGAGCTGGTCATGAGCTTAGCCCAGGGACAACAGGAATTGAAGACTTTACTTTTGAAGAAAAAGAAGAAGAGGACTGTTTTGTTCAACCCTAGACGCAGATCTGGGAATACACTGGAGAATGAAGCTGAGCGGACTACTCCATCTGTTGGGGAAGGCAGTCACCAAGAGGGAAGGGTTCCTAGTCCCGTAGTCTCTGACACCGAGACAGATTTCAATGATGAACAGTACCCTCCTGCTGAGGACAGGTACAAACAGCTGGAGGACCGGTTAAATGCTATGGAAATTCAACGTGTGCCTGGGTTGGACTTTGGGGACCTAGGTTTATCTTCTGGGGTGGTGATCCCTCACAAGTTCAAGGCACCTGCCTTTGTAAAGTACGAAGGGGCTTCCTGTCCTAAGCTGCACCTCCGTTCATACGCAAGGAAGATCCAGCCTTACACGGCAGACAAGAATCTATGGATCCATTTCTTCCAGGAAAGTCTTTCAGGGACTCAGCTCGAATGGTTCTATCAGCTGGATGGAACCAGTATTCGTAACTGGGAGGATTTGGCAACTGCTTTTTATAAGCAGTATCAGTATAATGCCGACCTCGCTCCTACGCGTACCCAACTCCAGGGTATGTCACTGGGGACGGGTGAAGGTTTTAAGGAGTACGCGCAAAAGTGGAGAGACCTGGCTGGCAGGGTGCAGCCACCGTTGACTGACCGTGAGCTCGTTGACATGTTCTTGGGGACCCTGTCTGGTCCATTCTTTAATCATCTGATTGGGAATTCTTCTGCTGGGTTCACAGATCTGATCTTAACTGGTGAGAGGATAGAAGCTAGTATCAAGTCCGGGAAGATACAAAAGGGCGACTCCTCGAACGCTGAGAAGAAGCCATTCAAGAAAGAGTCCAATGCTGCGTATAGTCAGAAAGATTGTCGTGACCAACACGTAGGGGCAGTCATGATCTCAGGTTCTGCGTCATGCTGACAACCGCCAAAGGGAAGTCAGCGAAGGCCAGACGAACCTAAAAGACAATTCACCAACATCAACATGCCATTGTCACAAGCATTGCAGCACATGTTGAAAATGAATCTGATTGCGGTGATCTACCCTCCTACAAATCCCAAGACCTCTTCCCCAAACTACAACCCGAATGCGAGGTGTGCTTATCATTCCGGAAGCCCGGGGCACGATACTGAGGATTGTTGGGCGCTGAAATACAAGATTGAGAACATGATTGACGCCAAGGAGATCGAATTCGAGCCTGCTGAGACTCCCGATGTGATCACTGCTCCCTTGCTAAAACATGGCTAGGATTGAGAGACTCTTGTTCATTTAAATTCTGATATTGTATTTTTCTATGCTTATTCAAACAATTATTATGTCAAACTCTATTATTAATGCATTACACGTGTCTGTTTTGAAGTAATTGTGTTCTCTATATTCAAAATTGCTTTTACTTTTCTTGATGTTCAACTCTCGATTGAAAATTCTAAGCCTCTTGAGGGAGGATGACGAAAACGATACCACAATCTACAGTATACTTTTGAACAGACCTTGCTGATGAGGTATAGGCATTGTTTCAATTCCTAAACACTGGAGTTATAAGGAAGATAATCCCTCGTCAACCCCTTTGAGCCAAAGAAGTAGGAGTTTTTCTTTTCGAAAATTAAAACCCTTATTTGTAACCTGGGGCAGGGTAGTTCTCTCAGTTGATCCAAGTGCACAATGAATGGCATCACAGGAGACCTTCCAAAACAAGAGACAGTGATGGTTCTGTATAATCATAAGGACAGGCAGTCATTATCTCTCAAAGAAATAAACGCCCAATAAGTCAAAACCTATGAAGGAGACTTACAAAACTGGGGCATCCCGCTGACTGTAATCACAAAAGAAACAGTTTAGGAAAAAAATAGGGATAACGAAATCAAAAAAGAAAGAGGTCCTACAAACCCTCAACCAAAAAAGGAATGACTGCCTATTCCAAATAAATTGTCAACGTCCGAACCATCACCGGTATATCAGGACGAAGACTCAAACAACGTCTAACGCACGATCAGCTGAGTTTAGGTTTGAAGAACATCACGAAGAACGGGTGGGTACAAATAAAAGTTGAGCCTTTATCCTTTGTTTCTTGAACCGTGAACCAGGCCACATTATAACCCGTAAAAGTCCTAGCTGAAGCATGGGTTAGTTCGAAAGCATACTGTTACCAAAGGTATCCTGACTCCTTAAGGCTTGCGGTAAAATAACGAGTTGACATCACAGTTCAAAAAAAAAATTCACTTGTTTTTATGAAAAAATGCATTTTCAAAAAAGACATAAGCTTTGCATTCTTGATATAACACTGTTTGCATATGACTATTTGTTCGAACAGCAGAGAAATTCGCACGACGAATATCTAAGTGAACAAAAGTACTTCCAACCAAGGGGTAGACATGATCATGGTCTATTATCTGGGGCAGTTAAGTCAAGATTCGAAGAATCTCTCAAAAGGCCAACCAACTTGGGGCAAATCTCCATCTGGATCACTTGGGGCATTGGAAGATCTTCTGGTAGTAGGGCAACGCAACACTACTGACAGGGGCACCTCCCTACATCCTGAGAGCACGGACATAGTCGAAAAAAATACTGCGCATAATCAAAGACCCGCTAGGTTGACACACCTAGGCAAAAATAAGGGCTTCCCGGCGAACCAAAAGGGTTCGGGCAAAAATAAGGGATGAAATAAAAAAAATCTGTACACCCGACAAGTCGAAAACCTGAAAAGGCGGCTTGGGCAAAAATGGGTATCCCGGTGGACTGAAAACCCGAAAAGGCGGTCCAGGAAAAAGTTAGGGATCAAAGCGTACGACTATGTCCCGGTATCTCATCACTTGCCTACCAGAAGAAGGTTCATCAATCAGCAGTTATCAAGCACCTCCTATGTCTTTTTTCTCCCGCAGAAACAGGGGCAATAATGAGTTGTCCAAGCGATCTAGTTGCTCTGTCAACCAAGGTACCAAGGTAGGTTCGGCTGAAGAACATAACCAAGAGGCCTCCACTCCCCGGAAGTAAAACAGGTTTCAGCAATGCTCTCCCCAAGCAGAGTTGGTCTCTCATCAACCCCGAAGAGGCACAGTATCCCTAGCAAGTCAGCAACGCTCTCCCCAAGCAGAGTTAGGCTACTGTCAGCCCTAAGGAAGTTGGGTACCCCCAAAAAATCTCAATATTCCCCATCGGAGTATACTGATGTTCCTAAGCAAGCATCCCCGGCAGTCTTAATATAAGATTGTTCCCCAGCGGAATAAAGACACCCCAGTGGAGCCACTTCCCCAGTACAGTCTAAAAAGTTTCCCCAGGAGAGTTGAATCAATCTCCCCAGTAGATTCTGGAAGCTTATCCCCTGTAGAGTACGAACGTATCTCCCCGGCTCTATTCAAAGGTTATTCCCCACCAGGGTCTAACTGGGTTATCCTCAGCTAATTACCACGGAAAGATCGTCCTCGGCGAAGTTCTTCCTATCCCCAGCGGAATTCATCAAATTCCCCAACAAAATTTATCAACGGAAATCCCCAGCGGAGTTATCATCAAAACCTCAGCGAAGTATCTCTTCCCACAGAGTAATTCCCCGCAGAGTAATATCTTCATCAAGTTTATTCCCCAACGGAGTCATCCTCTCCTACCGGTTTATTCTTGCAACCATCATCCCCAGCGGAAATGAAGAACTCTACTCTTCAACCTCAGCCCAGGATTCAACTTCCCGGCGTTCGTTAAGGATTTATTTTCCTAGACGAAGATACATTCATAGACATTCATTACATTATCATACACCATGACGCATGCATATACGCATCATAACACACAAATCTCATTTATTCTTGAGAACATCTTAATATCATGCAGTTCATGCATCATGACACTGCATACAGCTAATGTTTTGCCTTTTCAGGAAAAGGTCAATCAAAAGATGATTACCATCTACCTCTACAGTTCCAGATCAACATTGGTAACAAGCCAGGAAAATTCTGTGGACGACTGATCGTGGGTTAATATTTGAAACCAGTCAGGACAATCATCCACTTGATCATCATGAAGCAACCCCACACTGGTTCCTTCTCAACTTCAGATGTAGTTTTACACGAACTCATCATCAGGAAACCCCACACCGGTTCCTTCTCAATTTTCAGACGAAGTCTTACATGGACCCATCACAAAGTAACCCTACACCGGTTCCTTTTCTTTCAGAAGAAGTCTTACACGGACTTATCATCAAAGTAACCCTACACCGGTTCCTTTTCTTCCAGAAGAAGTCTTACACGGACTTATCATCAAAGTAACCCTACACTGGTTCCTTTTCTTCCAGAAGAAGTCTTACACGGACTTATCATCAAAGTAACCCTACACCGGTTCCTTTTCTTTCAGAAGAAGTCTTACACGGACTTATCATCAAAGTAACCCTACACCGGTTCCTTTTCTTCCAAAAGAAGTCTTACACGGACTTATCATCAAAGTAACCCTACACTGGTTCCTTTTCTTTCAGAAAAAGTCTTACACGGACTTATCTCAAAATGACCTTACCCCGGTTCATCAAGAAGTTTTACACGAACTTACCTTGCAGTAACCTTACCCCGGTTCCTCCAGAAGTCTTACACGGACTTATCTCAAGATAACCTTACCCTGGTTCATCCAGAAGTTTTACACGAACTTACCCTGCAGTAACCTTACCCCGGTTCCTCCAGAAGTCTTACACGGACTTATCTCAAGATGACCTTACCCCGGTTCATCAAGAAGTTTTACACGAACTTACCCTGCAGTAACCTTACCCCGGTTCCTCCAAAAGTCTTACACGGACTTATCTCAAGATAACCTTACCCCGATTCATCAAGAATTTTTACACGAACTTACCCTGCAGTAACCTTACCCCGGTTCCTCCAGAAGTCTTACACGGACTTATCTCAAGATGACCTTACCCCGGTTCATCAAGAAGTTTTACACGAACTTACCCTGCAGTAACCTTACCCCGGTTCCTCCAAAAGTCTTACACGGACTTATCTCAAGATAACCTTACCCCGGTTCATCAAGAAGTTTTACACGAACTTACCCTGCAGTAACCTTACCCCGGTTCCTCCAAAAGTCTTACACGGACTTATCTCAAGATGACCTTACCCCGGTTCCTCCAGAAGTCTTACACGGACTTATCTTAAGATGACCTTACCCCGGTTCATCCAGAAGTTTTACACGAACTTATCCTGCAGTAACCTTACCCCGGTTCCTCCAGAAGTCTTACACGGACTTATCCCGAAGTAACCTTACCCCGGTTCCTCCAGAAGTTTTACACGAACTTATCCCGAAGAAACCCTACACAGGTTCTCTCTCTCCAGACGTAGTTTTACACGGGCTCGTCGTCAAAGAAACCCTACACAGGTTCTCTCTTCCCAAAGACGCAGTTTTACACGGACTCGTCATCAGAAACCCTACCCAGGTTTTACTCCTTCCAGGATGCAGTTTTACACGGGCTCATCATCAAAGTAACCCCACACAGGTTCCCTTCTCAAACTCCAGACGTAGTTTTACACGAGCTCGTCATCAGTAAACACTACACAGGTTTCCTTCTCAGCTCTAGATGTGGTTTTACACGGACTTGTCATCAAAGTCAACCCTACACAGGTTCCTTCTCCATTTCAGATGCAGTCTTATACGGACTCATTATCAGTAAACCCTACACAAGTTTCCTTCCTTCAAAGATGCAGTTTTACATGGACTCATCATCAGTCAACCCTACACAGGTGTCCTTCTTTCCAAGATGCAAGTTTACACGAGTTCATCATCAGGCAACCCTACACAGGTTCCCTCTTTCAACTCACAAAATTACAACTCAACAGACAGTCTCTAAATGGCATCTATAAGCCCATTCCCGACAAGGTTCTGTCACATATCTAGATGGCATCTATAAGCCCATCCTCCCATCCATCACATTTCCAAATGGCATCTATAAGCCCATTCCCGACAAGGTTCTGTCACGCCTCCAGATGGCATCTATAAGCCCATCCTCCTATCCATCATCTCTCCAAATGGCATCTGTAAGCCCATTCCCGACATCACAATGCTGATATTCTATTATGTGAGTGCAAATTTTTGGGCACTCTAGTGTTCAATCATCTTCCACCTTCGGATCACGAAAGGCACGCAAGCCAATCTACGTCCTCAGGTATAAAAAGATTGAACAGGGGCAACTGTTGTACCCCAAAATTTTCCCTCCCATATTCTTCAAAGTTTTGACAAGCATCATCTCAATTTGCTCAAGTCTACTCAAGGGTTGCACAGTTCAAACACCCTCCTAAGCCAGTCAAATTAGGGTTTTGGTTCTTGCAAGGAAGTTGAGGTTTTCAAGGGCTCAATCAAGTCACATATGCCTATACACATTGTCAAGCATCTACATGCCAAGTTTCAAGGCTCACAAGGTCAAGTTGCACAGTCAAACACCCTAATTGCTTCACAATCAACTGTAGGGGTAAAATGGTCATTTGGCAGTCAAAAGTCAAAAATTTTGGTCAACATCTTATTTTGAAGCCACAATCATCATTGGATCAAATCTTGATCATGATTCCACAAGAATGGCTCAAAAATCATCAAGATGCAAAAGTTTCCATTTTTGGACAGCTGAAAAAGTCAACTGTAACTTGACCAAGGCATAACTTTTTCATGGTTTATCAGAAAAATCCCATCCAATGCTCATTTTGAAGGGTATGACATTTTCTACAACTCATCTTCACATTCCAAGTCCAAGAAATGCTCTCACAAAAAGTTATCAATTTCAACATTATAGGTCATTTTCAAAAGTCAACAAAAAGGCATTTTAAGTCAAAGACCATAGCTTGAGATTGGTAGCTCAAAATGACATGGGACCAAAGGCATTGGTTAGAGGACTTCAAGACCTTTCCAAAATGTCCAAGAACATGTTCATATGATCAAAATTGAGCAAGATATGCATTGGAGAAATTGGGAAATTTTTGTGAAATGGCAAAAGACAACTATCCTTGAAACTTCAATTTTTGACAAAAGGGCCCACTTTTTTCCACTTGATTCAGCCTTGTCATGCCACCCACGTGTCCCATGATCAATTTCAAGACCAAATAATTATTTTTCTATTTTTATTTAATTTTTATGGATTTAATTCATTTTAATCCATAATAATTCAAGTAAATCTAAAAAAATTAATTAAATGGTATCTTATGGTTTGAATAGCCTTCATGAAGCATTTGCAACCTACCAATTTCGTGCTAAGCTCATTTAGGCATGAAAATTCAAATTTTGAACAAGCTTTGAAAGGCCTTTAATGGTGGTTAAGACAAAATTCAAAGCTTAATTGCAATGGTTAAAGGCTCCTAAATGTGACTTATTCTCACTCATTACTACATATGCAAGCCTTGCAAGCCTCATTCACGACCTGAACATTACACAAACGGCCAAAGCAAAATCCAAAAAGTGTAAAAAAAAAGTGTGAGATCAAAAGGAGTATTGCAAGCATTTTCAGGCCAAAAGGAGAACGTGACTCTCTTCTTTGCCATCCCCTGAAGCTAAAGCAACCCTTGCCACGTCCTAAGATCCATCATACCACGCTGTAAGTTCTTCCCAGGTCCCCCAAATGCTTATTTCCATTTTTTCTCACATACTTGTGTGCAGGCAACGTGAAGCAACTCACCATAAACCTCATATCCAACGCGTCAAGTGTCCCTCAGAAGCAGATCCAAAGGCCAAGAGAGGGAGCACATCATACTCCTGGTCAGCCAGCGCCCCACTCAATCCAGAAAGTCAACGGGCTTTGTGCTTAATGGGCCTGAATTCCAGAATCAAACACCCATTTCTGGCCCACACCTCCCTTTGGTTTTGTTATTTCTCTTTATCTCTTTATTTTTCTTTTCTTTTATAACCTTTTTTTATTATTATTAATTATTAGTATTATTAACTTAATTAATATTTTCATAAAAAATCAAAAAAGAACTAATATTATTATTATTATTAATTTCATTTTATTTTTGTAAATAAATATTAATAAATTGAATTAGCTTTAATTAGGCAGCTTTAACTTTTTTTAAATAACTAAAATAAATTTAGAATTAGGTTTTTATTAACTTTTAATTTTATTTCCTTTTATTTTATTTCATTAAAAAGCATAAAAATAAAAAAACATTTTTTTAATAAATTAATTAATTAGATTAATCATTAGTTTTAATTTCATTTAATCACAAAAAAGACAAAAAAATTCATTTCTTTTCTTAAAAGGGTCAACACCCTTAGGACGTTCCTGATTAATTTTTATTCGCGCGTATTTTTTATATTTTGATTATTATGTAACTGCTTCAAGAATGTAATAGTAATTAGGTTTATTGCTTTCTTTACTTTCCGCACTTTATCAAAACGGGTCTTTGTTTTTTTGGCGATGTATAGACCCGCGCCTTGTAATAGCGTAGCTTTACATTCCCGCACTTTAATTTTCCGCACTCCTAACTGTTAACAATGCATGAAAGAATGTATGTAAATAAAATTAATCCGTAGCTCACAAATAACATGTACAAAGACAATTAACTGAAAAACAACACTCAAAGCACATGCCACTCCTAGGGTACGCCTCACTGGTTGCCTCGAACGTGGTCATCAAGTATAGAGTGTCTTAGAGGTCCCCCTTCTGTCCAAAAGATCCAGTTGCCTCGAAACGGTTGCCTCGGATAAAAAAGGATCTAGGACATTAGGGTTACTTCTAAGATGTCCTACTATTGCTTCGGTGACCACACTGTCCCTATAATCGAATTGACCCGAATACCTCCAACGATGGTGCTACCTACATCTCAATGGTAGGATAGCACTATCTAAAAGACTCTTACACAGCCTAATTCCTTAGAGTAGGTCGATTTCTCTTAAGTACTTGCTCTTTTCAAAACAAAACAAAAACATCTTTTCACACCTCACACTTTCTAAAAGTTTTCAAACAAATTTTTCATACACTCTTGAGGATAGATACAAGAGTTACTTAGAAATTTTTCAAACGAAACTTTTTCAAAACCCACAAACACTTGAAAAGCAAACAAAATTTTGAAAACATAAGAGCAAGTACCTAAGAGCCCGTGGATAACCACGGATAGAAAGGGTGCTAATACCTTCCCTTTCTATAAATCTACCTCCCGAACCGAGAGACATCTCAAAGAAGGAATTTTGTTGTGCTTTTTTCCTTTCCATATTGGAGAACATAAAAGACGGTGGCGACTCTTGCTTACCGCGACATTTCGCGAAACCAGCTAAAAAACAGTCAGTTCTATTTCCACCGATCACAACCAAGAATCACATCCAAACCTCTTAATGGTAGACAAACCAAATCAACAACAAAGTCTCTGTCGAAGATCGACAAGAGACACTTATCACACACAAAAGAAGTAGTCACCGATCCCTTGGCTGGAGTATCGACGACCATTTCTCCACTCAAAGAAGACAACACAAGATCCAATCCTTCAACACAATCAGCAGCAATAAAACAATGCGTAGCACCAATATCAATAATAGTAATTAAAGGAGTACTATTAATGAAACATGTACCTCTAATAAGTCTGTCCTCAGGAGCTTTCTGATCCTCCACCAAAGCAAACACTTTACCACTAGACTGAGCCTTCTTCGGTTTTGGACACTGACTACCAATGTGACCTTCTTCCTTACAATTGAAACAAACCACATTCTTGTGATCGCACTCAGATACAATATGTCCGTTCTTACCACAACGATGACATATCTTCACTTCAGTAGTGCACACATTACTCTTGTGTCCAGGTTTCCCACACTTAAGACAAATCATACCAGCAGGAGCATCTCCCCTACTAGTCCTCTGACCATGAGCAACCCTCTGCTTACCCTTACCAGCTGGGGCATCATAAGGTTTACCATGACTCTGCGGGTTCTTACCCCTCTTCTCACTAATAATCTTGTAATGTGCATTATTATCTTCCTCAAAAATCCTACAGCTATCAACCAAATCAGCAAAGACACGTATCTTCTGGTATCCAACTTCCTTCTTAATTTCCGAGCACAACCCATTCTCAAACTTAATACACTTTGAAAACTCGACATTTTCCTCAGCGTAATGCGGATAAAACTTAGCCAATTCAGTAAACTTGGCAGCATACTCAACAACTGACAGATTCCCTTGCTTCAGCTCAAGGAACTCAATTTCCTTCTTTCCACGGACATCTTCAGGAAAATACTTTCTTAATAACTCGCTACGGAACACAACCCAAGTGACATTCTCAGCCGCAGCTTCCAACTTCTGGCAAGTCTCTAGCCACCAGTCATCAGCCTCGACTGCTAGCATATGAGTCCTATAACGAACCTTCTGTGCTGGAGTGCAGTCCATCACGCGAAAGATCCTCTCAATCTCTTTCAACCATTCCAAAGCCCCGTCAGGATCATATTTTCCCTTGAACGTAGGTGGATTCTCTCTCTGGAAAGTCGCCAAGCTACGAGATCCAGCATTCTCGTCAGCATTCGGCTGATTTTCCATCGCATGAGCCATAGCTTCTAGAGCAGCAGCAAGAGCAACATCATTCCTTCCAGCCATCTCAACTTATCACTACAACACAAACAACTGTTAGAACTCATAATAACAATACTCGATTGTTAGACAACTAAGACTCGATGATAAGGTCGGACCAACCTTTTACTCTGATACCAACTTTGTAACACACCAATTCTACCCCAAGCAATTTATGCAAAATAAATCAGAGTTATAAATTTCAATCATATAAACGCATCGGGACGTCACAAATTCTTCTAACAAACTCATTGCATTCATCATGGATATATATCACTTTTTCAAAACATCGGATGAACTAACAACATAACATCTTTCATTAAATATTCAACAACTACGCAGCGGAATTCTTCAATAACATCTTTAAATAAAACAACAACTTCGAAACATCTCATATTTAGTAAATAAACAATTTAAAGTTCAACAACTAAAAATCAGCAATCAAAAATCAACAAGCGTTCATCCTCCGAGTGTTACATATCAGAGCAATGACACCGACTCGATCTATTGAAGGTATACGACCTTCACTCTCGATTACCTGCACGTTACCAACATAGGGGCAACATTCAAACAGAAGGGGTGAGATATCTAACAATATGATAAAGCGCGTGATAATTAATATATTAAATTAGATCAATAATATCACCACTTCTCATCTCATAATCAATAACAATTACAACATATATACTCATTCATCAACATCAAATACATCTCATTATTCATTCATATGATGCGACTCAAAACTATGAAAATGCATGTGGTACCATTGGAGCAGAACTCCCATCTCAAAAATCTAATCTGCCAATTAATAGAGGCATCAAATAAGGCATAGCCTTTGGAGCAGAACTCCCATCTCAAAATTTTCCAATCCAGGCCATCTCAAAAAAATGCAATGTATGCCATGAATGTAATATCAACATCTCAAAACACATCTCAAAACAACAACATCTCAATCATCTCAAAACGACAACATCTCAGTCATCTCAAACAACAACATCTTGATCATCTCAAAACGACAACATCTCATAAACATCTCAAAACATCTCAATTACATCATCTCGTAAACATCTTAAAATAATTTATTAAACATCATTTATTTATCAAACATCATTTGTTCATCATAAATATCAGGAAAAACTTTAATGACCACATCTCACTAATAACTCAGCTGTATATTAATAATACAGTAAGCCATACTATTATTCTGCAGTTCTACTTCGTTTCTGTCATTAATCCTACTGTCATATTCCAACAGCAGCCTCTAACATCTCAAAATTCATCATTCTGTCCAAAATCCAGCATAACGGTCATCTATGGGAATTAATTCTAAATCCTAAATTGGTTACTAGGATTACACCTCTTAATCATCATTTTAATCATCTAGAATAATATCCGTTGCGTTAGCTAATCAACGCTTCGAACGACATCTCAAACAGCATCCTACAACTCAAGTTACAGCAACTTAAAACTGATTCTGTCAAAAGAAATTCGACATTATGCATCGACACAAAACTCCTTGGATCGACACATCCTGCTTCATTTGCTCACTATGAGTCGACGCATCCTCCTTATGGATCGACTCATTCTGCTTCAAATCACAACATGTATCGACACATGCACTTACCGATCGACTCATCCTGACTTCAAAACGCAGCATGTATCGACACATGCATCGCACCGGTCGACTTATCCTGAGTCTCACACACTCATGTATCGACACATCCTCTGCATGCATCGACTCATCCTGAGTCTAACAGCCTCCTTGCATCGACTCATCCAGTTTGAGGTCGACGCATCCTGCGATTTTCTGCATAATTTTCTGCGTTTCTACTGTATTTTCACTACTGGGATCTAATTACAGTCCTACAAACCTCATCATAACCATACTAAATCATCACTTAACATTAACTTACAATACTACATCGATTACACAGCATCAAAACATCATTTATCCATCGAGAATTCATCAATATTCATCATACATCATTCAATTCAATAACAAAAACAACAATCCTCTAACCCCCTATATCAAACATCATTAACCCAATTATAAAGCCAGAACCCCACCCTTACCTTGGATCGAAGGTCGCTCTATAATTTCCGGGTTGAATCTTTGTTCTTTCCGTTTCCTTCAAAAACCAGCAGCTTCACGTTCTCCTCAATCCTTATTTCTCTTCTTACTGTTTCTCCCTTCTATTCTAAAAACAAATAATAAAATAACCTAATATTATTATATTATTCCTTATTGGGCTCAAGCCTACACCCCCTTATTACTTCCACTCACACCATAAAGGCCCACATTAAATAATATTAGCTTCTAGCATTATTTCACATAATAATATAATACCTCAAATATATTATTATTTCTCCATTTAATAAAATAAATCCAATTTAATAATACTTCTTCACAATTATTCCAAAAATAATTTAATTAAATAATTAATTAAATTACGGGTGTTAGAACCATGACTTCACTTCGGTCATCCAACTTATTTCTCAATTGTTTAAGTACATGCCTGAAGCGCATTGATCCAAAAACTCTAAGATGAATCACATTTGACTTTGACCCTATCCAAGCCTCATGAGGTGTCTTTTCGACCATCTTCTTCGTTGGTCATCTATTTAGAATATATACTGTTGTCGAAGCTGCTTCAGCCCAAAAGCTCTTAGGCATATCTTCAGCTTTCAACATATTTCTCGTCATGTTCAATATACTTCTATTATTTCTCTCATCCATGCCATTATGCTGAGGCGTATAGGGTGCAATAACCTCATGATCTATACCTTCCTCGTTGCAAAATATAGCAAATTCAGCAGAAGTATATTCACCACCACCACCAGTTCTTAACTTCTCCAATTTTCAGCCCTTTTGTTTCTCAGCATGCAATTTGAACCTCTTGAACTGTGTGAATACCTCACTCTTCTTTTCAATAAGGTAAATCCACATATGTCTGGTGAATTCATCAATGAAAGTAAGGAAATACTTGTTACCTCCATTTGACTTTACTTCAAAGGGTCCACACACATCAGAATGAACCAGCTTCAGTTTTTGCTTTGATTTCACGGGCAGGTCATGTTTGAATGCTTTTCTCGCCTATTTTTCTTTGCAGCATTCCTCGCCAATTTTTGAACATCTTTTCTGATTGAGCATGCATAAACTTCTGAAATTTAAATATCCATACCTGTGATGCCATAACCAGTTTTTGTCTTCTTTTGTAGTTGAAGCAAGACATTTGTGATCTCATATGATGAGTTTAACTTTGAACATCTTGTTCTCCGCCAATGGTGCTTTCATTATTATCCTCCCATCAGCCCTATATACCTTCATCTAATTTTTCTCCAGCTTCATATTGAAGCCTTTTGCAAGTAATTGACCTATACTTATCAAGTTACTTGTCATATAAGGTACATATAGCACATCAGTGATAGTAGCTTTTCAACCATCCTTCTCGACAATCGAAATATCTCCTTTACCACATGCTTTTATTGCCAGTCATATGGTTGTTGCATCCTG
Source organism: Vicia faba (assembly GCA_948472305.1). NCBI lineage: Eukaryota > Viridiplantae > Streptophyta > Magnoliopsida > Fabales > Fabaceae > Vicia > Vicia faba. The sequence continues at coordinate 1,762,783,240 of OX451736.1, read as the reverse complement.
AATTCATATACCATGTATTGTTTTTCTCAGTGTTCGACTGAGTGTTCACCATCAACAACACATCATCATAATTATTATCTCCAGTTCGTGCATATTGAGCTTTATCACTATCTTTCGCTCTTGCAACTTTCTTTCTTCGGTAATCTCTAACCATCTTTCTTCCTCTGATATTTGTGCACAGTTTTGTGGGCTTCCGTCGCATTTGCTTCCAGTTCTAATACTCTATCATTCAAGATTTCAACAACATCTTGAAATCTGAAAATAACCTTCATCTGCGCAACCTACTGCTGATAGTTTTCACCTTTGAAAACCGATAGATTCGCTGGAAACTGCGTTGACGTTGTTGTTTCGTTTGCCATTAGATTCTCTCTAAATCGCAACTGGGCTTTGTTATACCAATTTGTTGGAACAAAGGGTTTTCAAGAAAGATAGTTTATGAAAGAGAATAAGAAGAAGAGAGAAGAGAGAGAATTGAAAGGTTGTTGTGATTCTAACTGAATTATAAAATCTGTTATTGATTACACACTTGATTACAAACTCAACAACCATATATATAGATAAACAATGCCCATGTCCAATTAGACAAAACACACTAAAGCCCAAAATATAATTTCGACATACTACAATATATGTTGTATCCGACTCAGTCGAATACAACTTATAACCTATATAATAAGCTAACTATTCGACATACACCACACATGCATTTCGACAGAACAAGAATTATACTTCTAACAATAACTCACAATCACAATATCTATTTTTTTTGTTAAACATGAAATTTATGGATATAATATTTTGGTAAAAATGAAGAAAATTAATGTAATGAAATTTTGTTGTTAAAATAAAAGAAATTTGTATATATGTTATATAATAATAACTTTGTATCTTTAATAGAAGTTGAAAATATTTTTTTTTTTTTTTAAATTAGAAAAAAAAATTTATCCATGAATATTTGAAAATATATGTGGATACCTTAAAACCTATAGATTATCCGTTTAATGTATATCCGCACGGATATAAATATCATATTTATTTAACGGGATAGACACATATATTATAATGAATATTCATTTTTACACTACTTCCTTCGCTATCTACACTAGTGGTGTATCATTCCATTTTTCTCATGTGTTAGTTTTATCAAACATTTCATCAACAATTTCATTATCTCTATCATTTTTATTTTTCTTTGATGATATCGAATGATCCATATCCCTTGTAATAATATTTTCTTTTCCGATTTCCATAACATTTATTGTATTTGAGGTACATTCCGTTCATAATTTCCAAAAAGGTTGGCCATGCTTAGTATATTAACCTTAATATTATTACGTGAACTAGTCGATAACCCGTGTTGTCGCACGGGGCCGGTCGAGAATTCGTAAAACGTGGAACTAATGTTGTCATGTAACAGTAAATTCGTTTTTATGTAATTCAATAAAAGTTCATCTAATTCGGCCAAATTTAGTGTATCAAACTTATTTGACAACATTAAAAAATGTAAACTGAAATCATGATTGTGTAACAAAATAAGAAACTGTGATGACTCTTCAAAATAAGAAACTATCACGAGTCTTCAGATACAACGCAACCAGCTTGGAAACGATGTTTTCAACTTTTTGACCTGCACAATAAATTATGCAAAAATTAGACAGCATTTACGGAAACAATTTATATTAAAGAAAATATTTGTTATTATGTACTTACCGATCAACAAAGAGATTGGAAAACTTCTTTGTAGACAACATTTGTAGTGATAGATGTTGATACATTCATACTATCACGTATTAAGATCTTTAGACCACTTTTGCTTGTAACTCTTGAAATGGCTACATACAACTGGCCATGACTGAATACAGGAGTAGGCAAATACAATCCAACTGTATCAAGTGATTGGCCTTGAGACTTATTAATTGTCATTGCGTACGACACAATAATTGGGAACTGTCTCCTAATCAACTTAAATGGCCACGGTGACTCGGAAGGTGACATAGACATTCGAGGGATGTAAAAGATGTTACCAACATTCTTACCAGACATGATCTTTGCCTCAATAACGTGATTTGCCAACCTTGTAACAATTAGTCTAGTTCCGTTACACAAACCATCGTTTTGGTCCAAATTCCTCATAAGCATTATTGGTGTACCAACCTTTAATCTGAGTTTGTGATTTGGGACACCTGAAGTCCTAAGCTTGCTAAGAAATTCTGGAGTAAGACATTCATAGGCTTCGGTGTAACTTGAATCAGTTCTATCAATCGAATCAAAACTCAAATACTCTTTGTCCTCACCTAAGAAATGGGAAAACGCGAATCAATCCATAATGTTTTTTCAAGAATAATTTAATAACGAAACATCTACACGAAAATAAACATCAAAAGAAAAAATAGTTTACCCGGTATCATGTCTAACACGTAATGATTAATTTTATCAACAACTTCAATGGTTGAAGCAAGTATTGCTTTTCCTTGTAGAAATTCTACATTTTGAAAGTCGGCAAGCAAATTTGGGTATGTGCTTTCAACTATAGCTCTTATTGGATCCTCAAAATTGGAAATTAACAAATCCGGAGGAATTTCTATATCAGCTAATCCATCGTTAGGTTCACATATTTTACCGTCGCCAATATTTAATATCCATTTAGAGAATTCTGCAAGTTCATCAAAAGTTGTACCGTCCCTCCCATTCTTTAGTCTCATGTTTTTGGTTAGTGTTAAGACTTGGCAATAATCCCACACATAAGAAGAACAAATGGAAGCATGAACAATATCAGAACGGCCTGCTCTTGGAACAACTGGAAGTATCTGTCGAAAATCTCCTCCAAATATAACTACCTTGCCACCAAAAATTGTATTTGCAAAACCCTTATCGCTCATGACATCCTTAAGGGTCTTATCCAAGGCCTCAAAACAATTCTTATGAGCCATGGGTGCTTCGTCCCATATTATGACATCAGTAGCTTCGAATAACTGTGAATGCTCAGAGTCTTTGTCAACATTGCAAGTAGAGTTGTCAAGTGTTGGAATGGGAATTTTGAACTTCGAATGGGCTGTTCTACCACCTGGCAATAATAAGGAAGCTATGCCACTTGAAGCAACAGCCAGAACAATTTTTTTATCTGAACGAAGTGCACTTGATAATGTCCTCCACATAAACGTTTTACTGGTTCCGCCGTATCCATGTAAAAAAAACACCCCTCTGTTTTGTTTCTTGACGGCGTCCATTATGGTTTCAAAGATTGCACGTTGCTCATCTTGACGTTCAAATGAAAAGAATCAATACAACAGTAGTTTAATGAAAACATCAATGATTTGAATAATGAGGAAATACCTGTTAGAGATGTAAATATATTCTGGAAGTTTTGTCGCTCTAAATCAGCATCGTAATCACGTTCATCAAAAATCAGTCTATTGCCGACATGTCGCGTTATATACAAATCTGGAAACGGCATATCTTTGAATTCACGCAAGCTTCTTCTATTTGATTGTATCATATTCTCAATCTCAATTAATGTGAGGTTTGTCAGTTCTGCAGTTGACAATTGCATGTCTTCCAACACAAATACAAACCAAAATAAAATATAACTATTATGTACAATAGAAATCACAGTGTTGATGAAGATAGACATGCAAAAGGATCGTTAACCTTAAAATGGCAGTATCATGGAAAAGTTCAGTATAATGCAAGAGCATCAGACATTCGGGTTCATTAAAAATGTTATGTTTTTGATCAGTAGCTGTGACAAAAGGTGGTTGAAGGTAAAAGATAAATCACAGAATTATTCTGTTCTATGTTGGTGGTGAGTAATATCAGATTGCATTAGATATTTTTATTACTGATGAAATAGCAGCATTGAAAGGACTTGCTTACTGGAACTTATGATTCTTTGAAAGGGCAGCATTGAAAGGTGCTGTTGAATGGAAATGATGTGAAGCACTATGGCATAAGAACAGGAAAGTCTGTGTATGGGCAGAACTATCGAAAAATTTTATGGCAGAACCAGTTTGGTAACAATTGAAATTCTTAAGTTAAGACCCTATCTACATGAGTTGAAATTACATTACGACAATGAGAACCTGTCAAAAGACTTAAGTATGGTTTGAACTGTATGATATGTAACAGATATATGGAAGTATAAAAGGATTGAAATTATTGCATCCAAAGTAGTTTAAAAGGTATTATAAGAAGAAAAACTCATTATAATAGTTTCGTACGGTTTGTAATTGTATGAAATTTAACAGAAGTATTTAGGTATTTGTTAAGTGTACCTCTTATTCCAGTGACAATTCTCTGTTGATGAAGAATACCGTCAGATAGCAACTTCCAAGTCTGTTGCCAAACATGTCGCGGTCGATTAATAGTACCAGACAACAGCATCGTGATAAATAGCTTCCTCAAAAAATTACCGAAACCCCAATCTTTGGCCTCATTTATGGCTGCAACATATTCTTTATCGTCGTTAAGAAATCCCATCTCAAAGCATGCATCTCTAAAACTGTCGTGGACTACTCCACCAACCTTTTTTATATCGTCATAGCAAGTCGGTCCCTTGACAACCGTCAACATCATTCTAAGGTAATAGAGCTCACCAGTGCTTGGAGGAACCCAAATTAACCGGCCAATCGTACGACCTCTTTTTCGAGGTCTCCATAAACGGTACCTTTTATCGTAAACGAACTTGGAAAGAAACACAGTGTATGTTAAAGTCTTTGCATCTTCGTATTTTTTGTTTGACTCCATCCAAGCTGTAAACATTGATTCCTTTACAGTTGGTTTTTCAAGAACATTGTCTATGAAATCATAGTCAGTGTAGTAAACTGGATTTTCGCCTTCCAGATGAAAATACAACCTTTCGACAGAAGGAGATCTACCATGGATAGGATATGAAAAAATCCTCCAACACGCCTCACTCGGGGAAACGTACTGCAATCAAGGTACTGTTTGATTTCATCAACATCTGTACCAAATGAACTTCCGTCTGATTCGATCCGAACAACCGCTCTAGTTATTCTATCGTAACCTTTGTTAATATACTTGAATAAGTACTTGACAGAAGTACCTTGGTTACACCATTCCATATTAATGTGCGCCTGATATTTCTTTAGAAGATATGCATTATAAGGAACTACATACCTATTATCAAGAACAATACTTTTTTTCAGAACAGTAATGCCAGTATCCCTTCTCCTATAGACGAGATAGCCATCTTGATCGACAATGGTTTGAGGCTGCCAATTTTTGGGAAAGAATTTAGAGCATTTACCATTTTTCATGCAAGGGGAAGATCTGTTAGCCAACCCACATGGACCATGAATCATATGTGTCTTTACCAAATGATTTAATTGTTTATCATCCGTTTCTGCCGGTATTTCTGCTGAAATAATGTTGTTGATGTCATCCGGAGTGGGAAACTTGTTCTGGTGATGCATGAAAAGTAAAATGTGTGCATGCAAACCTCTCTTTTGGAACTCAATGGTGTATATATCTGGAAGAAATTAAAATACAGTAAAACATTAATTTAAAATCATTGGTATAGAATAGGGAAGAATTAAGTATTACATATTTAATTTCATGTGGCTCACATGCAACAACTCTGCCCAAGACATGCTTCTTTGTTATATCATACAGTAATTTGTCAAACTTCATTTTAAAAACCCTTGAGATTATATCAGGACGATCTTGAGGTTGTAAATTCATGTTGTTAAGTAACCTCTGAATCTCTGGCCAACATGGATTGCAAGTAAAGGTAATGAATAGATCGGGAAATCCAATTTGACTACAAATTGCCATTCCATCAAAGTATAATTGTTCCATGTATCTGCGACTTCCAACGTATGTTGACGGCAACATCACTCTTTTGCCTTTGTGAGCTCCTTCATTTGAAGATTGTTGGTGTACTCCTGACAAATTGGAGTATTTGGATACTCGTAATTTTTTTTGATGCTTACGTATGTAATTGAGTCGCTGTGACTCCATCATAGTGAATCCATCAACCAAAAATTGCTGAAACAATCTCCTTGACCTGAGCAGTGTGTGAGCTTCACGTTGTCTGGTCTGAATGCGAAAGGCCAGCCATTCTCTAATAGTAAGTTTGTTCATCTTTCCTTTTTTTTGGGAACTGTCTCTCTGTGTAGAACACCAAGTCTAAATCCATCTTCCCCGTACGGAAACAGAAGTGGATATTGTAATGCAAGATAGCTCGGATGAAACTCACTTATTCATTTTAGTCTACCGCTTTGTCTTTCAAGGATAATATCCCTTTTTGAGCCTGTATCAACATCACCAACAATGAGGGCTGCAACCTCAGACACGGTGGGTTGGTTGTATATTCGTCTGTCCTTTAATCTATCAGATATTAACTTCAACTTGAGGTCAGGTACAGGACAATCCTTTAGTCTAGCTGATGCCATTCTAAAAGATTTAGCATGTGTGTTGAATTCGTCAAGCATAACAGTTTCTTCAATAATATTCTGGTTGTTGCTTCATTAAAAAATTAGACACATGTCATGCACGCTAATAATAAAGGTAATATAAAGTAGGCATCTCAGTTGGCTTAAGAAACATAACCCTATTCCTTGCATCCTATGATGAATCTCATTGTCAGTGTCGTATATATAAAGCTGAGCGAATTTCGGTTTTTCGCCATGCACAGGCATCATGCTACCAATTCTATGGCAAGCCTGCCCTTGAATTCTCATGTTAGGTGGTCCATTTCCATTATTGAATCTATTGTCAATTTTCATTCCAGGAGACGTAAATGCAAACATTATGTTGTACAGTCTGCAATTCTGCTGATAATTTCTACATAGTACATCGTTTTCATTCGACAGAAGATGTTTAAGAAACGGTGGTGGTGTTCTCAGAAGTGGCAACACAACTTTACCCTTTCCACAACATAATTGGAACTTAGGCACTGCACTATGTTTTCTCTTGACAACCTTCTCCTGATACCACATTTGTGCTCCACACTGAGTGCATTCAATGGAAGGATCACCAATATCTGAATATCCTGTATTTATCAGATAGAACGAAACATCATATATCTTATACACATCAGTATATTCATAGACACCAAACTGCATCACAGTGAATTTAAGTTATGGTTTGCTATTAATAATAATTCCAGCAATACATACCAGCATTTGTGCAATCAATTGTTGGGACATTTGCAGAATGATCTTCGTCATTGTCCAGACTTGAACTTGTATCATAATCCGGATCTTCATTTATGAATTCACACGAACTATCGGTTAAAGATTCATCGGATGAATAGTCTGCAACTGATTGTTGAACTGGGTTCACTGAGTCAGCACTTCTGAACAGATTGGTATTAAGGGAAGTTGACGTCGTTTCTGTAACACTTGAAAAGTGTTGTGAATTCAATGCCAATAACTAAGTATAGAATATAGGGAGGAATAACTAACAAGGAAGAAGAAGAACACAAGAATTGGTTATAACTGCTATTCTTTACTTTCTCTTAGAAAACAAGATTACAAGTTTACAAGAATATCAGATAACCCTCTCACCCTAAATTAGGATTTGCTGTGTTGGCAATGATGAGAGACTAGTATGCTATTTATAATAAAACCTAACATACTAACTAATGGGCTTTTTCCACAAGGCCCATTATACAAGCTAACTTAACAAACAAGCTAACTTAACAAATTAGGGTTTAAACACTAAAACCTAATTCGACAAGCATCCTTCGACAAATACATGCTAGAACCTTCTTCGACTACAGCAAGTACTTCGACCAACTAGAGTTCGATCCAAAATCCCACAAATCTCCACCTTGGACCTAACTCTACAGCATCAAGAGACACTAACTACTTTCTTCATGCAGCTTTATCAACTGCATACAGTGGAAAAACTTGCAACTTGGCAATGTTTTGGTGATCATATCAGCAGCATTGTGATCTGTCGAGACCTTCAGCACTTGGACTTCTCCACGCTCGATTACCCCTCTGACGAAATGCAGCCTCACATCTATGTGCTTGGTTCGCTCATGATAGGCTGAGTTCTTTGACAGGTGTATTGCACTTTGACTATCACATTTAACAGTGATACCTTGACCTTGAAGTTTCAGCTCCTTCGCAAAACCTTCAAGCCACAATGCTTCTTTCACAGCTTCAGTTAAGGCAATATATTCTGCTTCAGTAGTTGATAAGGCAACAACCTTCTGAAGAGTTGCTTTCCAACTAATTGCTGTACCAAACATAGTGAAAACATATCCAGAAATAGATTTCCTGGAATCCATACATCCTGCATAATCAGAGTCAACATAGCCTTCGACTGCTGCTTTACTATCTTCACCCAAGGCTCCACCATAAATTAAGACTCTGTTCAGAGACCCATTTATGTACCTTAGAATCCACTTTAACGCTTGCCAGTGAGCCTTTCCAGGATTCTCCATGTACCTGCTTACAAGACTTACTGCATATGCTATGTCGGGTCTAGTACAGACCATAGCATACATCAAAGAACCAACTATATTAGCATATGGAATGCTGTTCATATAAGTTCTTTCAACATCAGTACTGGGACATTGATCAATGCTCAGCTTGAATTGAGGGTTTGTTGGAGTCACAACAGGCTTTGAATTCGACATACCAAACTTGTCAAGAATCTTTCGTAGGTATGCCTCTTGAGATAAGCATAATTTCGACTGCTTTCTATTTCTTCGAATGTCAATTCCAAGAATCCTAGATGCAGCTCCCAGATCCTTCATGTCGAACTCCTTATTGAGTTCAGCCTTCACCCTCATTACATCTTCGACATTGTTGCTTGCTATCAGAATATCATCAACATAAAGCAACAAAATAACAAATGACTTTTCAGGTCGAAATCTGGAGTAAACACAATGGTCGAACTGACTTCGAATGAAACCTATGTGTTCCATGAACTTGTCGAATCTCTTATTCCACTGTCGAGGAGATTGTTTAAGTCCATATAAAGATCTCTTCAGTTTGCACACATAATCTTCTTTCCCCTTTTCGACATACCCTTCAGGTTGCCTCATCAGGATTGTTTCATCTAAGTCACCATACAAGAACGCAGTCTTCACATCCATTTGTTCCAGTTCAAGGTCGAACTGAGCCACCATGGCAAGCAACATTCGGATGGATCTGTGCTTCACAACAGGGGAAAATACATCATTGAAGTCGACACCTTCTTTCTGAGTGAAACCCCTTGCGACTAATCTTGCCTTGTACCTCTTCGACATTACTCCTTCAATTCCTTCCTTAACTTTGAAAATCCACTTACAGCTGACTAACCTTGCCCCAACAGGTTTCTTGATCAGTTCCCAAGTGTGATTATCATGAAGAGATTTCATCTCATCATGCATGGCCTTTAGCCATTCAGTCTTCATTCGACTCCTTATAGCTTCCTTATAATCTCTAGGTTCTTCGTCTAGAACTTCACTTGCAGAGATTAAGGCATAAGCTACAAGATCTGCATATCCAAGTCTCTTAGGTGGTTTTATGACTCTTCTTTGCCTATCTCTCGACAATAGGTAGTCATCAACAGTTTCCTCAACATCATCAGAATCTTCTGTTTCTTCTTCGACTTCATCTGGGATACGCATTTCAGCATCAACATGCTCCACCTCAACAGGAATCTCTACCTGTTCCAGCTCTTCGTCAACATCATCAGTTTTCTTGAAAGCCATTTCAGTTTCATTGAAAACTACATCTCGACTGGTGATACACCTCCTGTGACCTGGCTCTAGGCACCATAGCCTATAAGCTTTCACTCCTTCAGGGTATCCCATAAACATGCATTTCAGAGCTCTAGGTTCGACCTTGTCTTGCCTAATGTGAGCATAGGCTACACAGCCAAATACTCTTAGTTTGTCGAGATCTGGTGGATGTCCCGACCAAACTTCTTCGGGTGTCTTCATATCTAACGCTGTCGAAGGACATCTGTTTATCAGATATGCTGCTGTCGAAACAGCCTCAGCCCAAAACACCTTCTTTAATCCCGCACTAGTCAACATGCATCTAACTCTCTCCAAAATAGTTCGATTAAACCTTTCAGCCAAACCATTTTGTTGTGGAGTACCTGCGGTAGTTCTGTGCCTTGCAATACCAGAGGCAACACAAAAACTGTTGAACGCCTCATTGCAAAACTCAAGGCCATTGTCGGTTCTCAACCTCTTTACCTTTCTGCCAGTTTGATTTTCGACAAGAGTCTTCCAACTTTTGAAATTCTCAAAAGTTTCATCCTTAGTCTTCTGGATGAATACCCATAACTTTCTGGAATAGTCATCTACTATGGATAGAAAATACTTTGCTCCTGAATGTGATGGACACCTTGCAGGCCCCCAAAGATCAGCATGGATGTAATCAAGGGATCCATGTGTTCTTTGTTTGCCTTTGTTGAACTTCATTCTACAGGACTTTCCAAGTACACAGGGTTCACAAAACTTCAGCTTTTCGACTTTATCTCCACCAAGCAGATTTTGTTTCCCTAATTCGACCAGACCCCTTTCACTGACATGGCCCAATCTCATGTGCCAAATTTCTGTCTTCGACAAAGGTTTCGTGGATGCAACATTTGTCGAACCACTTACAACTTCAGCCTCAAGGGTATACAAGCCTTGTTTCTTCACGCCTCTCAAGACTTCCTTCGACCCTTTCATGACTCTCAGGATACTTTTCTCTCCTTGAAACACATATCCTTTCTTGTCGAATTCACCAAGAGAAATCAAATTTCTCTTCAAATCAGGTACATACCTGACTTCAGTCAACAATCTTATTGACTCATCATGGAGCTTGAATCTCACAGATCCAACGCCTGCAATCTTGCAAGCTTTGTTGTTTCCCAGCAATACAGATCCACCATCTTGATCACATAATTCCTCGAACAAGTCTTTGTTTGGAGTCATGTGCCAAGTGCATCCAGAATCCATAATCCATTCCTTCGACGAGTTTTTGCTTGAAACCACAAGAACATCAGATGATTCGAAATCATCTTGGACAATAGCTGTGTTGCCATTATCCTTACCTCCATGATCTTTCAGGCGTTCAGGGCACACCTTTCTTGTGTGACCTACTTTCTTACAGTGATAGCATCTAATACCAGATGCATCACCACTATAAGACTTCGACTGATTTTTACCTTTCCTCTTGTCGAATTTTCCTTTAACAGCCAAACCTTCACCAACCGTCGAAGGTTTATGCTCCTTACGTTCGTTCAAGTCCTTAGAGTACAAAGCTGATTGAACTTCTTCAAAGGTCAGGGACTCTCTTCCATACAAGAGGGTTTCTTTGAAGTGAGCATGTGATCTGGGCAAAGCACACAATAATAACAGCGCTTGATCTTCATCATCAATCTTTACATCAATATTTTCAAGATCAAGAATCAGCTTGTTGAACATATCCAACTGCTCAGCCAACACTTTGTCTTCAATCATCTTGAATGAATACAAAGCTTGCTTCAGGTAGAGTCGATTTACCAGAGATTTGGTCATATACAAACTTTCAAGTTTCACCCATAACCCTGATGCCGTCGTCTCCTTTGATACCTGTCGAAGAACCTTATCACCAAGGCTCAACAAAATTGCGCTGTGTGCTTTCTCGATCATGGCCGTCTTCTCTCTTTCTGTTAACGCAGCGTCCATCGCCGTCGCTCCCTTCAACGCTTCCAAACAACCCTGCTGAACCAGTAGGGCTTTCATCTTTAAGCGCCATAGACCGAAATCATTCACTCCGGTGAACTTTTCAATCTCATACTTTGTTGAAGGCATCTTCTCCACGCTCACCGCACCAATTTGTTGTGAATTCAATGCCAATAACTAAGTATAGAATATAGGGAGGAATAACTAACAAGGAAGAAGAAGAACACAAGAATTGGTTATAACTGCTATTCTTTACTTTCTCTTAGAAAACAAGATTACAAGTTTACAAGAATATCAGATAACCCTCTCACCCTAAATTAGGATTTGCTGTGTTGGCAATGATGAGAGACTAGTATGCTATTTATAATAAAACCTAACATACTAACTAATGGGCTTTTTCCACAAGGCCCATTATACAAGCTAACTTAACAAACAAGCTAACTTAACAAATTAGGGTTTAAACACTAAAACCTAATTCGACAAGCATCCTTCGACAAATACATGCTAGAACCTTCTTCGACTACAGCAAGTACTTCGACCAACTAGAGTTCGATCCAAAATCCCACAAAAAGGTTTTTAATAGATTCGCAGTCGTTGAACGAATTAGATTTGGATCAAGATGTTTGTTGGATGAAGATGCATAGGAAGTCGGTAGTCCATATGAATTATTTTTGCATTTAATACTTGATGAGGAGGTAACGCCACTCAGAGGTGTGTTAGCATCAAACGGTAAAGGGGAACAAAAGGGCATTCTATCAGCGAGTTTGATCTGCAGATGACCACAATGGCTGTTGTTTTGGGGACTCTTACGCTTCATTATTGACCTCCTTCTTTGACGTGCTGAAGCAGAAATTTGTTTGGGAGAAATTGTATCAGTAGAAATGCATGAGAAGCTGGGGGAAGATGCAGGTGTTGGGGTTGTGCACTGGTTAAAACCAACACTCCTTCTCCTTTGTTGGGAATTAAGCATTACGCACTCTGTTCGTGCAGAAACATCTCCATGGCCATTGACAAAAACAGAACTGATATCAGACAGTGGATGTCTTGTATGATGTCTGCTTACATAACTTGAATTATTTAGGTCATGGTTGTGCTCAGTTGAATTTTCATTAACTCTATTCTTCTTAAATCTTCTTTCATCAAGAACATGCTTCCTCTTTTGTCTTGCAAGTGATGCAGAGTATTTCCTATCTACAAAATGGTTGTTCATAGTTAAAAGAGAATATGGTTGATAACTTACAACTCTTCATAAGTATAACATAATGAATGTAAGAGTAACAAACCTATATGGAATTGTTTGGTTTTGCAGTTCATAACATTTGTATTCTAATTTTTAAGTGTACTCAGATACTCTATTTGTACATTGGATATGAGATAGGGTACAGTGCATTGCATCAGTGAAGTTGCTATATAACATTAATTGTGTTTCATCATTACAGTATATGCTACCAAAGCTTAACAATTATGGGTAGAGGTTAAAAAAGTTAATGTCACATCAATACCATATGTTGGCCAAACTTTAAACAATTATTAGAACACCAAATATTATAATATGACATTAAATACTGTTATGTTGGAAACACAAAATTTCCATTGGAAACCAAAGGTTATTCCTATTGTATTCTATACTATCATCATTTTATTTTTGTTTGTAACATGTAACCATGGTTTGATGTAAATGTGTAAAATTAAAAGTACTTCCAAAAATATACATTTTCCAAGGGATATAAAATGGAATGATCAGAAACTGTTTGTATTCTACATGTCATGTATAGTGTCTTATGTAACTAATGCTTGCTTGTTGGGCCAACAAAAGTTATTGTCTAACATCAGTTTTACTCCATCTCCCTGTCTCTTCGGTTTTCCATCAGAAACAACATTCCAAGAAGACGGTACACCTTTGAAACAGCGTTTTGCTCCAGACAGCGCCAGCCAACCAATACGATGAAGAAAGAGTATCTACGTTGGTGTTCCCGCGGGTAAGTTCTTCCGTTTTGACACACATGTTTCTAAACTTGCAATGAGATCATTTAGGGTTTATACAAAGATGTCTGTGTGCATGATGGGCATGAATGAATTTATATGCAGGGGATTCGTTGGTAGAAGTCACACAACCACGACTCCTAATCCTAAATGGAAAAATCTGGCTATCCAAAAGGTTTGGAAGCAATCAGAGGATAAGCGGGACAGAGCAGAAGAATGGAGAAAGTTGCATGTAGAGGCTAAGAGGAGGAAAGAGGAAGCTGAAAGTTCTTCAAGGTAAAACAGTATTCTGGAATGAGTGTATTTTCATATTGATAGTGAAAAAAACAAAAAACTGAATGCATGATGTTTGTTGTTTTTTTGATTAAGCAGCAGGAGTTGCATAAATTTTACACGTGCTGAACTTATGGACAAATACTATGAGTATGTCGAAAGAGAGGAATCGTACGAACTGAGAACAGGAAAGGTGAGAAGCTGTCTATCAGTGGAAAAGTACTTTGAAATAGCCAGAGAGGAGGGATGGCTTATTGACATATCAGACGATGAGCCTGAACATAATTCCACTGATGAAGCAATGGAATCAGCGGGCGATGTGTTGGACAGGAAAGGGCTTTTAGGTTACATATATACATTTGAATATTTGACTTTGCAAATTAGTAGTTTAAATAATCGTGTTTGTTAATGCAGCGAGGAGAACAACACTACTGATGCTGCTGATGTTGTACAACCTCATGCCATGCAAGAGAAACTTGTTTGCAGATGGCAGAAAGTTGTTAAGAGCAGCAGCCAGATAAAAAATCAAGTTCTTGTAAGCTCTTGATCTGTTTGTTGTTACAGTTCGTAAGGATGCATAACATTGAATGAATAGACATAGCTAATAAAGTTTTAATGTTGCAGCACTTTCCAGCAGCAGTCATCAAGGAAATCTTCATGGAACCAAGATCATATATTGATCTTCATGACACAGACTCGGGTATTACGTACCAATGTGTTTTCAAATCCAGGGAGAACATCACCGAGAAGTTTCTGTCAAGGGGCTGGTTTAAATTTGCAAAGGACAAAGAGCTGTCGAAAGGTGACGTTCTCTTATTCAGTGTAGAGCATCCTCCTGTGGAACGTATATTGGTCAAAGTTGAGAGAGGGCAGCATTGAAAGGAGTTGTTGATTGGATTACATGGGAAGCATCATGGCAAAAAGGAGGGATTATTTTTGTATGGGCGGAAATGCATAACTATTTGTTTTGAAAATCTATTTGATGCCCATTTGTCTTTGTTATTAGTTTTGTTATTTGATATTGTTGGGCTACGGCTCAATGTACAATCTGCTTATGATTTGTTAAATGGGATGATACGAAATTAGTTCCATATCTTGCGTTGATGAGATAATTGCATATCGTTTCCGGTATTATCCGGTAACAATTTATATTAATCAAGTGTCATGGATTTCTGCTATGCATAATCTGTTATTCATGTATTAGTTTTTTAGATTAATGTTCAGTATGCTGATATACTACCGTGTATTATGCATAAAGTATGCAAAACAATATGGATTGTCCAGCATCAAGACATAAAGAGAAACATTTTTTTCCTTTCAAAGACACTAAGTTAACAACTCAACAGATTAGATGACAGTGTAATTTAAAGCGCCACTAAATACAACATTAAAGTTATATCAAAGTTCAATTCATAACAAATATACATCCGTCATCAAAAAGAATTTTGAAATGGCAAATTGTGGGATTATATTTTAATGGTTTAGAATTACGGAGAAAAAATATGTAACAATTGTGTAAGGTAAAACAAATCATTAGGTGTGATAATGTTTTTCAAAGTTTTCCAAACATGTAAATAAAAAAAGAAAAGGATGTGGTGATAAGGTAACTCCAAATACTCCGTCATTAGGTGAGATAATGTTTTTCAAAGGTTTCCAAATATGTAAATGAAAAAAGAAAAGGATGTTGTGTGGGGTAACCAAAAACACTCCGTTGCATACACAGTTGGCCACTGATTTTCCAAAAGAAAACAGAATAAATTTATTATATTAAACAAAATAAGGAATTACCAACATCATATTGCTTTTTGCAGTGTAAATTATACATAGTTTTTTGCAGCTTAAATGACTAAAATCATATCATTCTTTCATATACAATGTCAAAAGGATCAAACAGAAAGCAAGAATGACAAATCAAATCCTCATAAACCAGAATAAACAAAATGTAAACCAGAAATATTTCATTACATCAATCAAAATAAGGTGTACAATGTTGTCCAAAACAGCTTAAAGTAAAAATAAATCGTCGACGATAATTGACTGCATCATTTCTCCAGCTTGATGTCCCTTATTATCTTGGTGGACGATAGTTGGGCACTGTCGAGTTCTTCAACTGTCTCAGGAATAGATCTTTTTGACGGTGTAAGTGCAGAGTTGGCAACTGAAGGGTCATAATCTGCAGTGATTGATAACGGATCCTGCCATTAAAGAGTCATTACAAAATCAGTAGCATAAAAAAGGAAGTAAGACATTGTTTAATAGGCTAATTTGTTAATGTTGAAAGCTAAAAAAAGACGCACTGAAACTGTTTGTGGATCATCATGAGACTGTTTTTCTGAGGTGGTGATGGTCGGAGTACACTGCAAGTTAAAAAACGCAAGAAATAAACGTTAGACAATTGTTCAAAATGTGATGGCAAGAGTAATAGGTCGTTCCTATTTAAAACATAAGGCCATAGAGTGGTTCTCGATTTTGACCGCCTGTCATAAATCCTGGGGGAACATAAGGCCTTGTTCCTGGATTTCCCCTTGGTGGGGGAGTTCCCAAAGGCACTCTGGGGCCTGTGAACGGAGGTAATGGCCCCGTTGTTGTGACCGTTACTGCTGGTGTTGAACTAGCGGTTATCGCTTCACTTACGGTTGGGATAACCGTTGTTCCCACATTCGTTTGTGGGATTTCGTTATTGTTTGGCGGATTCGCCATCACTTCTCTTCTTCTGGCAGTATTGGTATTGTTAGTGTATATTCTACCACTTCTCAATAACATGCAATACTTCTCGAAAAAGATGATAATCTATGTAAAAAGGTTAAACTTCAAAATCAACACACAGTCCCACCAGGTGTGCCAATTTGTTTACCGTGGGAATTGGTAAACAACCGCTGATCTTCCAAAAGGTTACTTATTTGGTGACTTGCAGGATCGATCAGATTGATCCTAAGACATGGTTGAT
This sequence comes from Vicia faba, assembly GCA_948472305.1. Lineage (NCBI taxonomy): Eukaryota > Viridiplantae > Streptophyta > Magnoliopsida > Fabales > Fabaceae > Vicia > Vicia faba. Next base: position 1,762,766,414 of record OX451736.1, on the reverse strand, counting down.
TTTGGGGTTTTGACTAAGTTTGATAATGGTTAAATGACAAGAAAATAAAGAAGCTTTAAGTAAATTGCATGAAGAATAAAAGGAAGGCTTAAAATGAAGGCTTCGACTGGAAAAGTAAAGGAGAAAGCAAGTAAAGTTTCTGGAAAATAAATGACTTTGATTAATAAAGTGGTGTTTCACACATACATTCTCAACAATTCTTTCTCTCACGCTGGGTACTCGAATCTATATGAGTGACTTGTATATAATTGTGAACACACGCGAAAAACTGCGTGAACTACTACTATTTATACTAAACACATCCCAAGGAACCGTCGGGCAGTTACACTGCTTCGAGATGACTCCACTTGGCACGTTCACAGCGTTCGGCGCTCCAGATCTTGGCACGTTGCACTTGGTAACCGTTGGGAACCGTTTTCCCTCCAAACGTTTGAATCTCAAACCGTTCCACTCTGAACAATCGAACACCTTCGTCGAGAAGCACCTTCGACGAGAAACACCTTCGACGTCGAAGGCAACCAAATCCTCCCTTGGAAGAAATTCTTTAAGTACATTGCCATCTTCTGACGAGCACTTCGACAGAACCAGCTGGTCGAAACCATCCTTCAGCTTTAATGGCTTATATTAATAAAAACAAGGGTGTCGAATTTAGGAGCCAACAAATTGCCCCCCAAGAATCCCTTATTTCGACTCTGAAAAGAAAAAGGCATTCTTTGAAATTCCATTCGACACTTGTCTTTTCATTCTTAGTCACAAATTAAATTGTGCACTTTTTGTCTTCTGAAGCCTTAGTAGGTCGAGAGCGCGCAATCTTTCTTCGTCTAAATCTACTAGTTCGTCTAACATCATATCCCAATAAACTTCAGAGGGGATATTATGGTGTCTCTGAACCCTTGCAGATTGAAGACAAATTTCTGCTGGCAACACTGCGTCATGACCAAAAGTTGGCCTATATGGTGTTGTACCTATGGCTTCTTTTGGGGACGTTCGACAGGCCCACAAGATCTGGTCTAACGTCTTATGCCAATTTTTTGGCTTCTTCCCAACATGCTTTTTTATCAAGCCAATCACTACTTTGTTCGCCGCTTCGACTTGACCGTTTGCCTGTGCATAATAAGGCGTTGATGTTAGGAGTTTAAAGCCTGTTTCTTGAGCGAATTCCTGCATCTTTCGACCGGTGAAAACTGATCCTTGAACAGTAGTTATAGTTTCAGGGATTCCAAATCTAAAGATAATGTTCTTTTGAATAAATTCAATGACATTTTCTTGGTCTACATTGACTAAAGGAATAGCTTCGATCCACTTAGTAAAATAATAAATGCCTACCAATATATACTTCTGGCTCTTTGATGATGTTGGTCGAATCTCTCCAATAAGGTCCAACACCCATCCTCTAAAGGGCCAAGGTTTTACTATCGAGTGAAGTTCGCTTGCTGGTACATGCTGGATGCCTGTATGGACTTGACATTCTTGGCAACCTTTGGCGAACTCGACACAGTCTTTCAACATGGTGGGCCAGTATAGTCCTTGTCGAAACAACAACCATTTCATCTTATGGCCTACTTGGTGAGCCCCACATGCTCCAGCATGCGTAGTCGAAAGGGCTATGTATGCTTCAGTTTCACTTAAGCACTTTAGCAATACCCCTTCAGGCGTCTTTTTAAATAACTCATTACCCATGAGTACATAACTTAACGCCCTATATTTTGTTTTTCGTTCTGTCGAAGCTACTGGATTTTGAAGATAATCCACAATAGGTTTCCTCCAATCTTGCTCTGACAAATTGTCTATGAACGAAATTTCGAAGTTACTTTGATCAGCATACCCTAGTCTTGTCGATTCCAAGTCTGTTGGTGACAAACAAGTTGCTTTTATCTTTTCTCGCACTTCGATTGCTCTTTGTAATCTCGTTTTTGAAATCTTGTACCCAGATGCAATTTGTGCCAAATCGTTGGCTATTTGATTTTCCAATCTGGGTATGTGTCGAATGTTGACCATTTCAAATTTTTTCAATAAACGATTTGCTATCACAAAGTACATAATGAGATTTTCTCTTATGCATTTATATTCTTTTGTGACTTGCTTAATGACTAACTCTGAGTCTCCCATTATTTCGACTCGAGTTGCCCCCAATTCCAACAATATCTCAAGGCCAGTAATTAGAGCTTCATACTCAGCCTCATTGTTCGAACAAGAACCTGATATCTTGTACTTGAATGTTGTTGGAATTTTTTCTGGAGAAATAATCAAAACTCCTACTCCTGTTCCATCTTTATGGCTGGAACCATCGAAGTAGAATTTCCAAGGTTCTATCTCCACATAATTAATACTCTCAACTTGAATTGAGTGGTCGACTATAAAGTCTGCCACCACTTGTCCTTTCACTGCCTTAAGAGGCATATAGGTCAAGGAGTATTCAGTTAATGCTAGTGCCCACTTGCCAATTCGACTGTGCAAGATGGGTTTCGACAACATATACTTGAAAACATCAAAATGAGACGAAACATACACATCAATTGGTTTTATATATTGTTTGAGCTTTGTACAAGAGAAATACAGACATAGACACAATTTTTCAACTTCGCTATATCTAGTTTATGCATCGTTCAAAACTCTACTAAGATAGTAAATGGGTCTTTCGACTCCATTTTCATCTTCTTGGGCTAACATGCTTCCCAAAGTTTTGTCGGACGCAGCTATGTACAATCTCATACTCCTGTTGCTACAAGGAGGCACCAAAATAGGTGGCTTTGTGAGGTACCCTTTGATTTTGTCGAAGGCTTCTTGTTGCTCCTGCCCCCATTCGAATCCCTCTTTGTTCAATCGAAGTAAGGGTGAAAAGGCTTGAGCTTTCCCACTTAGGTTAGATATGAATCTCCTTAAGAAATTTATCTTGCCTAACAGAGATTGCAGTTCCTTTTTGTTCGTTGGCGCTTTCGCTTCCAGAATTGCCTTCGTCTTGTTCTGGTTGATTTCGATTCCTTTCTTGTGGACAATGAAGCCCAAGAAATCTCCAGCTTTCACACATAATGCACACTTCAAAGGGTTCATCTTCAGACCATGTTCTCTCATTCTTTCGAATGATTGTCGAAGGTGGTCTATATGGTTCTTCCTGGAAACAGACTTTATAACAATGTCATCGATATATACTTGCATAAAAGTGTTAATAAAATCATGGAAGATAGAATTCATTGCTCGCTGATATGTTTCCCCAGCGTTCTTTAGGCCAAAAGGCATCACTACCCATTCGTAAGTGCCTAAAGCCCCAGGGCATCGAAAAGCTGTTTTCGACACATCTTCTTCAGCAATGAATATTTGATTATATCCTGAATAACCATCGAGCATACTCAGGTACTCATAGCCAGCGGCAGAATCGACTAGCATTTCCGCCACAGGCATAGGATATTCATCTTTGGGTGTAGCAGCATTCAAATCTCTGAAATCTATGCACACCCTCAATGTGCCATTTTTCTTAATCACTGGCACAATGTTTGCAATCCATTCGACATACCTCATAACGCGTATGAATTTGCACTTCAGCAGTCTTTCGACTTCCGTTTTGATCTTCGACAGTATTTCTGGAGCGAAGCGTCTTGGACTTTGCTTGATTGGCTTCTTCCCAGGTTTGATTGGCAACTGAAGTTCTACCAATCCTCTGTCGAGACCAGGCATTTCGTCGTAATCCCATGCAAAACAGTCCTTGAACTCTTTTAACAAATGGATTACTTCCAACCTGAGTTCTGGGTCAATTTTTGCGCTAATGTAAGTTGGCTTTTCCTCTAACCCTTCGCCCAAGTTGATTTCTTCTAAAGGATCCTGTGCTAACATTTTGATGTTGTTCGCCAAGGGTTCCTTTTCGAATCCTAAAGGCTCATCGTCGTAGATAGCGTCGAGCCTTTGTTCCTGCATCCCTTCTGGCATGATATCAGGAGGTTCTGGATCGAAGTCCTTTCCAGGACCTGCAGAAGATAACTGTTGATCATTGGCCTGTGTGGCCATATATTTTACTTCGGCTTCGAGAGCCGTTATCATCTTTTTTTCGGCTACGTAAGCCGAAATTCGCTGCAATGATTGTGACTCAGTCATGGTCACTGAATTCACTTCCCCAACCAGTTGGTTGGATATCAGTTAACCCACTAAAGTCAATGTGGGACAAGTCTTCTCTGTCCCATTGGAAACCATGCTCAGGGTGCAGGTACAGGGAACAAAAAGTATTTGGCGCTGGCGCCAAGTCGAAGTCAGGTGTTGGGCATGGCCCAATGTGAGCCAGGTTCTTGTCGAAGTCTGCCAGGCCTAGGTGATTTACTTCGCCCAGGTAATAGCTTTGGTCCGCTTCTATGTTTTCGACCATCCCATCAGGACGCCATAGCAGCAACCTCTGGTGCATTGATGATGGTACAACTCCAACACCATGAATCCATTCACGGCCCAACAAAAGATTATAGTTAGGTTTGGCCGATATGACCATAAACATAGTTGGTCGAAGGATAGATCCCATCTTGATGTCCAGTTGGATCACACCCATAGTGGTCCCTATGCCGCCTTCATAATTCGATAGGACCATGTTGTGAGGCTTGATGTTCTCATCACTTTTGCCTATTTTTCTTAGCATAGAGTGAGGGATGATGTTGATGGTTGCCCCACAATCTACCAAGATTTTATTTACTGTGGTTTCTTCGAGTTTAGCCCTTATAAATAAAGGCTTGAGGTGATTTTTCATCGCTTCTGTAGGTGGTTCGAAGAACCCATTCTGCTCTTCAGTAGCGCCATTATCCATGACGAAATAGCACACTGGCCTATGCTTGGCCATTTCTTGCTCCACTTCCCAATCGCTTGTTTCGACCTCCACCTGGCGGTTGAACTCCCTGGGCAGAACTGAGACTATGTTCACCATGATATCTAAGGTGTCATCCGACTCAGAACCGTCATCGTTATCAACTTCACCCTGGTTAGGCCAAACTAGCCTATTGGTTATTGGTTGTCTTTCCAGAGGTTTCCTTTGCTTTCTCTGAGGAACATTTGAACTGGATTCTGCCTTTGTTTCATTAGCAGCTTCCCTCTCAGCTTTTTGTCGCCTCTGGTATCTCCTCCATTGAGATCGAGACATTGGATTTTTCCCTTTGTAGTTGCTTGATACCTGTGTCACTTTAGGGGTAGCAACCCGAGGCTCTTTCTTATGTGTTAAAGACGAACCTCTTGGCACTTCGAAGGAGTGCCATCTTTCCTCGCTTGGTCTCTTTCGACCAGATGTTTTGTACCACGTATCAACTGGCACATTAGTTGGAGGCCTGAAAGTCAGTGGCCTCTTTTCTTGATTTGAACCCCTTTGGGAGGCTCTTCTGGGGTCATGTCGAGTATCAACACTTTCCCTTTTCCTATTTGCTGCTCTTACACCTTGAATATGTTCAGCAGCTTTTTTGTCGAAGATTGAACTGCATCGAGGACACAACATCACTTCTGACTTCTTTTTCTGGCATCTTTGCAGGAAATCTGCCATACTTTCATTTTCCCGAGGGAAAGCAGTTTTGTTGGCTTGTTCTTGCCTCATGGCCTCCTCTGATGCTTTTGGTTCAGAGACTTCGACCATGTTGACATTCATGGTGTCTTTGTTGGCAAGAGTCAACTGCTTCATCTGAATCTCCAAGTCCTCTGTCTGGCCTTGAACTGCAGCCAAGTGAGAACTGGGTCTTGTTCCAGATTTTTGGGCTCCAACTGTCTCCAGCTTTGGGCTTTCGACCGCCTTTTGGACCGCCTCAATTGTCTTTCTGGATAGATTCCCAGAAAAACTGCCAAAGATTGGCATGTTGACATGGTCCTTTGAGACTTCGACCATTGTGATTCCCGGCCTCTTCGACTGGCTTCTAGATGCCTCGATCATGTTCACCTCTGAAGGTTCAGCATAATGGGCTTCAACCTGCAACGGATTAGAGTCCACAGCCATGGGGGTCTTGTCAGCAAACTTCAACCTCCCTTCTTCGATAGCGTATTGCACAAGATTCCTGAAAAGAAAACATTGAGACGTTTTATGGCCCAGAAAATTATGATATTTACAAAAACCTCTCTTCTTTCTTTGATCAAGAGGAGGCACTTTTACCCCTGGGGGTACTATCATTTGGCCATCTTTTACAAGCAAGTCAAAGATTTCATCACATTTTGGGGAACCTATCGTTGGTCCTTTCTGGACCAGTGGGATTTTTCCCACTTGAGGGGACTAACAGTTTGCAAGAGTATGGTGGCCCTTGTTTTAGTTCCGCTAAATCGACCTCGCCTTCTTCGACGGTTATAGTTTCGTCGAAGGTTTCTGGATCTTCGTCATCCATCTCGACATACGCTATCCTCTCTCTTTTATGAGTCTTCGTTGCCTTGGCTTTCTCAGCTTTGAGGCGTTCTACCTGTCGAACTCTATCGGCCAATTGGGCCATGTCTCTCAGGTATTGAGTGTCTAACTTCTTCCTAATGGAATAATCTAAACCGCCTGCGGCTATTTCGACTAACTCATGTTCTGGCACTTGTGTAAAGCATCTTGCTTTGAGCAACCTAAACCTATTTAGATATTCGTCTATAGGTTCAGTGAAACGTCTCTTTACACTGGCCAATTCTTTCAGGCTTATCTTGGTTTGTCCCATGTAGAATTGCTCATGGAACAATCTCTCCAACTGGGTCCAATGATGGATCGAATTGGGGGGAAGAGTTGTAAACCAAGTAAATGCGTTCTTTGTTAAAGAACTTGGGAAGTACTTAATCCTCAGGTTTTCGTTGTTTGAAATATCTCCTGCTTCGATCAAGTATCTCGCCACATGTTCGACAGTAGATTCTGTCGTGTCCCCAGAGAATTTAGTGAACTTAGGGACTTTACATCTAGGAGGTAAGTCTGTTTGTAACACGTATTCTGACAGTGGGGATGTGAAATTGGGCCTACGAAAGCCCATGTTCATCCCATTTTGCGTCATGATTCTTTCGATCATGGCTGCCAGATTATTTTCCAAACCCATATTCTGGTATTGGATATGCTGGACTACTTCGTCAGCATTTTGGTTTCTGTTAACTAACCTTACCTCTGGGGCTATAACCCTAGGTTCTTCGACAGGCTGCTCCAATCGTGCCCTAAGGTTTTCTTCGACAGGCTGCTGGACTTGGTTGATAGTGGTTTCTTCCTCTAAGAGTATACCTTGGTTTCCCCTTATTTGCGCCCTTTGGGGCTGTCGAATAGGTTGGGGTACTCCAAAGAAATCAGCCAAACGCGTCATTTGCGCTGTCATTTGCTGATTCGATTGGGTGGTGTTTTGTATTAGAGGGTTCAGCACTGTACTTAAAGTTTGTGCCAACATTTGAACCATATCATGGTTGCTTTCGTCCATTTGTTGCCTCAAGACTATTGTCGAGGCATTTGTAAGGCCATGTGCTACTTGGGACGTTCCTCCTAAGAGTTGGGTCCTATTTCTGTTCGCCATACCTACTCCAGAACCTTGGAGTGGCGAAGAGGCACTCACTAAAGGGTCTGAAAAAGTGGACGCAGCGTTCGTTAGGCTAGCCAATTCAGACGTTGGCATGCCATAGAGTGGTTCTCGATTTTGACCGCCTGTCATAAATCCTGGGGGAACATAAGGCCTTGTTCCTGGATTTCCCCTTGGTGGGGGAGTTCCCAAAGGCACTCTGGGGCCTGTGAACGGAGGTAATGGCCCCGTTGTTGTGACCGTTACTGCTGGTGTTGAACTAGCGGTTATCGCTTCACTTACGGTTGGGATAACCGTTGTTCCCACATTCGTTTGTGGGATTTCGTTATTGTTTGGCGGATTCGCCATCGCTTCTCTTCTTCTGGCAGTATTGGTATTGTTAGTGTATATTCTACCACTTCTCAATAACATGCAATACTTCTCGAAAAAGATGATAATCTATGTAAAAAGGTTAAACTTCAAAATCAACACACAGTCCCACCAGGTGTGCCAATTTGTTTACCGTGGGAATTGGTAAACAACCGCTGATCTTCCAAAAGGTTACTTATTTGGTGACTCGCAGGATCGATCAGATTGATCCTAAGACATGGTTGATTTTGGGGTTTTGACTAAGTTTGATAATGGTTAAATGACAAGAAAATAAAGAAGCTTTAAGTAAATTGCATGAAGAATAAAAGGAAGGCTTAAAATGAAGGCTTCGACTGGAAAAGTAAAGGAGAAAGCAAGTAAAGTTTCTGGAAAATAAATGACTTTGATTAATAAAGTGGTGTTTCACACATACATTCTCAACAATTCTTTCTCTCACGCTGGGTACTCGAATCTATATGAGTGACTTGTATATAATTGTGAACACACGCGAAAAACTGCGTGAACTACTACTATTTATACTAAACACATCCCAAGGAACCGTCGGGCAGTTACACTGCTTCGAGATGACTCCACTTGGCACGTTCACAGCGTTCGACGCTCCAGATCTTGGCACGTTGCACTTGGTAACCGCTGGGAATCGTTTTCCCTCCAAACGTTTGAATCTCAAACCGTTCCACTCTGAACAATCGAACACCTTCGTCGAGAAGCACCTTCGACGAGAAACACCTTCGACGTCGAAGGCAACCAAATCCTCCCTTGGAAGAAATTCTTTAAGTACATTGCCATCTTCTGACGAGCACTTCGACAGAACCAGCTGGTCGAAACCATCCTTCAGCTTTAATGGCTTATATTAATAAAAATAAGGGTGTCGAATTTAGGAGCCAACAATTCCCCATGGTTGGGTTTCTCACGCTGCCTGCACAATAAATTGAATTGGTTCTTTATTTTATAAAACAGTATAATATGTGGGATTTATTTGGAAAAAAAAATTGAAAATGTGGTGAAAAATTGTGGGAGTGCCACATCAGATTCAAATCAATGTGGTGCAAGATATTTTGGAGTTTTCAATTTTACCCCATTACAATAGACCAACAATGAATTTTTTCAGCTGTGGTGTTGTGGTAATTTCCAGGGACTATCATTTTTATAGATTTATAATAGATGTTTGGATTGACTTTTACAAGTTTTAAAAGCATTTTTAGTCCAAAATCAATTCTCCTCATCTAAAAGAAATTCTATTAGAATCTATAATTCCTAACTTTTGAATTTAGTAGAATCAATTCTACACTTATTATATATATTTGTTACAATTCCTTTTAATTTTCCTTCTTTATCATCTATAATTTTTACCAATTACTTCTTTTCTTTTTGAGTTGTATTAGAATTTATTATTATTTTGGTAATTATGTATTCAAAATCAATTTTGATATAACTATCCAAACAATATTAATTAATAACAATCACTTATATATTCTTCAAATATAAATCAATTATACTACGTTCAATTCTATTAAAATCAATATTATCAGACTCAATTATCTCAAAATTAATCTTGTCCAGCGCCAATCCAAACATATTCTAAATCTTTCATGTTCCCAATTATTGGAGTCTTTGAAGAATAAAATGATGTTGGACCCACTAAAATATCCAATGACACATTGTTTTTTTTTACAATAAATATTAACATTTAATAGATGAAACATAATGAGTACAAGCAAAGAGACAAGCAATGAGTAAGGGTATTTTTCATCCACAAGCTAAAATCAACACTAATAGCTAAGCCTATCAAAATTTTGACAACAATTTGAGAAAATAGAATCCAAGAGAGTATTACCAAACCAATTCCTTAATTCAATCAATCAAACAAACATCTTCCACAAAAGATGAATGAGTATGAAAACCGCAATCTTTAAATTTATCCAATTACAAATCATTTCTTTGGATTTATCACGCACAGTTAGATTATATAGGTTCGTAAGATTGATAAAACTCACCATTTCTGGAAGGAGTATTTGTTGAAAGGAAGATAGAGTCTGATTTGCAATACCCACACTGAGATTTTTACTCAAGAACACATAACTTTCATCCAAACCTCTTTAGAGCCTTTCATCAAACACTTTGAAGACAGACTTACAAAAAACTAACCAAAAGAACAACACACACGTCTGACCCAAACATAAAACCAGAAAAACAATAAACAGAAAAGCAAACACTAGAAAAGTAATAGCAACTACCCAAACACAAAGTCACAACTAGGGGTGTTCGCGGTGCGGTTTGGGCGGTTTTGAAGCAAAAAATCACCCGAACCACAAGAGAAAAAAACATGCGGTTCGGTCTGGTTCGGTTGGCTTTTAAATAAATCTGAACCAAACCAAACCAAACTAATGCGGTTTAGATTGGTTCGGTTGGTTCGGTTTTTTACAAAAAAATTTATTAAGTCATACAAACAAATAAAGAGGAAAATATAATTTTGTGTTTAATTGTTCGTACATTACCATAAAATTTTATAATTGAAAAAATAAGTTTATAATTTGATACATAAAATTGCGTATTATAATTTTATCAAAATCTAAAGAATGATATAAACAAGATTGCATTCTTAAATAAATATTATGCAAAGAATACGATAAAATATATTTTGTGAAAATAGTATTTATAAATGAATAATATTTTATTTTTTTATGATTTTGTAAATTAAAATGAATATAATACAAAGTATGATAAAATATACACATAATACATGTTTATTTCTCTAAAGAATTAAAGAAATATATATTGGTTAGTAAGATTTTATAACATAATGCGATTTTGTTTGGTTTGGTTCGGTTTGTAAAATACAAACCGCAAACCGAACCGAACCGTGCTGTTCCGCGAGAAAATGACCCAAACACATCCGAACCAAATGCGGTTTTTTGCGGTTTTGGTTTGGTTCGGTTCGGTTTTGCGATTTTCTATTGGGCCGGTTTGATTTTGAACACCCCTAGTCACAACAGTTTTAAAACTTTTGGTGGTGAAGGTTCTGGTGGCGGTCTTTTCCCATGCTGGCTGTTCCAAAATGTTGACCCATTGTTTTGTGAGGATGACTTTGGATCTGCTGCTGCAAACACCTCATGGTTGTTGGTAGAGAGTAGAGAAACTATGATGGAGGTTGAAGGTAGGTTTTGGTAAGAACTCAAAAGATGTGGTTGGTTTAGAGGGATGAAGATGATAGAAGGAACACCCACAAAGGGAGATAAACCTCCACTAGAGAGGAGGAGGGGAGCCTCCATGTTGGAGGAGAGAATCTCTGAAGACGGAGGAGAGATGAAACTCGTGAAACCCTAATTATAGAGAGAGGGAATAATCTTTCTCTCTAAACATTGTGAACGATATAATCCCGTAGAGAATGGACAAGACATTGTTGCTTTTATCTTCTCCTATATAAGACAAACCTACTTCATTCATGTCTAAATAAACTGATCTAACTTCCATGACCATTAAGGATGGAATAGACCAGGCCGGTTTATAAGGGTCTATAGTCTGATTTATTTAAGGCTTTCTCTAGTCGGCATATTTAATATAATGGTTAGATTTAGATTTTTAAAAGTCTATTTGATTAAATATGTCAGACTTAGGCTTTTAAAAAAGCCTACAATACTTTATAGATCGGCTAACATGTAGATATATTCTCTAGAAAACTCCATATAATTTGCTGCTATATTCTCCAGAAAACTCCATATAACTTACTGCTATATTCTCTAGAAAACTCGAAGCCATTCGTTAGAGAGCTTATAATATCACGCCCTTATTCACTAAACATTTTTTCTATTTATAATAAAATTTCGAAATTATAGAATCGTGTTGCGCTATATTCATGTTGCACTATTTATTATTTAAAACTCTTCCATGACTTGATAGGAAGTTGAGATCGCGCCACTAGAACATTGGCAAGTCGTGACCTAGTCTTTGAATTTTATTTGTACTTAATATAAAAGGTTTGAATCAGCTGGTTGAGCCATTGGGGCACCGCTTTGACATGTTGACATTGAATCGTGCTACTATGAGTTTTAGGTGCGCCATAATTTACACATTTTATGTATTCTTCTATGATTTTCCTCCTTTCTTTTTGTTCCATTCCTTTTCTTTCTTCTTCAACGTAACTTTCACACAAAACACTAAATCTTAAACCTAAAAAACTCTACCTAAACCCTATGAAATTTGCTCGGTCAAAATGAATTTTACATGGTTTGGTCTTTTCCAATATTCTTCGGATTCTTTATTAAAATTTATAAAACAAAATCACACTAATAGACAAAATATAATTTTTTTAAATAAATTTAAGTGTTGAAGATATAGTATGATTGATTGTCATTAGTAATGTTATAGTATTAACATGAATAAATGTATGTATAATATTAAGATAAAATATTAGGTTCCTCCTAACTAGTTGGACTCTATGTTCTATCTAAAGGCGGCATGTGCATGAATTACAAGTGTGAAAAGTCACTTGTAGGAGCTAATAATCTTTGTACATACTAAATAAGAATCTTATATAAAAAGCCTCATAATTTAGTTTAGTCTAGGTTCTCAAATCTCTTACGGTTTGTTTGATTTAAATGAGCGAACGAGAGATTTTAATGGAGAAAAGAGAAGGAGAGGACACTTGATTAGATTTTTTAAGGTTATATATATATATATATATATATATATATATATATATATATATATATATATATATATATATATATATATATATATATATATATATATATATATATATATATATATATATATATTTCAAAAGAAGACAGTAGAGGAGAAGAGAGAGATTTTGATTAAAAATATGTTTATTTCACGATTAGGAAGACAGAACTATTATTAACCATTTATATTTTTATATTTATAATTTTATATAAGTGATATGATGTTTAAAGGTGAAAATTTTATAGAAATAAAATTTATAATATTAAGTGATTAAAAAATCATAACATTAAAAAAATTGAGGACACTTGATTCATATTATAACTCTAGAAAATAAATTATGTGTTGATAACAATTTTTGAATTTATAAACTGATTTATTATTAAATATTATATATATATATATATATATATATATATATATATATATATATATATATATATATATATATATATATATATATATATATATATATATATATATATATATATATATATATATATATATATATATATATATATATATATATATATATATATATTAAAATTTTATGTAAGAAAATATAATAGAATTTATAACAAAATTAGAAGAAAATAAATAACATAAATAAACATAAAATAAAAGTTATAAAAAAAATTACATTGATTATAATTTACACAAAATAAAAAAATTGAAAGTGAAGAATAATTATATTAAATTGAAGAAAGTATAATAGAAAACAATCATATAAAAGAAAAACAAAAATACAAAAAAAAATAATTTTGAAATAATAAAATAAAATAGATGATATTTTAATAAATATTTTAATTTATTAAATATCAAATCTCATATTCCTTTTCCGATTTGAGACTAGTCAAAAAATGTGATTTGAAAGCATTTCCTTCCCTCTTTCTCTATTTTATTCTTGCATTTTGGTTGTTTTTTTTCTCTAGATTTTATCTCATGAACGGTTGGAGAGAAAGAGGTGAAGGTAGAATAAAACAAAAGACATCAAACCCGTACTTTGGCATTGAGAAAGTGAGATCCATCGTGTAAAATGGTGAGTGATTTCATTCCCATCTTTTTTATTTTTTCACAAAGTTGTATGAAGTTTATCATTAAGTTACTTTTATCATTTTTCAACAGAATGCAATAAAGCTTTATAAAATTAGTGTGGCTAATTCAAAAATACTAGCCTGAAATTGATAGAAAGATGTGTTAACGTGTTTTAGCATTTGGTTTTGCTTCTATATATGATGATGAAGGTGATAAACTTGAAGTTAGCTGATATAATCACAATGCTTTTATAGGTTTTAACTTGACCTGTTTAGTAGTAAGTATAGCAGATATAAGAACAATGTTCTTTGAAGTTTGTGTTAGAAAGGAAGCATATACTCTTTATAATTTGTTGTAAAATAGAATATAATCTTGATTTTTATATAGATTTAAAGACTTCTACTATTCTAGAAAAGTAAATGATATTAGTAAATACTATTATAACCTACTATCTCTTGGCTTTTCAATTACAAATAGACTTTTAACCTTCCCACTAACTTATTAATAGAAATCCATCATTTATAATATTAAAGTTTATTCAATAAAACTTCTCTGTAAACTAAAATGTTTCTTCTATCCATCATGCCTATCAATTTCTTGCCTCTGTCAAAAATTTCTTTCGATAATGGTTTTGTGAAAATATCTGTTGCTTGATCATTGCTTGCTACATGCCTCAATTTGACACTTCCTTCCTTCCTTCACATGTTATCGAATGAAGTGGAAGCGAACGTCAATGTATTTGCTTCTCTCATGGTTTACTAGATTCTTTGTCAACTCGATTGCTGATTTGTTATCCACTTGTATTACCGTTGCACCTTCCCGTTTTAGATCCATTTTGCTCATCAATCTTCTAAGCCATACTGCATGACAAACGCATCAAGATGCTGCCAGATATTCAGCTTCACATGTCGAAAGTGTTACTATTGGTTGCTTTTTAGAAAGCCAAGTAAATGCGGTGTTTCCCATGAAGAAAACATATCCAGAAGTACTTTTTCGATCGTCTATATCTTCACACCAATCACTGTAAGAGTAACCAACTAACTTGTAGTCTTTTGTTCTTGAATAGAACATTCCAAATGACATTGTTCCTTGGATGTACCTTAAGATTCGTTTCAATGCCTTCCAATGTGAATGTACTGGCTCATCCATGAATCAACTTACAATGCCTACACTTAATAAAATGTTCGGCCTTGTGCATGTGAGATAGCGAAGACTACCTACCAAGCTTCGATATTTGCTTACTTTGACACATTCTCCTTCATCAAATTTCGAAACTTTTGCACTTGGTTCCATTGGCCTCGAAGTTGGATTAAAGCTTTTCATCTTATATTTTTCCAAGATTTCTTTTGCATATTTTTATTGTGAAATAAAGATTCCAGTTTCTTCTTGTCGAACCTCCAGACCTAGAAAGAATTTCATCAGACCTAAGTCTGTCATTTTGAATTCGCGTGTCATGGTGCTCTTGAATTCTTGTATCATATGATCATCATTGCCTATAAAAATAAGGTCATCGACATAGAGAGCAACAACTAATACATTAATTCCATTTTTCTTTACATAGAGGGTATGTTCATACGGATATTGCTCGAACCCATTTTCCTTGAAATATGTGTCAATGCGTGTGTTCCATGTCCGCGGTGCTTGCTTCAGCCCATATAGTGCTTTCTTCAATTTCAACACCTTATTCTCTTCTCCAATCCTCATATACCCAAGTGGTTGTTCGACATAGACTTCTTCTTCAAGTACACCATTCAAAAATGCTGTCTTGACATCCATTTGAAATATCGGCCATTTGAATTGAGCAGTTTGAGAAATGAGCAATCAAATTATCTCTATTCTTGCAACAGGTGCAAAAACTTCGTCATAGTCAATCCCTGCTTTCTGTTTGTATCCCTTCGCAACAAGTCGCGCTTTGTATTGTTCTATTTCTCCTTGAGCATTTGTCTTTTTCTTGAATACCCACTTTACACCAATGGATCGACTACCTTTTGGAAATTCAACTAGCTCCCAAGTGTTGTTGTGGTCTATTGCTCTAATCTCTTCGTCTATGGTACTTTTCCACTTCTTGTCTCGTAACTCTTCTTTGAAACTGATGTTTTCAGCATCTTCCAGAAGGCACACAAGGTGTACCTCATTTGTCGAATCATATAAATCTTGCAAACTTCGCATTCTGGGTTGTAGAGGTTCATCTTCATTTTCAGTATCTTCATGTTCTGTTGAAATGCTTATTGGTACAGCGACAGATGATTCTTCGACTGCGTCGAAATCTACTCACGATCACTTTCTTGCTTATGGGGTCGAATGACTTGTACCCTTTTGTCTTCTCATCATATCCAATGAATATATACTTTTGACTTTTATCTTCAAGTTTCGTTCTTCGTTAATCTGGTACATGTGCATAAGATACACTACCAAATACTTTGAGATGAGAAATTGTTGGCTTTTGTCCGCACCATGCTTCTTGTGGTGTTTGGTCTTCTAACTTCGAATGTGGACATCGATTCTGAACATAAACAACACATTGTATAGCTTCTGCCCAGAATTCTTTCGACATATTCTTGCTCTTAAGCATTGATCGAATCATGTCAAGAATAGTTCAATTATTTCTTTCAGCCACACCATTTTGCTGAGGTGAATATGGTGCAGTTAGGAATCTCCTTATGCCCTGCTCTTCACAATACTTCATAAAGACCGTCGAAGTGTACTCACCACCTCTGTCAGATCGAACTACTTTGATATGTCTGTCGGTTGCCTTCTCCACCATTACTTTGAACTTTTTGAACACCTCTAATGCTTCAAACTTTTTTTCAAGAAATAAACCTAGGTCTTTCGTGAGAAATCATCGATAAAGGAAATTAAGTACCTTTTTCCACTGAAGGATTCTGGAATATGTTGGTATGAATTAATTCGAGAATATGTTTAGCTTGATATTCTGCCTTCTTTTGAAATGAAGTTCTTGTTTGTTTGTTGAGCACACATTCTTCACAAAACTTTCCTTCATAATCCATGTCTGATAGTTCGTGCACCATGTTCTTTTTCGCCAACCTTCTCAAACCAGTGTGATGTAGATGACCAAAGCATATATTCCATAGTGACGCTTTGTCGTGCATGTCGACTTGTAGACATTTCTCTCGAACGTTCCTCAAATTCAGTTTGTACATTCGATTTCTTTCCATTTCGACACGAGCGATCAGATGTCCTACTTTGTCCTTCAAATGCAGTATTCGATCTTTTATAAGTATCGAAAAACTTTTTTTTGTAAGTTGTCCCAAACTCAGGATGTTGGTCTTGAGATCTGGTACATAGTAAACATCTTGGATTGATCCAATCAAGCCATCCTTCTCTAAGTAACAGATTATCCCCTTTCCTTCGACCTCCACTTTCGATGCATCTCTAAAAGACACATTACCATATTCAATTTTTTTCATTTCTTTAAACAGGTGTTTGTAACCACACATGTGATTACTTGCTCCCGACTCAAGATACTAAACATGGTCATTAGTCGGTGTTGATTTCATTTTGAGCCATCAGGAGAAAACCTTCATTCGCTTCAACTTCTAAGGTTAGATTGGTTGTTTCTTCTACCTTCTTTTTGATTCGACAATCTTTTGCAAGATGTCCCACTTTATCATAGTTATAGCATTTGTAGGAATTGCAATCCTTCACATAATGATCATACTTACCACACTTGTAGCATTCGAAGTTGGAGTGGTTCGACCGACCACCTCTTTGACCACGTCCTGTGCAACGCCAATTTTATTGATTCGAATGTCCTCTCTCGAACTTGCTTCCTCGGCCACTTCGACCACTGTCGCGACCTCCACGGCCACATCCTCTTCCTCGAAATTTTTGAGAAAAGAGTACCTTTTCGTCTTTGATCGACTCCTTGGTTTGATTTGCTTCCTCGACTGCTTCTTCATTCTTGTGCTTTGGGAGAACCAGCGAGCTCTTCGACTGAGAGCGTCAAAAGGTCCTTCAACTCTTCTATTGCACACACAATATTCTCAAATTTATATGTTAAATATCTCAAAATCTTTTCAACAACTCGTGCATCAGTTACTGTTTTTCCATTTCTGGTGAGTTGGTTCACTATCTTTTGTACACGTGTGATGTAGTCAGATACAGTTTATGTCTCCTTCATCTGTATCCTCTCCAATTCACCACGAAAAGTTTGGAGTCGAACTTGCTTCACTCGATCTGCTCCTTTGAACACTTTCTCTAACGTGTCTCATGCTTCTTTCGACGTAGTCGAATCGACAATCTTTTCGAAGCCTGATTAGTCAACATCCCTGAACAACATGTATAGTATCGTTTTATCCTTCGATCACGTCTCTTTCAACGTTTTAGTTTGAGCTGTTGTGTGTCCTGCAACCTCTGTTGGTTCTTCAAAGCCATCTTTGGTAACCTCCTACGCGTCTAGAGATCCAAGAAGAGCTTTCATTTGGATACTCCAGTTTTCGTAATTTGACTTCGTTAGCCGTGGCAACAACATTTGATTCATCATGTTTGCCATTAGCTCTGATATCAATTTGTTAGAAAGGAAGGAAATACTCTTTATAACTTGTTATAAAATAGAATACAATTTTGGTCTTTATATAGACTCAAGAACTTCTACTATTCTAGGAAAGTAAATGATATTAGTAAATACTATTATAACCCATTATCTCTTGACTTTCCAATTAAAATAGACTTTTAACCTTCCCATTAACTTATTAATAGAAATCTACAATTTATAACATTAAAGTTTATTCAACCGTTTGAAGACCGAGAACTTTTTGCAGGTCAAGGACCAAAACCAACCCAGACTTCTACAAAAGCCTCTTCTACCAACCCAACTGCACAAAAACCTGTCAGCATTTCGTCCACCACATGCTAAGACTGCAGCTGTTATTAAGGCAGAAGAGATTGATACAAAAAGAAAAACGTAGCTCTCTATCGGTTCAACATCATCATCACCGTCAGAATCTCTGCCACGATTATATTTCTTTCGTTTTAGTTTTCAATTTTTCATAGAATCTCTTCTCTTTATCGCAGTTGGTACGAAAAGAAAAATGCAGTTTCGATTTCTTCATTGCTTTGCCTCTCAATCGATTCATTGCTTCGCCTCTAAATCGATTATTCTGTGTTTATTAAAAAAATTAATTCACAGGATAAATCAAAGAAATTGATTTTATTACCTAAGCTTTATTCAACTACGTTTCCAACGTTTCTTCATCAAAGAAGTTTCTTCATCAAAGAAATTGATTTTTAGGTAAGCTCTTCCATATTGAATGTTTTGCTATACATCGTTTCAATACGTCATTTCGATATATCATTTCGATATTTTATGCACGGGTAACCATTTGTATATGTCTGTTTTTTTTATGTTTTAACTATCAACATCTTTGTGTATTTTCTGCTTTTTTTATGCTTCATTCAATGCTACAACGTCACACACTTTGTCTCTTATTTTCAGCTTAGATATTTATTTCTTGTAGCTTTGATTCCATTCTTTTGTATTTTTAGTTGGTAGCATAGGAGCGAGAAACAGATTGTGAGATCACATCGTCGACACCGACATTGACAGATAAGTGACATGCTATTTATATTTGGTTAATGAAGTATTCATGTGCAGTACATAATCCGTATCAAGTTTACTTTGCTTATGATGCTGAGGTTGCCGTCATAGACAAGTCAACTATGTCCATGAAAAGAAATAATATCTTACTAATCATTTACTTTTAAAATTTACTACTGATATTTTTAGTATTTGGCAAAGTATCTATTTTCATATACCAGGACTGTCGATAGTTTCCACTGTTGTACCTGTGTTTGTAGATATTATGTAAGTATTCTCTTCTAAATTTATTGGTATTATGTATTTTAGACAAGTATGGTGCATGACTTGAATTCACAACAGAAATAAGTAGAACATACATTCCCCTCTATGGTGGTTTAGTAGCAGTAATAAGAAGCTCAAATATTGTCTCAATGATTCCATTTATGTCGGATCCTATTTTAATGTTTTTCTGAGTTTGTTTCAATGTTGTCTTTTTTTTTTTTTTTAAATCAGAAAGAACATCCAATATGTCAAGACCCCAAAGTATTCTGTTAGACCCCCTCATAAAGAATATTTATAAGAGGAAGGAGCATCAATAAAACAAGATAAATGCGGTCAAGTAATAGTAAAGACAGATAAGCAGTCATGTTAATGGCATCTGTAGCAGTTATAGATTTCTAAAGGCAGCAGTTATTATTATTACTAGAGTAACAATTAATATTAGGAACAGTTACAAAACCTAGGCAGAATAAAAGGGGAAACAGAACTGTGTTCTGATCATTCTGAAGTTATGAGTGTTAGACACTTGGGAGGGCGAGAAATAGGCTCTCGAATCTTGGTGTGTGTCCTAATATTCTGCACTATTTTCTATAACTATTGTAAGCATATTATTCTGGTCTTTTGATTGTCCACCAAATTATCATCAATAAAGTATCCCTATTCTCCAAATTATTCCTGTTCAGTGCCAGTTTCTATCAACTAGTATCAGAGCAGTTTCCTTCCGGTACTGTTTTATGGTATCTACGCGAGGGGAAATGGAGGCCAGATTGGAAATTCTCGAACGTGGATTTGAAGGGTTGTTAGCCACGCAGGAAAAGGTGGAGAAAATCCTTGAAGATGATCGCAAGGAAAGAGTTGAAACTAGCCAGCAAGTAGCAGAATTAACCGCCCTGATGCGTCGCAAACTGCGAACAACATCGGGGAGTCCGAACGACAGTAATGACGAAACTTCTGTACACACTAATCATCCTCGAAAACGCGAAGAACGATGGAGGAAATTGGAGATACCTGTTTTTGAAGGCACTGATGCCTATGGTTGGTTGAACATGGTGGAACATTACTTTGACTTAAAGAAGATGAGTGAGGATGAGAAATTACAAGTTGTGATTGTGGCTATGGAAGGCAAGGCATTGGCATGGTATCAATGGTGGGAATTCTCAACGCAAAATCCTACTTGGGAATATTTTAGGACTGCCATACTAAGAAGGTTCCAGCCAACAATGATTCAAAGTCCTTTTAAATTATTGTTGAGTCTCAAACAAACAGGGACGGTGGAGGAATACCGAGAACAATTTGAATTGTATGCTGGCCCGCTAAAATGCACAGAGCCATCCTATTTGAAAGGTATTTTTTTGAATGGACTTAAAGAAATTATTAGAGCAGAATTGAAATTGTATCCAGTTGAGACATTGTCTGAATTAATGGAATATGCTCAGAGTGTAGATGAAAACAATAATTTGCTAAACAAGAGTAATGATGGAACAAGTTCTGGGAGTAAATCTGGTTTCAGGACCTATAATAGCACAAAAATTGTGACACGGGCACCGAATTCTAGGAGTCAAAACCAGGCTGCTTCATCAATTGGTAGCACTACAAGTGACTCTAGAACAAATCTTTCATCTAAAGGGAGAAGTTTTAAGAGGTTAACAGATGCAGAATTACAAGAGAAGTACAAGATAGGGTTATGCGATAGGTGTGATGAAATATTTGGACCAGGGCACATCTGTGCAAATAAACAATTAAGGGTAATTATGGCGGGCGAAGGTACGGGGGATGAATCAGAAGAAGATGAAGAAGTAGAGGAGGAAGAATCAGCAAAAGAAGTGAAAACCTTGCAATTGTCTATGTATAACATCTCTGGTCTTACTACCAAGAAGTCTATCAAACTCCGGGGAAGAATTGGCGACAAGCAAGTAGTGGTATTGATTGATTGTGGAGCCTCTCATAATTTTATTTCTTCTGTGCTTGTTAAAGAAGAGAAATGGGCAGTAGAAGAAACACCCTCTTACTATGTAGAAGTTGGGGATGGGAGAAAAATCTCTTGTAAGGGAGTGTGTCCCCAACTGAAACTCAGCATGCAAGAGTTGGACTGAAATTCTGGAAACAGATACTTAATGTCACAGTGAATGTTATGACACCATATCTGACAAACTTGTACACACTCCAAACAGTAATTTAAAATACAGTAAAGAACACAATCAATTGTTAACCCAGTTCAGTGTGTAACAACACCTACTCTGGGGGCTACCAAGTCAGGGAGGAAATCCACTATAAGAGGTATTAATTTAGGAATAAACCAACCAGTTTATCTCCTTCACTTAAGACCTACCCAATGCAACTTCAATCTAAGTCCTACTTAAACCTGAGTTCCTACTCACTCCCCCTCAATCACAGCAGTGATACTAATCTATTGATTAATGAGATTATGAAGACATTCTTCAATACACACACTTGATTTTGCTTCAAAGCTTTAATCAAGAGACACAACACTCGTGCTTCAAAGCTTTGAGTGATAAACAACCCTTACAACCAAATCCTACTCCAAGTCACTTATCAAAATGATAATTGCTTGGCTCAATGTAGTTACAACTATACAATGCCTTATTGATCTCCTATCAAAAGCGCTGCTCACCATTAGGCTTCATGAGAAATACATATGCAGACTATTCTTCATTTAGGGCTTCCATAAAAATAGCTAGGATTAACCAAAGTTAACCTAAAGACTTGGTCTTGGGATTTCATCAAAACATATTAGGGTTAAACAAGGTTAACCTAAAGACCACGTGAGCATCTGATCTGGACAATATACTTCAACTCAGAGTAGCACACCAGATTCCTGAAAATTCTCAGGAATAATAAATCTGCACAACAACTTGATCAGTACAGGATGTCTTAACATTGGCTATGACATCATGAATCTTTCTCACTGATTTTGGTAGAATTCAGTACATATGATCATAGCTTAATGATCATGATATTTACTCATACTGAGTAC
This sequence comes from Vicia faba, assembly GCA_948472305.1. Lineage (NCBI taxonomy): Eukaryota > Viridiplantae > Streptophyta > Magnoliopsida > Fabales > Fabaceae > Vicia > Vicia faba. Next base: position 1,762,744,063 of record OX451736.1, on the reverse strand, counting down.
TTCCTGTAGAACATTCCTTCTGCAGAATGTACCTTTATCCCAGAATGTTATGACATCAGTCATGACATTTGCAAATCTGGTTTTACCAAAAAATAATGCCAACAAACAAACACTTACAAACTCCCCATTTGGCAAATTTTTGGCTAAAACCCCTAAACAATCAGAGATTAGAATGCAGCAGAATTTTTTAATAACAGCTACCAATATCTAATTTTACCAAAATTACCACAATTTCTTCTCCCCCTTTTTAGCCATAAAGAGGCCAAAGGTACTAGTACTTTAAGTTATACAGTCATCCAAAAGGAAATTCAAAATACACAGAAACAAAGAGAAGATATCAAATAGCAACAACAGGTTCCAGCATCAATCTTTTCAACTCAGCAAACACAGACCTTCAGGTACTGTCATCCCCTGAGGAAGCATTATTTTCAGCAGCATTTTCTGGTGAGCTTCTTGCAGAACCATCATGCTGTTCTTCATCATCATCCTCTTCCCTCATTTGTTCTTCATTCTCCTCCTGTTCCAGACTAGCAATCAGCTCTTAAAGAGTCATTTTTCTTGCATCAAGCTCTCTGCAGGTTTCTTTTAGAACAGCTATAAGATCAGCTTTCTTGGAATGAACTTTGACATTTGATGTCTCAGCAGATGTCATAACAATGTCAGGGACATGAGTTCCCTGAAACAGCTTATAGTGAAAACCAAGTGCATGATCTCTTTTGCACACAGAATCCTTTTCAACCAGAATATCAGGATACTGATCAATGATTATACCACACAAGAGAGAGGGAAAAGCAATAGGGCCTATAATAGCACAGCTCTCAGCATGTTTCAATGTTTGATCAAAGATATAGTTGCCATAATCAAATTTTGTTCTGGTTCCAACAGCATAGATAAATCTTCCCAAACCTGTGGAAATGGTAGATTTGTGGTTGGTGGGAACCCAGTTAGCTGCACCAATTTTGTGCAGTATGGCAAACTTCATACTCAGCTTGCTTGCAGTTAGCTTCCCTTTCAAGGGCCAGTGCTTGACTTGCTTGGCAGTGATGGTTTGACAAACCTGGTTGTCAGTAACTTCAAGCTCAGGATGAGCATCATCAGGCCTTCCTAGGTATTTGTTTATCACAGTAGGAGAGAAATTTACCTTCCTTCCTCTCACATAAACACTCTCAAAATCAGCTGACTTTCCATCAGCACAACCACCAGACAAATTTACTATGAATTCTTTGACAAGAATCTCATAGCAGTTGGAAAACTTAGCCACTGTTTTCGCCAGGCCAACAGCTCTGATTAGATCCATGACTTCCTTACACTCAATAGCACTTCTATTTAGCTCCCTCTCCAAGGAAATCCTTTTCAGAAAAACATACTACCACCTGCTTGCATTTTCTGGATGGTGAAAGGAGATGTTGTCAATGGCAACTTCAGGAACCTTAGGCAGTTTGCTAGAAGAGGGTTTCTTCCTGAGAGGAATGTCTGGAACATTGCTCTCAACATCAAAATCAAAGTCTGATTCTTCATCAGATTCAGAGGGTTCAGGAGCCTTTCTTTTCTTGGCTATAGGTTGTCTCAAGGGTTTTGAGAGACTACCAACAGATACCCTAGCTTTTACCTTCCCTTTCCCTTTCGAAGTTCCAGCTTTTTGATCCTTCTCAGCCTTGTTCTCAGGCCTCGCCTTCTCATGAACAACTTCAGTAGCCTTCTATTTAGAGGGGCTTTGGGCAGCATTCTGCTTCTCTTTTCTACTCATCATCCTTCTAGCTATGCTAGGGTTGATATTTGCAATTAAATCATTGTCAGAGAATTCTTCATCAACATCAATGACAGGAGGTTCAACAGCCTTGTCAGTAGGGGTCTGGTGATCATCAGGTTTTTCTAGAGATTTCTCAATGTTGTCATCAGGTGTCTCAACATTCTGAGTGACATTGGGATCCCTTTCTACATTAGGGCTAGCATTTTCTTGGTTCAATGGTACAGATATGCCAGGAACAGAGTGATTCTCAATAAGAATCCTAGTGACTAGTCTGGAAATAGCTTGATGCACATAAGCAGAACCTTCCCTATTAGCCATCTCTGGAGGAACAGAAGATGATGGTTGAGAAGATTTACCAGATGGAGAAGCTTGTTATCTTCTTGCATGTATGGTTCGCAGCTTCTTGACCTTAGTAGGATCAACTGCCATTTCACGAAGTGGAGTTATCTCAAGAACATCAGCATCCATGCAGTTTACGATTGCCCTAGGTTCGGTGTCAGTGGGTGAGGAAGACGCAGTTGCCTTTGATGAAGATGATGACACAGATTGTTGAGACATCTCGAGAGATTGAGAAAACAAGTGACAGCGAGTGTGAAATCTTCGTTTGAGGGAATGGAGAGTGGTGCAGCAAAATGAGAAGAGAGAGATAAAAATATGTCTATTCCTCTTCTTAAACTTTTGGAAAGAAAGAGGGAAACAAATGATTAGCCCAATCAAAATAGACTCGATTAACATATCTCTTTCAACCCTTGTTTTAAGCAAAATTAATTGCTACATCTCTTCATATTGGCAAATACCCAGCTTGCCCCTTAAATTTTCAAACTGACTGGCATCAAGTACCTTGGTAAAAATGTCAGCCAGTTGTAGTTCAGTGGCAACATGTTCCAGCTTAATCACCTTCTCCTCCACAAGATCTCTGATGAAGTGATGTCTAATGTCAATATGCTTAGTCCTGCTGTGCTGTATAGGATTCTTGGATATGTTAATAGTACTCAAATTGTCACAGTATAATGTCATGACATCTTGTGTGACATTATACTCAGTCAGCATCTGTTTCATCCAGATCATTTGAGAACAACTGCTACCAGCTGCTATATATTCAGCTTCAGCAGTAGATAGAGACACACAATTTTGTTTCTTGCTGAACCAAGAGACAAGATTATTTCTCAAAAAGAAGAATCCTCCAGAGGTTCTCTTTCTATCATCAGCACTACCAGCCCAATCAGCATCACAGTAACCAGACAGAATTGGTCCACATCTATGAGAGTACAGCATGCCATAATTGTAAGTTCCACTCACATACTTCAGAATTCTTTTCACCTGGTTGATGTGACTTACTTTGGGTTCAGCCTGGTATCTTGCACATACTCCAACTGCAAAGGCAATGTCAGGTCTGCTAGCTGTTAAGTATAACAGACTTCATATCATGCTTTTGTACAAGATTTGATCCATATTTACCCCACTTGTGTCTTTGGACAACTTTAAATGAGTAGATGCAGGAGTCCTTTTATGACTGGCATTCTCCATTCCAAACTTCTTGACAATATTCTTTGCATACTTGCTTTGAGACAGAAAAATTGAGTCTTCCATCTGTGTGACTTGCAGTCCAAGAAAGTAGGTCAATTCTCCCATGAGGCTCATTTCAAATTCAGCTTGCATCTGGTTAGCAAAATGTTTAACCATTTTATCTGACATTCCTCCAAACACTATATCATCAACATAAATTTGAGCTACCATTATCTTTCCTCCTTCATTCTTGACAAAAAGAGTTTTATCCAAACCTCCTTTCCTGTATCCTTTGTCAGTGAGGAACTTTGTCAACCTGTCATACCAAGCTCTAGGAGCTTGTTTCAGACCATATAAAGCTTTCCTCAATTTGTAGACATGATCAGGACAGTTTGGATCCACAAACCCTTTAGGCTGTTCCACATATACTTTCTCATTTAAGTACCCATTTATGAAGGCACTCTTCACATCCATCTAAAATAGCTTGAACTTAAGGAGACAAGCAACTCCCAATAGAAGTCTGATTGATTCCAGTCTGGCTACAGGAGCAAAAGTATCATCAAAATCAACCCCTTCAACTTGAGTGTATCCTTGAGCAACAAGCCTTGCCTTATTCCTGGTGACAACTCCTTCAGCATCTGATTTGTTCTTGTAGATCCACCGTGTGCCAATGATGTTTGTTCCTTCTGGTCTAGGAACTAACTCCCATACTTCATGTTGCTTGAATTGGTTCAATTCATCTTGCATTGCTCCAATCCAGTATTCATCAGTCAAAGCCTCTTTAACATTTTTTTGGTTCAATCTTAGACACAAAGCAAGAGATTGTGATGATTTCTCTAGATCTTGTAATGACTCCACTGTTAGGATCTCCTATGATGAGTTCCTTAGGATGATCTTTCTGAATTTTGATGGAAGGATCTTTGTTAGCTTCCTTTGATTCAGACTCTGATGGAGTAGGATTAGGCACATCATCCTTTTTAGACACTTGTGTTGAAGTCTCAAAGAATGTCTCAACATCATATGGGACATTTGTTTCCTCATGGTGATCATCAACTATGACATTTATAGACTCCATCATAACTTTGGTCCTGGAATTGAATACCCTATATGCTCTGCTGTTGGTAGAGTATCCTAGGAATATTCCTTCATCACTTTTAGGGTCCATCTTTCTCCTTTGTTCACGATCTGTCAGAATATAGCATTTGCTCCCAAAGACATGGAAGTACTTCACTGTAGGCTTTCTTCCTTTCCATAGTTCATAAATGGTGGATGATGTTCCCTTTCTCAAGGTGACCCTGTTATGGACATAACAGGCTGTATTCATAGCTTCAGCCCAAAAATGAATAAGAAGCCTTTTGGCATGTATCATTGCTCTGGCAGATTCCTGTATAGTCCTGTTTTTCCTTTCCACAACTCCATTTTGTTGAGGAGTTATAGGTGAGGAGAACTCATGATTGATTCCTTCTGAGGAACAGAACTCATCAAACTTACTATTTTCAAATTCCTTACCATGACCACTTCTGATTCTGACAATGCATCCTTCTTTTTCTCTTTGAATTCTTTTACACAATTCCTTAAATACATCAAATACATCAGACTTTTCCCTAATGAAGTTTATCCAGGTGAATCTGGAAAAATCATCCACAACAACATAGGCATATCTCTTTCCACCAAGACTTTCCACCTGCATTGGACCCATCAGATCCATATGTAGAAGTTCTAGCACCTTAGAGGTGGTCAGATGTCTTGTCTTTGGATGTGACATTCTAGTTTGCTTTCCAACCTGACATTCACCACAGACTCTCCCTTCATCAATCCGAAGCCTTGGAATCCCTCTGACTGCCTCCATGGATATGATCTTTTTCATCCCTCTTAGATGTAAATGACCAAGTTTTTGGTGCCACAGTTTCACTTCCTTTTCTTCTTTGGCTATAGAGCATACAGAAGAGTAGTTAGTGTTCTCAGACTCCCATAAGTAACAGTTGTCTTTTGATCTGACTCCTCTCATTACAACTTCTTGTTTTTCATTAGTTACAAGACATTCAGACTTGGTGAAGTTGACCTTGAATCCTAGATCACATAATTGATTGATACTTATGAGATTAGCAGTCAAACCATTTACCAGCAACACTTCATTTAGGTTTGGAACTCTAGGGCAGTCCAAGTTTCCAACTCCTTTGATTTCTCCTCTAGCACCATCTCCAAAAGTGACATAACTAGTAGTATGAGGTTTGACATCATTCAGCAGATTCTTGATTCCAGTCATGTGTTTAGAGCATCCACTGTCAAAGTACCAGTCTTCCTTGGCAGAAACTCTAAGGGAGGTGTGAGCTATCAGGGCTGCAGTCTTTTTCTTCCACTGTTGAGTATACGGTGCCTTGTTAGTCTTAGGTTTGACATATGGGGTCTGATTTGGATATCCATATAATCTGAAGCAAAATGGCTTTATGTGACCAAACCTTCCACAATGATGACATCTCCATCTTTGATACTTTTTCTTCATATTTCTCTGTTCTTGGTGTTGAGTGTTATGTTGTGACATCTGCTTTGACATTTATTTATCAGGCCTGGTCTTCTTCTTGTCAATAGTATATTTCTTTGCAGCCACAAATCCTAGACCATACATGTTTCCTGCATTTTGTCCAGCCTGAAGGATTTCTTCCAACTTGTCAGTTCCACTTGACAGACTTAGTCATCTGATCAAGTTTGGAGTTCAGCATTTGAACTTCACCTTCGAGATGGCTTATAGTAGCAGTGTCTGCCTTCTTCTTAGCCTCTAACTTCACTATGAGTTTTTTCTGTTTCTCATTTTGCTGACAGACTTCAGCACTTCTGATACATAGCTTCTTGTAGGAGTCAGCAAGTTCTTCAAATGTCACTTCCTCATCACTAGAGTCACTATCAGAGTTACAAATACCAGATAGTGCAGTAACTAGTTTAGCAGATTCTTCTTCAGAGTTACTTTCTGAGTCACAATCAGACCAAGTAACAGACATTCCTTTCTTTTGTTTCTTAAGAAAGGTAGGACATTCAACTCGAATATGCCCATATCCTTCACATCCATGGCATTGGATTCCTCTGCTTTGATTTCCCTTTTCTTCAGACTTAGTTCTTCTGCTGGAGTCATAGGATCTGCTAATGTCAGAGGGAATGTTATTGACATTTTACCTTGACTTTGGGTCCATTCTCTTGATGAGTTTGTTGAACTGCCTTCCAAGCATAGCTATAGCTTCTGAAATATTCTCTTCATCACTCTCCTTGCTTTCATCTTCAGTATTGGATACAAGGGCTATGCTCTTGTTTTTCTTGTCAACATTGTCACTGACCCCCATCTCAAAAGTCTGAAGTGACCCAATGAGTTCATCAACCTTCAAGTTGCAGATATCCTGAGCTTCCTCTATAGCAGTCACTTTCATTGCAAACCTTTTAGGCAAGGATTTGAGAATCTTTCTCACCAGCTTTTCTTCTGACATCTTTTCTCCCAATGCTCCTGAGGTGTTGGCAATTTCCAAGATGTTCATGTGAAACTCATGAATGGTCTCATCTTCCATCATCCTTAGGTTCTCAAATTTGGTAGTGAGCATCTGAAGTCTTGACATTTTTACTTTGGATGTACCCTCATGGGTGGTTTTGAGAGTGTCCCAAACATCCTTGGCCAGTTCACATTGATGTACTAGTCTGAATATGTTTCTATCAATTCCATTGAACAAGGAATTTAATGCTTTAGAGTTACCCAGGGCTAACTCATCTTCTTCTTTGCTCCATTCTTCCTCAGGTTTCAGACTAGTCGTCCCATCTTTCCCAGTTATGGTGGGATGGTTCCATCCTTTGTCAGCAGCTCTCCAAGCCTTTTTGTCCAGTGACTTCAAGAAGGCAATCATACGAGGTTTCCAGTAGTCATAATTTGATCCATCCAGAATAGGTGGTCTGTTCCCAAATCCTCCTTCCTTGTCTATAGCGCCAGAAAATAATATCCCTAGATCTCACCCAGAAAGACAGGCAGGGTGCCTGCTCTGATGCCAATTGAAATTCTGGCAACAGATACTTAATGTCACAGTGAATATTATGACACCGTATCTGACAAACTTGTACACACTCCAAACAGTAATTTAAAATACAGTAAAGAACACAATCAATTGTTAACCCAGTTCAGTGTGTAACAACACCTACTCTGGGGGCTACCAAGCCAGGGAGGAAATCCACTATAAGTGGTATTAATTTAGGAATAAACCAACCAGTTTATCTCCTTCACTTAAGACCTACCCAATGCAACTTCAATCTAAGTCCTACTTAAACCTGAGTTCCTACTCACTCCCCCTCAATCACAGCAGTGATACTAATCTATTGATTAATGAGATTATGAAGACATTCTTCAATACACACACTTGATTTTGCTTCAAAGCTTTAATCAAGAGACACAACACTCGTGCTTCAAAGCTTTGAGTGATAAACAACCCTTACAACCAAATCCTACTCCAAGTCACTTATCAAAACGATAATTGCTTGGCTCACAGTAGTTACAACTATACAATGCCTTATTGATCTCCTATCAAAAGTGCTGCTCACCATTTGGCTTCATGAGAAATATATATATGCAAACTATTCTTCATTTAGGGCTTCCATAAAAATAGCTAGGGTTAACCAAAGTTAACCTAAAGACTTGGTCTTGGGCTTTCATCAAAACAGATTAGGGTTAAGAAAGGTTAACCTAAAGACCACGTGAGCATCTGATCTGGACAATATACTTCAACTCAGAGTAGCACACCAAATTCCTGAAAATTCTCAGGAATAATAAATCTGCACAACAACTTGATCAGTACAGGATGTCTTAACATTGGCTATGACATCATGAATCTTGCTCACTGATTTTGGTAGAATTCAGTACATATGATCATAGCTTAATGATCATGATATTTACTCATACTGAGTACTTCCTGTAGAACATTCCTTCTGCAGAATGTACCTTTATCCCAGAATGTTATGACATCAGTCATGATATTCGCAAATCTGGTTTTACCAAAAAATAATGCCAACAAACAAACACTTACATGGACATTCAGCAGGATTTCTTCATCTTTGAATTAGGTGGAGTGGATGTGGTTTTGGGAATGGAATGGCTATCCAGTTTGGGAGAAATAAAAGAAAACTTCAAGGATTTAACTATCAAAATTCCATGTGGTAATGGATATCACGTGTTGAAAGGAGAGTCTGAATTATCGAGGGCAGCAACATCCTTCAGGTCTGTTTTAAAGGCCATGCATAATGAAGGGCAAGTTTTTCTCTTAGAATACCAGATGTTAAAGGCTGAAACACATTCAGCAATCTCACCGCCTAGCTGGATGGAAGGAGTTATAAGCGAATTTGAAGAGGTGTTCCAAGAACCAAAGGGGCTGCCACCGCCGAGGAGTTATTTACAGAGCCCTAAATAAGATTAATGTGCCTGATAAATTTCCTATTCCCATTATTGATGAGCTACTCGATGAGTTAGGGGGAGCAAATATTTTTTCTAAACTGGATTTAAGACCAGGTTATCATCAAATAAGGATGAAGGAAGATGATATTCCAAAGACAACCTTTAGAACTCATGAGGGTCATTATGAGTTTGTTGTTATGCCGTTTGGACTTACTAACACACCTTCCACATTTCAATCGTTAATGAATGAAATGTTGAAACCATATTTAAGAAGATTTGTTTTGGTTTTCTTTGATGATATCTTGATCTACAGCAAATCAAATGAGGAACATCATAAGCATTTGCAAGCTGTTCTAGCGCTACTGAAGGAGCACCAACTATTTGCGAATATGAAAAAGTGCACTTTTGGCCAAACTCAATTAAAGTATTTAGGTCACATCATTTCAGGGGAAGGAGTAGCAGCTTATCCAAAAAAACTAATTGTTATGATGGAGTGGCCCATTCCTAAAGATCTCAAAGCACTAAGAGGATTTTTAGGACTCACAGGTTATTATAGAAGGTTTGTGAAGGATTATGGCAAGATAGCAAGACCATTGACCCAATTGTTGAAAAAAGACTGTTTCCGTTGGAACAACGAAGCCTAAATCGCTTTTGAGCAACTGAAGAAATTCATGGCTGAATTACCCATACTAACAATTCCACACTTCTCCAAAGTCTTCACCATAGAGACTGATGCTTCTAACAAAGGATTAGGAGCTGTTTTATTACAAGAAGGTCGACCCGTGGCTTTTCATAGTCAAACTTTATCGGATAGAGCACAATCCAAGTCAGTGTACGAGAGAGAGTTGATGGCCATTGTGATAGGTATTCAAAAATGGAGACATTACTTAATGGGGAGGCATTTCATCATCTTTACGGACCAAAAGAGCCTTAAATTTCTTTGGGACCAAAGAGTTATAGGAGAGGAACAATTCAAGTGGACTTCTAAGTTGATGGGATTCGATTTTGAAATTCAATACAAGCCTGGAACACAAAACACAGTGGCTGATGCACTCTCTAGAAGGATGAGTTATGCAGCTCTATCTACAGTCCAATTTGACGAATTAGAGGAGTGGGATACCGAAATTCAAAATGATAAAAAATTGCAAGAAATCATTCAAGACTTGCTGAAGGATAGCCACTCTCACCCTGGATATTCTTTTAGAGATCGAAAGTTGTTTTTCAAAGGACGACTAGTGCTACCAAAAGGGTCTTCCAAAATTCCGAAGCTTTTAAAAGAATTCCATGATTCAGCCACAGGAGGCCACTCGGGATTTTTCAGAACTTATAAAAGAATTTAAGCAATTCTATACTGGGAAGGAATGAGGAAAGGCATTCAATAATATGTTGCCACTTGTGAAGTTTGCCAATTGAACAAATATCATACCTTGTCTCCTGCTGGTCTACTACAACCACCGCCAATTCCTTCTCAGGTGTGGGATGATATTACAATGGATTTTATAGAAGGGTTACCTAAAGCACATGGCAAAAATGTGATTTTGGTGGTAGTTGACCGTCTTACCAAATATGCTCATTTCATGGCTTTAAGTCACCCTTTTACCGCTAAGAATATTGCTGAAATTTTCATCAAAGAGGTGGTTAAGTTACATGGTTTCCCATCAACCATTGTGTCTGATAGGGATAAAATATTTCTCAGCCATTTCTGGTCTGAGTTGTTTAAAATGGTTGGTACCAAGTTAAAATTCAGTTCTGCATATCATCCTCAAACTGATGGCCAAATCGAAGTAGTAAATCGGTGTTTGGAAACCTATCTGAGGTGTCTCACAGGGACTCAACCGAAGCAGTGGACAAAGTGGTTAGGATGGGCTAAATATTGGTTCAACACCAACTATAATAGCTCATTGAAATTGACTCTTTTCAAAGCTCTCTATGGCCGAGACCCTCCCCATTTACTCAAAGGCTCTACCATTCCTTCAGTTGTGGAAGAAGTTAATGTGTTGACTCAAGAGAGGGATCAAATGTTACATGAGCTCAAGTCTAATTTAGTGAAAGCCCAAGTTCAGATGAAAACTTATGTAGATCAGTCCAGAAGATCAATAAATCTCTCTACCGGTGGTTGGGTTTATCTTAAGTTGCAACCTTACAGATTGAAGTCTCTTTCTAAGAAGAAGAATGAGAAACTGAGTCCTAGGTTCTATGGGCCTTATCAAATAATCAAACAAATAGGACCGGTGGCATTTGAATTGGATTTACCACCAGAGAGCAAAATTCATCCAGTTTTCCATGTTTCCTTACTAAAGAAAGTCTTGGCTCCAACAAGCAATCGACAACCTCTTCCACCAATGCTTTTCGAGGATTTAGAATCCAAGCATCGCCTGCGGCGGTAAGGGCTGTCCGGAATAATGCTAATGGCTCAGCTGAAGTGCTTATTCAATGGCAGGACCTACCATAATTTGAAGCTACATGAGAACCTGTGGAAGTCATCAAAGAGCAATTTCCTTCATTTCACCTTGAGGACAAGGTGTCTCTTTTAGTGGAGAGTATTGTTAGACCCCTCGTAAAGAATACTTATAAGAGGAAAGAGCACCAATAAAGCAAGATAAACGCAGTCAAGTAATAGCAGCACATGCAGATAAGCAGTCATGTTAATGACATCTGTAGCAGTTACAGATTTCTAAAGGCAGCAGTTATTATTATTACTAGAGTAACAATTAATATTAGGAACAGTTACAAAACCTAGGCAGAATAAAAGGGGAAACAAAACTGTGTTCTGATCATCCTGAAGTTGTGAGTGTTAGACACTTGGGAGGGAGAGAATCAAGCTCTCGAATCTTGGTGTGTGTCCTAATATTCTACACTATTTTCTATAACTATTGTAAGCATATTATTCTAGTCCTTTGATTATCCACCAGAATTATCATCAATAAAGTATCCTTATTCTCCAAATTATTTCTGTTCAGTGTCAGTTTCTATCATATTTATTATTGATTAGAAGAAGGGCTATCAAGTTTGAATGATATTTCTTCTTGTGTTTACCGTGGATAACAACATTTTGAAATGATAATCCAAGACATGAAGGTTAGACAAACTACTTACTTTGAGGAAAATACTGCAATCATGTTTGTTTTTCGTTACACATTAATAATAAAATTGCTTATAACAAGTAATTGGGTGTCACATCTTATATGATCATATTTTAACTATTTCACCACAAAGTTTTATGATGCAATCTCTAACCAAAATGCTATTAAATAGTTAGAGTAATGTTAGAGCAATAACCACAGTTTGAAGCAGTGCTGACGGTGCCCTTCAATATGGAGAAAGCTTTTCCAACAGTTACAGAAAATATCTCCAAAGTCCATATTTAGTTTTGGGGCATTTGCTTTTGATAAATCGTGTTTTCATTGGCGTAATCACATCACTACCTATTTATTTAAAAACCTTGTGCATGTTAATTTTGAGACAAATGACAAACTCACTATCTATGTGTGGTAGATTTTGGTTAGCATGTCGAACTTTACGATGATTTCTATACATATCAGTTATACTTTCATCATGTTTTTGTGGTAATATTGATTAGATGACTTTGATTTACTTGTTTGTTTATCATTAATCATAGCAACTTCTAAATTCTAATTGAGACATTTTGTTTAATATAGGTACATTGATCCTTTATAAATACTGTGAACATGATACAATGATCATTTTTCATTTGGATGTGTATAATGTGTATTAGCTTAAAGTAATGATTCATTGTAGATGAAAAAATAGATGAAAGGGTGTATTCTTATTCATATAACATAATTTAAACTTAAAAGAGCATGAACAACTACTACTCTTAAGCAATGCTAAAATAACTTTGATATTATAAGCATGTGACTGTTATTCCTATGTTTTTGTTCAACAAAAAACTTTATCCATTGATGAACAACTTATTTATAGACAGTGTTATCTTGCAAGTTGCAACTACATTAAGACGATGCTTTCCAAAACAATCTCACTACAAGAAATATCATCTTCAGTCACGTGTTTTTGCCACGTGATTATTATGTGACTAAAAAAAATCAGTTGCGACGTGATAATCACGTTGTTTACCGTGGTTATTGGTAAACAACCGCTGATCCTCCAAATGATTACTTATTTGGTTACTCGCAGGATCGATCAGATTGATCCTAAGACATAGGTTGATTTTGAGGTTTTGATTAAATTGGATAATGGTTAAATGACAATAAAATAAAGAGGCTTTAAGTAAATTGCATGAAGAAATAGGCTTGGTAAAATAAATGAAGGCTTGAAGTAAAGGACTTCGACAGGGAAAGTAAAGAAGAACGCAAGTAAAGTTTCTGGAAAAGTAAATGACTTTGATTAATAAAAGTGGTGTTTCACACATACATTCTCAACAATTCTTTCACACACGCTGGGTACTCGAATCTATATGAGTGACTTTGTATATAATTGTGAACACACGCGAGAAACTGCGTGAACTACTACTATTTATACTAAAACATCCCAAGTAACCGTCGGGCAGTTACACTGCTTCGAGATGATTCCACTTGGCACGTTCTCAACGTTCGACGCTCCAGATCTTTGCACGTTGCACTTGGTAACCGCTGGGAACCGTTTTCCCTCTAAACGCTTGAATTTCAAACCGTTCCACTCTGAACCATCGAACATCTTCGTCGAGAAGCATCTTCGACGAGAAACACCTTCGACGTCGAAGGCAACCAACTTCTCCCTTGGAAGAAATCTTCTGAGTACATTGTCATCTTTCGATGGTCATTTCGACAGACCCAGCTGATCGAAAACATCCTTCAGCTTTAATGGCTGATATTAATGAAACAAGGGTGTCGAATTTAAAAGCCAACAAATTGCCCCCCAAGAATGCCTTATTTCGACTCTGAAAGAAAAAGACATTCTTTGAAATGCCATTCGACACCTGTCTTTTCATTCTTAGTCACAAATTAAATTGTGCACTTTTTGTTGTCTTCTACCAACCACTGACAATCCCAAGGAAAAGCCATCATTCATCCGTACCTAAGACGTCACTTCAGTACGGCGTGCAGTGTGCCAAACGTCTTTTCACAAATTGTCATCATGACAATTCCCAAAAACGAGGGCGCACGCTGCACCCTTCCATTTCTGCAGAACGGCTACAACAACAGGGAGACGCCACATATCCCACTACCTTCTGCAACATTAAATGGCATTTAATGTCCTCGAATTTGGGGATTTCCCCCACTACTATAAATAGCGGTAAGTACCCATTGTGGGACTTTTTACGCTATCTTGCTTTCAGAATTCCTCATTTGCATACAAACTCTTGTCAACTTTGCAAACCCCCTGTTCTTCACTTCGTCTTCAACCTTAGTACCAACAATGGCATCTGGTTCTTCCAACGCTCCTAGCGCCAACACTCCCTCTGGAAATGTTAAACCTAGGGTTTTCTCGACCGCTCCCGTAGTGACTCCCACGGGCCAACGAAGGGTCCCTGAGCCTTTGGACATTGCTGTACGTGATGCTTATTCTCGCCACCTCATGATTCCGGTTGGATATTCCAACCAAATCTTTGCTATGTCTGGCCCATTGTACCCAAGCATTGCTGAGGCCATGAAGATCAAAAGTTACTTTCCGGTACTTGAGAGACTCAAACCGGTTGGATGCTCCAAGAAAGAGGCAGAGGATAATGAAGATCCTGCTAAGGAGAAAATCGACCTCCGTTTCTTCAACAAAGGTGTTAGGGCTTTCAGGTCTGGCCCTAGCCTCACTCCTGATTATAGCGCTTGGCTGGAAAAAATGGAGAAACGCCAGGCTTCGATCTGGAAAGACATGGGGATATTCGACCTGGTTATGCTGTCGAAGACAGGTCTTAACTATTCCCCAGAGATGTTGATAGCTTCTTTACTCTTCTGGGATTACACCCATTTCACCTTCCATCTTCCCTGTGGAATGTTGACTCCCACGCTCTTCGACGTGGCCGCCATCACTGGCCTTCGACCCACTGGGGACTACTTCGACCCGGAGGATCAGATTGGATTCTCTGCCACAAAACCAACCTACACCACCTTCATCAATCACTACCACGATAAGTCGACAGAGGCTGTGTCGGATGTCGAACATATTGCGTTTCTAGCCTTATGGCTGACACGCTTTGTGTTTTGCTCCAAGTCCTTACAGGTGACCAAGAAGATGGTCACTCTCGCCACTCAACTTCACCATGGCCAAAATATCTGTTTGGCAGAATTGATTTTGGCTAGTCTGTATGAGTCGATTAGCAACGGAGCGACTCTTCTGAAGATCATCGAGAACAGAGCCAGTCTGCTGCTTGCTGGACCTTTTTGGCTGCTTCAGCTGTGGCTCAATGCCACCTTCGAGTCTTTCTTGCCTAAGAAGATTCAAATAAATGAGCAGGCTCTAGAAATAGCAAACAGACGCGTCGAAGGCACCAGATTGGCTTTGTTGACTCCAACGGAAGATGGGTTGGAGCTTCAACTAACTTTCACAAACTTCGTTTTGATGTTTGCTAAAAGGAAAGAGTTTGTTTCGACCATGGCTTCGTTTGCTCGACGGAAGGTTGGCCCAGAGTGGTTCACAAGGCCACATCCTAGGACGTCGAGTGGTCCTCAGGTTGACGAACATACAACAGTGTGGGAGGCATTTCTCACACCAAGAATAATGCCCCTGCGATTCAAGAGCTCTAAGACTCACTTGAGTATGATCGCATATCAACCAAACCTGGTGTCTCGCCAGTTTGGTATTATTCAAACACTACCTTCTCCAATTTTTCCCAGGGAGAAGTCTATGTTATACTTCTGCAACGACTACACTGAAGAAGCTGCCACTAAGCATATCGGCAGATATGCTGGTCGAACAGTTCTTTCGTTGTTTGACTATCAGCTTAACTTTCTTTGCTCACCATCCTTCGAGGATTGGTGGAAAAGTTACTACGCTGAGGAGTTTTTCGACGAGAAGGACTTCGTGGATGAGCTTCAGAAATCTTTTGTCCTTGTCTTGGACAAAATAAAGAAATGTAAGTTCATCCTTCCAAATTACTTTTTCTTTCTCTTTCGACTGCTAGCCTGTTAATTATTTTGTCTACTTTCAGTTGTTCGAAAGCCTGCAGCCAAGAAGGCTGCAGAAGGCCAACAGGGAGGAGGCCCCTTAACAAAACCTCCACCACCGGCGAAGACTATAGCGCCGGCGAAGACCACAACAAACCAACAGGGGGAAGGCCCTTCGAAAAAGCCTTCTGCATCGGTAACCAGACTTTCATTATTTTCTTCTGGCTTTAATTTTTTGACTTTCGATGCAACTGCTAAATCGAACTCCAATTGGTTTTTTAGGCACCTTCGCCCAAGAAACGGCCAGCACTGACGGTCGAATCCGGGAGTGACGAAGAAGATGATTCTCCCCCTGCTCCTCTAAAAAGGCGAAAGCTGAAGAAGGACGTTCCTCTTCCTGAGGCTCGAACAATTAGAATAAAGGTTGCTGGGAGAAAGCCCATGCCACCTCCAGTAATCATTGAGGAGCCAACGGAGGAGGAATTAAACGTTCTTCTCAATAAACCTGTCGAAAGCGACAATTCCAGCCCTGGGGCTGAAGCTACTTTACAGGTAATCTCTTTGATCCCTTTGTAACTCAGGTGTCGATACCTACGTCCGACTATGTCTCTTTCGAATTTAGAAGATTCTTCTTCTTCTCTTTTCAGGACACCACTGAAAGCTCCGCGCCAAGGACTTCTGAAACATTGGATTCTGCTGAACTCAGCAGGCCACAAGAAAAAGACTTGGCGAACGATGAGGCCAATACTGAAATAAATGAAGCCAATGCTGAGACAGCAGAAAAACCAGCAGAAGATCCACAAACAGAAGAGCAACAGCCAAAAGAGATTCAGGTGGTGGATCTGTCGGAAGAAAATCGTGACGAAGGGGCCGCGGCGACGCTGGCGAAGAGGATCAAGGTGACGCTGGCGAAGGGAACCATGATGACGCTGGTACTGCCGCAGTCCAAGTCGAAGAGAATCAAGTCGAGGCAAATGCTACTCAACCGCCTCAAACCCAAGACAACGCTGTTGTAAAGGCTGTTACCTCAACAAAGCATAGGACGAAAGAAGACTTAGAACTCTTGAAGCAAACTGATCCTGTTAGCTATCTGAACGCCATCATCGAGAGCAAAAGTTCGTCTAATGCTAGTCAGGAGGTTCCTACTCTGTCGGGGAAGTCCACTGAAACTTCTCCTCTCGATGAGGCTTTAACGAAGGTTAAGGCTCAGTTTTTTAAGAAGGACTTGATGAAAGCTTTGGAGGGGGACCCTACTGCCCCATCATACTTGAGGGATGCTTTGAATTCCGTAGACTTGTTAGCTGTGCCTCCAGAAGTTTCAGGTTTTATCATGGAGTTACACTCCATTATTGATCAAGTCTCAGCAGATTATCGGCGACAAAGGGGCTTTAATAGCCAGCTTGAAGTGTTATATGGAAAAAGCTCTTCTGCATGGACTGCTGTAGCAGAGACAACTTCTCGAATTGCGGAGTTGTCGAAGCAAAAAGCATCTAAACAAGAAGAAGTGGATGCCATCGATCGAGAGAATGCTTCCCTCCAGGCGCAAATCGAAGAAATAGAGGCTAAGATAAATGCCAATACTAAGCGCAAGGAGGAACTTCTCTCGACTGTTCCAGACACTGAAAGTCAAGCTGAAATCACACAAGGCCTAGAATTTGCTGAGAAAGCTCAAGCCTTCGACGATCAAATTGCCAAGCTTGCGCAGGCGAATGCCTTGTGCAACAAAAGATTGGAGCTGCAGCAAACCAAATACCTTCGACTCAAGGACTCCATCCCCTTCTGATTGATTCAGCCTTTTAACCATATTTTGTAATATGTATTCGACAACATTACCATTTTGGCTAATTTATAAAAAATTTCCATTTTGGCTTTTTTATGGTTAATTTAGTCGTTACTTGTTATTTTATCTTTATCTCTTGGAGTGTAGGTTTGTACTTTTTCAAATATTTACCATTTACTCTCAAGAGCCTTTTATCTTCACCTAGCTCTTCAACTTCATAGGCTCCACCAGAAAAGTCTGGATAACTCTGAATGGTCCTTCCCATTTGGGTGACCATTTTCCCATGCTTCGATCCCTTCGATCCATGGGAAGAATCACCTTCCAAACTAGTTCTTCAGGCGAAAATACCTTAGGTTTCACCTTTTTATTATAAGAGTCTTCTACTCTTTTCTTCTGAAGCCTGAGTAGGTCAAGAGCGTGTAATCTTTCTTCGTCTAAATCCACTAGTTCGTTTAACATCATATCCCAATAAATTTCAGAGGGAATATCATAATGTCTCTGAACCCTTGCAGATTGAAGACAAATTTCTGCTGGCAACACTGCGTCATGGCCAAAAGTTAGCCTATATGTGTTGTACCTATGGCTTCTTTTGGGGACGTTCGACAAGCCCACAAAATCTGGTCTAACGTCTTATGCCAATTTTTGGGCTTCTTCCCAACATGCTTTTTTATCAAGCCAATCACTACTTTGTTCGCTGCTTCGACTTGACCATTTGCCTGTGCATAATAAGGCGTTGATGTTAGGAGTTTGAAACCTGTTTCCTGAGCGAATTCCTGCATCTTTCGACCGGTGAAAACTGATCCTTGATCAGTAGTTATAGTCTCAGGGATTCCATACCTAAAGATAATGTTCTTTTGAATAAATTCAATGACATTTTCTTGGTCTACATTGACTAAAGGGATAGCTTCGATCCACTTAGTAAAATAATCAATGCCTACCAATATATACTTCTGACTCTTTGATGATGCTGGTCGAATCTCTCCAATGAGGTCCAACGCCCATCCTCTAAAGGGCCAAGGTTTCACTATCGAGTGAAGTTCGCTTGCTGGTACATGTTGGATGCCTGTATGGACTTGACATTCTTGGCAACCTTTAGCGAACTCGACACAATCTTTCAGCATAGTGGGCCAGTATAGTCCTTGTCGAAACAACAACCATTTCATCTTATGGCCTACTTGGTGAGCCCCGCATGCTCTAGCGTGCGTAGTCGAAAGGGCTATGTATGCCTCAGTTTCACTTAAACATTTTAGCAATACCCCTTCAGGCGTCTTCTTGAATAACTCATTACCCATGAGTACATAACTCAACGCCCTGTACTTTGTTTTTCGTTCTGTCGAAGCTCCTGGATTTTGAAGATAATCCACAATGGGCTTCCTCCAATCTTGTTCTGACAAATTATCTATGAACGAAATTTCGAAGTTACTTTGATCAGCATATCCTAGTCTTGTCGATTCCAAGTCTGTTGGTGATAGACAAGTTGCTTTTATCTTTTCTCGAACTTCGATTGCTCTTTGTAATCTCGTTTTTGAAATCTTGTACCCAGATGCAATTTGTGCCAAGTCGTTGGCTATTTGATTTTCCAATCTGGGTATGTGTCGAATATTGACCATTTCAAATTTTTTCAATAAACGATTTGCTATCACAAAGTACATAATGAGATTTTCCCTTATGCATTTATATTCTTTTGTGACTTGCTTAATGACTAACTCTGAGTCTTCCATTATTTCGACTCGAGTTGCCCCCAATTCCAACAATATTTCAAGGCCAGTAATTAGAGCTTCATACTCAGCCTCATTGTTCGAACAAGAACCTGATATCTTGTACTTGAATGTTGTTGGAATTTTTTCGGGAGAAATGATCAAGACTCCTACTCCTGTTCCATCTTTATGGCTGGAACCATCGAAGTAGAATTTCCAAGGTTCTATCTCCACATAATTAATATCCTCAACTTGAATTGAGTGGTCGACTATAAAGTCTGCAACCACTTGTCCTTTCACTGCCTTGAGAGGCATAAAGGTCAAGGAGTATTCAGTTAATGCTAGTGCCCACTTGCCAATTCGACTGTGCAAGATAGGTTTCGACAACATGTACTTGAAAACATCAAAATGAGACGAAACATACACATCAACTGGTTTTATATATTGCTTGAGTTTTGTACAAGAGAAATACAGACATAGGCACAATTTTTCAACTTCGCTATATCTAGTTTCTGCATCGTTCAAAACTCTACTAAGATAGTAAATGGGTCTTTCGACTCCATTCTCATCTTCTTGGGCTAACATGCTTCCCAAAGTTTTGTCGGATGCAGCTATGTACAATCTCATACTCCTATTGCTACAAGGAGGCACCAAAATAGGTGGCTTAGTGAGGTACCCTTTGATTTTGTCGAAGGCTTCTTGTTGCTCTTGCCCCCATTCGAACCCCTCTTTATTCAGTCGAAGTAAGGGTGAAAAGGCCTGAGCTTTCCCACTTAGGTTAGATATAAATCTCCTTAAGAAATTTATCTTGCCTAACAGAGATTGCAGTTCCTTCTTATTCGATGGCGCTTTCGCTTCCAGAATAGCCTTCGTCTTGTTCTGGTTGATTTCGATTCCTTTCTTGTGGACAACGAAGCCCAAGAAATCTCCAGCTTTCACACAGAATGCACACTTCAAAGGGTTCATCTTCAGACCATGTTCTCTCATTCTTTCGAATGATTGCCGAAGGTGGTCAATATGATTCTTCCTGGAAACAGATTTTATAACAATGTCATCAATATATACTTGCATAAAAGTGTTAATAAAATCATGGAAGATAGAATTCATCGCTCGCTGGTATGTCGCCCCAGCGTTCTTTAGGCCAAAAGGCATCACTACCCATTCGTAAGTGCCTAGGGCCCCAGGGCATCGAAAAGCTGTTTTCGACACATCCTCTTCAGCAATGAATATTTGATTATATCCTGAATAACCATCGAGCATACACAGGTATTCATAGCCAGCGGCAGAATCGACTAGCATTTCCGTCACAGGCATAGGATATTCATCTTTGGGCGTAGCAACATTCAAATCTCTGAAATCTATGCACACCCTTAATGTACCATTTTTCTTAATTACTGGCACAATGTTTGCAATCCATTCGACATACCTTGTAACGCGTATGAATTTGCACTTCAGCAGTCTTTCGACTTCCGTTTTTATCTTCGACAGTATTTCTGGAGCGAAGCGTCTTGGACTTTGCTTGATTGGCTTCTTCCCAGGTTTGATTGGCAACTGAAGTTCTACCAATCCTCTGTCGAGACCAGGCATTTCGTCGTAATCCCATGCAAAACAGTCCTTGAACTCTTTCAACAATTGGATTACTTCCAACCTAAGTTCTGGGTCAATTTTGGCGCTGATGTAAGTTGGCTTTTTCTCTGACCTTTCGCCTAAGTTGATTTCTTCTAAAGGATCTTGCGCTAACATTTTAATGTTGTTCGCCAAGGGGTCCTTTTCGAAGCCCAAAGGCTCATCGTCATAGATGGCGTCGAGCCTCTGTTCCTGCATTCCTTCTGGCATGATATCAGAAGGTTCTGGATCGAAATCCTTTCCTGGACCTGCAGCAGATAACTGTTGATCATTGGCCTGTGTGGTCGTGTACTTTACTTCGGCTTCGAGAGCCGCTATCATCTTTCTTTCGGCTACATAAGCCGAAATTCGCTTCAATGATTGTGACTCAGTCATTATCACTGAATTCACTTCCCCAACCAGTTGGTTGGATATCAGTTAACCCACTGAAGTCTATGTGGGACAAGTCTTCTTTGTCCCATTGAAAACCATGCTCAGGGTGCAGGTATAGGGAACAAAAAGTATTTGGCGCTGGCGCCAAGTCGAAGTCAGGTGTTGGACATGGCCCTATGTGAGCCAAGTTCTTGTCGAAATCTGCCAGCCCTAGGTGATTCACTTCGCCCAGGTAATAGCTTTGATCTGCCTCTATGTTTTCGACCATCCCATCTGGACGCCATAGGAGCAGCCTATGGTGCATTGATGATGGCACAACTCCAACACCATGAATCCATTCACGGCCCAACAAAAGATTGTAGTTAGGTTTGGCCGATATGACCATAAACATTGTTGGTCGAAGGATAGATCCTACCTTGATATCCAGTTGGATCACTCCCATAGTGGTCCCTATGCCGCCCTCATAGTTCGACAGGACCATGTTGTGAGGCTTAATGTCCTCATCCCTTTTGCCAATTTTCCTTAGCATAGAGTGAGGAATAATGTTGATGGTTGCCCCACAATCCACCAAGATTTTATTCACTGTAGTTTCTTCGAGTTTAGCCCTTATAAATAAAGGCTTGAGGTGATTTTTCATCGCCTCTGTAGGTGGTTCGAAGAACCCATTTTGTTCCTCAGTAGTGCCATTATCCATGACGAAATAGCACACTGGCCTATGTTTGGCCATTTCTTGCTCCACTTCCCAGTCACTTGTTTCGACCTCCACCTGTCGGTTGAATTCTCTGGGCAGCACTGAGACTATATTCACCATGATGTCCAAAGTATCATCAGACTCAGAACCATCTTCGTCCTCAATTTCACCTTGGTTAGGCCAAACTAGCCTGTTGGTTACTGGCTCTCTTTCCAGAGGTTTCCTTTGCTTCCTTAGAGGAACATTTGAATTGGTTTCTGCCTTTGGTTCATTGGCAGCCTCCCTCTCAGCTTTTCGTCTCCTTTGGTATCTCCTCCATTGAGATCGAGACATGGGATTTTTCCCTTTGTAGTTGCTTGACACTTGTGCAACTTTAGGTGCAGCAACTTGAGGCTCTTTCTTTTGTGTTAAAGATGAACCCCTTGGCACGTCGAAAGAGTGCCATCTCTCCTCGCTTGGCCTCTTTCGACCAGATGTCTTGTACCAGGTATCTACTGGCACATTAGTTGGAGGCCTGAAAGTCAATGGCCTCTTTTCTTGGTTCGAACCTCTTTGGGAGGTTCTTCTGGGGTCATGTCGAAGATCAACATTTTCCCTTCTCTTATTTGCTGCTCTTACGCCTTGAATATGCTCAACAACTTTTTTGTCAAAGATCGAACTGCATCTTGGACACAGCATCACCTCTGACTTCTTTTTCTGGCATCTTTGCAGGAAATCTGCCAGATTTTCATTTTCCCGAGGGAAAGCAGTCTTGTTAGCTTGTTCTTGCCTCATGGCCTCCTCTGATGCTTTTGGGTCAGAGAGTTCGACCATGTTGACATTCATTGTATCTTTGTTGGCAAGAGTCAACTGCTTCATTTGAATCTCCAAATTCTCCGTCTGGCCTTGAACTGTGGCCAAGTGAGAACTGGGTTTTGGTCCAGTTTTTTGGGCTTCAACAGTCTCAAGCTTTGGGCTTTCGACCGCTTTCTGAACCGCTTCAATTGTCTTTCTGGATAAATTCCCAGAAAAACTGCCAAAGATTGGCATGTTGATATGGTCCTTTGAGACTTCGACCATTGTGATTCCTGGCCTCTTCGACTGGCTCCTGGATGCCTCGATCACGTTCACCTCAGAAGGCTCAGCATAATGGGCTTCAGCCTGCAACGGATTTGAGTCGACAGCCATGGGGGTTTTGTCAGCAAACTTTAACCTCCCTTCTTCGATAGCGTCTTGCACAAGATTCCTGAAAAGAAAACATTGAGAAGTTTTATGGCCCAAAAAATTATGATATTTACAAAAGCCTCTCTTCTTTCTTTGATCAAGAGGAGGAACTTTTACCCCTGGGGGTACTATCATTTGGCCATCTTTCACAAGCAAGTCAAAGATCTCATCACATTTTGTAATGTCAAAACTATAAGTCTTTTTGGGGAACCTATCGTTGGTCCTTTCTGGACCAATGGGATTTTTTCCACTTGAGGGGACTAACAGTTTGCAAGAGTATGATGGCCCTTGTTTTAGTTCCGCTAAATCGACTTCTCCTTCTTCGACAGTTATAGTATCGTCGAAGGATTCTGGATCTTCGTCATCCATCTCAACATACGCTATCTTCTCTCTCTTATGAGTTTTCGTTGCCTTTGCCTTTTCAGCTTTGAGGCGTTCTACCTGTCGAACTCTATCGGCCAGTTGGGCCATGTCTCTCAGGTATTGAGTGTCTAACTTCTTCCTAATGGAATAATCTAAACTGCTTGCGGCTATTTCGACTAACTCATGTTCCGGCACTTGTGTAAAACATCTTGCTTTGAGCAACCTAAACCTATTTAGATATTCGTCTATAGGTTCAGTGAAACGTCTCTTTACACTGGCCAATTCTTTCAGGCTTATCTTGGTTTGCCCCATGTAGAATTGCTCGTGGAACAATCTTTCCAACTGGGTCCAATGATGGATCGAATTGGGGGGGAGAGTTGTAAACCAAGTAAAAGCGTTCTTTGTTAAAGAACTTGGGAAGTACTTAATCCTCAGGTTTTCGTTGTTCGAAATATCTCCTGCTTCGATCAAGTATCTCGCCACATGCTCGACAGTAGATTCTGTCGTGTCCCCAGAGAACTTAGTGAATTTGGGGACTTTACATCTAGGAGGTAAGTCTGTTTGTAACACGTATTCTGACAACGGGGATGTGAAGTTGGGCCTTCGAAATCCCATGTTCATCCCATTTTGAGTCATGATCCTTTCGATCATGGTTGCCAGATTATTTTCCAAACCCATGTTTTGGTATTGGATATGCTGAACTACTTCGTCAGCATTTTGGTTTCTGTTAACTAACCTTACCCCTGGGGTTATTGCCCTAGGTTCCTCGACAGGTTGCTCCAATCGTGCCCTAAGGTTTTCTTCGACAGGCTGTTGGACCTGGTTGATAGTGGTCTCTTCCTCTAAGAACACACCCTGGTTTCCCCTTATTTGCGCCCTTTGGGGCTGTCGAATAGGTTGGGGTACTCCAAAGAAATCAGCCAAACGCGTCATTTGCGCTGTCATCTGCTGATTCGATTGAGTAGTGTTTTGTATTAGAGGGTTCAGCACTGTACTTAAAGTTTGTGCCAACATTTGAACCATATCATGGTTGCTTTAGTCCATTTGTTGCCTCAAGACTGCTGTCGAGGCATTTGTAAGGCCATGTGCTACTTGGGACGTTCCTCCTAAGAGTTGGGTCCTATTTCTATTCGCCATACCTACTCCAGAACCTTGGAGTGGCGAAGAGGCACTCACTAAAGGGTCTGAAAAAGTGGATGCAGCATTCGTCAGGCTAGCCAAGTCAGAAGTTGGCATGCCATAGAGTGGTTCTCGATTATGACCGCCTGTCATAAATCCTGGGGGAACAAAAGGCCTTGTGCCTAAATTTCCCCTTGGTGGGGGAGTTCCCAAAGGCACTCTGGGGCCTGTGAACGGAGGTAATGGCCCCGTTGCTGTGACCGTTACTGCTGGTGTTGAACCAGCGGTTATCGCTTCACTTACGGTCGGGATAACCGTTGCTCCCACATTCGTTTGTGGGATTTCGTTATTGTTTGGCGAATTCGCCATCTCTTCCCTTCTTCTGGCAGTATTGGTATCGTTAGTGTATATTCTACCACTTCTCAATAACATGCAACACTCCTCAAAAAGATGAGATTATTTTCAAAAATCAACACACAGTCCCACCGGGTGTGCCAATTTGTTTACCGTGGTTATTGGTAAACAACCGCTGATCCTCCAAATGGTTACTTATTTGGTTACTCGCAGGATCGATTAGATTGATCCTAAGACATAGGTTGATTTTGAGGTTTTGATTAAATTGGATAATGCTTAAATGACAATAAAATAAAGAGGCTTTAAGTAAATTGCATGAAGAAATAGGCTTGGTAAAATAAATGAAGGCTTGAAGTAAAGGACTTCAACAGGGAAAGTAAAGAAGAACGCAAGTAAAGTTTCTGGAAAAGTAAATGACTTTGATTAATAAAAGTGGTGTTTCACACATACATTCTCAACAATTCTTTCTCACACGCTGGGTACTCGAATCTATATGAGTGACTTTGTATATAATTGTGAACACACGCGAGAAACTGCGTGAACTACTACTATTTATACTAAAACATCCCAAGTAACCGTCGGGCAGTTACACTGCTTCGAGATGATTCCACTTGGCACGTTCTCAACGTTCGACGCTCCAGATCTTTGCACGTTGCACTTGGTAACCGTTGGGAACCGTTTTCCCTCTAAACGCTTGAATTTCAAACCGTTCCACTCTGAACCATCGAACATCTTCGTCGAGAAGCATCTTCGACGAGAAACACCTTCGACGTCGAAGGCAACCAACTTCTCCCTTGGAAGAAATCTTCTGAGTACATTGTCATCTTTCGATGGTCATTTCGACAGACCCAGCTGATCGAAAACATCCTTCAGCTTTAATGGCTGATATTAATGAAACAAGGGTGTCGAATTTAAAAGCCAACACACGTGGCAACATGTTTTATTAATAAAATAAAGGAATATGATGGTTGTCTGAGTTTTTTTTTTTTTAAAAATGTTGCGACGCGGGAATCACGTCGCTGGTAAAAATATAATATAAAATATTTTAATTGGTCTAACGTTCAGATAGAGGAACTTTTGAAATTTTGAAAAAGTCAGTTGTGACGTGGTATTCACGTCGCAATATTTAAGAGGGAAAAACAAATTAACTCAGACTGACATGATTAGCTTTTGCAGGTATGTGAAGAAAGAATATGACTGTTGGCATTGTTGCGACGTGAAAGTCACGTGGCAAAATTGCGACGTGATTTTCACGTCAATGAATGATTTATATATTTAATTAAATCACGTTACACCAAGACAATAGCTCATTTTCATCAAACACTCTTCTTCTTCTTCATTCTTCAAAAATCCCAATCTCCATTAACCCTCTTCTTCTTCAAAAATCCAACTTAATCTCTATTATAAAACCTCTTCTTTTTCATAAAATCCAACTTAAATCTCCATTAATCCTTGTTTTTCCAGGTAAATTTAATTTAATTTTTTCTATATTTTGTTTACAAGTTTTTATTTATTGTACTATGAGATTGTATTTTATTTTAATTTTTCTTTGAATAGAAGAAGATTGATATAGTAGAAGTAGATTGCAAAAAGGTTGGACAAGAAGATGAAGGAGTTAGAAGAGAAGAGGTATTTCTTGAAAATTTTTTTTTACATTTGGTATATTTTCTGAATTTAGTTAGATTTTAGGTTGAATTTGGTTAAATTATAATATTGTAATTTTCATTAAATATAATTTTAAAAAATGAGAATGTACATTATATATGTACTTCTTGTTAAAAAATGAAAATATATATAAATAAATATTTATTAATAAACAAAAATATATATTATGATAAGTTATATATCTTGATTTATTTAATTTATTTATTATAAAAAACAAAACAAAAAATAGAATAATATATAAATTTTATAAAAACAGTTTTAATGTTAATATATATTTTGTTTAAAACAAATATAATATAATATTTTATGTATTGATTAAAAATATATATAAAAAAATAGTTTTTTGTATTGAATAAAAAATTATTTAAAAAAACTGTTTTAATATGTATATATTTAGTAAAAACTGTTTAATGTTATTATTATAAAATCTGTTTTATAATTAAAAAAATATATAATATTATATTTTATGTAGAATGTTAATAAAATTGGATTTATAATTTAAAAATATATATAAAAATTGTATTATAAGTTAATAAAAAATATTTATATATCATATATATAGAATGTTAACAAAAACTGTTTTATAATTAAAAAAAGTATATAAAATTATTATATGTTAATAAAAAATGGTTTTATAATTAAAAAATATTATATAAAAACTATATTATATGTCAATAAAACATTAATATAGTATATTAAAAAACATTATATGTCAATAAAACATTATATATAATATGTTATAAAACATTATATATAAAAAACTGGTTTATGTATTTAATTATTATATATTATATGTATGTTAATAAAAACGGTTTTATAATTAAAAATTGTTTTATAAAAACTATATTATATGTCAATAAAAAATATTTTATTAATTATTATATATCTAACTAATTTATTTGAGGTATAATTAATTTATTATATAAAGACGAATGGTTTAAGCAATTTCAGGTATAATTAATTTATTTCTTAAATTATTTTTATTTAAATGACCTTTTCATTATTGTTATAATTTATCTAACTATTTATTTTAATGTCATACAACATTGCAGGCGAAACGTGTTTGGGATCCGCTGAACCATAACAAAGTTAAAAAAAAAATTATTTTCGCAGGAGTTTAAGATGACTTTCTGTACGACGTGTTAGAGAGAATTGACAACTTTTGGGCATTCGTCCCAAATGGATAGGCAAAGAAGTTTTTGAACAACTTCTTAAGTATTGGAAATCAGATGAATTTAAGGCTAAATCTGAAATTGCAAAGAAGATGAGGGCATCGAAAAAAGGGTTGCCTTAATGCTGTTGTAAGTATTAGTACTGCTGAGCATGCTCGACGCATGGTAATTATTACCATTTTTTAAAGTCATATTTGGATTTATAACATATATTATTAATTTAAGTTAATTTTTTTATTTAGGCTAAGCGTTTGGGAGACAACCATTGATGACTGAGCTGGTTACCGAAACTCAGACAAAGAAATCGGGGGAATTTATTGACGAGCGTACAAAAAGAGCCCTGGTAAGTAAATTTATGTTTATATTATTTTTATTTTTTAAGGAATTTTGTGACATGATTTTCACGTGGCAAGTGAGATGTTGTGGCGTGAAAATTGAGTGGCAACTGATAAGTTGTGGCGTTACAATCACATGATTATATGTTTTTTATTATTATTTTTATTTAATTTAATTTCATTAACTTTACTTACATATTTAATTTGATTTTTTTATTGTATGTGTAGGACGATTATCAGGCCTTGCTTGTAGAATTTTTGACCCATAATCCTTAGTATACTCCTCCTCCGGGAAAATCGGTTCATCCAGATGTGGATTTCTATATTTGGAGTCAAGTTGTTGGAGGAAAGGGCCTAACAGGTGCTTTTTTGGTGGTGGAAATTTGACGGGCACTTTGAGGAGTGGGGATAGAACTCTGTATCAGAGAGCTGCGAACGGTGAAGGAGGGTCACGTCAAACAAATTTGACATCAGATCAGTTAGAAATGGTAAGACAATTGGCTAGACGCGAGTCCGAAGAACGTGAGGCCGCATTGAAGGCCCAAATGGAGGCGGCATTGAAGGCCCAAATGGAGACAATGAGGGGTGAACATAATAGAGAAATGGAGGCAATGGCGAAGATGCAGGCTGATATGGAGGAGTAAATGCGACAATTTATGCAAGCATTTGGTGGAAATCCCAACAATGGTGGCCAAAATAATAACCAACAAAATAATGATGACTTTCTTCGCGACTTTTCCGACGTCTCGAATGATCCTTCTGCTTAGTTTTATTTTTATTTTCTATTTAGTTTTTTATTTGTGTACTAATATAAATTTATAATCATATTTTATATTTAAAAATATTAAATTTAAATTTTAGTTTATTAATTTTATTATATTAAGTATATTAATTTATATATTTTGATATATTTAATTTTATTTTTGATAATTTGATTTATAATATTGAATTTAATAAATAAATTATAATATTTAATTTATAAATTTAATGAAACAGAAAATAATATTAATTATTATATCAGAATTATTATATTTAAAACAGAAAATAAATTATTATTTTTTAAATAAGTTGCAACGTGTTTTCCACGTCACAAATTAGTGACATGAAAAACACGCCGCAATACACAACGTAAAAGTGAATATAAAACCTGCTCTGACCTCTGCTCTGCTCTGATTGTCTTTGATTCCATAAAATTTGTTGCGGCGTGAATTTCACGTGGCAACGTTGTGACATGTTTCTCACGTCGCAACAACATTGCCATGCGCTCTCCAGCGACGTATTTCTTCAGGTGGCAAAAATAAAATTGTGATATAATTTTAGTGTTAGCGACGTGGGAGTCACATGGCAACACACAACTTATTTTGTAGTGTCTGACGATGCCATCCATCAAGAGTATTCCAATTTCCAAGCAATGAGATCCTTTGCCACTTAGCATTGGAATGATATCATTAAGTTGACAGTAAAAAAAAAAAAGATAAAAAGTTTTTTTTTTAACTTTTTTTTATGTTTGGCTGTTTCTTGATTGGCTCTCTAATTTTATTTCTCTTTTATCCATTAGTCTCTAACAGCTTGCTGGATCGATGCAAATTTGCAAGTGGGGAAGTTAATGACATTGATTTTATGAATAGACTTTTATTACTTAATTTTTAATTGCCATTGATTAAGCCAATTTGATTTAGTGAGGTGGTGGTTCCTAGGTTGATGATTTCTGATTTGAAAGTTCTATAGTAAGTTGCTCTCATATAACTGAATTTAAGTTCTATAGTAAGTTGCTCTCATATAACTGAATTTTTCATAAAGTAGTAAATACTGGATAGAGAAGAACGTTGTTCAATAATTTGTTGAAATCTATAAAGAAGTGTATATTAGAATGTTTGGAGTACATGTTAATAAAATTCATTCTCTATATTATATATATTTACAGCCAAATTGAAAAATATTTTCTCAAAAAAAAGTTGAAAAATATTTATGATAGATTAGTGTTATACCTTAATTTTTACTTATAAGATCTTTCATAATCTCATTTTATCAATATATTAAGATCATATATTAGAGTTGGTTTTCCCTTTCTACTTCATCCTATCTTTAAGTTTACTCTTGAGGGATCACCAAATACCTTGAATTGTGTATCTTGTACATGTGTTTTTAGATGGATTAACTAACATCAAGATATGTATATATGTTTCTTTGAATATTCATATTATAGGCGATGACACAATTGCATTCATCTCACCATCTAACTTAGGATTTGAGGGATGGTCCTCAATCAAATGGTTCTTCAATGGATTGCAAAAGCTTCCTTTTAGCAATTGATCACACATCCACTTGCTATGCCAAAAAGAAATGTTGTTGCCTTTAAAAAACCTACATAAAATATTGTTAGGAAAAACTATGATCCACACCATCTGTCCAACCCAATTTTAAAAGATCCTGCCACCAAATTGAATCTTTAGGATTTCCTCCCGTTCCTCCGCTACCAAACATCCTTAAGACCGGATTCGAGTATCTATGTCTCAACAAACTGGTCCATAATGCTTCCCTCTCCCTAATGTTCTTCCATCTCCATATACAAAACAAAGCCTTCTTAAAAAGATCGAGATTCTTAATTCCAAGGCCCCCTTATCTTTTGGTTTGCAAACGAAATCCCAACTCGCCCAATGCACCGCTCGCTTGTTCATGTCTCCACCCCAAAGACAATTTGTTTGGATCCTTTTTATGTCTTGAATCACCTTAACTGACACATTGTAAAAGGAAAGCGTATATATAAGAATATCATTCAACACCACATTAATCAGAACCACCCTCCCGCCCAAGGACAAATGGCTATTCCTCCAGTTAGAAAGCTTGCTACTAATGTTACTAATAACCTCCTTCCACATGCTAACTCAAATTAATACCGTAAATATTGCTTTTAAATTTTTTTATCTTTAAGCCCGCCATCAACTCGAAACCTCTTAACAATGCTTTCATACCCCACAAGTTCTCCAAGATCCCATCACCTAAAATAATCGTGTTGTCAACAAATTAGAGACTGTCTAGAAAAACTTCCTCGTTAACATAGAAACCTTTGAATTCCCTTAACTCTACCTCTTTATTCATCAACCCCGTCAAACCCTTCATAACCATGACAAACAAAAAAGGTGATAATGGATCCCCTTGGCGCAAACCTCTTTCTACCGAGAAGTCCTTGGTCGTATTCCTATTCACCAGAACATACATAGATCTATTAAAAACACGAGCCTTCACTCATCCCTTCCATTTTGTATCGAATCCCATCTTTTTCAGGCAAAAACATAAAAACTTTCAACTAACAGTATCGTATGCCTTCTCATAATCCACCTTCAACGCCAAACAACTTATTTTTTCCTTTTTTGCCAAGTCTAAGACCTCATTAACAACCAAAACACCATCCATGATATTTCTGCCCAGTACGAAAGCAGTTTGATTATTTGATATCAACTTACCAATCACTCTTTTTAATCTCAGCATAAGAAGTTTTTCCAAGATTTTATACATGCAACCAACAATAAAAATGGTGAAATATTCAGAAGGAGATTGAGGATTTTAAACCTTCAGGATCAGAGTGAGGAATGAAGCCGAACAAGCCTTTTATCAGGATCGACTTTGAATGAAAGTCATTCACAAAAATAACCACATATTCTTTCATGATATCCCAACACTACTTAAAGAACTCCAAAGTGAAACCATCCGAGTCAGCGCTCTTGTTTCCATCATAACTCCACACTTCTTCCTTGACCTCATTCTCCAAGAAAGGTTCCTCTAATAAATCTATATCTTCATCATTTGAGATATTCAAAGAGACGACTTCTAGTTCAGTTCTATACTTGTTGTTTTCTTTAAAGTGTATTTCAAAATGATTCAACACATCGATCTTGGCATCTTTCACCTCCTCAATTCTTCAAAAAGGAGTCTCCACCATATTGATATGGTTCCTTCTATATCTTTCCTATAAAGAGTTATGAAAATCTCTAGAATTTTGATCACCTTCATTAAGCCACATCTACCTCATTTTTTTCCTCAAAAAACTCTCTTTGATCTACAGATTTTTCCATATTTCACCATTCATATTTCCTTTTTCTTCTACTAAATCTGCTATAAGACCTCCATGGTTTAGGATTAGCAATATGTCCAAGGTATTCAACTCATTAACCCCGTTCTCCACCTTCAAATTGACCCACCCAAACACTATTTTATTCCACCATTTTAGATTAGCTTTCAAAGCATTGAGATTTTCTTTGAGGATGTAATCACCTCTACCAACAAACACGAGCTTTTTCAATTCATCTTTAATGAAACCACTAAAATATTTGTGTAGAAACCAACAATTATCGAATCAATATGATTTAGGGCCCCGGTCGTTGTCGCACGTTTTGGCCCAAATAAGGCAATGTGTTGTACCATAATTTTTGACCTAATATCCCATATCTCTTTGCATCATTGCATAACATTAAAGTATCATACCATTCATATGTGCATCACTAACCTCATAAAAGTACAAGGATTTGGTCTTGTTTGTTTGTTTCTTGTACCAGATAAGTGTGTTGGGTCAAGAGGATCTGTGATACGGTGACAGAACGGACTGTTTAATACTGGTTTTACGTCTGTGTTCGCAAATGTTGTGGTAAGCAAGAGTTGCTACCGACATTTCTTTTATTCAAATTAAGGAAAGGGTGAAAAGAACAGAAAAATACTTTTTTCGAGATTATTCTGAGTAAGGGGATAGATTATGGAAAGGGAAGGTGTTAGCACCCTTTCCATCCGTAGTTATCTACGGGCTCTTAGAGGTTTGCTCATTTTTAAAAATTGCTTTCGTGTTTGTGTGTTTTGAAAAATTTGTTTGCTTTATGCTAACTCTTGTATCAGTCCTCAAGAGTGTTGATAAAACATTTTTTTTTTAAAATGGTTTTGAAAGCGTAGTGTGAAAAATGGTTTTTTGACCAAGTTCCTAACAGCTATCTACCTACTCGAAAAAGGTGTTATTTTCCTCCTTTCCTTTAGATAGTGCTATCATACTATTAGTGAGTAGGTAACCCTATCGTTGGATATTAAGGGACTATCGAAGGGACCTTTACGGTCACTGAGACAACTGGGCAAGAACTTTTAGTAATTTTCTTAAAGTTCTAAGATCACTTTTTAATCGCAGCGACATTGAAAGGGTCATCGAGGGACTTGTGATCTCTTGAACTAAAGGACGGCCACTAAAGATTCCCACGTTTCGAGAATTGTAATCGTTTTTGAAGGCAACCGAAGTGGGAGATACCCTAAAGGTGCAAGTGTGAGAATGATTGATTTAAGTTCATTTATCTTTGTAAATTAGGGTTTGCTAACGTTTTAATTTCAAGCTTTCCATACAATCCTAATTACTAGTTGTTTAAATTTTGCGGGAAATGTAAAGTGCGGAAAGTAAAAGTCTAGACTATTACATGGCTTTGGGAATGAGGTATTTACAATGTACAAAATTGGGAGTACAAAAATTAAAAGCAGAAAATAAAACCTAGTTACAGTCTATTACATCCAGAAGGCAGTTACAGTAAAAAAAAGCGAGAAAATAATAACGCGCAAAAGGTCAGAAAATACTTCTAAGAACCTAAGGCAATAAGAAAAAAAATTTGTTTATTTTTTATTTAAGAGAGAAATTAAATTAGTTTTCCTAAAGTCTATTTAGAAAATAAACTAAACTTTTTGTGGGTTTTTTATATTTATGAAAAGAAATATTAAAATTAAAATAAGTCTATAATTCTAGTTTATTTAAAATTAAGAAAATAATTAAAATTCAATTAATTAATTAATTGAGAAATTAACTATTTAATCAAAATATCTAAACCTATTTTTTGTGAGTTTTTATTATTATTGTATTTGGTTAAAAAGAAGACAAAATAATTAAAACAATACAAAGGTTAAATGGGCCTAAGGTATTTAAAGCAAAATGGTGTGTGGGTGGGTGGGTGGGGGGTGGGGGGGGGGGGGGGGGTGGGGGGGTTGGAATCTGAATTTCGCTGGGCCCAAATGAAATGGAGCCCAAACTGATTTCTGGATCCAATGAAGATAACTCTTGAGGGTACATGGTGGATATGAGCGCTTGTCACCGTTGGATTTAGATCAGGAAAGATCTGATGGGTGTGACTTGGAGGCATACGGTGACCTTGCATAGCCCATGTGTACTGAATTAGTGATTGACAAACGTTATAAAAAATGCTCGACCTGGGACTCAAACCCAGGTCCTCTCCTTCACAAATGCGCTTCATTACCAACCGTGCTTCCCATTCAATCATGCATATAACAACAATAATATATTATATACAAAAAATGTTAATATCTGGAAAATTTAAAAAAAAAAACGCGCGTAATTCAAACTGGCCAATCAGGGGCTACCACACTTCGTCCTCTACCTCCCACTGTCGTATTAGACAACAAGACCTATAGTGATAGTTTTATGCTTGTCACTATAGCCTTTGCATCCTAAAACAAACAAAATACGCAATATAAATTGTATATGAGGCCATGGATCGACTGGCCTCACTCTCCTGAGCATAATGGTGCCCCTGTTTAAGCCTAATTTTGACTTGTGATACGGTGGGAGAACTGACTTGAGTTTTGCGTTTGTTTTCGCACTTGTTCGGTTTAGCAAGAGTTGCCACCGACTTTTTATTTTATCCTAAACGAAAGGTTAAAAAAGCATAGGAAAAACCTTTTGAGATGTTTCGTGGGTTCGGGGGGTAGATTATGAAAAGGGAAGGTGTTAGCACCCTTTTCATCCATGGTTATCCATGGGCTCTTAGTTACTTGGTTTTAGATCACTTGCCTTGATTTTCGATTGCTTGAAATTGTGGTGTGTGTGTGTGTGTTTGAAAATGTTTTTGAAATAGACGCCGTTGTTTCGGCAACCGTTGTAATGACTCGTGTTTGAGTATATACAACGTTGTGTATCTTTTCGAAAAGATGTTTCAAAATGTTTTTTGGAAGTTTGTTTGAAAGTGTGTATGAAGTGTGGTTTTTGAAAAGGAGGCAAGTGTTTTTGCAAGTTGATCTCAAGTAACTAAAGTTTTGTCTACCCCTATTGTACTCAAAGGTTTTCTCTATGTTTTCAACCCTTTTTAACAATTTTGTTCCACCATTGAATTTGGTGGACAATCTTGCGTTTAGGATGTGATCGGGACAGGCGCGAGTCATCGTATGAACCACGAATGCAATGGTGCCAAGTGTCTTTGGCAATTTGCTTGAAGGGACTATGATCATTCCGTTTTAGGCAACTTTCGGAAGCGTCATCGAGGGACTTACGATCATTTTGAATTGTTTCGCCAAAGAAACTCGGCGTGCAAGCATGGCCCATTTTGGAAGGCAACATGTGGGATTACCCTAGGGGGTGCAAGTATGATTGTGTATTGATTTCATGTATTTGTCTTGTATTAGGTTATCTAGCGTCAGATTTTATTTACATACAACCCTAGGTCTAACCATGGTATAATTCAAAAGCGATAAATTGCGGGAATTTAAAGTCCTAAACTATTACAAATGAGTATCCAGGGATGGGGGTACAAATGTACAAATAGGGATGAGACTTAAATAATTACAACCAAATCGAATTGTGATCAAATGTAATATATAATGTAATGTACAAAAATAAGCAAGTGTATAATATATCAATGCGAGTGTATTGTGTATGTGTAAGTGTACGTGTATGAGAATTATTTACAAGTTGAGAAGTATGAACTTAAATGCATTATTAAGTATGTTTGATTTAATTTTTGTATTCTTGTATTTTGTTTAATATGTACAAATGAGATATTAAAAAAAAAAGAAAAAAATGTTTTAAGTTCCGTGTTCTATGTATTACAAATTAATGTATTTCACGAATATTTTTTATGTACAAACAAAATATTTTTAAGAAAAGAAAAGTATTTAACTTAAAAATTATTTTTATGTATTAATATTTTATATACAAAATTTACATTTAAATAAAAAGTTTCAATAAAGGAAAAATAAGAAAGAAAAAGTTTTACTCTTAATAATATTTAATATTTATGTATTTTAGTATAATAATAATAATAAAAAGGTATTAGTAATATTTTCTTTATATGAAAAATTAGTTAAGTTATATGAAAGAAAAATAAAAGTTTTAATTAAAAAAACAAAAAAGGGGTAAATGGGCTCAGGCGGTTTATCTTGGCCCAAGCAAGGTGGGAAGGGTATTCAATCCAGGGGGGGTGTACGCCTAATTTTAATTGGGCTTCAGGATGGAAAGGGCAAGGCCCATTTGTTTGTAAACGTTTTAGGGTTGAATGATTATTGTTTCATTAGGGAAAGCTTAGGGTTTGAGAGAAACAGAGGCGCTGTCGTTCATCGTTTCTTCGTTCGTCTTCGTCTTTCGTTCGCCTCCTCACGCCGAAAGCTGAACCAACTTCTTCTCCCAAGCCACCAACGCCATCATCCACCTCTTCCTCCGTCCACGGATCGCTCGAGCGATGGTTCATGCGAGGTAAAATTTTCGTCTCAATCTCGTTAGGGTTTTCATTCTTCTTTCTTGCATGTTCTGATTTACTGGTTCTGATTAAGTGTTATTGTTATTGTTGAGGTGGTGGAAGGAAAGAGAAAAAGATGCTACCTTTTGGGAGACGGAGGAGGAAGGAATTCGGAGGCGCTCGGAGGCTTGACGGCGGGGAAACGCGTGATGTGAGCTCGCTTTTTGGTAACCCGGATATTTTGTATTGCTTCCTTAGGTTTTGTGATGATAATGAACTGAAAACCTAGTATATCTCTCTTCCTCTTCTTTTCTAGTTGCCTCGCCCTTTTATGCTTCTTTATCCTCTTCGCTTTCACTTTCTTCAGTTGCCTCTGAGTTTCCTTGAGATATTGACTTGAATCTTTCTCTTCCTCGTTTCTGTATGCTTGATGATGATTGATATGTTGGCTACGAAATGCTTGATATGTTTGATATTTGTTACACCCAATGATGAAGATTTTCTGAGGGTTTGTTGGGTTTGGAAACTAGTTTAGGATTTTGCTGGTTAATGGCTTATGCTGGTTTATGCAGGACTTGGAAGGTTAAAGGTTTTTTTTTGGTTTGGTACAAGTTTAGGCTTGTGATATTTTTTGTTTATGTCATTTCTGGTTTTTGAAAGGGGTTTGATACAGGTAAAATTTGAAAGCTCAGGCAGGTTTGGGTGCTTATCTGGTTTACTGGTTTTGGAGCTTTAGCAGGTTATGGCTGTTAGCTTTGAATGCAGGTTCTTGAGGCCTTGAAAGGTTTACAGGTTTTCGGTTTATCAGTTGGTTAAGCTTGGCCTTTGGTGAATTACTGGTTTTTGCTTGACAGATTTGTTGCTTTGGCTGGTTGATGGCTTGATGCAGGTTCAAGGCTTGACAGGTTATGGCTTTGTTCTTAAAGGCTAGACAGTTTGTGGTTATGTGAACTCGTTTTTAGGCTTGTGCTCTTTGTCCTTTGGCGCGAGGCTTTTGAATGCTTTTGATTTGATATATTTTCTTGGTCAAAATGGTGGGCAGGTTTGCAAGGCTTGAGAATTTCACTCTTTGTGATCACCTCTGCTGCATATATTCTGTCTCCTTTTGAGTAGCTCTGATACATGCCTTTTTTAGCCTTTAGCTTGCTGTAACATAATCTGCTTTCCTCTCTCTTTCTCTCTCTTGACAAATTTTAAACATTTAATATTGTTTACATTTGTCTTTTCTGAAAAAACAAATGGCTGAAAATGATGAGATGGAACTTGCTTGCATATGTAGTTTTGCCTCTGCATATTTTATGTACTGCTTCCATATTTTCCTGCATCTTTGTGACAGTTTTTGATGCTTTGGCATCTTGAGGTATCTTTTGGGCAGCTGTGCACCTTTTGGCAGCTTTTTGACTTAGTTGCTTTGACATTGGAACTCAGTTTGCCTATGGATTTATACTTGCATATGCTGTTTGGTTTTGAACTATACAGGTTTTGAATTATGCAGCATGCTTAAGAATTTTGAATTTGTGCAAAAATCATAACTTTGTGCATTCATGTTTCATTGCAAGCATTTCATCCTTCTTTGTGAACCGGGAGAAATCTCGTGATTTGCAAAGAGGGTAAAACTGATTCCGGCCATTTGTTTTTAATGATGAACCTTTTCGACTGTTTATCTTTAACTATTTTTCTCTGCTTTGACTTTTTCTTCTTTTCTTATTCTTTGCAGGTAAAATCAAATGAGCATCAAGGGAGCATTGGATAGAAGATGAAGATTTAGAATTTAGGATATTGTTTTATTTCAATTTAAATTACTGTAACATTATTATTGTAAACATTTTTGTAAACAACAACAATTATACCAATAATTTAAAGATAAATAAAAGTCCTTCTATTGACCAATCAATTCTTTTTATTTCCTCTCAATTGTTGTAATCATCATTAGAATACTTTGTAAAATACTGTATTCAAATAAAAATTGTAACGAATAATTAAAGGTAAATAAAAAAGTCCAACTTGATCAATTAATTCTTCTTTCGATTCAAAGTTCATTTAATTATTTGGATTTCTTAAAATTAAAATAACTGGAAGTATCCAATTATTCTGACTTTAGAAAAATAATTAACAAACATTGTGGCCTTATCATTGAATCAGTAATAAACCTGGCGCTTCAAGTATCCGATGCACAGTTAATCAAACCAATATCCAGATATTTATCCTTTTACTGATCAAATCAATCACTGTAGATTCTCAATTTAAGCGCCTCAACTTTTATCTCATCTCAAATCAAATGCTTTAGCCTTTACTGATTAAATAACAATCTGCAATTTTCTTGATTCAAACGCCTCAATCCAAATTTCAGAGTAAACTGAAAAGAAACTGTAAAGATAATCCTTTCTGAGAAATACGCGCACAAAACCCTAGTTCTTGATTAAAAGCCAAAGAAACGTCCGCCTGATCAAAACTTGAGCTAAAATCAACCAAACCCTAAGCCAAATGTTTGAACTGTTCCAGAGCCATGAAAATCAATGAAAACCCTAATTTTGTCTGACTGACGAGAAAAGTCTGTTTGACCGATTCTTGAGCCAGTCTGAAAAATCAGGAAAAGCCTGAAGCTGTGATTTCTTGTGGAAAAATACGAGGGCAAATTTTGGGGTACAACAGTTGCCCTGTTCAATCTTCTTGAACCTGAAGAGTTAGGTTGGCAAGTTTGCCTTTCGCGACTCGAGGGTAAAAGGAGATTGGACACTAGAGTGCCCAGAAAATTTACACTCGGTGATGTGATGGTAGAGGGAATGGGCTTACAGATGCCTTTTGGAGATGGGCTTAACGATGCCATCTGGGGATGTGATAGAATCTTGTCGGGGGATGGGCTTAGAGATGCCATCTGGAAATGGGCTTAAAGATGCCATTTGGAAGGTTTGTTGAACTGCAGTGTGACGGGTCCAAAGAACGAGGATCAAAAGGGGTATCCGTGTCTGGAATGTATTTGAACTGTATCTAAAGATTGAGTTTGTATGAGCAGAAGAATGGCCTTTGTGTCTGGGGCGTATCTGAGCTGTAACTGTGTTTGAAGTGTAGAATGAATATCAGAATGACTGCCGTGTCTGGAGTGTATATATATTGTATCTGGGTAACAGAGAAACATCTGTATGGAGCAACTGTGTGCTGGGGATAAATTTTGAATGAGTGACAGAATGGCAACCATGTTTGGAGCGTATCTGGACTGTATCTGAAGTTGAAAGTTGTATGAGTAGCAGAATGACTTCCGTGTTTGCAGTGTATCTGAAACTATAACTAGGATCTAGATAAATGACAAAATGACTTCCGTGGAGAACGCACTGGGGAGAATCAAGCTGCCGTTGTAAGGGTCAGAATGGTATCCGTGTTTGGAATGCATTGAACCTTGAGGTGGATAAATGAATCTGAATGAGAGATAGGATGGCTGCCGAGTCTGGAGCGTATCTAGTCCGTATCTGATTGTTGTAGTCCGAATGAGTAGTAGAATAACCGTCGTGTCTGAGGTGTATCCATACTGTATCTGACTTGAGATTCTGAATGAGTAATAGAATGACTGCCGTGTCTGGAGCGCATCCATACTGTATCTGAATAATTGTTAATGATAGCCTTCTAATTTTATCCTGAAAAGGGTGAAACGTTAGCTAAAACACAAAGTTATGTTGCATGATATGTATGATGCAAAATATGTTATATCAATGTTTATGATATGAATGTAGATGAATGCGTATGTAAGCTGACGAGCTGTCTTGCTGAGGACAGATGAATCCTGGAGATAAAGAATCCTGACTGCTGCCAGGGAAAGTGGATCCTTGACTGCTGCAAGGGAAGACAAAAATCTTGATTGCTGAGGATGAGACATCCTTGTTGACTACTGCTGGAGAAACAGGAGCTTGGGTTGTATACCAATCTTCTGGGGATTCTTGTCTTGAGGAGATCTTCACTGGAGAACATCTGATTGTCCTGCGAGGCATTGAGAATGAACCTTCATTCTGCTTGGGGAATACAAGATCTTCAATCGTTGAGGGATCTTAGGGCCACTGCTGGAGAAATGGCATTCCTTGGTGACTCGCGGGGATGAGAATTCCTGGGGATCTCTACTGGGGAAGTTTAGAATCTGATAGACTCGTGCTGGAGAGGTATGATTGAGAATGTTCAGTTTGGTTCCAGATATCTCTGTGGGGAGAAGTTTCACTAGCCTGGTTCAGCTGGGGATTGATGGCAGGGAATCTTAGCTCCGCTAGGGATTGGATTTTCAGATTCTTAAGGCTCCATTGGGGGTTCTGAAACTTAACTCTGAGGGGAATCGAGTTCTGGAAGGCCCTCTGGTTGGGGAATTTGGAATTTAACTCTGCTGAGGATTCCTTCTGAAAGGGCATCAAGATATCTACTTGTACCTTCAACCTATCAGTAATCATCTTTCCTGATTCATAAGGAAATGATTATGTTCAAATGCATATGCCTATTTAACAAAACATTGGACGTTTCTCAAATAAAACATAAGTGCAAAAGAACAGAGAAAAGGAAAACAACGCAAATTTCTGTATTTGGAAAAGTATATGTATTAACTTTCTATAAGTATATTTGTACAGAGGAGACAATCATCCTAGCAAGAGGATGCCGTCGTAAAAATTGAAAAATTTATACAAAAGAAATATGGCTATGTGAAAC
This sequence comes from Vicia faba, assembly GCA_948472305.1. Classification (NCBI taxonomy): domain Eukaryota; kingdom Viridiplantae; phylum Streptophyta; class Magnoliopsida; order Fabales; family Fabaceae; genus Vicia; species Vicia faba. The sequence continues at coordinate 1,762,702,802 of OX451736.1, read as the reverse complement.
AATCCCATGGGATTCCATTCTACTATAGCCTCCACAACTCTGAATATCTGTCCATTCAATGCTTCGTCCGCCGGTGACTGGATTGATCAGAAGCTTGGAACTGGTTGACGAAGAGATTGTCCCTAAAGTGATCCGACGAGACATAGTCATACGCTTTAATTCCCTAACTTTTGCCTGAATCGCCCTTTCGGGTTTTCGATCCACCGGGAAACCCCTTTTTGCCCAAGCCGCCCTTTCGGGTTTTCAACTTGCCGGGTGTACAGATTTTTTGTTTTATCCCTAATTTTTGCCTGAACCGCCCTTTTGGGTTTTCGATCCACCGGGATGCCCATTTTTGCCCAAGCCGCCCTTTCGGGTTTTCGACTTGACGGGTTATTTTATGCGTAGTATCTTTTGACTATGTCTGCGTTCGCAGGGTGCGGCAAATCGTCGCCGTCCATGGTGGTCAGAATCATTGCACCACCAGAAAATATGCTCTTGATCACAAATGGTCCCTCGTATGTAGGAGTCCACTTGCCCCTGGGATCACTTTGCGGCCGGATAATCCGCTTGATTACGAGATCTCCGACTTGATATACTTGACGTCTGACTTTCTTGTTGAAAGCCTTGATCATCCGTTTTTGGTACGTCTGACCATGGCAAACAGCAGCGAGTCGCTTCTCGTCGATCAAATTGAGTTGATAAAGTCGGGTCTGAATCCAATCGTCTTCATTCAAACCTGCGTCTTTCATAATTCTTAAGGAAGGAATCTAAACTTCCATGGGCAGGACAACTTCCATGCCGTATACCAGAGAAAATGGGGTTGCCCCGGTTGAAGTACGTGTTGTGGTACGATATCCGTGCAGAGCAAACGGTAGCATCTCATGCCAGTCTTTGTAAGTGACCGTCATTTTCTGAATGATCTTCTTAATGTTTTTGTTCGCAGCTTCAACAGCACCGTTCATCTTCGGCCGATAGGGAGATGAATTGTGATGATAAATCTTGAATTGTTCGCACAATGCGGTGATCATAATGTTATTCAGATTTGTACCGTTGTCTGTAATGATCCTGTCAGGGACACCGTACCGGCATATGAGGTTTTGCTTGATGAAGCGGGCAACCACATTTTTAGTGACAGAGGCGAAAGAAGCTGCTTCGACCCATTTGGTGAAATAGTCAATGGCGACCAGGATGAAGCGATGTCCGTTGGAAGCCGTGGGCTTGATCTCTCCAATCATATCAATGCCCCACATTGCGAATGGCCACGGAGCTGTCAGCACGTTGAGAGGAACCGGAGGAATATGAATTTTATCCGCGTAGACTTGACACTTGTGGCAAGTACGGGAGTGCTGATGGCAATCTGCTTCCATGGTAGACCAGTAATAGCCTGCCCTTAGGATCTTCTTAGCCATAGTATACCCGCTCAAATGGGTGCCAAATGTACCGCTGTGCATCTCTGTCATGATTAACTCTGCTTCAGCTTTGTCGACACATCGGAGTAAAACACAATCATGGTTGCGCTTATAGAGGATGCCATTGCTCAGGAAGAACTTGGCAGCAAATTTCCTTAGGAACTTCTTGTCATTTACGGAAGCTCCTTCGGGATATTCTCTAGACTGGAGATACCTTTTGATTTCGTGAAACTAGGGTTGTTCCCCTACTTCTTCGGTATTAATCTCGTGACAATGCGCAGGTTCATCCATTCGCTCGATGGTGATTTGGGGAGCCTCGTTATCCCAGTTGAGTTTAAACATAGAGGACATAGTTGCCAGAGCATCTGCTAGCTGATTCTCTTCTCGCGGGAAATGCTCGAAGGTAATTTGCTCGAAATGAGGCAACAATGTCAGGACATGTTCTTTGTATGGGATAAGATTAGGATGTTTGGTATCCCACTCTCCTTTGATTTGACTGATAACCAAAGCCGAGTCCCCAAATATGATCAAAGATTTGATCCCCAAGTCTATAGCCGCCTTGAGACCAAAGATGCAAGCTTCATATTCTGCCATGTTGTTTGTACAGCTGAAGCAGAGTCGAGCCGTGAAAGGAGTGTGACAACCTTCCGGGGAAATGAGTACCGCACCGATACTGTTTCCAAGTGCATTCGAAGCACCATCAAAGTACAGGGTCCATCGGGATCCCTTTTCGGGTCCGTCATACGGTCCGTTACCTTCGATGTTGTCCAAATTCATGATGTCCTCGTCTGGGAAGTCAAATCTCATGGATTGATAATCTTCGATAGCTTGATGAGCCAGATGATCAGCTAGTACACTCCCTTTTATAGCTTTTTGAGTGGTGTACTGGATGTCATACTCTGTTAGGATCATTTGCCATCTAGCTATTCTTCCAGATAAAGCAGGCTTCTTGAAGATATACTTGATAGGATCCATTTTGGAAATCAACAAGGTGGTATGAGTCAACATATACTGCCTTAGTCGGCGAGCAGCCCATACCAAAGCACAGCAAGTTTTCTCGAGCAGTGAGTAGCGAGTCTCATAGTCGGTAAACTTTTTGCTAAGGTAATAAATAGCATGCTCTTTTCGACCAGACTCGTCATGCTGACCCAAAACACACCCCATTAAGTTATCCAAGACGGTTAGATACATGATCAATGGTCTTTCTTCGACAGGAGGCATCAGAATAGGAGGTTCTAGCAAATACTCCTTGATCTTATCAAAAGCAGCTTGGCAATCGTCGTTCCACTCGACTACCTGATCCTTCTTTAATAATTTGAAAATTGGCTCACAGGTAGAAGTTAGATGAGAGATAAATCTGGCAATATAGTTCAAGCGCCCCAAGAACCCTCTGACCTCCTTTTCAGTGCGGGGAGCAGGCATCTCTTGTATTGCTTTTACTTTTGCTGGATCGACCTCAATGCCTTTGTTGCTGACAATAAACCCTAGAAGTTTACCAGACCTAACTCCAAAAATACACTTACTTGGATTCAGCCTGAGTTTGTACTCTTTCAACCTGGAAAACAACTTTTCTAGATGCTCAAGGTGCTCCTCCTCTGTTTGTGACCGAGCTATCATATCGTCTACGTAAACTTCGATCTCATGATGTATCATATCATGAAATAAAGCTACCATGGCGCGTTGATAAGTTGCCCCTGCGTTCTTCAATCCAAACGGCATCACCTTGTAACAGAAAGTACCCCATTGTGTAACAAAGGTTGTTTTCTCCATGTCCTCGGGGGCCATTTTAATTTGATTGTAGCCCGAGAATCCATCCATGAAGGAAAACACTTTATGCTGAGCTGTGTTGTCAATCAGAATGTCAATGTGCGGTAGCGGAAAATCATCCTTGGGGCTGGCCCTATTCAAATCCCGGTAGTCTACACACATCCTGACCTTGCCATCTTTTTTAGGAACTGGCACGATGTTAGCAACCCATTGTGGATAGGATGTAACAGCCAGAAAGCCAGCGTTGAATTATTTCATCACTTCTGCTTTAATCTTCTCAGACATGTCGGGCCTCATTCGGCGGACTTTTTGCTTGATCGGTGGACAATCCTCTCTGGTGGGGAGACGGTGAACCACGATGTCTGTGTCTAAACCCGGCATGTCTTCATAAGACCAGGCGAAGATTTCAACGTATTCATTTAACAACTGTATCAGGCGCTCCTTGACACTTGGTTTCAGATTGGCACCCACTTGTACTTCCTACCGGTCTTCCTCTGTTCCTAAGTTGACGGTTTCCAACAACTCTTCGTGAGGCAAGATAGTCCTTTCCTCTTGTTGTAGAAGTCTGGCTAGCTCTCCCGGTACTTCACAATCTTCGTCGTCTTCATACTCAGCCTGATTGACCAGATCTTCAGAGTTAGTGAAGGACATAGCAGAATAGTCACCCATAGAATCCCGAGTGGATGGGTACCTGCATTTGTGAGTGTGGGTGTGTGTAAGGGATAGTCATCCTTAAACAAACAAAAATGCAAAAAGGAAAGAAAATGAACACAGTAGTTTATCAATGAAAAACGTCCAATGAATCATTAAACATGGCATATGGATATGAAGATAATCAAAACCCTTACAAATGGACCTACGTGCCCCGGGCAAGGCATGAGGTGAAAAAGTAGTGTACGGATTGTTCAAAAGTAATTATTACAGACCAAAGGAAATGTTTGACAGATAATTACTGATTAATAAAAGTAATGGGGACAAAGTCCTTTGCCTCCCAGTTGCGTAATCCCCCTTCGATGGTTGGGTAGATCCAATCCTCAATGTTGGCATCTTCGTCTTCACCTTCCAAAGCATTAATCCCATAAGGAGAGATCTTGATGGGTGCTCTTTCAACCTTTGAACGGCGCATAGCTTTCTGCCCCGCAGCAGTGAATCCTAAACCAAACTTGTCTGTTTTATGAGGAATATCCGGCAACTACCCCCATGTTGAGCTCTTCCCTTCCTTCATTGCGGCCTTCGCGTCTTTTAGAGATGCCATCCTGGCCATCTGCTTTGGTACCTCAGCTACCACTTTTGCTACTTCCACCTCAGGAGAGAATTCCTCGAAGTGCTGGAACGGCGTCTCAATGAATTCACCTTCTACCTCTACATATCGGAAAGAGTTCAGGTGGCTGATCATATACTCCTCTTCATCGTGGACGGTTATGATCTTTCCTTTGATAGGATACTTCAACATTTGGTGTAAGGAGGAGGTAACTGCCCCAGCGTTATGTATCCACGGCCTCCCCAATAAGCAAGAGTATGACAGACGAATGTCCATCACATAGAATGTTGAGGGGAATACCTCTGTACCAACCTTAATGGGAATGTCTACCTCTCCGTGCACCATTCTCTTCGACCCGTCAAATGCCCTCACAATGATATTACTTGGCCTTAACTCCAAGCCTTCACAGTCTAAACGGTCGAGAGCCTTCTTGGGCAGCACGTTCAGAGAAGAACCAGTGTCGACCAGAACATGGGCCAGAGTAGTTCCTTGGCATTCTACTGACACATGTAACGCGTCGTTGTGTTTCCTTCCTTTTGAGGTTAGGTCAGCATCAGAGAAACCTAAACCGTTGTCTGCTGTAAGACTGGCTACACAGTTTTGGAATTGGTCGGCAGAGGTTTCCTGAGGGACATGGGCTGTCTTTAGGAATTTGATCAATGCTTTGGCATGCGCCTCAGAACAAAGCAGTAATGCCAACATGGAGATCTTCGAGGGGGTTTTCCCCAGTTGCTCTACCACGTCATAATCACTCTTTTTAATTATCTTCAGGATCTCCTCCATCTCTTTCTTAGAGGTCTCCGGGATGACCAAAGGTTGAGCCCTCGTCCGGACGAGCTCATCTTGGGTCCCTTTACCTTTATCAACAGAAGTAGGAGGGACAATAACAGTTTCTTCAATCAACGGAGTTTCGGCGAAAAGTCTTATTGGTGCAGGATTAACTTTGGCAGCAGCTGAGGGTCCAAAGGTTGCCTTTGGGGGGGCAATCTCTGGAGAAAATATTCTCCCGCTTCGGGTGATCTTGCTTGTACCAGCAATGTTTCCAATGCTGGCCTCTTCTTCATCAGATCTTTCTTCGGTCATTTCGACTTGTTTAACACCATGGTAATAGATGTCTCCACCGTAATTCCATGGTATTGACTTGTCAGAACTGTAGGGGACTGGCCCAGGCATAGTTATTTTCAATGGAACAATCTTTTTAACTGATGTAATCTTAACAGGCTTTCTGACGGCCTTGGAAAGATTGGCGTGAATGGTGATAATTGAGACATATTCAGTAGGGGTTGGAATAGCAGGAACCTTTTCAAACAGAATTTGTTGACTGTCCATCAGGCCTTGGATGCCTTTCTTCAGTGATGGACAGTCAAACGGCAGAGAGTAACAACGGTAGCAGTCTTCTTTGCACCCCGGGAAAATCCCGGCCTTTAACAGATTTAACTTGATGGTTAACAGCGGAGTTATCAGGTCATTGACATCAGAAACATACAAATCTTCTTTGATAGCATGGATATTTCGACCGTGCTTCGGCATCGGGGCAGATATCACGTTTGGTTTCTCTGGAGCATCGAACTCCACTTCCTTTGCATCTATTAAGTCTTGAATTTTATTTTTCAACGCCCAACAATTATTCGTGTCATGTCCAACGCTATCGGAATGGTAGGCGCATTTGGCATTGGCATTGTAGGCTGGTGAGGTTGTATTCACATTTTTCGGCGCTTCTTTGATATTTGTGAGATTCAGCTTTAACAAGTGTGGAAGAACTTGCGCGGGCGTCATATTAATGCGGGTGAACTGCCGTGGTGGCCGTTCTCCCCATTGTTGTTTAGTTCTGGACGGGTTATTGCGAGGCTGATCATTTGGTGTATTTTGGATCATTAAGGCCCCCACAGTCGGCCTGCGCTCACTTCTTCCTGCTCCCCTTTGAGAATACACAACAGCTGTTTATTTCTTTGCTGGAAATGATTTCTTAGCAATTGTAGATGCAGAGGCATCCTTTTGAATCTTCCCATTCTTAATACCGGCTTCTACCCGCTCGCCAGTCAGGATTAATTCAGTAAACCCCGAGGAAGAGCTACCGATCAGATGATTAAAGAATGGACCAGACAGGGTCCCAAGGAACATATCAACAAGTTCTCTATCGGAAAGAGGCGGCTGTACCCTTCCAGCCAGATCGCGCCACTTCTGGGCGTATTCCTTAAATCCCTCACCTGAGGCCATTCCCATACTCTGCAGCTGAGTGCGGGTTGGTGCCAGGTCAGAGTTATACTGATATTGGCGATAAAAAGCAGCTGCCAGATCCTCCCAACTACGTATCTCCGACCTTTCCAGCTTGTAAAACCAATCTAGCTGAGTGCCAGACAGGCTATCTTGAAAGAAATGTACCCAAAGGTTTCTGTCAGATGTGTGAGGTTGGATTCTTCGAACATATGACCTTAGGTGCATTTTTGGGCAGGACAGTCCGTCATATCTTGCAAAAACTGGTACTTTAAACTTCTGGGGGATCACAACTCCGGCAATTAATCCCAAATCTTTGAAATCCAAGCCTGGAACTCTCTGCAGCTCCATAGCTGCCAACCTCTCTTCCAAACCTTTGTACTTATCATCGGCGGGCGGGTATTGTTGATCCGAGTAGTCTTCGTCCTCTTGAGACTCCTCTTCTTCCATATCGGACTCGGAAGGTACTGCAGCCGCATTCCCTTTACTGGTTCCCTCCTCAGAAGTAGGGGGAAATTCAAGCACTCTTCTGGCTTCTCCTTCAAACCTTCTTCCTAAAGTAGCCACCCCGAGTCTCTTTTTCTTCTTTTTCACTTGGTCTTTGTTCCCCAGTAGGGCCTTTAGATCCTCCTGACCCTTAACCAAGGTCATCAGGAGTTGTTGGAACTGTGCGTTCTGAGACTGCAAGTCCTTGACCGTCTGTTCGAGATCCATCTTACTGAAATAAACAGCAGAAAGATAAGGAGACCTGGTGTGGAGACCTGTTTATGCACATGATGAATGGTATGCTTATGTATGCAATGCATTCAAGGATTTAGAAAGTCAAAATTGTTGCAAACAAAAAGAACGCACGTCATATTAATAAGAAGAAATTTGTCAGTACATAAATGCCCCATGGGCCAAATATTACAAAAACTTCTCAAGGTAAAAAGACGTTGCGCATCCTCTTTGGTGCGATGTAGGTGTTGAGGGTCTCTTCCTCATGGAGTCGGCGGGTGAGCTCTAAAACCTTCTTCTCGCTGGCGTAGAAGCTGGTTTCAAAAGTGTTCCGTTCCTCCTTGAGTTGGATCCAACTCTTCTGCATCTCCTCCCACGATGTAGGCATGTCAGGATATAGGATGGTATAGGGAACCTCTCCTTCCGTAACGGACTCTTTAATCACAGGGAGAATATAAGGATAAGGCATCATTAGACTCTGGGCCCGGGTTCGTACCCACTTGAGATAAGGCTCAAGGGGGATGGAGTTCTTGTGCCCCAGTGTCTTGCTGTCAACCTTGTTAGGCATTCTCCAAGCTCTGATGAATCTTTGGGGAAGCCCTTGCGCATCGTTGTCGAAGTCAAAAACTAGGTCAGGAATCAACATGTCATGAGGGCCATCCCTTCATGCATATCCAAATTGTCTTAAAGCTAGACAAGGGTTGCAAGTAATGCCTCCCCTAATGCCAAGTAAAGGAACATTAGGGAACTCTCCACAACGATCGACGATGATGACATTTTCTCTGGACCGAGAACACCAATGTACATCATAGTGAGTAAGGGTCATCAACCGTTGTGACCACCTTAGGCCTTGGTCGTTCTTCAAGACAGATTGTGGAAGGTGTGAAATAAACCACCTTGCAAGGAGAGGAGTACAGCACATGAGAACACCCCTCTTTCTCATTGTTCGAGTGTAAAATGAGTGAAGAATGTCCCCAAGCAATGTTGGTATTGGATTTCTGGATAAGAAGATTTTGACGGCGTTGACATCTACAAGCTGGTCAGGATTTGGGAACAAGACCAACCCATAGATAAGAAGGGCCACAATTTCTTCAAAGGCTTGTAGGTCCAATGAATTCCAACATTCTTGTGCCTTCTCAAACAAGAATTTTGCTAAGAATCCTTTGACACCGCTTCTAGTTTCCCAATGCCCCTTGATGTCAGATGGTTGTAGATGTAGTGCTCGAGCAACATCTTCAGGCTTTGGCTCCTTTTCCGTACCGTTGAAAGGTAGTTGATTAAGGATAGGAATTCTCAGGAGTTGAGAAAATTCCTCCAAAGTGGGTACCAACTGGTAGTCAGGGAATGTGAAACAGTGGTGAAGGGGGTCAAAGAACTGAAATAACACCTTTACCATGTCCTCTTCAATGTTGGTGCCGACTAGGTTGAGCAGTCTACCATGTCTTTCACTAAAGGGAGAGTTTTCTGGAATTCTTGATGTGAGCTCCTTGAGTTGAGGAGGGATCCTCACAAAGTTGACTTGGATGGTTTTCCTGCGAGGAACTTCCATGACCTACAAAACAAGAACAAAGATGAAGATCTAAACCCTTGAAATGGTTAGTATATGCATATGATGCTTCATGATGTTTATGATGTATGCACAAACATATGTACATGCAAATCACACAAAACCCTAGTTTCAGGCTTGCATGGGTTTCATAGGTAAGTACCCTCTTGAGTGTAGTTGGCTTAAAACCTGTCTTATAAATAGTAACCGGGTTCTAAGGAGCTCAATATCACGGGATTGTTTTCATTGTTCATTGTTTTGGTTTAGCCACTTAACTAGCGACCAAAATATTCCAAGAAAACAACCCTCAATGAGTGTAGTATCGAGTATCTACCAACTTCGGACTGCACCAAAGCCGGTCATCTCACTACCCTTAATGAAAGGCCAAGATGTTCAAGTAAGGTTCTAGGTCATTAGTGCTTAGTGACATCACTCAGCGGCCCCGTAATCTCCTTGATTGAACTCAAGGGTTACCGGTACTCACAAATATGTCGCACCAATATAGCTATTGCTTCAACCGTGTCGGTATACCCCACGCAGTTTCCACAATGTATTGCTATCTATGAATGTTTCCCAAATTCGGGTGTAGGATTTCAAGCCCAAACAAGAGAACCACAAAGGTAAAGCAAACAAAGCAAACAATTAATCATGCAAGAGGGTGATCTAAAAACCCTAAGGTAACCCCACTTTTTTTTCAATATCCCCAGCAGAGTCGCCAGTTCTGTGATACGGTGGGAGAACTGACTTGAGTTTTGCGTTTGTTTTAGCACTTGTTCGGTTTAGCAAGAGTCGCCACCGACTTTTTATTTTATCCTAAAGGAAAGGTTAAAAAAGCACAGGAAAAACCTTTTGAGATGTTTCGTGGGTTCGGGGGGTAGATTATGAAAAGGGAAGGTGTTAGCACCCTTTTCATCCATGGTTATCCATGGGCTCTTAGTTACTTGGTTTTAGATCACTTGCCTTGATTTTCGATTGCTTGAAATTGTGGTGTGTGTGTGTGTTTTTGAAAATGTTTTTGAAATAGACGCCTTTGTTTCGGCAACCGTTGTAATGACTCGTGTTTGAGTATATACAACGTTGTGTATCTTTTCGAAAAGATGTTTCAAAATGTTTTTTGGAAGTTTGTTTGAAAGTGTGTATGAAGTGTGGTTTTTGAAAAGGAGGCAAGTGTTTTTGCAAGTTGATCTCAAGTAACTAAGAGTTTTGTCTACCCCTATTGTACTCAAAGGTTTTCTCTATGTTTTCAACCCTTTTTAACAATTTTGTTCCACCATTGAATTTGGTGGATAATCTTGCGTTTAGGATGTGATCGGGACAGGCACGGGTCATCGTATAGACCACGAATGCAATGGTTCCAAATGTCTTTGGCAATTTGCTTGAAGGGACTATGATCATTCCGTTTTAGGCAACTTTCGGAAGCGTCATCGAGGGACTTAGATCATTTTGAATTGTTTCGCCAAAGAAACTCGGCGTGCAAGCATGGCCCATTTTGGAAGGCAACATGTGGGATTACCCTAGGGGGTGCAAGTGTGATTGTGTATTGATTTCATGTATTTGTCTTGTATTAGGTTATCTAGCGTCGGATTTTATTTACATACAACCCTAGGTCTAACCATGGTATAATTCAAAAGCGATAAATTGCGGGAATTTAAAGTCCTAAACTATTACAAATGAGTATCCAGGGATGGGGGTACAAATGTACAAATAGGGATGAGACTTAAATAATTACAACCAAATCGAATTGTGATCAAATGTAATATATAATGTAATGTACAAAAATAAGCAAGTGTATAATATATCAATGTGAGTGTATTGTGTATGTGTAAGTGTACGTGTATGAGAATTATTTACAAGTTGAGAAGTATGAACTTAAATGCATTATTAAGTATGTTTGATTTAACTTTTGTATTCTTGTATTTTGTTTAATATGTACAAATGAGATATTAAAAAAAAAAGAAAAAAATGTTTTAAGTTCTATGTTCTATGTATTACAAATTAATGTATTTAACGAATATTTTTTATGTACAAACAAAATATTTTTAAGAAAAGAAAAGTATTTAACTTAAAAATTATTTTTATGTATTAATATTTTATATACAAAATTTACATTTAAATAAAAAGTTTCAATAAAGGAAAAATAAGAAAGAAAAAGTTTTACTCTTAATAATATTTAATATTTATGTATTTTAGTATAATAATAATAATAAAAAGGTATTAGTAATATTTTCTTTATATGAAAAATTAGTTAAGTTATATGAAAGAAAAATAAAAGTTTTAATTAAAAAAACAAAAAAGGGGTAAATGGTCTCAGGCGGTTTATCTTGGCCCAAGCAAGGTGGGAAGGGTATTCAATCCGGGGGGGGTGTACGCCTAATTTTAATTGGGCTTCAGGATGGAAAGGGCAAGGCCCATTTGTTTGTAAACGTTTTAGGGTTGAATGATTATTGTTTCATTAGGGAAAGCTTAGTGTTTGAGAGAAACAGAGGCGCCGTCGTTCATTGTTTCTTCGTTCGTCTTCGTCTTTCGTTCGCCTCCTCACGCCGAAAGCTGAACCAACTTCTTCACCCAAGCCACCAGCGCCATCATCCACCTCTTCCTCCGTCCACGGATCGCTCGAGCGATGGTTCATGCGAGGTAAAATTTCCGTCTCAATCTCGTCAGGGTTTTCATTCTTCTTTCTTGCATGTTCTGATTTACTGGTTCTGATTAAGTGTTATTGTTATTGTTGAGGTGGTGGAAGGAAAGAGAAAAAGATGCTACCTTTTGGGAGACGGATGAGGAAGGAATTCGGAGGCGCTCAGAGGCTTGATGGCGGGGAAACGCGTGATGTGAGCTCGCTTTTTGGTAACCCGGATATTTTGTATTGCTTCCTTAGGTTTTGTGATGATAATGAACTGAAAACCTAGTATATCTCTCTTCCTCTTCTTTTTTGGTTGCCTCGCCCTTTTATGCTTCTTTATCCTCTTCGCTTTCACTTTCTTCAGTTGCCTCTGAGTTGCCTTGAGATATTGACTTGAATCTTTCTCTTCCTCGTTTCTGTATGCTTGATGATGATTGATATGTTGGCTACGAAATGCTTGATATGTTTGATATTTGTTACACCCAATGATGAAGATTTTCTGAGGGTTTGTTGGGTTTGGAAACTAGTTTAGGATTTTGCTGGTTAATGGCTTATGCTGGTTTATGCAGGACTTGGAAGGTTAAAGGTTTTTTTTTGGTTTGGTACAAGTTTAGGCTTGTGATATTTTTTGTTTATGTCATTTCTGGTTTTTGAAAGGGGTTTGATACAGGTAAAATTTGAAAGCTCGGGCAGGTTTGGGTGCTTATCTGGTTTACTGGTTTTGGAGCTTTAGCAGGTTATGGCTGTTAGCTTTGAATGCAGTTTCTTGAGGCCTTGAAAGGTTTACAGGTTTTCGGTTTATCAGTTGGTTAAGCTTGGCCTTTGGTGAATTACTGGTTTTTGCTTGACAAATTTGTTGCTTTGGCTGGTTGATGGCTTGATGCAGGTTCAAGGCTTGACAGGTTATGGCTTTGTTCTTAAAGGCTAGACAGTTTGTGGTTATGTGAACTCGTTTTTAGGCTTGTGCTCTTTGTCCTTTGGCGCGAGGCTTTTGAATGCTTTTGATTTGATATATTTTCTTGGTCAAAATGGTGGGCAGGTTTGCAAGGCTTGAGAATTTCACTCTTTGTGATCACCTCTGCTGCATATATTCTGTCTCCTTTTGAGTAGCTCTGATACATGCCTTTTTTAGCCTTTAGCTTGCTGTAACATAATCTGCTTTCCTCTCTCTTTCTCTCTCTTGACAAATTTTAAACATTTAATATTGTTTACATTTGTCTTTTCTGAAAAAACAAATGGCTGAAAATAATGAGATGAAACTTGCTTGCATATGTAGTTTTGCCTCTGCATATTTTATGTACTGCTTCCATATTTTCCTGCATCTTTGTGACAGTTTTTGATGCTTTGGCATCTTGAGGTATCTTTTGGGCAGCTGTGCACCTTTTGGCAGCTTTTTGACTTAGTTGCTTTGACATTGGAACTCAGTTTGCCTTTGGATTTATACTTGCATATGCTGTTTGGTTTTGAACTATGCAGGTTTTGAATTATGCAGCATGCTTTAGAATTTTGAATTTGTGCAAAAATCATAACTTTGTGCATTCATGTTTCATTGCAAGCATTTCATCCTTCTTTGTGAACCGGGAGAAATCTCGTGATTTGCAAAGAGGGTAAAACTGATTCCGGCCATTTGTTTTTAATGATGAACCTTTTCGACTGTTTATCTTTAACTATTTTTCTCTGTTTTGACTTTTTCTTCTTTTCTTATTCTTTGCAGGTAAAATCAAATGAGCATCAAGGGAGCATTGGATAGAAGATGAAGATTTAGAATTTAGGATATTGTTTTATTTCAATTTAAATTACTGTAACATTATTATTGTAAACATTTTTGTAAACAACAACAATTATACCAATAATTTAAAGATAAATAAAAGTCCTTCTATTGACCAATCAATTCTTTTTATTTCCTCTCAATTATTGTAATCATCATTAGAATACTTTGTAAAATACTGTATTCAAATAACAATTGTAACGAATAATTAAAGGTAAATAAAAAAGTCCAACTTGATCAATTAATTCTTCTTTCGATTCAAAGTTCATTTAATTATTTGGATTTCTTAAAATTAAAATAACTAGAAGTATCCAATTATTCTGACTTTAGAAAAATAATTAACAAACACTGTGGCCTTATCATTGAATCAGTAATAAACCTGGCGCTTCAAGTATCCGATGCACAGTTAATCAAACCAATATCCAGATATTTATCCTTTTACTGATCAAATCAATCACTGTAGATTCTCAATTTAAGCGCCTCAACTTTTATCTCATCTCAAATCAAATGCTTTAGCCTTTAGTGATTAAACAACAATCTGCAATTTTCTTGATTCAAACGCCTCAATCCAAATTTCAGAGTAAACTGAAAAGAAACTGTAAAGATAATCCTTTCTGAGAAATACGCGCACAAAACCCTAGTTCTTGATTAAAAGCCAAAGAAACGTCTGCCTGATCAAAACTTGAGCTAAAATCAACCAAACCCTAAGCCAAATGTTTGAACTGTTCCAGAGCCATGAAAATCAATGAAAACCCTAATTTTGTCTGACTGACGAGAAAAGTCTGTTTGACCGATTCTTGAGCCAGTCTGAAAAATCAGGAAAAGCCTGAAGCTGTGATTTCTTGTGGAAAAATACGAGGGAAAATTTTGGGGTACAACATGACTGAATCTACAAACCCCAATTCTAAGGTTCAAACCCTAGAAATGGCCAATCACGATACCTGCACCAAAACTGTAATCCAACTATACCAATAGCTTGCAAATACTAACACATTGATATTACATGAATTGTACAAAACAAATTTAGAAAATGAAGCAAACCGTGAGAGTTGGTTGACGCGTTTGGCAATGCTTCAAGGCTTGATAATGGCTGGAAATGTGTCAGGGAACCTCCAGGAGTGTGTTTTGATCCTTTGTTTGGGTTGAATCAGGCTGGAGTTGTGTTTTTGAGTTTAACAACTTTGATATTTTCTTGCAAAATCGTGTAGAGTTTTCAGGCTGTGAGTTTCGTCCGTTTGGCTTGCACATGAGTTGTATTTATATGGTAGAGGGAGGAGACAAGCTTGAACGGAAAGAATCAAGCATTAACTTATGGTTTTAAAACAAAAATCACAATTTGAAAATTATCCATTTTTGTGTAATTCTTGCCATCTTTGCTTGGTACATGAACCTGGACACATTTTGCACGAAATTATGGGCTCAAGGCTGACCCAACACATTAGCCCAAATGTCCAAAACAATAACCTATCATTTTATGCATTTATCTTGTATTTATTTAATTTTAAATTGAATAAAAATCAATATAAATAGAAATTATTTCAAATTAAATCAAAATATTACATAATCAAATTGTATTTTTCAAAAGACAAAAAAATCAAAATTTCAAGAGAAAACCCAAAAAAATTAATAGAAATAATTTGTAGAAATTAAATTTTAACGTTTGCATTGACGTCAATTAAATTCAACATTTATATCTGCTTTATTTATCTAATCCCTGTTGAAAACTCACCAAAGTCTATGATGAATTTCTACCACAATGACAATTTAATTATGAGACAAACAAAGAAAAGAAGACAAGACAAATAATGTCTGCAGAGTTTCTCTCTGCTCACAAACTGTGAAAACTTTATTATTCACTTTGCAACTGTAAAATACTGTGAATGACTTGCTTGACTTGCTTACAAAAATAGGGGTTACTCCCTCAATTTATAACTGAGCTTACACCCTAAGCCAAAAGCCCAAAATATCTATTTTGTTACTAAATCAAATCTAATATATTCTAGACTTAAATCAAATCTATTTAAATCTAAAACAAATCAAATCTTTTCGAAACATAGTTTCGACACACTGAATTACAATTTAACACACCACCTAATTCATTGTGTCTAACTATCTATGTTCATCATGGCTCTTAGTCTTCTGAATACTTCGACTCGCACTTATTTCGTTATGATATCTGCAATCTGATTCTCAGTTCTACAGTGTTCCAAATTCACCTTCCCATCTGCTACCTGCTCTCGAAGATAATGGAACTTCATTTCGATGTGCTTACTTCGACCATGTGCTATTGGGTTCTTTGCCAGATTGATAGCTGACATGTTGTCGATCTTCATGGTAATTGCTCCATGATCTTTCCCTGTTATCTCTTCGACCAAGTTTACCATCCAAGTTTCTTGACATGCACAAAGAGAAGCAACTATGTATTCTGCTTCACATGATGATAATACCACTACTGGTTCCTTTCTCGAATTTCAAGCAACTGGTGCACCACCTAGCATAAACACATATCCTACTGTTGACTTTCGATCTTCAGCATCACTACACCAACTCGAATCAGTGTATCCCACTAACTTGCATTCTTTTCCTTTATCAGCTACAGGAAACAAAATGCCATAATCGAAAGTTCCTTTGAGATACCTTAGTATCCTCTTCACTGCTGGTATATGTGATACCTCTGGCTTCTGCATGAATCTACTTACCATACCTACACTATATGCTAAGTCAGGCCTTGTATGACAAAGATATCTTAATGACCCAATAAGTCTTCTGTATTGGGTTGGATCAACATCATCTTCATCTGCATCTTTCGACAGTTGCAGTCTTAGTTCTGCAGGTGTCGAAGTTGAGTTGCATTCTTCCATATCAAACCTCTTGAGAATTTCTCCTGCATATCTTCTTTGATGCATCATCAAACCTCTACTGCTCTTGTAGAATTCGATACCAAGGAAATATGAAATCTCACCCAGATCAGACATTTTGAATTCCTTGCTGAGATCACCTTTGAAGTCTTCGATCTCACTTTTACAGCTACCTGTTATCAACGAATCATCTACATATAGACATAGTATAAGCAATTTACTCTTGCTTCTTATTACATATACTCCATGTTCAGTTGTGCACTTCACAGATTCCTTCTCCCTTAGGAAACTATCAATTTTCTTATTCCAAGCCCTTGGAGCTTGTTTCAATCCAAACAGAGCTTTATGCAGCCTGTACACCTTTCTTTCTTCGTCATGTTTCACAAATTCAACTGGTTGTTTAACATAAACTTCTTCTTCTAAGGGTCCATTCAGGAATGCACACTTTACGTCCATCTGAAATATGTGCTAACTATTTATTTCTGCTAGCCCAACAACCAACCTGATTGTTTCGATCCTAGCAATAGGTGCAAAAACTTCATCGAAGTCTATTCCTTCTTTCTGTAGAAGTCCTTTCTCCACAAGCCTTGCTTTGTGTCGAGTTACTTCACCTTTCGAATTCGTTTTCACTTTGTATACCCACTTGACATCAATTGCCTTCTTGCCTTGAGTCAATCCGACAAGTGACCAAGTGTTGTGGTCTTCTATAGACTTCACTTCTTCGTTCATTACTTTCACCCACTTCGAATCCTTCAATGCTTCAGCTGCATTAACAGGTTCGACATCTGCATAGAAAGCATAATGTACCAGCTCACCTTCATCATCTATCACATCATCTGATGTAATCACACAATCTTGTAATCTTTCCGGCATGTGTCTTGTTCTTTGAGGTCTGCTTGTACTTGGTACATCTGTTGGTTCCTCTTGTCGAACTTCTCTTTTGACTTGGGTTTCTGGTTCTTCGAATAGGATTCCCACTGAATCTTTCTTGACATTTTCAGTCCAACCCCATTCTTTAAACTCATCTATGATCACGTCCCTTCTGATCACAATCTTCTTGTTTTCTGGATCGAACAACTTGTAACTTCCTGTCGAATGATATCCAACTAGAATCATTTGACTTGACTTGTCATCAAGTTTTCTTCTCAACTGATCCGGTACATGTCTATGCGGAATAGATCCAAATACCTTCAGATGACTCAAGCTAGGCTTCACACCAGACCAACATTCTTATGGAGTAATTCCTTCTAGCTTCTTTGTAGGACATCTGTTAAAAATGTATGTTGTAGTCGAAACAGCTTCACCCCAAAACTCTTTAGGTAAATTCTCGCCTTTCAACATACTTCTCACCATATTCATGATGGTTCGATTCTTCCTTTCTGCAATTCCATTTTGTTGTGGAGTATAGGGTGGCACCACCTCATGCACAATCCCTTCCTTTTCACATAGCCTGTCAAAGTCTTTCGACACATATTCTCCACCACCATCAGTTCTCAAATTTTGAGCTTTCGACCACTATGTCTTTCGATCATAGACTTAAACTTGGCAAATACTTCGATCACTTCACTTTTCTTCTTGATTAGATAAGTCCACAGCTTTCGACTGAAATCATCTATGAATGTCACAAAGTATTTGTTACCTCCCATGGAATCCACCTGGATTGGTCCACATACATCAGAGCATATGACTTCAAGACTAGCCTTAGATCTGCTTCCTGCATCCTTGCTGAAGCTATTCTTGTGTTGCTTCGCCTGCACACATTCCTCACATACCTCGTTTGGAATGTCGATTTCTGGCAATCCTGAAACCATATTTCTTCTCTTCAAATCTCTGATGTCTCTGAAGTTGAGATGGCCTAGTCTATAATGCCATATCCATTCATCTCTGCTAGCTGCAGTCGAAAGGCACTTGTGCTCCATCACATTTAGTTCAATCTTGAAGGTTCGATTCGGAGACATAGGAGCCTTCAAGATTAATCTCCCATTTGCATCAACGACTCTCATCATCTTATCTTTGATTGACACTTTATAATTCTTTTCGACCAACTTCCCTATACTGAGCAAATTGCTCTTCGTGTCTGGTATGTACAACACATTGGAAATTACTGACCTCTTGCCATCTTTCCTCATAATCATAACATCACCAATACCTTCAGCTTCTAGGGTATTGTTATTTGAAAATTTTACCATATTTTTCATTGAGGGCTTTATATTGACAAACTGGTCTTTCCTTCTAGACATATGTGACGAACATCTTGAATCCAAGTATCATTGGTCCTTGAATCTATCTTCATCTTTTGTTGTGAGCATCAGTATCATCTCTTCTTCTTCATGTTTTGCAAGCTTTGCATCACTTTCTTGATTCTTTCGTTTTTCTGGACAATCACTCGAATAGTGACCATACTTCTGACAATTGTAACATTGAATGTGACTCTTATCAGGTTTTTGACCACCGCCTCTTCCTCTATTTGCAACACCACCTCTTTGGTTGCCTTGGTATGGTCTTCTTTGATTCGACACGTTTCCTTCGATCTGGTTTCCTCTACCATTCAATTTGTTGTAGCCACCTTTACCTCTGCCAAAACATTTTCCTTTGCCTTTGGTTTCTTTTGTTGAATGTGTCTGCAAGGCCACATCACTCTTTGATTTGCCTGCAGCTCTTTCATTCATTCTTTGTTCATGAGATTCAAGCGTCCCTTGAAGCTCTTCCTTTGTCAATTTCGACAAGTCTTTCCCCTCTTCTATCGCCACAACTATGTGGTCTAACTTAGGAGCTAAAGATCTCAAGATTTTCGAAACAACAGCTCTTGTTGTTAACATTTCTCCACATATCTTGATTTGATTTACTAGTTTTGTAACTCTAGTGAAGAAATCAGATATGCTTTCACTGTCTTTCATCTGAAGCAGTTCATACGTCCTTTTGTGAGTTTGTAACCTCACTTCTTTCACTTTCTCAGCGCCTCCAAAAGACTTCTCAAGGATTTCCCAAATTTCTTTTGCAGATTCTGAATCACTAACATTTTCGAAATTGTCTGGGCTGACACATTGATGAATTATAAATAATGCTTTATAACTCAGCTTCTCAGATTCTGTGTATTTCTTCTTTTCTTCTTCTGAAACATTTTCTCCAAGCGCTTCGACTCCATCTTTTACAAGATCCCAAAGTCCTTGACATCTGAATAAGACTTTCATCTGTTTGCACCAATTCTCACAGTTGTCAACTTTCAGAATTGGTAGCATTCTTGGATAGTTTGCATTCCCATAACTTGTCATCGTGAATTCTTCAATCGTTCTTCATTGATACTTCCCTTGAATCGAAACAAAGCTCTTGATACCAGATGTTGGAAACTCACCAAAGTCAATGATGAACTTCTATCATTATGACAATTTAATTATGATACAAACAAAGAAAAGAAGACAAAGCAAATAATTTCTGCAGAGTTTCTCTCTGCTCACAAACTGGGAAAACTTTATTATTCACTTTGCAACAGTAAACTACTGTGAATGACTTGTTTGACTTGCTTACAAAAATAGGGGGTTACTCCCTTTATTTATAACTGAGCTTACACCCTAAGTCCAAAGCCTAAAATATCTATTTTGTTACTAAATCAAATATAATATATTTTATACTTAAATCAAATCTATTTAAATCTAAAACAAATCAAATCTCTTCGACACATAATTTCGACACACTGAATTATAATTTAACAATCCCTTAATGCATATGAAAGCAAAGTTTTTAACAAAATTTTGTGTTGGAGTATCACCAAGCTTTTGTGTTGTAAAATCACCAATTTTGAGTATCAAAAATACAATTTGTAAGAATAAAAATGAATGAAAAACTCACCTGGTGAAGAAAATAAGTTGCCAAATTTCTTGCCTCAGCTTTGTGAAAAAGAACAAAACCTAGAAATCGGTAATCACCATATTGTTTAAGATGAAAAAATCGTCATTGAGAAAATAGTAAGTGTTTGATGAAGAGTTGAAATTAAAAGGAAATAAATAGAGATTGAGACCGTAGGGACACATAAGGGTTGACTGATATTGATTTTTGAAATTTCACTTTGTCGTGATTTGTAGATCTAATGAGTGGAAGAGTGGGAAGAGGGAAAAACATGAAAGTTGGAGAACATGGATGCAATTGGTTAGCAACTCACAGTTAATCGGGGGCGATTCCGGAATGGTGGTCACCGACATAATTTCCTTTTAACTTTATCATGTCGTCTTTTCAAGAGAGATAGAGAAGAAGAATAAAAAAAAAAAGGATAAGAGATGAAACATGAGAGGTGTGAGAGGAATTTTTTCTTTCTTTCAAAATTCAAAGAAAGCTATAACCATAATAAATAAAGTCACAAGCATTACAAAAGACACAAACAGAACAGAAGAATGGTTAACAAAAAACATTAGGGTTCTATAATCATAACAAAGAAAGCTATAAAATACAATGTTTCTATACCATAAATATTCAAAATGGATAAATAAATAATGTGATAAAACATAAAACAAAGTGCAATCTGAAATTTGAAGTTGAAAAGACATGAAACAAATAAAATGAAAATGTGAAGAAAAAATGAAGCAGATGAAATACTTGTATATGAAAGGTTAAACCAGAAAGATGGAAATGTGGCTTTTCTGCAAACTGACATATTGTAACATTGAAAATGAATAATCGTGATGGAAGTGCAAGAAATTGATTTGACATAAAGTTATTTTTGAAATTGAATTAGTCTTTTAGTTGGAAGAGCAAAATGAAAACAAATGGAACCGGCTTGTTTCCTGAAATAATCAGTTAGTATCAAAATCAAAATGTAGTATTAGTCGGAAAAAAGTAATAATTGGACAAAGAATATCCCAAAATTAAAGAGGTGGCAGATTTATAGATAAGGATATTGATGTCTTTTTTTAAGACATCTAATTTTCTTATATTATAGATTATAGATGTATTTCCTCTATTTTTAAATACATTTGAAGAGAAAAATA
Source organism: Vicia faba (assembly GCA_948472305.1). Classification (NCBI taxonomy): domain Eukaryota; kingdom Viridiplantae; phylum Streptophyta; class Magnoliopsida; order Fabales; family Fabaceae; genus Vicia; species Vicia faba. The sequence continues at coordinate 1,762,681,681 of OX451736.1, read as the reverse complement.
ATTCATGTTTTGAATCCTAAAAAGTATAGTTTATACATTTATTTCTTTAAAAGTGGTTATTTTATTTTTTATTTATTTATTTATTTACAAATTAAATTATCTATTCTTAAAATTTCTATAATAATCGAGAGATTAAATAATTATATTTTATTATAAAAACATTCGTTAATAAAGTTTTACTCTAAACTTAATTCATTTATAACCGCTTCAAACTTGTAGACATCATTCTTTGATATGGATTTCAAGATAAAGGATCTTCAAAATTTTGTGTTGTATTTTGTTCTTCTAATACCAACCTTAAACAAAAACAAAAAAAATTATTTTTATAATTCATCTCACATAATAGTGTTGTTGTTTTTTTTTTGCATTTTAGAATAACCTTTCTATTTTGGAATAACCAATCTATTTATTGCTTTCATGATCATACCGTAAATTGCAAGTAATTGCAACAAAAAAAATGGTGAGCCGTAAAAAATTGAAAAAAAAACAAGACATGTTACATAATATCTTTTTTTTGAAGTGAAATTTTTATGCATCTAACTTTTTTATGTTATATCAAAATTTGGATGCAAGTACAAAATTATTGAGCGGAAAAGCTTTTGGATTTATTTACCGTGATGACGATGAGAAATTTTGTATTTTAATTTATAAAATTGATATTTATAAATAATATAATTTAATATTATATTTTAACAATGTAATTTTTATTTTAAAAACCATTTTTTCCCTCTGTTTTTACAGAAACCGAGAGGTATGTGGTTTGGGAATAAAACCTATTTTATTATATTTTTTATTTAAAAGAAAAACATTTTATATCAGTTTGAGACATAACCGAGAGAAAATATAAGCATGTTTATTTAGTTTCTTCGTTGAATTTAAACAAATATTTGTCGTCCTGTTAATGAATATAAATGCTCAAGATATTATCATTAGTGATTCACGTGAAACTTAAAATACATCCATTCAAAAAGCTCATGCCACATTATAAAAGCATTGTGAATATAAAAAATTGATAATGAAAATATTTGTCATGAAAATATTGAAACTTAAAGAAGCATGGAAAAATTCTCTATGATAGATTGTAAGAGCAAAAAAAATATTTGAGTTCAAGATTTGTGTTCTTAAATAATCATATAACTGAATATTTATTTTATTTATCTAACCTTTTTTGTTTTATATCAGAAAAAATACATGAAATATCCAACGTTTGATCTCCTCCAAGATTCAATAAAATAATGATCCAACATTTAATCTTTTCCAAGATTCAATAAAATGATGACCCAATCTTTTATCTTCACTGATACTGATTACCATGAATCAGAAGTTAAACCATATTCATGTCTGAAGTTAAATATATTTTTATAATATATATACTCTCCTACCAAAATATTATCATGTGATAGAACTTCTCTTGCCCTTACTCTAACCCTAAAATAATCTCACCGTCACCCTCACCAAAACTTCATCTCTTTATCAAACTAATAAATATTCTTTCTTCCATCAAACTCAACCACCATTCACAAATTCAAAATTAAAATCCATTATATCCATAATTCATAAATCCTCAAAATAGATTGAACCTAGAACTATGAAATTTATTTAATTATTTTCAAGAATCTTTTACGTAGGCTATCATATTTCTTCTTCTCTTTCTTGTTATGATTGTTGGAAATCCACCAAATTCTATGATGAATTTCTACCATAATGATAATTTAATTATGAGACAAACAAAGAAAAGAAGACAAGACTAATATTTCTGCAGAGTTTCTCTCTGCCCACAAACTGTGGAAAACTTTCTTAATCACTTGCAACTGCAAATTCTGTGATTACAATGAATTGACTTACTTGACTTGCTATCCTTGCTTTGAAAAATAGGGGTTACTCCCTCTATTTATAATTGAGCTTACACCCTAAGCCCAAAGCCCAAAATATCTTTTTGTTACTAAATCAAATCAAATCAAATCTATTCTGGACTTAAATCAAATCTATTTAAATCTAAAATAAATTAAATCTTCTTTGACACTATGAATTACAATTTAACACACCACATAATTCATTGTGTCTAAATTGTCTATGTTCATCATGGCTCTTAGCTTTCTGAATACTTCGACTTGCACTCTCTTCGTCATGATGTCTGCAATCTGATTCTCAGTTCTGCAGTGTTCCAAATTCATCTTCCCATCTGCTACCTGCTCTCGAAGATAATGGAATCTCATTTCGATGTGCTTACTTCGACCATGTGCTATTGGGTTCTTTGCCAGATTAATAGCTGACATGCTGTCTATCTTCATGGTAATTGCTCCATGATTTTTCCCTGTTATCTCTTCGACCAAGCTCATCATCCAAGTTGCTTGACATGCACAAAGAGAAGCAGCTATGTATTCTACTTCGCATGATGATAATGCCACTACTGGTTCCATTCTTGAATTCCAAGCAATTGGTGCACCACCTAGTATAAACACATATCCTACTGTTGACTTTCGATCTTCAGCATCACTACACCAACTCGAATCAGTGTATCCCACTAACTTGCATTCTTTTCCTTTATCAACTGCAGGAAACAAAATGCCATAATCGAAAGTTCCTTTGAGATACCTTAGTATCCTCTTCACTGCTGCTAGATGTGATACCTTTGGCTTCTGCATAAATCTACTTACCATACCTACATTGTATGCTAAGTCAGGCCTTGTATGACAAAGATATCTTAATGATCCAATAAGTCTTCTGTATTGGGTTGGATCAACATCATCTTCATCTGCATCTTTCGACAGTTGCAGTCTTGGTTCTGCAGGTGTCGAAGTTGAGTTGCATTCTTCCATCTCAAACCTCTTGAGAATTTCTCCTGCATATCTTCTTTGATGCATCATCAAACCTCTACTGCTCTTGTAGAATTCGATACCAAGGAAATATGAAATCTCACCCAAATCAGACATTTCGAATTCCTTGCTGAGATCACCTTTGAAGTCTTCGATCTCAGCTTTACAGCTACATGTTATCAACAAATCATCTACATAGAGACATAGTATAAGCAATTTACTCTTGCTTCTTCTTACATATACTCCATATTCAGTTGTGCACTACACAAATTCCTTCTCCCTTAGAAAACTATCAATTTCCTTATTCTAAGCCCTTGGAGCTTGTTTCAATCCATACAGGGCTTTATGTAGCCTGTACACCTTTCTTTCTTCGTCATGTTTCACAAACCCAACTGGTTGTTTAACATAGACTTCTTCATCTAAGGGTCCATTTAGGAATGCACACTTCACGTCCATCTGACATATGTGCCAACTGTTTATTTCTGCTAGACCAACAACCAACCTGATTGTTTCGATCCTAGCAATAGGTGCAAAAACTTCGTCGAAGTCTATTCCTTCTTTCTGTAGAAATCCTTTCGCCACAAGTCTTGCTTTGTGTCGAGTTACTTCACCTTTCGAATTCGTTTTCACTTTGTATACCCACTTGACATCAATTTCCTTCTTGCCTTGAGGCAATTCGACAAGTGACCAAGTGTTGTTGTCTTTGATAGACTTTACTTCTTTGTTCATTGCTTTCACCCACTTCGAATCTTTTAATGCTTCAGCTGCATTAACAGGTTCGACATCTGCATAGAAAGCATAATGTACCAGCTCACCTTCATTATCTATTACATCATCTGATGTAATCACACAATCTTGCAATCTTGCAGGCATGCGTCTTGTTCTTTGAGGTCTGCTTGTACTTGGTATATCTGTTGGTTCCTCTTGTCGAACTTATCTTTCGACTTGAGTTTCTGGCTCTTCGAATAGGATTCCCACTGAATCTTTCTTGACATTTGCAGTCCAATCCCATTCTTTAAACTCATCTATGATCACGTCCCTGCTGATCACAATCTTCTTGTTCTTTGGATCGAACAACTTGTAGCCTCCTGTCGAATGATATCCAACTAGGATCATTTGACTTGACTTGTCATCAAGTTTTCTTCTCAACTGATCTGGCACATGTCTATGTGCAATAGATCCAAATACCTTCAGATGACTCAAGCTAGGCTTCACACCAGACCAACATTCTTCTGGAGTAATTCCTTCTAGCTTCTTTGTAGGACATCTGTTCAAAATGTATGTTGCAGTCGAAACAACTTCACCCCAAAACTCTTTAGGTAAACTCTTGCCTTTCAACATACTTCTCACCATATTCATGATGGTTCGATTTTTCCTTTCTGCAATTCCATTTTGTTGTGGAGTATAGGGTGGCACCACCTCATGCACAATCCCTTCCTTTTCACATAATCTGTCGAAGTATTTCGACACATATTCTCCACCACCACCAGTTCTCAAAACTTTGAGCTTTTGACCACTTTGTCTTTCGACCATAGACTTAAACCTGGTAAATACTTCGATCACTTCACTTTTCTTCTTGATCAGGTAAGTCCATAGCTTTCGACTGAAATCATCTATGAATGTAACAAAGTATTTGTTACCTCCCATCGAATCCACCTGGATTGGTCCTCATACATCAGAGTATATGACTTCAAGACTAGCCTTCGATCTGCTTCCTGCATCCTTGCTGAAGTTATTCTTGTGTTGCTTCGCCTGCACACATTCTTCACATACTTCGTTTGGAATGTCAATTTCAGGCAATCCTGAAACCATATTTCTTCTCTTCAAATCTCTGATGTCTCTGAAGTTGAGATGGCCTAGTCTATAATGTCATATCAATTCATCTCTGCTAGCTGCAGTTGAAAGGCACTTGTGCTCCATCACATTTAGTTCAATCTTGAAGGTTCGATTCTGAGACATAGGAGCCTTCAAGATTAATCTCCCATTTGCATCAACGACTCTCATCAACTTATCTTCGATTGACACTTTATAATTCTTTTCGACCAACTGCCCTATACTGAGCAAATTGCTCTTCATGCCTGGTATGTACAATACATTGGAAATTACTGACCTCTTTCCATCTTTCTTCATAATCATAACATCACCAATACCTTCAGCTGCTAGGGTATTGTCATTTGCAAATTTTACCATATTTTTAATTGAGGGTTTTATATTGACGAACCAGTCTTTCCTTCCAGACATATGTGATGAACATCCTGAATCCAAGTACCATTGGTCCTTGAATCTATCTTCATCTTTTGTTGAGGCCATCAGCATCATCTCTTCTTCTTCTTCATGTTTTGCAAGCTTTGCATCACTTTCTTGATTCTTTCGTTTTTCTGGACAATCACTCGAATAATGTCCATATTTCTGACAATTGTAACATTGAATGTGACTCTTATCAGGTTTTCGACCACCACCTCTTCCTCTATTTGCAACACCACCTCTTTGGTTGCCTTGGTATGGTCTTCTTTGATTCGACACGTCTCCTTCGATTTGGTTTCTTCTACCATTCGATTTGTTCTACCCACCTCTACCTCTGTCGAAACACTTTCCTTTGCCTTTGGTCTCTTTTGCTGAATGTACCTGCAAGGCCACATCACTCTTCGATTTTCCTGCAGCTCTTTCGTTCATTCTTTGTTCATGAGATTCGAGCGTCCCTTAAAGCTCTTCCTTTGTCAATTTCGACAAGTCTTTCCCCTCTTCTATCGCCACCACTATGTGGTCGAACTTAGGAGCTAAAGATCTCAAGATCTTCGACACAACAGCTCTTGTTGTTAACGCTTCTCCACGTATCTTGATTTGATTTACTAGTTTTGTAACTCTAGTGAAGAAATCAAATATATTTTCACTGTCTTCCATCTGAAGCAGTTCATAGGTCCTTTTGTGAGTTTGTAACCTCACTTCTTTCACCTTCTCAGCGCCTTCAAAAGACTTCTCAAGGATCTCCCAAGTTCTTTTGCAGATTCTGAATCACTAATCTTTTCGAAATTGTCTGGGCTGACACATTTGAAATTCTGGCTGCAGATACTCAATGTCACGTTCAATGTTATGACACCGTATCTGACTTACTATATGACAGTAAATACAAAAGCAATAAAGAACACAGTCAATTGTTTACCCAGTTCAGTGTGCAACAACACCTACTCTGGGGGCTACCAAGCCAGGGAGGAAATCCACTATAAGAGATGTTAATTCAGGAATAAACCAACCAGTTTATCTCCTTCACTTAAGACCTACCCAATGCAATTCCAATCTAAGTACAACTTAAACCTGAGTTCCTACTCACTCCCCCTCAATCACAGCAGTGATACATAAACCAATTTGACTTAAGAATTGATGAAGACACTCTTCAAAAACAAACACTTGATTAAGCTTCACAGCTTTTTAATCAAGCAACACAATCACTCTTGCTTCACAGCTTTGAGTGATGCACACAGCTAACTTGACTCTGCTTCACAGCTTTAGTCAAGGAACATTCAAACACTCTTGCTTCAAAGCTTTGAGTGCTACACAGCCCTTACAATTAGAAACCTATTCCAAGTCACTTATCACAATGATAATTGCTTGGAGTACAATAATCAAATCTATACAGATTACAAATGATCTTCTGATCAATAAAAAGGGATGCCTTGAAAAACAGCAGCTCTGTTGAATATATAGCAGCTGCAACTTCAGTTAGGGTTTCCACAAAAACCTAGGGTTAATTCCGTTTGACCTAAAGACCAGGTCACAGGACTTTATTAACCAGGTTAGGGTTGAGCTAGGTTACCCCTCAGAAAACGCAGGATTCTGTTCAGGAAAGACTGAGTTATTTTCCTGAAAAAACTCAGACTTATCCAACCTGCAAACCTGTTAGTTCAGAACAGGATGTCATAACATTTGTTATGACATCTGAGAAAACCTGTCTACTGATTTAGCAAAATGTGATCATTTTGCAAAATGCTCAGATACACACTTATAAACATCAGTACTTGAATTACAATATTTTTCTGCAAAGGTACCTAATGAGTCAGTACAATCTAAACTAGAATGTTATGACATCAGTCATGACATTCACACATACACTTGGGATTTACCAAAAATGCAAGCCAATACCTAAACACCTACAAACTCCCCCTTTGGCAGATTTTTGGCTAAAGACCCTAAGCAATCAGAGATAGATAGCAGCAGAAATAAGTGACAACAGAAAAATAGAATGTCAAGTACTAATTAAGTAAGTACCAAAATATTCTCCCCCTCTTTAGCCACAAAAGGGCCAAAGATACAGTTATCCAAAACAAAATAATAAGAGCAGCAGCAGAAAACAACTGAATACACTTCCAAACTCCACCAGATTTTCATAACATTTGTTAAACTTTATCACTGTCTTCATTAGTCCAGCATTCTTGATCAGGTCCATGATGTCTTTGCACTCCAAGGCATCATTGTTGAGTTCTCTCTCTAAGGCTATTCTCTTAAGCAAACATACTTCCATCTGTTTGCATTGTCAGGATGATGAAAAGAGATGTTGTCTGTTGGCACTTCAGGCACTCTAGCAATTTTGCTGGAGGGGAGCTTCCTTCTGATAGGAGTTTCTTCAATATCAATCTCAAATTCTGATTCCTCATCAGAATCAGAAGATTCAGGTTCTTTTCTCTTCTTAGAGATTGGTTGTCTAGCAGTATGCACCTGGGCCTTCTTCCCTTTTGTCTGAATACTTTTCTCAGCCATGCCTTCAGCCTTGGATTTCTTAGCATTAGGTTTATCATTCTGACTACTCTTTCTTTTCATCAATCTCCTAGCTATGCTAGGGTTCACATTAGCAATCAGATCATTATCTGAGTAATCCTCATCCACATCAATGATAGGTGGATCAGCAGCCTTTTCTGAAGGGTTCTGAATGTTGTCTTTTTGTGTCACAACATTCTCAGTGACATCTACATTTTCAGAAACTTCCACATTTGGACTTTCTGATTGATTTAAAGGGACAGAAATCCCCGGTACAGATTGGTTGCCACTCAGTATACTAGTAACCAGCCTAGCAATAGCTTGGTGAACTTGAACTGATCCTTCTCTATTAGGTACAGAAGACGAAGGATGAGAAGAATTACCAGAGGCTGTAGCTTGAGCTCTTCCTGCATGTCTGGTTCTGAGCTTTTTGACTTTGGCTGGGTCAGTTGCCATCTCTCTGAGAGGAGTGACCTCAAGAACTTCAGATTCTATGCATGTGGTGATTGCCCTAGAATCTTGGTCAGATGATGACGATGATGAGGATGACGAAGTTGCCATGGTTGAAGACGATGTCTGAGACATTTTGATTGACTTTGAGTAATGGTAGCAGTTTGAGAAAAATCTTTGATTGAGAGGAGGAAACAGGTTGCGAGGACGAGAGAGGTAGGGGGTAAAAGGGAGTCTTTTCAACTTCTTAAAGATTTTGAAAGAATTGTGAAAGTATATGATTAACCCACTAAAGATAGACTTAATAAAATTAATTCCTTCAACCTTTGTTTTAAGCAAAATTAATTGCTATAAAATCTTATGTTGGTGAATACCCAACCTGCCCCTCAAATTTTCAAGTTTATTTCCAACAGGAGCCTTGGTAGAAGAATCAGTCAGCTGAAGCTTAGAGAAACTATGTTCCAGTTTAAATGACTTCTTCTCTTCAAAGTCAATAGGTTTCAAGGAAATGTTGATTGTATTCAGATTGTCACAACACAATGTCACAACATCTTGCGTGGCATTGTACTCAGGGAGCATCTGTTTTGACCAGATGTTTTGAGAACAGTTTTTCCTAGCAGCAACTATTTCCGCACAGAATTGGGAAGGCATCACAGTTCTGGTTGATTCTTGAATAATTTTTTGTTTGTCCAGTCCATTTTGATGGAGAGTTATAGGAGAGGATACTTCAAGCCTCATTTCTTCAGGGAAACAGAATTTATTAGACTTGTTATTTCCAACATCCTTGTCAAGATGACTTATGGTTCTGACAACACATCCTTCTTCAAGTTTATTTGCCACATCACAGATATTATCATCCTGTAGTTTTGGAGTTCTTCTGACTGCTTCCATAGAAATAGCTCTTTTCATTCTTCTTATATGAAGGGGACCAGGCTTATGCTGCCACAGTTTCATCTCTTTTTCTTCTTTGATAATTTGACACATAGTGGAGATATCAGTGTTCTCAGGCTGCCACAAGTAGCAGTTATCTTTGGATCTGATTCCTCTCATTACAACTTCTAGTTTTTCATTAATTACTAGACATTCAGATCTTGAGAAGTTGACCTTGAATCCTAGATCACATAATTGACTGATACTAATGAGATTAGCAGTCAACCCTTTTACCAGCAGTACTTTATTCAGACTTGGAACTCCAGGACAGTCCAAATTACCAACTCCTTTGACTTCACCTTTAGCACCATCTCCAAAGGTCACAAAACTGGTGGTGTGAGGCTTAACATTATTGAGGAGGTTCTTGATTCCAGTCATGTGTCTGGAACATTCACTGTCAAAGTACCAGTCTTCCTTTGCAGAGACCCTCAGGGAAGTGTGAGCTATCAGTGCAGTAGCCTTTTTCTTCCATTTAGGAGCATGTGGTACCTTTTTAGACTTAGGTTTGACACCTGAGTTCTGATTAGGGTATCCATGTAATCTGAAGCAGAAGGGCTTTATGTGGCCATATCTCCCACAATGATGACATTTCCATCTTTGGTACCTTTTCCTCATATGTCTCTGTTCCTGATGTCGAGAGTTGTGTTGAGACATCTGTTTTGACATTTGCTTACCAGTACCAGATTTCGTTGCTTCCATAAATCCTAGTCCAGATTTATTTCCCACATTTTGTCCAACCTGAAGGATCTCTTCCAATTTGTCTGTTCCATTTGTCAACATCTTGACAGATTTGGTCATTTGATTCAGTTGTGAGTTCAGCAATTGAACTTCTCCTTCTAGATGACTTATAGTTTCAAGGTTTGCCCTTTTTTCAGCCTCCAGCTTTACGATGAGTTTTGATTGTTTCTCATTCTGCACACAGACTTCAGTACTTCTGATACACAATTTCTTGTAAGTATCAGCCAGTTCTTCAAAAGTCACCTTTTCATCACTGATGTCACTTTTAGAGGTACAAACACCAGTTAAAGCAGTAACTCGTTTGGCAGTCTCTTCTTCAGAATTACTTTCTGAATCACAGTCAGACCAAGTAACTGTCATTCCTTTTTGTTTCTTAAGAAAGGTAGGACATTCAGCTCGAATATGCCCATATCCTTCACAACCATGGCATTGAATTCCTCTGCCTTGGTTTCCCTTATCTTCTGACCTTGGTCTTCTGCTGGAACTGTCAATGTCAGAGGGAATGTTATGAACATTAGACCTTGACTTTGGATCCATTCTTTTGATGAGCTTGTTGAACTGTCTTCCAAGCATGGCAATAACTTCTGATATATTTTCTTCTTCATCCTCCTTGTTTTCAACATCAGTGTTGGATACAAGTGCTATGCTTTTGTTCTTCTTGTCACCATTATCAGTGATCCCCATCTCAAAAGTCTGAAGAGACCCAATAAGTTCATCCACTTTCAACTTGCTAATGTCCTGGGCTTCCTCTATGGCAGTTACCTTCATTGCAAATCTTTTAGGCAAGGATCTGAGAATCTTCCTCACCAGTTTTTCTTCTGACATCTTTTCTCCCAGTGCTCCTGAGGTGTTGGCAATCTCCAAGATGTTCATGTGAAACTCATGAATGGTTTCATCTTCCATCATTTTTAGATTCTCAAACTTGGTGGTCAACATCTTAAGCCTTGACATTTTTACTTTGGAAGTGCCCTCATGAGTAGTTTTGAGAGTGTCCCAAACTTCCTTGGCCAGTTCATATTGATGTACTAGTCTAAAAATGTTTCTATCAATTCCATTGAACAAGGCATTTAAAGCTTTTGAATTTCCCGGAGCTAACTCATCTTCTTCTTTACTCCAATCTTCCTCAGGCTTCAGACTGATTGACCCATCTTTCTCAGTTATGGTGGGATGAATCCTTCCTTTGTCAGCAGCTCTCCAAGCCTTTTTGTCCAGAGATTTTAGGAAGGCAATCATACGAGGTTTCCAGTAGTCATAATTAGTTCCATCCAGAATGGGTGGTCTATTTCCAAAAACTCCTTCTTTGTCCATAGTGCCAGAAAGTGATATCCCTAGATCTCACCCAGTAATACAGGCAGGGTGCCTGCTCTGATACCAATTGAAATTCTGGCTGCAGATACTCAATGTCACGTTCAATGTTATGACACCGTATCTGACTTACTATATGACAGTAAATACAAAAGCAATAAAGAACACAGTCAATTGTTTACCCAGTTCAGTGTGCAACAACACCTACTCTGGGGGCTACCAAGCCAGGGAGGAAATCCACTATAAGATATGTTAATTCAGGAATAAACTAACCAGTTTATCTCCTTCACTTAAGACCTACCCAATGCAATTCCAATCTAAGTACAACTTAAACCTGAGTTCCTACTCACTCCCCCTCAATCACAGCAGTGATACATAAACCAATTTGACTTAAGAATTGATGAAGACACTCTTCAAAAACAAACACTTGATTAAGCTTCACAGCTTTTTAATCAAGCAACACAATCACTCTTGCTTCACAGCTTTGAGTGATGCACACAGCTAACTTGACTCTGCTTCACAGCTTTAGTCAAGGAACATTCAAACACTCTTGCTTCAAAGCTTTGAGTGCTACACAGCCCTTACAATTAGAAACCTATTCCAAGTCACTTATCACAATGATAATTGCTTGGAGTACAATAATCAAATCTATACAGATTACAAATGATCTTCTGATCAATAAAAAGGGATGCCTTGAAAAACAGCAGCTCTGTTGAATATATAGCAGCTGCAACTTCAGTTAGGGTTTCCACAAAAACCTAGGGTTAATTCCGCTTGACCTAAAGACCAGGTCACAGGACTTTATTAACCAGGTTAGGGTTGAGCTAGGTTACCCCTCAGAAAGCGCAGGATTCTGTTCAGGAAAGACTGAGTTATTTTCCTGAAAAAACTCAGACTTATCCAACCTGCAAACCTGTTAGTTCAGAACAGGATGTCATAATATTTGTTATGACATCTGAGAAAACCTGTCTACTGATTTAGCAAAATGTGATCATTTTGCAAAATGCTCAGATACACACTTATAAACATCAGTACTTGAATTACAATATTTTTCTGCAAAGGTACCTAATGAGTCAGTACAATCTAAACTAGAATGTTATGACATCAGTCATGACATTCACACATACACTTGGGATTTACCAAAAATGCAAGCCAATACCTAAACACCTACAACATTGATGAATTATAAATAATGTTTTATAACTCAGCTTCTCAGATTCTGTGTATTTCTTCTTTTCTTCTTCTGAAGCGTTTTCGCCAAGCGCTTCGACTCCATCTTTTACAAGGTCCTAAAGACCTTGACACCTTAATAAGACTTTCATTTGTTTGCACCAATTCTCATAGTTGTCAACTTCCAGAATTGGTAGTGTTGCTGGATAGTTTTCATTCCCATAACTTGTCATCGTGAATTCTTCAATCGTTCTTGATTGACACTTCCCTTGAATCGAAACAAAAGCTCTTGATACCAGATGTTGGAAATCCACCAAATTCTATGATGAATTTCTACCACAATGACAATTTAATTATGAGACAAACAAAGAAAAGAAGACAAGACTAATATTTCTGCAGAGTTTCTCTCTGCCCACAAACTGTGGAAAATTTTCTTAATCATTTGCAACTGCAAATTCTGTGATTACAATGAATTGACTTGCTTGACTTGCTTTGAAAAATAGGGGTTACTCCATCTATTTATAACTGAGCTTACACCCTAAGCCCAAAGCCCAAAATATCTTTTTGTTACTAAATCAAATTAAATCAAATCTATTTAAATCTAAAATAAATCAAATCTTCTTTGACACTATGAATTACAATTTAACAATGATGTAGTGTATCTCAGAGTTGTCTTACTCTATAGTCATTCTCTTTTGTCTATTTTTTTTTTTTCATTCATGTTAGAATTCATTTTATATTTTATATCACAAACTAACATGTAAATATCTCTAAAACCCGCTCACAAATCCTCATGCAAGATTTGTATCGACCTCTTTCTAGAGGTATTCTAATTTGATGTTCAATTGAAAATACCAAACATGTGTTAATTATAAATTTACTTTTATTCTTATTTCTAGATACTTGGTACTAGCTTTTGGCATTCTTATTCCTCAAAACATATTATTTATAATTTGTACATGTTGTTTGTTTTCTTTTAGATTTAGTTTTGAACACGTGTGAGGAGAAATGAGGTTTCATCTATTTGTGAAGAAAATAAGTAGAAAAGAAAGAGTCGAGGAAAGTATTGTGAAAGTGAGAAATATCATAATTTGTTTTCTTTTATTTTGTTCAGGATTCGTTGTGTTGAACAACTTGCTGACATGGTATTATTATTATTATAGTGTGGATAAATGTGTGTTTATGCTACGGTTTGATTGACTTTCATGCCAAAATTGGATCTGATTTTTTACTAGTGTTGTGAGGTCGGTTTATTTTGCCTGTCTATTGACTTTCTATTGTGCCTTGCCTTCTTACAATGAGCATATTTTTTTGTACCGCATACACTCACATGGTCATTGAACCCCCTTGCTTTTTATTAAATTTTTTATTTTTTTTTACATTTAATTGATTAATTGAGTCATATTTTAGTTAATTGATTTTTTTAATTAAGATTGATTAGGTTTTTCTAATTAGTTTTTATTAGTTTAGTTAATTGATTTAATGGATTTTTAATTAATTCATTAAATAATTAATTTACTTGTAAATTTGTTTATTGGGTTTGTATTTATTCGCTTATTATATTTTCATTCGATAAAATATACTCTCATTTTCATGACGTACAATAATTTTACCGTTTTTATTTTTTTATTTTTTATTACGTTAGTTGATTATTAATTTAAGATTAACGTAAAATCAATTATTTTTAAAAAGAACAAAAATATGATCGATTTAAGATTGAACTTTTTTTTTAAAACAAATCCAAAATAAATGTAATGCGAGTGCTCGTTCTAACATAGAGTATCTCTTCAAATTAACTCAAATGCTTTTGTTAATCAATAATCAAACACATGATCCAACTTTAATTTACAACACCAAGTCTTTTCAAAAATATTTTTATAATAAATTTAGAAAAGAGAAGAGGCTAATGCACATTCTTTTACTTCTGGAGTGTTTGAAGATTTACTGTTCACTCTGTTTCTGTTGGAAACTCATCAAATATCTATGATGAATTTCTACCACAATAACAATTTAATTATGAGACAAACAAAGAAAGAAGACAAGACAAATAATTTCTGCAGAGTTTCTTTCTGCTCACAAACTGTGAAAACTTTGTTATTCACTTGCAACTGCAAATTCTGTGAATACAACTTGCTTGACTTGCTTACAAAAATAAGGGTTACTCCCTCTATTTATAACTGAGCTTACACCCTAAGCTCAAAGCTCAAAATATCTTTTTGTTACTAAATCAAATCTAATTTATTCTAGACTTAAATTAAATCTATTTAAATCTAAAACAAATCAAATATTTTCGACACATAGTTTCGACACATTGGATTACAATTTAACACACCACCTAATTCATTGTGTCTAAACTATCTATGTTCATCATGGCTCTTAACTTTCTGAATACTTCGACTTGCACTCCCTTCGTCATGATGTCTGCAATATGATTCTCAGTTCTGCAGTGTTTCAAATTCATCTTCCCATCTGCTACCTGCTCTCGAAGATAATGGAACCTCATTTCGATGTGCTTACTTCGATCATGTGCTATTGGGTTCTTCGCCAGATTAATAGCTGACATGCTGTCTATCTTCATGGTAATTGCTCCATGATTTTTCTCTGTTATCTCTTCGACCAAGTTCAACTTCCAAGTTGCTTGACATGCACAAAGAGAAGCAACTATGTATTCTGCTTCGCATGATGATAATGCCACTACTGGTTCCTTTCTTGAATTCCAAGCAACTGGTGCACCATATCCTGCTGTTGACTTTCGATCTTCAGCATCACTACACCAACTCGAATCAGTGTATCCCACTAACTTGCATTCTTTTCCTTTATCAACTGCAGGAAACAAAATGCCATAATCAAAAGTTCCTTTGAGATACCTTAGTATCCTCTTCACTGCTGCTAGATGTGATACTTTGGCTTCTGCATGAATCTACTTACCATACCTACACTATATGCTAAGTTAGGCCTTGTATGACAAAGGTATCTCAATGATCCAATAAGTCTTCTGTATTGGGTTGGATCAACATCATCTTCATCTGCATCTTTCGACAGTTGTAGTCTTGGTTCTGCAGGTGTCGAAGTTGAGTTGCATTCTTCCATCTCAAACCTCTTGAGAATTTCTCCTGCATGTCTTTTTTGATGCATCATCAAACCTCTACTGCTCTTGTAGAATTCAATACCAAGGAAATATGAAATCTCATCCAAATCAGACATTTCGAATTCCTTGCTGAGATCACCTTTGAAGTCTTCGATCTCACTTTTACAGCTACCTATTATCAACAAATCATCTACATAGAGACATAGTATAAGCAATTTACTCTTGCTTCTTCTTACATATACTCCATGTTCAGTTGTGCACTTCATAAATTCCTTCTCCCTTTAAAAACTATCAACTTTCTTATTTCAAGCCCTTGGAGCTTGTTTCAATCCATACAGGGATTTATGTAGCCTGTACACCTTTCTTTCTTCGTCATGTTTCACAAACCCAACTGGTTGTTTAACATAGACTTCTTCATCTAAAGGTCCATTTAGGAATGCACACTTCACGTCCATCTGACATATGTGTTAACTGTTTATTTCTGCTAGACCAACAACCAACCTGATTGTTTCGATCCTAGCAACAGGTGCAAAAACTTCATCGAAGTTTATTCCTTCTTTCTGTAGAAATCCTTTCGCCACAAGTCTTGCTTTGTGTTGAGTTACTTCACCTTTCGAATTCGTTTTCACTTTGTATACCCACTTGACATAAATTGCCTTCTTGCCTTGAGGCAATTCGACAAGTGACCAAGTGTTGTTGTCTTCGATAGACTTTACTTCTTCATTCATTGCTTTCACCCACTTCGAATCCTTTAATGCTTCAGCTGCATTAACAGGTTTGACATCTGCATAGAAAGCATAATGTACCAGCTCACCTTCATTATCTATTATATCATCTGATGTAATCACACAATCTTGCAATCTTGCAGGCATGCGTCTTGTTCTTTGAGGCCTGCTTGTACTTGGTATATCTGATGGTTCCTCTTGTCGAACTTCTCTTTCGACTTGAGTTTCTGGCTCTTCAAGAAGGATTCCCACTGAATCTTTCTTGATATTTTCAGTCCAATCCCATTCTTTAAACTCTTCTATGATCACGTCCCTGCTGATCACAATCTGCTTTTTCACTGGATCGAACAACTTGTAGCCTCCTGTCGAATGATATCCAACTAGAATTATTTGACTTGAATTATCATCAAGTTTTCTTCTCAACTGATCTGACACATGTCTATATGCAATAGATCCAAATACCTTCAGATGACTCAAGCTAGGCTTCACACCAGACCAACATTCTTCTGGAGTAATTCATTCTAGCTTCTTTGTAGGACATTTGTTAAAAATGTATGTTGCAGTCGAAACAGCTTCACCCTAAAACTCTTTAGGTAAATTCTTGCCTTTCAACATACTTCTCACCATATTCATGATGGTTCAATTTTTCCTTTCTGCAATTCCATTTTGTTGTGGAGTATAGGGTGGCACCACCTCATACACAATCCCTTCCTTTTCACATAATCTGTCGAAGTCTTTCGACACATATTCTCCACCACCATCAGTTCTCAAAACTTTGAGCTTTCGACCACTTTGTCTTTCGACCATGGACTTAAACTTGGTAAATACTTCGATCACTTCACTTTTCTTCTTGATCAGGTAAGTCCATAGCTTTCGACTGAAATCATCTATGAATGTAACAAAGTATTTGTCACCTCCCATCGAATCCACCTGGATTGGTCCACATACATCAGAGTATATGACTTCAAGACTAGCCTTCAATCTGCTTCCCGCATCCTTGCTGAAACCATTCTTGTGTTGCTTCGCCTGCACACATTCCTCACATACCTCGTTTGGAATGTCAATTTCTGACAATCCTGAAACCATATTTCTTCTCTTCAAATCTCTGATGTCTCTGAAGTTAAGATGGCCTAGTCTATAATACCATATCCATTCATTTCTGCTAGCTGCAGTCGAAATGCACTTGTGCTCCATCACATTTAGTTCAATCTTGAAGGTTCGATTCTGAGACATAGGAGCCTTCAAGATTAATCTCCCATTTGCATCAACGACTCTCATCATCTTATCTTTGATTGACACTTTATAATTCTTTTTGACCAACTGCCCTATACTGAGCAAATTGCTCTTCATGCCTGGTATGTACAATACATTGGAAATTACTGACCTTTTGTCATCTTTCCTCATAATCATAACATCACCAATACCTTCAGCTGCTAGGGTATTGTCATTTGCAAATTTTACCATATTTTTCATTGAGGGTTTTATATTGATGAACCAGTCTTTCCTTCCAGACATATGTGATGAACATCCTGAATCCAAGTACCATTGGTCCTTGAATCTATCTTCATCTCTTGTTGTGACCATCAGCATTATCTCTTCTTCTTCTTCTTCTTCATGTTTTGCAAGCTTTGCATCACTTTCTTGATTCTTTCGTTTTTCTGTATAATCACTTGAATAGTGACCATACTTCTGACAATTGTAATATTGAATATGACTCTTATCAGGTTTTCGACCACCACCTCTTCCTCTATTTGTAACACCACCTCTTTGGTTGCCTTGGTATGGTCTTCTTTGATTCGACATGTTTCCTTCAATCTGGTTTCCTCTACCATTCGATTTGTTGTAGCCACCTCTACCTCTATCGAAATACTTTCCTTTGCCTTTGGTCTCTTTTGTTGAATGTGCCTGCAGAGCCACATCACTCTTCGATTTTCCTGCAACTCTTTCGTTCATTCTTTGTTCATGAGATTCAAGCGTCCCTTGAAGCTCTTCCTTTGTCAATTTCGACAATTCTTTCCCCTCCTCAATCGCCACCACTATGTGGTCGAACTTAGGAGCTAAAGATCTCAAGATCTTCGACACAACAGCTCTTGTTGTTAACGCTTCTCCACATATCTTGATTTGATTTACTAGTTTTGTAACTCTAGTGAAGAAATCAGATATGCTTTCACTGTCTTCCATCTGAAGCAGTTCATAGGTCCTTTTGTGAGTTTGTAACCTCACTTCTTTCACTTTATCAGCGCCTCCAAAAGACTTCTCAAGGATTTCCCAAGCTTCTTTTGCAGATTCTGAATCACTAACCTTTTCGAAATTGTCTGGGATGACACATTGATGAATTATAAATAATGTTTTATAACTCAGCTTCTCAGATTCTATGTATTTCTTCTTTTCTTCTTCTGAAGTGTTTTCTCGAAGCGCTTTGACTCCATCTTTTACAAGGTCTCAAAGACCTTGACACCTGAATAAGATTTTCATCTGTTTGCACCAATTCTCATAGTTGTCTACTTTCAGAATTGGTAGGGTTGCTGGATAATTTGCATTCCCATAACTTGTCATAGTGAATTCTTCAATCGTTCTTGATTGACACTAGCCTTGAATCGAAACAAAGCTCTTGATACCAGATGTTGGAAACTCACCAAATATCTATGATGAATTTCTACCACAATGACGATTTAATTATGAGACAAACAAAGAAAGAAGACAAGACAAATAATTTCTGCAGAGTTTCTCTCTGCTCACAAACTGTGAAAACTTTGTTATTCACTTGCAACTGCAAATTCTGTGAATACAACTTACTTGACTTGCTTACAAAAATAAGGGTTACTCCCTCTATTTATAACTGAGCTTACACCCTAAGCCCAAAGTCCAAAATATTTTTTTGTTACTAAATCAAATATAATCTATTCTAGACTTAAATCAAATCTATTTAAATTTAAAACAAATCAAATCTTTTCGACATATAATTTCGACACATTGGATTACAATTTAACAGTTCCAACCAATGTCTCATATTTCATCAAGGTAAAATTTCTGAATAGCTTTTTGAGAAAATGGGGAACGGAATAATAAAAATCTGCTTTGTCTTTCAAGTATTGAAGGACTTAGTGCGTTCTTTGTGTGAATCAATTGCTTATCTTTCGTTTAAAATCATTTTTTTAAAATTATTAATTATAACTATTAAAAACATATTTACAATAATACATAAATATAATAAATACTACCGCAAACAATTGAACACTAAACAAATAATTTACACTCATGATAATTCTAAAATTATTTAAAAATGAGTCAACTGAAGTAATACTTATTGTTGTCGTATCATAATTTTCGAGTAGAAAATCATTAATGCAAAGTTTATGAAACTAGAAAAAGAAAACATATAAAAAGTTTAAGGTGTTAGTACAATAATTAATTAAATGACAATTTATTGAATATTCTATAAAAAGTAATAGGTTTAAATAGTCTTTTAATTTATGTAAGTTAATTATTTTTAATTTTTAAAATTAAAATCTGTAAAAAAAATTGAAAGAAAATCTATATGATATATATCAATTTTCTTGTAGATTTTAATTTTAAGGACTAAAATAAAAAATTAAAATTCAAAGATTATTTTAAAAATATATATAAAGACGAAAATAAAAAATAAATCAATTTATAAGAATTAAAAAATTATTTAAATCAAAGTAATATTACTTTTATTCTGGCACAACAACTTAATCTTCTCCAGAGGACACTTTAGTAGTTCATGAGTTTGGTACTCATAAAATCAATGAAGACGGGTACGAAAAATACAAATCTTGTTAATGCACACAGTCGTTAGAACTAAAGGTTTGGGACAATCATCATCTGTTTCACATTTAAAATCTTCTCCTGTAATAAAAATTAATATTAGGAAAACTTCATAAAAGATTATGGGAAAAATATAAATTAAATAATAAATCTTAAAAGGAATAAAACAATGACTTACCAACGACTTGTATTGCGACAAAAACTAATGAATAACATAGAATCAAAATATAATCTTTTTTGAGAATTCTAACTATATTTTTTCCACACCATTTGTCTATATTGCTTAAGAAGTACATAATCTCCTATGAATAATTAAATGGTTGTTTTTTTTAAGTGTGTTGCATTTGTTTCTTAATTCATCATCATATATTTATACGTGAGAAATATTAAAGAGTGTCTTTTGGGAACATCGCTTAAAAATTAAAAAGGTAAATTGGTTTTTTTAAGGGATTAAGAAGATAATTTTTTTAAAAAGAATATACATATTCAATGCATTGGTAACATAATTTTTTTAAAAAAAGAATATTGAATGTATTTAATGTATTGAACATTGAATGTTGTTTTTATTTAAAATTGTCTCCAGAATACTGATTAACATGACCTTTTATATATATATATATATATATATATATATATATATATATATATATATATATATATATATATATATATATATATATATATATATATATATATATATATATATATATATATATATATATATATATATATATATATATATATATATATATATATATATATATATATATATATATATATATATATATATATATATATATATATATATATATATATATATATATATATATATATATATATATATATATATATTTGACCTTTAGAGATTAAAGAGAGATTTGTCTTTTCAACCATTTCATTACTCTTAATTTTTTATTACTTTTTAATATTTCAAGATAGTAAAAGAACAATTTACTAAAATTATTTGATTAAAATACTTCGTCATGGATGTGAAGGCGTTTATGCAAAGAATTGTAAGATCAATAATTTTGTTGAGAAAACTATTGCATAAGAAATAATGCATATTTAATTTGGTAATGACATGATTTATTCTATACATAATCACCGCAATAACTTTTTTTTGTTGGAAATAAAGACATAATTTTATCACCAAAAAAACTAACATCAATATGAGACTTATAGATTTCCAGTCAACAATGTCATCACCGCAGTAATTTTTATCTATAATAACACTAATTTAATAGTACTGTTTTATAATTTTTTTTTTACATTAATATAGGGTGATCCTATAATACCGTTTTTCCTAAAAGGTCTATAATAAGGTGCTAACAAAGAGAAAATATAAAAATAAAACAAGCATTTAATAGTGGTTTTTAGATACAGTTTTTTTTACCAGGCTTTCCTTTGTTAGTGTTTTTTTTAAAAACCATTTTTTTTTTAGGTTTTCAACTAATTTAAAAGAAACTAAATGCAAAATGCTTCATTATCACTACTAAACATTTTATGATAAATCTTTCATTTCATTTAATAAAAAATTAAAGTATAATGTTAAAATGTGCCATATTTTATTTTAATTTTAATTTTATATATTATCTATTCTATTTGTTTTTAAATACAACGGAGGAGAAAAATAATTCAAGATATGCTTAGAAGTTAGAATCTTAGAAAATATAGTTTATGTATTTATATCTTTAAAAGTAGTTTTTTTTATATAATTTTTTATTTATAAATTAAATGATCTATTTCTAAGATTTTTGTATCATATTTTATTACTATATTTATTATATTCATGCCATATTCACCCCTTCTTTCTGTCGAGGCTCTGATACCACACTGTCCGGGAGCCTCACATACTATGAAACCAGCCTTAACTGTATCGTCATTAAATAGCCAACCATAGGCATAACATAGACTAACAATTAAAACTGACATTCCATAATAGTGAGGACCGTAGTATGGATCGATGGTCAGATGTTTTCTGATACACAAGATCCTCATGTTGAGGCAGGTGTAGAGCATACTTGCATCTGTATGGGGAATTATGACATGAATAGAATAACTAAAGCTTTTAGGGAGAAAGAAAAGAGAGTTAGAACATTTTGTTCTTAAGCACACAAGATGGTTTTTTTCTTATTGCTTCTGACTTGAAATATTACAAGAGGTCTCCTTTTATAGCCAAGGAGATTCACAAAAGACAAATCCACACTATTCACACACATGGCATCATTAGTGCCTTATTTCAAAAGTCCGACACCCTTATCCCTTATGGATACATTATTTGTAGTACTATTACACAAAAGGACGAAACTTAACTATTTATAAACATGCTTGTGATTAATAAGAGACACTTGTCCAATTAGTCTTCAAAGATAGGTTCATGACTTGGAGTCATATTCTAATCGGATAAGTATTCTTCTGAAAAGCAGTCTCCGTACCGAGATGTCTCTTTTTCCCACACGTCGTCCATCATGTAAGCATGGTCTGATATTTTTCTATGAACTTCTTCCACGTGTCCTTCTGAGAATTCAACTTCCATTGGGGAATCTGATTTTTGTTGTGTGGCTTGAACTGAGCTTTCTCCAACCTCTCGATCTTTATACTGAGCTTGATGACTTATACAAGTGGAGTTAGCATTCATCTTGTCTGGTTCATGGAGGTTGATGAAGTTAACATATTCCATTAATTCTCTTGTGACTTTTAGATTTGGAGGATAATCATCAATGGTTTCCCATATATGAACATAATTCTTACAACCAAGTAACTTAGTGGCAGGATCTGTTGATAGGGCCTGTGCATGAAGAAAACAGTCTTGAATTTGCTAATAGCCTCTGATGTTAACCCCCTTTCCTTGACCTCGTCTAGGATTGGTTTTAATTGATCTCTCCACCATGTTAGCGGAGAGTACCATTCAAGAGTAGTCCAAATCAGGGATTTGTGGTTCTTCGGATCCATTATGTGTTCATACATGGCTTCAGTGGGTATGAGGACAGGCATAAAATATAAAGCAGTGGCACACCAAATATACCATAAATGGTTTTTTGTGAATTTAGCATTAGGGTTTATTAAAATTGGTAGTAGAAATGGTGTGTCTGGGAAATAAGGAGTATGGTCAGGGAGTTTATTTCTTATGATTTTTGTCATGTAATAAAAAAGATTATTCCTGGCATACTGCTTAAGCTGTGAGGGTGAAGAGGATACATTTACTCCTGGAGGAAAGTCTTTGGTCTTGGAGGCACGGGTTGGCAATGGTTTGACCATGAGAATCAAAGGAAAAGTGTGCTTGGTAGTAATGATCTGGATGGGTTTCATAGGCCTAGAAAGTAAATCAGGAATCACATTTTGAGTTCCTTTGATATGTTTCACAATAAAATCATATCTAGAAAACCAATCTTTGAGCCTAAGAGTTTGAGGATCAGGAGGCATCTTATTTTTGAATTCAAGGATCTTAGGGAAAGAGGAATTATCCATCTGGACTTCAAACTGATGACCTCTCAGGTGAAAGTCAAACTTTTGGATACCCATCTTAACTGCAAG
Organism: Vicia faba; assembly: GCA_948472305.1. NCBI lineage: Eukaryota > Viridiplantae > Streptophyta > Magnoliopsida > Fabales > Fabaceae > Vicia > Vicia faba. Next base: position 1,762,658,387 of record OX451736.1, on the reverse strand, counting down.
AGCTTCCTTATAAGTGGTATGGTAATGTTTTTCAGCTTCTTTGAACTGACCACTAGCATGACCACAATAATACTTTATTCCATCAATCTCTTCTATGAAGACGGCTCCCCAGTAATGATCACTAGCATCCGTCTGTAAGATTCTTTTACCGTCTCCCGGGATCTTTAAGGCAGGTGGGGTTTGTGCGATCTTTTTCAAGGCTCTTACTGCTTCAGTTTGCTTTGCTCCCCATGGTGGGGGTTTTTCTTCAGCATTTGAGATAGAGGACTCGTGTATTTTGCCAGTTTTGGCAAGAAATCTCTGATATAATTAATTATACCAAGAAATTGCTGAATCTGCTTAACAGTGAGCTTTTCATCAGGAAAGTTTAGCAATTCTTGAGCAATATGAGGCTGAGGTTGATACTTCCCTTGGGAAAAATGCATTCCTAGAAAGTCAATTTCTGTTTGGCCCAATTGGCTTTTCTTCTCAGAGAGCATCATCCCATGTCGCTGGGCTATTTGAAGGAATTGTCCCAATAGTTGTTTATGGGATTTTTCATCTTTTGAGAATAATAGCACATCATCAATATAGATGAGGATACTATTGAGAATGGGCTCAAAAATTCTAGTCATGGCCTTTTGAAAAAGTGATGGAGCTACCTTAAGCCCAAATGGTAACACAGTCCATTGGTATTGGGCGTTAGGAATGCAGAACGCCGTTTTGTAACGGTCCTCGGGGTCGATACCCAATTGCCAAAATCCTGACTTAAGATCGAACTTGGAATAGATCTGGGCATCTTTGATGAAAACATTTAAGGACGAGGCCTTTGGAATAGGAAATTTATCATCCTTGAGGAAATGGTTTAGAGGTTTATAATCAATTACTAGCCTCTTTTTTCCTCTTAACTTTTCAGATCTTTTCTCTACATAAAATGCTTGGCAAGCCCATTCTGATTTGGTGGGTTCTATCAGACCTTGTTTGAGCAACTGGTTGCATTCTTCCCTGGCCAATGTATAATCTGATGGACTCATTCCTGGATGAGTGGCCTTGGTTGGATTAACATCTTCATTGAGCTTAAAAGGAAGTTGAACAAAAAAGTCTTTATTCTTCCATAGAGGTTTTGGATGGCAGAATGTTTCATGGTTGTTTGCACAGAGTTTGAGTAGGTTGGACTTGATTTCTTCATATCCAGCAGGGATTTTAGATAGTGAATATAACTTCAATATACCAGAATAAGGTTTGAATTCTCTTTTGAATTTTAATCCCGTGGGAAGAATCTGGAGTCTATTGGCTGCTGAGTATACATCCATCCCTACTACAATATCTTTATTTGGAAGATTACTTCCAATGACCTTGGTCCAAACTATGCAGTCGGGGAAGAATTTGATTCCTATCTTTTCCTTGGTCATTAAATCTGTCCTGAAGACTTTCCCATCTGCTGCAACAAAGTACGCAGCATGTGTTACCCATGATTCTGCTGGGAGAATGCTAGGATTCATCATTGTAATCTGTGCCCCAGTGTCCATATAAGCTATAACTTTCTTCGGACGGGAAAACTTTGTCGCTAGTACATGAGCTTCAATACATGGGAGTGGTGGAGTAGGAAGAGAGCTTCCTATCTCTTTGAAGGAGTAAACAGGGAAATATTTGTCATCTTCTGATTCAGAAAATGATGCTTCATCAGACGCAGAGTCTTGAAGGGCAAAAATTGTTTCTTCATCAGCAGAACTTTGTTCAGAATACAAAGATTCTAGGTCTCCATCTAGAGGTTGAAGAGAGTTGATCAGTTTTGCGGCTTTGTGGGTATTATTAGGACATTCCTTGGAAAAGTGCCCCTTTTTCCCACAAATAAAGCATCTCCGGTTTTTCCCCTTTCCTCTGAAAGATTTTCTTTTAAAGAACTTCATGGTCTTCTTTTTCTTTCCTTTAAAGTTCCTATGATATTTGGAGTATTTTTGATGATGATGTTTCTTTTTTGTTTCACAACTGCACTTTTTGTCTTTACACTTAATCTCCAGATAAGGTTTTTTGCAGGCCTTGGTGAACTTTGACTTTTGCTGTATAACTTCTTGAAATTGATGATGAAAGCTACAAAGCTTTTCAAGTGCTTCCAACGTCGCCTGATGAATCTGGCCAAGACTCATTGTTGCAATATCCTTTTTAGCTGTTGCTACCATCCTATGGATTTCTTGCTGGAGTTCATGTGGTAGAGATGATACATAAGTATTCTTGAGACTGGGATCGTTTTACCCATTGAGGAGATAAAACCTTTGTGCCATCCTGTGATAGTGTTTGTCGAGGTCTTTTGTTTTTAGGGAACAACACTTCATCTCAAAGAATTCTTGCCTATTTTTTCTATCAAACATATCCATATCTCCGATAAAATCCTGGTGGAGTACACCAAGGATATTGGCTGTGCTTTCTAAACGGTGTAACTCATCTTGTTTGAAAGCCCCAAGATTGTGATACCATTCCTTCATTGTGCCTGTCATTCTACAGCAAAATTCTTCAATGACCTTATAGCTATCTGCATTTGTTTTCATCATTTGGGTATCAAGCCATGCTCCGAATTCAAGTAGTCTCTTTCTCCAACGACTAGGCGGTATATCATCAAATGTGAACCAAGGACCACCATTTGGTTTAGTCCTTTCAGGGACTAGAGTTTCTTCAGGAGATTCTTCAAAAAATGAATCTTCCTCTTTTATATTTGCCATGAAGAGTCTTGGGATGTAGTTTACTTCAGATTGTGATTCTGATGAAAAGGATCTTGGTGTTTCATCACTAGACGTTTCTTGACAGGAGTCTTTTTCATCATCCGAGGAGGACTCGTCTTCTTTTTGTGCCGATGATTCAGCAAGAGAGTAACTTTTCTGGGGAAATTCACAATTTCCAGTGATTGCCATGGCTTGGAAACCTTTATCAGGAATTTCTTCTTCTTTTTGGAATTTTGGAGGAGGTGTTTCAGGAAAATCCTGAGATTCTGAGGATGAAGCGCTTAAACAGGCAGGCTTTCCTTTTTTCTTGGAGGTTGAGGTAACGGTAGTTCTGGTAGATTTTGGTCTGTAAGCTGTAGGTATGTATTTGACCTGATCTGGTGGTGAAGTAACATAGGTAGGGAAGAAGGGAGAAGGTCTTTCTGGTCGTTTGAAATATGTAGGGAAAGTAGGAGGGTCAAGGAAAAGGTTTTCAACAGGCTTGGGCTTTCTTTCGTGTGAAGCTCTTAAGAAATCATCTATTTCTTTTACTTGGCCTTGTAGGTTTCTGATTTCTCTTTCCTTTTGGTCAAAATTTTTGCCAAAAGTTCTCTCTTCTAACATCTGTCGCAAATCATGATCCAGCTGAGACACCTGGGCCTTTAAGCTTCTGTAATGCTTCTGCATTTTCTGTGATAGAACCTTGAGATAATCATCTGTCTCGTCTATTCTCTCAGCAATCTTGTCCACTTTTTTGTCGAGATTTTGGAGGATATCATTTTGAGAAATCATGTTTTCTGATTGCCAGTTTAGAACTTCTTCAGCCTGAGTTAAAGGTTTGAGTTTTCCATCGGGTTGTACTTCATTAGGATGAATGAAGGGTTTGGATGTTCTACCAGTGATTGGGTCCATCTTCATTTCTAGAGCGGGAAATTGTTGGCTATATTCTGGTGCGGTAGTTGAGTACATAAAGCAAGGGATTAACTCCACATTTTTTGGAGGGTCCAAAACTTTGCAGTAGTCTGACGGTGACCACGTAACCAGAGTAGGATCATTTGGTGGCAACGGTTTTTCTTTCCTGAGGATCTTGAGAGCTTCCTCATAAATAGGAAGAGGTTTCTTTTTATCATGGATACCTACCCATGGACCGTTATCGGGATCATATCTTCTTTGTGGAGGGGGAGATAGTTTGCACGCCCCGTTGTTTTTCCTTTTTGGAAGGATAATATCTCTGTCATAATCATTATCATGCATCCAACATTCACATCCTGGATCACATTTATTGGGATCTATGTCCCAAATAAAATGACCATTTATCTTGTCAGTGTAGATAGGTTCTCCTTTACTAGTTACAGCATGAATTGGGCACCAATCTTCTTTGAGAATCGGTCGGATCATCATGGTCTGGAAAATAGGAGGAATTGAACTCGGTCCTTCATCTGGTTTTTTGAAAATTGTTTTGACCGTTTTGTCAACAGATCTTCTAAAGGTGGCCTCTTGAGATTGTATTTGTCTTCTATCTTGATGGATTTTTTCATAGTTTGTTATCCACTCAAGAGGAATTAACTGAGTTAGTTCTTCCCTCGTGATCTTTCTTGGAATCTGAACAATAGAGGGTATATCTTCTTCTCTATTAGTAACTACTAACAGAGAATCAGAAGAACATCCCGTGAGAGGCAAATCTATCGAATGATTTTGTAGGCGATAGATTATTTGGTGATGGAGAGTAGCAGACATGGCCTCTGGAACTTGGTCAGATCCAATGATTTGGACTTGGACCTTTAGTCTTGTAGATAGGGTGATGTCGTTGAGGCTTACATTATAATTTGGAAAAACAGTAAGAACAACGCTTCCCGCATGAAGTGAGGTCAGAACAGTCCCTATGACAGCATTTTCATAATGGAGATAGCTCGAATCCAGGAGAGCTATTTTGCAGAAGACAGGCTGATTTTTCCTTCCATGGAGAGAGAGGATGAGTCTAACTGCTCCAAAATGTAAAGCTGTGTATCCTTCAGATTTCCAGTGATTTATGAGACTCTGAGGAATCTCTAAATCCACATACTGCTCTTGGTTTGTTGCTCTCAAACTACATTGATCTAGTCGAGATGACTGGACGTATTCTTTCATATGAGGGCGATTGGTAGAGATTAGGTTTCTGATGGATCTGGTAATTGTTCTTTGTTTTTTGAAGATATTATAAGGGCTTAAAAGGGGAGGTACTGTTTCGGAAATTTGAGCATCTTCTGGAACATAAGAATACTCAACAAGGTTTTCTATTTTATGGGTATCGATCTTTTTACAGAGTTTAGGAAGTGATAGGGAAGAGGTGGTGGTAATAGGATGAGTGTTTTGTTGTGATAGTGCCATGGTTAAATATTTTTCCCCCTTACTTACTATATTTATTATATTCATGCCATATTCACCCCTTCTTTCTGTCGAGGCTCTGATACCACACTGTCCGGGAGCCTCACATACTATGAAACCAGCCTTAACTGTATCGTCATTAAATAGCCAACCATAGGCATAACATAGACTAACAATTAAAACTGACATTCCATAATAGTGAGGACCGTAGTATGGATCGATGGTCAGATGTTTTCTGATACACAAGATCCTCATGTTGAGGCAGGTGTAGAGCATACTTGCATCTGTATGGGGAATTATGACATGAATAGAATAACTAAAGCTTTTAGGGAGAAAGAAAAGAGAGTTAGAACATTTTGTTCTTAAGCACACAAGATGGTTTTTTTCTTATTGCTTCTGACTTGAAATATTACAAGAGGTCTCCTTTTATAGCCAAGGAGATTCACAAAAGACAAATCCACACTATTCACACACATGGCATCATTAGTGCCTTATTTCAAAAGTCTGACACCCTTATCCCTTATGGATACATTATTTGTAGTACTATTACACAAAAGGACGAAACTTAACTATTTATAAACATGCTTGTGATTAATAAGAGACACTTGTCCAATTAGTCTTCAAAGATAGGTTCATGACTTGGAGTCATATTCTAATCGGATAAGTATTCTTCTGAAAAGCAGTCTTCGTATCGAGATGTCTCTTTTTCCCACACGTCGTCCATCATGTAAGCATGGTCTGATATTTTTCTATGAACTTCTTCCACGTGTCCTTCTGAGAATTCAACTTCCATTGGGGAATCTGATTTTTGTTGTGTGGCTTGAACTGAGTTTTCTCCAACCTCTCGATCTTTATACTGAGCTTGATGACTTATACAAGTGGAGTTAGCATTCATCTTGTCTGGTTCATGGAGGTTGATGAAGTTAACATATTCCATTAATTCTCTTGTGACTTTTAGATTTGGAGGATAATCATCAATGGTTTCCCATATATGAACATAATTCTTACAACCAAGTAACTTAGTGGCAGGATCTGTTGATAGGGCCTGTGCATGAAGAAAACAGTCTTGAATTTGCTAATAGCCTCTGAGGTTAACCCCCTTTCCTTGACCTCGTCTAGGATTGGTTTTAATTGATCTCTCCACCATGTTAGCGGAGAGTACCATTCAAGAGTAGTCCAAATCAGGGATTTGTGGTTCTTCGGATTCATTATGTGTTCATACATGGCTTCAGTGGGTATGAGGACAGGCATAAAATATAAAGCAGTGGCACACCAAATATACCATAAATGGTTTTTTGTGAATTTAGCATTAGGGTTTATTAAAATTGGTAGTAGAAATGGTGTGTCTGGGAAATAAGGAGTATGGTCAGGGAGTTTATTTCTTATGATTTTTGTCATGTAATAAAAAAGATTATTCCTGGCATACTGCTTAAGCTGTGAGGGTGAAGAGGATACAGTTACTCCTGGAGGAAAGTCTTTGGTCTTGGAGGCACGGGTTGGCAATGGTTTGACCATGAGAATCAAAGGAAAAGTGTGCTTGGTAGTAATGATCTGGATGGGTTTCATAGGCCTAGAAAGTAAATCAGGAATCACATTTTGAGTTCCTTTGATATGTTTCACAATAAAATCATATCTAGAAAACCAATCTTTGAGCCTAAGAGTTTGAGGATCAGGAGGCATCTTATTTTTGAATTCGAGGATCTTAGGGAAAGAGGAATTATCCATCTGGACTTCAAACTGATGACCTCTCAGGTGAAAGTCAAACTTTTGGATACCCATCTTAACTGCAAGAGCTTCCTTATAAGTGGTATGGTAATGTTTTTCAGCTTCTTTGAACTGACCACTAGCATGACCACAATAATACTTTATTCCATCAATCTCTTCTATGAAGACGGCTCCCCAGTAATGATCACTAGCATCCGTCTGTAAGATTCTTTTACCGTCTCCCGGGATCTTTAAGGCAGGTGGGGTTTGTGCGATCTTTTTCAAGGCTCTTACTGCTTCAGTTTGCTTTGCTCCCCATGGTGGGGGGTTTTTCTTCAGCATTTGAGATAGAGGACTCGTGTATTTTGCCAATTTTGGCAAGAAATCTCTGATATAATTAATTATACCAAGAAATTGCTGAATCTGCTTAACAGTGAGCTTTTCATCAGGAAAGTTTAGCAATTCTTGAGCAATATGAGGCTGAGGTTGATACTTCCCTTGGGAAAAATGCATTCCTAGAAAGTCAATTTCTGTTTGGCCCAATTGGCTTTTCTTCTCAGAGAGCATCATCCCATGTCGCTGGGCTATTTGAAGGAATTGTCCCAATAGTTGTTTATGGGATTTTTCATCTTTTGAGAATAATAGCACATCATCAATATAGATGAGGATACTATTGAGAATGGGCTCAAAAATTCTAGTCATGGCCTTTTGAAAAAGTGATGGAGCTACCTTAAGCCCAAATGGTAACACAGTCCATTGGTATTGGGCGTTAGGAATGCAGAACGCCGTTTTGTAACGGTCCTCGGGGTCGATACCCAATTGCCAAAATCCTGACTTAAGATCGAACTTGGAATAGATCTGGGCATCTTTGATGAAAACATTTAAGGACGAGGCCTTTGGAATAGGAAATTTATCATCCTTGAGGAAATGGTTTAGAGGTTTATAATCAATTACTAGCCTCTTTTTTCCTCTTAACTTTTCAGATCTTTTCTCTACATAAAATGCTTGGCAAGCCCATTCTGATTTGGTGGGTTCTATCAGACCTTGTTTGAGCAACTGGTTGCATTCTTCCCTGGCCAATGTATAATCTGATGGACTCATTCCTGGATGAGTGGCCTTGGTTGGATTAACATCTTCATTGAGCTTAAAAGGAAGTTGAACAAAAAAGTCTTTATTCTTCCATAGAGGTTTTGGATGGCAGAATGTTTCATGGCTGTTTGCATAGAGTTTGAGTAGGTTGGACTTGATTTCTTCATATCCAGCAGGGATTTTAGATAGTGAATATAACTTCAATATACCAGAATAAGGTTTGAATTCTCTTTTGAATTTTAATCCCGTGGGAAGAATCTGGAGTCTATTGGCTGCTGAGTATACATCCATCCCTACTACAATATCTTTATTTGGAAGATTACTTCCAATGACCTTGGTCCAAACTATGCAGTCGGGGAAGAATTTGATTCCTATCTTTTCCTTGGTCATTAAATCTGTCCTGAAGACTTTCCCATCTGCTGCAACAAAGTACGCAGCATGTGTTACCCATGATTCTGCTGGGAGAATGCTAGGATTCATCATTGTAATCTGGGCCCCAGTGTCCATATAAGCTATAACTTTCTTCGGACGGGAAAACTTTGTCGCTAGTACATGAGCTTCAATACATGGGAGTGGTGGAGTAGGAAGAGAGCTTCCTATCTCTTTGAAGGAGTAAACAGGGAAATATTTGTCATCTTCTGATTCAGAAAATGATGCTTCATCAGACGCAGAGTCTTGAAGGGCAAAAATTGTTTCTTCATCAGCAGAACTTTATTCAGAATACAAAGATTCTAGGTCTCCATCTAGAGGTTGAAGAGAGTTGATCAGTTTTGCGGCTTTGTGGGTATTATTAGGACATTCCTTGGAAAAGTGCCCCTTTTTCCCACAAATAAAGCATCTCTGGTTTTTCCCCTTTCCTCTGAAAGATTTTCTTTTAAAGAACTTCATGGTCTTCTTTTTCTTTCCTTTAAAGTTCCTATGAGATTTGGAGTATTTTTGATGATGATGTTTCTTTTTTGTTTCACAACTGCACTTTTTGTCTTTACACTTAATCTCCAGATAAGGTTTTTTGCAGGCCTTGGTGAACTTTGACTTTTGCTGTATAACTTCTTGAAATTGATGATGAAAGCTACAAAGCTTTTCAAGTGCTTCCAACGTTGCCTGATGGATCTGGCCAAGACTCATTGTTGCAATATCCTTTTTAGCTGTTGCTACCATCCTATGGATTTCTTGCTGGAGTTCATGTGGTAGAGATGATACATAAGTATTCTTGAGACTGGGATCGTTGTACCCATTGAGGAGATAAAACCTTTGTGCCATCCTGTGATAGTGTTTGTCGAGGTCTTTTGTTTTTAGGGAACAACACTTCATCTCAAAGAATTCTTGCCTATTTTTTCTATCAAACATATCCATATCTCTGATAAACTCCTGGTGGAGTACACCAAGGATATTGGCTGTGCTTTCTAAACGGTGTAACTCATCTTGTTTGAAAGCCCCAAGATTGTGATACCATTCCTTCATCGTGCCTGTCATTCTACAGCAAAATTCTTCAATGACCTTATAGCTATCTGCATTTGTTTTCATCATTTGGGTATCAAGCCATGCTCCGAATTCAAGTAGTCTCTTTCTCCAACGACTAGGCGGTATATCATCAAATGTGAACCAAGGACCACCATTTGGTTTAGTCCTTTCATGGACTAGAGTTTCTTCAGGAGATTCTTCAAAAAATGAATCTTCCTCTTTTATATTTGCCATGAAGAGTCTTGGGATGTAGTTTACTTCAGATTGTGATTCTGATGAAAAGGATCTTGGTGTTTCATCACTAGACGTTTCTTGACAGGAGTCTTTTTCATCATCCGAGGAGGACTCGTCTTCTTTTTGTGCCGATGATTCAGCAAGAGAGTAACTTTTCTAGGGAAATTCACAATTTCCAGTGATTGCCATGGCTTGGAAACCTTTATCAGGAATTTCTTCTTCATTTTGGAATTTTGGAGGAGGTGTTTCAGGAAAATCCTGAGATTCCGAGGATGAAGCGCTTAAACAGGCAGGCTTTCCTTTTTTCTTGGAGGTTGAGGTAACGGTAGTTCTGGTAGATTTTGGTCTGTAAGCTGTAGGTATGTATTTGACCTGATCTGGTGGTGAAGTAACATAGGTATGGAAGAAGGGAGAAGGTCTTTCTGGTCGTTTGAAATATGTAGGGAAAGTAGGAGGGTCAAGGAAAAGGTTTTCAACAGGCTTGGGCTTTCTTTCGTGTGAAGCTCTTAAGAAATCATCTATTTCTTTTACTTGGCCTTGTAGGTTTCTGATTTCTCTTTCCTTTTGGTCAAAATTTTTGCCAAAAGTTCTCTCTTCTAACATCTGTCGCAAATCACGATCCAGCTGAGACACCTGGGCCTTTAAGCTTCTGTAATGCTTCTGCATTTTCTGTGATAGAACCTTGAGATAATCATCTGTCTCGTCTATTCTCTCAGCAATCTTGTCCACTTTTTTGTCGAGATTTTGGAGGATATCATTTTGAGAAATCATGTTTTCTGATTGCCAGTTTAGAACTTCTTCAGCCTGAGTTAAAGGTTTGAGTTTTCCATCGGGTTGTACTTCATTAGGATGAATGAAGGGTTTGGATGTTCTACCAGTGATTGGGTCCATCTTCCTTTCTAGAGCGGGAATTTGTTGGCTATATTCTGGTGCGGTAGTTGAGTACATAAAGCAAGGGATTAACTCCACATTTTTTGGAGGGTCCAAAACTTTGCAGTAGTCTGACGGTAACCACGTAACCAGAGTAGGATCATTTGGTGGCAACCGTTTTTCTTTCCTGAGGATCTTGAGAGCTTCCTCATAAATAGGAAGAGGTTTCTTTTTATCATGGATACCTACCCATGGACCGTTATCGGGATCATATCTTCTTTGTGGAGGGGGAGATAGTTTGCACGCCCCGTTGTTTTTCCTTTTTGGAAGGATAATATCTCTGTCATAATCATTATCATGCATCCAACATTCACATCCTGGATCACATTTATTGGGATCTACGTCCCAAATAAAATGACCATTTATCTTGTCAGTGTAGATAGGTTCTCCTTTACTAGTTACAGCATGAATTGGGCACCAATCTTCTTTGAGAATCGGTCGGATCATCATGGTCTGGAAAATAGGAGGAATTGAACTCGGTCCTTCATCTGGTTTTTTGAAAATTGTTTTGACCGTTTTGTCAACAGATCTTCTAAAGGTGGCCTCTTGAGATTGTATTTGTCTTCTATCTTGATGGATTTTTTCATAGTTTGTTATCCACTCAAGAGGAATTAACTGAGTTAGTTCTTCCCTCGTGATCTTTCTTGGAATCTGAACAATAAAGGGTATATCTTCTTCTCTATTAGTAACTACTAACAGAGAATCAGAAGAACATCCCGTGAGAGGCAAATCTATCGAATGATTTTGTAGGCGATAGATTATTTGGTGATGGAGAGTAGCAGACATGGCCTCTGGAACTTGGTCAGATCCAGTGATTTGGACTTGGACCTTTAGTCTTGTAGATAGGGTGCTGTCGTTGAGGCTTACATTATAATTTGGAAAAACAGTAAGAACAACGCTTCCCGCATGAAGTGAGGTCAGAACAGTCCCTATGACAGCATTTTCATAATGGAGATAGCTCGAATCCAGGAGAGCTATTTTGCAGAAGACAGGCTGATTTTTCCTTCCATGGAGAGAGAGGATGAGTCTAACTGCTCCAAAATGTAAAGCTGTGTATCCTTCAGATTTCCAGTGATTTATGAGACTTTGAGGAATCTCTAAATCCACATACTGCTCTTGGTTTGTTGCTCTCAAACTACATTGATCTAGTCGAGATGACTGGACGTATTCTTTCATATGAGGGCGATTGGTAGAGATTAGGTTTCTGATGGATCTGGTAATTGTTCTTTGTTTTTTGAAGATATTATAAGGGCTTAAAAGGGGAGGTACTGTTTCGGAAATTTGAGCATCTTCTGGAACATAAGAATACTCAACAAGGTTTTCTATTTTATGGGTATCGGTCTTTTTACAGAGTTTAGGAAGTGATAGGGAAGAGGTGGTGGTAATAGGATGAGTGTTTTGTTGTGATAGTGCCATGGTTAAATATTTTTCCCCCTTACTTACTATATTTATTATATTCATGCCATATTCACCCCTTCTTTCTGTCGAGGCTCTGATACCACACTGTCCGGGAGCCTCACATACTATGAAACCAGCCTTAACTGTATCGTCATTAAATAGCCAACCATAGGCATAACATAGTCGTTTCAAACTCGTACACATCATTTTTTGAGATGAATTTCAAAACAAAAAATTTTCAATTTTATATGTTGTTCTTCTAACATCAAATTTAAACAAAAAAATATTTTTGTTCTTATAATCTATCTCACATAATAGTGTTGTTGTATTTTGGAATAACCTTTGACAAAGAAAATAATCTATAATTTATTGAGAAATATTGACAATATTGAGAAATTTAATCTTAAATATGATGTAAATTACAAGCAATTACAACAACAAAAAAATAGTGAATTGTAAAAAAATTATAAAAAAATCAAAACATATTACATATATCTTAGCTTTCAACTTTTTATTTATTTTTATGTTTTATCAAAAATTAGATGCAAGTGCAAAACCATTGAGGTAAAAAGCATTTGGATTTATTCAACGTGACGAGGTTGATAAATTTTGGGCTTGTTGTTCTCCAACAATAAGAAATTTTATATTTTAATTTAAAAATTTGATATTTGTAAATAATGTAATTTAATATTATGTTTAAACAACATAATTTGTATTTTAAAAAAAATATTTTTTCCACTTAATTTTTGACAAAAACCGATAGATATGTGGCGGCTGGGGATAAAATCTGTTTTATTGTATTTTTATTTAAAAGAAAAACATTTTACATCGGTTTGAGATATAACCGAGGGAAAATATAAGCATGTTTATTGAGTTTTTTCGTTGAGCTTAAACAAATTTTTATCGTCTTGTTAATGAGTATCAATGCTTAAGACACTATCATTAGTGATCTATGTGAAATCTAAAAGACATTCATTCAAAAGGTTCATGCTACATTATAAAAGCATTCTGAATATCAAAAATTGATAATTGAAAACGTGTGTCATTAAAATATTGAAACTTAAAGAAGTTTGGAAAATTTCTCCATGATGAATTGTAAGAGCAAAAAAAAATTGAATTCAAAGTTTGTGTTCTTAAATAATCATATAACTAAATATTTATTTTGTTTATCTAACCTTTTTGTTTTATACATAAACAAATGCATGAATTATCCAACATTTGATCTTCTCCCAAGATTCAATGAAACAAAAATCTATGATTTGATCTTTACTTACACTGATGTCGATGAATAAAATCCAAAATTTATTATATACTTTTACTTTAATAATTTTTGTAAACAATGTAATATTCTATGTAACCAATGTAATTTACAAATAAATTAATTTATTAATATTTTGTATAAATAATAAAATTTATATTTAAAAAAATAATTTATTTTTCTCCTCGATTTTGGTCATAAACGAGAGATATGCAACTCTAGTTTTTAAAATATAAAAAAGTTACTGTTGAATATCGAACCCACGACCATTTGAACTATCATTTCGATTATTTAGAAATCGAGAGATAAAGTCACAAGTTTTCATTATGTTCTTTATTACCCCACCTTTATATCTGAGGTTAAATTTCCTTCGTGTTCGAAGATAAATATAATTTTTTTTGTAATATGTATACTCTCTTACCAAAATATTACCATGTGAAAGAACTTAGAACTTTTACCCTTAATCAAACCCTAAAGTAATTTCACCCTCACCAAAAGTTCATCTCTTTATCAAACTAATAAATATTCTTCCTTTCGTCAAACTCAACCAACCATTCACAAGAAAAAATTCTAGACCTGAATCTGATCTTTCCGGCATTATATTTCGTAACGGAGAAGCCGAAGAGCACCAAAGGGCTGAGTACCTCATGTTCTATCAACGCTCCATCGTACCGACACAGTATGTGGATACTGGGTGCCTCTGAAAATTAGGCTTGCTCGATAGCATCCAGTGGTTACTCCATCACTCTGATTTGACGTCCATATGCATGCAGAACATCCCGACATACGAGTCACTAACCTTGGAATTTATGAGCTCGTTCTCATACAACCTGCCGTGTGACGAGAACAAACACCTATCCGGCTCTGCCACTTTTAGAATGTTCAACACTGAATATTCTGTAAGTCAATCCACTCTAAGTGCCTTCTTCTACTTTCATACCAAAGGGATGGTACACCACTACATTCCAGAAGACCTTGATTGGGCGTATACAGGTTTCAAGCTTTGGAAAGTTCTTATCAATGAATAACCAAACAGTTGGGAAGGACTTTATGCCTCATCCATCAATAATCCCGCAATAAGGTACTTCTATCGTGTCGTCTCCAATACCATTTTTGGAAAAATGAACAACAACAAAGTTAATTCAAAAGAGTTGTTCCTCCTCCATTGTACCTTCAAACCAAACCAAAAGATTAATGCAAGCACCTCCCTCCTATCATATATCCAGTCCTTGTGCGCCAGAGGATCTACACCTTTCTGCATTGGAAGGATAGTAATCTCTATAGCACTTGGCCTTCACCTCGAAGACAAGCTTACAATTTTCCATCTCTACCGCCCACGTTCATTGACATTGACAATTGTTGGGTTGGCCACTTGATTAAGGTCAGAAGAGATGGTAGATATAACCTCATGGTGCACAACAAGGTAGTTCCAAGTATCATTTTGCCAAACTTTGCGCTTACTAATGTTACAGATTTGTCTAAGTGGCTTTATAACCTTGATGCTCCTGCGCCTGGAGATAATGCACGAAGCGACCAGGGGAATGTCCAAGCGGACGAAATGGAGCAGGAAATGAAACAAGGAGACACTGAACATCAAGCTCCTCCTGAAAACGCGGCAAGCATGTCCAATAGACCTAGGAGAAGAAGAGAAATAGTATCGGCCTCGAATGATGACATTACGGTTGTCATAATGGAGCAAGATGAGAGAATGCAGGCTATGCAAAATAACCAAAATGCGATGGTGCAAATTATGCTGGCCATGCAAACTCAGCAACAAGAATATGATGAAATAAACGAGCGTCAGGTTGCGAGATTAATTGAGGAAATGGCGGATTTGATTGTATGCATGAATGGTTTTCAGGATTATATATACCATGTTGCTATGTCCCATCATCCAGGTACACATGGACGAGCACGGGGACGAGGAAGAGGACGCGATAACGAACAATAATAGATTGATGTTGTTTCTCTTCCCATTTTTTTAAAGCATTGGGACATTGCTTGTTTCAAGCTTAGGGGAGTTAGTTAGTTTAGAAACTATTTGTTTCTTTATAAGTAGGTTTTCTTTCATTCCCATTTGTAATCATGAGCATCGTTGTATTTTTGACTTTATTTATGCAATTTTTCAATTGTTATCTAATTTCCTACTTTCTTGAGTCATAACAAAAAAAAATTGTTAGTTACCTGCATAATCTGATGCATTCGAAGAATATATAGGTTGCTCACTTTTCAAAAAGATATACCAGAAGCTTTGAGTGAAACAGAAGTATGATGGATATAATCGTAAAACTATAAACCCCCAGATTGCGCTAAGATCAATTTCAGTACCCTTTATACCAAAACCTTAAACTTTAGCTTTAAAATAACACTGAGTAATTTATCTAGCAGTCAGCACCGTCTTAAACGCAAACTACACAGGGAGTCGATGAATATAAGTGAATGATCCAGTGTATTTGAAAGATATACGCTTTACTGTAAGAAAATAGGGAATGCACCAATTAAGTTAGGCAACCCTCACATGGTCGCTTAATCCAACAAATACAGTACCTACATGATATAACATAAAAACCTATTGTCAGTTTGTTCAGAGGTGTCTGGTACTGAACTTGGTAGGGCGGACTACGATCCGATCACCCTCGACTTGCAATTGGGTTAATCAAAGGAGGTTACCACATTCATGTTCCAGAAACTCATGCTTAAAAGGATCATAGTCACTAACTGGCTACTCTACTATGTGCGTGTAAAGATAAATGGCTTAATGTGATTGCGCTAGAATGAAAACGGGTAAAATTTAGCGAAAAGAATTAGGTTAAGCTATAATGGCATGACTGGAATTAGTCTGCACAATAGGGGATGTTTAGTGTTATCACCGTATCTTTTATGCTATGTTGAGCTTACATTTCCGCAAAAACTTAGGCAGCCTCTTATGATTCGAACTGTGTCATAAAATTGCATTTAACTTGTGCCTTATTAGTTTTTATATTGATTTTATTGCTTGAGGACAAGCAAAGGTTCAAGCTTAGGGGAGTTTGATAACACAAAAAGATATAGCATTTTCCGCCCGAATTATATAGATTAAAATTCTGATTCTTCGATTATTATGTCACATTTTATCCCTTTTTGTAGTTTTTGAAACATATTTCAGGTACTTAGCATTTGCAAGGCATAAATAAGAAAAGGAAGAAAAAGAATGGAAAATGAAGAAGAAATGGCTTTAAAAATAGCAAAAATAAATTTCTGCAGCAGAGAAGCGTGTCGTCCGCTACAAAGTCATTATGACCGGCACAAGTTAAGTTTATGTGCCCCTCGGCACACTCACGTTACGACCGGGACAAATATGGATTACGTGCCACGATCCAAGCAGTTATGAAGCCTTTGCTACTGGAGCATACTAAGCGCATGTCACCTGGATTTTCTCTGCGCATGAAGAATGTGAATCATGGAAGTTACCTATTTTTCCTTAACAAAAATGGACTCTATAAAAAGCAGCATTTACCAACAATTGAATCACTCTCCGCTCCCTCTCACTTTGATCTCTCTCTGGAACTTTGAACAATTATGCAATATTATTATTTTCAATTCCGTTTTGCTCTGTTCAACAATTATTTTGTTGCATTCCATTTTAGTATTTTTCTAGTCTTATAATTCCAGCATTAATTTTCCAGTCGTAGAACCACTTAGGCAATAAAAACCTCACCGTCAAAGCGGTATTTTTCCACATCGGAGAAATAGTGCAACATTAGTTTGGTTCAAGGCTTCCAGAATTTGTTTAAGATTTATTATAATTGTATTCGATCAATTTTTACATCAAGTCAATCCTGCCGACTTGTGGAGGACACACGCTGCATTGGAATTAATCGCTTTCTTATTCATTTTTCAGGTTCTTATTCTAAATAGCATAATTTATTTATGTCTTACTATGCATGAGATGTTGAATTTACACTTTAATTTTATGATATTCTGCAATAATATTATGTCTGGATAGATTCCCTATACCGGTATGTAAAACTTGACCAAAAGGATTCAGTAATTAATTGACATTATTATTTTATTTTTACGAAAATACTTTTCTGGTTTTAATTTTCAATTGAATATTTAATTGTTTTTGTACGGAAGTAAGAAAAAGTCTAATGTTAAAATCAATAGAGCGTAAGTTTGAGGTTTTACCTGGATAGTGGTTATTGAAACATTAATTTCAAAAATAGCGGAAGCGCTTTAAAGTTAATTGGAACTTATTTGTTTTCAAAAAAATACTTTTGAGTTTTAAATGAAACAGCGGAAGCGCTCATTTCGAGCTTAACTGATATGATCTAATTCAATAGAACAAAAGTTTGAGATGAGGGTTTTTAAACGAATAGTTTCACCAAAATTGTGTTTAATACTAAAAACAAATGCCAATGACGTATTGAATCCCTTAAGTTAACGAAATACATACCGGTATTCTGTCATTAATTATTAAATTCTAGTTAATTCCCGATTAAACCCAAACACCCAATTTTATAGCCTTAGCTTTACATAGTGACCTTTAGATAACAGTAGTTCTGACCATCAGCCCTTGTGGGTTCGATATCTTTTAAAACTACGCGATAGACTGTGCACTTGCAGTCACTACACCCGATAGACTCATAAAGTCGCGATCAGAAACTGAGCAGGTAAGCCTCTGATTCCTCCTTTGATACTCATGTTAGCCTCAATCTCAGACTTCCTCAAGTGAGTCATGCTAGAAATCTCATGAGACTTAGGCTCTCCTTTTAAGTCGGTGGATGGAAAACAGTCAATAATAGGTAAACCAAGTAAGTAAGAATACTCCTCTAATGTGCACATCAATTGATAATCAGGAAAAGTAAAACAACATTGTAGCGGATCATTGAACTGGACCAATGTAGAAAGAATATCCTCCTTCATCTTGAGCTTCATAAGAGGCACAATGGCTCCATACTTCTTCCTAAAATCTATAACACTATTAATCTCAGGAATCAAACTCATCAGTTCCTCTATCTTAGGATCCTTGAAACTGTACTTCCAAGTCTTTCTCTTTCCAAAATCCATGGTAAAAAAGTACCTGAGATATTTGCAAAAGTCAAACTTAAGTTCCTTGAAAAAACGTTTAAAGAATTCTCACGGGTGCATGAATGCTTGATGCAACAATCACTCACAAGGCCATAATCATGGAGGTTCATACGTTCGACATCACGAGCATGAAGTCAAAGGTACTATCCACAAGGTAAGGATTAATGGTTTATCACCTGCCTAACAAAGTTCTAAAGAGATCCCAGAGTCTAAATCCTTCCTTCAGATATTACCAATGTCTGGATTGCTCCGTCATAATCTCTACAGTACACCTAAAAGGCCAAGATGGGTTAAGGGTTCTACAATCCTCAGCTTTAGCAGGCTCCCAGGTTGAAAGCAACACGTTTTTCCGATTAGGGGATCTCATGTATCTTTTTTTTTAGGATTCCTCCCTCAAAGTTAACATGACTATACCACATGTCCTATCTTAAGTTTGCTCACGTTCTGATAGGAGACTTATAAGAGATCACCAAGCACCCTAAAAACTAGAAAATTCCAAACATATATATACAGATATATAACAAATATAGAACATACACAAATAAATAAAGATAGACTCAACCCACTTAGAAATGATGTCCTCAGTAGAGTCACCAGTTTTCTATAGCGATAGAAATATTGAGACTAAGCCATTGGATCGAATTAAGTCACACAGATCAACTAAAAATCGCCACTGTGCTTTATTGTTTCCAAAGGATATGAGAAAAGAACGAATAAACCCAAAAAGAGAGGGGGGAAAATCTAGGTACGGGGGTTGGTTGTGAAAAGGGAAGGTATTATCACCCTAAACATTTGCGGTACTCCACAGAAACCTCTTTGAAAATCTGTGTATTTTGGCTATAAAAGGTGTATACAAAATAAGATAGTTGTGATACAGTGGCAGAACCGACTGTTAATACTGGTTTGCGTTTTGTATTCGCAAATATGCGGTAAGAAAGAGTCGCCACAAACTTTTATTTCATTCAACTAAGGAAAAGGAAAAAGAACAGAAAAAACCTTTTTCGAGAATATTTCTGAGTACGGGGGGTAGATTATAGAAAGGGAAGGTGTTAGCACCCCTTATATCCGTGGTTTTCCACGGGCTCTTAGGTACTTGCTCATTTTTTAAATTGCTTGTGTGTGCTTGTTTTGAAAAGGTTTTACTTCGTGATGACTCTCGTATCAGTCCTCAAGAGTGTGACGAAATTTGTTTTTTAAAATTGTTTTGAAAAGTGTTTGTGTAAAAAGTTGTGTTTGAGCAAGTACCTAGGAACTAATCTACCTACTCGAAAAAAGTCTATTCGTTTTCCTTTAGAAAACGTTATCCTATTATTAAGGAATAGGTAGCACCGTCTTTGGAGTTTTAAAAGGGACGTTCAAAGGGACGAAATGGTCTTTGAAGGCAACAAGTAAAGATACCTTAGCATTTCGAAGGGACTATCGTCATAAGATCAATTCGTAGGAAACTCGAGGGACAAGTAGGGACTATGATCTTTATAACAAATTTTAATTGTGGGTCATTGCTAAGGTATCCCTACATTCAAGGGGTACGACCATTATTTCCGAGGCAACCGAGTGGAGTAAACCCTAGGAGTGAAGATGTGCAGCAATGTGCTTTTTTCAGTTTATATTTATCTGGAAGTTTAGTGATCTACGATTGATTCATTAATCATACACGCCTAGGTTGCTAACAATTATATATAAGCATACAAAATATAAAAGTGAGAAAGTAAAAGTCCTACGCTATTACAAGGCTTTGGGGTAGATACATAAAGAATTGACTGAAAGCAAAATGCGGAAATAAAACCCTAATTAAGCTATTACAAACCGGGCACAGTTACATCAATAAAAAATAAAATAATCGTACGACAAAATAATAACGCGCGAAAATTAAAGCTGGAAAAGAGTTCAAAACCCTAAAAAAATAATTTGCTCATTAACATGTTTTTGGATTTTTTTATGAAAAAAGATTTGAATTTAACCTAACTTTTCTAATTAATTTTAATTAATGAAAAGTAAATTAAAGTTGATGAAATTAATTTATTTACAAAAAAATTAATTTATTAAAAAAGGAAACTAATTTCTATTTTTGTGGTTTTGATTTTATGATTTTATAAAAAAAATAATTAAAAAAGATAATTAAATTAAATAAACAAAATTAATTAAAAAGAATGAAAAGGTTAGAAAAATGGGCCTGAGGGGGTGTGAAACCCAAACTGGAGGGGTGTTTATTGAATTTGCCAAGGCCCAGATCTGGTTGGCCCATTGCAAGTGCTAGATCTGGCTTTACTGGATTGGGGACTGCATCCAGGAGCATTAGATCTGAGTGATGCATGATCTGACGATGATGGTGTGAAGTTGTATGGTGCACTTCCATAGCCTGCAAGCACTAGATCCACAAGAATTCGTTTGGAAAATAGAAAATACGTTGGACCTGGGATTGAACCCAAGTTCTTCCCTTCAAACACAATGTCCTTCACCAACTGCACTGTAATGTTAATCATGAATATAATGAAACAAAAAAAAAAGGAAAACAAGGTGCTAGTGCTGAATCCAAATGACACGCGTGTGTTGTGGGGCCCTGGGGGTTTGAGTAGACCAATCAGACTTGGAAAGAGGAAGAGTTCGTTTGATCCCAGCCAATGAGGTCATGAGAAACAGCCACGCGTGCTTTGACCGCCTCCTGCAAAAATCAAACCATCGGCCCTAGTGGCTCTGGTCACCTTCTCCGATGACACCCCAAGACCGATCCTGCAAAACACGCGTGATCAAAGCATAAAAAAGACCCTACCCCCCTTAAAATTTCCCCAGGAATCCAATGATGGCATCCATTTATCCTAAAAGTTCCTGTATCATAAAATCTGAAGCTTGCTTCTTCCTAAGCCCTAACAATGGTGGCTTGCGATTCTGGGCTTATTCCTCACATGAGATACGTTAAAAAATTCATGAATAATACCAATAGTATGAATATGCAAGCACAATATATTTATATTAAGGATGAAACGGGTTTTAGAAATCTAAAAGTTACCAATATGGAAGGATTGGGTTGGCACGATTTAGTAGACTTTGGCCTTTGTAATTGGTCTGGTTCCACTCCTAGAAGTCTCAGAATGATGATAGAGTGATTAGAATCGAGGGAAATGGGCTGGCTTGAGCGTTTGAATATTATACCACTTTTTTGAATTTTCGGAAACTTCTCCCTTGAGGCAGGCTGCGTATTCTTGTCCTTTTAGGGTTGGAATGACTTGCTTAAATAGTGAATCAACATTAGGTTAACATATATGGACTAAATCAAATGATTTGAATAAGTTTCAAAATAAATCCAATATTTCCTATTTTGAAGATTCTCTTTCTTTCTCAATCTTACACGATTTCTCTTGGTTATTGCCAGCATGTATGGATCGTGATTCAATGCAAAATCAAATCAAAACAAATCTTTGCTATTTTATGTTATTTATTTGATTTAATTTGACTTTTAAATGATAAAAAATCAAAATAAATTAAATAAATAAAATCAATAATATGTGGTAGAGTTTTTGGGTCGTGGATCATGTTGGAAGCATAATGCAAGCTTAAAAAGTTGGGCCCATTTGGTAAAAAATGCATTTGTGAGCACATTTGACTTTTGGCAATTTTTCAAAAATGGTCAACTTTGACAATGCATAACTCTTCCAATTTTGACCCTAAAGAGGTGTTCTTGGACTTTTTAGAAAGCTTAGGATGTTCCCTAAGCAACCCTTTTGGTATCATCTCAGTTGGGTATTCCATGTTCATGTAAGAAGCTTTGACCCAAAAGGTGTTTTTGTTGACTTTTCAAAAGGACCTATAATGTAGAAATTCATATCTTTTTATGGGTGCATTTCTTGAACTTGAGGGCTGAAGATGAGTTGTAGGATATTGGATTCCCTTCAAAATGAGCCTTGGATGGGACATTTTTTATGAAGTATGAGAAAGTTATGCTTGGTCAAAGTTTGGTTGACTTTTCCTAAGAAACCTTAATTTAGCAACTTTTGAGTTTTGATGAGTTAGGAGCATTTTTTGAGGAATCATGATCAACATTTGATCAAATTATGGATATCACTTCAAAATATTGATGTTGACCAAAAATCTTGAAGTTTGACTGTATGTGGGCCATAGTTGACTTTTGACCTAACACAGTCGATTCTCAAGCATCTGAGCAGTTGACTGAGCAAACTTCTTGTGCAAGGTTTGAAATTTGACATGGATGATCTTGAGAACATATTAGGACCATGGAAAAAATTTGAGACCTTTGGAGTTCACCCCTCTTATTGAAAATGGAAACCCTAGTTTGAGGTTCATTGTCTTATGAGAGCATTTGTCTGGTTAGTTCTTGGGCATCCTTGAGAAATTTGAGGACCTCAATGAGTATGTTTTTGAGTAAAATGAGAGGGGAAATTTTAGGGTACAACATTTGATCCTATTCAATCTTCTTAAACCTAAGGATGTAGATTGGCTGGTCTATTTTTTCGTGATCTGAGGGTGGAAGATGATTGAACACTAGAGTGCCCAGAAATTTGCACTCGCATGAAGTAATACTGATTGATAATCGGGAATGGGATTACAGATGCCATTTGGAAGGCGACGGAGAATCATCAGAGATGGGCTTAAAGATGCCATCCAGAAAGGATATCAGTTGCATAAGAGATTCCTTTGCGAGAATTCCTGTACCTGTCGTTCAGGGGGACTTCACTGGGGAAATGTGGAATTGGCCGCACCTGGTTGGGTCCAGGTCTTACAATGTTATAAATCGTTATCTGGAGATGAGAGAGAAGAAAACTGGGTCGTAAGGTTGCTTCGAAATGAAAGCATGGATAGTAGGGCTTATGAGAAGGAACCTGGGTCGTAGGGTTACTTTGAAATGAAAGCCTGGATAGCAGGGCTTATAAGAAGGAACCTTGGTCATAGGGTTACTTTGAAATGAAAGCCTGGATAGCAGGGCTTATGAGAAGGAACCTGGGTCATAGGGTCACTTCGAAATGAAAGCCTGGATAGTAGGGCTTATGGGAAGAAACCTGGATAGTAGGGTTACTTCGAAATGAAAGCCTGGATAGTAAGGCTATGAGAAGAAACCTGGATAGTAGGGTTACTTCGAAATGAAAGCCTGGATAGTAGGGCTTATGGGAAGAAACCTGGATAGTATGGTTACTTCGAAATGAAAGCATGAATAGTAGGGCTATGAGAAGAAACCTGGATAGTAGGGTTACTTCGAAATGAAAGTGTAGATTAGTTGACCTGTATAACAATTGGATTTATCAAAGCTAGTCGTCTTTCCTAAAAAGATAACATGGTTAATTATGTGTTATGCATGAAATGCATGGTGAGGTGATGTTCACAAAATAAATGAGATAATGTTGTATACGATATGTATGTGCATGTCATGATGTATGTACATGAAATGCTATCGGAGTATGTCCAGGTTTGGGAAAATAAATCCCTGACTACTGCGGGAGATTTACTCTTTGAATATTCTCTCAGAGAGAGATTCTGTTCGAGGATAACTCCGCGGGGAATAGCTTGGAAAGTGGATTTTTGTAGCTGAAGTAATGAGCTCTGTCAGGGATTAAGCTTATGTATCCAGAGAAATAAACTCTGCTTAGGGGATGAAATTTACTGACCCGCCCGCGATTTTTAAATTTGGCTGGGGGATATAGCTGTCAGGTTTCTGAATGACCATGGCTGGGGAGGTTACGTCCTATTTCGGGAAAGCCGACATCAATGCTTTTGAATACTTTTACTCTGTGGGGAGTGTATGTACTGATGATTATGCTCCAAAGCTGACTCTATCCTGGTACCTGTTGGGCAGAGTAACTGTCGGGTTTGGCACTTCTTGTTTTTTGCCCCTGTTTCTAGAATTATGAGTAATTGTCTTTGTTTCTTAGGTAAATATTTATGAGCAGCAATCATTTTCAAATGCATATGTCAAAAATAAGTCATTGGACGTTCTTGCAAAACAAAACAGAAAAAAGAAAAACAACTCGAAGTTTCTTATGAAAATGATTTGTATTGATTTTTGAAGTTGGCCTGTAATAGGCATTTTTATACAAGGAGGCTGACGTTCTAGTAAGAGAATGTCGCCGTAAAAATAGAAGTTATACAAATTTGTGTAAAGGAAAAACAGCTATGTGAAACAACCCCATTGGGTTCCAACTCTGCTATTGCCCTTATATCTTTAAGCGTCTCATCACTTTGCTATTTGTCTGAAGTTGATTTGGTTGATTGGTGTCGTCCGAGCTTGATAGCCGATACTGAAGTCTGGTCGCAAGATGACCCAATGAGACATAGTGATACGCTTTATATCCCTAACTTTTTCCTGGACTACCATTTCGGGTTTTCAGTCCACCGGGATACCCTTTTTTTCCCAAGCCACCCTTTCAGGCTTTCGACTTGTCGGGTGTACAGATTTTTTTCATTTTCATCCCTTATTTTTGCCTGAACCCTTTTGGTTCACCAGGAAGCCCTTATTTTTGCCTAGGCCAGTCAACCTAGCGGGTCTTTTGATTAGGCGTAGTATCTTTTCACTACGTCTGCATTGACAGGGTGAGGAAGGTCGTCACCGTCCATGGTAGTTAGAATCATAGCTTCTCCCGAGAAAATGTTCTTGACCATAAATGGCCCTTCGTAGGTGGGGGTCCACTTGCCCCTGGGATCACCTTGTGGCAGTATGATACGCTTGATCACTAGATCCCTGACTTGATATTCTTGACGTCTGACCTTCTTGTTAAAAGCCTTGATTATTGGCTTTTGATACGTCTGACCATGACAAATAGCAGTAAGTCTCTTTTCATCAATTAGATTTAACTGATCAAGTCGAGTTCGGATCCAATCGTCTTTGTTCAAACTTGCATCCTTCATAATCCTGAGAGAAGGTATCTGGACTTCGATGGGTAGGACTGCCTTCATGCCATATACCAGAGAGTAGAGTGTTGCCCATGTCGATGTCCATGCTGAGGTACGGTACCCGTGAAGATAAAATGGTAACATCTCATGCCAGTCTTTGTATGTCACTGTCATCTTCTGTACAATCTTCTTGATGTTCTTGTTAGCCGCTTCAACAATGCCATTCATCTTCGGCCGGTAGGGAGAAGAATTATGATGCTGTATCTTGAACTATTTACAGAGATCAATGACCATTTTATTGTTGAGATTCGTACCATTGTCAGTAATAATTCTCTCTGGCATACCATATCGACATATCAGATTATGTCGGATAAACCACGCCACGACGTTCTTGGTTACTGTAGCAAAAGAAGTCGCCTCAACCCACTTCGTGAAGTAATCAATGGCTACTAGGATGAAGCGATGCCCATTGAAAGCAGTAGGCCTGATTTCTCCGATCATGTCGATGCCCCACATTGCAAAGGGCCACGGAGCTGTCAAGACGTTTAAGGGGACCGGAGGCACATGCACCTTATCAACATATATTTGGCACTTATGACAAGTTCGAGAGTACTGATAACAATCGGCTTCCATAGTCGACCAGTAATATCCTGCCCGTAGGATCTTCTTAGCCATGGTATGTCCACTATAATGGGTTTCGAAGGTGCCTTCATGTAGATCTTTCATGATCCTCTCTACTTCGCTCTTGTCTACACACTGTAGTAGTGTGGTGTCATGGTTGCGCTTATAGAGGATTCTGTTACTGAGGAAGAACTTTGTAACTAACCTTCTCAAAAACTTCTTATCATTGACAGATGTCCCTTTGGGATACTCTTGAGTCTCGAAATACCTCTTGACTTCGTGAAACCAATGTTTGTCTGCCACCTCTTCAGTATCAATCTCTCAATAGTGTGCTGGTTCATCCAACCTCTTGATGGTGATTTGGGGAGCTTCATTGTCCCACCTAACTTTGAACATAGAAGACATGGTAACTAGCGCGTTCGCTAACTGGTTCTCCTCTCGTGGGAAATGTTCAAAAGTTATCTCCTCAAAGTGTGAGAGCAATGTCAATATGTACCCTTTGTATGGGATGAGATTCGGATGCTTCGTATCCCATTCGCCTTTGATCTGACTTATTACAAAGGTTGAATCCCCGAAAACATCCAAGAATTTGATCCTGAGGTCAATAGCGGCTTTGAGACCCATGATACAGGCTTCATACTCCGCCATGTTGTTAGTGCAGTTGAATCATAGTCGGGCGGTGAAAGGAGTATGACAACCCTCAGGAGATATGATTACAGCACCAATGCCATTACCCAGTGCGTTCGAAGCTCTGTCAAAAAGCATAGTCCATCGGGATCCCTCATTGGGTCCTTCATCCGATCCATGTTCTTCATAGTCAGTCACCAGCATAATATTCTCATCCGGGAACTCAAAATTCATGGACTGGATGTTATCCATGGCCTGATGGGCCAAATGATCAGCCAATGCACTCCCCTTAATTGCTTTCTGGGTTGCATATTGTATATCGTACTCGGTTAAGATCATCTGCCATCTTGCTATTCTTCCTAAGAGAGCGGGTTTCTCGAAGATGTATTTGATCGGATCCATCTTGGATATCAACAAAGTAGTGTGGGTCAGCATATACTGTCTTAGTCGGCGAGTAGCCCATGCCAAAGCGCAACAAGTTTTCTCGAGCAGTGAGTATCTTGTCTCACATTCGGTAAACTTCTTGCTAAGGTAGTATATCACGTGCTCTTTTCGACTAGACTCGTCATGCTGCCCTAGCACACACCCCATTGAATTGTCTAGTACTGTTAAGTACAATATCAAAGGTCTTCCTTCAACCAGAGGCATCAGAATCAACGGTTCTTGTAGGTATTCTTTGATTCTTTCGAAAGCGGTATGGTATTCATCATTCCACTTTACCACTTGATCTTTCTTCAGAAGCTTGAAGATGGGCTCACAAGTAGCAGTCAGATGTGAAATGAACCTGGCGATATAATTCAAGCGTCCCAAGAAACCTCTAACTTCCTTCTCTGTACGGGTAGCTGACATTTCTTGTATGGCCTTTACCTTTGCAGGATCTACTTGGATGCCTTTGTCGCTGACAATGAAACCCAGAAGCTTACCAGACCTTACCCCGAAGGTGCACTTGTTCGGATTCAACCTCAGCTTGTATATCTTCAACCTGTCGAACAAATTTTGTAGATGATCAAGGTGCCATTCCTCAGTTTGAGACATGGCTATCATGTCATCAACATAAAATTCGATCTCATGGTGAATCATATCATGGAACAAAGCGACCATGGCGCGCTGATAAGTTGCCCCAACATTCTTCAACCCAAAAGGCATCACCTTATAGCAGAAGGTGCCCCACTGCGTGACGAAGGTTGTCTTCTCCATGTCTTCAGGAGCCATCTTAATCTGGTTGTTGCCAGAGAAACCATCCATGAAGGAGAATATTTTGTGTTGCACGGTGTTGTCAACCAAAATATCAATGTGAGGAAGAGGGAAGTCATCCTTGGGGCTTGCCCTGTTCAGATCTCTATAATCCACACACATTCGCACCTTACCGTCCTTCTTAGGTACCGGAACGACATTAGCAACCCACTGTGGATATGAAGTGACAGCTAAGAATCCTGCGTCGAATTGCTTCATGACTTCTACCTTGATCTTCTTTGACATTTCAGGGCGCATACGACAGACCTTCTGTTTAACCGGAGGACAATCTTCTTTGGTCGGTAAACGATGAACCACAATATCAGTGTTTAAGCCTGGCATGTCTTCATATGACCAGGCGAAGATCTCAACATAGTCGTGCAATATTTGTATCAAACGCTATTTGATTTTAACTTCCAAATTTGCACCAATCTTGACTTCCTTTATGTCTGTTTCCGTGCCCAGGTTTATCGTCTCAACCAGCTCTTCATGAGGCTGTATAGCCCTTTCTTCCTGCTGTAATAGTCTAGCAAGTTCTCCCGGCACCTCACAATCATCCTCACCTTCGTCTTCGGCTTGGTTGATCGGATTTTCGAAGTCATAACTGGCAGTAGCAGAGCTGTTATCAATGGGATCCAGAGTGGATATGGATCTACAGTATGATATGTGAGTGTGTGTAATAGCATAGCTGTCTTGATAAAGTGAAAACAGAAAAGAAAAACAGAGAGCGTAAAATTGGTATGCAAGGAACGTCCAATGCTTTATTAATGATATATGAAATGGCAAATAAGAACCCTCACAAGCAAAGCCAATGTGCCTCGGGCAAGGCACAAGGCCGTAGAGTTTTAAATTGTTTATTTCAAATCTCAAAACGAGTAAGACAATTACTGTGGAATAAAAGAAACTGGTATAAAGTCCCTAGCCGTCCAGTTACTCGGTCCACCGTTGGTAGTTGGGTAGATCCAACTGTCAATGTCTGAGTCTTCCTCGCTGTCTTCAATGGCATTAATTCCCCGATTGCTGATGCGTAGGGGAGGTCCCCCAGCCCGAGCTCGTCGAACAGCCATTTGAGCTCTCGAAGTAAAGCCCAAACCAAACTTGTCAGTTTTGTAAGTAAAATCAGGGAGCTGTCCCTAGTTGGTACACCCACCTTCTTCAACCACTGCTCTGGCGTCTTTGAGGGAAGCCATCTTCAAAGGAGGTTTGTTGGTAGTAGTTTCAGCCGATGCCAAGATCCGGGGAACCTCTTCAAAGTTCTGGCAAGGAGTCTCTATGAATTCCCCGTCCATCTCTACGTACCTGAAGGAATTGAGGTGGCTCACCGTATACTCCTCCTCACCTTGCATAATGACAATCTTTCCTCTTACGGGATACTTCAGCATCTGGTGCAGTGTAAAAGTAACTGCCCCAGCTTCATGGATCCAAGAACGACCCAACAAATAAGAGTATGACGGCCGAATATCCATTACATATAAAGTGGACTCAAAGGTCTGGGAACCTACTTTGACGGGGATGTCCACTTTCCCATGCACCATACTCTTCGACCCATCAAAGGCCCTCACCACAATGTTACTAGGCTTTAAGGTCAAGCCTTCACAGTCCAACCGATCCAACGCCTTCTTAGGTAGAACATTCAGCAAAGACCCAATATCTACCAGCACATGAGCCATAGTGTTGCCCCTGCATTCAATCGAGACATGCAGAGCATCATTATGCTTCCTCCCCTTTGGTGTCAGGTTCGCATCTAAAAAACCCAGCCTATTGTCAGCAATCAGGCTAGCCACACAATCTTTAAATTGATCAGCTGAGGTCTCCTGCGGCACATGCGTAGTCTTGAGGAATGCAATCAGAGCCTTCGCATGGTCTTTGGAACACAACATCAGATGCAACATGGATATCTTTGAGGGAGTCTGCCCCAGCTGCTCGACCACATTGTAGTCGCTCTTTTTTATTATTTTAAGTATTTCCTCTATCTCTTGCTTAGAGGCTTCCACGATAACTTTCCTAGGCGCCTCCGACCGGGCAGGCTCACCTATAACTTCTTCGCCTCGGGTCCCAGATGACTCGATGACGGGAGTGATAATTGGAGTAAGCACATGAGTAGTGGTTGATGTGCCAGCAGGAATAACAGACAGAATGACAATCGGCTTGTTGACAGTCTTCGGGGAAATCTCGGGAGAGAAAACCCTTCCACTTCGGGTAACCTTTCTGGTCCCGACAATGTTACTAGTATCAGGATCAGCCTCCTTATTTTTCAGATCTTGTTTGATGCCACAATAGTATACATCGGCACCATAATGCCAGGGGACAACTTTGTCCGAGGCATACGGGACAAGACCAGGAACAATGATTATTAGCAGAGCGACTCTTGGAACAGATGTAATCCTAACAGGTCTTCTTAAGGAGACCTTGGAAGGATTGTGTGATCGGTGGAAATAAAACTGACTGTTTTTAAGCTGGTTTTGCGAAATGTCGCGGAAGCAAGAGTCGCCACCGTCTTTTATATTCTCCAACATGGAAAGGACAAAAGCACAACAAAATTCCTTATGAGAATGTTTCTCGGTTCGGGAGGTAGATTTATAGAAAGGGAAGGTGTTAGCACCCTTTCTATCCGTGGTTATCCACGGGCTCTTAGGTACTTGCTCTTATGTTTTCAAAAATTTGTTTGCTTTTCAAATGTGTGTGGGTTTTGAAAAAGTTTCGTTTGAAAAAATTTCTAAGTAACTCTTGTATTTGTCCTCAAGAGTGTATGAAAAATTTGTTTGAAAACTTTTGAAAGTGTAGGTGTGAAAAGATGTTTTTGTTTGTTTGAAAAGAGCAAGTACTTAAGAGAAATCTACCTACTCTAAGGAATTAAGCTGTGTAAGAGTCCTTTAGATAGTGCTATCCCACCATTGAGAGATAGGTAGCACCATCGTTGGAGTTGTTCGGGTCAATTCGATTATTAGGGACAGGTGTGGTCACCAAAGCAATGGTAGGATGCCTTAGAAGTAACCCTAATGTCCTAGATCCTTTTATCCGAGGCAACCGTTCCGAGGCAACTGGATCTTTAGACAAAGGGCGACCTCTAAGACACCCTATACTTGATGACCACGTTTCGAGGCAACGAGTGAAGCGTACCTTAGGAAGTGGCATGTGCTGGTGTGTTCAATTTCAGTTTATGTATTTGTACATGTTATTTGTGAGCTACGGATTGGTTTTATTTACCATACATTCTTTCATGCATTTAACAGTTAGGGGGTGCGGAAAGTAAATTGCGGAAATATAAATTCTACGCTATTACAAGGCGCGGGTCTATACATCGCCAAAAATACAAAGACCCGTTTTGATAAATAAGTACGAAAAATTAAATAAAGCGATAAACCTAATTACTATTACATTCTTGAAGCAATTACATAATAATCAGAATAAAGTAAATGCGCGCGAATATAAATTAATCGGGAACGTTCTAAGCGTTTTGACCCTTTTAAGAAAAGAAATTGAATTTTTTTGTCTTTTTTGAATTAAATGAAATTAATTAAATAAAGCCTAATCTAATTAATTAATTTATTAAAAGAATTTTTTTTTTGTTTTTTATGTTTTTATGAAATAAAATAAAAGAATTAAAATTCTAAGTTAACCTAATTCTAAATTATTTTAGTTATTAAGAAAAATTAATTAAAGTTGCCTAATTAAACTTAAATCAATTTATTAGTATTTATGTACAAAAAATAAAATGAAATTAGTAATAATAATAATAATGTTAATTCTTTTTTTTGATTTTTTTATAAAAATGTTAATTAAGTTAATAGTTAATAAAAGGGAAAAATAAAATAAAGACAAATAAAATATAAAAAGAAAAATTGCAAACCCAAAGGGGGGGGGGGGGGGGGGGGCAAATAGGAGGTGTATTGTTGAATTCTGGCCCATTAAGAAGCCACGTTTGACTTTCCTTGATTGTCCAGAGCGCGTTTGACTTGGAACATGGTATTCCTCCCTCTCCTGGCCTTTGGATGACTGTCTGAGGACACATGGCATGTTGGATGTGTGAGTCTATGGTGGATTATTTGATGAGACGCTGCGCTGGAATATGTTAAGAAAAACATGAAGGAATATATGGGGGACCTGGGAATCGAACCCAGGTCCCAGAGATCACCAAGTGCATTGCCAACCACTACACCAATCCTGCGCGTTTGTTAGTAAAATAAAAAAGAAACATAATATATAAAAAATGCGTTATATGCTGGAAAAATGAAAAAGAGCGCGCATGATTTGAATTGACCAATGCCTTGTTGCCACGCCCTTCGTCTTCAACCTTTTCCTGTAAAAAATAAAACACATAGCGGGGGTTTTAAACCCCCACAAAATGCAAGCATTCAAAAATAGCGATTAGACGCTCGTTGCATATAAAAAGGGCGCGAGGGTTCCATTCAATTCGTCTTGAGCTTCTGAGTTTAACTGTATGTGTCTCAAGGCCTGATTTTTCCTTAATAAGAAAGCCCTAATTTTCAAGCTTCTAAACCCTAAAATCCATTCATGGTGAATTGTGATTCTGCGAGTTTCAATGCAATTGATCCATACCAAAAGCTTCAGGAAGATATCAGCAACACAAATCAATCAAGAAAATGGATTAAAAACGCATGGAATATGATATGTAGATTTGGAAATATATGCAAACCGTGTGACTTGTTGTCTTTGATTCTTTGCGTATTTGGACTGGTTCTTGATGCCAATGGATTCCTGGAGACTCAGGCAAGGTGTTTGAATCCTTTTTAGGCTTTGAAATGCACTGCAAATAAGAATTCAGTTTCACAATATTTCTTGAATTTTTGCAATATGGTTATGCTGCCTCTGAGTTTTCTAGGTCGTGTGAATGGTCTGGAACAATTTCATATATGTCTCTGAATAAGAATCCATCACTATAATGAGCTCTTAACTCTTGCAATGAAGTTTTGATTTTGCCATGACCACCATTAAACAACTTGCCATTTTTGCTCCAAATTTGAATTTTTATGCTTGAAATAGGATGTGCACGAAATTGGCATGTGAATTATGGTGTATCAAAGTTATTCAAACCAAAAGATATCCCTTAATTAATTTTCTTGATTTTTATTTGAATTTTAAAGATTTAAAATGAATTAAATTAAATAAAATTAAATAAAAATAGAAAAATTAATTTTTAATCTTGAAATAAATCATGGGACACGTGGGAGGCATGGCAAAGCTGAACCAAGTGGAAAAAGTGGGCCCTTTTGTAAAAAATTGAAGTTTCAAGGATAGTTGACTTTTGCCATTTCACAAAAATTTCCCAACTTCTCCAATGCATATCTTGCTCAATTTTGATCATATGAACATGTTCTTGGACATTTTGGAAAGGTCTTGAAGTCCTATAACCAATGCCTTTGGTCCCATGTCATTTTGATTTACCAATATCAAGTTATGGTCTTTGACTTAAAATGCCTTTTTGTTGACTTTTAAAAAGGACCTATAATGTTGAAATTGATAACTTTTTGTGAGAGAATTTCTTGGACTTGGAATGTGAAGATGAGTTGTGGGAGATGTCCTCCCCTTCAAAATGAGCATTGGATGGGATTTTTCTGATGAACCATGAAAAAGTTATGCCTTGGTCAAGTTACAGTTGACTTTTCAGCTGTCCAAAAATGGAAACTTTTGCATCTTGATGATTTTTGAGCCATTCTTGAGGAATTATGCTCAAGACTTGATCAAATGATGATTGTGGCTTCAAAATAAGATGTTGACCAAAATTTTTGACTTTTGACTGCCAAATGACCATTTTGCCCCTGCAGTTGATTGTGAGGCAATTAGGGTTTTTGACTGTGCAACTTGACCTTGTGAGCTTTGAAACTTGGCATGTAGATGCTTGACAATGTATTTGGGCATATGGGACTTGATTGAGCCCTTGAAAACCTCAACTTCCTTGCAGGAACCAAAACCCTAATTTGACTGGCTTAGGAGAGTGGTTGACTGTGTAGCCTTTGAGTAGACTTTGAATCCTTTGAGGTGATGCTTGTCAAAACTTTGAAGAATATGGGAGGGCAAATTTTGGGGTACAACAGTTGCCCCTGTTCAATATTCTTAGACCTGAGGATGTAGATTGGCTTGTGTGCCTTTCGTGATCCGAGGGTGGAAGATGATTGAACACTAGAGTGCCCAGAAATTTGCACTCACATAGTAGAGTATCAGCAGTGTGATAGCGGGAATGGGCTTACAGATGCCATTTGGAGAGATAATGGATAGGAGGATGGGCTTATAGATGCCATCTGGAGGTGTGACAGAACCTTGTCGGGAATGGGCTTATAGATGCCATTTGGAACTGTAATGGGAGGATGGGCTTATAGATGCCATCTAGGTGTCGATCGCGTAAGAGATTCCTTAGCGAGAACTTGCGTACCTGAGAAAGAAAGATAATTACCTGGCCTGTTACAGGGGTTGATCTTCACTCAGTCGCTCACAGACATGCCCTGGCTAGATACAGGTATCGAATCTGGAACTTCAAAAGGTTGATGGGTTGTCTCTACTGACAGGTTATCTCAGAAAAATCTTTAGGATTTAACTGAACCAGAGGAGGTTTTATCTTTCTTGATGAGTTGTCTCTTTGGACGGGTTGTCTTCATGGACGGGTTGTCTTCAATGACGAGTTGTCTTCAATGACGGGTGTCTATACTGACGGGTTGTCTTCAATGACGAGTTGTCTTAAATGATGAGTTGTCTTCAATGACGAGTTGTCTTCAATGACGGGTTGTCTTAAATGACGAGTTGTCTTCAATGACGAGTTGTCTTCAATGACGAGTTTTCTTCAATGACGAGTTGTCTTAAATGACGAGTTGTCTTCAATGACGGGTTGTCTTAAATGACGGGTGTCTATACTGACGGGTGTCTATAACGACGGGTGTCTATAATGACTGTGTTGTCTTCAATGACGAGTTGTCTTAAATGACGAGTTGTCTTCAATGACGAGTTGTCTTCAATGACGGGTTGTCTTAAATGACGAGTTGTCTTCAATGACGAGTTGTCTTCAATGACGAGATGTCTTCAATGACGGGTGTCTATAATGACGGGTGTCTATACTGACGGGTGTCTATAACGACGAGTGTCTATAATGACGGTGTTGTCTTCAATGACGAGTTGTCTTAAATGACGAGTTGTCTTCAATGACGAGTTGTCTTCAATGACGGGTTGTCTTAAATGACGAGTTGTCTTCAATGACGAGTTGTCTTCAATGACGAGATGTCTTCAATGACGGGTGTCTATAATGACGGGTGTCTATAACGACGGGTTATCTTCTTTGACTTTAGGAAGTAATTTAACTGGACCTGTCTTCTTTGACTGGATGAGCATCAGAAAAACCTTTGGGATTTAACTGGACTTGTCTTTTTTGACTGGATGAGCATTAGAAAAACCTTTGGGATTTAACTGGACTTGTCTTTTTTGACTGAATCTGTCTTCTTTGACTGGATTGGTCTCTTTTGACTGAACCTGTCTTCTTTGACATAGCTGATCATTTAACTGTATCTTTCCTGAAAGGTAAGGTCAGTCACATGCAATGCATGACATGGATCAAGCAATGTTGTTCTCAACATAAAAATGAGATTGTATGATGATTGTATGATGCGTATATGCATGTATCATGACGATGCGATGTTTATGAATATATTCTCGTCTAGGAAAATAAATCCTTGACGGATGCCGGGAGCTTATTGAATCCTGGGCTGATGTTGAAGAGTAGAGCTCTTCACTTCCGCTGGGGATGATGGTTGCAAGAATAAACCGGTAGGAGAAGATGACTCTGTTGGGGAATAAACTTGTTGGAGAGATTACTCTGCGGGGAATTACTTTGTGGGAAGAGATACTTCGCTGAGGTTTTGAAGATAACTCCGCCGGGGATTCCGTTGATAAGTTATGTTGGGGAATTTGATGAACTCCGCTGGGGGATAGGAAGAACTACGCCGAGGACGATCTTTCCGTGGAAATTAGATGAGGATAACCCAGTTATATCCTGGTGGGGAAATAACCTTCTGAATAAAGCCGAGGAGCGAAGTGTGTACCCTGTAGGTGATAAGCTTCCAGAATCTACTGGGGATAAGCTTCCTACTGGGGAGATTGATTCAACTCTCCCGGGGAGACTTTTTGAACTGTACTGGGGTGTGGCTCCACTAGGGTGTCTTGTATTCCGCCGGGGAACAATCTTAGATCAAGATTGTCGGGGATGCTTGCTTAGGAACATCTGTATACTCCGCTGGGGAATATTTGAGATTTTCTGGAGATATCCGACTTCCTTAAGGCTGACAGTAGACTAACTCTGCTTGGGGAGAGCGTTGCTGACTTGCTAGGGATACTGTGCCTTTTTAGGGCTGATGGGAGACCAACTCTGCTCGAGGGAGAGAATTGCTGATATGTCTTACTCCGCGGGGAGTGAAGGTATCTCGGTTACGTTCTTCAGCCGAATACATGCCTTGGTACCTGGAGGAAAGAGCAGCTTGACCATTTTGGGCAACTCTTATTGCCCCAGCTTCTGTGGGAGAAGGTACCTGTAGAGGTGCTTGAGGACTGCCGATTTGACAAATCTTCTTCTGGTAGGCAAGTGATAAGATGACGGGACATAGTCGTACGCTTTAATCCCTAATTTTTGCCTGGATCGCCCTTTCGGGTTTTCAGTCCACCAGGATACCCATTTTTGCCCAAGCCGCCTTTTCAGGTTTTCGACTTGCCGGGTGTACAGATTTTCTTCATTTCATCCCTTATTTTTGCCCGAACCCTTTTGGTTCGTCGGGAAGCCCTTATTTTTGCCTAGGTGTGTCAACCTAGCGGGTCTTTGCTTATGCGTAGTGTTTTTCCGACTATGTCTATGCTCTCAGGATGTAGGGAGGTGCCCCTGTCAGTAGTGTTGCGTTGCCCTACTACCAGAAGATCTTCGTTTGATCGTCCAATGCTCCAAGTGATCCAAATGGAGATTTGCCCCAAGTTGGTTGGCCTTTTGAGAGATTCTCAGAATCTTGACTTAACTGCCCCAGATAATGGACAATGATCATGCCATGCCCCTTGCTTGGAGGTGCTTTTGTTCATTAGACATTCGTCGTGCGAACTTCTATGCTGTTCAAACAAATAGTCATATGCAAGCAATGTTATATTAAGAATGCAAAGCTTATGTCTGTCTTGAAGTTTTTGAAAATGCATTTTTTCAGTAAAACAAGCAAATTATGTAACATGTGATGTCAACTCAAGATTTTACAGCGAGCCTTAAGGAGTCAGGATTCCTTTGTAACAGTATGCTTTCGAATTAACCCATGCTTCAGCTAGGACTTTTGAGGGTTATAACGTGGCCTGGTTCACGGTTTAAGAAACAAAGGATAAAGGCTCAAATTTTATTTGTACCCACCCGTTCTTCGTGATGTTCTTCAAACCTAAACTCAGCTAATCGTGCATTAGACCTTGTTTGAGTCTTTGCCTTGATATTCTGGTGATGGTTCGGATGTTGACAGTTTATTTTGAATAGGCGGTCATTTCCTTTTGTCGAGGGTTTGTAGGGCCTCTTTCTTTATTTTTTTTGATTTCGTTATCCCTGTTTTTTTTGCCTGAACTGTTTCTTTTGTGGTTACAGTCAGCGGGATGCCCCAGTTTTGTAAGTCTCCTTCATAGGTTTTGACTTGTTGGGCTTTTATTTTGAGAAATGATGACTGCCTGTCTTTATGATCATTCGGAACCATCACTGTCCTTTGTTTTGTGAGGACCTCTTTGGTGCTATTCGTTGTGCACTTGGATCAACTGAGAGAACTACCCTGCCCCAGGTTATGATTAAGGGTTTTAATTTTCGAAAAGAAAAACTCCGACTTCTTTGGCTCAAAAGGGGTTGACGGGGGATTATCTTCCTTATAACTCCAGTGTTTAGGAATTGAAACAACGCCTGTACCTCATCAGCGGGGTCTGTTCAAAAGCATATTGTAGATCGTGGTATCGTTTTCGTCATCCTCCCTCAAGAGGCTTAGAATTATTAATTGAGAGTTGATCATCACAAAAATATGAAAACAGTTTGCATATAGTAAATATGAAATAATTACTTCAAAACAGACATGTGTAATGCATTAATGAAATACAACGTTCGACATGAATACAATGTTTTGAACAATCAAAGAAAAATACAACTTGAACATTCGAATGAACAAAAAATTTCCAATCCTAGCCATATTTTGGCAAGGGAGCAGTGGTCACATCGGGAGTCTCTGGAGAGTCGAATTGGACTTCCTTTGCGTTGATCAGATCCTGAACCTTGTTTTTCAAAGTCCAACAATCATCTGTAGCATGCCCTGGGCTGTCAGAATGATAGGCGCAACGAACATTGGGGTTATACCTTGAAGGTGTCCTGTTGGGATTCTTAGGAGGGTCCCTTAGAGTTACCAACTTGGTCTCCAGCAGCTGTGGCAATATCTGGGACAAGGTCATGCCGAGGGGAGTGAATTGCCTTTTAGGTCTCTCTTCCCTTTGTTGGTTGCGATGTTGAGGAGCACCGGCCGGTTTTGAAATAACCATCGCGTTGACAGCATTAGATTCCTTCTTGGATGGTCTCTTCTCAGTATTTGAGGAGTCACCGGTTTGTATCTTTCCAGACTTGATACCAACTTCTATCCTCTCCCCGGTCAAGATCAAATCTGTAAACCCAGCAGAAGAATTCCCAATCAGATGGTTGAAGAAGGGACCAGACAGGGTCCCCAAGAACATGTCAACGAGCTTACGGTCAGTCAGAGGTGGTTGCACCCTTCCAGCAAGGTCTCTCCACTTTTGCGCGTACTCCTTAAAACCTTCACCCGTCCCCAGTGACATACCCTGGAGTTGGGTACGCGTAGGAGCGAGGTCGGCATTATATTGATACTGCTTATAAAAAGCAGTTGCCAAGTCCTCCCAGTTACGAATACTGGTTCCATCCAACTGATAGAACCAATCGAATTGAGTCCCTGAAAGACTCTCCTGGAAGAAATGGACCCATAGATTCTTGTCTGCCGTGTAGGGTTGGATCTTCCTCGCGTATGAACGGAGGTGCAGCTTAGGGCAGGAAGCCCCGTCGTATTTCATAAAGGCAGGTGCCTTGAACTTGTGAGGGATCACCACCCCAGAAGATAAACCTAGGTCCCCAAAATCCAACCCAGGCACACGTTGAATCTCCATAGCATTCAACCGGTCCGCCAGCTGTTTGTACCTGTCCTCAGCAGGAGGGTAATGTTCATCGTTGAAATCTGTCTCGGTGTCAGAGACTACGGGACTAGGAACCCTTCCCTCTTGGTGACTGCCTTCCCCAACAGATGGAGTAGTCCGCTCAGCTTCATTCTGCAGTGTATTCCCAGATCTGCGTCTAGGGTTGAACAAAACATTCCTCTTCTTCTTTTTCTTCAAAAGCAGAGTCTTCAATTCCTGTTGTCCTTGTGCTAAGCTCATGACCAGCTCCTGGAACTGGGCGTTCTGGGCCTGGAGGGCCTTGATAGCTTGTCCATTGGATGATTCAGGATTCATGATGACTGCTGAAATAAACAGTGAAGAGGGTAAGTGACCTGTAGAACAAAGTACCTATAATGTAATGATATGTATGTATGCATGCGATGTTTTCAAGGATCTCGCGAGGTAAACAGAGAAACTTGTTAGAATTTGACTTTGGGTAGCTTGATTGAAGGAACTTCATGTTGCTGAGAGTCCTTCTTCAAGAGTCAAGGCTCACCATATCGAGTGGGTCATAGCCCCTGACTCAAGTTATCAACCTTGGCTAGAGGAAAATAAATCCCCTTTGCCCCTTGCTAGACATCATGACCTGCATCACAAACCCTTGAGATCCTTGAAATGGATTAGTCCTTATGTAGGATGTATGCAATGGTATGATGGCATGATGTTATGCTATGCGTGGAGTGATGTAAGTAAACCCTGTTATGAGTCCAGGTTAAGGACTGTAAACAAACCCTGCAAGAAACTCATGTGTTAGATAACAAGCATGCAAGTAGTCAAATTTGAAAGCACACAAGTCACACAAGACAGCCCTTAGAGTTTAGGCCAGCATGAAGTTTGGGGTACTACCCTCTTGAAGTTGGTGGGCTCAAAAACCTGTCCTATCAAAAGTAACCGGGTTCTTAGGAGCTCAATATCATTGGGTTGTTTTCTATGTTCATTGTTTTGATTTAGCCACTGGACTGGCGATCAAAATATTCCAAGAAAACAACCCTCAATGAGTGTAGTATCGAGTATCTACCAACTTCGGACTGCACCAAAGTCGGTCATCTCACTACCCCTAAAGAGGCCAGGATGGTCAAGTAAGGTTCCTAAAGTCAGTTGATGCTTCACGACACCACGCGGCGGCCCCGTACTCTCCTTGACTTGACTCAAGGGTTACCGGTACTCACCAAAGTGCCACATCAACGTAGCAAGCTGCTTCAACCGTGTCGGTATACCCCGCACAGTTCCCTCACAGTTTGTTGCTACTTTCTAAGAGGTATCCCCCAGATCCGAGTTAGGATCTATGAAACTCCCAAAACAGGCCCATAATATTAAGGCAAACAGGTCAAGCAATTGAAAACATGATAATGAACTATTCCTAAGGTACACCCCACTTATTAATGTCCCCAACAGAGTCGCCAGTTCTGTGATTGGTGGAAATAGAACTGACTGTTTTTAAGTTGGTTTCGCGAAATGTCGCGGAAGCAAGAGTCGCCATCGTCTTTTATATTCTCCAACATGGAAAGGACAAAAGCACAGCAAAATTCCTTATGAGAATGTTTCTCGGTTCGGGAGGTAGATTTATAGAAAGGGAAGGTGTTAGCACCCTTTCTATCCGTGGTTATCCACGGGCTCTTAGGTACTTGCTCTTATGTTTTCAAAAATTTGTTTGCTTTTCAAATGTGTGTGGGTTTTGAAAAAGTTTCGTTTGAAAAAATTTCTAAGTAACTCTTGTATCTGTCCTCAAGAGTGTATGAAAAATTTGTTTGAAAACTTTTGAAAGTGTAGGTGTGAAAAGATGTTTTTGTTTGTTTGAAAAGAGCAAGTACTTAAGAGAAATCTACCTACTCTAAGGAATTAAGCTGTGTAAGAGTCCTTTAGATAGTGCTATCCCACCATTGAGAGATAGGTAGCACCATCGTTGGAGTTGTTCGGGTCAATTCGATTATTAGGAACAGGTGTGGTCACCAAAGCAATGGTAGGATGCCTTAGAAGTAACCCTAATGTCCTAGATCCTTTTATCTGAGGCAACCATTCCGAGGCGACTGGATCTTTAGACAAAGGGCGACCTCTAAGACACCCTATACTTGATGACCACATTTTGAGGCAACGAGTGAAGCGTACCCTAGAAAGTGGCATGTGCTGGTGTGTTCAATTTCAGTTTATGTTTTTATACATGTTATTTGTGAGCTACGGATTGGTTTTATTTACCATACATTCTTTCATGCATTTAACAGTTAGGGGGTGCGGAAAGTAAATTGCGGAAATATAAATTATACGCTATTACAAGGCGCGGGTCTATACATCGCCAAAAATACAAAGACCCGTTTTGGTAAATAAGTACGAAAAATTAAATAAAGCGATAAACCTAATTACTATTACATTCTTGAAGTAATTACATAATAATCAGAATAAAGTAAATGCGCGCGAATATAAATTAATCGGGAACGTTCTAAGGGTTTTGACCCTTTTAAGAAAAGAAATTGAATTTTTTTTTGTCTTTTTTGAATTAAATGAAATTAATTAAATAAAGCCTAATCTAATTAATTAATTTATTAAAAGAAAAATATTTTTTGTTTTTTATGTTTTTATGAAATAAAATAAAACAATTAAAATTCTAAGTTAACCTAATTCTAAATTATTTTAGTTATTAAGAAAAATTAATTAAAGTTGCCTAATTAAACTTAAATCAATTTATTAGTATTTATGTACAAAAAATAAAATGAAATTAGTAATAATAATAATAATGTTAATTCTTTTTTTTTTATTTTTTTATAAAAATGTTAATTAAGTTAATAGTTAATAAAAAGGAAAAATAAAATAAAGACAAATAAAATATAAAAAGAAAAATTGCAAACCCAAAGGGGGGGGGGGGGGGGGGGGGGGGTGGGCCAAATAGGAGGTGTATTGTTGAATTCTGGCCCATTAAGAAGCCACGTTTGACTTTCCTTGATTTTCCAGAGCGCATTTGACTTGGAACATGGTATTCCTCCCTCTCCCGGCCTTTGGATGACTGTCTGAGGACACATGGCATGTTGGATGTGTGAGTCTATGGTGGATTATTTGATGAGACGCTGCGCTGGAATATGTT
This sequence comes from Vicia faba, assembly GCA_948472305.1. NCBI lineage: Eukaryota > Viridiplantae > Streptophyta > Magnoliopsida > Fabales > Fabaceae > Vicia > Vicia faba. Next base: position 1,762,616,608 of record OX451736.1, on the reverse strand, counting down.
AAGAAAAACATGAAGAAATATATGGGGGACCTGGGAATCGAACCCAGGTCCCAGAGATCACCAAGTGCATTGCCAACCACTACACCAATCCTGCGCGTTTGTTAGTAAAATAGAACAGAAACATAATATATAAAAAATGCGTTATATGCTGGAAAAATGAAAAAGAGCGCGCGTGATTTGAATTGACCAATGCCTTGTTGCCACGCCCTTCGTCTTCAACCTTTTCCTGTAAAACATAAAACACATAGCGGGGGTTTTAAACCCCCACAAAATGCAAGCATTCAAAAATAGCGATTAGACACTCGTTGCATATAAAAAGGGCGCGAGGGTTCCATTCAATTCGTCTTGAGCTTCTGAGTTTAACTGTATGTGTCTCAAGGCCTGATTTTTCCTTAATAAGAAAGCCCTAATTTTCAAGCTTCTAAACCCTAAAATCCATTCATGGTGAATTGTGATTCTGCGAGTTTCAATGCAATTGATCCATACCAAAAGCTTCAGGAAGATATCAGCAACACAAATCAATCAAGAAAATGGATTAAAAACGCATGGAATATGATATGTAGATTTGGAAATATATGCAAACCGTGTGACTTGTTGTCTTTGATTCTTTGCGTATTTGGACTGGTTCTTGATGCCAATGGATTTCTGGAGACTCAGGCAAGGTGTTTGAATCCTTTTTAGGCTTTGAAATGCACTGCAAATAAGAATTCAGTTTCACAATATTTCTTGAATTTTTGGAATATGGTTATGCTGCCTCTGAGTTTTCTAGGTCGTGTGAATGGTCTGGAACAATTTCATATATGTCTCTGAATAAGAATCCATCACTATAATGAGCTCTTAACTCTTGCAATGAAGTTTTGATTTTGCCATGACCACCATTAAACAACTTGCCATTTTTGCTCCAAATTTGAATTTTTATGCTTGAAATAGGATGTGCACGAAATTGGCATGTGAATTATGGTGTATCAAAGTTATTCAAACCAAAAGATATCCCTTAATTAATTTTCTTGATTTTTATTTGAATTTTAAAGATTTAAAATGAATTAAATTAAATAAAATTAAATAAAAATAGAAAAATTAATTTTTAATCTTGAAATAAATCATGGGACACGTGGGAGGCATGGCAAAGCTGAACCAAGTGGAAAAAGTGGGCCCTTTTGTAAAAAATTGAAGTTTCAAGGATAGTTGACTTTTGCCATTTCACAAAAATTTCCCAACTTCTCCAATGCATATCTTGCTCAATTTTGATCATATGAACATGTTCTTGGACATTTTGGAAAGGTCTTGAAGTCCTATAACCAATGCCTTTGGTCCCATGTCATTTTGATTTACCAATATCAAGTTATGGTCTTTGACTTAAAATGCCTTTTTGTTGACTTTTAAAAAGGACCTATAATGTTGAAATTGATAACTTTTTGTGAGAGAATTTCTTGGACTTGGAATGTGAAGATGAGTTGTAGGAAATGTCCTCCCCTTAAAACAGAGAATTGGATGGGATTTTTATGATGAACCATGAAAAAGTTATGCCTTGGTCAAGTTACAGTTGACTTTTCAGCTGTCCAAAAATGGAAACTTTTGCATCTTGATGATTTTTGAGCCATTCTTGAGGAATTATGCTCAAGACTTGATCAAATGATGATTGTGGCTTCAAAATAAGATGTTGACCAAAATTTTTGACTTTTGACTGCCAAATGACCATTTTGCCCCTACAGTTGATTGTGAGGCAATTAGGGTTTTTGACTGTGCAACTTGACCTTGTGAGCCTTGAAACTTGGAATGTAGATGCTTGACAATGTATATGGGAATATGGGACTTGATTGAGCCCTTGAAAACCTCAACTTCCTTGCAGGAACCAAAACCCTAATTTGACTGGCTTAGGAGAGTGGTTGACTGTGTAGCCTTTGAGTAGACTTTGAACCCTTTGAGGTGATGCTTGTCAAAACTTTGAAGAATATGGGAGGGAAAATTTTGGGGTACAACAAATTGGTGTAAATGGTTATAATAGCAACGTCTTCAGATGGAACAATAGGAATCAAGGTTTTCTCGAACAAAATTTCTTTGTTTTCCATCAGGCGCTGAACACCAAACTTCAGCAAATGGCAACCAAAAGGCAGAGATGAACACATATGGCAAACTTCACCACAACCCGAAAATAAACTGGCCAACAACAAATTCTTCTTCACAGTCATGAGAGGAGTAGAAACTTCATCCACCAAGGTCACAAACAAGTCGGTGTCAACAACATTAACTCCACGACCGTGCTTAGGCATGGGAGCAGTTATGACATTGGGCTTTTCCGGAGCATCGAACTCAATTTCCTTAGCTTCGATAAGATCTTGTACCTTATTTCTTAGAGCCCAACAATCGTTGGTATCGTGTCCAGGACTCTCAGAAAGATAGGTACACCGAGCATTTGGATTATATCGGGGAGATGTGGTGTTCGGATTCTTGGGAGCCTCTTTCAAGGTCGCCAAGTTGGATCTCAGCAGATGGGGTAGAACTTCAGCCAGTGTCATGTTGATTTGGGTGAACTGTCATTGTGGTCTTTCCATTATTTGTTGATTGTTGCATTGTGGAGCAGCCGCAGGCCTAGGTATCATTACGACACTTACTGTCTGGCGATGTTCCACTTTGTTTGGCCTCTCGGGCTATAGATGGCACTGGCTTCCTTCTTACCAGCAAAAGGCTTCTTTACCAAACTCGAAGAGGCATCCTTCTGTATCTTTCCGCTCCGAATACCAGCTTCTACTCTCTCTCTAGTCAGAATCAGCTCGGTGAAACCAGTTGACAAGCTGCCGATCAAATGATTAAAGAGTGGACCCGATAGCGTCCCCAGAAACATATCGACCAACTCCCTATCATACAACAAGGGTTGGACTCTTCCAGCCAAGTCCCTTCACTTCTGTGCATAGTCCTTAAAGCCTTCACTTGCACCCATGGACATACTCTGGAGTTGAGTACGAGTAGGAGCAAGGTCGGAGTTGTATTGGTACTGCTTATAAAAAGCAGCAACCAGATCTTCCCAATTTCAGACATTGGCTCTCTCCAGTTGGTAGAACCATTCAAGCTGAGTCCCTGACAGACTATCTTGAAAGAAGTGAACCCACAAATTTCTATCAGTGGTGTAGGGCTGGATCTTTGTTACATAAGAGCGGAGATGGAGTTTTGGGCAGGACACCTCATCGTACTTTGCAAAAACTGGAGCCTTAAACTTCTGCGGGATTACCACCCCCGGCACCAATTCCAATTCTTCCAAATCCAATCCAGGTATCCTCTGGACTTCCATAGCACTCAAATGATCTTCTAACTGCTTGTATATATCCTCAGTGGGAGGATATTGCTCATCATTATAGTTGGTATCATTGTCAGAAAATTCAGGACTGGGGTCCTTCTCCCTTGTCTCTTCTTCTTGATTCTTCCCTTCTTTGGATGAAGAGGTCAGATCGACTTATTGCTTCAACGACCCTCTAAACCTTCTACCCATATTCAGAATACCGACAGCCTTCTTCTTTTTCTTTTTCTATTTCAGGATGAGGGCTTTCAGATCCTCCTACCCTTTTGCCAGATTTATGAACATCTGCTGGAACTGGGCGTTTTGTGCCTAAAGATCCTTGATGCTTTGTTCAGAATACATTTATGCTGAAATAAATAGTGAAGAAGATGAGAAACTTGTACATGCAATGCTATGAATGGGATGCGTATGCAATGATTTTAAAGACTTTGGGAAATTTAAATTTACGAACCAAAATGAAGCAAAGATTTTATTAGTAGAATTCAAAGTTCAATTGCCTTTTAGGCGTTACAATGAAAAACAATTCTAAAAACTAGAAAAAAAAATCAAAATTCCCATGGATGCTTCCTCTTCGTGCCGAGATAGACATTAAGTCCTCTTTCCTTATGGAGCTGCTTTGTGAGCTCTAAAATCTTCCCCTCCTGGGCATAGAACTGATCCTTGTAAATATCCCGCTCTTTCTTCAACTGAATCCAAGACCTCTGTAATTCTCCAAGATCAGTGGGCATATCAGGATAGAGAACTGTATAAGGAATACCCCCTTCAGTAGTGGGTTCCACAATCACTGGTAGAATGGCCACATAGGGCATCATAAGTTTCTGGGCGCGAGCTCGTACCCATTGGAGATAAGGTTCCATAGGAATGGACACTTTTGGCCCCAAAGCTTTGGCGCCAGATCTGTTTACCATGCTCCAAGCTCGTATGAACCTCTGGCGATACCCTTGAACATCATCCTCATAGTTAAATATAATTCCCTCAATAAGTAACTCATGGGGACCATCTCTTCGAGCGTAACCAAATTGTCACAGAGCTAAACAAGGATTGTGGGTTATTCCCCCTCTGATGCCAAGTAATGGGACATTAGGGTACTCCCCATAGAGGTCAATAATAGCAGTGTTTTCCATAGCTCTGGAAAACCAGAGAATATCCGTATGAGCGAGTGACATTATCCTTTGTGACCAAACCGAAACTTCTTCATTCTTCAGTACGAACTTAGGGAGGTGAGAAATAAACCACCTCAACAGCAATGGCATGCAACACATAAGAACCCCTCTTCTCTTTATGGTACGAGTATGGAGAGCATGCAAAATATCCCCGAGCAAGGTAGGCACGGGGTTGCGAGAGAGGAAGATCTTGATAGCATTCACATCTATGAATAAGTCCGGATTATGGAATAGTACTAACCCATAGATTAGAAGGGCCAAGACCTCCTCAAAAGCCTGAAAATCCTTATCATCCCAAAACAGCTGGGCCTTGTCTATCAGGAACTTGGCTAGAAAACCCTTGACTCCGCTTCTTGTTTCCCAATTGGATACCACGTCGGCCCGTTTCAGATGCAAGGCTGAGGCAATGACTTCTGTCTTAGGAACTTCTTCCAGACCTGTGAAAGGCAACTGTTCTAGAATGTGTATATTCAACAGCTGAGAGAATTCTTCCATGGTAGGTGTTGTACCCCAAAATTTTCCCTTGCATTTTTCCACAAGAAATCACAGCTTCCGACTCTTCCTGATTTTTCAGACTGGTTCAAGAATCGGTCAAACAGACTTTTCTCGTCAGTCAGACAAAATTAGGGTTTTCATGGCTCTGGAATAGTTCAAGCAAATTGCTAGGGTTTTGTTTGAGTTTGGCTCAGGTTTTAATCAGGCGAGCGCTTCTCTGACATTTAATCAAGAACTAGGGTTTGTGCGCGCAAAAAGAATTAATTTTACAGTTCTTTTCAGTTTACTCTGAGATTTGGATTGAGGCATTTGAATCAAGAAATTGCAATGTTTTGTTTAATCAGTAAAGGCTAAGGCATTTGATTTGAGAAGAGATAAAAGCTGAGGTACTTAAATTGAGAATCTACAGTGTTTGATTTGATCAGTAAAAAGATAAATATCTGGATATTGGTTTGATTAGCTGTGCATTGGATATTTGAAGCGCCAGACGTTTATTAGTTATTTCCTTTTTCTAAAGTCAGAATAATTGGATTTATTTCCAATTGTTTTAATTTAGGAAATTCAAATAATTAAGTTAAACAATTGAAAGGAAATAAAAAGAATTAATTGATTAAAAGAGGATTTTTATTCACCTTTAATGGTTTGTTACAATCTATTATTTGAACAACGGTAAATTTATTTACATCATTGTTTATAATAATAATGTTACAAATAATTAAATTGAAACTATCCTAAATTCCTAAAGTCTTCATCTTCTATCCAATGCCTCCTCTTTCGCTCCATTTGATTGTTTATCTGCAAAACAAAGAAAAGAAAGAAAAGTCAAAGCAAATAAATTAAAAAGACAGACAGTAATTTAAAGATTCATCATTAAAGACAACTGGTCGGAATCAGTTCGCCCTCTCTGCAAATCACCAGATTTCTCCCGGTTCACAGAGAGGGATGAAAAATGCTTGCAAAAAGTATTGAAATTCACAAAAGTTTTAATTGCACAAATTCAAATTTGTCAACATACTGCATAATCAAAAGGCCAACTGAACTAGGCCTAACCCAAAAGGCAAACTGAAAGTTACAATTTGAAATTATCCACAAGCTGCCAAAAAGGTACAAGAGCTGTCAAAAACTGTCCAAGCTGCCCAAAAGATATCTCAAGATATCAAAGTACAAAATACTGTCAACAAGATGCAGGAAAGCTGGAGAAAGAGATAAAAGTATGCAGAATAAAACAACTATTGCAAGCAAAGTTTCGATCACATCACTTTCCAAAGGCCATTGCTTTTTCAGAAATTAGTACATAAGCAATATAATACTGCTGTAATCTGTACTAGAGAGAGAGAGAAGAAAGAAAAGAAGAAGGAGGCTTACAGGGCTCAGGATTTAGGCAAGAAGATATATAAAGCAAAACCGTGATCAACACAGTATAGGGGGCAGAAACAAGATAAACAAAAGGATATACAAACAAAACTGTAACCAAGAAACAGAACTGCCCAACCAGTAAAGCACTAAAGCCTTAACCATCAAATAACATCAAACCTGCCATACTTCCAAGCCTCATACCTGCATCAAGCATGATAAAGCCTTGAAACCTAAACCTTTGTTTCAAAACCAAAAAAATCAGTTCAAAACATCAAAAGGCCTTTCAAACAAAAGCCTTTAACCTAACCAGCCAAGCCAAGAACCTGTGCATAAACCAGAAGCCTAACCAACAATAAAAGTAAAACTACACCAAATATGAAACCCAAAAAGCTTGAAGGCCTAAAACCTGTCTGAACTGTCAAGCCTGTAAAAGCCTAAAACCTGCTTGAGCCTTAAACAAAATCACAAGCCTATCAAGTCCAAAATTTCGTGCCTGCATCAAAGCTTTCCCAAACTAGCTTCCAAACCAACACAAAAAGCCTCAGAAAACTTTCATCATAGGCAAATATACAAGGCAACTGAGGCAACCAAGCACAACATATCAAATAATCTCAGAGCATACAAAGCAATACTCAGAGCAATATCAACATTATTAGAGGCAACAGAGACAAAAGGGCAAGCAAGAAGAAGAGGATAAAGAAGCATCAGTATAACCAACATCAGCAAGCAACCATATTCAACATCCAAGGCAACCAAACATATCAAGCAAGCATACGAGGCAAAGAGGCCCTCAGAGGAAGCCTCATCACAGGGCAAGCGTACAAGGCGTCAAGGTATCAAGCATACTCAGCAAGCCAAAGAGGAAGAAGAGAAAAAGAAGTTTACAAAATAAATTTGTTTCAGGGGGCAAAGCACTTGAGTAAACAGCAGAAGAGGAAAAGACATTAAAGCTAAGGTTCTCAAGATCATCATCAAACCCTACGAGGCAAAAAAATAGAGATACCAGGGTTTCCAAGCAAAGCGCGTCATCACCAAGCCTCCGCCTTGGCCGCCTGAAGCAACTTCCAACCCAGCTCCTCCTCCATCTCTCAAAAGTCTCCATTCCCCAAAGGTATAACTTCTCCTTTTTCTCACGCACCTCCAACGAGAATAACAATAACACTTAATCAGAATCAATAAACAAAACATGCAAGACATATAAGGTTTGAAACCCTAAACGCGTTCTAAAAAGGAAACAGAAGCCTTCACCTTACAGTACCGCTTCGCTGGACCAAGGAGGGAAGAAGAGGACGGAGGAAGCAACTTTGTGGCCATGGGCAAAGGGTGAGCATTGTTCAGTAGCTTGGCCGGAGAAGATGAAGATGAAACCAAAACGACGCCTCTGTCTCACAAACCCTAAGTCTCTAATGAACAAAACAAAAACAACCCTAAAACGTTGTTAAGACAAACCTGGGCCTTGCCCCACAAAAATGCCTAAGCCCATTTGCCTTTTTTTCCAAACGTACCCCCCATTTCCACTTGCCTTCTGATTCACTTGTTTTTTTTATAGTTTAGGCCAAAACCCTTTCAGGCCCACATAACCTCTTTTCTTTTTCTATTAACAAACCCTTCTTAATCTTTTCTAAATTTTCGTTTATTTTATAACCTAACTTTTTTTATATATATAATATTTTAACTAAAATATAAATAATACATTAATCTTACTAAATTTTGTTTATCACATTTAAAGTAAAAATTAGACTTTTTTTTATCTAGGTTTAAACATCTTTAGTTTATTAAAACTTTTTAGTTTACATAAGAAAATAAACTTTCCTTTATTTCTTTTTCTTTTAATTAAAACTTTGTGCATAAAAAGATTAAGTAAAATACATTAATTTGTAAATACATAAGAAATACGTTTCTTTAAAGACATTAATATATAGAATTTGAATATTTTCTTTTCTTAAAATATTTTATTCTAGTACATCAATACGTAATACTTTTCTTTTCTTAAGATATTTTGTTTGTATATACCTAACAAAAAATACAAGAATACAATAATAATTAAATCAAATACTTAATTTTCTCATTAAGTTAACATTTCTCAAACCTGTAAATAAATCACATAATCATTTACACATACACTTACACATTTACAATACACAAATACATTTACATTGCTCTTATACACATTTGCTTATCTTATACATTGCTATACATTACATATTACATTTGAGTTCACAATTCGATTGAGTTGTAAATTATTTGGACACTATTCTCCTATAAGTCTCATCCCCATTTGTAAATTTGTACCCCCACTCCCGGATACTTATTTGTAATAGCGTAGACTTTAAATTCCCACAATTTACCGCTTCCAAATATACCATGGTTAGACCTAGGGTTTATATGTACATAAAATCAAACGCTAGATAACCTAATACAAGACAAATACATGAAATCAATACACAATCACACTTGCACCCCTAGGGTAATCCCGCTTGTAGCCTTCCAAAATGGGCCATGCATGCACGTTGAGTATCTTTGGCAAAACAATTCAAATGGTCATAAGTCCCTCGATGACGCTTTCGAAAGTTGCCTAAACGGAATGATCATAGTCCCTTAAAGCAAATTGCCAAAGACACTTGGCACCATTGCATTCATGGTCCATACGATGACCCGCGCCTGTCCCGTTAAACATCCTAAACGCAAGATTGTCCATCAAATACAATGGTGGAACAAAATTGTTAGAAAAGGGTTAAGACATGAGAAAAAACCTTTGAGTAAACTTAGGGGTAGACAAAACTCTTAGTTACTTGATCAACTTGCAAAAACACTTGCCTACTTTTCAAACCACTTCACAAACACTTTCAAAAACATTTGAAACATCTTTTCGAAAAGATACACACCTTCGTATATACTCAAACACGAGTCATTACAATGGTTGCCGAAACAAAGGCGTCTATTTCAAAACATTTTCAAAACACACACATACACCACAATTTCAAGCAATTTGAAAATCAAAGGCAAGTGATCTAAAAAACCAAGTAACTAAGAGCCCATGGATAACCATGGATGAAAAGGGTGCTAATACCTTCCCTTTTCATAATCTACCCCCCGAACCCACGAAACATCTCAAAAGGTTTTTCCTGTGCTTTTTAACCTTTCCTTAGGATAAAATAAAAGTCGGTGGCGACTCTTGCTCAACCGAACAAGTGCGAATACAAACGCAAAAACTCAAGTCAGTTCTCCCACCGTATCACAGAACTGGCGACTCTGCTGAGGAAATATTTAAAAAGTGGGGTTACCTTAGGGTTTAGATCACCTTTACATTTCTTGCTTTGATTGCCTTGATTGCTTTACTTTTTGGGTCCTTGTTTGGGTTTGTTATAAATCCTACACCCGGATTTGGGGCACCTTTTTAGGTAAATAGCAATAAAACTGTGAGGGAACTGTGCGGGGTATACCGACACGGTTGAAGCAGTAAGCTATGTTAGTGTGACATATTTGTGAGTACCGGTAACCCTTGAGTTCAATCAAGGAGAGTACGGGGCCGCTGAGTGATGTCGTGAAGCACTAACGAACTCTTAGAACCTTAATTGACCATCTTAGCCTTTTTAGGGGTAGTGAGATGACCGACTTTGGTGCAGTCCGAAGTTGGTAGATACTCGATACTACACTCATTGAGGGTTGTTTTCTTGGAATATTTTGGTCGCCAGTTAAGTGGCTAAACCAAAACAATGAACACGGAAAACAATCCAATGATATTGAGCTCCTTAGAACCCGGTTTCTATTTCTAGGACAGGATGAGCCAACTAACTTCAAGAGGGTACTTACCTAAAACCCCATGCAAGCCTAAACCTAAAGACTTGTTTGCTTTGTGTGAATATGATTACCTGTATATACACTCATTTGCTTTTGCATACATGTACATAACATCATAACATCATACCATGGCATTTTCAATAACCTTTTCAAGGATCTCGAGGGTTCTTTTGATGCAGGGTTATGTTGAACCAGACGTCTACCAAAGGGCAAGAGGTTTCTCCTCTAAACAAATGCCATCAAAGATCAAGTGCAACAACTGGAATCAAGGGCTATGACCCACTCGACATGGTGAGCTCGATTCTCGTGGAAAGACATCCACCGGTGCAAAGTTCTCCAATCAAAGATCGAAGTTCAACCTCTAACATTCTCTTGTGTTTACCCCAAGGGATCCTTGAAAACATTGCATATATATCATACATATCATTGCATAACAGGTTTCTCCCATACAGGTCTCCTTATCTTCCTACTATTTATTTCAGTAAGATGGATATGGAACAAACGGTGAAGGATCTCCAAGCTCAAAATGCTCAATTCCAACAAATGCTGCTGGCTATGGGTAAAGGGCAAGAGGATCTGACAGCTCTTCTTCTCAAAGACAAGAAGAAGAAGTCCAAGAAGGCAGCCCGCATCCTGAACTTGAGAAGAAGACCTAAGACCCAGGATCTTGCAACTCCATCCAACATAGGGGATAGTCTTGAAGAAGACCACAGTGTGGATATTGTTGAAGAGGAAGCTGACTACTCCGAGGAACAATACCCTCTCGCTGATGACAAGTACAAAGAGTTGGAGGATCGCCTCAACGCCATGGAGGTCCAACAAATACCTGGCTTGGATTTGGGAGACATGGGTTTAGTTCCTGGATTGGTCATCCCACCAAAGTTCAAGGTCCCCACCTTTGCCATGTACGATGGAGTCTCTTGCCCTAAGATGCATCTAAAGTCTTATATTCGCAAGATTCAACCATACACAGCTGATCCAAGGCTTTGGATCCATTTCTTCCAAGAAAGCCTGGTAGGAGCTCAACTCAAGTGGTTCTATCAGTTGGAGAGTTCTCGCATCCAACCTGGAAGGACTTAGCTTTTGCTTTCTATGAGCAGTATCAGTATAATGCTGATCTTGCACCAACCCGTGTGCAGTTGTAGAACATGACCATGGGTTCTGACGAGAGCTTCAAGGGATATGCCCAAAAGTGGAGAGATCTGGATGGTAGGGTGCAACCCCCTTTAACTGACAGAGAGCTGATTGACATCTTCATGGGGACATTGACAGGGCCTTTCTTCAATCACTTAATTGGAAGCTCCTCAGCCGGGTTCACCGAGCTAATACTGACCGGCGAAAGGGTCGAAGCTGGCATCAAAAGTGGGAAGATCCAAGGAACTACATCCTCGGATACTCAGATAATTCCCTACAATGGAAAGAAAGAGTCCAATGCTGCGAACAGTCAAGAGGGTCGTCATGACCAACACGTAGGATCAATCTTGATCTATAGTCCTACGCCTGCTCAGCAAAGACAGGGGCATCAGCATAAGGAGGTCGCACCTAAGAGACAGTTCACCAAGATCAACATGTCACTGTCTCAGGCACTGCAACACTTGTTGAAGAGGGATCTGATTACATTGAGGGCTCCTCCCCGGAACCTAAATACTTCTGCTCCTACCTATCATCCCAATGAAAGGTGTGCATACCACTCTGATAGCCCGGGGCATGACACCAACAACTGTTGGCCTCTGAAGAACAAGATCCAAGACATGATTGATGCCAAGGAGATTGATTTTGGTCCTCCAGAGACTCCAGCATGATCACTGCTCCTATGCCAGCTCATTGAGATTGTGTTTGTTTCATTTTGAATTTTCAAAGTTGTAATTTCTTTTGTTATTCAAACAATTAACTGTTGATGTCAAAACTCTGTTTTCATTAATGCATTGCATATGTTTGTCTTGAATTCATCCATTCGTTTTCACTACTCTTATGTTTTCTTTATGACATTTAACTCTTGATAAAAAGCTACAAGCCTTTAGAGGGAGGATGACGAAACAATACCATAATCTCATACAGTATGCTTTTGAACAGACCTTGCTGATGATGTACAAGCATTTCTTTCAATTCCCAAACACTGGAGTTATAAGGAAGATAATCCCTAGTCAACCCCTTCGAGCCAAAGAAGTAGGAGTTTTCTGTTCTAAACAAATCAAAACCTTTGATATAAACCTGGGGCAGAGTAGTATCTCAGTTAATTCAAAAGAAAATGCGCGTTGAAGCCGCAAACTCTCAGTTTGTAACACAACGAACAACGTCAACAAAAGAAAGCATTCCTTTGGAATCAAAAGACAAGGGCGGTTCCCTATCACATAGGCAGTCAATCTCTCAAAAGAGAAAAGCCCACCAAGCCAAAACCTGTACATGAGGCTTAAGAAAGCTAGGGTATCCCGCTGACTGTGATCTCGAAAATAGAGACAGTCAGGCAAAAGTTAGGGATAAAAAATCAAAATCAAAATAGAGAGGTCATTAGAAATCCTCAACAACATGAAAAATGTTGCAAAGAAAAAAAGAGATGATGACTGTCTCCCAGAATTCAACTGGTGAACCATCACCCAAAAGTCGCTCCAAACTCGAATAGAGTGCGACGCACAATTAACTGAGCTTAGGGTTGAAGAACATCACGAAGAGCGGGTGGGTACAAATACACTTTGAGCCTTTATCCTTTGTTTCTTAAGCCATGAACCAAGCCACGTTACAACCCTTCAAAAGTCCTAATTGAAGCATGGGTTAGTTCGAAAGCATACTGTTACCAAAGGTATCCTGACTCCTGTAAGGCTTTGCTCTAAATCTTGTGTTGATTTATCTTATAAAAAGTTTTCTGCTAAAAAACGCATTTTTCAAAACTTCGAGACAAACATAAACTTTGCATTGCTTGAATATCACTGTTCTCATTTGGCTATTTGTTTGACAGCGAAGAAATTCATACTGCGAATGTTCGGAGGAACGAAAACTCTCTCAGTGAACAAAAATCACTTAAAAAAGGATGACACTTCCAACGATAAATATCATATCAACAAGGGGCATGGCATGTCACTGTCCAGCACACATGGGGCAGTCCAGTCAAGGTTTCAACAGATCTTTCAAAGTTCAGTTAACCTGGGGCAGTCCAGTCAAGATTTCAAGAAATCTCTCAATTCGTAGAGTAATCTGATTCAAGACTCCTTCAATCATCACTTGGGGCATTCGAATGTCAAAAGTGTTCAATAATTCCTTCATCACCCGCTGGAAATTACAACCACCAACAGAATAATGGGCAATTAAAACTCCCAATTTCTGACCCTCAACAAAATCAAGATCTAGAGATAGTTTCAGATGTGACCCTGAGTTGGCGACATTCTATAACTTATTCAAGATTTCCATCTAGAGATAGTTCAAGATGTGACCCAAGATTTGGCGACATTCTATAACTTATTCAAGATTTCCTTCTAGAGATAGTTTCAGATGTGACCCAGAGATGGCGACATTCCGACACTTATTCAAGATTTCCTTCTAGAGATAGTTCCAGATATGACCCAGATTTGGCGACATTCTATAACTTATTCAGAATTTCCTTCCAAATATAGTACAAGATGTGACCCAAGATTTGGCGACATTCTATAACTTATTCAGAATTTCCTTCCAGATATAGTTCAAGATGTGACCCAAGATTTGGCGACATTCTATAACTTATTCAGAATTTCCTTCCAGATATAGTTCAAGATGTGACCCAAGATTTGGCGACATTCTATAACTTATTCAGAATTTCCTTCCAGATATAGTTTAAGATGTGACCCAAGATTTGGCGACATTCTATAACTTATTCAGAATTTCCTTCCAGATATAGTTCAATATGTGACCCAAGATTTGGCGACATTCTATAACTCATTCAGATTTGCTTCCAGATACAGTTCAAGATGTGACCCAAGATTTGGCGACATTCTATAACTCATTCAGATTTGCTTCTAGATACAGTTCAAAGATGTGACCCAAGATTTGGCGACATTCTATAACTCATTCAGATTTTCTTCTAGATACAGTTCAAAGATGTGACCCAAGATTTGGCGACATTCTATAACTTATTCAGAATTTCCTTCCAGATATAGTTCAAGATGTGACCCAAGATTTGGCGACATTCTATAACTCATTCAGATTTGCTTCCAGATACAGTTCAAGATGTGACCCAAGATTTGGCGACATTCTATAACTCATTCAGATTTGCTTCTAGATACAGTTCAAAGATGTGACCCAAGATTTGGCAACATTCTATAACTCATTCAGATTTGCTTCTAGATACAGTTCAAGATGTGACCCAAGCTTTGGCGACATTCTATAACTCATTCAGATTTGCTTCCAGATATAGTTCAAGATGTGACCCTGATTTGGCGACATTCTATAACTTTTTCAAAATTTCCTTCTAGAGATAGTTTCAGATGTGACCCAGAGATGCGACATTCTATAACTTATTCAGATTTCCTTCTAGAGATAGTTTTAGATGTGACCCTGATTTGGCAACATTCTATAACTTATTCAAGATTTCCATCTAGAGATGGTTCAGGATGTGACCCAGAGATGGCGACATTCCGTAACTTATTCCAGATCAGCACCTGCAACAATCAAAAGATTCTTGTAATCCCCAGCCAGAGAGCCTTACAAAATCTAATTCCCCTCAGAATCAAGTTTCAAGATCCCCAGCGGAGCTAAAACTTCCAACTATCAATCCCCAAGCAGAGTGAAGACTCTCATTCTCATTTCCTCATAGAATATTCGAATATTCTCCAGTGAAGATCTCCTCAAGACAGGAATTCCCCAGTAGATTGGCATACAACCCAAGCTCCACTTTCCCCGACAGCGGTCCCAGGACTTCTTGTGATCAAAGATTCTTGCCCTCCCCAGCAGCAGTCAAGGAATTATTTTCCCCGGCAGCAGTCAAGATTCTTTTGTCTCCAGTCATCCAGGATTCATCTATCCTCAGCAAGACGGCTCACCAGCTTACATGCGCATTCATCACATTCATGTCATAAACATTGATATAACATACATTGCATAATGCATCATGGCATTGCATACAACTAACTCTTTACCTTTTCAGGAAAGATCAGTCAACAGACAAAAATCATCATCTTCCGAGATTCTCTCTAAAAATAGTTCAGATGTGACCCAGACATGGAGACATTCTGATACTTATTCCAGCTTCACCCATAGATAGTTCAGATGTGACCCAGACACGGCGACATTCTGATACTTATTCCAGATTCATCCAGATGCAGTTTCACATGGACTCATCATCAAGAAACCCTATACCATTTCCTCTTCAAACCCAGATCCAGTTTTACATGGACTCATCATCAGGAAACCCTACACCGGTTCCTCCTCCACTTTCAGACTTCTGAAAACAGTTTACGGACGCTTCCCAAAATGGATGCTGATCTATTGCTTATTCAATCTCAATCCCTGAAAACAGTTTACGGATTCTCCAAACATGGATGTCATTCTATTGCTTGTTCAGACCCCCAGTTCAGAGATGTTCCAAAACATGGAGGCCTTTCTGATACTCGTCCACTCACCAATGACATACAGTTCAACATTTCTAGATGGCATCTATAAGCCCATCCTCCTCAACAAACATTTCCAGATGGAATCTATAAGCCCATCCTCCTATCAGCAGTCACCAGATGACATCTTTAAGCCCATCACCAAATGGCATCTTTAAGCCCATTCCCTCTACCATCACATCACCAAGTGCAAATTTTCTGGGCACTCTAGTGTCCAATCTCCTTTTACCCTCGAGTCGCGAAAGGCAAACTTGCCAATCTAACTCTTCAGGTTCAAGAAGATTGAACAGGGGCAACTGTTGTACCCCAAAATTTGCCCTTGCATTTTTCCACAAGAAATCACAGCTTCAGACTCTTCCTGATTTTTCAGACTGGTTCAACAATCGGTCAAACAGACTTTTCTCGTCAGTCAGACAAAATTAGGGTTTTCATGGATCTGGAACAGTTCAAGCAAATTGCTAGGGTTTTGTTTGAGTTTGGCTCAGGTTTTAATCAGGCGAGCACTTCTCTGACATTTAATCAAGAACTAGGGTTTGTGCGTGCAGAAAGAATTAATTTTACAGTTCTTTTCAGTTTACTCTGAGATTTGGATTGAGGCATTTGAATCAAGAATTTACAGTGTTTTGTTTAATCAGTAAAGGCTAAGGCATTTGATTTGAGAAGAGATAAAAGCTGAGGTACTTAAATTGAGAATCTACAGTGTTTGATTTGATCAGTAAAA
This sequence comes from Vicia faba, assembly GCA_948472305.1. NCBI lineage: Eukaryota > Viridiplantae > Streptophyta > Magnoliopsida > Fabales > Fabaceae > Vicia > Vicia faba. The sequence continues at coordinate 1,762,600,207 of OX451736.1, read as the reverse complement.
AGATAAATATCTGGATATTGGTTTGATTAGCTGTGCATTGGATATTTGAAGCGCCAGACGTTTATTAGTTATTTCATTTTTCTAAAGTTAGAATAATTGGATTTATTTCGAATTGTTTTAATTTAGGAAATTCAAATAATTAAGTTAAACAATTGAAAGGAAATAAAAAGAATTAATTGATCAAAAGAGGATTTTTATTCACCTTTAATGGTTTGTTACAATCTATTATTTGAACAATGGTAAATTTATTTACATCATTGTTTATAATAATAATGTTACAAATAATTAAATTGAAACTATCCTAAATTCCTAAAGTCTTCATCTTCTATCCAATGCCTCCTCTTTCGCTCCATTTGATTGTTTATCTGCAAAACAAAGAAAATAAAGAAAAGTCAAAGCAGATAAATTAAAAAGACAGACAGTAATTTAAAGATTCATCATTAAAGGCAACTGGCCGGAATCAGTTCGCCCTCTCTGCAAATCACGAGATTTCTCCCGGTTCACAGAGAGGGATGAAAAATGCTTGCAAAAAGTATTGAAATGCACAAAAGTTTTAATTGCACAAATTCAAATTTGTCAACATACTGCATAATCAAAAGGCCAACTGAACTAGGCCTAACCCAAAAGGCAAACTGAAAGTTACAATTTAAAACTATCCACAAGCTGCCAAAAAGGTACAAGAGCTGTCAAAAACTGTCCAAGCTGCCCAAAAGATATCTCAAGATATCAAAGTACAAAATAATGTCAACAAGATGCAGGAAAGCTGGAGAAAGAGATAAAAGTATGCAGAATAAAACAACTATTGCAAGCAAAGTTTCGATCACATCACTTTCCAAAGGCCATTGCTTTTTCAGAAATTAGTACATAAGCAATATAATAATGCTGTAATCTGTACTAGAGAGAGAGAGAAGAAAGAAAAGAAGAAGGAGGCTTACAGGGCTCAGGCTTTAGGCAAGAAGATATATAAAACAAAACCGTGATCAACACAGTATAGGGGGCAAAAACAAGATAAACAAAAGGATATACAAACAAAACTGTAACCAAGAAACAGAACTGCCCAACCAGTAAAGCACTAAAGCCTTAACCATCAAATAACATCAAACCTGCCATACTTCCAAGCCTCATACCTGCATCAAGCATGATAAAGCCTTGAATCCTAAACCTTTGTTTCAAAACCAAAAAAATCAGTTCAAAACATCAAAAGGCCTTTCAAACAAAAGCCTTTAACCTAACCAGCCAAGCCAAGAACATGTGCATTAACCAGAAGCCTAACCAACAATAAAAGTAAAACTACACCAAATATGAAACCCAAAAAGCTTGAAGGCCTAAAACCTGCCTGAACTGTCAAGCCTGTAAAAGCCTAAAACCTGCTTGAGCCTTTAAACAAAATCACAAGCCTATCAAGTCCAAAATTTTGTGCCTGCATCAAAGCTTTCCCAAACTAGCTTCTAAACCAACACAAAAAGCCTCAGAAAACTTTCATCATAGGCAAACATACAAGGCAACTGAGGCAACCAAGCACAACATATCAAATAATCTCAGAGCATACAAAGCAATACTCAGAGCAATATCAACATTATTAGAGGCAACAGAGACAAAAGGGCAAGCAAGAAGAAGAGGATAAAGAAGCATCAGTATAACCAACATCAGCAAGCAACCATATTCAACATCCAAGGCAACCAAACATATCAAGCAAGCATACGAGGCAAAGAGGCCCTCAGAGGAAGCCTCATCACAGGGCAAGCGTACAAGGCGTCAAGGCATCAAGCATACTCAGCAAGCCAAAGAGGAAGAAGAGAAAAAGAAGTTTACAAAAGCAATTTGTTTCAGGGGGCAAAACACTTGAGTAAACAGCAGAAGAGGAAAAGACATTAAAGCTAAGGTTCTCAAGATCATCATCAAACCCTAAGAGGCAAAAAAATAGAGATACCACGGTTTCCAAGCAAAGCGCGTCATCACCAAGCCTCCGCCTTGGCCGCCTGAAGCAACTTCCAACCCAGCTCCTCCTCCATCTCCCAAAAGTCTCCATTCCCCAAAGGTATAACTTCTCCTTTTTCTCACGCACCTCCAACAAGAATAACAATAACACTTAATCAGAATCAATAAACAAAACATGCAAGACATATAAGGTTTGAAACCCTAAACGCGTTCTAAAAAGGAAATAGAAGCCTTCACCTTACAGTCTCGCTTCGCTGGACCAAGGAGGGAAGAAGAGGACGGAGGAAGCAACTTGGAAGCAACTTCGCTTCTCATTAAGTTAACATTTCTCAAACCTGTAAATAAATCACATAATCATTTACACATACACTTACACATTTACAATACACAAATACATTTACATTGCTCTTATACACATTTGCTTATCTTATACATTGCTATACATTACATATTACATTTGAGTTCGCAATTCGATTGGGTTGTAAATTATTTGGACACTATTCTCCTATAAGTCTCATCCCCATTTGTAAATTTGTACCCCCACTCCCGGATACTTATTTGTAATAGCGTAGACTTTAAATTCCCGCAATTTACCGCTTTCAAATATACCATGGTTAGACCTAGGGTTTGTATGTACATAAAATCAAACGCTAGATAACCTAATACAAGACAAATACATGAAATCAATACACAATCACACTTGCACCCCTAGGGTAATCCCGCTTGTAGCCTTCCAAAATGGGCCATGCTTGCACGTTGAGTATCTTTGGCAAAACAATTCAAATGGTCATAAGTCCCTCGATGACGCTTTCGAAAGTTGCCTAAACGGAATGATCATAGTCCCTTCAAGCAAATTGCCAAAGACACTTGGCACCATTGCATTCATGGTCCATGCGATGACCCGTGCATGTCCCGTTAAACATCCTAAACGCAAGATTGTCCACCAAATACAATGGTGGAACAAAATTGTTAAAAAAGGGTTAAGACATGAGAAAAAACCTTTGAGTAAACTTAGGGGTAGACAAAACTCTTAGTTACTTGATCAACTTGCAAAAACACTTGCCTACTTTTCAAACCACTCCACAAACACTTTCAAAACAAACTTTCAAAAACATTTGAAACATCTTTTCGAAAAGATACACACCTTCGTATATACTCAAACACGAGTCATTACAATGGTTGCCGAAACAAAGGCGTCTATTTCAAAACATTTTCAAAACACACACACACACCACAATTTCAAGCAATTTGAAAATCAAAGGCAAGTGATCTAAAAAACCAAGTAACTAAGAGCCCATGGATAACCATGGATGAAAAGGGTGTTAATACCTTCCCTTTTCATAATCTACCCCCCGAACCCACGAAACATCTCAAAAGGTTTTTCCTGTGCTTTTTAACCTTTCCTTAGGATAAAATAAAAGTCGGTGGCGACTCTTGCTCAACCGAACAAGTGCGAATACAAACGCAAAAACTCAAGTCAGTTCTCCCACCGTATCACAGTAGGCACCAACTGATAATCTGGGAAGGTGAAGCAGTGGTGATCGGGATCAAAGAACTGGAAGAGTACACTCATCAACTTTTCATCAAAGTTTGCAGTAACCAGGTTGAGAATTCGACCATGTCTCTTAGTGAACGCAAAAGTTTCAGGGACTTTTGATACTAGCTTCTTGAGTTGGGAAGGTATTTTCACAAAGTTGATTCGGATAGTGTTTCTACGAGCGGAAGCCATGATCTGCAAAACAGAACAAAGATAAATTCCCTTGGTCCTTGAAATGGTTTGTATAATAAGAATGGATGCTATGTTAGGATGCATGATGTCATGTTCAAATAGAATAAATCACATATAAGAAAAACACACAATAGACCTTAGGTTCAAGGGCTTGCATGAGGTTAAAGGTAAGTACCCTCTTGAAGTTTAGTTGGTTTCAAACCTGTTTTAGAAAAGTAACCGGGTTCTAATGATTCTCAATATCAGTGATCATCCTTTATCAGACATTGTTTTAGCTCAAGCAATCTTTTCTTGCGGCTGAAATATCCCGAAAGTCTGATCTCAATGAGTGTAGCATCGAGTATCAACCAATCCTCAGTTTTATACCAAGGCCGGCTATCTCACTACTTTCTAATGGCCAAGTTTGTTCAACTAAGGTTCTAAGGTCCGTTAGTGCTTTACGTCACCACGTGGCGGCCCCGTATTCTCCTCGTTTACACACGAAGGATACTGGTACCAACCAAAGTGTCACACCAACACAGCCATCGCTTAAACCATATCGGTATGCGCTGTACAATCTCCATGATCTATTATTGTTTACCTAAAGAGTATCCCCAAATCCGGGTGTAAGATCTTCAACAATACCCAAGCAAAAACCCTTAAAGATAAAGCAGGCAAAACAAACAAGAAAGAAATTTTAAAAATGACCTAGATCCTAAGGTAAACCCCACTTTTTTCAATTCCTCAGCAGAGTCGCCAGTTCTGTGATAAGGTGGCAGAACTGACTGTTAATATTGGTTTACGTTTTGTATTCACAAATGTGCGGTAAGTAAGAGTCGCGACCGACTTTTATTTCATCCAACTAAGGAAAAGGAAAAAGAACAAAAAAAATCTTTTTCGAGAATATTTCTGAGTACGGGGGGTAGATTATAGAAAGGGAAGGTGTTAGCACCCCTTCTATCCGTGGTTTTCCACGGGCTCTTAGGTACTTGCTCATTTTTTCAATTGCTTGTGTGTGCTTGTTTTGAAAAGGTTTTACTTCGTGATGACTCTCGTATCAGTCCCCAAGAGTGTGACGAAGTTTGTTTTTTAAAATTGTTTTGAAAAGTGTTTGTGTAAAAAGTTTTGTTTGAGCAAGTATCTAGGAACTAATCTACCTACTCAAAAAAGGCCTGTTCGTTTTCCTTTAGACAGTGCTATCCTATTATTAAGGAATAGGTAGCACTATCGTTGGAGTTTTAAAAGGGACGTTCGAAGGGACGAAATAGTCTCTGAAGGCAACAAGTAAAGATACCTTAGCATTTCGAAGGGACTATCGTCATAAGATCAATTTGTAGGCAACTCGAGAGACAAGTAGGGACTATGATCTTTATGACGACTTTGAATCATGGGTCATTGCTAAGGTATCCCTACATTCGAGGGATACGACCATTATTTTTGAGGCTACCGAGTGGAGTAAACCCTAGGAGTGAAGATGTGCAGCAGTGTGCTTTTTTCAGTTTATATTTATCTGGAAGTTTAGTGATCTACGATTGATTCATTAATCATACATGCCTAGGTTGCTAACAATTATATACAAGCATACAAAATATAAAAGCGAGAAAGTAAAAGTCCTACGCTATTACAAGGCTTTGGGGTAGACACATAAAGAATTGACTGAAAGCAAAATACGGAAATAAAACCCTAATTAAGCTATTACAAACCGGGCACAATTACATCAATAAAAAATAAAATAATCGTACGGCAAAATAATAACGCGCGAGAATTAAAGCTGGAAAAGAGTTCAAAACCCAAAAAAGTAATTTGCTCATTAACATTTTTTTGGATTTTTTTATGAAAAAGGATTTGAATTTAACCTAACTTTTCTAATTAATTTTAATTAATTAAAAGTAAATTAAAGTTGATGAAATTAATTTTTTTACAAAAAAAATTATTTTATTAAAAAAGGAAACTAAGTTCTATTTTTGTGGTTTTGATTTTATGATTTTATTAAAAAAATTGATTAAAAAAGATGATTAAATTAAATAAACAAAATTAATTAAAAAGAATGAAGAGGTTAGAAAAATGGGCCTGGGGGGGAGGGTGTGAAACCCAAACTGGAGGGTTGTTTGTTGAATTTTCCAAGGCCCAGATCCGGTTGGCCCATTGCAAGTGTTGGATCTGGTGTTACTAGATTGGGGACGTCCACCATGGGACTGCATCCAGGAGCATTAGATCTGAGGGATGCATGATCTGACGATGATGGTGTGAAGTTGTATGGTGCACTTCCATAGCCTGCAAGCACTAGATCCACAAGAATTCGTTTGGAAAATAGAAAAAATGTTGGACCTGGGATCGAACCCAGGTCCTTCCCTTCAAACACAACGTCCTTCACCAACTGTGTTGTAATGTTAATCATGAATATAATGAAACAAATAAAATCAAAGGAAAACAAGGTGCTAGTGCTGAATCCAAATGACACGCGTACGCTGTGGGGCCCTGGGGGTTTGAGTGGACCAATCGGACTCAGAGAGAGAAAGAGTTTGTTTGATCCCAGCCAATGAGGTCATGAGAAACAGCCATGCATGCTTTGATCGCCTCTTGCAAAAATCAAACCACCGGCCCTGGTGGCTCCGGTCACCTTCTCCGGTGACACCCCAAGACCGATCCTGCAAAACACGCATGACCAAAGCATAAAAAAGACCCCACCCCCCTTAAAATTTCCCCAGGAATCCAATGGCGGTATCCATTTATCCTAAAAGTTCCTGTATCATAAAATCCAAAGCTTACTTCTTCCTAAGCCCTAACAATGGTGGCTTGCGATTCTGGGCTTATTCCTCACATGAGATACGTTAAAAAATTCATGAATAATACCAATAGTATGAAATGCAAGCACAATATATTTATATTAAGGATGGAACGGGTTTTAGAAATAAAAAAGTTACCAATATGGAAGGATTGGGTTGGCACGATTTAGTAGACTTTGGCCTTTGTAATTGGTCTGGTTCCACTCCTAGAAGTCTCAGAATGATGATGGAGTGATTGGAATTGTGGGAAAGGGGTTGGCTTGAGCGTTTGAAGATTATACCATTTCTTTGAATTTTTGGAAACTTCTCCCTTGAGGCAGGCTGCGTATTCTTGTCCTTTTAGGGTTGGAATGACTTGCTTAAATAGTGAATCAACATTAGGTTAACATATATGGACCAAATCAAATGATTTGAATAAGTTTCAAAATAAATCCAATATTTCCTATTTTGAAGATTCTCTTCCTTTCTCAATCTTACACGATTTCTCTTGGTTATTGCCAGCATGTATGGATTGTGATTCAATGCAAAATCAAATCAAAACAAATCTTTGATATTTTATGTTATTTATTTGATTTAATTTGACTTTTAAATGATAAAAAATCAAACTAAATTAAATAAATAAAATCAATAATATGTGGTAAAGTGTTTGGGTCGTGGATCATGTTGGAAGCATAATGCAAGCTTAAAAAGTTGGGCTCATTTGGCAAAAAAATGCATTTGTAAGCACATTTGACTTTTGGCAATTTTTCAAAAATGGCCAACTTTGACAATGCATAACTCTTCCAATTTTGAACCTAAAGAGGTGTTCTTGGACTTTTTAGAAAGCTTAGGATGTCCCTTAAGCAACCCTTTTGGTATCATCTCATTTGGGTCTTCCATGTTCATGTAAGAAGCTTTGACCCAAAAGGTGTTTTTGTTGACTTTTCAAAAGGACCTATAATGTAGAAATTCATATCTTTTTATGGGTTCATTTCTTGAACTTGAGGGCTGAAGATGAGTTGTATAAGATTGGATTCCCTTCAAAATGAGCCTTGTATGAAAAATTTCTGATGAAGTATGAGAAAGTTATGCTTGGTCAAGGTTTGGTTGACTTTTCCTAAGAAACCCTAATTTAGCAACTTTTGAGTTTTGATGAGTTAGGAGCATTTCTTGAGGAATCATGATCAAAATTTGATCAAATGATGGATATCACTTAAAAATATTGATTTTGACCAAAAATCTTGAAGTTTGACTGTATGTGGGCCACAATTGACTTTTGACTTAACACAGTCGATTCTTAAGCATCTAAGCAGTTGACTGAGCAAACTTCTTGTGCAAGGTTTGAAATTTGACATGGATGATCTTGAGAACATATTAGGACCATGGAAAAAATTTGAGACCTTTGGAGTTCACCCCTCTTGTTGAAAATGGAAACCCTAGTTTGAGGTTCATTGTCTTAGGAGAGCATTTGTCTGGTTAGTTCTTGAGCATCCTTGAGAAATTTGAGGACCTCAATGAGTATGTTTTTGAGTAGAATGAGAGGACAAATTTCGGGGTACAACAATAGTGGAGATGAGAAAAGAAATATTTTACAAGTTTTGCACCCCCCCGCGGTTGTGAACCTTTAGTGTCTACGTACCACCTTCCGTGCAAAAGGGATCAGGGTACTCGTAGTTCACCTTAAAAATTTTAAAACACATGTGTGTTGGTTAATTTTAAGAGAAGAGACATCATCTTCATATCCTAGTGGAAAACATACTTACTATCCACGATTAAGAGAAAGGAGAATTTGCATCATCTCAAAGTGGAGGATATAGCTTGGATTTTAAAATCAACAAAGCCTCACTCAAAACCCAAGTGGAAAATATCTCACTTCACTATATATCCTAGAAGTATAGTAGCTTGCATCACTACAAGAATCAACAAGAGTCTAATCTTTTGATAAAAGTTTTAAAGTAAAAAGCCAAAGTGGAAAAATGGTTTGAATGAGGTTTTATCACTTTTAGTCTTTCAAAAAGATGTCAAAGTATGGTTAAATTGATTAAAGTTTGATTAGGAATTTTATTTTTGAAAATGTATGGACCTAAGTCCAAGTTTATTATGAAAGCCGTTGAAGTTAGAAAACAAGAAAAGTTTTGAAAAGGAGGGAGATGATTTTTGAAATTAAAGAAGATAGGAGTAGATGAAGGGACTAAAGCATAAGGTAAAAGCCAAGGAAAATAATGATCTAACTAACAAGAAGCCAACACTTGACATATTAAGTCAATGTAGAATTCACATCCTTTAGATTGAAACCAAGCAAGCAAAAATACTAAACCTCTGAGAAATACCAAGCTTCAGATGAATTAAGTCTTCACAAAAATTGGACAGAGTAACGGTTGTATACAGAGGAATTTTTAATCATAGACAAAGCATATCATCAAAATAACTTGCACACAAAGAAAAACAACCCAATACCTTGGAGTAAACCCCAAGGATTTCAGACAAAATAACAATAGAGCCATAAGGTCCCAAAGTATCAAGGCTTCTAATCCTAAGTCCGAGAGATCCACAATTCCATAATGTCAAGGATAGTAACCAAGTAGTCCAGGTAACCTTAAAGTTTTTTTATTGTTCAAGTTGATTATTAAGCATCTTTAAAATAAAATAAAAGTTCAAATGAGTAAAGATAAAATGGCAAAAAGATAAATGCTCAAGTGAGCAATAGAAAAATGACATGGAATGTAAATTCTAAAATAAATGGTGCATAAAATAAAATGCGCAAAAATAAAGGCACAAAAATAAAGGCATAAAGTAAGGGCATAAAGTAAATTTAATTGTTAGTGAATTAGAAGTTAGAAGGTTAGTTGAATGACCATCTTGAAGCTTGCATTTGAAAACTCATTAGAAGATTGATAAAATCAAAGCTTCTCAATAACAAGTCTCATTTGCTTTTTTTAAAGTACATCATTCATTTCAAATGTTCAAAGCAACCACATGTAATCAACGATGTTCAAATGATTCACTTATACCAAAGTTCATAAGTTCATTAGAGGATTGATAGAATCAAAGCCTCCTAACAATGAACTTCAAAGTTATTGGGTCAAAGATTTCAAATTAAACATACTTTGACTCGTAAACATAGGTTTGGGCCACGAATGATCAATTTTTGAATTAGGACAAAGTTAGCGCTATGTTAAGCAATCGTAAGTGGACTTACGAAGAAGTCACACCTATTTTGAGGCCGATAAATAGAAATCTATGTACCAATATGTTAGAGAAATTATATGTAGATCATTCTCCAAAAACATCTAGTGCAAGTAAAAACAAAAAAGGGATAAGATGAAGAGGGGGATGTATCAGATGAATTTGAGGAACTTGTCCCAAAAATAATACTCAAATCAGGACCAAACAAAAATAATAATATATATTTAATAAAATAATACTTAAATATTTTAACAAAAGGGAAATAATTGGTGAAATGCCCAAAAATATGTTAAAACACCAAATAAAAATCCTAAAAAAATATCAGAGGTCAAACATGAGTCAATAAGTGATGACAAAAAATTTCAGAATTTTTCAAAGTCAGAAACTATTTTTAAAGTTTAAAGAAATAATAAATATAAACCAAAATTTGTGAAAAATAGTAAAATCAAAAATGAAAATAAAATAAGGTCACCAATATTTTTCAAGAGGTCAATGGATCCTTCCATGTTTTTTTCAGAATTTAAAAATCAAGAAAAGTTTTTTTAAACAATTAAAACAAGTCAAATAAAGTGAAAAACTCATAAAAAATATTAAATCACAAAATAAAATTGTGAAACAATAAAAATCAGAAATAGAAAAGTCAAAAGTATTTTTGGTAATTTTTTTGGAATTTTAGAATTCGAATTGGATTTTTTTATAAAATTTTGAAGTTTAAAACAATTAAATCAAAAATCAGAAAATAAAAATAATATCAAAATAATTTGGTGAGTTGGATTTGAGTTGACTATGTATAGTAATCATATCAAACAATCTAGAGTATGCGTGTACCATGGGAATTATTGCATCAAAAGCAACCAAACACATTTAAATGAACCAATCAAATGACAAAGGGCACACTCTCATTGGCTGAACGAGACATGTCATTGTCTTCAACCTCCAGCCACACGTGAATTACAGGTCCTTCAATATGTAAAATTAGAAGCTCAGATCAGTGTCATTCGCTACGTCTCATCAAGATGAAAACAAATGTACCCTCGCGAATAATTTATATAAAATGTAGCTCAGTCGATTTGAAAAAACCATAAGAAAAAGAATGAAAAGGGATTTGAAAATTCATGAGCAAAACTCACTTCAAATTACAAACTAATGATGCTATGAGTATCAGAGTGATGAGAGCTACATTGTAGTGACAAGTTTGGAGAGAATTCTTGGAGGAATCTACCTGTTGAAGCTCAACTTCAGAGCTCTGAAACTTGAATTGGCTAGCATGATTTAGGGCACTTCAAGGCTTGATTCTTCTTCTGTTAGCTTCAGTGAAGTTCAAGGATGAAGAATAAGCAAAGAAATTGGATTGAAAAATGCTTTAAAACCAAATTCAAAGTTACAAAATTGAGAGGTATGAAGGAAGTTCAACAGAGGTTTTTTGGCTCTCTAAAGCATGTTAAATAAAGTAGAGGGGGTCTCTATTTATAGGAGAAGTTAATGGAATCAAGAGGAGGGGTGAATGATACAATCTCAATCGAATTTTTGCACACTTGTGTTCATGAGTAAAGTGTGAGCACATGTGCATCAAAACTCATCCAAATGATGCATTTTGATACTCTAAATGCTTAAGACATCTTTACTAATCATGTTTAATTGAAAATCACATAATAATTTGGTGATTAGAAGCCATATTATGGAAATTGCAATCTGACTACAAGTGAAACTTCAGTTCCAAGGTACCAACTTTGAATCCATGGTGCACACAACTCAGTAGGCTTTAGGGCATAATTATTGAAGCATTTGAAAGACAAGGTCACAACCTTTACAATGTGACAAAAATACACCATTTGGATAATTGATCTAAAAGTTATTTCCTCTTGAAATCATGAAAAACAAACTGATTTTTGTACTTAGAAAAATTTCGAAGTATGGGACCTCAAAGTGACCTATAATGTTCTTCAAAATTACAAGACCTTCCACTCAAAATTTGATCTTGATATTTGAAGATGACATGAAGTAAACCTCTTGAATTAAATTGTGAAATTGACATCAATCAAAAATCATAAAAATTGAAAGAGTTATGGTCTTTGGAAGATGGTGTACAAATTTGGGGAAATTCACAAAAGACCCATAATGTTTTCAATTCTTCAATATCTTTCCAAGCATTTTCAAGTCTTGCACATTGAAACAAAGTTGTAGTAGACATCCTAAAGATTATTATGGAAAAGTAATGGGCTCAAGGAGATAAAAATTTACTAATTTATGATTATTTGTAGTCAAATCCTAAGATTCAAAGGCTTTTCAAGGAGACTTGTAATCTTTCTCAACCATTAGTGATCTTCAATTCCAAATTTGACTTAGATCCCTGAAGAGAACTTGCTAAGGACCCTTTAAATAGAATCGTGGTTTTGGAGTAAATAAAAAATATCAATAAATGAGTAAGATATGGTCCTTAGAAGTCAACAAACCCTAGCTCAAAGAGTGTCAAAAGAACTTGAAACTCTTTTCAACTTTTGATAATTTTTCTTGTACAATTAGATCTTGCGTGTGAAGAGAGGTTGTTGTAGATGATGATAAGAGTCCATAGCAAAAGAGAACCAACTCAAAATGTTGAAAATTGAAAGAGTTATGCACATGTGATCACTGAATCAAACACTTGCTCAATTAGGTCAAACTTATTGAATTAACCTTGAATCTTGTAAACTTTCTTGGAAAAAGAAAGCATGATGAATCATAATAGGCCTAAAAATGATGTTGTCTTGAATCACACTCAAAGATGGAGCTAAACTCTAAATGAAGCTTGTTGAAGAAGGCGTGAAAATAAATACATGAACCTATGAATCTTCTTGATAAATTTCTCTTCCAACTTTGAGGAGAACTTGACTTAAATAAAGTGAGGGAGTCCTTTGAACCACAAATATTTGATATCATAGATATAGCCCTGAAGCTTGAACTCTTGCAATCCATTGGAGAACCATTTGACTGGAGACCACCCCTCAAACTCTAGGTTAGATAGTGAGATGAATGCAATTGTATCATCACCTACAATATGAACATTCAAAGAGACATATATACATATTTTTATGTTTGTCTAAGAAAACATGTACAAGATACACAATTTAAGGTGTTTGGTGATCCCTCAAGAGTAAACTTAAAGATATGATAAAGTAGAAAGGAATAATCAACCCTAATGTGTGATCTTGATGTATTGATAATATGAAATGATGAGGGATCTTAGGGGGGAAAATTGGGGTATAACACAAGTATATGAGAACAAGGTTCCTTTAAGTTGAATAACTGTTGCACTACTCTGAACAAACTGAATATCACAAAATAAAAGGTTCCACACCAAATCAGAACACAAAAGAACCAAGTATCATGAAGATCAACATGTGTACCTGTAAAAATAATTCTCACCCCACCTCACATGTAAATTATAGCTTAGGTATGGTCAAAAGGTCCACAAAGTCGTTAGTCCACGTGAAAATACTATCATTGTAACACCGAATGTGTATAAAAATAGCATCCCACAATGAACCTCGTCCGCACATGGCACATATGATAACACTAGTAGGTCCTGCGTCTAGTAGCTGTCATAACTCCACTCTAATCCTATATGTTCCTAGGTGTTTCTCTCTGGCTTGGATATTGAGCCTTTTACCTCATAGTATCACCTCACCCAACCTGTAAAACAGAAAATCCAACAACGAGCACAACAAATATCCAGAATAGTGGAAAGCAATAAAATATAATGCATACAGTAAATAAACAACAAGTAAAGCATAAAGATAAACACCTAAAGAAAAGAAACAAATAAATTTAGGATTGACCCACTTAGAGACGAATCCCCAGGGAAGTTTCCAGATGTCATATGGTTGTAAAAAGTTGAGACTAAGCCATTGATTGACTTAACTCACGAAGTAAAAGTCTCCACGACACTTTATTATTTCCAAAGGGAAATAGGAAAGAGCGAATAAAATCCTAAATAAATTAAAGATCAAGGTACAGGGGTCAGATATGCAAAGGGAAGATATTATAGCACTAAACATTCGTTGTACTCAACGGAATCCACTATGTTTGTTCTAATCTAAGGGTGCATATATCTAAAGACTTACTTGCTAAAGGGAATGCATGAATGAATTGTTAACAAACAAAAAGAAAGCTTTTTATTAGGGTGCTCACCTAGGTCGTAAAACCTCAGGCCTACGTATCCCGAAGGAATTAGAGCGCTGTAGTTCAGCTGGAAAAGGTTTATTTGTTGGTTGATTTTAAATGAAGAGACTAGTCGTCATTTTTATGGAGAAGACTCGCCTAATCTCTCACAAAGTATGAGAAAGAGGGACATCGCACCAACATGAGGAATGGTTTGGACACACCTCTAGTACTCAAGGGGAAAAACCGACATCTTTACAACCATCGGGATAGAGGAATGACATCTCGATTATAAATGACTCATGTCTAATCTTGAAAAAAGTTTTAAAGGGGAAAAAGTGCACGAGGGCACACAAAAGTTTGAATGAGTTGATTTTTTGTTGGGATAATAGAAAATGGATCTCAGTGGAGGAAAACTTACTAGTTCTCCACTTATTTGGAAAAGATTTGCAAATTGAATAGTAGTAAAGTCTCAAAATGGAAGAAAGAACAAGGTTCAGAATGCATCGCCTCACTCTTCTCCATAAGACTCAACTGCATATGATTCGCATATTTATTTGTTAAGTGTTTTGAATTTTGATTAAGAAAAAGAAGTTTTAATTTTAAATGCAATGCAAAAGAGAAAACAAAATCTAAGGAGAAACTCAAATCCTAATATTGTCATGCAATATGGTCCTAGAGTTGAGATTGAAAAGGAAATTCTATCCTAATATTGTCATGCCAAGGTTTCAAACCTAAAGTATATTTAATTCACACCTTTGACAAGATGGAATCAAAATCCTAAGAATACATGCGAGCACAAGCAGATAATAAAGATACGACAAAGGTGGTAGCAAACAAAACCAAAGTATCTCTTTAAAAAGAAAGAAGATTTTGAAAATTTAAAGAGGAGGAGCTGAAGAGACAATCCTAAAGCATAAAGTAAAGTCTAAGGTAAGGAAGATCTGACAAAACAAGAAGCCAACACTTGACATAATAAAGAAGACATAAAATTCTCATCATTTGAATTAAAGCCACAAGCAAATAATAAACCAAGAGTATACCAAGCATCAAGTGAAAATAAATCACGAGTAGAAAATACATCAGATAAACCCAATGTATCACATAAAGCTCAAAGCATCGGATGGTTATCAAGATATTGGATAAGAATCCCTGTATCAGATGAAACTCCCAACAAACAAACAAAGTCAGGATAACCGAGAAATAATCTGAATGTCTCATATGAAATAAGAACTTAAGTCCCAATGGGTTAGAACCATGTATCAGAGCTAAATGAATGAATGATATATGAAACAAATGTTTAACCAATTAATCAAGAGTTGATTAACTTAAATAATTAGGTTAAGAAAAATTAATTAGCAATACTAATTAATTTTTAATAACAAAATCAACTAACTAAATCAACATTTGATTAATTAATTAAAAGCAAACCATAAGCGGAGACTTTACTAATTAAATTTATAATTGAATTTCGATGTCATTATTTGTGTTATTCGGGTTAAATCTGAAGGAATTTTGATGATATTTGTGGTAACTCTGAGCTAAATTCAAAGCAAGAAAGTATGGTTGTGAAATTTTTTTGTTTCCATGTGTCTTGAGACCATTTGAGTTGGAACTTTTTAGCCTCATTATGCATGTGTAGTTGTTTTCTGAATATTGATTTAATTGATTAAGACTTAATTATAATTTTGTTTTTCATGTTTTGAATATGTCTTGAATAGCAACATGAGTGTATGCTAATTGGTTTTGATTTCTCATGAATGGAATGAATATTTGGAGTTTCTTTGAGACTTAAAGCTTTCATGAGATTGCAAATTGGTAACTCTTGAGACTTCACATCTTTTACCACTTCATTTGTTAATTCACAAGTTGAATGTTAATTATCAATTTGATCCATGTTCTTGTTTTTTTCATTCCTTCATACATGTATGTTATTCTTGATTGAGAAAAATGTTGAATTATGCAAGCTTCATTTGATTTATTACAATTTCTCTTGTGTTGCTAACATTGCTTAAAAATATGCATTAAATATTTATAATATATTAATTATCTAAAATGATAAAAAATAACCAAATAAATAAATAAATAAATGAAAATATAAAAATTAATTAATTTTATTAAAAACGCAAGGGGGTGCAAAATTAGTTGATTAGCAAATTGCTAGGGGTATGAATAACATGGCCCTAAATCTAGATATTGGATTTAGGCCCAAAATATAGGGGGTATGGATTTAATATAGGTAGAAAAATTGGGGGTTCATGGAGTAAGGACCCAAGTCCAGATGTTGGACTTGGCCTAGAACCCGTGGGGGGTACATCCTTCAGCATAGTAGTAAAACCGAAAAACCGGGGAGGTGTAATTAGAGATGGGCTTAGGCCCAAGACACAATAATGGTAACACACTTGGTTTGCGTGCGGGAAAGTGTGCATGGCTTACAGTGGGCGCGCGGTTAAGGAACATTTGATTAAGATCACGCGGTGGAAATTAAAGGTGCACAGTAAGAGAAACACACAGGATCACGAAGGGAGTATATTTTCTACTTTCCTTTCAATTTTACTCATTTCATCACTCCACTTCTGTCTCTTTGTTCTCTCCTCCTTTCTCCAACAGAAAACAACAATAAAATCCAAAACTTCGCCTCAACCCTAATCAGAACCGATAGCAATTGCTCCCTTCCCTAACCCTAAATCCAGATACCTACCCAAAACAACGATTGCAACAACAAGTTCAAAGAAAACCCTAAGCTGAGTATTTCACAGATTACCTTTTCGTAGTGATTTCGTTTCGTTTTGTTTCTCGGTGTAATCTCCTTTTGATCCTTCTTCTCTCTCTCTCTCTCTCTCTCTCTCTCTCTTTTGCAAGTAACGACGGCGCTGAGGATTGTAGGTGATGAATGCGACAGCGATTTGAAGGGAGGTCTTAGGGTTTCTGTTCAGAAACCCTAGATCTACGCAAAAGGAAAGCTCCAAGGGGAAATAGATCTCCATCTCCTCTTCTTCTTTTTCTGTCTCTGGAAAATTCCCCCTCCCCTGCCTCTTAGAATTTCTTTTAGGGTTTTTATAGTTTTCTAGATTAGATGAATTAAGAATTTTTTGTTAATTTAGGCGTTACAATTTAGATATTTGTTAGGAATTAGGGATTTTATTTGATTCTGATTCTGTTAGAAACTAAATCTTCTAATCTGATTATGAATCTAGTCCGAAATTGCTTGTACATTATCAAACAGTAAAAAAAACTTGAATTTTTTTATTTGATTATGGAGATTTGATATTTGATTCTGTTGGTAATTTAGAAGATTTTTGTTTGATTTCCACAATATTTGTTCTTAGGCTTGAGCTTGTGGTATCTTAGCAAGGAAGGAAAAGGCTGCCATTGGGATTAAGGTTAGACCTTAGTTGACTCGGTCAACAATCTTATTAAATAAATATAAACAATATTCATAATATTAATAACGTGACTAATAGTAATAATAATCTGATAATAATAGTATAATAACAATTAACAGAATAATGATAATTGAGTTATAAAAAATAAATAAAAATATATTTGAATACTACAAGTAATTGAATAATAAAAGTTAATTGAATAAAAATAATTAAATAACCAAAAGTTAGAAGTTAACTCTGGTCAACCCTAATGAATCCAATGGGCTTCAAGACTTAATGGGCTTTCAAAAACAAATTGATGGACCAGTCTGAATAAACGTACATCCCCTTTCAAAAACAAAAACAAATGGACCACTAAAATGCTAAACGCACGCTAATTTTTGTAACCAACCCACCCTCTATTATTAACCAAACTTTAATGGGCTGAGATATAAACAAAGAATGCACCCCCTTTATAAATTTAAACCCTATAACATGTAAATAATTTTGAAATAGATAATGATGATCTAAACTTTATATTATGATAACACTAGAAATTAATAACAATGAGGAATAATCTGTTTAGAAATCAATAGGGTAAATTTGGGGTATAACAGCTTTCCCTATTTAATTATCCTTCGATTGAGGAGTGCGAGAATACGTAGGTCTTGCACATTCGAACCAGAGGTTTAGTAAATAATGGAAGACCCCAAAATTTGACCAAAAGATTATAAGGATATGTTGTACAGCGTTCCCAAGAGTACTGAGAAAATAGGCACAAATGATGATGTATCATCTTACCAGAATTTAAACAGAAAGTTTTGATTCGACTTAGATACGACGACACAAATAACTCGTCAATATCTAAAAGATATCATGGATTTTTGCATATTTACCATAAGCTAGGAGGTAAATAACATAAGTTTTAAAATTGACTTACTAATGCTTCGAGACAAACATGGTAAGCTTAAAACGCAGATTTTGTCTATCCATCATAGCCTAGGGGATGACTAAAATAGAGCTTGGTAATACATTGCTGCATAAAGACTAACACAATGAATTATATCGCATATCTCATATATTTACTACATCCTAGAGAGTAAACAATACGAGGATGAACCTGTGCATTTATCACGACCTAGAGGATGAATAGTATAATCCTGAAAATTTACATACCTATCACAACCTAGAGGATAGATAATTGAAAAAATTTGTGTGTTTACCACGACCTAGAGGATAAACGACACGAAGATAGACTTATGTATTCATTACGTCCTAGAGAATGAATAACATAAACCAGATAATTCGCACATCTACCACAACATAGAGGACAGATGATTGAAAATTTTGTATGATTATCACGATCTAGAGGATAAATGAGACAAGAGTAGTCTTATGTATTTATCATGACCTAGAGGATAAATAATATAATCTTGAAAATTTGCATACCTACCAAACCTAGAGGATAGATAATTGAAGAGTGTTTCGGTAGTCGAATCTTAGATAACTAGACCCAAAATAAGATTGGAGTTTACCAATTGTGTTTGTTCTCAACCAAGGTATTTGTTTGTTTTGTGGACTAGATAATCCAATGATGAGCCCCAAGAAAGTTTGTAGTATTAACCAAAATGGAATTGAAAAAATGTCATGCACTGAGTATTGATATGGAACCCGAAATGTATATGCACTGAGTATTTTATATATGCTCTAAATGTTTGTATATGCACCAAATATTTGTATATACCCCAAATGTTTGTTGTAAATACTTTAATATCCCCTCCTTTTATACCATTGGTTTTGTGTCACCGACTCTCCAACATTGTATTTTGTATTGTCGTGGTTTTTTGAATTGATTTGAATAAGATGAATATGTGCCAACAAGATTTTGATATTTGTATTACAGGCGTAGGCGTGGATGTAATTGTGAACATAGGCATGGATATGGCTATGATCGTAGGCGTGGACATAGTCGTCAGTTTTCTTTTGATGTTTTTCTAAATAAAATGCTTTTTGATGTTTTATCAAATTCTTTTATTTGTTCGTCATTTCCCCAAAATGATTTCGACGTAGTATTTACAAGAACTAATCGTAGTACTTTGCAAACAAGTAAAAAAATTGAAAAGACACGATTGAAAGAGTTAATGTTTTATTGATAATCATGCCTCTGAATAGGCGAGAGTACAAGATGAAATTCCTAGAAAGAGGTAATTACAGAAAGTTTTCATAAAACTGAAAATGGAAATGAAAAATGATAATTGCTACTGGCATTTCTCCAATGACTTTCTGATAGCTCCAACCTCCTTTGCTTCCGAGTCAAATGATTTGGATTAATCCCTCTCCTCCATTGTCGTAGTTGTGGTTCTTTGATCACAATCTATTTGTTCTTTATTTTGAATAAGATCCCAACATTTTTCCTGGATCGCCCTTTCGGTTTTTCAATCCACCGAGATAATTTTTTTTGTGTATGCCCCTAATTTTTGCCTGGATTGCCCTTTAGAGTTTTCAATTCACCAGGACGCTCCTTTTTTCCTAAGTCACCCATTTAGGGTTCGAACTTAGCGAGCTTTTTATACATGTATTTTTTGATTGCGTCAGAGTTTGTCGAATGTGGCAGTTCTTCCACATCCATTGTTGTAAGGATAAGACTACCACCCAAGAATAATGTGTTTACCATATAAAGACCTTCATAGTTGGGTGTCCATTTACCACATGAATCAAGGCGAGGTAGTAGAATCTTCTTGAGCACTAAATCTCCTTCTTTGAACACTCGAAGACGAACCTTCTTGTCAAATGCTTTCTTCATCCACTTTTGGTACAACCTTCGATGGCACAGAGCTGTCAAGCGTTTTTATTTAATAAGGTTAAGCTGATCAAGTTGCATCTGAACCCACTCTGCTTCTTCAAGTTTTGTTTCCATTGGAACTCGTAGCGATGGAATCTCTACTTCAATAGGGAGTACCGCCTCCATGCCATATACTAGAGAGAAAGGAGTTGCACATGTTGATGTACGTATAGAAGTACGATATCCGTGTAGAGAGTAGAGGAGCATTTCATGTCAATGTTTGTATGTCTTCACCATTTTATGAATTATTTTCTTGATGTTCTTATTGGCAGCTTCAATATCCCCGTCCATCTTGGGTCGATATGGTGAGGAATTATAATGCTCGATCTTAAAGTCATCACATATCTCCTTGTTGTTCAAATTGGACCTTTTATCTGTAACGATTCTACAAGGAACCCCATATATGCATAAAATATTATGCTTGATGAACCGAGTAACCACTTGTCTTGTCACATTTGCGTAGGACGCAGCTTCCACCAATTTGGTGAAGTAATCTATGGTAACTAGTATGAACCGGTGTCCGTTTGAGGCTTTCGGTTTGATAATTTCTATCATATCAATTCCCCATATTGAAAATAGCCAAGGAGAACTTAGGACATACAAAGGAGTTAGAGGCACATGCATTTTGTCAGTGTAGATTTGGCATTTGTGACATGTCCTTGTATAATGGTAGCAATCAACTTCCATAATTAACCAATAATAACCTGCTCGCAAGATCTTTCTAGCCATTGTGTTTCCATTTGTATAAGTTTCAAAAGTGCCTTCATGGATTTCTCTCATAAGTGTATTTGCCTCATGTTTCTCCATATACCTGAGCAACACCATATCGTAGTTTCTTTTGTATAAGATTTCACCATTTAGAAATAACTTTAAAGCTAGCTTCCGCTGAGTTCGCTTATCAATTACAGAGGCATTTTTTGGATATTCTTATTTCTCGAGATACCTTTTGATGTCATAGAACCAAGGCTTGTTATCCGGTCCTTCCTCAATGGCAAGGTAATGTACAGGTTCTTTAAAATGTCTAATTGTAATGGTGGTTCGTGATTTGGCCAAGTCTCTTTGAACATGGCTGATAAAGTTGCCAAGGCAACTACCATCTGATTTTCTTCTCACAAAATATGACTAAATGTAATCTCAGTAAATTCTGTAGCTAGATTCAAAACACGATCCCGATATGGAATCAATTTGGGATGTTTAGTGTCCCATTCAATGTTGGCTTGGTATATGACTAATTCTGAGTCTCCATAAACTTCGAGGTATTTAATTCTTAGATCGATAGTAGCTTCAAGACCCAAGATACAAGCTTCATATTCAGCAATATTGTTGGTGCAGTCAAAACATAACCTTGTAGTATAAGGTTTGTGAAAATTCTTCGGGGAAGTCAAACCTGCCCCAATACCATGCCCTAGCGCGTTTGAAGTACCATCAAACATGAATGTCCAGCGTGCCCCTGGTTCAGGTGCTTCGTCGGGTCCTGGTATTTCGTAGTCACCTATAACCATGACATCTTCGTCTAGAAAGTAGAACTTCATTGGTTGATATTCTGGCAACGACTGATGAGCCATATGATCAGCTAGTACACTACCCTTTATGGCCTTTTAAGTAATATATTGGATTTCGTACTCGGATAGTAACATTTGCCATCGGGAAATTCTCCCTGTAAGAGCGAGTTTTTCAAACACATACTTCGAAGGATCCATTCTTGCGATTAACCAAGTGGTGTGAGTTAGCATATATTTCCTTAATCATTTAGTATCCCAAGCTAAAGCACAACAAGTCTTCTCGAAAAGGGAGTACCTGGTTTCTGAGTCGGTGAATTTCTTGTTGAGGTAGTAAATTGCATGCTCTTTTCTGCCCATTTCATCATGTTGTCCTAATACATATCCCATAGACTCTTCAAGCACCGTTAAGTACATGATAAGCGGTCTCCCAAGAACTGGTGGCATCAAGATTAATGGCTTTTGTAAATATTGCTTTATTGTCTCGAAGATTGTCTGACAATAATCATTCCACACCATTGTCTAATATTTTCGAAGTAATTTTAATATAGGCTCGCATGTAGCAGTTAGGTGCGATATGAACCTCGAAATGTAATTCAATCTTCCTAAGAAACCACAAACCTCTTTTTCTGTCCTTGGATCTGGCATTTCTTGTATGGCTTTTAACTTATCGAGATCCACCTCAATACCATGCTCACTTCCAATGAAACCCAGTAGCTTGCCTGACCTGACACCAAATGTACACTTGTTCGGATTCACCCTTAGTTTGAACTTTTGAAGACACTTGAATAATTTTTGTAAATGTATGATGTGATCCTCCTCTATATGAGATTTGAAAATCATATCATCTACATATACCTCAACTTATTTGTGGATCATATCGTGAAATAATGTGACCATAGCTCGTTGATAAGTTTCCCCTGCGTCCTTTAGACTGAACGACATCACCTTGTAACAGAAAGTGCCCCAAAGAGTCATGAAAGTAGTCTTTTCCATATCTTTGAGTGCCATTTTGATTTGATTATAACTTGAGAAACCATTTATGAATGAGAACATCGAAGCTTGAGCTGTCTTATTAACCAAAACATCTATGTGAGGTATTAGGAAATCGTCTTTGCGACTTTCTTTGTTCATATCTCGTAATCTACACACATGCGTACTTTTCTGTCTTTCTTGGGCACTAGCACGCTGTTAGCTATCCAAGGTGGATAATATACCACCGCTAAGAACCCTGGATCAAATTTTTTAAGGACTTCTTCTCGAATCTTGTTAGACATGTCTGGACGAGTTCTTCTGAGCTTTTGTCTAACTAGACAACAACCTTCTTTAAGAGGTAGTCTATGCACCACAATACTTGTATCCAGTCCTAGCATATCTCTGTAAGACCAGGCAAATATATCCATATATTCATGTAAAAGTTTGATCAGTCTTTCTTTGACGCTTTATTCCAATGTTGCTTCTAGATTGATCTCTTTTGGATCCTCATTTATGCCAAGGTTTATGGTCTCAATGGTCTCTTGGTATGGTGGTATATTGTCAGCCTTTTCCTCTAATTCCCTTGCCAATTCTTTAGAGAGTTCAAGATCTTCATTAACTTCCTCTTTTGCTTGGTTGGCGTGTGCGTCAAAATTATATTGGATAGTAGCAGTAACATTATCGGTGATTTTAGGCATGGATCTGCACATTTATCATGTTTTGGTGCAGTTTTAGTATGTGAATTTGAAAAAATGCATATGAAGAAAAGTATTGCCATTTTAAAATGTAAGAGATAAATGCAAGAGAAAGACATGGATCTCAATTGAGTGTGAAATATAACTCTTATTAATTGAAAATACTGTTTGAATTAAATGGGGGACCCTTACAAGATACCCCTATGTCTCGGGCTTGAAATAGGTTCTTTCAAAGACAAGAAAAATTACTTTGGAAAGAAAAAGATCTCTGGAATCTCCATGGATGTCTAATTCTTGAGTTCTTCGCCTGGAGCACATTCACGGATGAAGTCAGATGCTCTCTTGGTGTTGCTCTTTCTAGATATCATCTCCACTTGCCCACCATGCTCTACCCCTCTGTTGATGAAGGTCTCCTGGATCGGAGGAAATTGCTCCTTGACTTTCAGAGTAGCCTTTGATGATTCGTAGTCCAAACCAAAATGATTTTTCTTCTTCAGTATTTCCACAAGTTTTCCCTAACATTTTGAGGTTCCATCTTCCACATCTATTTGCAAATCTCTCCACGAAGTCACAATGGGTTTTTTGATTTTCTCCACTGATAGGGTTACCATTGAAGCAACCTCTAAGACTTGAAACAATGTTGCTATGCAATTCTCACCCATACTGATATACTTGTAGGTCTTTATGTGACTTATAAAGATGTCCTATTCACCGTCGATTATAACCAATCTTCCTTCAATGAAGAAATTAAATTTCTAGTGTAGAGTTGAAGTAACATCCCCTGCTGCATGAATCCAAGTTCGTCCAAGTAAACATGTATATGCTGGTTCTATATCCATTACTTGAAAGGTAATATAAAACATATGCGGACTGATATTGACAGGAAGATCCACTTCTCCAAATACTAAACTTTGAGAACCATCAAAATCCTTGACTATCGTAGAGCTTGCTCTTATAACAACATCATCTGGGGTTAACTTCATCAAGATGGATTTTAGGAACACATTAAGGGAAAAACCAATATCAGTGATACTCTGGATAGGTTAGTTATACCTACTTGAATGGAAATGTGTAACGCCTTATTGTAAGCTCTACCTTATAGAGGCAACTCACTATTATTGAAGCCTAGATATGATCCAAATGTTAAGTTTGCTACGACATTGTCAAACTGATTCACTGTAATCTCTTTTGTAACATGAGCAAAACTTAGAACCTTCATTAGTGAATATTGGTGCTCTTCAGAATTGAGGAGCAATGAGAGTATTGGAATCTTGGTCGGGGTTTGATGTAGTTGATCCACCACCCTATAATCACTCCTTTTGATTATTTTCAAGAATTCTTCCACCTCTTGGTCGATAAAATCCTTGCTTCGAGGTTCTTGTTATTGTCTTTCCTCTAACGTAGCTTTCCCTTTATCCTTAACCATAACATCATTCCTTTTCCATGGTCTGGGACCATAAATTCGACCATTGCGAGTCATGCCCTATGTTCCTGCTATATTTCTGATTGTAGGTCCTCGACTTGTCGATGAATCACATTCTTACTTTAAACCATTGACATAGACAATGGAATCATAACTCCATGATACTGCTTTGTTACTTTCATAAGGAGTGGGAGATGGTCCCCTAATCACCATTGTAGTCTTCGGAATTACTAGAATTCTCAGAGTCTGGTGTGGTATCATCACTGGTGCTTCTGTTGATTCTCCTCATGGGATCACACGAGTCTTCTTATTAGGATTTGGCCCTTTACAAAGAATTACCAATGGCTTCTTTATTCTTCCATCGATCGCAGCTAAGTACCCTTTGTTGTACCCCAAAATTTTCCCTCCCATTTCTCAATGATTTCTCATCACAAAACCTTTGAAGCCCAAGATCCAGTTAGGGTTTCATCTGCTCAAGACTTCTCCTTGCATTGTTGACCTTAATTAGGGTTTGTGTTTGCACAAAGATGTTTTGACCTAAAATGCCTAAGATGACTTTCATGCTTCATATTGGACTCCCAAGTTTATCCACATCAAGTTTCAAGCCTTGATTCCAAGTTTTGCCCAGTCAATTAGACAGTTGACCTAGAAATCAGCTGTATTGGGGAAAAAGTCAATTGTGGCCAATTGACAGTCAAACCTCATGGAAATTGACCCACATCAACATTATGAACTCACATGGACCATTTGATCAAGTTTGGATCACAATTCCACAAGAAATTTGATCAGATCACCAAAAGGGCAAAATGGTCATTTTTAGGGTTTTGACTGCACAAAGGCAATTTTTGACTGTTTGACCCAACCAATGGCAAACCAAGCTCACATATGGACTCAAGGACCCCATGGAATTATCTTGACATGCTCAACAAACTCAAAAGATCCCAAATGCACAGGATTGACAGTTGAATTTCCCAGTCAATTGATCAATTTTGACTGTATACTGAAAAGTCAAACTTTGACTTTTTGGTCAAAATCAAGAGTCAAGATTCATTTTTCATCAAAATAGGCCAAATCATGAAACTTGTTCACCAAGAAATCACAAAATGCAAATTAGGGTTAGAAATTAGAATTTTTCATAACTTAGAATTTTTCTAAGTTATGAAAAACCCTAATTTTTTCCCAACTTTGCCCCACTTTTTCACCAAGATCCATTTGGATTCAAACAAAAGTCAAAACATGAAAGTTGTAGCTTGTTGCATAATCTACAACTTTGATTCACAAAGTTTTCCCATTTGAGGCTTGTATCTCAAGTTACAAATTTTTGAATAAGGGCACTAAACCATTCTTAACTTAGTGAAATTTTAACCTATTTTGACAAGGTTTTCTACCCAACTTCAAGGCCATTTTCCATACACTTCCACTTGGAATTTCAATTTTCATTTCAAAGATGGATTGTAGTACACATTCCAAGCTTTCCAAAATGTCCAAGAACTTCTCAAACAACCTCATAACTTGAGAGAATCGAATTTCACAATTTGGCAAAAACTCACTTTTGAATTGATCATGAACATGTTCATAACTTTAGCCATTTTCAAGTCAGCATAGTTTGTGCTAAATTACAGGTCCTAAAACCCTTTGACACTCAATAATTCAATGCAAAACCTTTGTGCCAAAGCCTTGTTTCATGAGTTCAAGCATTGCCTAAAGGATTAATCCATTTATAGATAAAGCATTTCTTCCATTTTTGCAAAAGGTAACTTTATGTCCAATTGAAAATCCAAGCAGTACAAATGAGATCTAATTGGCACAAGATTATGAGCAAAACACTCTGATCAAGGAGGGATTATGCAGCTCATTAGGGGACCTCTACTGACCTAGAACACAACTTGGGCATTTGTTGCTTAAAGTGTAAGTAACTTGGCATATTGTAACACAACTCTCATATCAGCTTGCAAACACTTAAGTAAACTTGAAAAACACACTCAAGACATCCCAACCAAGCTATTGCACGACCCTAACATCCCTCATACACCCCAAATCCCAGGATCACCTTCAAACTGCAAAAACAGGGCCAGACCTGCAGTTTGAGTGCCATCTTCCATTTCTCTCAAGCTCTCTTGCCCAAACCAGTTCACACACATTCCCTAGCACCTATGCAAGCTAACCATGACTTGAAACACGACCTGTAATCCCTCTAACCAGTTCCACAATTTTCAGTTTCTTGTTTTGCAGGTGAAGTGCTCTAGCACGATTCAAAAGCTTTCAAGACAAAGTAAACATTGGAATAGCATCCCTGGACCTCAAGGAAGCTATACCAATCATCACCTTGCACTGAAAGCTTCCCCATTGCCAGATAGAACTTCAACTGAACAGGTATTTTGGTGAACTCCTATCTCTCTTATTAGGCATCATTAGCTCTAAGTTTGTGAATAAACAATGTTCTACTCATGCCACTGAACATGTACATATTTTTACTTTTCATTTCTTTTGCTTGAGTTGTGAGAATTTGAGGTTTGAAAATGGCAGAAAATCTAGGTTAGGATATGGGGGAGAAGAAATTCTCCCTCATCTTAGAGAGTTAGATCAAGTTCTGCATATGGTTGGATTCGTCTCTTGATGCTGAACATTTTTTATGTTATGAGTTTTCATTAATAAGCCAGGAATCAGGAGTTAGAAGTTTGAGAAGAAGGGCGCGCGTTTTTGAACTGGTTTTGTCTGAAGGTTGAAGGCAATGTCTTCTTAAAGCAAACAAATCAAAGCAATTGAAAACACAGTGATCTTAGTCCTAAGGTACACCTCACTTTAAAGATCTCCCCAGCAGAGTCGCCAGTTCTGTGATCGGTGGATCTGGAACTGACTGTTTTAAAGCTGGTTCGCGAAGTGTCGCGGAAGCAAGAGTCGCCACCGTCTTTTATTTTCTCCAAATGGAAAGGACAAAAGCACAGAAAAATTCCTTATAGAGATTGCTCTCGGTTCGGGAGGTAGATTATAGAAAGGGAAGGTGTTAGCACCCTTTCTATCCATGGTTATCCATGGGCTCTTAGATACTTGCTCATTTATGTTTTCAAAATGGTTTGTTTGCTTTTCAAGGTGAGTGGGTTTTGAAAAAAGTTTCGTTTGAAAAAATCTCTAAGTAACTCTTGTATCTGTCCTCAAGAGTGTATGAAAAATTTGCTTGAAAACTTTTAGAAAGTGTAGGTGTGAAAAGTATTTTGTTTGTTTTTGAAAAGAGCAAGTATCTATGAGAATCTACCTACCCTAAGGAATTCGTCTGTGTAAATATCCTTTAAAGTAGTGCCATCCCACCACTGAGAGGTAGGTAGCACCACCGTTGGAGGTGTTCGGGTCAATTCGAGGTTCGGGACATGGTGATCACCAGAGCAATGGGAAGACACCTTAGAAGCTACCCTCATGCCAGGTTCCCGGATCATGAGGACTTACTAAGACATCCTCTACTCGACGATCACCTTTCGAGGGGCAAGGCAACAGTGAAGCGTACCCTAGGGGTGGTGTGTGATTTGTGTGTCGTTTTCATTTGCATTTATCTTGTCATGTCATTGGTGATCTACGTTTTGATTTTATTTTTGGGCATTCATTCTTTCATGTTATTGTTTAACAGTTAAAGGTGCGGGAATTTAAAGTGCGAAAAAGATAAAGGTCCTACGCTATTACAAAGGCGCGGGTCTACATCGCCAAATTAATCCAGACCCGATTTAAAATAAAGTGCAGAAAATAAATGTCTAATTAGCTATTACAGGGCTTTGGAGCAAGTACATTATATTCATAAAAAGAAATAAATAAAACGCGCGAAACAAAAATGTAATCGAATGCGAGGGCGTTGGACCCTTTAAAGGAATTAAAATAAAATTATTAAAATAATTAAGTTAAATAAAAAGAAAGAACTTATTTTTCATGTTTTTGTATTTATGACATTAAAGAAAAATTAAATTGGAATTTAAAAGTTAAATAATTCTAGTTCTAATTGTTTTTTTTAATTTATTAAAAAAAATACATTAAAGTTAAAACCTAAAATTAAAACTAAATTGATTATATAATTTATTTACAAAGTTAATGGTTAATGATAATTATAATAAAAATATTTAATAAAATAAAAAAAAGTGCTAAAAGTCTATTTTTATTATTTTTGGTTATTGAGAAAAAGAATTAAATTAATCAACCTAAAATTAAAACTAAATTAATTATGGGATTTATTTACAAAAATACTAAAATAAAAATATTTATTATTTTTTATCTTTTCTGATTTTTTTATTGTTTTTTGTGTTTTTATGAAAATAATAAATTAATTAAACAAAACAATAATTAAAAGAAAATAGAAATAATAAAAAAGAAAGAATGTAAAAAAAATGGCAAACCTAGGGGGGTCTGCCCCCAAATTAGGAGGTTTTTTGTAGTGATTCAGGCCCATTTATCCTTGGCCTTGTGGACTTTTCCAGGACATGTACCCAAGCGTTGACTAGAGTACATCATGTTCCCCAGACCCTGGCCTTTGATTGAATACCCTGGGACGCGTGGCCTGCTTGATTTTGAGGGTGCATCATGGACCACAACGTTGAAGCTGCATATGAATATCAATTGAAAAAATATATGGAAAAGGGTGAGGACCTGGGGCTCGAACCCAGGTCCTGAACATTACCAACCAACGCACTTGCCAACCCTGCTGTCTTGCTTATCTGTAAATAATATAGCAAATAAATATAATAAAACAAAACGCGTTAATGCTTTGTTTTCCGCGCGAAAGTTTAAACCAACCAATTGTCCCTTGCCACCTAGTCATCTTCTCCATTGTTTTTTTTTTCTGAAACATCAAGAACATAGGCCACGGTTTTTGCATCGTTCCCTTAGGCACTCTATTGGAAAATAGCGATTAGCCCAGGGATGCTCATAAATTGAGCGCGAGGGTGGCTTTATGATCGTCTGAGTATGCTGAATTGAATGGCCTAAGTCTTATGCTCCAATTTTTCCTTAAACGAAAACCCCTAATTTGAAAACTTAAGAACCCTAAAAAACAACAATGGTGAAATCGTGTATAATACGTAAAAACACAATTAAAGTAGATGGTTAGCTTCAGGACATAGCAATTAGCATGAATCCATTAAAAATATGCAATGAAAATGGCTAAATCGTAAAACACGATTATGGAAAAAAATGAGAAAAGCTTGACTTCTGTATACCGTTTCAAGGTGTTAGAACTGATGCTTTTGATCCAGGAAGGTTCTTTGATTACTCAGGAATGTGATAGAATCGTTGTTTTGGCTTGAACCAAACTCTAACCCTGTTTTCAGTTTTCAAAAATATGGCCAAAAATGTGAGTTTGCTTTGAGTGTTCCCACGCAGCCTAGCTCTCAATCTTGTTTTGTATCACTTGTTTAGGTCTTATGCAACATGTATGAAGAGGAATTATGGCTCCATAATGCATAGCATTCAATTTCAAGATTTTCCATAAACCTCCATAACCAAATTTCCATTTTTGAATCATTTTTTGAATTCTTGCTCTCTTTGGCCCCATGCACGAATTTGGCACATGCTTAATGGTAATTCAAGGTCCATCAAAGTCAAATATCTTCTTTAATTAGGCTTTTTGATTTTCCTTTGATTTTAAAAGATTTAAAATTAATTAAATCTAATAAAATCAATAAAAAATGAAAAAATTAATTAAAAAAATTGAAATAAAAGATTGGACACGTGGGAAGCATGGCCAAGTTAATTCAAGTGGAAAAAGTGGGCCCCTTTTGTCAAAAATGAGATTTCAAGGATAAATGATTTTGGCCATTTCACAAAAATTTCCCAACTTCTCCAATGCATAACTTGCTCAATTTTTAAGCTTTGCTCATGTTATTGGACATTTTGGAAAGGTCTTTGAGTCCTCTAACCAATGTCTTTGGTCCCATGTCATTTTTATTTACCAATATCAAGTTATGGTCTTTGACTTAAAGTCCCTTTTTGTTGACTTTTGAAAATGACCTATAATGTTGAAATTGATAACTTTTTGTGAGAGCATCTCTTGGACTTGGAGTGTGAATATGAGTTGTAGGAAATGTCTTCCCCTTCAAAATGAGCTTTGGATGGGATTTTTCTGATGAACCATGAAAAAGTTATGCCTTGGTCAAGTTACAGTTGACTTTTTAGCTGTCCAAAAATAGAAACTTTTGCATCTTGATGATTTTTGAGCCAAGCTTTGAGAATCATGATCAAGCATTGATCAAATGATGTTTGTGGCTTCAAAATAAGATGTTGACAAAAAATTTTGACTTTTGACTGCCAAATGACCATTTTGCCCCTACAGTTGACTATTGAGCAATTAGGGTTTTTGACTGTGCAACTTGACCTTGTGAGCCTTGAAACTTGACATGTAGGTACTTGACAATGTGTATGAGCATAGGAGACTTGATTGAGCCCTTGAAAACTTCAGCTTCCTTGTGAGAACCAAAACCCTAGTTTGACTGGCTTAGGAGGATGGTTGACTGTGTAGCCCTTGAGTAAATTTGAACCAATTGTGGATGATTCTTGTCAAAACTTTGAAGATTATGGGAGGGCAAATTTTGGGGTACAACAGTTGCCCATGTTCAATCTTCTTAGACCTGAGGATGTAGATTGGCGTGTGTGCCTTTCGTGATCCGAAGGTGGAAGATGATTGAACACTAGAGTGCCCAGAAATTTGCGCTCACATAGTAGCAGTGATGTAGTAGTGGAATGGGCTTACAGATGCCATGCTGAGAGATGCTGGAAGGTGGATGGGCTTATAGATGCCATCTGGATGTTGATCGCATAAGAGATTCCTTAGCGAGAACTTGCGTACCTGCAAAAGAAAAATGAGTACCTGACATGTTGCATGAGCTGGTCTTCAGATGCTTGGTATAGATGTGTCCTGATTGGTTACAGGAGCTGAATCTGGAGCTTCAAATGGTGATGAATGAACCAGGGGTGGTTACTACCTCAACAGGAACGGTGAGAGAACCTTGGATGATCTTAACCTCAACAGCAATCATTGAGAAAATCTTGGATAACTTCACTTCAACAGCAATCATTGAGCGAAATCTTGGTGGGAATTATCATCTCCGCAACATCGGGGAGAGAACCATAGGAAATTATAATCTCAAAAGCAATCATTGAGAAAAACCTTGGATGGAATTATCGTCTCCGCAGCATTGGGGAGAGAACCATAGGAAATTATAATCTCAAAAGCAATCATTGAGAAAAACCTTGGATGGAATTATCGTCTCCGCAGCATCGGGGAGAGAACCATAGGAAATTATAATCTCAAAAGCAATCATTGAGAAAAACCTTGGATGGAATTATCGTCTCCGTAGCATCGGGGAGAGAACCATAGGAAATTAAAATCTCAAAAGCAATCATTGAGAAAAACCTTGGATGGAATTATCGTCTCCGCAGCATCGGGGAGAGAACCATAGGAAATTATAATCTCAAGAGCAACCATTGAGAAAAACCTTGGAATGGAATTATCATCTCCGCAGCATTGGGGAGAGAACCATAGGAAATTATAATCTAAAAAGCAATCATCGAGAAAAACCTGGAATGGAATTATCATCTCCGCAGCATTGGGGAGAGAACCATAGGAAATTATAATCTCAATAACATTCATCGAGAAAAACCTGGAATGGAATTATCGTCTCCGCAACATTGGGGAGAGAACCATAGGAAATTATAATCTCAATAACATTCATCGAGAAAAACCTTTTGATAACTTCTACTGAGTCTTCATCAAGAAAATCTGTCTGGGGTCGATTTAGCTGGACTAGAGAAGGCCTTGGACTGGATAAGAAATCTTTGGAGTCGATTAACTGAACCGGTCTAGGTCTTGAAATATGATTGAGGATTTAACTGAATCTTTCCTGAAAGATAGAGGTCAGTCATATGCAATGCATGATATGGATCAAGCGATGATGTTCTCAACATAAATGAGATTTGTATGATGCGTCTATGCATGCTATAATGATGTATGTGATGTTTAGGAATGTATGTTTTTGTCTAGGAAAGTAAATCCTTGACGGGTGCCGGGAAGTCATATCCTGGGCTGATGTTTGAAGAATAGATTTCGCTTCCGCTGGGGATGATAATTGCAAGAATACCGGTAGGAAAAGATGACTTCGTTGGGGAATATACTTGGCGAATGGAATATTCTGCGGGGGGAAAAATACTCTAACGATCTTGCTGGGAAGCAATACTCTGTGGGGAGAGAGATACTTTGCTGAGTCGTTGATAATAACTTGCTGGGGATATCTTTGCTGTGTTGGAAGTGTGAATAGACTTCGCTGGGGATAAGAAAGAACTGCGTTGACGACGACATTTCCGTGGCTTTTGGCTGAGGATAACCCAGTTATATCCTGATAAGGAAATAACTCTTTGAATAAAGCCGGACGACGCGTTCGTGCTCTGCAAGGAATAAGCTTCCAGAATCTACTGGGGATAAGCTTACTGCTTGGGAGATGATTCCATCTTTCCTGGGGAACTAGGATTGGACTCTCTTGGGGAAGTTTTGAACTATGGGGAAGTGATTCCTTTGAATGTTTGATATACCGCCGGGGAACAATCTTTAGGCCAAGACTGCCGGGGATGCTTGTTAAGGATATATATACTGCTGGAGAATGTTGAGATCTGCGGGAGGATACCCAACTTCCTTAAGTTTGATACTGTAGCTTGGAGAGAGTGTACTGACTTGCTGGCTCACTCTCTGGGGAATTAAGATGTACTGGTTATGTTTTTTTAGCTGAACCTACCTTGATACCTTGGAGGATGGAACAATTAGATTGCTTAGACAACTCTTTATTGCCCCTGTTTCTAACGTTACCTGTAATTAATCCTTTGTTTCGTATGCAAATATTCATGAGTTAGCAAATTATTGTCAATGCATATATCACAAATTGAACCTTGGACGTTCTTCGCAAAGCAAAACAGAAAAAGAAAAACAATTGGCACTTTTAACTGAAAATATATTTGTATTGATTTTGAATGGCCTGAAAATAGGCGTTTTGTGTACAAGAGGCTGACGTCCTAGTAAGAGAACGCCGCCGAACAAAAGCGTTTATACAAATTTTGTACAAAAGAAAATAAAACAGCTGTGTGAAATGAATGATCCCACTGGGTTTCAACTCTGCTATCGTCTTTATAACTCCGAGCGTCTCATCACTTGATGACCTAAACGAAGAATGAAGCTGACTGATCGATACCGTCTGAACTTGATGTAGATACCAGATTCTGGATGCAAAGTGATCCAATGAGACATAGTATTACGCTTTTATCCCTAATTTTTGCCTGGACCGCCCTTTCGGGTTTTCAGTCCACCGGGATACCCATTTTTGCCCAAGCCGCCTTTTCAGGTTTTCGACTTGCCGGGTGTACAGTTTTTTTTCATTTTTTATCCCTTCATTTTGCCCGAACCCTTTTGGTTCGCCGGGAAGCCCTAATTTTTGCCTAGGCATGTCAGCCTATCGGGTCTTTTTTCATGCGTAGTATCTTTTTACTATGTCTGCATTAGCGGGGTGAGGAAGGTCGTCACCATCCATGTTGGTTAGAATCATGGCTCCTCCTGAGAACACATGCTTAACCACAAATGGCCCTTCGTACGTAGGGGTCCATTTGCCCCTTGGATCACTCTGAGGAAGGATGATTCGCTTGATTACCAGATCCCCAACTTGATATTCCTGTGGTCTGACCTTCTTGTTAAATGCCCTAATCATTCGTTTCTGGTACGTCTGACCATGGCATATAGCAGCAAGTCTTTTTTCATCAATAAGGTTGAGTTGATCAAGTCGTGTCTGGATCCAATCATCCTCGTTCAGATTTGCATCCTTCATTATCCGGAGAGAGGGTATTTGCACTTCGATCGGTAAGACTGCCTCCATACCATAAACCAAAGAGAAAGGAGTTGCCCCGGTTGATGTCCTGGCTGAGGTACGGTACCCATGTAGAGCGAACGGTAACATCTCGTGCCAATCCTTATAAGTCACTGTCATCTTCTGCACGATTTTCTTAATGTTCTTATTTGCTGCTTCTACAGCCCCATTCATCTTCGGTCTGTAAGGAGAAGAATTGTGGTGCTGTATTTTGAACTGCTCGCAGAGCTCAGTGATCATCTTGTTATTCAGATTGGTACCGTTATCTGTAATAATTCTCTCAGGGACGCTGTATCGACAGATCAGATTATGCCGAATGAACCGTGCCACAACAGTCTTGGTTACTGTAGCATAGGAAGCTGCTTCAACCCACTTTGTAAAGTAATCAATCGCTACAAGGATGAAGCGATGCCCGTTAGATGCCGTAGGTCTGATCTCACCGATCATATCAATGCCCCACATTGCAAAAGGCCAAGGTGCAGTCAGGACATTCAGAGGAACCGGAGGAACATGCACCTTGTCTGCATAAACCTGGCACTTGTGACACGTCCGAGAATATTGGTAACAATCAGCTTCCATTGTGGACCAGAAATACCCTGCCCGAAGGATCTTCTTAGCCATAGTGTGTCCACTTGAATGTGTTCCGAAGGTACCCTCATGTAGCTCCACCATAATCCTTTCTGCTTCAGTCTTATCCACACAACGCAGTAAGGTCGAATCATGGTTTCGCTTGTACAAGATGCCGTTGCTAAGGAAGAACTTTGCCGCGAACCTTCTCAGAAACTTTTTATCGTTGACAGATGCACCTTCAGGGTATTCCTGAGCTTCCAAATATCTCTTCACCTCATGGTACCAAGGCTTCTCAGTCACCAATTCAGTATCGATATCACAACAGTAGGCCGGTTCGTCCAGTTTCCAGATGATGACCCGGGGAGCCTCATTGTCCCACTTGACTTTGAACATAGAAGACATCGTAGCTAGCGCGTCCGCTAACTGATTCTCCTCTCTCGGGAAATGTTCAAAGGTTATCTCTGTGAAGTGGGGGATCATTGTCAACACACATTCTTTGTAAGGAATAAGATTCGGATGTTTCGTATCCCACTCGCCTTTGATTTGGTTGATCACGAGAGCGGAATCTCCGAAGACACTCAGAAACTTGATCCTTAAGTCAATTGCAGCTTTGAGTCCCATGATGCACGCCTCATACTCCGCCATGTTGTTGGTGCAGTTGAAACATAGCCGGGCGGTGAGTGGAGTATGAGTGCCTTGAGGGGATATGATCACATCGCCGATACCATTGCCCAAAGCATTGGAGGCTCCGTCAAAGTGCATAGACCATCGGGATCCTTCCTCAGGTCATTCATCCGGTCCAGGTACTTCACAATCAGTTACTATCATGATGCTTTCATCTGGAAACTCGAAGTTCATTGATTGATAGTCATCTACGGCCTGATGTGCCAAGTGGTCTGCCAATACACTTCCCTTGATGGCTTTCTGGGTTGTATACTGAATGTCGTATTCCGTCAAGATCATTTGCCATCTTGCAATTCTCCCAGACAGAGCAGGCTTTTCGAATATGTACTTTATAGGATCCATCTTTGAGATCAACAGGGTAGTGTGAGTCAGCATATACTGTCTCAGCCGGCGAGCAGCCCATACCAAAGCGCAGCAAGTTTTCTCAAGCAGTGAGTATCGGATCTCACAGTCGGTAAACTTCTTGCTAAGGTAATAAATGGCATGCTCTTTTCGGCCAGACTCGTCATGCTGCCCCAGCACACACCCCATTGAGTTATCAAGTACTGTCAGGTAAAGTATCAGAGGTCTCCCTTCAACCGGTGGCATAAGGATGGGTGGTTCTTGGAGATACTCTTTGATTCTGTCAAAAGCAGCCTGACATTCATCATTCCAGCGTACTACCTGATCTTTCTTCAGTAGCTTGAAGATTGGCTCACAGGTAGCAGTTAGGTGTGAGATGAACCGAGCAATGTAATTCAGGCGTCCTAAAAAGCCTCTGACCTCTTTCTCTGTCCTAGGAACTGGCATCTCTTGAATAGCTTTAACCTTGGCAGGGTCCACTTGAATACCCTTGTCACTTACAACAAAGCCTAGCAGCTTTCCAGATCTTACTCCGAAGGTGCACTTGTTCGGGTTCAATCTCAGCTTGTATAGTTTCAACCGGTCAAACAATTTCTGCAGATGATCTAGGTGCTCTTCCTCAGTCTGGGACCTTGCGATCATGTCGTCCACATACACTTCTATTTCATGATGGATCATGTCATGAAATAAAGCAACCATGGCACGTTGGTAGGTTGCCCCAGCGTTCTTTAGTCCAAAAGGCATGACCTTGTAGCAGAAGGTGCCCCACTGAGTAACAAATGTAGTCTTTTCCATGTCTTCAGGTGCCATCTTGATCTGATTGTAACCTGAAAAACCATCCATAAAAGAGAATACCTTGTGCTGAGCTGTATTGTCAACAAGGACATCAATGTGAGGTAGGGGGAAGTCATCTTTGGGGCTGGCCCTGTTCAGATCCCTGTAGTCGACACACATTCTGACCTTACCGTCCTTCTTAGGTACCGGCACCACATTAGCAACCCACTGAGGGTATGAAGTCACTGCAAGGAACCCAACATCAATCTGCTTCATAACCTCGGCTTTGATCTTCTCAGACATCTCTGGACGCATACGGCGGACCTTTTGCTTAACCGGAGGGCAGTCTTCCTTAGTTGGCAAGTGATGGACCACAATATCGGTATCCAACCCGGCCATGTCTTCGTAGGACCAGGCAAAGATCTCCATATAATCATGCAGCATCTGAGTCAACCGTTGCTTCACGCTGAGCTCTAGGTTGGCACCAATCTTTACCTCTTTCCTGTCTGCCTCAGTACCCAAGTTTATTGTTTCCACTGGCTCTTCATGTGGTTGAATTGCCCTCTCTTCCTGAAGCAACAGTCTTGCAAGCTCACCAGGCACTTCGCAATCATCTTCACCTTCGTCTTCGGCTAAGTTGATCTGATTTTCGAAGTCATAACTGGCAGTAGCAGAGTCGTTATCAGTGAGATCCAGAGTGGATTGAAACCTGTATGAGTGAGTGTGTGTAAATACAGCTGTTTTGCAATTTATGTAAAGAAAGAAATAAAAGGAGCGCAAGATTTGAAATGTGAGAAAACGTCCAAGATTTTCATTTATGATATATGAAATGACAATTTATATGCCCTCACAAATAAATCCACGGTGCCTCGGGTAAGACACCGGGCCATAGAGTTTATTATTGTTTATTACAGATATCAAAAACATAGGAATTCATTACTTAGTAACAAGAGAAACAGATAAGTTGTCCTTTGCACTCCAATTGTTAGGTCCACTGTCGGTTGCCGGGTAAATCCAGCTATCAAACTCAGCCTCATCCACTTCCTCTTCGTCTCCAATAGCATTCACTCCATGAGCAGGCAGGGGAGCTGTCACTACATTAGGCTTCTCTGATGCCTCAAATTGTACCTCCTTGGCGTCAATAAGATCCTGCAGCTTGCTCCTTAAGGCCCAGCAGTCGTCAGTGGAGTGCCCCGGGCTATCAGAATGGTAAGCACAACGAGCATTCGGGTTGTACTTAGGAGAGGTAGTATTGGGAAACTTCGGAGCCTCTCTGACTGTCACTAAATTGGTGGATAGCAACTGTGGCAGGATCTGCGATAAGGTCATGCTCAAACAGGTGAACTCTCTCCGGGGTCTTTCATCCCTTTGAGGATTGGCTGGCCGAGGAGCGGCAGCAGGCTTGGCAATTATTACCGCACTGACAGATTGGTGGCGCTCAGATTTCTCTGGTCTCCGGGAGCCATATACAACACTAGCCTCCTTTTTGAAGGGTTTCTTTTCAGCATTGGAGGAGGCAACCTTCTGTATCTTCCCCGATTTTATATCGGCTTCAATCCTTTCACCAGTTAGGATCAGATCAATAAACCCAGCAGAGGAATTACCAATGAGATGATTGAAAAATGGACCAGATAGGGTCCCCAAAAACATATCCACCAGCTCCCGGTCCGTCAATGGTGGCTGCACCCTGCCAGCCAGATCTCTCCATTTCTGTGCGTACTCCTTAAAACCTTCACCCGACCCTAGCGACATACCCTGGAGTTGGGTACGCGTAGGAGCGAGGTCGGAATTATATTGATACTGCTTGTAAAAAGCAGTGGCCAGATCCTCCCAGTTACGAATGTTGGTTCCATCCAACTGATAGAACCATTCGAGGTGAGTCCCTGAAAGACTCTCCTGGAAGAAGTGGATCCATAAGTTCCTATCTGCTGTGTAAGGCTGGATCTTCCTTACATAAGAACGGAGGTGCATCTTGGGATAGGAAGCCCCGTCATACTTCACAAAGGCAGGTGCCTTGAACTTGTGTGGAATCACCACCCCAGTAGATAACCCCAAGTCTCCGAAATCCAGTCCAGGCACACGCTGAATTTCCATAGCTTTTAATCTGTCCTCGAGCTGCTTGTACCGGTCTTCAGCAGGAGGATACTGTTCGTCGTTGAAGTCCGTTTCAGTATCAGAGACCACAGGAGTAGGGACCTCCCTTTCTTGGTGACTACCTTCCCCCACAGATGGAGTAGTCCTCTCAGCCTCATTTTGCAAGGTGTTCCCGAGTTTGCGCCCAGTGTTAAATAGCACAATCCTCTTCTTCTTCTTATTCTTCTTCAGAAGCATATCCTTCAGCTCTTTTTAACCTTGAGCCAAACCCATTACCAGCTCCTGAAATTGGGCGTTCTGCGCCTGAAGGGCCTTGATAGATGTCTCGGTTGATGATTCAGGGTTCATGATGCTGAAATAAACAGCGAAGAACAGTCAGCAACCTGGAAAGAAGAGTACCTGTGATGCATATGATGAATGATATGTGTTTATGCAATGCATTCAAGGGTTCGAAAATTCAAATTTGTTGTAGACAAAAAGGAACACACGTTATCATTAAGGAAATAATTGTTCAGTACATTAAAGCCTCATGGGCAAACATTACAAAGCAGATCAGTCCCAAAAGACACTACACATCCTCTTCGGAGCAATATAGGTATTGAGATTCCTTTTCTCGTGCAGTAGGCGGGTGAGCTCCAGGACCTTCTTCTCACTGGCATGTAGACTGGTCTCCAGAGAATTCCGTTCTTCCTTAAGCTGGATCCAACTCTTCTGCATCTCTTCCCAGGACGTGGGCATGTCAGGATGTTGAATGGTGTAGGACACCTCTCCTTCCAAGTCTGGCTCTTTGATCACGGGGAGAACATGAGGGTATGGCATTACCATCTTCTGGGAGCGGGCTCGTACCCATTTGAGATAAGGCTCCAATGGGATGGAGTTCCTGTGCCCCAGGGTCTTGCTGTCTATTTTGCTGGGCATCCTCCAAGCTCTGATAAATTTCTGGCGAAGTCCTTGCGCATCCTTGTCGAAGTCAAAAACTAAGTCAGGAATTAACATCTCATAAGGGCCATCTTTCCGAGCATAACCAAACTGTCTCCAAGCCAGGCACGGGTTGTAAGTAATACCTCATCTGATTCCAAGTAAAGGAACATTAGGGTACTCCCCACAACCATCAATGATAGTGACATCCTCTCTGGACCGAGAACACCAATGTATATTTGCATGTGTAAGAGTCATCAATCGTTGTGACCACCTCAAACCTCGCTCGTTCTTCAAAACTGATTGTGGAAGGTGCGAAATAAACCACCTTCCCAGGAGGGGAGTGCAGCACATAAGAACACCCTTTTTTCTCATGGTTCGAGTGTAACATGAGTGAAGGATGTCCCCCAGCAACGTAGGTATAGGATTCCTGGACTTGAAGACCTTGACAGCACTGATATCTATAAGCTGATCTGGTTTAGGGAACAACACCAACCCATAGACAAGGAGGGCTACAACCTCTTCAAAGGCTTGTAGGTCAAGGGAATTCCAACACTCTCGGGCCTTCTCAAACAGAAACTTTGCCAAGAATCCTTTGATACCATTTCTGGCTTCCCAATGCCCCTTGATGTCAGATGGTTGTAGGCATAATGCTTTAGCTACTTCTTCAAGTTTTGGTTCCCTTTCCGTACCGTTGTAGGGTAGTTGATTGAGAATGGGAATCTTCAGAAGCTGGGAAAACTCTTCTAGAGTAGGCACCAGCTGATAATCCTGGAAAGTAAAACAGTGATGCAGAGGGTCAAAGAATTGGAAAAGGACCTTTACCATCTCTTCCTCAATATTGGTATTGACCAGGCTGATGAGTCTACCATGCCTTTCACTAAATGACGAGTTCTCGGGAATCCTGGATGTAAGCTCCTTAAGCTGAGGAGGGACCCTTATAAGGTTGATCTGAATTGTCTTTCTGCGGATAGTTTCCATGTCCTACAAAACAAGAACAAAGATGAAGATTCGAACCCCTGAAATGGTTAGTGGATGCATATGATGCTGTATGATGTTATGATGCTATGATTAAACACACCACAAATATTTACAAAGGCAAACATGTAAGGCACACAAGTCACACAAGACAAGCCCTTAGAGTTTAGGCCAGCATGGGGTCTGGGTATTACCCTCTTGAAGTTGGTGGGCTCAAACCTGTCCTATCAAAGTAACTGGGTTCTAAGGATCTCAATATCATTGGATTGCTTTCATTGTTCATCGTTTCGATTTAGCCACTGACTGGCGATCAAAATATCCCAAGAAAATAACCCTCAATTGAGTGTAGTATCGAGTATCAACCAACTTCGGAGTACACCAAAGTAGTTATCTCACTACCCTAAAGAGGCCAAGATGGTTCAATTAAGGTTCCTAAGGTCTGTTGATGCTTCACGACACCACGCGGAGGCCCCGTACTCTCCTTGATTGACTCAAGGGTTACCGATACACACCAAAGTGCCACATCAACGTAGCAGACTGCTTCAACCGTGTCGGTATACCCCGCACAGTTCCCTCACAGCCTTGTTGCTACTTTCTAAGAAGGTATCCCCAGATCCGGGTTAGGATCTATAGAACTCCCAAGACAGTCCCACAATTTAAAGCAAACAAATCAAAGCAATTGAAAACACAGTGATCTTAGTCCTAAGGTACACCTCACTTTAAAGATCTCCCCAGCAGAGTCGCCAGTTCTGTGATCGGTGGATCTGGAACTGACTGTTTTAAAGCTGGTTCGCGAAGTGTCGCGGAAGCAAGAGTCGCCACTGTCTTTTATTTTCTCCAAATGGAAAGGACAAAAGCACAGAAAAATTCCTTATAGAGATTGCTCTCGGTTCGGGATGTAGATTATAGAAAGGGAAGGTGTTAGCACCCTTTCTATCCATGGTTATCCATGGGCTCTTAGATACTTGCTCATTTATGTTTTCAAAATGGTTTGTTTGCTTTTCAAGGTGAGTGGGTTTTGAAAAAAGTTTCGTTTGAAAAAATCTCTAAGTAACTCTTGTATCTGTCCTCAAGAGTGTATGAAAAATTTGCTTGAAAACTTTTAGAAAGTGTAGGTGTGAAAAGTATTTTGTTTGTTTTTGAAAAGAGCAAGTATCTATGAGAATCTACCTACCCTAAGGAATTCGTCTGTGTAAATATCCTTTAAAGTAGTGCCATCCCACCACTGAGAGGTAGGTAGCACCACCGTTGGAGGTGTTCGGGTCAATTCGAGGTTCGGGACATGGTGATCACCAGAGCAATGGGAAGACACCTTAGAAGCTACCCTCATGCCAGGTTCCCGGATCATGAGGACTTACTAAGACATCCTCTACTCGACGATCACCTTTCGAGGGGCAAGGCAACAGTGAAGCGTACCCTAGGGGTGGTGTGTGATTTGTGTGTCGTTTTCATTTGCATTTATCTTGTCATGTCATTGGTGATCTACGTTTTGATTTTATTTTTGGGCATTCATTCTTTCATGTTATTGTTTAACAGTTAAAGGTGCGGGAATTTAAAGTGCGGAAAAGATAAAGGTCCTACGCTATTACAAAGGCGCGGGTCTACATCGCCAAATTAATCCAGACCCGATTTAAAATAAAGTGCAGAAAATAAATGTCTAATTAGCTATTACAGGGCTTTGGAGCAAGTACATTATATTCATAAAAAGAAATAAATAAAACGCGCGAAACAAAAATGTAATCGAATGCGAGGGCGTTGGACCCTTTAAAGGAATTAAAATAAAATTATTAAAATAATTAAGTTAAATAAAAAGAAAGAACTTATTTTTCATGTTTTTGTATTTATGACATTAAAGAAAAATTAAATTGGAATTTAAAAGTTAAATAATTCTAGTTCTAATTGTTTTTTTTAATTTATTAAAAAAAATACATTAAAGTTAAAACCTAAAATTAAAACTAAATTGATTATATAATTTATTTACAAAGTTAATGGTTAATGATAATTATAATAAAAATATTTAATAAAATAAAAAAAAGTGCTAAAAGTCTATTTTTATTATTTTTGATTATTGAGAAAAAGAATTAAATTAATCAACCTAAAATTAAAACTAAATTAATTATGGGATTTATTTACAAAAATACTAAAATAAAAATATTTATTATTTTTTATCTTTTCTGATTTTTTTATTGTTTTTTGTGTTTTTATGAAAATAATAAATTAATTAAACAAAACAATAATTAAAAGAAAATAGAAATAATAAAAAAGAAAGAATGTAAAAAAAATGGCAAACCTAGGGGGGTCTGCCCCCAAATTAGGAGGTTTTTTGTAGTGATTCAGGCCCATTTATCCTTGGCCTTGTGGACTTTTCCAGGACATGTACCCAAGCGTTGACTAGAGTACATCATGTTCCCCAGACCCTGGCCTTTGATTGAATACCCTGGGACGCGTGGCCTGCTTGATTTTGAGGGTGCATCATGGACCACAACGTTGAAGCTGCATATGAATATCAATTGAAAAAATATATGGAAAGGGGTGAGGACCTGGGGCTCGAACCCAGGTCCTGAACATTACCAACCAACGCACTTGCCAACCCTGCTGTCTTGCTTATCTGTAAATAATATAGCAAATAAATATAATAAAACAAAACGCGTTAATGCTTTGTTTTCCGCGCGAAAGTTTAAACCAACCAATTGTCCCTTGCCACCTAGTCATCTTCTCCATTGTTTATTTTTTTTTCTGAAACATCAAGAACATAGGCCACGGTTTTTGCATCGTTCCCTTAGGCACTCTATTGGAAAATAGCGATTAGCCCAGGGATGCTCATAAATTGAGCGCGAGGGTGGCTTTATGATCGTCTGAGTATGCTGAATTGAATGGCCTAAGTCTTATGCTCCAATTTTTCCTTAAACGAAAACCCCTAATTTGAAAACTTAAGAACCCTAAAAAGCAACAATGGTGAAATCGTGTATAATACGTAAAAACACAATTAAAGTAGATGGTTAGCTTCAGGACATAACAATTAGCATGAATCCATTAAAAAT
This sequence comes from Vicia faba, assembly GCA_948472305.1. Taxonomy (NCBI): domain Eukaryota; kingdom Viridiplantae; phylum Streptophyta; class Magnoliopsida; order Fabales; family Fabaceae; genus Vicia; species Vicia faba. The sequence goes on along the minus strand of OX451736.1, from coordinate 1,762,556,401 downwards.
ATGCAATGAAAATGGCTAAATCGTAAAACACGATTATGGAAAAAAATGAGAAAAGCTTGACTTCTGTATACCGTTTCAAGGTGTTAGAACTGATGCTTTTGATCCAGGAAGGTTCTTTGATTACTCAGGAATGTGATAGAATCGTTGTTTTGGCTTGAACCAAACTCTAACCCTGTTTTCAGTTTTCAAAAATATGGCCAAAAATGTGAGTTTGCTTTGAGTGTTCCCACGCAGCCTAGCTCTCAATCTTGTTTTGTATCACTTGTTTAGGTCTTATGCAACATGTATGAAGAGGAATTATGGCTCCATAATGCATAGCATTCAATTTCAAGATTTTCCATAAACCTCCATAACCAAATTTCCATTTTTGAATCATTTTTTGAATTCTTGCTCTCTTTGGCCCCATGCACGAATTTGGCACATGCTTAATGGTAATTCAAGGTCCATCAAAGTCAAATATCTTCTTTAATTAGGCTTTTTGATTTTCCTTTGATTTTAAAAGATTTAAAATTAATTAAATCTAATAAAATCAATAAAAAATGAAAAAATTAATTTAAAAAATTGAAATAAAAGATTGGACACGTGGGAAGCATGGCCAAGTTAATTCAAGTGGAAAAAGTGGGCCCCTTTTGTCAAAAATGAGATTTCAAGGATAAATGATTTTGGCCATTTCACAAAAATTTCCCAACTTCTCCAATGCATAACTTGCTCAATTTTTAAGCTTTGCTCATGTTATTGGACATTTTGGAAAGGTCTTTGAGTCCTCTAACCAATGTCTTTGGTCCCATGTAATTTTGATTTACCAATCTCAAGTTATGGTCTTTGACTTAAAGTCCCTTTTTGTTGACTTTTGAAAATGACCTATAATGTTGAAATTGATAACTTTTTGTGAGAGCATGTCTTGGACTTGGAGTGTGAAGATGAGTTGTAGGAAATGTCTTCCCCTTCAAAATGAGCTTTGGATGGGATTTTTCTGATGAACCATGAAAAAGTTATGCCTTGGTCAAGTTACAGTTGACTTTTCAACTGTCCAAAAATAGAAACTTTTGCATCTTGATGATTTTTGAGCCAAGCTTTGAGAATCATGATCAAGCATTGATAAAATGATGTTTGTGGCTTCAAAATAAGATGTTGACCAAAATTTTTGACTTTTGACTGCCAAATGACCATTTTGCCCCTACAGTTGACTATTGAGCAATTAGGGTTTTTGACTGTGCAACTTGACCTTGTGAGCCTTGAAACTTGACATGTAGGTACTTGACAATGTGTATGAGCATAGGAGACTTGATTGAGCCCTTGAAAACTTCAGCTTCCTTGTGAGAACCAAAACCCTAGTTTGACTGGCTTAGGAGGATGGTTGACTGTGTAGCCCTTGAGTAAATTTGAACCAATTGTGGATGATTCTTGTCAAAACTTTGAAGATTATGGGAGGGAAAATTTTGGGGTACAACAATGCACAATGTCTTTTTGCCTTGAGAAGTTATTTTGTAATATTTGGCCCATGGGGCATTTATGTACTAACAAATCTCTTCTTATTATTAATATGACGTGCGTTCTTCTTTGTCTGAAACAATTTTGAATGTTCTAAATCCTTGAATGCATTGCATACATAAGCATACCATTCATCATGTGCATAAGCAGGTCTCACTCCAGGTTTCCTTATCTGTCTGCTGTTTATTTCAGTAGGATGGATCTCGAGCAAACAGTCAAAGACCTACAAGCTCAGAATGCACAGTTCCAGCAACTCCTGATGACCTTGGCTAAAGGTCAGAAGGATATCAAGACTCAATTGGGGAATAAGGACCCAGTGAAAAAGAAGAAAAAGAGGATTGGGGTGGCTACTTTGGGGAGAAGATTTGACGGAGAAGCTCGAAGAGTGCTTGAATTTCCTCCTACTTCTGATGAAGGGACCAGTAAAAGAGATGGAGCTGCGGTGCCTTCCGAGTCTGATGCGGAAGAAGAAGAGGTTGAAGAGGATGAAGATTATTCTGACCAGCAATACCCTCCAGCTGATGATAAATACAAAGGGTTAGAAGACAGATTGGCCGCCATGGAATTACAGAGGGTACCGGGTTTGGATTTTGAAGACTTGGGCTTGGTTGCCGGGATTGTGATTCCCCCAAAATTCAAAGTGCCAGTGTTTGTGAGGTATGATGGGCTGTCCTGCCCCAAAATGCATCTCCGGTCTTACGTGAGAAAGATTCAACCCTATACGGCAGATAAAAACCTCTGGGTTCATTTCTTTCAAGACAGCCTTTCGGGAGCTCAGTTGGAGTGGTTTTATCAGCTAGAAGGAACCAGTGTCAGAAATTGGGAAGATTTGGCCACCGCTTTTTACAAACAATACCAATACAATTCTGATCTTGCTCCTACTCGTACCCAACTTCAGGGTATGTCACTAGGAACAAGTGAGGGATTCAAAGAATATGCACAAAAATGGAGGGATTTGGCTGGCAGGGTGCAGCCTCCTTTAACCGATCGTGAGCTCGTTGATATGTTTCTTGGGACCCTATCTGGGCCATTTTTCAATCATCTAATTGGTAACTCTTCCACGGGGTTTACTGATTTGATCTTAACAGGCGAAAGAATAGAAGCTGGCATCAAGTCAGGAAAGATTCAGAAGGGTCTTGCTGCAAGTGTTGAGAAGAAGCCTTTTAAGAAGGAAACAACTATGGTATATTCTCAGAGAAGAGCAGGGAAGACAGAGCGTCGACCAACTGTGGGGGCCGTAATGATTCAAAACACTCCGAACGAGCAGCCTCGCTATAACCAGTCCAGACCAAATCAACAACGGGTGGAACGGCCACAACGGCAGTTCACCCGCATTAATATGACTCCAGCGCAAGTGCTTCCCCATCTACTGAAGTTGAACCTCGCCACCATCAAGGAGGCACCAAAGAATGTGAATACGTCCTCTCCGCATTATCATGCCAATGATAAATGTGCCTACCATTCAGACAGTATTGGACACGACACCAATGATTGTTGGGCACTCAAGCATAAAATCCAAGACCTGATAGAGGCTAAGGAGGTAGAGTTTGACGCTCCAGAGAAGCCTAATGTGATATCTGCACCCATGCCGAAGCACGGCCGAAATGTCAACGCCATTGAAGAAGATTTGTATGTTGCTGATGTCAGTGATCTGACTACTCCACTGCTAACCATTAAGTTGAATCTGTTGAGGGCCGGGATCTTCCCGGGATGTAAGGAAGACTGCTATTATTGTTACTCTCTTCCGTTTGATTGTCCGTTACTGAAAAAAGGCATCCAAGGCCTTATGGATAGTCGACAATTTTTGTTTGAAAAAGTTTCTGCTGTTCCAGTTCATACTGAAGATGTCTCAATCATAACCATTCACGCCAATCTTTCCAAGGCCGTCAAAAAGCCTGTTAAGATTACACCAGCTGCGAAATCTGTTCCTTTGAAGATAACAATGACAGGGCCTGTTCCCTATGTTTCTGAGAAGTCGATACCTTGGAACTATGGCGGTGACGTCTACTACCATGGTATCAAGCAAATCGAGGTAATTGAAGAAAGTTCGGATGATGAAGAAGCCAGCATCAGTAACATTGCGGGCACTAGCAAAATCACCAGGAGCAGGAGAATATTTTCTCCAGAGATTGCCCCTCCAAGAGCAGTCTTTGGACCCTCATCAGCTAACGAGGTCATCCCTGCACCAATAAAACTCTCTGCTAGAACTCCTCTGATTGAAGACATTGTTGTTCCTAGTACTGTCTCTCCTACCGCTGCTGACAAAGGTAAGGGAATCCAAGATGAGCCCGTCAAAACGAGGGCTCAACCCTTGGTAATCTCGGAAACCTCCAAGAAGGAAATGGACGAGGTTTTGAGGATAATCAAAAGAAGTGATTACGATGTGGTGGAACAGTTGGGGCAAACCCCCTCCAAGATCTTCATGCTGGCACTACTACTTTGCTCAGAAGCGCATGCTAAAGCCCTGATAAAATTCTTGAAGGCAGCTCATGTGCCCCAGGAAACCTCTGCGGATCAATTTCAGAATTGCGTGGCTAGCCTGACTGCGGACAATGGGTTAGGTTTTTCTGATGCTGACTTAACTCCTAAAGGTAGGAATCACAATGATGCTTTGCACATTTCAGTCGAGTGTCGAGGAACTACTCTCGCACATGTCCTGGTTGATACTGGTTCGTCGCTGAATGTATTGCCTAAGAAGGCCTTGGACCGACTAGATTGTGAAGGATTGGATTTGAAGCCGAGTGATATTGTTGTCAGAGCTTTCGATGGTTCGAAGAGAATGGTCCATGGAGAGGTTGAAATTCCCATCAAGATAGGCACCGAGGTGTTTAAATCCACTTTCTATGTGATGGACATCCGTCCGCCATACTCTTGCTTGCTGGGTAGGCCTTGGATACATCATGCTGGGGCAGTCACTTCCCCCTTACATCAGATGCTAAAGTATCCTGTCAAGGGAAAGATCATTAATGTCCATGGCGAAGAAGAGTACATGATTAGCCACTTGAATTATTTCCGGTATGTGGAGGTTGAAGGAGAATTCATCGAGACACCATTTCAACATTTCGAAGAAGTCCTTCCTGAAATAGCAGTAGCAAAGTTGACGGCTGAGACACCGAGGCAGATGGCCAGGATGGCATCTCTGGAGGATGCAAGGGCCGTAATAAAAGAAGGGAAGAATTCAGCATGGGGGCAGTTACCCGACTTTCCGCATAAGACTGACAAGTTTGGGCTACGGTTCACAGCCGCCGGCCAGAAAGCTATGCGCCATGCGAAGATTGAAAGGGCGCCAGTCAAGATTTCTCCCTACGGAATCAACGCTTTGGAGGATGAAGACAAAGAGAGCAACATCGAAGAGTGGATTTATCCAACTGTCAAAGGAGGATTGAGCAATTGGGAGGCTAAGGACTTTGTCCCCATCACTTTTATTCATCAGTAATTTATCTGTTAAACATTTCTTATTTGGTCTGTAATATTTACTTTCAAACAATCCGTACACTATCTTTTCACCTCCTGCCTTGCCCGGGGCATGGAGGTCCACTTGTAAGGGTTTTGATTATTTTTCATATCCATATGCCATGTTTAATGATTCATTGGACGTTTTTCATTTGATAAACTGCTTGTGTTCATTTACTTTCCTTTTGCATTTTTTGTTTAAAGGATGGCTATCCCTTACACACACCCACACTCACCAATGCAGGTACCCATCCACTCCGGATTCCATGGGTGACTATTCTGCTATATCTTTCAATAACTCTGAGGATCTGGTCAATCTAGCCGAGTATGAAGATGATGAGGGTTGTGAAGTACCCGGGGAACTAGCCAGACTTCTGCAACAAGAGGAAAGGGCCATCTTACCGCATGAAGAACCATTGGAAACTTCAACTTGGGAACCGAGGAAGACCGGAAGGAGGTGCAAGTGGGTGCCAATCTGGAGCCGAGAGTCAAGGAGCGCCTGGTACAGTTGTTGAATGAGTATGTTGAAATCTTCGCTTGGTCCTATGAAGACATGCCGGGTTTAGACACAGACATCGTGGTTCACCGTCTCCCCACAAGAGAAGACTGTCCACCGATCAAGCAAAAAGTTCGCCGAATGAGGCCTGACATGTCTGAAAAGATCAAAGCGGAAGTAATGAAGCAATTTGACGCTGGCTTTCTGGCTGTTACGTCCTATCCTCAATGGATCGCTAACATCGTGCCAGTACCTAAGAAAGATGGCAAAGTCAGGATGTGTGTGGACTACCAGGATTTGAATAGGGCCAGCCCTAAAGACGATTTCCCGCTACCTCATATTGACATCTTGATCGACAATACAGCTCAGCATAAAGTGTTTTCCTTCATGGATGGATTCTCGGGCTACAATCAAATCAAAATGGCCCCCGAGGATATGGAGAAAACAACTTTTGTCACACAATGGGGCACGTTCTGTTACAAGGTGATGCCGTTCGGGCTGACGAACGCAGGGGCAACTTATCAACGCGCCATGGTAGCTTTATTTCATGATATGATACATCATGAGATTGAAGTTTACGTAGACGATATGATAGCTCGGTCACAAACAGAGGAAGGGCACCTTGAACATCTAGAGAAGCTGTTTGCCAGATTAAAAGAATACAAGCTCAGGTTGAATCCAAGTAAATGCACTTTTGGAGTTAGGTCTGGTAAACTCCTGGGATTCATTGTAAGCAACAAAGGCATTGAAGTCGATCCCGCAAAAGTGAAAGCAATACAAGAAATGCCTGCTCCCCGTACTGAAAAGGAGGTTAGAGGGTTCTTGGGGCGCTTAAACTATATTGCCAGATTCATCTCACATCTGACTTCTACCTGTGAGCCAATTTTCAAACTCTTGAAGAAAGATCAGGTAGTCGAATGGAACGACGATTGACAAGCTGCTTTTGATAGAATCAAGGAGTATTTGCTAGAACCTCCTATTCTGATGCCACCCGTCGAAGAAAGACCATTGATCATGTATTTGACCGTCTTGGATAACTCAATGGGGTGTGTTTTGGGCCAGCATGACGAGTCTGGTCGAAAAGAGCATGCTATTTATTACCTTAGCAAAAAGTTTACCGACTGTGAAACTCGCTATTCACTGCTCGAGAAAACTTGTTGCGCTTTGGTATGGGCTGCTCGCCGACTAAGACAGTATATGTTGACTCATACTACCTTGTTGATCTCCAAAATGGATCCTATTAAGTATATCTTCGAAAAGCCCGCTTTATCTGGAAGGATAGCTAGATGGCAAATGATCCTAACTGAGTATGACATCCAGTACACCACCCAAAAAGCTATAAAAGGGAGTGTATTAGCTGACCATCTGGCTCATCAGGCTATCGAAGATTATTGTGATCGGTGGATCTGGAACCGACTGTTTAACGCTGGTTCACGAAATGTCGGGAAGCAAGAGTCGCCACCGTCTTTTATTTTCTCCAAATGGAAAGGACAAAAGCACAGAAAAATTCCTTATAGAGATTGCTCTCGGTTCGGGAGGTAGGTTATAGAAAGGGAAGGTGTTAGCACCCTTTCTATCCATGGTTATCCATGGGCCCTTAGATACTTGCTCATTGTATTTTCAAAAATGGTTTGTTTGCTTTTCAACTGTGGGTTTAAAAAAAGTTTCTTTGAAAATTCCAGTTCGACTCTTGTATCGGTCCTCAAGAGTGTTTGAAAAATTGCTTTCGAAAGCTTTTGAAAAGGTGTCGGTGTGAAAAGTATTTTTGATTTGTTTTTGAAATTAGAGCAAGTATCTACGAGAACCTACCTACCCTAAGGAATTCGTCTGTGTAAATGTCCTTTAAGGTAATGCCATCCCACCATTGAGAGGTAGGTAGCACCACCTTTGGAGGTGTTCGGGTCAATTCGAAGGTTCGGGACATGGTGATCACCAGAGCAATGGGAAGACACCTTAGAAGCTACCCTCATGCCAGGTTCCCGGATCATGAGGACTTACTAAGACATCCTCTACTCGACGATCACCTTTCGAGGCAAGGCAACAGTGAGGCGTACCCTAGGGGTGGTGTGTGATTTGTGTGTCGTTTCAGATATTTTTGTCTTTTGTCATGTTATTGGTGATCTAGCGTTTGTTTTTATTTTTGTCCATTCATTCTTGCATGCTTTGATTTAAAAATTGCGAGAAGTAAAAGTTCTAAGCTATTACAAAAGGCGCGGGTCCACATCGCCAAAATTTCCAGGACCCGATTTGACAGAAAAATAAAGAAATAATGAAAAGTAAAGTGCGAGAAATTAATTACACGGCTTTGGGAGAGATACAGAAATATTATAACAAATAAAATAAACATGCGAATTAAATAAGAATTAAAAAACGAGGGCGTTGGACCCTTTTTGCAAAATTAAATTAAATGATGAAATTAATTAATTAAGAAAAGAAAAGAAATTGTTTTTTTTTTGGTATTTTTTTGGTATTTAGGAGAGAATTTAATGCAATTAAACCTAATTCTACAATTTTTATTTTATTATGAAATATGTTAAAGTTTTAACCTAAAATTAACCCTAATTAATTTACATGCAATTTAGTTATAAAAATAAGTATTTAATATTTAATTATTATGAAGGAAAATAAAAAGGGATACAAAATTAATTAAACCCTAATTCTATATTTTTTAGATTTTTATTAAAAAAGTTAAGATTAAAACCTAATTTAAAACTAGTTAATTAATGAATTTATTTACAAAAATAATAAAATAAAAATATTTATTATTTTTTCTCTTTTCTGATTTTTTTTGTTTTTTGTGTTTTTTATGAAAATAATTGAATTAAAAGACAATAATTAAAAGAAAATAATAATAATGCAAAAGAAAGAATAAAAAATAATGGCAAACCTAGGGGGTCTGCCCCTAATTGTGAGGTTCTCTTTTAGCAATTTGGGCCCATCAACCTTGGCCTGTAAGACTTTCATGCCAGCATGCATACGCGTTGACTGGAGTGCATCATGTTCTCCAAATCTGTGCCTTTGGATTGATGTAATTGAACGCGTGGACGGCTTGATTTTGAAGGTGTATGGTGCGTCTTCAGCGTTGACACTGCATAGAAACATTAAATAGAAAATAATATGAAAGGGGGTGAGGACCTGGGGCTCGAACCCAGGTCCTGAACATTACCAACCAACGCGCTTGCCAACCCTGCTGTCTTGCTTATCTGTAAATAATATAGCAAATAAATATAATAAAACAAAAACGCGTTAATGCTTTATTTTCCGCGCGAAAGTTTAAACCAACCAATTGTCCCTTGCCACCTAGTCATCTTCTCCATTGTTTATTTTTTTCTGAAACATCAAGAACATAGGCCACGGTTTTTACATCGTTCCCTTAGGCACCCTATTAAAAAATAGCGATTAGCCCAGGGATGCTCATAAATTGAGCGCGAGGGTGGCCTTGTGATCGTCTAAACGCACTGAGTTGAATGGCCTTGGTTTCAAGCTCCAATTTTTTCATATTCAAAAACCCCCAATTCGGAGCTTCATGAACCCTAATAAACAACAATGGCATATTTGCATATAGTGTATAAAAATACAATTAATCCATATGGTTAGCTTCAGAATACATTACTCAGTATGAATACACAATCAAAATGCCATGAAAATGTCTAAATCTTGAAATACGATTTTGAAAAAAAATATGAGAAAACTTGATTTCTATATACCAATTCTGGGTGTTGGAATGATTGAATTCGATTGGAAATCCTTCCTTGAAGCTTCAGGAAGGTGATGGCACAAGTCTTTTGCCTGGAATCGTCCTCTAACCTGGTTTTCAGATTTGGATTTTCAAGCAAAAATTTCAAGTTTGTGTATGCTTTTCTGCGCAGCTTAGAGTCAATGAGCACAAGGGTTTTGATCCAGCTTATGTATGGAATGATTAGGTCAAATAAAATAGGTCCAAAATCCATGAATTGATGAATGTAATATTTGATTTTTAAGCCATGATATTTTCAAATCTTTTCATGCACATTTGCTCTCAATCATATCCAATCCTTCCCTAATTGATCATGCACGAATTTTGAGTGTCCAATGAGAATATTTTCTGCACAAAAAGATTTTATTTCATTAGTTTAGTATTTTTTTCATATTTTATTTAGTTTAACTGAATTAATTGTAATAAAAAATTCAAATAAATAAATAAAAATAATAAAAAACTTCCCTTTGGGCCAAATGGTCGTGTGCATGCCTTGGATGATGAATTGTGGAAGAAAAAGAGGCCCATTAGCAATTTTAGGTCATTTGAATCAATGTTGACTTTTCAAAATATCCAAAAATTTCCCAACTTCCACAAGGCATAACTTGCTCAATTTTTAAGCTTTGCTCATGTTCTTGGACATTTTGGAAAGGTCTTTGAGTCCTATAACCAATGTCTTTGGTCCCATGTCATTTTGATTTACCAATCTCAAGTTATGGCCTTTAACTTAAAGTCCCTTTTTGTTGACTTTTGAAAATGACCTATAATGTTGAAATTGATAACTTTTTGTGAGAGCATTTCTTGGACTTGAAGTGTGAAGAGGAGTTGTAGGAAATGTATTTCTCTTCAAAATGAGCTTTGGATGGAATTTTTCTGATAATCCATGTGAAAGTTATGCCCTGGTCAATTTACAGTTGACTTTTTCAGCTGTCCAAATAAGGAAACTTTTGCATCTTGATGATTTTTGAGCCTAGCTTTGAGAATCATGATCAAGCATTGATCAAATGATGTTTGTGGCTTTAAAATGAGATGTTGACCAAAAATTTGGACTTTTGACTGTCAAATGACCATTTTGCCCCTACAGTTGACTGTAGGGCAATTAGGGTTTCTGACTGTGCAATTTTGTGCTGAAAGTCTTGAAACTTTGTATGGGGATGTTTGACCATGTTTATAGGCATGTGGGACTTGATTGGACCCTTGGAAACTTCATTTTCTTGATCAGAACCAAAACCCTAATTTTGACTGTTTAGGAGGCTCTTACACTGTGCAACCCTTGGGGAATTTTGAAGCTTGACTTTGCAATTTCTTGAAGAATATGGGAGGGAAAATTTTGGGGTACAACAGTTGCCCCTGTTCAATCTTCTTAGACCTGAGGATGCAGATTGGCTGACGTGCCTTTCGTAATCCGAGGGTAGAAGATGATTGAACACTAGAGTGCCCAGAAATTTGCGCTCACATAGTAGCAGTGTGATGATGGAATGGGCTTATAGATGCCATTTAGAGGTTGATGAATAGGATGATGGGCTTATAGATGCCATCTGGATGTTGATCGCGTAAGAGATTCCTTAGCGAGAACTTGCGTACCTGCAAAAGAAAAATGAGTATCTGACATGTTGCAGGATCTGGTTTTTAGATGCTTGATATAGATGTGTCTTGACTGGTTACAGGAGCTGAGTCTGGATCTTCAAGCGGTGATGAATGAACCAGGGGTGGTTACTACCTCAACAGGAACGGTGAGAGAACCTTGGATGACTTTAACTTCAACAGCAATCGTTGAGAAAATCTTGGGATAACTTCACTTCAACAACAATCATTGAGCGAAATCTTGGTGGGAATTACCATCTCCGCAGTATCGGGGAGAGAACCATAGGCAATTATAGTCTCAAAAGCAATTATTGAGAAAAACCTTGGATGGAATTATCGTCTCCGCAGGATCGGGGAGAGAACCATAGGACATTATAATCTCAAAAGCAAACATTGAGAAAAACCTGGAATGGAATTATCATCTCCGCAGCATTGGGGAGAGAACCATAGGAAATTATAATCTCAATAACATTCATCGAGAAAAACCTGGAATGGAATTATCATCTCCGCAGCATTGGGGAGAGAACCATTGGAAATTATAATCTCAAAAGCAAACATTGAGAAAAACCTGGAATTGAATTATCGTCTCCGCAGCATTGGGGAGAGAACCATAGGAAATTATAATCTCAAAAGCAATCATTGAGAAAAACCTGGAATGGAATTATCGTCTCCGCAGCATCGGGGAGAGAACCATAGGAAATTATAATCTCAAAAGCAATCATTGAGAAAAACCTGGGATGGAATTATCATCTCCGCAGCATCGGGGAGAGAACCATAGGAAATTATAATCTCAAAAGCAATCATTGAGAAAAACCTGGAATGGAATTATCGTCTCCGCAGCATTGGGGAGAGAACCATAGGAAATTATAATCTCAAAAGCAATCATTGAGAAAAACCTTTGATAACTTCTACTGAGTCTTCATCAGAAAAATCTGTTTGGGGTCGATCTAACTGGACTAGAGAAGGCCTTGGACTGGATAAGAAATCTTAGGAGTCGATTAACTGAACCAGTCTAGGTCTTGAAACATGATTGAGAATCTAACTGAATCTTTCCTGAAAGATAGAGGTCAGTCATATGCAATGCATGATATGGGTCAAACAATGATGTTCTCAACATAAATGAGATTTGTATGATGCGTCTATGCATGCTATAATGTATGGAAGTGTGATGTTTATGAATGTATGTTTTCGTCTAGGAAAATAAATCCTTGACGGGTGTCGGGAAGTCATATCCTGGGCTGATATTGAAGAATAGATTTTTGCCTCCGCTGGGGATGATAGCTGCAAGAATACCGGTAGGAGAAGATAACTCCGTTGGGGGATAAACTTGGCGAATGGATAACTCTGCGGGGAGAAAGGTACTCTAACGATCTTGCTGGGAAGCAATAATCTGTGGGGAGAGAGATATCTTGCTGAATTGTTGATAGTAACTTGCTGGGGATACCCTTGTTGTATCGGAAGTGTGAATAGACTTTGCTGGGGATAAAAAGACTTCTTCGAGGACGCTCTTTCCGGGGCTTTTAGCTGAGGATAACCCAGTTATATCCTGGTAAGGAAATAACTCTTTGAATAAAGCCGGATGACGCGTTCGTGCTCTGCGAGGATAAGCTTCCAGAATCTACTGGGGATAAGCTTACTGCTTGGGGAGATAAATTCCAACTTTCCTGGGGAACTGGATTGGACTCTCCTGGGGAAGTTTTGAACTGCGGGGGAAGTGATTCCTTTGAATGTTTGATATAACGCCGGGGAACAATCTTTAGGCCAAGACTGCCGGGGATGCTTGTTAAGAATATTTGCTGCTGGGGAATGTTGAGATATGCTGGAGGATACTCAACTTCCTTAAGGTTTGATAATATAGCTTGGAGAGAGTGTACTGACTGCTTACTCTCTGGGGAATTAGGATATCTGGTTATGTTCTTTAACTGAACCTACCTTGGTACCTTGGAGGACAAAGCAATTAGATTGCGTAGACAACTCTTTATTGCCCCTGTTTCTAACATTACCTGTAATTAATCCTTTGTTTCGCATGCAAATATTTATGAGTTAGCAAATTATTGTCAATGCATATATCACAATTTGAACCTTGGACGTTCTTCGCATAACAAAACAGAAAAAGAAAAACAATTGGCACTTTTAACTGAAAAATATATTTGTATTGATTTTGAATGGCCTGTAAATAGGCGTTTTGTGTACAAGAGGCTGACGTCCTAGTAAGAGAACGCCGCCGAACAAAAGAGTTTATACAAATTTTGTACAAAAGAAAATAAAACAGCTGTGTGAAATGAATGATCCCACTGGGTTTCAACTCTGCTATCGCCTTTATATCCCCGAGCGTCTCATCACTTGATGACCTAAACGAAGAATGAAGCTGACTGATCGATGCCGTCTGACCTTGATGTAGATACCGGATTCTGGATACAAAGTGATCCAATGAGACATAGTATTACGCTTTATCCCTAATTTTTGCCTGGACCGCCCTTTCGGGTTTTCAGTCCACCGGGATACCCATTTTTGCCCAAGCCGCCTTTTCAGGTTTTCGACTTGCCGGGTGTACAGATTTTTTCATTTCATCCCTTCATTTTGCCCGAACCCTTTTGGTTCGCCGGGAAGCCCTAATTTTTGCCTAGGCATGTCAGCCTAGCGGGTCTTTTTTCATGCGTAGTATCTTTTTACTATGTCTGCATTGGCGGGGTGAGGAAGGTCGTCACCATCCATGTTGGTTAGAATCATGGCTCCTCCTGAGAACACATGCTTAACCACAAATGGCCCTTCGTACGTAGGGGTCCATTTGCCCCTTGGATCACTCTGAGGAAGGATGATTCGCTTGATTACCAGATCCCCAACTTGATATTCCCGTGGTCTGACCTTTTTGTTAAATGCCCTGATCATTCGTTTCTGATACGTCTGACCATGACAGATAGCAGCAAGTCTCTTTTCATCAATAAGGTTGAGTTGATCAAGTCGTGTCTGGATCCAATCATCCTCGTTCAGATTTGCATCCTTCATTATTCGGAGAGAGGGTATCTGCACTTCGATCGGTAAGACTGCCTCCATACCGTAAACCAAAGAGAAAGGAGTTTCCCCGGTTGACGTCCTAGCTGAGGTACGGTACCCATGTAGAGCGAACGGTAACATCTCGTGCCAATCCTTATAAGTCACTGTCATCTTCTGCACGATTTTCTTGATATTTTTATTTGCTGCTTCTACAGCCCCATTCATCTTCGGTCTGTAAGGAGAAGAATTGTGGTGCTGTATTTTGAACTGCTCGCAGAGCTCAGTGATCATCTTGTTATTCAGATTGGTACCGTTATCTGTAATGATTCTTTCAGGGACGCCGTACCGACAGATCAGATTATGCCGAATGAACCGTGCCACAACAGTCTTGGTTACCGTAGCGTAGGAAGCTGCCTCAACCCACTTTGTAAAATAATCAATCGCTACCAGGATGAAGCGATGCCCGTTAGATGCCGTAGGTTTAATCTCACCAATCATGTCTATGCCCCACATTGCAAACGGCCAAGGCGCAGTCAGAACATTCAGGGGAACTGGAGGAACATGCACTTTGTCTGCATAAATCTGGCACTTATGGCATGTCCTGGAATGTTGGTAGCAGTCAGCTTCCATTGTGGACCAGTAATACCCTGCCCGAAGGATCTTTTTCGCCATTGTATGCCCACTGGAATGTGTACCAAAGGTCCCTTCATGTAGCTCTTCCATGATCCTTTCTGCTTCCGTCTTATCCACACAACGCAATAAGGTTGAATCATGGTTTCGCTTGTACAAGATACCGTTGCTAAGGAAGAACTTTGCTGCGAATCTTCTCAGGAACTTCTTATCATTGACAGATGCACCTTCAGGGTATTCCTGAGTTTCCAAATATCTCTTCACCTCATGGTACCAAGGCTTCTCAGTCACCAATTCAGTCTCGAGATCGCAACAGTATGTTGGTTCGTCCAGTTTCCAGATGATGATCCGGGGAGCCTCATTGTCCCATTTGACCTTGAACATAGAAGACATTGTAGCTAACGCGTCCGCCAGCTGATTCTCCTCTCTCGGGAAGTGTTCAAAGGTTATCTCTGTGAAGTGGGGGATCAAGGTCAACACACATTCTCTGTAAGGAATAAGGTTCGGATGTTTCGTATCCCACTCTCCTTTGATCTGATTGATCAAAAGAGCGGAATCTCCGAAGACACTCAGAAACTTGATCCTTAGATCGATCGCAGCTTGAAGACCCATGATGCACGCCTCGTACTCCGCCATGTTGTTGGTACAGTTGAAACATAGTCGGGCAGTGAGCGGAGTGTGAGTGCCTTGAGGAGATATGATTATGGCGCCGATACCGTTACCCAAAGCATTGGAGGCTCCGTCAAAGTGCATAGACCATCGGGATCCTTCCTCAGGTCCTTCATCCGGTCCAGGTACTTCACAATCTGTCACAATCATGATGCTTTCGTCTGGAAACTCAAAGTTCATTGACTGATAATCGTCGACTGCCTGATGGGCCAAGTGGTCTACCAATACACTTCCCTTGATGGCTTTCTGGGTCGTGTACTGAATGTCGTATTCCGTCAAGATCATTTGCCATCTTGCTATTCTCCCAGACAGAGCAGGCTTTTCGAATATGTACTTTATAGGATCCATTTTTGAGATCAACAAGGTAGTGTGAGTCAGCATATACTGTCTCAGCCGGCGAGCAGCCCATACCAAAGTGCAGCAAGTTTTCTCAAGCAGTGAGTATCGGGTCTCACAGTCGGTAAACTTTTTGCTAAGGTAATAAATGGCATGCTCTTTTCGGCCAGACTCGTCATGCTGCCCCAGCACACACCCCATTGAGTTGTCGAGCACTGTCAGATATAGTATCAGAGGTCTCCCTTCAACCGGTGGCATAAGGATAGGTGGTTCTTGGAGATACTCTTTGATTCTGTCAAAAGCGGCCTGACATTCATCATTCCAACGTACTACCTGATCTTTCTTCAGCAGCTTGAAGATTGGCTCACAGGTAGCAGTTAGGTGTGAGATGAATCGAGCAATGTAATTCAGGCGTCCTAAAAAGCCTCTGACTTCCTTCTCTGTCCTAGGAACTGGCATCTCTTGGATAGCTTTTACTTTGGCAGGGTCCACTTGAATACCCTTATCACTTACCACGAAGCCTAGCAACTTCCCAGATCTTACCCCGAAGGTGCACTTGTTCGGGTTCAACCTCAGCTTGTACAGTTTCAACCGGTCAAACAATTTCTGCAGATGATCTAGATGCTCTTCCTCAGTCTGGGACCTTGCGATCATGTCGTCAACATACACTTCTATCTCATGATGGATCATATCATGAAATAAAGCAACCATGGCACGTTGGTAGGTTGCCCCAGCGTTCTTTAGTCCAAAAGGCATGACCTTGTAGCAGAAGGTTCCCCACTGAGTAACAAATGTAGTCTTTTCCATGTCTTCAGGTGCCATCTTGATCTGATTGTAACCTGAAAAGCCATCCATGAAAGAGAACACCTTGTGCTGAGCTGTATTGTCAACAAGAACATCAATGTGAGGTAGGGGGAAGTCATCCTTGGGGCTGGCCCTGTTCAGATCCCTGTAATCAACACACATTCTGACCTTACCGTCCTTCTTAGGTACCGGCACCACATTAGCAACCCACTGAGGGTAAGAAGTCACTGCAAGGAACCCAGCCTCAAACTGCTTCATAACCTCGGCTTTAATCTTCTCAGACATCTCTGGACGCATACGGCGGACCTTTTGCTTAACTGGAGGGCAATCTTCCTTAGTTGGCAAGTGATGGACCACAATATCGGTATCCAACCCGGACATGTCTTCGTAGGACCAAGCAAAGATCTCCATATAATCATGCAGCATCTGAGTCAACCGTTGCTTCACGCTGAGCTCTAGGTTGGCACCAATCTTTACCTCTTTCCTGTCTGCCTCAGTACCCAGGTTTATTGTTTCCACTGGCTCTTCATGGGATTGAATTGCCCTCTCTTCCTGAAGTAACAGTCTTGCAAGCTCGCCAGGCACTTCGCAATCATCTTCACCTTCGTCTTCGGCTAAGTTGATCGGATTTTCGAAGTCATAATTGGCATTAGCAGAGTCGTTATCAGTGAGATTCAGAGTGGATTGAAACCTGTATGAGTGAGTGTGTGTGTAAATACAACTGTTTTGAAATATGTATAAAGGAAAGAAAGACAGAAAAGGAACATAAGATTTGTAATGCGAGAAAACGTCCAAGATTTTCATTTATGATATATGAAATGACAATTTATATGCCCTCACAAATAGAACCACGGTGCCTCGGGTAAGACACTGGGCCATAGAGTTTAATTAATTGTTTATTACAGATACCAAAAACATAGGAATTCATTACTTAGTAATAAGAGAAACAGATAAGTTGTCCTTTGCACTCCAATTGTTAGGTCCACTGTCGGTTGCCGGGTAAATCCAGCTATCAAACTCAGCCTCATCCACTTCATCTTCGTCCCCAATAGCATTCACTCCATGAGCAGGCAGGGGAGCTGTCACTACATTAGGCTTCTCAGATGCCTCAAACTGTACCTCCTTGGCGTCAATAAGGTCCTGCAGCTTGCTTCTTAATGCCCAACAGTCATCAGTGGAATGCCCCGGGCTATCAGAATGATACGCACAGCGAGCATTTGGATTGTATTTCGGAGAGGTAGTATTTGGAAACTTCGGAGCCTCTCTGACAGTTACTAGATTGGTGGACAGCAACTGTGGTAAGATCTGCGACAAGGTCATACTCAAACGGGTAAACTCTCTCCGGGGTCTTTCAGCCCTTTGAGGATTAGTTGGCCGAGGAGCGGCAGCAGGCTTAGCAATCATTACCGCACTGACAGATTGGTGGCGCTCAGATCTCTCTGGTCTCTTGGAACCATATACAGCACTAGCCTCCTTCTTGAAGGGTTTCTTCTCAGAACTAGACGATGCACCCTTCGGAATCTTACCAGACTTTAACCCAGCCTCAATTCTCTCTCCAGTCAGAATCAGATCAGTGAACCCTGCAGACGAATTCCCGATGAGATGGTTGAAAAATGGCCCAGATAGGGTCCCCAAGAACATGTCTACCAACTCCCGATCAGTCAACGGAGGCTGCACCCTGCCAGCCAGATCTCTCCACTTCTGAGCGTACTCCTTAAAACCTTCACTTGAACCTAACGACATACCCTGGAGTTGGATACGCGTAGGGGCAAGGTCGGCATTATATTGATACTTCTTATAGAAAGCAGTAGCCAACTCCTCCCAGTTACGAACCTTGGTCCCATCCAGCTGATAGAACCATTCGAGATGAGTCCCTGAAAGACTCTCCTGGAAGAAGTGGATCCATAAATTCTTATCCGCTGAGTACGGTTGAATCTTTCGAACATAGGACCTGAGATGTAGCTTGGGACAAGACGCCCCGTCATATTTAGTGAAAGATGGTGCTTTGAACTTCCGAGGAATGATCACACCAGTAGACAAACCCAGATCTCCAAAATCCAGCCCAGGTACCTGTTGTATTTCCATAGCACTCAACCTATCCTCCAGTTGCTTGTATCTGTCTTCTGCAGGAGGGTACTGCTCTTCATCAAAATCAGTCTCGTTGTCAGAGACTACCGGACTAGGACCTTTTTCTGCCTGAGGAGTACTCTTGCCAATGGAAGAACCAGCCTCTTCATTCTGCAAAGTGTTGCCAAACCTTCGGCCCGAGCTAAACAGAACAGTTCTTCTCTTCTTCTTCTTCTCCTTCTTTAGGAGCAGAGCCTTCAGCACTTCTTGGCCTTGAGCCAAACCCTTGATTAATTCCTGAAACTGCGCATTCTGCGCCTGAAGAGCTTTGATGGATGTCTCAGTTGATGACGAGTCAGGATTCATGATGCTGAAATAAACAGCGAAGAACTGTAAGCAACCTGAAAAGAGGAAAAACCTGCTATGCACATGATGAATGATATGTGTTTATGCAATGCATTCAAGGGTTCGGAAGTTCAAATTTGTTGTAGACAAAAAGGAACGCACGTTATCATTAAGGAAATAATTGTTCAGTACATCAAAGCCTCATGGGAAAAATAATACAAAAGCAAATCAATCCCAAAATATACTACGCATCCTCTTTGGAGCTATGTAAGTGTTGAGATTCCTCTCCTCATGCAACAGGAGGGTGAGCTCCAAGACCTTCTTTTCACTGGCATGTAGACTGGTCTCAAGAGAATTCCGTTCTTCCTTAAGCTGGATCCAGCTCTTCTGCATCTCTTCCCAGGATGTGGGCATATCGGGGTGCTGAATAGTATAGGACACTTCTCCTTCCAAGACCGGCTCTTTGATCACAGGGAGCATATGGGGATAAGGCATCACTAACTTCTGGGAGCGGGCTCGTACCCACTTGAGATAAGGTTCCAACGGGATGGAATTCCTGTGCCCCAGTGTCTTGCTGTCTATCCTGCTGGGCATCCTCCAAGCTCTGATAAATCTCTGGCGAAGTCCTTGAGTATCGTTGTCGAAGTCAAAAACTATGTCAGGAATTAACATGTCATGAGGACCATCCCTCCGAGCATAACCAAACTGTCTCCAAGCTTGGCATGGGTTGTAAGTAATACCTCCTCTGATTCCAAATAAAGGAACATTAGGGTACTCCCCGCAACGATCAATGATAGTGACATCTTCTCTAGACCTAGGGCACCAATGTATATCCGCATGTGTAAGGGTCATCAACCGTTGTGACCATCTCAAACCCCGCTCGTTCTTCAAAACTGATTGCGGAAGGTGCGAAATAAACCACCTTCCCAGGAGAGGAGTGCAACACATAAGGACACCTCTTTTTCTCATGGTTCGAGTGTAACATGAGTGAAGGATGTCCCCCAGCAACGTAGGTATAGGATTCCTGGACATAAAGATCTGGACATCACTGATATCTATAAGCTGATCTGGGTTAGGGAACAACACCAAACCATAGACAAGGAGGGCCACCACTTCTTCAAAAGCTTGCAAATCAAGGGAGTTCCAACATTCATAGGCTTTTTCAAACAGAAACCTGGCTAAGAACCCTTTGATACCACTTCTAACTTCCCAATGTCCCTTGAGGTCAGATGACTGTAGGTGCAAGGCTTTAGCAATCTCTTCAAGCTTGGGTTCCTTTTCCGTACCGTTGTAGGGCAGTTGATCAAGGATAGGGATCTTCAGGAGCCGGGAGAACTCCTCCAATGTAGGTACCAACTGATAGTCCAAGAAGGTGAAACAGTGATGCAGAGGGTCAAAGAATTGGAACAGGACCTTTATCATGTCTTCCTCAATGTTGGTGTTGACCAAGCTGATGAGGCTTCCATGTCTTTCACTGAATGAAGAGTTCTCGGGAATCCTGGATATAAGTTCCTTAAGCTGAGGAGGGATCCTTACAAGACTGACTTGAATTGTCTTTCTACGAACAGTTTCCATGTCCTACAAAACAAGGAACAAAGATGAAGATTCGAACCCCTGAAATGGTTAGTCAATGCATATGATGCTGGATGATGTCATGATGTTATGATTAAACACACTACAGATATTTACAAAGACAAACATGTAAGGCACACAAGGCACACAAGACAAGCCCTTAGGGTTTAAGGCCAGCATGGGGTCTGGGTAGTACCCTCTTGAAGTTGGTGGGTTCAACCTGTCCTATTAGAAGTAACCGGGTTCTAAGGGTCCCAATATCACCAGATTGCTTTCATTGTTCATCGTTTCGATTTAGCCACTGAACTGGCGACCGAAATATTCCAGGAAAGCAACCCTCAATTGAGTGTAGTATCGAGTATCAACCAACCTCGGACTGCACCAAAGTCAGTTATCTCACTACCCTAAAGAGGCCAAGATAGTTCAATTAAGGTTCCTAAGGTCTGTTGATGCTTCACGACACCACGCGGAGGCCCCGTACTCTCCTTAACTGAACTCAAGGGTTACCGGTACACACCAAAGTGCCACATCAACGTAGCAGACTGTTTCAACCATGTCGGTATACCCCGCACAGTTCCCTCACAGCCTTGTTGCTACTTTCTAAGAAGGTTTCCCCAGATCCGGGTTAGGATCTATAGAACTCCCAAGCAACCCACAATAATAAAGCAAGCAAAGAAAACAATTGAAAACACAAGTGATCTTAGTCCTAAGGTACACCTCACTTTAAGTTCATCCCCAACAGAGTCGCCAGTTTTGTGATCGGTGGATCTGGAACCGACTGTTTAACGCTGGTTCGAGAAATGTCGCGGAAGCAAGAGTCGCCACCGTCTTTTATTTTCTCCAAATGGAAAGGACAAAAGCACAGAAAAATTCCTTATAGAGATTGCTCTCGGTTCGGGAGGTAGGTTATAGAAAGGGAAGGTGTTAGCACCCTTTCTATCCATGGTTATCCATGGGCCCTTAGATACTTGCTCATTGTGTTTTCAAAAATGGTTTGTTTGCTTTTCAACTGTGGGTTTAAAAAAAGTTTCTTTGAAAATTCCAGTTCGACTCTTGTATCGGTCCTCAAGAGTATTTGAAAAATTGCTTTCGAAAGCTTTTGAAAAGGTGTCGGTGTGAAAAGTATTTTTGATTTGTTTTTGAAATTAGAGCAAGTATCTACGAGAACCTACCTACCCTAAGGAATTCGTCTGTGTAAATGTCCTTTAAGGTAATGCCATCCCACCATTGAGAGGTAGGTAGCACCACCTTTGGAGGTGTTCGGGTCAATTCGAAGGTTCGGGACATGGTGATCACCAGAGCAATGGGAAGACACCTTAGAAGCTACCCTCATGCCAGGTTCCCGGATCATGAGGACTTACTAAGACATCCTCTACTCGACGATCACCTTTCGAGGCAAGGCAACAGTGAGGCGTACCCTAGGGGTGGTGTGTGATTTGTGTGTCGTTTCAGATATTTTTGTCTTTTGTCATGTTATTGGTGATCTAGCGTTTGTTTTTATTTTTGTCCATTCATTCTTGCATGCTTTGATTTAAAAATTGCGAGAAGTAAAAGTTCTAAGCTATTACAAAAGGCGCGGGTCCACATCGCCAAAATTTCCAGGACCCGATTTGACAGAAAAATAAAGAAATAATGAAAAGTAAAGTGCGAGAAATTAATTACACGGCTTTGGGAGAGATACAGAAATATTATAACAAATAAAATAAACATGCGAATTAAATAAGAATTAAAAAACGAGGGCGTTGGACCCTTTTTGCAAAATTAAATTAAATGATGAAATTAATTAATTAAGAAAAGAAAAGAAATTGTTTTTTTTTTTTGGTATTTTTTGGTATTTAGGAGAGAATTTAATGCAATTAAACCTAATTCTACAATTTTTATTTTATTATGAAATATGTTAAAGTTTTAACCTAAAATTAACCCTAATTAATTTACATGCAATTTAGTTATAAAAATAAGTATTTAATATTTAATTATTATGAAGGAAAATAAAAAGGGATAAAAAATTAATTAAACCCTAATTCTATATTTTTTAGATTTTTATTAAAAAAGTTAAGATTAAAACCTAATTTAAAACTAGTTAATTAATGAATTTATTTACAAAAATACTAAAATAAAAATATTTATTATTTTTTCTCTTTTCTGATTTTTTTTGTTTTTTGTGTTTTTTATGAAAATAATTGAATTAAAAGACAATAATTAAAAGAAAATAATAATAATGCAAAAGAAAGAATAAAAAATAATGGCAAACCTAGGGGGTCTGCCCCTAATTGTGAGGTTCTCTTTTAGCAATCTGGGCCCATCAACCTTGGCCTGTAAGACTTTCATGCCAGCATGCATACGCGTTGACTGGAGTGCATCATGTTCTCCAAATCTGTGCCTTTGGATTGATGTAATTGAACGCGTGGACGGCTTGATTTTGAAGGTGTATGGTGCGTCTTCAGCGTTGACACAACATAGAAACATTAAATAGAAAATAATATGAAATGGGGTGAGGACCTGGGGCTCGAACCTAGGTCCTGAACATTACCAACCAACGCGCTTGCCAACCCTGCTGTCTTGCTTATCTGTAAATAATATAGCAAATAAATATAATAAAACAAAAACGCGTTAATGCTTTATTTTCCGCGCGAAAGTTTAAACCAACCAATTGTCCCTTGCCACCTAGTCATCTTCTCCATTGTTTATTTTTTTCTGAAACATCAAGAACATAGGCCACGGTTTTTACATCGTTCCCTTAGGCACCCTATTAAAAAATAGCGATTAGCCCAGGGATGCTCATAAATTGAGCGTGAGGGTGGCCTTGTGATCGTCTAAACGCACTGAGTTGAATGGCCTTGGTTTCAAGCTCCAATTTTTTCATATTCAAAAACCCCCAATTCGGAGCTTCATGAACCCTAATAAACAACAATGGCATATTTGCATATAGTGTATAAAAATACAATTAATCCATATGGTTAGCTTCAGAATACATTACTCAGTATGAATACACAATCAAAATGCCATGAAAATGTCT
The DNA here is from genome assembly GCA_948472305.1 of Vicia faba. Lineage (NCBI taxonomy): Eukaryota > Viridiplantae > Streptophyta > Magnoliopsida > Fabales > Fabaceae > Vicia > Vicia faba. Next base: position 1,762,533,208 of record OX451736.1, on the reverse strand, counting down.
AAATCTTGAAATACGATTTTGAAAAAAAATATGAGAAAACTTGATTTCTATATACAAATTCTGGGTGTTGGAATGATTGAATTCGATTGGAAATCCTTCCTTGAAGCTTCAGGAAGGTGATGGCACAAGTCTTTTGCCTGGAATCGTCCTCTAACCTGGTTTTCAGATTTGGATTTTCAAGCAAAAATTTCAAGTTTGTGTATGCTTTTCTGCGCAGCTTAGAGTCAATGAGCACAAGGGTTTTGATCCAGCTTATGTATGGAATGATTAGGTCAAATAAAATAGGTCCAAAATCCATGAATTGATGAATGTAATATTTGATTTTTAAGCCATGATATTTTCAAATCTTTTCATGCACATTTGCTCTCAATCATATCCAATCCTTCCCTAATTGATCATGCACGAATTTTGAGTGTCCAATGAGAATATTTTCTGCACAAAAAGATTTTATTTCATTAGTTTAGTATTTTTTCATATTTTATTTAGTTTAAATGAATTAATTGTAATAAAAAATTCAAATAAATAAATAAAAATAATAAAAAACTTCCCTTTGGGCCAAATGGTCGTGTGCATGCCTTGGATGATGAATTGTGGAAGAAAAAGAGGCCCATTAGCAATTTTAGGTCATTTGAATCAATGTTGACTTTTCAAAATATCCAAAAATTTCCCAACTTCCACAAGGCATAACTTGCTCAATTTTTAATCTTTGCTCATGTTCTTTGACATTTTGGAAAGGTCTTTGAGTCCTCCAACCAATGTCTTTGGTCCCATGTCATTTTTATTTACCAATCTCAAGTTATGGCCTTTGACTTAAAGTCCCTTTTTGTTGACTTTTGAAAATGACCTATAATGTTGAAATTGATAACTTTTTGTGAGAGAATTTCTTGGACTTGAAGTGTGAAGAGGAGTTGTAGGAAATGTCTTTCTCTTCAAAATTAGCTTTGGATGGAATTTTTCTGATAATCCATGTGAAAGTGATGCACTGGTCAATTTACAGTTGACTTTTTCAACTGTCCAAATAAGGAAACTTTTGCATCTTGATGATTTTTGAGCCTAGCTTTGAGAATCATGATCAAGCATTGATAAAATGATGTTTGTGGCTTCAAAATGAGATGTTGACCAAAAATTTGGACTTTTGACTGTCAAATGACCATTTTGCCCCTACAGTTGACTGTAGGGCAATTAGGGTTTCTGACTGTGCAATTTTGTGCTGAAAGTCTTGAAACTTTGTATGGGGATGCTTGACCATGTTTATAGGCATGTGGGACTTGATTGGACCCTTGGAAACTTCATTTTCTTGATCAGAACCAAAACCCTAATTTTGACTGTTTAGGAGGCTCTTACACTATGCAACCCTTGGGGAATTTTGAAGCTTGACTTGGCAATTTCTTGAAGAATATGGGGTACAACAATTATCAACCCATGAGGTTTGATTTCCCGGACGAGGACATCATGAATTTGGACAACATTAAAGGTGAAGGACCGTATGACGGACCCGAAAAGGGATCCCGATGGACCCTGTACTTTGATGGTGCTTCAAATGCGCTTGGAAACGGTATTGGCGCAGTACTCATTTCTCCGGAAGGTTGTCACACACCTTTCACGGCCCGACTTTGCTTCAACTGCACAAACAACATGGCTGAGTATGAAGCCTGCATCTTTGGTCTCGAGGCTGCTATAGACTTGGGGATCAAATCTTTGATCGTATTTGGGGACTCGGCTTTGGTTATCAGTCAAGTCAAAGGAGAATGGGATACCAAACATCCTAATCTCGTCCCATACAAAGAACATGTCCTGACATTGTTGCCGCATTTCGAGCAAATTACCTTCGAGCATTTCCCAGGAGAAGAGAATCAGCTAGCAGATGCTCTAGCCACAATGTCCTCCATGTTTAAACTCAACTGGGATAACGAGGCTCCCCAAATCACCATCGAGCGAATGGATGAACCGGCGCATTGCCACGAGATTAATACCGAAGAAGTAATGGAACAACCTTGGTTTCATGAAATCAAAAGGTATCTCGAGACCCGAGATTATCCTGAAGGAGCTTCCGTGAATGACAAGAAGTTCTTAAGGAAATTTGCTGCTAAGTTCTTCCTGAGCAACGACATCCTTTACAAACGAAGTCATGATTGTGTGTTACTCCGATGCGTAGATAAAGCTGAGGCAGAGTTGATCATGGCTGATATACACAGCGGCACATTTGGCACTCACTTGAGCGGGCATACAATGGCTAAGAAGATCCTAAGGGCAGGCTATTACTGGTCTACTATGGAGGCTGACTGCCATCAACATTCCCGTACTTTCCACAAGTGTCAAGTCTATGCTGACAAAGTTCATATTCCTCTGGTTCCTCTCAACGTCCTGACGGCTCCGTGGCCCTTTGCAATGTGGGGGATTGGTATGATTGGAGAGATCAAGCCCACGGCTTCCAACGGACATCGCTTCATCCTGGTTGCCATTGACTACTTCACTAAATGGGTCGAAGCAGCTTCCTTCGCCTCTGTCACTAAAAATGTGGTTGCCCGCTTTATCAAGCAAAATCTCATATGTCGGTATGGTGTTCCAGACAGGATCATCACAGACAACAGTATAAATCTGAATAACACAATGATCACTGCATTGTGCGAACAGTTCAAGATTTATCATCACAATTCATCTCCCTATCGGCCGAAGATGAACGGTGCTGTTGAAGCTGCGAACAAAAACATTAAGAAAATCATTCAGAAAATGACAGTCACTTACAAAGACTGGCATGAGATGTTACCGTTTGCTCTGCATGGATACCGTACGACGGTGCGTACTTCAACCGGGGCAACCCCATTTTCTTTGGTTTATGGCATGGAAGCTGTTTTGCCTATGGAAGTCCAGATCCTTTCTCTGAGGATTATGAAGGATGCAGGTTTGAATGAAGATGATTGGATGTAGACCCGACTTGATCAACTCAATCTGATCGACGAAAAGCGACTTGCTGCTATATGCCATGGTCAGACGTATCAAAAGCGAATGTTCAAGGCCTTCAATAAGAAAGTCAGACGTCAAGTGTATCAAGTCGGAGACCTCGTAATCAAGCGGATTATCTTGCCGCAAAGTGATCCCAGGGGCAAATGGACTCCTACATATGAAGGACCATTTGTGATCAAGAGCATATTTTCTGGTGGTGCAATGATTCTGACCACCATGGACGGCAACGATTTGCCGCACCCTGCAAACGCAGACATAGTCAAAAGATACTACGCATAAAATAACCCGACAAGTCGAAAACCCGAAAGGGCGGCTTGGGCAAAAATGGGCATCCCGGTGAGCCGAAAACCCGAAAGGGCGGTTCAGGCAAAAATTAGGGATAAAAATAAAAAAAATCTGTACACCCGGCAAGTTGAAAACCCGAAAGGGCGGCTTGGGCAAAAATGGGTATCCCGGTGGATCGAAAACCCGAAAGGGCGATTCAGGCAAAAGTTAGGGAATTAAAGCGTATGACTATGTCTCGTCGGATCACTTCAAAGGCAATCTCTTCATCAACCGGTTCCAGGCTTCTGATCAATCCAGTCATCGTCAAACGAAGCATTGAATGGACAGATATTCAGGGTTGTGAAAGCTATAGCGGAATGGAATCCCATGGAATTATTTCACATAGCCATCTTTATTTTGTATAAACCTTTCAAATATTTACGACAAAATCCTCTTACTAGGATGATTGTCTCCTTTGTACAAATATACTCATAGAAAATCAATACAAATACTTTTCCCAAAAATTTGTGTCATTTCCTTTTCTTTTCTCTTACACTATTTGTTTATTTTGAGAAACGTCCAATGTTTTGTTAAATAGGCATATGCACTTGAAACATAATCATTTCCTTATGAACCAAGAAAGAGGATTACTGATAAGTCGAAGGTACAGTTGGATAACCCGATACCCTTTCAAAGGAAACCCCCGGGAGATTTGGAATCCATATCCCTAGCAAGTCTTGAAGCTCATCCCCAGTAGATTCTGGAAGCTTATTCCCCGCAGAGAACGGACGTCTCTCCCGAGTTTTATTCAAAGTTATTCCTCCCAGGGACTTATAACTGGGTTATCCTCAACTAACAACCGCGGAAGATCGCACTCACCAAAATTCTTCCTATCCCCAGCGGAGTTCATCAAAATTCCCCAGCAGTAACTTATCTTTACAATCCCCCAGCCAGAGGATCCTCAGGAATCCAATTTCCCTCAGAATTTAAGTTTCAATATCCCCAGCGGAGCCAGACTAATGAACCTTTTCCCCACAGAGTTTTAGGAAGGAAAATCTTGAGTTCCCCAGTGAAGTCGCCAGAGATACTTCCCGCCAAACTGAAGATTCTCAGTCTTGCATCCCCGACATAAGTCTACTAGATTGGTACTCCCCGGTAGAAGTCATCAGGAATTCCCCAGAGGTTTGGTATACAACCCAAGCTCTTTGTTCCCCAGCAATAGCCAAGGATTTGTTCTTCCCGGCAGCGGTCAAGTTGTTCTTATCCTCAGTCATCCAGGATTCATCTATCCCCAGCAAGACAGCTCATCAGCTTACATACGCATTCATTGCATTCATAAACATTCATATAACATATATTGCATCATACATTTCATGCAACATAATTTTGTGTTCAGCTAACATTTTGTCCTTTTCAGGATAAGAATAAAAAGCTATCCTTAACAACTTCAGATGCAGCTTTACACGGGCTCATCATCAAGCAACCCTACACCGGTTCATGTTCAAATTCAAGATTTCTGAAAACAGTTTACGGGTTCTCGAAGTAACGGATGTTAACCTTTCGCTTGTTCAGTTTCTTCTCCAGACTTCTGAAAACAGTCTATGGATTCTTCCCAACAACGGATGTCAATCTATCACTTGTTCAGATGCAACCTTTTGAAAACAGTTTACGGACGCTTCCCAACAACGGATGTTGCTCCATTGTTTATTCAACTTCAAGATTTCTGAAAACAGTTCACGGGTTCTCCAAGTAACGGATGTTAACCCATCGCTTGTTCAGTTTCTTCTCCAGACTTCTGAAAATAGTCTATGGATTCTTCCCAACAACGGATGTCAATCTATCACTTGTTCAGATGCAACCTTTTGAAAACAGTTTACGGACGCTTCCCAACAACGGATGCTGCTTCATTGCTTATTCAACTTCAAGATTTCTGAAAACAGTTCGCGGGTTCTCCAAGTAACGGATGTTAACCTATCGCTTGTTCAGACTCTTCTCAAAACTTCTGAAAACAGTTTACGGATTCCTCCCAACAACGGATGTCAATCTATTGCTTATTCAGACCCTCCGTTCAGAAATGGTCCCAAGCATGGACACCTTCCTGATACTCATTCCAGATGGCATCTCTAAGCCCACCCCCGACAAAGTCTCTGTCACTCTTCCAGATGGCATCATTAAGCCCATCTCCAAATGGCATCTCTAAGCCCATTCCCGCATCCATTGCTTTGACGAGTGCAAATTTTCGGGCACTCTAGTGTCCAATCTCCTTTTACCCTCGAGTCACGAAAGGCAAACTTGCCAATCTAACTCTTCGGATTCAAGAAGATTGAACAGGGGCAACTGTTGTACCCCAAAATTTTCCCTCCCATTTCTCAATGATTTCTCATCACAAAACCTTTGAAGCCCAAGATCCAGTTAGGGTTTCATCTGCTCAAGACTTCTCCTTGCACTGTTGACCTAAATTAGGGTTTGTGTTTGCACAAAGATGTTTTGACCTAAAATGCCTAAGATAACTTTCATGCTTCATATTGGACTCCCAAGTTTATCCACATCAAGTTTCAAGCCTTGATTCCAAGTTTTGCCCAGTCAATTGGACAGTTGACCTATAAATCAACTGTATTGGGGAAAAAGTCAACTGTGGCCAATTGACAGTCAAACCTCATGGAAATTGACCCACATCAACATTATGAACTCACATGGACCATTTGATCAAGTTTGGATCACAATTCCACAAGAAATTTGATCAGATCACCAAAAGGGCAAAATGGTCATTTTTAGGGTTTTGACAGCACAAAGGCAATTTTTGACTGTTTGACCCAACCAATGGCAAACCAAGCTCACATATGGACTCAAGGACCCCATGGAATTATCTTGACATGCTCAACAAACTCAAAAGATCCCAAATGCACAGGATTGACAGTTGAATTTCCCAGACAATTGATCAATTTTGACTGTATACTGAAAAGTCAAACTTTGACTTTTTGGTCAAAATCAAGAGTCAAGATTCATTTTTCATCAAAACAGGCCAAATCATGAAACTTGTTCACCAAGAAATCACAAAATGCAAATTAGGGTTAGAAATTAGAATTTTTCATAACTTAGAATTTTTCTAAGTTATGAAAAACCCTAATTTTTTCCCAACTTTGCCCCACTTTTTCACCAAGATCCATTTGGATTCAAACAAAAGTCAAAACATGAAAGTTGTAGCTTGTTGTATAATCTACAACTTTGATTCACAAAGTTTTCCCATTTGAGGCTTGTATCTCAAGTTACAAATTTTTGAATAAGGGCACTAAACCATTCTTAACTTAGTGAAATTTTAACCTATTTTGACAAGGTTTTCTACCCAACTTCAAGGCCATTTTCCATACACTTACACTTGGAATTTCAATTTGCATTTCAAATATGGATTGTAGTACACATTCCAAGCTTTCCAAAATGTCCAAGAACTTCTCAAACAACCTCATAACTTGAGAGAATCGAATTTCACAATTTGGCAAAAACTCACTTTTGAATTGATCATGAACATGTTCATAACTTAAGCCATTTTCAAGTCAGCATAGTTTGTGCTAAATTACAGGTCCTAAAACCCTTTGACACTCAATAATTCAATGCAAAACCTTTGTGCCAAAGCCTTGTTTCATGAGTTCAAGCATTTCCTAAAGGATTAATCCATTTATAGATAAAGCATTTCTTCCATTTTTGCAAAAGGTAACTTTATGTCCAATTGAAAATCCAAGCAGTACAAATGAGATCTAATTGGCACAAGATTATGAGCAAAACACTCTGATCAAGGAGGGATTATGCACCTCATTAGGGGGCCTCTACTGACCTAGAACACAACTTGGGCATTTGTTGCTTAAAGTGTAAGTAACTTGGCATATTGTAACACAACTCTCATATCAGCTTGCAAACACTTAAGTAAACTTGAAAAATACACTCAAGACATCCCAACCAAGCTATTGCACGACCCTAACATCCCTCATACACCCCAAATCCCAGGATCACCTTCAAACTGCAAAAACAGGGCCAGGCCTGCAGTTTGAGTGCCATCTTCCATTTCTCTCAAGCTATCTTGCCCAAACTAGTTCACACACATTCCCTAGCACCTATGCAAGCTAACCATGACTTGAAACACGACCTGTAATCCCTCTAACCAGTTCCACCATTTTCAGTTTCTTGTTTTGCAGGTGAAGTGCTCTAGCACAATTCAAAAGCTTTCAAGACAAAGTAAACATTGGAATAGCATCCCTGGACCTCAAGGAAGCTATACCAATCATCACCTTGCACTGAAAGCTTCCCCATTGCCAGATAGAACTTCAACTGAACAGGTATTTTGGTGAACTCCTATCTCTCTTATTAGGCATCATTAGCTCTAAGTTTGTGAATAAACAATGTTCTACTCATGCCACTGAACATGTACATATTTTTACTTTTCATTTCTTTTGCTTGAGCTGTGAGAATTTGAGGTTTGAAAATGGCAGAAAATCTAGGTTAGGATTTGGGGGAGAAGAAATTCTCCCTCATCTTAGAGAGTTAGATCAAGTTCTGCATATGGTTGGATTCGTCTCTTGATGCTGAACATTTTTTATGTTATGAGTTTTCATTAATAAGCCAGGAATCAGGAGTTAGAAGTTTGACAAGAAGGGCGCGCGTTTTTGAACTGGTTTTGTCTGAAGGTTGAAGACAATGTCTTCTTGGGCTGGGCCTGAGTTGTTTTCTTATTCACACCACCTTTTTGGTTTTACACCCCCTGAGCCCATTTGCTTTATTTTTAATGTTTTTTGACTTTTTCTTTTTTTAATTGACTCATTTATTTTTTCTCAGCATATTAAAAATTTAAAAATATTTTTTCTCATCATTTTTGAATTTATTAGGTGTTTATTTGATTTTTCCTTTTAGTTGTACATAAATAAATAAATAAATATATACTTTTTGTTTAAAATACTAAAAAAGCACAAATATATTTTATACACTTTTATCTTATTTTTACTTCCTGAAAATATTTTATAGAAAAATACTTTTTTTATTTTAATATTAAAATATCATTAATTAATATATATAATACATATCTTGTAAATAATATAAATATACATATATATATTAATACATTTAGGGTAAAAATATCAAAAATATACATATTTTTATTTTTATTTTTATTAATATTTAACACTAAAAAGACATTTTTACAAATATACTTCATTTTTCTTTTATTCTTTGTATATAAATAGTAAATATTATATATATTAAATAATTATCACCTTTTGATTAAAATTAGGGTTTTGCCCTAAATATGAAAATACTCCAAAAATAATACCTTTTTATTTCTCTTTTTATTTCACATAAATAATATTCTTTTTTCATACATATAAAAATTCTTTTACATCTTGCATATTTATTTCATTTCCATTTAATTTATGTTTTTGATTATAATGTAAATATTCAAAGAAAATGATGTAATAGCTAGGTTTAATTTCTTGTCTAAATATACCCCATTTGAAACATTGTACCCCCCTCCCCATATTATTGTGTTGTAATAGTGTAGGAATTTAAATTTCGCACTTTATTGCTTTCTAAATATACTATGCTAGAGTTAGGGTTTGTATGCGAATAAAACGAATAAAGTAGTTTGACCTAATACAAGACAAAAAAGCATGAAAAATGGACAACACATTTCACACTTGCACCCCTAGGGTATTCCACTTTGTTGCCTTCAAATAATTGGGCCATGTTGCACGTTAGATTTCTTTGGGTAAAACAAACAATCAAATGATCATAGTCCCTCAAAATGTTGCCTAAATGAATGGTCAAGTCCCTTTTAAAGAAAAATTGCCCAAAGACATTTAACACTATTGCAATCATGGTCTAAATGATGACCCACGCCCATCCCTTTCACTTCCTAAATACAAGATTGTCCACCAAATGCAATGGTGGAACAAAATTGTCAAAAGGTTTAAAACATGACAAAAATCTTTGAGAAAACTTTAGAGTAGATAAATCTTAAGTACTTGTCAATTTGCAAAGAAAACACTTGCCTAATTTCAAAACTACACTTCACAAACACCTTCAAAACAAACTTTTAAAAAACCTTGAAACATCTTTTCTAAAGACAAAACACCTTTTGTAAAACATTCGAGTAAAGAATTGTTACAAGGGTAGCCAATACAAGGCATCTTTTCAAAACATTTTCAAAACCACACACCAAGCACCATTTCAAACAATTGAAAACCAAGGCAAGTTGATCTAAGCAAGTACCTAAGAGCCCATGGATAACCATGGATAGAAAGGGTGCTAATACCTTCCCTTTCTATAATCTACTCCCCGAACCCAAGAAAATATCTCAAAGGTTTTTGCTGTGCTTTTTAAACCTTTCCTTAGGATAAAATAAAAAGTCGGTGGCGACTCTTGCTCAACCGAAACATTTGCGAAAACAAACGCAAAACCATAGTCAGTTCTCCCACCGTATCACACCCTTCTTTAGGGTATTTCCTGATTTCGACTATCCCCTGATCCACCAATTTCTATAATGTCTTCTTAAAAGTTTCATTGTGTTCCAAGAGGAACCCACATTCAAACAAATATTCGTTCAAGAGGTTTATTGGAGCCTTTTCTCGTCTGGCCTCCCCAAAGTCAATCAACACTTTAATTGCATTCACAATTGGCCCACCATGCGGGGGCATGGGGTTCGTCTTGATGTTTGGCTTATCGAAAGTGATATCTTGGGAATCTAATAAATCTTGAACCTTATGTATAAAGGCCCAACATTTTTCTATGGTATGCCCCAGAGAATTGGCATGATACTCACACTTGGAATTTGCATCATACTTTGACGGGAGTGCCCCAATTGGAGGAGCTAGAGGTTTCAGCTCTACCAAAGATGCTTTGAGTAGGTGTTGCAACAATTGATTGTGAGGCATGAGGAGATGATCAAATCTTCTCGGAGGCCTTTCAAAATTGTTCTGTTGTTGATGTTCCCATGGAACTACCAATGGTTGTTGTTCCCTTGGATGCAATGCCACAACATTAATTTCTCCTTCCTTCTTTTTTGAGAAGTTAGAAACATGCTTCTTTGAATTGTAAGGAGTACTAGATGATTCCCTTTGTATCTTCCCAATCTTTATACCTGCTTCAATCCTTTCACCAATATTTACCAAATATGAAAAATCTGAATGAGACGTTTCCTACCATCTTATCATAATACAACCCTTGTAAAGTGCCCATGAACATATAGACTAATTCTTTGTCCAGGAGTGGTGGTTGTACATGGGCTTCCATTTCTCTCCACCTCTGAGCATATTCTTTAAAGGATTTATCCATTTTATGAGATAAGTTTTAGAGCTTCATGCGGTTAGGCGCCATGTCCAAATTGTACTTGTATTGTCTCAGGAAAACGTTGGCAAGATCTTCCCATGTTTGGATATGATCTCGCTCCAATTGCATGTACCAATCCAGAGATGCCCCACTCAAACTGTCTTGGAAATAATGGATCATCAACTTCTAATCTTGAGCATATTGTTATACCCCAATTTTCCCCCTAAGATCCCTCATCATACTCTGCATATCTCACACATAGCATTGGTCCCATGGTTACAAGATCGAAGAGCTTTGGCATTAGGGTTTCTCTCTATGAATTAAGGTTGCTACCTTACTCAGAGTTGATTCAAGTGGTGCTCTCATCATTCTTAGTACGAAACTAGGGTTTTGCATCTCAAGCAACATAGACGTCTTCACTAGCAGGGTTCCTCAAGATACATTTTTTTCTTCATCAGAGCTTTCTTCGAGGAATATGTGCTTTAGGATTCAACCTGTGTACTTGAGAATTTATCATACTCACTAATAATGTCATTAAACTATATTTTAATCCTCTCACCATCTCGAACCTTCTCCAGCTGTATGCACTCGAGGTTCATTGATTCAGGGTTTCTGCTATGTTTGTGCCTAAACATGGATGTTGTTCATCATGCTAGGTTCTACCCTCAAGGCTACAAGATTATAGTTCTCTTTATTGCAAGCTCATCATCATTTAGGGCTTCTCCTAACTACTGGTTCCACAAGATTTTCTTTCTCAAGAAGTGTAGAGGATTAAATTAAGTTTCTCCTCTTATGATATTTCTCAAATGGTTAAGGAATGATTGAGGCTTTCGCCAAGGAAAGATGTTCCTTGTTATTCAGCTATAGATTTGAATTCCATCAACCTTTTAGACATGATAAGACTGCTTCTTGAATTTTTGACCCAATTGAAGATTAAGGATCATTGAAATTAGGGTTTTCATGGTCATATGTTCCCTTTCTATGCTCCACATACCATTCATATTCTAATATTCAAGGCATGTTTTTGTCATATTAGATTGAAGTATGAGTATAAGGGATTGAGATGAGCTTGTGGATTTATTTTGATCAAGACATTTTGTGCTTGAAATGCAAGAACGTGTTCGCCTGAGTTTATTTGAGAAATGGAGAAATTTGGATTCATTGTTTGTTCATTCAAGTCGCTTAAAGGTGCTCAAATGAATCAGAAGCGTTTAACGCTTGCCAAGTTGGAAAGGGAAATATAGTATTTTAAAGTGAAGTTACAAGTTACAGTCAAAGGTTTCATACAAGATTCGCAAATTTAAAAATTGAAAAAGGATGTGGTGATTTAGATGTGAAGAGAATAGAATTTAGGACCAAATTTTGTTCATAAATGTTTCAAACTACAGCCAACTATCTAAATAGATCTCTTTACATGATTCAAAGAAGAAGAAACTTGGAACTCCTAAGTCTTTAATTTGTAGACTATCCCTTGCTTTCCTTAGCCAAATCTCAGTGTTCACAAAAAGCTTGCATCAAGATCATGTTGAGCTGCCTTGCTAAAGTTGTGCTACTTAAAACATGTATAAAGATCACCATTAAGAAGGATAAGTCCATATCACTATGCCAAAAAAAATGAGGCCAAGTAAATTTTCACTACTCTAATCCAAGCCTGCAAAACAAAGTGCGCCTGCATATTCGAAACATGAGGAGTTCAGCATACACAAGCCAACTAAAAAAAATAGAATAACAGAATTTAAGAAGACTATAACTAACAATAACAGACTCCTAACCGTCTAATCGTCTTCCAACTAACTTCCTAACTGAAGCCTAACAGAAATCATAACAGATTGGAGAAGAGAGAGGAGAATGGACAGTTAAAAGAATCGACAATAGAATTCAGAACAAAAAAAAAAGGCCTACGATTCATAATAAGCAAAAGGGATAGAAAATTTAGAGGCGAATCACCAAAAAAACAAAAAGCTCCTCTTCCATTTTCCCTCGGAATTAGATCTTCACCTTCATCTTTTTGAACTTCCATCACCACCTTCATCAATTATTCAACCTTCTTCCATTCTCCGTGCCTTCTTTCAACCATCTTATCTTTTTGCTTCCTTCCCCGTCATCACCAAGAAATCTCCATAACAGAAAATTCCTCCTACTCTCTCTTCCACGCTCCAACCTTCCGTTTCTGCATCAATATCAAAGCATTTCAACATCACCAATCTTCAATCATAATAGCGCTCCTGAAACAATAACGCGTAACAAAATGTTTCAACATTCACATTATTGCCAATGCGAACAATGGAAAGCACACATAAATTAGAAACAGAGATGAAGAAGAGATGTAGAGAAAGAAGGTAGAAGCGAAGAAATAGAGAACGCACACTTGAATCTATTTTTGTGTGAGCATCCACGATGTCTCTGTTGAACGAGTAAGTTGAAGATAGAATGAAACATAGGTGTTTTGTTGGAATAAATGGTTGAGTCGATGAAGAAGAAGATAAGGCAGAGTTGTGATTGAAGGATTAAAGCTCGGCATCAAAGACGAATCTGTGATGCGGTACAAATGGATAAATTGTGAAGATAAGTCAAAGAAAAAGAGATGTTGCGACAATCTCCATGGTGCAGCCGACGGTGTTCTGAATTGAAGGCGAGAGAGGATGACGAAGTCGCCGTTAGCTTAATAGAAATATTGAAGCACGAAAGGAGAGAAGAGGCTTCATATCCACAAGGAAGCTGAAGACTTACAATATCTGAACCCTAGCCAACAAAACGCGTGTTTGGTGTTCTTATTGGGCCGTATCACACTTTCCCTGAGCCCACATCATCTTGTTTGTACAACCTGAACCTGAAGCTTCAACAAAAAAGATACTTCTTGGGCTGCATGAGTGGGCCTAGCGCCCTGCTTCGGTAGCACCCCCGTGTTTTTTCTCCACACCCTCTTTATTCTTCTAATGTCTTATTTTGCTTTAGTTTACTTTTTGTTTAATTTCCTTCTAATTTTTCTGATAAAAATATATATACATATAGTAAAAATAAATACATATAATAAAACAATAAAAAATATATAGAATTTAGGAATTCCTTTTAAATTTTTTTTTATAATGAACTACAAAAATTAATAAAGTTTTTTTAGGCTTTTCATTTGATTTTTTTAAGGAAATTAATTCCTAATTTTTGATTACTTGAAACTTGTGATTCACCTTTTTCTTGTTGAGTTGAGTCTTATGCAGGTTCATTATTTGATATGCGGATGTGTTTGGATTTTGATTGTGATTTATTTTCACATCGATGAAGCTTTGACACCTATTCTGAGCATTCGATCTCTGACTGTTTGTTTATTGATGTCAGCTTGCATGAAGTATTTCGGGTCTCTTTGCTTTGGTTGCGTTTTTTGCAGATATTATTGTTCGTTTGGTATTATACCACTTCCAATTTATTTTTCTGCACATTTATCGTATTCTAGATATCATGATAAGTAGGAAATAAAGAGCGTGCGCTCGAAGTTTCTGTTTAAAGACCTGTAGCAGGCATTCCGCACTTCATTTATTATGTGTTGTGCTTGTGTTTGTTTCCTTTCTTGTTGATCGATGAGTCACTCAATTTAGAAATTGGGATCACGACTTCGCTCTCAGTGCGTGCTCCCTATAGGATATTATCGCTTTCCTTTATTTCTTGTTGATCGATGGGTCACTCAATTTAGAAATTGAAATCACGACTTCGCTCTCATTGTATGTTCCCTATACGATAGTTTGTTAGACTTTCTTTGGCATGCTAACTTAGATAGGATCCCTCATTGTATGATAACATTAGGTTAGAGATAGATTAGTCTCCCTTAGATGTTTTCTTCCCATTTTTGCATAATTGCATTTTGTGATCGGTGGATTTAGAACTGACTGTTTAACGCTGGTTCGCGAAATGTCGCGGAAGCAAGAGTCGCCACCGTCTTTTATTTTCTCTAACATGGAAAGGACAAAAGCACAGCAAAATTCCTTATCGAGAATGTTTCTCGGTTCGGGAGGTAGATTTATAGAAAGGGAAGGTGTTAGCACCCTTTCTATCCATGGTTATCCATGGGCTCTTAGATACTTGCTCTTATGTTTTCAAAATGTTTGTTTGCTTTTCAAAATGTGAGTGGGTTTGAAAAAGGTTTCTTTGAAAGATTTCTGAATAACTCTTGTATCTGTCCTCAAGAGTGTTTGAAAAATTGTTTTGAAAGCTTTTTGAAAGTGTCTGTGTGAAAAGGTTTTTGATTTGTTTTTGAAAAGAGCAAGTGTCATCTACCTACCCTAAGGAATTAAGCTGTGTAAATGTCCTTAAAGTAGTGCCATCCCACCATTGAGAGGTAGGTAGCACCACCGTTGGAGGTGTTCGGGTCAATTCGAGTTTAGGGACAATGTGGTCACCGAAGCAACAGTAGGACACCTTAGAAGCTACCCTTATGTCCTTGATCCTTTTTTTTATCCGAGGCAACCGTTTCGAGGCAACTATTCCGAGGGTACTGTTTCGAGGCAACTGGATCATGGACATAAGGACTTACTAAAACGTCCTATACTTGACGACCACGTTTCGAAGGCAACAGGTGAGGCGTACCCTAGAAGTGGTGTGTGTATTTGTGTGTTATTTTCAGTTTAACAGTTATCTTTGATCATGGCATTGTGAGCTACGCTTGTTTTTAATTAGCATACATTCTTTCTTACAAAGTTAGAATTTAAGAGTGCGGAAAATTAAAAAGCGGAAAGATAAAAGCTACGCTATTACAAGGCGCGGGTCTATACATCGCCAAAATACAAAGACCCGTTTTTGATAAAAAGATGCGGAAAGTAAAAGAAAAGCGATAAACCTAATTACTATTACATCCTTGAGCAGTTACATAATATCCAAAAAGAAAATAATGCGCGAAATAGAAATTAAAATTGAACGTCCGAGGGTTTTGACCCTTTGCTTGAAATTAAGTTAAATTAAAGTCTAATTATTATTTAATTAAAGAAAGGTGTTTTTTGTGTTTTTTGTATTTATGAAAATAAAGAAAATTAAAATTAAAAGGAAACCCTAATTCTAAGTCTATTTTAATTATTAAGAAAATACTAAAGTTAACCTAATTTACTAGTTAATTAATTATTTACATATTTATTTACAAAAATAATAATTAATAATAATAATAAATAATGAGGAAAAATTAATTAAGAAAAAAGATAAAATGTCAAAAAACCTAATTCTATGCATTTTTTTTATATTAAGGAAAGTGTCAAAATTAAAACCTAATTTAACTAAGTTAGTTATTGAAATTTATTTACAAAAATATTTTAATGGTGAAATTAAATATAAAACATTTTTTTTGGTTTCTGATTTTTTATTATGAAAATTATTTTATGGAATCAATAATAATTATAAAAAACAATTGAAAGAAATTAAAAGAAAGAAAAGAAAATTAAATTACAAACCAAGGGGGGTGTCTGGCCCATATGGAGGTTAATTGTGCAATTCTGGCCCATCAAGACAAGGCCTTGTTTGACTTCCCCAATCATGTGCACGTTGGTTGACCCAGGCGTATGATAGACCTCCTCCTGCAGCCTTTGGATTGATGGTCCCAGCCACTTGGCACATGCAGCATTGAAGGCTCATGATGGATCTTTGACATGCAATGCACTGGAACGCGTTGGAAAAAAGATTATGAATTATATGGGGGGACCTGGGAATCGAACCCAGGTCCCAATGCTTGCAATACACCTCATCAACCAACTGAGCCAGGCAACGCGTTTGTACATATAATGGAAAACAAATGTTATATAAAAAAAACAATGTTAATGATATAAAACAAAAAAATACGCGCGCAGTTTGAATCATCCAACCACGCTTGGACACCTCAGCTTTCTTCTTCGTTTTCACCTGCAATATGAATGAGATAGCGGGGGTTTTAAACCCCCACAAATTGAAAGTGTGGAAAATAGCGATTACGCCCACAGGTAATATAAATTGAGCGCGAGGTTTCCATTCAACTCGTGTTGAGCTCCTGAATTCAACTGCATAGGTCTCAAGGTTCAATTTTTCCCCAACAAGAAAGCCCTAATTTGGAGTTTCAGAAACCCTAGGTTTCATCCATGGTGAATTTCGTTTCAAGGCATATTAATGGAATTAAATCATACCAAAAGCTTTGCCTGAATGCTGTGAACACAAAACAATCAACCAAATGTATTAACAATGCATGAATCGTGATGTGCAAATCTGGAAAATAAAGCAAATCGTGTGGTCTATGTTCTTGGATTCTTTATGCGTTTGGGCTAGTTCTTGATTGCAAACGCTTCCTGGCAATGTCAGCAAGGTGTTGGAATAGACTTTAGGCCTTGAATTATCCTGCAACTATGAAATCAGTTTCAAGCTTTTTCTCTATTTTTTGCAAATTTGTTATGAGCTTTCAGCAGCTTTTTCGTGTATGTATGAGTAGGGTTAGGTTATGCATAAGTATGTGAAGCAAATTAGGTCAAAACAAAGCCCATGAATCCATGAATTGATGACTTGAATCTTTGATTGCTAATCATATCTTTTTTCAATCTTTTTCCATGGAAACTTTGCCAATTATGGAAGATCTTGTCTTGTTGATTGATGCACGAAATCCTTAGCATGTGTGGAGTATATTTGCTGCATAGAAAGATTTGACAACCATTATTTGATATTTTTCTACAATTAAAACTAATTAAATGAATTAATAAGAATAAAAATTCAATTAATTAATTAAAAATAAGAAAATAAATCCTTTTAAGCTCAATGGGTCGTGCATAGGCTTTGGGTAATGATTCAAGGAAGAATTTGAGGCCCATTAGCAAATTTGAAGCTTTTTATGCAAAGTTGACTTTTGAAAGTTCCCAAAATTTTCCCAACTTCTCCAATGCATATCTTGCTCAATCTTGAAGCTATGAACATATTCTTGGACATTTTAGAAAGGTCTTGAAGTCCTCTAACCAATGCCTTTGGTCCCATGTCATTTTGATTTACCAATCTCAAGTTATTGTCTTTGACTTAAAGTGCCTTTTTGTTGACTTTTGAAAATGACCTATAATGTTGAAATTGATAACTTTTTGTGAGAGCATTTCTTGGACTTGGAGTGTGAAGATGAGTTGTAGGAAATGTCATTCTCTTCAAAATGAGATTTGGATGAGATTTTTCTGATGAACCATGAAGAAGTTATGCCTTGGTCAATTTGCAGTTGACTTTTCAACTGTCTAAAAATAGAAACTTTTGCATCTTGAGACTTTTTTGAGCCATGCTTTGAGAATCATGATCAAGAATTGATCAAATGATGATTGTGGCTTCAAAATGAGATGTTGACCAAATTTTTTGACTTTTGACTGTCAAATGACCATTTTGCCCCTGCAGTTGACTGTGAAGCAATTAGGGGTTTTTGATTGTGCAACTTGATGCTGTGAGCCTTGAAACTTGACATATGGATGCTTGACAATGTATGTGGGCATGTGGGACTTGATTGGACCCTTGAAAACCTCAACTTCTTTGCAAGAACCAAAACCCTAAATTTGACTGTGTTAGGAGGCAATTGGACTGTGCAATCCTTGAGGGATTTTGAAGCTTGATCTTGCCAAATCTTGAAGAATATGGGAGGGCAAATTTTGGGGTACAACACATTTAAATCTAAAACTTCTTTTTCTTGGCAAATGTGTAAAAAATGCTAAGCATACAAAAAGTTCTTTTCATGGTAAAAAAATACCAACCAATCCATTTATTTTCGCCATTCGGCTTTTCTCTTCTAAGAGCATTGTTAGTTCCTTTCCACTACAGGTCGTAAGTCTCCAAAGGTCGAGCAGCGGTGGAATGATTGAATGCAACATTGTTTATTTAAAAAAATACAAATAAACAAAATATATGAGCTGAACTACGACGCTCTGATTCCTTGAAAGGGATACATGGGCATCAGGTCACGGGGCTCAGACGAGCAAAAATTTGTAAATTATTCCTTCTTTCCCCCGTGTTTTCTTTGCATGCATTCCCTCTTAGTTTATAACTCTTAAGCATTAGATTGAACACACCCTTTGATTAGAACAACAAGAGTGGATCTCGTAGAGTACTATGGACGTGTGGGGTGCTAATACCTTGCCTTCGCGTAATCGACTCCCTTACCCAATCTCTCGGTCGCAAGACCTTGATTTCCTCTTTAGGTTTTTCTTCGATGATTTTCCTTTCCCTTTTATATGGGATAAATAAATACTCGGTGGCGACTTCATTGATTTTACCGCTACAGAAAAATGGCGACTTCACTGGGGAGAACAATGTCGACTAATTGCTGGTCCATCCCGTGAGTCACTCCTAGCTCTCGTTTTTCTTTTCTTAGGGTGTTTATCATTATGCTTTTATGGCTTATTCATTTGTATATGTTTGAGCATATGTTTGCATTGCATCTTTATCGTTATTTGTTATATTGTTGTTGTACTTGTTTCTCTGCTTCTTTGTTGGATGGGTGTTACTATGAGGTAAATGGCCCAATACCCAGGCCAAGTGGCAACCATAGGAACACTAGGAATAGAGTGGCAAATGAACAACTAGTTGACTTAGGTTTCACTGTGCCGTCATGTCGTCCACGCTTAGATGAGGTACAAATGAGGGGCCATCATTTTCACGTAGGTGATACGGTGATAGTTTTTCAGGAGTACCCTCTATTATAAGTTACCACTGACCTTACCATGTGTTGTACCCCAAAATTTTCCCTCTCATTTATCAAATATTTTCTCACAAGATCTCCTTTGGTTCAAGACTGCACAAGGATTAATCAGCTCAAGACACCTCCTTAAGCACTAATGACTGAAATTAGGGTTTGAGATTGCACAAGGATAATTTAACTTTCAATGCTTCATATGACATTCATGGATCATTATGGACCCCTAAGATTACTCATGTCAAGTTTCAAGCCTTGGATCACATTTTTGCTCAGTCAATTGAGAAGTTGACCTAAAAATCAACTGTATTGGGGAAAAAGTCAACTGTGGCCAATTTATAGTCAAACTTCATAATTTTTTATCCATATAAACATTATGAACTCATATGTATCATTTGATCAAGTTTTGACCATAATTCCTCAAGAAATTTGATCAGGTCATCAAAAGGCAAAATAGTCAAAATTAGGGTTTTGACTAGAAAAAGGCAATTTCTGATTTTTGGCCTAGCAAATGGTTATTTGGTTTGAGGCATGATCTCTAGAGTTCAATTGAATCTTTTTGACCTAATGGCATGACTCAAAACATTGCTCAAGACCAATTGGATTGATAGTTGATTTTCAGTCAACTGATCAAAAGTCAATTGTACATTGAAAAGTCAAACTTTGACTTTTTGATCAAAATCAAGTGTCAAAGATCACAATTCATAAAAACATGTCAAAATATGAAACTTGTTCATCAATAAATCAAAAAGTCAAAATTTCATTTTGAAAAGTCAAAGTTTTTAAACTTAGAAATTTTGAACATTTTTGGTCAGGATTTTGACCTAACTTTTGACCCAAGTTTCACATAGTTCCATTTGGATTTTGCAAAAGTGATTCAAAGAGAGGTTGTAGAGAATATTACAAGATTTCCAAAATGTCCAATAACTCCTTGAGATCATTTGTGATCAAGGAGAATCGAAGGTCAGAAGTTGGGGTTTCAAGTTGTTTTATAAGGCAAATTTTGTGATGAACAAAATTCAAATTTCAAACCTTTGCTGCACAATATTGCTTTGAAGGCCTCTAAACCTCAAGATATCTCTATAATCATAAGATTACACTTGCTTTTGAGCTATTATCCACTTGATTCAAGCTTTATCCAAGTAAAATTTCCATTAATGGCACAAAGGCACCATTTCCATTTACATAAAGCAAGCTTTATACAAAGTCAACTTGTATTGAGCTTTGCACTTGTTCCTTTTGCACAAGCTTCCTCTACAAAGTCAGATAAGCTTGTTTAAAGTTGGAAACCACCCTACATTCTTGTACTTGCTTCCTTGAACCATATTTTTCACTTTTCTTCAAAATCAAGCAATTGAGCCATAACCCGATAACTCAGAAATCTTTTGTGCAATAGCTCTCCAACCTTTTCCATACATAAACACAAGTCATTTGCAAGAAAATACACGCATGATCAAGCCCTGAAACTCCCTAAAACACAGAATCACCAAAAACATCTCAAAACTTACCATTTCTGAGTTTTGAATCCAATCTCCAATTTTTCTCGTGTGTTTCTTGGCCTTTTACTTCCAAAAGCTTCTAAATAACCTACACAAACAATTCCAACACCTGCTACACAACTGTAACACCTCCATCATCATCCACCATTTTCAAAAACAACATCTTGCACCTTGACTTCTCCAGAACTCCTCAGCCACTTTCATCTCAAGCCAAGCATCACATTAGCTTCTTGGGAGCTTGAGGAAGCTAACCCAATCACTGGAACTCCTCAAAAGCTGCTCAAACTCAAAACACGACACCCTCTTGTAAGGTGAGTTTTATGACTTTTGAACTCTTCATACAAGCATCATTAATGGTTTATTTGTGAATAAGAAATGTAGATTTCATTGTCCTGAAGCTAACCATATCCTTAGATTTCATTATTGTTGCTTAGGTAGTTAGAATTTTGAATCTAAACCTCTGAAAAATAATTAGGTCAGGATTTGGTAGTTTCAAAAATTCTCATTCATCTTTAATTTATAGTTTATGATATTTATATGGTTGGATTCGTATGAAAAAATGGAACAACTTTCATGTTTGCATTTTCCATTTTTCTTGAGAAATGGTGAAGTTATAGGTGGTCTGACTGGAGGTTGAAGATGAAGCGTGTTCAAGACTTGTTTTGCCTTACATATTTATCATTTCAGTTATATTAACGGATGTACAGCCACCCCAGTGGTAAGGCAGCACGCTGGTAACCAAGAGGTCATGGGTTTGAACCTCAGCGCGCTGCCTTTTGCATTTTTCCACATTTTTTTGACATTTCTTTGTTTTTGCAGCGCCTGGGTCTCCAAATGCTTGGGCCTTATTTTTTTACGTTCTGACCCTCTGCCTTGTTGTTTATACTCCTGGCCCATTTATTTTTCTTTTGTTATTTAATTTTCTTTCTTTTTTTATTTTATTTTTATTTTTAAATTTTCTTTATTATTAATATTATTATTATTATTATTATTATTATTATTATTATTATTTTCATTAATAAAAAAATCCAAAAAAATATTTATATTATTATTACTATTTATTTATTTTATTTTTCATAAAACTAAAAGAGCAAAAAACATTTTCTTTAAATAATTTCCTTTTTTAATATACTTAGATAATAAATTTTAATTATTATTTTTCTTGTAAATTAAAATCAATTTAGAATTTAGGACTTTTATTTAATTATTTTTATTTACTAATTTAATTAAATTCACCAAAACCCTAAAAAACTTGTTTTCTTTAAATTAATTTTACTAACTTAATATTAATTTTCTTATTTTTTAGTTAATTATTTTATTTTAATTAATTAGGTAAAAAAAACCTTTTCATGAAAAAAACAAATAAAAATCACATTTCTACTTATATTTTATGTTCTTGCATTTTATCTTTATTTTGTACATCTATTCAAAATTCAATATGGTTGTAATAATTATTTAGATTTAATTTCTTGCAATTCCCCATTTGTAATTTGTACATCCCCTCCCCTAAATGATGTAATAGCGTAGTATTTTTAATTTCCGCAATTTAAATGCTTTATATAAAATGCTAGTAATTAGGGTTTTGTATGACAAGACATAAAATCAACAAGTAGAAAACCCTAATCAAGACAAATCAAGCATGTAAGTCAATACACTTGCACACATACACCCTTAGGGTAAATCCACTTGGTTGCCTTACAAAAATGACCATGTTATGCATGTGAGGTATCTTAGCAAAAAAAAGTAAAATACAAGATCATAGTCTCTCGATGACGCTATCCATGTTGCCTTTTAAAATGATCTCAGTCCCTAAAGGAAATGCTAAGATATCTTGCAACATTGCTAATCATGGTTATACGATGACCCACGTCCGTCCCTTTTACATCCAAAGATAGGTTTACTTACCAAATCAATGGTAAGATAACAATGTCAAAGGAAATAGGAAATGAACATGAAAGACTTTTGAGTAGGTAGAATGTTCCTAGTTACTTGTTGAATTTCAAAACAAAAACATCCTTTCTATTTTCAAAACAAACACCAACACTTTCAAAAACATCTTTCAAACTTGAAAACATTTTCAAAAGATCAAACACTTTGTATACATTCTTACAAACGAGAATCATTACAAAGTTTGCCTAAACAAAGACATCTTTACAAAATACTTTCAAAAACTACACAAAGCACATTTTCAAACAAAAGCAAGTGATCTAGTAAGTAACTAAGAGCCCATGGAAAACCATGGATAAAAAGGGTGTTAATACCTTCCCTTTTTATAATCTACCCCCCGAACTCAAAAAAACATCTCAAAGGTCCTTCCTGTTCTTTTCAGCCTTTCCTTTTGGATAAAAGAAAAGTCGGTTGCGACTCTGGCTAACCGCAACATTTGCGATCAAACGCAAAACAACCAAGTTAGTTTTCCCACTGTGTTACACCATGACCTAGTCTTTACCCGTGAGTAGGGAGGGAATAATCTTTACAGGTACAAATGGTGACTATGTTATGTTGGTGACTGTTGTACCCCAAAATTTGCCCTCCCATTTTCTCAACATTCTCTCATCACCAGACCTTTGAAGATCAAGATCCAATTAGGGTTTCATCTGCTCAGGACTTCTCCTTGCACTGTTGACCCAAATTAGGGTTTGTGTTTGCACAAAGATGTTTTGACCTAAAATACCTAAGATGACTTTCATGCTTCATGTTGGACTCCCAAGTTTATCCATGCCAAGTTTCAAGTCTTGATTCCAAGTTTTGCCCAGTCAATTGGACAGATGACCTAGAAATCAGCTGTATTGGGGAAAAAGTCAACTATGGCCAATTGACAGTCAAATCTCATGGAAATTGACCCACATCAACATTATGAACTCATATGGACCATTTGATCAAGTTTGGATCACAATTCCACAAGAAATTTGATCAGATCACCAAAAGGGCAAAATGGTCATTTTTAGGGTTTTGACTGTACAAAGGCAATTTTTGACTGTTTGACCTAGCCAATGGAAAACCAAGCTCACATATGGACTCAAGGACTCCATGGAATTGTCTTGACATGCTCAACAAACTCAAAAGATCCCAAGTACACAAGATTGACAGTTGAATTTCCCAGTCAATTGATCAATTTTGACTGTACACTGAAAAGTCAAACTTTGACTTTTTGGTCAAAATCAAGAGTCAAGATTCATTTTTCATCAAAACATGCCAAATCATGAAACTTGTTCACCAAGAAACCAAGAAGTGCAAATTAGGGTTTTAAAATGGAATTTTTCATAACTTAGAATTTTTCTAAGTTATGGAAAACCCTAATTTTTTCCCAACTTTGCCCCACTTTTTCACCATGATTCATTTGGATTCAAACAAAAGTCAAAACATAAAAGTTGTAGCTTGTTGCATAATATACAACTTTGATTCACAAAGTTTTCTCATTTGAAGCTTGTATCTCAAGTTACAAATTTTTGAATAAGGGCACTAAACCATTCTTAACTTAGTGAATTTTTGACCTATTTTGACAAGTTTTTCTACCCCACTTCAAGGCCATTTTCCATACACTTCCACTTGAAATTTCAAATTGCACTTCAAAGATGGATTGTAGTACACATTCCAAGATTTCCAAAATGTCCAAGAACTTCTCAAACAACCTCATGGTTAGGGAGAATCGAATTTCACAATATAGCAAAAACTCACTTTTGAATTGGCCATTTTTCATGTTCATAAGTTATGCAAACTTCTCAAAACCAGCATGCCCTTGATTACAGGTCCCTAAACCAAGTTACACTCAATAATTTAATGCTTGTTCATTGTGTCAAAGTGTTATTCTATGAGTTCAAGTATTATATACAAGTTTAATCCATTTTTAGATAAAGCAAAATAGCCATTTTTGAAAAGTCATGCTTTATGTCAATTGGTAAATCAAGCAAGTACAAACCAAATCTCTTTAGCACAAGATTATGAACAAATCACTCTGATCAAGAGAAGCTTTGCAGCAGGATTAGGGGTCCTCTACATGCCTAGAAACACAAGTTGCCTTTGTTTGCTTAAGAGTGAAGAAACATTGCATAACTCATACCAACTACCATATCAGCTCAAGAACACTTAGACAAAGTTATCAAACACATTTCACACAACACAACCAAGCTAATACACGAGCCCTTTGCCTTCAAAACACCCTCCATCTCAGAATCACTCTCAAACTGCAAAAACAGGGCAGGCCCTGCAGTTTGAGTGTTATCTCTCATTTCTCTTGAGCTCTCTTGCCCAAACCAGTTCACACACCTTCCATACCATCTATGCAAGCTAACCAAAAGCAAAAGCACGATCTGTAACACCTCTAAGCCACTTCACCATTTTTGTTTTTTCTGTTTTGCAGTTGAAGTTCTCTAGCACGATTCAGGGAGTTTCAAGACAAAGTAGAACTTGGAATAGCATCCTTACACTTCAAGGAAGCTATACAAATCATCATCTTGCTCTGAAAACTCCTCCATTGCAAAGCACGATTCCAACTGAACATGTATCTTCATGAAGTTCTATCTCTCTTATTAGGCATTGTTAGCTTTAGGTTTGTGAAGGAAATATGTCACAATCATAGCCCTGAACATGCCCATATAGTTAGATTTCATTTATGTTATGTGTGCTGCAAGAATTTTGAGTCTGAACATGGCATAAAAGTTAGGTCAGAAATTGGGGGAGAAGAAATTCTCCCTCATCTTAGAGAGTTAAGTCAAGTTCTTTACATGGTTGAATTCGTCTTCTCATGCTCTACACTTTTCATGTTATGAGTTTTGCTTGAAAGTCCAGGAATCAAGAGATAGAAAACGCGTGGGTGATGTTGTTCAGAGGTTGAAGATGACTGGTTCTGAGTTGGGCCTGGAATACTTTTCTTATTTGCACCACTCTTTTGCTTTCACACCCCCAAGGCCCATTTGCTTATTTCTTTGACTTTTTGACCTTTTTCTTTTTTGATTGACTTTGTTTATTTTTTCTCATGACATAAAAAATATAAAAATATTTTTTCTCACCATTTTTTAATTTATTAGGTATTTATATGATTTTCTTTTGATTAATACTTAGATAAATAAATATATACATTTCATTAAAATATTGAGAAATATGTAAAAATACTTTTATTTTCATTTTTATTTTATTATACCCTCTGAAAATATTTTACATAAAAAAATACTTTTTTTAATATTAAAAATTATTATTATTTATATATATAATACATATTTAAAATAATACATATATATATACATATATTTTTAATATATTTAGGGTAAATACAAATATATACACTTTTGGTTTTTTTTTAATTATTAATATTTAATGTAAAAATACATTTTTGACAAATACTTCACTTTATTTTATTTTGTACATAATAAATAAATACTTGTATTAAATTAAATAATAATACCTTTCATTTAATAAAAATTAGGGTTTTGCCCTAAATTCAAAAACTCCAAAAATAATATCTTTTTATTTTCTTTTTATTTTACATAAATAATCCTTTTTTTATATACATATAAAAAAACCCATTTTTTTGCATTCTTGCATATTTGTTCTATTTTTATTTTATTTATGCAATTAAATTACCTTGCAAATATTCAATATTGATGTAATAGCTTAGATTCAATTTCCTGTCTAAATACCTCCCCTTTTGAAACATTGTACCCCCCTCCCTATATTATTGTGTTGTAATAGCGTAGGAATTTAAATTTCGCACTTTATCGCTTTCTAAAATACAATGCTAGAATTAGGGTTTATATGCGGAAAAAAAAATGAACAAAATAGTTGGACCTAATATAAGACAAACAAGCATGAAAATGGACACACAAATCACACTTGCACCCCCTAGGGTATTCCACTTGTTGCCTTTCAAAATGGGCCATATTGCATGTTAGGTCTCTTTGGGCAAAACAAACAAATTGAATGATCATAGTCCCTCGATAACACTTTTCAAAACAAACAAAAACAAATGATCAAGTCCCTTAAAGAAAATGCCCAAAGATACTTAACACCGTTGCAATTATGGTCTAAACGATGACCCGCGCCCGTCCCTTTCACATCCTAACATGAGATTGTCCACCAAATACAATGGTGGAACAAACTTATTAAAAGGGTTAAAACATAGCAATAAACTTTGAGAAATTTAGGAGTAGATAACCTCTTAGTTACTTGAATCAAACTTGCAAAAATAAAACACTTGCCTATTTTCTAAACCACACATCACTACACTCTCAAAATAACTTTCAAAAACAAATGAAAACCTTTTCAAAAGACATACATCTTTGTATACATCCCTACATGGATCATTACAAAGGTTGCCACCACATTGGCTTCTTTTCAAAACATTTTCAAACCCACACACACAAAGCACCATTTAAAACAATTGAAAACAAAAGGCAAATGATCTAAGCAAGTAACTAAGAGCCCATGGATAACCATGGATAGAAAGGGTGCTAATACCTTCCCTTTCTATAATCTACTCCCCGAACCCAAGAAAACATCTCAAAAGGTTTTTGCTGTGCTTTTTAACCTTTCCTTAGGATAAAATAAAAAGTCGGTGGCGACTCTTGCTCAACCGAAACATTTGCGAAAACAAACGCAAAACCATAGTCAGTTCTCCCACCGTATCACAGAACTGGCGACTCTGCTGGGGACAATTTTAAAAGTGGAGTAACCTTAGGGCTTAGATCACCCTCTTGCATGACTAATTGTTTGAATTGTTTGCTTTATACTTTGGCTCTATTGTTTGGGTTTGCAAATCCTACACCCGGATTTTGGGAAACATTCATAGATAGCAATACATTGTGGAAACTGTGCGGGGTATACCGACACGGTTGAAGCAATAGCTATATTAGTGCGACATATTTGTGAGTACCGGTAACCCTTGAGTTCAATCAAGGAGAGTACGGGGCCGCTGAGTGATGTTACTAAGCACTAATGACCTAGAACCTTACTTGACCATCTTGGCCTTTTATTAGGGGTAGTGAGATGACCGGCTTTGGTGCAGTCCGAAGTTGGTAGATACTCGATACTACACTCATTGAGGGTTGTTTTCTTGGAATATTTTGGTCGCTAGTTAAGTGGCTAAACCAAAACAATGAACAATGAAAACAATCCAGTGATATTGAGCTCCTTAGAACCCGGTTACTATTTATAGGACAGGTTTTTAAGCCAACTACACTCAAGAGGGTACTTACCTATGAAACCCCATGCAAGCCTGAAACTAGGGTTTGGTGTGATTTGCTTGTACATATGTTTTGTGCATACATCATAAACATCATGAAGCATCATATGCATTCTCTAACCATTTTAAGGGTTTTGGATCTTCATCTTTGTTCTTGTTTTGTAGGACATGGAAATTCCTCGCAGAAATACCATTCAAGTCAACCTTGTGAGAATCTCTCCTCAACTCAAGGAGATCACCTCAAGAATTCCGGAAAACTCATCCTTCAGTGAAAGACATGGTAGACTGCTCAGCCTAGTCAGCACCAACATTGAAGAAGACATGATGAAAGTGCTATTCCAGTTCTTTGACCCTCTTCACCACTGTTTCACTTTCCCTGGTTATCAATTGGTACCCACTTTGGAGGAGTTTTCTCAACTCCTGAGAATTCCTATCCTTAATCAACTACCCTTCAACGGTACGGAAAAGGAACCAAAGCCGGAAGATGTTGCTCGAGCATTACATCTACAACCATCCGACATCAAGGGGCATTGGGAAACCAGAAGCGGCGTCAAAGGATTCTTAGCAAAATTCTTGTTTGAAAAGGCACAAGAATGTTGGAACTCATTGGACCTACAAGCCTTTGAAGAGATTGTGGCACTCCTTATCTATGGGTTGGTCTTGTTCCCAAATCCTGACCAATTGGTAGATGTCAATGCTGTCAAAATCTTCTTGTCCAGAAATCTAATACCGACATTACTTGGGGACATTCTTCACTCATTTTACACACGAACAATGAGAAAGAGGGGTGTTCTCATGTGCTGTACTCCTATCCTCGCAAGGTGGTTTATTTCGCACCTTCCACAATCTGTCTTGAAGAATGACCAAGGTACAAGGTGGTCCCAACGATTGATGACTCTTACTCATTCTGATGTGCATTGGTGTTCTCGGTCCAGAGAAAATGTCATCATTGTCGATCGTTGCGGAGAATTTCCTAATGTTCCTTTACTTGGAATTAGAGGGGGTATCACCTACAACCCTTGCCTAACTTTGAGGCAATTTGGATATGCACGGAGGGATGGCCCTCATGATATGTTGATTCCTAGCCTAGTTTTTGACTTCGACAACGATGCGCAAGGACTTCGCCAAAGGTTCATCAGAGCTTGGGGAAAACTCAACAAGGTTGATAGCAAGACTCTGGGACACAAGAACTCTATCCCTCTTGAGCCCTATCTCAAGTGGGTACGAGCCCGAGCCCAAAGTCTAATGATGCCTTATCCTCATGTACTCCCAGTGATTAAAGAGCCCGTCAATGAAGGAGAGGTTCCCTACACCATCCTACATCCAGACATGCCTACATCGTGGGAGGAAATGCAGAAAAGTTGGATTCAGCTCAAGGAGGAACGAAATACTTTTGAAGCTAGCTACTACGCCAGTGAAAAGAAGGTTCT
Organism: Vicia faba; assembly: GCA_948472305.1. Lineage (NCBI taxonomy): Eukaryota > Viridiplantae > Streptophyta > Magnoliopsida > Fabales > Fabaceae > Vicia > Vicia faba. Next base: position 1,762,503,922 of record OX451736.1, on the reverse strand, counting down.
AGAGCTTACCCGACGACTCCACGAGCAAGAGGCCCTCAATACCCACATCGCACCAAAGAGGATGCGCAACGTCTTTCTTCCTTAAGAAGTTTATTTTGTAATATTTGGCCCATGGGGCATTTATGTACTGACAAATTTCTTCTTATTAATATGACGTGCGTTCTTCTTTGTCCGAAACAATTTTGAATGTCCTAAATCCTTGAATGCATTGCATACCTAAGCATACCATTCATCATGTGCATAAGCAGGTCTCATTCCAGGTTTCCTTATCTGTCTGCTGTTTATTTCAGTAGGATGGATCTCGAGCAAACAATCAAAGACCTACAGGCTCAGAATGCACAGTTCCAGCAATTCCTGATGACCTTGGCTAAGGGTCAGGAGGATATCAAGACTCAATTGGGGAACAAAGACCCAGTGAAGAAGAAGAAAAAGAGACTCGGGGTGGCTACTTTGGGGAGAAGATTTGACAGAGAAGCTCGAAGAGTGCTTGAATTTCCTCCTACTTCTGATGAAGGGACCAGTAAAAGAGACGGAGTTGCGGTGCCTTCCGAGTCTGATGCGGAAGAAGAAGAGGTTGAAGAGGATGAAGATTATTCTGACCAGCAATACCCTCCAGCTGATGATAAATACAAGGGTTTAGAAGACAGATTAGCCGCCATGGAGCTACAGAGAGTTCCGGGTTTGGATTTTGAAGACTTGGGTTTGGTTTCCGGGATTGTGATTCCCCAAAAATTCAAGGTGCCAGTGTTTGTAAGGTATGATGGGCTGTCCTGCCCCAAAATGCATCTTAGGTCCTACGTGAGAAAGATCCAACCCTATACGGCAGATAAAAACCTCTGGATTCATTTCTTTCAAGACAGCCTTTCTGGAGCTCAGTTGGAGTGGTTTTATCAGCTAGAAGGAACCAGCGTTCGAAATTGGGAAGATTTGGCCACCGCTTTCTACAAACAATACCAATACAATTCTGACCTTGCCCCTACTCGTACCCAACTTCAGGGTATGTCGTTAGGAACAAGCGAAGGATTCAAAGAATACGCACAAAAGTGGAGGGATTTGGCTGGCAGGGTGCAGCCTCCTTTAACCGATCGTGAGCTGGTTGATATGTTTCTAGGGACCCTATCTGGGCCATTTTTCAATCATCTAATTGGTAACTCTTCCGCGGGGTTTACCGATTTGATCTTAACGGGCGAAAGAATAGAAGCTGGCATCAAGTCAGGAAAGATTCAGAAGGGTGTTGCTGCAAGTGATGAGAAGAGGCCATTTAAGAAAGAAGCAAGTGCCGTCTATGGTCCTAGAAGACAAGTCAAGCCAGAAAGTCGCCAAGCCGTCAATGCTCTGGTCATTTCAAAACCTGTTGCTGCTCCTCAGCAGTACAATCAACAAAGAAGTGAAAGGCCCAAGAGGCAGTATACTCGGCTGAGTATGACCTTGTCTCAAATTTTACCTCAACTGCTATCAACCAATTTGGTGACCACCAAAGAAGCTCCTAAAGTCGTGAATACTGCGTCTCCTAAGTATAACCCAAATGCCCGGTGTGCTTATCATTCTGATAGTCCCGGGCACACTACTGATGATTGCTGGGCCTTGAGAAACAAAGTGCAAGATCTTATCGACGCGAAGGAAATTCAGTTTGAAGCGCCTGAGAGGCCGAATGTTGTAACTGCCCCTATGCCCCAGCATAGGGTAAATGCCATTGAGGAAGAATTGTATGATGTTTCGGTGAATGAAGTTGTTACCCCTCTTTTGACTATTAAGAGGAACTTACTACTAGCCGGTTTATTTCCGGGTTGTAGTAAGGGTTGCCTCCTGTGTGCTCTTATCCCTACCGGTTGTCCACTGCTGAAATCAGGCATCCAAAGCCTGATGGATAGCAAGGAAATTCTATTCAAGAAAACTGTTGTTCCGTCTGTTTCCGTTGAAGAAATATCTGTTGTCACAATCTACAATCCTGCCAAAGCTCCCGTAAAGAAACCAGTCCAAGTTATGTCTGTTGCACCCATCACTATTATTGTCCCGGGGCCTCTCCCGTATGAGTCTGATAAAGCGGTCCCATGGCATTATGGAGCCGATGTGTATGTGCTCGGGGTGAAGCAGGAGTTCAACTCCAATACCAGTATCAGTAACATCACTGGTCCTGCCAAGATTACCCGCAGTGGCAGGCTCTTCTCGCCTGACATTGCACCGGCAGTTATCCGAAAACCTCTCACCATCACACCCGCAAGTGTGCATGTTCCAGTTCAAGTTCCTGTGTCTACTACTGCCGCCGAGTCTTCTGATACTCGGGGCAAAGAAGTTGCTACCGATTTGCCTCCCAGGACGGAGGCACCAAAGAAGACTGTTGTGGAAGCCTCCCAGCAAGAAATGGAGGAAATTCTTAAAATTATCAAAAAGAGTGACTTTAATGTTGTTGAACAGTTGGGGCATACTCCCTCCAAAATTTCTATGCTATCATTGCTGCTATGCTCAGAGGCCCATGCAAAAGCCCTGATTTCATTTCTGAAAACGGCCCATGTGCCGCAAGAGACTTTCGCGGATCAATTCACCGACTGTGTGGCTAATTTGACGGCTGACAATGGCTTGGGGTTCTCAGATGCTGACCTTACCGCCAAAGGAAAAAATCACAATGATGCCCTGCACGTCTCTATAGAGTGCAGGGGCACTACTCTCGCACACGTGTTAGTGGATACCGGCTCTTCCTTGAATGTGTTGCCCAAGAAGGCATTGGATCGCTTAGATTGTGAGGGTTTGGAGTTGAAACCTAGTAACATCATTGTTAGAGCCTTCGACGGTTCTAAGAGGATGGTGCACGGTGAGGTAGACATCCCTATTCGTGTGGGTTCTCAAGTTTTCGGCTCAACGTTCTATGTAATGGATATTCGTCCATCTTACTCCTGCTTGTTGGGTCGACCCTGGATTCACAAAGCTGGGGCAGTAACTTCCACTTTACACCAAAAGCTCAAATACCCTGTCAAAGGGAAGATTGTTACTGTGCAGGGTGAGGAGGAATACATGGTGAGTCACTTGAATTCATTCCGGTATATCGAGATGGACGGGGAGTTTATTGAAACCCCCTTTCAGCATTTTGAGGAAGTACCTCCAGTGTTGGCATCAGCTGAAGCAGTGGTTGGAGAGGACTTTCCGTTGAAGATGGCATCCTTGAAGGATGCCCGGGCTGTAATCGAGAAAGGCAATTGTGTAAACTGGGGTCAGCTTCCTGACTTCACTCAAAAGAATGACAAGTTTGGGCTGGGCTTTACTGCAGAGGCTCAGAGGGCTGTGCGCAAGGAAAAGATCAGAAAGGCTCTGGTGTTTATCTCCAACCCGAGGGTGAATGCTATTGAGGAGGATGCAGAGGAAGCAGAGTTTGACAGTTGGATCTACCCGACTACCAGCAACGGACCAAGCAACTGGACGGCAAAGGATTTTACACCTATCACATTTGTCACGTAGTAATTAATTTCTTTTGATTTCCAATTTGTAACAAACAATGTGTTAAAACTTTTATTGGCTCGGTGTTCTACCCGGGGCATCGTAGCTCCATTTGTGAGGGCTTTTTGTATGACATTTCCATATATCATCAATCAAAACATTGGACGTTTGTTGCATTTCAAATCTTATGCTCCTTTTCTTTCTGTGTTATATATATTGCAAAACAGCTATATTTACACACACTCACTTATACAGGTTTCAATCCACTCTGGATCTCACTGGCAACAGCTCTGCTACCGCCAGTTATGACTTCGAGAATCCGATCAACTTGGCCGAAGACGAAGGTGAAGATGATTGCGAAGTGCCTGGTGAACTCGCAAGACTGCTACTCCAGGAAGAGAGGGCTATTCAACCACATGAAGAGCCGGTGGAAACAATTAACCTGGGTACTGAAACAGATAGGAAAGAGGTCAAGATTGGTGCCAATCTAGAACTCAGCGTGAAGCAACGATTGATCCAGATGCTACAGGATTATATGGAGATATTTGCTTGGTCCTATGAAGATATGCCTGGTTTGGATGCCGACATTGTAGTTCATCACCTGCCGACCAAAGAAGACTGCCCTCCGGTAAAGCAAAAGGTTTGCCGCATGCGCCCAGAGATGTCCGAAAAGATCAAGGCTGAGGTTATGAAGCAATTCGACGCCGGATTTCTAGCAGTAACTTCTTACCCTCAGTGGGTTGCCAATGTGGTGCCAGTACCGAAGAAGGACGGTAAAGTCAGGATGTGTGTCGACTACAGGGATTTGAACAGGGCTAGCCCCAAGGATGATTTTCCTCTACCTCACATTGACGTCCTCGTTGACAACACTGCTCAACACAATGTGTTCTCCTTCATGGACAGTTTTTCAGGGTATAATCAGATCAAGATGGCCCCGGAGGATATGGAAAAGACTACCTTTGTGACTCAGTGGGGCACCTTCTGCTATAAGGTCATGCCATTCGGTTTGAAAAATGCTGGGGCAACCTATCAACGTGCCATGGTTGCTTTATTTCATGATATGATCCATCATGAGATTGAGGTATATGTTGATGACATGATTGCAAGGTCCCAAACTGAGGAAGAACACCTTGATCATCTGCGGAAGCTGTTTGACCGACTGAAGTTATACAAGCTGAGGTTGAACCCAAACAAATGCACCTTTGGGGTGAGGTCCGGAAAATTGCTAGGCTTCATTGTAAGTGATAAGGGTATTCAAGTGGACCCCGCCAAGGTTAAAGCCATTCAAGAGATGCCAGTTCCTAAGACAGAGAAAGAAGTCAGAGGCTTCCTGGGACGACTGAATTACATTGCCCGATTCATCTCACATCTGACGGCTACTTGTGAGCCAATCTTCAAATTACTGAAGAAAGATCAAGTAGTACGTTGGAACGATGACTGTCAGGCTGCCTTTGAAAGGATAAAAGAATATCTCCAAGAGCCACCCATTCTTATGCCACCAGTGGAAGGAAGACCTCTAATATTATACTTGACAGTACTTGATAACTCAATGGGGTGTGTGCTGGGGCAGCATGACGAGTCTGGCCGAAAAGAGCACTCTATTTATTACTTGAGCAAAAAGTTTACCGACTGTGAGTCTCGTTACTCACTGCTTGAGAAAACTTGTTGCGCTCTTGTATGGGAGGCTCGCCGGCTGAGACAGTATATGCTGACTCACACTACCTTGTTGATTTCAAAAATGGATCCCATCAAGTACATATTTGAAAAGCCTGCTCTGTCTGGGAGAATAGCGAGATGGAAAATGATCTTGACAGAATATGATATCCAGTATACAACTCAGAAAGCTATTAAGGGAAGTGTGCTGGCAGATCATTTGGCACACCAACCTGTGGACGATTACCAATCATTGAACTTTGATTTTCCGGACGAAGACATCATGGTGGTAATCCAATGCTTTGGGTAACGGCGTCGGCGCTGTAATCATATCCCCCAAAGGAACTCATACTCCACTCACCGCCCGATTATGCTTCAACTGCACCAACAACATGGCAGAATATGAAGCATGTATCATGGGTCTGCAAGCTGCAATCGACTTAAGGATCAAGTTTCTGAGTGTATTCGGAGATTCCGCTCTCGTGATCAATCAGATCAAGGGCGAGTGGGATACGAAACACCCAAATCTTATTCCTTACAAGGAGTATGTGTCAACCTTGCTTCCCCACTTTGAAGAGATAACCTTTGAACATTTCCCAAGAGAGGAGAATCAGTTAGCGGATGCGTTAGCTACAATGTCTTCCATGTTCAAAGTCAAATGGGACAATGAGGCTCCCCGGATCATCATCTGGAAACTGGACGAACCAGCATACTGTTGTGATCTTGAGACTGAGTTGGTGACTGAGAAACCTTGGTACCATGAGGTGAAGAGATATTTGGAAGCTCAGGAGTACCCTGAAGGTGCATCTGTCAACGACAAGAAGTTTCTAAGAAGGTTTGCAGCAAAGTTCTTCCTTAGCAACGGCATCCTGTATAAGCGAAACCATGATTCAACCTTACTGCGTTGTATGGATAAGACTGAAGCAGAAAGGATCATGGAAGAACTGCATGAAGGTACATTTAGAACGCATTCCAGTGGACACACCATGGCTAAGAAAATCCTTCGGGCAGGATATTTCTGGTCCACAATGGAAGCTGACTGTTACCAACACTCTCGAACTTGTCATAAATGCCAAATCTATACTGACAAGGTACATATTCCTCCAGTTCCTCTGAACGTCCTGACGGCACCTTGGCCTTTTGCAATGTGGGGGATTGATATGATCGGTGAGATCCGACCGACGGCATCCAATGGGCATCGCTTCATCTTGGTGGCGATCGATTACTTCACGAAGTGGGTTGAGGCAGCTTCCTACGCCACAGTAACCAAGAGCGTCGTGGCACGTTTCATCCGGCATAATCTGATCTGTCGGTACGGCGTCCCGGAAAGAATCATTACGGACAATGGTACCAATCTCAACAACAAGATGATCACTGAACTCTGTGAACAATTCAAGATACAGCACCACAATTCTTCTCCCTACCGGACGAAGATGAATGGGGCTGTAGAGGCAGCCAATAAGAACATCAAGAAAATTGTGCAGAAGATGACAGTGACTTATAAGGATTGGCACGAGATGTTACCGTTCGCTCTTCATGGGTACCGTACCTCAGCAAGGACGTCAACCGGGGCAACTCCCTTCTCTTTGGTCTATGGCATGGAGGCAGTCTTGCCAATTGAAGTCCAGATACCCTCTCTCCGAATAATGAAAGATGCAGATCTGAGTGAAGATGACTGGATCCAGACTCGACTTGATCAATTAAATCTGATTGACGAAAAGAGACTCACCGCTATCTGTCATGGTCAAACGTATCAAAAACGGATGATCAGGGCATTTAACAAGAAAGTCAGACCGCAAGAGTATCAAGTTGGGGACCTGGTAATCAAACGCATCATCCTTCCTCAAAGTGATCCCCGGGGCAAATGGACCCCCACTTACGAAGGGCCATTTGTGGTTAAACATGTGTTCTCAGGAGGAGCCATGATCCTAACCACCATGGACGGTGACGACCTTCCTCACCCCGCCAATGCAGACATAGTGAAAAAATACTACGCATAAATAAAAGACCCGCTAGGTTGACATACCTAGGCAAAAATCAGGGCTTCCTGGCGAACCAAAAGGGTTCGGGCAAAAATAAGGGATGAAATGAAAAAAAATCTGTACACCCGGCAAGTCGAAAACCTGAAAGGGCGGCTTGGGCAAAAATGGGTATCCCGGTGGACTGAAAACCCGAAAGGGCGGTCCAGGCAAAAGTTAGGGATAAAAGCGTAACACTATGTCTCATTGGATCACTTCGCATCCGGAATTCGACGTCAACTATCTGGCTCAGACTTCGGCATCGACCAATCAGCTTCATCTTCAACTAGGCAGCAAAGCGATGAGACACTCGGAGACATAAAGGCGATAGCAGAGTTGGAACCCAGTAGGATTGTTCACATAGCTGTCTTGTTTTCTTTTCAAAATTGTCAAAATCTGTGATTATTCAGCGGCATTCTCTTACTAGGATGTCAGCCTCTTGTACAAAAAACGCCTATTCACAGGCAAAATTCAAATCAATACGAATTCACTAGCCCTTACAAATTGCCATTGTTTTTTCCTTTTTCTGTTTTGTCTTGCGAAGAACGTCCAATGTTCATTTTTTATATATGCATTTGACATTAAATTGCTGATTCATAAATATTTGCACATGAAACGAAAGATTAATTACAGGTGACATCAGAAACAGGGGCAATATGAAATTGTCTGGTGCAGTCTAGTTGCTTTGTCCGCCAGGGTACCAAGGTGGATTCGACTGAAGAATGTGACCAAACGATCTCAGCTCCCCGCAGAGTAAGGCGAGATTCAGCAATACTTTCCCCAGTGAAGTCACCAGCTTTCCCCGGCAGGTCTAAAAGCTTATCCCCAGTAGATTCTGAAAGCTTGTTCCCTGCAGAATACGGACGTATCTCCCGAGCTTTATTCAGAGTTATCCCTCACAAGGGCTTATAACTGGGTTATCCTCAGCTAATTGCCATGAAAGATCGCCCTCGGCAAGGTTCTTTCAGTCCCCGGCAGGAGTTTTGTCTTTGGTGTTCCCCAAGCAAAGTTTATCATCATTATCTCCAGCGGAATCCATCATCAAAGTCCTCAGCAGGGCTCCCATCAAAACTTCGGCAAAGTATCTCTTCCACAGAGCAATTCTCCGGTCGATCGTCAAGGATCTATTTTCCTACAACGAAAATACATTCATAAACATTCCACATTTCATACATCTTGCTTACATACATGATAAAGTGCATACAACACTATCTCATGTGAACAGCATGGCATCATGCATATCATACATCATGACATTGCATACAACTTACGTTTTTGCCTTTTCAGGGAAAAAAGATAACTATCTTCAACTGTCACAAATTCCAGATTCGATACCTGTATCTAGCCAGGGCACATCTGAGAGTGATCAGTTTCCAGACTCGATTCCTGTATCTAGCCAGGGCACGTCTGAAGAGTTCGAAGATTCGATTCCTGTATCCAGCCAGGGCATATCTGTTAACCACATTTCCAGACTCGATTCCTGTATCTAGCCAGGGCACGTCTGAAGAGTTCGAAGATTCGATTCCTGTATCCAGCCAGGGCATATCTGTTAACCACATTTCCAGACTCGATTCCTGTATCTAGCCAGGGCACGTCTGAAGAGTTCGAAGATTCGATTCCTGTATCCAGCCAGGGCATATCTGTCGACAACTATTTCCGGATTCGATTCCTGTATCCAGCCAGGGCACATCTGTGAGCAACCATTTGTAGACTCGACACCTGTATCTAGCCAGGGCATGTCTTCATAAAGAGATTGAAGATCAAACACCTGTAACAAGCCAGGAAAACATTTGTCTTTCTCAAATACACAAGTTCTCGCTAAGGAATCTCTTATGCGAACAACACTTCCAAATGGTACCTATAAGCCCATTCCCGACAAGTTTCTGTCACATCTCCAGATGGCATCTATAAGCCCATCTCCCTATCCACCATCTCTCCCAAATGGCATCTGTAAGCCCATTCCCGACATCACATTGTTGAGACTCCAACATGCGAGTGCAAATTTCCGGGCACTCTAGTGTCCAATCTCCTTTTACCCTTGAGCCACGAAAGGCAAACTTGCCAATCTAACTCCTCAGGTTCAAGAAGATTGAACAGGGGCAACTGTTGTACCCCAAAATTTGCCCTCCCATTTTCTCAACATTCTCTCATCACCAGACCTTTGAAGATCAAGATCCAATTAGGGTTTCATCTGCTCAGGACTTCTCCTTGCACTGTTGACCCAAATTAGGGTTTGTGTTTGCACAAAGATGTTTTGACCTAAAATACCTAAGATGAATTTCATGCTTCATGTTGGACTCCCAAGTTTATCCATGCCAAGTTTCAAGTCTTGATTCCAAGTTTTGCCCAGTCAATTGGACAGATGACCTAGAAATCAGCTGTATTGGGGAAAAAGTCAATTGTGGCCAATTGACAGTCAAATCTCATGTAAATTGACCCACATCAACATTATGAACTCATATGGACCATTTGATCAAGTTTGGATCACAATTCCACAAGAAATTTGATCAGATCACCAAAAGGGCAAAATGGTCATTTTTAGGGTTTTGACTGCACAAAGGCAATTTTTGACTGTTTGACCTAGCCAATGGCAAACCAAGCTCACATATGGACTCAAGGACTCCATGGAATTGTCTTGACATGCTCAACAAACTCAAAAGATCCCAAGTACACAAGATTGACAGTTGAATTTCCCAGTCAATTGATCAATTTTGACTGTACACTGAAAAGTCAAACTTTGACTTTTTGGTCAAAATCAAGAGTCAAGATTCATTTTTCATAAAAACATGCCAAATCATGAAACTTGTTCACCAAGAAACCAAGAAGTGCAAATTAGGGTTTTAAAATGGAATTTTTCATAACTTAGAATTTTTCTAAGTTATGGAAAACCCTAATTTTTTCCCAACTTTGCCCCACTTTTTCACCATGATTCATTTGGATTCAAACAAAAGTCAAAACATGAAAGTTGTAGCTTGTTGCATAATCTACAACTTTGATTCACAAAGTTTTCTCATTTGAAGCTTGTATCTCAAGTTACAAATTTTTGAATAAGGGCACTAAACCATTCTTAACTTAGTGAATTTTTGACCTATTTTGACAAGTTTTTCTACCCCACTTCAAGGCCATTTTACATACACTTCCACTTGGAATTTCAAATTGCACTTCAAAGATGGATTGTATTACACATTCCAAGCTTTCCAAAATGTCCAAGAACTTCTCAAACAACATCATGGTTAGGGAGAATCGAATTTCACAATATAGCAAAAACTCACTTTTGAATTGGCCATTTTTCATGTTCATAAGTTATGCAAACTTCTCAAAACCAGCATGCCCTTGATTACAGGTCCCTAAACCAAGTTACACTCAATAATTTAATGCTTGTGCATTGTGTCAAAGTGTTATTCTATGAGTTCAAGTATTATATACAAGTTTAATCCATTTTTAGATAAAGCAAAATAGCCATTTTTGAAAAGTCATGCTTTATGTCAATTGGTAAATCAAGCAAGTACAAACCAAATCTCTTTAGCACAAGATTATGAACAAATCACTCTGATCAAGAGAAGCTTTGCAGCAGGATTAGGGGTCCTCTACATGCCTAGAAACACAAGTTGCCTTTGTTTGCTTAAGAGTGAAGAAACATTGCATAACTCATACCAACTACCATATCAGCTCAAGAACACTTAGACAAAGTTATCAAACACATTTCACACAACACAACCAAGCTAATACACGAGCCCTTTGCCTTCAAAACACCCTCCATCTCAGAATCACTCTCAAACTGCAAAAACAAGGCAGGCTCTGCAGTTTGAGTGCTATCTCTCATTTCTCTTGAGCTCTCTTGCCCAAACCAGTTCACACACCTTCCATACCATCTATGCAAGCTAACCAAAAGCAAAAGCACGATCTGTAACACCTCTAAGCCACTTCACCATTTTTGTTTTTTCTGTTTTGCAGTTGAAGTTCTCTAGCACGATTCAGGGAGTTTCAAGACAAAGTAGAACTTGGAATAGCATCCTTACACTTCAAGGAAGCTATACAAATCATCATCTTGCTCTGAAAACTCCTCCATTGCAAAGCACGATTCCAACTGAACAGGTATCTTCATGAAGTTCTATCTCTCTTATTAGGCATTGTTAGCTTTAGGTTTGTGAAGGAAATATGTCACAATCATAGCCCTGAACATGCCCATATAGTTAGATTTCATTTATGTTATGTGTGCTGCAAGAATTTTGAGTCTGAACATGGCATAAAAGTTAGGTCAGAAATTGGGGGAGAAGAAATTCTCCCTCATCTTAGAGAGTTAAGTCAAGTTCTTTACATGGTTGAATTCGTCTTCTCATGCTCTACACTTTTCATGTTATGAGTTTTGCTTGAAAGTCCAGGAATCAAGAGATAGAAAACGCGTGGGTGATGTTGTTCAGAGGTTGAAGATGACTGGTTCTGGGCTGGGCCTGGAATACTTTTCTTATTTGCACCACTCTTTTGCTTTCACACCCCCAAGGCCCATTTGCTTATTTCTTTGACTTTTTGACCTTTTTCTTTTTTGATTGACTTTGTTTATTTTTTCTCATGACATAAAAAATATAAAAATATTTTTTCTCACCATTTTTTAATTTATTAGGTATTTATATGATTTTCTTTTGATTAATACTTAGATAAATAAATATATACATTTCATTAAAATATTGAGAAATATGTAAAAATACTTTTATTTTCATTTTTATTTTATTATACCCTCTGAAAATATTTTACATAAAAAAATACTTTTTTTAATATTAAAAATTATTATTATTTATATATATAATACATATTTAAAATAATACATATATATACATATATTTTTAATATATTTAGGGTAAATACAAATATATACACTTTTGGTTTTTTTTTAATTATTATTAATATTTAATGTAAAAATACATTTTTGAAAAATACTTCACTTTATTTTATTTTGTACATAATAAATAAATACTTGTATTAAAATAAATAATAATACCTTTCATTTAATAAAAATTAGGGTTTTGCCCTAAATTCAAAAACTCCAAAAATAATATCTTTTTATTTTCTTTTTATTTTACATAAATAATCCTTTTTTTTATACATATAAAAAACCCATTTTTTTGCATTCTTGCATATTTGTTCTATTTTTATTTTATTTATGCAATTAAATTACCTTGCAAATATTCAATATTGATGTAATAGCTTAGATTCAATTTCCTGTCTAAATACCTCCCCATTTGAAACATTATACCCCCCTCCCTATATTATTGTGTTGTAATAACGTAGGAATTTAAATTTCGCACTTTATCGCTTTCTAAAATACAATGCTAGAATTAGGGTTTATATGCGGAAAAAAAATGAACAAAATAGTTGGACCTAATATAAGACAAACAAGCATGAAAATAGACACACAAATCACACTTGCACCCCCTAGGGTATTCCACTTGTTGCCTTTCAAAATGGGCCATATTGCATGTTAGGTCTCTTTGGGCAAAACAAACAAATTGAATGATCATAGTCCCTTGATAACACTTTTCAAAACAAACAAAAACAAATGATCAAGTCCCTTAAAGAAAATGCCCAAAGATACTTAACACCGTTGCAATTATGGTCTAAACGATGACCCGCGCCCGTCCCTTTCACATCCTAACATGAGATTGTCCACCAAATACAATGGTGGAACAAACTTATTAAAAAGGTTAAAACATAGCAATAAACTTTGAGAAATTTAGGAGTAGATAACCTCTTAGTTACTTGAATCAAACTTGCAAAAACAAAACACTTGCCTATTTTCTAAACCACACATCACTACACTTTCAAAATAACTTTCAAAAACAAATGAAAACCTTTTCAAAAGACATACATCTTTGTATACATCCCCACATGGATCATTACAAAGGTTGCCACCACATTGGCTTCTTTTCAAAACATTTTCAAACCCACACACACAAAGCACCATTTAAAACAATTGAAAACAAAAGGCAAATGATCTAAGCAAGTAACTAAGAGCCCATGGATAACCATGGATAGAAAGGGTGCTAATACCTTCCCTTTCTATAATCTACTCCCCGAACCCAAGAAAACATCTCAAAAGGTTTTTGCTGTGCTTTTTAACCTTTCCTTAGGATAAAATAAAAAGTCGGTGGCGACTCTTGCTCAACCGAAACATTTGCGAAAACAAACGCAAAACCAAAGTCAGTTCTCCCACCGTATCACAGTGACTATGTTATATTGGTGACTTTGGCTCTTTGGTATTCTAAATTGGTCTGGACCTTTGATCTTGTTACATGTGACATTGGTTCTGTTATCAATTTAGCAGCTATCCAGTATTGCAGAAGCTTTGATCCCATATGTTTGTATACATAGCATGTTAATGTAATTATCATCATACATGTTTTTTGTTTCCAAACATTACTTCCTTTGATTCCAATTGTTAAGACAAAAAAAGAAACATAAAAAAAATAATATATGAAAAATACATGAAAAAATATATAATAATATTGTGGCTTAATAAATGGAATCAAAGCGTATAGACTTTTGGAAATAAGAACATGACATTTGTATTGCATGTCATGCATCATTGCATTTAACTATGCATTTCATGAGTCTCCCAGAAGTCTTACCCGAAGTCCTCTGGTATTCAGAATCAAACTGTCTCATCAGTACAACACTTGTGCTAAGAGAAGATGGAAAGCATTAAGCAAGATATCTTTGAACTCCACAAAGAGGTAACTACTTTGAAGGCTGATATGGAATATCTAACTGCTTTGGTTACCGCCCAAGTCAATCCTTCTAGGAAGGAAGAAGAGATGGAAAAAGTCTTCACAAAAACTCTGAAATCATTCTTTCATGAGAAGGTGATAGTCAATGCACCCGGTGAGTTCCCAGAAAAGGCGAATGTGGGAGTGCTTCTAGAAGAGGATATCCTAAATGAATTTTTATCTGAAGACAGTGGCACAACTAGTGGTGTGAAAAAGTTTGACAATAATTTTTCTAAGAGAACCAAAAGAAGAAACAACCAGCGTCAGAATCAGCATGTTTCTTCTGTCATCCTTGTGTTCAATTTACCTCTTATTGCTCCAGTTAGTCAACATAATCAGCAAGTTCCTGATCAGAAGAAAGCCCAGTTTGATCCAATTCGAATGAATTATACATAGTTGTTTCCTATCCTAATGCAGAGGAATTTGGTTCAAACCCAACCTCCACCGAAGATTCCTGAGAAGATACCTTGGTACTACAAAGCTGATTTGAATTGTGCCTTTCATCAGGGAGCCCTTGGGCATAGTATCGAACAATCTTATCCATTGAAAGATGAAGTACAGAAATTGGTCAGAAATGGTATATTATCACTTAAGGATACTTGTCTTGAGGTTCAAGCCAAGTCTTTACCGAAGAACAAACGCGATTGAAGAATGCCCTGGATTTCAAGGATGATTAGTCTTCTCATGTTTACTAGCAATTTTACTAATTTCTCATTTGTAATTCTTCTTGTTAATCATTGTACGGTTTGCATGTAAGAACTTGTTTACATTTGAATGATTATCTTAATACAATGAATATGTTTGTCTTGAAGAAATCCATTCATTTCACTCGTATTTATTTTAAATTTTAAATTGCTTTTTATGATACCAACTTGTTATCCATTCTCTTGCCTAAGCATAGATTGGAGGGAGGATGATGAATTTAAAATGCAAAATTTCTGGTTGTATGCGTTTGAATAAAACTCCGTTGATGATATACAAGCATTGTTTCAAATCCCCAAACACCAGAGATATAAGGGAGTGAAATCCTCGTTAACTCATATGAGCCTTGAAGTAGGAGTTTATTTTCTATTCATAAAAACCCTCATTTTTAACCCGGGGCAAGGTAGTGTTCAGTTAATTTGAACGAGCGTTTGGAACTCGTCAGAAATGCGCATCTAAGGATACAATAAAGGTTATCCTTCAAAAGGTTGAGGAGACTCAAAATTGTAATGGTTAACCTTCTCTTATCAAGAGTTTGCATCAATTGATGATACCCCAATGGGTATCTTCCGCATGTCAAGAAGTCAGTAGACGACGATACAACAATGGTTATCCCTTATCTTCCAAGAAATAGGGCAGTCACAATTCATCTAACAAGTCAAAAATGACTTGAAGTCACGCGACGTGTTCAAAAGGAAAGAAAAGGTAATATAAAAATGAATGAAAAAAATGAAATGAATAATAATTGATTAAAGAAAGAGATAAAAAGCCTCACTAAGTCGAAACTTGAAAAAGCAAGTCGCTTAGGCAAAAGTCAGGGCATCCTGTTGGGCTTCATAGTCAAATTCAAAAAGAATTTGTCCAGGAAAAAGTTAGGGAAATGATGGAAAGCCTGAAAGGCGAAAAGGGATTACAAAATGGACATCCTTAGCAAAGAAATATGTTGCGTGGTTAGACACCGAAAGTAAAAATAAGTGATTGTCGTGCCCAAAGAAAACCTCGGTTTTTTTCCTCAACCATCTCGAAATTTCTTTTGAGAGATGAATGTTCGCGTCAGGTTAACTGAACTTAGGACTGGAGAACATCATGAAGGGGGTGGTCACCAAATAATTTTGAGCCTTAAAATTTGTTTTTTCTAAAATCGTGAACCAGACCACGTTACAACCCTCAAAAGTCCTAATTGAAACATGATTTATTTCAAAAGCGTATTTCAATAAAACTTCTAACAGTGGTGTAAAGTAGCGCGCAATCAAAATTTTCACCACAGACTTTAGCCAGTGTTTCCATTTACCACCATCTATAGTAAAATTTTTCTCCTATATATGATGGTAGATAATTCTTATAATAGTGTAAGATACAAAATTTTAGAATTTAAAATAAGATAAAAAACCTATTTCTCAACCTAGAAATTAAAGGTAAAAATACGTGTGAATATAGTTAGAAATATGTTGCGAAATGCACAAATTTTTATTTAAAATTATTGATTTATAAATATTAAAAATTTATTTACATTAATACATAAATATAAATTAAGATTGTGGTCAAGGATTGAATTCTAGACAAAGAGTTAACATCCATAATAACTCTAAAATTAAGAGAGAATAAGACAATTGAAGTAATACTCTGTTGTCTTACCTTCATTTTAGTGTAGAAAATCATAAATGCAAAGTTCATGAAACAAAGAAATGAAAAAGAAAAAAAAGTTTAAAGTGCTTGTACAATAATTAAATGACAGCTTATGGGATATTATTTAATAAGGTATATTACTTTTGTTTTCTAGCACGGTAACTCATTCTTCTCCATATGACATTTTGGTACGGTCAGAGGTTGGTAACACATAATGAAAAATACAAAAGTTGTCCATGCATATAATAGTCGTATCATCATGAAGAGATTTTGGACAATCATCATCAGTTTCACATTTAATACGAGCACCTGTAATGAAAAATGATGATAAAATGTTATGAAAACATGTTAAAAGATTATTCAGACTACGAATGAATTAAATGATAAATATGAAAAGAATAAAATAATGACTTGCCAATAACTTGTGGTGAGATAAGAACTAAGGAACAAAATAAAATCAAGATAAAAAGGAGTTTGAGAATTTCATGATATAGTTTGTCTCTATTACTTAAGAAATTCATGCTTTCTTGTAAATAAATTAAATAGTAGACTTTGCACTTTGAATTTATAAGAACCCTTTATATACTGAATTATTAATGATTACTAGTGTGTTGTGTTTGTTTCTTAGTTCATGAAGATCACACAATAATAATAATAATAATAATAATAATAATAATAATAATAATAATAATAATAATAATAATAAACGAAATCTTTTAACTTTACAATATAGTAAAGGGAAATTTGTCTTTTAGATCTTTCATTACTCTTTGTCTTTTTATTACTTTTTAATATTTTATGTTAGTAAAAAACAATTTTTTTTTCCTTTTGCAATTAGTTTTTAGGAGAATAAAATTCTAATAATTTTAAATTCGTGTTAAGAGGTTATGACACTCATTAAACATTATTTTTTTAAAATTATGATAAAATTAATTGTTATAGTAATACATCATTGAATGAGAAGGTGTTTATGCATAAGAAGTATTATAAAATCAATAGTTTAATAGATAAATTATTAAATAAAAAAGAACTTATATTTAATTTTGTAATAATATAATATATTCTACATTATCATTCACATAAAATACATTATCACTGTTGTAATTTATCTATAATAATACCAATTTAATAGTATTTTTTAATAAATATTCTTTTTTTATTCGACGTTAATATAGGGTGGCTCTATAATAACGCTTTTTTTTCTTCTAAATATCTGTTATAAAGTGCTAAAAAAAAAATCTAAAACAAAAATTTAGTAGTGATTTTTATATAAAAATTGTATAGGGGTGTATCATATATTAAATTTGTCCACTTTAATATTATAGTTAATTTTTATTTACTTCTGGTATTTTGGTCATACTAATTTTATATATTGCTTCTAAATTTTTAAACCAAAAAAAAAACTTATATTTAATTTCTATTTTTTTAATCACACTAACATTTAATTTTACAAACATATTAATTCACTTTAGTTTAAAAGAAACATTGATTTAGTTAATTATTTCAAAAAAATATATTAAATGTCCTTTTATAAAAACTCTTTTATCTTCTTTATAATTTGTTTACAAAAAATGTATGGACATTTTCTCTAATTAGTCTTTTGGGCTCATCATCTAGTTTATTTAGATAGTCCATTATATTTTTAGTAAACTTTGTACAAAAAATAAATAAAAATTAATTTTATATTAAAGTATTTTTACCATCATTCATTTTTTGGTTTGACCGGAGTCAACATCTCCATTAGTTTGTTATTTTTATATTTTTATAATATTTATTCTATTACTCATGTTTTATTATTATTTATATTATTATTGTTTGAATTGATAAGTTGACCCCGGATTAACATTTTTTAACATTTGTTTTATTTTTTATTTCTTATTTTTATTATCAAGAGAAGTTCATTAAGTCAATAAGGGTTCTCAACCCTGTAGCAAGTTGCGTCCAATCCAAGGCTTCTACTCTAAGTTAACAAGAAAGTCCAGAATCTATGAATCAAATATGAACAGAATTCAAGATTGAAAAACAGTTTATTGATTGGATACGAATTTATGTACATAATTGGATTAGATATATCACAATTACAAAACCCTAATTCTATTTTGCAAACAAATCTAAATCAATTTACAAATCAAAATCAATTTGAATCAATCTAATATATAACAGCAAATTAACTTAAATAATTTCCTAATTCAATATATTTCAAAACCTACTTAAACTCTAAGCCTAAACAAAATTAGGGACCGAGAAATTGAAAAGAAGAAGTTGGAGATCAGGAGCCCTTGTTCCTTGCTGCGAATCTCTCACCTTCAGTACCTGTGAAATAGAGAAAGAGATCAGAGGAGGAATTTATACGACCATAGTCATTACGGGAGAGGTAAACCTAAAAACTTTGCTCTGATTGTTGTGATGTTGTTGAACTTCTGGAAAATTAGGGGTTAGGATTCTAGCTTAGGTTTAGGGTTCATATCAATTAGGGTTAGGGTTTTACGCCTTCATCGTTTCTGGGCTAGGTTCTAAGGGTTAGGGTATATCTTGTTAGGGTTTTTGGTTGTTCTGGGCAGAAGATGATGTTCCCGGCGAACATTCATCTTCAACGGCGGCCACATGGCCGCCCACGGTGGCTTATACCTAGGGTTCTAAGGGTTCCTAGGACTCTAAAGTATTTTTCATTATTTTTGGGTTTAGATGAAGTTTCTAGTTGAACATCAACCGGAAACCTTAGTTTTATGGTGTTTTAGGGTGGTCAGAAGAACAACCATCGGTAGAGACGGTTTCTGACCGGTGGTGGGGTGGTGGTTGCTGGGCGCTGTTATAGAGAGAGGGGAGAGTGTTTTTAAGGGAGAAATATGATAGAGAGAGAGAGAGAGAGAGAGCGAGAGAGAGAGAGAGAGAGAACGAAAGGAAAAAATGAACAATTATGAAGGGATTTTGTTTAAGTACTCCCTCCGTCCATAGCCGATGCACAACACGAGCTGGCCACGGGATCTGGAGACTATTGACCAACTCCATGTGTGTCCCTCAACTTTGCGCCTTTGTCAACGATTCATCCTAGCCTTCCTTTAATCGTACTTTGAATCAGCCTCTCAGAATTAACTTCTGGTGACTCTTTGATCAAATTTGAACGCTCTTGGGCACGCTAGTGCACCCTAACTTCCCTGGATCAGCCGCACAACATCCAAACGAACTTAACAATTGTTCTGGGCTTAAGCCCATTGATAAACACACCCCCAATATCACTAAGCTCAACTAACACCATACCCCCTGTGCTTTGGACTCAAACAAATTACCTGGGTCCAGCCTTTACTAATTAAACCCCTTATTTTGCAGCGCTAAAACGAAATACACCCCATATTTATTCATTTAAAAGTTTTATTTGTTTATTTTTTTTAGTTTATTTATTTATTTTTCTTTATTTTTCCTTATTTACGTTATAATTTATATTTATTAAATAACAAAATATTTCTTCTAAATATATATTTAATTTATATAATTATGTTATATATCTTTAGAAAAACTAATAAATTTTTTTCTTTTGCATTAATAATAACTATTATTATTCATTTAATTTATTTTTCCAAATACCTTCTAAAATTACTAATTATTTATCTTTCCAAAATCTTTTTACTCACTTCAAATATACATTTTTATTTACTTACTCAAATATTTATTTTCCCTTCTATTTCAAAATTTGAATCATATATTAAAATAGCTAATCCATCAAATTATTATTTTCACTAACATGAAAAAATTCAAGATTATTTTCAATAAAAAAGATTCTCAAATTGCTTCCAAATTAAAGTCCAAACTATGTCTACAATTACTCAATTTTCAAACCCAGGCGAATTTCAAAGGAACATTTGAAAGAAATTCTACGCAATCCTATAAAAAACTAACCAAACACATACGAACTACGAAATAGACTCGAATTCCTTCACAAGAGGATATGTAGGCACGCGGTTAAAACAGAGGTGAGTCCCTTAATTAAAAAATTAAATTTTTTCATATATACACGGTAATAACATAATTTATATAGAAAATTTCCATTAAGTCCTAAACCTAAAGAGGACCCCTTGAGTACAAGGGAGATAAAGGGTGCCTAACACATTCCCTTTATCTAACGAACTTGCGAACCTAGAAATCTCTAAACAAATTAAGTTTTTCCGTTTTTCCCATCCTTGGGACAAAAAAGTAGTGGTGGCGACTCTCATATTTTTTGTGGGCTACGACAGTTGACGATTTTACCGGGGACACAAACCTTAATTTAGAGTTTACCCTACCTTTAGGTCAAGGATTTTTAGGATTTTATTTACTTTTATATTTTCTTTCTTTATTTGTTTTGATTTTGTTTACTATGTCATTTATTATCATATTGTTTTTATTGTTGGTGGAATTTATTACAAAAAATATGAACCTTAGATGAAGGATTGTCAATTGGTCAAGAGGGTTTAGCATCTCTATAAATTTTTGCAATAATTTAACCTAGAGTGGGTCGAGTTCTGAGGAATATCTTTAGAGCACCAACCTCTCTTGGAGATAGGACTTTGGATTTGATCAATGAATTTATGAATCTTATGGTGAGACCTTGTATGACCTACAAGACAAAAGTCTAGTTCTACAAAGAGACTCCACTTAAGGGAGGCTCTTGTGCCTTTTCCATTTCGTGTTATCCATGATACCCTTAAGGAAACCACCCTTATTGAGAAGGGTATAATATTCGTAGAATGAACTTATGAACCTACCTACTAAGGATGCCCTTATTATCCCACCATAATATTACATTATCATGCATTTAAAAATATTTATTTTTGCATCTTTTGTGTCTCATTCACTGGATTTCTTTGAAAAAAATAATACAAAAAAGAAGAAGAAAGGTTTTTGTTGAGCATCTTGAAAATGAATACTGATAAAAACCAACCATCCGCATTAGCGTCATGATGCCAGATATCAAGAAAATGAAGCTTATTAGAGGGAAACTACCTGAAAAAGCTATGAAAGGTTTTGTTCATCGCTATGGGGATATCATTGATCTGATAAAAATGATTGTACAAGTGGAAGCAATCACCACCCTTGTTCAATTTTATGACCCTCCACTAGGGTGTTTCACTTTCCAGAATTTTCAATTGGAACCTACTTTGGAGGAATTTGATAGGATCTTGGGATTTTCTAGAATCAAGGATCAAGCTTAAATAGGGATTAGACATACCATCAAAGTCTGAGACTCGGCTAGGGAGTTAGGGATACCCTTCACTGGCCTAGTGCTCAACTACAAGAAGGATGGTGACGTATAAGGTATCAAGAGATAATCTTTCGAATCTAAGGCTTTTTCTTTTGTAGATCGAAAAGAATGGGAGGCTTGTGGAGATTGTTTGGCGTTACTTATTTTTCGGTTGGTTCTTTTTCCAAACACTGTGGACTATATATATTATGTGTCCATTAATGTATTTTGGGCCGTAAAGTTATTAAATGCTTATCCTACTCCTACTTTGCTTGCTGATGTATATTACTCCCTACATACATGTTACAAAAATGGGAGAGGTGTGCTACATTGTTGTATTCCTCTCCTATATTCTTGGCTCATTTCTCACCTCTATAAATAAAGTTACATGGTCAAGGATCTAAATAGGAATGAATGGTGTCAAAAATTGAGGGCTCTTAGTGCCGATTATTTTTTATGGTATGCTAGAAAGCTAAATATAGAGGAGATTGTATATAGTTGTGGAGAGTTTCTGAATGTTCCTTTGATTGGGACAAGAGGATGTATTAATTACAACCCCACTTTGGCTTTACATAAATTTGGGCATCCTATGGAAGATAAATCTTCTTATGAGCAACTTCAACAATTGGTCCTTCATGATATGGGTAAAAGCAACCCGAGCTACTCAAGAAAATCATACAAGCTTGGGGAAAAATTCACAAGAAAGGGGCTGGATTTGGGAAGAAAAATGTCGTGGCAAGAGAGATTGTAATGATGTTTTCAAAGTGTAAGGAATTTTTTTCGACTATGGCTCCCTTCGCCAGTCAAAAGGTTGGCCCGAAATGGTTTATTCGACCATATCCCTCATTTGATGAAGAGGACCAAGTGGAGGAGTATGTGGCTATCTGGGAATCTTTTCTTCCCCAAGAATTATGCCATTGAGATTCAAGAGTTCGAAGAATCAACTCAGTTTGATTGCTTATCAACCGAATCTTGTTTCTTGCCAATTTGGCATTATCCAATCACTCCCTTCTCCAATCTATCCCCGAGAAAAGTCTCTACTATTTTATAATGCAGACTATTCAGAGGATGCTGCTACCAAGCATATTAGTAGGTACGTTGGTCGAATCGTACTAACTTTGTCCGACTTCAAACTCAACTCTCTGTGTTCACTTATCTTTGAAGATTGGTGGAAGTAGTACTATGACGAAGAATTCTTCAATGCAAAAGACTTTGTTGACTGTCTTTAAGAGGCGTTTATATTGGTCTCTGTGATACGGTGGGAGAACTGACTTGAGGTTTTGCGTTTGTGTTCGCAAATGTTTGGTTTAGCAAGAGTCGCCACCGACTTTTTATTTTATCCTAAGGAAAGGTTAAAAAGCACAGGAAAAACCTTTGAGATGTTTTCGTGGGTTCGGGGGGTAGATTATGAAAAGGGAAGGTGCTAGCACCCTTTTCATCCATGGTTATCCATGGGCTCTTAGTTACTTGTCTTAGATCACTTGCCTTTGCTTTTCAATTGTTTGAAATGGTGCTTTGTGTGTGGTTTTAAAAATGTTTTGAAAAATATGCCTTGTCTAGGCAACCATTGTAGCAATTCTTGTTTGAATATTTTACAAAGGTGTTTATCTTTTTGAAAAGATGTTTCAATGTTTTTGAAAGTTTGTTTGGAAATTGTGTTGTGATGTGTGTTTTGAAAAATGGCAAGTGTGTTTTGCAAGTTTGATCAAGTAACCAAGATCTATCTACCCTAGATTACTCAAAGATTTTTCCTATGTTTTAACCCTTTTAACAGTGTTGTTTCACCATTGTATTTGGTGAACAACCTTGTGTTAGGATGTTAACGGGACGGACGCGGGTCATCGTATAGACAATGAATGCAATAGTGTCAAGTATTTTTGGCAATTTGCTTGAGGGACTATGATCATTTTGTTTAGGCAACAAGATAGCGTCATCGAGGGACTATGATCATTTGATTTTTTTTTGTCTTGCCAAAGTACTTGACATGCAAACATGGCCCATTTTTTGAAGGCAACAAGTGGAGTAACCCTAAGGGTGCAAGTGTGCATTGTGTTTGTTTTTCATGCATGTTTATCTTGAATTAGGTCAAGCTATTTGTTGGTTTTATTTGCATACAAACCCTAGGTCTATCATGGCATAATTTGGAAACTTCTAAATGTGCGAGAATTTAAAGTCCTAAATTATTACAACATGATTATGGGGATGGGGATACAAGTTTGAACTTGAGGGATATTTGATAAGGAAATAAAATCTAAATTATTACAACCATATCGAAAGTATATGATACAAATATTTAATTGTACAATATTTAAGTGAATACAATAAATATACAAAATGTATTATGCACAAAAATGATTTTTGTTATGTATGTAAAAAGGTTTTCATGTTTGAAGTATAAACAAAATAAAAAAAGTCATTTTGATTATTTTTATGGTTTAGGGAAAAACCCTAATTTTCAAGTAAATAGTATTTATTTATTAATTATGTACAATATATATTAATTTATACAAGAATATAAAAAGTATATTGTTAAAAAAAGTATTTTTGGTGCCATATATTAATAAAAATAAAAATGTATTATTTTCATATTTTATCCTAAGTATTCTAATAAATATAATATACAAGTATTTATATATATATATATATATATATATATATATATATATATATATATATATATATATATATATATATATATATATATATATATATATATATATATATATATATATATATATATATATATATATATATATATATATATATATATATATATATATATATATATATATATATATATATATATATATATATATATATATATATATATATATATATATATATATATATATATATATATATATATATATATATATATATATATATATATATATACTAAACCTATTAAATATAAAAAGATAAAATTAATTATTTATGTATATGAAAAAAATGTATATTTAAGAAAATATTTTCAAGGTGTAAATAAAAATAATAACTGAAAATAAATATAATTTTTATATTATTTTTTAGGGTTTTAGTAAAAAGTATTTATATTATTTACATATATATACTAATAAAATGAAACAAATGCCGAATTTTTTTTATTAATAACCATGTATTAAAAAAATATTTCGCAAATAACCAGGTTTCGGAAAAAATTACGCAAATAACCATGTTTCAGATGGCTCCACAAAGGAAGAGCCATCTCAATTGGCGCATGCACCTAGAGTTTTGCCCTAGGCGCCATCTCACTTGGCGCCTCCCTTGTCTTTTAGCCAAGTGAGATGGCGCATGCTCCTTAAAAATGAGAGGAGGCGCCATCTCACTTGGCGCCTAGGGCAAAACTAAGGCAAAATGCTGTTTTATAAATAATTCGTCCGTTTCTTTGAAATTTCTCACACTTTCTCGCACTGTATTTTTATTTTGTACTCCGTTATTTGCGTAATGACGTCGCCTATTATTTTTAGCAGAGATGGTTACGTTATATTCTCCGCCACGAAACCTGCGATGAAAATGAAATTCTGGCACATTCACTCCATGGAGCGTCTGAAGCGGGAGTTGATGCGGTGGCTAGATGGAGACATCGCGGAGGGGGAAAAAATTCGAAGGATCCAGCGAAAACGAACAACAACCTCGCATGCGATAGGAAGACCTAATGTGTGGTTGGAGGAAGTCAAAACAGACAGTGATGTAATGCTGATGATGCATGGGTCAGATGAAATTGTGTTAACAGTTGTAATTTCCTAGATTGAATATCGTTAATCATTGTTGTACGCGAAAACCCTAATGTAATTTCCTATATTGAATTTCTTAAATTGTGTTAACAGTTTTATTAACGGAAAACCCTAATGTTTACAACACAAATATTGAAAAGATTTATTGTATTACAATATTTATGTGGTCGAGCCAGACGCCCGATTCAGACAGTTTTTGCGATTGTGTCTGACCTGACGGCATAAACCACACTTTCTTTCCAACCTGTCAAGATCGTCCATTTCTGTTGTGATGCGCCTGCTTTTGGGACGACCCTTCTTGTTCCTTCGCATTTGGTCATTGTGCCAAACTATATCGCCGTTGTATTCAGGCCAATAGTCCGGTTTTGCCACCAAAGGAAAGTTGTTGTTGTAAACAGTGAGCAACGTTTCAGATTTATAAACGTTTGAGAGCAGTTGAAGCGCGTCTTGATGGGTATGAGCACAAGCGGCAATGACATGAGAGCAAGGCATACAAAATGCTTGAAACCCGCCACAATTGCACCATTGAGAAGGTAAAATGACCCTGTATTCTTGTCTTGCCATGCCTTCATTGTGGTCGATTGTCTCTTTCACAATGAAGTTGTGGCTGTGTCGGTCAAACCGTGTAACCATGTGAGTGTTGGCTTTAGCACTTTCAGCCTTAATGTATTTCATACAGCTTTCACTCCATAGTTGTCCTGATTGCAAGACCGCATACCACATTTCACCTCTTTTGGCAAATAACGCAGCCATCCTAAAATACGTGGATTTTACCAAGGCAGTGATAGGGAGGTTTCGTATGCCCTTGAATACCCCATTCATTGATTCAATAAGATTTGTTGTCATATGCCCCCATCTTTGGCCATTGTCGTATGACCTAGTCCACTTTTCGATCGGTATATTGTCGATCCACGTACCGGCTTCTGGATTAGACAAACGGATCTCGTTGCGGTAATATTTGAATGTGGGTTGTGTCAATGCGTATCCCGCATTCATCACCGCTTTCCTCAATGTTTTGTCCTTGACCTCCCTCGAGAAATTCTGGACGATATGCCTGACGCAATAGACATGCGTAGAAGGAGGGTCATGCCAACCATTTGCTGGATTATTATAGGCACTTTTAATGGAGGCATGTCTGTCCGAGATCAAATAGAGATCTGGTTGAGGAGCCACGTGTGTACGAAGATTTTTCAGGAAAAAGCTCCAAGCACCACCGGTCTCCCCCTCGACAAGGGCAAACACAACGGGGAAAATGTTATTGTTGCCATCTTGTGCAACTGCCATCAATAGCGTGCCTTTGTACTTCCCATACAACCAAGTCCCGTCAATTTGTAGAATTGGTTTGCATGATGCAAACCCTGTGATGCATGGTTGAAATGCCCAAAACACGCGACTGAATATTCCGTTGCCATGCAGTAGACTACCATCTTGGGCGTACGCTGGCAATGTTTCCAGAACATAAACACTACCTGGAGAATATGTCTTGAGTGCATTTAGGTAGCGGGGAAGTTCTCGGTATGACTCCTCCCAGTTTCCGTACACCCTTTCAATCGCCTTAGTCTTTGCTAACCACGCCTTACGGTAAGACGGAGTGTAGTTAAAAACCGTGGTTATGTGGGAGATGATTGTTTTCACCTTCAAAGAAGGGTCGTTGCTGACCAGGAGTAGGATTTCTTGACCGATTAGATCATGGTTGAGTTTTCGGTGGTCTTGTGATTGAGTGGAACTTACACAAGTATGGGTAGTCATGGAACCTATGACCCAGCAGTCACCCCTTAATCTGTATGATGCGGTCAGCTTGAACATACAGTCAGGGTGGACACACTTGATCTTGTACCTTTCCGGGTTTACACGATCCACCTTAAAATCAACCGAGTTGAGCATGTGAAATTTTTTGATGGCCCTGATGCATTCCTCTCTGTTACGAAACTTGTCCTTCTCTTTTAAATTTTCCTCCGACTGCATATACGGTTGGAAAAACAAGTCAGTAGAAGGTTCATCTCCGCCCATGTTGAAGTTTGTCATGTGCGTAGGTGGTGTGTAGATTTTGTCAGTAGGAATACTTGGGATGCCATCATCGTCAGAATCGTCGTTCACCATTTCATCAAACTCTAACTCGTTATCTTCTTCTTCATCATCAACTGCATCTACCTCATCTTGTTCATTCTCCAAAGAATCAACCTCCTGTGTCACTGGAGGCTCTACCTCCTGTGTCACCGGAGGCTCTTGAAGCAAAACGTACAACTCAATAGAGTCGTTTCCAGAATAGACATGGCTGGAAATCATGTTCTGGAGATCCTCGTCATCTTGAACTTCAACCTTATAAAAAATTACTTGGTTGTTTCCAAAAAAAACTGGACTCTGATAAAATATCTGGGATACCGGGCCTCGTTCAAGTTTGGCCTCCAATCTTTTCTTGAAGTACGAGAAATTTTCTTTCCCATTTAAGAGAAATCGAATGTTGTCGGTGTTTCTAAACAAAAACCCAACTGTGGGACACATGTATGTCTCACCGTTGAAATGTGCTTTGACAACAAATTGTGGTGAAGAGGCCATTGTGTAGAATTGTTTTAAGGTTTGAAGGTTGGAATGTTTGAGGTTTATTGATTGTATGAAGGTATGAATGCTGGAATGTTTGAAGGTTTGATGACTGATTCGAAGGTTGGAAGATTTTACAGATTATGTGAATCAATGTTATGTTCAACGTAAGGCAAAAAATTTCAATTAAGTAAGGGATGCAACCCCCCAAGGCTGCCAATAATATTACATGCAATAATGAAACCCCATAGACTGTCACCTATCCTGGCCCTATTCTGCACACATAAATGTTTTGTGTAAGACTCCACCCATCAACTCCAATGGCCTTGCATGCAACAAAGAAAGGAATCCCAAAGGCTGTCACGTAGCCTGAGCCTATGCTGTAAGAAGTGACACCTCTTATTCGCCAAATGGGGTGGCGACACCATTCATTTTTGTACTCTTTCGCCAAGTGAGATGGCGCCTCCCTTACTGTCCAATTGTGATACATGCATGGGCTTATGAAACCCCATAGCCTGCCACCTATCCTGGCCCTATTCTGCACACATAAATGTTTTGTGTAAGACTCCACCCATCAACTCCAATGGCCTTGCATGCAACAAAGAAAGGAATCCCAAAGGCTGTCACGTAGCCTGAGCCAATGCTATAAGAAGTGACACCTCTTATTCGCCAAATGGGGTGGCGACACCATTCATTTTTGTACTCTTTCGCCAAGTGAGATGGCGCCTCCCTTACTGTCCAATCGTGATACATGCATGGGCTTATGAAACCCCATAGCCTGCCACCTATCCTGGCCCTATTCTGCACACATAAATGTTTTGTGTAAGACTCCACCCATCAACTCCAATGGCCTTGCATGCAACAAAGAAAGGAATCCCAAAGGCTGTCACGTAGCCTGAGCCTATGCTGTAAGAAGTGACACCTCTTATTCGCCAAATGGGGTGGCGACACCATTCATTTTTGTACTCTTTCGCCAAGTGAGATGGCGCCTCCCTTACTGTCCAATCGTGATACATGCATGGGCTTATGAAACCCCATAGCCTGCCACCTATCCTGGCCCTATTCTGCACACATAAATGTTTTGTGTAAGACTCCACCCATCAACTCCAATGGCCTTGCATGCAACAAAGAAAGGAATCCCAAAGGCTGTCACGTAGCCTGAGCCTATGCTGTAAGAAGTGACACCTCTTATTCGCCAAATGGGGTGGCGACACCATTCATTTTTGTACTCTTTCGCCAAGTGAGATGACGCCTCCCTTACTGTCCAATCGTGATACATGCATGGGCTTATGAAACCCCATAGCCTGCCACCTATCCTGGCCCTATTCTGCACACATAAATGTTTTGTGTAAGACTCCACCCATCAACTCCAATGGCCTTGCATGCAACAAAGAAAGGAATCCCAAAGGCTGTCACGTAGCCTGAGCCTATGCTGTAAGAAGTGACACCTCTTATTCGCCAAATGGGGTGGCGACACCATTCATTTTTGTACTCTTTCGCCAAGTGAGATGGCGCCTCCCTTACTGTCCAATCGTGATACATGCATGGGCTTATGAAACCCCATAGCCTGCCACCTATCCTGGCCCTATTCTGCACACATAAATGTTTTGTGTAAGACTCCACCCATCAACTCCAATGGCCTTGCATGCAACAAAGAAAGGAATCCCAAAGGCTGTCACGTAGCCTGAGCCTATGCTGTAAGAAGTGACACCTCTTATTCTCCAAATGGGGTGGCGACACCATTCATTTTTGTACTCTTTCGCCAAGTGAGATGGCACCTCCCTTACTGTCCAATCGTGATACATGCATGGGCTGCCACCTAGCCTGCAAGAGTGACACCTTACATTTTTTGTAAATGCATGCATGCATATGTGTAACACCCTAAGCATGCAAATGTGACACTTTGCAGGCATGCAAGCACAAGCAACCACTACATCAAACTTATTTGCCTATAAATACATACCTTATGAAACATCTCTCACACCCACACAACTCTCACTCTCTGCTACGAAATATTTCTTAAGTCTATCATACTCTCTATTTCTTCCTAAGTCTTTCATACTCTCAAGCATTCTGAACAATGGCTCTTCTAACAATGGGCGATACTCACAGAGGCACAAGGGAAAACATTGCTGCATTTGTAAGTCTCTTCTTTGGTTATACATTTTTCATACTTCAAATAACGTGTTGTTCATCTTAATTAATCTTACACTTGTTTAATTATGATCTCAGGATACAAAAAGATTCAGAATCCGTTCGCACAACTACCTGGCTCCCGACCCATTTATCGTCCCTTATCTGGAATATGCAGGTTTTGGACATGTGATAAAGATCTCCAACTGCACCATTGACTCAAAATTTATTCTTGCAATGTTGGAGAGGTGGAGACCGGAGACCCATACATTTCACCTACCAATAGGTGAATGTACCATCACTCTCGAGGATGTGTACATGCTACTGGGCCTCCCTATCGACGGTAAGGCGGTGAACGGGTCGGTTCAACAACCCAACTCACAGTGTGAAGAACTGTTGGGTAGGGATATGGTAGAAGGTGGTGGAGCAAGAGGGCAGGGAATACTACTCACTGACCTGAAACGGCATTATGCAAGTATGGAATTAAATGAAAATTCCTCAGAGAATGACCGAGTAGTGAAAGCCAGAACGTATCTTATGATACTTTTTGGTACATTTTTATTTCCCGAAAGTACGGGAAATAGTGTAAATTTCATGTACTTACATTTACTAACAAATTTTGAAAAAACTAGAAAATATAGTTGGGGTTCTGCAGTATTAGCCCACCTGTACAGTTCCTTGTGCAAAAACGCAGTCAAGGAAAAATGTACATTTTATGGGTGCGCATTTTTACTACAAGCCTGGGGTTGGTGGAGGATGGAGTCCTTAAACCCCATCAACAACAACACTTTTGGTTTCCCGTACGCAACAAAGTAAGTCATTAAGTTATAGCATTTATAA
The DNA here is from genome assembly GCA_948472305.1 of Vicia faba. NCBI lineage: Eukaryota > Viridiplantae > Streptophyta > Magnoliopsida > Fabales > Fabaceae > Vicia > Vicia faba. The sequence continues at coordinate 1,762,473,273 of OX451736.1, read as the reverse complement.
CTACTCTGCTCTTTCCAAAATATATGCTAAAAATAGCATGTTTCTCATTTCCTTTAGGTACTGCGTGAGGGGTATGGATTACGGCAAGAATCCAAGATTCAATGTCGCACTCTACCGGAATCTGTTGGATCACTTAGGCCCAGATGACGTACGTCGTAGCTTTTAACTTTTGTTCATTTTAATTATTTATACATTACTTTTGCGCTAACCTGATTTAAATTTTATCGCAGTTCGTCTGGAGACCATATTTGGGTTTGGGCCATGCTCCAAACCCAGAGGATGCAGCAACTTGGACTGCAAAGACTGCACTCATTCGGTTCAACATTGTGGAGATGCACCACAGCGACCGTGTGAAGATGCAGTTCAGAATGCATCAAGAGATACCAAGTGATCCAACAGATTTGTCCCCCTGGCATCTAAAAAGGGTCGACGCCCAGTGGGGTCTTACCAACTGGAAAGACTTTGCTCCGGAATGGTGTAAAATGTGGCCAAGGCGTCACCGCTACATCTTGCAATCCCCGGTTTTCCTTACTCAAGGTAACATGCGACACACTGATCAATATATGTCGTGGTACAGGTCAGTTAGTAACCCAGAAATGCACGTGTCTCATCCGAGGTACTTGGTTGACCCACGCACACAATGGGCACAACCCTCGATTCCCCATCAACAAAACAAATCCATCAACCTCAAACCAACCCCCAAGAAGAAACAGACCAACAAACACACGACCACATTCCCCACCACAACACAACTACAATCAAATGCCGTACTACCAACCACAATCACCACCAAACTACCAATACCCGGATATGCCTCAAACCCAACCATAATACCAACCCCAATACCAGCACACCCACATACCCCAAACACAATTTCAGTCTTCCACATATCCCAATATGGCGCCCTCAACATCCAGCCTTAGCCCTGATATGGGAATGCCAGAAGATTATGACCAAGTCGACCAAACCTACCATCAACCACCATATCACCAAACAACCCAACATCCACAATACCAAACACCCCAAGATCCATTTCCTTTCTACCCCCCATACTCAGACGACCAATGCTACCGACCAACCATGGAACCCCACCCACCGCCAACATGACCAAACTTTGAGGGTATGGGTAACCGACTGTACCAGAGCGGATCTTCGAGATATGGAGATCTTACTGATTTTATGGATTCGGATCGCATTGACTTCGCTGGGCCATCGACCTTTCCGCAGTAGGAAACGCGACGACACCCAGCAAGAGAAAGGCGAGGACGGGGATGCGGAACCGGGGGTCATTACCGGGTTCCGGGGGATCACTGATGTATCTTTTTTTTCCCCAGTATTTTTTGTATCCATTTTTTTTACTGTTCTTTTAATGTAAAACAGTTGAATGTAATTATTTTTTTTAAATAAAAAATCCATTTTGTTGATCTCTGTCTAATAGGCAACTCATAGGAAAGAAAATAAAAAAAAAAATTTTTTTCCCTAAATTTGTACATAGGCGCCATCTCACTTGGCTTAGGGCATGCCCTAAGCACTTAGGCGCCAAGTGAGATGGCGCCTCCCTTAAAAAAGGAGGTGCATGCGCCAATTGAGATGGCTCCTCCTTTGTGGAGCCATCTCAAACATGGTTATTTGCGTAATTTTTTCCGAAACCCGGTTATTTATGAAATATTTTTTTAATACATGGTTATTAATAAAAAAAATTAACAAATGCCAAATAAATATAAAAAAAATGTGGAAAAATATTTTTGGGATTTTTTATGTTTGAACAAAAAAAATTAAGTCAGAATCAAAAAGAAAAATGCAAAAATAACAAATATTTCACATAATGGGTCAGGGGGGTGTAAATGGGAAAAAGGGGTGCAAAAAGTAAGTTGACTCCGGCCCAGCCCAAGTCAACTCTGTCTTCAACCTCCAGCACATGTTTGAACAAGAAAACGCGCGCTTCCTTCTACACCTGCTATCTCTTGATTCCTTGACTTTTAGCAAAAACTCATAACACCAATAATGTAGAGCATCAAACCACGATTCCATACATGTAAAAAACTTGACCTAACTCTAAGAAACCAGGGAGAATTTCTTCACCCCCAATTTCTGACCTAGTTTTTCTTCAATGTTCATGGTTAAAGTTCTCACAGCATGCTTAATATAAATGAAAAGTGATCATATGTATGGCTTCAGGGCTATGAGTAGGACATGTTTCATTCACAAACCTAAGCTTAACTCTTCCTAGATTGAGAGATAGAAGTCCATGGTTTTACCTGTTTCAGCTTGAATCATATACAACAATGTGGTCAACTTCAATGGAGTTTGAGCTTCTGTATAGCTTGCCTGAAGTCCAAGGAAGCTTCTCCAACACCTAGCTTGCTTTGAATCACTCTGAATCGTGCTATGGAAGTTCACCTGCAAAACTGAAAAATGAAAATGGCAACTGAGGCTAGGGGAGTTACAGCTTGTGTTTAGGGCTTGGAATAGTTTCAGTGGATGGAATGGAATGTGTTTGAAAGGTCTTTAGCCAAAGTGCACGAGTGGATATTGTTATAGAGGTCAAGTTGCAGAACTTGCCCTATTTTGCAGCAAAACAGGGATTCTGAGTATGAGCAGGTCTTAGGGATGGATGAGTTGTGCTTTGGGCTTGTTTTTATGTGTGGAAGATGAGAACAAAGTTTGTTTTGGCTCCAGTTTGCAGGAAGTGAGAGTTGGTTCAGTTTTGCAATGTTTCTTCCAATGTAAGCAAAGAAATGTGTGTGATGTTATAGACCTGTCCAAGCCTGCCTGTCATGCTGCATCTCTTGTTCTTGATAACACAAAATTGTGGACTTGATTTTGTCTCTAAGATCTGGCCCCCATGTCCAAGGATTTTGAATTTGACATAAAGTGATACTTTTCAAAAATGTCATTTTGCTTTTTCCAATTAAGGGTTAATTCTATGTGCAATGCCCAAAGGGAAGAAATAACATCTTAACACAATGGTTAGGCATTTAATTATTGAGTGTGAAGAGGTTTAGAGGCCTTCAATCTAGCATAAACCATGCTGAGTTGAAAATGCAAGTTGTTGTGAACATGTTTTGGCCATGAACAAAAGTGAGTTTTGGCCAACTTTGAAAATTCGATTCTCTCTAACCACAAGGGTTTTGGAGAAGTTCTTAGACAATTTGGAAAGCTTGGAATGTGTACTACAATCCATCTTTGTAATGAAAATTGAAACTCCAAGTGGAACCATGTGAAAAATGGCCAAGAAGTTGGACAAAAATCCTGCCTAGAATAGGGCAAAATTTCTCTAAGTTAAAAATGTTTTGTACCCTTGTTCCAAAAATCATAACTTGAGATACAAGCTTCCTTTGAGAAAACTTTGTGAATCAAAGTTGTAGATTTTGCAATGGACTACAACTTTCATGTTTCAAGTTTTGTTTGAATCCAATTGAATCTTGGTGAAAAAATGGGACAAAGTTAGGAAAAAATAAGGAAATTTCATAACTTAGAAAATTTCTAAGTTATGAAAATTTTCATTTTAAAACCCTAATTTTGCAATTTTGGGTTTCTTGATGAACAAGTTTCATAATTTGACATGTCTTGATTAAAAATGAACCTTGGCACTTGATTTTGACCAAAAAGTCAAAGTTTGACTTTTCAGTATACAATCAAATTTTGATCAGTTGACTGAAAAATTCATCTGTCAATCCTATGCATTTGAGATCTTTTGAACTTGTTGAATGGGTCAAGATAATGCCATTGAGTCCTTGAGTCCATATATGAGCTTGGTTTGCCATTGGTTAGGTCAAACAGTCAAAAATTGCCTTTGTGCAGTCAAAACCCTAAAAATGACCATTTTGCCCTTTTGGTGATCTGATCAAATTTCTTGTGGAATTGTGATCCAAACTTGACCAAATGGTTCATGTGAGTTCATAATGTTGATGTGAGTCAAATTTCATGAGGTTTGACTTCCAATTGGCCACAGTTGACTTTTTCCCCAATACAGCTGATTTCTAGGTCAACTGTCCAATTGACTGGGCAGAGATTGGAATCAAGGCTTGAAACTTGGTATGGATAAACTTATGAGTCCAACATGAAGCATGAAAGTCACTTTGGGCCTTTTAGGTCAAAACATACCTGTGAAAACTCAAACCCTAATTTGGGTCAACAGTGCAAGGAGGGGTCTTGAGTAGAGCAAACCCTAACTTGATCTTGAGTTCCAAGAGTCTTGTGGTGAGGAAATGTTGATGAAATGAGTGGGAAAATTTTGGGGTACAACAGTCTCTGACAAGATCAAAAAAGGTAATCTTTGTTTTCAAAGCAAATGCCTTATTTTATTCGATTCGATCATTCGACATCTGGGTTATACTTGTTTATTTTCTAGCCGTCAAGAGAACCATTACCAAGAAAGTCGCTGAAAGCGCAAAGGGAGGAGACCTTTCTGTAAAACCTCCACCACAGGTAAATACTTTCTGCTATAGCTTTCTTTTTAACATATTAATATTGATGTTAATGCTTTCGACTCCTTTCTTTTCTGGGTATTAAGAAAACTACTTCAAAGAAAAGGAAAGTTCAAAAAATTGAAATTTCCAGTGATGAAGAAGAAGAATCTCCTCATGTCCCTCTTAAGAGGAAAAAATTAAAGAAACCAGCTCCTATTTCTGAACCTCATCCGAAAACCAAGATTGCAGTTATGGCTACTAACTCGAGGCCTCCTCCCGTCATCATCAAAAGCCAACGGAACAATAAATGGCTACTAGGCTGAATAATCCCAGTGAAAGTGATAATTCAAGTCCTGATGCTGAAGTTCCACCCCGGGTAACAACTTAGACCATCTAAAACTCTTCTTTGAATTATTTTACAATAATTATAATAATACTCTTTTGATCCTCAGGACACTGCTGGAACTTCCAAACAGGCTCTTATACCTATAGAAGAATCTGTCACTTTAATAAACAGTGAGGGTGATCTCACTTATAGGCCTTCTTCAGCAAAGGGATCCTTTGTGAGCTCAGCCAGCGAGGTGAACCAAACCTCTAAGCATCAAGTTACAACTGTTGAGGAGCAGAATAAACCCTAGTGAGGAGAATTCTGACCTGCCACACACTAATCTCAGAACCTCACTAGCCACTGATGATGAACAAGAAGAGGAAGAGGAAGTTGCTGATGATGCATTCGAATCGGAGAGGGAGGGAATATCAGAGGGAGAGAATCAAAATATGGATATTCTGGCGGCTGATGAGAAAGATAACTCTACATAGGGAGCAAGAAACCCTGCAAATGTTGAAGGTGCCCATGTCCAGATACAGGATTTATCTGTCAGAGAAAATGTGGCATGTGTCACCAATGAGAGAGTCACTTCGACAGGGCCCTGTACTAAGGAGGATTTGACATTACTAAAATAGAATAATCCTTTTGGCTACTTGAATGCCATTCTCGAGGGCAGAGAAATTTCTTTTGATCAAATTCACGATTCTTCGACTGCGTCTGGAAAATCTACTTCACCATCTCCTCTTGAGGAGGTACTTTAAAAAGTTAAGGCGCAACTTTTTAAAAGAGATTTAATGCTGACCTTAAAGGGAGAACCCACTGCTCCTTCCTTTCTGAAGACCACTGTAAGAGTAGTCGACCTTCTTGCTGCCTCCCCTAACATCACCAGTGTTATTTTGGATTTGACTTCGATCATCGATCAGGTCTCAGCTGATTATAATCGCCGAAGGACTCTCAATCGCGAGATTGAAGAGGCCAATGGCCATGTAGCTGCTGCCTGGAGTGCTGCCACTGAATCAGCTTCAAGGCTAAAGGAGCCGTCGAAGGAACAAGAGGATAGGCAGAAAGAAGTTGAAGAAATCGACCAAAGTACAGCCAGCATGAAGGCTCAGATCAAAGAATTGAAGGCTAAGATTACCGCAAATGATAAACGAAAAGAAGAACTTCTTGTTATAAACAATAATTCTGAGAGCCAAGAGGAACTCAGCGATGGATTAAAATATGTTGATCAGGCCCAAGCATTAGATGCTAAAATCGAAGTTCTTCATCAGTCAAAGGCTTTGTGCGAAAGACGTTTGGAGTTGTAGAAAATCAAATATCTCCAAATCAAAGCCAACCTCCCATTTTGATTTTGACTTTTTATTTGTATAATTATGTTTTTGTAATAACTTATAGCCATTTTGGCTGCTTAATGCATTTTCCATTTTGGCTCTTTACTTCGACTGAGATTAAACATTGGTTATTTTAACCTCTTGAAGTACATGTATATACTTTTTCAAGTATTTACCATTTACTCTCAAAAGCCTTTGATCTTCATTTAACTCTTCGATCTCATAGGCACCACCAGAAAATGTTTGGATAATCTTAAAAGGTCATTCCCATTTAGGAGACCATTTTCCCATATTTCTATCCTTTCGATCCATTGGGAGAGTTATCTTCCATACCAGATCCTCATGCAAGAATGTCTTAGGTTTTACTCTTTTATTGTAAGATTTTCCCACTCTTTTCTTATGTATACTTAAGAGATCTAAAGCTCTCAGTCTTTCTTCGTCCAAATCAACCAATTCGTCTAACATCATATTCCAATAAGCTTCAGAAGGGATATCTTGATGTTTCTGAATTCTTGTTGACTGCAGACAAATTTCTACTGGCAATACTGCATCATGACCATTGGTTAATCAAAATGGTGTCGTTCTGATAGTTTCCTTAGGAGAAGTTCGACATGCCCATAAGATTTGGTCCAACGTTTTATGCCAATTTTTTGGCTTTTTTCCTACATGCTTCTTTATCAAGCCAATTACTACCTTATTTGCCGCTTCAACTTGTCCATTAGCTTGCACATAGTAAGGTGTAGATGTTAGCAGTTTGAATCCCATTTCTGTAGCAAATTCTTGCACTTTACGACCAGTAAATACTGATCCTTGGCCGGTTGTTATTGTCTCAGGGATTCCAAACCCATATATAATGTTATTTTGAATAAATTTAGTGACATTCTCTTGGTCTACATTTACTAAAGGAATTGCTTCAATCCACTTAGTGAAATAGTCAATGCCCACCAATATATATTTCTGGTTTTTAGACGATGCTGGCCGAATCTCCCCAATATGATCCAAAGCCCATCCCCTAAAAGGCCAAGGTTTCACAATTGAGTGAATTTCGCTTGCATGTACATGCTGGATGCTTGTATGTATTTGACATTCTTGGCAACCTTTTGCAAACTCCATGTAATATTTCAGCATAGTAGGCCAATATAATCCTTGTCAAAACAGCAACCATTTCATTTTATGGCATACTTGATGTGCCCCACATGCCCTAGCATGTGTAGTTGAAAGGGCTATGTATGCCTCTGTTTCACTTAGGTATTTTAGTAGTACTCCTTCAGGCGTCTTTTTAAATAACTCGTTTCCCATTAGAATATAACTTAGTACACTATACTTTGTTTTTCGTTCTGTCGAAGCCATTGGATTTTGCAAATAATCTACTATAGGCTTTATCCAATCTTGTTCTGTTAGATTGTCTATGAACGAAATTTCGAAGTTTTCTTGGTCAGCGTAGCCTAGTTTTGTTGTTTCTAAATCTGTTGGACACAACTTAGTTGATGTTACTCTTTCTCTAACTTCGATTGCTTGTTGTAATTTTTCTTTCGAAATTTTATATCCAGATGCAATTTGTGCTAAGTCATTAGCCACTTGATTTTCCAATCTTGGTATATGTCGAATGTTGATCACTTCAAAGTTTTTCAACAAACGATTGGCTATTATAAAATACATGATAAGATTTTCTCTTATACAATTGTATTCTTTCGTAACTTACCTTATGACTAACTCCGAGTCTCCCATTATTTCGACTCGAGTTTCCCCCAATTCTAACAAGATTTCAAGGCCTACGGTTAGAGCTTCGTACTCAGCCTCATTGTTCGAACAAGAACCTTCGATCTTGTACTTGAATGTTGTTGGAATTTTATTTGGAGAAATAATTAGAGCTTCTACTCCAGTTCCATCTTTATGACTGGAATCGTCGAAGTACAACTTCCAGGGTTCGATCTCCAAGTAGTTTAATGATTCTTTATTTATTGAGTGGTCAGCTATAAAGTCTGCTACCACTTGACCTTTTACATCCTTGAGCGGCATAAAGGTTAATAAATACTCAGTTAATGCAAGTGCCCATTTTCCTATTCGATTGTGTAAAATGGGTTTCGACAACATATATTTGAAAACATCAAAATGAGATGAAACGTAAACATCAACTAGTTTAATATATTGCTTGAGTTTTGTACATGAGAAGTAAAGATATAAACATAGTTTTTCAACTTCGCTATATCTAGTTTCTGCATCATTTAGAACTGTACTGAGGTAATAGATGGGTATTTCGACACCATTTTCATCCTCTTGAGCTAACATGCTTCCTAAGGTTTTATCAGATGCAGCTATGTACAATCTCATACTCCTATTTCTTCAAGGAGGTTCCAAAATAGGTGGCTTGGTGAGGTATCCTTTGATCTTATCGAAGGCCTCTTGTTGTTCTTTCCCCCACTAGAATCCTTCTTTGTTGAGTCTAAGTGGTGGTGAGAAGGCTTAGGTTTTTCCACTTAAGTTGGATATAAATCTCCTCAGGAAATTTATCTTGCCAAGTAGAGATTGCAACTCCTTCTTGCTAGTTGGCACTTTCGCTTCCAGAATGGCTTTGGTCTTGTTCTGGTTTATTTTGATTCCCTTTTTGTGGACCACAAAGCCTAAGAAGTCCCATGATTTGACGTAGAAAGCGCACTTTAGAGGATTCATCTTTAGACCATAGTTTCTCATCCTTTCGAAGGACTGTCGAAGGTGGTCTATGTGATTCTTCCCTGAAACTGAGTTGACAATAATATTGTCAATATAAATCTACATAGAAGTTTCAATAAAATCATGTAAGATGGAATTCATTGCCTTTTGATATGTTTCCCTTGCATTTTTTAGGCTAAAGGGCATCACTACCCATTCATAAGTACCTAAAGCTCCAGGGCATCGAAATGCTGTTTTCGACACATCCTCTTCAGCAATGAAAATTTGATTATACCCATAATATCCATCAAGCATACTCATGTATTCAAATCCAACGGCAGAATCGAAAAGCATTTCCGCCACAGGCATTGGATATTCATCTTTTGGTGTTGCAGCATTTAAATCTCTAAAATCAATGCACACCCTTAAGGTACCATTTTTATTTATAACAGGTACTATATTTGCAATTCATTCGATATACCTGGTCATTCGGATAAACTTGCATTTCAGTCTTTTGACTTCCGTCTTGATCTTCGAAAGGATCTCTGGTGCAAAATTCCTTGGAGTTTGCTTGACAGACTTTTTTCCAGGCTTTATTGGCAGTTGAAGCTCCACTAATCCTCTGTCAAGACCTGGCATTTCGTTATAATCCCATGCAAAGTTGTCTCTAAACTCCTTCAACAATTGGAATATTTCGACCCTGAGCTTTGGATCTATCTTCGCACTGATGTATGTTGGTATTTTCACCAAACCTTCACGTCAGGTTCACCATCTATTTCTTCCAGAGGATCTTGCACTAGAATTTTAACATTGTTTTCCAACGGTTCCTTTTCAAAACCAAAAGGCTCATAATCATAGATGGCATCTAGCCTCTGGCTTCTTTCTTCCTCCCTTCTTAAGTCAGGTGGTTCTGGGTCGAAGTCTTTTCCAGGCCCTTTAGAGGATGGCACTTGGTCATTAGCTTTGATAGCCATATACTTCACTTCGGCCTCTAGGGCCTCTATTATTCTATTTTCGGATACATATGCCGAAATATTTTGCAAGGCTTGTGACTCAGTCATAATCACTGAATTCACTTCCCCAGCCTGTTGGCCTATATCATAAATTCCTCCAAAATCGATGTTGGACAAATCCTCCCTATCCCATTGAAACCCATGATCTGAATGAAAGTATAGGGAACAGAAGGCATTGGGGGCTGGCGCCAAGTCGAAATCTGGAGGATTACATGGCCTTATGTGGGCCAAATTTCTGTTGAAGCTTGTCTTGCCAACATTGTTGACTTCGACCATATAACAGCTCTGGTCAGCTTCGATATTCTCCACTATACCATCTGGACGCCAAATTGTGACACATTGATACATTGATGATGACATTGCTCCTATGCCATGGATCCATTCCTTTCCTAGGAGCATGTTGTAGTTGGGTTTTGCGGAGATGAACATGAACATCATTGGTCGAACTATGGAACCCACTTTGAGTTCCAACTGTATTACCCCCATGGTGGTCCCAACTCCACCTTCATAGTTCAATAGAACCGTGTTATGGAGTATGATGTCTTCATCTCCTTTGCCCATCTTTCTCAGCATGCATTGTGGGATTATGTTGACTGTGGCTCCACAATCAACCAGAACCTTGTTTATGGTTGCTTCCCCTACTTTTGCTCTGATGAACAATGGTTTGAGGTGATTCTTCACCGCCTCAGTGGGGCGTTTGAAGAAAGCATTATGCTCTTTAACACATCCGTTGTTCATAACGTAATAATAAACTGGCCTATGTTTGGCGACCTCCTGTTCGACCTCCCAGTCAGTATCTTTGACTTTGACTTGGCGGTCGTATTCCCTGGGTAGTACTGACACTACATTCATCATAATATCCAAAGTAGAATCAGATTCAGAATTACACTCTGTTGTACCTGTGATACGGTGGGAGAACTGACTTGGGTGTTTTGCGTTTTATCGCAAATGTTACGGTTAGCAAGAGTCGCCACCGACTTTTCTTTTATCCAAAAGGAAAGGCTGAAAAAAACATGAAAGACCTTTTAGATTATTTCTTGAGTTCGGGGGGTAGATTATGAAAAGGGAAGGTATTATCACCCTTTTCATCCATAGTATCTATGGGCTCTCAGTTGCTTTCTAGATCACTTGCTTTTGTTTGTAAATGTGTTTTGTATGGTTTTTGAAAGTATTTTGAAAAGGCGCCATCGTTTAGGCAAACTTTGTAATAGTTCTTATTCGTAAGAACGTATACAAAGTGTTGAGCTTTTGAAAAATATTTCATTGTTTTGGAAAATGTTTTAAAAGTGTTGGTGTTTGTTTTGAAAATAAGCAAGGAGGTTTGATTTTAAAATGAGCAAGCAAACTAGGAACAATCTACCTACTCAAAAAGTCTTAGTTCATTTCTTCCTTTCCTTTGATATTGCTATCTTACCATTGATTTGGTAAGAATCCTTATCTTTGGATATAATGGGACGGGCATGGGTCATCGTATAGTCATGATAGCAATGTTGTGAGATATCTTAGCATTTCTCTTGAAGGGACTAAGATCATTTTGAAAGGCAACATTGCTAGCGTTATCGAGGGACTATGATCTTGTATTTTTTTTTTTGGATTGTTTTTGCTAAGATAACCCACATGCATAACATGGCCATTTTTGTAAGACAACAAAATGGAATTACCCTAAGGGTGCAAGTGTGCAAATTTGTTTGATTTACATGCTTGTTTATCTTGAATTAGGGTTTGCTACTTGTTGATTTTAGTCTTTCCATACAAACCCTAATTTACTAGCATTTATATAAAGCGATAAATTGTGGAAAGTAAAAATACTAAGCTATTACATCATTAGGGGAGGGGGTATACAAATTTACAAATGGGGATTTTGCAAGAAAATTAAACCTAATTAACTATTACAACCATATTGAATAAATGTACAAGAATTGAATAAATAATAATGTACAAATGCAAATGGAAAAAGAAAATGATTTTTGTTTGGATTTTTTATGAAAGGGGTTTTAACCTAATTAAGAGAAATGATTAATTAAAAAATTAAACAAAACTAAGTTTAAACTAATTAAGAAAGAAATTAAGTTAAAATAATTTTTAGGGTTTTTTATGAAAAGGTTTTAAATTAATAATAATAATGTGAAAATTAATAATTAAAAGAAACCTAAGTTCTAAGTTAATTTTAATTAAGAAAATAAAATAATATAATAATTAAACCTAATTATCTAAATATTAATTATTAAAAAAAGAAATTAAATTTATTAAGAAAATATTTTTAGTCTTTTTGTTTTATAAAGAAAAATAAAAATGTATAAGCCTTTTTTAAATATGCAAATAAATAAATAAAATATTTTTGGATTTTTTATTAATAAAAATAATAATAATGATAATAATAGTAATAATAAAAATAATAAATAAAATATGAAATAAAAATAAAAATAAAATGAGGAAAATGAAATAATAAATATAATAATGGGCCAAGGGTGCAAAAGTAGTCAGGGGGTTAGAAGAAAGTAAAAAAGTGGAAAGCCCAAAGGGGGAGGCCCAGCGCTGCAAGCTGAAACAAAAAAGGATGAAAAAATGTTGAAAAATGAACAAAATGGTACCACTAGCGCTCGAACCCAGGTCCTAAAGGTTAACAGGCGCACACTTTACCACTGGGGTGGCTATACATCTGTTAATATTGACAAAATAATAAATATGTAACATAAATCAAGTCCTGAATGAACTTCATCTTCAACCTCCAGCCATGGATCCTGTAACTCACTCATTTCTCATCCATTCACAAAACTTCCAACATCAAACTTGTTAGAAATTTCCTCACGATTCTGAATATGTAAATAACTTAAGCTAATTCTCAAAGATGAGCTTGAATTTCTAAAAGTACCAAATTCTGACCTAAATATTTCAGCAAGTTCAAACTCAAAATTCTCCTAGCTTAATCAAAATAAATGAAATCTACGGACATGTACAGCTTCAGGGCAATGATGTCTATATTTTATCTTCACAAATGCAAGCCTAACATGCCTAAATGAGAAGATAGAAGTTCAAGAAAAATACCTCAAAACTGGAAATCGTGAAATGAGTTTGAGTTTGATTCAAGGTGCTACAATGATCAGGTTAGCTTCCTTGAGTCTCTAGGAAGCTAATGCAATGCTTAGCTTGAGTTGAGAGTGGCTGAAATGGCCTGGAGAAGTCAAGTTGCATACCCCTGTTATTGGTTATGGAGGATGATGGAAATTGAGTTACAGTTCCTGAATAAGGATGGGGATGAGTTATATTTGATATGTAGGAGATTTTGGAAGTGAAAGGCCAAGAAATGCACGAGGGAAATGGAAGTTTAGATTACGACCAAATGAAAGTTTACCCAGCCAGTCACTATGAAGCCCGAATTCGACCGGATACTAGTAAACCCAACACTCAAAGGGAAGCCCGGATGCGGCCGGATAACCACTTGATTTGTTCTGAAGCCTGGATTTCGACCAGATAGCATTAAGGGACATTGTGAAGCTTGGATTGCGACCAAATAGCATTTTACCCAGCCAGTTACTATGAAGCCCGGATTCGACCAGATATTAGTAAACCAAACCGTCAAAAGGAAGCCCGGATGCGGCCGGATAACCACTTGATTTGTTCTGAAGCCTGGATTTCGACCAGATAGCATTAAGGGACACTGTGAAGCTTGGATTGCGACCAAATAGCAGTTTACCCAGCCAGTTACTATGAAGCCCGAATTCGACCGTATATTAGTAAACCAAACCGCCAAAAGGAAGCCCGGATGCGACCGGATAACCACTTGATTTGTTCTAAAGCCTGGATTTCGACCAAATAAGAAGTGAGGTATTGTGAAGATTGGATTCAACTAGATAGCAGTACGTGACACCATGAAGCCTGGATTCGACCAAATAATGGAATAACACATCGTGAAGCCTGGATCACGACCAGATAGCGGTACAAGACACTGTGAAGCTTGGATTCCGACCAAATAGCAATTTACATGGACAGTTACTAAGAAGCCCGGAGCCGGTCGGATATTAGTGTGCTCTAAATTCAAGTTGAAGCCCGGATGCGACTGGATAACCACTTGATTTTTTCTAAAGCCTGGATTTCGACCAGATAAGAAGTGAGGTATTGCAAAGCCTGGATTATGACCGGATAGCAAGTTTAATCTCATCTCCCCAGTAAGTCACTGTAAAGCCTAGATCACGAACAAATAGCAGTCGGTCTTATCACTATGAAGCCTGGGTTACGACCAGAGTAGTTCACTCTCACCTCTGCAACAAAGATGATTCCCTAGTAGAATAACGGACGACCGAAGCTCCTAAAGTTCAATTTCTCCTAAGACATAGAGCAGCATTCCCCAGCGGAATCTCCCTCAACAACAGGTATACAAGCTCTCGCTAAGGAATCTCTTACGCGATCGACACTCCTTCGGATGGCATCGTTAAGCCCATATCCCATCATCAGTCTCCAAATGGCATCTGTAAGCCCATTCCTGACATCACAATGCTGATACTACTTCATGCGAGTGCAAATTTCTGGGCACTCTAGTGTTCAATCATCTTCCACCTTCGGATCACGAAAGGCCCGAACGCCAATCTATATCCTCAGGTTTAAGAAGATTGAACAGGGGCAACTGTTGTACCCCAAAATTTTCCCTCCCATATTTCTCAAGACATGTCAAGAATAATCTCCAAGTGACTCAAGTTGGCTCAAGAATTAGACAGTCAAATCACCTCCTAAGGCAGTCAAGTCAAAATTAGGGTTTTATGTTGCATCAAGGTACTTACATCCAAATGACCCCAAGTTCTCCCCAATGTCCTAATATGTTCTTAAGTTCATCCATGTCAAATTTCAAGCCTTGCAGAGGAAGTTTGGTCAGTCAATTGCTCAAGAGGTCCAAAAATCGACTGTGTTAGGGCAAAAGTCAACTTTGACCCAAATACAATCAAACTTCAAGGTTTTTTGTCAACATTCTCATTTTTAAGGATAATTCATCATTTGATCAAGGGTTGATCATGATTCATCAAGGATTGCTCAAGATTCAAAAGTTGCTAAATTAGGGTTTTGCAAGAAAAGTTAACTCAACTTTGACCAAGCATAACTTTCTCATACTTTAAGAGAAATGACCCATCCAAAGCTAATTTTTAAGAGGATGCAATTTCCAACAATCCATATTCACACACCAATATCAAGAAATGCTCTCACAAAAAGTTACCAATTTGGACATTATAGGTCATTTTTGAAAGTCAACAAAAACACCTTTTTTTACAAAGCTTATAACTTGAGCATGGAATATCAAAATGAGATTAGACCAAAAGGGTTGGTTAGAGGACATCTCAAGGTTTCTAAAAAGTCCAATAACACCTACAAAAGTTCAAAATTTAAGAAGTTATGCATTGTTGAAGTTGGGAATTTTTCCAAAATTGCCAAAAGACAACTATCCTCAAAACTCCAATTTTTGACAAAAGGGCCCACTTTTTGCCACTTGATTTGGTCTTATCACACCACACACGTGTCCCATATTTAATTTCATGACCAATCATTTATTTTTCTATTTTATTTAATTTTTATTGATTTAATTCATTTTAAATCAATATTAATTCAAATAAAATCCAAAAATTAATGGAATGAGATTCTTGTGATCATTACAGCTTGCAAATATCATGAGACACTCAATCAAACTCGTGCCAAGTTATAACTTGCATAAAATCTTGGATTTGAGGCAAATATGGAAACTTGATAATGGTGATCAAATCAAATCTCCATTCATCAATTCTTATGGATTTAAGCCCAAATTTTAACCTAAACTCATTCCCTTATACACACACAAGTGAGGAAGATCAAGGACAGGACCTGAAACTGCAAGGAACGACCAAACCAGAATTGAAAAAAGTGTGAAAAAGTGGAAGATCAAAACTTGGTTAAAGGACGATTCAATCAAAAATCTCCACATAACTCCCTTGCCTGACATCCAGTGGAGCCAAAGGGATCAAAATCAAGCCTTGAAACAGCCCCAAACTCACTGTAAGTATCCACGAACATAGCTCTGAACATGGAATCGAAACCACTCATTCTTGCATCTTTTTGATAAAACGTGGACATATTCTTGATCCTTGTTTGATTTCGAAGCTTCCTACATCATTTGATTTTATTTTCATGGCCTCTAATGTGATACCCGAACTTAGGGTTTCCTTGCTTTGTTTTTAGGCATTTTTTATACAGGCAAAATCAAGGCAATTCATGGCCATAGTTGTGTTCAGGGAAGCAAGACGAACACGATGATGGTCTTAGCTTGCGTTTACATGGCCTAGGATGAATGTTTGAAACATCCTACGAATCTTCTTGCGGATAAAAATCCGCAGGTAAGAAAACCAGTTTTTTAATGAAGAAGACGATTAGGTGTCTTCCTTTCATTGGCCCGTTCAAATCAATTTCACGCATTTTTTATTTTCCAGTATATTGCTTGCTTTTTTTATATAATATTATTTGTCCATCACAATAACAATAAGACAGCATGGCTCAGTTGGTGGAAGCGTGAGTGGGATACCATTGGGACCTGGGTTCGAATCCCAGGTCCCTCAAATTGCTTATTATCATTTTGTGCTAGGTATTCAGGCGTGCTTCATCAAGTGTGATCCACCATGCGCTTGCAAAGATCAATGTGCCAGATGGTCTTCAGGCCAAATCCAAAGGCCAGGGTTGAAGGCTCACCATACATCCAAGTCAACTAGCGCGTGGGCAATCTGGAAAGTCAATGCAGGCTTGTATGAATTGGGCCAAACAATTGTTCTTCACACCCTCCATCTGGGGCCCAAACCCCCTGAGTTTTCTTCCTTTTTTTATTTTCTTTCACTATTTTCTTATTTTATTTATTGTTATTGGTTTTGTTATTTGTTAATTACTAACCAAATAATAATTTTCTTCATAAAATCAGAAAACATAAAAAAAATTATTTTTATTAATTTCACTATTTTATTTTGTAAATAAATATTAACATAATTTATTTAGTTTTAAATAGGTGTAACATTTAACATTTTTACAATAAATTAAAATCAATTTAGAATATTAGGTTTTTAATAATTTAAATCATTTTATCTTATTTCCTTAAATATAAAAAAATCCAAAAATATTTTCATTAATTAATTAATTTAATTATTAACCTAGATCTAATTTCCATTTAATTCAAAAATAACAAAAATCTTTTCTTTAAGTAAAAAAGGGTCAAAACCCTAAAAATGCGCCGATTTAATTTTCTCGCACGCGATCTATGATTCCAATTTTGTAATTGTTTCCCGGTATGTAATAATTAATTAGGACTTTATTTATTTATCGTTTTTATTTACTTTCCGCAATTTAAATTAAAGAGTTTGTCTTTGGCGATGTAAATACCCGACGCCTTGTAATAGCTTAGATTTAATTTCCGCAACTATAAACTGTTAGATGTTTGATAATAGGGAATGCATGACAAGATCAAATGTATGAACTTAAAATCAACATAGATAACCATTGACATGTACAGATAAAATTAACCGAATTAACACACTTGCACATGCGCACTCTTAGGGTACACCTCACTTGGTTGCCTCGAACGTGGTCATTGAGTATAGGAAGTTTTAGAGGTCTCCCTCTTGTCCAAAGATCATAAGTTGCCTCGAAACGGTTGCCTCGAATAAAATGATCTAAGACATTAGAGTTACCGCTAAGGCGTCCTAACGTTGCTTTAGTGACCACACGTCCCTTAATCGAATTGACCCAAAAACTCCAACGACGGTGCTACCTACTCCTCAATAGTGGGATAGCACTGTCTAAAGGACATTTGCACAGTTTAATTCCTTTTTCGAGTAGGTAGATGGTTCTTAAGTACTTGCTCCTTTTAAAACAAAACAAAACTTTTCGCACTCACACTTCTTTCAAACAAAAACTTTTTTCAAACCCACAAACACAAAGAAAAGCAAACTTTTGAAAACACAATGAGCAAGTACCTAAGAGCTCGTGGATAACCACGGATAGAAAGGGTGCTAACACCTTCCCTTTCTATAATCTACCTCCCGAACCCGAGAAATATCTCAAAAAGGAATTTTTCTGTGCTTTTGTCCTTTCCTTGTTGGATAAAATAAAAGACGGTGGCGACTCTTGCTTACCGCGACATTTTGCGAAAACAAACGCAAAATGCGAACCAGCATTCCAAAACAGTCAGTTCTCATTCCCACCGATCACAGAACTGGCGACTCTGCTGGGGAATTATAATAAGTGAGGTGTACCTTAGGATTAGATAATTGTGTTTTCAATTGTATGCTTTGTATGATTTATCTTTGTGGGCTTGTATCGGAGTTCTATAGATCCTAACCCGGATCTGGGGATACCCTTTAGATAAGTAGCAATAAACTGTGAGGGAACTGTCCGGCGTAGACTGACAAGGTTGAAGCAGTAGCTACATTGGTGTGACACTTTAGTCTGTACCGATATCCCTTGTGTTGGAACAAGGAGAATATGGGTCTTCTAAGGGATCATTAAGCACCAACTGACCTTAGAACCTTAAATTGACCAACTTGGCCATAGAACAGTAGCAGTATGCTACACTCATTGAGACTAAACTCTCGCGATGATTTCGGCCGCAAGAAAAGGTTGCTAAACTGGAATTATGACCGATCGAGGGTAGTCAGTGATATTGAGATCCTCTAGAACCCGATTACTATTTCTAGGACAGGTTTGAGCCAACTAAACTGGAAGAGGGTAATACCTAAACTCCATGCCAACCTGAAATTTAAGGGCTATTGTGTGACTTGTGTGCCTTCAAAACTTGAACTACTTGCACATTCTTGTTATCTAACAACATGAGTTCCTTGCAGGTTTTGTTTACAGTCCTCATCCAATAATTTGGATTTATTGCAGGGTTTACTTACATCACCTCACACTTTTGCTTAAACGAATATCATACACATCATAACATCACGCCTTAACATTTCCTTAACCATTTCAAGGATCTCAAGGGCTTGTGATGCAGGTTATGGTAAATCAAATATCCAGCAAGGGGCAAAGGGGATT
This sequence comes from Vicia faba, assembly GCA_948472305.1. Lineage (NCBI taxonomy): Eukaryota > Viridiplantae > Streptophyta > Magnoliopsida > Fabales > Fabaceae > Vicia > Vicia faba. The sequence continues at coordinate 1,762,454,507 of OX451736.1, read as the reverse complement.
TATTTTCCTCTAGCCAATGCCGTCTAGAGATCAAAACACGATAACTTGAGTCATGGGCTATGACCCACTCGATATGGTGAGCTTGACTCTTAAAGAAGGACTCTTAACAACACGAAGTTTCTTCAATCAAAGCTGCAAAATTCAAATTATAACAAGTTTCTTGTTTACCCCGCGAGATCCTTGAAAACATTGCATACATATATCATACATATCATTGCATAACAGGTCTCCCAGTACAGGTCTCTCATGTTCTCGCTGTTTATTTCAACAATGGCTTTCCAACCAGACAACCAAGATCTTCAAACTTGAGAAGCTCAGTTCAGAGAAATCTTCCTAAACCTATCCAAGGGGCAGGAAGAGTTGAAAACACTCCTCGTTGGGAACTTGGTCAAGAAAAGTCCTGAAGACAATAAGGACGAACGGCTGGAACAACTGCAAGCTGAGTTCAGTGCCATGAAAACCCAGATGCGGGGGCAGATGGCTCTTATCCAAGGCTTAGCTCAGGAACAAGAAGAGCTGAGAACCATTATCAACCAGCTTCATCAAGACAGATACAACAACATGAATCAAACAGTCAAGGATGGGGATCAAGTCATTAATCAACTTCCGAGAAGTCAAAGGTTTGGTTTGATGAAGAATAGACCTCTCCAAGTTGCTACTACCTCACGGGTCTAACAACGACCTCGCCAAGAACAACGGGTTGATCAGAGTAAGCCAAACATGCCCAGGAGGCAATTTACCAAGGTCAACATGCCGCTGTCTCAAGATTTACAACACATGTTGAGATTGAATTTGGTGACGTTAAGGGACCCTCCTAAGAATCCCAACATAGCCTCCCCAAGGTACAATCCTGATGCAAGGCGTGCATATCACTCCAACAGCCCGGGGCATGATACTAACATCTGTTGGGCGTTGAGCAACAAAATTCAAGACCTGATTGAGGAAGGAGCATTGGAACTCACACAAGATGGTCAGATTGAATTCTTTTGCCATCCCCCCAAGGTTCCCCATTTGAAGTGACAAGTACTGAGACGAGAAGACTTTTTGTTCATTAGAATTTTCAAGTTGTAATTTTCTTTTGATTGTTCGAACATTTATTCATGTCAAACTTTGTTACTTTATCAATGCATTGCATATGTCTGTTTTGAATCAGTCCTTTCGTATTCACTATATTCAAATTCCTTTCATTTTTGTGATGTTCAACACTCGATTAAAAAATTCTAAGCCTTTTGAGGGAGGATGACGAAAATGCTATCAAAATCTCTACAGTATGCTTTTAAACAGAACCCGCTAACGAGGTACATGCATTGTTTCAAATCCTAAATAGTGGAGTTATAAGGAAGATAATCCCTAGTCAACCCCTTTGAGCCAAAGAAGTTGGAGTTTTTCTTTTCACACAAAAATTAAAACCCTTAATTATAACCTGGGGCAGGGTAGTTTTCTCAGTTAATCAACGTGCACAATGAATGACATCAAAGAAGTCCTTCCAAAATAAAGACGGTGATGGCTCCCCATAAGCGTCCAGACAGGCTGTCATTATCTCTCAAAATAAAAGCCCAATAAGTCAAAACCTATGAAGGAGACTTACAAAACTGGGGCATCCCGCTGACTGTAATCACAAAAGAAACAGTTCAGGCAAAAGACAGAGATAATAAAATCAAAAAGAAAGAGATCCCATAGACTCTCAACAAAATGATTGTCTGTTCAAAATAAATTGTCAGTATCCGAACCACCACTGGAATATCAGAGCAAAGAATCAAACGGGATCTAAATGCACGATTGGCTAAGTTTAGGATCGAAGAACATCACGAAGAACAGGTGGGTACAAATAAAATTTGAGCCTTTATCCTTTGTTTCTTAAATTGTGAACCAGACCACGTTATAACCCTTAAAAGTCCTAGCTGACGCATGGGTTAGTCCGAAAGCATATTGCTACAAAAGGTATCCTGACTCCTGTAGGGCTTGCTGTAAATCCTGAGTTGACATCACATTTTACAAAAAAATTGCCTGTTTTACTGGAAAAATGCATTTTCAAAAAATTTCAAAACAGACATAAGCTTTGCATTCTTAAAATAATATTGTTTGCATATGACTATTTGTTCAACAGCAGAGAAATTCCCACGACGAATATCTAGTGAACAAAAAACCTTCTCAATAAAAAGGATCACCTCAAGTGGAAAAACACTTCCAATCAAGGGGCACGACATGATCATTGTCCATCATCTGGGGCAGTCAAGTCAAGATTCAAGGAATCTCTTAAAATGCCAAATAGTCAGGGGAAAATCTCCATCTGAATCAATTAGGGTATTGGACATGAATTCCAGCAACGAATCATGCATGATCAAACATCTTTTGGTAGTATGGCAACACGACACTACAGACAGTGACACCTCCCTACATCCTGAGAGCGTGGACATAATCAAAGAATACTACGCATAATCAAAGACCCGCTAGGTCGACTGGCCTAGGCAAAAATAAGGGCTTCCCGGCGAACCAAAAGGGTTCGGGCAAAAATCAGGGATAAAAATGGAAAAAATATGTACACCCGGCAAGTCGAAAACCTAAAAATGCGGCTTGGGCAAAAAAGGGTATCCCGATGGACTGAAAACTCGAAAGGGAGGTCCAGGAAAAAAATTAGGAATTAAAGCGTACGACTATGTCCCGTCATCTCGTCACTTGCCTACCAGAAGAAGACTTGTCATTTCAATCGAAAGATACCAAGCACCTCATAGGTTGGGATAATACTCGATCCACAAGGCCTCCGCAGGCACCTTCTCCCGCAGATACAGGGGCAGAAAAGTCTCGATGCAAAGCCATCGTCATATCCTTAGCACGCGTCCCAGTAACATTCACTCCCCGCAGAGTAAGACAATAATGATAGCTCTCCCCCAGCTGAGACTTGCAACTATGAACGAATCAACAATACTCTCCCCAAGCAGAGTTGATCTACCATCAGCACTAGAAAGGTTGGGTATCCCCAGAAGGTCTTAATCTTCCCCAGAGGAATATAAAGATATTCCCCAGCAAGCATAAGAGTATCCCCAACAGAATACAAGATACCCCAATGGAGCCATTTCCCCAGCGCAGTCTAAAGAAGATTCTCCAATGGAGTTGAGGCATCATCCCTGTTGTACCCCAAAATTTGCCCTCCCATTTCCTCAACATTTTCTCATCACAAGACCCTTGGAGCTCAAGATCCAGTTAGGGTTTGCTCTGCTCAAGACTCTTCCTTGCACTGTTGACCCAAATTAGGGTTTGTGTTTGCACAAAGATGTTTTGACCTAAAATGCCTAAGATGACTTTCATGCTTCATGTTGGACTCCCAAGTTTACCCATACCAAATTTCAAGCCTTGATTCCAATCTTTGCCCAGTCAACTGGACAGTTGACCTAGGAATCAGCTGTATTGGGGAAAAAGTCAATTGTGGTCAATTGACAGTCAAACCTCATGATTTTTGATACACATCAACATTATGAACTCATTTGAACCATTTGGTCAAGTTTGGATCACAATTCCACAAGAAATTTGATCAGATCACCAAAAGGGCAAAATGGTCATTTTTAGGGTTTTGACTGCACAAAGGCAATTTTTGACTGTTTGACCTAACCAATGGCAAACCAAGCTCATATATGGACTCAAGGACCCCATGGAATTATCTTGAAATGTTCAACAAATTCAAAAGATCCCAAATGCACAAGATTGACAGATGAATTTTCCAGTCAATTGATCAATTTTTGACTGTATATTGAAAAGTCAAACTTTGACTTTTTGGTCAAAATCAAGTGTCAAGATTTATTTTTCATCAAAACATGCCAAATTGTGAAACTTGTTCACCAAGAAATAAAAAATCACAAATTAGGGTTTGAAATGAAGAATTTTCATAACTTAGAAATTTTCTAAGTTATGAAAATCCCTAATTTTTCCTAACTTTGTCCCACTTTTTTCATCAAGATGAATTTGGATTCAAACAAAAGTCAAAACATGAAAGTTGTATTCCATTGCAAAATCTACAACTTTGATTCACAAAGTTTCCTCAAAAGAAGCTTGTAGTTCAAGTTATGATTTTTGGAACAAGGGTGCAAAACATTCTTAACTTAGAGAAATTTTGACCTATTTTAGGCAGGATTTTTGCCTAACTTCATGGCGACTTTTCACATGCTTCCACTTGCAATTTCAATTTGCATTACAAATATGGATTGTAGTACACATTCCAAGCTTTCCAAAATGTCCAATAACTCATTAAACAACCTTATGGTTAGGGAGAATCGAATTTGGCAATATGGGCAAAACTCACTTTGTTCATGGCCAATTTACATGTCCATAACTTTGCATTTTTGAACTCAGCATGCTCTAAGCTAGATTACAGGTCCTTTATCTCATTCACACTCATAAATTTAATGCCAATCCTTCATGTTTAAGTCTTATCTTGTGTGTTTAAGCATTGCATACAAGATTGAGCCATAATTGGAAAAAGTGATTTATCCATTTTTGTAAAGTAGAACTTTATGTCAAGTTTGAAAATCAAGAAGTACAAGGCCATATCTTTGGGCACAAGTTCAGAAGCATATCACACTGATCAAGGGGGATGGTTGCAACACATTAGAGGGGCCTGCACAAGCTTGTAAAACCAACTTGCCATTTCTTGCTTAAGTGAGAAGTAACTTGACATAACTTACACCAACTCTTATTTCAGCCAACACAAGCTAATAAAAACTTGTTGTACACTTTCCAAACATCAAACCTAAGCTAGGGCACGAGCCAAACACCTTCCAAACATCATCAAACCTCAAAACACCCTCCCACTGCAGAAAAAAGAGTAACCTCTGCAGTTGGACTTCCATAAGCCAATCCATTCGTGCATTCTTGCTAAATCCAGTTCATATACATTCCATACCACTTATACAAGCTATCCCAAGCATTGGACATGACCTGTAACACCTCTAACCCACTTCACCATTTTCATTTTTTCTGTTTTGCAGGTTGATTGCCATAGCTGGATTCACTTGGTTTCAAAGAAAGTTAAAGGTTGGAATAGCATCCCTGGACCTCAAGCAAGCTATACCAATCCTCACTTTTCCTTAAAAGTGCCTCCATTGTCAGACACGATCCAAGCTGAACATGTAAGTTCATGGACTTCTATCTCTCAATATAGGAAGAGTTAGCTCTAAGTTTGTGAATGAAAAATGTTCTACTCATGCCCCTGAAGCTATACATATCTTTACTTTCCATTTATGTTGCATGTGCTGAGAGAATTTGAGACCTGAACATTGACAAAAACTTAGGTTAAGAATTAGGGATGGAGAAATTCTCTCTCATTTCTGAGAGTTAGGTTAAGTTTTTTATATGTATGGAATCGTGGCTTGATGCTTAACATTTTTCATGTTGTGAGTTTGTGCTAAAAGTCCAAGAATCTTGAGATAGCAGAAGCGTGTGTTTTGTTCAAGGATGCTGGAGGTTGAAGAAGACAGAGTCTTGGGCTGGGCCTGAGATTTGTTTTTCCTTTTCACAACACTGCATTTCACATGCACCCCCTGGCCCATTTTGAGTTTTACTTGTCATTTTCCATTTTTTCCTTTTGATTTTGTTTCCATATTTTTATTTAAGCATGAAAAAATATTAAATTTATTTTTCCCACATTTTTTGCATTTTATTTGATATTTATTTGGCTTTATTTAGTTTTGTATATAAATAAACATAAATATACTATTATTTAAAATAACTAAAAAATAATACAAACATATTTTATTTCTGATTTTTATGTTATCTCTTGAAAACATTTTATAATAAAAATATACTTTTTTTAATAATATTAAATATTTTATTTTTGTACATATAATATATATTTAATAAATAATGCAAAATACTTATATATTTATTAGTATATTTAGGGAAAATACAAAGAATTAATACATTTTATTTTTATTAATATTTTGACCTCAAAAATACCCTTTTTTACAATATACCATCTTTTATTTATTTTTGTACATAATTAATAAATATTGCATATATTATATAATAAATACCTTTTATTTATAAAATTAGGGTTTTACCCTAAATACATAAAAATACCAAAAATTAATTAATTTTATTTTATTTATTTGCACATAAAAAATACTTTTTTTCATACATAAAAAAAACCATTTTTTGCATCTTGCACATTTATTATATTTTTTATTTTTATTTAATTGTTGTATATTAAATAGTTTGTATAATTCAATTTGGATGTAATAGTTTAGGTTTAATTTCTTGCTAAAATATCCCCATTTGAACATTTGTACCCCCCATCCCATATATTGTGTTGTAATAACTTAGGACCTTTTATTTTTCGTATTTAAAAGCTTTCTAATTATGCCATGTTAGAATTAGGGTTTTGTATGCAAAATTAACCAAAAATAGTTTGACCTAATTTCAAGATAAACAAGCATGAAAATGGACAACACTAATCACACTTGCACCCTTAGGGTTACTCCACTTGTTGCCTTCAAATAATGGGCCATATTGCATGTTAGGTATATTTGGCAAAAACAAAACAATCAAATGATCATAGTCCCTCGATGACGCTTTCGTAACTTGCCTAAAAAATGATCAAGTCCCTTAAAGGAAAAATTGCCCAAAGATACTTGGCACCATTGCATTCATGGTCCATACGATGACCCACACCCGTCCCGTTAACATCCTAACACAAGATTGTCCACCAAATACAATGGTATTTAAATCAATAACGGGCTAACTAGACAGAAACTCTCAAACATTCTAACTCTATTACTTGAAATGTTTTTCTGTTTTGTTTAAAGTCTACAGGCACAAGGAAGCTCCTGGACACTCTGAAGACTAGAAGCTCTGATCAAAATGTAGAAGCTCTGATCAATGTTGCTCTGATCAATATGAAGTTCTGATCGACCTAACACTCTGATCCAAAGCAAAGCTCTGACAGGAAAAGCTCTGAAGCTCTGCTCTCTGATAAGTCAAAGACTCTGATAATCTGATGTTCAAAGAAAGAAAAAGATCTGATCCTGAAGAACACGTATAATCAAAGGGAAGTAATAAACTCAGGGGGAGTATTTCCTTACTCCTTATTCTTTTACTTCTTACTCTGATACTTTTCCAGATACCTTTTCACGTTATTTTTCATTTAAAATATCCAGTTTTTGTCATCATCAAAAAGGGGGAGATTGTTAGAACAATGTTTGAATCTACTACCCTATATTCAAGTTTTGATGATAACAAAGTGAAAAGATATAGTATTTATATGTCTCATGTTTGAACTATCTGCTGCCTAAATTATTATGTTCTGACTTGCAGATACTCTGATTGACATAAGCAAGATCACGTTTATTTCAGCATCAGAATTTGATTTCATACACCAGCATCAGAAGTTGCCACATCAGAACGTCAAGATCAGATGATCAACTCACGTACATGCTGAAGCTTGATGAACAGAACTGCGCTCAAACACTCTGATACAGAAACACAATAGTTCATCAGCAGCGAAGCAGAATCAGAATGAGCCAAGCCAGAACGTGCATTGAAGAAGCAACGGTACTGTGCATTGAACGCTAATAAATTCCAACGGCCTCATTCCAGACAAGATCTGCTCAAAAAGGAAAGCTTGTTATTAGCATTGAATCAAGAATATTGCATTCAACGTTCATCTTTTCAAGTGCTATATAAACAAGGCTTTGAAGATTATAATGGCTAATGCTCTCCAAATCTCTACACGCACAAAGCTGAACCATAATCTTCGTTCTACCAGTTTTGCTAAACAACAAACTCTGATATTCCATTTCTGTTTAGCAATCTAGTTTCTAAGCTTCATTTTGTGTATACATCACAGTTGTGATAAAGTTTTGTAGAAAACATCCACACACATTGTTTTATATCCTTGTAAGAAAGTGTTGCCTTGACAAACCGGGTTGTGGTTTGAATCAAGAAGGCTTTAGCAGTTGTTAAAGCAGTCTGTAATACTCAGTTGAATATAGTGAATTAAGACCTCGTTGGAGAGAGGCGAAATCACCTTGACGGGTGGACTGAGTAGTTTGAGATCAAACGAACCAGGATAAAAATATCTTGTCAATTGCTTTAGATTTCAGTTTTACAATTCAACCCCCCCTTCTTGTGTTTTTCACCCCTTTAATTGGCATCAGAGCGCCTGGTTCTGAGCTAAAACACTTAACCGTGTCAGTACAAGATCCAGCGTCAGAAAAACACAATGGCAGGAAACAATTCTCACTTCAGCAATGACAATAACGAGGACAGAGACAGATTCAGTGGCAAACCTCCAGTCTTTGATGGAGAAAACTTTGATTACTGGAAAGACAGAATTGAAAGCTTCTTTCTAGCACATGATGCTGATCTGTGGGATATGGTGACAGATGGATACACGCACCCTGTGAATGCAAGTGGTCAGAAGATTGATAGAAAATCAATGACTGATCAACAAAAGCGTGATTTCAAGAATCACCACAAGGCCAGAACCATCCTCCTCGGTGCCATTTCCTATACTGAGTATGAAAAGATCTCCAACAGAGACACAGCAAAGAACATCTTTGATTCTCTCAGAATGACGCATGAGGGCAACGTTCAGGTCAAAGAAACAAAAGCTCTGGCGCTCATTCAGAAGTATGAGGCGTTCAAAATGGAAGAATCTGAATCCATTGAAACTATGTTCTCTAGATTCCAGATTCTGGTAGCTGGTCTCAAAGTTCTGGACAAAGGATACTCTACTGCTGACCATGTCAAGAAAATAATCAGAAGTTTACCCAAGCAGTGGAGGCCTATGGTTACTGCTCTGAAGCTAGCTAAAGATCTCAACAAAATCACTCTGGAGGAACTTATAAGCTCCCTCAGAAGTCATGAGATAGAGCTAGAAGCTGATGAGCCTCAGAAGCAAGGTAAGCCTTTAGCATTAAAATCTAACAAAAAATTTGAGTCTAAAGTTTTGCAGGCAGTTGAAGAAACATCTGATGGATCCTCATCAGAAGAAGACGAACTTTCCCTTCTCTCCAGAAGAGTAAATCAACTGTGGAAGCAAAGACAAAGGAAGTTCAGGAATCCCAGAAGATCTGATCAGAACGAGTCCTCTTCCAGATACAGAAGGATAGATTCTTCCTCTGGATACAGAAGATCTGAAGGCTCCTCCAGTAGCAAGAAGCCAAACACCAAAGACATCATCTGCTACGAGTGCAATGAGCAAGGACACTACAAGAGTGACTGCCCAAAGCTTCAGAGGGAAAAGCCCAAAAAGAAGTTTGGAAGAGAGAAGAAGAAAAGTCTCATGGCTACATGGGATGACTCTGACTCGTCTGAAGCTGACTCAGAATCAGATGATGAAAGGGCAAACATAGCTCTCATGGCAAACATTTCAGAAGATAGTGAAGCTTCTGAATCAGACTCAGAATCAGACACAGAAGAGGTATTTCCTAACTTCGCTGTTAACTTTACAAAGGCTGAACTTGCTGAAAGCCTTAATGAAATTCTGGAACGTTATCAGCAGATTAGAGCTAAATTCAGAGACCTGAAAAGGAATCTTGAATCTGACTCTAATAAGTCTGAGAGTCTCAAATTGGAAAATTCTGAGCTGAGAGATAAAATTTCAAAATTAGAAAACACTTTACAAAACTCTCAGAAGGAACCAATTTCTGAAACTCCCAGCAACGCTGATGAGATCATCAAGGAGTATGATCACAGTTTCCAGAAGTTCCTTGCTAAAAGCATAGATAGAAGCAGAATGGCTTCAATGATCTATGAAGTTAGCAGAAACGGCAGGAAAGGAATAGGATACCAAGGTAAGGTTCCTACACCAAAGAATGTCATGGACTTAACCATTAAACACACTCCTCTAAATTCACACTTTGTGTATGGTCACACACATGACATCAAATATACTAGCAGTAAGCACTCTGTGAAACCAAAATTCAACCAGAGTTTTGGTAAAACTAACAAATCAGGACCCAAGAAAATCTGGGTACCTAAGGATAAAATAATACATGTTGCAGATATCTTTAGCAGCAAGTCAGAAACACCAGTCATGGTACCTGGACTCTGGCTGCTCACGACACATGACGGGAAGAAGGCATATGTTCCAAAGCCTGGAACTTAAGCCTGGAGGCCACGTTGGCTTTGGAGGCAATCAGAGGGGAAAGATAATTGGCTCTGGAACTGTAGGTAATGGAAATCTTCCCTCTATTAATAATGTTCTGCTAGTAGATGGATTGATGCATAATCTGTTATCCATAAGTCAATTAAGTGATAACGGTTATGATATAATCTTTAATCAAAAATCATGTAAAGCTGTTAGTCAGAAAGATGGGACTATCCTGTTTAATGGTAAGAGGAAAAACAACATTTACAAAATCAAACTTTCTGAACTAAAGAGTCAGAATGTAAAATGTCTTCTGTCTGTTAACAACGAGCAGTGGATCTGGCACAGAAGATTGGGGCATGTTAGTATGAGAAGAATATCTCAGATTAACAAACTCAATCTGGTCAGAGGACTTCCTAATTTGAAGTTCAATTCAGATGCTCTGTGTGAAGCATGTCAGAAAGGCAAATTTGAAAAACCTTCTTTTAAATCCAAAAATGTTGTTTCTACCTCTAAGCCATTAGAACTTCTGCACATTGACTTATTTGGACCAGTTAAAACTGCTTCAGTCAGTGGTAAGAAGTATGGGTTAGTAATCGTAGATGACTATAGCAGATGGACATGGGTAAAGTTCTTAAGACACAAGGACGAGTCACACTCTGTGTTTGTTACCTTCTGTAATCAAGTTCAGAATGAAAAAGATCTTAGAATCGTTAAAGTCAGAAGTGATCATGGTGGAGAATTTGAAAATAAAGATTTTGAGTCATTCTTTAATGACAAAGGCATTTTGCATGATTTCTCTTGTCCTAGAACTCCCCAACAAAATGGAGTTGTAGAACGAAAGAACAGAACATTGCAAGAAATGGCCAGAACCATGATCAATGAGACAAACGTTGCTAAGACTTTCTGGGCAGAGGCAATAAACACAGCGTGTTACATTCAGAATAGAATCTCAATAAGACCTATTCTGGAAAAGACTCCATATGAATTGTGGAAGAACAGAAAGCCCAACATTTCATATTTTCATCCATTTGGATGTACTTGCTTTATATTAAATACAAAGAATTATTTGAACAAGTTTGACTCTAAGGCACAGAAGTGTATTATGTTAGGATACTCTGAACGCTCAAGAGGGTACAGAGTATACAATACAGAAACACAGATTGTGGAAGAATCAATCAGTGTTCGTTTTGATGATAAGCTTGACTCTAAAAAGTCAAAGCAGAATGAAATTTTTGCAGGTATAGAAATTGAATTTGCAGGTTCTGAAGACAAGTCATCAGAAGCTCTCAACACAGACATTCCTTCAACATCTGAAAGGAGCACTGCTAGAAACCCTACAACAGCTGCTGATCAACCTCAGAAGAGATTACCCAGAAGCAGCTTGGATCACCCAGAAGAGACTATCCTAGGAAGAAAGGAAGATCCAATCAGAACAAGAGCAAGCTTCAGAAACTCTGAAGAAACTCTTATGGGACTTGTATCTCTGATTGAACCTTCTTCTATTGATGAAGCACTTCTGGACAATGACTGGATTCTGGCAATGCAAGAAGAGCTGAATCAATTCACCAGAAACGACGTATGGGATCTCGTTCCCAGACCAAAAGGATTCAACGTCATTGGAACAAGATGGGTGTTCAGAAACAAGCTAAATGAACAAGGTGAAGTCATCAGAAACAAGGCACGACTGGTTGCACAAGGTTATAGTCAGCAAGAGGGGATAGACTATACAGAAACCTTTGCCCCAGTCGCCAGGTTAGAATCTATCAGACTTTTAATTTCATTTGCTATTAATAGAGGCATCACTCTGTATCAGATGGATGTCAAAAGTGCATTCTTAAATGGTTATATAGAAGAAGAAGTTTATGTTCACCAACCCCCAGGTTTTGAAAATACAAAACATCCAGAACATGTTTTCAAACTAAAGAAGTCACTGTATGGTCTGAAATAAGCTCCCAGAGCTTGGTATGAAAGGCTAAGTAACTTTCTGCTTGAAAATGAATTCACCAGAGGGAAAGTGGACACTACTCTATTCTGTAAAACAGTTAAGAGTGACATCTTAGTCTGTCAAATCTATGTTGATGATATAATTTTTGGTTCTACTAATCCTTCTCTTGGAAGAAAATTTGCTAAGTGTATGCAGGCAGAATTTGAGATGAGCCTCATGGGGGAACTGAAATTCTTTCTAGGAATTCAGATCAATCAAACTCCAGAAGGAACTTACATTCATCAGAGCAAATACATCAGAGATCTTCTGAAGAAATTTGACCTCTCAGAATGTAAGCCATCAAAGATTCCAATGCATCCCACGTGCATTCTGGAAAGAAAAGAGGTAAGCAAAAGCGTAGAACAGAAAGTCTACAGAGGTATGATTGGTTCTCTCCTCTATCTGACTGCTTCAAGACCTGACATATTATTCAGTGTTTGTATCTGTGCTAGATTCCAATCAGATCCTAGAGAATCTCACTTAACAGCTGTTAAGCGAATTTTCAAGTATCTGAAAGGTACTACTAATCTGGGTTTGTTTTATAGAAAATCTAGTGATTACAGCTTAGTAGGCTACTGTGATGCTGATTTTGCTGGAGACAGAGTGGAACGTAAAAGTACTTCTGGAAGCTGCCAGTTTCTGGGAGAAAATCTGATCTCTTGGTCCAGCAAAAGGCAATCAACAATTGCTCTGTCAACAGCAGAAGCTGAGTACATAGCAGCAGCAGGATGTAGCACACAAATGCTCTGGATGAAAAGTCAGCTTGAAGACTTCCAGATTTTTGAGAGTAACATTCCTATACTTTGTGATAATACTTCTGCTATTTGCTTAAGTAAGAATCCTATTTTACATTCTAGAGCTAAGCATATAGAAATAAAGCATCATTTCATTAGGGACTATATTCAGAAAGGTATTTTGAACTTAAAATTTATAGATACAGACCATCAATGGGCTGATATCTTTACTAAACCCCTTTCAGAAGATAGGTTTAATTTCATTCTGAAACATCTCAGCATGAAAGTATGCCCAGAATGAAAATGTTTTAATTCCATATATTTATCTTCAGAATGTAATTATATTACTATGAACTTCTGATCAATCTTCTTTCAGAAAAATAGAACATGCAGATTGTATCAGATGCAAGTCTAAAGATCTGAGAGTCTAATCTCAAAGACAGACGTGCTGATCACTACATCAAACAAGTGTCATCCAATCATCAGCATATCTCTGAAGCAGAACGCGTGCACGCTTCTGAGAAGGCAAAGCGCTGATTGGGTGCATTGAGACACATGTCTGGTAACCGTTTTTAAGTATCTTTCTCAAATCCCCCAAATCAGCAAGCATTTAATGAAAAGTAATCACGCTTTTTAAATGGCAATCATTCTTTTTCTCTCTCTTAAAAACGTTTATCTTTTCAAAACAATTTTGAAAACTCTATTTAAGCACATTAATCTCTCATTCTTATTCTTTACGCTTTCTCATTAACACTCAAGCTTTTTCTGCATATTTCTGAGTTCATCTCTTGCAAACTTTTTTTCTCTCAATTCATTCTCAAAGCTTTTTTAGTGTGAACAATGGCATCCTCCAGCATTTCTGCAGGCAATCAGAAGAAAGCAACTTCTGAGCAATATCAGGTGCCACTCAGAACTCTCCTCACACCGGTGAAGAACCTTGAAGTGCTTTCTGAGTTAATCATCGACTTTGAAAGCTTGAAGGAAAATAGTTTTGACCTAACTGAAGAAATTAGGGCTCAAAAGTGGGAAAGGTATTTCGATAGGTTGGTTGGACCAACATTCCCAACGCTGGTCAAGGAATTTTGGATTGACGCTAAGGTTTCAAAACATCTAGTTATCTCCTCTGTCATGGGGAAGAAGATTGTGATTTCTGAAGATCTTATTGCAAGGCTAATCGGTCAAAGTGGTGGTGGCGTCCGTTGTGTGGACATGGCTGAAAGATGCGCTGATACAGCTGTGGTAGCTAACAGGATTTTCACTCTTGGAATGCCCAGCAGCAAGATTAAGGATCTGAAGGATCACTGCAGAGTATGGGCTAAGATTGTTCTGGGATGCTTCAACCACAGGAAACCAACAAGTTCTCCTGATTATATAAATGTGGATCAGCAGTTTCTGATCTACTTTATTGATCAGAAGATTAAGATCAATCTGTCTCACTTCTTGTTCAAACATCTCAAAACCAGTGTGAAAGAAACAAGGGAAGAAGAAAGGACCAAGAGGGACTGGATACCGTTTGGAAGGCTTATATCAGATATTCTGACAGAGAATAGGCTGATTGAACATCTGATAGAAGCTCAGGAGCTGAGCACTATTGAACCAACAATTGGGAAACCGCTGAACGCTAAGAATCTGAAAAAGATGAAGCTGATAGAGAATATTCAGAAGGAACCCAGAGCTACTTCAACTGCTGATATCTCCAGCAGAAGAGTGCCTCTGAGTGATTTTCCGGTATTTTCTGAAATGGAATCCAAACCAGAGATGTTTCTCAGGTACCCAGATGCGTACAAGGCAGAAGATACAGGTTCAAAGCTGAAGATCAAAGATCTGAGTCAACCCCAAGCAGAAGTGACTTTGAAGAAGACAAAGAAGAGGAAAGCGCCATCAGAAGGATCGTCTCATCAGACTCCAAGGAAAAGAGGTATTTCATCTGCTGCCCCTATTTCAAAATCTTTTACTATTCCAGCATCTGATGCTCCTCAAACCTCTCATAGAATATCAATCCCAATCCCTACCATTGATGAAACCATACCAGAAGACCCTTCTGAGGCCTTACTACTCAGAAGACCCAGAACCAAAATCCCCAAACAACCAACAATTTCAACAACAACAACACTTGACCAAGTGCTAGCTGATATTGAGCGTGAACATGCCTCTGCTAAACCAAACTCTGAACCACCAAATGTTCCTCCTCCACAACCAGAACAACAACAACAACCAGAACCAGAACCACAACAACAACCACTCTCAAAAGAACCTCTGATCCCTGAGCAATCAGAGATTCCACCTCCCTCTCCCCAACCAGAAATAAATCCACCTTCACCACAAACAGAGTTTCACCATTCTGAAACCCCTTCTCCTCATAAATCTGACCCTCACTCACCTCAACCTTCACCGCTGGCAATCCAGTTGCCATGTGGAACCACTATTGTCATGCCCCAGTTACCATCTTCAGAAGAATCAACACCTCCAAAAACTCCCAAAACACCACCTACTCCAATCGAGATATCTGACTCTGATACCCCTCCTCCAAAACAAACAGCCTCTCAGAAAACCGCTGAAAACCCCAGCAGGACTTTCATTGATCTAACAAGTCTTGAACGTCTTGCTGATCTGAAACACAAAATTGCCATCCCAAAACCAAAGCAACCAGATGTTGGCTCTGGTATTTTGAATTTTGAAACAGGTGTGCTGCAATGGATTGCTTCTTTGAAGCAAGTCTGTCCTAGGATGATTGACCCAGCTGCTTCTGATCAGCTCTGGTCACAGTTCAGACTATGGGTACGTGCTGAAGCCCTCAATTGCAGGATATCAACTATGAGCAGGCACAACAGAACTTCAGCAAGCTGCTGAAGGAAGTTGAAAGTCAGCTGCCTCAGGAAGTTGTGCTCCCTCTGGACAGTGAATCTTGGTCTGAGAAACAGCAAGCTGCAAAGGTGCAACCATCAGAAGAAGACAAGACCATTCAGGCTGAAAGTCAAGCAGAAGATGCTGCTGAAAGTTCTGAGAAGCCTCCTCCTTCTGATGCTTCTCAAGCTGCCTTGGACAGGCAGACTCTGGAAGAATTAAGACTGAATGACTTGCGTCTACAACAGCGGATGGATGACAACGATCAGAAGATGAAAGCAAGAATGGATGTGCAGGACAGCAAGATTGACACTGTTGTCAGCATGGTTCATAAGCAAAATGAAACTTCTGAAAAGATTCAAGCGATGCTGGAGCGCCTGTTCACACGCTTGCCTCCTCAACCTTAAATCTTTTTCATGCATGACCTTTTTCATGTTTTCTTCATTTTCTGATGTACTGTTTTGATTAAGTTTTTGTAATATTTTATTGCTCTGATTCTGAACTATCTTAATATAATTTGTTTTTCTGATCTTAATTGTTTTAGCACATCACCAACACTTTTTGATTGCTGACAAAAAAGGGGGAGAACAAGAATGATATTTAAATCAATAACGGGCTAACTAGACAGAAACTCTCAAACATTCTAACTCTATTACTTGAAATGTTTTTCTGTTTTGTTTAAAGTCTACAGGCACAAGGAAGCTCCTGGACACTCTGAAGACTAGAAGCTCTGATCAAAATGTAGAAGCTCTGATCAATGTTGCTCTGATCAATATGAAGTTCTGATCGACCTAACACTCTGATCCAAAGCAAAGCTCTGACAGGAAAAGCTCTGAAGCTCTGCTCTCTGATAAGTCAAAGACTCTGATAATCTGATGTTCAAAGAAAGAAAAAGATCTGATCCTGAAGAACACGTATAATCAAAGGGAAGTAATAAACTCAGGGGGAGTATTTCCTTACTCCTTATTCTTTTACTTCTTACTCTGATACTTTTCCAGATACCTTTTCACGTTATTTTTCATTTAAAATATCCAGTTTTTGTCATCATCAAAAAGGGGGAGATTGTTAGAACAATGTTTGAATCTACTACCCTATATTCAAGTTTTGATGATAACAAAGTGAAAAGATATAGTATTTATATGTCTCATGTTTGAACTATCTGCTGCCTAAATTATTATGTTCTGACTTGCAGATACTCTGATTGACATAAGCAAGATCACGTTTATTTCAGCATCAGAATTTGATTTCATACACCAGCATCAGAAGTTGCCACATCAGAACGTCAAGATCAGATGATCAACTCACGTACATGCTGAAGCTTGATGAACAGAACTGCGCTCAAACACTCTGATACAGAAACACAATAGTTCATCAGCAGCGAAGCAGAATCAGAATGAGCCAAGCCAGAACGTGCATTGAAGAAGCAACGGTACTGTGCATTGAACGCTAATAAATTCCAACGGCCTCATTCCAGACAAGATCTGCTCAAAAAGGAAAGCTTGTTATTAGCATTGAATCAAGAATATTGCATTCAACGTTCATCTTTTCAAGTGCTATATAAACAAGGCTTTGAAGATTATAATGGCTAATGCTCTCCAAATCTCTACACGCACAAAGCTGAACCATAATCTTCGTTCTACCAGTTTTGCTAAACAACAAACTCTGATATTCCATTTCTGTTTAGCAATCTAGTTTCTAAGCTTCATTTTGTGTATACATCACAGTTGTGATAAAGTTTTGTAGAAAACATCCACACACATTGTTTTATATCCTTGTAAGAAAGTGTTGCCTTGACAAACCGGGTTGTGGTTTGAATCAAGAAGGCTTTAGCAGTTGTTAAAGCAGTCTGTAATATTCAGTTGAATATAGTGAATTAAGACCTCGTTGGAGAGAGGCGAAATCACCTTGACGGGTGGACTGAAGTAGTTTGAGATCAAACGAACCAGGATAAAAATATCTTGTCAATTGCTTTAGATTTCAGTTTTACAATTCAACCCCCCCTTCTTGTGTTTTTCACCCCTTCACATTCATGGTCCATACGATGACCCGCACCCGTCCCGTTAACATCCTAACACAAGATTGTCCACCAAATACAATGGTGGAACAAAATTGTTAAAAGGGTTAAAACATAGAAAAGATCTTTGAGAAATTTAGGGTAGATAGCTCTTGGTTACTTGCCAACTTGCAAAACAAAAACCCTTGCCTATTTTTCAAAACACACATCACAACACATTTTCAAAATAAACTTTCAAAAACATTGAAAACTTTTCAAAAGACAAATACATCTTTGTATACATCCCAACATGGATCATTACAAAGGTTGCCACCACATTGGCCTCTTTTCAAGACATTTTCAAAACCCACACACAAAGCACCATTTCAAACAATTGAAAGCACCATTTCAAACAATTGAAAATCAAGGAAACTGGATCTAAGCAAGTAACTAAGAGCCCATGGATAACCATGGATAGAAAGGGTGCTAATACCTTCCATTTCTATAATCTACTCCCCGAACCCAAGAAAACATCTCAAAGGTTTTTTGCTGTGCTTTTTAACCTTTCCTTAGGATAAAATAAAAAGTCGGTGGCGACTCTTGCTCAACCGAAACATTTGCAAAAACAAACGCAAAACCTCAAGTCAGTTCTCCCACCGTATCACAGAACTGGCGACTCTGCTGGGGAAATTTTTAAAGTGGAGTAACCTTAGGGCTTAGATCACCCTCTTGCATGACTAATTGTTTGTTTTGATTGCTTTATATCTTGGCTCTCTTCTTTGGGTTTGCAATCCTACACACGGATTTGGGGAAACATTCATAGATAGCAATACGTTGTGGAAACTGTGCGGGTTATACCGACACGGTTGAAGCAATAGCTATATTAGTGCGACATATTTGTGAGTACCGGTAACCCTTGAGTTCAATCAAGGAGAGTACGGGGCCACTGAGTGATGTCACTAAGCACTAATGACCTAGAACCTTACTTGACCATCTTGGCCTTTCATTAGGGGTAGTGAGATGACCGGCTTTGGTGCAGTCCGAAGTTGGTAGATACTCGATACTACACTCATTGAGGGTTGTTTTCTTGGAATATTTTGGTCGCTAGTTAAGTGGCTAAACCAAAACAATGAACAATGAAAAAAATCCCGTGATATTGAGCTCCTTAGAACCCGGTTACTATTTATAGGACATGTTTTTAAGCCAACTACACTCAAGAGGGTACTTACCTATGAAACCTCATGCAAGCCTGAAACTAGGGTTTGGTGTGAATTGCTTGTACATATGTTTGTGCATACATCATAAACATCATAAAACATCATATGCATACACTAACCATTTCAAGGGTTTAGATCTTCGTCTTTGTTCTTGTTTTGTAGGTCATGGAAATTCCTCGCAGGAAAACTATCCAAGTCAACCTTGTGAGAATCCCTCCTCAACTCAAGGAGCTCACATCAAGAATTCCGGAAAACTCTCCCTTCAGTGAAAGACATGGTAGACTGCTCAGCCTAGTCAGCACCAACATTGAAGAGGACATGATGAAGGTGCTGTTCTAGTTCTTTGACCCTCTTCACCACTGTTTCACTTTCCCCGACTACCAGTTGGTGCCCACTTTGGAGGAATTTTCTCAACTCCTGAGAATTCCTATCCTTAATCAACTACCTTTCAACGGTACAGAAAAGGAACCAAAGCCTGAAGATGTTGCTCAAGCCCTACACTTGCAACCATCTGACATCAAGGGGCATTGGGAAACTAGAAGCGGTGTCAAAGGCTTCTTAGCAAAATTCTTGTTTGAGAAGGCACAAGAGTGTTGGAATTCATTGGACCTACAAGCCTTTGAAGAAATTGTGGCACTCCTCATTTATGGGTTGGTCTTGTTCCCAAATCCTGACCAGCTTGTAGATGTCAACGCCGTCAAAATCTTCTTATCCAGAAATCCAGTACCAACATTGCTTGGGGACATTCTTCACTCATTTTATACACGAACAATGAGAAAGAGGGGTGTTCTCATATGCTGTACTCCTCTCCTTGCAAGGTGGTTTATTTCGCACCTTCCACAATTTGTCTTGAGGAATCACCAAGGCCTAAGGTGGTCACAATGGTTGATGACCCTTACTCACTCTGATGTACATTGGTGTTCTCGGTCCAGAGAAAATGTCATCATCGTCGATCATTGTGGAGAGTTCCCTAATGTTCCATTGATTAGCATTAGAGGAGGCATTACCTACAACCCTTGTCTAGCTTTGAGACAATTTATATATGCACGGAGGGATGGCCCTCATGACATGTTGATTCCTGACCTAGTTTTTGACTTCGACAATGATGCACAAGGACTTCGCCAAAGATTCATCAGAGCTTGGAGGATGCCTAACAAGGTTGACAGCAAGACACTGGGGCATAAGAACTCCATCCCTCTTGAGCCTTATCTGAAGTGGGCACGAACCCGAGCCCAGAGTCTAATGATGCCTTATCCTCATGTTCTCCCTGTGATTAAAGAGCCCGTTACGGAAGGAGAGGTTCCCTATACCATCCTATACCCTGACATGCCTACATCGTGGGAGGAGATGCAGAAGAGTTGGATCCAACTCAAGGAGGAACGGAACACTTTTGAAGCCAGCTTTTATGCCAGTGAGAAGAAGGTTTTGGAGCTCACCCGCCGACTCCATGAGGAAGAGACCCTCAACACCTACATCGCACCAAAGAGGATGCGCAATGTCTTTTTACCTTGAGAAGTTTTTGTAATATTTGGCCCATGGGCCATTTATGTACTGACAAATTTCTTCTTATTAATATGACGTGCGTTCTTTTTGTTTGCAACAATTTTGAACTTTCTAAATCCTTGAATGCATTGCATACATAAGCATACCATTCATCATGTGCATAAGCAGGTCTCCACACCAGGTTTCCTTATCTTTCTGCTGTTTATTTCAGTAAGATGGATCTCGAACAGACGGTCAAGGACTTGCAGTCTCAGAACGCACAGTTTCAACAACTCCTGATGACCTTGGCTAAGGGTCAGGAGGATCTGAAGACCCTGCTTGGGAACAAAGACCAAGTGAAAAAGAAGAAGAAGAGAGTCGGGGTGGCTACCTTGGGGAGAAGGTTTGAGGGTGAAGCCAGAAGGGTTCTTGAATTTCCTTCCGCATCCGAAGAAGAAAACAGTAAAGGAAAAGGGGCTGCGGTACCTTCCGAATCCGAAGCTGAAGACGAAGAGGCTGAAGAAGACGAAGACTACTCAGAACAACAATACCCGCCGGCTGATGACAAGTACAAGAGTTTGGAGGACAGGTTAGCAGCTATGGAGCTGCAGAGGGTTCCAGGCTTAGATTTCGAAGATTTGGGATTAATTGCTGGAGTTGTGATCCCCCCGAAGTTCAAAGTGCCTATTTTTGCAAGATATGACGGGCTGTCCTGCCCAAAAATGCACCTAAGGTCATATGTCCGAAGAATCCAACCTCACACATCTGACAGAAACCTTTGGGTACATTTCTTTCAAGATAATCTGTCTGGCACTCAGCTAGACTGGTTTTACAAGCTGGAAAGGTCGGAGGTACGTAGTTGGGAGGATCTGGCAGCTGCTTTTTATCGCCAATATCAGTATAACTCTGACCTGGCACCAACCCGTACTCAGCTACAGAGTATGGGAATGGCCTCAGGTGAGGGATTTAAGGAATACGCCCAGAAGTGGGGCGATCTGGCTGGAAGAGTGCAACCACCTCTTTCTGATAGAGAACTTGTTGATATGTTCCTAGGGACCCTGTCTGGTCCATTCTTTAATCATCTGATCGGTAGCTCTTCCTCGGGGTTTACTGAATTAATTCTGACTGGCGAGCGGGTAGAAGCCGGTATCAAGAATGGGAAGATTCAGAAGGATGCCTCTGCATCTACAATTGCTAAGAAATCATTTCCAGCAAAGAGAGAAACAACTGTTGTGTATTCTCAAAAGGGAGCAGGAAGAAGTGAGCGCAGGCCTACTGTAGGGGCCGTAATGATCCAAAATCCACCAAATGATCAGCCTCGCAATAACCCGTCTAGACCTAAACAACAATGGGGAGAACGGCCACCACGGTAGTTCACCCGCATTAATATGAAGCCCGCGCAAGTTCTTCCACACTTGTTAAAGCTGAATCTCACAAATATCAAAGAAGCGCCGAAAAATGTGAATACGACCTCACCAGCTTACAATGCCAATGCCAAATGCGCCTACCATTCCGATAGCGTCAGACATGACACAAATAATTGTTGGGCGCTGGAAAATAAAATTCAAGACTTGATAGATGCAAAAGAGGTGGAGTTCGATGCTCCAGAGAAACCAAACGTGATATCTGCTCTGATGCCGAAGCACGGTCGAAATGTCCATGCTATTGAGGAAGATTTGTATGTTTCTGATGTCAATGACCTGATAACTCCGCTGTTAACCATCAAGTTAAATCTGTTAAAGGCCGAGATTTTCCCGGGATGCAAAGAAGACTGCTACTGTTGTTACTCTCTGCCAATTGACTGCCCGTTACTGAAGAAAGGCATCCAAGGCCTGATGGACAGTTAACAAATTCTGTTTGAAAAAGTTTCTGCTATTCCAACCCCTACTGAAGATGTTTCAATTATCACCATTCACGCCAATCTTTCCAAGGCCGTCAGAAAGCCTGTTAAGATTACATCTGCTACAAAGTCTGTTCCTCTGAAGATAACTATGCCAGGGCCTGTCCCCTACAGTTCTGAAAAGTCAATACCATGGAATTACGGTGGAGAAATCTACAACCATGGTATTAAACAAGTTGAAATAACCGAAGGAAGCTCTGATGAAGAAGATGCCAGCATTGGAAACATTGTCGGCACAAGCAAGATCACCCGAAGTGGGAGAATATTTTCTCCAGAGATTGCCCCCCCCCCCCCCAAAGGCAATCTTTGGACCCTCATCTACCGCCAAAGTTATTCCTGCACCAATAAAACTTTCCGCTAGAACCCCATTGATTGAAGATGCTGATGTTCCTGTTGTTGTCCCTCCTACTTCTGCTGATAAGGGTAAAGGGATCCAAGATGAGCTTGTCAGGACGAGGGCTCAACCTTTGGTCATCCCGGAAACCTCTAAGAAAGAGATGGAGGAGATCTTGAAGATAATTAAAAAGAGTGATTATGACGTGGTAGAGCAACTGGGGCAAACCCCCTCGAAAATCTCCATGTTAGCATTGCTACTTTGTTCAGAGGCACACGCCAAAGCATTGATAAAATTCCTGAAGACAACCCATGTACCCCAGGAAACCTCTGCCGACCAGTTCCAAAACTGTGTAGCCAGTCTTACAGCAGACAACGGTTTAGGTTTCTCTGATGCTGACCTAATCTCAAAAGGAAGAAAACACAACGACGCGTTACATGTGTCAGTAGAATGCCAAGGGACTACTCTGGCCCATGTTCTAGTCGACACTGGTTCTTCTCTGAACGTGCTTCCTAAGAAGGCCCTCGACCGTTTAGACTGTGAAGACTTGGAGTTAAGGCAAAGTAATATCATTGTAAGGGCAAGTGACGGGTCAAAGAGAATGGCACATGGGGAGGTAGACATTCCCATTAAGGTTGGCACAGAGGTTTTCCCCTCAACTTTCTATGTGATGGACATCCGTCCGTCATACTCTTGCTTATTGGGGAGACCATGGATACACAATGCTGGGGCAGTCACCTCTTCCCTACATCAAATGCTGAAGTACCCTATCAAGGGAAAGATCGTAACCGTCCACGGTGAAGAAGAGTACATGATCAGCCACCTGAACTCTTTCTGATATGTAGAGGTAGAAGGTGAATTCATTGAGACGCCATTCCAGCACTTCGAGGAAGTCTCTCCTGAGGTGGAAGTAGCAAAAGTGGTAGCTGAGGTACCAAAGCAGATGGCCAGGATGGCATCTCTAAAAGACGCGAAGGCCGCAATGAAGGAAGGGAAGAGCTCAACATGGGGGCAGTTGCCGGACATTCCTCACAAAACAGACAAGTTTGGTTTAGGATTCACTACTGCGGGGCAGAAAGCTATGCGCCGTTCAAAGGTTGAAAGAGCACCCATCAAGATCTCTCCTTATGGGATCAATGCTTTGGAAGGTGAAGACGAAGAGGTCAACATTGAAGATTGGATCTACCCAACCATCGAGGGGGACTACGCAACTGGGAGGCAAAGGACTTTGTCCCCATTACTTTTATTAATCAGTAATTATCTGTCAAACATTTCCTTTGGTCTGTAATAATTACTTTTGAACAATCCGTACACTACTTTTTCACCTCATGCCTTGCCCGGGGTATGTAGGTCCATTTGTAAGGGTTTTGATTATCTTCATATCCATATGCCATGTTTAATGATTCATTGGACGTTTTTCATCGATAAACTGCTGTGTTCATTTTCTTTCCTTTTTGCATTTTTGTTTAAAGATGGCTATCCCTTACACACTCCCACGCTCACAAATGCAGGTACCCATCCACTATGGATTCTATGGGTGACTATTCTGCTATGTCCTTCAATAACTCTGAAGATCTGGTCAATCAGGCTGAGTATGAAGATGACGAAGGTTGTGAAGTACCAGGAGAGCTAGCCAGACTTTTACAACAAGAGGAAAGGGCCATCTTACCTCACGAAGAGTCGTTGGAAACTGTCAACTTAGGAACAGAGGAAGACCGGAAGGAAGTGCAAGTGGGTGCCAATCTGGAACCAAGTGTCAAGGATACAGCTGTTAAATGAGTACGTTGAAATCTTCGCCTGGTCTTACAAAGACATGCCGGGTTTAGACACAGACATCGTTGTTCACCGTCTCCCTACAAGAGAGGATTGTCCACCGATCAAGCAAAAGGTCCGCCGAATGAGGCCCGACATGTCTGAGAAGATTAAAACAGAAGTGATGAAACAATTCAACGCTGGCTTTCTGGATGTTACATCCTATCCATAATGGGTTGCTAACATCGTGCCAGTTCCTAAAAAAGATGGCAAGGTCAGGATGTGTGTAGACTACCGAGATTTGAATAGGGCCATCCCCAAAGATGATTTTCCGCTACCACACATTGACATTCTGATTGACAACACAGCTCAGCACAAAGTGTTTTCCTTCATGGATGGATTCTCGGGCTACAACTAGATTAAAATGGCCCCCGAGGACATGGAGAAAACAACCTTTGTTACACAATGGGGTACTTTCTGTTACAAGGTAATGCCGTTCGGACTGAAGAACACAGGGGCAACTTATCAACGCGCCATGGTAGCTTTATTTCATGATATGATACATCGTGAGATCGAAGTTTACGTAGACGATATGATAGCTCGGTCACAAACGGAGGAGGAACACCTTGAACACCTGGAAAAACTGTTTGCCAGGTTGAAAGAGTGCAAAACTCAGGCTGAATCCAAGTAAGTGTACTTTTGGAGTTAGGTCTGGTAAGCTTCTAGGGTTTATTGTCAGCAACAAAGGCATTGAGGTCGATCTAGCAAAAGTGAAAGCAATACAAGAGATGCCTGCTCCTTGTACTGAAAAGGAGGTTAGAGGGTTCTTGGGGCGCTTGAACTATATTGCCAGATTCATCTCTCATCTGACTTCTACCTGTGAGTCAATTTTCAAATTATTAAAGAAAGATCAGGTAGTCGAATGGAACGACGATTGCCAAGCTGCTTTTGATAAGATCAAGGAGTATTTTCTAGAACCTCCTATTCTGATGCCTCCCGTCGAAGGAAGACCATTGATCATGTATCTAACCGTCTTGGATAACTCAATGGGGTGTGTTTTGGGCCAGCATGACGAGTCTGGTCGAAAAGAGTATGCTATTTATTACCTTAGCGAAAAGTTTACCGACTGTGAGACTCGCTACTCACTGCTCGAGAAAACTTGCTGCGCTTTGGTATGGGTTGCTCGCCGACTAAGGCAGTATATGCTGACTCATACCACCTTGCTGATTTCCAAAATGGATCCTATCAAGTATATCTTCGAGAAGCCTGCTTTATCTGGAAGAATAGCTAGATGGCAAATGATCCTAACAGAGTATGACATCCAGTACACCACTCAAAAAGCTATAAAAGGGAGTGTACTAGCTGATCATCTAGCTCATCAAGCTATCGAAGATTATCAAACCATGAGATTTGACTTCCCAGACGAGGACATCATGAATTTGGACAACATCGAAGGTAATTGACCGTATGACGGACCCGAAAAGGGATCCCGACGGACCCTGTACTTTGATGGTGCTTCAAATGCACTTGGAAACGGTATCGGTGCGGTACTCATTTCTCCAGAAGGTTGTCACACTCCTTTCACGGCTCGACTCTGCTTCAGCTGCACAAACAACATAGCGGAATATGAAGCTTGCATCTTTGGTCTCAAGGCGGCTATAGACTCGGGGATCAAATCTTTGATCGTATTTGGGGACTCGCTTTGGTTATCAGTCAAATCAAAGGAGAGTGGGATACGAAAAATCCTAATCTTATCCCATACAGAGAACATATCCTGACATTGTTGCCTCATTTCGAGCAAATTACCTTCGAGCATTTCCCGCGAGAGGAGAATCAGCTAGTGGATGCTCTGGCCACAATGTCTTCTATGTTTAAACTCAACTGGGATAACGAGGCTCCCCAAATCACCATCGAGCGAATGGATGAACCTGCGCATTGTCATGAGATTAATACTGAAGAAGTAGTGGAACAACCCTGGTTTCACGAAATCAAAAGGTATCTCCAGACTAGAGAATATCCCGAAGGAGCTTCCGTAAATGACAAGAAGTTCCTAAGGAAATTTGCTGCCAAGTTCTTCCTGAGCAATGGCATCCTCTATAAGCGCAACCATGATTGTGTTTTGCTCCGATGTGTTGACAAAGCTGAAGCGGAGTTAATCATGACAGAGATGCACAGCGGTACATTTGGCACCCATTTGAGCGGGCATACTATGGCTAAAAAGATCCTAAGGGCAGGCTATTACTGGTCTACCATGGAAGCAGATTGCCATCAGCACTCCCGTACTTGCCACAAGTGTCAAGTCTACGCTGACAAGATTCATATTCCTCCGGTTCCTCTCAACGTGCTGACAGCTTCTTGGCCATTCGCAATGTGGCGCATTGACATGATTGGAGAGATCAAGCCCACGGCTTCCAACGGACATCGCTTCATCCTGGTTGCCATTGACTACTTCACCAAATAGGTCGAAGCAGCTTCTTTCGCCTCTGTCACTAAAAATGTGGTTGCCCGCTTCATCAAGCAAAACCTTATATGCCGGTATGGTGTTCCAGACAGGATCATCACAGACAATGGTACAAATCTGAATAATACTATGATCACCGCATTATGCGAACAGTTCAAGATTTATCATCACAATTCATCTCCTTATCGGCCGAAGATGAACGGTGCTGTTGAAGCTGCAAACAAAAACATTAAGAAGATCATTCAGAAAATGACAGTCACTTACAAGGACTGGCATGAGATGTTACCGTTTGCTCTGCATGGATACCGTACGACGACACGTACTTCAACCGGGGCAACCCCATTTTCTTTGGTTAATGGCATGGAGGTTGTCCTGCCCATGGAAGTTCAGATTCCTTCTTTAAGGATTATGAATGACTCTGGTTTGAGTGAAGATGATTGGATTCAGACCCGACTTGATCAACTCAATTTGATCGACGAGAAGCGACTCACTACTGTGTGCAATGGTCAGACGTATCAAAAACGGATGATCAAAGCCTTCAACAAGAAAGTCAGACGTCAAGTATATCAAGTCGGAGATCTCGTAATCAAGCGGATTATCCTGCCGCAAAGTGATCCCAGGGGCAAATGGACTCCTACATACGAAGGACCATTTGTGATCAAGAGCATATTTTCTGGTGGTGCAATGATTCTGACCACCATGGACGGCGACGATTTGCCGCACCCTGCGAACGCAGACATAGTTAAAAGATACTACGCATAAAATAACCCGACAAGTCGAAAACCCGAAAGGGCGGCTTGGGCAAAAATGGGCATCCCGGTGGACCGAAAACCCGAAAGGGCGGTTCAGGCAAAAATTAGGGATAAAACAAAAAAAATCTGTACACCCGACAAGCTGAAAACCCGAAAGGGCGGCTTGGGCAAAAAGGGGTTTCCCGGTGGACCGAAAACCCGAAAGGGCGATTCAGGCAAAAGTTAGGGAATTAAAGCGTATGACTATGTCTCGTTGGATCACTTTAAGGACAATCTCTTCATCAACCAGCTCCAAGCTTCTAATCAATCCAGTCATCGCAGACGAAGCATTGAATGGACAGATATTCAGAGTTGTGAAGGCTATAGCAGAATGGAATCTCATGGAATTGTTTCACATAGCCATCTTTCTTTTGTATAAATTTTTTAATTTTTACGACGGCATCCTCTTACTAGGATAACTGTCTCCTTTGTACAAATATATACACAGAAAGTTAATACAAATACTTTTCCAAATACAGAAATTTGCGTTGTCTTCCTTTTCTCTTTTCTTTTGCACTTATGTTTTATTTGAGAAACGTCCAATGTTTTGTTAAATAGGCATATGCATTTGAACATAATCATTTCCTTATGAATCAAGAAAGATGATTACTAATAGGTTAAAAGTACGGATAAATATCTTGATGCCCTTTCAGAAGGAATCCTCAGCAGAGTTAAACTCCAAATTCCCCAGCCAAAGGGCCTTCCAGAACTCGATTCCCCTCAGAGTTAAGTTTCAGAATCCCCAGTGGAGCCTTAAAAATCTAAAAACCCAATCCCCAGCGGAGCTAAGATTTCCTGCCATCAATCCCCAGCTGAACCAGGCTAGTGAAACTTCTCCCCACAGAGATACCTGCCACCAAACTGAAAATTCTCAGTCATACCTCTCCAACATGAGTCTATCAGATTCTGGACTTCCCCAGTAGAGATCTTCAGGAATTCTCATTCCCCGCAAGTCACCAAGGAATTCCAGTTCTCCAGCAGTGGCCCTAAGATCCCTCAACGATTGAAGATCTTGTATTCCCCAAGCGGAATGAAGGCTCATTCTCAGTGCCTCACAGGATAATCAGATGTTCTCCAGTGAAGATCTCCCCAAGACAAGAATCCCCAGAAGATTGGTATACAACCCAAGCTCCTATTTCTCCAGCAGTAGTCGACAAGGATGTCTCATCCTCAGCAATCAAAATTTTTGTCTTCCCCTGCAGCAGTCAAGGATTCACTTTCCCTGGAAGCAGTCAAGATTCTTTATCTCCAGGATTCATCTATCCTCAGCAAGACAGCTCTTCGGCTTACATGCGCATTCATTTACATTCATATCATAAACATTGATATAACATATTTTGCATCATACATATCATGCAACAAAACTTTGTGTTTTAGCTAACATTTCACCCTTTTCAGGATAAAATTAAAAGGCTATCATTAACATTTATTTAGATACAGTATGGATACACCCCAGACACGGCGGTCATTCTACTACTCATTCGGACTACATCAATCAGATACAGACTAGATACGCTCCAGACACGGCAACCATTCTATCTCTCATTCAGATTCATTTATCCACCTCAAGGTTCAATGCATTCCAAACACGGATACCATTCTAACCCTTACAACAGCAGCTTGATTCTCTCCAGTGCGTTCGCCATGGAAGTCATTTTGTCATTTATCTAGACACCGGTTACAGTTTCAGATACACTTCAAACACAGAAGTCATTCTATTACTCATACGGATCTCAATCCTAGTTACAGTTTCAGATACACTCCAGACACGGAAGTCATTCTGCTACTCATACAACTTTCAACTTCAGATACAGTCCGGATACGCTCCAAACATGGTTGCCATTCTGTCACTCATTCCGAATTTGTCCCCAGCACGCAGTTGCTCCATACAGATGTTTCCCTGTTACCCAGATACAATACAGATACACTCCAGACACGGAAGTCATTCCGATATTCGTTCTACACTTCAAACACAGTTACAGCTCAGATACGCCCCAGACACGGAGGCTATTCTTCTGCTCATACAAACTCAGTCCTTAGATGCAGTTCAAATACATTCCAAACACGGATACCATTTTGATCCTCATTCTTCTGACCCGTCACACTATAGTTCAACAAGCCTTCCAGATGGCATCTTTAAGCCCATCTCCGACAAGATTCTGTCATCCTTCGAATGGCATCTTTAAGCCCATCTCCAAATGGCATCTCTAAGCCCATTCCCATATCCATTGTTCTGATAAGTGCAAATTTAAGGGCACTCTAGTGCCCAATCTCATTTTACCTTTGAGACGCGAAAGACAAACCTGCCAATCTAACTCTTCAGGTGCAAGAAGATTGAACAGGGGCAACTGTTGTACCCCAAAATTTGCCCTCCCATTTCCTCAACATTTTCTCATCACAAGACCCTTGGAGCTAAAGATCCAGTTAGGGTTTGCTCTGCTCAAGACTCTTCCTTGCACTGTTGACCCAAATTAGGGTTTGTGTTTGCACAAAGATGTTTTGACCTAAAATGCCTAAGATGACTTTCATGCTTCATGTTGGACTCCCAAGTTTACCCATACCAAATTTCAAGCCTTGATTCCAATCTTTGCCAAGTCAACTGGACAGTTGACCTAGGAATCAACTGTATTAGGGAAAAAGTCAACTGTGGTCAATTGACAGTCAAACCTCATGATTTTTGACACACATCAACATTATGAACTCATTTGAACCATTTGGTCAAGTTTGGATCACAATTCCACAAGAAATTTGATCAGATCACCAAAAGGGCAAAATGGTCATTTTTAGGGTTTTGACTGCACAAAGGCAATTTTTGACTGTTTGACCTAACCAATGGCAAACCAAGCTCATATATGGACTCAAGGACCCCATGGAATTGTCTTGACATGTTCAACAAATTCAAAAGATCCCAAATGCACAAGATTGACAGATGAATTTTCTAGTCAATTGATCAATTTTTGACTGTATACTGAAAAGTCAAACTTTGACTTTTTGGTCAAAATCAAGTGTCAAGATTCATTTTTCATCAAAACATGCCAAATTGTGAAACTTGTTCACCAAGAAATCAAAAATCACAAATTAGGGTTTGAAATGAAGAATTTTCATAACTTAGAAATTTTCTAAGTTATGAAAATCCCTAATTTTTCCTAACTTTGTCCCACTTTTTTCATCAAGATGCATTTGGA
Source organism: Vicia faba (assembly GCA_948472305.1). Lineage (NCBI taxonomy): Eukaryota > Viridiplantae > Streptophyta > Magnoliopsida > Fabales > Fabaceae > Vicia > Vicia faba. The sequence goes on along the minus strand of OX451736.1, from coordinate 1,762,423,746 downwards.
TTCAAACAAAAGTCAAAACATGAAAGTTGTAGTACATTGCAAAATATACAACTTTGAATCACAAAGTTTCCTCAAAAGAAGCTTGTAGCTCAAGTTATGATTTTTGGAACAAGGGTGCAAAACATTCTTAACTTAGAGAAATTTTGACCTATTTTAGGCAGGATTTTTGCCTAACTTCATGGCAACTTTTCACATGCTTCCACTTGGAATTTCAATTTGCATTAGAAAGATGGATTGTATTACACATTCCAAGCTTTCCAAAATGTCCAAGAACTCATCAAACAACCTTATGGTTAGGGAGAATCGAATTTGGCAATATGGGCAAAACTCACTTTGTTCATGGCCAATTTACGTGTCCATAACTTTGCATTTTTGAACTCAGCATGCTCTAAGCTAGATTACAGGTCCTTTATCTCATTCACACTCATAAATTTAATGCCAATCCTTCATGTTTAATTCTTATCTTGTGTGTTTAAGCATTGCATACAAGATTGAGCCATAATTGGAAAAAGTGATTTATCCATTTTTGTAAAGTAGAACTTTATGTCAAGTTTGAAAATCAAGAAGTACAAGGCCATATCTTTGGGCACAAGTTCAGAAGCATATCACACTGATCAAGGGGGATGGTTGCAGCACATTAGAGGGGCCTGCACAAGCTTGTAAAACCAACTTGCCATTTCTTGCTTAAGTGAGAAGTAACTTGACATAACTTACACCAACTCTCATTTCAGCCAACACAAGCTAATAAAAACTTGTTGTACACTTTCCAAACATCAAACCTAAGCTAGGGCACGAGCCAAACACCTTCCAAACATCATCAAACCTCAAAACACCCTCCCACTGCAGAAAACAGAGTAACCTCTGCAGTTGGACTTCCATAAGCCAATCCATTCGTGCATTCTTGCTAAATCCAGTTCATATACATTCCATACCACTTATACAAGCTATCCCAAGCATTGGACACGACCTGTAACACCTCTAACCCACTTCACCATTTTCATTTTTTCTGTTTTGCAGGTTGATTTCCATAGCTGGATTCACTTGGTTTCAAAGCAAGTTAAAGGTTGGAATAGCATCCCTGGACCTCAAGCAAGCTATACCAATCCTCACTTTGCCTTAAAAGTGCCTCCATTGTTAGACATGATCCAAGCTGAACAGGTAAGTTCATGGACTTCTATCTCTCAATATAGGAAGAGTTAGCTCTAAGTTTGTGAATGAAAAATGTTCTACTCATGCCCCTGAAGCTATACATATCTTTACTTTCCATTTATGTTGCATGTGCTGAGAGAATTTGAGACCTGAACATTGACAAAAACTTAGGTTAAGAATTAGGGATGGAGAAATTCTCTCTCATTTCTGAGAGTTAGGTTAAGTTTTTTATATGTATGGAATCGTGGCTTGATGCTTTACATTTTTCATGTTGTGAGTTTATGCTAAAAGTCCAAGAATCTTGAGATAGCAGAAGCGTGTGTTTTGTTCAGGGATGCTGGAGGTTGAAGAAGACAGAGTCTTGGGCTGGGCCTGAGATTTGTTTTTCCTTTTCACACCACTGCATTTCACATGCACCCCCTGGCCAATTTTGAGTTTTACTTGTCAATTTCCATTTTTTTCCTTTTGATTTTGTTTCCATATTTTTATTTAAGCATGAAAAAATATTAAATTTATTTTTCCCACATTTTTTGCATTTTATTTGATATTTATTTGGTTTTATTTAGTTTAGTATATAAATAAACATAAATATACTATTATTTAAAATAACTAAAAAATAATACAAACATATTTTATTTCTGATTTTTATGTTATCTCTTGAAAACATTTTATAATAAAAATATACTTTTTTTTAATAATATTAAATATTTTATTTTTGTACATATAATATATATTTAATAAATAATGTAAAATACTTATATATTTATTAGTATATTTAGGGAAAATACAAAGAATTAATACATTTTATTTTTATTAATATTTTGACCTCAAAAATACCCTTTTTTACAATATACCATCTTTTATTTATTTTTGTACATAATTAATAAATATTGCATATATTATATAATAAATACCTTTTATTTATAAAATTAGGGTTTTACCCTAAATACATAAAAATATCAAAAATTAATTAATTTTATTTTGTTTATTTGACACATAAAAAATACTTTTTTTCATACATATAAAAAACTATTTTTTGCATCTTGCACATTTATTATATTTTTTATTTTTATTTAATTGTTGTATATTAAATAGTTTGTATAATTCAATTTGGATGTAATAGTTTAGGTTTAATTTCTTGCTAAAATATCCCCATTTGAACATTTGCACCCCCCATCCCATATATTGTGTTGTAATAACTTAGGACCTTTTATTTTTCGCATTTAAAATCTTTCTAATTATGCCATGTTAGAATTAGGGTTTTGTATGCAAAATTAACCAAAAATAGTTTGACCTAATTTCAAGATAAACAAGCATGAAAATGGACAACACTAATCACACTTGCACCCTTAGGGTTACTCCACTTGTTGCCTTCAAATAATGGGCCATATTGCATGTTAGGTATCTTTGGCAAAAACAAAACAATCAAATGATCATAGTCCCTCGATGACGCTTTCGTAACTTGCCTAAAAAATGATCAAGTCCCTTAAAGGAAAAATTGCCCAAAGATACTTGGCACCATTGCATTCATGGTCCATACGATGACCCACACCCGTCCCGTTAACATCCTAACACAAGATTGTCCACCAAATACAATGGTGGAACAAAATTGTTAAAAGGGTTAAAACATAGCAAAGATCTTTGAGAAATTTAGGGTAGATAGCTCTTGGTTACTTGCCAACTTGCAAAACAAAAACCCTTGCCTATTTTTCAAAATACACATCACAACACATTTTCAAAATAAACTTTCAAAAACATTGAAAACTTTTCAAAAGACAAATACATCTTTGTATACATCCCAACATGGATCATTACAAAGGTTGCCACCACATTGGCCTCTTTTCAAGACATTTTCAAAACCCACACACAAAGCACCATTTCAAACAATTGAAAATCAAGGCAAGTTGATCTAAGCAAGTAACTAAGAGCCCATGGATAACCATGGATAGAAAGGATGCTAATACCTTCCCTTTCTATAATCTACTCCCCGAACCCAAGAAAACATCTCAAAGGTTTTTTGCTGTGCTTTTTAACCTTTCCTTAGGATAAAATAAAAAGTCGGTGGCGACTCTTGCTCAACCGAAACATTTGCGAAAACAAACGCAAAACCTCAAGTCAGTTCTCCCACCGTATCACAATCCCCAGTAGACTTTGGAAGCTTACCCCCAGTGGAGTACAAAATCAATCTCCCCAGCCAAATTTGGAGGATTATCCCCACGAAAGATTAACAGGGTTATCCCCAACAATTTGCAATTGAAAGATCATCCCCCAACAAAGTTCTTTCTTTTCCCATCAGTAGGACTTCAATCCTCAAAAGAATCAATCTCACCAACAACGGTAATCCATCTCCAGCAGAGTGTATCAGCGGAATCCCTAGCGGAGTTTATCAGTTAAAATCTTCAGCAGAACATCTCTTCCCCACAGAGTAATTCCCCTCGGAATAATCTCCTCATCAGTTTATTCCCCAATAGAGTTATCATCTCCTACAAGTTTATCACCTTCGTTCATCATCCCCAGCGAAAGCGAAGCATTCAACTTTATTCTCCAGCAGCTCCGGGATTTATTTTCCCCAGCTAAGACATTACATATCCATACATCATGATACATGCATATACGCATCATACCATACAATCTCATTTATGTTGAGAACATCATTGCCTGATACACATCATGCATTACATACATCTAACCTTTACCTTTCAGGAAAGATACAATCAAAATTCAAGTTATGAAGCCCGGGTACAACCGGATAGTATCTTGATTTCTACAGCATATTGTGAAGTCCGGACTACGACCGGATAACAATATCAGACTACCGCAAAGCCTGGATTATGACCAGATAGTGATATCTCTCAAAATCAAGCTATGAAGCCCGGAGAATGATCGGATAATAGTTTATTCCCCAGTGAGCAGTGAAGCCTGGATTACGACCGGATAGCAGCTCAGTAAGCACCATGAAGCCTGGATTCGACCAGATAGTGGTATATCATAAGCACAAGCCGTGAAACTCGGATCACGACCGAATAACAACTCAACAAGTTATTGTGAAGCCTGGATTACGACCAGATAGCAACCAAGAGTACTACGAAGCCTGGGTTTCGACCAGATAGTGGTATGATACATCGTGAAGCCTGGATTGTGACCAGATAGCGTTAAGGGACACTATGAAGCTTGGATTACGACCAAATAACAGTTTACCCAGTCAGTTGCTATGAAGCCCGGATTCGACCGGATATTAGTAAACCCAACAGTCAAACGGAAGCCCGGATACGGCCGGATAACCACTTGATTTCTTCTGAAGCCTGGATTTCGACCAGATAAGAAGTGAGGTATTGTGAAGCTTGGATTACGACCAAATGACAGTTTACCCAGCCAGTCACTATGAAGCCCGAATTCGACCGGATACTAGTAAACCCAACAGTCAAAGGGAAGCCCGGATGCAGCCGGATAACCACTTGATTTGTTCTAAAGCCTGGATTTCGACCAGATAGAATTAAGGGACACTGTGAAGCTTGGATTGCGACCAAATAGCAGTTTACCCAGCCAGTTACTATGAAGCCCAGATTCGACCGAATATTAGTAAACCAAACCGTCAAAAGGAAGCCCGAATGCGGCCGGATAATCACTTGATTTGTTCTGAAGCCTGGATTTCGACCAGATAGCATTAAGGGACACTGTGAAGCTTGGATTGCGACCAAATAGCAGTTTACCCAGCCAGTTACTATGAAGCCCAGATTCGACCGGATATTAGTAAACCAAACCTTCAAAAGGAAGCTCGGATGCGACCGGATAACCACTTGATTTGTTCTGAAGCCTGGATTTCGACCAGATAAGAAGTGAGGTATTGTGAAGATTGGATTCAACCAGATAGCAGTACGTGACGCCATGAAGCCTGGATTCGACCAGATAATGGCATAACACATCGTGAAGCCTGGATCACGACCAGATAGCGGTACAAGACACTGTGAAGCTTGGATTCCGACCAAATAGCAATTTACATGGACAATTACTAAGAAGCCTGGAGTCGGTCGGATATTAGTGTGCCCTAAATTCAAGTTGAAGCCTGGATGCGACCGGATAACCACTTGATTTTTTCTAAAGCCTGGATTTCGACCAGATAAGAAGTGAGGTATTGTAAAGCCTGGATTACGACCGGATAGCAAGTTTAATCTCATCTCCCCAGTAAGTCACCGTAAAGCCTGGATCACGACCAGATAGCAGTCGGTCTTATCACTATGAAGCCTGGGTTACGACCAGATAGTAGTTCACTCTCACCTATGCAACAGAGATGATTCCCTAGTAGAATAACGGACGACCGAAGCTCCTAAAGTTCTATTTCTCCTAAGACAAAGAGCAGCATTCCCCAACGGAATCTCCCTCAACAACAAGTATACAAGCTCTCGCTAAGGAATCTCTTACGTGATCGACACTCCTTCGGATGGCATCGTTAAGCCCATATCCCATCATCAGTCTCCAAATGGCATCTGTAAGCCCATTCCCGACATCACAATGCTGATACTACTTCATGCGAGTGCAAATTTCTAGGCACTCTAGTGTTCAATCATCTTCCACCTTCGGATCACGAAAGGCCCGAACGCCAATCTATATCCTCAGGTTTAAGAAGATTGAACAGGGGCAACTGTTGTACCCCAAAATTTTCCCTCCCATATTTCTCAAGACATGTCAAGAATAATCTCCAAGTGACTCAAGTTGGCTCAAGAATTGGACAGTCAAATCACCTCCTAAGGCAGTCAAGTCAAAATTAGGGTTTTGTGTTGCATCAAGGTCCTTACATCCAAATGACCCCAAGTTCTCCCCAATGTCCTAATATGTTCTTAAGTTCATCCATGTCAAATTTTAAGCCTTGCAGAGGAAGTTTGGTCAGTCAATTGCTCAAGAGGTCCAAAAATCGACTGTGTTAGGGCAAAAGTCAACTGTGACCCAAATACAGTCAAACTTCAAGGTTTTTTGTCAACATTCTCATTTTGAAGGATAATTCATAATTTGATCAAGGGTTGATCATGATTCATCAAGGATTTCTCAAGATTCAAAAGTTGCTAAATTAGGGTTTTGCAAGAAAAGTTAACTCAACTTTGACCAAGCATAACTTTCTCATACTTTAAGAGAAATGACCCATACAAAGCTAATTTTTAAGAGGATGCAATTTCCAACAGTCCATATTCACACACCAATATCAAGAAATGCTCTCACAAAAAGTTACCAATTTGGACATTATAGGTCATTTTTGAAAGTCAACAAAAACACCTTTTTTTACAAAGCTTATAACTTGAGCATGGAATATCAAAATGAGATGAGACCAAAAGGGTTGGTTAGAGGACATCTCAAGGTTTCTAAAAAGTCCAAGAACACCTACAAAAGTTCAAAATTTAAGAAGTTATGCATTGTTGAAGTTGGGAATTTTTCCAAAATTGCCAAAAGACAACTATCCTCAAAACTCCAATTTTTGACAAAAGGGCCCACTTTTTGCCACTTGATTTGGTCTTATCACACCACACACGTGTCCCATATTTAATATCATGACCAATCATTTATTTTTCTATTTTATTTAATTTTTATTGATTTAATTCATTTTAAATCAATATTAATTCAAATAAAATCCAAAAATTGATGGAATGAGATTCTTGTGATCATTACAGCTTGCAAATATCATGAGACACTCAATCAAACTCGTGCCAAGTCATAACTTGCATAAAATCTTGGATTTGAGGCAAATATGGAAACTTGATAATGGTGATCAAATCAAATCTCTATTCATCAATTCTTATGGATTCAAGCCCAAATTTTAACCTAAACTCATTCCCTTACACACACACAAGTGAGGAAGATCAAGGACAGGACCTGAAACTGCAATGGAACGGCCAAACCAAAATTGAAAAAAGTGTGAAAAAGTGGAAGATCAAAACTTGGTTAAAGGACGATTCAATCAAAAATATCCACATAGCTCCCTTGCCTGACATCCAGTGGAGCCAAAGGGATCAAAATCAACCCTTGAAACAGCCCCAAACTCACTGTAAGTATCCACGAACATAGCTCTGAACATGGAATCGAAACCACTCATTCTTGCATCTTTTTGACAAACCGTGGACATATTCTTGATCCTTGTTTGATTTCGAAGCTTTCTACATCATTTGATTTTATTTTCATGGCCTCTAATGTGATACCCGAACCTAGGGTTTCCTTGCTTTGTTTTTAGGCATTTTTTATACAGGCAAAATCAAGGCAATTCATGGCCATAGTTGTGTTCAGGGAAGCAAGACGAACACGATGATGGTCTTAGCTTGCGTTTACATGGCCTAGGATGAATGTTTGAAACATCCTACGAATCTTCCTGCGAATAAAAATCCGCAGGTAAGAAAACCAGGTTTTTAATGAAGAAGACGATTAGGTGTCTTCCTTTCATTGGCCCGTTCAAATCAATTTCGCGCATTTTTTATTTTCCAGTATATTGCTTACTTTTTTTATATAATATTATTTGTCCATCACAATAACAATAAGACAGCATGGCTCAGTTGGTGGAAGCGTGAGTGGGATACCATTGGGACCTGGGTTCGAATCCCAGGTCCCTCAAATTGCTTATTATCATTTTGTGCTAGGTATTCAGGCGTGCTTCATAAAGTGTGATCCACCATGCGCTTGCAAAGATCAATGTGCCAGATGGCCTTCAGGCCAAATCCAAAGGCCAGGGTTGAAGGCTCACCATACATCTAAGTCAACTAGCGCGTGGGCAATCTAGAAAGTCAATGCAGGCTTGTATGAATTGGGCCAAACAATTTTTCTTCACACCCTCCATCTGGGGCCCAAACCCCCTGAGTTTGCTTCCTTTTTTTATTTTCTTTCACTATTTTCTTATTTTATTTATTGTTATTGGTTTTGTTATTTGTTAATTACTAACCAAATAATAATTTTCTTCATAAAATCAGAAAACATAAAAAACATTATTTTTATTAATTTCACTATTTTATTTTGTAAATAAATATTAACATAATTTATTTAGTTTTAAATAGGTGTAACATTTAACATTTTTGCAATAAATTAAAATCAATTTAGAATATTAGGTTTTTAACAATTTAAATCATTTTATCTTATTTCCTTAAATATAAAAAAATCCAAAAATATTTTCATTAATTAATTAATTTAATTATTAACCTAGATCTAATTTCCATTTAATTCAAAAATAACAAAAATCTTTTCTTTAAGTAAAAAAGGGTCAAAACCCTAAAAATGCGCCGATTTAATTTTCTCGCACGCGATCTATGATTCCAATTTTGCAATTGTTTCCCGGTATGTAATAATTAATTAGGACTTTATTTATTTATCGTTTTTATTTACTTTCCGCAATTTAAATTAAAGAGTTTGTCTTTGGCGATGTAAATACCCGACGCCTTGTAATAGCTTAGATTTAATTTCCGCAACTATAAACTGTTAGATGTTTGATAATAGGGAATGCATGACAAGATCAAATGTATGAACTTAAAATCAACATAGATAACCATTGACATGTACAGATAAAATTAACCAAATTAACACACTTGCACATGCGCACTCTTAGGGTACACCTCACTTGGTTGCCTCGAACGTGGTCATTGAGTATAGGAAGTTTTAGAGGTCGCCCTCTTGTCCAAAGATCATAAGTTGCCTCGAAACGGTTGCCTCGAATAAAATGATCTAAGACATTAGAGTTACCGCTAAGGCGTCCTAACGTTGCTTTAGTGACCACACGTCCCTTAATCGAATTGACCCAAAAACTCCAACGACGGTGCTACCTACTCCTCAATAGTGGGATAGCACTGTCTAAAGGACATTTGCACAGTTTAATTCCTTTTTCGAGTAGGTAGATGGTTCTTAAGTACTTGCTCCTTTTAAAACAAAACAAAACTTTTCGCACTCACACTTCTTTCAAACAAAAACTTTTTTCAAACCCACAAACACAAAGAAAAGCAAACTTTTGAAAACACAATGAGCAAGTACCTAAGAGCCCGTGGATAACCACGAATAGAAAGGGTGCTAACACCTTCCCTTTCTATAATCTACCTCCCGAACCCGAGAAATATCTCAAAAAGGAATTTTTCTGTGCTTTTGTCCTTTCCTTGTTGGATAAAATAAAAGACGGTGGAGACTCTTGCTTACCGCGACATTTTGCGAAAACAAACGCAAAATGCGAACCAGCATTCCAAAACAGTCAGTTCTCATTCCCACCGATCACAGAACTGGCGACTCTGCTGGGGAATTATAATAAGTGAGGTGTACCTTAGGATTAGATAATTGTGTTTTCAATTGTATGCTTTGTATGATTTATCTTTGTGGGCTTGTATCGGAGTTCTATAGATCCTAACCCGGATCTGGGGATACCCTTTAGATAAGTAGCAATAAACTGTGAGGGAACTGTCCGGCGTAGACCGACAAGGTTGAAGCAGTAGCTACATTGGTGTGACACTTTAGTCTGTACCAATATCCCTTGTGTTGGAACAAGGAGAATATGGGTCTTCTAAGGGATCATTAAGCACCAACTGACCTTAGAACCTTAAATTGACCAACTTGGCCATAGAACAGTAGCAGTATGCTACACTCATTGAGACTAAACTCTCGCGATGATTCCGGCTGCAAGAAAAGGTTGCTAAAGTGGAATTATGACCGATCGAGGGTAGTCAGTGATATTGAGATCCTCTAGAACTCGGTTACTATTTCTAGGACAGGTTTGAGCCAACTAAACTGGAAGAGGGTAATACCTAAACTCCATGCCAACCTGAAATTTAAGGGCTATTGTGTGACTTGTGTGCGTTCAAAACTTGAACTACTTGCACATTCTTGTTATCTAACAACATGAGTTCCTTGCAGGTTTTGTTTACAGTCCTCATCCAATAATTTAGATTTATTGCAGGGTTTACTTACATCACCTCACACTTTTGCTTAAACGAATATCATACACATCATAACATCATGCCTTAACATTTCCTTAACCATTTCAAGGATCTCAAGGGCTTGTGATGCAGGTTATGGTAAATCAAATATCCATCAAGGGGCAAAGGGGATTTATTTTCCTCTAGCCAATGCCGTCTAGAGATCAAAACACGATAACTTGAGTCATGGGCTATGACCCACTCGATATGGTGAGCTTGACTCTTAAAGAAGGACTCTTAACAACACGAAGTTTCTTCAATCAAAGCTGCAAAATTCAAATTATAACAAGTTTCTTGTTTACCCCGCGAGATCCTTGAAAACATTGCATACATATATCATACATATCATTACATAACAGGTCTCCCAGTACAGGTCTCTCATGTTCTCGCTGTTTATTTCAACAATGGCTTTCCAACCAGACAACCAAGATCTTCAAACTTGAGAAGCTCAGTTCAGAGAAATCTTCCTAAACCTATCCAAGGGGCAGGAAGAGTTGAAAACACTCCTCGTTGGGAACTTGGTCAAGAAAAGTCCTGAAGACAATAAGGACGAACGGCTGGAACAACTGCAAGCTGAGTTCAGTGCCATGAAAACCCAGATGCGGGGGAAGATGGCTCTTATCCAAGGCTTAGCTCGGGAACAAGAAGAGCTGAGAACCATTATCAACCAGCTTCATCAAGACAGATACAACAACATGAAGCAAACAGTCAAGGACGGGGATCAAGTCATTAATCAACTTCCGAGAAGTCAAAGGTTTGGTTTGATGAAGAATAGACCTCTCCAAGTTGCTACTACCTCACGGGTCCAACAACGATCTCGCCAAGAACAACGGGTTGATCAGAGTAAGCCAAACATGCCCAGGAGGCAATTTACCAAGGTCAACATGCCGCTGTCTCAAGATTTACAACACCTGTTGAGATTGAATTTGGTGACGTTAAGGGACCCTTCTAAGAATCCCAACATAGCCTCCCCAAGGTACAATCCTGATGCAAGGTGTGCATATCACTCCAACAGCCCGGGGCATGATACTAACATCTGTTGGGCGTTGAGCAACAAAATTCAAGACCTGATTGAGGAAGGAGCATTGGAACTCACACAAGATGGTCAGATTGAATTCTTTTGCCATCCCCCCAAGGTTCCCCATTTGAAGTGACAAGTACTGAGACGAGAAGACTTTTTGTTCATTAGAATTTTCAAGTTGTAATTTTCTTTTGATTGTTCGAACATTTATTCATGTCAAACTTTGTTACTTTATCAATGCATTGCATATGTCTGTTTTGAACCAGTCCTTTCGTATTCACTATATTCAAATTGCTTTCATTTTTGTGATGTTCAACACTCGATTAAAAAATTCTAAGCCTTTTGAGGGAGGATGAAGAAAATGCTATCAAAATCTCTACAGTATGCTTTTGAACAGAACCCGCTGACGAGGTACAGGCATTGTTTCAAATCCTAAATAGTGGAGTTATAAGGAAGATAATCCCTAGTCAACCCCTTTGAGCCAAAGAAGTTGGAGTTTTTATTTTCACACAAAAATTAAAACCCTTAATTATAACCTGGGGCATGGTAGTTTTCTCAGTTAATCAACGTGCACAATGAATGACATCAAAGAAGTTCTTCCAAAATAAAGACGGTGATGGCTCCCCATAAGCGTCCAGACAGGCAGTCATTATCTCTCAAAATAAAAGCCCAATAAGTCAAAACCTATGAAGGAGACTTACAAAACTGGGGCATCCCGCTGACTGTAATCACAAAAGAAACAGTTCAGGCAAAAGACAGAGATAATAAAATCAAAAAGAAAGAGATCCCATAGACTCTCAACAAAATGATTGTCTGTTCAAAATAAATTGTCAGTATCCGAACCACCACTGGAATATCAGAGCAAAGAATCAAACGGGATCTAAATGAACGATTGGCTAAGTTTAGGATCAAAGAACATCACGAAGAACAGGTGGGTACAAATAAAATTTGAGCCTTTATCCTTTGTTTCTTAAACCATGAACCAGACCACGTTATAACCCTTAAAAGTCCTAGCTGACGCATGGGTTAGTCCGAAAGCATATTGTTACAAAAGGTATCCTGACTCCTGTAGGGCTTGTTGTAAATCCTGAGTTGACATCACATTTTACAAAAAAATTGCCTGTTTTACCGGAAAAATGCATTTTCAAAAAATTTCAAAACAGACATAAGCTTTGCATTCTTAAAATAATATTGTTTGCATATGACTATTTGTTCAACAGCAGAGAAATTCCCACGACGAATATCTAGTGAACAAAAAACCTTCTCAATAAAAAGGATCACCTCAAGTGGAAAAACACTTCCAATCAAGGGGCACGACATGATCATTGTCCATCATCTGGGGCAGTCAAGTCAAGATTCAAGGAATCTCTCAAAATGCCAAATAGCCAGGGGAAAATCTCCATATGAATCAATTGGGGCATTGGACATGAATTCCAGCAACGAATCATGCATGATCAAACATCTTTTGGTAGTATGGCAACACGACACTACAGACAGTGACACCTCCCTACATCCTGAGAGCATGGACATAATCAGAAATACTACGCATAATCAAAGACCCGCTAGGTCGACTGGCCTAGGCAAAAATAAGGGCTTCCCGGCGAACCAAAAGGGTTCGGGCAAAAATCAGGGATAAAAATGGAAAAAATATGTACACCCGGCAAGTCGAAAACCTGAAAATGCGGCTTGGGCAAAAAAGGGTATCCCGATGGACTGAAAACTCGAAAGGGAGGTCCAGGAAAAAATTAGGAATTAAAGCGTACGACTATGTCCCGTCATCTCGTCACTTGCCTACCAGAAGAAGACTTGTCATTTCAATCGAAAGATACCAAGAACCTCATAGGTTGGGATAATACTCGATCCACAAGGCCTCCGTAGGCCCCTTCTCCCGCAGATACAGGGGCAGAAAAGTCTCGATGCAAAGCCATCGTCATATCCTTAGCACGCGTCCCAGTAACATTCACTCCCCGCAGAGTAAGACAGTAATGATAGCTCTCCCCCAGCTGAGACTTGCAACTATGAACGAATCAACAATACTCTCCCCAAGCAGAGTTGATCTACCATCAGCACTAGAAAGGTTGGGTATCCCCAGAAGGTCTTAATCTTCCCCAGAGGAATATAAAGATATTCCCCAGCAAGCATAAGAGTATCCCCAGCAGAATACAAGATACCCCAGTGGAGCCATTTCCCCAGCGCAGTCTAAAGAAGATTCTCCAATGGATTTGAGGCATCATCCCTGTTGTACCCCAAAATTTTCCCTCCCATTTCCTCAACATTTTCTCATCACAAGACCCTTGGAGCTCAAGATCCAGTTAGGGTTTGCTCTGCTCAAGACTCTTCCTTGCACTGTTGACCCAAATTAGGGTTTGTGTTTGCACAAAGATGTTTTGACCTAAAATGCCTAAGATGACTTTCATGCTTCATGTTGGACTCCCAAGTTTACCCATACCAAATTTCAAGCCTTGATTCCAATCTTTGCCAAGTCAACTGGACAGTTGACCTAGGAATCAACTGTATTAGGGAAAAAGTCAACTGTGGTCAATTGACAGTCAAACCTCATGATTTTTGACACACATCAACATTATGAACTCATTTGAACCATTTGGTCAAGTTTGGATCACAATTCCACAAGAAATTTGATCAGATCACCAAAAGGGCAAAATGGTCATTTTTAGGGTTTTGACTGCACAAAGGCAATTTTTGACTGTTTGACCTAACCAATGGCAAACCAAGCTCATATATGGACTCAAGGACCCCATGGAATTATATTGAAATGTTCAACAAATTCAAAATATCCCAAATGCACAAGATTGACAGATGAATTTTCCAGTCAATTGATCAATTTTTGACTGTATACTGAAAAGTCAAACTTTGACTTTTTGGTCAAAATCAAGTGTCAAGATTCATTTTTCATCAAAACATGCCAAATTGTGAAACTTGTTCACCAAGAAATCAAAAATCACAAATTAGGGTTTGAAATGAAGAATTTTCATAACTTAGAAATTTTCTAAGTTATGAAAATCCCTAATTTTTCCTAAATTTGTCTCACTTTTTTCATCAAGATGAATTTGGATTCAAACAAAAGTCAAAACATGAAAGTTGTAGTCCATTGCAAAATCTACAACTTTGATTCACAAAGTTTCCTCAAAAGAAGCTTGTAGCTCAAGTTATGATTTTTGGAACAAGGGTGCAAAACATTCTTAACTTAGAGAAATTTTGACCTATTTTAGGCAGGATTTTTGCCTAACTTCATGGCCACTTTTCACATGCTTCCACTTGGAATTTCAATTTGCATTACAAATATGGATTGTAGTACACATTCCAAGCTTTCCAAAATGTCAAAGAACTCATCAAATAACCTTATGGTTAGGGAGAATCGAATTTGGCAATATGGGCAAAATTCACTTTGTTCATGGCCAATTTACATGTCCATAACTTTGTATTTTTGAACTCAGCATGCTCTAAGCTAGATTACAGGTCCTTTATCTCATTCACACTCATAAATTTAATTCCAATCCTTCATGTTTAAGTCTTATCTTGTGTGTTTAAGCATTGCATACAAGATTGAGCCATAATTGGAAAAAGTGATTTATCCATTTTTGTAAAGTAGAACTTTATGTCAAGTTTGAAAATCAAGAAGTACAAGGCCATATCTTTGGGCACAAGTTCAGAAGCATATCACAATGATCAAGGGGGATGGTTGCAGCACATTAGAGGGGCCTGCACAAGCTTGTAAAACCAACTTGCCATTTCTTGCTTAAGTGAGAAGTAACTTGACATAACTTACACCAACTCTCATTTCAGCCAACACAAGCTAATAAAAACTTGTTGTACACTTTCCAAACATCAAACCTAAGCTAGGGCACGAGCCAAACACCTTCCAAACATCATAAAACCTTAAAACACCCTCCCACTGCAGAAAACAGAGTAACCTCTGCAGTTGGACTTCCATAAGCCAATCCATTCGTGCATTCTTGCTAAATCCAGTTCATATACATTCCATACCACTTATACAAGCTATCCCAAGCATTGGACACGACCTGTAACACCTCTATCCCACTTCACCATTTTCATTTTTTCTGTTTTGCAGGTTGATTGCCATAGCTGGATTCACTTGGTTTCAAAGAAAGTTAAAGGTTGGAATAACATCCCTGGACCTCAAGCAAGTTATACCAATCCTCACTTTGCCTTAAAAGTGCCTCCATTGTCAGACACGATCCAAGCTGAACAGGTAAGTTCATGGACTTCTATCTCTCAATATAGGAAGAGTTAGCTCTAAGTTTGTGAATGAAAAATGTTCTATTCATGCCCCTGAAGCTATACATATCTTTACTTTCCATTTATGTTGCATGTGCTGAGAGAATTTGAGACCTGAACATTGACAAAAACTTAGGTTAAGAATTAGGGATGGAGAAATTCTCTCTCATTTCTGAGAGTTAGGTTAAGTTTTTTATATGTATGGAATCGTGGCTTGATGCTTAACATTTTTCATGTTGTGAGTTTGTGCTAAAAGTCCAAGAATCTTGAGATAGCAGAAGCGTGTGTTTTGTTCAAGGATGCTGGAGGTTGAAGAAGACAGAGTCTTGGGCTGGGCCTGAGATTTGTTTTTCCTTTTCACACCACTGCATTTCACATGCACCCCCCTGGCCCATTTTGAGTTTTACTTGTCATTTTCCATTTTTTCCTTTTGATTTTGTTTCCATATTTTTATTTAAGCATGAAAAAATATTAAATCTATTTTTCCCACATTTTTTGCATTTTATTTGATATTTATTTGGCTTTATTTAGTTTTGTATATAAATAAACATAAATATACTATTATTTAAAATAACTAAAAAATAATACAAACATATTTTATTTCTGATTTTTATGTTATCTCTTGAAAACATTTTATAATAAAAATATACTTTTTTTTAATAATATTAAATATTTTATTTTTGTACATATAATATATATTTAATAAATAATGCAAAATACTTATATATTTATTAGTATATTTAGGGAAAATACAAAGAATTAATACATTTTATTTTTATTAATATTTTGACCTCAAAAATACCCTTTTTTACAATATACCATCTTTTATTTATTTTTGTACATAATTAATAAATATTGCATATATTATATAATAAATACCTTTTATTTATAAAATTAGGGTTTTACCCTAAATACATAAAAATACCAAAAATTAATTAATTTTATTTTGTTTATTTGACACATAAAAAATACTTTTTTTCATACATATAAAAAACCATTTTTTTGCATCTTGCACATTTATTATATTTTTTATTTTTATTTAATTGTTGTATATTAAATAGTTTGTATAATTCAATTTGGATGTAATAGTTTAGGTTTAATTTCTTGCTAAAATATCCCCATTTGAACATTTGTACCCCCCATCCCATATATTGTGTTGTAATAACTTAGGACCTTTTATTTTTCGCATTTAAAAGCTTTCTAATTATGCCATGTTAGAATTAGGGTTTTGTATGCAAAATTAACCAAAAATAGTTTGACCTAATTTCAAGATAAACAAGCATGAAAATGGACAACACTAATCACACTTGCACCCTTAGGGTTACTCCACTTGTTGCCTTCAAATAATGGGCCACATTGCATGTTAGGTATCTTTGGGAAAAACAAAACAATCAAATGATCATAGTCCCTCGATGACGCTTTCGTAACTTGCCTAAAAAATGATCAAGTCCCTTAAAGGAAAAATTGCCCAAAGATACTTGGCACCATTGCATTCATGGTCCATACGATGACCCGCACCCGTCCTGTTAACATCCTAACACAAGATTGTCCACCAAATACAATGGTGGAACAAAATTGTTAAAAGGGTTAAAACATAGCAAAGATCTTTGAGAAATTTAGGGTAGATAGCTCTTGGTTACTTGCCTACTTGCAAAACAAAAACCCTTGCCTATTTTTCAAAACACACATCACAACATATTTTAAAAATAAACTTTCAAAAACATTGAAAACTTTTCAAAAGACAAATACATCTTTGTATACATCCCAACATGGATCATTACAAAGGTTGCCACCACATTGGCCTCTTTTCAAGACATTTTCAAAACCCACACATAAAGCACCATTTCAAACAATTGAAAGCACCATTTCAAACAATTGAAAATCAAGGCAACTTGATCTAAGCAAGTAACTAAGAGCCCATGGATAACCATGGATAGAAAGGGTGCTAATACCTTCCCTTTCTATAATCTACTCCCCGAACCCAAGAAAACATCTCAAAGGTTTTTTGCTGTGCTTTTTAACCTTTCCTTAGGATAAAATAAAAAGTCGGTGGCGACTCTTGCTCAACCGAAACATTTGCGAAAACAAACGCAAAACCTCAAGTCAGTTCTCCCACCGTATCACAGAACTGGTGACTCTGTTGGGGAAATTTTTAAAGTGGAGTAACCTTAGGGCTTAGATCACCCTCTTGCATGACTAATTGTTTGTTTTGATTGCTTTATATCTTGGCTCTCTTCTTTGGGTTTGCAATCCTACACCCGGATTTGGGGAAACATTCATAGATAGCAATACGTTGTGGAAACTGTGTGGGGTATACCGACACGGTTGAAGCAATAGCTATATTAGTGCGACATATTTGTGAGTACCGGTAACCCTTGAGTTCAATCAAGGAGAGTACGGGGCCGCTGAGTGATGTCACTAAGCACTAATGACCTAGAACCTTACTTGACCATCTTGGCCTTTCATTAGGGGTAGTGAGATGACCGGCTTTGGTGCAGTCCGAAGTTGGTAGATACTCGATACTACACTCATTGAGGGTTGTTTTCTTGGAATATTTTGGTCGCTAGTTAAGTGGCTAAACCAAAACAATGAACAATGAAAACAATCCCGTGATATTGAGCTCCTTAGAACCCGGTTACTATTTATAGGACAAGTTTTTAAGCCAACTACACTCAAGAGGGTACTTACCTATGAAACCTCATGCAAGCCTGAAACTAGGGTTTGGTGTGAATTGCTTGTACATATGTTTGTGCATACATCATAAACATCATAAAACATCATATGCATACACTAACCATTTCAAGGGTTTAGATCTTCATCTTTGTTCTTGTTTTGTAGGTCATGGAAATTCCTCGCAGGAAAACTATCCAAGTCAACCTTGTGAGAATCCCTCCTCAACTCAAGGAGCTCACATCAAGAATTCCGAAAAACTCTCCCTTCAGTGAAAGACATGGTAGACTGCTCAGCCTAGTCAGCACCAACATTGAAGAGGACATGATGAAGGTGCTGTTCTAGTTCTTTGACCCTCTTCACCACTGTTTCACTTTCCCCGACTACCAGTTGGTTCCCACTTTGGAGGAATTTTCTCAACTCCTGAGAATTCCTATCCTTAATCAACTACCTTTCAACGGTACGGAAAAGGAACCAAAGCCTGAAGATGTTGCTCAAGCCCTACACTTGCAACCATCTGACATCAAGGGGCATTGGGAAACTAGAAGCGGTGTCAAAGGCTTCTTAGCAAAATTCTTGTTTGAGAAGGCACAAGAGTGTTGGAATTCATTGGACCTACAAGCCTTTGAAGAAATTGTGGCACTCCTCATTTATGGGTTGGTCTTGTTCCCAAATCCTGACCAGCTTGTAGATGTCAACGCCGTCAAAATCTTCTTATCCAGAAATCCAGTACCAACATTGCTTGGGGACATTCTTCACTCATTTTATACACGAACAATGAGAAAGAGGGGTGTTCTCATGTGCTGTACTCCTCTCCTTGCAAGGTGGTTTATTTTGCACCTTCCACAATCTGTCTTGAGGAATGACCAAGGCCTAAGGTGGTCACAACGGTTGATGACCCTTACTCACTCTGATGTACATTGGTGTTCTCGGTCCAGAGAAAATGTCATCATCGTCGATCGTTGTGGAGAGTTCCCTAATGTTCCATTCATTGGCATTAGAGGAGGCATTACCTACAACCCTTGTCTAGCTTTGAGACAATTTGGATATGCACGGATGGATGGCCCTCATGACATGTTGATTCCTGACCTAGTTTTTGACTTCGACAACGATGCACAAGGACTTCGCCAAAGATTCATCAGAGCTTGGAGGATGCCTAACAAGGTTGACAGCAAGACACTGGGGCACAAGAACTCCATCCCTCTTGAGCCTTATCTCAAGTGGGCACGAACCCGAGCCCAGAGTCTAATGATGCCTTATCCTCATGTTCTCCCTGTGATTAAAGAGCCCGTTACGGAAGGAGAGGTTCCCTATACCATCCTATACCTTGACATGCCTACATCGTGGGAGGAGATGCAGAAGAGTTGGATCCAACTCAAGGAGGAACAGAACACTTTTGAAGCCAGCTTTTATGCCAGTGAGAAGAAGGTTTTGGAGCTCACCCGCCGACTCCATGAGGAAGAGACCCTCAACACCTACATCACACCAAAGAGGATGCGCAATGTCTTTTTACCTTGAGAAGTTTTTGTAATATTTGGCCCATGGGCCATTTATGTACTGACAAATTTCTTCTTATTAATATGACGTGCGTTCTTTTTGTTTGCAACAATTTTGAACTTTCTAAATCCTTGAATGCATTGCATACATAAGCATACCATTCATCATGTGCATAAGCAGGTCTCCACACCAGGTTTCCTTATCTTTCTGCTGTTTATTTCAGTAAGATGGATCTCGAACAGACGGTCAAGGACTTGCAGTCTCAGAACGCACAGTTTCAACAACTCCTGATGACCTTGGCTAAGGGTCAGGAGGATCTGAAGACCCTGCTTGGGAACAAAGACCAAGTGAAAAAGAAGAAGAAGAGAGTCGGGGTGGCTACCTTGGGGAGAAGGTTTGAGGGTGAAGCCAGAAGGGTTCTTGAATTTCCTTCCGCATCCGAAGAAGAAAACAGTAAAGGAAAAGGGGCTGCGGTACCTTCCGAATCCGAAGCTGAAGACGAAGAGGCTGGAGAAGACGAAGACTACTCAGAACAACAATACCCGCCGGCTGATGACAAGTACAAGAGTTTGAAGGACAGGTTAGCAGCTATGGAGCTGCAGAGGGTTCCAGGCTTAGATTTCGAAGATTTGGGATTAATTGCTGGAGTTGTGATCCCCCCGAAGTTCAAAGTGCCTATTTTTGCAAGATATGACGGGCTGTCCTGCCCAAAAATGCACCTAAGGTCATATGTCCGAAGAATCCAACCTCACACATCTGACAGAAACCTTTGGGTACATTTCTTTCAAGATAGCCTGTCTGGCACTCAGCTAGACTGGTTTTACAAGCTGGAAAGGTCGGAGGTACGTAGTTGGGAGGATCTGGCAGCTGCTTTTTATCGCCAATATCAGTATAACTCTGACCTGGCACCAACCCGTACTCAGCTACAGAGTATGGGAATGGGCTCAGGTGAGGGATTTAAGGAATACGCCCAGAAGTGGGGCGATCTGGCTGGAAGAGTGCAGCCACCTCTTTCTGATAGAGAACTTGTTGATATGTTCCTAGGGACCCTGTCTGGTCCATTCTTTAATCATCTGATCGGTAGCTCTTCCTCGGGGTTTACTGAATTAATTCTGACTGGCGAGCGGGTAGAAGACGGTATCAAGAATGGGAAGATTCGGAAGGATGCCTCTGCATCTACAATTGCTAAGAAATCATTTCCAGCAAAGAGAGAAACAACTGTTGTGTATTCTCAAAAGGGAGCAGGAAGAAGTGAGCGCAGGCCTACTGTAGAGGCCGTAATGATCCAAAATCCACCAAATGATCAGCCTCGCAATAACCCGTCCAGACCTAAACAACAATGGGGAGAACGGTCACCACGGTAGTTCACCCGCATTAATATGACGCCCGCGCAAGTTCTTCCACACTTGTTAAAGCTGAATCTCACAAATATCAAAGAAGCGCCGAAAAATGTGAATACGACCTCACCAGCTTACAATGCTAATGCCTAATGCGCCTACCATTCCGATAGCGTCGGACATGACACAAATAATTGTTGGGCGCTGAAAAATAAAATTCAAGACTTGATAGATGCAAAAGAGGTGGAGTTCGATGCTCCAGAGAAACCAAACGTGATATCTGCTCCGATGCCGAAGCACGGTCGAAATGTCCATGCTATTGAGGAAGATTTGTATGTTTCTGATGTCAATGACCTGATAACTCCGCTGTTAACCATCAAGTTAAATATGTTAAAGGCCGAGATTTTCCCGGGATGCAAAGAAGACTGCTACTGTTGTTACTCTCTGCCAATTGACTGCCCGTTACTGAAGAAAGGCATCCAAGGCCTGATGGACAGTCAACAAATTCTGTTTGAAAAAGTTTCTGCTATTCCAACCCCTACTGAAGATGTTTCAATTATCACCATTCACGCCAATCTTTCCAAGGCCGTCAGAAAGCCTGTTAAGATTACATCTGCTACAAAGTCTGTTCCTCTGAAGATAACTATGCCAGGGCCTGTCCCCTACAGTTCTGAAAAGTCAATACCATGGAATTACGGTGGAGAAATCTACTACCAAGGTATTAAACAAGTTGAAATAACCGAAGGAAGCTCTGATGAAGAAGATGCCAGCATTGGAAACATTGCCGGCACAAGCAAGATCACCCGAAGTGGGAGAATATTTTCTCCAGAGATTGCCCCCCCCCCAAAGGCAATCTTTGGACCCTCATCTACCGCCAAAGTTATTCCTGCACCAATAAAACTTTCCGCTAGAACCCCATTGATTGAAGATGCTGTTGTTCCTGTTGTTGTCCCTCCTACTTCTGCTGATAAGGGTAAAGGGATCCAAGATGAGCTCGTCAGGACGAGGGCTCAACCTTTGGTCATCCCGGAAACCTCTAAGAAAGAGATGGAGGAGATCTTGAAGATAATTAAAAAGAGTGATTATGACGTGGTAGAGCAACTGGGGCAAACCCCCTCGAAAATCTCCATGTTAGCATTGCTACTTTGTTCAGAGGCGCACGCCAAAGCATTGATAAAATTCCTGAAGACAACCCATGTACCCCAGGAAACCTCTGCCGACCAGTTCCAAAACTGTGTAGCCAGTCTTACAGCAGACAACGGTTTAGGTTTCTCTGATGCTGACCTAACCTCAAAAGGAAGAAAACACAACGACGCGTTACATGTGTCAGTAGAATGCCAAGGGACTACTCTGGCCCATGTTCTAGTCGACACTGGTTCTTCTCTGAACGTGCTGCCTAAGAAGGCCCTCGACCGTTTAGACTGTGAAGACTTGGAGTTAAGGCCAAGTAATATCATTGTAAGGGCAAGTGACGGGTCAAAGAGAATGGCACATGGGGAGGTAGACATTCCCATTAAGGTTGGCACAGAGGTTTTCCCCTCAACTTTCTATGTGATGGACATCCGTCCGTCATACTCTTGCTTATTGGGGAGACCATGGATACACAATGCTGGGGCAGTCACCTCTTCCCTACATCAAATGCTGAAGTACCCTATCAAGGGAAAGATCGTAACCGTCCACGGTGAAGAAGAGTACATGATCAGCCACCTGAACTCTTTCCGATATGTAGAGGTAGAAGGTGAATTCATTGAGACGCCATTCCAGCACTTCGAGGAAGTCTCTCCTGAGGTGGAAGTAGCAAAAGTGGTAGCTGAGGTACCAAAGCAGATGGCCAGGATGGCATCTCTAAAAGACGCGAAGGCCGCAATGAAGGAAGGGAAGAGCTCAACATGGGGGCAGTTGCCGGACATTCCTCACAAAATAGACAAGTTTGATTTAGGATTCACTATTGCGGGGCAGAAAGCTATGCGCCGTTCAAAGGTTGAAAGAGCACCCATCAAGATCTCTCCTTATGGGATCAATGCTTTGGAAGGTGAAGACAAAGAGGTCAACATTGAAGATTGGATCTACCCAACCATCGAGGGGGACTACGCAACTGGGAGGCAAAGGACTTTGTCCCCATTACTTTTATTAATCAGTAATTATCTGTCAAACATTTCCTTTGGTCTGTAATAATTACTTTTGAACAATCCGTACACTACTTTTTCACCTCATGCCTTGCCCGGGGTATGTAGGTCCATTTGTAAGGGTTTTGATTATCTTCATATCCATATGCCATGTTTAATGATTCATTGGACGTTTTTCATCGATAAACTGTTGTGTTCATTTTCTTTCCTTTTTGCATTTTTGTTTAAAGATGGCTATCCCGTACACACACCCACGCTCACAAATGCAGGTACCCATCCACTCTGGATTCTATGGGTGACTATTCTGCTATGTCCTTCAATAACTCTGAAGATCTGGTCAATCAGGCTGAGTATGAAGATGACGAAGGTTGTGAAGTACCAGGAGAGCTAGCCAGACTTTTACAGCAAGAGGAAAGGGCCATCTTACCTCACGAAGAGTCGTTGGAAACTGTCAACTTAGGAACAGAGGAAGACCGGAAGGAAGTGCAAGTGGGTGCCAATCTGGAACCAAGTGTCAAGGATACAGCTGTTAAATGAGTACGTTGAAATCTTCGCCTGGTCTTACGAAGACATGCCGGGTTTAGACACAGACATCGTTGTTCACCGTCTCCCTACAAGAGAGGATTGTCCACCGATCAAGCAAAAGGTCCACCGAATGAGGCCCGACATGTCTGAGAAGATTAAAGCAGAAGTGATGAAACAATTCAACGCTGGCTTTCTGGATGTTACATCCTATCCACAATGGGTTGCTAACATCGTGCCAGTTCCTAAAAAAGATGGCAAGGTCAGGATGTGTGTAGACTACCGAGATTTGAATAGGGTCAGCCCCAAAGATGATTTTCCGCTACCGCACATTGACATTCTGATTGACAACACAGCTCAGCACAAAGTGTTTTCCTTCATGGATGGATTCTCGGGCTACAACTAGATTAAAATGGCCCCCGAGGACATGGAGAAAACAACCTTTGTTACACAATGGGGTACTTTCTGTTACAAGGAAATGCCGTTCGGACTGAAGAACGCAGGGGCAACTTATCAACGCGCCATGGTAGCTTTATTTCATGATATGATACATCGTGAGATCGAAGTTTACATAGACGATATGATAGCTCGGTCACAAATGGAGGAGGAACACCTTGAACACCTGGAAAAACTGTTTGCCAGTTTGAAAGAGTGCAAACTCAGGCTGAATCCAAGTAAGTGTACTTTTGGAGTTAGGTCTGGTAAGCTTCTAGGGTTTATTGTCAGCAACAAAGGCATTGAGGTCGATCCAGCAAAAGTGAAAGCAATACAAGAGATGCCTGCTCCTTGTACTGAAAAGGAGGTTAGAGGGTTCTTGGGGCGCTTGAACTATATTGCCAGATTCATCTCTCATCTGACTTCTACCTGTGAGCCAATTTTCAAATTATTAAAGAAAGATCAGGTAGTCGAATGGAACGACGATTGCCAAGCTGCTTTTGATAAGATCAAGGAGTATTTGCTAGAACCTCCTATTCTGATGCCTCCCGTCGAAGGAAGACCATTGATCATGTATCTAACTGTCTTGGATAACTCAATGGGGTGTGTTTTGGGCCAGCATGACGAGTCTGGTCGAAAAGAGCATGATATTTATTACCTCAGCGAAAAGTTTACCGACTGTGAGACTCACTACTCACTGCTCGAGAAAACTTGCTGCGCTTTGGTATGGGCTGCTCGCCGACTAAGGCAGTATATGCTGACTCATACCACCTTGCTGATTTCCAAAATGGATCCTATCAAGTATATCTTCGAGAAGCCTGCTTTATCTGGAAGAATAGCTAGATGGCAAATGATCCTAACAGAGTATGACATCCAGTACACCACTCAAAAAGCTATAAAAGGGAGTGTACTAGCTGATCATCTAGCTCATCAAGCTATCGAAGATTATCAAACCATGAGATTTGACTTCCCAGACGAGGACATCATGAATTTGGCAACATCGAAGGTAACTGACCGTATGACGGACCCGAAAAGGGATCCCGATGGATCCTGTACTTTGATGGTGCTTCAAATGCACTTGGAAACGGTATCGGTGCGGTACTCATTTCTCCAGAAGGTTGTCACACTCCTTTCACAGCTCGACTCTGCTTCAGCTGCACAAACAACATGGCGGAATATGAAGCTTGCATCTTTGGTCTCAAGGCGGCTATAGACTTGGGGATCAAATCTTTGATCGTATTTGGGGACTCGCTTTGGTTATCAGTCAAATCAAAGGAGAGTGGGATACCAAACATCCTAATCTTATCCCATACAGAGAACATGTCCTGACATTGTTGCCTCATTTCGAGCAAATTACCTTCGAGCATTTCCCGCAAGAGGAGAATCAGCTAGTGGATGCTCTGGCCACAATGTCTTCTATGTTTAAACTCAACTGGGATAACGAGGCTCCCCAAATCACCATCGAGCGAATGGATGAACATGCGCATTGTCATGAGATTAATACTGAAGAAGTAGTGGAACAACCCTGGTTTCACGAAATCAAAAGGTATCTCCAGACTAGAGAATATCCCGAAGGAGCTTCCGTAAATGACAAGAAGTTCCTAAGGAAATTTGCTGCCAAGTTCTTCCTGAGCAATGGCATCCTCTATAAGCGCAACCATGATTGTGTTTTGCTCCGATGTGTTGACAAAGCTGAAGCGGAGTTAATCATGACAGAGATGCACAGTGGTACATTTGGCACCCATTTGAGCGGGCATACTATGGCTAAAAAGATCCTAAGCGCAGGCTATTACTGGTCTACCATGGAAGCAGATTGCCATCAGCACTCCCGTACTTGCCACAAGTGTCAAGTCTACGCTGACAAGATTCATATTCCTCCGGTTCCTCTCAACGTGCTGACAGCTCCTTGGCCATTCGCAATGTGGCGCATTGACATGATTGGAGAGATCAAGCCCACGGCTTCCAACGGACATCGCTTCATCCTGGTTGCCATTGACTACTTCACCAAATAGGTCGAAGTAGCTTCTTTCGCCTCTGTCACTAAAAATGTGGTTGCCCGCTTCATCAAGCAAAACCTTATATGCCGGTATGGTGTTCCAGACAGGATCATCACAGACAACAGTACAAATCTGAATAATACTATGATCACCGCATTATGCGAACAGTTCAAGATTTATCATCACAATTCATCTCCTTATCGGCCGAAGATGAACGGTGTTGTTGAAGCTGCAAACAAAAACATTAAGAAGATCATTCAGAAAATGACAGTCACTTACAAGGACTGGCATGAGATGTTACCGTTTGCTCTGCATGGATACCGTACGACGACACGTACTTCAACCGGGGCAACCCCATTTTCTTTGGTTAATGGCATGGAGGTTGTCCTGCCCATGGAAGTTCAGATTCCTTCTTTAAGGATTATGAAGGACTCTGGTTTGAGTGAAGATGATTGGATTCAGACCCGACTTGATCAACTCAATTTGATCGACGAGAAGCGACTCGCTACTGTGTGCCATGGTCAGACGTATCAAAAACGGATGATCAAAGCCTTCAACAAGAAAGTCAGACGTCAAGTATATCAAGTCGGAGATCTCGTAATCAAGCGGATTATCCTGCCGCAAAGTGATCCCAGGGGCAAATGGACTCCTACATACGAAGGACCATTTGTGATCAAGAGCATATTTTCTGGTGGTGCAATGATTCTGACCACCATGGACGGCGACGATTTGCCGCACCCTGCGAACGCAGACATAGTCAAAAGATACTACGCATAAAATAACCCGACAAGTCAAAAACCCGAAAGGGCGGCTTGGGCAAAAATGGGCATCCCGGTGGACCGAAAACCCGAAAGGGCGGTTCAGGCAAAAATTAGGGATAAAACAAAAAAAATCTGTACACCCGACAAGCTGAAAACCCGAAAGGGCGGCTTGGGCAAAAAGGGGTTTCCCGGTGGACCGAAAACCCGAAAGGGCGATTCAGGCAAAAGTTAGGGAATTAAAGCGTATGACTATGTCTCGTTGGATCACTTTAAGGACAATCTCTTCATCAACCAGCTCCAAGCTTCTAATCAATCCAGTCATCGGCAGACGAAGCATTGAATGGACAAATATTCAGAGTTGTGAAGGCTATAGCATAATGGAATCTCATGGAATTGTTTCACATAGCCATCTTTCTTTTGTATAATTTTTTTAGTTTTTACGACGGCATCCTCTTACTAGGATAACTGTCTCCTTTGTACAAATATATACATAGAAAGTTAATACAAATACTTTTCCAAATACAGAAATTTGTGTTGTCTTCCTTTTCTCTTTTCTTTTGCACTTATGTTTTATTTGAGAAACGTCCAATGTTTTGTTAAATAGGCATATGCATTTGAACATAATCATTTCCTTATGAATCAAGAAAGATGATTACTAATAGGTTAAAAGTACGGATAAATATCTTGATGCCCTTTCAGAAGGAATCCTCAGCAGAGTTAAACTCCAAATTCCCCAGCCAAAGTGCCTTCCAGAACTCGATTCCCCTCAGAGTTAAGTTTCAGAATCCCCAGTGGAGCCTTAAAAATCTAAAAACCCAATCCCCAGCGGAGCTAAGATTTCCTGCCATCAATCCCCAGCTGAACCAGGCTAGTGAAACTTCTCCCCACAGAGATACCTGCCACCAAACTGAAAATTCTCAGTCATACCTCTCCAACATGATGAGTCTATCAGATTCTGGACTTCCCCAGTAGAGATCTTCAGGAATTCTCATTCCCCGCAAGTCACCAAGGAATGCCAGTTCTCCAGCAGTGGCCCTAAGATCCCTCAACGATTGAAGATCTTGTATTCCCCAAGCGGAATGAAGGCTCATTCTCAGTGCCTCACAGGATAATCAGATGTTCTCCAGTGAAGATCTCCTCAAGACAAGAATCCCCAGAAGATTGGTATACAACCCAAGCTCCTATTTCTCCAGCAGTAGTCGACAAGGATGTCTCATCCTCAGCAATCAAAATTTTTGTCTTCCCCTGCAGCAGTCAAGGATTCACTTTCCCTGGCAGCAGTCAAGATTCTTTATCTCCAGGATTCATCTATCCTCAGCAAGACAGCTCTTCGGCTTACATGCGCATTCATTTACATTCATATCATAAACATTGATATAACATATTTTGCATCATACATATCATGCAACAAAACTTTGTGTTTTAGCTAACATTTCACCCTTTTCAGGATAAAATTAAAAGGCTATCATTAACATTTATTCAGATACAGCATGGATACACCCCAGACACGGCGGTCATTCTACTACTCATTCGGACTATAGCAATCAGATACAGACTAGATACGCTCCAGACACAGCAACCATTCTATCTCTCATTTAGATTCATTTATCCACCTCAAGGTTCAATGCATTCCAAACACGGATACCATTCTAACCCTTACAACAGCAGCTTGATTCTCTCCAGTGCGTTCGCCATGGAAGTCATTCTGTCATTTATCTAGACACCGGTTACAGTTTCAGATACACTTCAAACACAGAAGTCATTCTATTACTCATACGGGTCTCAATCCTAGTTACAATTTCAGATACACTCCAGACACGGAAGTCATTCTGCTACTCATACAACTTTCAACTTCAGATACAGTCCGGATACGCTCCAAACATGGTTGCCATTCTGTCACTCATTCAGAATTTGTCCCCAGCACGCAGTTGCTCCATACAGATGTTTCCCTGTTACCCAGATACAATACAGATACACTCCAGACACGGAAGTCATTCTGATATTCGTTCTACACTTCAAACACAGTTACAGCTCAGATACGCCCCAGACACGGAGGCTATTCTTTTGCTCATACAAACTCAGTCCTTAGATGCAGTTCAAATACATTCCAAACACGGATACCATTTTGATCCTCATTCTTCTGACCCGTCACACTACAGTTCAACAAGCCTTCCAGATGGCATCTTTAAGCCCATCTCCGACAAGATTCTGTTATCCTTCAGATGGCATCTTTAAGCCCATCTCCAAATGGCATCTCTAAGCCCATTCCCATATCCATTGTTCTGATAAGTGCAAATTTAAGGGCACTCTAGTGCCCAATCTCCTTTTACCTTTGAGACACGAAAGGCAAACCTGCCAATCTAACTCTTCAGGTGCAAGAAGATTGAACAGGGGCAACTTTTGTACCCCAAAATTTGCCCTCCCATTTCCTCAACATTTTCTCATCACAAGACCCTTGGAGCTCAAGATCCAGTTAGGGTTTGCTCTGCTCAAGACTCTTCCTTGCACTGTTGACCCAAATTAGGGTTTGTGTTTGCACAAAGATGTTTTGACCTAAAATGCCTAAGATGACTTTCATGCTTCATGTTGGACTCCCAAGTTTACCCATACCAAATTTCAAGCCTTGATTCCAATCTTTGCCCAGTCAACTGGACAGTTGACCTAGGAATCAACTGTATTGGGGAAAAAGTCAACTGTGGTCAATTGACAGTCAAACCTCATGATTTTTGACACACATCAACATTATGAACTCATTTGAACCATTTGGTCAAGTTTGGATCACAATTCCACAAGAAATTTTATCAGATCACCAAAAGGGCAAAATGGTCATTTTTAGGGTTTTGACTGCACAAAGGCAATTTTTGACTGTTTGACCTAACCAATGGCAAAACAAGCTCATATATGGACTCAAGGACCCCATGGAATTGTCTTGACATGTTCAAAAAATTCAAAAGATCCCAAATGCACAAGATTGACAGATGAATTTTCCAGTCAATTGATCAATTTTTGACTGTATACTG
Source organism: Vicia faba (assembly GCA_948472305.1). Classification (NCBI taxonomy): domain Eukaryota; kingdom Viridiplantae; phylum Streptophyta; class Magnoliopsida; order Fabales; family Fabaceae; genus Vicia; species Vicia faba. Next base: position 1,762,394,036 of record OX451736.1, on the reverse strand, counting down.
AAAAGTCAAACTTTGACTTTTTGGTCAAAATCAAGTGTCAAGATTCATTTTTCATCAAAACATGCCAAATTGTGAAACTTGTTCACCAAGAAATCAAAAATCATAAATTAGGGTTTGAAATGAAGAATTTTCATAACTTAGAAATTTTCTAAGTTATGAAAATCCCTAATTTTTCCTAACTTTGTCCCACTTTTTTTATCAATATGCATTTGGATTCAAACAAAAGTCAAAACATGAAAGTTGTAGTCCATTGCAAAATCTACAACTTTTATTCACAAAGTTTCCTCAAAAGAAGCTTGTAGCTCAAGTTATGATTTTTGGAACAAGGGTGCAAAACATTCTTAACTTAGAGAAATTTTGACCTATTTTAGGCAGGATTTTTGCCTAACTTCATGGCCACTTTTCATATGCTTCCACTTGGAATTTCAATTTTCATTACAAAGATGGATTGTATTACACATTCCAGGCTTTCCAAAATGTCCAAGAACTCATCAAACAACCTTATGGTTAGGGAGAATCGAATTTGGCAATATGGGCAAAACTCACATTGTTCATGGCCAATTTACAAGTCCATAACTTTGCATTTTTGAACTCAGCATGCTCTAAGCTAGATTACAAGTCCTTTATCTCATTCACACTCATAAATTTAATGCCAATCCTTCATGTTTAATTCTTATCTTGTGTGTTTAAGCATTGCATACAAGATTGAGCCATAATTGGAAAAAGTGATTTATCCATTTTTGTAAAGTAGAACTTTATGTCAAGTTTGAAAATCAAGAAGTACAAGGCCATATCTTTGGGCACAAGTTCAGAAGCATATCACACTGATCAAGGGGGATGGTTGCAGCACATTAGAGGGGCCTGCACAAGCTTGTAAAACCAACTTGCCATTTCTTGCTTAAGTGAGAAGTAACTTGACATAACTTACACCAACTATCATTTCAGCCAACACAAGCTAATAAAAACTTGTTGTACACTTTCCAAACATCAAACCTAAGCTAGGGCACGAGCCAAACACCTTCCAAACATCATCAAACCTCAAAACACCCTCCCACTGCAGAAAACAGAGTAACCTCTGCAGTTGGACTTCCATAAGCCAATCCATTCGTGCATTCTTGCTAAATCCAATTCATATACATTCCATACCACTTATACAAGCTATCCCAAGCATTGGACACGACATGTAACACCTCTAACCCACTTCACCATTTTCATTTTTTTTTGTTTTGCAGGTTGATTGCCATAGCTGGATTCACTTGGTTTCAAAGCAAGTTAAAGGTTGGAATAACATCCCTGGACCTCAAGCAAGCTATACCAATCCTCACTTTGCCTTAAAAGTGCCTCCATTGTTAGACACGATCCAAGCTGAACAGGTAAGTTCATGGACTTCTATCTCTCAATATATGAAGAGTTAGCTCTAAGTTTGTGAATGAAAAATGTTCTACTCATGCCCCTGAAGCTATACATATCTTTACTTTCCATTTATGTTGCATGTGCTGAGAGAATTTGAGACCTGAACATTGACAAAAACTTAGGTTAAGAATTAGGGATGGAGAAATTCTCTCTCATTTCTGAGAGTTAGGTTATGTTTTTTATATGTATGGAATCGTGGCTTGATGCTTTACATTTTTCATGTTGTGAGTTTATGCTAAAAGTCCAAGAATCTTGAGATAGCAGAAGCGTGTGTTTTGTTCAAGGATGCTGGAGGTTGAAGAAGACAGAGTCTTGGGCTGGGCCTGAGATTTGTTTTTCCTTTTCACACCACTGCATTTCACATGCACCCCCTGGCCCATTTTGAGTTTTACTTGTCATTTTCCATTTTTTCCTTTTGATTTTGTTTCCATATTTTTATTTAAGCATGAAAAAATATTAAATTTATTTTTCCCACATTTTTTGCATTTTATTTGATATTTATTTGGCTTTATTTAGTTTTGTATATAAATAAACATAAATATACTATTATTTAAAATAACTAAAAAATAATACAAACATATTTTATTTCTGATTTTTATGTTATCTCTTGAAAACATTTTATAATAAAAATATACTTTTTTTTTAATAATATTAAATATTTTATTTTTGTACATATAATATATATTTAATAAATAATGTAAAATACTTATATATTTATTAGTATATTTAGGGAAAATACAAAGAATTAATACATTTTATTTTTATTAATATTTTGACCTCAAAAATACCCTTTTTTACAATATACCATCTTTTATTTATTTTTGTACATAATTAATAAATATTGCATATATTATATAATAAATACCTTTTATTTATACAATTAGGGTTTTACCCTAAATACATAAAAATACCAAAAATTAATTAATTTTATTTTGTTTATTTGACACATAAAAAATACTTTTTTTCATACATATAAAAAACCATTTTTTGCATCTTGCACATTTATTATATTTTTTATTTTTATTTAATTGTTGTATATTAAATAGTTTGTATAATTCAATTTGGATGTAATAGTTTAGGTTTAATTTCTTGCTAAAATATCCCCATTTGAACATTTGCACCCCCCATCCCATATATTGTGTTGTAATAACTTAGGACCTTTTATTTTTCGCATTTAAAATCTTTCTAATTATGCCATGTTAGAATTAGGGTTTTGTATGCAAAATTAACCAAAAATAGTTTGACCTAATTTCAAGATAAACAAGCATGAAAATGGACAACACTAATCACACTTGCACCCTTAGGGTTACTCCACTTGTTGCCTTCAAATAATGGGCCATATTGCATGTTAGGTATCTTTGGCAAAAACAAAACAATCAAATGATCATAGTCCCTCGATGACGCTTTCGTAACTTGCCTAAAAAATGATCAAGTCCCTTAAAGGAAAAATTGCCCAAAGATACTTGGCACCATTGCATTCATGGTCCATACGATGACCCACACCCGTCCTGTTAACATCCTAACACAAGATTGTCCACCAAATACAATGGTGGAACAAAATTGTTAAAAGGGTTAAAACATAGCAAAGATCTTTGAGAAATTTAGGGTAGATAGCTCTTGGTTACTTGCCAACTTGCAAACAAAAACCCTTGCCTATTTTTCAAAACACACATCACAACACATTTTCAAAATAAACTTTCAAAAACATTGAAAATTTTTCAAAAGACAAATACATCTTTGTATACATCCCAACATGGATCATTACAAAGGTTGCCACCACATTGGCCTCTTTTCAAGACATTTTCAAAACCCACACACAAAGCACCATTTCAAACAATTGAAAGCACCATTTCAAACAATTGAAAATCAAGGCAAGTTGATCTAAGCAAGTAACTAAGAGCCCATGGATAACCATGGATAGAAAGGGTGCTAATACCTTCCCTTTCTATAATCTACTCCCCGAACCCAAGAAAACATCTCAAAGGTTTTTTGCTGTGCTTTTTAACCTTTCCTTAGGATAAAATAAAAAGTCGGTGGCGACTCTTGCTCAACCGAAACATTTGCGAAAACAAACGCAAAACCTCAAGTCAGTTCTCCCACCGTATCACAATCCCCAGTAGACTTTGGAAGCTTACCCCCAGTGGAGTACAAAATCAATCTCCCCAGCCAAATTCGGAGGATTATCCCCACGAAAGATTAACAGGGTTATCCCCAGTAAGTTGCAATTGAAAGATCATCCCCCAACAAAGTTCTTTCTTTTCCCCTCAGTAGGACTTCAATCCTCAAAAGATTCAATCTCACCAACAACGGTAATCCATCTCCAGCAGAGTGTATCAGCGGAATCCCCAGCGGAGTTTATCAGTTAAAATCTTCAGCAGAACATCTCTTCCCCACAGAGTAATTCCCCTCGGAATAATCTCCTCATCAGTTTATTCCCCAATAGAGTTATCCTCTCCTACAAGTTTATCACCTTCGTTCATCATCCCCAGCGAAAGCGAAACATTCAACTTTATTCTCCAGCAGCTCCGGGATTTATTTTCCCCAGCTAAGATATTACATATCCATACATCATGATACATGCATATACGCATCATGCCATACAATCTCATTTATGTTGAGAACATCATTGCCTGATACACATCATGCATTACATACATCTAACCTTTACCTTTCAGGAAAGATACAATCAAAATTCAAGTTATGAAGCCCGGGTACAACCGGATAGTATCTTGATTTCTACAGCATATTGTGAAGTCCGGACTACGACCGGATAACAATATCAGACTACCGCAAAGCCTGGATTACGACCAGATAGTGATATCTCTCAAAATCAAGCTATGAAGCCCGGAGAATGATCGGATAATAGTTTATTCCCCAGTGAGCCGTGAAGCCTGGATTACGACCGGATAGCAGCTCAGTAAGCACCATGAAGCCTGGATTCGACCAAATAGTGGTATATCATAAGCACAAGCCGTGAAACTCGGATCACGACCGAATAACAACTCAGCAAGTTATTGTGAAGCCTGGATTACGACCAGATAGCAACCAAGAGTGCTACGAAGCCTGGGTTTCAACCAGATAGTGGTATGATACATTGTGAAGCCTGGATTGTGACCAGATAGCGTTAAGGGACACTATGAAGCTTGGATTACGACCAAATAACAGTTTACCCAGTCAGTTTCTATGAAGCCCGGATTCGACCGGATACTAGTAAACCCAACAGTCAAAGGGACGCCCGGATACGGCCGGATAACCACTTGATTTCTTCTGAAGCCTGGATTTCGACCAGATAAGAAGTGAGGTATTGTGAAGCTTGGATTACGACCAAATGACAGTTTACCCAGCCAGTCACTATGAAGCCCGGATTCGACCGGATACTAGTAAACCCAACAGTCAAAGGGAAGCCCGGATGCGGCCGGATAACCACTTGATTTGTTCTGAAGCCTGGATTTCGACCAGATAGCATTAAGGGACACTGTGAAGCTTGGATTGCGACCAAATAGCAGTTTACCCAGCCAGTTACTATGAAGCCCAGATTCGACCGGATATTAGTAAACCAAACCGTCAAAAGGAAGCCCGAATGCGGCCGGATAATCACTTGATTTGTTCTGAAGCCTGGATTTCGACCAGATAGCATTAAGGGACACTATGAAGCTTGGATTGCGACCAAATAGCAGTTTACCTAGCCAGTTACTATGAAGCCCGGATTCGACCGGATATTAGTAAACCAAACCGTCAAAAGGAAGCTCGGATGCGACCGGATAACCACTTGATTTGTTCTGAAGCCTGGATTTCGACCAGATAAGAAGTGAGGTATTGTGAAGATTGGATTCAACCAGATAGCAGTACGTGACGCCATGAAGCCTGGATTCGACCAGATAATGGCATAACACATCGTGAAGCCTGGATCACGACCAGATAGCGGTACAAGACACTGTGAAGCTTGGATTCCGACCAAATAGCAATTTACATGGACAATTACTAAGAAGCCCGGAGTCGGTCGGATATTAGTGTGCCCTAAATTCAAGTTGAAGCCTGGATGCGACCGGATAACCACTTGATTTTTTCTAAAGCCTGGATTTCGACCAGATAAGAAGTGAGGTATTGCAAAGCCTGGATTACGACCGGATAGCAAGTTTAATCTCATCTCCCCAGTAAGTCACTGTAAAGCCTGGATCACGACCAGATAGCAGTCGGTCTTATCACTATGAAGCCTGGGTTACGACCAGATAGTAGTTCACTCTCACCTATGCAACAGAGATGATTCCCTAGTAGAATAACGGACGACCGAAGCTCCTAAAGTTCTATTTCTCCTAAGACAAAGAGCAGCATTCCCCAACGGAATCTCCCTCAACAACAGGTATACAAGCTCTCGCTAAGGAATCTCTTACGCGATCGACACTCCTTCGGATGGCATCGTTAAGCCCATCTCCCATCATCAGTCTCCAAATGGCATTTATAAGCCCATTCCTGACATCACAATGCTGATACTACTTCATGCGAGTGCAAATTTCTGGGCACTCTAGTGTTCAATCATCTTCCACCTTCGGATCACGAAAGGCCCGAACGCCAATCTATATCCTCAAGTTTAAGAAGATTGAACAGGGGAAACTGTTGTACCCCAAAATTTTCCCTCCCATATTTCTCAAGACATGTCAAGAATAATCTCCAAGTGACTCAAGTTGGCTCAAGAATTGGACAGTCAAATCACCTCCTAAGGCAGTCAAGTCAAAATTAGGGTTTTATGTTGCATCAAGGTCCTTACATCCAAATGAACCCAAGTGCTCCCCAATGTCCTAATATGTTCTTAAGTTCATCCATGTCAAATTTCAAGCATTGTAGAGGAAGTTTGGTCAGTCAATTGCTCAAGAGGTCCAAAAATCGATTGTGCTAGGGCAAAAGTCAACTGTGACCCAAATACAGTCAAACCTCAAGGTTTTTTGTCAACATTCTCATTTTGAAGGATAATTCATCATTTGATCAAGGTTTGATCATGATTCATCAAGGATTGCTCAAGATTCATCAAGATTCAAAAGTTGCTAAATTAGGGTTTTGTAGGAAAAGTCAACTCAACTTTGACCAAGCATAACTTTCTCATACTTTATGATAAATGACCCATCCAAATCTCATTTTGAAGAGGATGAAATTTCCTACAATCCATCTTCACACCCCAAGATCAAAATTGAAGAAGTTATGCATTGTTGAAGTTGGGCATTTTTCCAAAATTGCCAAAAGACAACTATCCTCAAAACTCCAATTTTTGACAAAAGGGCCCACTTTTTTCCACTTGATTTGGTCTTATCACACCACACACGTGTCCCATCTTTAATTTCATGACCAATCATTTATTTTTCTTCTTTATTTAATTTTTATTGATTTAATTCATTTTAAATCAATATTAATTCAAATAAAATCCAAAAATTAATGGAATGAGATTCTTGTGATCATTACAGCTTGCAAATATCATGAGACACTCAATCAAACTCGTGCCAAGTCAAAACATGCATAAAATCTTGGATTTGAGGTAAATATGGAAACTTGATAATGGTGATAAAATCAAATCTCCGTTCATCAATTCTTATGGATTCAAGCCCAAATTTTAACCTAAACTCATTCCCTTATACACACACAAGTGATGAAGATCAAGGACAGGACCTGAAACTGCAAGGAACGGCCAAACCAGAATTGAAAAAAGTGTGAAAAAGTGGAAGATCAAAATCTTGGTTAAAGGACGATTCAATCAAAAATCTCCACATAGCTCCCTTGCCTGACATCCAGTGGAGCCAAAGGGATCAAAATCAAGCCTTGAAACAGCCCCAAACTCGCTGTAAGTATTCACGAACATAGCTCTGAACATGGAATCGAAACCACTCATTCTTGCATCTTTTTGACAAACCGTGGACATATTCTTGATCCTTGTTTGATTTCGAAGCTTTCTACATCATTTGATTTTATTTTCATGGCCTCTAATGTGATACCCGAACCTAGGGTTTCCTTGCTTTGTTTTTAGGCATTTTTTATACAGGCAAAATCAAGGCAATTCATGGCCATAGTTGTGTTCAGGGAAGCAAGACGAACACGATGACGGTCTTAGCTTGCGTTTACATGGCCTAGGATGAATGTTTGAAACATCCTACGAATCTTCCTGCGGATAAAAATCCGCAGGTAAGAAAACCAGGTTTTTAATGAAGAAGACGATTAGGTGTCTTCCTTTCATTGGCCCGTTCAAATCAATTTCGCGCATTTTTTGCTTTCCAGTATATTGCTTCCTTTTTTTATATAATATTATTTGTCCATTACAATAACAATAAGACAGCATGGATCAGTTGGTGGAAGCGTGAGTGGGATACCAATGGGACCTGGGTTCGAATCCCAGGTCCCCCAAATTGCTTATTATCATTTTGTGCTAGGTATTCAGGCGTGCTTCATCAAGTGTGATCCACCATACGCTTGCAAAGATCAATGTGCCAGATGGCCTTCAGGCCAAATCCAAAGGCCAGGGTTGAAGGCTCACCATACATCCAAGTCAACTAGCGCGTGGGCAATCTGGAAAGTCAATGCAGGCTTGTATGAATTGGGCCAAACAATTGTTCTTCACACCCTCCATCTGGGGCCCAAACCCCCTGAGTTTGCTTCCTTTTTTTATTTTCTTTCACTATTTTCTTATTTTATTTATTGTTATTGGTTTTGTTATTTGTTAATTACTAACCAAATAATAATTTTCTTCATAAAATCAGAAAACATAAAAAACATTATTTTTATTAATTTCACTATTTTATTTTGTAAATAAATATTAACATAATTTATTTAGTTTTAAATAGGTGTAACATTTAACATTTTTGCAATAAATTAAAATCAATTTAGAATATTAGGTTTTTAATAATTTAAATCATTTTATCTTATTTCCTTAAATATAAAAAAATCCAAAAATATTTTCATTAATTAATTAATTTAGTTATTAACCTAGATCTAATTTCCATTTAATTCAAAAATAACAAAAATCTTTTCTTTAAGTAAAAAAGGGTCAAAACCCTAAAAATGCGCCGATTTAATTTTCTCGCCCGCGATCTATGATTCCAATTTTGTAATTGTTTCCCGGTATGTAATAATTAATTAGGACTTTATTTATTTATCATTTTTATTTACTTTCCGCAATTTAAATTAAAGGGTTTGTCTTTGGCGATGTAAATACCCGACGCCTTGTAATAGCTTAGATTTAATTTCTGCAACTATAAACTGGTAGATGTTTGATAATAGGGAATGCATGACAAGATCAAATGTATGAACTTAAAATCAACATAGATAACCATTGACATGTACAGATAAAATTAACCGAATTAACACACTTGCACATGCGCACTCTTAGGGTACACCTCACTTGGTTGCCTCGAACGTGGTCATTGAGTATAGGAAGTTTTAGAGGTCGCCCTCTTGTCCAAAGATCATAAGTTTACTCGAAACGGTTGCCTCGGATAAAATGATCTAAGACATTAGAGTTACCGCTAAGGCGTCCTAACGTTGCTTTAGTGACCACACGTCCCTTAATCGAATTGACCCGAAAACTCCAACGATGGTGCTACCTACTCCTCAATAGTGGGATAGCACTGTCTAAAGGACATTTGCACAGTTTAATTCCTTTTTCGAGTAGGTAGATGGTTCTTAAGTACTTGCTCCTTTTAAAATAAAATAAAACTTTTCGCACTCACACTTCTTTCAAACAAAAACTTTTTTCAAACCCACAAACACAAAGAAAAGCAAACTTTTGAAAACACAATGAGAAAGTACCTAAGAGCCCGTGGATAACCACGGATAGAAAGGGTGCTAACACCTTCCCTTTCTATAATCTACCTCCCGAACCCGAGAAATATCTCAAAAAGGAATTTTTCTGTGCTTTTGTCCTTTCCTTGTTGGATAAAATAAAAGACGGTGGCGAATCTTGCTTACCGTGACATTTTGCAAAAACAAACGCAAAACGCGAACCAGCATTCCAAAACAGTCAGTTCTCATTTCCACCGATCACAGAACTCCGACATGGCCAATCTTACTGCTCTGATGGAATCTCTGGTACTGCTCAGAATCTCTGGTACTGCTCAGAATCTCTACTACCCCAGCTGTTGTTCAGAATCGCATGCCTCAAGGTTATCCATGGGGAATGCCAGAGAATTTTGCACCTGAAGGTTTCAATATTGGTCCTCAAGAAGCTCCAGTTGTTCAGACTACTATTACTCCTGCACCTCTTGTGGTGCATGTTGCTCCTGCTGCACCTTCTTCAGTGAATTTAGTTCCATTTGTTAATGATGATGTGCGTCATCCTTTTCCTCCACCAAGTGAAGACTTGGGTCTTTATGACATAATGGATGATTTTCAAGAGCAGTTTGACAAGATGCAGAGGGAGATGAAGGTCCTCAGGGGAAAAGAGTTATTCGGGAAGAATGTGAATGAATTATGCTTGGTCCCGAATGTTAAGATACCTGCAAAGTTTAAAGTCCCGGAGTTCGAGAAGTACAAGGGCAACGCTTGTCCCCGTGCTCATCTGGTGATGTATGTAAGAAGAATGTCTACCCATACTGTGATACGGTGGAAGAACCGATTGTTTTGAAAAATGCTGGTTTGTATTTTGCGTTTTTTATTCCTAAAATGTCGCGGTAAGCAAGAGTCACCACCGACTTTTATTTTATCCAATTGGAAAGGAAAAAAGCACAGAAAAATTCTTTTTTCGAGATATTCTGAGTACGGGGGGTAGATTATAGAAAGGTAAGGTATTAGCACCCTTTCTATCCATGGTTTTCCATGGGCTCTTAGGTACTTGCTCATCTTTTAAAAATTTCTTGTATGTGTTTGTTTTGAAAAAGTTTTGTTTTACTTTGTTTTAACCCTTGTTTCTGTCCTCAAGAGTGTTACGAAGTGTTTTTGAAAACTTTGTTTGAAAAAAGTGTTTGGTGTGAAAAAGTTTGTTTGTTTTGAGCAAGTACCTACTAGCATCTACCTACTCGAAAAAAGAATTGTTTCTATTCTCGTTTCCTTTGGACAATGCTATCCTACTATTGAGAAATAGGTAGCACCGTCGTTGGAGTTGTAAGGGTTAATTCGTAAGGGACGTACGATCACTAAAGCAATGTTTAGGACGTCTTAGTAATAACCCTAGAGTCTTAAGATCATATTCGAGGCAACATTTCCGAGGCAACATTTCCGAACAGGACATTTGATCTTTGTCTAGACAGGAGGGAAACCACTGAGACACCCTATACTTAATGACCGTTTACCGAAGGCAACCGAAGTGAGAGTATACCCTAAGAGTGCGCATGTGCGAGTGATTTGATTTCAGTTATTATCTTTGCACATTAAGGTTTTCTAGCCATTTTAAATTATCATGAAATCTTGTCATACAATCCTATTAACATACATCTAACAGTTAACATTTGCGAGAATTAAAATGCGGGAAAATAGAACTACGCTATTACAAGGCTTTGGGGGATGGATTAATTATATAGCCCAAAAAACCCGTAAAAAACGATAAATAAAAGAAAATCCTAGATTAAACTATTACATACTGTGAGCAGTTACATTAATATTGCAAAAATAATAAACGCGTGCGATGAATCGAAAACGAGAGATTTAGGGTTTTGACCCCAACTACCTAATTGTAACTTAAAAAGAAAAAAAATCATTTTTTGTGTTGTTTTTGATTATTTGAGAAAATTAAGTTTAATTGAATAAATAAATAAAAAAACCTAATTACCAATTAATTTTAATTAAGAAAAATAATTAAATCAACCTATTTTTGTATTTTTGTTTTATTTGAGAAAGAAATAAAAATTAAATCATATGCTAACCCTAATTTTTTCTAATTGATTTTAAATATATGAAAAAGTTAGAATTAACCTAAATTAAATTTAAACAAATATTAAATTAAATTTGATAAAATAAAATAAATAAAAAAACCTAATTCTAAATTTGTGAGACTTGATTTTATGATTTTTTTGTGAAAAAGAAATTAATTGTGGTTAAAAAATAACTAAACTAATTAAATAAATAAATGGAAGAAATAGAAAGAAAAAAAAGAATGGGCCTGTGGTAAATAGAAAAGGAGGGGTGCTGCTTGCTATTCTGGGCCCAATAACTCCTGGCCTTTGTTGACTTTGCCAGATCCCATGTGCTTGCTTGACTGGGCGTATGGTAGTCCTTCAGGGAGAAGGCGTTGGATCTGAAGCCTTGATGATCTGATGGTTGGACGCTGATGGTATATAGTGGACTCGTAGGATGCTAGCACGCCTGAATATGTGCGAAAAAATAATATGAAGCATTGTTGGGACTTGGGGATCGAACCCACGTCCTTGAGCATTATCCCCCTGCACGCTTGCCAACTGAGCTGACACATTTAGTTGTACAAATAATAGAAAATGAATATTATATGATAAAAACAAAAAGTTATATCTCAAAACGCGCGAAATTCAAACTGCCCATTCACAGCATGCCACACCATCATCTTCCTCGTTACTTCCATCGTTTTAGATCAAATACTTTTACCTACGGACACTCGGCGTAGGTACAACCCTTGTCCACTCCAAAATCCTGTCCATGAATGATAAATCACAACCAATGGTACCAATCAACTCATTGCAACCTCACGGGCATCTTGGTACCATTATTAGTGGCCAATTGTTCCTGTATGAAAAACCCCTAAAAACAAAGCATGAACCCTAGCCATGGCACTTTCATGTTCAGTCAGTAAAAACGCAATTAAATGTAACCATTAGCTTGCAAACAACTCAAGGATTATGAATATATCAATTAAACATGCTAAATGTGCCAAAATTAACGTATTCGATTTCAAAAAAAGAGAAGAAAAGTATGACTCTTACAGCGTGATTCTGAGTGTATGGAAGCCTGCTAGTGGTTGCAACACGATCTAGGGATGTCCAGCAAACAATTGGGATGGTTAGAATGGCTTGAGATGGCCTGAAACCTGGAAATTGATTTACAACTTTTTCTTGAATTTTTGCAACTTTGTTTTCTGTTTTTCACGCCTCCAACCTCTTGTTTTTTTATCTGCACTTGTCCCTTATGTATCTAAGAATGAATTAGGGTTACAATCCAGTATCAAATCTCCCTCCATTATGGTTATTGATTCATGATTTGATCCTTGTGTAAATCTTTCCAAATCAAGCAAAATGCAATATTTTTGTATCCATATTAGTCTTGCACGATTTGATTTTGTCTCCAGCTGTGTAATAGATCTACCATACACAAAATCTCAAGATTTAATTAGCTTTTGATATTTTCATTATTTTATTTTGATTTTATTTGATTTAAATGAAATAAAATCAAAATAAATGACAAAAATAAATGAATGACAAGTGGAAGGGCTCATGAGTCGTGGGTCACATTACAAACTCAGTGCAAGCATAAAAGTTGGGCCCATTTAGCAAAAAATGCAATTTTGGACACATTTGACTTTTGACAATTTTGCAAAAAGGGTCAACTTTACCAATGCATAATTCCTTCAATTTTGACCCTAGAGATGTGTTCTTGGACTTTTTGGAAAGATTAAGATGTCATCTAAGCAACCCTTTTGGTATCATATCAATTGAGTCTTTCATGTTCATGTATGAAGCTTTGACCCAAAAGGTGTTTTTGTTGACTTTCCAAAATGACCTATAATGTCCAAATTCATATCTTCTTGTGAGTGCATATTTTGAACTTTGGAGATGAAGATGAATTGTAGGGAATTACATGCTCTTCAAAATGAGATTTGGATGGGTCATTTTTGATAAAGTATGAGAAAGTTATGCTGGGTCAAAGTTGAGTTGACTTTTCCTACAAAACCCTAATTTAGTAACTTTTGAGTTTTGATGAATTGTGAGAAATCCTTGAGGAATCATGATCAAACCTTGATAAAATGATTAATAATACTTCAAAATAAGAATGTTTACCAAAAATCTTGAAGTTTGACTGTATGTGGGCCACAGTTGACTTTTGCCCTAGCACAATCGATTTCCAGGCCTTTGAGCAATTGACTGAGCAAGCTTCCTCTGCAAGGCTTGAAAATTGACATGGATGATCTTGAGAACATATTAGGAAAATGGTGAGCATTTGGGATCCTTTGGACTCAAACATCTTGATGCAAAATAAAACCCTAATTTGGGGTACACTGCCTTAGGAGAGAGTTTGTCTGGTCAACTCTTGGACTTCCTTGAGAAATTTGAGGACCTCACTTGAAATGTATTGAGAAATATGGGAGGGAAAATTTTGGGGTACAACAGCTGCCCCTGTTCAATCTTCTTAAACCTGAGGATATAGATTAGCTTGTCTGCATTTCGTGATCTGAAGGTTGAAGATGATTGAACACTAGAGTGCCAAGAAATTTGCACTCGCATGAAGTGGTACTTGTCTTGCGATATCGGAAATGGGCTTATAGATGCCATTTGGAAGTTGTTGTACCCCAAAATTTTCCCTCTCATTTCATAAGGGATCACGCTGGATCCTAGGTTTGCTTCTATCAAGTTTCCAGGCCTTAAACTATCAATTTTTCCAAGGAAATCACTTCCAAGGGCAAAATGGTCATTTGCATGCTGAAAAGTCAAACTTTGACTTTTGGATCAAAATCAATCTTCAAGAATCAAATTTCATCAAGACATGTTAGAATATGAAGTTTGTATCATCAAAAAGTTCAAAAGTCAAATTTACTATGGAAAAGTCAAATTTCTAAATACTTGGTATTTTTCTAAGTATTTAAGAAAAATGACACTTCAGAACTTCTGAGCCAGCCCCCAGGTGGATGCAGTCAAAAGTTGTAAACATGGTTCAGCACATATTCTCCAGTCAGAACATGGCTTTTCAGCATCTACGCGAGTTCAGTCAGAGTTTGTTAAGGTAATGCAAAGAAGGTTAAGGAGCGTGCTGCAAGCTTTCTAGAAAGTCTGAAAGCTCCTTCAGAACATGATGGAGCCAGAAGATACAAAGGTCAGAGGATGGATGCTACGCTGAAGCAGAAATTCTAATCTAGAGCTAAGCCTTGGTGCAGAATCTCAAGTTGCTGGATTTCTGGTTGTGATAAGTCTCATCATCATTTAATGCTCACAACCACCTCCTGAGTCTTTATCCAAAGGATCTTCACCACATGTACCTCTATTGTCTTGGGATAGCAACTTTGCTTTTACTTTTCCTTAATTCCTGCTGATAGCCACCATGCTTGCTTCAAAGACAAGGCAGCGCTTCAGCACATAAAGGTTATTTTCAAAGCTTTGGTCACAACTTGACCAAATCCCCAAAACCTTGCTTATACAACTTGCTGCAGACCTGTAACCAACAGCTAGCTCAGCCTACGCCTGCACCTCATGATTACACCAAACTAGCATACGAAAATTGTGATGAAAAAGCAAAGGAACAGGATGCTAAAACAGGTTCAAATCCTATTTGTTTTTCCCCCCAAAATCACAGCAAAATCATCTATAAATACTTGGATCCATCACACGTTCAAGAGGCTGGCTTTTGAAAAGAAAGAACCATAAAAAGAGAGAAAAGGAAGTTGTGAAACCTTCATAAAAATCCAGATTTCTCATACACAAAAACAAACCTTTGTTCTTCCCTTTGAACAAAAGGAAACAACCACTTTTCCGTCTCTCTTGCTGACTCAGAACATCCAGAGGCAGCCACTCAAAGCTCCAAGCATGCTCCAGGTAAGTCTTTCTGACTTTACTTGCTTTTCATTCTGAACATCATTAACATGTAAATATCATAGTATTAACGTTGTACATATCATTGCATGAACTGGAAACTAGGGATCAGAACTTCTAGAATAATGCTAGGCTCATACTTAGGATTAGAACTTCTTTGAACTGTGGTGTTGTTATTCTTATGATTTGCTGTTTTCCAAAAAGGAATGAGTTGTTGACGTGCTGATTAATATGAGAAAAGAATTGAAATGTAATATAGAACTTCTGATTTTCACATGCTGATAAAACACGAAACTTTTATGTTTGTTTCTCACTATTAACACACATAGAACTTCTGATTTTCACATGCTGATAAAACACAGAACTTTTATGTTTGTTTCTCACTATTAACACACACTGAACTTCTGATTCTTACATGCTGATAACACACTGAACTGCCAAGGTTCATTCACTGGTTCAGCATAACACTGAGCTTCTGATGACTCACTCACTGTTCAAACACAACACAGAACTTCCGAGTTCTCCTTATATGTCAAATACACTAAACTGCTGATTTGCTCACTGTTTTAGTATAATACAGAACTTCTGACTTTTGGTTTACTAGCTGCATACCATCCAGAACCTGTGTTTCCCCTCTAACGTGTCTTGCAGGATTTCAGAGTATGCCAATCCAGAACTTCTGATGCCCACGGACGCTTCCTTTTGAGTCACCACACGACTGACTTCAGATCTTCTGATCCTTGTTTTATTTCTTACAGCAACACGCTGTTTCCACCTTGCATTTATTTTCCTTTCCATTTTTTATATATTAACATAAAAACATAGAAATATTTTCCTTTTAATTTATTTCCTTAAGACAAAAACATTCTTTTAAAACAAGTCCATTTCTTTCTTATGTTATGCACTTCAATATGGTTGTAATAATTAACTTAGGACTTATTTTTACTTGCAACCCCCCATGTACAAGTGTGTATCCCCCATCCTCTAAATATTGTAATAGCGTAGAATTTTATTTTCCGCGATTTATTGTTTTCCATATACTGTATAGTAACTAGGGTGTGTATGGCAAGATAAAATCAAACAAATAGACCATCAAAAAATCAAAGACAAATGCATGCAATCAAACACACTTGCACACATGCACCCCTAGGGTTTCATCCACTTGTTGCCTTTAAAATGGCCATGGTATGCATGTTGAGTATCTTGGCAAAACAAAAGCAAAACAAAATGATCCAGTCCCTCAAAAAATTTCTAAAGATACTTAGCACTATTGCTATCATGGTCAATACGATGACTCGCGCCTGTCCCGTTTAACATCCAAACACAAGTTTGTTTACCAAATACAATGGTAAAACAACAATATCAAAGGGTTAAAAATGTGTAGGAAAGACTTTTGAGTAAGTAGGGTAGACAACTCCTAGTTACTTGATCAAACTTGCAAATATCCTTGCTAATTTCAAAACACACAATTTCAAAACATTTTTTCAAAACATTGAAACATCTTTTCAAAAGACAATACACCTTTGTATATATTCAAACAAGAATCATTACAAAGGTTGCAACAACGATGGCCTCTTTTTCAAAGAATTTTCAAAACCACGCATAAAGCACCATTTCAAACAATTGAAAAGCAAAAGCAAGTGATCTAAACAAGTAACTAAGAGCCCATGGATAACCATGGATGAAAAGGGTGCTTGCACCTTCCCTTTTCATAATCTACTCCCCGAACCCAAGAAAAAATCTCAAAGGCCTTTCCTGTGCTTTTTGACCTTTCCTTTGGATAAAATAAAAAGTCGGTGGCGACTCTTGCTAAACCGAAACATTTGCGAACACAAACGCAAAACCTCAAGTCAGTTCTCCCATCGTATCACAGAACTGGCAACTCTGCTGGGGAGAAATTTAAAAGTGGGCTTACCTTAGGTTTTAGATCACCTTTACATGCTTATCTTATTTGACTTGCATGCTTTACTTTTTGGTTCCTTGTTTGGGTTTGTTTTAAATCCTACACCCAAATTTGGGGGCACCTTTTAGGTAAGTAGCAATAAACTGTGAGGGAACTGTGCAGGGTATACCGACATGGTTGAAGCAGTAGCTACGTTGATGTGGCACTTTGGTTGGTACCGGTAACCCTTGAGTTGAATCAAGGAGAGTACGGGGCCGCCACGTGGTGTCGTGAAGCATCAACTGACTTTAGAACCTTACTTGACCATCTTGGCCTTATTAGGGGTAGTGAGATGACCAAATTTGGTGCAGTCCGAAGTTGGTAGATACTCGATACTACACTCATTGAGGGTTGTTTTCTTGGAATATTTCGGTCGCCAATAAAGTGGATAAACTGAAACAATGAACACAGAAAATAATCCGGTGATATTGAGCTCCTTAGAACCCGGTTACTATTTATAGGATAGTTTGAGCCAACTAGACTTCAAGAGGGTACTTACCTATGAACCCCATGCAAGCCTGAACTTAAGGACTTGTCTGCTTTGTGTGAATATGATTATCTGTATATACACTTGCTTACTTTTGCATACCTGTACATCACATCATAACATCATACCATAGCATTTTCAATAACCATTTCAAGGGTCTCGAGGGTCTTTGATGCAGGGGCACATTGAACCAGACGTCTACCAAGGGGCAAGAGGATTCATTTTCCTCTAAACAAACGTCGTTAAAGATCAAGTACAACAAGTTGAATCGAGGGATATGACCCACTTGACATGGTGAGCTTGATTCTCGTGGAAAGACATCCACCGATACAAAGTTCTCCAATCAAAGATGTTGATCTAAATTCAACCTCTAACATTTTCTTGTGTTTACCCCACGAGATCCTTGAAAACATGCATCCACATATCATGCATCATATCATGACAGGTTTTCCCCTTTCAGGTCTCCTTATCTTCCTACTGTTTATTTCAGTAGAGATGGCTCTAGAGAAGACTGTCAAAGATATCCAGGCTCAAAACGCTCAACTTCAAGAGATGTTCTTGAACCTGTCCAAGGGGCAGGAAGAAGTGAAAGCTCTCCTCACAAGGGGCATGGTCCTAGGGAATCCAGGGGGCATTAGGAATGGTCAATTGGAAGAACTACAGATTGAGTTGGCAACAATGAAAATCCAGATGATGGGACAACTGGTAGGCCAAATGGCTCTCATTCAAAACCTAGCTCAAGGACAAGAGGAGCTAAAAGACCTCACCAACAAACTGCATCAAGATGGATGTAACCCAGTGGGGCAAACAACTAGGGCTGAAGATCAAGTCACCATTCAGCCTCCCTTGAGACAAGAAGTCAAGGGAAAGTCTCCCCAATTTGCTTCAGGGTCACAAGCCCAACAACCATCTCACCAGCGTCAACAGGGTAATCGGCGTAAGCAAAATACATCTGGAAGGTGCTTCACCGAGATTAGCATGCCATTATCCCAAGTGCTGCAATGCTTGTTAGAGGTCAAGCTGACCGTATTAAGGTATCCTCTTTAGAATCTCAATACCTATGCTCCTAGCTATCATCCCAATGCATTATGTGCATACCACTCCAATAGTCCTGGGCATGATACAAATGACTGTTGGGCTTTGAAAAACAAGACTCAAGACTTGATTGACAGAGGAGTGCTGGAATTCACACAGGATGGCCATATGAAAATCTTCCGCTGAAGGTTCTCCACCTGAAGTGACAAGTTCGAACTAAGAGGCTTTTGTTTCATTTGAATTTTCAAGTTGTAATTTCTTTTGTTATTCAAACAATTATCCGTTGATGTCAAACTCTGTTTCATTAATGCATTGCATATGTTTGTCTTGAATTCATCCATTCGTTTTCACTATAGTTGAACTATGCTTTCTATTTTCTCTATGACATTTAACTCTTGCAAAAAGTTACAAGCCTTTAGAGGGAGGATGACGAAAACAATGCCATAATCTCATACAATATGCTTTTGGACAGACCTTGCTGATGATGTACATGCGTTTCTTTCAAATCCTAAACACTGGAGTTATAAGGAAGATAATCCCTAGTCAACCCCTTCGAGCCAAAGAAGTAGAAGTTTTCTGTTTTAAACACAAATTGAAACCTTTAATCAAACCTGGGGCAGGGTAGTCTCTCAGTTAGTTCAAAATGTGTGTTTAGCCGCAAACTCTCAATTCGTAATACAACGAACGACATCAAAAACATTCCTTTGGAACCGAAAGACAGTGATGGTTCCTTATCCCATAGGCAGTCATTATCTCTCAAAAAGAAAAGCCCACTGAGCCAAAACCTACAAAGGAGGCTTAAGAAAGTTGGGGCATCCCGCTGACTGTAATCTCAAAAATAAGAATAGTCAGGCAAAAATTAGGGATAACAAAAAAAAGAGAAGAACGAGGTCAATACAAACCCTCAACAACATGAAAAATGTTGCAAAAATGACTGCCTTCCAACAAAATTCAACTTTTGTGAACCATCACCAAAAACGTCGTTCCAGACTCATTTAGAGTTCAAACGCACAGTTAACTGAGTTTAGGATTGAAGAACATCACGAAGAGCGGGTGGGTACAAATATACTTTGAGCCTTTATCCTTTGTTTCTCAAAACCATGAACCAAGCCACGTTACAACCCTTCAAAAGTCCTAATTGAAGCATGGGTTAGTTCAAAAGCATACTGTTACAAAAGGTATCCTGACTCCTGTAAGGCTTTGCTCTAAATCTTGTGTTGAATTTGTCTTATAAAAGTTTTCTGCTGAAAAACACACTTTTCAAAATTTCAAGACAAGCATAAACTTTGCATTATTTGAATATCATTGTTTGCGTATGGCTATTTGTTTGACAGCGAAGAAATTCACACAGTGAATGTTCCGGTGAACGAAAGCTCTCTCAGTGAACAAAATTACTTCAAGTGAAATGACACTTCCGTCGCAAAAATCTCCTATCAACAAAAGGGGACTTGGCATGGCATTGTCCAGTTAACCTGGGGCAGTCCAGTCAAGACTTCAAGAAATCTCTCAAAGTCCAGTAAACCTGGGGCAATCCAGTCAAGATTTCAAGAAATCTATCAATTGCAGAGTAACCTGGGGCAAGTATCCATCTCCATCACTTGGGGCATTAAACGTCAATCTCATCAAAGGGTTGCGTACGGTCCAAATTTCCTGGCAGTGCCACAAACATTTGATACTAGGGGCAATGACGAATCTCTCCAAAATCCTTCTGAAAAGAAATTCAAGAATCCTCGAGAAGTTCATCACCTCTCTAGCAGACCAGCGGTCATGGGTTTATTTCCCCAACACTTGTCAAGGATTTATTCTCCAAAACAAATTTACATTTCAATAACATTCATAACATATGCAAATTGATTGGCATGTAAAAGTTATCATCACCTTTTGAAGTAGCAGTCGTCAAAGATTCCTTCACTACCTTTTGGAGTAGCAGTCGTCCAAGATTCCTTCATTATCTTTTGGAGTAGCAGTCATCAAAGATTCCTTCATCATCCGGTTGAGTCAAAGTTAATCCAAGACCTTCTCTGGTTCAGTCAGATCGACACTAAGATCTCCCTGATTCTTATTCCAGTGGAAGATATTTCGGTTTTTGCTGTTTCAGATAAATCTCTCAACGATTTATTCTGACTCACTTCCAGATTTTTCACTATCAGAGACGAAGAATCCAACTCTTTTCTCCATCACCAGTTCGGGATTTATTTTCCCCAGCGAAAGGTTGTCTTGAAAATATTACACATCCGTACATCAGGACATCATACAACGCAATATCATTTATTTTGAGAATGTCATTGTTTGATATATGTCATGCCACTAACCTTTACCTTTCAGGAAAGATGCAATCAATTTCTCACCAAAATTCGTGTCGTGAAGCCTGGACGTTGACCAGATAACGATACAAGACTGTGAATCCTGGACGTTGACCAGATAACAGTAAGGTATACTGTGAAACTTGGATGTTGACCAAATAGCAGTTTACTCGGCCAATTACTTTGAAGCCCGGATTCAACCGGATATTAGTAGGCCCCAAAATCAAAAGGGAAACCCGGATGTTGACCGGATAACCATTTGATTTCCTTCTGAAGACTGGACGTTGACCAGATAGGAAGAAAGGTATTGTGAAACCTGGATGTTGACCAGATAGCAATACAACACTGTGAAGCCTGGACGTTGACCAGATAACAATACAACACTGTGAAACCTGGAAGTTGACCAGATAACAGTTAACCGTTAACAAAATGAAGATTCTCATTCTTGTTTCCCCAGTAGATTGACATACACCCAACCTCCTGACCCAAACGCCTGAATGGAGACTCTCATTCTTGCTTTCCCAGTAGATTGGCATACACCCAACCTCCTGACCCAAACGCCTGAATGAAGATTCTCATTCTTGCTTCCTCAGAAGATTGGCATACTCCCAAGCTCCTGATACCGTTAACAGAATGAAGATTCTCATTCTTGAAACCCCAGTAGATTGGCATACACCCAACCTCCTGACCCAAACGCCTGAATGAAGATTCTCATTCTTGCTTCCCCAGTAGATTGGTATATAACCCGAGCTCTTGATATTCCCGACAGAATGAAGATTCTCATTCTCAAAGTGGCATATAACCCGAGTTCCTGATATTCCCAATAGAATGAAGATTCTCATTCTTAAAGTGGCATACAACCTAAACTCCTGAACTTCTTCCAAACAGGAATAAGCTTTTCCCAAAGTCCTGAGCTTACTCTCCAGCAGAATAGCTACTCTTCAACGGTATAGCTATTCCCCATAGAGTTTTTACTCCCCAACAGAATGAAGATTCTCATCCTTGATTCTCCAGCGAAGTTGCCAGAGCCTTCTTTATACTCTCAGCATAAATTTGTCAGAAATTTTTAATCCCCTACAGATTGAAGATTCTCGTTCTTGACTCCTTAGCACCAAATTCCCCTAGCAGAATGAAGATTCTCATTCTCAATTCCCCACAGAGTTTTCAAATATTCCCCACCGGAGTTCTCCTCAAACAACAAAACAGGAATCCCCAATGAAAACATTCCAAGCAAAGTTTGAAGACACACCAACTCTTCAGTAGCAGTCCAGGATTTAATGACTCCCCAACATTTGTCAAGGATTTATTTTCCCAGACAAAGATACACTTCAATAAACATATCACATCTACATACATGATAATTGCATACGACACAATCTCATTTATTTTGATAACATCATGACATCATGCATTTCATACATCATGATATTGCATACAACTAACATTTTACCTTTTCCAAGAAAAGGTCAATCAACAGATGGCTACCATCAACCTTTTCAAGTTCCAGATTAATACCTGTAACAAGCCAGGAAAGCTATCTGTGGACGACTGATTGTAGATTAATACCTGTAACAAGCCAGGAAAACTATCTACATGAAGAGATTGAAGATTAACACCTGTAACTAGCCAGGAAAACTATATTTCTTTCTCAGGTCAAAGATTAATACCTGAAACCAGACATGACAACTATCTCATCGACCAACCTTTTCATGTTCCAGATTAATACCTGTAACAAGCCAGGAAAACTATCTGTGGACGACTGATTGAAGATTAACACCTGTAACAAGCTAGGAAAACTATCTTTCTTTCTCAGGTCAGAGATTAATACCTGAAACCAGACAGGACAAATATCTACTTGACTAGCTGAAGCAACCCTATATAGGTTCCTTCTCAAGAAATTTCAGATTCAGTTTTACACGGACTCATCATCAGGCAACCCTACACCGGTTCCTCCTTTCAGATGTAGTTTTACATGGACTCATCATGAAGCAACCCTACACTGGTTCCTTCTCTTTCCAAGATACAGTTTTTACACAGACTCATCATGAAGCAACCCTACACAGGTTCCCTCTCTTTCCAAGATGTAGTTTCACACAGACTCATCATTGAAGCAATGCTACCCAGATTCCTTCTCACTCCCAGATACAGTCCAGATACGCTCCAGACACGGACGCTATTATGATAATCATTCAGTTCTAGCTTATAGATACAATTCAACAATCATTTCTGGATGGCATCTTTAAGCCCATCTCCAACAACTATCCATCCTCTCTCCAAATGGCATCTTTAAGCCCATTCCCCGCGTAATCAACTAACACATCTTCGAGTGCAAATTTTCTGGGCACTCTAGTGTTCAATCGTCTTCCACCTTCAAGACATGAATGGTACAATTACCAATCTAACTCTTCAGGTGTAAGAAGATTGAACAGGGGCAGCTGTTGTACCCCAAAATTTGCCCTCTCATTTCATAAGGGATCACCCTGGATCCTAGGTTTGCTTCTATCAAGTTTCCAGGCCTTAAATTATCAATTTTTCCAAGGAAATCACTTCCAAGGGCAAAATGGTCATTTGCATGCTGAAAAGTCAAACTTTGACTTTTGGATCAAAATCAAGCTTCAAGAATCATATTTCATCAAGACATGTTGGAATCTGAAGTTTGTATCATCAAAAAGTTCAAAAGTTAAATTACTATGGAAAAGCCAAATTTCTAAATACTTGGTATTTTTCTAAGTATTTAAGAAAAATGAAACTTCAGAACTTCTAAGCCAGCCCCCAGGCGGATGCAGTCAAAAGTTGTAAACATGGTTCATCACATATTCTCTAGTCAGAACATGGCTCTTCAGCATCTATGCGAGTTCAGTCAGAGTTTGTTAAGGTAATGCAAAGAAGGTTAAGGAGCGTGCTGCAAGCTTTCTAGAAAGTCTGAAAGCTCCTTCAGAACATGATGGAGCCAGAAGATACAAAGGTCAAAGGATGGATGCTACGCTGAAGTAGAACTTCTTATCCAGAGCTAAGCCTTGGTGCAGAATCTCAAGTTGCAGGATTTCTGGTTGTGATAAGTCTCATAATCATTTAATGCTCATTTAATGCTCACAACCACCTCCTGAGTCTTTATCCAAAGGATCTTCACCACGTGTACCTCTACTGTCTTGGGATAGCAACTTTGCTTTTACTTTTCCTTAATTCCTGCTGACAGCCACCATGCTTGCTTCAAAGACAAGGCACCGCTTCAGCACATGAAGGTTATTTTCAAAGCTTTGGTCAGAACTTGACCAAATCCCCAAAACCTTGCTTATACAACTTGCTGCAGACCTATAACCAATAGCTAGCTCAGCCTACTGCTGCACCTCATGATTACACCAAACTAGCATACTAAAACTGTGATGAAAAAGCAAAGGAACAGGATGCCAAAACAGGTTCAAGTCCTATTTGTTTTTCCCCCCAAAATCACAACAAAATCATCTATAAATACTTGGCTCCATCACACGTTCAAGAGGCTGGCTTTTGAAAAGAAAGAACCATAAAAATAGAGAAAAGGAAGTTGTGAAACCTTCATAAAAATCCAGATTTCTCATACACAAAAACAAACCTTTGTTCTTCCCTTTGAACAAAAGGACACAACCACTTTTCCGTCTCTCTTGCTGATTCAGAACATCTAGAGGCAGCCACTCAAAGCTCCAAGCACGCTCCAGGTAAGTCTTTCTGACTTTACTTGCTTTTCATTCTGAACATCATTAACATGTAAATATCATAATATTAACGTTGTACATATCATTGCATGAACTGGAAGCTAGGGATCAGTACTTCTAGAATAATGCTAGGCTCAGACTTATGATTAGAACTTCTATCAACTATGGTGTTGTTATTCTTATGATTTGTTGTTTGCCAAAAAGGAATGAGTTGTTGACGTGCTGATTAATATGAGAAAAGAATTGAAATGTAATATAGAACTTCTGATTTTCACATGCTGATAAAACACAGAACTTTTATGTTTGTTTCTCACTATTAACACACATAGAACTTCTGATTTTAACATGTTGATAAAACACAAAACTTTTATGTTTGTTTCTCACTATTAACACACACTGAACTTCTGATTCTTACATGCTGATAACACACTGAACTGCCAAGGTTCATTCACTGGTTCAGCATAACACTAAGCTTCTGATGACTCACTCACTGTTCAAACACAACACAGAACTTCTGAGTTCTCCTTATACGTCAAATACACTAAACTGCTGACGTTTGCTCACTGTTTTAGTGTAATACAAAACTTCTGACTTTTGGTTTACTAGCTGCATACCATCCAGAACCTCTGTGTTTCCCCTCTAACGTGTCTTGAAGGATTTCAGAGTATGCCAATCCAGAACTTCTGATGCCCACGGACGCTTCCTTCTGAGTCACCACACGACTGACTTCAGAACTTCTGATCCTTGTTTTATTTCTTACAGCAACACGCTGTTTCCACCTTGAATTTATTTTCCTTTCCATTTTTTATATATTAACATAAAAACATAGAAATATTTTCCTTTTAATTTATTTCCTTAAGACAAAAACATTCTTTTAAAACAAGTCCATTTCTTTCTTATGTTATGCACTTCAATATGGTTGTAATAATTAACTTAGGACTTATTTTTACTTCCAACCCCCCATGTACAAGTGTGTATCCCACATCCTCTAAATATTGTAATAACGTAGAATTTTATTTTCTGCGATTTATTGTTTTCCATATACTGTATAGTAACTAGGGTGTGTATGGCAAGATAAAATCAAACAAATAGACCATCAAAAAATCAAAGACAAATACACGCAATCAAACACACTTGCACACATGCACACCTAGGGTTTCATTCACTTGTTGCCTTTAAAATGTCCATGGTATGCATGTTGAGTATCTTGGCAAAACAAAATGATCCAGTCCCTCAAAAAATTGCTAAAGATACTTAGCACTATTGCTATCATGGTCAATACGATGACCCGCGCCTGTCCCATTTAACATCCAAACACAAGTTTGTTTACCAAATACAATGGTAAAAAAACAATGTCATAGGGTTAAAAATGTGTAGGAAATACTTTTGAGTAAGTAGGGTAGACAACTCCTAGTTACTTGATCAAACTTGCAAATATCCTTGCTAATTTCAAAACACACAATTTCAAAACATTCTTTCAAAACATTGAAACATCTTTTCAAAAGAAAATACACCTTTGTATATATACAAACAAGAATTATTACAAAGGTTGCCACAACGATGGCCTCTTTTTCAAAGCATTTTCAAAACCACGCACAAAGCACCATTTCAAACAATTGAAAAGCAAAAACAAGTGATCTAAACAAGTAACTAAGAGCCTATGGATAACCATGGATGAAAAAGGTGCTTGCACCTTCCCTTTTCATAATCTACTCCCCGAACCCAAGAAAACATCTCAAAGGTCTTTCCTGTGCTTTTTGACCTTTCCTTTGGTTAAAATAAAAAGCCGGTGGCGACTCTTGCTAAACCGAAACATTTGCGAACACAAACGCAAAACCTCAAGTTAGTTCTCCCACCGTATCACAGAAGTTAATGACAGAAGATGGGCTTAGATATTCCATCAGAAGAAGTGTCAATCACATAAGAGACTCCTTTGCGGGAGCCCGTACACCTGTTGTTGACGAGGACTATGCTGGGGAATGCTATTCTCTGTCTTGAGAGAAATAGAGTTTTAGGAAATTCAGTTGTCCGTTACTCTATTGGGGAATTAACTCTTAGTTGAGGAGGTGAAAATGAACTGCTATCTGGTCGTGCTCTAGGCTTTACAGTGATTTGTTGAGTAAAATAAGATTGACCGCTATCTGGTTGTGCTCCAGGTTTTACAGTGACTTATTGGGGAGATGAGATTAAACTTGTTATCTGGTTGTTCTCCAGGCTTTGCAATTTCTCAATTCTTATCTGGTCGTGCTCCAGGCTTCAGAAGGAATCAAGTGGTTATCCGGTCGCATCCGGGCTTTCAACTTGAATTTAAGGCATACTAATATCCGGTCGATTTCTGGGCTTCATAGTAATTGGCCGAGTAAACTTCTATTTGGTCGAATTCCAAGCTTCACAGTACCTTATAATGTTATCTGGTCGTGCTCCAGTTTTCACAGTGTCTCTTGCCACTATCTGGTCGTGATCCAGTCTTCACAGCGTCTTATACCATTATCTGGTCGATTCCAGGCTTCATGGTATCTTTTATTGCTATCTGGTCGATTTCCAGGCTTCACAGTAACTTGCTGAGGGTTAAGCTGTTTTCCGGTTGATTTCTGGGATTCATAGCTTGTATTTAAGAGATACCACTATCTGGTCGATTCAAGGCTTCGTAGTATTTGAAGAAATCAAGATATTATCCGATCGATTTCCGGGCTTCATAGCTTGAACTGGAATAGAAATCTTAGTATCGATTTGACTGAACCAGGGGAAACTTGCGAGAACTTGATTGTATCTTTCCCTGAAAGGTAAAGAGTTAGTCGTATGTAATGTCATGATGTATGAAATGTATTGAGTAACGATGCTCTCAAAATAAATGAGATTGTGTTGTATGATGCATATGCGCATGCTACGATGTATGGATATGCGATGTTCTTATGACATTCTCTAGCTGGGGAAAATAGATCCTGACTGCTGCTGGAGAGTACAAGGAATTGAGTTCTTCGTTCTCGCTGGGGATAGTGGCTGAAGATGATTAGCTGGAGATTCACGTCCGTTCTGCTCGAGAACATTCTGTCGGGAGAGACTCTGTTTGAGAATAATCCTGTAGGAGAATGACTCTGTGGGGAAGAGAAATACTCCATTGGACGATCTGCTGAGTTGGAGAAACAACTCCGCTGGGGATGAATTACCGTTGCTGGTGATAATGAACCCTGTCGGGGATTGAATTTCTGCTTGTGGAAGAAATAAACTCAGTTGATGGTGAACTTCTATTGCTGGTGATAGATAAACTCTGCTTGGGGAGAATTAACACCATTGTCTTCGGATACTTCCTACTATGTGGGGAGTGTATGTACCTTTAGTCATATTCTCAAGTTGGCTCTATCCCTTTACCTGGTGGGTAGAGCAAGTGTAAGGTTTGGACATTTCTTGTTTGCCCCTGTTCCTGGAATTACGAGTAATTGTCTTTTGTTTCTTATGTAAATATTTATGAGCAGCAATTATTTTCAAATGCATATATAAAAAATGAATCATTGGACGTTCTTGCAAAAAAAAACAGAAAAAAAAGAAAAAAAAACAAGTTGAAATTTCTTGTGAAAATGAATTGTATTGATTTTGAAGTTAGCCTGTAATAGGAGTTTTGTACAAAGAGGCTGACGTCCTAGTAAGAGAACTCCACCGAAAGACAGGAATTATACATTTTGTGAAAGAGAAAGAAAAACTGCTATGTGAACAATCCCATTGGGTTCCAACTCTGCTATTGCCCTTATATCTTCAAGCGTCTCATCACTTTGCCACTTGGTCGAAGGTGGATCAGATTGATTGGCGTCGTCCGAGCTTGATAGTCGATACCGAAGTCTGGTTGCAAGGTGATCCAATGAGACATAGTGTTACGCTTTGATCCCTAATTTTTTCCTGGACCGCCCTTTCGGGTTTTCAGTCCACCAGGATACCCTTTTTTGCCCAAGTCGCCTTTTCAGGTTTTCGACTTGTCGGGTGTATAATTTTTTTTCATTTTCATCCCTTACTTTTGCCCGAACCCTTTTGGTTCGCCGGGAAGCCCTTATTTTTTCCTAGGCCAGTCAACCTAGCGGGTCTTTAATTATGCGTAGTATCTTTTCACTATGTCTGCATTGATGGGGTGAGGAAGGTCGTCACCATCCACGGTGGTTAGATTCATAGCTCCTCCTGAGAAAATGTTCTTAACCACAAATGGCCCTTCATATGTGGGGGTCCATTTTCCCCTGGGATCACCTTGAGGTAGTATGGTGCGTTTGATCACTAGATCCCCGACTTGATATTCTTGGCGTCTGACTTTCTTGTTAAAATCCTTGATCATTCGCTTTTGATACGCCTGACCATGAAAAATAGCAGTAAGTCTCTTTTCATCGATTAAATTCAGCTGATCAAGCCGGGTTTGGATCCAGTCGTCTTTGCTCAAACCTGCATCCTTCATGATCCTAAGAGAGGGTATCTGGACCTCAATGGGTAAGACTGCCTCCATGCCATACACCAAGGAGTAGGGTGTTGCCCCTGTCGATGTCCGTGCTGAGGTGCGATACCCATGAAGAGCGAATGGTAACATCTCATGCCAGTCTTTGTATGTCACCGTCATCTTCTGTACAATCTTCTTGATGTTCTTATTAGCCGCTTCAACAGCCCCATTCATCTTCGGCCGGTAGGGAGAAGAGTTATGATGCTGAATCTTAAACTGTTTGCAGAGCTCGGCGATCATTGTATTATTGAGATTTGTACCATTGTCTGTAATGATTCTCTCCGGTACACCATATCGACAGATCAAATTGTGTCGGATAAACCGCGCCATGATGTTCTTGGTTACTGTAGCAAAGGAAGATGACTCGACCCACTTCGTAAAGTAATCAATTGTTACCAGAATGAAACGATGCCCGTTGGACGTAGTAGGTCTAATCTCACTGATTATATCGATGCCCCACATTGCAAAAGGCCAAGGAGCTGTCAAAACATTCAGAGGAATTGGAGGTACATGTACTTTATCTGCATAGACTTGGCACTTATGACAGGTCCAAGAGTGCCGATAACAATTGGCTTCCATAGTGGACCAATAATATCCAGCCCATAGGATCTTCTTTGCCATGGTATGTCCACTGGAATGAGTTCTGAAGGTACCTTCATGTAGCTCTGCCATGATCCTTTCTGCCTCGCTTTTGTCCACACATCGCAGTAAGGTTGAATCATGGTTATGTTTATAAAGAATCCCATTACTGATGAAGAACTTCGCAGCGAACCTTCTCAAGAACATCTTACCATTAACAGATGCACCCTCAGGGTACTCTTGAGCCTCAAGATACCTCTTTACCTCGTGGAACCAGGGTTTATCTGCTACCTCTTCAGTCTCGATGTCACAACAATGTGCGGGTTCGTCCAACCTCTCGATGGTAATCTGGGGAGCTTCATTGTCCCACCTGACTTTGAACATAGAAGACATGGTAGCTAGCGCGTCTGATAACTTATTCTCTTCTCTGGGGAAGTGTTCAAAGGTTATCTCCTCAAAGTGTTAGAGAAATGTCAGTACATACTCTTTGTAAGGAATAAGATTTGGGTGCTTCATATCCCACTCTCCATTGATCTGACTGATCACTAGAGCGAAATCTCCGAATACACTCAAGAACTTAATTCTTAGGTCAATAGTAACTCGAAGACCTAGGATACATGCTTCATAATCTGCCATATTGTTGGTGCAGTTGAAACATAATCGGGCGGTGAATGGAGTATGACAGCCCTCAGGAGATATGATCACAGCGCCAATGCCATTACCCAATGTGTTTGATGCTCCATCAAAATACATAGACCATCGGGATCCTTCCTCAGGTCCTTCATCCGGTCTAGGTTCTTCAAGTCGGTCACCAACATGATGTTCTCATCCGGGAACTCGAAATTCATGGATTGGTAGTCATCCACTGCCTGATGCGCCAAATGATCCGCCAATACACTCCCCTTGATTGCTTTTTGGGTTGTGTACTGGATGTCATAATCAGTTAAGATCATCTGCCATCTTGCTATTCTTCCGG
The DNA here is from genome assembly GCA_948472305.1 of Vicia faba. Lineage (NCBI taxonomy): Eukaryota > Viridiplantae > Streptophyta > Magnoliopsida > Fabales > Fabaceae > Vicia > Vicia faba. Next base: position 1,762,363,465 of record OX451736.1, on the reverse strand, counting down.
ATAAGGCAGGCTTTTCGAAGATATACTTGATTGGATCCATCTTTGATATCAATAAGGTGGTGTGAGTCAGCATATACTGTCTCAGTCGGCAAGTAGCCCATGCCAAAGCGCAGCAATTTTTCTCGAGCAATGAGTATCGGGTCTCACAGTCGGTAAACTTTTTGCTAAGGTAGTAAATAGCATGCTCTTTTCGGCCAGACTCGTCATGTTGCCCCAACATGCATCCCATTGAACTATCCAGTACTGTCAAGTATAAGATTAAAGGTCTTCCTTCAACTGGAGGCATTAGAATTGTTGGCTCTTGGAGGTATTCCTTGATCCTTTCAAAAGCGGTCTGAAATTCATCATTCCATTTTACCACTTGATCTTTCTTCAGCAGCTTGAAGATTGGCTCACAAGTAGCAGTCAGATGTGAAATGAATCGGGCGATGTAGTTCAAACGTCCCAGAAATCCTCTAACTTCCTTTTCTATGCGGGGAGCTGGCATTTCCTGTATAACCTTTACCTTGGCAGGGTCCACTTGAATACCCTTATCACTGACGATGAAACCCAACAACTTACAGACCTTACCCCGAAGGTGCACTTGTTCGGGTTCAACCTCAGCTTGTACGTCTTCAACCTGTCAAACAGTTTCTGGAGATGATCTAGGTTCTCTTCCTCAGTCTGGGACCTTGCGATCATGTCATCAACATAAACCTCAATCTCATGGTGAATCATGTCATGGAACAAAGCGACCATGGCGCGCTGATAAGTTGCTCCAGCATTCTTCAACCCGAAAGGCATTACCTTGTAACAGAAGGTGCCCCACTGTGTAACGAAAGTTGTCTTCTCCATGTCCTCGGGAGCCATCTTGATTTGGTTGTAGCTAAAAAAACCATCCATGAAGGAGAAGATCTTATGCTGCGCGGTGTTGTCGACCAGAACATCAATGTGAGGAAGTGGGAAGTCATCTTTGGGGCTTGCCCTGTTCAGATCTCTATAGTCTACACACATCCGTACCTTACCATCCTTCTTAGGTAATGGAACAACGTTGGCAACCCATTGCGGGTAAGAAGTGACTGCTAAAAATCCCGCGTCGAACTGTTTCATGACTTCAGCTTTGATTTTCTCTGACATCTCTGGGCGCATACGTCAGACCTTCTATTTTACCGGAGGATAGTCTTCTTTGGTTGGCAGGCGGTGTACCACAATATCAGTGTCCAAACCAGGCATATCTTCGTAGGACCAAGCGAAGATCTCAACATAGTCGCGTAGCATTTGTATCAATCGTTGTTTGACACTAGGCTCCAGATTCGCACCTATCTTAACCTCCTTCCTGTCTTCCTCGGCACCCAAATTCACCGATTCAACTGGCTCTTCATGGGGTTGTATGGCCCTTTCTTCCTGCAGTAATAGTCTAGCAAGTTCTCCAGGCACCTCACAATCATCCTCACCTTCGTCCTCGGCTTGGTTGATCGGATTTTCAAAGTCATAACTGGTAGTAGCAGAGTTGTTATCAATGGGATCCAAAGTGGATATGGATCTGCATTATGATAAGTGAGTGTGTGTAAGAGAATAGTTATTTTTGATAAAGCGAGAGACAAAAAAAAGAAAAACAAGGAGCGCAAAATTTGTAATGCAAGAAACATCCAATGTTTTATTAATGATATATGAAATGACAAATAATAAGCCCTCACAAGCAAAGCCAAGGTGCCTTGGGCAAGGCACCGGGCCGTAAAGTTTTAAACTGTCTATTACAAATCTTAAAACAAAGAATCAATTACTGCGGAATGAAAGAAATAGGTATGAAGTCCCTCGCCGTCCAGTTGTTCAATCCATTATTGGTTGTAGGGTAGATCCAGCTGTCAGCATCCAGATTCTCATCATCAGCATCCTCTGTGGCGGAGACAACCTCAATAACATTGATTCCTGAGTCATGCTTGGTCATGGGTGCAGTTATGATGTTGGGCTTCTCTGGAGCGTCAAACTCAATCTCTTTGGCTTCGATCAAGTCTTGTACCTTGTTTTTCAAGGCCCAACAGTTGTTTGTATCATGACCTGGACTTTCAGAGTGATAGGCGCAGCGGGCATTCGGGTTATAGTGGGGCGAAGTGGTGTTGGGGTTCCTCGGGGCCTCCCTCAGAGTTAACAGACTTGTCTTCAATAATTGTGGTAGAATTTGAGATAAGGTCATATTGAGCCGAGTGTACTGCCTATGTGGTCTTTCCATCCTTTGTTGATTGTTGCATTGTGGGGCAACTGTGGGTCTTGATATCACTACCGCATTTACTGCGTGACGGTGTTCAGGTCTGCTTTGGCCTCTCGAGCCATAGACTGCACTAGCTTCTTTCTTACCTCTGAAAGGCTTCTTTATTTCACTTGATGAAGTGTCCTTCTGTATCTTACCACTTCGGATACCAGCTTCTACTCTCTCTCCAGTTAAGATCAACTCAGTAAACCCAGATGACGAACTGCCGATCAGATGATTGAAAAATGGACCAGATAGTGTCCCTAGAAACATGTCAACCAACTCCCTATCAGATAAAGGGGGTTGGACTCTTCCAGCCAAATCTCTCCATTTTTTAGCATAGTCCTTAAAACCTTTACTTGCACCCATGGGCATACCCTGAAGCTGAGTGTTGTACCCCAAAATTTACCCTCTTGATTTAGGTTTATGTTTCATCATGAATATCATATTGCATTGCATGCACACATTGTGATGGGATCAAAGTACTTTGGTTATCAAGTCTTCCTCAAGCTTTGAAGGTTGATTGCATTGACAAGTTGCTCAAGTGGAATCTTTTCATCTAAACCTATGGATCTTTCAAGCTCAAAAGTTATTTCATATCTCAATATGTTTTATCCATCTCTTTGGATCATCAGAGGATTGGAGTTTGTGTCTGATTATAAGAAGAATCACTCTTTTGATTCACCAGTCAAATTAAGGTTTTTGTTTGATCAAGGCTATTGATGCATGTACAAATCTTGATTTGGAAGCTACAACATCTCATTGGTATTTGGAAAGTCTTTGTACAAGAAATTGGCCAAGATGCCCAGAGGATTTGAAGTTTTGGAGATGATTCATCAGTCTCCTAAGGTGTTAACCAAAACTAGGGTTTGGGATTTCATCAAGATTTCTTGATAATTTTTAAGAGAAACTTTGTACATGGCCTCTATATATTTGGAAGATCATATTTTTGAAGTTTTGATCATCAATTTTGAAGGGAAGTGGATCAATTGATTCAAAGGGGCAAAATGGTCATTTTAGCCAAAATAAGTCAAAGTCAAGGTTGACCAAATGAAATTTTGGTAAACCATCAATTCAAGGGTGTACTTTTCATATTTCAAGTCCATTTTGATCATTGGATCAAAAAGATTGAGGTTTGGGTTGAAACTTGTTCATGAAGAAACCCTAAAAGTTTCTAATTTTGGAAAATGAGGACTTAACTTCAAAAATTCACATTTTATTCACCTTTGATTAAAAAAATGCAAATAAAACATGCTTGGAAATATAAGAGGATGATATTTCATCTCCTTTTGGTCTCATGTCCAAATTGGCAAGGAATCAAGAGTTATGATCTTTGGAAGTTCATGTCTCAAGGTGAAATTATAGGTCATTTTCCAAAATTAGTTAATTTCAAGCTCAATTTTGAGGAACTTAATGGATTCAATTGCAAAAACTAAAAACAAATGGATTGTATATCTTTTCAATTCCTTTCCAAATTATACTCATTTGTGTCAAAATTCAAAAATATGAGCAAGTTATGGACTTTGGAATTTTGAGGCATTTCATTGAATTCATGCATACCATGCAAATTGCAAATTCTTGATAACTTGATTTGTGGCCATTTGTTTCACTTCAAACTTGGCCCATGACTAATATGCAATGTACTAAGGCCCATCACGCCAAAGATTGAGCTGCACATGGACAAATGTAAGGGCAACTCGTGATTTTGCAAAAAGTGGCATGAAAATGCCTAATCACCAACACTTGCTTAATACAAGGATTTGAGCCTTAATCCCTTGATTAACTTCTTCCTGAGATAAAAAGGATTGAAATGCACATAAAAGGCAGGAAAACACACGAGGGATTTGAGGGCTGCATGTGCACACTTCATTTTGGCAAAAAGAGGAATTCATTCTTTTCTAACGGTTTTCAGTGTGAAAAACCTATCCTACCCTCCTCTTCATGCTCTATATATTGAGAGGTAAGCTTCATTGAATGAGATTGGTGCTTCATTCATCCCTGAGCTCGAAAAACTCCATAGCCACTTGTTCTGCATTTTTCTTCGATTCTCCCAATTCACTCGCGTGTTTTAATTATTTCTTCTTGCATTCTCTTCTCCAAGTAATAAGGATTGTAGATCGAGGCTTGGTTTGCAACTGGAATGAAGGAGACAGTAGATTTGTTTTTATCTCAAAGGTTAGAATTCTTAACTTTGGATCTTGATTTCTAGCCGTGCATTGTGTAATTTGAGTTCATAATCATGTTGTTTGAAGTTCATTAAGTGTTTCTGTAGCTTCAGAGCTTTTGATTTGATGAGATATGCATGTATGATGCATCTGAAATTTTCTGTTCAGTGAGTTTTTGACATTTTCGCACGATCCGTTCTTGATCTATGGTTAATTATTTGATGTGATTCGATTTGCATAATGAAGTATGATATGCTAGCTTTAATCTGCACAAAATTTCGTGAAAAATGGTGTAGAATTGAGCATGATATGTTGATTAGAACATGAGGTGATGGATCTGATCTTGCGCGCGTTTCTGCCCTAGCCAGAGGTTGAAGATGATTGCGTGGCCTCCTCTGGTTGGCTGACTTGTTTTTTTAATTCATTTGAATTTTTGTTTCATAAATTGATTTTCATGATTTGTTTTCTTGCTCAAAAATGGTTGAAAAATCATGAAAAAGTTACCATAGGCCAATATTAATTTCAGTATTTGTCATATATTTTTGGAATTTTTTAAAATGTTTTGATTGGTTTAAAATTTCATAAGTTTAAATAATTGTATGTTTAAAGATTATTTTTATTGTAATAGTTCTTTTGATCTAAAAATTCCAAAAAAAAATTTTTGAACTCATAAAATAATGTAGAAATTGATTCTGATTTTGTTTTAGCATTTTTTCTATTTTTGATTAGAAATTTAATTTGAGAAGTTTATTTTGAATTTTTGCTTCATAATTTTTATTTTAATACTTCCTTTAATTCAAAAATCCTAAAAACAATCATGCAAGTTTGTTTCTAATCATAGAGTCTGAATATAATTTTATTTTGACCTTTTCATGAATTTTGTCTAGGGTTTGCATTTTTGCCTTTAAATAATAGTTTAATGGTTAATTGTTTGTTTGATTTTTATTTTAATATTTCCTTTAATTCAAAAATTCCACAAAAAATCAGGATGTGTGTTTTTAAATCTAATATTTGAATATAATTTTGGTTGGATATTTTTCTGATTTTTTATTAGAATTTTATTTTGAGATGTGATTATTTGTTTAATTGATTAATTGATTAATTGTTTGAATTTGATTTTATTTTTGACTTTTCTTTAATTCAAAAAATGTGAAAAAATATGTATTCTGACATTTAGGGTTTCCTTATGGTTTGCATGATTTTGGTTTGAATTGTTTGAATTTTGATCTTACCTAATTAATATTTAAGATTAAAAGTCAAATAATTAGGGTTTTGTTGCTTATTGTGCAAGTTTCATTTTCACAACCATTATGCCCTGGATTTTCAATAGAATTTAAGTCTTGATTATGGTTCATGAATGTATTGAGGATCTGAAAACCATTTTTCTTGAATTATTTGACTTGGTTTGATATTTTTCCATGAATTATTTTGAAAACTTGTCTAGTTTTGATAGTTTGGCCAACTAGTTTTGAACTTTGGGCCTCATTTGATCCCCTCCTCAACCATTCATGAACTTAAGACTTGCTTTCTGACTTCTACACACTTCAAAGATGCTAAGATTTTTTTGGTTTGAATTATTGATCCTTTTTTCTATTTTTGATGTATTTTTGAAGTGAAGGTACCCAATTAATGTTGCATATCTTGTTGCAATTTGTTTGATGGCCAATAAACTTTAGTGAGGCCTATAATTGGACACCTAATGATCATGTTGGATATGTTTATCTAAATAAACTCAAGTCATTTCACTTAATGCCCCATGTTTGAATGATTGAACCTCTTGATGCATTATGTGGGATTTCCCTTCTATTATGCTTGTGAGCTGTGATGAATTAATTGTGCATGATTGAATTGTGGTTGCTACTGACCTTCTTGGTCTTTGATTGTATTCTTCTCAAGCTCCCATGATCCTTGATTGATATTCAATTGTCAACTCAACATGGTGATAGAAAGGAGCAATATTCCTCTAGCTTTGGACCAAATTGTGCATATGCCTGTTTCCTTTTGTCTACCATACCTGATGCTCTGATAATTGTTATCATGTTTTTCTCACTCCATCATGTTTCATCCATCCCTTATGTAAGTCATCATTCACTTTATGGAATACTAACTTGGCTGTTGAATGTGCGAGGTACTTTGAGAAAAGTTTCCATTTTTGGCTTGAGGCTATTGTGTTTCACTTTACTTGTGGAACACAATTTATTATATTGGCACTAATCTTGTGTTTGGAATATTTGATAGTCTATGCAGGATATGTATATGTGATTATGAATTCCATACATTGCCCATGGGATCTGTTCATATATGAAAATCTCAATACTTACATCCTGATGGCGTAATTTCTGACTTGATTTGTCTGCTGATGCCAACTTGCTTGAAGTTCTCTGGGTTTCTTTTATTCTTGCTCAGTTTTTACGGATATTTATCTGTTTGGTATTGCACTATTCCCTTTCTTCTATTTTCATTTTTATATAGTTCTATGTTGCATGACGGGACCTCTGTTGCTGATATATGTCAGGAGGCCCTCTGCTTTTTTGTCTGATACATGTGTTGTGTTTGCTTTTGATCGATGAGTCAATCAATTTAGAAATTGAGATCACGACTTCGCTCTCAGTGCATGTTCCCTATAGGATGTTTATTGTTTTTTTTATTTTCTTCTTTAATTGTTGATCGATGAGTCACTCAATTTAGAAATTGAGATCACCATTTCTCTCTCAGTGCATGCTCCCTATAGGATGTTTATTGTTTTTCTTCTTTAATTGTTGATCGATGAGTCACTCAATTTAGAAATTAAGATCACGACTTCGCTCTCATTGCATGTTCCCTATAGGATAGTTTTGTTAAGCTTCCTTTAACATGTTAATTAAGGTTGGGTTTTCCTTTATCCTCAACCTTAGGGTCAATCATTGTATGATAACACTAGGGATATGGATAGGCTAGTTTCCCTTAGTTTTTTTTCCTTCCTTTGCATTTTGCATCTTAAAACAAAAAATTGTTTTCTTGGCAAATCGTAAAACACTTCTAATAAACTCAAACCCTTTTTCAAGTTAAAAGATACAAACCAATCCTATTTGTTTATGCGCCTCTTAGCATTATTTTTAAACCTGGTTTAGCCGATGTTTCGCCATCGCACATTTGTTTGAAGCCGGTGCTTCACCATCGCACATGTTTGTTATCCTACTTTGATTCTCAATATCATTGTTAGGTGTGATGTTTTATCATCCGATTTATCGATGTTTCGCCATCTTTGCCATGATACCTTCTTATCTTTTAGCCGATGTCTCGCCATCGCACATTTGTTTGAAGCCGATGTTTTGCCATCGCACATGCTTGTTATCCTACTTTGATTCTCAATATCATTGTTAGGTGTGATGTTTTGTCATCCGTTTTATTGATGTTTCGCCATCTTTGCCATGATATCTTGTTATCTTTTATCCGATGTTTCGCCATCTCACACTTGTTTGAAGCCGATGTTTCGCCATCGCACATGTTTGTTATCCTACTTTGATTCTCAATATCATTGTTAGGTGTGATATTTTGCTATCGGTTTCATTGATGTTTCGCCATCTTTGCCATGATATCTTGTTATCTTGAAGCCGATGTTTCGCCATCGCACATGTTTGTTATCCTACTTTGATTCTCAATATCATTGTTAGGTGTGATATTTTGTTATCCGTTTTATTGATGTTTTTCCATCCTTGCCATGATATCTCGTCATCTTATAGCTGATGTTTTGCCATCGCACATTTGTTTGAAGCCGATGTTTCGCCATCGCACATGTTTTTTATCCTACTTTGACCCTCAATGTCATTGTTAAGTGTGATATTTCATTATTTGATGTTTCTCCATCTTTGACATGTTACTTTTTTATCATTTAGTCGATGTTCTACCATCTCATTTGTTGTTATTTTATTTGATGTTTTTCCATCTTGACTGTTTTTGTTGTCTTAACTAAAAATCACAAACCAACCAAAATATATAAGCCGAACTATGGCTGCTCTGATTCCTTAAAAGAGATACGTAGGCATTGGGGTAGGGCCCAACCGAGCATAACTTTTATTTTCCCTACATTGTTTTCTTTTTTTTCTTTCGCATATATTCCTTTTTTAGCTTTAAGCCATAGACATAGGTTTTGACCACACCCATTTAGATTAGACAACAAGAATGGATACCGTAGAGTACTACGGGCGTGTGGGGTGCTAATACCTTCCCCTCGCGTAACAGACTCCCTTACCCGATCTCTCGATCGAAAGACCGTGATTTCTCCCTTTTCAGGTTTTCTCGATGTTTACCTTTCCCTTTTGACGGGATAAAAGACGTTCGGTGGCGACTTCATTGATGTTTCATTACATCCAGATGACAGGTTCCGACCGAGTTGTTTCAGCTGGCGACTTCACTAGGGATAGATTGACCTCTTGCTGGTCCATCCCGGAGTCGATCCTAGCTCTCGTTTGTTTTCTTTTTGGGTGTTTATTTTACCATTTTGCATATTTATCTGTTTGTATTGCATCCTAAGTGCGCTTTACTTTCTGCATACTGGATTTGGCTGGACTGTTTGGATTCTAGATTTCTTGTTGGGTGGGTTGTTCCATGAGGTAAAAGGCCTCATACCCGAGCTATGAGTGAATTCCATAGGAACTAGGAATATAGTGGCCATGGCAGCTATGAGGCAGATGCTTTGTAGACCTGACCATGAGACCCATGACTTCGGAGGTAGTTCGGATAGGTGTTATCGTATGATGATACCGACATTCGAGCTCTTGTACTCTGATTTGGCTTTTAACCTTACCTTGACCTAGACTACACCCATGAGAGGGGCGGGAAAACTTTTCTTACAGGTACATGTACTGTTGGTGACTTTGTGTTGCTAAGGTGACTCAGGTTCCCATGATAGTTTTGAAGCTTTGGGATTTTCTTTTGATCTTGAGTGGTGCTGTTCTGTAATGGTCCAGCCATGATCCAGTGTGAAACTTTGATCCTGTCATTTTGCATCATAGCATATTTATTTTTAAAAAATGATGTATAAAAAATAACTAGCATGCGCATGTCATCTTCCAGGGACATTCGAGAGTCTTCTTTTCATCAGAAATGGCTGGCCTCCCATCAGTTGAGTTTGATTCAGTTCGTGTTAAATAGCCCACCAAGCATACTTTCGCTTATCAGATTCCTATTGTTGATGTGTCCGAATTGAAGAGGTTGAGTTCTTATTTGAAGGGTGATGTTCTGAATAATTTCAACAAAAATTATGGCAATTTGTTACTAATCCTTAACACTCCAGTTGACCCAATGGCTTTGATCACCCTCTTCCAGTTCTATGACAAGGAGTTACGGTGTTTTACTTTTCAAGATTATCAACTGGTTCCCACACTAGAATAGTACGCGTACCTACTTAATATCAAGTTGTCCGATGAAGTTTCTTTTGTCCAAGTGCCAGAGAAGCCGAAGTTCGAAGTTATTGCTGAAATTCTTCATTTGAGTTGGAAAGAAGTGAAAGACAATTGGAAACCAAGTGAGGATACTACAGGGTTTTATTTGGATTTTTTAGTGAAGAAAGCCAAAGACTGGGCAAAGAAAGGGAATTAGAGTGACTTCAGCACTCTGTTTTCTCTCATGATATACGGGATCATCCTCTTTCCCCACAAGAGAAATTTTGTGGATTTGACGGCTATTTGTGTTTTTAGAAATAAGAACCCCATACCGACACTCTTGGCAGATACTCTTTACACCATTCATTTCAGGCATGGAAAAGGAGGTAATGTAAGCTTATGTCATTCAATGTTGTATCAATGGTTTAAGTTGTACCTACCGGTAAGTGGCCCTTTCGTGGATACCAGGCATTCTCTCCGATGGTCATCGAGGCTTGTCAACCTTACTTCATTTGATATCCGGTGGAATTATGACATGGGGGAAGTACGAAGTATTATTACTAGCTGCGGAGATTTCCCTAATGTTCCCCTCATAGGGACTAAGGGGTGTATCAACTATAATCATGTGCTTGCTTATCGTCAATTGGGATATGCAATGGATGGACCGCCGAAGGTTGAGGAGGTTCCTGAATCAATGTATTTTGTTAGAGGAAGTGATCCTGTAATGTTGAAAAAAGTGACAAGAGCTTGGAAGGGAGTTCACAAGAAGGATAGAACTACTTTGGGCAAGAAGGTTCCTATTGCTAGGGTTCCTTACTTGGAATGGATTAGAGCCAGGGTTAAGATTTTACGGTTACCATTGGCAAAGTCGGCTCCTATATGTGAGCAACCTCCTACTGTTCTGAGTAACACGGTGCCTACCGAGGTGTTCACCCAGGTTTATATTGAGAACATTCAACTTCGTGCAAAAGACCGTGAGGCGGGGATGAAACTTTATTGGGTAGATCAAGAAAGGGCCGACTTAGCTCGCAAACTCAAAGAAGCTCAAGGGGAAACTTTTGATGCAACCAGTTTTAGGAAGAGATCTCATGCTGAAATGGAAAAAGAGTTGAGTAAGACCCATAAAGAGTACCAGAAGCTTCAGGTATCTGAGAATAGCTACAGGAAGAAGATTCAAAACTTGGAGAAACATCTCAAAGACAAAGATGCTCAGCTTAAGAAGGAAGTAGCCCAGAGGCGTGTCGTAGAGGATCGGTTTCAAGAAAGTAAAGTTTCCACATCACAACTTTTGAAGGAGAAAGCCATGCTTGAAGAGTATTGTCAACACCTTGAAGCGTGTCTTGTTCCGGAGATTTAGTTTTGTTACTTACCTTTGGTGTATTTGGTCACCCCCATGATTGTTGGAAGGGACCATTGTTTGTTTTTATTATTCAGTTTTTTGTTAAGTTTACTTTGAAACACGTATTTTGTTGTTTATCGTTACACTCTTAAATGTCCGAAGTCACTTGAACATCGTTTCTTTTGTTTGTAAATAATTGAAGTGTTTTTCTTATTGTCCTTTTCTCCTTTGATTGTATGTTTGATCTTTGGTTGTGCGTCGTGACTGATGAATAAAAGGACTCTTGAATACCAGGAAATGACAAACATATCATGCATTTCATAATGTTGTACCCCAAAATTTTCCCTCTCATTTCATCAACATTTTCTCACCACAAGACCCTGGGAGCTCAAGATCAAATTAGGGTTTGCTCTGCTCAAGACTCCTCCTTGCATTGTTGACCCAAATTAGGGTTTGAGTTTGCACAAAGATGTTTTTACCTAAAAGGCCCAAAGTGACTTTCATGCTTCATGTTGGACTCACAAGTTTATCCATGCCAAGTTTCAAGTCTTGATTCCAATCTTTGCCCAATCAATTGGACAGTTGACCTAGAAATCAGCTGTATTGGGGAAAAAGTCAACTGTGGCCAATTGATAGTCAAACCTCATGAAATTTTAGCCACATCAAAATTATGAACTCATATGAACCATTTGGTCAAGTTTGGATCACAATTCCCCAAGAAATTTGATCAGATCACCAAAAGGGCAAAATGGTCATTTTTAGGGTTTTGACTGCACAAAGGCAATTTTTGACTGTTTGACCTAACCAATGGCAAAACAAGCTCACCTATGGACTCAAGAACTCAATGGTATTGTCTTGACCCATCCAACAAGTTCAAAAGATCCCAAATGCATTGGATTGACAAATGAATTTTCCAGTCAGCTGATCAAAATTTGACTGTATACTGAAAAGTCAAACTTTGACTTTTTGGTCAAAATCAAGTGCCAAGATTCATTTTTCATCAAGACATGTCAAATTATGAAACTTGTTCATCAACAAACCCAAAATTGCAAATTAGGGTTTAAGATGAGAAAATTTCATAACTTAGAATTTTTCTAAGTTATGAAACTTCCTTATTTTTTCCTAACTTTTCCCCACTTTTTCACCAAGATGCATTTGGATTCAAACAAAACTCAAAACATGAAAGTTGTAGTCCATTGAAAAATCTACAACTTTGATTCACAAAGTTTCCTCAAAAGAAGCTTGTAGCTCAAGTTATGATTTTTGGAATAAGGGTGCAAAACATTTTTTAACTTAGAGAAATTTTGACCTATTCTAGGCAGGATTTTTGTCCAACTTCATGGCCACTTTTCACATGGTTCCACTTGGAGTTTCAATTTGCATTACAAAGATGTATTGTAGTAACATTCCAAGCTTTCCAAATTGTCCAAGAACTTCTCAAACACCCTTGTGGTTAGGGAGAATCGAATTTGCAAAGTTGGGCAAAATGCACTTTTGTTCTTGGCCAAGGCTTGCTCATAACACTTTTCATTTTCAACTCAGCATGGTTTATGCTAGCTTACAGGCCTCTAATCCTCTTCACACTGAATAATTAAATGCCAAACCATTGTGTTCAAGCATTATTTTGTTCATTTGGTCATTACATGCAAGATTAATCCATAATTAGAAAAAGTAAATTTGCCATTTTAGAAAAGATGCACTTTATGTCAAATAACAAATCCAAGAGGCATGGGCCAGATCTTTGAAGCTAGCATTTGTACACAAATCACTCTGATCAATAACAAGAGGTGCAACATAGTTTAGGGCATTGGACAGGTCTGTTTTGAAACTTGCATTTTCTTGCTTCAAGTAGAAGAAACTTGGCAAAAACAACTACAATCTCTCATTCCTGAAAATACCAACTGAAGCAAACTTTGTAAACACTTTTCATACACCCAAGCTGACCTAAAACACGAGTCCTTGATCCTCAATACCTCCTCATTCATCAAAACACCATTTTTCTGCAAGAAACAGGGCATTCCTGCAGTTTGACTTGGCCATCATCATTCACTCGTGCGTTTTTGCCCAAACAAGTTCCAATACACTCCCTACCATCCATTGAAGCTATCCCAAGCCTTAGATACAAGATGTAACATCCATAGCCAAGTTTTCCATTTTTACTTTTCAGTTTTGCAGGTTGACTTTCATAGCTTGATTCAGAGAGATTCAAAGCAAGCTAAACATAGGGGAAGCATCCTTGGACTTCAGGCAAGCTGTACCAAAGTTCAAACTCCATTGAAGATACCTCCATTGCTGTACACGAATCAAGCTGAACAGGTAAAAATATGAACTTTTATCTCTCTATCCAGGCATAGTTAGGCTTAAGTTTGTGAAGAAAGCATGTTCTACTCATAGCCCTGAAGCCATCCATGTAGTTACTTTTCATTTATATTGTGTGTGCTGTGAGAATTTTGGACCTGAACATGGAAGAAAACTTAGGTCAGAAATTAGGGATGGAGAAATTCTCCCTGGTTTCTTAGAGTTAGGACAACTTTTTTATATGTTTGAAATCGTGACTTGAAGCTCTACATTATTGATGTTGTAAGTTTTTGCTAAAAGTCAAAGAATCAGAAGTTAGTAGGATGAACAAGGAGCGCGCGTTTTTGATGTTCAAACATTGCTGAAGGTTGAAGATGACTGGCTTGGGCTGGGCCTGAGTCAGTCCTGCTTTTTGCACCCCCTGGCCCATTGTGTGATATATTTATCATTTTTAATTTTTTCTTTTTGATTCTGATTTTATATTTTTATTCAAACGTGAAAAGACACCAAAAATATTTTTTCTCACATTTTTGCATTTTATTTGGTATTTATTTGTTTCACTTAGCATATGTACATAAATAAATATGTATACTTTTTATTTAAAACCCTAGAAAATAATACAAAAATATATATTTTTTTCAATTATTATTTTTTGTTTACCTTTTGAAAACATTTTCTAAAAATATACTTTTTTTTGTAAATAACCAATATTTTATTTTTGTACATATTTAGTTTATTAAATAATATATTAATACTTGTATATTTATTAGAATACTTAGGATAAAAATATGAAAAATAATACATTTTTATTTTTATTAATATATGACATTAAAAAATACCTTTTTTACAATATACTTCTTTTTATTTTTATTTTTTGTATATAATTAACAAATATTGTATATAATTAATAAATAAATACTATTTATTTATAAACTAGGGTTTTGCCCTAAAATAACCAAAATATTAAAAATTTGACCCTTCTTATTTTTGGTTATATTTTACATTGAAAAATACTTTTACATACATAAAAAACCATTTTTGTGCATAATACATTTTGCATATTTATTGTATTTATTTAATTATTGTACAGTTAAATAATTTGTATATTCAATATGGATGTTATAGTTTTAGATTTAATTTCTTGCTAAATATCCCCCATTCAAACATTTGTACCCTCATCCCCATAATCATGTTGTAATAATTTAGGACTTTAAATTTCCGCATTTAAAAACTTTCAAATTATGCCATGATAGACTTAGGGTTTGTATGCAATCAACCAACAAATAGCTTGACTAACACAAAAACAAAAAAAGCATGAAAATGGACAACACCAATCACACTTGCACCCTTAGGGTTACTCCACTTGTTGCCTTCAAAAATGGGCCATGTTGCATGTTGAGTGTCATTGGCAAAACAAAACAAATCAAAAGATCATAGTCCCTCGATGACGCTTTCTCAAGTTGCCTAAAAAATGATCAAGTCCCTTAAAGGAAAAATTGCCAAAAGACACTTGGCACTATTGCATTCATGGTCTAAACGATGACCCGCGCCCATCCCGTTAACATCCTAACACAAGATTGTCCACCAAATACAATGGTGGAACAATACTGTTAAAAGGGTTAAAACATAGGAAAGATCTTTGAGGAATTTAGGGTAGATAACTCTTGGTTACTTGACCAACTTGCAAAAAAAAAAACAAATCCTTGCCATTTTTCAAAACACACCTCACAACACAATTTCAAAACAAACTTTCAAAACATTGAAGACTTTTCAAAAGACAAATACACCTTTGTATACATTCAAACATGGATCATTACAAAGGTTGCCACAACAAATGGCCTCTTTTCAAAAACCTCTTTCAAAAACACACATGAAGCACCATTTCAAACAATTGAAAATGCAAGGCAAGTGATCTAAGCAAGTAACTAAGAGCCCATGGATAACCATGGATAGAAAGGGTGATAATACCTTCCCTTTCTATAATCTACTCCCCGAACCCAAGAAAACATCTCAAAGGTTTTTCCTGTGCTTTTTAACCTTTCCTTTAGGATAAAATAAAAAGTCGGTGGCGACTCTTGCTAAACCGAACAAGTGCGAATACAAACGCAAAACCTCAAGTCAGTTCTCCCACCGTATCACAGAACTGACGACTCTGCTGGGGATAAATTTAAAAGTGGAGTAACCTTAGGGCCTAGATCACCCTTTTGCATGAATAATTGTTTGCTTTGATTGCTTTACATTTTGGTTCTCTTTGTTTGGGCTTGAAATCCTACACCCGGATTTGGGAAACATTCATAGATAGCAATACGTTGTGGAAACTGTGCGGGGTATACCGACACGATTGAAGCAATAGCTATATTAGTGCGACATATTTGTGAGTACCGGTAACCCTTGAGTTCAATCAAGGAGAGTACGGGGCCGCTGAGTGATGTCACTAAGCACTAATGACCTAGAACCTTACTTGACCATCTTGGCCTTTTATTAGGGGTAGTGAGATGACCGGCTTTGGTACAGTCCGAAGTTGGTAGATACTCAATACTACACTCATTGAGGATTGTTTTCTTGGAATATTTTGGTCGCTAGTTAAGTGGCTAAACCAAAACAATGAACACAGAAAATAATCCAATGATATTGAGCTCCTTAGAACCCGATTACTATTTATAGGACAGGTTTTTAAGCCAACTACACTCAAGAGGGTACTTACCTATGAAACCTCATGCAAGCCTGAAACTAGGGCTTTGTGTGACTTGCTTGTACATATGTTTGTGCATACATCATGAACATCATAAAGCATCATGTGCATCCACTAACCATTTCAAGGGTTTGGATCTTCATCTTTGTTCTTGTTTTGTAGGTCATGGAAATTCTTCGCAGGAAAACTATCCAAGTCAACCTTGTGAGAATCCCTCCTCAACTCAAGGAGCTTACATCCAGAATTCCGGAAAGTTGTCTCTTCAGTGAAAGACATGGTAGAATGCTCAGCCTAGTCAACACCAACATTGAAGAAGACATGGTGAAAGTGTTGTTCTAGTTCTTTGACCCCCTTCACCACTGTTTCACATTCCCCGATTATCAATTGGTGCCTACTTTGGAGGAATTTTCTCAACTCCTGAGAATTCCTATTCTTAATCAACTACCCTACAACGGTACGGAAAAAGAACCAAAGCCTGAAGATGTTTCTCAAGCACTACACTTGCAACCATCTGACATCAAGGGGCATTGGGAGACTAGAAGTGGTGTCAAAGGCTTCTTGGCAAAATTCTTGTTTGAGAAGGCACAAGAGTGTTGGAATTCCTTGGATCTGCAAGCCTTTGAAGAAATTGTGGCACTCCTCATTTATGGGTTGGTCTTGTTCCCAAATTCTGACCAACTTATAGATATCAATGCTGTCAAGATTTTCATGTCAAGGAATCCCATACCTACATTGCTTGGGGACATCCTCCACTCATTTTACACACGAACAATGAGGAAGAGAGGTGTTCTCATGTGATGTACTCCTCTCCTTGCAAGGTGGTTTATTTCGCACCTTTTACAATCTGTTTTAAAGAATGAGAAAGGCTTAAGGTGGTCACAACGATTGATGACCCTCACACACTCTGATGTACATTGGTGTTCTCGGTCCAGAGAAAATGTCATCATCGTCGATCATTGTGGTGAGTTCCCTAATGTTCCATTACTTGGCATTAGAGGGGGCATTACCTACAACCCTTGTCTAGCTTTGAGATAATTTGGATATGCACGGAGGGATGGCCCTCATGACATGCTGATTCTTGACCTAGTTTTTGACTTCGACAACGATGCGCAAGGACTTCGCCAAAGATTCATCAGAGCTTAGAGGATGCCTAACAAGGTAGATAGCAAGACACTGGGGCACAAGAACTCCATCCCTCTTGAGCCTTATCTCAAGTGGGTACGAACCCGAGCCTAGAGTCTTATGATGCCTTACCCTCATATTCTCCCTTTGATTAAAGAGCCTGTTAAGGAAGGAGTGGTTCCCTACACCATCCTATACCTTGACATGCCAACATTATGGGAGGAGATGCAGAAGAGTTGGATCCAACTCAAGGAAGAGCGGAATACTTTTGAAGCCAACTTCTACGCCAGTGAGAAGAAGGTTTTGGAGCTCACCCGCCGACTTCACGAGGAGGAGACCCTCAACACTTACATCGCACCAAAGAGGACGCGCGACGTCTTTTTACCTTAAGAAGTTTTTGTAATATTTGGCCCGTGGGGCATTTATGTACTGACAATATTTCTTCTTATTAATATGACGTGTGTTCTTTTTATTTGCAACAATTTTGAATTTCTAAAATCCTTGAATGCATTGCATGAATAAACATATCATTCATCATATGCATAAGCAGGTCTCCACACCAGGTTTCCTTATCTTTCTGCTGTTTATTCAGTAAGATGGATCTTGAACAGACGGTCAAAGATCTGCAGGCACAAAACTCGCAGTTTCAATAACTCCTAATGACGTTAGCAAAGGGTCAGGAGGATCTTAAAGCACTGCTAGGGAATAAAGAGCCAGAAAAAGGAAAAAAGAAGAAGAAAAGAGTTGGGGTAGCTACACTGGGAAGAAGGTTTGAGAATGAAGCTAGAAGAGTTCTTGAATTTCCCTCCGCATCTGAGGAGGAAACCAGTAAGGGAAAAGGAGCTGCACTACCTTCTGAGTCCGAAGCAGAAGAGGAAGAGGTTGAGGAAGATGAAGACTACTCAGAGCAGCAATACCCGCCAGCGGATGACAAATACAAAAACCTGTAGGATAGACTGGCAGCTATGGAGCTGCAAAGGGTTCCTGGGTTAGATTTTGAAGAATTGGGTTTGATTGCTGGAATTGTGATCCCTCCAAAGTTTAAGGTGCCAATTTTTGCAAAATATGACGGGCTGTCTTTCCCGAAGATGCACCTGAGGTCGTATGTTAGGAAAATTCAACCTCATTCATCCGACAGAAATCTTTGGGTACACTTCTTCTAGGATAGCCTGTCTGGTACACAACTAGATTGGTTTTACAAGCTTGAGAGGTCAGAGGTACATAGTTTGGAGGATTTGGCAGCTGCCTTTTATCGCCAGTATCAATATAACTTTGACTTGGTGCCAACCCGTACTCAGCTACAAAGTATGGGAATGGCCTCAAATGAGGGATTCAAAGAATACGCCCAGAAGTGGCGCGACTTGGCCGGAAGAGTGCAGCCACCTCTTTCTGATAGGGAACTAGTTGATATGTTCTTGGGGACCCTGTCTGGCCCATTCTTCAACCATTTGATCGGGAGCTCTTCCGTATGGTTTACTGAATTGATTCTGACTGGCGAACGGGTGGAAGCTGGTATTAAGAGTGGGAAGATTCAAAGGGATGCCTCTGGATCTACAACTGTTAAAAAGTAATTTCCAGCCAAGAAGGAGGCAGCTGTTGTGTACTCTCAAAAGGGATTGGGGAGAACTGAGCGCCGGCCGACTGTAGGGGCCGTGATGATTCAAAATTCGTCAAATGATCAGCCTCGTAACAATTAATCCAGACCAAATCAGCAACGGGTAGAACGGCCACAACGGCAGTTCACCCGCATCAATATGACGCCTGCACAAGTTCTTCCCCATTTGTTGAAGTTGAATTTGACTGGTTTAAAGGAGGCACCGAAAAACCCTAACACCACATCTCCATACTATCATGCCAATGCCAAATGTGCCTACCATTCTGATAGCGCCGGACATGACACCAACAATTGTTGGGCGCTAAAGAATAAAATTCAAGACTTGATAGATGCAAAAGAGGTTGAGTTCGATGCTCCGGAGAAGCCGAATGTAATATCCGCTCCGATGCCAAAGCATGGCCATCATGTTCATGCTGTTGAAGAAGATCTGTATGTTTCTACTGTTGATGATCTGGTAACTCCATTACTAACAATCAAGTTAAATCTGTTGAAAGCTGGGATTTTCCCAAGATGTAAAGAAGACTGCTACTGTTGTTCCTCCCTACCAATCGACTGTCCATTGCTGAAGATAGGCATCCAAGGCCTAATGGACAGCCAACAAATTCTTTTCGAAAAGGTTCCTGCTACTCCAACCCCTATCAAAGATGTTTCAATAATCACCATTTCCACCAATATTTCCAAGGTCCCTAAAAAGCCTGTTAAGATTACATAACGCTACGAAGATTTTTCCTCTGAAAATAACCATACCTGGGCAAGTCCCCTACAAATCTGACAAATCAATACCATGGAATTACGGTGGAGAAATCTACTACCATGGTGTTAAACAAGTTGAGATAATTGAAGAGAGCTCTGACGAAGAAGATGCCGACATTGGAAACATTGCCGGTACAAGCAAGATTACCCGAAGTGGGAGAATTTTCTCTCCAGAGATTGCCCATCCAAAGGCAATCTTTGGACCCTCAGCTGCTGCCAAAGTTACTCCTGCACCGATAAAACTTTCTGCAAGAACTCCGCTGATTGAAGAAGTTGTTACTCCTGTGGTTGTCCCTCCTACTTCTGCTGATAAGGGGAAAGGGATCCAAGATGAGCTCGTCAGAACGAGGGCTCAGCCATTGGTCATCCCCGAAACCTCTAAGAAAGAAATGGAGGAGATTCTGAAAATAATTAAGAAGAGTGATTATGATGTGGTAAAGCAACTGGGGCAAACCCCCTCGAAGATCTCCATGTTAGCATTGCTGCTTTGTTCTGAGGCTCATGCCAAGGCATTGATAAGATTTCTGAAGACAGCCCATGTTCCCCAGGAAACCTCAGCCGATCAATTCCAGGATTGTGTAGCCAGCCTTACCGCAGATAACGGCCTAGGCTTCTCTGATGCTGACCTGACTCCGAAAGGAAGAAAGCACAATGACGCATTGCATGTGTCATTTGAATGCCGAGGAACTAATCTTACCCATGTTTTGGTCGACACTGGTTCTTCTCTGAACGTGCTGCCTAAGAAAGCTCTGGATCGATTGGATTGCGAGGGCTTGGAGCTGAAACCAAGTAATATCATTGTCAGAGCCTTTGACGGGTCTAAAAGAATGGTACATGGGGAAGTCGACATCCCTATCAAGGTAGGAACTGAAGTATTCCACTCAACTTTCTATGTGATGGACATTCGTCCGTCATACTCTTGCTTGCTAGGAAGACCATGGATACATAATGCTGGGGCAGTCACTTCCTCCCTACATCAGATGCTGAAATACCCTGTCAAAGGAAAGATTATAACTGTACACGGTGAGGAGGAATATATGATCAGTCACTTGAACTCCTTTCGGTATGTGGAAGTGGAGGGCGAATTCATTGAAACACCGTTCCAGCACTTCGAGGAAATTGCTCCCGAAGTTGCAGTAGCAAAGGCAGTAGCTGAGGAGCCCAAGCAGGTGGCCAGGATGGCATCTCTAAAAGACGCAAAGGCTGCAATGAAGGAGGGAAAGAACTCAACATGGGGTCAGTTGCCTGACTTTCCCACAAGACAGACAAGTTTGGGTTGGGATTTACCGCTGCGGGGCAAAAAGCTATGCGTCGCTCAAAAACTGAAAGAACACCCATCAAGATTTCTCCTCATGGAATCAATGCTTTGGAAGACGAAGACGAAGAGACCAACATTGAAGACTGGATCTTCCCGACCATCGGAGGGGGACTACATAACTGGGAGGCGAAAGACTTCGTCCCCATTACTTTCATTAATCAGTAACTTATCTTTCAAACATTTCCTGTTGGTCTGTAATAATTACTTTTAAACAATCTGCACACTGCTTTTTCACCTCATGCCTTTCTCGGGGTATGTAGGTCCATTTGTAAGGGTTTTGATTCTCTTCATATTCATATGCCATGTTTAATGATTCATTGGATATTTTTCATTGATAAACTGCTGTGTTCATTTTCCTTCCTTTTGCATTTTTGTTTGTTTAAGGATGGCTATCCCTTACACACACCCACACTCACAAATGCAGGTACCCATCCACTCTGGATTCTATGGGTGACTATTCTGCTGCATCCTTCAATAACTCTGAAGATTTGGTCAATCAGGCTGAGTATGAAGATGATGAAGATTTTGAAGTACCAGGAGAGCTAGCCAGACTTCTACAACAAGAAGAAAGGGCCATCTTGCCTCATGAAGAGTTGGTGGAAACTGTCAACTTAGGAATAGAGGAAGACCGGAAAGAAGTACAAGTGGGTGCCAATCTGGAACCAGGTGTAAAGGAGCGCTTAATACAGCTGTTAATGACTACGTTGAAATCTCCGCCTGGTCTTATGAAGACATGCCGGGTTTAGACACATATATCATGGTTCACCGTCTCCCTACAAGAGAGGATTGTCCACCGATCAAGCAAAAAGTCCGCCGAATGAGGCCCGACATGTCTGAGAAGATTAAAGCGGAAGTAATGAAGCAATTCAACGCTGGCTTTCTGGCTGTTACATCCTATCCACAATGGGTTGCTAACATTGTGCCAGTACCTAAAAAAGACGGCAAGGTCAGAATGTGTGTGGACTACCGGGATTTGAACAGGGCTAGCCCCAAAGATGATTTTCCGTTATCGCATATCGACATTTTGATTGACAACACAGCTCAACACAAGGTGTTTTCCTTCATGGACGGATTCTCGGGCTACAACCAGATCAAAATGGCCCCCGAGGACATGGAGAAAACAACCTTTGTTACACAATGGGGTACCTTCTGCTACAAGGTGATGCCGTTCGGACTGAAGAACGCAGGGGCAACTTATCAGCGCGCCATGGTAGCTTTATTTCATGATATGATACATCATGAGATCAAAGTTTACATAGACGACATGATAGCTCGATCAAAAACAGAGGAGGAACACCTTGAACATCTGCAAAAGTTGTTTGCCAGGTTGAAGGAGTACAAACTCAGGATGAATCCAAGTAAGTGCACTTTTGGAGTTAGGTCTGGTAAACTTCTAGGATTTATTGTCAGCAACAAGGGAATTGAGGTCGATCTAGCAAAAGTGAAAGCAATACAAGAAATGCATGCTCCCCGTACTGAAAAGGAGGTTAGAGGGTTCTTGGGGCGCTTGAACTATATTGCCAGATTCATCTCTCATTTGACGTCTACCTGTGAGCCAATTTTCAAACTATTGAAGAAAGATCAGGTAGTCGAATGGAACGACGATTGCCAAGCTGCTTTTGATAAGATCAAGGATTATTTGCTAGAACCTCCTATTCTGATGCCACCCGTTGAAGGAAGGCCGCTGATCATGTATCTGACCGTTTTGGATAACTCAATGGGGTGCGTGTTGGGCCAGCATGACGAGTCTGGTCGAAAAGAGCATGCCATTTATTACCTTAGCAAAAAGTTTACCGACTGTGAGACTCGCTACTCACTGCTCGAGAAAACTTGTTGTGCTTTGGTATGGGCTGCTCGCCGACTAAGGCAGTATATGTTGACTCATACCACTCTGTTGATTTCCAAAATGGATCCTATCAAGTATATCTTCGAAAAGCCTGCTTTATCTGGAAGAATCGCTAGATGGCAGATGATCCTGACTGAGTATGACATCCAGTATACTACCCAAAAAGCTATAAAGGGGAGTGTACTAGCGGACCATATAGCTCATCAAGCTATCGAAGATTATCAACCCATGAGATTCGACTTCCCAGACGAGGACATCATGACTTTGGACAACATTGAAGGTAACGGACCGTATGACGGACCTGAAAATGGATCCCGATGGACCTTGTAATTTTATGGTGCTTCAAATGCACTTGGAAACAGTATCAGTGTGGTACTCATTTCCCCGGAAGGTTGTCACACGCCTTTCACGGCCCGACTTTGCTTCAGCTGTACCAACAACATGGCTGAATATGAAGCTTGCATTTTTGGTCTCAAGGCTGCTATAGACTTGGGGATCAAATCTTTGATCGTATTTGGGGACTCGGCTTTGGTTATCAGTCAAATCAAAGGAGAGTGGGATACCAAACATCCTAATCTTATCCCATACAAAGAACATGTCCTGACATTGTTGCCTCATTTCGAGCAAATCACCTTCGAGCATTTCCCGCGAGAAGAGAATCAGCTAGCAGATGATCTGGCAACGATGTCTTCCATGTTTAAACTCAACTGGGATAACGAGGCTCCCCAAATCACCATCGAGCAAATGGATGAACCTGCGCATTGTCATGAGATTAATACCAAAGAAGTAGTGGAACAACCTTGGTTTCATGAAATCAAAAGGTATCTCCAGAGTAGAGAATATCCCGAAGGAGCTTCCGTAAATGACAAGAAGTTCCTAAGGAAATTTGCTGCCAAGTTCTTCCTGAGCAATGGCATCCTCTATAAACGCAGCCATTATTGTGTTTTACTCCGATGTGTAGACAAAGCTGAGGCAGAGTTGATCATGACTGAGATACACAGCAGCACATTTGGCACCCACTTGAGCGGGCATACGATGGCCAAGAAGATTCTAAGGGCAGGCTATTACTGGTCTACCATGGAAGCAGATTTCCATCAACATTCCCGTACTTGCCACAAATGTCAAGTCTACGCTGACAAGATTCATATTCCTCCTGTTCCTCTTAACGTTCTGACAACTCCTTGGCCATTTGAAATGTGGGGCATTGACATGATTGGAGAGATCAATCCCACAGCGTCTAATGGACATCGCTTCATCCTGGTCGCCATTGACTATTTTACCAAATGGGTCGAAGCGGCTTCCTTCGCTTCTGTTACAAAGAATGTGGTTGCCCGCTTCATCAAGCAAAACCTCATATGCCGGTATGGTGTCCCCGACAGGATCATTACAGACAACGGTACAAATCTAAATAATACTATGATCACCGCTCTATGCGAACAGTTCAAGATTTATCATCACAATTCATCTCCCTATCGGTCGAAGATGAACGGTGTTGTTGAAGTTGCGAACAAAAACATCAAGAAGATCATTCAGAAAATGACAGTTACCTACAAGGACTGGCATGAGATGTTAAAGTTTGCTCTGCATGGATACCGTGCCACGACACGTACTTCAACAGGGGCAACCCCATTTTCTTTAGTATATGGCATGGAAGCTGTCCTACCCATGGAAGTTCAGATTCATTCTTTAAGGATTATGAAGGACGCTGGTTTGAATGAAGATGATTGGATTCAGACCCGACTTGATCAACTCAATTTGATCGACGAGAAGTGACTCGCTGCTGTTTGCCATGGTCAAACGTATCAAAAATGGATGATCAAGGCTTTCAATAAGAAAGTCAGACGTCAAGTGTATCAAGTCGGGGATCTCGTAATCAAGCGGATTATCTTGCCGCAAAGTGATCCCAGGGGCAAATGGACTCCTACCTACGAAGGACCATTTGTAATCAAGAGCATATTTTCTGGTGGTGCAATGATTCTGACCACCATGGACGACGACGATTTGCCGCACCCTGCGAATGCAGACATAGTCAAAAGATACTACGCATAAAATAACCCGACAAGTCGAAAACCCGAAAGGGCGGCTTGGGCAAAAATGGGCATCCTGGTGAACCGAAAACCCGAAAGGGCGGTTCAGGCAAAAATTAGGGATAAAACAAAAAATCTGTACACCCGGCAAGTTGAAAACCCGAAAGGGCGGCTTGGGCAAAAAAGGGTTTCCCGGTGGATCGAAAACCCGAAAGGGCGATTCAGGCAAAAGTTAGGGAATTAAAGCGTATGACTATGTCTCGTCAGATCACTTTAAGGACAATCTCTTCATCAACCAGCTCCAAGCTTCTGATCAATCCAGTCATCAGCGAACGAAGCATTGAATGGACAGATATTCAGAGTTGTGAAGGCTATAGCAGAATGGAATCCCATGGAATTGTTACACATAGCCATCTTTCTTTTGTATAAAATTTTCAATTTTTACGACGACATCCTCTTACTAGGATGCCTGTCTCTTTTGTACAAAGATACTCATAGAAAGTTAATACAAATACTTTTCCAAATACAGAAATTTTCTTTGTCTTCCTTTTTCTCTTTTGCACTTATGTTTTATTTGAGAAACGTCCAATGTTTTGTTAAATAGGCATATGCATTTGAACATAATCATTTTCCTTACAAACCAAGAAGAGATGATTGCAGATAGTTTAAGGGTACAGATAGATATCTTGATGCCCTTTCAGAAGGAATCCCCAGTAGATTTAAACTCCAAATTCCTTAATCCAGAACTTAATTCCCCAAAACAGAGTTAAACTTCAGGATCCTCAGCAGAACAAAAGCTTTCTCAAAACTGATTTCCCCAGCCAGAGGGCCTTCCAGAACTCAATTCCCCTCAGAGTTAAGTTTCAGTATCCCCAGCGGAGCTAAAACTTCCAACTATCAATCCCCAGCGGAACCAGACTAGTGAACTTTCTCCCCACAGAGATGCTTCCCACCAGACTGAAGATTCTCAGTCTTACTTCTCCAGCATAAGTCTGCCAGGTTCTGGATTCCCCAGTAGAGATCATCAGAATTCTCTTGCCCTACCAGTCACCAAGGAGTTCCAATCCCCAGCAGTGGTCCTAAGATCCCTCCACAATTGAAGATCTGGCTCCCCAAGCAGTCAACAGTCAACAAGGATGTCTCAGCTTTAGCACTCAGAGATTCCTACAATCCCCTGCAACAGTCAATGATTTATTTTCCCCGGCAACAGTCGAGATTCTGTTATCTCCGGCAATCCAGGATTCATCTATCCTCAGCAAGACAGCTCATCAACTTACATGCGCATTCATTACCTATCATAAACATTGATATAACATATATTGCATCATACATTTCATGCAACATAACTTTGTGTTTTAGCTAAAATTTCATCCTTTTCAGGATAAGATTAAAAGGCTATCATTAACAATTATTCAGATACAGTATGGATACACCCCAGACACGGCGGTCATTCCATTACTCATTCATAATTTCAAGTCAGATACAGTACAGATACACCCCAGACACGGCGGTCATTCTATTACTCATTCAGAATTTCAAGTCAGATACAGTACAGATACACCCCAGACACGGCGGTCATTCTACTACTCATTAAGACTACAGCGATCAGATACAGACTAGATACGCTCCAGACACGGCAGCCATTCTATCTCTCATTCAGGTCCACTTATCCACCTCAAGGTTCAATGCATTCCAAGCGCGGATACCATTCTGACCCTTACAATAGCAGTTTGATTCTCCTCAGTGCGTTCGCCACGGAAGTCATTCTGTCATTTATTTAGATCCCAGTTACAGTTTCAGATACACTTCAGACACGGAAGTCATTCTATTTACTCATACAAATCTCAACTTTAGATACAGTCCAGATACGCTCCAAACACGGTTGCCATTATGTCACTCATTCAGAATTTGTCCTCAGCATGCAGTTGCTCCATACAAATATTTCTCTGTTACCCAGATACAATACAGATACACTCTAGACACGACAGTCATTCTGATATTCATTCTACCTTCAAATGCAGTTACAACTCAGATATGCCCCAGACACGAAGGCCATTCTTTTTCTCATACAAACTCAGTCTCCAGATATAGTTCAAATGCATTCCAGACACGGATACCATTTTGACCCTCATTTTTCTGATCTATCACATTACAGTTTAATAAACATTTCAAATGGAATCTTTAAGCCCATCCCCGACAAGATTCTGTCACCCTTCCAGATGGCATCTTTAATCCCATCTCCAAATGGCATCTCTAAGCCCATTCCCGCATCCATTGTTTTGACGAGTGCAAATTTAAGGGCACTCTAGTGTCCAATCTCCTTTTACCTTCGAGATGCGAAAGGAAAAATTTCCAATCTAACTCTTCAGGTTCAAGAAGATTGAATAGGGGAAACTGTTGTACCCCAAAATTTTCCCTCTCATTTCATCAACATTTTCTCACCACAAGACCCTGGGAGCTCAAGATCAAATTAGGGTTTGCTCTGCTCAAGACTCCTCCTTGCACTGTTGACCCAAATTAGGGTTTGAGTTTGCACAAAGATGTTTTGACCTAAAAGTCACAAAGTGACTTTCATGATTCATGTTGGACTCACAAGTTTATCCATGCCAAGTTTCAAGTCTTGATTCCAATCTTTGCCCAGTCAATTGGACAGTTGACCTAGAAATCAACTATATTGGGGAAAAAGTCAACTGTGGCTAATTGATAGTCAAACCTCGTGAAATTTGACCCACATCAACATTATGAACTCATATGAACCATTTGGTCAAGTTTGGATCACAATTCCCGAAGAAATTTGATCAGATCACCAAAAGGGCAAAATGGTCATTTTTAGGGTTTTGACTGCACAAAGGCAATTTTTGACTGTTTGACCTAACCAATGGCAAACCAAGCTCACCTATTGACTCAAGAACTCAATGGTATTGTCTTGACCCATCCAACAAGTTCAAAAGATCCCAAATGCATAGGATTGACAGATGAATTTTCCAGTCAACTGATCAAAATTTGACTGTATATTGAAAAGTCAAATTTTGACTTTTTGGTCAAAATCAAGTGCCAAGATTCATTTTTCATCAAGACATGTCAAATTATGAAACTTGTTCATCAAGAAACCCAAAATTGCAAATTAGGGTTTAAGATGAGAAAATTTCATAACTGAGAATTTTTCTAAGTTATGAAACTTCCTTATTTTTTCCTAACTTTGCCCCACTTTTTCACCAAGATGCATTTGGATTCAAACAAAACTAAAAACATGAAGGTTGTAGTCCATTGCAAAATCTACAACTTTGATTCACAAAGTTTCCTCAAAATAAGCATGTAGCTCAAGTTATGATTTTTGGAATAAGGGTGCAAAACATTTTTTAACTTAGAGAAATTTTGACCTATTCTAGGCAGGATTTTTGTCCAACTTCATGGCCACTTTTCACATGGTTCCACTTGGATTTTCAATTTTCATTACTAATATGGATTGTAGTACACATTCCAAGCTTTCCAAATTGTCCAAGAACTTCTCAAACACCCTTGTGGTTAGGGAGAATCGAATTTGCAAAGTTGGGCAAAATCCACTTTTGTTCTTGGCCAAGGCTTGCTCATAACACTTTGCATTTTCAACTCAGCATGGTTTATGCTAGCTTACAGGCCTCTAATCCTATTCACACTCAATAATTAAATGCCAAACCATTGTGTTCAAGCATTATTTTGTTCATTTGGTCATTACATGCAAGATTAATCCATAATTAGAAAAAGTAAATTTGCCATTTTGGAAAAGATGCACTTTATGTCAAATAACAAATCCAAGAGGCATGGGCCAGATCTTTGAAGCTAGAATTTGTACACAAATCACTCTGATCAAGAACAAGAGGTGCATCATAGTTTAGGGCATTGGACAAGTCTGTTTTGAAACTTGCATTTTCTTGCTTCAAGTAGAAGAAACTTGGCAAAAACAACTACAATCTCTCATTCCTGAAAACACCAACTGAAGCAAACTTTGTAAACACTTTTCATACACCCAAGCTGACCTAAAACACGAGTCCTTGATCCTCAATACCTCCTCATTCATCAAAACACCATTTTTCTGCAAGAAACAGGGCATTCCTGCAGTTTGACTTGGCCAACATCATTCACTCGTGCGTTTTTGCCCAAACAAGTTCCAATACACTCCCTACCATCCATTGAAGCTATCCCAAGCCTTAGATACAAGCTGTAACATCCATAGCCAAGTTTGCCATTTTTACTTTTCAGTTTTGCAGGTTGACTTCCATAGCTTGATTTAGAGAGATTCAAAGCAAACTAAACATAAGGGAAGCATCCTTGGACTTCAGGCAAGCTGTACCAAAGTTCAAACTCCATTGAAGATACCTCCATTGTTGTACACGACTCAAGCTGAACAGGTAAAAATATGAACTTCTATCTCTCTATCCAGGCATAGTTAGGCTTAAGTTTGTGAAGAAAGCATGTTCTACTCATAGCCCTGAAGCCATCCATGTAGTTACTTTTCATTTATATTGTGTGCTGTGAGAATTTTGGACCTGAACATGGAAGAAAACTTAGGTCAGAAATTAGGGATGGAGAAATTCTCCCTGGTTTCTTAGAGTTAGAACAACTTTTTTATATGTTTGAAATCGTGACTTGATGCTCTACATTATTGATGTTGTAAGTTTTTGCTAAAAGTCAAAGAATCAGAAGTTAGTAGGATGAGCAAGGAGCGCGCGTTTTTGATGTTTAAACATTGCTGAAGGTTGAAGATGACTGGCTTGGGCTGGGCCTGAGTCAGTCCTTCTTTTTGCACCCCCTTTTTCAATTTGCACCCCCTGGCCCATTGTGTGATATATTTATCATTTTTGATTTTTTCTTTTTGATTCTGATTTTATATTTTTATTCAAACATGAAAAGACACCAAAAATATTTTTTCTCACATTTTTGCATTTTATTTGGTATTTATTTGTTTCGCTTAGCATATGTACATAAATAAATATGTATACTTTTTATTTAAAACCCTAGAAAATAATACAAAAATATATATTTTTTTCAATTATTATTTTTTGTTTACCTTTTGAAAACATTTTCTAAAAATATACTTTTTTTTGTAAATAACCAATATTTTATTTTTGTACATATTTAGTTTATTAAATAATATATTAATACTTGTATATTTATTAGAATACTTAGGATAAAAATATGAAAAATAATACATTTTTATTTTTATTAATATATGACATTAAAAAATACCTTTTTTTACAATATACTTCTTTTTTTTTATATATAATTAACAAATATTGTATATAATTAATAAATAAATACTATTTATTTACAAACTAGGGTTTTGCCCTAAAATAACCAAAATATTCAAAATTTGACCCTTCTTATTTTTGGTTATATTTTACATTGAAAAATACTTTTACATACATAAAAAACCATTTTTGTGTATAATACATTTTGCATATTTATTGTATTTATTTAATTATTGTACAATTAAATAATTTGTATATTCAATATGGATGTAATAGTTTTAGATTTAATTTCTTGCTAAATATCCCCCATTCAAACATTTGTACCCCCGTCCCCATAATCATGTTGTAATAATTTAGGACTTTAAATTTCCTCATTTAAAAGCTTTCAAATTATGCCATGATAGACTTAGGGTTTGTATGCAATCAACCAACAAATAGCTTGACTAACACAAAAACAAAAAAAGCATGAAAATGGACAACACCAATCACACTTTCATCCTTAGGGTTACTCCACTTGTTGCCTTCAAAAATGGGCCATGTTGCATGTTGAGTGTCATTGGCAAAACAAAACAAATCAAAAGATCATAGTCCCTCGATGACGCTTTCTCAAGTTGCCTAAAAAATGATCAAGTCCCTTAAAGGAAAAATTGCCAAAAGACACTTGGCACTATTGCATTCATGGTCTAAACGATGACCCGCGCCCGTCCTGTTAACATCCTAACACAAGATTGTCCACCAAATACAATGGTGGAACAATACTGTTAAAAGGGTTAAAACATAGGAAAGATCTTTGAGGAATTTAGGGTAGATAACTCTTGGTTACTTGACCAACTTGCAAAAAAAAAAAACAAATCCTTGCCATTTTTCAAAATACACCTCACAACACAATTTCAAAACAAACTTTCAAAACATTGAAGACTTTTCAAAAGACAAATACACCTTTGTATACATTCAAACATGGATCATTACAAAGGTTGCCACAACAAATGGCCTCTTTTCAAAAACCTCTTTCAAAAACACACACGAAGCACCATTTCAAACAATTGAAAATGCAAGGCAAGTGATCTAAGAAAGTAACTAAGAGCCCATGGATAACCATGGATAGAAAGGGTGATAATACCTTCCCTTTCTATAATCTATTCCCCGAACCCAAGAAAACATCTCAAAGGTTTTCCCTGTGCTTTTTAACCTTTCCTTTAGGATAAAATAAAAAGTTGGTGGCGACTCTTGCTAAACTGAACAAGTGCGAATACAAACGCAAAACCTCAAGTCAGTTCTCCTACCGTATCACACATAACATTGCAGGTTATCTCAAGACGGTATTCTTATTCTTCTGCTTTTCTTATTCAGAATTCAAGACGACTACTCATCGGTATTTCACTAGAAATAATTTGCCAAGACAGATGGAACAAGTTCAAGCTGAACTCGCTGAAATGAGGGCCCAAATGGCTACTCAGATGACCCAGTTCATGGAGGTCATCACCAATGTGAATCGCCGCCAGGAGGAACTGGCTGCCATTATCAACAACCAGCGCCTCTATCCAGGGGATGGTGGAAATCAAGGGCTCTATCAGGACATTTTTGTAGGATTGGGGGGTGCGCAAGACCAGCCTGTTGGAAATTTTCACGGGATGCCCATAGGACAGTTTCCCCCGTCTCCGGGACCTCGTCTTGTGGGGAACAGAAGAGATAATCAGGGCGGTGTAAGGAACTATCAGGAGCAAGATTATGGTTTTGACCAGGATGAAGATCAGTTTTCTGTTCGGCGTTCAGAGCCGGAAGTACAGGTTGAGGATAGGAAGTATCGGTTGTTGGAAGAACGTTTGAAGGCTGTGGAAGGGCAAGGAGTCCTTGGTATGGATGCTAATGATCTCGGATTGGTGTCTGGGGTGAAGGTTCCTCCAAAGTTCAAGCCTCATGTATTTGAAAAGTACAACAGAACGTCATGTCCTGTTACTCATGCAACTGCTTATTTCAGAAAAATGTCGGTGCATACCGAGGATCAGGGGCTTTTGATTCACTTTTTCCAGGATAATCTGGGGCATCCCTAGAGTGGTATATGAAGTTGGAGAAAACCCATATCCGTTGCTGGAATGATCTTGCTCGGGCTTTTGTCAAACATTATCAGTACAATGTGGATATGGCGCCCAATCGCACTCAGTTATAGAATTTGTCACAGGGACCAAGAGAATCTTTCAAGGAATACGCTCAAAAGTCGCGTGAGTTTGCTGCGAGAGTTCAACCTCCACTCATGGAGAGAGAACTCATTGATATGTTTATGAGTACCCTTCAAGGGCCTTTCTATGAGCACATGATAGGAAGTACTTCGGCAGGATTTGCAGACTTGGTTATGGCTGGTGAGAGAATTGAGGTAGGTTTGAAATTGTGGAAAATTCAGATTGGAGGTTCTAGTGGCTCATCAGGGGGCAGTAAGAAACCATTCAACTCTTACCCTAAGAAAAAGGAAGGCAACGTAAGCGCGGTTTACTCTCATAGAGGAAGAAGAGAGGATCATCAACACCAACAAATCAATGATGTTTCTATTCCTGTTAATTCTCCTCCGTAGCAGAGACCGAATACAGTGCCTCAACAACAAAGACAACAAGATGCTCCCCATCAGTATAATAATCAGCAGCAGAGACAGCTGAGAAAATTCGATCCCTTGCCAGTATCTCTTACTGAATCACTCCACCATTTGCTCGATTTGAAGTTGATCGATTTGAGAAATATGCCACCACCACCCGCAAGACTTCCTCCTAATTATGATGCTAACGCAAGATGTGAATTCCATTCAGGCGGAGTTGGTCATTCTACTGACAATTGCTTTGCGTTGAAGTGCAAAATACAAGACTTGTTGGATGCTAAGGCAATTGAGTTTACTCCAGTGACTGGTCCGAATGTTACTCAGAACCCAATGCCTAGGCATGGAGGGGGTGTTGTTAATATGATTGATGATAATGGTGAAGTATTGAATTTAATCATGAATGTGGAACAAGTAATTACTCTGTTGTGCTATGTTAAGAGGTATTTGCTTGACAATTCTATTTTCCCGGGTTGTACTTCAGAGTGTGCCAAGTGTAGAGAGCAACCGAAGGGCTGTGATGATTTAAAAGTCGGTATCCAGTTGTTGATAAAGGAGGGTTCCCTGCAGTTCGATAGAAAACCGAGCTACCGTAAGGTTACCGAAGAAGATGTTGTTGTGGTATCTATTCCTTACACCCTTGTGCACATTCCTACCCCATCTAGGGCACCTCCTTTGATGACTACGGTACCTGGTCCCATGCCGCATACCAGGAGAGTATTTGGTCCTTACAATGTGCAAGATGCGGCAGATGCTTCTGCGAGAGAAAAAGGAAAACATCAGGCTATAATTGGTAATCCAAGGGTTATGCCAGCCAATGTGACTCAACCAAATCCGGTACCAGAATCTTCTTCAGTTCCTGATGAGGTTGAAGAGTTGATGCGAATTATCAGAAAGAGTGATTATAGCATAATTGATCATCTGAGCCATAATCCTTCTAAGATGTCTATCTTGTCTCTGTTGATTTATTCAGAACCTCACAGAAATGCTTTGATGAAGTTATTAAAGAATGCGTTCGTGCCACATGAGATAACAGTCAACCAGTTTGAGAATGTTTGTGCTAACATATCTGCCGGGAATGGTCTGGGCTTCACAGATTTTGATCTTCCTCCGGAGGGGTGAGACCATAACAAAGCGTTGCATATTTCGATGGAGTGCAAGGGCACTACTTTATCCCAAGTTTTGGTGGACACAGGGTCGTCTTTGAATGTATTTCCCAAGTCAGCATTGATGAAGATTGATTATTCTGGACTGGAGCTGCGCTCTAGTGATTTGATGGTGAAGGAGTTTGATGGGTCTCAAAGGTCAGTATTTGGGGAGGTGGAGTTACCAATCAAGATCGGTCCTCGTACCTTCACGGCTACCTTTTTTGTGATGGATATACAACCAGCGTATTGTTGTTTGTTGGGGAGGCCGTGGATTCATAAAGCAGGGGCAATCACTTCTACTCTTCATCAGAAACTCAAGTATCCTGCAGAGGGAAAGGTGATAACTGTGTGCAGAGAGGAAGAGTACATCGTGAGTCATTTGACATCATTCCGCTATGTTGAAATTGAAGGAGAGATACATGAGACTCCATTCCAAGCATTTGAGACAGTTCATGCTGTCATTTTTCCTCCTCCAGAGCAGAAAAGGAAATCTAAAACTGTTATGTCTTCTCTCAAGGATGCGAGAGCTGTGGTGGAAAATGGCAACCCTGAAGGTTGGGGTCAGGTGCTGGATGTTACCCCAAAATTTAACAAATTTGGTCTTGGTTTTAGCCCAGGTCAGCAGAGTGCAACTCTCAGAGCATCTAGTTTATCTACTCCTGTGAAGTTTTCCCGTCCTTGTGCTACTCAAGAAGGACACGTCAATGCAGTTGGCGACGATAGGGTTGATGGCTACAATATCGAGGATTGGATTCATCCGAGTATTCCATGCCAGACGCTCAACAATTGGACTTTTGTGGATGTTATCCAAGTTTCAAGCGCTGAGGAGTAATTTCCTTGTTTTCTTTTATTATCATATCATAATTCCTACGCTCTGCCCAAGGCGTAATAGATCATTTGTGTAGGGCCACCGTGTTTATTTTCAAAAGTTTATCATGAAATAAAGGGCGTTTTTGAATTCAAAATTTTGCTCCATTTCTTTTTTTATTTGAATGGTAATGTTTCTCTTTTCACACACTGTCACTAAAAAATGCCAAAATGTCATTCATGCAGATGCACTTCCACCACCGATTATATTGATAACGACTCTGCTATGGCTCATTATGACTTTGATACTCCTATTTATCAAGCTGAAGAAGAAGCATATGAGGATTGTGATCTTCCCGAGGAATTAGCAAGATTGTTAAAACAAGAGGAGAAGGTTATCCAGCCGAATCAGGATTCGATTGAGGTGGTGAATATTGGCACAGAAGAGGTAAGAAGAGAAGTCAAGATAGGGGAAGATCTCGAAGAAAGTATAAAGGTCAGATTGATTGAGCTACTCCGTGAGTATTCTGATATCTTCGCTTGGTCTTATAAGGATATGTCGGGGTTGGATACAGACATAGTGGTGCATCGATTACCGCTCAAAGAAGGTTGTTCTCCTATCAAGCAAAAGCTCCAAAGAACTCATCCTGAGATGTCCAAGAAGACCAAGGAGGAGGTTCAGAAGCAGTTGGACACGAATTTCTTAAAAGTCATCAATTATCCGCCATGGATTGCAAATATTGTGCCTGTGCCCAAGAAGGATGGTAAGGTCAGGATGTGCATGGATTATAGGGATTTGAATAGGGTCAACCCTAAAGATGATTTCCCTCTTCCGCATATTGACGTGTTGGTCGATAATACTGCTCATTCCAAAGTGTTCTCGTTCATGGATGGTTTTCCGGGTTACAATCAAATTAAGATGGCTCCGGAGGATATGGAGAAGACAACATTTATCACGCCTTGGGGAACTTTCTGTTATAAAGTGATGTCGTTTGGTTTGAAAAATTCTGGGGCAACATATCAGCGTGCTATGGTCACTCTCTTTCATGATTTGATTCACAAAGAGATTGAGGTTTATGTGGACGATATGATTGTTAAGTCTGACATGGAAGAGGAACATCTTGTTCATCTGGAAAAATTGTTCGAGAGACTGAGGCAGTTCTTGCTAAGGTTGAATCTGAATAAGTGCACCTTCGAGGTGAGATCCGACAAGCTGTTGGGTTTTATTGTAAGTGAAAAAGGTATCGAGGTGGACCCGGCCAAGGTAAAAGCGATACAGGAAATGCCTGAGCCAAGGACAGAGAAGGAAGTACGTGGTTTCTTGGGAAGGTTAAACTACATTTCTAGATTTATTTCTCATCTCACAGCCACCTGTGAACCTTTGTTCAAGTTGTTGAAGAAAAGTCAGACAGTGAAATGGAATGAGGATTGCCAGAAGGCCTTTGACAAAATAAAGGAGTATTTGCAGGAACCTCCGATACTCATGCCGCCAGTGGAAGGAAGGCCACTAATCATGTATCTAACTGTGTTGGAGAGCTCAATGGGTTGTGTCCTCGGTCAGCACGACGAGACAGGGAAGAAAGAGCAGGCTATTTACTACTTGAGTAAGAAGCTTACGGAATGCGAGTCGAGGTACTCATTACTGGAAAAGACTTTTTGTGCGCTTGCCTGGGCCGCCAAACATTTGAGGCAGTACATGTTAACTCACACCACCTACTTGATATCTAAAATGGACCCAATAAAGTACATTTTTGAGAAGCCATCTCTTATAGGCAGGGTAGCCCGTTGGCAGATGATACTCACCGAATATGATATCCAATACACTACTCAAAAAGCAATTAAGGGTAGTGTATTGGCCGACCATCTTGCTCATCAGCCCTTGAACGATTATGAACCGATGAAGTTTGATTTTCTAGATGAGGAAATTGTGTATATTCAGGATTGTAATATTCCAGACCCAGACGAAGGACCCGAGCCGGGATCACGTTGGACGCTTGT
The DNA here is from genome assembly GCA_948472305.1 of Vicia faba. Taxonomy (NCBI): domain Eukaryota; kingdom Viridiplantae; phylum Streptophyta; class Magnoliopsida; order Fabales; family Fabaceae; genus Vicia; species Vicia faba. The sequence goes on along the minus strand of OX451736.1, from coordinate 1,762,326,938 downwards.
TTTTATGGTGCCTCCAATGCCATGGGCAACGGTGTCGGAGCTATTATCACTTCCCCTGAGGGATACCACATTCCTTTCACGGCTCATATTTGTTTCGATTGCACTAACAACATGGCCGAATATGAGGCTTGCATGTATGGCATTGAAGCGACAATCGACCTGGGCATCAAATTTTTGAAAGTTTACGGGGATTCCAATCTTGTTATCAGCTAGATTAACGGAGATTGGGAGACTCACCATCCTAACCTAATTCCTTATCGTGAGCATGTTATGAAGCTGATTCTGTACTTCAAAGAGATCACGTTTGAGCACATTCCTAGAGAAGAAAACAATCTAGCTGATGCACTGGCAACTTTGTTCTCTATGTTCAAGGTTAAGTGGGCTAATGAGGCACCTTCCATTACCATCAGAAGTTTGAGTGAGCCAGCTTTCTGTTTTGAGGCCAGTTTGGAATCAGATGGTAATCCTTGGTTTTATGATGTTAAACGATATCTTAAAATACAAGAGTACCCCGAAGAAGCATCTGTCACAGATAAGAAGTTCTTGAGAAGATTTTCAGCCAAGTTCTTTCTCAGTGGTGATGTGTTGTATAGAAGGCATCATGACGGTTTACTGCTCATATGTGTTGACAAGAAAGAAGCAGCTAGAATCATTGTAGAGATACATGAAGGTGATTTCGGGACCCATTCCAACGGGTATACCATGGCTAAAAAGATCTTGCGAGCAGGTTATTATTGGTCCACCATGGAGACTGACTGTTACAATCATGCACGGGTTTGTCACAAATGTCAAGTCTATGCTGATAAAGTGCATGTACCGCCAGTACCTTTGAATGTCTTGACTTCCCCTTGGCCGTTTGCGATGTGGGGAATTGATATGATTGGCAAAATTGAACCAACTGCATCCAACGGGCACCGTTTCATTCTAGTTACCATCGATTATTTTATAAAAATAGGTCGAAGTTGCATCCTATGCCAATGTCACCAAGCAGGTGGTAACTCGGTTCATTAAGCATAATATTATCTGTCGCTACGGAGTGCCTGAGAAGATCATTACTGATAATGTGTCTAACTTGAACAACAAAATGATGAAGGAGCTTTGTGAGTCCTTCAAAATCAAGCATCATAATTCTTCCCCATACCGACCAAAGATGAACGGTGATGTCGAAGCGGCCAATAAGAATATTAAGAAGATTGCACAGAAGATGGTGCTAACCTATAAAAATTGGCATGAGATGCTGCCTTTCGCTTTACACGGTTATCGCACCACTGTGCGTACTTTGACTGGGGCAACCCCATTTTCATTGGTTTACGACATGGAAGCAGTATTGTCAGTAGAAGTCGAGATTCCTTCTCTTAGGATCATGAGGGATGTTGAGCTGGATGAAAGTGAATGGGTACAGAATCGGCTGGATCAGTTGGAACTTATTGACGAGAAGAGGTTGACGGCTGTATGTCATGGTCAGGTATATCAACAAAGGATGAGGAAAGATTTTGATAAGAGGGTACGACCTCAGTGTTACAAGCCGGGTTACCTTGTGCTAAAAAGAATAATTCTTCCCCAGGGAGATCCCAAGGGCAAGTGGGTTCCGACTTATGAAGGTCCTTTCATGGTCATAAAAGTTTTCTCTGGAGGAGCAATGATGCTCACGACTATGGATGGAGAGTACTTCCCTCTCCCTGTGAATGCTGACGTAGTTAAAAAAATACTTTGCATAAAAAAAAGATAAAAAAACCCGCTAAACTAAAAACCCGAAAGGGCGGTTTAGGCAAAAAGAGGGTGTCCTGGTGAATCGAAAACCCGAAAGGGCGATTCAGGCAAAAGTTAGGGACTTAAAGCAAATGACTACGCTCGGCATGAGATCCTTTGTTTCTTTCTTTCGTTCCATCACCTGGAATAAGCTCGAAGCTAATCCAAGAATGATCTGTCTGAAAGCAGGAAGCGTAAGAGTCATAAGAGTCATAGCAGAGTCGGGACTTGATGGATATTCACATTCACATTGCCATTCGTAAACACTTGTTTGCTTTGATTTTTTAATTACTTGCTTCCAAATGTAAATGCCTTTTTCACAGGCTGATTTCTCAAAATCAATAGAACATCTTCTTTCAAGTATACGTATACGTTTCTTTTCTCCCTTTTTACTATTTTGTTTGCAAAAAACGTCCAATATTTTTGATAAGCATGTGCATATAAACTTTGTGGGCCTTACACGGAAATGGTAATCTAAGTCATGGTTGGTTGATCGCTTGAAATACGGATAACAAACACAACTACTACCGTGCAAGGGGCTTGTTTGGTTCTATAATTGATGGGATTCTCTTTCACCTTAACGGTGGACGCCTTGCCATTTTGTTTCACAGCTCCGTGCTGTTGGTAAAGGTCATGGGTCAGTGTAATATCAAGATTACGACATGTCGGCGAGATCGGCGGACCTAGTTGGAGATATTTCTTCCCCATAATGGCTTTTATTACGTTTCTTTGCCGCACTTTCATGTGTCATCTTGATTGATTGTTTTAACATTGTGTGCATATAGGATTTTGTTTATGGCCGAATGCCAATCTTGATGTGTTAAATATTTTTGCCTTAAAAAAATTGTTTCATTTTACTTAATCCATCCAGTATCACTCTGTAATCGATTTTTTCGGGCATTTTGATACCAACTGTGCCAATTCTTTTGCTTAGCTAAGAGTTTGGAGGAAGGAGTTTAGCTAGAAACGATGACTGTAATGGTATGCTTTTGAGTAGAACCCCGTTGATGATGTACATGCATTGTTTCAATCCCCAAACACCGGAGATATAAGGGAGTTAGACCCTCGTTAGCCTTCGAAGTAGGAGTTTCTTTTTCGTTCGAAAAAAAACAAAAAACCTTTTTTTAACCAGGGGCAGGGTAGATGTTCAGTTAATGTGACCAAGAATTCAAATTTCGGAAGGAATATCCCATCTGAGGATCACCACATTTTATCTTTCGCATCATGAGAAAAAAAAGTCTAAACCACGATGTTCATTTCCTCAAAAAGTCCTGAGGTCGAGATCGAATCGATACAATAATGGCTATCCCTCACCGACCAAGGAATGATACATTTGTTTTCTTCAAAAAAAAAGAGAAAGAAAGAAAAAGTTCAAAGACCTAAAGTCATGTTGACTTGTTCAAAGTGGAAAGTATAAAAAAAAAAGAAACAAAAAGGCCTGCTAAGTCGAAACTTGAAAACAAGTCGCTTAGGAAAAAGTTAGGGCATCCCGCTGGACTTCCAAAACTGAAATTCAAAAGATTTTTTCCAGGTAAAAGTTAGGGAAAAGAGAGCCTAAAAGGCCAACACAAAAAAAGAAAGAAAGAGAGATTATCCGATAAAATTTTCATCAAAAGAAGAGGAACAATAATATCAAAAACAAAAGCAGCAGAAGTTAATTGACAATCATGTTGGAGAATTTGTCGTGATCACTCAACCATTATAAATCCTTTTGAAAGATGAGTGCTTGTGATAAGTCAGTTGAACATAGGACAGGAGAACATCACGAAGGGGGTGGGCACCAAATAACTTGAGCCTTGAAAAACTTTTTTCTAAAAAAAAACCCCGAACCAGGCCACGTTACAACCTTTAAAAGTCCTAACTAAAACAAGGGCTTAACTCGAAAGCATACTACAACAGGATAACGTTTCCTAAACTCCCAAATGTGTGTTGCATATCCATGTTGGTATCTTATCACCCGCATCTTGACTCGTTTTTTTTGAAAAAAAAAAGAAGGGGAAGAAAGGTTTTAAAATTTTTGCACTCTAGCCAGTGATTCATTCACAACAGAGATGCGACACTTTGCTAAGGTTTTCAACTTCAAGGCTTAAATAATCGTCGCATCAGGTCTGTCATTCCCAAAATAAACATCTTTCTGCATGCAAAACATTTGTTTGACATCAAAAAAAGAGTTTACACGATGAACACCTGTAAAGAGCTTAATGATTGTCAGGAAGGGAATATTTGGCTCTCTTCTAGATAGAGCCCATGTATGAATAGGACTTTACCTATACCCAGTGAAGTTTCGTTTCTGCAGCGCAGTTTTGTTTCCTCAAGAATCTTCTTTTGAAGGCTTCATTCTGAGACTCCGAATTTGAGAATGTCGCATATCCCCAATGGAGTTTCCAACAAAGATCCCTCGCCATGACATCTCATTTTCCAGCCGATCTGCTGACTGGGGCATCCTTATGTTAAGATCTTTCCTTATCCCCAGTAAGGTCGATGCTATGTGACTATCTGCGTGATCCATCCAATGGTTGCATTCCAGAAATCTCTCCAACAAAAATCTTTAAAAGAGTTCTGTCTCCCCGGTGAAGTCCCGTTTCCTCAGCAGAGCTTTGTTCCCCCAGCAAAGGTTTTTCACCTCTCACGGCCGCGTGCTATCTTTTCCAGAGATTACAGTCTTGCCCTGATTTTCTACCTCAATGTCTAATCTTCTCCAGAAGCTACAGTGTCGATCTGATTTTCTCTAGGAGTTTGCAGTTTATTTCTGCAGCTCCTCTCAGTGTTTGTGGTCCGTTTCTACTGGTTACTCATTTGTTATTCCCTACAAAGCTTCATCTCTTCGAGGTTCCCTCTCTAGCGGTTCCCCATATTTTCTCCTTTCCTTTGGATTTTGCAATTTATTTTTGCAAGTTGTATCAGATCCTGACTTTTTGGTTATTGGCTTCTCAATTGGCCGTTCCCTAGTGGAACTCTTAAACATGCATCATTACATTGCATCTACCAAAACGCGTAGCATTTCCATTATATGGGGCATTGCGCTATATAAAAAGAATTCAAACATGCATCAGAACATAAGCCATTTTTGTTTTTGTTGTCCCCAGTGAATTTGCTAAAACTTCGGTTTAAATCCCCAGCGAGGTCTTCGTCCTCATTGTCTCAGTTTCCCTCCCCATACCAATATCCTTTTGACGTCAATCATTTGTTTGTTTGAGTGTCTACTCTTAACTGTAGTTCAGCTTCTCCCTGGCGCGGTCTTCTCAGGTTTAGTCTTCACTACCCTCTCCGGTTCATTCTAATGTCTATTGATGCACCTTTCGAATACCAGTTTTGTCCTGATATTCGCTTTCAGCAGGTTTTTAGGTGTACGCCCTAATCTCCTTGCTTTGGGTTGAGCTCAGAGTTTCGTCTCCTCACCTTGCGCGTGAAATCTAGTTTCGTCCTGGTGCTCATCTAGTTTAGTTTCGCCTAACTAGTTTTTGAGTCGAGTTTTGTCTCGTTTTTTTTGTTTTCTTACCTTGGACCCTTTGACGGTGTTCGTTTACCGAGTGCAGTGTTCATACTGCGTCCCTGGTTTGAAACTAGTCTCTTTTTCTTGGATCTTTCTATCAGTTTTCATCATTGTTTATCCATTCATCTGAGACCAGCAGGTGCTCTGAGAAACATGCGCTCTCATCACTCTCGCTTTGGGTCGAGTTTCGCCTCGTCTCCTGTGCATGAAATCCAGTTTCGTCCTGGTACTCATCTAGTTTAGTTTCGCCTAACTAGTTTTTTGAGTCGAGTTTCGTCTCGTTTTTTGTTTTCTTACCTTGGACCCTTTGACGGTGTTCGTTTACCGAGTGTAGTGTTCGTACTGCGTCCATGGTTTGAAACCAGTCTCTTTTGTTCCTTGGATTCTTTTATCAGTTTTCCTCACTGTTTATCCATTGATCTGAGACCAGCAGGTGCTCTGAGAAACATGCACTCTCATCACTTTGCTATGGGTCGAGTTTCACCTTGTTACCCATGCGTGAAATCCAGTTTTGTCCTGGTACTCATCTAGTTTAGTTTCATCTAACTGGTTATTGAGTCGAGTTTCGTCTCTCTTTTGTTCCTCATTTCTGAGATTCTTTCAGTTCCTTCATACTGTCTATCTTAGTTGAGATTAGCAAGTGCTCCTAGAATCACGCACTTTAGCCACTTTGCTTTGGGTCGAGCTCAGAGTTTCACCTCATCACCCGCGTACGTTTTCTTTTCCAAGAACTTAGTTTCTCCTATACTCTGTGGTTTGAGTTTTGTCTCACCCTTTTTGAAGCCCAGTTTTGCCCTGGCACATTTGTCCGGAAGTTTAGTTGTGTCTACTCTTCTTTGTTTTCGTTCTATTTCAACTTGCGTTACAACTTCATTCTGACGCATATCTTGGGGGTTTTCTGCTTCTTTTTCTTTCTTCTTCAAGAGTGTAAATTTTCGGGTTCTTTTGTATTCAATCATCTTCAACTCTGAACGCTCGAAAGTTGTCACTTTTCTCACTTATCATGTTGAAGATATTTGAATAGGGGCAGCTGTTGTACCCCAAAATTTACCCTCTTGATTTAGGTTTATGTTTCATCATGAATATCATATTGCATTGCATGCACACATTGTGATGGGATCAAAGTACTTTGGTTATCAAGTCTTCCTCAAGCTTTGAAGGTTGATTGCATTGACAAGTTGCTCAAGTGGAATCTTTTCATCTAAACCTATGGATCTTTCAAGCTCAAAAGTTATTGCATATCTCAAGATGTTTTATCCATCTCTTTGGATCATCAGAGGATTGAAGTTTGTGTCTGATTATAAGAAGAATCACTCTTTTGATTCAAAAGTCAAATTAGGGTTTTTGTTTGATCAAGGCTATTGATGCATGTACAAATCTTGATTTGGAAGCTACATCATCTCATTGGTATTTGGAAAGTCTTTGTACAAGAAATTGGCCAAGATGCCCAGAGGATTTGAAGTTTTGGAGATGATTCATCAGTCTCCTAAGGTGTTAACCAAAACTAGGGTTTGGGATTTCATCAAGATTTCTTGATAATTTTGAAGAGAAACTTTGTACATGGCCTCTATATATTTGGAAGATCATATTTTTGATGTTTTGATCATCAATTTTGAAGGGAAGTGGATCAATTGATTCAAAGGGGCAAAATGGTCATTTTAGCCAAAATCAGTCAAAGTCAAGGTTGACCAAATGAAATTTTGGTCAACCATCAATTCAAGGGTGTACTTTTCATATTTCAAGTCCATTTTGATCATTGGATCAAAAAGATTGAGGTTTGGGTTGAAACTTGTTCATGAAGAAACCCTAAAAGTTTCTAATTTTGGAAAATGAGGACTTAACTTCAAAAATTCACATTTTATTCACCTTTGATCAAAAAAATGCAAATGAAACATGCTTGGAAATATAAGAGGATGATATTTCATATCCTTTTAGTCTCATGTCCAAATTGGCAAGGAATCAAGAGTTATGGTCTTTGGAAGTTCATGTCTCAAGGTGAAATTATAGGTCATTTTCCAAAATTAGTGAATTTCAAGCTCAATTTTGAGGAACTTAATGGATTCAATTGCAAAAACTAAAAACTAATGGATTGTAGATATTTTCAATTCCTTTCCAAATTGTACTCATTTGTGTCAAAATTCAAAAATATGAGCAAGTTATGGACTTTGGAATTTTGAGGCATTTCATTGAATTCATGCATACCATGCAAATTGCAAATTCTTGATAACTTGATTTGTGGCCATTTGTTTCACTTCAAACTTGGCCCATGACTAATATGCAATGTACTAAGGCCCATCATGCCAAAGATTGAGCTGCACATGGACAAATGTAAGGGCAACTCGTGATTTTGCAAAAAGTGGCATGAAAATGCCTAATCACCAACACTTGCTTAATACAAGGATTTGAGCCTTAATCCCTTGATTAACTTCTTCCTGAGATAAAAAGGATTGAAATGCACGTAAAAGGCAGGCAAATGCATGAGGGATTTGAGGGTTGCATGTGCACACTTCATTTTGGCAAAAAGAGGAATTCATTCTTTTCTAACGGTTTTCAGTGTGAAAAATCTATCCTACCCTCCTCTTCATGCTCTATATATTGAGAGGCAAGCTTCATTGAATGATATTGGTGCTTCATTCATCCCTGAGCTCGAAAAACTCCATAGCCACTTGTTCTGCATTTTTCTTCGATTCTCCCAATTCACTCGCGTGTTTTGATTATTTCTTCTTGCATTCTCTTCTCCAAGTGATAAGGATTGTAGATCTAGGCTTGGTTTGCAATTGGAGTGAAGGAGACAGTAGATTTGTTTTTATCTCAAAGGTTAGAATTCTTAACTTTGGATCTTGATTGCTAGCCGTGCATTGTGTAATTTCAGTTCATAATCATGTTGTTTGAAGTTCATTAAGTGTTTATGTAGCTTCAGAGCTTTTGATTTGATGAGATATGCATGTATGATGCATCTGAAATTTTCTGTTCAGTGAGTTTTTGACATTTTCGCACGATCCGTTCTTGATTTATGGTTAATTATTTGATGTGATTCGATTTGCATAATGAAGTTTGATATGCTAGCTTTAATCTGCACAAAATTTCATGAAAAATGGTGTAGAATTGAACATGATATGTTGATTAGAACATGAGGTGATGGATCTGATCTTGCGCGCGTTTCTGCCCTAGCCAGAGGTTGAAGATGATTGTGTGGCCTCCTCTGGTTGGCTGACTTGTTTTTTTAATTCATTTGAATTTTTGTTTCATAAATTGATTTTCATGATTTTATTTTTTGCTCAAAAATGGTTGAAAAATCATGAAAAAGTTACCATAGGCCAATATTAATTTCTAGTATTTTTCATATTTTTTTTGGAATTTTTTAAAATGTTTTGATTGGTTTAAATTTTCATAAGTTTAAATAATTGTATGTTTAAAGATTATTTTTATTTTAATAGTTCTTTTGATCTAAAAATTCCACAAAAATTGTTTTGAACTCATAAAATAATGTAAAAATTGATTCTGATTTTGGTTTAGCATTTTTTCTATTTTTTATTAGAAATTTAATTTGAGAAGTTTATTTTGAATTTTTGCTTCATAATTTTTATTTTAATACTTCCTTTAATTCAAAAATCCTAAAAAAAATCACGCAAGTTTGTTTTCAATCATAGAGTCTGAATATAATTTTATTTTGACCTTTTCATGAATTTTGGCTAGGGTTTGCATTTTTGCCTTTAAATAATAGTTTAATGGTTAATTGTTTGTTTGATTTTTACTTTAATATTTCCTTTAATTCAAAAATTCCACAAAAAATCAGGGATGTGTGTTTTTAATTCTAATATTTGAATATAATTTTGGTTGGATATTTTTCTGATTTTTTATTAGAATTTTATTTTGAGATGTGATTATTTGTTTAATTGATTAATTGTTTGAATTTGATTTTATTTTTGACTTTTCATTAATTCAAAAAATGTGAAAAAATATGTATTCTGACATTTAGGGTTTCCTTGTGGTTTGCATGATTATGGTTTGAATTGTTTGAATTTTGATCTTACCTAATTAATATTTAAGATTAAAAGTCAAGTAATTAGGGTTTTGTTGCTTATTGTGCAAGTTTCATTTTCAAAACCATTATGCCCTGGATTTTCAATGGAATTTAAGTCTTGATTATGGTTCATGAATGTATTGAGGATCTGAAAACCATTTTTCTTGAATTATTTGACTTGGTTTGATATTTTTCCATGAATTATTTTGAAAACTTGTCTAGTTTTGATAATTTGGTCAACTAGTTTTGAACTTTGGGCCTCATTTGATCCCCTCCTTAACCATTCATGAACTTAAGACTTGCTTTCTGACTTCTACACACTTCAAAGATGCTAAGATTTTTTTGGTTTGAATTATTGATCCTTGTTTCTATTTTTGATGTATTTTTGAAGTGAAGGTACCCAATTAATGTTGCATATCTTGTTGCAATTTGTTTGATGACCAATGAACTTGAGTGAGGCCTATAATTGGACACCTAATGATCATGTTGGATATGTTTATCTAAATAAACTCAAGTAATTTCACTTAATTCCCCATGTTTGAATGATTGAACCTCTTGATGCATTGTGTGGGATTTCCCTTCTATTATGCTTGTGAGCTGTGATGAACTAATTGTGCATGATTGAATTATGGTTGCTACTGAACTTCATGGTCTTTGATTGTATTCTTATCAAGCTCCCATGATCCTTGATTGATATTCAATTGTCAACTCAACATGGTGATAGAAAGGAGCAATATTCCTCTAGCTTTGGACCAAATTGTGCATATGCCTGTTTCCTTTTGTCTACCATACCTGATGCTCTGATAATTGTTATCATGTTTTTATCACTCCATCATGTTTCATCCATCCCTTATGTGATTATGAATGCCATACATTGCCCATGGGATCTGTTCATATCTGAAAATCTCAATACTTACATCCTGATGGCTTAATTTCTAACTTGATTTGTCTGTTGATGCCAGCTTGCTTAAAGTTCTCTGGGTTTCTTTTATTCTTGCTCAGTTGTTACGGATATTTATCCGTTTGGTATTGCACTATTCCATTTCTTCTATTTTCATTTTTGTATAGTTCTATGATGCATGACGGGACCTCTTTTGCAGATATATGTCAGGAGGCCCTCTGTTTTTTTGTCTGATACATGTGTTATGTTTGCTTTTGATCGATGAGTCACTCAATTTATAAATTGAGATCACGACTTCTCTCTCAGTGCTTGTTCCCTATAGGATGTTTATTGATTTTTTTCTTTTCTTTTTTAATTGTTGATCGATGAGTCACTCAATTTAGAAATTGAGATCACGACTTCGCTCTCAGTGCATGTTCCCTATAGGATGTTTATTGTTTTTCTTCTTTAATTGTTGATCGATGAGTCACTCAATTTAGAAATTGAGATCATGACTTCGCTCTCATTGCATGTTCCCTATAGGATAGTTTTGTTAAGCTTCCTTTAACATGTTAATTAAGGTAAGGTTTTCCTTTATCCTCAACCTTAGGGTCAATCATTGTATGATAACACTAGGGATAGGGCTAGGCTAGTTTCCCTTAGTTGTTTTTCCTTCCTTTGCATTTTGCATTTTGCATCTTAAAACAAAAATTGTTTTCTTGTCAAATCATAAAACACTTCTAATAAACTCAAACCCTTCTTCAAGGTAAAAGATACAAACCAATCCTATTTGTTTATGCGCCTCTTGGCATTATTTTTAAACCTGGTTTAGCCGATGTTTCGCCATCGCACATTTGTTTGAAGTCGATGCTTCACCATTGCACATGTTTGTTATCCTACTTTGATTCTCAATATCATTGTTAGGTGTGATGTTTTGTCATCCGATTTATCGATGTTTCGCCATCTTTGCCATGATACCTTCTTATCTTTTAGCCAATGTCTCGCCATCGCACATTTGTTTGAAGCCGATGTTTCTCCATCGCACATGCTTGTTATCCTACTTTGATTCTCAATATCATTGTTAGGTGTGATGTTTTATCATCCGTTTTATTGATGTTTCGCCATCTTTTCCATGATATCTTGTTATCTTTTAGCCGATGTTTCGCCATCGCACACTTGTTTGAAGCCGATGTTTCTCCATCGCACATGCTTGTTATCCTACTTTGATTCTCAATATCATTGTTAGGTGTGATGTTTTGTCATCCGTTTTATTGATGTTTCGCCATCTTTTCCATGATATCTTGTTATCTTTTAGCCGATGTTTCGCCATCACACACTTGTTTGAAGCCGATGTTTCGCCATCGCACATGTTTGTTATCCTACTTTGATTCTCAATATCATTTTTAGGTGTGATATTTTGCTATTCGTTTCATTGATATTTCGCCATCTTTGCCATGATATCTTGTTATCTTGAAGTCGATGTTTCGCCATCGCACATGTTTGTTATCCTACTTTGATTCTCAATATAATTGTTAGGTGTGATATTTTGTTATCCGTTTTATTGATGTTTTGCCATCCTTGCCATGATATCTCGTTATCTTATAGCCGATGTTTCGCCATCGCACATTTGTTTGAAGCCGATGTTTCGCCATCGCACATGTTTGTTATCCTACTTTGACCCTCAATGTCATTGTTAGGTGTGATATTTCATTATTTGATGTTTCGCCATCTTTGACATGTTACTTTGTTATCATTTAGTCGATGTTCTACCATCTCATTTGTTGTTGTTTTATTTGATGTTTTTCCATCTTGACTGTTTTTGTTGTCTTAACTAAAAATTACAAACCAACCAAAATATATAAGTCGAACTACGACTGCTCTGATTCCTTAAAAGGGATACGTAGGCATTGGGGTAGGGCCCAACCGAGCCCAACTTTTATTTTCCCTACATTGTTTTCTTTTTTTTTTCTTTCACATACATTCCTTTTTTAGCTTTAAGCCATAGACATAGGTTTTGACCACACCCATTTAGATTAGACAACAAGATTGGATACCGTAGAGTACTACGGGCGTGTGGGGTGCTAATACCTTCCCCTCGCGTAACAGACTCCCTTACTCGATCTCTCGGTCGAAAGACCGTGATTTCTCCCTTTTCAGATTTTCTCGATGTTTACCTTTCCCTTTCCGCGGCATAAAAGACGTTTGGTGGCGACTTCATTGATGTTTCATTACATCCAGATGACAGGTTCCGGCTGGGTTATTTCACTGAGTACGAGTGGGAGAAAGGTCGGCATTATATTGATACTGCCTGTAAAAAGCAGCAGCAAGGTCTTCCCAGTTTCAGACATTGGCTCCTTCCAATTGATAAAACCATTCAAGTTGAGTCCCTGACAGACTATCGTGAAAGAAGTGTACCCACAAATTTCTATCAGCAATGTGGGTTGGATTTTTCTGACGTACGAGCGGAGATGGAGTTTTGGACAGGATACTCCATCGTATTTGGCAAAAACCGAAGCTTTGAACTTATGAGGGATCACCACTCCCGATACCAATCCTAGTTCTCCGAAATCCAAACCAGGGATCTTCTAAATCTCCATAGCACTCAGACGGTCTTCTAGCTGCTTGTACCTATCCTCAGCAGGAGGATATTGCTCATCATCGAAATCAATATCATTATCAGAGTTGGCAGGACTGGGGCCCTTTTCTTCTTCTTGGTTTTCCCCTTCCTTGGATGAAGAGGTCAGATCAGCTTGCTGTTTCAACCTATCCCCAAACCTTTTGCCCATATTCAGAAGAACGACCTTCTTCTTATTCTTCTTCTTCTTCTTCTTCTCTTTCAGAATGAGAGTTTTTAGATCCTCTTGCCCTTTAGCCAAGCTCAAGAACATCTGTTGGAATTGGGCGTTTTGTGCCTGAAGATCTTTGATGGCTTGATCGGAAGACATTTCTGCTGAAATAAACAGCGAAGAAGATGAGAAACCTGTATTGGTACCTGTGATGGTGTGCATGATAATGGGATGTGCATGTAATGATTTCAAAGACTTTGGGAAATTTAAATTTGCAAACCAAAAATAAAACAAACTTTATTAGATTAACTTGTAAAAAGGTTCAACAATGCCTTCAAGGCGTTACAAAGAAATAAATGGAAAACAAATCTAAAACTAGAAAAAAAAAGAAGCAAAATCAGAAATCCCATGGACGCTTCCTCTTTGTGCTGACGTAGTCATTGATCACTCTTTCTTCCTCGAGCTGCCTGGTGAGCTTCAAGATCTCCCTTTCTTGCTCATGGTACTTTTCCCGGTAAGTATCCCTTTCCTCTTTCAGCTGAATCTAGGATCTCTATAATGCCCCAAGATCCGTGGGCATGTAAGGATAAAGAACTATGTAAGGAACGCCTTCTTCATTGGTGGGCTCCACAATCACTGGCAATACTGCTTCATAGGGCATCCCAAGCTTCTGGGCACGAGCTCGAACCCATTGGAGGTAAGGCTGAATAGGAAGGGAAGTTCTTGGTCCCAGCTCTTGAGGGTCAGATCTGTTCACCATACCCCAAGCTCGTACAAACCTCTGGCGGTGCTCGTCAACGTCCTCCTTGTAGTCAAATGCAATATCCTCAAGAAGTAGCTCATGAGGACCACCTCTCCGAGCACGACCAAATTGCCGCAAAGCTAGACAAGGATTGTAGGTTATCCCTCCTCTGATTCCAAGCAACGGGACATTAGGGTATCCCCCACAACGATCAATGACAGTAGTGTCTTCCATAGCCTGGGAGCTCCAAAGAATGTTTGTATGGGCAAGTGACATTATTCTGTAGGACTAACCCAAACCTTCTTCGTTCTTCAACACAGACTTAGGGAGGTGAGAAATAAACCACCTCGACAGCAATGACATGCAACACATAAGAGTCCCTCTTCTTCGTACAATACGAGTGTAGAGGGCATGCAAGATATCACCCAGCAGGGTAGGCACATGATTGCGAGAAAGGGAAATCTTGACCGCGTTCACATCTACAAAGGAATCCAGATTCGGGAAGAGAACCAAACCGTAGATAAGGAGAGCCAAGACGTCTTCAAAAGCCTGAAAATCCAAATTATCCCAGAATAGCTGAGCCCGGTCTATCAGAAATTTGGCTAAAAAACCTTTAACCCTGCTTCGTGTTTCCCAATTAGATACTACATCAGCCCGCTTCAGATGCAGAGCTGAGGCAATTTCTTCTGGTCTAGGAACCTCTTCCATACCTGTGAAGGGTACCTGCTCAAGGATGGATATGCCCAATAAGTGAGAGAACTCTTCCAAAGTGGGAACCAGCTGGTAATCTAGAAAGGTGAAGCAATGATGCACAAGATCGAAGAACTGGAAAAGTACACTCATCATTTGCTCATCAAGCTTTGAGGTAACCAGACTAAGAAGCTGACCATGTCTCTTAATGAACATAGAAGTCTCAGAAACTCTTGAGGCTAACTCTTTAAGTTGAGCAGGTATTTGCACAAATTTAACTCGGATGGTATTTCTGGGCACGGAAGCCATAATATGCGAAACAGAACAAAGAAAAATTCCCTTGGTCTTTGAAATGGTTAGTATAATGAAGTACGAATGCCATGTTATGATGCATGATATCATGATAAAAAACAAACAGGTATAGCAGATAACAGGCATGGCAAAGGCAAACAAGTCACACAAAGCCCTTAAGTTTAAGGCTTGCATGAGGTCAAAGGTAGTACCCTCTTGAAGTTCAGTTGGTTTCAACCTGTCCTAGCAAAAGTAACCGGGTTCTAGAGGTTCTCAATATCACTGAACATCCTCCATCGGTCATGGTTTCAGCTCACGCAATCTTTTCTTGCGGCCAGAACTATCTTGAGAGTATGGTCTCAATGAGTGTAGCATTGAGTATCAACCAGTTCTTAGCTTTACACTGAGGCCGGCTATCTCACTACTTCCTAATGGCCAAGTTGGTCGATTAAAGGTTCTAAGGTCAGTTGATGTTTAACGACACACATAGCGGCCCCGTATTCTCCTTGTTTCTCCACAAGGGATACCGGTACCAACCAATGTTCCACATCAACGTAGCTACTGCTTCAACCGTATCGGTCTACGCCATACAGTTCCCTCACAGTTTATTGCTACTTACCTAAAAGGTGTCTCCAGATCCGGGTTAGGATCTATAGTAACTCCCAAACAAAACCCTTAAAAGTAAAGCAACCAAAACAAACAAGAGAAGCAATTTATGATGAACTAGGTCCTAAGGTATACCCCACTTATTTCTCCCCAGCAGAGTCGCCAGTTCTGTGATACAGTGGCAGAACCGACTGTTTTGAAGAATGCTGGTTTGCGTTTTGCGTTTTTTATTCACAAAATGTCGCGGTAAGCAAGAGTCGCCACCGACTTTTATTTTATCCAATTGGAAAGGAAAAAAGCACAGAAAAATTCCTTTTTCGAGATATTCTGAGTACGGGGGGTAGATTATAGAAAGGGAAGGTGTTAGCACCCTTTCTATCCATTGTTTTCCATGGGCTCTTAGGTACTTGCTCATCTTTTAAAAATTGCTTGTATGTGTTTGTTTTGAAAAAGTTTTGTTCTACTTCGTTTTAACCCTTGTTTCTATCCTCAAGAGTGTTACGAAGTATTTTTGAAAACTTTGTTTGAAAAAAGTGTTTGGTGTGAAAAAGTTTGTTTGTTTTGAGCAAGTACCTACTAGCATCTACCTACTCCAAAAAAGAATTGTTTATATTCTCGTTTCCTTTGGACAATGCTATCCTACTATTGAGAAATAGGTAGCACCGTCGTTGGATTTGTAAGGGTCAATTCGTAAGGGACGTACAATCACTAAAGCAATGTTTAGGACGTCTTAGTAATAACCCTAGAGTCTTAAGATCATATCCGAGGTAACATTTCCGAGGCAACATTTCCGAACGTGACATTTGATCTTTGTCTAGACAGGAGGGCAACCACTAAGACACCATATACTTAATGACCGTTTACTGAAGGCAATCGAAGTGAGAGTATACCCTAAGAGTGTGCATGTGCGAGTGATTTGATTTTAGTTATTATCTTTACACATTAGGGTTTTCTAGCCATTTTAAATTGTCATGCAATCTTGTCATACAATCCTATTAACATACATCTAACAGTTAATATTTGCGAGAATTAAAATGCGGGAAAATAGAACTACGCTATTACAAGGCTTCGGGGGAGGGATTAATTACATAGCCAAAAAAACCCGTAAAAAACGATAAATAAAATAAAATCCTAGATTAAACTATTACATACCATGAGCAGTTACATTAATATTGCAAAAATAATAAACGCGCGCGATGAATCGAAAATGAGAGATTTAGGGTTTTGACCCCAACTACCTAATTGTAACTTAAAAAGAAAAAAAAAATCATTTTTTGTGTTGTTTTTGATTATTTGAGAAAATTAAGTTTAATTGAATAAATAAATTTAAAAAAACTAATTACCAATTAATTTCAATTAAGAAAAATAATTAAATCAACCTATTTTTGTATTTTTGTTTTATTTGAGAAAGAAATAAAAATTAAATCACATGCTAACCCTAATTTTTTCTAATTGATTTTAAATATATGAAAAAGTTAGAATTAACCTAAATTAAATTTAAACTAATATTAAATTAAATTTGATAAAATAAAATAAATAAAAAAACCTAATTCTAAACTTGTGAGACTTGATTTTATGATTTTTTTGTGAAAAGGAAATTAATTATGGTTAAAAAATAACTAAACTAATTAAATAAATAAATGAAAGAAATGGAAAAGAAAAAAAAGAATGGGCATGTGGTAAATAGCAAAGGAGGGGTGCTGCTTGCAATTCTGGGCCCAATAACTCCTGGCCTTTGTTGACTTTGCCAGATCCCATGTGCTTGCTTGACTGGGCGTATGATAGTCCTTCAGGGAGAAGGTGTTGGATATGAAGCCTTGATGATCTGATGGTTGGACACTGATGGTATATGGTGGACTTGCAGGATGCTAGCACGCCTGAATATGTGAGAAAAAATAATATGAAGCATTGTTGGGACCTGGGGATCGAACCCAGGTCCTTGAGCATTATCACCCTGCACGCTTGCCAATTGAGCTGGCATGTTTAGTTGTACAAATAATAGCAAATGAATATTATATGATAAAAACAAAAAGTTATATCTCAAAACGCGCGAAATTCAAACTTCCCATTCACAGCATGCCACGCCATCATCTTCCTCGTTGCTTCCATAGTTTTAGATCAAATACTTTTACCTACGGACACTGGGCGTAGGTACAACCCTTGTCCACTCCAAAATCCTGTCCATGCATGATAAATCACAACCAATGGTACCAATCAACTCGTTGACACCTCACGAGCATCTTGGTACCATTATTAATGGCCAATTGTTCATCTATGAAAAACTCCTAATAACAAAGCATGAACCCTAGCCATGGCACTTTCATGTTCAGTCAGTAAAAATGTAATTAAATTTAACCATTAGCTTGCAAACAACTCAAGGATTATGAATATATCAATTAAACATGCTAAATGTGCCAGAATTAACGTATTAGATTTCAAAAAAAGAGAAGAACTGTATGACTCTTACAGCGTGATTTTGAGTGTATGGAAGCATGCTAGTGGTTGCAACACGATCCAGGGATGTCCAGCAAACGATTGGGATGGTTAGAATGGCTTGAGATGGCCTGAAACCTGGAAATTGATTTACAACTTTTTCTTGAATTTTTGCAACTTTGTTTTCTGTTTTGCACGCCTCCAACCTCTTGTTTTTTGATCTTCACTTGTCCCTTATGTATCCAAGAATGAATTAGGGTTACAATTTTGTATCAAATCTCCCTCCATTATGGTTATTGATTCATGATTTGATCCTTGTGCCAATCTTTCCAAATAAAGCAAAATGCAATCTTTTTGTATCCATATTAGTCTTGCACGATTTAATTTTGTCTCCAGCTGTGTAATAGACCTAACCATGCACAAAATCTCAAGATTTAATTAGCTTTTGATATTTTCATTATTTTATTTTGATTTTATTTGATTTAAATGAAATAAAATTAAAATAAATGACAAAAATAAAAGAATGACAAGTGGAAGTGCTCATGGGTCATGGGTCACATTACAAACTCAATGCAAGCATAAAAAGTTGGGCCCATTTAGCAAAAAATGCAATTTTGGACACATTTGACTTTTGACAATTTTGCAAAAAGGGTCAACTTTACCAATGCATAACTCCTTCAATTTTGACCCTAGAGATGTGTTCTTGGACTTTTTAGAAATATTAATATGTCCTCTAAGCAACCCTTTTGGTCTCATCTCAATTGAGTCTTCCATGTTCATGTATGAAGCTTTGACCCAAAAGGTGTTTTTGTTAACTTTCCAAAATGACCTATAATGTCCAAATTCATATCTTCTTGTGAGTGCATATTTTGAACTTGGGAGATGAATATTAATTGTAGGGAATTGCATCCTCTTAAAAATGAGCTTTGGATGGGTCATTTTTGATAAAGTATGAGAAAGTTATGTTGGGTCAAAGTTGAGTTGACTTTTACTACAAAACCCTAATTTAGCAACTTTTGGGTTTTGATGAATTGTGAGCAATCCTTGAGGAATCATGATCAACCCTTTATCTAATGATTAATAATACTTCAAAATGAGAATGTTGACCAAAAATCTTGAAGTTTGACTGTATGTGGGCCACAGTTGACTTTTGCCCTAGCACAATCGATTTTCAGGCCTTTGAGCAATTGATTGAGCAAGCTTCCTCTGCAAGGCTTGAAACTTGACATGAATGATCTTGAGAACATATTAGGACAATGGTGAGAATTTGGGATCCTTTGGACTCAAACATCTTGATGCAAAATGAAACCCTAATTTTGGGTACACTGCCTTAGGAGAGAGTTTGTCTGGTCAACTCTTGGACTTCCTTGAGAAATTTGAGGACCTCACTTGAAATGTATTGAGAAATATGGGACGGAAAATTTTAGGGTACAACAACTGCCCCTGTTCAATACTTTTAAACCTGGGGATATAGATTGACTTGTCTACTTTTCGTGATCTGAAGGTTGAAGATGATTGAACACTAGAGTGCCCAGAAATTTTCACTCGCATGAAGTGGTACTTGTCTTGCGATATCGGGAATGGGATTATAGATGCCATTTGGAATTTAATGACAGAATATGGGCTTAGAGATGACATCAGAAGAAGTGTCAATCGCATAAGAGACTCCTTTGCGGGGGCCCGTACACCTGTTGTTGAGGAGGACTATGCTGGGGAATGCTATTCTCTGTCTTGAGAGAAATAGAGTTTTAGGAACTTCAGTTGTCCGTTACTCTATTGGGGAATCACCTCTTAGTTGAGGAGGTGAAAATGAACTTCTATCTGGTCGTGCTACAAGCTTTACAATGATTTGTTGAGGAAAATAAGACTGACTACTATCTAGTCGTGCTCCAGGTTTTACAGTGACTTATTGGGGAGATGAGATTAAACTTGCTATCTGGTCGTTCTCCAGGCTTTGCAATTTCTCAATTCTTATTTGGTCGTGCTCCAGGCTTTAGAAGGAATCAAGTGGTTATCCGGTCGCATCCGGGCTTTCAACTTGAATTTAAGGCATACTAATATCCGTTCAATTTTCGGGCTTCATAGTAATTGGCCGAGTAAATTGCTATTTGTTCGAATTCCAAGCTTCGCGGTACCTTCTGGTCGTGCTCCAGGTTTCACAGTGTCTCTTGCCGCTATCTGGTCGTGATCCAGTCTTCACAGCGTCTTATACCATTATCTGGTTGATTCCAGGCTTCATGGTATCTTTTATTGCTATCTGGTCGATTTCCAGGCTTCACAATAACTTGCTGAGGGTTAAGCTGTTTTCCGGTCGATTTCCGGGCTTCATAGCTTGTATTTTAGAGATACCACTATCTGGTCGATTCCAGGCTTCGTAGTATTTGGAGAAATCAAGATATTATCCTGTCGATTTCCAGGCTTCATAGCTTGAACTGGAATAGAAATCTTAGTATCGATTTGACTGAACCAGGGGAAACTTGCGAGAACTTGATTGTATCTTTCCCTGAAAGGTAAAGAGTTAGTCGTATGTAATGTCATGATGTATGAAATGTATTGAGTAACGATGCTCTCAAAATAAATGAGATTATGTTGTATAATGCATATGCGCATGCTACGATGTATGGATATGCGATGTTCTTATGACATTCTCTAGCTGGGGAAAATAGATCCTGACTGCTGCTGGAGAGTACAAGGAATTGAGTTCATCGTTCTCGCTGGGGATAATGGCTGAGGATGATTAGCTGGAGATTTGCGTCCGTTCTACTCGAGAACATTCTGTCGGGAGAGACTCTGTTTGAGAATAATCCTGTAGGAGAATGACTCTGTGGGGAAGAGAAACACTCCGTTGGATGATCTGCTGACTTGGAGAAACAAATCCGCTGGGGATGAATTATCGTTGCTGGTGATAATGAACCCTGTCAGGGATTGAATTTCTGCTTGTGGAAGAAATAAACTCAGCTGATGGTGAACTTCTATTGCTGGTGATAGATAAACTCTGCTTGGGGAGAATTAACACCACTGTCTTCGGATACTTCCTACTCTGCGGGGAGTGTATGTACCTTTAGTCATATTCTCAAGTTGGCTCTATCCCTGTACCTAGTGGGTAGAGCAACTGTAATGTTTGGACTTTTCTTGTTTTCCCCTGTTCCTGGAATTACGAGTAATTGTATTTTGTTTCTTATGTAAATATTTATGAGCAGCAATTATTTTCAAATGCATATATCAAAAATGAATCATTGGACGTTCTTGCAAAACAAAACAGAAAAAAAAGAAAAAAACAAGTTGAAATTTCTTGTGAAAATGAATTGTATTGATTTTGAAGTTATCCTGTAATAGGCGTTTTGTACAAAGAGAGTGACGTCCTAGTAAGAGAACACCGCTGAAAGACAAGAATTATACATTTTGTGAAAGAGAAAGAAAAACAACTATGTGAACAATCCCATTGGGTTCCAACTCTGCTATTTCCCTTATATCTTTAAGCGTCTTATCACTTTGCCACTTGGTTGAAGGTGGATCAGATTGATTGGCGTCGTCCGAGCTTGATAGTCGATACCGAAGTCTGGTTGCAAGGTGATCCAATGAGACATAGTGTTACGCTTTGATCCCTAATTTTTTCCTAGACCGCCCTTTCGGGTTTTCAGTCCACCGGGATACCTTTTTTTACCAAGTCACCTTTTCAGGTTTTTGACTTGCCGGGTGTACAGTTTTTTTTTCATTTTCATCCCTTACTTTTGCCCGAACCCTTTTGGTTCGCTGGGAAGCCCTTATTTTTCCTAGGCCATTCAACCTAGTGGGTCTTTGATTATGCGTAGTATCTTTTCACTATGTCTGCATTGACGGGGTGAGGAAGGTCGTCACCATCCATGGTGGTTAGAATCATAGATCCTCCTAAGAAAATGTTCTTAACCACAAATGGCCCTTCGTATGTGGGGGTCCATTTGCCCCTGGGATCACCTTGCGGTAGTATGGTGCATTTGATCACTAGATCCCCGACTTGATATTCTTGGCGTCTGACTTTCTTGTTAAAAGCCTTGATTATTCTCTTTTGATACGTCTGACCATGACAAATAGTAGTAAGTCTCTTTTCATCGATTAAATTCAGATGATCAAGCTGGGTTTGGATCCAGTCGTCTTCGCTCAAACCTGCATCCTTCATTATCCTGAGAGAGGGTATCTGGACCTCAATATGTTGGTTAATTTTGTGAGATAAAACCTCACTGTCATTGTTTGTGTGGAAAATATACTTACTACCCACAATCATGAGAAAGGAGAATTTGCATCAACTCAAAGTGGAGGATATGGCTTGAATTTTAAAATCAACAATGCCTCACTCAACACCCAAGTGGAAAATATCTCTGTTCACTATATATTGTAGAAGTATAATTGTTTTCATCACTACAAGGATTGACAAGAGTTCAATCTTTTAAGAAAAGTTTAAAGATAAAAGCCAAAGTGGAAAAATGGTTTGAAATGAGATTGATTGACTTTTAGTCTTCTCACAAAAAATGTCAAAGTATTATTAAGTTTATTGAAGTTTATTTAGAAAATGTTTTGAAAATGCAGGGACCTAAGTCCAAGTTTATTATGAAAGTGGTTCAAGTTAAAAAAAACAAGAAAAGGTTTTCAAAAGGAGAGAGAAGATTTTTGAAATTAAATAAGATGGGAGGAGAAGAAGGGACTATCCTAAAGCATAAGGTAAAAGCTAGGGATAAGAACCATCTAACCAACAAGAAGCCAATACTTGACACTATGAGCCAAGATAGAATTCCAATTCTTTGGATTGAAACCAAACAGGCAATGATACTAGACCTCTTGAAAGAACCAAACTTCAAGTGTATTAAGTCTTCACAAAAATTGGGCAGAGTAACGGCTGTATACGGGTGAATTGCAGATTATAAACAAAGAGTATAATCACAATAACTTGCACACAAAACAAACAAACAACCCAATGCCTTGAGGTAAACCTCAAGAGCTCCTGACAAAATAATCATATAAAGTCACAAGGTCTCCAATCATAGGCCAAGGTTCCTAATCCTAATCCAAAAAGTCCAATGCTCCGTAATGCCAAGGATAGTAACCAAATAGCCCAAGTATCATTAAAGCCTTTTATGGTTCATGTTGATTATTAGGTGTTTTGAAAAAGAAAAGTAAAGCTCAAGTGAGCAAAAATAAAAATGACAAGAAAGTAAATACTCAAATGAGCAAAGATGAAAATTGCATGAAATGTAAATGCTAAAAGTAGATAGTGCATAAAAATAAAAGGAGCATATAATAAAAATAAAGGATAAAGTCAATTATTAGTGATTAGTGGTTAGTTGGATGAACATCTTGAAACTTGGATTTGGAACTCATTAGAGGATTGGTAGAACTAAATCCTCTACACAACAAGTTGCATTTGCTTTTTTTCAAGTATTTCATCCATTTGTAATCCTCATAAGTACCATTTAATGATCAACGATGTTTAAGTGATCCGCGTTGATCAAAAGTGTTGTAGATCCATTAGAGGATTGGTAGAACCAAAGGCTCTACACAATGAATCTCAAGGTTATTGGATCAAAGAGATCAAATTAACATACTTGGGCTTGCAAACATAAGTTTGGGCCACGAATGATCATTTATTCGAATCGGGACAAAATTTAGTGCTATGTTAAGCAATTGTAAGTGGACTTATATAGAAGTCGCACCTATTTTAAGGCCGATCAATAACAATCTATGCACCATTTGTTTTGAGACATGATATAGAGATCATGCTCCAATAACACTTAGTGCAATAAGAAAGGGATGAGATGAAGAGGGGTGGGGGAGAATATACAAACCACTTTTGAATTAAATTTAATCAAACTATTATTAAAATCATTCATCCATTTTTGTGGAGTTAGACTCAACACCATGGATCCAATGATGTTAATAAAGTTCATGATAAAAAATTTAACCCAAGATCAGCCAGAAAATAGTCACAAAATAATATCACATTTAATATATACAAAAAAGGTTTAAAAAAATGTTTTAAAATAGAAATAAAAGAGAAAAATATCAACTATGTTCAAATTGATCAAGAAACCAAAGTAATTCCATAGAAAAATCAGAAAAGGACTCAAATGATTTTATAAATTTTTTTGTAATTTTTTAAAGTCAGAAATTATTTTTAAAATTAAAAGAAATGAGTAAAATAAACTAAAAATGATAAAAAATACCAATGTCAGAAATAAAAAATAAGTGAGGTCACCAATATTTGTCACAATATCATTGGATCATTCCATCATTTTTTTAGAATCTAAAATAGCATAAAAGTATTTTTAAACATTTAGAACAAATAAAGTGAAAATTTATTTTAAAAGAATACCAAAACACAAAATTAAATTGTTAAAAAATAAAAATCATAAAGAGTATAATAAAAAATATTTTTCATAATTTTTTTCGGAATTTTTGGACTAAAAATGAATTTTCTGTAGATTTTTTGAAGTTTAAAAGAATTAAATATAAAAATCAGAAAAGAAAATAAAAACCAAAAAAATATGGACCATCTGATCAATGTCAAAACGCGTTAGTAAACATATCAAGTAAACCTAGCGCGTTGTGCATGTTATGGACTTTAGTGGATAATGCATTGAATCATTAATTAAATCAGATTTCAAAAAATACAAGTGGCGTGCCATTATTGGTTGAAAGATGACACGTTGGTCATCTTCAACCTCCAGCCACCGTGAATTGCAGGTCTCTCAAACTGTAAAATCAGAAGCTCAGACCTATGCCATTCGCTTCGTCTCTTCAAGACGAAGACAACCACACCTTCGCAACAAATTTATATAAATTGTAGCTCAACCAATTTGGAAGGAAAGTTTTGAAAAGGGATTTGAAATTTCATGGTCAAAACGTTTTGAAGAATTGATGAAGGAATCTACCTATTGAAGTTGAGTTGCAGAGCTCTGAAACTGGACTTCTATGGAGCAATATAGGGCACGATTCTTGAATGTAATTATATGGTTATCTTCAGGGAAGATCAAGGAAGGTGAATTGATGGAAAAATTGGATTGAAAAAGGCTTAAAAATGGATTTTGAAGTTGCTGAATTTTGAGTTATAGAACAAGTTTGGCAGGGTGATTCTGGCTATCCAAGCTTGAGGAAATTAATGGGGGATGACCCTCTATTTATAGGTGTGATCGGTGGAAATAGAACTGACTGTTTTGAAATGTTGGTTCGCGAAATGTCGCGGTAAGCAAGAGTCGCCACCGTCTTTTATTTTCTCCAACAAGGAAAGGACAAAAGCACAGCAAAATTCCTTTTCGAGATGTTTCTCGGTTCGGGAGGTAGATTATAGAAAGAGAAGGTGTTAGCACCCTTTCTATCCGTGGTTATCCACGGGCTCTTAGGTACTTGCTCACTATGTTTTCAAAAATGTTTGCTTTTCTTGTGTTTGTGGGTTTTGAAAAAGTTTAGTTTGAAAAACTTCTAGGTAACTCTTGTATCTGTCCTCAAGAGTGTATGAAGTGTTTGTTTGAAAACTTTTTGAAAGTGTAGGTGCGAAAAGTTTTTTTTTTGTTTTTGAAAGAGCAAGTACCTTAGAACTATCTACCTACTCAAAGGAATTAAGCTGTGTAAGAGTTCTTTAGACAATACTATCCCACTATTGAGAAGTAGGTAGCACCGTCGTTGGAGTTATTCGGGTCAATTCGATTATAGGGACATGTGTGGTCACCAAAGCAATAGTAGGACGCCTTAGCGGTAACCCTAATGTCCTAGATCCTTTTTATCCGAGACAACCATTTCGAGGAAACTGGATCTTTAGACAGGAGGGCGACCTCTAAAACACCCTATACTTAATGACCACCTCGAGGAAACCAAGTGAGGCGTACCCTAGGAGTGGCATGTGCATGTGTGTCAAGTTCAGTTTATATTATCTTTGCACATGTTATTGTGGTGAGCTACGAGTTGGTTTTATTTTTCAGGCAAGTCTTGCATGCATAATTAACAGTTAATAATTCGCGGGAAATAAATTGCGGAAAGTAAATCTACGCTATTACAAGGCGTCGGGTATTTACATCGCCAAAAACATAACCCTTGAAAATAAATGCGAGAAAATAAAGAAAGCGATAAAAGCCCTAATTATCTATTATATTCTTGGAGCAGATACATGAATATGATCAAAATAATGAATTAAAAATAAATATGCGCGCGAAAGAAATTGAATCGGGACGTCTTTAGGGTTTTGACCCTTTTTGAGAAAAGAATGGAATTTTAGTCCTTTTTGCAATTAATTCAAATTAAACCTAATTTACTAATTAATTAATTAATTAATTAAAAGAAAAAAAGTATTTTTGTTTTTTTAATGTTTTAATGAAAATAAAATAAATAAAAAGAATTAAAATTGTCAAAAGAAAAGAAACCCTAATTCTAATTTATTTTTAAGTTATTGAGAAAAAAGTCAAATTTAACCTAATTAAACTAAATTAATTATATTAGTGTTTATTTACAAAATAATTAAATTAAGGTGAAATTTAATAATAATAATAATTAATAAAAATATTTACATTTTTTAATTGTCTGAATTTATTATGAAAAATTAATTTATGAGTTAATTAAATAGTAATAATAATAATTATAATCAAATAATTAAAAGAAAACAAAAATATAAAAGAAGAAAAGAAATAATTAAACTAGGGGGGTGATGGGCCCAGAAGGAGGCAAATTAGCAATTCTGGCCCATTAAGCTCAAGCCTTGTTTGACTTCTTGAATTGTCTAGCGCATGGTTTACTAGAGAGCATGGTGTTCATCATCCTTTGGCCACTAGATTGGAATGTGAAGACACATGGCGCCTGGGATGTGAAAGTGCATGGTGGAACACATTGGGAATCCTGCATGCAATCACGTTAAGAAAAGAAATATCAAATATTTGGGTGGACCTGGGAATCGAACCCAGGTCCCAATGGTTCTTGGACAACGCACTCTCCACTAGGCCAGTTGCTTGCATCTGATAATATAATGACAATAAATTATTATATACACAAATCAACGCATATGCTGAACAACAAAAAAAACGCGCGTATTTTGAATGCTCCAACCACAACTCAACACGTCTTCGTCTTCCTTAGATTTCCTGTAAAACAAAGATTAGATAGCGGGGGTTTTTAACCCCCACAACCTGCATCAACGAAAAATAGCGAATAGGCGTGTACTGTATATAAATATTTCGCGACATGTGATTTGAATTCGTCTCAACCTAACGAATCAAACCATATGCATTAGGGGTTCTGATTTTTCCTGTATAGGAAAGCCCTAATTTGGAAGCTTGGAAACCCTAAGATTCGTTCATGGTGATTTGTGATTCAGGGCATTTCAGTCCAATTAACCTATGCCAAAAGCTTTGTATGATTACTACCAACACAAAACAAACAAAAAATCACGTTAAATGCTCATGAATTGGATAATACGATTTTGGAAAAAAATCATCAAACCGTGGGTCTGTGTAGAGTGATTTCTTGAGCTTTGGCGTGTGGTTTTGATTGCAATGTGTATCTGGGGATCCCTGCAATGTATTAGAAACAACCAAAGTCCTTGAATTGGCCTGGAAGATTGAAAACAATTTTCACTTTTTTCTTGGATTTTTTGAATGTGATTATGGCTTTCTTGCAGAGTTTTCACGTCCACATGAATAGGGTTAGGTTGTGTATATATAGGAGACTGAGTTTAGGTTAAATCTTGGCCAAGAAATCCATGGAATGATGGTTTCAATATTTGATTTTCAATCATATCTTTTTGCATCTTTTTGATTGAGAAAGCTTGCCAAACTTGGAGATTTTTGTCCCCTTGATGTGCACACGAATTTGCCAACATATATTGAGCTTGTTTGCTTCACAAAAGATTGAAAAAATCAAATCTTTGCATTTCCTACATTTTAAATTAATTAAATGAATTAAAATCAATTAAAAATCCAATTAATTAATAAAAAATAAGAAAATAAATTCAAATAATCTCAATGGGTCGTGCATAAGCCTTGGACAAAGTTTCAAGAAGAAATTTGAGGCCCATTAGCAAAAACAAAGTATTTTGAGCAAAGTTGACTTTTGCAAATTCATAAACATTTCCCAACTTCTCCAATGCATATCTTGCTTAATTTTGATCATATGAACATGTTCTTGGACATTTTGGAAAGGTCTTGAAGTTCTCTAACCAAGCCTTTGGTCCCATGTCATTTGGATTTACCAATCTCAAGTTATGGTCTTTGACTTAAAGTGCATTTTTGTTGACTTTTGAAATTGACCTATAATGTAGAAATTGATAACTTTTTGTGAGAGCATTTCTTGGACTTGGAATATGAATATGAGTTGTAGGAAATGTCATCCCCTTCAAAATGAGCATTGGATGGGATTTTTCTGATGAACCATGAAAAAGTTATGCCTTGGTCAAGATACAGTTGACTTTTCTACTGTCCAAAAATAGTAACTTTTGCATCTTTGATGATTTTGAGCCATCCTTGTGAAATCATGATCAAGACTTGATCAAATGATGATTGTGGACTCAAAATAATATGTTGACCAAAAATTCTGACTTTTGACTGCAAAATGACCATTTTGCCCCTGCAGTTGATTGTGAACCAAATAGGGCTTTTGACTGTGCAATTTGGCTCTGTGAGTCTTGAAACTTGACATGTAGATGCTTGAAAATATATATAGGCCTATGAGACTTGATTGAGCCATTGAAAACCTCAAATTCTTTGAGAGAACCAAAACCCTAATTTTGATTGGCTTAGGAGGCATTTGGACTGTGCAACCCTTGAGTGGTCTTGAACCAATTGTAGATGATTCTTGACAAATCTTGGAGAATATGGGAGGGAAAATTTCGGGGTACAACAGTTGCCCCTGTTCAATATTCTTAGACCTGAGGAGGTAGATTTTCTTTCGGGCCTTTCGTGATCCGAAGGTGGAAGATGATTGAACACTAGAGTGCCCAGAAATTTGCACTCGCATAGTGTAGTATCAGCAATGTGATGTCGGGAATGGGCTTATAGATGTCATTTAGAGATATGATGGATAGGAGGATGGGCTTATAGATGCCTTCTGGAGATGTAACAAAATCTTGTCGGGAATGGGTTTATAGATGCCATTTGGAAATGTAATGGATAGTTGTGGAGATGGGCTTAAAGATGCCATCTGGGGGTGTCGATCGCGTAAGAGATTCCATAGCGAGAACTTGCGTAACTGAGAAAGAAAGATAATTTCCTGGCCTGATACAGGTGTTGATCTTCAAACTCTTCATGCAGATACTTTCCTGGCTAGATACAGGTATATATCTACAATCAATCGCTCACATACATGCCCTGGCTAGATACATGTATCGAATCTGGAACTTCAAAAGGTTGGTAGAGATAGCTTTCCTGGCTGGATACAGGCGTAGACCTCTAATCAGTCGCTCACAGATAAGACCTAGCTAGATACAAGTATCGAATCTGGAACTTCAAAAGGTTGATCGAGATAACTTTCCTGGCTGGATACAGACGTAAACCTCTAATCAGTCGCTCACAGATATGCCCTGGCTAGATACAGGTGTCGAATCTATAAACAATCGCTCACAGATATGCCCTGGATAGATACATGTATCGAATCTGGAACTTCAAAAGGTTGATCGAGATAGCTTTCCTGGCTGGATACAGGCGTAGACCTCTAATCAGTCGCTTACGGATATGCCCTGGCTAGATACAGGTATCGAATCCACAAACAATCGCTCACAGATATGCCCTAGCTAGATACAGGTATCGAATCTGGAACTTCAAAAGGTTGATCGAGATAGCTTTCCTGGACGGATACAGGCGTAGACCTCTAATCAGTCGCTCACAGATATGCCCTGGCTAGATACAGGTATCAAATCCGGAACTTCAATAGGTTAATCGAGATAGCTTTCCTGGCTGGATACAGGCGTAGACCTCTAATCAGTCGCTTACAGATATGCCCTGGCTAGATACAGGTATCGAATCCACAAACAATCGCTTACAGATATGCCCTGGCTAAATACAGGTATCGAATCTGGAACTTTAAAAGGTTGATCGAGATAGCTTTCCTGGCTGGATACAGGCGTAGACCTCTAATCAGTCGCTCACAGACATGCCCTGGCTAGATACAGGTATCGAATCTGGAACTTCAAAAGGTTGATCGAGATAGCTTTCCTGGCTGGATACAGGCGTAGACCTCTAATCAGATGCTCACAGACATGCCCTGGCTAGATACAGGTATCGAATCTGGAACTTCAAAAGGTTGATCGAGATAGCTTTCCTGCCTGGATACAGGCGTCGACCTCTAATCAGTCGCTCACAGACATGCCCTGGCTAGATACAGGAATCGAATCCGGAACTTCAGAAGGTTGATCGAGATAACTTTCCTGGTTGGATACAGGCATAAACCTCTAATCAGTCGCTCACAGACATGCCCTGGCTAGATACAGGTATCGAATCTGGAACTTCAAAAGGTTGATCGAGATAGCTCTTTTTGCCGGATACAGGCGTAGACCTCCAATCAGTCGCTCACAGATATGCCCTGGCTAGATATAGGTATCGAATCCGGAACTTCAACAGGTTGATCGAGATAGATTTCTTGGCTTGATACAGGCGTAGACCTCTAATCAGTCGCTCACAGATATGCCCTGGCTAGATACAGGTATCGAATTCGGAACTTCAAAAAGTTGATGGTAATATCTTTTGATTTGACTTTTTCCTGAAAAGGCAAACATTAGTTGTATGCAATGTCATGATGTATGAAATGCATGATGTCATGATGTTCTCAGAACGAGATCGTGTCGTATGCACTTTATCATGTATGAAAATAGGAGATATGAAATGTGACATGTTTTATGAATGTATTTTCGTTTGGGAAATAAATCCTTGACGAATGCCGGGAAGTTCGTTGAATCCTGGGCTGATGTTGAAGAGTAGAGTTCTTCGTTTTCGTTGGGGATGATGATTGCAAGAATAAACCGGTAGGAGAAGATGACTCCGTTGGGGAATAAACTTGGCGAAGAGATTATTCTGCGGGGAACTACTCTGTGGGAAGAGATACTTCGCTGAGATTTTGATGATAACTCCGCTGGGGATTCCGTTGATAAGTTTCATTGAGGAATTTGATGAACTCCGCTAGGGATAGGAAGAACATTGCCGAGGACGATCTTTCCGTTGTAATTTGCTGAGGATAACCTAGTTAGACTCTGGTGGGGAATAACCTTTGAATATGGCTGGGGAGATGCATGTCTGTACTTTGCAGGGGACCAGCTTCCAGAATCAACTGGGGATAAGCTTCCAGAATCTACTGGGGATAAGTTTCCAGAATCTACTGGGGAGATGGTTCAACTCTCCTGGGGAAACTTGGACTGTACTGGGGAAATGGCTCCACTGGGATGTCTGGTATTCCTCCGGGGAACAATCTTATATTTCTTTCGAGGAATATTAAGACTGCTGGGGATGCTTGCTTGAGGAATATCTGTATACTTTGCTGGAGAATATTGAGATTTTCTGGGGATACCCGACTTCCTTAAGGCTGACAGTAGACTAACTCTGCTTGGGGAGAGAATCGCTGACTTGTTGGGGATACTGTGCCTTTTAGGGTTGATGAGAGATCAACTCTGCTTGGGGAGAGTATTGCTGAATCTTGTCTTACTCTGCGGGGAGTGGAGGTATCTTGGTCATACTCTTCAGCTGAACCTATCTTGGTACCTTGGTGGACAGAGTACAGTTCGGGCAATTCTTATTGCCCCTGTTTCTGCGGGGGAAGACGGCCTATGAGGTGCTTGATACCTGCCGATTGACAAATCTTCTTCTGGTATGCAAGTGACGAGATGACGGGACATAGTCGTACGCTTTTGATCCCTAATTTTTACCTGGACCTCCCTTTCGGGTTTTCAGTCCACCGGGATACCCTTTTTTGCCCAAGCCGCCTTTTCAGGTTTTCGACTTGCCAGGTGTACGAATTTTTTCATTTTCATCCCTTATTTTTGCCCGAACCCTTTTGGTTCGCCGGGAAGCCCTTATTTTTGCCTAGGCCAGTCGACCTAGCGGGTCTTTGATTATGCGTAGTATTTTTTCGACTATGTCCATGCTCTCAGGATGTAGGGAGTTGTCACTGACAGTAGTGTTGTATTGCCATACTACCAGAAGATGTCTGATCATGCAAGATTCGTTGCCGGAATTCATGTCCAATGCCCCAAGTGACTCAGGCGGAGATTTGCCCCTGGCTATTTGGCATCTTGAGAGATTCCTTGAATCTTGATTTGACTGCCCCAGATGATGGACAATGATCACGTCTGCCCCTTGGTTGGAAGTGTTCCTTCCACTTGAGATGACCCTTTTGTGGAGAATATTTTTGTTCACTGGATATTCATCGTGCGAATTTCCCTGCTGTTGAACGAATAGTCATATGCAAACAATATTATTTCAAGAATGCAAAGCTTATGCCTGTCTTGAAGTTTTTGAAAATGCAGTTTTTAATAAAACAAGTGAATTTTTGTAAAAATGTGATGTCAACTCAGTATTTTGCAGCAAGCCCTACAGGAGTCAGGATACCTTTGTAACAATATGCTTTCGAACTAACCCATGCTTCAGCTAGGACTTTTAAGGGTTATAACGTGGCCTGGTTCACGGTTTAAGAAACAAAGGATAAAGGCTAAAATTTTATTTGTACCCACCCGTTCTTCGTGATGTTCTTCAAACCTAAACTCAGTTGATCGTGCATTAGACCTTGTTTGAGTCTTTGTCCTGATATTCTAATGATGGTTCGAATATTGACAGTTTATTTTGAATAGGCAGTCATTTCTTTTTTGGTTAAGGGTTTGTAGGACCTCTTTCTTTTTTGATTTCATTATCCCTGTCTTTTTGCCTGAACTGTTTCTTTTGTGATTACAGTCAGCGGGATGCCCCAGTTTTTTGTAAGTCTCCTTCATAGGTTTTGACTTATTGGGCTTTTATTTTGAAAGATAACGACTGCCTGTCCTTATGATTATACAGAACATTCACTGTCTTTTGTTTTGGAAGGACTTCCTTGACATCATCCTTTGTGCATCTGGATTAACTGAGAGAACTACCCTGTCCCAGGTTATGATTAAGGGTTTTAATTTTTTTGCGAAAAGAAAAACTCTAACTTCTTTAGCTCAAAGGGGTTGACGAGGGATTATCTTCCTTATAACTCCACTGTTTAGGATTTGAAGCAATGTCTGTACCTCATCAGCGGGGCCTGGTCAAAAGCATACTGTAAAGATCGTGGTATCGTTTTCGTCATCCTCCCTCAAAAGGCTTAGAATTATTAATCGAGAGTTTGAACATCACAAAAAATGAAAGCAGTTTGAATATAGTGAACATGAATGGATTGATTCAAAACAGACATATGCAATGAATTAATGAAATAAAAAGGTTTACCATGACAACAGTTGTTTGAATAAGCAAAGAAAAATACAACTTGTACATTCGAATGAACAAAAGTTTTTTTCAATCCTAGCCATGTTTTGGCAAGGGAGCAGTGATCACATTGGGAGTCTCTGGCGCGTCGAACTCGACCTACTTCGCATCAATTAAGTCCTGAACCTTGTTCCTCAAAGTCCAACAATCATCTGTAGCATACCCCAGGATGTCAGAATGATAAGCGCAGCGGGCGTTGGGGTTATACCTTGAAGGTGTCTTGTTGGGATTCTTAGGAGGGTCCGTTAGAGTTACCAAATTGATCTTCAGCAATTGTGGCAATATCTGGGACAAGGTCATGCTGAGGGGAGTGAATTGCCTTCTAGGTCTCTCTTCCCTTTGTTGGTTGCGATGTTGAGGAGCGCTGACCGGTTTTGAAATAACTACCGCGTTGACAGCTTGGCGATGTTCGGACCTATTCTGCCCTCTTGAACTGTAGACAACACTAGATTCTTTCTTGAATGGTTTCTTCTCAGTGTTCGAGGAGTCACCCTTTTGTATCTTCCCAGACTTGATACCAGCTTCTATTCTCTCACCAGTCAAGATAAGGTCTGTAAACCCAGCAGAAGAATTCCCAATCAGATGGTTGAAGAACGGACCAGACAAGGTCCCCAAGAACATATCAACAAGCTCACGGTCAGTTAAAGGTGGCTGCACCCTTCCAGCGAGGTCTCTCCACTTTTGAGCATACTCCTTAAATTCTTCACCCGTCCCTAATGACATGCCCTGGAGTTGGGTACGCGTAGGAGCGAGGTCGGAATTATACTGATATTGCTTGTAAAAGGCAGCAGCAAGGTCCTCCCAGTTGCGGATGTTGGCTCCTTCCAACTTATAGAACCACTCGAGTTGGGTCCCTGACAGACTGTCCTGAAAGAAGTGAATCCACAAATTCTTGTCTACCGTGTAGGGCTGGATCTTCCTTACATACGACCAGAGGTGCAGCTTTGGACAGGAAGCTCCGTCGTACTTTGCAAAAGCAGGTGCTTTGAACTTGTGAGGAATCACCACCCCAGAGGATAAACCTAGGTCTCCAAAGTCTAACCCAGGCACATGTTGGATCTCCATAGCACTTAGGCGGTCCTCCAGCTGTTTGTACCTGTCCTCAGCAGGAGGGTACTGTTCCTCATTGTAATCCGTCTCGTTGTCGGAGACTACGGAACTAGGAACCCTTCTCTCTTGGGGACTGTCTTTGCCTACAGATGAGGTAGTCAGCTCAGCCTCATTCTGTAGTCCATTCCCAGATCGGCGTCTAGTGTTGAACAAGACGGTCCTCTTCTTCTTCTTCTTCCTCTCTTTCAGAATCATAGTTTTCAAGTCCTGTTGACCCTGGGCTAGGCTCATAACCAACTCCTGGAACTGGGCATTCTGGGCCTGGAGGGCCTTGATAGCTTGTTCAGCGGAAGGTTCGGTAGACATGCTGATTGCTGAAATAAACAGCGAAGAAGATAAGTGACCTGTAAAAAGGGTACCTGTAATGCAATGATATGTATGTATGCAATGTTTTCAAGGACCTCGCGGGGTAAACAAGAAAATTGTTAGAATTTGAATTTGGTAGCTTGATTGAAGGAACTTCATGTTGCTGAGAGTCCTTCTTCGAGAGTCAAGGCTCACCATATCGAGTGGGTCATAGCCCCTGACTCAAGTTATCATGCTTGGACTTCTGGACAATTTTGGCTAGAGGAAAATAAATCCCCTTTGCCCCTTGCTAGACATTTGGTTCATCATGACCTGCATCACAAACCCTTGAGGTCCTTGAAATGGGTTAGTCCTTATGCAAGATGTATGCAATGGTATGATGGTATGATGTTATGCTATGCGCGGAGTGATGTAAGTAAACCCTGTTATAAGCCCATATTAAGGACTGTAAACAAAACCTGCAAGGAACTCATGTTGTCAGATAACAAGAATGTGCAAGTAGTTCAAGTTTGAAGGCACACAAGTCACACAAAGAGCCCTTAGAGTTTAGGCCAGCATGAAGTTTAGGTACTACCCTCTTTCAGTTTCGTTGGTTGAGACCTGTCCTAGAAAATAGTAATCGGGTTCTATAGGATCTCAATATCACTGACTACCCTCAATCGGTCATAACTCCAGTGTCGCAATCTTTTCTTGCGGCCAGAACCATCGCGAGAGTTTAGCCTTAATGAGTGTAGCATACTGCTACTGTTCTATGGCCAAGTTGGGTCAATTTAGGGTTCTAAGGTCAGTTGGTGCTTAATGACTCCTCAGAAGACCCATATTCTCCTCATTCCAACACAAGGGATATCGGTACAGATCAAGGTGTCACACCAACATAGCTACTGCTTCACCCGTGTCGGTCTATACCGGACAGGTCCCTCACAGCTTATGCTACCTAAAGGGTATTCCCCAGATCCGGGTTAGGATCTATGAAACTCTGATGCAAGCCCACAATATTAAAGCAAACAAGGCATACAATTGAAAACATAAGAGTGGTCTAATCCTAAGGTACACCTCACTTTTATATATCCCCAGCAGAGTCGCCAGTTCTGTGATCGGTTTAAATAGAACTGACTGTTTTGAAATGTTGGTTCGCGAAATGTCGCGGTAAGCAAGAGTCGCCACCATCTTTTATTTTCTCCAACAAGGAAAGGACAAAAGCACAGCAAAATTCCTTTTCGAGATGTTTCTCGGTTCGGGAGGTAGATTATAGAAAGGGAAGGTGTTAGCACCCTTTCTATCCGTGGTTATCCACGGGCTCTTAGGTACTTGCTCACTATGTTTTCAAAAATGTTTGATTTTCTTGTGTTTGTGGGTTTTGAAAAAGTTTAGTTTGAAAAACTTCTAGGTAACTCTTGTATCTGTCCTCAAGAGTGTATGAAGTGTTTGTTTGAAAACTTTTTGAAAGTGTAGGTGCGAAAAGTTTTTTTTTTGTTTTTGAAAGAGCAAGTACCTTAGAACTATCTACCTACTCAAAGGAATTAAGCTGTGTAAGAGTCCTTTAGACAGTACTATCCCACTATTGAGAAGTAGGTAGCACCGTCGTTGGAGTTATTCGGGTCAATTCGATTATAGGGACATGTGTGGTCACCAAAGCAATAGTAGGACGCCTTAGCGGTAACCCTAATATCCTAGATCCTTTTTATCTGAGGCAACCGTTTCGAGGCAACTGGATCTTTAGACAGGAGGGCGACCTCTAAAACACCCTATACTTAATGACCACCTCGAGGCAACCAAGTGAGGCGTACCCTAGGAGTGGCATGTGCATGTGTGTCAAGTTCAGTTTATATTATCTTTGCACATGTTATTGTGGTGAGCTACGAGTTGGTTTTATTTTTTAGGCAAGTCTTGCATGCATAATTAACAGTTAATAATTCGCGGGAAATAAATTGCGGAAAGTAAATCTACGCTATTACAAGGCGTCGGGTATTTACATCGCCAAAAACATAACCCTTGAAAATAAATGCAAGAAAATAAAGAAAGCGATAAAAGCCCGAATTATCTATTACATTCTTGGAGCAGATACATGAATATGATCAAAATAATGAATTAAAAATAAATATGCGCGCGAAAGAAATTGAATCGGGACGTCTTTAGGGTTTTGACCCTTTTTGAGAAAAGAATGGAATTTTAGTCCTTTTTGCAATTAATTCAAATTAAACCTAATTTACTAATTAATTAATTAATTAAAAGAAAAAAAGTATTTTTTTTTTTTATGTTTTAATGAAAATAAAATAAATAAAAAGAATTAAAATTGTCAAAAGAAAAGAAACCCTAATTCTAATTTATTTTTAAGTTATTGAGAAAAAAGTCAAATTTAACCTAATTAAACTAAATTAATTATATTAGTGTTTATTTACAAAATAATTAAATTAAGGTGAAATTTAATAATAATAATAATAATTAATAAAAATATTTACATTTTTTAATTGTCTGAATTTATTATAAAAAATTAATTTATGAGTTAATTAAATAGTAATAATAATAATTATAATCAAATAATTAAAAGAAAACAAAAATATAAAAGAAGAAAAGAAATAATTAAACCAGGGGGGTGATGGGCCCAGAAGGAGGCAAATTAGCAATTCTGGCCCATTAAGCTCAAGCCTTGTTTGACTTCTTGAATTGTCTAGCGCATGGTTGACTAGAGAGCATGGTGTTCATCATCCTTTGGCCACTGGATTGAAATGTGAAGACACATGGCGCCTGGGATGTGAAAGTGCATGGTGGAACACGTTGGGAATCCTGCATGCAATCACGTTAAGAAAAGAAATATCAAATATTTGGGTGTACCTGGGAATCGAACCCAGGTCCCAATGGTTCTTGGACAACGCACTCTCCACTAGGACAGTTGCTTGCATCTGATAATATAATGACAATAAATTATAGTATACACAAATCAACGCATATGCTGAACAACAAAAAAAACGCGCGTATTTTGAATGCTCCAACCACAACTCAACACGTCTTCGTCTTCCTCAGATTTCCTGTAAAACAAATATTAGATAGCGGGGGTTTTTAACCCCCATAACCTGCATCAACGAAAAATAGCGAATAGGCGTGTACTGTATATAAATATTTCGCGACATGTAATTTGAATTCGTCTCAACCTAACGAATCCAACCATATGCATTAGGGGTTCTGATTTTTCCTGTATAGGAAAGCCCTAATTTGGAAGCTTGGAAACCCTAAGATTCGTTCATGGTGATTTGTGATTCAGGGCGTTTCAGTCCAATTAACCTATGCCAAAAGCTTTGTACGATTGCTACCAACACAAAACAAACAAAAAATCACGTTAAATGCTCATGAATTGGATAATACGATTTTGGAAAAAATCATCAAACCGTGGGTCTGTGTAGAGCGATTTCTTGAGCTTTGGCGTGTGGTTTTGATTGCAATGCGTATCTGGGGATCCCTGCAATGTATTAGAAACAACCAAAGTCCTTGAATTGGCCTGGAGGATTGAAAACAGTTTTCACTTTTTTCTTGGATTTTTTGAATGTGATTATGGCTTTCTTGCAGAGTTTTCACGTCCACATGAATAGGGTTAGGTTGTGTATATATAGGAGACTGAGTTTAGGTTAAATCTTGGCCAAGAAATCCATGGAATGATGGTTTCAATATTTGATTTTCAATCATATCTTTTTGCATCTTTTTGATTGAGAAAGCTTGCCAAACTTGGAGATTTTTGTCCCCTTGATGTGCACACGAATTTTCCAACATATATTGAGCTTGTTTGCTTCACAAAAGATTGAAAAAATCAAATCTTTGCATTTCCTACATTTTAAATTAATTAAATGAATTAAAATCAATTAAAAATCCAATTAATTAATAAAAAATAAGAAAATAAATTCAAATAATCTCAATGGGTCGTGCATAAGCCTTGGACAAAGTTTCAAGAAGAAATTTGTGGCCCATTAGCAAAAACAAAGTATTTTGAGCAAAGTTGACTTTTGCAAATTCATAAATATTTCCCAACTTCTCCAATTCATATCTTGCTCAATGTTGATCATATGAACATGTTCTTGGACATTTTGGAAAGGTCTTGAAGTCCTCTAACCAATGCCTTTGGTCCAATGTCATTTGGATTTACCAATCTCAAGTTATGGTCTTTGACTTAAAGTGCATTTTTGTTGACTTTTGAAATTGACCTATAATGTAGAAATTGATAACTTTTTGTGAGAGAATTTATTGGACTTGGAATATGAAGATGAGTTGTAGGAAATGTCATCCCCTTCAAAATGAGAATTGGATGGGATTTTTCTGATGAAACATGAAAAAGTTATGCCTTGGTCAAGATACAGTTGACTTTTCTACTGTCGAAAAATAGTAACTTTTGCATCTTTGATGATTTTGAGCCATCCTTGTGAAATCATGATCAAGACTTGATCAAATGATGATTGTGGACTCAAAATAAGATGTTGACCAAAAATTCTGACTTTTGACTGCAAAATGACCATTTTGCCCCTGCAGTTGATTGTGAACCAAATAGGGCTTTTGACTGTGCAATTTGGCTCTGTGAGTCTTGA
This sequence comes from Vicia faba, assembly GCA_948472305.1. Classification (NCBI taxonomy): domain Eukaryota; kingdom Viridiplantae; phylum Streptophyta; class Magnoliopsida; order Fabales; family Fabaceae; genus Vicia; species Vicia faba. The sequence continues at coordinate 1,762,287,832 of OX451736.1, read as the reverse complement.
AACTTGACATGTAGATGCTTGACAATATATATAGTCCTATGAGACTTGATTGAGCCATTGAAAACCTCAAATTCTTTGAGAGAACCAAAACCCTAATTTTGACTGGCTTAGGAGGCATTTGGACTGTGCAGCCCTTGAGTGGTCTTGAACCAATTGTAGATGATTCTTGACAAATCTTGGAGAATATGGGAGGGAAAATTTTGGGGTACAACAATAGGGAATCAAATGGAATGTCTAAGCGTGTGAAATGATGAATTTTGGAGGGAAATCGTGTGAAGTTGCAAACAAGAAAAGTGTGACTTCTAATTTGATCAAAACTCATCCAAAACACGCGTTTTGTTGTGCTAATCATTTCTGGAAGTTCACTAAACATGTTCAGAAGAAAAAAAACACAAAAACAAAGTGTTTAGAAGCCAAATCAAGGATTTCAAACTTCTGACTTGGTGAAAAATTCAGTTTCAAATTGCCAACTTCTGACCAATGGCATTCTCAGCTCAAGGGGTCTTAGGGTATGATTCTTGATGCTTTAGAAAGACGAGGTTACAAGCTTTGCAATGCAAAAAGAATGGGTTCAAATGGATGCTTGAGCTGAAAGTTGCATTGAGTCAAAGTTGGCGAAAAATGGTTGACTTTCCATACTTAGAAATATTTCAAATTTTTCTTCAAAAGTGACCTATAACGTTTTGCATCCAAACATGGCCTTCCTCTTGGAATTTTCTCTTGACCAAAAAAGATGGCATGAAATAGAGCTCTTAAATGAAATTTTTGGACTTGAACCATTCAAAATATCCAAAAATTGAAAGAGTTATGAATTGTTGAAGTTGGCAAAAAATCATGAAATGACCTTTAATCTTTTGTATCCTTAAGGCAACTTCCATCCATTTTCTCACTTTGCACATAAAAGAAGGCATAAAGTTCACATCCTCAAGATCATTGTATAAAAATAATTGGCTCAAGGTGATAAAAGTTGACCAAGTTATGATCATTTGAAGTCACACATGGAAAATTGGGGATTCATCTGGAGGACTTGTAATCTTTCTTCTTCATCAAGTTTCTTCCACATGAAAACTCCTTGGAACTTTTGAAGTGGTTTGTTGATAACCCTTTGAAGAGAAGGATGCTTTTGGAATCACTGAAAAATACCAAAATATGAGCAAGATATACTTCTTTGAAGTTCAAAACCCTAGCTCCTAGATCAGGAAACATGCGTTGAGGAACTTTGACAATTTTGAACAAACTTCTTGTACCAACACAAATTCTTTGTAAATAGAAGTTATTGAGGATGAAAATGAGAATTCATAGCCACCAAAACCACTTCCATATCTTGAGAATTGAGAGAAATATGCATTTGTGACCAATGGGAACAAAGCCTTGTCCAAACATGACAACTTTTCCAATCAATCCCTTGTGCTTTTGAACCAAATTTGATAACCTTGAAATGAGGTGAACCAAAATAACCTTGCCATGCCATTTCTTCCAAATCAAATCCAATGGTGAGGTTTGAACTTCCTAAACTTTATTGACTAGGGCATGGAAATAAACTCATGAACCCATGGAGCAACTTGCTAAACCCCATTGCCTTTACCTATATTAGTAACAAGCAAGACAAACCAACATTTCATTTTATTAATTAAGAGGAGAAATCAAGAAAAAATATTCATGATCATAAAAGAACACAAGTCAAGGTGCTTGGTGATTCCTCAAAGAGCAAAGCTAAATGCAGGGAGGGGGACCAAGAATCCTAAAGTGATCTTATTTGGAATGAATCAACATGGTATGATGAAGGGATCTTAGGGGAAAAAATTGGGGTACAACAGCTGCCCTTATTTAAGTTTCTTCTATCTGGAGATACGAAGGTTAAAAACAGCTGCCCTATTTTTTGCCATAAGATGCCATGCAATGCTTATGAATATGAGTGCACATGGACAACTCCAAAGGGACGCAAAACACCACTGGGGAGGTAACAAAAAAAAGAAACAAGAGAGTAACCCAACCAGGAAAATAAATCACTGGTGGATCGAAAAGACTTGAATCAGACAGGATGGCAAAATGGTCAAAGGATACACCAACTCCTATTGGAGGTAAAGCTACCAACGTTCACTGGAGGTAGAGAGAAAAGAAATAACAACACTGACGTTCACTGATGGTGAGCTACCAACTTTCACTGAAGGTAGAAGGAAAATAAATATCATAGCATCGTTGTTCACTGACGATGAACTACCAACGTTTATTGAGGGTAGAAAAAAGATAACAATCATCAACTTTCACTGAAGGTGACCTACCAACTTTCACTGAAGGTATGAAGAGAATATATCATAGCATCGCTGTTCACTAATGATGAACTACCAACGTTCACTGAAGGTAGCAAAAAGATAATAATCACCAACTTTCACTGAAGGTGACCTACCAACTTTCCCTAAAGGTAGAGAGAGAATATGTCATAGCATCGCCGTTCACTGACGATGAACTACCAACATTCACTGAGGGTAGCAAAAAGATAACAATCATTGATGTTCACTGCCGATGACCTACCAACTTTCACTGAAGGTAGGAAGAGAATATATCATAGCACCGCCGTTCATTGACGATGAACTACCAACGTTCACTTAAGGTAGCAAAAAGATAACAATCACCAACTTTCACTGAAGGTGACCTACCAACTTTCACTGAATGTAGAGAGAGAATATATCATAGCATCGCCGTTCACTAACGATGAACTACCAATGTTCACTGAAGGTAGCAAAAAGATAACAAGTTTCCCCAAAATTCTGGCATTTCACCTAGAAAGGGTCTTAACTTCTTCTTTAACCGAGGAACTCTGCCTGGAAAGGGTAATATATAAACTGTCTCAAATAAAGAGACTATCACTTGCAAAGATTTCACAACGAACTGTCTCTGCGAATTGAAAGTCTTACCATCCACTGGCGTAAACCGACGACAGACTACAAACTATCCACTCATAGAGGAGATAGCAAAAATAATTTACGTCGACTTTTACAGGGAAGCACACGTTGCTCAAATAAAGAGACATGTCACTTGTTGTCATGGAGGATTGTAAAAAGAAATGACTTTATGGGGAGAACAATATGGCTTCTTGGGGAAATGAAATATGACTTCCTGGGGAAATGCCACAATATTCCTGCTGAGGAGATAAAGTCTTCTTGTGAAAAATAAGTTCACAAACCAAAACTCGAAGCTCTCAGAAATCCAGAGTAATTAATATTGCTGGGAAACCAAAGATTTAAATCAGAAATAAACTGGAATGAAACAGTCAACCAAAACACATCCTTTGAGAAATAAACTCAAGAGGAAAAACCAAATCCATCTAAACAAAGAGCTGTACAGGAAGGCCAAAGCAAAAATCTCCCACGAGGGATAACTCAGTGGGGAAATTGAAAGAATATATGCTTTCTGCTTAATCCCAACACTATATTGAAGAGAGGACAATGTAACTCTGCAAAACAAGGTGATATTTCAACAAAAATATTAACAAATGTTAATGAGCAATGATTTTCCAATTTTAGCTATGCATGATGTATGTATGAACGTAAGAGTGTTATCGTGCGTATGCTGACAAAATAGATATACAACACTGGGAGAAACCAGGAAAAACCAACTCGAGCACAAACAACGCTCGGCTAAATCATATCCAAGATGATCATTCTAGAAAAAGGTAAATTCCAGCTGAGGAAATATAACCTACTGCCTGCTTTAGCTTTACTGAGGAGAAACATAATCCAGAAGTAAACAAAACAAAGTGACAGAATAGTACAGATACAGGGATATGACATCCTTCTCTAGGCTTCACCGGGGAAACAAATGTTTTCAAGAGTAATGCTCTTACTGGGGGTTGCAAAACCAATCTCAAGTAAAGTAGATGAACACCAAATCATCAAAACATTCATTGGGGAATTCAGGTCCACTTCATTGGGGATGTTAATCACCACATACTTAAAGGGAAAACCACAATACGTTCTTCACTAGAGAAACCGAGGACTTGCATTCTTCAAGAGTGATTATGGTACCGACTTCTCTGGAAAAAGAACTTCCATTAGACCGAATGAAAACTTCACTGGAGAAATATTGGATTAAAACCTTACATCATGAAAACTTAGACAAAGAGGAGAAATGAATCCAAACTTGACCGAGGATACCGGAGTCTCGAACCCAATACGGAGAATCATCCTGAGTAAACTTTCTCGAGGGGCACGAAAACTTCTTAAAACAACTAGAGTTTGTCCATTCTGGGATCACCATTTTTGTTGTTTTTTTTTGCATCACAAATTCCAAAGTAAAAGAAATTTGTAAATTCTTTTTGAAAAATCAATTTTGTTATTTAATCTTTTTTCTTTGAAAGTTATTATCAATAATAAATGGAGTCTTTGCAAGCTAAATAAAATAAGGAACACAAAGAATTGGGTAACAACTTAAACTTTATTAATAGAATGGTAGTCTGTGAACGGCGAGACTCCATAGATGATTACAAAGTTTGGAAAATGGTAATATATAATGGAAAAGATACATTGAGATACAATGACCACTATCCCCTCTAACAACTTTTTGAAATCCTGAGCAGCAGCTTCCGTTAAAGTATGATGAGGATTCGAGAAGATTGTTGCTTCAATGACCAGATCTTGCATGATGCAGTTACTTGCCAAGAAAGTCCCTAACTTTTTCCTAAGCTTCCCTTGCGGGTTTTCAACTTAGCGGGAAATTTATTATGTTTATGTCTCTAACTTTTGCCTAGACCTCCCTTTCGGGTTTTCGACCTACTGAGACACTCTTTTTTTTTCCTAATCCGCCCTTTCGGGTTTTCAACTTAGCGAGATGTTCTTTTACTTCTTTAGGCGAAGTATTTCTTGACTACATCAACATTCAAGGGACGTGAGAACTCCTCGCCATCCATAGTTTCAAGAATTAATGCACCGCCAGAGAAGGCTTTCTTGACAACATATGGGCCTTCAAAATTGGGAGTTCACTTGCCCCTAGAATCTGTGTTGAAAGACATGATCTTCCTGAGCACGAGGTCACCTTCTCTGAATTCACGAGGTTTGACCTTTTTATCGAAAGCTTTCTTTATTCTTTTCTGATATAACTGTCCATGACACAAAGTTGTCATTCTCTTCTCTTCGATCAAATTCAATTGGTCAAACCAGTTTTGGACCCATTCAGCTCAGTCAACTTGGTTTCCATTATCACACACAAAGAGGGAATCTCAACCTCGACTGGGAGTACCGCTTCCATTCCATACACCATGGAGAACAGGGTTGCTCATGTTGAAGTGCGGACAGATGTTCGATATCCATGCAAAGCAAAAGGGAGCATTTCATGCCAATCCTTATAAGTAATGACCATTTTCTGGATAATCTTCTTGATATTCTTATTAGAAGCTTCAACATGCCCATTCATCTTTGGCATGTACGGAGATGAATTGTGATGGACAATCTTGAATTCTTCACACAGTTCTGTCATCATTTTATTGTTCAAATTCGAGCCATTGTCGGTGATAATTCTGCTCGGCACACCATACCGACATATAAGGTTATTTTTGATGAAGCGCACAACCACCTGCTTAGTAACATTGGCATATGAAGCGACCTCCACCCACTTGGTGAAGTATTCAATTGCTACCAAGATAAAACAGTGTCCATTTGAAGCTTTGGATTCTATCATCCTGATCATGTCAATACCCCACATAGAGAAAGGCCATGGGGAAGAGATCACATTGAGAAGTGTCAGAGGCACATGAACCTTGTCCGCATAAATCTGGCATTTATGACACTTCTTTGCAAATTTATAACAATCAGATTCCATTGTCAGCCAATAGTAACCAGCCCTTAGCATCCTTTTAGCCATCGAATGTCCATTGGCATGAGTGCCAAATGAACCTTCATGAACCTCATACATCAACATGCCTTCTTCGTGTCTATCCACACATCTGAGCAAGACCATGTCATAATTTCCTTAATACAAGACATTTTCGCTGAGGAAGAAACTGCCTGCCAATCTTCTCAATGTATTTCTATCTTTATTCGATGCACCAATCGGGTATTCCTGAGTCTGAAGAAAATGCTTGATGTCATAATACCAAGGTTTTTCATATGCTACTTCTTCTGTTGTAAACACATGAGCGGGCCTATCCAGTCGCCGAACCATAATTCAAGGTATCATTCCAAGTATTTTCCTGATACATAGAAGCCAGAGTTGCCAGAGCATTCGCCATTTGATTTTCATCTCTTGGAATATGATGGAATTCAACTTTATTAAAGAAAGGTAATAACCTTCTAGCATAATCTTTGTAAGGAATCAAGTCGGGGTGACGAGTATCCCATTCTCCTTTAATCTGGTTTATTACCAAAGTTGAATCACCATACACATCTAAAATTTTAATTCTGAGATCAATAGCTTCTTCGAGATCCATGATGCAAGCCTCATATTCTGCCATATTATTAGTACAACCAAATGTCAACCTTGTAGTAAAAGGAATGTGCAATCCATGTGGAGTTACAATCACAACACCAATTCCTTTACCATAAGAATTCACAGCTCCATCAAATATCATACTCCAACGAGATTCAGGGTCAGGACCTTCCTCAGGCAATGGTTCATCATAATCTTTCACTTTCAGGAACATCACACCCTCATCGGGGAATTCATATTCTACAGCCTGATGATCCTCCACTGGTTGGTGTGCAAGATAATCTGCCAACACACTGCTTTTAATAGCTTTTTGAGTGTGGTATTCGATATCATATTCAGATAGAAACATCTGCCAGCAGGAAATTCTCCCAGTAAGAGCAGGCTTTTCAAAAATGTACTTGATTGGATCCATTTTGGAGATTAACCAAGTAGTGTGATTCAACATATACTACCGCAAATGCTTTTCCTCCCAGGCCAAAGAACAACATGTCTTTTCCAGCATGGAATACCGCGACTCACAATCAGTGAACTTTTTACTGAGATAATAAATGGCGAACTCTTTCTTCCCAGTTTCATCCTGTTGTCCCAGAATACAACCCATGGATTTATCTAACACTGTCAGATACATAATCAGCGGTCTTCCTTTGACAGGAGGGAGCAAGATAGGAGTTTCAAGCAGATATTCTTTAATACTTTCAAATTCCCTTTGACAGTCATCCGTCCACACACAACCTTGATCTTTCTTTAATAACATAAAGATCGGTTCACATGTTGCAGTCATGTGGGAAATGAATATGGAAATATAATTCAAACGCCCGAGGAACCCTCTGACTTGATTTTTAGTTCTTGGCACTGGCATCTATTGAATTACTTTGACTTTATCAGGGTCAACTTCAATTCCTTTCTGGCTAACAATGAAACCTAACAATTTTCCTGATCGAACACCGAAGGTGCATTTATTTGGATTCAAGCGGAGACGATACTTCCTCAAATGCTGAAACAACTTCAACAAATCTTCTACATGCCCTTCTTCAGTCTGGGATTTAAAAATCATATCATCAACATATACTTCGATTTCATTATGCATCATATCATGGAATAGGGTTGTCATAGCCCTCTGGTACGTTGCACCAGTGTTCTTCAACCCGAAGGGCATCACTCTGTAACAGAATGTTCCCCAGGGTGTGATAAATGTTGTTTTTTCCATGTCCTCAGGCGCCATTCTTATTTGATTATACCTGGAAAACCCATTTGTTGTACCCTCAAAATTTGCCCTCTGACTTATCATGAATTTTCTCACAAGATCTCATTGGGTTCAAGACTGCACTAGGATTTGATCAGCTCAAGACACCTCCTTATGCACTGATGACCAAAATTAGGGTTTGAGTTTGCACAAGGATTTTTTGATTATAAATGCTTCATATAACTTTCAAGGATCATTATGGACTGCCAAGATCACTCATGTCAAGTTTCAAGTCTTGGATCACACTTTTGATCAGTCAATTGAATAGTTGACCTAAAAATCAACTGTATTGGGGAAAAAGTCAACCATGGCCAATTTACAGTCAAACTTTATAATTTTTGATCCACATCAACATTTTAAACCCATATGTATCATTTTATCATGTTTGGACCACAATTCCTCAAGAAATTTGATCAAATCTCCAAAAGGGCAAAATGGTCAAAATTAGGGTTTTGATTGAGAAAGGGCGATTTCTGATTTTTTTTGACCTAGCAAATGATCAATTTGTCTAAGGAATGGTCTCAAGAGTCCAATTGAATCATTTTTACCTAGTGACATGATTCAAAACATTACAAATCCATTTGATTGACAAATGAATTTTGCAATCAACTGATCAAAAGTCAATTGTATACTAAAATGTCAAACTTTGACTTTTTGGTCAAATTCAAGTGCCAAAGGTCATAATTCATTAAAACATGTCAAAATATGAAACTTGTTCATCAAGAAATCAAGAATTCAAGATTTTATTTTTGAAAAGATGAAATTTCTTAACTTATAAATTTTTCTAAGTATAGAAAATTTCTTATTTTTTCATAACTTTGAGCCAAATTTTCACCATGATGCAAAATGATTCAAAGGAAACTTTCAACATGAAAGTTGTATATCTCCATGAAATCTACAACTTTTCTTCACACAACTTCTCCTAAAAATGCTTGTATATTGTGAATACATGCTCATGAACTAAAAATGACTTAGTGAAATTTTGCCCTAGTTAGGCAGATTTTTTACCTAACTTCATGACAATTTTTCACATAGTTCCAAGGGGAATCTTCAAAATAAATTCAAATATGAGTTGTAGAACACATTGCAAGCTTTATAAAATGTCCAAGAACTCCTTGAGATCATTCTCGAGTAGGGAGAATCAAAGAGATGAAGTTGGTGTTTTGTCACTTGAATTATAGGTCATTTTCATGATGAACACAAATGCAAATCAATGTTAGGCTGCATAATATTTCCTTTACAGGCCTCAAACTTGTTTGTTACTCCTTAATTAAATGCTTACACAGCTGTTAAGGCTTTGATCCAAGCAAATAAACTATTATCCAAGTTGCATTTCCATTAATGGCACAAAGTGAACACTTCCATTCTTGCAAAGCAAGCTTTTTGCATAAAGTCATTCTTGAGCCTCTAACTTTTTCCCTCTGATCACACTCCATCCAAAAAGTCAGAAACAAACTTGTTTAAAGCATAAACTACTCTATCTTAGCAAGTACACAAGCATTGAAACTTATTTTCTCAAAAATCACATGTTTGGCTTAAGGATGCAAATTCAAATTCTGAGTTGTTACAAGCCTCAAAACCTCTTGCTTATAAGTATACACACTATTTGCAAGTTAACACACGAGAAAAAAGCCCCTGAAACTCACTCAAACTCCCTCTAGCCAGAAATTGTCCCAAAACACCATTGTTGTGCAAGTTCTGACTTTACATACCAAACCATATTTCCCTCTTGCGTTTCTTGGCCTTTTAGTTTCTAAAGCTTCCTTGCATCAAGAGTAACTCATCCTTGTACCTGTTTCATTTCTGTAACACCATTTTCCCTATCTTCTATAACCAAAAACAGAGCATCACAGTTGGACTTCTCCAGGCCATTCCAGCCATCCTCAGCTCAAGCCAGCCATTACATTAGCTTCCTAGAGGTCCAAGGAAGCTAACCTGATCACCAGCACTAACTGAAACAAGCTCATTTACATTTCACAATTTCCAGTTTTGAGGTATTTTTCTTGAACTTCTATCTCATTACTTAGGCATTGTTAGGATTTCATTTGTGAAGATAAAATGTAGACCTCATTGCCACGAAGTTGTACATATCCATAGTTTGCATTTATATGGCCTGAGCTTAGAGAATTTTAGAGTTGAAGTTTCTAAAAATTTTAGGGTTTAAATTAGGGCCAGATAAATTCTCATTTCTCTTTGACTTTCAGCCTTAGTTATTTACATGGTTAGATTCGTGAGGAAGAATGCAACAACTTTCATTTTGTCACTTTCCATTTTTGTTGAGAAATGAAGAAGTTACAGGTACACCGGATGGAGGTTGAAGATGAAGTCACCAGGACTTGATTTTCCTTATATATTTATGGTTTTGTCTATACAAACGGATGTATAGCCACTCCAGTGGTAAAGCGCGTGCCTGTTCATCCTATGGTCCTGAGTTCAAGCCCCAGCGTGACCATTTTGCTTTTTTTTTCTTCATATTTTTGACATTTTTTATTTTTGCTTGCAAGCGCTGGGCCCTTTGGGCCTGGCATTATTTTTTTTTTGTTTTTGATAGCATCCCCCCTGTTTACTTGTGACACCACCTTGGCCCATTTTATTTTTATTTATTTATTTTTCTTTTAAATATATTTTCAAAAATACCAAAAAAATCATAAGATGTATAAAAATAATAGATTTATATTTTGACATAAGTTAAATATTTTTCAACATAAAAATTTATTTTTATTCATTATACTTTATTTACTTTTTCTAATTTCCTTGTGAATTAAATTAAAACTAGATTATTATTTATCTAAAGATATTTATTTTTAATATAAAAAAGACCAAAAATATTCCATAACACCACATATTATTTTCAAGACAAAAATATTAAAAAAAATACTTTTTTCTTTAAACTTATTTTCCTTTAATCAACTAAAATAGATTTAGGGTTTTATTCAAAAATCTTTTCTTAATTCAAAAACCTTTTCTTAATCAATTTCTTTTCTTAATTAACTTAAGTTAATTTAATTTAATTACTTTTTTCTCTAATTAGGCTTAGGTTAAAATATCTTTCATACAAAAATCACAAAACAAAAATTATTTCTTTCAATTTGCACTTGTACTTTATATATTTCTTCAATTGTTTGTGCAAAATTCAATTTGGTTGTAATAGATTAATTAGGTTTATATTATTGCAATCCCCATTCATAAATTGTATACCCCCTCCCACAAATGTTGTAATAGCGTAGTAACTTTAAATTTCGCAATTTATCGCTTTTACATAACATGCTAGTAATTAGGGTTTTTATGGAAAGAATAAAATCAATCAAATAGAAAACCCTAATTCAAGACAAAAGCAAGCATGAAAATGACACACTTACACACAAACACCCCTAGGGTTACTCCACTTGGTTTCCTTATACAAAAATGACCATATTATGCATGTAAGGTATCTTAGAAAAAAACAAACAAATACAAGATCATAGTCCTTCGAAGACGCTATTCAAAGTTGCCTTACAAATGATCTTAGTCCCTAAAAAATAATACCAAGATACTTTGCAATATTGCTAATCATGGTTATACGATGACCCACGCCCGTCCCGTTTACATCCAAAGATAGGGTTTCTTACCAAATCAATGGTAAGACAACAATGTCAAAGGAAGAGTGTTGTACCCCAAAATTTTCCCTCTCATTTTATCAACATTTCTCATCACAAGGCTCTTGAAACTCAAGATCAAGCTAGGGTTTGCTCTGCTCAAGACATCTCCTTGCACTGATGACCTAAACTAGGGTTTGCGTTTGCACGAGGATTTTTGGACCTTCAATTTTCAAATTGACTTTCATACTTCATTTTGGACTTATAAGTTTGTCCATACCAAGTTTCAAGCCTTGAATCAAATTTTTGCCCAGTCAATTGGACAATTGACCTAGAAATCAGCTGTATTGGAGAAAAAGTCAACTGTGGCCAATTTACAGTCAAACCTCATGAATTTTGACCCACATAATCATTATGAACTCATATGAACCATTTGATCAATTTTGGACCACAACTCCACAAGAAATTTGATCAAATCACCAAAAGGGCAAAATGGTCAATTTTAGGATTTTGACAGTACAAAGGCAATTTTTGACTGTTTGACCTAGCCAATGGCAAATTAGGTTCAACCATGGACTCAAGGACTCAATTACATCATCTTGACTTATTCAACAAGTTCAAAAGATCTCAAATGCATGGGATTGACAGATGAATTTTTCAGTCAACTGATCAAAATTTGACTGTACACTGAAAAGTCAAACTTTGACTTTTTGATCAAAATCAAGTGCCAAGGGTCATTTTTCATCAAGATGTGTCAAATTATGAAACTTTTTCATCAAGAAACCCAAAATTGCAAATTAGGGTTTAAAGTTGAAAATTTTCATAACTTAGAAATATTCTAAGTTATGAAATTTTCTTAATTTTTCCTAACTTTGCCCCACATTTTCACCATGATGAAAATGGATTCAAACAAAACCTCCAACATGAAAGTTGTAGTCCTCCACAAAGTATACAACTTTGATTCACAAAGTTTTCTCAAAAGAGGCTTGGATCTCAAGTTATGATTTTTGGAACAAGGGTCCCTAAAACTTTTAACTTAGTGAAATTTTGCCCTAGTTTAGGCAGGATTTTGACCTATCTTCTTGGCCATTTTTCACATTGTTTCACTTGTAATCTCAAGTTTCATTTCAAATATGGATTATATAGAATGTTTCAAGCTTTCCAAATTGTCCAAGAACTCCTCAAACACATTTGTGGTTAGGGAGAATCGAAGGCTTGAAGTTGTCAAAAACTCACTTTTCATCCATGGCATATTCATGTTCATGCAAGTTGCAAATTCAAGTCAGCATGCCTTACACTAGTTTACAAGCCTCTAAACCACTTCACACTCCATAATTAATGCAAATCCATCAGTCTAAGCTTTTGTTTTGGCCATAAGGACATTATACACAAGATTAAGCCCTAAGTAGAAAAAGGCACATTTCCATTTTTGCCATAATGTGCTTTATGTCAAACCGCTATCCCTTGAGCATTGGTCCAAGATCTCTGGCAGCAAAACAAATCCACAAATCAGAGGGGCCAAGAGAAAAGTATGCAAGCATATTTGATAGCCTGTACAGGCCTGTAACTTCACTTCCACATTCTTACTTCAAAAACAAGAAACTTGTCCAAAACCTTATATTTTGAAAACCAGCCAATACCAACTTATGCAAACAGTTTGAACATCTTCCTCACACCCCTTTGAGCTGGAAACACGATTGCTTGAGCCTCTAAACACCTCATAGCCAAAAATCCCATTCCTTTGGCAAAATAGGGCAGGTTCTGCAACTTGAGTTCCATAGCTCATTTGGCTCGTGCGTTTTGCCCCAAGTTGCTTCAAACACCTTCCGTTCAACTCACCCAAGCTATCCCAAACCTCAAACACCAACTGTAACTCCATTTACAATGTTCACCATTTTCAGTTTGAGCTTGTGCAGGTTGAGTTATATAGGCTGATTCAAGGACATTCAAGGTAAGCTAGCTATTGGAGAAGGTCAAGTGAAGTTCAAGCAAGCTACCAGATATCTCAAGCCTTGTTGAAAAGCACTACATTGCCCTACACGAATCCAACTGAAACAGGTTTTTCTCCACTTTCTATCTCTCTATTTAGGAACATTTAGCCTTAGGTTTATGAATAAAATATATAGTATTCATTTCCATGAAGCTGTACATATGCTCAGTTTTCATTTATATTAAGTGCGCTAGGAGAATTTCATCCATGAACATGCTGAAAAAACTAGGTCAAATTTTAGGGCCAGAGAAATTCTCTCTGATCTTTGAGAGTTAAGACAAGTTGTTTATATGGTTGGAATCGTCTTAAAATTCTCTACAAGTTTGATATTGTGAGTTTTTGCAATAGAGCTCATATGCAGGATGTCCAAGTTTGTACAGGTGCGCGCGTTTTTCAAATCTGGAGGTTGAAGATGAAGTGGTGGGTTGGGCTTGGCCTGGCTCACTCTTGACACCCCCTCTTTTCCTTTTTGCACCCCCTGGCCCAATTTCTTGTATTTTTATATTTTTGCATTTTTGTTTTCATTTCTGATTTTGCTTATTTATTTCCAAATATAAAAAATGCTCAAAAATATTTTCATAATTTTTTCACATTTATTTGGAATTTTATTTTATTTTTTCTAACATAAAAAGCATTTAAATACTTTTATATTATTTATTTAAACTTGAAAATAATATGTAAATTATACTTTTATTTTTATTTCTTATTTTTATTCACACTGAAAATACTATTATAAATATAATTTATTTTTATACATATTTTATTTTATATTATACATATTTAATATATTTAATATATATATATATATATATATATATATATATATATATATATATATATATATATATATATATATATATATATATATATATATATATATATATATATATATATATATATATATATATATATATATATATATATATATATATATATATATATATATATATATATATATATATATATATATATATATATATATATATATATATATATATATATATATATATATATATATATATATATATATATATATATATATATATATATATATATATATATATATATATATATATATATATATATATATATATATATATATATATATATATATATATATATATATATATATATATATATATATATATATATATATATATATATATATATATATATACATATATACTTTTATTTTATTAAATACTTTAGAATAAAAATATAAAATATTGCATTTTTACTTTTATTATTATTTATACTAAAAAACTACTTTTTCTAAATATATTTCATTTTGTATATATTAATATATTTTATTGTATATAAATAATATAACATTTTATTTTCTTAAAGAAATTAGGGTTTTATCCTTAAACAATTAAAATAAATCTTTTATTTATTTCTTTATTTTTTACATTAAATACTTTTACATACATAAACAAATAAAAACTTTTTGCATAATTCATATTATTTAATATATTTGTCTTTTTTTGTTTATTTAAATATTATCCATTTATTATTCATGCAATTAAATTCAATTTGGATGTAATAGTAAACTAGGGTTTATATTTCTTGTCAAATACCCCTATTCAAAGATTGTACCCCCATCCCCACAATCATGTTGTAATAGCTTAGAATTTTAATTCTCGCACTTTACGCTTTCAATTATGCCATGATTAGAGAATTAGGGTTTGTATGCAAAAATCCAAATCAACAAATAGTTTGACCTAATCAAAGACAAAAATGCATGAAAATCAAACACAATACACACTTGCACCCCTAGGGTTACAACCCACTTGTTGCCTTCAAAAATGGCCATGTTATGCATGTTGGGTACTTTGGCAAAACAAAAACAAAACAAAAGATCATAGTCCCTCGATGACGCTATCTTGGTTGCCTAAACAAAAATGATCAAGTCCCTCAGAAAAATTGCCAAAGGTAATTGACACAATTGCTATCATGGTCTATACGATGACCCGCGCCTGTCCCGTTTAACATCCTAACACAAGGTTGCTCACCAAATGCAATGGTGAAACAACACTGTCAAAAGGGTTAAAAACATTAGGAAGATCTTTGAATAAAATAGGGTAGATATCTCTTAGTTACTTGATCAAAAAAGCTTGCAAAAACATCCTTGCTATTTTCAAACACACTTCACAACACAATTTCAAAACATTATCCAAATCAAACTTTCAAACATTGAAATCTTTTCAAAAGACAAAAACACCTTTGTATACATTCAAACAAGAATCATTACAAAGGTTGCCACAACGATGGCCTCTTTTCAAAACATCTTTCAAAACCACACACAAAGCACCATTTCAAACAATTGGAAAAGCAAAGCAAGTGATCTAAACAAGTAACTAAGAGCCCATGGATAACCATGGATGAAAAGGGTGCTTGCACCTTCCCTTTTCATAATCTACTCGCCGAACCCAAGAAAACATCTCAAAGGTCTTTCCTGTGCTTTTTGACCTTTCCTTAGGATAAAATAAAAAGTCGGTGGCGACTCTTGCTAAACCGAAACATTTGCGAACACAAACGCAAAACATCAAGTAAGTTCTCCCACTGTATCACAGAACTGGCGACTCTGCTGGGGAAAACTTTAAAAGTGGAGTAACCTTAGGGTTTAGATCACCTTTGCATTCTTATCTTGTTTTCTTTGATTACTTTACATTTGGTTCTAATGTTTGGGTTTGAATCCTCCACCCGGATTTTCGGAAAACATTCATAGGTAAATAGCAATACGTTGTGGAAACTGTGCGGGGTATACCGACATGGTTGAAGAAATAGCTATATTAGTGCGACATATTTGTGAGTACCGGTAGCCTTTGAGTCAATCAAAGAGAATACGGGGCCGCTGAGTGATGTCATGAAGCACTAATGAACTCTTAGAACCTTACTTGACCATCTTGGCCTTTTTTAGGGGTAGTGAGATGACCGGCTTTGGTGCAGTCCGAAGTTGGTAGATACTCGATACTACACTCATTGAGGGTTGTTTTCATGGAATATTTCGGTCGCCAGTTAAGTGGCTAAACTGAAACAATGAACACAAAAAATAATCCAGTGATATTGAGCTCCTTAGAACCCAGTTACTATTTATAGGACAGGTTGAGCCAACTAACTTCAAGAGGGTACTTACCTATGAAACCTCATGCAAGCCTGAAACTAGGATCTTGTGTGACTTGTTTGTACATATGCTTGTGCATAAATCATGAACATCATAAAGCATCATATGCATCCACTAACCATTTCAAGGGTTTGGATCTTCATCTTTGTTCTTGTTTTGTAGGTCATGGAATCTCTTCGCAGGAAAACAATTCAAGTTAGCCTTGTGAGAATCCCTCCTAAACTCAAAGAGCTTACTTCCAAGATTCCAGAGAATTCTCTCTTCAGTGAAAGACATGGTAGACTTCTCAACTTGGTCAACTCCAACATTGAAGAAGACATGGTAAAAGTTCTCTTCCAGTTCTTTGACCCCCTACACCACTGTTTCACATTCCCTCATTACCAACTAGTACCTACTTTGGAGGAATTTTCTCAACTCCTGAGGATTCCTATTCTCCATCAACTACCCTACAACGGTACGGAAAGAGAACCAAAGCCTGGAGACGTTGCTCAAGCCTTACACTTGCAACCATCTGATATCAAAGGTCATTGGGAAACCATAAGTGGTGTCAAGGGTTTCTTGGCAAAGTTTCTGTTTGAGAAAGCACAAGACTGCTGGAATTCTCTAGATCTACAAGCCTTTTAGGAGATTGTAGCACTTCTCATCTATGGGTTGGTCTTGTTCCCAAACCCTGATCAGCTTATAGATGTGAATGCTGTCAAGATTTCCATATCTCGGAATCCTGTGCCTACATTGCTTGGGGATATCCTACACTCATTTCACACACGAACAATGAGGAAAAGAGGTGTTCTCATGTGCTGTACTCCTCTTCTAGCAAGGTGGTTTATTACTCACCTACCCCAATCAGTTTTGAAGAATGAGCAGGGTTTAAGGTGGTCACAACGATTGATGACTCTCACACATTCTGATGTTCATTGGTGTTCTCGGTCCAGAGAAAATGTCATCATCATTGATCGTTGCGGGGAATTCCCTAATGTCCCACTACTTGGCATTAGGGGAGGCATCACCTACAACCCCTGTTTAGCTCTAAGGCAGTTTGGATATGCCCAGAGAGATGGTCCTCATGATATGCTGATCCCTGACTTGGTTTTCGACTTTGACAATGATGCTCAAGGACTTCGACAAAGGTTTATCAGAGCTTGGAGGATGCCCAACAAAGTGGATAGTAAGACACTGGGGCACAATAATTCCATCCCCCTTGAGCCTTATCTCAAGTGGGTATGAACCCGTGCCCAGAATCTTATGATGCCATACCCTCACATTCTCCCCGTGATCAAAGAGCCTGTTATGGAAGGAGAGGTTCCATACACCCTCCTACATCCTGACATGCCAACATTATTGGAAGAATTACAAAAGAGTTGGATACAACTCAAAGAAGAACGGAATACTTTTGAAGCCAGCTTCTATGCTAGTGAGAAGAAGGTTTTGGAACTTACCCGCCGACTTCATGAAGAGGAAACTCTCAACACTTACATCGCGCCAAAGAGGATGCGCAATATCTTTTTACATTAAGAATTTTGTAATATTTTTCCCATAGGGCATTTATGTACTAACAAATTTCTTCTTATTAATATGACGTATGTTCTTTTTGTTTGCAACAAATTTGAATTTCTGAATCCTTGAATGCATTACATGAATAACATATCATTCATCATATGCATAAACAGGTCTTCACACCAGGTTTCCTTATCTTTCTGTTGTTTATTTCAGCGAGATGGATATAGAGCAGACGGTTAAAGATCTGCAAGCACAGAATTCGCAATTCCAACAACTCCTCATGACCTTAGCAAAGGGTCAGGAGGACCTCAAAGCACTGTTAGAGAAAGAGAAGGAACCAGAAAGGAAGAAAAGGAAAAGAGTTGGGGTAGCCACTATGGGAAGGAGATTTGAGCATCGGGCTAGGAGAGTTCTGGAATTTCCCTCAACGTCTGACGAAGGGGTTGGTAAAGGAAAAGGAGTTGCAATGCCCTCCGAATCTAAAGCTGAAGAAGAAGAAGAGGAAGAGGACGAAGATTACTCCGAACAGCAACCCCTAGTGGATGATAAGTATAAAAATCTTGAGGATCGGTTGGCAGCCATGGAGTTGCAAAGGGTACCTGGTTTAGATTTTGAAGAACTAGGGTTGGTTGCTGGGATCGTCATTCCTCCCAAGTTCAAAGTACCTACATTTGCTAAGTATGACGGTTTGTCATGTCCAAAGATGCATATGAGATCCTACGTCAGAAAGATCCAACCTCACTCTTCTGATAAGGATCTTTGGGTCCACTTTTTTCAAGATAGTTTGTCAGGCACGCAATTGGACTGGTTCTATCAACTGGAGAGATCTAATGTTCATAACTGGGAAGATTTGGCTGTTGCATTCTACCGACAATACCAATACAACGCAGATTTAGCGCCTACTCGTACTCAACTACAGAGTATGGGTATGGCCTCTAATGAGGGATTTAAGGAGTATGCCCAAAAGTGGCGGGATTTGGCTGGAAGGGTGCAGCCACCATTATCGAATAGAGAGCTGGTTGACATGTTTTTAGGGACTCTGTCAGGTCCGTTCTTCAATCACTTGATCGGGAGCTCATCTGCAGGGTTCACCGAATTAATTATGACCGGTGAAAGGGTCGAAGCTGGCATTAAAAGTGGTAAAATTCAGAAGGATGCCTCAGCTTCCACTGCTATCAAGAAGACCTTCCCAGCCAAGAAGGAAGTTCCTGCTATTCATACTCAAAGAAATCAGGGAAGAATGGAGCACCGACCAGCGGTGGGGGCTGTGATGATCAAAAACTCCTCAGCCGATCAACCTCGCAGCAATCAACCAAGAGCTAATCAGCAAAGGGTAAAAAGGCCACAACGACAATTCACCCGAATCAATATGACACCGGCTCAAGTCATCCCTCATCTGTTAAAGCTGAACCTTACCAACTTGAAAAAGCGCCAAAAAACCCCAATACCTCTTCTCCTTATTATCACTCCAATGCTAAATGTGCATATCACTCGGACAGTGTAGGGCATGATACCAACAACTGTTGGGCTCTTAAAAACAAGATCCAAGACCTAATAAACGCCAAGGAAGTAGATTTTGATGCTCCCGAAAACCCAACGTGATATCCGCTCCTATGCCAAAACATGGTCATAATGTACATGCCATTGTGGAAGATCTTCATGTTACCACTGTTGATGACCTTTTGACTCCGTTACCAGTGACTAAAGTGAATGTGATGAAAGCCAAGATATTCCCAGGCTGTGGAAAAGACTGTTACTTTTGTTCAAATTTGCAAACTGACTGCCCACTGTTGAAATCAGGCATCCAACGCCTGATGGATACCTAAGAGATCCTCTTTCAAAAGACTCCTGTTGCTACTATCACTCATGTACTCCTATTACCTTTGATACTCCAATCAATGACATTGTTATAATAACCATCTCCAACGATCTTTCCAAGATCTGCAAAAGGCCTGTTAAGATTACGCCTGATCCTAAGTTTATACCGTTGAAAATTACCATGCCGGGGCCTATCCCGTATAAATCTAACAAGACGATACCATGGAATTACGGAGGAGAAATCTTCTACCATGGTATCAAGCAGATCGAATCAGTCCAAGAGAATTCCAATGACGAAACCCCTGATATAGGGAATATTGCGGGAACGAGCAAGATAACTCGCAGCGGAAGGATCTTCTCTCCGGAGATTTCTCCTTCACGAGCAGTCTTCGGACCCTCAAGAGTTTTTGTTCCTATCAAGCCATCTGAGCAAAACCCGGTAATTGAAGAATTTGATGCTCCCGAAGCTAGATCCTCAGTTGTTACCACCGATAAGGGTAAGGGGATACAAGAAGCGCATGTCAGGACGAAGGCTCAGACTGTGGTTATCCCCGAGACCACCCAAAAAGAGATGGAAGAAATCTTAAAGATAATCAAGAAGAGCGACTACGATGTCGTGGAGCAGCTAGGGCAAACCCCTTCAAAAATATCCATGTTGGCTCTCTTACTCTGCTCTGAGGCTCATGCCAAAGCCTTGATCAAATTTCTGAAGACGGTACACGTGCCTCAAGAAACTTCTGCGGACCAGTTTCAAGAGTGTGTGGCTAGCCTTACAGCCGATAATGGTCTTGGTTTTTCTGATGCTGATTTGACCCCTAAGGGAAGAAAGCATAACGATGCACTGCATGTCTCAGTAGAGTGCAGGGGGACCACACTTGCTCATGTTCTGGTAGATACCGATTCATCCTTAAATGTTCTACCAAAGAAGGCGTTGGACAGATTGGACTACGAAGGTTTGACCCTAAAGCCCAGTAACATCGTTGTTAGAGCCTTCGACGGTTCCAAGAGGATGGTTCACGGAGAAGTGGACATTCCAATCAAGGTGGGTATAGAAATTTTCAACTCTACTTTTTATGTGATGGACATCCGTCCTTCATATTCATGCTTGTTAGGAAGGCCATGGATCCACAACGCTGGGGCAGTCACTTCTTCTCTACACCAAATGCTAAAGTATCCGGTTCAGGGTAAGATCATAACGGTTCATGGTGAGGAGGAGTATATGATAAGCCACCTTAACTCCTTCCGCTATGTAGAGTTAGATGGCGAATTCATAGAAACGCCTTTCCAACACTTTGAAGAAGTTTCTCCTGAAGTCGCAGTAGCAAAGACAATGACTGATGTACTGATCATTTCCAAGCCTGTGTCTCAGATGGAATCCCTTAAAGATATGAAGGCTGTAATCAAAGAAGGAAGAAGTACAGTGTGGGGGCAACTGTCTGATTTTCCTCACAAGACGGACAAGTTCGGACTAGGTTTTACTGCCGCTGGCCAGAAAGTTGTGCGTCGCTCCCGGGCTGGAGGACCACCCTTAAAAATCACTCACCATGGAATTCATGCCTTAGAAGATGATGATGAAGAAGACAACTTTGAAGATTGGATCTCTCCAACCATTGAAGGGGGATTAAGCAACTGGGAGGCAAAAGACTTCGTTCCCATCACTTTCATCAATCAGTAATTTATCTTTGAACAATTTCCTGTTTGGTCTGTAATAATTAAACAATTCGTACACTCTTTTCACCTTATGCCTTACCCGGGGCATATAGGTCCATTTGTAAGGGTTTTGATTCTTCATTTTCATATGCCATTTTTAATGAATCATTGGACGTTTTCATCTATAAAATGTTGTGTTCATTTTATTTCCTTTTACATTTTGTTTTATTTAAGGATGGCTATCCCTTACACACACCCACACTCACAAAATGCAGGTACCCATCCACTCTGGATTCCATGGGTGACTATTCTGCTTTGGCCTTCAGTGACTCTGAAGATTTGGTCAATCATGTCGAGTACGAAGGTGATGAAGACTGTGAAGTGCCTGGAGAGTTAGCTAGACTTTTGCAATAAGAGGAAAGGGCTATTCTGCCCCATGAAGAATTGCTAGAGACTATCAATTTGGGAACAAAAGAAGACAAGAAAGAGGTTAAAGTGGGTGCCAACCTGGAGCCAAATGTCAAAGAGCGTTTAGTTCAGCTGTTGAATGAATATGTTGAGATCTTCTCCTAGTCCTATGAAGACATGCCGGGATTGGGTACAGATATTGTGGTTCACCATCTCCCTACAAGAGAAGACTGCCCACCAATCAAATAAAAAGTCCGCCGGATGAGGCCCGACATGTCCGAAAAGATCAAAGCTGAAGTGATGAAACAATTCAATGTTGGTTTTCTGGCTGTTACTTCCTATCCATAATGGGTTGCTAACATTGTGCCCGTGCCTAAGAAGGACGGAAAAGTCAGAATGTGTGTGGACTACAGAGACCTAAATAGGGCTAGCCCTAAAGATGATTTTCCACTACCACACATCGACATCTTGGTTGACAATACAGCTCAACACAAGCTATTTTCCTTCACGGATGGATTCTCGAGATACAACCAGATCAAAATGGCCCCCGAAGACATGGAGAAGACTACTTTTGTCACGCAGTGGGGTACCTTCTGCTATAAAGTGATGCCATTCAGACTGAAGAATGTCGGGGCAACCTATTAGCGAGCCATGGTAGCTTTGTTTCATGACATGATACATCATGAGATTGAAGTCTACGTAGACGACATGATAGCCCGTTCACAAACAGAAGAAGAACACCTCGACCATCTGCAGAAGCTGTTTGTCAGGTTAAAGGAATATAAGCTCAGACTGAACCCTAGCAAGTGAACATTCGGAGTCAGGTCCGGTAAACTTTTGGGATTCATCGTCAGTAACAAAGGCATCGAGGTTGATCCTGCTAAAGTCAAAGCTATACAAGAAATACCTGCCCCCCGCACTGAAAATGAGGTTAGAGGTTTCTTGGGACGCTTAAACTATATTTCAAGGTTCATCTCTCACCTAACATCTACCTGTGAACCAATCTTCAAGTTGTTGAAGAAAGATCAGGTGGTTGAATGGAACGATGATTGTCAAGTTGCTTTCGATAAGATCAAGGAATATTTGTTGGAACCTCCTATCTTGATGCCACCCGTCGAAGGAAGGCCTTTAATCATGTATCTGACTGTTTTGGATAACTCAATGGGGTGTGTACTGGGCCAACATGACGAGTCTGGCCGAAAAGAGCATGCTATTTATTACCTTAGCAAAAAGTTTATCGACTATGAGACTCGCTACTCACTGCTCGAGAAAACTTACTGCGCTTTGGTATGGGCTGCTCGCCGGCTAAGGAAGTATATGTTGACACATACCACTTTGCTGATTTCTAAAATGGATCTGATTAAGTACATCTTCGAGAAGCCTGCTTTATCCGGAAGAATCGCTAGATGGCAGATGATCCTGACTGAATATGATATCCAATACACAACCCAAAAAGCTATAAAGGGGAGTGTACTAGCTGACCATCTAGTTCATCAAGCCGTCGAAGATTACCAATCTATGAGGTTCGACTTCCCTAACGAGGACATTATGACTTTGGACAACATTGAAGGTAACGGACCGTATGACGGACCTGAACAAGGATTCCGATGGACCCTGTACTTTGATGGTGCTTCAAATGCACTTGGCAACGGTATCAGCGTGGTACTTATTTCTCTAGAAGGTTGCCACACACCTTTTACTGCTAGACTCTGTTTCATCTGTACCAACAACATGGCCGAGTATGAAGCCTGTATCTTTGGTCTCAAGGCTGCTATTGACTTGGGAATCAAATCTCTGATTGTATTTGGGGACTCAACTTTGGTTATCAGTCAAATCAAAGGAGAGTGGGACACCAAACATCCTAATCTTATCCCATACAAAGAACATGTCTTGACATTGTTGCCTCATTTCGAGCAGATTACCTTTGAGCACTTCCTGCGAGAAGAAAATCAGCTAGCAGATGCTCTGGCTACAATGTCTTCCATGTTTAAACTCAACTGGGATAATGAGGCTCCCCAAATCACCATCGAGCAAATGGATGAACCTGTGCACTGTCATGAGATTAATACCAAAGAAGTAGTGGAACAACCATGGTTTCATGAAATCAAAAGGTATCTCCAGACTCGAGAATACCCTGAAGGAGCTTCAGTCAATGACAAAAAGTTCTTAAGGAGATTTTCTGCCAAGTTCTTCCTGAGCAATGATATCTTATATAAGCGCAACCATGATTGTGTTCTACTTCGTTGTGTGGACAAGGTTGAAGCAAAATTGATCATGACCTAAATACATAGTGGCACCTTTGGCACGCACTTGAGAGGACATACGATGGCTAAAAAGATCCTAAGGGCAGGCTACTACTGGTCTACCATGGAAGCTGATTGCAATCAACATTCCCGTACTTGTCACAAATGCCAAGTCTATGCTGACAAGGTACATATTCCTCCAATTCCTCTCAACGTTTTGACGGCTCCTTGGCCATTCGCGATATGGGGAATTGACATGATTGGAGAGATCAAGCCTACGAAATCCAATGGACATTGCTTCATCTTGGTCGATATTGATTATTTTACCAAGTGGGTCGAAGAAGCTTCCTTCGCCTCCGTTACAAAGAATGTGGTTGCCTACTTCATCAAGCAGAATCTCATATGCCAGTATGGTATCCCCGACAGGATCATCACGGACAACGGTACAAATTTGAACAACACTGTGATCACCGCTCTGTGCGAGCAGTTCAAGATTCAACATCATAATTCATCTCCCTATCGGCCAAAGATGAACGGTGTTGTTGAAGCCGCGAACAAAAATATCAAGAAGATCATTCAAAAGATGACAGTCACCTATAAGGACTGGCATGAGATGTTACCATTTGCTCTGTACGGATATCGTACCACGGCGTGTACTTCGACTGGGGCAACCCCCTTTTCTTTGGTATATGGCATGGAGGCTGTTTTACCTATGGAAGTTCAGATTCCTTCCTTAAGGATTATGAAGGATGTTGGTTTAAGTGAAGACGACTGGATTCAGACCCGACTTGATCAACTTAATTTGATCGATGAGAAGCGACTTACTGCTGTTTGTCATGGTCAGACGTATCAAAAACGGATGATCAAGGCTTTCAACAAGAAAGTCAGACGTCAGGTATATCAAGTCGGAGATCTTGTAATCAAGCAGATTATCTTTCCGCAAAGTGATCCCAGGGGCAAGTGGACTCCTACTTACGAAGGACCATTTGTGATCAAGAACATCTTTTCTGGTGAGGCAATGATTCTGACCACCATGGACGGTGATGACTTGCCGCACCCAGCAAACGCAGACATAGTCAAAAGATACTACGCATAAAACACCCCGACAAGTTGAAAACCCGAAAGGGCGACTTGGGCAAAAATGGGCATCCCGGTGAATCGAAAACCCGAAAGGGCGGTTCAGGCAAAAATTAGGGATAAATGAAAAAAATCCGTACACCCGGAAAGTTAAAAACCCGAAAGGGCGACTTGGGCAAAAAAGGGTTTCCCGGTGGATCGAAAACCCGAAAGAGAGGTCCAGGCAAAAGTTAGGGAATTAAAAGCGTATGACTATGTCTTGTCGGATCACTTTAAGGACCATCTCTTCACGAACAAGCTCCAGGCTTCTGATCAATCCAATCATCAGTGAACGAAGCAACGAATGGACGAGATACTCAGAGTTATGAAGGCTATATCAGAATGGGAACCCCATGGAAATATTACACATAGCCATCTTTCTTTGTATAAATTTTTCTCATTTTTATGACAACATCCTCTTACTAGGATGTCTGTCTCCTTTGTACAAAATATTTACACAAAGTTAATATAAAGATACTTCGAAGTGCAGAAATTTGTTTGCCTTTTCTTTCTTTTTACACATGTGTTTTTATTTGAAAGCATCCAATGATTTGTTAAATGAGCATATGCATTTGAATATAAATCACTGCTTACAAATAAAGCAAAATAAGAAAGGATAATTATTGATAGGTTGAAAGTATATGAAAACGTCTTTAGGCTATTCCAGAAGAAATCCCCTACAGTATGTCATTCAGATCCTCAACGAAGCTAAAACCTTGAAGTACATATCCCCAGCGGAGTTAAATTTCAAAATTCCCATCAGAGTTAAGTTTCTAAAAAAAAAACTCTCGATCCCCAGCAGAGCCAGAATACTATCCAACTTTCTCCGATTCACCAGCAGAGTTCTCCACAAAACAAGGAATCCCCAGTAGATTGGCATACAACCCAAGCTCCTGATTTCCCCGGCAGAACAAACACTCTCCCCACGGAATTATTTCCCGACAGAACGAAGATTCTAGTTCCCGTTTCTCCATTTGAAACCTCCCAGGTTTTAATTCCCCAGTTGAGGTCGTCGGATTTTTCCTTATTTCCCCAGGAAAGTCATGAAGGATTCTCACATCCCCACAGAAGTTGTCAAAGTTTTGATAATCCCCGCAGGTTGCCAAGGATTTTCTATCCCCAACAGTAATCTGCAAGGTTTTCTCATCTTCAACAATCAAAGATTTTTGGAATCCCCAGCGTCGGTCAAGGATTTACTTTCCCCGGCAGCAGTCAAAGATTTCATTATCTCTAGCTATGAAGGATTTATTTTCCTCAGCAAGACAGCTAATCAGCTTACATGCATATCTATTACATTCATATATCATAAACATTGATGGAACACATTTTATTGCATCATACATATCATGCAACATAACTTTGTGCTTTAGCTAACATTCTACCCTTTTCAGGATAAAATTAAAAAGCTATCGTTAACAACTATTCAGAGATTTTAGATACAGTATGGATACACCCCCAGACACGACGGTCATTCTATTACTCATTCAGAATTTCAAGTCAAGATACAGTATGGATACACCCTAGACATGGCGGTCATTCTATTACTCATTCAGACTTCAGCAATCAGATACAGACTAGATACGCTCCAGACACGGCGACCATTCTATTTCTCATTCAGATTCAACTATCAACTTCAAAGTTCAGATACACTCCAGACACGGAAGTCATTTTGTCACTTGTCCGGATCCCAGTTACAGTACGGATATACTCCATACACGGAACTCATTCTACTACTCATACAGATCTCAACTTCAGATACAGTCCAGATACGCTCCAGACACGGTTGCCATTCTGTCACTCATTCAGAATTTATCCCCAGCACATAGATGTTTCATGCACAGATGTTTCTCTGTTACCCATTCAGAATATAGATACACTCCAGACACGGCAATCATTCTGATATTCATTCAAGAATCAAATACAGTTACAGCTCGGATACGCTCTAGACACGGACGCCATTCCCTTGCTCATACGAACCCAGTCTCCAGATACAACTCAGATACGTTCCAAATACGGATACCATTCTGATGTTCATTCTACTGATTTTCAACAAACAAGTTTTGGATGACATCTCTAAGCCCATCTCCAGCAAGATTCTACCATTTCCAAATGGCATCTTTAAGCCCATTCCCTCAGCTACATTTTGACGAGTGCAAATTTACGGGCACTCTAGTGTCCAATCCTCTTTTACCTTCGAGTCACGAAAGGAAAACTTGCCAATCTAACTCTTCAGGTTCAAGAAGATTGAACAGGGGAAACTGTTGTACCCCAAAATTTTCCCTCTCATTTTATCAACATTTCTCATCACAAGGCTCTTGGAACTCAAGATCAAGCTAGGGTTTACTCTACTCAAGACATCTCCTTGCACTGATGACCTAAACTAGGGTTTGAGTTTACACAAGGATTTTTGGACCTTCAATGCTCAAATTGACTTTCATACTTCATGTTGGACTTATAAGTTTGTCCATACCAAGTTTCAAGCCTTGAATCAAATTTTTGCCCAATCAATTGGACAGTTGACCTAGAAATCAGCTGTATTGGAGAAAAAGTCAATTATGGCCAATTTACAGTCAAACCTCATGAATTTTGACCCACATCAACGTTATGAACTCATATGAACCATTTGATCAAGTTTGGACCACAACTCCATAAGAAATTTGATCAGATCACCAAAAGGGCAAAATGGTCATTTTTAGGGTTTTGACTGTACAAAGGTAATTTTTGACTGTTTGACCTAGCCAATGGCAAATTAGGTTCAACCATGGACTCAAGGACTCAATGACATCATCTTGACTTATTCAACAAGTTCAAAAGATCGCAAATGCATGGGATTGACAGATGAATTTTTCAGTCAACTAATCAAAATTTGATTGTACACTAAAAAGTCAAACTTTGACTTTTTGATCAAAATCAAGTGCCAAGGGTCATTTTTCATCAAGATGTGTCAAATTATGAAACTTATTCATCAAGAAACCCAAAATTGCAAATTAGGGTTTAAAGTTGAAAATTTTCATAACTTAGAAATTTTCTAAGTTATGAAATTTTCTTAATTTTTCCTAACTTTGCCCCACATTTTCACCATGATGAAAATGGATTCAAACAAAACCTCCAACATGAAAGTTGTAGTCCTCCACAAAGTCTACAACTTTTATTCACAAAGTTTTCTTAAAATAAGCTTGGATCTCAAGTTATGATTTTTGGAACAAGGGTCCCTAAAACTTTTAACTTAGTGAAATTTTGCCCTAGTTTAGGCAGGATTTTGACCTATCTTCTTGGCCATTTTTCACATTGTTTCACTTGGAATATAAAGTTGCATTTCAAAGATTTATTATATATCATGTTGCAAGCTTTCCAAATTATCCAAGAACTCCTCAAACACATTTGTGGTTAGGGAGAATCGAAGGCTTGAAGTTGGCAAAAACTCACTTTTCATCCATGGCATATTCATGTTCATGCAAGTTGCAAATTCAAGTCAGCATGCCTTACACTAGTTTACAGACCTCTAAACCACTTCACACTCCATAATTAAATGCAAATCCATCAGTCTAAGCTTTTGTTTTGGCCATTTGGACATTATACACAAGATTAAGCCCTAAGTAGAAAAAGGCACATTTCCATTTTTGCCATAATGTGCTTTATGTCAAACCACTATCCCTTGAGCATTGGTCCAAGATCTTTGGAAGCAAAACAAATCCACAAATCAGAGGGGCCAAGAGAAAAGTATGCAAGCATATTTGATAGCCTGTACAGGCCTGTAACTTCACTTCCACATTCTTACTTCAAAAACAAGAAACTTGTTCAAAACCTTAGATTTTGAAAACCAGCCAATACCAACTTATGCAAACAGTTTGAACATATTCCTCACACCCCTTTGAGCTGGAAACACGATTGCTTGAGCCTCTAAACACCCCATAGCCAGAAATCACATTCCTTTGGCAAAATAGGGCAGGTTTTGCAACTTGAGTTCCATAGCTCATTTGGCTCGTGCGTTTTGCCCCAAGTTGCTTCAAACACCTTCCATTCAAATCACCCAAGCTATCCCAAACCTCAAACACCAACTGTAACTCCATTTACAGTGTTCACCATTTTCATTTTGAGCTTGTGCAGGTTGAGTTCTATAGGTTGATTCAAGGACATTCAAGGCAAGCTAGCTATTGGAGAAGGTCAAGTGAAGTTCAAGCAAGCTACCAGACATCTCAAGCCTTGTTGAAAAGCACTACGTTTCCCTACACGAATCCAACTGAAACAGGTTTTTCTCCACTTTCTATCTCTCTATTTAGGAACATTCATCCTTAGGTTTGTGAATAAAAAATGTAGTGTTCATTGCCATGAAGCTGTACATATGCTCAGTTTTCATTTATATTAAGTGTGCTAGGAGAATTTCATCCATGAACATGCTGAAAAAACTAGGTCAGATTTTAGGGCCAGAGAAATTCTCTCTGGTCTTTGAGAGTTAAGACAAGTTGTTTATATGGTTGGAATCGTCTTAAAATTCTCTACAAGTTTGATGTTGTGAGTTTTTGCAATAGAGCTCATATGCAGGATGTCCAAGTTTGTACAGGCGTGCGCGTTTTTCAAATCTGGAGGTTGAAGATGAAGTGGTGAGCTGGGCTTGGCCTGGCTCACTCTTGACACCCCCTCTTTTCCTTTTTGCACCCCCTGGCCCAATTTCTTGTATTTTTATATTTTTGCATTTTTGTTTTCATTTCTGATTTTGCTTATTTATTTCCAAATATAAAAAATGCTCAAAAATATTTTCATATTTTTTTCACATTTATTTGGCATTTTATTTTAATTTTTCTAACATAAAAAGCATTTAAATACTTTTATATTATTTATTTAAACTTGAAAATAATATGTAAATTATACTTTTATTTTTATTTCTTATTTTTATTCACACTGAAAGTACTATTATAAATATAATTTATTTTTGTACATATTTTATTTTATATTATATTATATTATATATATATATATATATATATATATATATATATATATATATATATATATATATATATATATATATATATATATATATATATATATATATATATATATATATATATATATATATATATATATATATATATATATATATATATATATATATATATATATATATATATATATATATATATATATATATATATATATACTTTTATTTTATTAAATACTTTAGAATAAAAATATAAAATATTGCATTTTTAATTTTATTATTATTTATACTAAAAAACTACTTTTTCTAAATATATTTCATTTTGTATATATTAATATATTTTATTGTATATAAATAATATAACATTTTATTTTCTTAAAGAAATTAGGGTTTTATCCTTAAACAATTAAAATAAATCTTTTATTTATTTCTTTATTTTTTACATTAAATACTTTTACATACATAAACAAATAAAAACTTTTTGCATAATTCATATTATTTAATATATTTGTCTTTTTTTGTTTATTTAAATATTATCCATTTATTATTCATGCAATGAAATTCAATTTGGATGTAATAGTAAACTAGGGTTTAATTCAAAGATTGTACCCTCATCCCCATAATCATGTTGTAATAGCTTAGAATTTTAATTCTCGCACTTTACGCTTTCAATTATGCCATGATTAGAGAATTAGGGTTTGTATGCAAAAATCCAAATCAACAAATAGTTTGACCTAATCAAAGACAAAAATGCATGAAAATCAAACACAATACACACTTGCACCCCTAGGGTTACAACCCGCTTGTTGCCTTCAAAAATTGGTCATGTTATGCATGTTGGGTACTTTGGCAAAACAAAAACAAAACAAAAGATCATAGTCCCTCGATGACGCTATCTTGGTTGCCTAAACAAAAATGATCAAGTCCCTCAAAAAAATTGCCAAAGGTACTTGACACAATTGCTATCATGGTCTATACGATGACTCACGCATGTCCCGTTTAACATCCTAACACAAGGTTGCTCACCAAATGCAATGGTGAAACAACACTGTCAAAAGGGTTAAAAACATTAGGAAAGATCTTTGTGTAAAATAGGGTAGATAGCTCTTAGTTACTTGATCAAAAAAGCTTGCAAAAACATCCTTGCTATTTTCAAACACACTTCACAACACAATTTCAAAACATTATCCAAATCAAACTTTCAAACATTGAAATCTTTTCAAAAGACAAAAACACCTTTGTATACATTCAAACAAGAATCATTACAAAGGTTTCCACAACGATGGTCTCTTTTCAAAACATCTTTCAAAACCACACACAAAGCACCATTTCAAACAATTGGAAAAGCAAAGCAAGTGATCTAAACAAGTAACTAAGAGCCCATGTATAACCATGGATGAAAAGGGTGCTTGCACCTTCCCTTTTCATAATCTACTCGCCGAACCCAAGAAAACATCTCAAAGGTCTCTCCTGTGCTTTTTGACCTTTCCTTAGGATAAAATAAAAAGTCGGTGGCGACTCTTGCTAAACCGAAACATTTGCGAACACAAACGCAAAACCTCAAGTCAGTTCTACCACCGTATCACAAAGAGAAAATGAACAAGAAAGACATTTGAGTAGGTAGAATGCTCCTAGTTACTTTCTCCATTTCAAAACAAACATCCTTGCTATTTTCAAAAACAATCACATACACTTTCAAACATCTTACAAAATTGAAAATATTTTCAAAAGATCAACATCTTTGTATACATTCTTACGAACGAGAATCATTACAAAGATTGCCTAAAGAAAGTCCTCTTTACAAAATACTTTCAAAAACCACACAAAGCACAATTTCAAACAAAAGCAAGTGATCTAGCAAGTAACTAAGAGCCCATGGAAAACCATGGATGAAAAGGGTGCTAATACCTTCCCTTTTCATAATCTACCCCCCGAACTCAAGAAACAATTTCAAAAGTCTTTCCTGTGCTTTTTCACCTTTCCTTTTTTGGATAAAAGAAAAGTCGGTGGCGACTATTGCTAACCGCAACATTTGCGATCAAACGAAAAACCCTCAAGTCAGTTCTTCCACCGTATCACAGAACTGGTGACTCTGCTGGGGAATAATTCTAAAAGTGGGGTTACCTTAGGGATAGATCATATTTATTTGCTTACATTGTTTGACGTGTATGCTTTACATTATGGTTCTCTGTTTGGGTTTGAATCCTCTACCCGAATTTGGGATACATTATAGGTAAGTAGCAATACATTGTGGAAACCGTGCGGGGTATACCGACATGGTCTAAGCAATAGCTATGTTAGTGCGACATATTTGTGGGTACCGGTAGCCTTTGAGTTAATCAAAGAGAATATGGGGCCGTTGAGTGATGTCATAAAGCACTAATGAACTTTTAGAACCTTTACTTGACCAACTTGTCCTTTAGGATGTAGTGAGATGACCAGCTTTGGTGCAGTCCGAAGTTGGTAGATACTCGATACTACACTTATTGAGGTTTGGTTTCTTGGGATATTTCAGTCGCCATTAAAGAGGCTTGTGCTGAAACAAAGACCAAGGAAATAAACCAGTGATATTGAGCTCCTTAGAACCCGGTTATTATTTCTAGGACAGGTTTAAGCCAACTAAACTTCAAGAGGGTACTTACCTATAAAATTCCATGCAAGCCTAAACCTAAGGACTTGTTTGCTTTGTTTGTATATGCATACTTGTACATAACTCATGAACATCATATACATCCTCTAACCATTTCAAGGATTTTAGATTCATCTTTGTTCTTGTTTTGTAGGGTATAGATTCACTTCGCAGGAAAACTATTCAAGTCAACCTTGTAAGGATCCCTCAACAACTTAAGGAGCTAGCTTCAAGGATTCATGAAAACTCTCCATTCACCGAGAGACATGGTCGCCTACTCAACTTGGTCATCTCCAACACATATGAGGATATGATGAAGGTGCTCTTTCAGTTCTTTGATCCTTTACACCATTGCTTCACATTTTTTGACTATCAACTTATGCCTACTTTGGAAGAATTCTCACAACTCTTGAGGATTCCCATTCTCAATCAACTACCTTTCAACGGTACAGAAAGAGACCCAAAGCCAGAACAGATTGCTTAAGCTCTACGCTTGCACTCATCTGATATCAAAACTCATTGGGAAACAAGGAGTGGTGTCAAAGGTTTCTTAGCAAAGTTCCTGTTTGAGAAAGCCCAAAACTGTTGCAATTCCTTTGACTTGCAAGCCTTTGAGGAAATTATGGCTCTCCTCATCTATGGGATGGTTTTTTTTCCAAATCCTGACCAACTCATAGATATCAGCACCGTCAAAATCTTCATATCCCGCAACCCGGTGCCTACATTGCTAGGAGATATCCTACACTCTTTTCACACTCGCACAATGAGGAAAAGAGGTATCCTCATGTGTTGCACTCCTCTCTTGGCAAGATGGTTTATTTCGCATCTTCCCCTATTTGTATTAAAGAATGATCAAGGTTCAAGGTGGTCACAAAGGTTGATGACGCTTAAACATTCAGACATTCATTGGTGCTCCCGATCCAAAGAGAATGTTATCATTGTCGACCGTTGTGGAGAATTTCCTAATGTCCCTTTACTTGACTTTATAGGAGGAATAACCTACAACCCTTGCTTAGCCATAAGACAGTTTGGTTATGCCCGAAGGGATGCCCCGCATGAGATGCTGATTCAAGGTTTGGTATTTGACTACGACAACGACGATTAAGGTCTTATCCATAAATTTATCCGAGCTTGGAGGATATTAAACAAGGTGGATAGCAAGACTTTGGGGAATACAAATTCCATCCCTCTTGAGCCTTACCTCAAATGGGTACGAACTCGCGCTCAGAGTCTTATGATGCCTTACCCCTCCATTCTCCCAGTAATCATTGAGCCTGTCATGGAGGGAGATGTTCCATACACTATCCTACATCCTAACATGCCCATATATCTTGAAGACCTATAAAGGGATTGGATGTAACTCAAAGGGGAGCGAGATTCTTTCGAAGCCCAATTCTACGCAAGCGAGAAGAAGGTTTTTGAACTCACTAGGCTACTTCATGAGGAGCAAACTCTCAATGCCTACATTGCACCAAAGAGGATGCGTACTACTTTTCTATCTTAGAGTTTTTGTATTATTTTTCCCAAGGGGCATTGATGTACTCAAGCTTTAATTTACTAATATACTGTGTGTTTCCTTTTTGTCTAAAACAAATTTGAATCTTTGAAATCCTTGAAATCATTACATATGCATATACAATTCATCATGATATAAGCAGGTCTTTTGCAACAAGTCTCCTCATCTCTCTACTATTTATTTTAATAAGATGGATCTCGAGCAAACAGTGAAAGACCTCCAAGCTCAGAATACACAATTTCAGCAGTTGCTCTTGACCCTAGCCAAGGGACAAGAAGAATTGAAGACTTTACTGGATGAAGAGAGGAAAAAGAAAACAAAGAAGGTAACAGAGTCCTAAACATGGGAAGAAGATTTCATGGGCAGACAAGAAGGACATTAGACTTTGCAACAACATCCGGTGAAAGAGACAACCGAGATGGTAAAGGCAAGGAAACATTTGTCCCGTCATAATCAGAGGAGGAAGAGGAAGAATAAGACTACTATGAAGAACAATACCCTCCATCTGATGACAAGTATAAACATCTTGAGGAGCAGCTGAGTGCGATGGAAATCCAAAAGGTGCCAAGCTTGGACTTTGAGGAATTAGGTTTAGTGTCGGGGATTGTGATTCCTCTGAAATTCAAAGCACCTATATTCTCCAAATATGACGGAGTTTCATGCCCTAAAATGAATCTACGTTCATATGTAAGGAAAATCCAGCCCCGTACTGCTGACAAAGACTTATGGGTACATTTCTTCCAGGACAGCCTGTCTGGAACTCAACTTGACTGGTTTTACCAACTAGAAAGAGCCAACGTTCACAATTGGGAAGATTTTGCTGCAACTTTCTACAAATAATATCAGTACAATGCCGATATGGCGCCTACCCGTACTCAACTCCAGAGTATGGCCATGGCTTCCAATGAGGGTTTCAAGGACTATGTGCAAAAATGGAGAGATTTGGCTGGAGGAGTTCAACCCCCTCTATCTGAGAGAGAGTTGGTAGACATGTTCTTAGGCACCTTGTCTGGTCCTTTATTCAACCATTTAATTGGAAGTTCATCTGCAGGCTTTACTGAACTAATATTGACCAGAGAGAGGATAGAAGCCAGTATAAAGAATGGAAAGATTCAGAAAGACACATATTCTTCTACAGCTGTAAGAAATCCTTTCATCGGAAAGAAAGAGGTGGCTGTTGTATATCCACAAAGAAACCAAGATAGGGCCGAGCGCCGACCAATGGTGGGGGCTGTTATGATTCCTAAGCCTGCGTCTGATCAGCAAAGAAATAATCAACCAAGGATCTTGAGGCCAGTCAGGCAGTTCACCCGAATCAACATGACCTCGTCTCAAGTATTACCGCATCTACTAAGATCCAACTTGGTGACCTTGAAAGAAGCTCCGAAAAACCCCAATACAACATCTCCTCATTATCATCCCAATGCCCGTTGCGCATATCACTCTGAAAGTCCTGGTCACGATACTAATAACTGTTGGGCTCTAAAGAACAAAATACAAGACCTCATTGAAGCAAAAGAAATTGAGTTCGATGCACCTGAAAAGCCAAATGTCATTTCTGCCCCTATGCCCAGACATGGTCACAATACCAATGCTATTGAAGAAGGACTATTTTTTACTTCAATTGATGAACTCATGACCCCACTTATGACTATTAAAATGAATTTGTTGAATGCTGGTGTGTTCCCGGGCTGTGATGAAGTTTTCCATTTCTGTTTATCCTCACCAACCAGTCATCCTTTGTTGAAAGCAGACGTTCAGTGCTTAATAGATAACAAAGAAATTTTATTCGAGAAGACTCCTGTTCCACCTTGTTGTACCCCAAAATTTTCCCTCTCACTTATCAAGAATTTTCTCACAAGATCTCTTGGACTCAAGACTGCATTAGGGTTTGACCAGCTCAAGACACCTCCTCATGCACTGATGACCAAAATTAGGGTTTGAGTTTGCACAAGGATTTTTGGACTATCAATGTTTCATATGACTTTCATGGATCATTATGGACCCCCAAGATTACTCATGCCAAGCTTCAAGCCTTGGATCACATTTTTTATCAGTCAAATGGGCAGTTGACCTAAAAATCAGTTGTATTGGAAAAAAGTCAACCATAGCCAATTTACAGTCAAACTTCATAATTTTTTATCCACATCAACATTTCAAACTCATAGGTATCATTTGATCAAGTTTGGACCATAATTCCTCAAGAAATTTGATCAAATCTCCAAAAGGGCAAAATGGTTAAAATTAGGGTTTTGACTGGGAAAGGGCAATTTCTGATTTTTGACCTAGCAAATGATCAATTGGTTTAAGTCATGATCTCAATAGTAAAATTGCATCATTTTACCTAATAACATGGTTCTAAACATTGCAAGTCCATTGGATTGACAGATGGATTTTGCAATCAACTGATCAAAAGTCAACTGTATACTGAAAAGTCAAACTTTGACTCTTTGGTCAAATTTAAGGGCAAAAGATCATAATTCATCAAAACATGTCAAAATATGAAACTTATTCATAAATAAATCAAAAAGTCAAAATTTCATTTTGAAAAGTCAAAATTTCTAAACTTAGAAATTTTTCTAAGTGTTGGAAATTTCATGTTTTTTCATAACTTTGAGCAAAATTTTCACCATGATGCAAGATGATTCATGAGAAACTTCAAACATGAAAGTTGTAGATGTCCAAGATATCTACAACATTTATTTACACAACTTCTCCTAAATAATGTTGGATTTCAAGTAATAAATTCATGAAGTCATGATATTTTCATTTAACACTTAGAGAAATTTTCAGCAGTTTTGGTCTGGTTTTTATCCCGACTTCTTGGCCAATTTTCATCAAGTTCCAGTTTGATTTAACAAAAGTGGTCAACATGAAAGTTGTAGAGGTTGTTTCAAGCTTTCCAACACACCCAAGAGCATGAATTTATCATATTTGAGCTAGGAGATTTAAGAGCATAATCTCATCATAATTTAATGTTTACACAAGAGCTTGAACTATTACCCAAGTGTTTAAACCATTGTCCAAAAGATCTTTCCATTTATGGCATAAAGGCACCATTGCTATTCTTGAAAAGAAAGCTTTTTGTACAAAGTTTGTCTTAAGCCCATACCTTGCTTGTTCCTGATTATACTCCACCATAAATCATGGGAAGTAACTCCTCTATACCAGCAACTTTGGTACTTCACCTTGGGACTATGGAGTACTTGACATAGTTTGATTTTTGTAATCCAACCAAACCATAACATGTTGTCTTGCAAACTTAGTCAACTCATATGCATAAACCTCCTGCCTATAAATAGAAGAAGCATTTGCAAGACAAACAGGTTAGAAAAAATAGAGAGAAAAGCCAGAAGTTTTATTGGTAAACCCTCAAAATCTCATATTCACAAAAGCCATAACAGTCCACAAAACTTCCACTCTTGAGTTTTAAAGTCCAAACCTTTGAACCTCTCATACCTTGCAAATTCTTGCCAACCATATAAACACTCCAAATACATCATATAGAAGTTGTTCAAACACAAGAATTTTTTTTGTAACATCACTATCATCACTTCCCAAGCTCAACAACAGCTCAAACTCAAAGCACAAATTTATGTTTCAAGGTAAGTTTTCTTGATTTTGAACTCTTCATACAAGCATCATTAATGGTTCATTTGTGAAGATAAAATATGGATATCATTGCCTTAAAGCTAACCATATACTTGCTTTTCATTTTCACTAACCATGTGTTGAGAATTAACTTTTACATGTAGCAAAACAGTGATAAAAACAAAAAACAACAGTTATGTGTTGACACGAAATGCTGTGAGTCGACACATATTATGTCCAAAACAGGTGATGATCCGATGCAAACTATTATGTGTTGATAAGAAATGTTGCATGCGCCGACACGAAACGCGAATGCGTCGACTCATACTGAGTTAATTTTCATTTTTCAGCTGCAAGGAGGTTTTCGTATCAATACGTAATGGCATACGTCAATACATAAACTGTTTTCGTATCAATACGTAGTGGCATGTGTCAATACATAAATTGTTTTTGTATCAATATGTAATGGTATGCGTCAATACATAAATTGTTTTCGTATCAATACATAATGGCATGCGTCAATACATAAACTATTTTCATATCAATACATAAGTGTATGTGTCAATACATAAAAAAAATTTCAAAACAATTTTCTTTTATTTATTTATTTATTTTTGTATATTATTTATTCATTCAATATGGTTGTAATAGTAAATTAGGATTTATTTGCTTTCATCCCCCCATTTGTAAATTTGTATCCCCATCCCCCAAATGATGTAATAGCGTAGGATTTTAATTTCCGCAACTTATTGCTTTAATATAATTGTTAGTAATTAGGGTGTGTATGGCAAGATAAAATCAACAAGTAGAAAACCCTAATACAAGACAAAACAAGCATGAAAATCAATACACTTGCACACAAGCACCCCTAGGGTAAAATCCACTTGGTTGACTTATAAATGGCCATATTACGCATGTGAGGTATCTTAGAAAAAACAATCAAAATACAAGATCATAGTCCCTCGATGACACTACGAATGTTGCCTTACAAATGATCTTAGTCCCTCAAGAGAAATGCTAAGATACATTGCAATATTGCTAATCATGGTTATACGATGACCCACGCCCGTCCCGTTTACATCCAATGATAGGGTTTCTTACCAAATCAATGGTAAGACAACAATGTCAAAGGAAAATAAAATGAACAAGAAAGACATTTGAGTAGGTAGATTGCTCCTAATTACTTGCTCCATCTTAAAACAAACATCCTTTCTATTTTCAAAATAATCACATACACTTTCAAACATCTTACAAAATTGAAAACATTTTCAAAAGATCAACATCTTTATATACATTCTTACGAATGAGAATCATTACAAAGATTGCCTAAACAATGGCCTCTTTATAAAATACTTTCAAAAAACCACACAAAGCACAATTTCAAACAAAAGCAAGTGATCTAGCAAGTAACTAAGAGCCCATGGAAAACCATAGATGAAAAGGGTGCTAATACCTTCCCTTTTCATAATTTACCCCCCGAACTAAAAAAACGAATCTCAAAGGTCTTTCCTGTGCTTTTTCACCTTTCCTTTTTAATAAAAGAAAAGTCGGTGGCGACTCTTGCTAACTGCAACATTTGCGATCAAACGCAAAACACCCAATTCAGTTCTCCCACCGTATCACAGAACTGGCGACTCTGCTGGGGATTATTCTAAAAGTGGGGTTACCTTAGGGATTATATCACATTTATTTGCTTACATTGTTTGACTTGTATGCTTTACATTATGGTTCTTTGTTTGGGTTTGAATCCTCTACCCGGATTTGGGATACATTATAGGTAAGTAGCAATATGTTGTGGAAACCGTCCGGGGTATACCGACATGGTCTAAGCAATAGCTACAATAGTGCGACATATTTGTGGGTACTGGTAGCCTTTGAGTTAATCAAATAGAATACGGGGCCACTGAGTGATGTCATGAAGCACTAATGAACTTCTAGAACCTTTACTTGACCAACTTGGCCTTTAGAATGTAGTGAGATGATCGGCTTTGGTGCAGTCCAAAGTTGGAAGATACTCGATACTACACTCATTGAGGTTTGGTTTCTTGGGATATTTCGGTCGCCATTAAAGAGGCTTGAGTTGAAACAATGACCGAGGAAACAATCCAGTGATATTGAGCTCCTTAGAACCCGGATACTATTATTAGGACAGGTTGAGCCAACTAAACTTCAAGAGGGTACTTACCTACAAACCCCATGCAAGCCTAAACCTAAGGACTTGTCTGCTTTGCGTGTATATGATTATTTGTATAAACTTGTTTACTTTGCATACTTGTGCATAACATCATGACATCATACCATAGCATTTTCAAAAACATTGAACCATAGCATTTCAAGGATCTCAAGGGTTTTTGATACATGGTCACGCTGAACCAGACATCTATCAAGGGGCAAGAGGATTTATTTTCCTCTAAACCAATCACCATCAAAGATCAAGTACAACCACTTGAATTGAGGGCTATGACCCACTCGACATGGTGAGCTTAATTCTCGTAAAAGGACATACACTAATACAAATTTCTCCAAATCAAAGTTGTAATTGACTACTAACATTTACCCCACGAGATCTTCGAACACATTTGCATGTCATACATGTCATTGCATAACAGGTATCCTATACTGCCGGTCTCTCATGTTTCCGCTGTTTATTTCAGCAATGGCTCTCCAACAAGACAACAGAGATCTTCAAACTCAAGAGGCTCAGTTTAGGGAAAAGTTCCTTAACCTATCCAAGGGACAGGAAGAATTGAAAACACTCCTCGCTAGGAATCTGACCAAGAAGCATCCTGATAACAACAAGGATGACCAGGTTGAACAGCTGCAGGTTGAGATGGAAGCAATTAGAATCCAAATGATAGTTCAAATGGATCTCATCCAAAACTTGGCTCAAGGACAAGAAGAGCTAAGGAATCTCGTCAACAAACCCCGTCAAAACGGATGTAACCAAGTGGGGCGAATAGCTAGAAGTAAGGGTCAAATCGTTATCCAGCCACCCACAAGACAAGAAGCTGGTTCAAGAGAAAACAAACCATTTCAAATTGCCGCCACATCACGGGTCCAACAACGGCCTCGTCAACATCAACCGGAAAATCAGCAATGGTTAAAAGAGCCCAAAAGATAGTTTACTAACGTCAACATGCCACTGTCTCAAGATTTACAACATATGTTAAAAATGGATCTGATTACACCAATAAGACCGCGTCCAAATCCCAAAACTTATGCTCCCAGTTACAATCCCGATGCCAAGTGTGCATATCATTCTGGCGGTCCTGGACATGATACAAACGATTTTTGGGCGTTGAAGTACAAGATTCAAAACTTGATCGACAAAGGAGCATTGGAGTTCACACAAGACGGTCAATTGGAGCTTTTTTCTACCACCCCTCAAAGGCTCACCACTTAAAGTGACAAGTCCAGACAAAGAGGCTTCTGTTCAGTGGAATTTTCAATTGTAATCTCTTTTGTTGCTCAGACAATTATCTATTAATGTCAAAATTTGTTTCATTAATGCATCGCATATATTTGTCTTGAATCTGTCCATTCGTTTTCACTATACTATGTTTTTTACTCTCTTTATGACATTTAACTCTTGCTAAAAGTTACAAGCCTTTAAAGGGAGGATGACGAAAACAATGCCATAAATCTCATACATTATGCTTTTGAACAGACTTTGCTGACGATGTACAAGCGTTCTTTAAAATTCTAAACATTGGAGTTATAAGGAAGATAATCCCTAGTCAACCCCTTCGAGCCAAAGAAGTAGAAGTTTTACCTTTTTTACAAATTGAAACCTTTAATCAAAGCCTGGGGCAGGGTAGTCTCTCAGTTAGTTGAAATGCGCGTTTAAATCGCGAACTCTCATCTCGTAATACAACAAGTGACATCAAAAACATTCCTCTGAAATCAAAAGACAATGATGGTTCCCTACCAAAAAGGCAGTCATTATCTCTCAAAAGCCCACTAAGTAAAAAAAAGACTTAAGAAAAAAAACAGGGGCATCCAAGCTGACCGTAATCTCAAAACAGGAACAGTCAGGCAAAAATTAGGGATAACAAATCAAAAGAAAGAGGTCACTACAAATCCTCAACAAAAAAAAAGGTGTGTTTCGAAAAATGATTGCCTTCCGACAAACCTAACTTGCCTGAACCATCACCCAAAACGTCATTCCAGACTCAATTGGAGTTCAAACGCACAATTAACTGAGTTTAAGACCGAAGAACATCACGAAGAGCGGGTGGGTACAAATACACTTTGAGCCTTTATCTTTTGTTTCTTAAACCGTGAACCATGCCACGTTACAACCCTTCAAAAGTCCTAATTGACGCATGAGTTAGTTCGAAAGCATACTGTTACCAAAAGGTACCCTGACTCCTGTAGGGCTTTACTCTAAAATCTTGAGTTGAATTTTTCTTACAAAAAACTTCTTTACTTGCTAAAAATCATTTTCAAAATTTTTGAGACAAACATAAACTTTGCATTACTTGAATATCATTGTTTGTATATGTTAATTTTTTGGACAATGAAGAAATTCACACAACGAATATCTAATGAACAAAAGCTCTCAGTGGACAAAATCACTTCAATTGGAAAGACACTTCCAATGACAAATCTCTCATGATCAAGGGGCACGGCATGACCTTTGTCCAACACATCTAGGGAAGTCAAGTCAAGATTCAAAGAATCTCTCAAAGAATTGTTGAATAACCAGGGGAAAATCTCCATATGTATCATTCAAGGGGAAATGTTACGTTGATTAGGGGTTTGAACAAAATACACTCTTAAGACTTTCGGTACCATCAAATTACTTGTCTGTATCAGTAGTATCAGATGGTGTCAGTATCGTGTCTTCAGATCCTTCCACGACTGTTCTTAGAAAATTCTGAGACTTGACCAAAGATCTTGGGTACCACCAATTTGTTCGTGCCAATAGTATCAGATGGTGTCAGTATCATGTCTTCAGCTTTCTTCTACAACAGCCTTAGAAAAAAATTTCTAGGAAGTTCAGGGCTACCAAAAATATGATCAAAATATCAAGTGTCGAAATACATCAGATTAACTCTAGGGGGCAAAAAGACTCCCACATAAAGGGTCATGTGCGACCAAGCAAACATTTTCTGGCATTTACTACTAGGGCAGTGATAAATCTCCCCAAAATCCTTCTCATAGATTGACCCCCATCCATAATTTCAATCTCTGAAAATTCCTCGCCAACTGAGTCGACCTCAAGAACCCTCGAGAACTTTCCTCAGTGAAAAAGACACTTCTCCAACATACCGACAACAGGGTTTATTTCCCCAACAAACTACAGATCCTTCACAGTGTGCACCCATGGACATACTCTGGAGTTGAGTACAAGTGGAAGCAAGGTAGGCATTATACTGATACTGCTTGTAGAAAGCAGCAGCCAGATCTTCCCAGTTTCGGATATTTGCTCCCTCTAGCTGGTAGAACCATTCAAGTTGAGTCCCTGACAGACTATATATAATGAAGTGAACCCACATATTTCTATCAGCTGCGTGAGGCTGGATCTTCCTGACATAAGAACAGAGATGGAGCTTTGGGAAAGACACCCCATCATATTTTGCAAAAATTGGAGCTTTAAACTTCTGCGGGATGACTACTCCCGACACCAATCCCAATTCTCCGAAATCCAATCCAGGTATCCTCTGCACTTCCATGGAACTCAGACGGTCTTCTAGCTGTTTGTATCTATCCTCAGCAGGAGGATACTGTTCATCATTATAATCAGTATCATTGTCAGAGACTGCAGGACTAGGGTCCTTCTCTTCTTCCTGATTCTCCCCTTCCTTGGATGAAGAGGTCAGATCAGTTTGTCGCTTCAACCGCTCTCCAAACCTTCTGCCCATATTCAGAATACCGACAGTCTTCTTATTCTTCTTCTTCTTCTTCTTCTCTTTCAGAATGAGGGCTTTCAAATGCTCCTGCCCTTTTGCCTGACTGATGAACATTTGTTGGAACTGGGTGTTATGTGCTTGAAGGTCCTTGATGCTTTGTTCAGAAGACATTTCTGCTGAAATAAACAACGAAGAATACGAGAAACCTGTAATGGTACCTATTTATGCAATGTCATGGATGATATGTGTATGCAATGATTTCAAGGATTCTTAAAGGCTCGGATTCGTTTAACCAAAAGAAACACACGTTAATTGCATTGATAAGTTCGAATTGTTACAAAGAATGCCCTTTAGGCTTACAAATAAACAAAACAAAACTGAAAGCAAAAATAAACTAGGTCTCCCAGGAGCGCATCCTCTTTGGTGCGATGTAGGAATTTATGTTCCTTTCTTCATGAAGTAGCCTAGTGAGATCCAGGACCTTCTTCTTGCTGGCATAGAAATGAGCTTCAAACATGTCTCGCTCTTCTTTGAGTTGAACCCAAGACTTCTATAATTCTTCATGATCAGTTGGCATGTCAGGGTGATGAACAAAAGAAGCAGTGTCTTCTTCAGCAATTGGTTCCACAATTATTGGTAGGACAGCAGGGTAGGGCATCGTCAGACTTTGGGCGCGAGCTCATATCCATCGGAGATAAGGCTCAAGAGGAATGGAATTATTGTTCCCAAGCGTCTTGCTATCAATTTTATGTACCATGCCCCGAGCTTTTATGAACCTTCTACGATAGCCTTGAAGGTCGTTCTCATAGTTGAAGGCGGTTCCTTGGATAAGCGTATCATGAGGACCATCTCTTCTCGCGTAACCAAACTGACGCAGTGCCAAACAAGGGTTGTAAGTGATTCCTCCCCTAATGCCTTAGAGGGGGACATTAGGTAATTTACCACAGCGATCGATGATGGTAACATCTTCCGAGAACTGTGAACACCAATGAATGTCTGAATGCTTAAGGGACATCAGCCTGCGATACCATTTCAAACCCTGCTCATTCTTCAAAATAGACCTGGGTAGGTGCGAAATAAACCACCTAGCCAATAGAGGAGTGCAACACAGGAGGGTTCCCCTTCTCTTTAGAGTGCGAGCATGCAAAGAATGCAGAATATCCCCGAGTAATGTAGGTACTAGGTTATGAGACAGGAAAACCTTGATATTGCTCACATCTACGAGTTGATCAGCATTAGGGAAAAGTACCTTCCCATAAATGAGAAGTTCCAGAACCTCTTCGAAAGCTTGTAAATCTAAGG
The DNA here is from genome assembly GCA_948472305.1 of Vicia faba. Taxonomy (NCBI): domain Eukaryota; kingdom Viridiplantae; phylum Streptophyta; class Magnoliopsida; order Fabales; family Fabaceae; genus Vicia; species Vicia faba. The sequence goes on along the minus strand of OX451736.1, from coordinate 1,762,242,916 downwards.
TATCCCAAAAATGACAGGCCTTCTCAAATAGAAAGTTAACCGGAATTCCTTGGACACTCCCTCTAGTTTCCCAATTTGCCATTATGTCAGACCGTTGTAAAGACAGAGCTCTAGCAATTTCTTCAGGCTTTGGATGTTCTTCCATACCATTAAAAGGCAACCGGTCAAGAATAGGTACCCCCAACAACTGAGAAAACTCCTCCATAGTAGGTACTAGCTGGTAATCTTGGAAGATGAAACAATGGTGTACAGGATCGAAGAACTGAAACAACACTTTTAACAACTCTTCATCATGTTTTACAGTGACCAGATTGAGCAACTAACCATGCTTTCTAGTGAAATGAGAACCTTAAAGAACCCTTAATGCCATATCCTTTAGTTGGAGAGACACTTTCGCACGGTTGATATGTACAGTGTTCCTACGTACATATGCCATTTCCTACAAAACAGAACAAAAATGAGCCCTAGGGAATCCTTGAAATGGTTAGTCATGATATGATATGCTTATGATGTCATGATTAGGTTAGAAAATCACAGGTATAGCAAACAACAAATAAGTCACATCAAGTCCTTAGGTATAAGGCTTGCATGAGTTTTAAGGTCATACCCTCTTGAAGTTAGATTGGTTCAACCTGTCCTATAAATAGTAACCGGGTTCTAAAAGGGATCTCAATATCACTGATCTTTCTCCCAGCTTCGTTCAATATGCGATGGACTCGCAACCAAACAAAACTCAAGAGTCAAACCTCAATGAGTGTAGCATCGAGTATCTGTCGACCTTGGGCATACACCAAAGCCGACCATCTCGCTACGTCTTACTGGCCAAGTTGTGCAATTAAAGGTTCTAAGGTCAGTTGATGCTTTATGGAAACACGCGGTGGCCTCGTACAACTCCCTGATTGACTCAAGGGTTACGGGTACCAACCAAAGTGCCACATCAACGTAGCTATTGCTTCAACCGTGTTGGTATACCCCAACACAGCTCCCTTAAAGTTTATTGCTACTTACCTACAAGGTGTTTCCCCAATCCGGGTGTAGGATCAAATAACCCAAACAGTTCCCATAAATATAAAGCAAGGAAGACAATCAAGAGAAAGAAATTAAATATGATCTAGATCCTAAGGTTTACCCCACTTTTTATGTATTCCCCAGCAGAGTCGCCAGTTCTATGATACGGTGGCAGAACCGACTGTTTAATATTGGTTTGCATTGTGCGTTTTTTGTTTGCAAAATGTCGCGGTAAGCAAGAGTCGCCGTCGACTTTTATTTCATCCAATGATGTAAAAGGAAAAAGAACAGAAAAAACCTTTTTTTGAGATATTCTGAGTACGAGGGGTAGATTATAGAAAGGGAAGGTGTTAGCACCCTTTCTATCCATGGTTTTCCATGGGCTCTTAGGTACTTGCTCATTTTTCAAATTGCTTGTGTGTGTTTGTCTTGAAAATGTTTTACTTCGTGATAACCCTTGTATCAATCCTCAAGGATGTGACGAAGTTTGTTTTGAAAATTGTTTTTGAAAGGTGTTTGTGTGAAAAGTTTTATTTTGAGCAAGTACCTACTAGCATCTACCTACTCGAAAACGGAATGTTTCTGTTCTATTTCCTTTAGACAGTGCTATCCCACTATTAAGGAGTAGGTAGCACCACCGTTGGAGTTTGTAAGGGACATTCGAAAAGGACAAGTACAATCACTAAAGCAATAGTTAGAAAACCTTAGTAGTAACCCTAGAGTCTTAAGATCATTTCCGAGGCAACATTTCCGAGGAAACATTCGAATGGGACAATTTGATCTCTTTAGACTGGAGGGCGATAACTAAAATCTCATATGCTTAATGATTGTTTACCGAAGGCAACCGAAGTGACGTAAACCCTAGGAGTGAACATGTGCGAGTGATTTGTTTCAGTTATTTTAATCTTTGCACATTAGAGTTTTCTAACCGTTTTAATTTTTCATGCATTCTTGCCATATAATCCTATTAATACATCTAACAGTTAATAATTTGCTGAAAGTAAAAGCAAAAATAAACCTAGCTATTACATGGCTTTGACAGTTACATAATTGCCTTGACGGGAAATAAAAGTGCGGAATTTAAAACCCTAATTAAAACTATTACAACCTTGAAACAGTTACAAAATAATGGCGAAAATAATTACAAGTGCACGGCAAATTAAATGCGAGAGAAATTAGGGTTTTGACCCTTGACTAAACCTAATTGCAATTGATTAAAGAAAACATCATTTTTTTTGTCATTTTTTGTTATTTTTTGTTATTTTTTGTTATTTAAGAAAATAAGGAATAATTGAATAAATAAATAAAAGAACCTAATTACTAATTAACTTTAATTAAGAAAAATAATTTAGTTAATCTATTTTTTGTGTTTTTGTTTGAAAAAAAGAAAATAATTAAATCAAGAATTTAAACCTAGTTTTCTAATTGATTTTAAATTATGAAAGGAATTAAAGTTGCCCTAAATTAAATTAAGCTAATTAAATTAAATTTGATTTAAAAAAAAACCTAATTCTAATTTTTATGACTTTTTGAGGCAGACTTTTGAATCATCACGGCCCCCACAGTTGGTCGTCTTTCAATTCTTCCATGATTTCTCTGGGCATAGACGGCAGACACCTCTTTCTTTCCAGTGAAGGGCTTTTTTGCATCAGCATAGGTAGATGCATTTTTCTGAATTTTCCCGCTTCTAATACCGGCTTCCACCCTTTCGCCAGTTGTTGTACCCCAAAATTTTCCCTCTCATTTCTTCAACATTTCCTCATCACAAGACCCCGGGAGCTCAAGATCAAGTTAGGGTTTACTCTGCTCAAGGCCCCTCCTTGCACTGTTGACCCAAATTAGGGTTTGAGTTTGCACAAAAATGTTTTGACCTAAAATGCCCAAAATGACTTTCATGCTTCATGTTGGACTCACAAGTTTATCCATACCAAGTTTCAAGCCTTGATTCCAATCTTTGCCAAGTCAATTGGACAGTTGACCTAGAAATCAGCTGTATTGGGTAAAAAGTCAACTGTGGTCAATTGACAGTCAAAACTCATGAAATTTGACCCACATAAACATTACGAACTCACATGAACCATTTGGTCAAGTTTGGATCACAATTCCATAAGAAATTTGATCAGATCACCAAAAGGGCAAAATGGTCATTTTTAGGGTTTTGACTGCACAAAGGCAATTTTTGACTGTTTGACCTAGCCAATGGCAAACCAAGCTCACATATGGACTCAAGGACTCAATGACATGGTCTTGACACTTTCAACAAGTTCAAAAGATCCCAAATGCACAAGATTGACAGATGAATTTTCCAGTCAACTGATCAAATTTGACTGTATACTGAAAAGTCAAACTTTGACTTTTTGGTCAAAATCAAGTGTTAAGATTCATTTTTCATCAAGACATGTCAAATTATGAAACTTGTTCATCAAGAAATCAAAAATCACAAATTAGGGTTTGAAATGAAGAAATTTCATAACTTAGAAATTTTCTAAGTTATGAAATTTCCTAATTTTTTTCCTAACTTTGTCCCACCTTTTCATCAAGATACATTTGGATTCAAATAAAACTCAAAACATGAAAGTTATATTCTGTTGCAAAATCTACAACTTTGATTCACAAAGTTTCCTCAAAAGAAGCTTGTAGCTCAAGTTATGATTTTTGGAATAGGGGTGCAAAACATTCTTAACTTAGAAAAATTTTGACCTATTTTAGGCAAGATTTTTGCCCAAATTCATGGCCACTTTTCACATGCTTCCACTTGGAATCTCAACTTGCATTACAAAGATGGATTGTAGTACACATTCCAAGCTTTCCAAATTGTCCAAGAACTCATCAAACACCCTTGTGGTTAGGGAGAATCGAATTTGTCAATATGGGCAAAAGTCACTTTGTTCTTGGCCAATTTCATGTACATAACATTGGCATTTTTGAACTCAGCTTGCACAAACTAGATTACAGGCCTTTTATCTCATCCACACTCAATAATTCAATGCTAAACCATTGTGCCAAGATGTTATTTTGTGCATTTGGTCATTACATGAAGGTTTAGTCTTAAAATAGAAAAAGCATTTTATCCATTCTTGTAAAGATCAACTTTATGTCAAGTTCACAATCTAAGAGGTACAGGCCATATCTTTGGGCACAAGATTCATGAACAAATTCCACTGATCAAGAGTGATTTGTGCAGTATAGATTGAGGGTAGTACAGGCCTGCATGGTCAATACACATTTCCTTACTTATCTTTGAAGAAACATTGCAAAAGGGGTCCAACACTCACTTCCTGCAAGCAAGAGCCTAAACAAACTTTGTCCACACATTTCATACTCCCTAACTAACCTAAAACACGACCAAGCCATCCCTAAAACCCCCTCATTCATCAAAACACAATTTTGTGGCAAAACAGGGTACATTCTGCATTTTTGACTTAGCCAGTTCATTTCCCTCGCGCGTTTCCATCCAAACCACCTCAAACACCTTCCATAACATTCATACAAACCATCCCAAGCCTTGGAAATAGACTGTAACACCTCTAGCAAAGCGTGCCATTTTCACTTTTCTCTCTTGCAGGTTGACTTCCATGGCTTGATTCAGAAGGATTCAAAGCACACCAAGCATAGAGGAAACATCCCTGGACCTCAAGCAAGCTGTACAAGTCCTCACACTGCATTGAAAGTGCCTCCATTGTTGTACACACCTCAATCTGAACAGGTAAAAGTTTGAACTTCCATCTCTCTATCCAAGCATATCTAGGCTTAGGTTTATGAAGAAATTATGTCCTACTCATGGCCCTGAATCTATCCATATCCTCACTTTTCATTTATGTTGTGTGTGTTGAGAGAATTTTGAATCTGAACATTGCAAAAAAGCTAGGTCAGGAATTGGGGGAAGAGAAATTCTCTCTCATTTCTGAGAGTTAGATCAAGTTCTTGATATGTTTGAATTCGTGATTTGATGCTTTACACTTTTGATGTTATAAGTTTGTGCTAAAAATCAAAGAATCAGGATGTTTGAACAAGATGAGAAACGCGCGTTTTTGAGAACAGAGATGGCTGGAGGTTGAAGAAGCTTGCCTTTGGGCTGGGCCTGATTCTTTTTTCTGTTTGCACACTCATTTTCCACATACACCTCCTTGGCCCATTGTGTGTTATTTTTATCATTTTTGATTTTTTCTTTTTGATTCTGATTTGTTATTTTTTGTTAAAATATAAAAAATATAAAAAATATTTTTTCAACCATTTTTGCATTTATTTTGAATTTATTTGCTTTATTTAAACTTGTACATATAAATAAACATAATACTTTCTTTTATTTAAAATACTAAAAAATAATACAAAATACATTCCATTTTCTGATTTTATTTTATTATATCTTTTGAAAACATTTCCTAAAAAATATACTTTTTTTGTAAATAATAAATATTTTATTTTTGTATATATTTAATATATTTAATACATAATATAAATACTTATATATTTATTAGAATATTTAGGATAAAAACATAAAAATAATACATTTTTCATTTTATTAATATTTAACCTCAAAAATTACTTTTTACAACATACTTCTCTTTTATTTATTTTTTTGTACATAATTAATAAATATTGTATATGATATAAATAATAAATACTATTTATCTACAAAATTAGGGTTTTGCCCTAAACATGAAAATATCCAAAAATTAACTTTTTATATTATTATTATTTCACTTGTAAATAATCATACACTTACACAAATACATTTACACATACACATTTACTTATTCCTATACATTGATACATATTACATTTGTGATTGATTCGATTTGGTTGTAAATATTGGGATACCACTCTCCTATTAAAGTCTCATCCCCATTTGAACATTTGTACCCCCATCCCCATGATTATTTTGTAATAGCGTAGACTTTAAATTCCCGCAATTTGTCGCTTTCAAATATACCATGGTTAGACCTAGGGTTTATATGTAAATAAAATCAAACGCAAGATAACCTAATACAAAACAAATGCATGACAATCAACACACTATTCACACTTGCACCCCTAGGGTAATCCTGCTTGTTGCCTTCCAAAATGGGCCATGCTTGCACGTTGAGTTTCTTTGGCAAAACAAAACAATTCAAAAGATCATAGTCCTTCGATGACGCTTTCGAAAGTTGCCAAATCAAAATGATCATAGTCCCTTCAAGCAAATTGCCAAAGACACTTGGCACCATTGCATTCATGGTCCATACGATGACCTGCGCCTGTCCCGTTAACATCCTAACACAAGATTGTCCACCAAATACAATGGTGGAACAAAATTGTTAAAAGGGTTAAAACATAGAAAAAACCTTTGAGTATAATAGGGTAGACAACTCTTAGTTACTTGATCAAACTTGCAAAAACACTTGCCTACTTTTCAAAATCCACTCCATAATACACTTTCAAAACAACTTCCGAAAACATTTGAAATATCTTTTCAAAAAGACAAACACCTTTGCATATACTCAAACATGAGTCATTACAAAGGTTGCCTAGACAAGGCATCTTTTTCAAAACATTTTCAAAACACACACACACACACACACCACAATTTCAAGCAATTGAAAATCAAGGCAAGTGATCTAAAACAAGTAACTAAGAGCCCATGGATAACCATGGATGAAAAGGGTGCTAATACCTTCCCTTTTCATAATCTACCCCCCGAACCCACGAAACATCTCAAAAGGTTTTTCCTGTGCTTTTTAACCTTTCCTTTAGGATAAAATAAAAAGTCGGTGGCGACTCTTGCTAAACCGAACAAGTGTGAATACAAATGCAAAACCTCAAGTCAGTTCTCCCGCCGTATCACAGAACTGGCGACTCTGCTGGGGAATTGAGTTTAAAAGTGGGGTTACCTTAGGATTAGATCACATTTGTTTTCAATTTCTTGCTTTGTTTGCTTTTATATTTATGGGCTTTGCATCGGAGTTTCATAGATCCTAACCCGGATCTGGGGAATACCCTTTAGGTAGCATAAGCTGTGAGGGACCTGTCCGGCGTAGACCGACATGGGTGAAGCAGTGGCTATGTTGGTGTGACACCTTGGTCTGTACCGATATCCCTTGTGTTGCAACAAGGAGAATATGGGTCTTCTAAGGAGTCATTAAACACCAACCAACCTTAGAACCCTAAATTGACCCAACTTGGCCATAGAACGGTAGCAGTATGTTACGCTCATTGAGGCTAAACTCTCGCGATGGTTCTGGCTGCAAGAAAAGATTGCGATGCTGGAGTTATGATCGATTGAGGGTAGTCAGTGATATTGAGATCCTCTAGAACCCGGTTACTTTTGATAGGACAGGTCTTAACTAATGAAACTTCAAGAGGGTAATACCTAAACCCCATGCAAGCCTAAACCTAAGGACTTATTTGCTTTGTGTGAATATGATTACCTGTATATACACTCACTTGCTTTTGCATACATGTACATAACATCATACCATCATACCATTGCATACATCCTGCATAAGGACTAATCCATTTCAAGGATCTCAAGGGTTTGTGATGCAGTCATGATGAATCAAATGTCTAACAAGGGGCAAAGGGGATTTATTTTCCTCTAGCCAAGGTTAATGACTTGAGTCAGGGGCTATGGCCCACTCGATATGGTGAGCTTTGACTCTTGAAGAAGGACTCTCGGCGACATGAAGTTCCTTCAATCAAGCTACCGGATCCCGATTCTAACAATTTTCTTGTTTACCCCGCAAGATCCTTGAAAACATTGCATGCATACATACATATCATTGCATTACAGGTACCCTTTCTACAGGTCACTTATCTTCTTCGTTGTTTATTTCAGCAATCATCATGAATCCTGAACCATCCACTAAACAAGCTATCCAGGCCCTCCAAGCCCAGAATGCCCAGTTCCAGGAGTTGGTAATGAGCCTAGCCCAGGGTCAACAGGACTTGCAAACTCTAATTCTGAAAGAGAAGAAGAAGAAGAAGAAGAGGACTGTTTTGTTCAACACTAGGCGCAGATCTGGGAATGGATTACCGAATGAGGCTGAGCTGACTACCTCATCTGTAGGCAAGGACAGTCCCCAAGAGAGAAGGGTTCCTAGTCCCGTGGTCTCCAACAACGAGACAGATTTCAATGATGAACAGTATCCTCCTGCCGAAGACAGGTACAAACAGCTTGAAGACCGGCTAAGTGCTATGGAGATACAGAAGGTGCTCGGCCTAGACTTCGAAGATCTAGGTCTATCCTCTGGGGTAGTGATCCCACACAAGTTCAAGGCACCTGCCTTTGCGAAGTACGACGGGGCTTCCTTCCCTAAGTTGCACCTCCGTTCATACGTAAGGAAGATCCAGCCCTACACGGCTGACAAGAATTTGTGGATTCACTTCTTTCAGGATAGTCTGTCAGGGACTCAACTCGAGTGGTTCTATCAGCTGGATGGAGCCAGTATCCGCCACTGGGAGGACCTTGCTGCTTCCTTTTACAAGCAATATCAGTATAATTCCGACCTCGCTCCTACGCGTACCCAACTCCAGGGTATGTCACTGGGGACGGGTGAAGGATTCAAGGAGTATGCGCAAAAGTGGAGAGACCTTGCTGGAAGGGTGCAGCCACCTTTGACTGACCGTGAGCTCGTGGACATGTTCTTGGGGACCCTGTCTGGTCCGTTCTTCAACCATCTGATTGGGAATTCTTTTGCTGGGTTTACCGACCTTATCTTGACTGGTGAAAGAATAGAAGCTGGTATCAAGTCCGGGAAGATACAAAAGGGTGACTCCTCTAACACTGAGAAGAAACCATTCAAGAAAGAATCTAGTGCTGTCTTTGGTTCAAAAGGGCAGAATAGGTCCGAGCACCATCAAGCTGTCAACGCGGTAGTTATTTCAAAACCGGCCAGTGCTCCTCAACATCGCAACCAACAAAGGGAAGAGAGACCTAGAAGGCAATTCACTCCCCTCGACATGCCCTTGTCCCAGATATTGCCACAGTTGCTGGAGACCAATTTGGTAACTCTAATGGACCCTTCTAAGAATCCCAACAAGACACCTTCGAGGTATAACCCCAACGCCCGCTGCGCTTATCACTCTGACAGCCCGGGGCATGCTACAGATGATTGTTGGACTTTGAGGAATAAGGTTCAGGACCTAATCGACGCAAAAGAGGTCCAGTTTGAAGCGCCCGATGCTCCCAATGTGATCACTCGTCCTATGCCAAATCATTGAGATTGTTTTTGTTTCATTCGAATTTTCAAGTTGTAATTTCTTGTGTTATTCAAACAATTAACTGTTAATGTCAAACTCTGTTTCATTAATGCATTGCATATGTTTGTCTTGAATTCATCCATTCGTTTTCACTACTCTTATGCTTTCTTTATGATATTTAACTCTTGATAAAAAGCCGCAAGCCTTTAGAGGGAGGATGACGAAACAATACCATAATCTCATACAGTATGCTTTTGAACAGACCTTGTTGATGATGTACAGGCATTTCTTTCAATTCCCAAACACTGGAGTTATAAGGAAGATAATCCCTATTCAACCCCTCCGAGCCAAAGAAGTAGGAGTTTCCTGTTCTAAACAATCAAAACCTTTGATATAAACCTGGGGCAGGGTAGTATCTCAGTTAATTCAAAAGAAAATGCGCATTGAAGTCGCAAACTCTCAGTTCGTAACACAACGAATGAAATCAAAATCATTCCTTTGGAATTAAAAGACAAGGGTGGTTCCCTATCACATAGGCAGTCAATCTCTCAAAAGAGAAAAGCCCACCAAGCCAAAACCTATAAAGGAGGCTTAAGAAAGCTGGGGCATCCCGCTGACTGTAATCTCGAAAACGGGGACAGTCAGGCAAAAGTTAGGGGTAACAAATCAAAATCAAAATAGAGAGGTCATTACAAATCCTCAACAACATGAAAAATGTTGAAAAAGAAAAAGGAGATGATGACTGTCTCCCAAATTCAATTGGTGAACCATCACCCAAAAGTCGTTCCAAACTCGAACAGAGTGCGACGCACAATTAACTGAGCTTAGGGTTGAAGAACATCACGAAGAGCGGGTGGATACAAATATACTTTGAGCCTTTATCCTTTGTTTTCTAAACCGTGAACCAAGCCACGTTATAACCCTTTAAAAGTCCTAATTGAAGCATGGGTTAATTCGAAAGCATACTGTTACAAAAGGTATCCTGACTCCTGTAAGGCTTTGCTCTAAAATCTCGTGTTGATTTTGTCTTATGAAAAGTTTTCTGCTAAAAACGCATTTTTTCAAAACTTCGAGACAAACATAAACTTTGCATTGCTTGAATATCATTGTCTGCATGTGGCTATTTGTTTGACAGCGAAGAAATTCATACAGCGAATGTTCGGAGGAACGAAAACTCTCTCAGTGAACAAAATCACTTCAAGAAGGATGACACTTCCATTACAAAAATCTCCTATCAACAAGGGGGCACGACATGTCACTATCCAGCACGCCTGGGGAGTCCAGTCAAGGTTTCAACAGATCTTTCAAATTTCAGTTAACTTGGGGCAGTCCAGTCAAGGTTTCAACAGATCTTTCAAAGTTCAGTTAACCTGGGGCAGTCCAGTCAAGATTTCAACAAAATCTCTCAATTGCAGATTAAACTGGGGGAAGTTTCTGTCACCATCACTTGGGGCATTCGAATGTCAAATCTCAAGGGTTACGAACAGCCCAAGTTCCCTGGAAATATCACAAGGCATCTGGTGCTAGGGGCAGTGATGAAACCTCTCCAAAATCTTTCTGAAAATAAATTCAAGCGTCCTCGAGAAGATGTCACCTCTCCAGCAGATCGACGGCAGGGTTTATTTCCCCAACAACATCAGGATTCCCCAGCCAGAGAGCCTTCCAGAAGCTAACTCCCCTCAGAGTCAAGTTTCAAAATCCCCAGTGGAGCCAAAACTGTCAATCCCCAGCGGAGCTCTCATCAAAACCTCAGCGAAGTATCTCTTCCCACAGAGTAATTCCCCGCAGAGTAATCTCTCCAACAAGTTTATTCCCCAACGGAGTCATCTTCTCCTACCGGTTTATTCTTGCGTTCATCATCCCCAGCGGAAATGAAGAACTCTACTCTTCAGCATCAGCCCAGGATTCAACGAACTTCCCGACATTCGTCAAGGATTTATTTTCCCAGACAAAGATACAACACATTATCATACATCATGATACATGCATATACGCATCATATCATACAATCTCATTTATGTTGAGAACATCATTGCTTGATCCATATCATGCATTGCATATGACTGACCTTTACCTTTCAGGAAGGATACAGTTAAATGATCAGCTATGTCAAAGTAGACAAATACAGTCAAAAGAGACCAATCCAGTCAAAGAAGACAAATCCAGTCAAAGAAGACAAATCCAGTTCCTAAAGATTTTTCTGATACAAACCCGTCAATAAAGACAACCTGTCATTGAAGACAACCCGTCATTGAAGACAACCTGTCATTGAAGACAACTCGTCATTGAAGATAACCTGTCATTGAAGACAACCCGTCATTAAAGACAATCCGTCATTGAAGACAACCCGTCATTGAAGACAACCCGTCATTGAAGACAACCTGTCATTAAAGACAACTCGTCATTAAAGACAACCTGTCATTGAAGACAACCCGTCATTAAAGACAATCCGTCATTGAAGACAACCCGTCATTGAAGACAACCTGTCATTGAAGACAACTCGTCATTGAAGACAACCAGTCATTGAAGACAATCTGTCATTGAAGACAACCCGTCATTATAGACACCCATCATTGAAGACAACCTGTCATTGAAGACAACCCGTCATTGAAGACAACCTGTCAATAAAGACAACCCGTCATTGAAGACAACCTGTCATTGAAGACAACCCGTCATTAAAGACAATCCGTCATTGAAGACAACCCGTCATTGAAGACAACCTGTCATTGAAGACAACCCGTCAATAAAGACAACCCATCATTCAAGACAACCTGTCATTCAAGACAACCCGTCATTAAAGACAATCCGTCATTGAAGACAACCCGTCATTGAAGACAACCTATCATTGAAGACAACTCGTCATTGAAGACAACCAGTCATTGAAGACAATCCGTCATTGAAGACAACCCGTCATTAAAGACATCCCGTCATTATAGACACCCGTCATTAAAGACAACCCGTCATTGAAGACAACCTGTCATTGAAGACAACTCGTCATTGAAGACAACCAGTCATTGAAGACAATCCGTCATTAAAGACAACTCGTCATTGAAGACAACTCGTCCATGAAGACAACCCGTTAAAAGAGACGACTCGTCAAAGAAGACAAAATCGCATCTGGTTCAGTTAAATCGATCCCTAAAGATTTTTCTGAGATAACCGGTCAGTAGAGACAACACATCAACCTTTTGAAATTCCAGATTCGATACCTGTATCTAGCCAGGGCATATCTGTGAGTGATTGATTGTAGATTCGATACCGGTATCCAGCCAGGGCATATCTGCATGAAGATTTTGAAGATCAACCCCTGTAATAGGCCAGGAAATTATCTTTCTTTCTCAGGTACGCAAGTTCTCGCTAAGGAATCTCTTACACGATCAACATTTCCAGATGGCATCTTTAAGCCCATCCTCCTCCAGACATTTCCAAATGGCATCTTTAAGCCCATTTCCAGATGGCATCTTTAAGCCCATCCTCCTCCAGACACTTCCAAATGGCATCTTTAAGCCCATTTCCAGATGGCATCTTTAAGCCCATCCTCCTCCAGACATTTCCAAATGGAATCTTTAAGCCCATTTCCAGATGGCGTCTTTAAGCCCATCCTCCTCCAGACATTTCCAAATGGCATCTTTAAGCCCATTCCCTCTACCATCACATCACCGAGTGCAAATTTTTGAGCACTCTAGTGTCCAATGTCCTTTTACCTTCGAGTCGCGAAAGGCAAACTTGCCAATCTAACTCTTCAGGTTCAAGAAGATTGAACAGGGGAAACTGTTGTACCCCAAAATTTGCCCTCTCATTTATTCAACATTTCCTCATCACAAGACCCTGGGAGCTCAAGATCAAGTTAGGGTTTACTCTACTCAAGGCCCCTCCTTGCACTGTTGACCCAAATTAGGGTTTCAGTTTGCACAAAAATGTTTTGACCTAAAATGCCCAAAATTACTTTCATGCTTCATGTTGGACTCACAAGTTTATCCATACCAAGTTTCAAGCCTTGATTCCAATCTTTGCCCAGTCAATTGGACAGTTGACCTAGAAATCAGCTGTATTGGGGAAAAAGTCAACTGTGGTCAATTGACAGTCAAACCTCATGAAAAAAGACCCACATCAACATTATGAACTCACATGAACCATTTGGTCAAGTTTGGATCACAATTCCATAAGAAATTTGATCAGATCACCAAAAGGGCAAAATGGTCATTTTTAGGGTTTTGACTGCACAAAGGCAATTTTTGACTGTTTGACCTAGCCAATGGCAAACCAAGCTCACATATGGACTCAAGGACTCAATGACATGGTCTTGACACTTTCAACAAGTTCAAAAGATCCCAAATGCACAAGATTGACAGATGAATTTTCCAGTCAACTGATCAAATTTGACTGTATACTGAAAAGTCAAACTTTGACTTTTTGGTCAAAATCAAGTGTTAAGATTCATTTTTCATCAAGACATGTCAAATTATGAAACTTGTTCATCAAGAAATCAAAAATCACAAATTAGGGTTTGAAATGAAGAAATTTCATAACTTAGAAATTTTCTAAGTTATGAAATTTCCTAATTTTTTCCTAACTTTGTCCCATCTTTTCATCAAGAAACATTTGGATTCAAACAAAACTCAAAACATGAAAGTTATAGTATATTGCAAAATCTACAACTTTGATTCACAAAGTTTCCTCAAAAGAAGCTTGTAGCTCAAGTTATGATTTTTGGAATAGGGGTGCAAAACATTCTTAACTTAGAAAATTTTGACCTATTTTAGGCAAGATTTTTGCCCAACTTCATGGCCACTTTTCACATGCTTCCACTTGTAATCTCAACTTGCATTACAAAGATGGATTGTAGTACACATTCCAAGCTTTCCAAATTGTCCAAGAACTCATCAAACACCCTTGTGGTTAGGGAGAATCGAATTTGTCAATATGGGCAAAAGTCACTTTGTTCTTGGCCAATTTCATGTACATAACATTGGCATTTTTGAACTCAGCTTGCACAAACTAGATTACAGGCCTTTTATCTCATCCACACTCAATAATTCAATGCTAAACTATTGTGCCAAGATGTTATTTTGTGCATTTGGTCATTACATGAAGGTTTAGTCTTAAAATAGAAAAAGCATTTTATCCATTCTTGTAAAGATCAACTTTATGTCAAGTTCACAATCTAAGAGGTACAGGCCATATCTTTGGGCACAAGATTCATGAACAAATTCCACTGATCAAGAGTGATTTGTGCAGCATAGATTGAGGGTAGTACAGGCCTGCATGGTCAATACACATTTCCTTACTTATCTTTGAAGAAACATTGCAAAAGGGGTCCAACACTCACTTCTTGCAAGCAAGAGCCTAAACAAACTTTGTCCACACATTTCATACTCCCTAACTAACCTAAAACACGACCAAGCCATCCCTAAAACCCCCTCATTCATCAAAACACAGTTTTGTGGCAAAACAGGGTACATTCTGCATTTTTGACTTGGCCAGTTCATTTCCCTCGCGCGTTTCCATCCAAACCACCTCAAACACCTTCCATAACATTCATACAAACCATCCCAAGCCTTGGAAACAGACTGTAACACCTCTAGCAAAGCGTGCCATTTTCACTTTTCTCTCTTGCAGGTTGACTTCCATGGCTTGATTCAGAAGGATTCAAAGCACACCAAGCATAGAGGAAGCATCCCTGAACCTCAAGCAAGCTGTACAAGTCCTCACACTGCATTGAAAGTGCCTCCATTATTGTACACAACTCAAGATGAACAGGTAAAAGTTTGAACTTCCATCTCTCTATCCAAGCATATCTAGACTTAGGTTTGTGAAGAAATTATGTCCTACTCATGGCCCTGAATCTACCCATATCCTCACTTTTCATTTATGTTGTGTGTGCTGAGAGAATTTTGAATCTGAACATTGCAAAAAATCTAGGTCAGGAATTGGGGGAGGAGAAATTCTCTCTCATTTCTGAGAGTTAGATCAAGTTCTTGATATGTTTGAATTCGTGATTTGATGCTTTACACTTTTGATGTTATAAGTTTGTGCTAAAAATCAAAGAATCAGGATGTTTGAACAAGATGAGAAACGCGCGTTTTTTAGAACAGAGATGGCTGGAGGTTGAAGAAGCTTGCCTTTGGGTTGGGCCTGATTCTTTTTTCTGTTTTCACACTCATTTTCCACATACACCTCCTTGGCCCATTGTGTGTTATTTTTATCATTTTTGATTTTTTTTCTTTTTGATTCTGACTTGTTATTTTTTGTTAAAATATAAAAAATATAAAAATTATTTTTTCAACCATTTTTGCATTTATTTTGAATTTATTTGCTTTATTTAAACTTGTACATATAAATAAACATAATACTTTCTTTTATTTAAAATACTAAAAAATAATACAAAATACATTCCATTTTCTGATTTTATTTTATTTTATCTTTTGAAAACATTTCCTAAAAAATATACTTTTTTTGTAAATAATAAATATTTTATTTTTGTATATATTTAATATATTTAATACATAATATAAATACTTATATATTTATTAGAATATTTAGGATAAAAACATAAAAATAATACATTTTTCATTTTATTAATATTTAACCTCAAAAATTACTTTTTACAACATACTTCTCTTTTATTTATTTTTTTGTACATAATTAATAAATATTGTATATGATATAAATAATAAATACTATTTATCTACAAAATTAGGGTTTTGCCCTAAACATGAAAATATCCAAAAATTAACTTTTTTTATTATTATTATTTCACTTGTAAATAATCATACACTTACACAAATACATTTACACATACACATTTACTTATTCCTATACATTGATACATATTACATTTGCGATTGATTCGATTTGGTTGTAAATATTGGGATACCACTCTCCTATTAAAGTCTCATCCCCATTTGAACATTTGTACCCCCATCCCCATGATTATTTTGTAATAGCGTAGACTTTAAATTCCCGCAATTTGTCGCTTACAAATATACCATGGTTAGACCTAGGGTTTGTATGTAAATAAAATCAAACGCTAGATAACCTAATACAAAACAAATGCATGACAATCAACACACTATTCACACTTGCACCCCTAGGGTAATCCCGCTTGTTGCCTTCCAAACTGGGCCATGCTTGCACGTTGAGTTTCTTTGGCAAAACAAAACAATTCAAATGATCATAGTCCCTCGATGACGCTTTCGAAAGTTGCCTAATCAAAATGATCATAGTCCCTTCAAGCAAATTGCCAAAGACACTTGGCACCATTGCATTCATGGTCCATACGATGACCCGCGCCAGTCCCGTTAACATCCTAACAAAAGATTGTCCACCAAATACAATGGTGGAACAAAATTGTTAAAAGGGTTAAAACATAGAAAAAACCTTTGAGTACAATAGGGTAGACAACTCTTAGTTACTTGATCAAACTTGCAAAAACACTTGCCTACTTTTCAAAATCCACTCCACAATACACTTTCAAAACAACTTCCAAAAACATTTGAAATATCTTTTCAAAAAGACAAACACCTTTGCATATACTCAAACATGAGTCATTACAAAGGTTGCCTAGACAAGGCATCTTTTTCAAAACATTTTCAAAACACACACACACACACACCACAATTTCAAGCAATTGAAAATCAAGGCAAGTGATCTAAAACAAGTAACTAAGAGCCCATGGATAACCATGGATGAAAAGGGTGCTAATACCTTCCCTTTTCATAATCTACCCCCCGAACCCACGAAACATCTCAAAAGGTTTTTCCTGTGCTTTTTAACCTTTCCTTTAGGATAAAATAAAAAGGCAGTGGCGACTCTTGCTAAACCGAACAAGTGCGAATACAAACGCAAAACCTCAAGTCAGTTCTCCCACCGTATCACACCAGTTAAAATCAATTCAGTGAAACCTGCAGAGGAGCTCCCAATTAGGTGATTAAAGAAAGGACCTGACAGAGTCCCCAAGAACATATCCACTAGCTCTCTTTCAGATAAAGGTGGTTGCACCCTTCTGGCCAAATCCCTCCATTTTTTGGCATAGTCTTTGAAGCCCTCATTGGTAGCCATAGCCATACTCTGTAGCTGAGTACGGGTTAGCGCCAAGTCGGCGTTGTATTGATACTGTTTATAGAAGGCGGCTGCCAAATCTTCCCAATTATGGACATCTGACCTCTCTAACTGGTAGAACCAATCCAGCTGCGTCCCCGATAAACTATCCTGGAAAAAGTGGACCCACAGGTCTTTGTCAGAAGAATGTGGTTGAATTTTCCTAACATAAGATCGTAGGTGCGTCTTTGGGCAAGACACCCCATCATACTTAGCAAATAACGGTACTTTAAGCTCAGGAGGGATTACAATTCAGATACCAGCCCTAACTCTTCAAAGTCTAGCCCCGACACTCTCTGTATCTCCATGGCAGCTAGACGCTCTTCCAAGTTCTTGTATTTGTCATCGGCCGGAGGGTATTGTTGTTCAGAATAGTCCTCATCTTCTTCTTTCTCTTCTTCCTCAGAATCAGATGGTATTGCCATTTCTTTTCCCTTTCTTACCCCTTCATTAGATGTTGAGGGGAATTCCAAAGTCCGTCTGGCTTGTCCTTCAAACCTTCTTCCCATGAGAACCACACCGGCTCGCTTCTTCTTCTTTTTCTCTTTCTCTTTCTATAGTAGAGTCTTGAGCTCCTCCTGCCCCTTAGCCAAGGTCAAGAGTAGTTGTTGAAATTGTGAATTCTGAGCTTGCAAATCTTTGACCGTTTGTTCAATATCCATCTTGCTGAAATAAACAGCAGAGAGATGAGGAAACTTGGTGTGAAGACCTGTTTATGCATATGATGAATGATATGTATTCATGTAATGCATTCAAGGATTCAGAAATTCAAATTTGTTTTAAACAAAAAAGAAACACACGTCATATTAATAAGATAGAATTTGTTAGTACAGCAATGCCCCATGGGCAAAATAAAACAAAATTCTAAGGCAAAAAGACGTTGCACATTCTCTTTGGTGCAATGTAGGTGTTGAGAGTCTGCTCTTTGTGAAGTTGACGAGTGAGTTCCAAAACCTTATTCTCACTTGCGGAGAATTGGGCTTCGAAAGTATCACGCTCTCCCTTGAGCTGTATCCAACTCCTTTGCAGATCTTCGAGTGATGTTGGCATGTCAGGATGTAGGAGGGTGTATGGAACCTCTCCTTCCATAACAGGCTCTATAATCACAGGGAGAATGGAGGGATAAGGCATCATAAGACTTTGCGCACGGGTTCGTACCCACTTCAGGTAAGGCTCAAGAGAAATGGAATTCTTGTGTCCCAAGGTCTTACTGTCCACCTTGTTGGGCATCCTCCAAGCTCGGATGAACCTTTGTCGGAGTCTTTGGTCATCGTTGTCGAAGTCAAAAACCAAACCTTGAATCAGCATGTCATGTGGGCCATCCCTTTGGGCATAACCAAACTGTCTCAGAGCCAAGCAAGGGTTATAGGTGATGCCTCCCCTAATGCCAAGTAGAGGGACATTAGGAAATTCCCCACAACGGTCAATGATAATGACATTCTCTCTGGATCGAGAACACCAATGAATATCTGAATGTGTAAGGGTCATTAACCATTTTGACCACCTCAGGCCTTGCTCATTCTTCAAAACTGATTGGGGAAGATGAGAAATAAACCATCTTGCCAGTAGAGGAGTGCAACACATGAGAACACCTCTTTTCCTCATTGTACGAGTGTGAAAAGAGTGGAGGACATCCCCAAGCAATGTAGGCATTGGGTTGCGAGTCATGAAGATTTTGACAGCACTTACATCTATAAGTTAGTCAGGGTTAGGGAACAAGACCATCCCATAGATGAGAAGAGCTACAATATCCTCAAAATCTTGCAAGTCCAAAGAATTCCAGCAGCTTTGGGCCTTCTCAAACAGAAACTTTGACAAGAAGCCCTTGACACCACTTCTAGTTTCCCAATGTGTTGTGACATCAGATGAGTGCAAGTGTAAGGCTTGAGCAATCTCTTCTGGTTTTGGATCTCTTTCTGTACCGTTGAAGGGTAGTTGATTGAGAACAGGAATCCCCAGGAGTTGAGAAAATTCCTCCAAAGTAGGCACAAGTTGGTAGTCAGGAAATGTGAAGCAATGATGCAAAGGGTCAAAGAACTGGAAGAGAACTTTCAGCATATCCTCCTCAGTGTTGGCAGTGACTAAGTTGAGAAGACGACCATGTCTCTCGGTGAATGGAGAATTCTCAGGAATCCTTGAAGCTAGCTCCTTGAGTTGTGGAGGAATTCTTACAAGGTTGATTTGGACAGTTTTCCTGCGAAGTGAATCTATAACCTACAAAACAGGAACAAAGATGAAATTCCAAAATCCTTGAAATGGTTAGTGGATGCATATGATGCTTCATTATGTCCATGATGTTATGCACAAGTATATGTACACATAAATCACACAAGTTCCTAGTTTAGGCTTGCACGGGGTTTCATAGGTAAGTACCCTCTTGAAGTTTAGTTGGCTCAACCTGTCCTAAAAAAAGTAACTGGGTTCTAAGGATCTCAATATCACTGGATCGTTTCCTTGTTCATTGTTTCAATTCAGCCTCTTTACTGCCGACAGAAATATTCCAAGGAACCAACCCTCAATGAGTGTAGTATCGAGTATCTACCAACTTCAGACTGCACCAAAGCCGGTCATCTCACTACATCCTAAAAGGCCAAGTTGGTCAAGTAAAGGTTCTAAAAGTCCATTAGTGCTTCATGACATCACTCAGCGGCCCCGTATTCTCTTTGATTGACTCAAAAGCTACCGGTACCCACAAATATGTCGCACTAATATAGCTATTGCTTAGACCATGTCGGTATACCCCGCACAGTTTCCACAACGTATTTCTATTTACCTATGAATGTTTCCCAAATCCGGATAGAGGATTTAAAACCCAAACAATAGAACCAAAGTGTAAAGCAAACAAGTCAAGAAAGATAAGCATGTAAAGGTGGTCTAAACCCTAAGGTAACCCTACTTTTAGAAATGATCCCCAGCAGAGTCGCCAGTTCTGTGATGCGGTGGGAGAACTGACTTGAGGTTTTGCGTTTGTGTTCACAAATGTTGCGGTTAGCAAGAGTCGCCACCGACTTTTCTTTTATCCAAAAGGAAAGGTAAAAAAGCACAGGAAAGACCTTTGAGATTGTTTTTGGGTTCGGGGGGTAGATTATGAAAAGGGAAGGTGCTAGCACCCTTTTCATCCATGGTTTTCCATGGGCTCTTAGTTACTTGTTTTAGATCACTTGCTTTGCTTTTCCAATTGTTTGAAATGGTGCTTTGTGTGGTTTTGAAAGTATTTTGAAAAGAGGCCTTTGTTTAGGCAATCTTTGTAATGATTCTTGTTTGTAAGAATGTATGCAAAGATGTTTGTCTTTTGAAAAATGTTTCAATGTTTTGAAAGTTGTTTGGAAATTGTTTTGAAATGTGTGTGTGTTTGTTTGAAAATTAGCAAGGATTGTTTTGAAATTGATCAAGTAACTAGAAGTTTATCTACCTACTCAAAAGTCCTTCTTGTACATTTTTATTCCTTTGACATTGTTGACCTACTATTGTTTTAGTAGACAACCCTATCTTTGGATGTTAAATGGGACGGGTGTGGGTCATCGTATGACCATGATAACAATATTGCCAAGTATCTTTAGCAAGTTTTGAGGGACTAAGATCATCTTTTTAGGCAACCTTTTGATAGCGTCATCGAGGGACTATGATCTTTTATTTTGTTTTGTTTTGCCAAGATACCTAGCATGCATACCATGGCCATTTTGTAAGGCAACCAAGTGGGTGAAACCCTAGAGGTGCTTTTGTGCAAAGTGTTGTTATTTTTCATGCATTTTGTCTTGAATTAGGTCATGCTATTTGTTTGATTTTGTCTTAGCATACAAACCCTAATTTTTACTAAACATGCATATAATGCGATAAATTGCGTAAAGTAAATCTAAACTATTACAACAATATTATGGGAGGGGGGATACAAGTTTTGAATGGGGATATTTGCACAAAATAAAACCCTAATTTACTATTACAACTCAATTGAATTTATTGTATAATAAATAAATAAACAATTATTTAAATATGCAATAAAATGTAAATATGCAAAAAAAAAAGTTTTGTAATTGTTTTATGCATGAGAAAATAAAATTATCTAAGTTCTAAAAATAAGAAAAAATAATGTTATTATTTTTGAAGGGGGAAAGCCTAATTTTTTTATTAAAAGAAAAATATAAGTTTTCTAATATTCTTGTCCATTTTTGTTTAAGAAAAATAATAATAATATTATGTATAAATATTAAAAATTAAAATATATGAGAAAATAATATTTTATGTGTATAATATAATAAAATAAAATATTTAAGTATTTTAATATTATTTACAAGTTTATTTAAGAAAATAAATTATATTTAACCTAATAAACTACTTTTATGCCATAAAAATAATAAAATAAAATGCAAAAAATTAAGAAAATATTTTTGGGACTTTTTAATGTTCAGAAAAAAATAATAAAGTCAAAAATATAAAAATAACAAGAAAATATGAAAAATAACAAAATATGAATCAGGGGGGTGCAAAAGCAAAATGGGGGGTGTGAATAGAAACATGCCCAAGGCGCCAGGCCTAGAACACCACTTCATCCCTGTCTTTGCTCCTTCACGCGCGCCCTGTGCTTCAACCTGTAACTCTTGCATACGTGCATAAAAACAAAATCTTGCAACATGAAACTTGTAGCATGTTAACTCACGATTCCAATGATATAAAAATCATGACCTAACTCTCAAAGATCAAGGAGAATTTTATCACCCCTAATTTCTGACCTAAAATTTTCATGAACTTCAAGCTTCAAATTCTCACTACTCAGTTAATATAAATAAAAAATATGCATATGTACAACTCAATCATGTTGAGGACTACATCTTTGCTTCACAAACCTAAGTTTAAGGATGCCTAAATAGAGAGATAGAAACTTGACAAATACCTTGTTCATTTGAGTTTGGATATGGAAATGTGGGAACTTTGAGTGAGGCCTGAAGATCTTGTGAGCTTCCTTGAAGTTCCCTCAAGCTTCTCCAATGCTCAGCTTGCCTTGAAGTTGCCTGAAACTCCTTGTAGAAGTCAACCTGCAAACTCCAAAAATGAAAATGGTGAAGCTTAAAATAGGGGTTACAGTTGCAAGACAAAGGCCTGGATAGTTTAGATAGGAGGTATGGAATGTGTTTGAAGTGATGCAAAGCAAAACGCACGAGGCAATATGGAAATGGCTTGTGATTTGCAGAGATTGCCCTGTTTGGGCAGAAAATGGTGTTTTTTGTGTTTGAGAGAGTTTCAAATGCTATGAGCTCGTGTATTGGCTTGTTACAAGGTTCTGAGGTAGTTTGAAATGAAGCTAAGGCTTGCCTTTATCAGATGCCCAAGTTCTATTGACTTTTGCAAGTTTCTTGCTTTTGAAGAAAAGTTGGAAGTGACAATGCCAAAGCCTGTACAGGCTTGCTTGCTAGCTGTACATAGTTGGTACAAGTTGCCTGATATTTGTGGATATTGTTTGCAGCAAAAGATTAGGTCCATGGCTCAAGATTTGCAAAGTCGGAAAAAGCAAGCTTTATCAAAATGGTATTATGAACTTTATGCCATAAATGGATTAATTCATTGTGCAATGCTTCAAAGATCAGAATAAAGCCATTATCCACTGAATTAGAATTCAATTATGGAGTGTAGAAAGGATTAGGACCTGTAAAACCAAGTACAAGCATGTTTGAAATTGATTTGCAACTTGTAACATTGTGGAAAATGCCTTGAACAAAAGTGATAAATTGCCATTTTCATTTCTTCGATTCTCCCTAACCATAAATGATCTTGGAGAGTTCTTTGACATTTTGGAAAGCTTGTAACATTCTATACAATCCATATTTGAAATGCATTTTGAGATTCCTATTGGAACTAGGTGAAAATTTGCCATGAAGTTAGGTCAAAAATCTGCCTAAACTAGGGCAAAATTTCACTAAGTTAAAAAGTTTATGGACCTCTATTCACAAAATCATAACTTGAGATCCAATCATCTTTTGGGAAAAATTTGTGAATAAAATTTGTAGATTTCATGGAGGACTACAACTTTCATGTTGGAAGTTTTCTTTGAATCCAATTGCATCATGGTGAAAAAGTTATGGAAAGTTGGGAAAAAATAAGAAATTTCCATAACTTAGAAAAATTCTAAGTTATGAAAAATTTCAAATTAAAACCCTAATTTGCAAAATTAGGTTTCTTGATCAACAAGTTTCACATCTTGACATATCTTGATGAATTATGACCCTTGGAACTTGATTTTGACCAAAAAGTCAAAGTTTGACTTTTCAGTGTACAGTTGATTTTTGAACAGTTGACTGGAAAATTCATCTGTCAACCCTATGCTTTTGAGATCTTTTGAACTATGTGATTAGGTCAAGATGATGCTATTGAGTCCTTGAAATCATACTTGAACCCAATTGGTCATAGGCTAGGTAAAAAATCAGAAATTTCCCTTTCTCAGTCAAAACCCTAATTTTGACCATTTTGCCCTTTTGATGATTTGATCAAATTTCTTGAGGAGTTGTGGCCCAAACTTGATCAAATGGTACATAGGATCCTATAATGTTGTTGTGGATCAAAAATTATGAAGTTTGACTATAAATTGGCCATAGTTGACTTTTTCCCCAATACAGCTGATTTTTAGGTCAACTGTCCAATTGATTGGGCAAAAATATGATTCAAGGCTTGAAACTTGGTATGAGAAATATCAGGGGTCCAAGATGGTGTATGAAAGTCACATGAAGCATTGGTGGTCCAAAATTCCTTGTGCAAACTCAAAGCCTAATTTCAGGCTATCAGTGCAAGATGAGGTCTTGAGCTGAGCAAACCCTAATCCTGTCTGGAGTCCAAGAAGTCTTGTGAGGAAAATCTTGATAATATGAGAGGGAAAATTTTGGGGTACAACAAAGGTGAATGGAGAGTGTATGTCAGTATGAATACAGAAGTTAGAATAGCTTCTATTATGTGAATCAGCAACTGTGGGGATGGTTTTAGTCAAGGAACAATGGAGTTTTTATGCTAGAATCAAATGCTAAGGTTTTGGTGTTTTGGTGTTTACAGTTATTCAGATTTTTTGGAATTTTGCAAAGATTCAAGGCTTTTTCTTTCTTTTGGTGATTCTTTCTCTTTCAAAAACCTACCCTTTGAACGTGTGATGGAACAAACTATTTGTAGATGGATTTGTTGTGGTTTTGGGGGGAAAAACAAATGAGTTTTTTTAAACATTTTTGGCATACTACCCCTTTTTTTTTAAATCACAGTTTTCGTAGGCTAATTTGGTGCAAGAAAAACGCAGGCGTGGACTAGATCAGCAGCACCTTAGAGTGTTGTGGCAGCTGGTTGCAGGATTGTGCCATAGCAGGGCAGCAGGTTACTTGAACGAGGTTTAGGATTTGGTGATGTTATGATTGTAGAAGATCATAAACGTAACCTCCAAATGCTGAAGGGGCATCTTCTGACCAGAGAGTTTGAACATAGCATCATATGCTGAAGAATCATGTTCTGAATGAAGCATTATATTCTGACCAAAGAGCAACGCTTCTGCATGTTCTGATTGAAGCGTCATGTTCTGGATCGTGTTTGCAACTTCTGACGGCACTTGCATAAAGGCTGGCTCAGAAGTTCTGAAGTATCATATTCTCTAGACACTTAGAAAATTTTCTAAATGTTTTAGAAATTTTGATTTTTTTCAAATTAACTTCTGACTTCTGATTTTTGACGAACCAATTTCATGCCTTAATGGAATATGATTCTTGGAACTTGATAGAAGCAAAACTGAGAGTCCAGGATGAATCTCTGAGAAATGGGAGGGCAAATTTTGGGGTACAACACCAGGGGATAGCTTTGCCCAAGACATACGGGACAGGACCAGGAACAATGATTATCAGTGGAGCAATTCTTGGAGCAGATGTAATCCTAACAGGTCTTCTCGAGGAGACCTTGGAAGGATTGGCGGAAATGGTTATAATGACAATGTCTTCATATGGAACAACGGGAACCAAAGTTTTCTCGAACAAAATTTATTTGCTATCCATCAGGTGTTGAACACCTAACTTCAGCAAACGGCAACCAGAAGGTAGAAACGAACACATGTGGCAACCTTCACCATAACCCGAAAATAAACTGGCCAACAACAAATTCTTCTTCATAGTCATGAGAGGAGTAGAAACTCCATCCACCAAGGTCACAAACAAGTCAGTATCAACAGCATTAATCCCACGTCCATGCTTAGGCATGGGAGCAGTTATGACATTGGGCTTCTCTGGAGCATCGAACTCAATTTTCCTGGTTTCAATCAGATCTTGTACCTTTATCCTTAGAGCCCAATAGTCATTGGTATCATGTCCAGGACTCTCAGAATGATAGGCACACCGAGCATTTGGATTATATCAGGGAGATGTAGTATTTGGATTCTTGGGAGCCTCTTTCAAGGTTTCCAAGTTGGATCTCAATAGATGAGGTAGAACTTCAACCAATGTCATGTTGATTCGGGTAAACTGCCATTGTGGTCTTTCCACTCTTTGTTGATTGTTGCATTTTTGGAGCAACTGTAGGCCTAGGTATCATTACGGCACTTACTGTCTGACGATGTTCAACCCTGTTTTGGCCCCTCGGGCTATAAATGGCATTGGCTTCCTTCTTACCAGCAAAAGGCTTCTTTACTGAGCTCGAAGAGGCATCCTTCTGTATCTTGCCGCTCCGAATCCCAGCTTCTACTCTTTCTCCAATTAGAATCAGCTCAGTGAAACCAGTTGACGAGCTGCCGATCAAATGATTGAAAAATGGACTAAATAGCGTCCCCAAAAACATATCAACCAGCTCCCTATCAGACAATGGGGGTTGAACTCTTCCAGCCAAGTCTCTCCATTTCAGTGCATATTCCTTAAATACTTCACTTGTACCCATGGACATACTCTTGAGTTGAGTACGAGTAGGAGCAAGGTCGGCGTTATATTGATACTGCTTGTAGAAAGCAGCAGCCAGATCTTCCCAATTTCGGACATTGGCTCTCTCCAGTTGGTAAAACCATTCAAGTTGAGTCCCTGAAAGACTATCTTGAAAGAAATGAACCCACAAATTTCTATCATTGGTGTGGGGCTGGATCTATCTGACATAAGAGCGGAGATAGAGTTTTGGGCAGGACACCCCATCATACTTAGCAAAAACTGGAGCTTTGAACTTCTGCGGGATGACCACTCTCGATACCAATCCCAATTCTTCGAAATCTAGCCCAGGTATCCTCTGAACTTCCATGGCACTCAAGCGATCTTCCAACTTCTTGTATCTATCCTCAGCAGGAGGATATTGCTCATCATTGTAGTCGGTATCATTGTCAGAAACTGCAGGACTGGGATCCTTCTCCCTTGTCTCTTCTTCTTGATTCTCCCCTTCCTTGGATGAAGAGACCAGATCGACTTGTCGCTTTAACCGCTCTTCAAACCTTCTGCCCATATTCAGAATACCGGCAACCTTCTTCTTTTTCTTTTTCTCTTTCAGGACGAGGGCTTTCAGATCCTCCTGCCCGTTTGCCAAACTTATGAACATTTGTTGGAACTGGGCATTTTGTACCTGAAGGTCCTTGATGCTTTGTTCGGAAGACATTTCTGCTGAAATAAACAACGAAGAAGATGAGAAACCTGTAATGGTACCTATACATGTGATTCTATGAATGGGATGCGCATGCAATGATTTCAAAGACTTTGGGAAGTTTAAATTTGCAAACTAAAATAAAACAAAGATTTTATTAGCTGAATTCAAATTTCAAATGCCTTTTAGGCGTTACAATTAAAAATAAATCCAAAATTAGAAAAGAAATCAAAATTCCCATGGATGCTTCCTCTTTGTGCCGAGATAATCATTGAGTCCTTTTTCCTCATGGAGCTGCTTTGTGAGCTCTAAAACCTTCCTCTCCTGAGCATGGAACTGATCCCTATAAGTATCCCGCTCCTTTATCAACTGAATCCAAGACCTCTGTAATTCCCCAAGATCAGTGGGCATATAAGGATAGAGAATCGTGTAAGGAATACCCCCTTCAGTAGTGGGTTCCACAATCACTGGTAAAACGGCCACATAGGGCATCATAAGCTTCTGGGCACGAGCTCGTACCCATTGGAGGTAAGGTTCCATAGGAATGGAAGCCTTTGGCCCCAAAGCCTTGGCGCCAGATCTGTTTACCATGCCCCAAGCTCGTATGAACCTCTGACGATACTCTTGCATATCATCCTCATAGTTAAATACAATGCCCTCGATAAGTAACTCATGGGGACCATCTCTTCGAGCATAACCAAATTGTCGCAGAGCTAAACAAGGATTATAGGTTATACCCCCTCTAATACCAAGTAATGGGACATTAGGGTACTCCCCGCAGCAGTCAATAATAGCAGTGTTTTCCATAGCTCGGGAACACCAAAGAATATCCATGTGAGCGAGTGATATTATCCTTTGTGACCAACCCAAACCTTCTTCATTCTTCAGTATGAACTTAGAGAGGTGAGAAATAAACCACCTCGACAGCAATGGCATGCAACACATAAGAACCCCTCTTCTCTTCATGGTACGAGTATGGAGAGTGTGAAAAATATCTCCGAGTAAGGTAGGCACAGGGTTGCGAGAGAGGAAGATCTTGATAGCATTCACATCTATGAATGAGTCTGGATTAGGGAATAGGACTAACCCATAGATTAGAAGAGCCAAGACCTCCTCAAAAGCCTGAAAATCCATATCATCCCAAAACAGCTGGGCCTTGTCTATCAGGAACTTGGCTAGAAAACCCTTGACTCCGCTTCTTGTTTCCCAATTAGATACCACGTAGGCCTATTTCAGATGCAAAGCTGAGGCAATGACTTATGGCTTAGGAACTTCTTCCAGACTTGTGAAGGGCAACTGTTCAAGAATGGGTATATCCAGCAGTTGAGAGAATTCTTCCAAGGTAGGCACCAACTGATAGTCTGGAAAGGTGAAGCAGTGGTGCTTGGGATCAAAGAACTGAAAGAGTACACTCATCATCTTTTCATCAAAGTTTGAAGTAACCAGGTTGACAAGTCGACCATGTATCTTAGTGAATGCAGAAGTTTCAGAAACCCTTGATACTAGTTCTTTGAGTTGGGAAGGTATCTTCACAAAGCTGACTCAGATAGTGTTTCTACGAACGGAAGCCATGATCTGCAAAATAGAACAAAGATAAATTCCCTTGGTCTTTGAAATGGTTAGTACAATAAGAATGGATGCTATGTTATGATGCATGATGTCATGATAAACCACAAGTATAGAAAACACAATCAAATCACACCAAGTCCTTAGGTTTAAGGCCTGCATGAGGTTAAAGGTCATACCCTCTTGAAGTTTAGTTGGTTTCAAACCTGTCTTAAAAAGTAACTGGTTCTAAGGGATCTCAATATCATTGATCATCCTTTATCAGGCATTGTCTCAGCTCAAGCAATCTTTTCTTGCGGTCAAAATATCCTGAAAGTCTGATCTCAATGAGTGTAGCATCGAGTATCAACCAATCCTCATCTCTATACCGAGGCCGGCTATCTCACAACTTTATAATGGCCAAGTTTGTTCAACTAAGGTTCTAAGGTCCGTTAGTGCTTCACGACACCACGCGGCGCCCCGTATTCTCCTCGTTTCCCCATGAAGGATACCGGTACCAACCAAAGTGCCACACCAACACAGTCATCGCTTAAACCATATCAGTCTACGGCGTACAGTCTCCATGATCTATTTTTGTTTACCTAATGAGTGCCCCCAAATCCGGGTGTAGGATCTATAGTAACCCAAGCAAAACCCTTTAAGAATAAAGCAAACAAACAAGAAAGCAAATTTTAATATGACCTAGATCCTAAGGTAAATCCCACTTTATTTTTTCTCCCTGGTAGAGTCGTCAGTTCTGTGATACGGTGGCAGAACCGACTGTTATACTGGTTTGCATTTTGCATTTTTTGTTTGCAAAATGTCGCGGTAAGCAAGAGTCGCCATCGACTTTTATTTTATCCAATCAGGAAAAGGAAAAAGAATAGAAAAACCTTTTTTGAGATGTTTCTGAGTACGGGGGGTAGATTATAGAAAGGTAAGGTGTTAGCACCCTTTCTATCCATGGTTTTCCATGGGCTCTTAGGGACTTGCTCATTTTTAAAATTGCTTGTGTGTGCTTGTTTTGAAAAAAAGTTTACTTCATGATAACCCTTGTATCAGTCCTCAAGGATGTGACGAAGTAGTTTTGAAAATTGTTTTGAAAGGTGTTTGTGTAAAAGTTTTGTTTGAGAAAGTACTTAAAAGTTAATCTACCTACTCGAAAAAGACTGTTTGTTTTCCTTTAGACAGCGCTATCCCATTATTAAGGAATGGGTAGCACCGTCGTTGGAGTTTTAAGGGATGTTCGAAGGGACAGATACGGTCACAAAAGCAATGTTAGGAGGTTTAAGTAATCATCCTAAAGCCTTAAAGATCTATTTCCGAGGCAACACCCGAATGGGTCATTTGAGATCTTTTGGGGCTAGAGGACGACCACTAACAAACCCTATACTTCATGATCGCTTAACCGAAGGCAACCGAAATGGAGTAAACCCTA
This sequence comes from Vicia faba, assembly GCA_948472305.1. Taxonomy (NCBI): domain Eukaryota; kingdom Viridiplantae; phylum Streptophyta; class Magnoliopsida; order Fabales; family Fabaceae; genus Vicia; species Vicia faba. The sequence continues at coordinate 1,762,213,089 of OX451736.1, read as the reverse complement.
GGAGTGAGCATGTGCGAGTGAGCTTTTTTCAGTTAATTTGTCTTTGCACATTTAGGTTATCTACCGTTTTAATTTTCAAATATTCTTCCCATACAATCCTATTAGCATACATCTAACAGTTAATAATTACGGGAATTTAAAAATGCAGAAATATAAAACCTAACTATTACATGGCTTTCGCAGATACAGAATTATTAACTGAAAATAAAATGTGGAAATTAAAACCCTAATTAAAATCTATTACAACCTCGAAACATTTACATAAATAATAATCGAAACGGTAATTAAAACGCGCGAAGAATTAAATGCGAAGAATTAATTAAGAGACCTAAAATCTAATTAAAAAATAATTTGGTTATTTTTTGGAGAAAAATTAATTATTTACAACCCTAATTTCTAATTAGTTTTAATTATAAAAAGGAAATTGAACTTAACCTAATTTAAACTAAATTAATTAATTAAAGAAAATAAAATATTTTATGAAAAAGATTTTTATGTTTTTGTGATTTTGTTTTGATAAAAAAATGATTTTTGTTATTTTAAAAAAAAAAGAGTTGAGTAAATAATAAAAGAATAAGAAAATAAAAATAAAAATAGAAAAAGGATTAGAGATGGGCCTGCTTGCTGAAGTAATTGGGGGGTGTAGATCTGAATTTGTCCAGGCCCAAAGAGCTGAGCCCTGCCAGCATGCCTGATTCTGTGTGCCGGTCTCCTGATGATCCATGGTACGTCTGCGCATATGGGACGTTGGATTGGATGTGATGAAATCTTAAGGGTTAGATCTGAGGTCTCATGGTGGGCTTCGTTGGACATGGTGCATTGGAACCTATAGAAAACATCAAGAAAATGCAAAAGTAACACGCCTGGGGTAGAAACCAGGACGTGTACCTCATAGGTTTCCTCCTTTGCCAACTGCACTGCCAAGTTAATTATTAATATAAACACATAAAAACAATATATTGTGAACTGGTCAGTGACTATAACCAAACACGCGCAAAGTTTAAACCATCCACTCCAGTCGTGACACGCACTCGTCTCCTCCAGGGAACTGTCGTCTTAGGTTCATAGCTTTTACCCACAGACAATCAGCCATAGCTAAAACCTGCAATTCTCAAATATCTTGTCTAGGCAATATAAATCAGATTCAAGGTCATGAATCGATTGGATTCGACCCTCTGGTCATGATGGTATCCATCTTGAGATCCAATTTTTTCTGCATTTGAAAGCCCTAAAGCAACCTCGTAAACCCTAGCAATGGTGACTATCAATATATGCGTTCAAACATCAATTAAACCAATTCAATATGTTGCAAACATGATAAGAAACACATATATACCATTAAAACATGTTTATGATGCAAGAATCATAGTAATCGGATTTGAAATAAAGGGCAAACCGTATGAGTTACAGCATGCAATTCTTGATGCTATAGGCCTTGCAAATGATTGGGACAGCTTCAGTGAACGCCCAGGATGCAATTGCTGGCCTTAAATTGCTTTGAAAGGTCCTGTGGAGTGAAATCTGATCCCTACTTTTTGACAACTTTTTTTGAGTTTGTTCTTGCTCTTTCACGAATGAAAAACCTTGTTTTATCCTTGGTTCTTGTTCATTATATATGCTAGAGCAAATTAGGGTTGCAAAAACATATGATATCTTTGGAATTTTGGAAGATTTGATTTGATTTTTCATCCATATGCAAGCCTTCTATATTGAGCCAAATCATCCCATTTTTGTACCAATCATACTTGATTCAATTTGGTCTTGATATCTCAGCATAATTTGATTGAGATCCTGTCAAAAAATCATATCAAATCATATCTTTGCTATTATTTGTCATTTATTTGATTTAATTCAATTTTTAATTAATAAAAAAATCAAAATAAAATGAAAAATGAAGCAAATAATGTGTGGGTGAATATTTGGGTCGTGGACCATGCTACAAGTGAGGTGCAATCATGAAATGCTAAGCCCATTTAGTAAAAAATGCACTTTTGAGCATATTTGACTTTTGGCAATTTTGCAAAAAAGGTCAACTTTGACAAGGCATATCTCCTCCAATTTTAATCCTAGAGAGGTGTTCTTGGACTTTTTAGAAAGTTTAGGATGTCCCCTAAGCAACCCTTTTGGTATCATTTCAATTGGGTCTTCCATGTTCATGTAAGAAGCTTTGACCCAAAAGGTGTTTTTGTTGACTTTTCAAAAGGACCTATAATGTAGAAATTCATATCTTTTGATGAGTGCATATTTTGAACTTGTGGGCTGAAGATAAATTGTAGAGAATTTCATCCTCTTAAAAATGAGCCTTGGATGGAAAATTCCTGATAAAGTATGTGGAAGTTATACTTGGTCAAAGTTTGGTTGACTTTTTCTAAGAAACCCTAATTTAGCAACTTTTGGATTTTGATGAATTTAGGGCATTCCTTGAGGAATCATGATCAACCCTTGACCAAATGATGGATATAACTTCAAAATGTTCATGTTGACCAAAAATCTTAAAGTTTGATTGTATATGGGCCATAATTGACTTTTGACCTAATATAGTCGATTCTCAGGCATCTGGGCAATTAACTGAGAAAACTTCTTGTGCAAGGCATGAAACTTGACATGGATGGTCTTGAGAACATATTGGGACCATGGAAAGCATTTGGGACCTTTGAGGTTCACACATCCTGATGAAAATGGAAACCCTAGTTTGAGGTACATTGTCTTAGGAGAGAGTTTGTTTGGTCAACTCTTGGGCAACCCTGAGCAAATTGAGGATCTCTAGGAGTATGTTTTGAGAAAAAAGGAGAGGGAGAATTTTGGGGTACAACAGACCCGATATGATTTTGATGCTCCCATCAACCAAGCCGAAGAGGAAAGTGGTGAAGATCTTGAACTCTCTGAGAAAATGGCGAGGGAAATAGAGCAAAAGGCCGACAACATACAACTGTATCAAGAGGCTATTAAGGCCGTTAATCTAGGTACAAAGGAAGAAATCAAGCTAAGGGGCAATGTTAGAGCGGAGCCACAAAGAAGATGATCAAATTATTGCACATATTTGCATGTTCCTACAGAAACAGACCAAGGTTAGATACAAACATGATGGTGGACAGATCACCTCTTCAAAGAAGTTTGTTCGCCAGTTAGGCAAAAATAAGCGACTAAGAAATACCAGGACCTGACGAAAAACCCGAGACAGGGGCACATTGGACATTCACGTTCGACGAGGCATCAAATACACTGGCGCACGATATAGGGGAAGTTTTGGCTTCTCCAAAGAGGGCTCACGAGCCATATACCAAGTCAACGGCGAATGGGATACTAAACATCCAAAATTGATTCCATATCAGGATCATGTTTTAAAAACTGACTGCGGAATTCGTAAAGATCACTTTCAGTCACATCCCACGAAAAGGAAATCAAATGACAGACGCCCTGGCAACTATATCGTTTATGTTCAAATTAACTTGGTCAAACTATAAACCGCGCATCACAAACAAACACAATCAAGAGCCCACACTTAGTCTTGCTATCAAAGAAGGACCGGATGACAAGCCTTGGTTTTAGGACATCCAGAAAATTCCTCCAACATCGACAAACAAACTCTACGGAAATTAGCCTCAGAATTCTTTTAGAGTAACGGTGTACTGCACAAGATGAACCATGACATGGTCTAGTACTCAAGAAGATTCTTCTACCTCGCCTCGATTCACATGGTAAATGGACACCCAACTACGAAGGTCCATACGTAGTCAAAACAGCATTCTTCGGTGGTGGTCTTATCCCCACAACAATGGATGGGGAAGAACTACCGCATCCGGAAAATTCAGACGCAGTCAAAAATACTATGTATAAGAAGCTCGCTAAGCTCGAACCTCAAACGAGCGACTCAGGAAAAAAGGAGCGTCTCGGTGGATCGAAAAACCTAAAGGGAAATCCAGGTAAAAATTAGGGTCATATAAACAAAAAAAATTATCCCGGTGGATTGAAAACCCGAAAGGGCAATCCAGGAAAAAGATAGGGATTTCATACAAAGAAATAAAGAACAAAAAGACTGCGATCTAAGAACAGCGACTACGAACCACAAAGGGAAGATAGATCTGAATCATACAACTTAGAAGCAAAAGAGATAAGATCATTAAAAGGATATTGGGGAACAACAGTAACAATTATCATTTTTATTTCCATTTACAGTTTTAAAACCTTTTGTAATTACCTCTTTCTAGGAATTGTATCATGTATTCTCGCCTATTCAGAGGCATATCAATAAAACATTTGCTTTCTTTGCATCTTTCAAATTGCGTTTTTTCTTTTCTCAGACTTGTTTACAAAATACTATACGATCATTACTTTTGAATATTGTATTGAAATCATTTCGGGGGATTAACAAAATAAATGCATTTGACAAAACATCGAAAAAGCATTTTGGGTTAGAAAAACATCAAAAGAAAATCCACGTCTACGTCCACGCACATGTCTACTCCTGCGTCTACAATACAAATTTTATACACATGTCCATGTCTACGCCTGCGCTTACAACATAAAAATCTATGCATATCTACTCCTACGTCTATGCGTCTGTACACAAAGTCTACATCCATATATATGTCAGCGCCTATGCCTACACTTGCAACACAAAGTCTACGTCCGCAGATGCATCCACGCACATGTGTACTCCTGCAAATTCTATACACATGTCCACGTCTACGACTGCGCTTACAACATAAAAGTCTACACATATGCCACTACATACGTCTACGCTTACACCTACGCTTACAACATATGAATCTACGCATATGCCAATACATACATCTATGCTTACGCCTGCGCTTACAACATAAAAGGCTACACATATGCTAATACATACGTCTACGCCCGCGCTTACAACATACAAATCTACGCATATGCCATTACCTACATCTACGTCTACACCTGCGCTCACAATACAAAATCAATGTTCAAAATTTTGCTAACGCTTTTTCACCGCATTCAAATCAAATTTAACAAAGCTACGACGACACAACATACAACGCCAGAGGATTGGTAACTCTAAGTCAATGGTTTAAAGGAGTGAATGCCAAAAATAGTCTTCATAACATTTTAAGGCATACGCACATCTTACACATATTTCATACATACATTTTGCATAACATACATACACTATACATTTTTGCATACAATACACATATATTCAGGGTTCCATATTGTTATACCCCAAAATTTTCCCTCCCATTTTCTCCAAGATTTGTCAAATCAAGGTCACAAAATTCCCCAAGGGTTGTGCAGCTCAACTGTCTCCTATACAGTCAAAACTAGGGTTTGAGTTCTGGTCAAGCAAATGAGCTTTTCAAAGGCCCAATCAAGTCTCATAGGCCTACAAATGTGGTCAAGCATCTTCATGTCAAGTTTCAAGGCATTCAGCTCAAAATTGCACAGTCAAAACCCTAAATTGCACTACAGTCAACTGTAGGGGCAAAATGGTCATTTGGCAGTCAAAAGTTCAAATTTTTGGTCAATATATCATTTTGAAGCCACAAACATCATTTGATCAATGCTTGATCATGATTCTCAAAATTTGGCTCAGAAATCATCAAAGATGCAAAAGTTGCTATATTTGGACAGTTGAAAAAGTCAACTGAAATTGACCAGGGCATAACTTTCACATAGATTATCAGAAAAATCCCATCCAAAGCTCATTTTGAAGAGAAAGACATTTCCTACAACTCATCTTCATACTTCAAGTCCAAGAAATGCTCTCACAAAAAGTTATCAATTTCAACATTATAGGTCATTTTCAAAAGTCAACAAAAAGGGACTTTAAGTCAAAGGCCATAACTTGAGATTTGAAAATCAAAATGACATGGGACCAAAGGCATTGGTTAAAGGACTCAAAGACCTTTCCAAAATGTCCAAGAACATGTGAAAAGCTTAAAAATTGAGCAAGTTATGCCTTGTAGAAGTTGGGAAATTTTTGTGAAATGGCAAAAGTCAACTATCCTTGAAAATCCAATTTTTGACAAAAGGGCCCCATTTTTTCCACTTGGTTTATCCTTGTCATGCCACACACGTGTCCCATGATTAATTTCAAGACCAAATATTGATTTTTCTATTTTATTTAATTTTTGATAATTTAATTCATTTTAAATCTTTGAAAATTCAAATAAAATTCAAAAACCAATGGAATAGTGTCATGTGAATTTGGACAACTTCCATGTATCATGGGCCAATTCAAAAACTCAGGCTAGGGTTAAACTTCACACTAAGTCTAGGTCTTGGCTAAAAAAGAGGAAAAATGGTTAAGGGTGAAAACCCTAGGACTTGTTCTTTCCTAAGCATGAATTAAGGTCAAAAAGCAAGCCAATTCCATTCCATGATAATCACTAAGTCAAACCCTAGGCCTAAGAGATCAGAAGCTGCGCCCAAACAAGCTTTGGCATTTTGAAATTTTTCCTTAAAACTCAAAAACTGAAAACCAGTTTAAAAGGGGATTCAAGCCTCAATTCTTTTTCTAATAGCATCCTGAGACACCACTGAACACATTACAATCCCTAACATCCATCAATACGCGAAGAATTGGTAAAGCAATCTAAAACTGTACAGCAAAAAAGTGGCAATCGTGTTTTACATTCTAAGCATCATCATGACATTCTAACTGTGGATTTATGTTCCTTATGAGTTTCTAGAGCTAACCATTAGGTTTAATTGCATTGTTGTGCCACATACGCGATTTCGCCATTTTCAATTTCTAGGGTTGCAGGTTTCTGGAATTGGGGCTTTTGCATAGAGGAAAAATCAGGACCCATGACCACCATGGTTGAACTCAGCGCCTAGAGACGAACAAATTCCAACCATCGCGCCTAATTTATGTTTGAAGCTGAGCTATTCGCTATTTTTTTATAGCTCACCTAATGCAACGCCCAGAAACCGTGGCCTATTTTGTTTTGTTTTCAGGGACAGGGAGGAAGATGACTCCGTGTCAACACGTGATAGGCGCGTTTGAATTCTCGCGCCAGAAAGCCACTAACGCACTTGTTTCTTTCTTATTATTTATTTGTTGTAATATAGTAACATATGCGTGCTGGCTCAGGTGGCAAGCGTGAATTCCATTAACCCTCATGACCTGGGTTCAAGTCCCAGGTCTGGCCAATTTCAATACTATTTTTCAATATGAGATCATATGCTTTGCTCACATCCAGGTACATCATGTCCTCTCACCATCAGGCAGCCCACGTGTCCAGGAGACTCCCATCCAAGGCTGAAGATTGGTGTACACCCTGAGCATGAGTCAAAGCATCATACACGATCCAGAAAGTCAACCAATTTCCAACGTTAATGGGCCTTAATCTTCCAGGCCTGCACCTCACAATTTTGGGATCTACCCCCCCCTAGTTTGCCTTATTATTTTTTTATTCTTTCTTTAATTTTTCTTTTTTATTCCTTTTATTTGCTATTTATTTAATTAATTATTTTCACATAAATAATATAAAAACCTTCAAAAATCAGAAAAGACCAAAAAAGAATATAATTTTTATTTTAATCATTTTCTAAATAAATGTTTGTAATTATTTAGTTTTAATTAGGTTTTCAAATTTAATTCTTTTAATAACTAAAATCCAAAAAAATAGAGTTTAGGTTTAATAACTTTTTATTTTCTTTTTTTAATTTTCCTTTTTTTTCAGAATAATAATATTATTTATTTATTTTCATAAATCAAAAATTGTACATAAATTAATTTAGAGTTAAATTAGGTTAAAAGTCAATATTTTCATAATAAACTTAAAAAACATTAGAACTAGGGTTTAGCATTTTAATTTTAATTAATTTTTCTTTTTTTCTTTTAAATCTAAAAAACCCAAAAATACCATTTTTCATTTAATTTTAATTTTAGATAACTTAATTATTTTAATTCCTTTAAAGGGTTCAACGCCCTCGCATTTGATTATTTTCTTTTTCGCGCGTTTCATTTATTTCTTTTGTGAATATAATGTACTTGTACCAAAGCCATGTAATAGCTATTAGGCATTTCTTTTCTGCAATTTATTTTAAATCGGGTCTGGATTAATTTGGCGTTGTAGACCCGCGCCCTTTGTAATAGCGTAGGACTTTTATCTTTTCCGCACTTTAAATTCCCGCACTTTTAACTGTTAAACAATAACATGAAAGAATGAATGCTTAAAAATAAAATCAAGCGTAGATCACAATAAACATGACAAGACAAAATAATTGAAACATGACACACGGACCGCACACACCACCCTTAGGGTACGCCTCACTGTTGCCTTTCGAAAGGTGGTCGTCGAGTAGAAGACGTCTTAGTAAGTCCTCATGATCCGGGAACCTGGCATGAGGGTAGCTTCTAAGGTGTCTTCCCATTGCTCTGGTGATCACCATGTCCCTATAAACTCGAATTGACCCGAACACCTCCAATGGTGGTGCTACCTACCTCTCAATGGTGGGATGGCACTACTTTAAAGGACATTTACACAGACGAATTCCTTAGGGTAGGTAGGTTCTCGTAGATACTTGCTCTCCTCAAAACAAAAATTCAAAGACTTTTCACACCAACACTTTTCAAAAGCTTTCAAAGCAAATTTTTTCAAACACTCTGACGTACGAGTCGAACTGAAATTTTTTTTTTTTTCAAAGAAACTTTTTAACCCACAATTGAAAAGCAAACAAACAATTTTGAAAACACATTGAGCAAGTACCTAAGAGCCCATGGATAACCATGGATAGAAAGGGTGCTAACACCTTCCCTTTCTATAACCTACCTCCCGAACCGAGAGCAATCTCTTTAAGGAATTTTTCTGTGCTTTTGTCCTTTCCATTTGGAGAAAATAAAAGACGGTGGCGACTCTTGCTTCCGCGACATTTCGCGAACCAGCGTTAAACAGTCAGTTCCAGATCCACCGGTCACAGAACTGGCGACTCTGCTGGGGACAAACTTAAAGTGGGGTGTACCTTAGGGCTAGCTCATAACTATGTTTTCAATTGTTTTCCTTGTGTGCTTTAAATTGTGGGTTGCTTGGGAGTTCTATAGATCCTAACCCGGATCTGGGGGATACCTTCTTAGAAAGTAGCAACAAGGCTGTGAGGGAACTGTGCGGGGTATACCGACATGGTTGAAGCAGTCTGCTACGTTGATGTGGCACTTTGGTGTGTACCGGTAACCCTTGAGTTCAGTCAAGGAGAGTACGGGGCCTCCATGTGGTGTCATGAAGCATCAACAGACCTTAGGAACCTTAATTGAACCATCTTGGCCTCTTTAGGGTAGTGAGATAACTGACTTTGGTGCAGTCCGAGGTTGGTTGATACTCGATACTACACTCAATTGAGGGTTGCTTTCCTGGAATATTTCGGTCGCCAGTTCAGTGGCTAAATCGAAACGATGAACAATGAAAGCAATCCTGTGATATTGGGAACCTTAGAACCCGGTTACTTTGATTAGGACAGGTTGAGCCCACCAACTTCAAGAGGGTACTACCCAGACCCCATGCTGGCCTAAACCCTAAGGGTTTCTCTTGTGTGACTTGTGTGCCTTTGTACTTGCCTACTTGCATGCTTGTTAGCTGACACATGAACTACTTATAGGTTTTGTTTATAGTCCTTAACTAGGACTCATGACAAGGTTTACCAAATTTCTTGCAGGTTTTGTTTATAGTCCTTAATTGGGACTCATAACAAAGTATACTGAATTTCTTGCAGGGTCTGTTTATAGTCCTTAATTGGGACTCATAACAGGGTTACTCACATTACCCCATGCATATCATGACACCATACCATTGCATACCTCCTAACCCATTTCAAGGATCTCAAGGGCTTGTGATACAGGTCATATAAATCAAACATCTAGCAAGGGGCAAAGAGGATTTATTTTCCTCTAGCCAATGTTGTCAGAGGCTATGACCCACTTGATATGGTGAGCTCTGACTCCTGAAGAAGGTTCCCTAACCAAGGTTGTTTGGAAATCAAAACCAGACATGATGACTAAAGTCAGAGGCTATGACCCACTTGATATGGTGAGCCTTTGACTCTTGAAGAAGAGTTCTCAATAACATGGGTGTCCTTCAATCAAGCTACTGGATCCAAATGCTAACAAATTTTCTTGTTTACCCCGCGAGATCCTTGAAAACATTACATTCATATCATACATATCATTGCATAACAGGTACCCTTTGGACAAGTCACTTATCATCTCCGCTGTGTATTTCAGCAATGGCTTCCCAACAAGATAACCAGGACCTTCTTGCTCAAGGGACTCGGTTCGAGGAAATCCTCCTGAATCTATCCAAGGGGCAGGAGGAGCTAAGGACACTTCTCATGGAGACTTTTGTCAAGAACAGTACTGAGGACGAACGGCTGGAACGCCTGCAAGCTGAGATAGATGCAATGAAAGCCCAGATGCTGGGGCAGATGACTGCCATTCAGGGTTTAACTCAAAGACAAGATGAGCTCGGGGTTCTCGTCAACAAACTGCTTCAGGGTAACCAACTGGGGCAAACATCTAAGGGTAAAAAGCCAATCATCGTTCAACCACCTTTGAGACAAAGAGGCAAGGAGAAAGCTCCTCATATGGCTCCAGTATCACCAATTCAGCAGCAACTTCACCAACTTCAGACAGACAAGCCCAGGAGGCAGTTCACCCCGCTCAATATGTCGTTGTTTCAAGCTTTACAACGCCTGTTGAGATTGAACCTGATCACATTAAGGGCTCATCCCCAGAACCCCAACACAGCACATCCTGCTTATGATCCCAATAAAAGGTGTGCCTACCACTCTGCCTGTCCAGGACATGATGCAAACGAGTGTTGGGCTTTGAAAAACAAGATCCAGGACCTGATTGATGAAGGAGCACTGGAATTCACACAAGATGGTCAGGCTGAATTTTTCTACCATCCCTCCAAGGCTCACCATTTGAAGTGACAAGCCCTGAGACTAGAAATTTTTGTTCATTCGAATGTTCAAGTTGCAATTTTCTTTTGTTCAAACATTTACTCATGATTAAAACATTGTTATTTCATTAATGCATCGCATATGTCTGTTTTGAAGTAATATATTCATATTCACTATATGCAAATTGTTTTCATATTTTTTTCTGATGTCAACTCTCGATTAATAATTCTAAGCCTCTTGAGGGAGGATGACGAAAACGATACCATAATCTACAGTATGCTTTTGAACAGACCCCGCTGGTGAGGTACAGGCATTGTTTTAATTCCTAAACACTGGAGTTATAAGGATGATAATCCCTCGTCAACCCATCAGAGCCAAAGAAGTAGGAGTTTGTATTTTCGAAAATCAAAACCCTTAATCATAACCTGGGGCAGGGTAGTTCTCTCAGTCGATCCAAGTGCACAATGAATGTCACTAAATGAGTTTTTCAAAAACAAAAGACATTGATGGTTCCGAACAATCATAAGGACAGGCAGTCATTATCAAAAAAAATTCATGAATGAAAAGCCCAAAAAGTCAAAACCAATAAAGAAGACTTACCAAACTGGGGCATCCCGCTGACTGTAATCCCAAAAAGGAAACAGTTCAGGCAAAAAAAAAGAAAGGGATAACTAAATCAAAAAAAAAAAAGAGGTCTCACAAACCCTCAGCAAAAAAGGGGATGATTGCCTATTCAAATAAACGTTCAATATCCGAATCATCACCGGAAAATCAGAGCAAAGACTCAAACAAGGTCTAACGCACGATCAACTGAGTTTAGGTTTGGAGAACATCACGAAGAGCGGGCGGGTATAAATAATTTGAGCCTTTATCCTTTGTTTCTTAAACCGTGAACCAGGCCACGATATAACTCTTAAAAGTCCTAGCTGAAGCATGGGTTAGTTCGAAAGCATACTGTTACGAAGGTATCCTGACTCCTGAAGGCCTACGGTAAATACGGAGTTGACATCACGTTTTACAAACATTCATTTGTTTTATGAAAAAGAATGCATTTTCAAAATCTTTGAGACAGACATAAGCTTTGCATTTTTAACATAACTTTGTTTGCATATGACTTTTCGTTTGAACAGCATAGAAATTCGCATGACGAAAGTCTAATGAACAAGAGTATCTTCAATCAAGGGGCACGGCATGATCATGGTCTACCATCTGGGGCAGTTAAGTCAAGATCCAGAGAGTCTCTCAAAAGGCCAAAAAGCCTGGGGCAAATCTCTGCCTGAGTCACTTGGGGCACTCCAGCAACGAACCTTGCCTGATCAAATATCTTCTGGTGGTATGACAAAACAATTCTAACAGAGGCAATTCCCTACATCCTGAGGACACGGACATAGTCGAAAAAAATACTGCGCATAATCAAAGACCCGCTAGGTTGACATACCTAAGCAAAAATAAGGGCTTCCCGTCAAACCAAAAGGGTTCGGGCAAAATGAAGGGATGAAATGAAAAAATCTGTACACCCGGCAAGTCGAAAACCTGGAAAGGCGGCTTGGGCAAAAATGGGTACCCCGGTGGACTGAAAACCCGAAAGGGCGGTCCAGGAAAAATTAGGAATCAAAGCGTACGACTATGTTCCGGTATCTCGTCACTTGCCTACCCGAAGATTTGTCGATCACCCGCATAGGTATCCTCTTCCCTCACCTCCGAAGCAGGGGCAATAATGAGCTATCCAGGCGATCCAATTGCTCTGTCAACCAAATTACAAAGGACAGATCAACATAAAAATGATTACCATCTACCTTTACAAATTCCAGATCGTGGGCTAACGTCCGAGACCAAACAGGACTATTATCCACTTAATCAAAATCATGCAACCCAACACCGGTTTCTGCTCAACCTTCAGACAAAGTCACACACAGACTCCTCCTCCATAAGATGACCTAACCCCGGTTCATCAAGAAGTTTTACACAAACTTATCCCGAAGCAACCTTACCCCGGTTCCTCCAGAAGTTTTTACACAAACTTATCCAAGTAACCTTACCCCGGTTCCTCCAGAGATTTTTACACAAACTCAACCAAATAACCTTACCCCGGTTCCTCCAGAAGTTTTTACACAAACTTATCCAAGTAACCTTACCCCGGTTCCTCCAGAAATCTTACATGGATTTATCACAAGTAACCTTACCCCGGTTCATCAAGAAGTTTTACACAAACTTATCCTGCCGTAACCTAACCCCGGTTCCTCCAAGAGTCTCACATGGACCTATCTCAAGATGACCTAACCCCGGTTCATCAAGAAGTTTTACACAAACTTATCCTGCCGTAACCTAACCCCGGTTCCTCCAAGAGTCTCACATGGACCTATCTCAAGATGACCTTACCTCGGTTCGTCAAGAAGTTTTACACGAACTTATCCTGCGGCAACCTAACCCTGGTTCCCCCCAGAAGTCTTACATGGATTTAGCTCAAGATAACCTCACCCCGGTTCGTCAAGAAGTTTTACATGAACTTACCTCACCAAGCAACCCTACATCGGTTCCCTCTCTTCAAGATGCAGTTTTACATGGACTCGTCACCCAGAAACCCTACACAGGTTCTCCCTTTCCAAAAAAACGAAGTTTTACACGAACTCATCATCAAAGTAACCCTACCTTCTCCATTTCAGATACAGTTTTACACAAACTCATCAGCATGCAACCCTACATAGGTTCCCCCTTTCAACTTATAAAATTACATTCCAAAACTCCCCAGAAGAGTCCAATCCAGTTTCCCCAGGAAAATTGGAATTCATCTCTCCAAGCAGTAAGCTTATCCCCAGTAGATTCTGGAAGCTTATCCCCTCGCAGAGCACGAACGCGTCGTCCGGCTTTATTCAAAGAGTTATTTCCTTAACAGGATATAACTGGGTTATCCTCAGCCAAAAGCCACGGAAAGGTCATCGTCAACATAGTTCTTTCCTATCCCCAGCGAAGTCCATTAACACTTCCAACAACAAAGACATCCTCAGCAAATTACTGCTATCAACACTCAGCAAAGCATCTCTATCCCCACAGAGTATTGCTTCCCAGTATGATCGCTAGAGTACCTTTTCTCCCCGCAGAATCTTCCATTCGCCAAGTTTATTCCGCAACGGAATCATCTTCTCCTACCGGTATCCTTGCAGTTATCATCCCCAGCGGAAGCAAGTCTATTCTTCGACATTAGCCCAGGATACGACTTCCCGGCACCCGTCAAGGATTCACTTTCCTAGACAAAAACATACATAAAACATCACATACATCATTATAGCATGCATAACGCACTGCATCATATAAATCTCATTTATGTTGAGAACATCATTGCTTGATCCATATCATGCATTGCATATGACTGACTTTTATCTTTCAGGAAAGATCCAGTTAAGTTCTCAAGCTACATTTCAAGACCTAGACCGGTTCAGTTAAATCGTCCCAAGATTTTCCTGATTCTTACCCAGTCAAAGGCCTCTCTGGTTCAGTCAGATCGACCTTAAGATCTCCCTGATTCTTATCCCAGTAGAAGACATTTCAAGACCTAGACCGGTTCAGTTAAATCGTCCCAAGATTTTCCTGATTCTTACCCAGTCAAAGGCCTCTCTGGTTCAGTAAGATCGACCTTAAGATCTCCCTGATTCTTATCCCAGTAGAAGACATTTCAAGACCTAGACCGGTTCAGTTAGATCGTCCCAAGATTTTCCTGATTCTTACCCAGTCAAAGGCCTCTCTGGTTCAGTCAGATCGACCTTAAGATCTCCCTGATTCTTATCCCAGTAGAAGACATTTCAAGACCTAGACCGGTTCAGTTAAATCGTCCCAAGATTTTCCTGATTCTTACCCAGTCAAAGGCCTCTCCGGTTCAGTCAGATCGACCTTAAGATCTCCCTGATTCTTATCCCAGTAGAAGACATTTCAAGACCTAGACCGGTTCAGTTAAATCGTCCCAAGATTTTCCTGATTCTTACCCAGTCAAAGGCCTCTCTGGTTCAGTCAGATCGACCTTAAGATCTCCCTGATTCTTATCCCAGTAGAAGACATTTCAAGACCTAGACCGGTTCAGTTAAATCGTCCCAAGATTTTCCTGATTCTTACCCAGTCAAAGGCCTCTCTGGTTCAGTCAGATCGACCTTAAGATCTCCCTGATTCTTATCCCAGTAGAAGACATTTCAAGACCTAGACCGGTTCAGTTAAATCGTCCCAAGATTTTCCTGATTCTTACCCAGTCAAAGGCCTCTCTGGTTCAGTCAGATCGACCTTAAGATCTCCCTGATTCTTATCCAGTTGAAGACATTTCAAGACCTAGACCGGTTCAGTTAAATCGTCCCAAGATTTTCCTGATGCTTATCCAGTCAAAGGCCTTCTTTGGTTCAGTCAGATCGCCCCTAGATCTCCCTGATGCTTATCCAGTTGAAGACATTTCAAGACCTAGACCGGTTCAGTTAAATCGACCTTAAGATTTTCCTGATGCTTATCCAGTCAAAGGCCTTCTCTAGTTCAGTTAAATCGTCCCAAGATTTTCCTGATGCTTATCCAGTTGAAGACATTTCAAGACCTAGACCGGTTCAGTTAAGTCGACCTTAAGATTTTCCTGATTCTTACCCAGTCAAAGGCCTCTCTGGTTCAGTCAGATCGACCCTAAGATCTCCCTGATTCTTATCCCAGTAGAAGACACCCCAGATTTTTCTCAACGAGCGTTGTTGAAGTTAAAGTCGCCCAAGGCTCTCTTACCATTCATGCTAAGGAAGTTATCATCCCTGGTTCTTCTTTCATCGTCGTTTGAAGCTCCAGACTCAGCTCCTGTAACTAGTCAGGACACATCAATACCAAGCATCTAAAAGTCAGCTCCTGCAAACGTGTCAGGTACTCATTTTCTGTTTTGCAGATATGCAGGTTCTCGCTAAGGAATCTCTTACGCAATCAACATCCAGATGGCATCTATAAGCCCATCATCCTATCCAGCAATCTCCAAATGGCATCTATAAGCCCATTCCACCATCATTGCTAACATGTGAGCGCAAATTTCCGGGCACTCTAGTGTCCAATCATCTTTTACCCTCGGATTACGAAAGGCACGTCAGCCAATCTGCATCCTCAGGTCTAAGAAGATTGAACAGGGGCAACTGTTATACCCCAAAATTTGCCCTCCCATTTTCTCCAAGATTTGTCAAATCAAGGTCACAAAATTCCCCAAGGGTTGTGCAGCTCAACTGTCTCCTATACAGTCAAAACTAGGGTTTGAGTTCTGGTCAAGCAAATGAGCTTTTCAAAGGCCCAATCAAGTCTCATAGGCCTACAAATGTGGTCAAGCATCTTCATGTCAAGTTTCAAGGCATTCAGCTCAAAATTGCACAGTCAAAACCCTAAATTGCACTACAGTCAACTGTAGGGGCAAAATGGTCATTTGGCAGTCAAAAGTTCAAATTTTTGGTCAATATATCATTTTGAAGCCACAAACATCATTTGATCAATGCTTGATCATGATTCTCAAAATTTGGCTCAGAAATCATCAAAGATGCAAAAGTTGCTATATTTGGACAGCTGAAAAAGTCAACTGAAATTGACCAGGGCATAACTTTCACATAGATTATCAGAAAAATCCCATCCAAAGCTCATTTTGAAGAGAAAGACATTTCCTACAACTCATCTTCATACTTCAAGTCCAAGAAATGCTCTCACAAAAAGTTATCAATTTCAACATTATAGGTCATTTTCAAAAGTCAACAAAAAGGGACTTTAAGTCAAAGGCCATAACTTGAGATTGGAAAATCAAAATGACATGGGACCAAAGGCATTGGTTAAAGGACTCAAAGACCTTTCCAAAATGTCCAAGAACATGTGAAAAGCTTAAAAATTGAGCAAGTTATGCCTTGTAGAAGTTGGGAAATTTTTGTGAAATGGCAAAAGTCAACTATCCTTGAAAATCCAATTTTTGACAAAAGGGCCCCATTTTTTCCACTTGGTTTATCCTTGTCATGCCACACACGTGTCCCATGATTAATTTCAAGACCAAATATTGATTTTTCTATTTTATTTAATTTTTGATAATTTAATTCATTTTAAATCTTTGAAAATTCAAATAAAATTCAAAAACCAATGGAATAGTGTCATGTGAATTTGGACAACTTCCATGTATCATGGGCCAATTCAAAAACTCAGGCTAGGGTTAAACTTCACACTAAGTCTAGGTCTTGGCTAAAAAAGAGGAAAAATGGTTAAGGGTGAAAACCCTAGGACTTGTTCTTTCCTAAGCATGAATTAAGGTCAAAAAGCAAGCCAATTCCATTCCATGATAATCACTAAGTCAAACCCTAGGCCTAAGAGATCAGAAGCTGCGCCCAAACAAGCTTTGGCATTTTGAAATTTTTCCTTAAAACTCAAAAACTGAAAACCAGTTTAAAAGGGGATTCAAGCCTCAATTCTTTTTCTAATAGCATCCTGAGACACCACTGAACACATTACAATCCCTAACATCCATCAATACGCGAAGAATTGGTAAAGCAATCTAAAACTGTACAGCAAAAAAGTGGCAATCGTGTTTTACATTCTAAGCATCATCATGACATTCTAACTGTGGATTTATGTTCCTTATGAGTTTCTAGAGCTAACCATTAGGTTTAATTGCATTGTTGTGCCACATACGCGATTTCGCCATTTTCAATTTCTAGGGTTGCAGGTTTCTGGAATTGGGGCTTTTGCATAGAGGAAAAATCAGGACCCATGACCACCATGGTTGAACTCAGCGCCTAGAGACGAACAAATTCCAACCATCGCGCCTAATTTATGTTTGAAGCTGAGCTATTCGCTATTTTTTTATAGCTCACCTAATGCAACGCCCAGAAACCGTGGCCTATTTTGTTTTGTTTTCAGGGACAGGGAGGAAGATGACTCTGTGTCAACACGTGATAGGCGCGTTTGAATTCTCGCGCCAGAAAGCCACTAACGCACTTGTTTCTTTTTTATTATTTATTTGTTGTAATATAGTAACATATGCGTGCTGGCTCAGGTGGCAAGCGTGAATTCCATTAACCCTCATGACCTGGGTTCAAGTCCCAGGTCTGGCCAATTTCAATACTATTTTTCAATATGAGATCATATGCTTTGCTCACATCCAGGTACATCATGTCCTCTCACCATCAGGCAGCCCACGTGTCCAGGAGACTCCCATCCAAGGCTGAAGATTGGTGTACACCCTGAGCATGAGTCAAAGCATCATACACGATCCAGAAAGTCAACCAATTTCCAACGTTAATGGGCCTTAATCTTCCAGGCCTGCACCTCACAATTTTGGGATCTACCCCCCCCTGGTTTGCCTTATTATTTTTTTATTCTTTCTTTAATTTTTCTTTTTTATTCCTTTTATTTGCTATTTATTTAATTAATTATTTTCACATAAATAATATAAAAACCTTCAAAAATCAGAAAAGACCAAAAAAGAATATAATTTTTATTTTAATCATTTTCTAAATAAATGTTTGTAATTATTTAGTTTTAATTAGGTTTTCAAATTTAATTCTTTTAATAACTAAAATCCAAAAAAATAGAGTTTAGGTTTAATAACTTTTTATTTTCTTTTTTTAATTTTCCTTTTTTTTCAGAATAATAATATTATTTATTTATTTTCATAAATCAAAAATTGTACATAAATTAATTTAGAGTTAAATTAGGTTAAAAGTCAATATTTTCATAATAAACTTAAAAAACATTAGAACTAGGGTTTAGCATTTTAATTTTAATTAATTTTTCTTTTTTTCTTTTAAATCTAAAAAACCCAAAAATACCATTTTTCATTTAATTTTAATTTTAGATAACTTAATTATTTTAATTCCTTTAAAGGGTTCAACGCCCTCGCATTTGATTATTTTCTTTTTCGCGCGTTTCATTTATTTCTTTTGTGAATATAATGTACTTGTACCAAAGCCATGTAATAGCTATTAGGCATTTCTTTTCTGCAATTTATTTTAAATCGGGTCTGGATTAATTTGGCGTTGTAGACCCGCGCCCTTTGTAATAGCGTAGGACTTTTATCTTTTCCGCACTTTAAATTCCCGCACTTTTAACTGTTAAACAATAACATGAAAGAATGAATGCTTAAAAATAAAATCAAGCGTAGATCACAATAAACATGACAAGACAAAATAATTGAAACATGACACACGGACCGCACACACCACCCTTAGGGTACGCCTCACTGTTGCCTTTCGAAAGGTGGTCGTCGAGTAGAAGACGTCTTAGTAAGTCCTCATGATCCGGGAACCTGGCATGAGGGTAGCTTCTAAGGTGTCTTCCCATTGCTCTGGTGATCACCATGTCCCTATAAACTCGAATTGACCCGAACACCTCCAATGGTGGTGCTACCTACCTCTCAATGGTGGGATGGCACTACTTTAAAGGACATTTACACAGACGAATTCCTTAGGGTAGGTAGGTTCTCGTAGATACTTGCTCTCCTCAAAACAAAAATTCAAAGACTTTTCACACCAACACTTTTCAAAAGCTTTCAAAGCAAATTTTTTCAAACACTCTGACGTACGAGTCGAACTGAAATTTTTTTTTTTTTCAAAGAAACTTTTTAACCCACAATTGAAAAGCAAACAAACAATTTTGAAAACACATTGAGCAAGTACCTAAGAGCCCATGGATAACCATGGATAGAAAGGGTGCTAACACCTTCCCTTTCTATAACCTACCTCCCGAACCGAGAGCAATCTCTTTAAGGAATTTTTCTGTGCTTTTGTCCTTTCCATTTGGAGAAAATAAAAGACGGTGGCGACTCTTGCTTCCGCGACATTTCGCGAACCAGCGTTAAACAGTCAGTTCCAGATCCACCGGTCACACATATCAATGTCAAACATCATACATTTTGCATACATCCAAACATATCAATATCAGATATCATATGCATGTATCATGCAGCAAACAAACAGTCTCTCCCTCGATTTATCTATCTAAGGGTCAACCAACAAAACACTTCTCCTATGATTCAACCGGTCACCTAAGTCTTCATGCCGTGACACGTTCAGACCATCGCCTAAGACTTCATGCAGCAATGTTCGAAACCAAATTTAGCTTATCACACCAGACTTCACGCAGTGATTCGCGGACCTAACCCATTGCCTCAGACTTCATGCAGCAATGTGTTCCAAACTCCAGACCATCGTCTTAGACTTCATGCAGCGGTGTTCGAAACAACAAATTTAGCTTAGCACATCAGACTTCACACAGTGATTTATGAACCTAACCCATTGCCTCAGACTTCATGCAGCAATGTGTTCCAAACTCCATGCCATCGTCTCAGACTTCATGCAGCGATGTCGGAAAACCAAATCTAGCTTATCGTCTCAGACTTCATGCAGCGATGCTCAAAAAATACAAGATTTAGCTCATCGCCTCATACTTCACACAGCGATTCGCGAACATAACCCATGGCCTTAGTCTTCAAGCAGCCATGCATCATCAATCATTGTTATATTCATCCTCCAAATGGGTGAATAAGCCAAGGCATACAAAATTGCGCTCTTAAGTTCAAAACCACCTGCCTCGCTATCAAACCCTGGTAAGCGATACATCATCAGCTTTACCTACTTTCCCAAAGACTCATAAGGGTATGCTATATCAGTGTAAGCTCATGTTTGTCGAGCAATTTTAGGATACTTCAAGTATTTAATAAACTTCCAATCAGAATGTACAAGACTCAAGTTTTCTCTCGCTATTCGACTGGAAGATAATTGAATAGGGGCAGCTGTCGTACCCCAAATTTGTCCTACCTCGATAATTTCATTCTTCGAGATTAAAATAGAAGAAACATTTAATTAAGAATGGTACATCAGTATCTGATGACCCATCTTTATCCAACTAGGGGGTGAACCTTAAATTCAGGAGAGTGGGGCTTGCTAAAATCAAAAAGACTCGTGCATCCATTCGTGTAGCATGTTGGCCAATGGCCCATGCGATTCGAAAATAAAATTATTCGAATAATTATTAAGCTCTTATTATTTATAGTTGTTATTAGTTAAAAGAGAGGTTAAAATTTATTTTAAAAAATAATTAAACCCATTTAAATGTTATGTGGTGTTAAACAGTGAATAGGGGGTGTATCAATAATTGAGGTCCATTAAGTCTTATTATTATTTTTTTAAAAAAAGAAGGTTGTTTATTATTATTTTAAATAAATAAATAAGTAATATATTTGTTTTTTTTAAGAAAAAGGAAACAAACATAAGATCAATGTTGATTTAATTTGTTTTGTTGTTTTTTAATTTATATTTTGTTGTTTTGGAAAAAAAAAGAGGTCATTTAGTCCTGGTTTGAAAATTTAACAGTTTCCTTGTTCTATTAATAAAAGCAGTGTATTGGGCTGAACGAAATATGGCAAGCGCAGGCCTATGATTGAAATAACATCTACTGTATCAATTAGCCAGAAAATTCACGTTTCTATCACAAACCAATATTGTATCAATCACAACAAAATTTACGCATGTTTCTTGCATTACTGTTGAAATCAACCATAAAAACAATCTTAAAAATAAAAAAACTAAGTCAAATCTGCAGAATAGATACTCAAAGAAATCAAATGAATATTAATATTTAATCAAATCTTACAAAAACAAATCTTCATCGCGTATTACAGCAAACAGTATATTTATAAATCCAAATCGAATCAAAAATCCTATACAGAATCAAATAGCTCTACAAATCAAATCAAATCCATTAATCAATTACAACAAATACAAAATCCCTAATTGATCTAATAATCCTAAATCTAAGTAACTGTAACGCTAATAAGCTGTAACCCTAAATACTAAACAGTATAAAAAAGAAGAAGTCAAAATACAGGGAGGGGGGTTTTTACAAAAAAAACAAGAACAGAGAGAAGAAAATACGGAGGAGATCAAGAACAGAAACGGAGGGACGTTTACAGAGAGAAGAAGAATTTAGCGCCGATTAAGGTTTCGATTTCTGAAACCCTAATCGGTCTCCCTTGCCAACCGTGAGCCACCGCTATCCGTCGCTAGCCACTGTCATAATCCTCATTCCACCGTCACCTGCGAAAAAGAAGAAGAATAGGTGAATCAGACATTTGAAGTTAAAGAACAACAATCACTAAAAAGGGTAAATAAGACATAGCTTGCTTTTTGTTATTTTTGTATTTGGGGGTTACGATTAAGGGGTTCTGGGTTGGGGTTGGTGATTACACCGCCGTGGATTAGAAGAGAGAAAGGTTGTAAGGCTTGAGAAGAGGAAGACGAAGGGTCTGTTTGCACAGAGAGAGAGAGAGAGAGAGAGAGAGAGAGAGAGAGAGAGAGAGAGAGAGAGAGAGAGAGAGAGAGAGAGAGAGAGAGAGAGAGAGAGAGTAGAACGAAAGAGAAAGGGGTTAGTTGTAACGAAAATGATGGAAATGAGTTAAAACAAAATTTTGTATTCCTTCTGATCCAGTGCACACGCATTCACACTAGCTATCATACTCCCTCACCTTTGTCCATTCAATGTGCATCAGACGGCCGTAAGGCCAAGTCTGCATGATAATATCAGTACTCCCTCGCGTACACAATCTAACCGGCCTCTCTCTAAATTGCAGTTGAGCCTAGCCCATTACTTTTCACACCACCCTTCCCCTGAATTGCTAAACCACAAAACAACATGCACCCCCCCTGATCTGAGTTATCATTGGGCCTAGCCTAGATCTCCTTTTAACACCCCCTGTTTTACTTGTTAATTAGAATTTACACCCCCCTGAATTTAATTTATTTATTTACTTTTATAATTCAATTATTTTATTATTTCTATTTTTTTATAAATATACATATATTATTTATTTATAATTATTATTATTATTATCAAATAGTGATTTATTATTACTATTATATTTTCTTTTATTATTATTACCAATATTTATTTTCTATTTATTATTCTTATATTTTATTTACTATTTAAATATTATTATATAATCAAATAATTTATTTTATATCAAAATTGCATATATTATTTTATATATTATTTGCATTAAATATTTTCTAATCATGCATTAATCAAGATCTTCGCAAATAACACGATTAAAAAACACAAACAAATCATCAAACTATTTTCGCAATAAACTAAGCTAATCACATATTTTTTACAAAAGTGTTTCAAACTGGTTTTGACTTACTGCGCATTCAGTCAAAATCTCCGCAATCACTACTCCCGACCGAGTGCGAGGTGCTTCAAAATATGTTTGTAAACCCCTAAAAAACACCAACCCCATACGAACTACGAATTGGGACTCTGATTCCTCATAAGAGGATACGTAGGTGTACGATCAAAAATCGTGGCGAGTCTTTCTAATTAAAACTTAAAATCCAGTTTACCCCAAACCTAAACCTAGAACCTAATATCCTTGTGAACAAGGTAGAAGAAAGGTGCCTAACGCCTTCCTTTCGTCTAATTGAGTCTGAAACCTAGAATCTCTATCTGCAAATTAGAGTTTTCTGTTAGATTCCCTTCCCTGGGATAAAAGCTAATAGTGGCGACTCTAATTTAAAAACCAGTCGCAACATCGTGCGACAATATGCTTTCAGAATAAACTCTGCTTCAATTAGATCTTTTGAATGTTGTAACGTGGAATGGTTTACGGTTTTTGAACAAAAGGATATAAGGGTCAAATTTAATTTTAACCCACCCATTCTCCTTTGATGATCTTCAGTCCTACGTTAGTTAATTCGATACACACATTCAATTTCCTAGAGAATTTTTAAGATGGCGGTTCAAGAACTAATTAGACATTTTGTGATTGCAGTCACACTCTTTTCTGTTTGTCATATTTTTTTGGACAATGTGGTCACATCCTCTTTCTTTTGTTACTAAGGATTTTGGTGACCCTTCTTTTTAATTTTTATCCCTAATTTTTTTCTAGAATGCTTCTTTTGAGTTTGCAGTCCATCGTGATTCCCTTAATTTTTGCCTAAGTTGCATTTTCAAGTTTTTGATTTAGCGAACTTTTTCGATTTTTTTTTATATTTTGGAACAAATTGTATGACATTTATTCATTTGATTTGAATGAGTTGAAATGGTTGTAACTTCTATGTTAATGGTTCAAGAGAAACAATCTCTAAGATTTTGGATTTTTACTACTTCTTCGATACTTTATGATGTCTGCGAAGGGAGGATGCATTTGAACCTCAGATGAGATGTTTTCATTTGAAATTTGAATGCATTGGCAAACTAACTAAAAACTACCCTTCTTAGTTAAGCGTGAGGGTTTATATATATATATATATATATATATATATATATATATATATATATATATCACTACAAAAATATATGTCCCCAGCGACATATATTAGCGACGTGCTTATCACGTGGGTAGTAGCGACGTGATAACCACGTCGCTAATATATTTTAATGACATTTAATGCAAATTGGTGAACGTTTTTCAGGGGGAAGTTTGAAATTTTGTAGCGACGTGATAGCCACGTCGCTAAATTTTTGGGGGGAAAAATAATTTCGCTGATGGCAGAGTTGCAGTGTTGGAGAGAGAATAGTATTTATGATTAGTTTGTAGCGACGTGATTATCACGTGGCAACGTTGCGACGTGACAGTCACGCCGCTACTAGAAGTTACATATGTTCAACATTTTGATTTACAGTAGCGTGCTTTCTTCTTCTTCCTTTCCTTGCTACTCTCTCAAACATTACAGCAACTTCCTCACAAACCCAAAATTGTTCCTCTCAAACCCAATTTCGCGAATCAATTTTCTTCCATTCCAATTTGTTGAAGAAATCTAAGGTATTCATATTTTGTTAAATGTTTATTTCGTTTGTTCTTTATTTTTTATACTGGAATGAAATATTTAAAATGGTATTTGTTCGGTTGTTCATTATTATTTGTAGAGAAATTTGAAGAACACCAAGAACTATCCAAGAAGACGCAAATTTATTGAAGAAATTATATAGAGGTATTTATGCATTTTTTTTTAGATTTTATATGTATTATATAGATTAGATTTGTATATGTATTTTGTGGTTAGGAAGTATATATGTATATATTGTTAGTAGTATAAATGTACTGATAATAAAAAATTTTAGAAAACATAAAATTAAAAAAAAAAAAAAATTTATAGATGTATATATATATATATGTTAACAAATATATTTGTTCAGATTGCATATTTTTTAATAACATATTTAATATATTTTTTAAAAAATTTTAGAAAACATAAATTTAATAACATATTTAATAACATGTTTTTATAGATGTATATTATATTTATTATAATAGTTTTATTTTTTTATTTATATGTTAAAGATATGGAAAAAAAATTATATATTAAAATAAGAATTTATAAAAAACATAATTAAAAAAAGAATATATATATTATATTATTATTTTAATATTATTGTTATATATATAATAAATAGTATGTATCTTACATTATTTGTTTTCTAATATTATTGTTGTATATATAATAAAAAGTAAATATGTTATATTATTGTTTTTTGATATTATTGTTATGTAATAAAAAATTATATATTTTACATTTGAATATTTATTTATATGTTAGTATATATATAAAAAAGCAAAATTTATATTTTTAAGAATAGTATTAAATAGTTTAAGAATATTTCTAATGAAAAAGACAATGATTGTATAAATGTGCAGTATGGAATATTATCGGTATTATCGCAGTTGGATGTACGATAGAACATATCCAGGAAGAAGTGGACTTAAACCCAATTTTATAGTAGGAGTTGATGGGTTTATTAAGTGGGCGTTTGCTCAGGATTGTTGTCGAAGCGAAGGAGGGGTTAGATGTCCCTGTCTTAAGTGTGAATGTAGACCAATAATTAGTGACCCAGAGGAAGTAACACGTCATCTGCATAGAAGGGGATTCATTGAAAATTATTGGGTTTGGACGTATAATGGTGAAGAACTACCGGTTAATGTACCAGAGACTAGCAACACGCATGCTTCAAGTAGTCGACCGGTTATGGAGTATGAAGAGAACTTTAATTTGATCGGTGACATGGTTGAGGATGCTTTTGGTGTGAACGTGACATATGATGAACCTGAAGATTTTGACGGGGAAGAGTTGCCGAACGAGGAAGCGCAAAGATTTTATCAATTATTGAACAAGATGAATACGCCGTTGTTTGAGGGGTCGTCAGACTCGAAGCTATCAACGTGTGTGAGATTATTGGCTGCCAAGTCAAATTGGAATGTTTCTGATCAATGTTTGGAACATTTTGCAAAAATGATATTGGACTCCACCGCTACGAAAGACAATTTGCCTACAAGTTATTATGATGCAAAGAAGTGGGTGTCGAAGTTGGGTTTAAAAGTAAGAAAGATTGACTGTTGCATTAACGGTTGCATGTTGTTTTATGACAATGAGTTTGGTACTCAAGATGGATCGTTAGAGGAGTGTAAGTTTTGTAATAGTCCAAGATATCAAGTTCGCAGTAGAGCCGTTAACAGCAAGCAAAAGCGTGTAGCAGTAAAATCCATGTTTTATCTTCCTATAATACCAAGGTTAAAAAGAATGTTTGCTTCAATGCACAGTGCAAGTCAAATGACATGGCATCATACAAACCAAACAAGTTCTGGCACTATGCGACATCCATCTGATGGTGAGGCATGGAAGCACTTTGATTGGACACATCCAGATTTTGCTGCAGAACCTAGAAATGTCAGGCTTGGATTATGCTCTGATGGATTTGCCCCATACGTGCAAGCGTCAGGAAGTGCGTACTCTTGTTGGCCAGTTATTGTAACACCTTACAACCTCCCTCCTGAGATGTGCATGACAAAACCATACATGTTTTTGACGTGTGTTATTCCAGGCCCGCACAGTCCAAAAGCCGGAATTGATGTGTACTTACAACCTTTAATTGATGATTTGAAGAAGATGTGGATTGGAGAATGGACTTATGATATATCCCGTAAACAGAACTTCACATTACGAGCTGCCTTGATGTGGACCGTTAATGACTTTCCAGCATATGGCATGTTGTCTGGTTGGGGTACGCATGGAAAAATGGGTTGTCCGCATTGCATGGGATACACCAAAGCATTTACGTTGGATAAAGGTGGGAAAAGCTCATGGTTTGACTGTCACCGCAGATTCCTACCAGCAAATCACCCGTATAGAAGAAACAAGACAAATTTTAAAAAAGATGTACGAGAGAAAGATTTGCCTCCGCCTCGATTTCCACCAGGGGTTATATGGAACCAAGTATGTGAACTACCAAAATTTACAGATACTGGGAAAGCATGCCGAATTGAAGGATACGGCGTCACCCACAATTGGACAAAAAGAAGTATATTTTGGGATCTTCCGTATTGGAAAGATAATTTGTTGCACCATAATCTTGATGTTATGCATATTGAGAAGAATTTTTTTGATAATGTATTTAACACAGTGATGGATGTGACAGGAAAAACAAAAGATAATGAGAATGCCAGACAAGACATGGGAATTTGGTGTAATCGAAGAGAGTTGGAGTTGAAGCCTCAACCGAATGGAAAATTATTAAAACCCAAGGCTTGTTTCAGTCTGACTTCCCAAGAAGCTAAAGCGGTTTGTCGATGGTTAAAAGAATTGAGAATGCCCGATGGGTATTCATCAAATTTAGCAAGGTGTGCTGACCCTAACACTGGAAAATTACATGGTATGAAAAGTCATGATTGTCACATTTTTATGGAACAGTTGCTACCAATTGCATTTGGATCGCTACCCAAACATGTTCTTGACCCACTAACTGAAATTAGTCAATTTTTTAGAGATATTTGTGCGTCAGCTTTAAAAGTGGAAGACATCATTAAGTTGGACCAAAACATTGCACTCATTCTTTGTAAGTTGGAACAAGTATTTCCGCCTGGTTTCTTTGACTCCATGGAACATTTACCTGTGCATCTTGCATATGAAGCTTATCTTGGTGGACCTGTTCAATATAGGTGGATGTATCCGTTTGAAAGGTTCATGGGTGATTCAAAGAGATCGGTAAAAAATAAAGCTAGAGTAGAAGGATCTATATGTGCACATTACTTGCATCGGGAAACATCACATTTTTGCAGTCACTATTTCAATCACTTGATGTTAACTCCTAGAATCATACGGAATCCTGTAAATGTCAATCAGAGGAGTCAATTCACCTTATCAGTCTTTGCGCTACCAGGTCGACCTTCTGGAAAGAAGGGTGTGCATTGGTTGACCCAAAAAGAAATGCAATCTGCACATGTCCATGTCTTGATCAACTGCGTTGAAGTTAAACCATATCTTGAGTGAGTTTACCAAAACTTTTTAAACTTATGGTGTGTGTATACCAAACTTATTAAACTTATTGTGTGTTTTTTGTAGGGAATTTAACAATGCCTATTTTCATAGTACCGGGGTACAGTCAACATCATGTGTCATTCATGCTCAATTTCCCTCATGGTTCAAGCAAACATTGTCTAGCGTTCCTGCACTAACTCCAGAAATACTCCATTTGAGAAACTTGGCAGAAGGCCCTATCCAAAGCGCAAATGATTGGCACACATACTTCGTGAACGGATATAAATTTCACACTGAGGCATGGACCGAAGGGAAAAAAACCATAAATAGTGGTGTTTTTGTAAAAGGAGTTACAGATGGCGGTGAAGACGACTTCTATGGATTTGTTAAACATATCTACGAGTTGGTATACAATTACTTGGACACGGAAAATAAAGTTGTCTTGTTTTATTGTGAATGGTATGATCCAACTAGAGGCACAAAGATAGACAAGTCATATGGTTCTGTCGAGATTCAAATGAACCGGAGATACAAAGAATATGACCCTTTCATAATGTCACATATTGTTAGGCAAGTTTATTATGTTCCTTATCCTTCATTTGTAATACGTAAAAGAGGATGGTGTGTTGTAATAAAAACAAAACCGCTAGGTCATATTGAAACTGGAGATCTAGTGGAAGATGTTGCCTACCAAGTTAATGACGTTGAACAGATTAATGATGTGGTTGCAGCTGAAGACATTACAACTTTGTCCGATACAACTGTTGAGGGCCTTCAAGTTGATGCGTCTATATTGTTGGTTGATAATAATGTGGATGAAGACAATGATGAAGAGTTTGAATCCGAGGACAATATTACATCGGATGATGAACATGATATGGATAACGAGCATGAAGATTTAGATTAATTAATCACTTAATGTAATATTAATGAATATCTATTGAACATGTATATATTGAATTTGTCAATGAATATATATTTATGTCAATGACTTTATTATCTTTGTTTATGAAAATATATATAACTAGGTAAAATGGCACCGAAGAATAAGGATACCGGTAAGAAGTCTCAGCGTCCGAGGGTAGTAACATGTGAGTCTCCTCACTCAGCCATGTGCCCACCCCCTCAGAGTCAGGTTGATCATATGTCCCTGGCCAGTACTCAGGGTTTTGTCCCATTACTCTCCTCCCATACATTCCCGTCTGGGGTACCTGCATCTTTTGTGCCACCTGGAGGCCCCAGTTTCCTTTTCCCACAGACTCAGATGCCGTCTTCCTTCCAGCATGCGGGAGGATCTAGTTTCCCTTTCCCACCGACCCAGATGCCGTCATCCTTCCAGCAGGCGGGAGGATCTAGTGTTCCTTTCCCACAGACTCAGATGCCATCTTCCTTCCAGCATGCGGGAGGATCTAGTTTCCCTTTCCCACCGACCCAGGGGCCTTCATCTTTCCAGCAGACTGGTGTCCCCTCATCATTCCAGCAGACGGGGGGAGGACCCAGTTTTCCATTTATACAGACTGGCGTGCCTTCATCATTCCAGCAGACAGGGGGACCCACACAGATGTATTCATCCTTCCAGCAGGCGGGAGGATCCAGCACCCCACACTCCACACACATTGGAGGACCCAACAGTCCACGTCCGACACAGGCTGCAGGATCCCGCGCCCCACGTCCTAGACGGACCGGAGGGTCACGCACCCCTCATCCCACACAGGCTGCAGGATCCAGCACCCCACGTCCTACACAGGCTGACGGTGATGCAGATGTCGTAGCTGATGATATAGATGGAGCTGATATTCGTGAGAGATCAGATGATCCGAGTGAGATTCATGTCATTGACGGGAGGTTTTGGATTTGGCCCGAAGGAAGCAAGTAAGTTTCTTATATAAACTTTTATTTAAGTACATATTCATTTTAATATTTTGTATAAATTTATAATTAATATTGTTTATTCAAAATCTTGTTGTTTAGTTTCGCGCCGAGTCGGACGGCTGCCAAGGTTATTAATTATATAATCCAGCAGATGTATAAATCCTCTTGGAAGAACTTTGGCGAGGTTACAAATAAAGAAGAATGGTTTAAAAAATTTAAGGTATTGTTATTTATTTAAGTTGTAAATTTATTATATTTTTTTAGTATTGTTATTTAAGTCACATTTTAATGATAATTGCTTAACTTTTTATTTTAATGTCATACAACATTGCAGGAAAAATGTGTGTGGGATCCGTTGAATGAGAAAATAATGGAAAAAATCTATTATAGCAGAACTTCTAGAAGATTTTCTGATATAATGCGGTGGGTTAGGGAGAATTATGAGCTGCATGGTATCCGTCCTAACTGGATAGGCGTAGAGGTTTTTGGCGAACTTCGTACATATTGGGGTTCGCCAGAATTCAAGGCCAAATCCGAAAATTTTAAGAAGATGAGGGCATCCGAAAAGGGGGGATGTGTCAATACTGTTGGAAGTATTAGCACTGCAGAGCATGTCCGGCGGATGGTAAATATTACTAATTTTTTAAGTTATATATATTTTTATTCATAATATTTTTTACTAATTATTTTTAACTTTATTGTTTAGACTAAGGAGATGGGGAGACCACCATTGATCATTGAGTTGATTACGAGGACTCGGACAAAGAAATCGGGAGGTTTTGTCGACGACCGCACCCAGAAAGCTTTTGTAAGTAATTAAACTTATGTTTTTTTTAAGTTAATAACAAAAATAGTGACGTTATTTCCACGTGGCAATCTATAAGTTGTGGCGTGATTATCATGTGGCAACTGATAAATTGCCAGGTGACTGATTTTCATGTGGCAACTGATACATTGCCACGGGAAACTCACGTGGCAATTCATAAGTTGATTTGTGAAAATCACGTGACAAATTTTTAATATATTTGAATTTAGTATAATTTAATATATAAATGTTTTAATTTTTTTTAATTGTATTATTTAATGTATGTGTAGGATGATTATCAGACATTGCTAGCACGTTTTCTGGAACACAATCTGCAATATAGGCCAGCAGAGGGGGAGCCGCTTAATGGGGATGTTGATTTCTATATTTGGAATGAGGTTGTTAATGGAAAAGGGCCTAATGGTTGCTTTTTTGCGGGAGGAAATTTGGCCGCCGGCTTGAGAGTTGGTGATCGTAATCTGTTTCAAAGACTTAGAGATGGAGAAGGGGGGTCACGTCAACCCAATCTGACTCAGGTTCAACTTGAAACAGTACGACAATTGGCGGCCAGTGAAGTGAGACGCGAAATGGAGGCCCAAATGACGACAATGAGGCAAGAGCAGGAGCGTCAGTTAGAGATCACGCGGAAGCGGCAATCTGATATGGAGGAGCAGATGAGACAGTTTATGCAAGGCGGTCGAAATCAAAATGTTCCTGATCATACACAGCCGGATGATGACGGACTTGATGACTTTGATCTTGATAATTTTCCGGGTGAAGATGCCCCGTGAAAACATTTTTTTTATTTCGTTTTTATATTTGCATTTATGTAAGATATTTATTTTTATCATTTTAAATTAATAAATTATATAACATTTAATTATGTGAATTTATTTTATAAAATTCTATTATTCGAAATATAAAATAAAATACTATTATTCTAATAATTGTAATATATAAATTTTATTATATAAAATTTATTATATAAATTTTAATATATAAATTTTATTATATAAATTTTATTATTTAAATTTTATTATATAAATTTTATTATTTAAATTTTATTACATTAATGAATTAATATAAAAAATAATTATTAACAATTTTTTAAAAAATAAAAACGTCTCATGTAGCGACGTGGGAATCATGTCACAAATTAGTGACATGACTCTCACGTCGCTAATAAAGCTGCCATTAACAAATATGTAGCGACGTGAATACCACGTCACAACTTTGTGACGTGGGAATCACGTCGCTACTTGCTTGCCACTTACTCCCTAGCGACATAACTCACCACGTCGCTAATTTTGCTTTGCCACGTGATTTTCACGTGGCAACTAAGCTTCTTTTTTGTAGTATATATATATATATATATATATATATATATATATATATATATATATATATATATATATATATATATATATATATAAAACACCAACTTCTAGATTCAAAGGGGATTAAGTTTTTAACTCCTTAGTATTTAGGAATTGAAACAATGTCTTATATCATCATCAAGAACCTATTCAAAAACACATTTAAACAATTTTGAATCTTTGTTTACATCATCCTCCATCCAATCTTTTCATAAACAAGAGTTGACAAAGTACATAGTGTAATGAAAAAACATTCACGTGTTTTTCTTTTTTTTATGAAAAAGAAAAGAATGAATATGTGGAGAGTGAATACAAATGGATTAATTCAAAAAATACATGCTTATTTCAAGAATATTACCATTTCAAACTGATAAGTTTTAAAAGCAAATAATACTTAACAAACAAAGTCATTACAAAATGAAAATGCTAACATGGCATAGTGATCGTCAGCTTCCAGGTAGCTTCTCATGTTAGGTCCATATTTTGTTGGTCTGATAATCAAAATTTCTATTGTTTGGGCCGTCCTCCTTGAGAGTTAAGCTCTTGTTGTTGATCAAATGCAGAACTTTAGCCTTGAACGGTTTCATACATAACCTTTTATATCTCTGGATGTTGCAACGGTTGCATACGCATAACCTGCCTTCAATCTGGTATCCTGAAGGTTGTACAACCGCAACATCCCTAGTTATTTCCAGTTCGAATACCACTTTATTTACTACTCCCATTACTTGACAAATTGTCACAACCCAAGCTTAGCACGGTTCAAACTGTCGCAATAACTTAAAATACATTCAACTTTCCAATTTGATTCTACTATATAGACATCGGAGATATGATCTTCCATCCAACTGTCCTTACCAATCATTTGTATTATATAAATTGAGTTGTTGGAATTGTATTATATATGGACCATTATCGGTTAATTCTTTGTATTGATCCTTATCCTTTTCATAATCCTTATTCTTGTATTCCTTGTATTCCTTATAGGTGATTGTTGAGAGACCATTTTCTATGGTTACACATTATAATATGTCTTCGTCATTTAGGAATAGGTAATAAATTTTGTCAACGTGTATATATAAATGTGGATCATCATGTTCTTTTAGATACGTATACTCTCCTATCACTGTTATAAGTAAATTTTATTTTTTATGTTACATTTCACTGTTAATGTATTTAGTTCATATATAGACTAAATACATTAATAGTTAAATGTACTACAAAAAATAAAATTTGCTTATAATAGTGATTAAAGGGTGTATGATCATGTTTGTTTTGATATATATCAACAATTCTATTGATTTTTGCTCAAATGATAATTCTCTTTTTTTGAGGAAGATGATAATTTCTTCTATCTTGATGACAATAATCATATGGTAAAAATTGTTGTCATTGGCATAGATGCACTACAAAAAACAAGTTCATTTGCAACATAATTATCACATCACAATAGTCAAAATCATGTCACTATAATTTTTTTTGCAACGTAATTAAACACGCTGCAAGAAAGCGTGTGACAATTTATTTGTGACGTGATTTTTATGTCACAAAATTGTGACGTGAAAATCATATCGCAAAAATTTATACAAATATTTAAACATTACGGTAGGAGTAGACCGAACAGATATTAAATCAAAAATGACATATAATTATTTTTAAGGGACATGTATCATTTCTAATATACTGAGATGATTATTTCCTTTTTTTCTGAAAATGATTAAAACTTTTTTACACTTGAAAACAAATTTATTAGAATATCAATTTTTTAAAATTATATTTTTATTATAAAAGATTCACGGTTAGAATTATTGTTTATAAGACCCAATAATTTTTAACAAGTAATTTATTCTATTTATGTCATAGAATACTTTAACTTTGACATTTTAAAAGTATTTTTTAGTGTTTGAAGAATAATTTCAAAGAAGAAATTGTTTTAAGGAGATCATAATATAACACCTTAATATTGTATAAATAGACTCTTTAGTAATTTTTTGGATTAATTATTTATTCAATAATTTATTTTATGTCTAAAGTATTTAAGAACACATATATTTCTCTTTTTAATTAAAATATTATAAGGTCAAATATATTTATATTACTTATGGAATTCAATCTTTAATCTTTCATCTAATAAATAAGCATTTCATTGTCTATTTTTTATAGGAAAAGCTCTTAATTCATATCAATATATATATAAGCATTTCATTTCACGAGTAATAATACCATAATTCATAACATTTCGATGTTGACTCTTCACACTATCCACAATACTTTTAACATCTATCTCAAACTTCACACTATCATAACCAAGCTAATACACCTATTTGATAGGTGCCAATAATCCTATTCCAAGCACAACTTTATTGATAGGTGAAAATCATTCTATTCTGACTGTAATAAATAAATCTTTATCATCTTGATACAAGCACCAATATCAACCTTTTTATTAGAAAATGATATTTCGATGTTGCATTTGAGACAATCAGACGAAGGCTTGCTCCACTTAGAATCAACTGAATTTTGAGATTGAGAGGTATTGTTTTTTCTAAGTTGTTCGGTATTTCTCCACCCTAGTAATAAGTGCAATGCTCGATTGCAAATAGTCTCCTAAAAGTCTTTTCTTAGGTTTCATATATGATTATTCCTGCATTTCTATATACTCCACAAAATAGTATAGAAAACAACTAACTTCTATTGATTAGCGACCTGCAAAAATGAGAATACAACAGTAGTAAAAGGTATTTGATTATTTTGTAAATGTTACAACATCAGCCAGAGCTCCACTTTTTCCTAGCAATCTATAATTTGATAATCGAAGGAATAAGTGATGATTATTCACATCCTCTTCCCCACAAATTCCACGTAAAGAAGGACAATCAATACCTTTATCTTTTAAACGCAGTCTAGTTGACACACAATTCCTACAAATCTGACACATAAAGTTTTTAACCCTTGGAGGGGTCTTTATATTCCAAACCAAGTCCCAGTTCTCGTCAATTCTGAGGATAGAGGTATTTATAGCTTCAGTTATGCAAAAACAATAAATACTACGCAATCGAATTAGAGTTTCAGTGCTTACTATTTGAACTCATCAAGTCTCAAACTTCCATCCTAACTATAACTGTGTTGTTTGACCACTAAACCAATACGCTATTTGTACCCCTCCTTGAACCACAAATTTCGAACTCCACACACTCCTCCAAAAATAACTAGAATTGTGGCCGATAGTGAAATAAAAAAAATCACAATTGAAGAAATATCTTGCCTTGTACAATCTCGTAATTAAATTATTTTATCTTGATATGTCATAAGACTTCAAACTTGTTTACTTAGCATTACATAATTAAAAGTACTGGGATTCTTGAAACTCATACCTCCATCTTTCTTAGATATAGACAACCTGTCCCAAAAAAGCCAATAAATTCTCTTGTGTTTCCGCA
This sequence comes from Vicia faba, assembly GCA_948472305.1. Taxonomy (NCBI): domain Eukaryota; kingdom Viridiplantae; phylum Streptophyta; class Magnoliopsida; order Fabales; family Fabaceae; genus Vicia; species Vicia faba. The sequence continues at coordinate 1,762,177,457 of OX451736.1, read as the reverse complement.
ATCTCTAGAAATAAGTTAGACCATTCTCAACAATTTCTTCCCCTGTTTCACCTCAAACAAACACACCCTTGTGTTTCCGCAACCTCTAAAATTTGCTACTTAATAAAAATAAGGAATGGAATCAACAAAGTATATTCTTTCTGTTTTTTTAAGGAATATTCTTCCTATATTTATTGACAAGTAGTCACAAAATCCATCAAACTAATTGAGTCGAAGGGTATATAGGATATCCACGTTGAATAATAATAGACCAAAACATCGTACTTGTCTTTTCCTAGTACTTACTACTAACTATATTGTTCCTATTGTTCCTATTTTGACCCATAATAATTGTAGTAATAGTGAGAATATTCATTGTGCACCTTTAAAATTTCCATTACTATAAAAAAAAAAAACAATACATAAAATCCCAAAATGGGGAAGATGAAGAATGCGGCAAATACGGATGGCGGCGGCGCCGCCATGCCGCTTCCACTTCCGCCGCTTCTCCGAACCCTACTATATTCCCTATTCACCACCGCCTCTGAAAATTCCTTCCTCTTACATCCTCTTAGCTTCAAACTACTTCAAACCCTTCGTTTCATAATCCTCACCTTCTACCTTTTTCTCCTCCGTTTCATTCCTTCCATTTTCTTCATCGATGAAGACGCTGTTAAATTCAACCGTAAGTCTGATAACAATAAATACTCACACGATACACGAAACGACACCGCAATAGGACGCGCTCTTTCTCAGCTTCTCTCCGCGTTAAACAATATTCCGGTTAGTTCGAGAAAATACGAAGTGGTTCGATCGTTGACGGAGAAGATTATCGACGATAACCATCTCGAAGGTGTTCCTTCGTTGCGCGAGGTTAATCGTGTGGCTTTATCCGGAGCGTTTGGGAGGGCATTGAGGCAGCTGGAAGCGAAGGTGGTGGAGAGAGAAGGAGAGGTTGAAGGTGAAGGAGATGAAGATGAAAGACTGTACTATAGGGTGATGAAGCGTGGGATATGGTGGGTGGTGAGGTTGGTGAGATGGAGGATGAGAGGAGGAGAGGGAGGTTTGGATGGTGTTTCGGCGGAGAAGCTGGTGGCGGAGTTGGTTTGGATGGTTAAGAAGATGGTGGATTGTGGTTGTGTTGATGAAGCGATTCGGAGATGGGCGGCTGCGTCTAATTTGGGGTTTCTGGCTCTTTCGGCTGACGCTCGTTTACAGACTTCACTTGTCAAACTTACTGGTATCATATTCACTATTCATTTTTTAATGCATATATTTTGTCATATAGATTTAATCTGAATTTTTTATTTTTTTACATGTTTATGTAGAAGTAGTACTATCATATTAATGAGAAGAAAGAACCTTGAGAATGAAAACGTAGATTGGAAAATTTTGAGGCAAAAATCAAATGATGATATGGTCATGATTTTTGCTAACATTTGTCAAAGTTATTTGTGGTTGATATCATTCCTTGTAATGGAAAAAGACAACAATCTTACATCATCCAACTTGTAGTTCAATAATTTCAAACAAGCCCTCTATGATAATGATAACTGGTACTTTTGACATCAACTATTTTGTCTTATCAATAGCTATGAATTTAAGGATGTTTATTGATTACATAGAAAATAAAATTGATATTTGTAAATACAAATAAAATAGAGTGCAGTGTAAAATTTATACATTTTAAATCAATTTGAATAAAATAATTGACAGAAAATATAAGAGAGTAGAATAAAATATTTTTATGAATAGAAATTAAGTTTTAAACATGGTTAAATTGGATGACGGTAGTCAATCTTAAATAGCACCCGGAGTGATTGGTCTTAAAATTGGGATAGCTGATAGCATATCGTGGGATGATCTCTATTAGATTTTTTTCTGACAATCAACATGTTTATAGATTTTTTACGATGAGTCTAAAGTCTAATATTGTGTCTCTTAAATTAATGGATGTAATTTTAAATTGATTGGTTTTATCATTTAAAAAGAAAGGGGATAGTGGCAATTTTGTTTATTTACCTTCTATTTTTATATATATAATATAATAAAACAATACTATAAAATTAAAAATTAACTCAATTTAATCGAAACTTTTAATCAACATCAACCGTTTTTAATCGATTTTCCAAAGAGAAAAAAGGATAGCGGGTTGGAAACTGCTCCGCTATCCCATTATTTACCTTATAGCGGTTGCTATAGTGTTCTACACCGCTAAGGCTCTTTCCATAGTGGCAGGCTTCCGCTGCGCTATCCCGCTATAGCGCTGCTATTGACTATTCTAGTGTCAATATGTGACAATACATAGTAAACTTATTGAGAACTATATACATCAAGATAATTGACTTATGGCTAATCTTCCAACGAGTTCATATATGATTCCTAACAGCTCCTTTGAATTTTTCATCAGCGTTCCTATTCAAAGAAGCCAATGACTTTGGCATGGACGAAATCGAGGAAAGCAAGATAAAGCAGTGCATGCAGGTAAAGTTAAAGATGTTACAGACATGGCTTCCATTGTTGTGCAGGGCTAGTAATGGCGCCGACGCCCCATCGTTGAGCATCAATGAGAGGGCGGAGTTAGAGAGGGTGTTGGAAGGCATTATAGAGGCGTTAGAACAAGATAAGCAAGAACAGGTTCTTTCTCTTTGGCTCCACCATTTTACACATTGCTCATCCTCCGATTGGCCAAATCTCCATTCATGTTATGCTCGTTGGTGCTGTAAATCTCGCAAGCAGTTGTTGCTTTCGAATGAAAATTGATATGTTTATACACTTTGCTTTTCATGTAGAACCAATTACAGTTATCCTTCTTCAGCTCTAGTAGTTTTCAAAAGTTCTATGCCACTTAAATGTGTTGATTAATAATGTAAAAATCAAACAAAAATAGATGATAATGTAATTCGTGATATGTAAGGGAAAATCATTATTCATAAGTGCATCAGATGTGGCGGCGGTAACCATCGATAGCAATTATTGAGCAGAGCTAGCTATCATGGGCTACTCTCTCAGTGTGCTTTTTTGACACAGCGAGGTAGTATTATTACAGTACTTCCCATGTTTGAAGCCAAATCTCTACAAAACTACAACAAATCTTTATTTTCCTTTCCCAAATTGACACTAAATTTTATTTTTTACCAACAAGACCAACCTCGTCTGTTATTCTTATTCATTTTATTATTCAATGCCACTCCGAGTTATGTGTCACATCATATTGCAATAGTCTTCGAATAAATATCGAATTTCTCAGAAGATGACAGCTGTGGATCCTGCAAACAAAATTCATAGTGAATCAGTTTCTTATAGGTTAATATTGTTGCTATAGTATTGATATTAGTATGTTTGTATGAGATCTGGTGTAATACATGAGCATACTGCTGCCGATTGTCCATGACATGCTGTTGTTGATTCGGGCCAAACATTCCTTCTCTAGCGCCACGAATCGAAGAACGCATGGCATTAAGCAATTGACCGTAAGTCAGTTTTCGTTCAACTTGCATGGCTTGGATGAAGCTGTAAGTCAATGCACCAGAACTTTCCATGCCAGTAAAGGCCTAAAATAAACCAATCAGATGAAAATTATATTCTCTGATTCAAATAAATCGGTAGCATAGAAAAAAAATGCAGCATTACTACTACTAACCGATGTGTCTGCTGCACTTCCATCATCGTCACAAGCTGAAATGCAAACTGCTAGCCCACCTCTTGTGCCTTTGTAACCAGCTCTGTGGCTTCTATGATCTTCCCATCCATAATAACCTTTTCTGTTTTATTTACTCCAAAGAAAAAAAATTATATCTTGGTTTATATGCATATACATATAGCTTTGATTATTAACTAACCTGTTCATCCTGCACATGAATGGTAAATCAAGAACTGTGCCACTAAAGCATGTATCAGTGACAGCATGAAGTTTGGCACCATAAGGTAGAGGCCTAACAATTGTAGCATTGATTTCATCGTCAAGAATCTTCCCTTCGCGCTCATAATCAACAGGGCATATAGCTTCGTCATAGCCATCAACCTCATCCATGCCATGGTCCACTTGCCTTGATCCATGTCCTGAGAAGTGAAGCACCAATGAGTCGCCTGCTTGGCAGCCCTCAACCAACCACTTCATTGCCATTCGCATGTTATATTTTGTTGGAATTCTCGTCGGGTTTCTCTCTCCAGGTTCATCTACATGCCATTTTTCAATGTTATATAGAACTATAGATAGAAATATGATAGAATGAAAGGTTAATCGGGTAGGTAGTTCGTAGTAGTACCTGTGAGCATGCGAACACAATCTGTAGGAAAACCTAACTTTTGTGTGAGAAAGTACTTCATGCTGTGAACATCATTAAGAGAGCCTTTAAGGCTGTTAGCACTATTACTATAGCTAATACCAAACAACACAGCCCTCTTGTTACCATATGGAGAAGGTGGTGTCATTGGAGCTTGTGGGCCCATCAGTGTATGTGGCCAAGACGGACGTCGTCCATAGGCGGCCGGAGGAGGAGGTGAGTTGTTGTTGTTGTTATTGACAAAAGGGTTATTAGGTTGCATGGAGAAACCTTGAGAGTGGCAACTAGAACACATCATGGCCATGGAATTCGCATAGCCGTAGGCTTCTACTTGTATAGCCCTTCCACACTGACTGCATCTTCCTCTTCTGGTTGCCATCTTTTGGGGAATGTTTTGTTTCGTAAAATTATCAGTCAAGAAGGAAAATAAACTGAGAAATGTGTTGATGGTGAGATTGAGTTGAAGGTGTGTCCCTTAAATCAAGTGTGTTGGAACCTTTAATATATTTAATAATATGAAGATTTAGAATCACATTCTATTTGTCTTTCTTGGTGGACAAGGAATATATCAAAACCAACGGTTACTAACCAAATTTTCAGAATATACTTCTTTCTTTTGGACAAAAATTCAAAAATTGCTTCTATTGCATATTCTTCATTAATTGTTTGCTTCTTTTTTTTTATATGTTTTTTGATAAAGTCCCTAATTGATTGCTGAGATGAAGATGACAGAACGATGACATTGGAGGGTAAATTTTCTATAATATGGCTCAGTATTAAAGATTATTAGTTACAAATGACAATAGTTGGTTTTCTATGATTATGAACTGTTGCAGGAATGAAATAAAGTAGTGAGATGATGAGACTGAGAACTTAAGCTTTTAGTCTTCATTTTCATTATTCTAATAAAAGTTTTAAAAAAAAACGAGTATGTGCTTTAACTTGAGAACTCAAGCTTTTAGAATAATTAGTTCATGACAAAAGGAGCACACATCACCAAACCAGCTAGTTGTTTGGTATGAACTATGGTGCAGACAGAGGAAAAAGGAAATAACCAAATCGGTAAAGTGATGGCAGCAAAATTCGTTAGAATTGATGGGCTCGTGGAAGGAATGAGAGTGAGCATGTATTAGATTAGAGAGAATGATAGCATAAGTTTTTGTTTGTAAATCAGTTTTCTATTTTTCATTACTGCAAAATCAGTTACAACAATGAACTTATAGGGCTTAAGAAAATTACATGCTACTGCAGGTTGTAAATATGTGCTAGTGATAAGTTGTCAGTCCATGAATATCTGACTTTTTGGAAATTGCTTATTTTACTCTAAGTATTGGTTCTCCACCTTAATGAAAAATCAAAACTATTTAGAATTCAGAAATGCATCTCCTGGCGCATCCCATTCACATGCGTCTTTGAGCCAGACCCTAAGGCTATGTCAAAAAAATTACATAAATGCATCTCCGCATAACTTACGGAGATGCATCTCCGGACGCTATCTTAATCAAATACGCGCCAGAGTCTCTTCTCCTTCCTCATTTCTCAAAACACTCAAACTCTTCAAGCTCTCAACCTCTCAACTTTCAAACTGACTCGTCTCACAAACTCTCAAACTCATTCAACACACTTCCAAATTTCTATCATCAACATTCAATCGATCAAAGAGTTCAACATCAAACTCAAATTTTGGTAGGTTTTTAATTTCTCTATACTTTTTTTATTTCAATATAAATTTGTAGAAATTGTGCCTTAGATTATGTTATAGGTAATTTGTATATGTTATTTAAATGAGTAATGTGTTTGAAAGATAGTTTAAACGATCAATGCATTTTTTTTAGACTGCATTGTTTCCATTTCGTCAACTCTGTGTTGTAGAACATTATGGAGATGCATTTTCAGATTTTTTTGAACGTTTTTCCAAAATCCAAAGATGCATTTTCGGATTGTTTTTTTTATCTGCATTATTTGGCTTCATTTCATTGTGTTTCATCTGTATTATTCTTGTCCAGTTTAATCATATGCATTATAGATGATAACCAGATAGATTGAGGCACGACAGAGTTACGCAGCATGCATCGATTCAGAGGAAAAGAGCTCGATCGTCGCATATGTCAGTCAATTCTAGTTCGGTTGATGCGGAGGCGTCAACTTTTGGGGCTCATGCATCTCCTCCTTCGTCTTCCTGTAAGAGTTAGCTGTCACCTCCTGATGCCCCGGTAGCCCCGCCGGTATTTGACAACGGATGCTCCAGGAGATCCACCTAGATCAACTCATCATGTGATACTAGAGGAGAAGCAGGCTAGGACTGGTCATGTTGATGTGTTTCCTAGATGTCACTGTATCATGGAGCTTTGGCAGGCGGGTATAAACAAAGGAGTCTTTTCAAATGGCTCTGAGGTGAGGGACATTCTAGATGTCATCATGGGGGAGGCACGAACGGCACTGCAGTACAAGAGAAAACGTAGGAACAAGGAGGCCCGAGTCCGGCGTACACATTAGTATATAGTATTTGTATTAGGAGCACTATTATCATTTTCATATTATTTGATTAGTGAATGGTTTAATTATATAAAATTGAATATGATAGTATAGTTATAATGCATCGTTATTTAAATCAATGTATCTCTAAAACAAAGTCAAAAATTACTATCTTGTGTGAATATGGATATGCATCTCTAGATTCCTATTGGAGCGAATTCGGAGATGATGCATCTCCGAATCAATTTATGTCAAAATGAGTTGTCTCAACAGAAATGCATGGAGTGTGTATAGGATAAATCCGAAGATGCATCCACCTTTAGCAAATATATTTTGGAAAAAAATAGGATGAGACTCACTTTAAGACGTATTTTGGTGAGAAAAATGTACTGTCAGAAAATACACACTTTCAAAATCTGAACGGCATTTTCAAAATTTTTTAGGGTGTTTTTCCACCACTTAAATAAGCAAATCCCTTAACTTTTTAAGTTAGTTATTTAGTTTTACAATGGACCCTTAACACATTCATATTTGCTAATGTACTGCATACATCTTCATCTTCAGTATACCTTCCCCACAACTTGACTGTGAAGCATAGTAAGTTACATTGGGCTTGTGAGACACCTATAACTTGTCCCTGAGTTGAAGATACTTCAATAAAGATAGAGATTTGGTGAGCTCCGCTGTCTATCGATCTATGTTTGGAATATGGATTACAAAGAGTTGTTTTACAATTATATTTTCTCTCAAAAAACAAGTTTTTTGAAAGCAGTGTGACCAAACTTGAAGCACACTTGGCACTGTATATTAGAATTATAATTACGACCTCCTCTACCATGATTGTAATTGAGTCCCTTGGTGAAGAAGGCGATGTGTTAGCACTAGTGGATTTGGTGTGAATGTGTGTGGTATTGTTCAAAGTTTCCTACCTCAGAAAAGAACAAACAAGAACAGAACCAAAATTCAACAATGTAACTTGGAATAAACCATAAACACATTAACAAAAGAGAGTAGTTATTATCAAGAATCCTTAATTTACATCATGTTTAGGAACAGCTAGTGGTCGGACAGAACAAATGAGTCAGTACGAAAAGTACTTCACTTATTCTATCAGTAGGAATAACCTCGCCTATTCCTACACCCATTTTCTTCATCAGAACTGTTATTTATGTGTCATATTAGAAATAACTTGGTAGAAACATCAAACTTCTCAGAAGACGACAGTTGCGGCTCCTGCAAAAAAAAAAAAACACATTTTGAATCAACTTCAGGTAAATAATTGATGAGAGCTTTGGCTTTGTATATAACTGGTACATTACATGAGTATACTGTTGCCAAGTGTTCCTGGCAAGATCTTGGCCTTTTAGCTCATACTTTCCTGCTTTAGCCCAATGGATCGTAAAAAGCATCGCATCAAGCAAGCGGCCGTATGTCAATTTCGGTACATCTTGCATGACTTGGAGGAAACTGTAAGTCAAGGCCTAATTGATACATCAACCATTAGAATAGGAAAAATGAAGATGCATAATGCATTACTAATTTATTACTAACCGATTTACTTGCTGCATTTCCATCGTCGTCACAGGCTGAAATACAAACTGCTAGCCCTCCTCTTGTGCCTTTGTAGCGAGCTCTCCGGTTTCTTTGATCTTTCCATCCAAAAGAACCAAACCTGCTTCAACCCAGTAAAGTCTATTGAATCAGGAAATCTTAAGTTATGTATCAAATTTTGTAACTAAGTGACTCACCAGTTCGTCTTGCACGCAAACGGTAAGTCAAGAATTGTCCCGCTAAAGGATGCATCGACAAGGGCGTGAAGTTTGGCTCCAGGAGGTAGAGGCTTAACAATTGTAGCATTGATTTCGTCGTCGAGTATCATCCCCTCGTGCTCATAATCAACTGGACATATTGCTTCATCATACCCGTCAGCCTCATCCCTGTTACGATCTCTAACCCTTGATCCATGTCCGCAGAAGTAAAACACCAACGAGTCTCCTGGTTTGCAGCCCTCGACCAACCACTTCATCGCCATTCGCATGTTACTTTTTGTCGGGATTGTGTTTTTCTCCTCTGAATCATCTGCATGTTATATATAAAAGATGTTAAATATATATAAATATGCATTAGTACTATAATGTCATAAAAGTTGAACAGAAAGTACCTGTGAGCATGTAAATTGAATTGCTCGGAAATCCCAACTTATCAATCAGAAACTGTTTCATGCACTTAGCATTGTTCGCGGAACCTCTAAGTTTCCTCGGTGCCGCGGTGTCGGCATAACTGATTCCAAATAACACAGCCCTCTTGTTACCAAATACAGAAGGAAGCCTCAATGGAGGATTATAGGGACGAACCGGTGTACCATAGGTAGTAGTAGCAGGATATTGTATGCTGTAATTGTAGTTGTAGAGACTAATGAAAACTGATCCATTTCCATTTCCTGAAAGGCTCCCAGGTGAATTATTTATCAATGTTTTTTCTCTGTGTTTTCCTTCAATACCGTCCTTTAGTCCGTGATTAGCGGATATAATAGACTGCAATTCCACACTAACCAACTCTTGTTTTGTGTTAGTGTACATAGCAATATCATTATCTTGCTTTTGCTGATAAATGCTATTCAACATCGTGTTTTTCATTCTAGTTTTTTCAAGGACCTGAATGCTACCTTGATATAGTGAATGTGAAACCAAGCTGAAGTAAAACTGCTCTTAAACCGCGCCTGTTTGGCAGCCAAAGACAGTGAGGAAGGAGAATCTATCGATTGCGTTTAAGATGAGATTTAGGTAAGTCTTTGAATTATGATCACTTATCATGAGGAACTAGATGCTGCAACCTTCTTTATTCTCTATTCAGTTAAAGGGAAGGAAGACTATATTCTTTGTATACAACTTGAAATTGAATATCATGGCAAATTTTGATTCCTAATCATATGGTAGGATGAGATAGAGAGGAATCTAGTCTGAAAAATGTCACGCGTAGATGTGATAGTAATCATATTGTACAGTATTATTTATTTCTTCTTTCCCAACTTCTCACTCACCTTTATCATTTATTTGATTGGATGAGATTTTATAAGCTTTGTAAAAGAGACAATTCTTCGAACGACTAATGCATCTTTCGCTAAGCTTGCACTCCAAGAAACGAGAAGAGTATGTCCTTGAACTCTTATTTACATATTCATTCTTGATCAGTTCCTATTTACATGATTGCATCTATTCTTCTTGTAGCTTTAGTTGGAACATATAATATATACATGATTTGTGGAATTGCAAAGAGTGTTTGAATCGGTTTATTTACGAATGAAAAGAGGTATATTAACTTGAATATTCCCAAGAGGACTCTTTTCTAGATTGCTCTTCAAATCAACTCAAAAGTTACTTGCAGTGAAAATGCATTTCGAAACAACTTCATGTATATTATGGCATGTTGTAAAAAGATACAATGTATTACTGTTGGCTATGATTTTTACAAAAGGGTCAAAATCCAATCAAAAACAAAAAGAGTTTTGATTGTATCTGATCAGAGTGGATCGTCAAAGTCTTACATTCGAGCTGAAGTTGAAAGCGAGATGAGGGTACATGCAAGACACTTCGATGTCAAAATAAGTTTCAGAGAGTGCAAGCAAGTGTGAGTATGAGAATGAGAATGAATATCTGACCCTCTCGAATGAGAAGGTATTTATAGTCTCCAACGCTGGGTTAAGGTCTCTATTGTTGGGTCACATTGAGGTTTAATAATGAAGACTGTCAGAGCTTACGTGTGTATGGAGTCCAGCAAGTGGACTCCCCCCTGGTCAACTATTCCGTGAGAATAGGAGTTGGACCCGTGATTTTCGGAGGACAATTAAGATGACGGTGATGTGGACGTGTGGGCCACATTCTCAAACGGATGCGTAGGGAGTTGTTCAACGATCCCTAGCTTGGGCTCCTTGCTTTTGGGACTTATACAAAGGTGTTGGATTGGACCTCCCAACCGGGGGGCAAGTGCAGGCTCAGTCCAGATCAGGAGCCTCCAAGTTATACTCTTAGGTGAAAGGGTGATGACTTAAGTTCAATTTTTATAGTCAGAGAGGATTTGGTCGAGAAGGATGGTCGAAGTCCTCTGAAAGGAAGCGAGTTGTTGCCCGTGTATGGGATAACCTATTTGAATGTGTCGGGGATCTTGTGGACAAACGAGCAATGAGATCGATGGGGTCAGTTGTTTGCCCGACAGGATCGTATAAGTTATGGGGAGCTTATACGAGTTCTCTTTTGATGTGTCCATCTTCAAGGGGTTGTCACGATGTCGAGCATTATTTCACCCTTGAGGTAGATCGTGCGTGTATACATGTCTCAGTCATGGCATCGAGCGTTCCCTCGTGTGAGGTGTCTGTCTTGTGCTCGCGTAGGGATTACGTGTTGAAGTCGTGGACGTGTTCGTCTATTGAGAATGGATATGTGATTGATTATTGGGTCACATGGTTGTTTCTTTGGGGTTCCATCCCTCTATAGGTAGTCCAAAAGGTTCAATCCAGTGATGACTTTCCGTGACGAACCTTGTGGGGTGTGTGAGCCACCTACAAAAGAGGACCCCTAGGTTTTATTTGTCATTTTCTCAAGTTTTCTCCTTTAACTTTTCTTGCTCGCGCGTGAAGCTTTCCTCCCAACTTTTTCAGATTTCTTTCAAGAATTCTTCATCCAAGTAAGTTATATCTTCTTAGTAACGTATTTCTTTAGCGTTTCTAGATCAAACACCTAATATTTGTCTTGACTGGATGAATATTCATGAGTTTTGTGATGAACAATCATGAATGTTCATTGAAGTTTATGAGTTTTGCGATGAATACTCATGAATGTTCGTTGAAGTTCATGAGTTTATGATGTCGGGGACAATCTCTCTGAATAGTGGCCATGATGTCAAGGATGATCTCCCCGGATAATGGGGGTTGACTCGGGCCTCTTGTCCATTTGAGTGGATAACCCCAATGAAAATGTAGTCCACTTTAGCGTATAGTCGAGGGCTTGGGGCCACTCCTCGACCACTTCATCTCTCTTTCACTTGATCTGCGATGGAAGGGTGAATTTGGTAATGTCAAATTCACTATTTTCCCATGCTTTTTAGGTATAATTGCACACTCAGTCGGGGATGATGTTCTGCCTGCCAACTATGACGTTGAAACACACGTCGATGACGACCCCTTGGTCTGGGTCGCACCTGAGCCTCGAAATAAAAGGTCGTGTTTTTCTCATGACGCAACGGACGTGTTCAACTGTCCGGAGGTACAACTAGAAGGGATCCCCTCCAACTGGATTTTTCAAATTCTCCATCGCAACCGGAGTATTTGCTCGACGTATCCGGGAAAACGTTTTCCTATGTACGAGTTCGCATTTAAAGAGGAGGGGATTCATTTGCCCTTCAACGATTTCCAAGTGGGGGTTTTTCAGTGGTTTCAATTGGCGCTCTCTCAATTTCACTCAAACGCGCTAGCATTCATGCGGGCGTTCGAGCTTGTCTGCCAATATCTGTAAATAGGGGCCACGCTGCCCCTCTTCTTCTGTATGGTTCACCTTCAAAGACAATCTATCGGAGGAGGGCAAGCGTGGGTGTCCTTCAAACAGTTTGGGAAGCTCTTTAGGCCTTATCTGGAATTTTTCTGACACTTCAAAGAGAAGTACTTTGTTGTAAAACCTTTGACGGACGCAGCCATAGACTCCATATACACCCGCGTGGAGGAAGTGGAGGACGGGCAACCAGTTACCCGGCTCGTGGCTATATTTTTGCTCGAGTGGTAATGGAAACACTTCGAGCAAAGGCCTGAGTATTATGATGTGAAGCCCGAAGACTTGGACGCTCAGGACCAGCTCTCCTATGAGAAGCTGGCGGCCTATGTTAGGAGCTTCTCTCCCACGAGGTGTGTGGACGTGAGCAACAACCTTCTCTTCAACAAAAATGGGGAATACCTCTTAGTTAATAGGTTTATCAACACGAAGGCCCTACTCGAGTGTTCCTCAGACGAGGAAGCCATGAGGCTTTTATGTAGGGGGACGCGGTCGCGAGGATTACTTTTGATTGCCTTTCATGTGGGAACATGCACGTGTTATTATCCTTGTTTAACCCATGACTGATGGTTCCTTTTTTATTGCAGGTCGAATGGCGTTCCTCTCTGAGTGCTTATTGAAGTTGAGGCCCAAGAACGCGTCCACTTCAAGGTCAAAGAACAGAGTCACCCAGCTCTAAGAGCAAGCCAAATTTATGGCCCGTGTCAGCGGTTCCCCCTCTTCATTAAAAACCTAGGTTCCCTCTGGCGAGCCCGCTCAGATTCCCGTCAGCAAGCCCGCGACAAAGAGGAAACACGTGCAGGATGTCGAAGGTATCGTTCCCGAAGGTGACAAAGTTCATGCGGGGGTCTTCGTTCTTCCTCCTTGCTATCTAAACTGTGATCTCTTCAGCGGGGAGAGCTCTTTGGGCATTCACGAGGACGAGAGGGAGGCGATTATGTCTGAGGATATGGAAGTTCGTCGAAAGAATTTGGCAGAGGATATGGTCGCTGTTATGAGGATCCTCAAGATGGACCTTTCGCTGAATGACGAGGCTGCAAGTTCTCAGACCTCCCTCGACGTAGCATATTCTAAGATTCTAAAGTTAAAGGCCAAGAATCAGAAATTAAAGTGCGACATCCTTAATCACAAGTTAAAGTTTGAGGCTTAAGTTTGACTTCTCAAGGATTTAAACAAGTTACGGCCCCAACTGGAGGTCGTGACCAAAGAGAACGAGTGCCTGGTTGCCTGAATGAAAGAGTTAGAAGGGATCACGACCTCGGTTGAAGAAGAAATCGATGTAGAGAAGGGCATGGTGTCCAGAGAAGAGCTAATTGTGCGCATTCGAGTGCTCAAGAAAGACGTTGTGGACACCCTCGGTTATGGTTTCAACACGGTCGTTGAGCAACTGAAAATTCTGAACCCGAAGGTCGAGATTGTGGTCGAAGGAACGAGTCTGTTCAACCAAGTGATTGATGGGAAGATATTTTATCCCCCAAAAAAAAGTGGCGTGGAGAAGAATCAGGAAGTCATGCGTTCATGGAAATATTTCTGTAACTGAAGATGAAGATATATGACTTGTAACGAGTGTCATGCGCTGCAGCGTGGGGCATGTTTCAGTTTCGTGCCGGTCGGGACAAGAAGTGTGTCGAGGGGCACACTTTTTGGACTTTGTGACGGGTGACATGCGCTTGTGACAGACAACATGGCTTCTGATACAAAATCGTTTGCATTTTTGCTGCTAAAGTGCCATTTCTTCTTCACTTTTCAAATATTTTTCTTCCTTTTCTCATGTATGCTTTGCAGAAACTAAATACCTGAAATATGCTACAAATAATACAAACAAAGACATAATGCGACATAACAAACGAAGAATGAAGCTTTATCTATGTAAATCGGGCGAAATATGCTATAACTTTTCGTGTTATCAAACTCCCCTAAGCTTGAACCTTTGCATGTCCTCAAGCAATATAGTTGGTATGAAAATCAATAGAGCACAATTTAAATGAAAATGCATGATGCAATTCGAATCGTAAGAGGCTGTGCCAATGTTTTCGCGGGAACATAAGCTCAACATAACATAAAAGATACATTAATAACACTAAATGCACCCACTGTGCAGACCAATTCCAGTCATGCCATTATAGCTCAACCTAATTCTTTTTGCTAAATTTCATCCGTTTTTATTCTAGCGCAATCACATTAAGCCTTTTATCTTTACACGCACATAGTAGAGTAGCTGGTTAGTGAATATGATTCTTTTAAGCATGAGGTTCTGGAACATATATGTGGTAACCTCCTTTAATTTACCCAATTGCAAGTTGCGGGGGATCGAACCGTATTCTGCCCTACCAAGTTTAGTACCAGACACCTCTGAATCAACCGACAATTGGTTTTTATGTTATATTGTGTAGGTTCCGCATCCGTTGGATTAAGTGACTGGGTGAGGGTCGCCTATCTTAATTGGTGCATTCCCTATTTTCTAATAGTAGAGCATGTAACTTTTTAAATACTTGGGATCATTCACTTATATTCATCGACTCCCTACGTAATTTGTGTTTAAGAAGGCGTTGATTGCTAAATAAACTACTCGAGGTTACTTTAAAACTAAAGTTTATGGTTTCGGTATAAAGGGTACTGAAATCGATCTAGTGCAATTTGGAGATTTAGAGTGTTACGAAGGTATCCATCGTGCTTCTGTTTTACTTAAGGTTTCTCATATATCTTAAAAGTGAGCAACCTGTATACTCTTCGAATGCGTCAAGTTATGCAAGTAACGAACAAATTTTTGTTATGGCTCAAGAAAGTGGGGAAATTAGATAATAGTGGAAAAGTTTGCATAAAAGAATTCGAAAGTACAAAGATGTTTTGATTACAGGAAATACAAACGGGAATGAAACATCTACTTAGAAAGCGGTAAAGTGATTCCTAACTAACTAACTCCCTTAAGCTTGAACAAACCAGTGTCCCAATGCTTATAAACAAAGAGGAAATGGGAAGAGAGGAAAATTTGATCTACTCTTACTCATTATCACGTCCTCTTCCTAGCCCTCATGCTCGTCCACGTCCATCCTATCCAACCGGAGGATGAGGCATACCCACATAGTACAAATATTCTTGAAAATCATCCAAGCGTACAGTTAAAACTGCCATTTCCTCGGCCATTATTGCAGACCGACGCTCATTCCTTTCGTCATATTCTTGTTGCTGAGTTTGCATAGCTAGCATGAGTTGTATCATTGCATTTTTATTGTTTTTTATAACTTGCATCCTCTCATCTTGTTGCATGATGGGAGCCATAATGTCATCATTTGAGGTCGGTACTCTTTCGCGTCTTCTTCTAGTTCTTGTGGACATACTCGCCACATTTTTAGAAGGAGCTTGTTGTCCAGCATCCCTGTTGCACCCTAAAATTTAACCTCCCATTTTATTCAAGGCATGCTCATTAAGGTCCTCAATTGCTCAAGGTTGACCAAGAATTGACCAGACAAATTCTCCTCCTAAGCAATAGATTTCCAACTAGTGTTTCATTTCTCACAAAGAATTTTGGTTTGCAAAAGCTTCAAATGGTTTCCATGGCACCCTATACGCCTCAGCATAATGGCATAGCTGAAAGAAAGAAAAGAAGTGTACGGAACATGCCGAGGTATATGTCGAAAGCTAAGAATATGTCTAAGAGATTTTGGGCTGAAGCAGCTTCGACAACAGTATGCATTTTAATTAGATGCCCAACGAAGCAATGTTAGATGGGAATTTCAATTACACAAGTTTTGAATAATTGACACTATGATCGAAGAAAGAATAGTTCGAAATAAAGTGTGAGGAGGCTTTTATGAAGTCTTCGATTGATGAAGAGCTAGTAAAGAGCTTCACTATGTTGAACCGTCATCAAAGGGTTCATTTTCGAACTATTGAAACATAAGTTATTCGAAGCATTACAAGGAAAGACATTTCGACTGCCATGTTGATTGAAGTGGCGCTTCGAAAAGAAGAAGATTTTGAATTCAAAAGCTTTGATCTTATCCAAATAAGCACGTGGAAGTATAATGGTTCGAAGGACATGCAATCTTCAAACTTGGCGTGATTTCATAGAAGGACATGTTCGAAGCCAAATATAAGTCATCTTAGAGTTTTTGGATCAATATGTTTCAGGAATAGTGAGGAAGAGGTGATACTTCGATTGGTCAAATTGAAGGAAAGGGGATCGAAAAGAACAGAATGAAGCTTCGACAAGTCAAAAGGAAGAGGTGATACTTTGATTGGTCGAATTGAAGGAATGGAGATAAAAAAGAACATAATGAAGCTTCGACAAGTCAAAAGGAAGAGGTGATACTTCGTGTAGTAACTGGTTTTTAAATCAGAGCTGCCACTATTAGTTTTTATCCTAAGGGAAGGGAATCTAACAGAAAAACCTAATTCGCAGAGATTCCAAGTTTTCAGACTCAGTTAGACGAAAGGAAGGTGTTAGGCACCTTTCATCTACCTTGTTCACAAGGATACTGTTAGAACATAGTTTGATTTTACAATCCTTATAAGATTTTTAATGATAACAAACACAAAGAACAAATATGCACTCTAAAATTGTGTTTTATGTTATACAGAAGTTCGGACTAAAACGACATCAGAAGTTAAGCCATAAAAGCACTTAAGCTGAGTAATCAGAATGTTCTGAAGCATGATGATCAGAATCTGCGCTAAAGAGAAAGATATCCTGATTCTGAATGGAAGTCTAACACGCAAACAAAACCTTATGTTTCTGACTTCCCAAGTTCTGAAGTAAAGCAGCATGCAAGATTCCTAAGTTCTGAAGCGTTGCTTTTCCATTAAGGCAGTATCATGTGCAACGACTTCATTCAGACAAGGATCTTCTCAGTATGGAAAGTGCATTAAGTGTCCATTATCATGTTTCCATTAGGACAAATTTTTCATGCCTATATAAACAATTTCAAAGGGTAAATCATTCACGATTTCACACGACTGCGATATACAATCTCAAAAAGCTGCAAAAAGTCATATCCATACTATATTAAATTTGTGTAATACATCACAGTAGTGATACCGTTTTGGTAACGAAAAACAAACAGTACATAGTAAACCTTTCCTTTTGATTAAGTTATTTTCCTTGAGATAATTCGGTTTGCGATTGTACTCAAGAAGACTTTGGCAGTTGTCAAAGTAGAATTGTAATCAGTTTGATTAGTGAATAAGTCCTCGTTGGAGAGAGGCGAAATCATCTTGGTGGGTGGACTGTAGTAGTTTGAGATCAAGCTAACCAGAATAAAAATATCGTGTCTATTGCTTTTGATTTTTAAGTTTCAATTCAACCCCCCCTTCTTGTGTTTTTAACTTCTTCAATTGGCATCAGAGCGCCTGGTTCTGAGTTCATACACTTAACTGTGTCAGTACAAGATCCAAGCTTTAGAAAAACACCATGGTGGGACCAAGCCAAAACATCAGCAATGACTATCACGATGACAAGGACAAAATCAGCTGCAAACCTCCAGTCTTTGATGGAGAAAATTTTGATTACTGGAAAGATAGAATTGAGAACTTCTTTCTGGCTCATGATGCTGACTTATGGGATATGGTAATTGATGGATACATGCATCCCGTGGATGAAAGTGGTCAGAATATAGATAGAAAAAGAATGTCTGACCAACAAAAGCGTGATTTCAGAAACCATCATAAGGCCAAAACAATTCTTCTCAGTGTCATCTCATACTCAGAGTATAAGAAGATCTCAAACAGAGAGACAGCCAAAAACATGTTTGGCTCTCTGAGAATGACGCATGAAGGCAACATACAAGTTAAAGAAACCAAGGCCCTTGCGCTCATTCAGAAATACGAAGCTTTCAAAATGGAAGAAAGTGAATCCATAGAAGCAATGTTCTCAAGGTTCTAGATTCTAGTTGTTGGGCTTAGAGTTCTTGACAAAGGGTATTCTACTACTGATCACGTAAATAAGATCATCAGAAGTTTACCAAAGCAATGGAGGTCAATGGTCACTGCTCTTAAGTTGGCTAAAGATCTCAACAAGATATCTCTGGAGGAACTTGTTAGCTCCCTCATAAGCCATGAGATAGAGCTAGAAGATGACGAGCCTCAGAAGCAAGGTAAACCTTTAGCATTAAAATCTAACAAAAAACTTGATTCTAAGGTTTTGCAGGCTATGGAAGAAACCTCTGATGGATCCTCATCAGAAGAAGACGAATTGTCTCTTCTCTCCAAAAGGGTCAATCAACCGTGGAAGCAGAGGCAAAGAAAATTCAGAAACTCCAGAAGATCAGGGAATCAGAATGAATCCTCCTTCGGATACAGAAAGTCTGAGCCTTCCTTTGGACACAGAAGGTCTGAAGCTTCTTATGGTCATAGTAAGTCAAACAACAGAGACATCATCTGCTATGAGTGAAATGAACAAGGGAACTACAAAAGTGATTGTCCAAGACTTCAGAAGGAGAAGCCCAAAAAGAAGTTCTTCAAGGAGAAGAAGAAAAGTCTCATGGCAACATGGGATGATTCAGATACTTCTAACACAGACTCAAAGTCAAATGATGAAAGAGCCAACATTGCTCTTATGGAAAATGTGACAGAATACATCGAAGCATCTGGGTCAGACTCAGAATCAGACACAGAAGAGGTATTTCCTGACTTCACTGTTAATTTTACCAAAGATGAACTAGGAGAAAGTCTGAGTGAAATTCTGGAAAGATATCATTAACTTAGAGTCAAATTCAAGAACCTGAAAAAGGATCTTGCTTCTGACTCTGAAGAAACTGAGAGTCTTAGATTAGAAAATTTTGAGTTAAAAGAAAAGATTTCAAAACTAGAAAATGATTTACAAAACTCTCAGAAAGAAATAATCTCATAGGCTCTCAGTAGTGCTGATAAAATCATAAAAGAATATGATCATAGCTTTCAGAAGAGTCTGACTAAAAACATAGATAGAAGCAAGATGGCTTCAATGATCTATGGAGTTAGAAGAAATGGAAGAAAAGGAATAGGATACCAAGGTAAGGTATCTCCACCTAAGAAAGTCATAGACCTAGTAATTAAATGCACACCACTAAAATCTCACTTCACTTATGGGCATACACACATGATCTGAAGTACACTAGCAATGATTATTCTGCCAAACCAAATCTCAAACAAAATTTTGGTAAAACTAACAAACCAGGACCCAAAAAGATATGGGTACCTAAGGATAAAATTATATATGTAGCGGATATCTTTAGCAGCAAGGCTAAAACACCAGTCATGGTACCTGGACTCTGAATACTCTCGCCACCTGACGGGAAGAAAGCATATGTTCCAAAGTCTGGAACTTAAACCTGGAGGCTACGTGGGTTTTGGAGGCAATCAAAGAGGGAAGATCATTGGCTCTGGAACAGTAGGTAATGGTAACCTTACTTCTATTAATAATGTGTTGTTAGTTGATGAATTGATGTATAACCTGTTATCCATAAGTCAATTAAGTGATAACAGTTATGATATAATTTTTAATCAAAATTCATGCAAAGATGTTAGTCAGAAAGATGGAACTATCCTGTTTAATGGGAAGAGGAAAAACAACATTTATAAAATAAAACTTTCTGAACTAAAGAGTCAGAATGTAAAATGTCTTCTTTCTGTTAACAACGAGCAATGGGTCTAGCATAGAAGATTGGGGCATGTTAGTATGAGAAGAATATCTTAGATTAACAAACTAAATCTGGTCAGAGGACTTCCTAATCTGAAGTTCAGCTCAGATGCTCTGTGTGAAGCATGTCGGAAAGGCAAATTTGCAAAACCTGCTTTTAAAGCTAAAAATGTTGTTTCTACCTCTAGGCCATTAGAACTTCTGCACATAGATTTATTTGGACCAGTGAAAACTGCGTCTGTTAGTGACAAGAAGTATGGGTTAGTGATCATAGATGACTATAGTAGATGGACATGGGTAAAGTTCTTAAGACACAAGGACGAGTCACATTTTGTGTTCGTTGCTTTCTATAACCAAGTTCTGAATGAAAAGGATCTTAGAATTGTCAAAGTCATAAGTGATCATGGTGGAGAGTTTGAAAACAAAAAATTTGAAATATTTTTTAATGAAAAAGGCATTTCGCATGATTTTTCTTGTTCTAGGACTCCCCTAACAAAATGGAGTTGTAGAACGAAAGAACAAAACATTGCAAGAAATGGCCAGAACCATGATCAATGAGACTAACAATGCTAAGATCTTCTGGGTAGAAGCAATTAACACTGCGTGTTACGTTCAGAATATAATATCTATAAGACCTATTCTGGAAAATACTCCTTATGAATTGTGGAAGAATAGAAAGCCCAACATTTCTTATTTCCATCCTTTTGGATGTACATGTTTTATTCTGAATACTAAAGATCATTTGAACAAGTTTGACTCCAAAGCACATAAGTGTATTATGTTAGGATACTCTGAACGTTCAAGAGGGTACAAAGTATATAATACAGAAACACAGATTGTTGAAGAGTCAATCAGTGTTAGATTTGATGATAAGCTTGACCCTCAAAACTCAAAGCAGAATGAATCTTTTGCAGATATAGAAGTTGAATTCACAGGTGCTGAAGGCAACTCATGAGAAGTCCCCAACAGAGACGCTCCAACAATGTCATAAGGAAATGTCACAAGCATTCCAGCTACTTCTGTTGAACAACTCCAGAAAAAGTTATCCAGAAGCAGCATAGCTCACCCTGAAGATAAGATTCTGGGAAAGAAGGATGATCCAATTAGAACAAGATCAACATTCAGAAATTATGAAGAATCCCTCATGGGATTGGTATCCCTGATTGAACCAACAATAATTGATGAAGCTCTTCTGGACAATGACTGGATTCTGGCAATGCAGGAGGAGTTAAACCAATTCACCAGAAATGACGTATGGGATCTGGTTCCTAAACCAAAAGGATTCAATGTCATTGGAACAAAGTGGGTGTTCAGAAACAAACTGTATGGGCAAGGAGAATTCATCAGAAACAAAGCACGATTGGTTGCACAAGGTTATAGTCAGTAAGAGGGGATAAACTATATAGAAACCTTTGATCCAGTCTCCAGGTTAGAATCTATCAGACTTTTAATCTCTTTTTCTGTAAACAATGGCATCACTCTGTATCAGATGGATGTCAAAAGTGCATTCTAAATTAGTTACATTGATGAAGAGGTATATGTGCACCAACCTCATGGGTTTGAAAATTCCAAACACCCTGAATATGTTTTCAAACTAAAGAAGTCACTTTATGGTCTGAAACAATCTCCCAGAGCTTGGTATGAAAGACTAAGTAAATTTCTGTTAGAAAAGGAATTTACCAGAGGGAAAGCAGACACAACCCTGTTTTGTAAGACATTTAAGAATGACATTTTAGTTTGTCAGATTTATGTAGATGATATTATATTTGGATCTACTAAACCTTCTATGGGAAGAGAATTTGCTAAGTGCATGCATGCAGAGTTTGAGATGAGCTTGATGGGAGAACTTAAATTCTTTCTGGGCATTCAAATCAATCAGACTCCAGAAGGAACTTACATTCACAGAGAAAATACGTCAGAGAACTTCTGAAGAAATTTGATCTCTCAGAATGTAAGCCATCAAAGACTCCAATGCATCCCACGTGCATTCTGGAAAAGGAAGAGGTAAGTAAAAAGGTAGAGCAGAAAATCTACAGAGGTATGATTGGTTCTCTCTTTTATCTGACAGCTTCAAGGCCTGCTATTTTATTCAACGTTTGTTTATGCGCTAGATTCCAATCAGATCCTAGAGAATCTCACTTAACAGCAGTTAAGCGAATTTTCAAGTATCTGAAAGGTACTACTAACCTGGGTTTGTTTTATAGAAAATCCAGTGAATACAACTTAGTAGGATATTATGATGCTGATTTTGCTGGAGACGGAGTAGAACGCAAAAGTACTTCTGGAAGCTGCCAGTTTCTGGGAGACAATCTGATCTCATGGACCAGCAAGAGGCAGTCCACAATTGCATTGTCAACAGCAGAAGCTAAATACATTGCAGCTGTCGGATGCAGCACACAGATGCTCTGGATGAAAAGTCAGCTTGAAGACTTCAACATATTTGAGAGTAACATCCTTATTTTCTGTGATAATACCTTTGTTATCTGTTTATCCAGAAATCCTATTTTTCTTCTAGGGCTAAGCATATAGAAATAAAACATCACTTTATTAGGGACTATATTCAGAAAGGAATTCTCTCTTTAAAATTTATTGACACAGACCATCAATGGGATGAGGTGTTTATAAAACCCCTTTCTGAAGATAGATTTAATTTCATTCTGAAACATCTCAGCATGAAGTTATGTCCAGAATAAGAAGTTTTATTTGCATATTCTAACCCTCAGAACTTTAATTTTTTTGTGAACATCTGATCAACGTGTCTTCAGAAGTTAGGAGTACAATTGCATCCAGAGTCTATCTATGAAGATTTGATCCCTCCATTTCAAAGATAGAGGCGTACAGTTCACACCATCAAACATTTGTCATCCTCTCACAAGCTGTCTTCTGAGGCTGAACACGTGTTCAAATTCTGAAGGGTCTAAGGCTCTAATTGGATGCATTGAGACACTTGTCAGTGGTAACTGTTCATTATCTACACGATATCCCCTAATTTCAGGTTTCATAATTTTAGTATAATCATTACTTATTTTTTCTTTCTTACTGATTAAGTTTTTAAAAGTGTTTATAAATTCAATTTCAGTATTTCATTCACTTCTTACTGAATCCATTATTCTCTCTCCCTCTTGGTTTTGCAAAAAATCCTTTTCTCAGTTTTCTTCAACAAATCCGTGTGAGTAATGGCATCCTCATCAAGCATCAAAAATCTCAACAGTGCTCCTGGTTCTTCTTCAACATAACAGTATGAGGAACCTATAAGAACGTTTCTCACTCCGGTAGATAATCTTAAAGTTCTATGTGAGTTGATCATTGATTTTGAGAGTTTAAAGGAAAATGGGTTTGATTTGTATGAAGATGTGACGGCTCAGGGATAGAATAGATACTTTGATCGTCTGTTGGATCCAGTATTTCCTATTCTTGTTAAGGAATTCTGGATTCATGCTACTTCATCCAACCATCAGGTTACGTCATATGTTATGGGGAAGAAGATAGTGATTACAGAAGACTTGATTGGGAAACTTATTGGGTACAATGGCGGCGAAATCAGATGCATTGACATGGCTGATAAGTGTTATGACCTAAAATCCATTGCTAGGGTCATTTTCACTTCTGGACAACCATCCAGCAAGATAAGAGACTTGAAAGATTATTACATAATCTGGGCCAGGATCATTCTGGGTTGCATAAATCACAGGAAGCCTACAAGCTCTCATGATTACATCAACATTGATCACTAGTTTCTGTTGTACTTCATTGCAAAGAAGACCAAAATAAACCTTCCACACCTACTCTTCAATCATCCGAGAACAAGTGTAAAGGAAACAAGGGAAAAAGAAAGAACAAAGAGGGATTGGATTCCTCTGGGAAGATTGATTTCAGACATTCTGATAGAAAACAGACTGATAGAACATCTGACAGAGGCTCAGGAGATCAACACTCTAGAAGCAAGTGTTGGGAAACCTCTAAATGCTAAGAATCTGAAGAAAATGAAGATTATTGAAAGCATTAAGAAGGAACCAACAATTGCTTCTCATGAAGTCATCATGTCCAGGAGAATCTCTCTGAAGGATTTTCCACTATTTTTTGAGATAGATGCTTCTACAGAGATTATGGTCAGATACCTTGAAGCTTGCAAGGAAGATGGAACTATTCCAGAATTCAACATTCGTGATCTGCACAAGCCAGCTCCAGATGTTGTGCTGAAGAAATCTAGAAAGAGGAAGGAAGCAGGAGAAGGATCCTCTCAGAGGACACCCAAAGCTGCAAAAAAGAAAGGTAACACATCTTTTCTTTCTGTTGTAGAATCTATATTTTTTCCAACATCTGAAACAGTTCCCCCTCAACAAACAGAAAATCCCTCACCACAAACATTTGAGGATTTTGACATAGAGTTTGATCCATCTGTAATTCTTGGCAGTTTCTTAAATGAACCTCAGTCCCATAATCCAAATCCAGAACAAAATCAACCAGAACTTGCAAGAGTTCTATCTGATATTGAAATTTTTGACCAAGACTTTCAATCACCAATCCCAGAAAATCCAAACCTCCACTCCCAACAACCAGAAAATTCACACCTTCATTCTCCACAACCAGAACATCCAAATCCCAACTCTCCTCAACCAGAAAATGAAAACCCTCTCACTCCTCAAACTGCAAATCCAAATTCTGAAACCCCTGAACCAGAAAATCAACACGCTATCGTAAACTAATCAGAAGACTCTTTTACAGACTCTGATACCACTACCCCAATTCCTGGAATAACAGAACCTCTTATGGTTTGTTTACCTCTCTCCATCCATGATATTCCAGAAATACCTTCACCATATGATTCCACACCGCCAAACACTCCTCACTCACCAATCCTGATTTATGATTCTCCTACTCCCTCACCAACTAACCGTCTAGTTGATCATCTCAGAATTGTAATTGATCTAGAAGCGCAGGACCATCTAGCTTCAACCACAAATAAAATTGCCATTCCCAAACCCAAATCGACCTTAAACAAAACAGATGTCGATAAGAACTTGTTGATTTTTGAAACAGAAATACAGGAATGGGTTACTTCTTTGAAGCAAGCAAGTCAAGAGAATTCTAATCTTGCTGCTTCTGATTCTCTTTGGGATAAATTCAGAAAATGGTTCAACTCTGAATCCTAGAGGCTGAAAGAATTGAGTTATGAGATGGCTCAGCAGAACTTCATTGATCAGCTGAAAGCCTTCAAAGACCAAGTTCTGAGTCACTAGGACAAGAAAGAAATTCTTCTGCTGGAAAATGCTCCCTGGAAAGAGCACCAAACTTCAGAAGCCACTGAACCAGGTTCTGATAGTCACCCTCTGACTACTGCTCCAAAAAAGGAAATTGCAATAGAAGAAGTAATTGAATCAGAAGTTGCTGCAGCGTGTTCTGAACGATTTGCAACCTCTGAGGAAACACCAGCTACGTCTCTGGTCATGCAAACTCTAGAAGAGTTGAAGAAGGAGAATGCTTTAATCAATGCAAGGTTGGATAAGCAAGAAGACACAAACAAAGAAATAAGGGATATATTGGATAAGCAAGAAGACACTACCAAAGAAATCAAGGATATACTAGGAAAGCAGGAAGAATCAGGCACTCAGATTAAGAGCTTGCTGGAACGTTGTTCACACGACTTCCCCCTCCATCTTAGATTTCTTTTAACTTGTTTTTTGTATTCTTAATCTTATCTTCTTTGTTTCTGAAAGATGTCATTGCAGTCTGTTTTTAATACAAATCATCTTTTTTTGACTCTGATAATTTATGATTATATTGCTTTTTAATACTTGACAAAAAGGGGGAGAACGTAAGATATTTTCAATAACAGCTTACTGGGACTAAGTCTCAAACTTTCTGAATACCTTAACTTCTTATTTATTTTCTGAAAGTTTAAATAGGGACAAATTCCGACTTAGACAAGAGGAGATGCATAAAAAGCTCTGATAAGAAGGAACTTCAGGGAAGTATCTTATCTCTATCTGAGTACTCAACTCAGGGGGAGATTCTCTTAAGCTTTGGTTCTGTAATTTTTTATTGAAAAATCCTAGTTTTTGTCATCATTAAAAAGGGGGAGATTGTTATAACATAGTTTGATTCTATAATCCTCATAATATTTTTGATGATAACAAACACAAAGAACAAATATGCATTCTAAAATTGTGTTTTATGTTATACAGAAGTTCTGACTAAAACGACATTAGAAGTTAAGCCACATAAGCACTCAAGCTGAGTAATCAGAATGTTCTGAAGCATGATGATCAGAATCTGCGCTAAAGAGAAAGATATCCTGATTCTGAACGAAAGTCCAACACGCAAACATAACCTTATGTTTCTGACTTCCTAAGTTCTGAAGTAAAGCAGCATGCAAGATTCCTAAGTTCTGAAGCGTTACTTTTCCATTAAGGCAGTATCATGTGTAATGGCTTCATTCAGACAAGGATCTTCTCAGTACGGAAAATGCATTAAGTGTCCATTATCATGTTTCCATTTGGACAGATTTGTCACGCCTATATAAACAAGTTTAAAGGGTAAATCGTTCACGATTTCACACGACTACGATATACAATTTCAAAAAGCTGCAAAAATTCATATCCATACTATATTCAATTTGTGTAATACATCACAGTAGTGATACAGTTTTTGTAACAAAAAATAAACAATACACAATAAACCTTTCCTTTTGATTAAGTTATTTTCCTTGAGATAAACTAGTTTGTGGTTGTACTCAAGAAGACTTTGGCAGTTGTTAAAGTAGAATTGTAATCAGTTTGATTGGTGAATTAAGTCCTCATTGGAGAGAGGCGAAATCACCTTGGCGGGTGGACTGGAGTAGTTTGAGATCAAGCGAACCAGGATAAAAATCTCGTGTCTATTGCTTTTGATTTTTAAGTTTCAATTCAACCCCCCTTCTTGTGTTTTTCACTTCTTCAGATACTAGGTTCTAGGTTTAGGTTTGGGGTAAACAGGATTTTAAGTTTTAATTAGAAAGACTCGCCACGATTTTTGATCGTATGCCTACGTATCCTCTTATGAGGAATCAGAGTCCCAATTCATAGTTCGTATGGGGTTAGTATTTTTTAGGGGTTTGTCAAACATATTTTGAATCACCTCGCACTTTGGTCGGGAGTAGTGATTGCGGAGACTTTGACTAAATGCGTAGTAAGTCAAAACCCGTTTGAAACCCTTTGCAAAAAACAGTTGTCTAGATTAATTTGTTGCGAAAAATAGTTTGATGGTTCGTTTGTGTTTTTTAACCGTGTTAATTGCGAAGATCTTGATTAATGCATGATTAGAAAATATTTTAATGCAAATAATATATAAAATAGCATATACAATTTTGATGTAAAATAAATTATTTGTTAGTATAATAATATTTAGATGGTAAATAAAATATAAGAATAGTAAATAGAAAATAAAATTATAATATATAATAATTAAGATATAGTAATAATGAAAAAAATCAATATTTGATAATAATAATAATTATTATAAATAAATAATATATATGTATATATAAAAAATTTGAAATAATATATGAATTATAAATTAAAAAAATTAAATTCAGGGGGAGGGGGGTGCAATTTCTAACTAACAAGTAAAAACAGGGGTGTTGTTATTAGGAAATGTTAGGCCCAATTGCCAACTCAGAACATGGGGTGTGAATTTCTTAATGTTTTAGTAACAATAACTGAGGGGGGTGTGAAAAGGAAATGGGCCTAAGCCCAAACGCTTGGAAAAGGGGCTGACGGATTGTGTATGGCACGGGTGTACGCGAATACAATACAGACTTGGCCAGATGGCTGTCTGATCTAGATTAGATGGATAAGCACGAGGGAGCATATTAGTTACTATGGGCACATCGCATGGGATCAAATGGAATGTCATTGTTTTTTAACCCTTTTTTTACAAATCAATTTCTCCTCACAGTGACCATCTTCCTCTTTCTCTCACGTTAGCCCCAAACCCTTCATCTTCCTCTCCATTTTCACTCAACCCCATCCCCGTAAACCCCAATTGCTTTGCGGTGGCGCAACTATCTTCTCCATCATCCCAACATAAACCCAATTAAAGCACTAAAACTGTAATCAGAAAAAGCTACGTTTACCCTTTCGCGGTGTCGTTCTTTGCCTTGAATTTTTGGAGATTTTGACCCTTTCCCTCTTCTGACTTTGCATGTTTAGATAATAGTTTCGAAGATGCCTTACGCGGCGGCCAACGGTGGTGGTGAATCCAGAGATTAGCAACAATCACAACAATTAGGGTTTCAGAGGTTGAAACCCCAATTTCTCTCCCTCGTTGTCTTCAACAACAACACGCTGGTACCTCCAATTATCTCTGCATGTTCTTCAAATTCTCTCCTCTATGTAGCAATTTTCCAGTCCCCTTCTCTTTCTGTAACTTTCTTCCTTTCTCTATTCTCCTCCCTCCCATTCTATATTTCTTCAATTAGTATTTATAGTTTTAGAATTTTAGGGTTTGAATTGCTGTAAGTTCGTTAGCCTTAGATTTAGGGATTAGGTTTATAGTTGATTGATTCTGTAAATCTTAGATTAGTATTTGATTCTGTATTATTGATTGTAATTGATTTAGGGTTCTGTAATTGATATTGTAATAAGATTTTGTAATGTAATTTTTGATTGAAATTCTGCTGTAAAAAATATTTGATTATGAGATATTGGTTTATTGATTACTGGGATGTTTAGATTGGGATTGATTCTGTAGTTAATTTCCATATTTTGTATTATATTTGGTTTGCAATTTGATTTGGTTTGCAATTTGATTTCTACAGTGTTCGTTAGTTGATAAAAAAAGTGCACATATTTCTCACTGATTGACACATTGCCTGTTCTTAGATTATGGGCCAACATTATTATTTCTTGTTCAGCCCAGTAAAACTATTTTTTACTACAGCAAGAAAAAACTTGTTTTGGTTATTATCTGTAACGGAATTATGTTGAATTGGGCCTAAAAAAATTTGATCCAAAACATTTTTTCTAAAACAAAAAATCTTTAATAAGTAATTAGTATAATAACTCTTAATTACAGTCAATTTAATAATAATAAAATTTTAACAACAGTAAAACATGTCACGTTTAAAAATATACTACTTGTTATACTCTTTTTTTTTTAAAATTAAAATAATGATAACAATTTTAATAATTTTCTTTTAACCCATCAAAGCAGCAAATGGACTGTTAGAACTTGTTTAATGGGCTTGTAAATTGTAACCACACCCTTCTTTTTCTATTTAACAAACTTCAGATGGTCCCTTTTTTGCAATCTCACTTTTTGTTTACCACTTAAATGGGCCTCTAATTGCAATCTCATTTTTCTTTTCCTAGAAACAAAAAACACTTGAACGGGCTTACGTAATTAAACTTAATTATTAATTACTAGCAAATTAAACATAAATGGACTTAATAATTTAATAACCTAGTAATTATTATCTCCTTTTTTCTTTAAAATAATTTTCTATTTTCGAATTGCATGGGACATTGGCCAACATGCCTCACGAACATTCACGAATACATGAGTCTTCCTGACTTAGAAAGCCCCATTTTCGTGAATTAAAATACACCCCTAGTCGGATAAACATGGATTATCAGATACTGATATACCATCTTTAATTGAATATTTCTTCAATTTTAATCTCGAAAAATGAAATCATCGAGGTAGGACAAATTTGGGGTACGAAACTTTGATTGGTAGAATTGAAGGAAAGGAGGTCGAAAAGAACAGAACGAAGCTTCGACAAGTCAAAAGGAAGAGGTGATACTTCGATTGGTCGAATTGAAGGAAAAGAGATCGAAAAGAACAGAACGGAGCTTCGACAAGTCAAGATGAAAAGGTGATACTTCGATTGGTCGAATTGAAGGAAAGAAGATCGAAAGGAACAAGAACTGAGTTTAACTAGGCTGATTGGATATGAGGGGTTTCTAGATTACACAATCGATGCAGATGGTGACTAAGACGAAGAAGCCATGATGATGAAGCCTTGAGCAATTCGAATTGGAACTCAGAGCCATCGAAAAGAACAAAGCTTGGGAGCTTGTCGAAAGAATCAACTGATGTGAAATGGAGATGCAAGTCGAAACAAAAACCTAATGGGATGAAGCTTGTTGTTGGGCTTGGATTTATTAGCTCGAAGCCCAAATTCGTGCAAAACACCAACCATAAATTGTCCAGGTCCACTCAAAGTTCAAAATGGCATGAAATTATCAAAATGGCAACTTTTCAAATCTTTTGATTTTGATTTCAAAGCCATGATTAATGGCTGATTCATGCCACATTTGTTCACCACCACACCCCTATATAAATACAAGACCAAATCAGAAGCAGGGGAGGGACACAAATTTCCTCAAAGAGCCACAGGAAGAAAGTACCTCAAATCACCACACACTACCTCAGAGAACCATATCAAAATTCTCAAAATTGAATAAAGCTGTCAAATTCAAAACCTACATTACAGGCCTTCTCAATCCAAACTAACGCCCAAATCATTCTCCTGAGACTTTCAGGAAGCCACCCAAGCCCTTACACGAGTTGCTCCACGCCCAGGGTTACAGATTGAAGCATCTTCGATTGGTAAGGATTTATAAAATCAAAACTGTATTTCCAGGCCATTTAAATACATATTGCTTTCATATTTGTGATGCAAATGTTGTTTGTGTCTGTATGAACATATCACATGTAAGATAATGTGCAGCAATAAGATCGTGCCATCGTTAGGGCACAATCTGAATTTGCCTTTGAAGCTCACGATACATGCAGTTTCAAGCCAAATAGACCCCAAATTTGGATTCAGGGGATGATTTCACGTGGGATAGGGTCCTTTGCATTATTTTAAATTAATGTTTGGTTGAGTTTGTAGGGTTTGGTGCACCAGAGAAGACGACCAGAGTTTAACTCCAGCGTCTCTCCGTTTGTTGACTCGGGCGAGGGAGCATGCAGATGTTATTTTTATATCAATAATATATTGTTCCTAATATAATGTTATCATTTTATTTTTATCAACAAATGGATAGCTGGCACAGTTGGTGAGGAAGATGCTCTACAATGAGAAGGACCTAGGTTTGATACTCAGGTCGTGTATTTTATATTTCTAACATGTTTCTTGCAGATCCAGCATGCTGTGATCCCATGAGTGCACCATGTACCATCAGATCCATACATCGTTAGATCCAGCGCCTTCAATCATACAGCTTCATGGTGGACTCTCAAGAGCTACCAACATGGGATCCTTCGCATCTCTTGGGTTCTATTTTTTTGGGCCCAAACAAATTCCTGATCTCCCCCCCTGATACTTTTACTATCCTGTTCCATTTACTTTTTTTATTTTGTTTTATTTATTTACTTTTAATTGTTTTTTTAATGACATTATAAAAATCATCCAAAAAAATCATAAAAAATATAGTTTTAGGTTTTTTTATTAAAATATTTTTGTAAATTAATTGATTAAGTATTTTAACCCTTTTTTAATTTAAAAATAAATAAACATAGGATTTTAAATTAAATTTATTTCCATGATAAAAAAACAAACAAAAAGATTTTTCCTTTTTAAGTTTTAGACGTTATTTTCATTTCGCGCGCGTTATTTCCTTTCACACTTTTTTCATATTATTGTACATGCTTCCTGGTTGTAATAGTGTAAAGTAGGCTTTTACATTTACTGCTTTATTTCCCTCCTAGTTTTGGACATGTAATTAATCCCCATCCCCGAAGCCTTGTAATAGTTTAGGATTTTCATTTCTGCACTTTTAATTTCTGCAAACTATTAACTGTTAGATGTATGCATAATAGGATTGTATGGCAAGAATAACAAACAAACGCTAGCATACCTAAATGCAAAAGATAAATAACTGAATATAACACAATTTCACATGCGTACCTCTAGGGTACCCCACTTTGGTTGCCTTTGGAAAAACAGTCACAACTCACGAAACGTGAGAGATTTTAGTGGCTACCCTCCAGTTTAAAGATCATAAGTCCCTCGATGACCCTCTCGTTGTTTCCTTGGTAAAAATGATCTTAAAACCCTAGGGTAGTTACTAAGATTTCTTGCCCAGTTGCCTTTGTGATTGTATAAACGTCCCTTCGAATGTCCCTTAAACATCCAACGACTAGGGCTACCTACTCACTAATAGTAGGATAACACTGTCTAAAGGAAAAGAGGAAAAATAATAACCCTTTCGAGTAAAAGTAGTTAGTTCTTAGATGCTATGCTCAAACAATTTTTACACTTACACAAAACTTCTTTCAAAAAAACATTTTCAAACACTTTGTATACGTTCTCTACCATTCTGAGAAACATTACAAAGTTCGTCGCACTAAGGCGATTTCAAAATACTTTTCAAAAACACACAAAGCACAAGGTATTTCAAAATGAGCCAAGCATCTAAGAGCCCATAGATAACTACGGATGGAAAGGGTTCTAACACCTTCCCTTTCCATAATCTACCCTCCTTACTCAGAAACTCTCGAAAAGGTATTTTTCTGTTCTTTTCACCCTTTCCTTTGTTGGATAAAAGAAAAGTTGGTGGCGACTCTTGCTTACCGCAACATTTGCGAACACAAACGCAAAACCAGTATAACAGTCAGTTCTGCCACCGTATCATAGAACTGGTGACTCTGTTAGGGACATACTTATAAATTGGGGTTACCTTAGAGTTTAGTTCATTTTAAATTTCTTATCATTGTGTGTTTTGTATGCTTTATCTTTGAGGGCTTTTTTGGGTTGTTACTAAAAGATCCTACACCCAGATCCGGGGAACCTTTTAGGTAAGTAGCAATAGATCGTGGGGATTGTGCGGGGTATACTGAAATGGTTAAAATGATAGCTACGTTGGTGTGACACATTTGTTGGTACCGGTAGCCCTTGAGTTTAGTCAAGGAGAATACGGGGCTGCTGTGTGGTGTCATGAAGCACCAATTGACCTTAGAACCTTTAATTGAACAACTTGGCCATTAGGAAGTACTGAGATAGCCGACTTTGGTGCAGTTTGAAGTTGGTTGATAATTGATACTACTCTTATTGAGATTGGACTTTCGGGATATTTCAGTCGCCAATAAAGAGGCTTGCACTGAAACAATGCCCGATGAAGAAAGATCAGTGATATTGAGATTCCCTATAACTCGGTTACTATTACTAGGACAGGTTGAGCCAACTGAAACTTCAAGAGGGTACTTACCTATAAACTCCATGCAAGCGTGAACCTAAGGCTACTTGTGTGACTTGTTTGCTTTCATTATCTAACAACTTGAACTCCTTGCAGGGCTTGTTTGTTTTCATTACCTAACGATGTGAGTTCCTTGCAGGACCTATTTGTATCCATTATCCAATAACCTGGATTTCTTGCAAGATTTACTTGTTTACACCACCTTACACATTTCTTGGTGCATAGCATATACATCATGACATCATGCCATAGCATTTTATTAACCATTTTAAGGATCTCAAAGGGCCTGTGATGCAGGTCATGATGAACCATACGTCTAGAAAGAGCCAAGGGGATTTATTTTCCTCTAGCCAATGCCGTCAAAACACAACAACTTGATTCAGAGGCTATGACCCACTCAACATGGTGAGCTTGATTCTCGTAGAAGGGCATTCAACGATATGAAGTTCTTCAATCAAAGCTGCAGTCATATTCAATTGCTAACATTTTCTTGTGTTTACCCTGCAAGATCCTTGAAAACATTGCATACATGTCATTACATAACAGGTCTTCCAATACAGGTTTCTCATTTTCTCGCTGTTTATTTCAGCAGAAAAATGGTTCTCGAACAGAATGGCAGAGATCTCCAAACTCAAGATGCTCAGTTCGAGGAAATGTTCCTAAATATATCCAAGGGACAAGAAGAATTGAAGGCACTCCTCACTGGGAACTTGACCAAGAAAAATCTTGACAACGACAAGGATGACCAGTTAGAACAACTGTAAGCTGAGTGAAAACGATGAGAATCCAGATGTTTGGACAAATGGCTCTTATCCAAAACTTAGATCGGGGACAAGAAGAGATAAGAGCCCTCGTCAACAAGCTTCATCAAGACAGATGCAATCATATGGACCAAACAACTGGAATTGGGGATCGAGTCTTTAATTAGCCGCAGTTGAAACAAAAAGATTTGGTTGAGAAAACACCTCATAAAATGGCTGCTATGCCAAGAGTCCAACAACGACTTCACCAACCACGACAGGGTGGTCCGCATAAGCAAGATACGCCAAAAAGGAAATTTACCGAGATCAACATGCTGTTGTCTCAAGAATTGAAACGCATGTTGAGGATGAATCTGATTACATTGATAGAACCTCATCCAAACCCCAAAACTTCTTCTCCTAACTACAATCCTGATGCAAGGTGTGCCTATCATTCTGGCAGTCCTAGACATGATACTAACGATTGTTGGACGCTGAAATACAAGATTCAAAATATGATTGACGCCATGGAGATTGAGTTTGTCCCTCCTGAGACTCCCAACGTGATCACTGCTCCCATGTCGAATCATGGCCAAGATTGAGAGAGTTTGTTCATTAGAATTCTCAAATTGTAATTTCTTTTGATTGTTCGAACACTTATTTTATGTCAAACTTTGTTATTCCATTAATGAATTGCATATGTTTGTCTTGAATTAATCCATTCGTTTTCACTATACTGAAACTATGTTTTTACTTCCTTTTTGTGATATTCAACTCTCGATTGAAAGATGTAAGCCTTTAGACGGAGGATGACGAAAAGATACCATAATCTCTACAGTATGCTTTTGAACAGACCTTACTGACGATGTACAGGCGTTGCTTCAAATCCTAAACAATAGAGTTATAAGGAAGATAATCCCTAGTCAACCCCTTTGAGCCTAAGAAGTAGGAGTTTTCTTTTTTACGCAAATTGAAACCCTTAATCATAACTTGGGGCAGGGTAGTTTCTCAGTTAATTCAATGGGGCATTCAATCGCAAGTTTTCCCTTCATACATGACGAGTAGTGTTGGAGGTATCCTTCCAAAACAAAAGATGGCGATGGTTCCGCATAATCATTAAAACCGACAGTCATTATATCTTAAAAGAAAAGCCCGCTAAGTCAAACCCTATGAAGGAGACTTAAGAAAAAACTGGGGCATCCCGCTGACTGTAATCACAAAAGAAACAGTTCAGGAAAAAGGTAGCGATAAAAAAAAGAGGTCGCTACGAATCCTCAACAAAAAATATTACAAAAAATGACTGCCTCCTCAAAATAAACTTTCAGTATCCGAACCATCACCGAAATATCAAGGCAAAGATTCCATACTCAATTGGGATTTAAACGCACAATTAACTGAGTATAGGATTGAAGAACATCACGAAGAACGGGTTGGGTACAAATAAAGTTTGAGCCTTTATCCTTTGTTTCTTAAACCGTGAACTAGGACATGTTACAAGCCCTAAAAGTCCTAGCTGAAGCATGGGTTAGTTCGAAAGCATATTGTTACAAAAAGGTATCCTGACTCCTGTAAGGTTTGCTATAAATCCTGAGTTGATATCATATTCTTGCAAATTTTGTTTTACTAAAAAATGAATTTTCAAAAACTTCAAGACAAACATAAGCTTTGCATTTTTAATACCACTGTTTGCATATAACCAATTGTTCAACAACAGAGAAATTCGCACGACGAATATTCAATGAACGAAAATCCTCTCAATGAACAAAATCTCCTCAAATGGAAAGACATTTCCAATAACAGGTATTTCATAATCAAGAGACATGACATGGTCTGGGGGGAAGTCAAGTCAAGATTCAAGGAATCCCTCAAAAGATCCGAATATCCAGTGGCAGACCTCCATCTGAATCACTTGAGGCATTGAATAGGAAGGGCCACGTGCGATCAAGAAAACATTTTCTGGAAGTGCTGCAACATTTACTACTATGGACAGTGACAATTTTCCGCACCATGTGAGCATGGACATAGTCAAAAAATACTATGCATGAAAAAAGATCCGATATGTTGACTGGCCTAGCCAAAAGTAAGGGCATTCCGACAAACCAAAGGATTTCGGGAAAAATTAGGGATATATAAATAAAAGTGTACACCTGGCAAGTCGAAAACCTGAAAAGGCGGCTTGGGAAAAAAGGGTATCCTGGTGGACTGAAAATATGAAAGGACAGTCCAGGCAAAAGTTAGGGATTAAAGCGTACAACTATGTCCCCGTTATCTCGTCACTTGTCTATCAGTAGAAGGCTTATCACCCTGATCAATATTTACTCAAGACTCCAGGAGTTGGGATAACATTCAAACCATCCATAAAATCCCCACATAACACCCCTAGGGAATCATTTTCACAGAATTCATTATCAGCAATGGTACATTCCTCAGTAGGTATAGAAACAGGGGCGTCCTCCCGCAGGTCACCGCCATATCTTCGGCATATAGCCTAAATGATTCAGATATGCCAGTGTGTCTTAAACAAGATCAAGTGTTTCAATCATTTCCCCAGAATCTTGAAAAATCCCCAACCAATTTATGGAATTTTTCTTTCCCCAGTGGAGTTTATTTCTCTAATCACGGAAATCCATCTCCCAGTAATTTCAACTTCAACAAAAAATAAAAACTTACATTCTTCATCCCCAGCAACAATCAGGGATCTATTTTCCTCAGTTCAACAACACTGCAATAGAACAACTAATATGTTCATACATTGCATTCATACATCATTTTACAAAATTCATGGCATAATGTAGCACAAATGCATATATCACCATCTCATTTATTTTGAGAACATCATTACCCAATGCACTTTATGCATCATGATATTGCATGCAACTAATTCTTTACCTTTTCAGGAAAGATCAACAGACGAATATCATTAATAATTTTCAAAAGTTCGAAATTAATTCCTGAAACCAGACAGGGAAACTATCTATGAATGACTGATTGTAGATCAATTCCTGAAACAAGACGGGGCGACTATCTACAAGACCAGGTTAGAGATTAATTCCTGAAACCAGGCAGGGCAACTATCTCAACGACCAACAAAAGCAAGTTCCAGATTAATTCCTGAAACCAGACAGGGAAACTATCTGTGAACAATTGATTGTAGATCAATTCCCGAAACAAGACGGAGCGACTATCTACAAGACTAGGTTAGAGAGTAATTCCTGAAACCAGGCAGGGCAACTATCTCAACGACCAACAAAAGCAAGTTCTAGATTAATTCCTGAAACCAGACAGGGAAACTATCTGTGAACAACTGATTGTAGATTAATTCCTGAAACAAGACGGGGCGACTATCTACAAGACCAGGTTAGAGAGTAATTCCTGAAACCAGACAGGGAAACTATCTCAACGACCAACAAAATCAAGTTCCAGATTAATTCCTGAAACAAGACAGGGCAACTATCTGTGAATGACTGATTGTAGATCAATTCCCGAAACAAGACGGGGCGACTATCTACAAGACCATGTTAGAGAGTAATTCCTGAAACCAGACAGGGCAACTATCTCAACGACCAACAAAAGTAAGTTCCAGATTAATTCCTAAAACAAGACAGGACAACTATATGTGAACGACTGATTGTAGATCAATTCCCAAAACAAGACAGGGCGACTATCTACAAGACCAGGTTAGAGATTAATTCCTGAAACAAGACAGGGTAACTATCTCAATGACCAACAAAAGCAAGTTCCATATTAATTCCTGAAACCAGACAGGGCAACTATTTGTGAACAACTTATTGTGGATCAATTCCCGAAACAAGATGGGGCAACTATCTCCAAGACCAGGTTAGAGAGTAATTCCTGAAACCAGACAAGGCAACTATCTCAACGACCAACAAAAGCAACTTCCAGATTAATTCCTGAAACCAGACAAGACAACTATATGCGAACAACTGATTATGGATCAATTCCCGAAACAAGACGGGGCAACTATCTACATGACCAGATGAAGCAACCCTACCCAGGATCCTTCTAATATATTTCCAGATGCAGCTTCACACGGGCTCATCCTGAAGCAATCTTACATGGGTTCCTTCTCATGATCTCCAGATGTAGCTTTACACAGGTTTATCCTGAAGCAATCTTACACAGATTCCTTCTCCTCCTGAAATGCAGCTTTACACGGGCTCATCCTGAAGAAATCTTACACAAGTTCCTACCATGACATTCCCAGATGTAGTCTAACACGGGCTCATTCTGAAGAAATCTTACACAAGATCCTACTAAGACATTTCCAGATGCAGTTTCACACGGGCTCATCATGAAGTATCCCTACATAGGCTCATTCTCATATATCTCCATATAGTAGTTTACAACACTGTAAAGCCTGGACCTGACCAGATGAAAATATACCTCAAGTTCATGTTGAAGCCTGGACCCGATCAGATAACAACTTAATTTTTGAAACCTGGACCCGACCGAATAATAGTTCAACCTCTTTAATTACTGCGAAGCCAGGAAACCGGCCGAATAACAGTTAATTTCATTTTCCCCAGTAAGTCGCTGTGAAGCCTAGAATACAACCAGATGACAATCAACTTTATTACCCTCAGCAAGTTACGGTGAATCCTGGATTTCAACCAGAAAATAGCTAACTTTCATCTCTCCAGTCCAGAGATACCTCCTCAGTAGAGCCATGGATAACTAAAATTCCTAGACTCTATTCCCCACAGAATTTTCCTCGAGCAAAAGAACAGAAATCAACATTCCCCAGCGGAGTCCTTCTCAAACAATAGGAACAGGAATCCCCATAAAGAGACCTCTTATGAAGTCAGCATCTACTTTGGATGCATATTTAAGCCCATCTCCGACAACTCTCAGTCATCTTCTCCAAATGGCATCTGTAAGCCCATTCCTGATATCATCAACCAATGGTGTTACTTCACACGAGTGCAAATTTCCAGGCACTCTAGTGTTCAATCATATTCCACCTTCAGATCACGAATGGCGGACATGCCAATCTAAATCCTGAGGTCTATGATGATTGAACAGGGGCAACTGTTGCACCCTAAAATTTTCCCTCCCATTTTATTCAAGGCATGTTCATTAAAGTCCTCAATTGCTCAAGGTTAACCAAGAACTGACCAGACAAATTCTCCTCCTAAGCAATGGATTTCCAACTAGGGTTTCATTTCTCACAAAGAATTTTGGTTTGCAAAAGCTTCAAATGATTTCCATGGCACCCTATATATCTCAGCATAATGGCATAGCTGAAATAAAGAAAATAAGTGTACAGAACATGACGAGGTGTATGTCGAAAGCTAAGAATATGTCTAAGAGATTTTAGGCTAAAGCAGCTTCGACAACAGTATGCATTCTAATTAGATGCCCAATGAAGCAGTGTTAGCTGGGAATTTCGATTACACAAGTTTTGAATAATTGGCACTATTATCGAAGAAAGAATAGTTCGAAAGAAAGTGTGAGGTGGCTTTTATAAAGTCTTCGATTGATGAAGAGCTACTAAACATCTTTACTATGTTGAACCGTTATCGAAGGGTTCATTTTTGAACTATTGAAATATAAGCTATTTGAAGCATTATAAGGAAAGACATTTCGACTGTCATGTTGATTGAAGTGGCGCTTCGAAAAGAAGAAGATTTTGAATTCAAAAGCTTTGATCTTATCCAAATAAGCACATGGAAGTCTAATGGTTTGAAGGACATGCAATCTTCAAACGTGGTGTGATTTCATAGAAGGACAGGGTCGAAGCCAAATATAAGTCATCTTAGAGTTTTTGGATCAATATGTTTCAAGCATAGTGAGGAAGAGGTGATACTTCGATTGGTCGAATTGAAGGAAAGGAGATCGAAAAGAACAAAATGAAGCTTTGTCAAGTCAAAAGGAAGAGGTGATACTTCGATTGGTCGAATTGAAGGAAAGGAGATCGAAAAGAACAAAATGAAGCTTCAACAAGTCAAAAGGAAGAGGTGATACTTCGATTGGTCGAATTGAAGGAAAGGAGATCGAAAAGAACTGAACAAAGCTTCGACAAGTCAAAAGGAAGAAGTGATACTTCGATTGGTCGAATTGAAGGAAAGGAGATCGAAAAGAACAAAACAGAGCTACGACAAGTCAAGATGAAGAGGTGATACTTCGATTAGTTGAATTGAAGGAAAGGAGATCGAAAGGAACAAGACCTGAGTTCGACTAGGCTGATTGGATATGAGGGGTTTCCATATTACACAATCGATGCAGATGGTGACTAAGTCGAAGAGGCCATGATGATGAAGCCTTTAGAAATTTGAATTGGAACTCAGAGCCATCGAAAAGAACAAAGCTTGGGAGCTTGTCGAAAGAATCAATTGATGTGAAATGGGTATATAAGTCGAACCGAAAACCTAATGGGATGAAGCTTGTTGTTGGGCTTGGACTGATTAGCTCAAAGCTCAAATTCGTGCAAAACACCAACCATAAATTGTCCAGGTCCACTCCAAGTTCAAAATGGCATGAAATTATCAAAATGGCAACTTTTCAAATCTTTGGATTTTGCTATCAAAGCCATGATTAATAGCTGATTCATGCCATATTTGTTCACCACCACACCCCTAAATAAATACAAGACCAAATCAGAAGCAGGGGAGGGACACAAATTGCCTCAAAGAGCCCAAGCATACAATACCTCAATCATCGCACACTACCTCAGAAAACCATATCAAAATTCTCAAAATTGCATAAAGCTGTCAAAATTCAAAATATGCATTACAAGCCTTCTCAATCAAAACTAACGCCAAAATCATTCTCCTGAGACTTCCAGAAAGCCACTCAGGCCCTTACACGAGTAATTTCATGCCCGGGGTTACATATCGAAGCATCTCCAATTGGTAAGGATTTACAAAATCAAAACTGTATTTCTAGACCATTTAAATACATATTGCTTGCATATTTGCGCTGCTAATGTTGTTTATGTTTGTATGAACGTATCATATGTAAGGTAACATGTAGGAATAAGATCGTGCCATCGTTAGGGAACAATCAGAATTTTCCTTCGAAGCTCACGATACAGACAGCTTCAAGCCAAATAGACCCTATATTTGGATTCATGGGATGATTTCACGTGGGATAGGGTCCTTTGCATTGTTTTAAATTAACGTTTGGTTGAGTTTACATGTTTTGGTGCACCGGAGAAGACGACTAGAGTTTGAATCTGACGTCTCTCCGTCTGTTGACTCAGGCGAGGGAGCATGCAGATGTTATTTTTATATTAATATTGTATTGTTCCTAATATAATGTTATCATTTTATTTTTATCAACAAATGGATAGCTGGCACAATTGGTGAGGAAGATGATCTGCAATGAGAAGGACCTGGGTTCGATACCCAGGTCGTGTATTTTATTTTTCTAACATGTTTATTGTAGATCCAGCATGTTGTGATCCTATGGATGCACCATGTACCATCAGATTAGCACCATCAGATCCATACATCGTTAGATCCAGTGCCTTCAAACATGCAGCTTCATGATGGACTCTCAAAAGATAGCAACATAGGATCCAGCGTAGCTCCTGAGTTCTATTTGTTTCGGCCCAAACAAATTCCAGATCTCCCCCCTGTTACTTTTACTATCCTGGCCCATTTACTTTTTTATTTTGTTTTATTTATTTTCTTTTAATTGTTTTATTTTTTTTAATAACATTATAAAAATCATCCAAAAAAAATCATAAAAAATTTAGTTTTAGGTTTTTTTATTAAACTATTTTTGTAAATTAATTGATTAATTATTTTAACCCTTTTTTAATTTAAAACTAAATAGACTTAGGATTTTAAATTAAATTTCTTTCCATGATCAAAAAACAAACAAAAATATTTTTCCTTTTTAAGTTTTAGACGTTATTTTCATTTCGCACGTGTTATTTCCGTTCACACTTTTTTTATATTATTGTACCTGCTTCCTGGTTGTAATAGTGTAAAGTAGGCTTTTACATTTACTGCTTTATTTCCCTCCTAGTTTTGGACATGTAATTAATCCCTCTCCTCGAAGCCATGTAATAGTTTAGGATTTACATTTCCGCACTTTTAATTTCTGCAAACTATTAACTGTTAGATGTATGCATAATAGGATTGTATGGCAAGAATAAAAAACAAACGCTAGCAAACCTAAATGAAAAAGATAAATAACTGAATATAACACAATTTCACATGCACATCTCTAGGGTACCCCACTTTGGTTGCCTTTGGAAAAACAGTCACAACTCTCAAAACGTGAGAGATTTTAGTGGCTACCTTCCGGTTTAAAGTTCATAAGTCCCTTGATGACCCTCTCGATGTTGCCTCGGTAAAAATAATCTTAAAACCCTAGGGTAGTTACTAAGATTTCTTGCCTAGTTGCCTTTGTGACTGTATAAATGTCCCTTCAAATGTCCCTCAAACATTCAGCCACTAGGGCTATCTACTCACTAATAGTAGGATAACACTGTCTAAAGGAAAGGGGGAAAAGAACAACCCTTTCGAATAAAAGTAGATAGTTCCTAGATGCTATGCTCAAACAATTATTACACTTACACAAAACTTCTTTCAAAAAAACATTTTCAAACACTTTGCATACGTTATATACCATTCCAAGAAATATTACAAAGTTCATCGCACTAAGGCGCTTTCAAAATACTTTTCAAAAACACACAAAGAACAAGGTGTTTCAAAATGAGCTAAGAATCTAAGAGCCCGTAGATAACTACGAATGGAAAGGGTGCTAACACCTTCCCTTTCCATAATCTACCCCCTTACTCAGAAAACTCTCGAAAAGGTCTTTTTCTATTCTTTTCACCCTTTCCTTTGTTGGATAAAAGTAAAGTCGGTGGCGAGTCTTACTTACCGCAACATTTGCAAACACAAATGCAAAACCAGTATAACAATTGGTTCTGCCACCGTATCACAATCCCCTTGCTTCATTTCTTGCTCCATATCATCAGCCTGGGTATTGCCTTGGTTGTTTTGCACATTATCTCCAAGTGCAGGAGTAGTAAGATCATAAAGCCACTTTTCCATGTTTGTTACATCTGTAAGTGCAATGTTTGGAAAAATGACACTAAGAACTACTCTGTTATGCACCATAAGATTATACCTCCCATCTCCTCTAACCTTAATCAAGTGTTCAACTTGACAGTTATCGATGTCAATGAATGTGGGTGACAGTGTAGGCAAATTTTCTAGCTTATCTTCGAGGCATAGGACAAGTCCTATAGATGTAACTAGCCCTCCAATGCAAAAAGGTGTAGATCCTCTTGCACACAAAGACTGGATATGCGATAGGAGGAATATGTTAGCATTGATCATCTGGTTAGGAGTGAAGGTACAATGCAGGAGGAACAATTCTTTAGAATTTACTTTGTTGTTGTTGATCCTCCCAAAATTTGTGTTCGAGATGACACGGTGAAAATACCGGAATGCGGGTTTATGTATAGATAATTCATAAAGTCCCTCCCAACTGGTAGGTTCCTCGTTAAAGATAGCTTTCCAAATCCCGAAAGTTGTAGCTGCCCAGTCTACTTCTGTAGGGATTCAGTAGTATACCTCCCCCTCATGAGGGAAGCGAAAGAAATCACTCAGAGTTGCCTGAGTTATAGAATATTCATCATTGAACATTCTGAAAGTTTTTGTTCCGGATAGGTGCAGGCTTTCGTCACATGGTGGGTTGTAGGAGAATGAACTTAAGAATTCCAAAGTTAGCGACTCATACGTAGGAAGATTTTATATGCAGACAAATGCTAAATCAGAGTTTCTAAGTAACTACCGCACACTATCAAGCAGTCCCAATTTACGTAAACACTCAGTACCAACATACCATGTAGGGATTATGGAGTGTTGATAAATTTTGGATACTGAGCCCTCTGGTGTTCTCCGGCTTCCCCATTTCGAAATGTAATCCCTGAAAGGTCGGGTTTTGGCCTTGAGTTTTTGAGTGCCATAGTTGAATAAAAAATGGAAGATTGTGAGGTGTTTTGATAGAAGAAATGCGTGAGAATTCAGGGGTTTGGAATGGAAGAGGGTTTTGAGAGTGTATAAGTAGATAAGAATAAGGAGGGTAATGTGTGGGAATTTGTGAGTTTTGATGATAACAATAATGGAGGGAGTGAGATAGGTAGTGGTTTAATAGAGTTAAAGTGGGGGTTGAAGAAAATGAGAAGAAGGGAAATCGATAAGGGTTTCTGTTTCAAAACAAAAGCGTTCTGTTTTTTCACTCTGTGCCGAGGGGCACGCTTTTGTACTGGTCAAGACCAATTTGTGAAGCGTGATTATCGTCACACTTGTATGGTGAGCGGCACAAAGTGCAGAACAGAATAAAAATTTAAATTTTGTCTCCCAAACTTCTCAATAATTAAACATATATATTTCAATACTTGCAGGCAGTACGTATATATATATATATATATATATATATATATATATATATATATATATATATATATATATATATATATATATATATATATATATATATATATATATATATATATATATATATATATATATATATATATATATATATATATATATATATATATATATATATATATATATATATATATATAAGATTGGAAATATTAAAGCATAGAAAATATATGTAAACATGATAATAGAGAATTTAATGAAAAGTAATGTAGATTTCAAAAGTAAGCGAAGGAAAAACAAAACCAAATATAATTGAAAGTAAATGATAAAAATGTACTTAAGAATTTAAAACAACAAATAATGGAAATTCTAATCTAATTGTTCTTCTCCCCACACTTAAACAAAACATTGTCCTCAATGTTTAAATGTGAAAGGAAGATATGCAGTAAGTCTGAAATAAAATCAGCCACGGTGATTATTAGGAAGAGCAGCGGAGTAGACATGCTGATAAATATGGTTCAGCTGTTCTTCCACCACGTCCATGAAACAATGGAAGTCGATCCTCAAAATAATGAGTTCATCTCTCAACAAATTAAGCTCATATTGAAGAGCATTTATAGCAGGAGCTTGGTCAAATATGGGAGGCGGAGTAGCAATCGGAGCAGCGG
Source organism: Vicia faba (assembly GCA_948472305.1). Classification (NCBI taxonomy): domain Eukaryota; kingdom Viridiplantae; phylum Streptophyta; class Magnoliopsida; order Fabales; family Fabaceae; genus Vicia; species Vicia faba. Next base: position 1,762,132,597 of record OX451736.1, on the reverse strand, counting down.
AGGTGTTTGAGTCAGCCTGATCAGGAGATGGGAAATGGTAATAAAATGGAGGGGTTTCGGGGCCAGTTTCCTCATCGAATAGGAAGGAACTAAGGTGTTCATAAATTTGGGGTGTCTTAGGAGTAGGTGATGGTGAAATTTGTGGTTCGGCCCAATCATATAACCAATTTTTCTTGTCATGAACGCTAGTCCTAGGGTTAGGCAGGGTGAAAAAAAGGCATTAACTGATTGTTAATGAGCAGTTCAAAGGTAGCCGACCTAGGTTTCCAATAGTTCCCCTATTGAAGCAAAATTGGATGTTCATTGGTTAGAATCTACCTAGAGGGATAATGTTTAGTAGTGGTTGTCTCAGGTCGATAGCATTTGCTATCATGGTCACCATGCCTCTGTAATGCATGGGAGAACTGACTTGGTGTTTTGTGTTTTATTGCAATTGTTGCAGATAGCAAGAGTCGCCACCAACTTTTCTTTTATCCAATAAAGGAAAGGGTGAAAAGAACAGGAAAGACCTTTTTGAGAATTTTCTTGAGTTCGGGGGGTAGGTTATGAAAAGGGAAGGTATTATCACCCTTTTCATCCGTAGTTATCTATGGGCTCTTAATTGCTAGCTCACTTTGAAATGCTTTGTGTTTTGTGTAAGTTTTAAAAATATTTTGAAAAATGCCTTCGTCCGACAAACTTTGTAATGATTCTAGTATCGTTGAGAATGTATATAAAGTGTTGGTTTTGAAAAATATTTGTTGTTTGGAAAGTGTTTGAAAGATGTTTTGAAAGTGTGAGGTGTAAAGATTATTTTGATTCATGAGTGTTGTACCCCAAAATTTTCCCTCTCACTTATCAAGAATTTTCTCACAAGATCTCCTTGGGCTCAAGACTACACTAGGGTTTGATCAGCTCAAGACACCTCCTCAAGCACTGATGACCAAAATTAGGGTTTGAGTTTGCACAAATATTTTTGAACTTTCTATGCCCCATATGAATTTCATGGATCATTATGGACCCCCAAGATTACACATGTCAAGTTTCAAGCCTTGGATCACATTTTTGATCAGTCAATTGAGAGTTGACCTAAAAATCAGTTGTATTGGGGAAAAAGTCAACCATGGACAATTTACAGTCAAACTTCATAATTCTTGATCGACATCAACATTTTAAACTCATATGTATCATTTTATCAAGTTTGGACCACAACTCCTCAAGAAATTTGATCAAATCTCTAAAAGGGCAAAATGGTCAAAATTAGGGTTTTGACTGGGAAAGGGAAATTTCCGATTTTTGACCTAGCAAATGGTCAATTGGTTTAAGGCATGATCTCAAAAGTACAATTTCATCATTTTTACCTAATGACATGTTTCAAAACATCGCAAGACCATTAGATTGACAGATGAATCTACAGTTAACTGATCAAAAGTCAACTGTATACTGAAAAGTCAACTTTGACTTTTTGGTCAAATTCAAGTGCCAAAGATCATAATTCATAAAAAAATGTCAAAATATGAAATTTATTCATCAAGAAATCAAAAAGTCAAGATTTCATTTTGAAAAAGTCAAAATTTCTAAACTTAGAAATTTTTCCAAGTGTTGGAAATTTCATGTTTTTTCATAACTTTGAGCAAAATTTTCACCATGATGCAAGATGATTCAAGAGAAACTTCCAACATGAAAGTTGTATATCTCCATGAAACATACAACTTTTCTTCACACAACTCGTACCAAAAATTCTTGGATCTGAAGTTATAATTTTATGAACATGTGGTCATGAAACTAAACACTTAGTGAAATTTTGCCCTAATTTGGTCAGGATTTTGACCCAACTTCATGGAACTTTTTCATATAGTTCCAAGGGGAATCTTCAAAATCAATTCATAGATTTTTTGTAGAGCACATTTCAAGCTTTCCAAAATGTTCAAGAACTCCTTGAGATCATTCTTGAGTAGGGATAATCGAAGAGATGAAGTTAGGGTTTCATCACTCAAATTACAAGTCATTTTTTGATGAACACATGAACCAAATCCATGCTAGGCTGTATAATCTTTGCTTTGAAGGCCTCAAACTTGTTTGTAATTCCATAATTAAATGTTTACACAACTGTTAGGGCTTTAATCCAAGCAATTGAGCTATTATCCAAGTTGCATTTCTATTAATGGCACAAAGTTAACATTGCCATTCTTGTAAAGCAAGCTTTTTGCATAAAGTCCATTCTTGAGCCTCTAACTTGTTCCCTCTGATCACACTCCATCCACAAAGTCAGAAGCAAGCTTATTTAAAGCATAAACACTCTATGAACCAAGTACAAGGCATGGAAACTTGTTTTGTCAAAAAAAATCACATGTTAAACTTAAACATGCAAATTTGAATTCTGATCAACTAGAGCAATCAAAACTTGTTGCTTGTAAATAGAGTCACTATTTGTAAGCTAAAGGACGAGTTTTAGCACCCTGAAACACTCCCAAATTCCCTCTAGCCAGAAATTGCACAAAAAACTCCATTGATACACAGTTCTGACCTTAAACTTGTATCTCTCATTTCCCTCGTGCGTTTTCCCTCAAATTCATTCCTAAAGCTTCCTTACATCAAATACAACTCATCCCATCCTTATTCCATAACTGTAACACCACTTACCATAACCTCCATAACCAAAAAACATAGTCTGCAACTTGACTTCTGCAGGCCATTTCAGCCACTCTTAACTCAAGCAAACCATTGCATTAGCTTCCTAGGACCTCAAGGAAGCTAACCTGATCATCACCATCACTTGAAACAAGCTCAAACTCAAAACACGATTTCCAGTTTTGAGGTAAGTTTTCTCAACTTGGAACTCTTCATACAGGCATCATCAATAGTTTATTTGTGAACAAAACATGTAGATATCATTGCCCTGAAGCTAACCATGTCCATAGTTTCCATTAATTTTTCTTGAGCTTAGAGAATTTTGAAACTGAAATTTCTGAGATTTTTAGGGTTCAGATTAGGGCCATTAAAATTCATTCTTATCTTTGATCTATAGTTCTAATGCTTTACATTTCTAAAACTGTGAGAAAATTTGCTACAAGTTTCATGTTTACAATTTTCATTTTTGATGAGAAATGAGCAAGTTACAGTTGGTGTGGCTGGAGGTTGAAGATGAAGTCATCAGGGCGCGTTTTTCCTTGTATATTCATTGTTTTGCTTATGTTAACGGATGTATAGCCATCCAAGTGGTAGAAGCGCGCTCCTGTAACCCTTGGGACCTGGGTTCGAGCTCCAGTGGTACCCTTTTCATTTTTCATATTTTTTGCTTTCTGATTTTTGGCTTTTTGGCAGGCGCTGGGCCTCTTTGGGCCTGGCTTTGTTTTGTTATTTTTGCTAGCTAACCCCCTTATTTCATTTATACGCCCCTAGTCCAAGATTGTTTATTTTCTTTTTTATTTCATTTTTATTTTTTTAAATATATTTTCTAAATACTGAAAAATCATAAAATACAAAAAAATTAGATTTTTATTTTTAACTTAGTTTATTTTATTTTTCTCACAAGAAAATATTTTTATTAACTATATTCTATTTATTTTTACTAACTTATCTTGTAAATTTGGTTAAAATTATGTTAGTATTTATTTTTCTTTTCACACCTATTAAAATATGTATATTTTTAATATTGAAAAATACCAAGAATATTTTATAATACTATAAATATTTTCAAGACAAAAATACCAAAAATATTTTTTCTAAAACTTATTTTCTTTGAATCAATTAAATAGAATTAGGGTTTTATTTAATAATATTTTCTTAATAAATTTAAAATTGATTAATTATTTTCTTTAAATTAATTAGGTTAAAACAATTTTCCTCTTTCTCATGAAAACCAAACAAAGATCTATTTTCTTTATATTCAGCATTTTTGTACATTTATTTATTTTTGTACCTTATATCTATTTAATTCCTTGTACATTGATACCCATTCAATATGGTTGTAATAGACTAATTAGGTTTAAATTCTTTCAATCCCCATTTTCAATTTGTATACCCCCCCTCCCATAAAAAATTATAATAGCTTAGTAACTTTAAATTCCGCAATTTATTATTTTATATACAAATGTTAGTAATTAGGGTTTGTATGGAAAGACTAAAACCAATACTTAGAAAACCCTAATTCAAGACAAAAACAAGCATGAAAATGATACACTTGCACACAAGCACCCCTAGGGTTATCACACTTGGTTGCCTTATACAAAATGACCATATTACGCATGTAAGATATTTTAGCAAAAACAAGCAAATACAAGATCATAGTCCCTCGATGACGCTATCTAAGTTGCCTTTCAAATGATCTTAGTCCCTAAAAAAGAATGCTAAGATACATTGCAACATTGCTAATCATGGTTATATGATGATCCACGCCCATCCCGTTTACATCCAAAGATAAGATTGCTTACCAAATCAATGGTAAGACAACAATGTCAAAGGAAAAGGAAAATGAACAAGAAAGACTTTTGAGTAGGTAGAAATCTCCTAATTACTTTTTAAATTTCAAAACAAACATCCTTGCTATTTTCAAAACAATCACTTACACTTTCAAACATCTTACAAACTTGAAAACATTTTCAAAAGATTAACATCTTTTTATACATTCTTACAAACAAGAATCATTACAAAGATTGCCTAAACAATGACCTCTTTACAAAATACTTTCAAAAACCCACACAAAGCATAATTTCAAACAAAAAACAAGTGATCTAGCAAGTAACTAAGAGCCCATGGAAAACCATGGATGAAAAGGGTGTTAATACCTTCCCTTTTCATAATCTACCCCCCGAACTCAAGAAACAATCTCAAAGGTCTTTCCTGTGCTTTTTCACCTTTCCTTTTGGATAAAAGAAAAGTCGATGGCGACTCTTGCTAACCGTAACATTTGCAATCAAATGCAAAACCTTCAAGTCAGTTCTCCCACCGTATCACAGAACTGGCGACTCTGCAGGGGAAAATTCTAAAAGTGGGGTTACCTTAGGGTTAGATCACATTTACTTTTTTTCATTGTTTGATTTGTATGCTTTACATTATGGTTCTTTGTTTGGGTTTGAACCTCTACCCGGATTTGGGATACATTATAGGTAAGTAGAAATACGTTATAGAAACTGTGTGGGGTATACCGACATGGTCTAAGCAATTAATACGTTAGTGCGACATATTTGTGGGTACCAGTAGCCTTTGAGTCAATCAAAGAGAATATGGGGCCGCTGAGTGATGTCATGAAGCACTAAAAAACTTCTAGAACCTTTACTTGACCAACTTGGCCTTTAGGATGTAGTGAGATGACCGGATTTGGTGCAGTCCGAAGTTGGTAGATACTCGATACTACATTCAATGAGGTTTGGTTTCTTGGGATATTTCGGTCGCCATTAAAGAGGCTTGTGCTGAAACAATGACTAAGGAAACAAACCAGTGATATTTAGCTCCTTAGAACCCGGTTACTATTACTAGGACATGTTTGAGCCAACTAAACTTTAAGAGGGTACTTACCTATGAAACTCCATGCAAGCCTAAACCTAAGGACTTGTTTGCTTTGTTTGTATATATGCATACTTATACATAACATCATGAACATCATAACATCATACACATTCACTAACCATTTCAAGGATTTTGGGATTTATCTTTGTTCTGTTTTGTAGGATATGGATTCTCTTCGCAAGAAAACCATTCAAGTCAACCTTGTAAGGATCCCTCCACAACTTAAGGAGCTAGCTTCAAGGATTCCTGAAAACTCTCCATTCACCGATCGACATGGTCGCCTATTCAACTTGGTCACCTCCAACACAGATGAGGACATAATGGAGGTGCTCTTTCAGTTCTTTGATCCATTACACCATTGCTTCACCTTTCCCGACTATCAACTTGTGCCTACTTTGGAAGAATTCTCCCGACTCTTGAGGATTCCCATTATCAACCAACTGCCTTTCAACAGTAAGGAAAGAGATCCAAATCCAAAAGAGATTGCTCAAGCTCTACATTTGTACTCATCTGATGTCACAGCTCATTGGGAAACAAGGAGTGGTGTTAAAGGTTTCCTAGCAAAGTTCTTGTTCGAGAAAGCCCAAAACTGTTGGAACTCCTTGGATTTGCAAGCCTTTGAGGAAATTGTGGCTCTCCTCATCTATGGGATGGTTTTGTTTCCAAATCCTGACCAACTCATAGATGTGAACATCGTCAAAATCTTCATATCCCGCAACCCGGTGCCTACATTGCTAGGGGACATCCTACACTCTTTTCACACTCGCACGATGAGGAAAATAGGTGTTCTTATATGTTGCAATCCTCTCTTGGAAAGATGGTTTATTTCGCATCTTCCCTAATCTGTATTAAAGAACGAGCAAGGTTCAAGGTGGTCACAAAGGTTGATGATTCTCAAACATTCAGACATTCATTGGTGCTCCCGATCCATATAAAATGTTACTATTGTCGATCGTTATGGAGAATTTCCTAATGTCCCCTTACTTGGCATTAGGGGAGGTATCACCTACAGCCCCTGCTTAGCCTTAAGACAGTTTGGTTATGCCCAAAGGGATGGCCCGCACAAGATGCTGATTCAAGGTTTGGTATTTGACTACGAGAACGATGATCAAGGTCTTCGCCAGAGATTTATACGAGCTTGGAGGATGTTGAACAAGGTAGATAGCAAGACTTTGGGTCATAAAAATTCCATCCCTCTTGAGCCTTACCTCAAATGGGTACGAACTCGTGCTCATAGTCTTATGATGCCTTATCCCTCCATTCTCCCGGTAATCATTGAGCCTGTCATGGAAGGAGATGTTCCATATACTATCCTACATCCTAACATGCCCACCTCTCTTGAAGACCTACAAAGGGATTGGATACAACTCAAGGGGGAGCGAGATACTTTCGAAGCCCAATTCTACGCAAGCGAGAAGAAGGTTTTAGAACTCAATAGGATACTTAATGAGGAGCAGACTCTGAATGCTTACATTGTACCAAAGAGGATGCGTACTACCTTTTCATCTTAGAGTTTTTGTATTATTTTTCCCAAGAAGGCATTGATGTACTCAAGCTTTAATCTATTAATATAACGTGTGTTTCCTTTTTGTCTAAAACAAATTTAAATCTTAAAATCCTTGAAATAATTGCATATGCATTTACCATTCATCATAACATAAGCAGGTTTCTTGCAACAAGTCTCCTCATCTCTCTACTGTTTATTTCAGTAAGATGGATCTCGAGCAAACGGTGAAGGACCTCCAAGCTCAGAATGCACAGTTTCAACAGTTGTTCTTAACTCTAGCCAAAGGACAAGAAAAGTTGAAGACCTTGCTGGCTGAGGAGAAGAAAAAGAAGATAATCAGAGTTCTAAACATGGGAAGAAGATTCCAAGGGCAGACAAGAAGGGCCTTAGACTTTGCAATGACATCCGGTGAGAAAGACAATCAAGATGGGAAAGGCAAAGAAACAGTTGTCCCATCAGAGTCAGAAGAGGAAGAGGAAAAAGAAGTCTATTTTGAAGAACAATATCCTCCAGCCGATGATAAGTATAAGCATCTAGAAGAGCGGTTAAGCGCAATGGAAATTCAAAGAGTGCCTAGATTAGACTTTGAGGAGTTGGGCTTAGTGTCGGGGATTGTCATTCCTCAAAAATTCAAAGCACCTGTGTTCGCCAAATATGACGGAGTCTCATGCCCCAAAATGCATCTCCGGTCCTATGTGAGGAAAATCCATCCCCATACCGCTGACAAAGACTTATGGGTACACTTCTTCCAAGACAGTCTGTCTGGAAATCAACTTGAATTGTTTTATCAGTTAGAAAGAGCCAATGTTCATAACTGGGAAGATCTTGCTGCAGCCTTTTACAAATAATACCAATACAACGCTGATCTTGCGCCTACCCGTACTTAACTCCAGAGTATGGTCATGGTTTCAAGTGAGGGCTTCAAGGACTATGCGCAAAAATGGAGGGACTTGGCTGGAATAGTTCAACCTCCTCTATCTGAAAGAGAGTTGGTAGACATGTTTTTGGGCACCTTGTCTGGTCCCTTCTTCAATCATTTATTGGGAGTTCATCGGCAGGTTTTGCTGAATTGAAATTGACTGGAGAAAGGGTAGAAATCAGGATAAAGAGTGGAAAGATTCAAAAATATGCATCCTCTGCTACTGTAAGGAAGCCATTCATCGGAAAGAAAGAAGTGGTTACTGTATATCCTCATAAAAATCAATATAGGTCCGAACGCCGTCCAATGGTGGGGGCTGTTATGATTCCTAAACTTGCGCCTAATCAACAAAGAAATAACCAACCAAGGATGGAAAGACTAGTCAGACAATTCACCAGAATTAACATGACCCTATCTCAAGTATTGCCACATATGTTAAGATCCAACCTAGTGACTTTGAAAGAAGCTCCAAAGAACCCTAACACAACCTCTCCTCACTATCATCCTAATGCCCGCTGTGTATACCACTCTGAAAGTCCCGGCCACGACACTAACAACTTTTGGGCTCTAAAGAACAAATTACAAGACTTCCTTGAAGCCAAAGAGATTGAGTTTGATGGGCCAGAAAAACTCAATGTCATTTCTGCCCATATGCCCAAACACGGCCATAATACCAACGCCATTGAAGAAGATATGTTTGTTACTTCAGTTGATGAACTTATAACCCCACTCCTGAGTATCAAAAAGAACTTATTGAATGCCAGCGTTTTCCCGGGCTGTGATGAAAGCTGGCATTTTTGTTTGTCCTCACCAAACAGCTGCCCTTTGTTGAGATCAGGCATTCAGTGCCTAATAGACAATAAGGAAATTTTGTTCGAAAAGACTTCTGTTCCAACTATTTCTTATAATGATGTTTCCATCGTGACCATTTCCGACAATTCTTCCAGGGTCTCCACCAGAAGACCCGTTAGAATTGCATTAGTTCCAAAAGTAGCTCCTTTGATAATTACAATGCCTGGACCAATCCCGTATTCGTCAGACAAAACTGTACCATGGAATTATGGAGGGGATGTCTACTACCACGGTATCAAGCAAGATTGGCCAGCTGTTGAAGATTCAAGTTCTGAGAAGGATGACTCTAATATCAGTAATATTGCAAGGACTAACAAGATTACCCGAAGCGGAAGGATATTCTCTCTAGAAATTGCTCCCCAAAAGCAGTTTCTGGACCCGTAATCATTCATGTTGTTGTTGCTCCTCCGAAGGCTATTCTCAGTCCTACAATCATCTCCACTAATACTCCAATTGACAAAGCTGTTACAACCCCTGTTATCACTCCTACTGACATCCCTACTGCTGAGTCAACTGAAACTCGAGGTAAAAGTATTCTAATTGGGCCTGTCCGGACGAAGGCACAATCATTGGCTATCCCTGAGACCTCCCGAAAAGAGATGGAGGAAATCCTAAAGATCATAAAAAGGAGCGACTACGATGTAGTTGAGAACCTGGGGAAAACTCCATCTAAAATTTCCATGTTGGCTTTACTACGATGTTCTGAGGCGCATGCAAAGGCCTTGGTAAAATTCTTGAAAACTGCTCATGTACCCCAAGAAACATCTGCTGATCAGTTCCAAGACTGCGTAGCCAGCTTGACTACAGATAATGGTTTAGGTTTTTCGGATGCTGATTTAACGCTAATAGGGAGAAAGCATAATGAGGCATTTCATGTCTCAGTAGAATGCAAGGGCACAACTCTGGCTCATGTATTGGTGGACACTGGCTCGTCTCTGAATGTATTGCCTAAAAAAGCTCTTGATAGGCTGGACTGTAAGGGATTAACATTGAAGTCAAGCAACATAGTAGTGAGGGCCTTTGATGACTCAAAAAGGATGGTGCATGGGGAAGTGGATATCCCCATAAAGGTTGGAACCCAAACGTTTGACTCAACCTTTTATGTAATAGATATTCTCCCTTCATATTCATGCTTGCTAGGCCGACCATGGATCCACAATGGTGGCGTTGTTACTTCTACGTTGCACCAAATGCTAAAATATCCAATTCAAGGGAAGATTATCACCGTTCATGGAGAAGAAGAGTATATGATCAGCCATCTCAATTCCTTCAGATATGTGGAATTAGATGGTGAATTTATTGAAACTCCATTCCAGCACTTTGAAGAAGTCCCGCAAGATGTGGCAGTAACCAAGGCTGTGTCTCAAGTTCCCAAGATTACAAGGCCTCCACTCAGGATGTCATCTTTGAAGGATGCCAAGGCAGTGATAGAAGAAGGTGGGTGCACTATCTGGGGACAACTCTCAGATATCCCATACAAATCTGACAAGTTTGGCCTGGGTTTCACTTCAGGTGCCCAGAAGGCTGTACACCGCACTCATACCGGAGGACCACCCTTGAAGATCAGCAACCGCGAAGTCAATGCGGTGGAAGATGATGAAGATAGCTACAACCTGGAGGATTGGATTTTCCTAACTGTCAGTGGAGGGCTCAGCAATTGGGAGGCTAGAGATTTCGTCCCAATCACTTTTATCCCACAGTAATTTGTCTTTACATTTTGTTGGATCTGTAATATTAAAACAATTCAGACTCTTAAAATCTTGTGTCTTACCTGAGGCACAATGGTCTATTTGTAAGGGTTATTATCTTATTTCCATATGACATCAATGAATCATGGACGTTTTTGCATACAAATTTTGTGCTCATTGCTTTTATTTTTATGTTATGATGCGTATGATGTTATGTACGTGGATGCAAAGGTGTAAGGTGTAAGTAAGCCCTGTAATAAGTCCAGATTAAGGACTGCGAAAAAAACCTGCAAGGAACTCATGCGTCAGATAACAAGAATATGCAAGTAGTCAAGTTTGAAGGCACACAAGTCACACAAAAGAACCCTTAGATTTCAGGCCAGCATGAAGTTTAGGTACTACCCTCTTGAAGTTGGTTGGCTCAAAACCTGTCCTATCAATAGTAACCGGGTTCTAAGGATCTCAATATCATTGGGTTGTTTTCTGTGTTCATTGTTTTGATTTAGCCACTGAACTGGCGATCAAAATATTCCAAGAAAACAACCCTCAATGAGTGTAGTATCGAGTATCTACCAACTTCGGACTGCACCAAAGTCGGTCATCTCACTACCCTAAAGAGGCCAGGATGGTCAAGTAAGGTTCCTAAGGTCAGTTGATGCTTCACGACACCACGCGGCGGCCCCGTACTCTCCTTGACTTGACTCAAGGGTTACCGGTACTCACCAAAGTGCCACATCAACGTAGCAACTGCTTCAACCGTGTCGGTATACCCCGCACAATTCCCTCACAGTTTGTTGCTACTTCTAAAAGGTATCCCCCAGATCTGGGTTAGGATCTATGAAACTCCAAAATAGGCCCACAATATTAAATCAAACAAAGCAAGCAATTAAAAACATAAGAGTGGTCTAATCCTAAGGTACACCTCACTTATTAAGTCTCCCCAGCAGAGTCGCCAGTTCTGTGATCGGTGGAAATAGAACTGACTGTTTTGGAATGCTGGTTCGTGTTTGCGTTTAGCAAAATGTCGCGGTAAGCAAGAGTCACCACCGTCTTTTATGTTCTCCAACAAGGAAAGGACAAAAGCACAGCAAAATTCCTTTTCGAGATGTCTCTCGGTTCGGGAGGAAGATTATAGAAAGGGAAGGTGTTAGCACCCTTTCTATCAGTGGTTATCCACGGGCTCTTAGGTACTTGCTCACTATGTTTTCAAAAATGTTTGCTTTTCTTGTGTTTGTGGGTTTTGAAAAAGTTTGTTTGAAAAACTTCTAGGTAACTCTTGTATCCGTCCTCAAGAGTGTATGAAGTGTTTGTTTGAAAACTTTTTGAAAGTGTAGGTGCGAAAAGTTGTTTTTGTTTTTTTTGAAAGAGCAAGTACCCAGGAGAAATCTACCTACTCTAAGGAATTAAGCTGTGTAAGAGTCCTTTAGACAGTGCTATCCCACTATTGAGAAGTAGGTAGCACCGTCGTAGGAGTTGTTCGGGTCAATTCGATTATTAGGGACATGTGTGGTCACCAAAGCAATAGTAGGACGCCTTAGCGATAACCCTAATGTCCTGGATCCTTTTTTATCCGAGGCAACCGTTTCGAGGCAACTGGATCTTTAGACATGAGGGCGATCTCTAAAACACCCTATACTTGACGACCACGTCGAGGCAACCAAGTGAGGCGTACCCTAGGAGTGGCATGTGCATGTGTGTCAAATTCAGTTAAGATTATCTTGTACATGTTATTTGTGAGCTACAGATTGATTTTATTTGTCAAGCAAATCTTGTCATGCATATTTAACAGTTAATAATTGTGCGGAAAGTAAATTGTGGAAAATTGAATCTACGCTATTACAAGGCGTCGGGTTTTACATCGCCAAAAACATAACCCTTTGGAAAATAAATGCGGAAAGAATAAAGAAAGCGATAAAGCCTAATTATCTATTACATCCTCGGAAACAGATACATAAATATGATCAAATAAATAAATTGAAAATAAATATGCGCGCGAAAGAATTGAATCGGGACGTCCTTAGGGTTTTGACCCTTTTTGAGAAAAGAATGGAATTTGTCCTTTTTTGCATTTAATTAAATATTAAACCTAATAACTAATTAATTAATTAAAAGAAAAAATGTTTTTGTGTTTTTTATGTTTTAATGAAAATAAAAATAAGAGAAATTAAAAGTCAAGAAACCCTAATTCTAGATTAATTTTATTTATTGTAAAAAGGATTAAAGTTAACCTAATTTAAAACAACTAATTAATTAATTAGAATTTATTTACAAAAATAATAATTAAAGTGAAATTTAATAATAATAATAATAATAATATAAATATTTACTGGATTTATTAGGAAAATAATAATTTGTGAATTAAATAATAATAATAGTTAATAAAAGAAAATAGAAAGGAAAAAGAATAAAAGAATAAAAAGAAAACCAGGGGGTGTGTTGACCCATTAGGAGGTGAAGCCTGGAATTTCTGGCCCATTAACTCAAGCCTTGTTTGACTTCTGGAATTGCCTAGAGCGTGGGTTGACCAGGAACATGGTGTTCATCACCTTTTGGCCATTAGATCAATGCTTGAGGACACATGGCGCCTGGGATGTGGGAGTCCATGGTGGGACGCTTTGAGAATCCTGCATATGATCACATTAGAAAAAATAGAAATAATTATTTGGGTGGACCTGGGAATCGAACCCAGGTCCCAATGATCACACACCAATGCTTTGGCCATCTGAGCTGCACGTTTCAATTATTAATAACATATGAAGCAATTATTATATTAGGTAATTAATACATATGCTGAAAACACAAAAAAGCGCGCGCTCGTTTGAACGCTCCAACCATGTGCTAACACGTATTGTCTTCTTCGCTGAATGCCTGCAAAAACAAATCAAATAGCGGGGGTTTTTAACCCCCACAAAACATGCTGAGGAATAATAGCGAATAGGTCTATGTGCAATATAAATTGTTCGTGAGGGTAGGGTTAAACTCGTCTGGACGCAGCGATCTCAACCATAGGCATTATGAAGCTTAATTTTTCTCATACTGAAAAGCCCCAATTTGGAAGCTTGGAAAACCTAGAATTCGTCAATGGTGATTTGTAATTCTGGACACCATAATGCAATTCACCTATACCATTAGCTTCAGAGAGGTTCTAGCAATGCAAAGCACACAAAAAATCTCGTTAATGATGCATGAATAATGAATTACGATTGTGAGATAAATATGCAAACCGTATGACTGTTCTTGCGTATTCTTTGAGTGTTAGCACTTGATTTTGATTGCAATGTGTCTCTGAGAGTGCCTGCAATATATTAGAAACAAGAACCAGCTTTGAAACACATTAAATTATGGAAAATAGTTTTCAAGTTTTTCTTGATTTTTTCAACGTTGCATATGGTTTTCTGCAGCAATTCTCACGTGTTTTGCATTAGGGTTAGGTTGTGTGCATATAATGGAATGAAGCCAGGTCAAAGTTTGGGCCTTAATCCATGTGTATGGGAGAATTAGGTTTACACTTTCCACCATTGACAAACTTTCCATATTTGAAGCAAATCTAAGATTTCATGCACAAAATAGCCCTAGCACGAATTTGTTAGCTGGCACATGATGTATGAAAGCTGTTTCAAATCATAAGATACTATTCCATTGATTTTTAGATTTTATTTGAATTATTATGGATTTAAAGTGAATTAAATCAATAAAAATTAAATAAAATAGAAAAATCAATGTTTGATCTTGAAATTAAGCATGGGACACGTGTGTGGCATGACAAGGCTGAATCAAGTGGAAGAAAGTGGGCCCTTTTGTCAAAAATTGAAGTTTTAAGGATAGTTGACTTTTGCCAATTCATAAAAATTTCCCAACTTCTCCAATGCACAACTTGCTCAATTTTGATCATATGAACATGTTCTTGGACATTTTGGAAAGGTCTTGAAGTCCTCTAACCAATGCCTTTGGTCCCATGTCATTTGGATTTACCAATCTCAAGTTATGGTCTTTGACTTAAAGTGCATTTTTGTTGAGTTTTGAAATTGACCTATAATGTAGAAATTGATAACTTTTTGTGAGAGCATTTCTTGTACTTGGAATGTGAAGATGAGTTGTAGGAAATGTCATCCCCTTCAATATGAGCATTGGATGGGATTTTTCTGATGAACCATGAAAACGTTATGCCTTGGTCAAGATACAGTTGACTTTTCTACTGTCCAAAAATAGTAACTTTTGGCATCCTGATGATTTTTGAGCCATGCTTGTGGAATCATGATCAAGACTTGATCAAATGATGATTGTGTGCTCAAAATAAGATGTTTGACCAATTTTTTTGACTTTTGACTGTAAAATGACCATTTTACCCCTGCAGTTGATTGTGGAGCAAATGGAGCTTTTGACTGTGCAATTTGACATTGTGAGCCTTGAGATTTGGCATGTAGATGCTTGACAATGTATATAGGCCTATGGGACTTGATTGAGTCATAAAAAACCTCAAATTCCTTGAGAGAACCAAAACCCTAATTTTGACTGGCTTAGGAGGCATTTGGACTGTGCAACCCTTGAGAAATCTTGAACCATTTAAAGATGATTCCTGATAAATCTTGAAGAATATGGGAGGGCAAATTTTGGGGTACAACAAATATATATGCAGTTGTTTCTTCAGTTAGGGCTTCCACGAAAAGCTAGGGTTAATTAGGGTTAACCTCAAGACTTCGTCACAAGACTTTATCAACCAGATTAGGGTTGAACTCAGTTAACCTAAAGTCCACGTGAGATTCTATTCTGGAATGTATGAACTAAATTCCTGAAAAATCTCAGAATTAACCAAACTGCATAACTGTTAGATCAGTACATGATGTCTTAACATTGGTTATGACAACAGGAATCCTGTTTACTGATTTTGGTAGAAGGTAATAAATGTGATCTTTGCAAAATGCTCAGATACACACTCATACAGAGCAACTACTATATGCCATTCTTTTTCTGCATAAAGTACCTAAAAACCCAGAATGTTATGACATCAGTCATGACATTCACACACCTGGTTTTACCAAAAATACATGCCAATAACTAATCACTTACAAATTACGAGCAAGTTCTTAAATCTTGATGAAGATGTTTCCCTCCAGTCGAATTACTGACCAGTTCTTAAATCTCAATAGAATTATCCTCAGTTGAATTACAGACAAGGTCCTAAATCTCGACAAAGTTCCTCCATCGAATTACAGACGAGTTCCTAAATCTCAATAGAGTTTTCTCAGTTGAATTACGGGGAAGTTATTAAATCTTGATGAAGATGTTTCCCTCAGTCAAATTACTGACCAGTTCTTAAATCTCAACAGAATTATCCTCAGTTGAATTACAGACAAGGTCCTAAATCTCGACAAAGTTCCTCCGTCGAATTACAGACGAGTTCCT
This sequence comes from Vicia faba, assembly GCA_948472305.1. NCBI lineage: Eukaryota > Viridiplantae > Streptophyta > Magnoliopsida > Fabales > Fabaceae > Vicia > Vicia faba. The sequence continues at coordinate 1,762,116,741 of OX451736.1, read as the reverse complement.
AAATCTCAACAGAGTTTTCTCAGTTGAATTACGGGCAAGTTCTTAAATCTTGATGAAGATGTTTCCCTCAGTCGAATTACTGACCAGTTCTTAAATCTCAACAGAAGTATCCTCAGTTGAATTACAGACAAGGTCCTAAATCTCGACAAAGTCCTTTGTCGAATTACAGACGAGTTCCTAAATCTCAGCAGAGTTTTCTCAGTTGAATTACGGGCAAGTTCTTAAATCTCGATGAAGATGTTTCCCCCCAGTTGAATTACGGACAAGTTCTTAAAACTCAGCAGATATGTTCTCTCAGTTGAAGTACAGGCAAGTTCCTAAATCTCAACAAAGATCAGACTTCCCCACCGAAATCTTCCTCAACAGTAGATATGCAAGCTCTCGCTAAGGAATCTCTTATGCGATCGACACTCCTCCAAATGGCATCTCTAAGCCCATTCCCGACATCATGAAGCAACTACCACTTCATGCGAGTGCAAATTTCTGGGCACTCTAGTGTTCAATCATCTTCCACCTTCAGATCACGAAAGGCATGAAAGCCAATCTACATCCTCAGGTTTAAGAAGATTGAACAGGGGAAGCTGTTGTACCCCAAAATTTTCCCTCCCATATTTCTCAAAACATTGCAAGAAAAATCTCCAAATAGCTCAAGGTAGCTCAAGAGTTGGTCAAACAAGCTATCTCCTAAGGCAGTCTACCCCAAATTAGGGTTTTGTGTTGCATCAAGATCCTTGGGTACAAATGACCTCAAGTTCTCACCAATGTCCTAATATGTTCTCAAGATCATCCATGTCAAGTTTCAAGCCTTGCAGAGGAAGTTTGCTCAGTCAATTGCTCAAAGATCCAAAAGTCGAATGTGCTAGGGCAAAAGTCAACTATGACCTACAAACAGTCAAACTTCAAGATTTTTTATCAACATTCTCATTTTGAAGTATATTTCATCATTTGATCAAGGGTTGATCATGATTCATCAAAGATTGCTCAAAATTCATCAAGATTCAAAAGTTGCTAAATTAGGGTTTTGCAAGAAAAGTCAACTCAACTTTGACCAAGCATAACTTTCTCATACTTTATGATAAATGACCCATCCAAATCTCATTTTGAAGAAGATGCAATTCCCCACAATACATCTTCATACCCCAAGTTCAAAATATGCACTCACAAGAAGTTATGAATTTGGACATTATAGGTCATTTTGAAAAGTCAACAAAAACACTTTTTTTTGGTCAAAGCTTATAACTTGAGCATGGAGTATCAAAATGAGATGAGACCAAAAGGGTTGGTTATAGTACATCTCAAGCTTTCTAAAAAGTCCAAGAACACCTCCAAAAGTTCAAAATTGAAGAAGTTATGTATTGTTGAAGTTGGACTTTTTTGTAAAATTGCCAAAAGTCAACTATCCCCAAAACATCAAATTTTGCCAAATGGGCCCATTCTTTTCCACTTGATTTGAGTTTGCATTATTGCCCACGTGCCCTAGCTCCAGACATGTGTCCATATCACATTTTTATTATTTAATTGGATTTTTATTTGAATTAATTCATTTTTAATCAAATAAAATCATATAAAATCTAAAGCATTGATAACAGATGATTTCTTGGCTATTTCAGGCTCCAAATACAGCTATTATTTCAATCAAATTCGTATCAAAGGCATTGGTTACAAAAAGATGTGATTTAGGCCAAGTTTGGAAAGCTTTTATGGAAGAATCAAATCAAATATGCAATCATCATTGTGGGAAGATTTGAACAGCAAATGTTACCCTAATCCAATGTGCATTACATAAGCAAGCAAGAGACACGAAAATCAGGGTTGGCAATCACTTGTAGAAGCAGAACAAAAACTTGAAAAATCACAAAAAAGTTGGAGATCAAAATCAAAGTTAGAGGAGTTTTCAGGACTTGAGACTTGTCTCAATCGATTGCTGGCCATCTTCACAAGCTAACTCGATCAAAACCAAGCATTCTCAGGCCCTCATACGCACTGTAAGTCTCACGCGAATTGCTCCTGTTCTTGATTTCGTATCTATGAAATTAGGCATTGTTTTCATGAACTAATTGCATAGTTGCAATCCTCGCATCATTTACAAGCTTTTGGCATCATTTGATTTCATTTATCTGACCGGTATCAAGATCTACCATAGCTAGGTTTCTTTGTTCGTTTTTAGGGCTTTCTGTTTCAGGTGAAATTGTCCTTAATGGTGGTTATGGTTGTGATCAGAGAGATGAGACGAGGATAACCATGGTCGTGGATCCCATTTATATGGCCTGGAGAGAGTTTTAGGATGAACCTGCGTTTTTAGCTGCAGATAGAAATCCGCAGGTAAATTTACAGGGTTTTTGAGGAAGAGGATGATGCGTTGTCACCCTCCTGTTGGTTTGTTTGAAAATTCGCGCCAACTTCCATTAACGCATTTATTTGTTTTATATTCTTATCATGTTGTATTTTGTTAACAACGAAACATCATAGCCCAGTTGGTCAACACATCAACGTCCAAGGCATTAGTGGCTGGAGGTCAGGGGTTCGATCCCTGCCTCCAGCAAATTGTATTTTCTTCATATTTTTCAGGTAATCACATGCATGCTCAGGCTTGATCCACACCATGCTCCCTCACTATCCAAGCTCCAGATGGCCAAAGGGCCAGATCTGGTGGTCCATGTTGGAGGTCCACCAAAAGCCAAGTCAATGCACCCACACTAGATCCCAAAGGGTCAAACGAGCCAGCTTCTAATGGGCCTACAAAATTGCTACTAACACCACCCAAATCAGGCCCAAATTCTCTTCGCTCACACTTTTATTTATTTTATTTAACTAATTTTTCTAACCAATAGATTAATTTAATTTTTTTAATCAAAAATCACAAAAATACCTTTTTTTTTTAATTCAGGATTTTATTTTAATAAATACTAATTAATTAATTTAGGTTTTTAATTCTAGAAAACTCTAACTTATTTTTGTAAATAAATAAAATTAATTAGACTTAATTAGGTTTTAACTACTAATTTAATTATTTTATTTTCTTTCTTAAAATAATAAAAAAAACAAAAATATGTCATAAATTATTTTTCATTAATTAACTTATTAATTTAATTTAGTTATTTAATTTAGAATTTAATTTCTTTCCTTAAATAAAAAACAACAAAAAAGCAATTTTCTTTCAAAAGGGTCAAAACCCTAAATTTCGCACTCGATTTAATTTCCCGCGCGCTTTATTTATTTTTATCCAATTATGTATCTGCTTACGGATTGTAATAGTTAAATAGGACATTTAATTATTTTTATCGCTTTATTTTATTTTCCAAGGGTTGCTTTTGGCGATGTAAATACCCAACGCCTTGTAATTTAATTTCCGCACTTTTAATTCCGCCAATTTTAACTGCTAGATGTTTGATAATAGGGTTTGCATGACAAGACTGAATGCTTAATCTTAAAATCAAATTAGATCACCCTTAACATGTACAAAGATAAAAATAACTGAAAACGACACACTCGCACATGCGCACTCTTAGGGTACACCCCACTTGGTTGCCTTCGTAAACGGTCATTGAGTATAGGTCGTTTTAGAGGTCGTCCTCTTGTCTAAAAGATCATAGTAGCCTCCAAATGGTTGGCTCGGATATTGTTGCCTCAAACAAATGATCTAAGACATTAGGGTTACCGCTAAAGCGTCCTAACATTGCTTTAGTGACCGTATGTCCCTCATTCGAATTGACCCTCAAACTCCAACGACGGTGCTACCTACTCACTAATAGTGGGATAGCATTGTCTAAAGGAAATTAGCATAGAACGATTCCTTTTTTCGAGTAGGTAGATAGTTCTTAGATACTTGCTCTTTTCAAAACAAAACTTTTTCACACTTACACTCCTTTTCGAACAAAGTTTTTTCAAAACACTTCATTACACTCTTGAGGACAGAAGCAAGAGTTAAATAGAAGTTTCAAACAAAAAGCTTTTTTCAAACCCACAAGCATAAAGAAAACAATTTTGAAAACAATTGAGCAAGTATCTAAGAGCCCGTGGATAACCACAGATAGAAAGGGTGCTAATACCTTCCCTTTCTATAATCTACCCCCCGAACCCGAGAAATATCTCGAAAAAGGAATTTTTCTGTGCTTTTTTCCTTTCCTTGTTGGATAAAATAAAAGTCGATGGCGACTCTTGCTTACTGCGACATTTTGCAAAAACAAACGCAAAACGCAAACCAGCATTCCAAAAAACAGTCAGTTCTTCCCACCGTATCACAATATGGATCTGCATTATGATACGTGAGTGTGTGTAAGAAAATAACTGTTTTGATAAAGTGGGAAACAAAAAGGAAACTACAAGGAGCGCAAAATTTGTAATGCAAGAAACATCCAATGCTTTATTAATGATATATGAAATGACAAATAATAATCCCTCACAAGCAAAGCCAAGGTGCCTCGGGCAAGGCACCGGGCCATAAAGTTTAAAACTGTTTATTACAAATCTTAAAAAAAAAGTCAATTACTGCGGAATAAAAGAAACAGGTATGAAGTCCTTCGCCGTCCAGTTATTCAGTCCACCGTTGGTCATTGGGTAGATCCAGTTGTCGATGTCTGAATCTTCTTCACTATTCTCAATTGCATTAACTCCCCGATTGCTGATGCGTAGAGGAGGTCTTCCAATCCGTGCGCGCCTAACATCCCTTTGAGCCCCTGTAATAAAGCCCAAACCAAATTTGTCAGTTTTGTGAGTGAAATCAGGGAGCTGACCCCAATTGGTACACCCACCTTCTTCAATTGCAGCCCTGGAATCCTTGAGAGAAGCCATCTTCAACGGAGGTTTGTTGGTAGTAACTTCAGTTGATGCCGAGAACTGAGGGACCTCTTCAAAATTCTGACAAGGAGTCTCTATGAACTCCCCGTCCATCTCTACATAGCGGAAGGAATTGAGATGACTCACCATATACTCTTCTTCACCTCGCACCGTGACAATCTTTCCCTTCACTGGGTACTTCAGCATTTGATGGAGCATGGAAGTGACTGCCCCAACCTTATGGATCCAAGGACGACCCAACAAACAAGAATACGATGGTCTGATATCCATTACGTAGAAGGTGGACCCAAAAGTCTGAGAACTCACTTTGATAGGGATGTCCACCTCCCTGTGCATCATTCTTTTTGATCCATCAAAAGCCCTTACCACAATGTTAGTCGGCTTTAGAATCAAACCTTCATAATCCAGACAGTCTAACGCTTTATTTGGCAGAACATTCAGTGAGGATCCGATATCTACCAACACATGGGCCATAGTGGTGCCCCTACACTTGATCGAGACATGCAAAGCATCATTATGATTTCTTCCTTTCGGTGTCAGATCTGTATCTGAGAAACCCAACCCATTGTCAGCAGTCAGGCTGGCCACACAATCTTTGAACTGATCGGCTGAAGTTTCCTGCGGCACATGCGCAATCTTGAGAAATGCAATCAAAGCCTTCGCATGGGCTTCAGAACATAATAGCAGAGACAACATGAAGATCTTTGACGGGGTCTGCCCCATCTGTTCGACCATATTGTAATTGCTTTTCTTGATAATTTTCAATATTTCCTCTATTTCTTGTTTAGAGGCTTCCACAACCTTCTTAGGTGCCTCTGTCCGAGCAGGCTCACCTATGATTTCTTTACCCCGAGTCCCAGATGGCTTAGCAACGGGGGTGATAACTGGAGTAAGAATAGGAACAATAGCAGGTGTACTAATAGGAACAGGGGAAATGTCAGGTGTGTTGGTTGGAGCAGCAGTTGGAATGACAGTAGGCTTGATGATAGTCTTCGGGGAAATCTCAGAAGAAAAGACCCTTCCACTTCGGGTAACTTTACTAGTCCCGACAATATTACTGACATCAGTATCAGCTTCTTCATTCTTCAATTCTTGCTTTACACCATGGTAATACACATCAGCACCATAATGCCATGGGACAGCCTTGTCCGAGGTGTATAGAATGAGACCAGGAGCAGTGATTATTAGCGGAGAAATTCTTGGAACAGGTGTAACCCTAACAGGTTTTCTCGAGGAAACCTTGGAAGGGTTGGCGGAAATGGTTATAATGGAAACGTCATCAGTGGGAACAATGGGGATCACAGTCTTCTCGAACAAAATCTCTTTATTATCCATCAGGCGCTGAACACCTGACTTCAAAAAATGGCAACCAATAGGCATAATTGAACACATGTGGCAACCTTCACCACAACCCGGAAATAAACTGGCCAACAGAAAGTTCTTCTTAACAGTCATCAGAGGAGTAGAAATTTCTTCCACAGAGGTTACAAACAAATCGGTGTCAACAACATTAACTCCACGGCCATGTTTGGGCATAGGAGCAGTTATAACATTCAGCTTTTCTGGAGCGGCAAACTCTATCTCCTTGGCTTCGAGCAAGTCTTGTACTTTGTTTCTCAGAGCCCAGCAATCATTCGTATCATGGCCTGGACTCTCAGAATGGTAGGCGCACCGCGCGTTGGGATTGTATCTGGGAGAAGTAGTGTTTGGATTCTTGGGAGCCTCTCTCAAGGTCGCCAAGTTAGATTTTAATAGATGAGGCAGAACTTCATCCAAAGTCATATTGATGCGGGTAAACTTCCGTTGTGGTCTTTCCACCCTTTGTTGATTGTTGCGTTGTGGAGAAACTGTGGGTCTTGGTATCACTACAGCATTTACCGTTTGAGGTGATCAGATCTGCTTTGGCCCCTCGGGCTATAGACTGCACTAGCTTCCTTCTTACCCGTGAAAGGCTTCTTTACTGAACTCGAAGAGGAGTCCTTCAGTATTTTACCACTTCGAATGCCAGCTTCCACTCTTTCTCCAGTCAAAATTAACTCAGTAAAACCAGATGACGAGCTGTCGATCAAGTGATTGGAAAATGGACCAGATAGCGTCCCTAGAAACATGTCAACCAACTCCCTATCAGACAACGGGGGTTGGACACTTCCAGCCAAGTCTCTCCACTTTTGAGCATAGTCCTTAAAACCTTCACCTGCAACCATGAACATACTCTAGAGTTGAGTACGAGTGAGAGCAAGGTCGGCATTGTATTGATACTACTTGTAGAAAGCAGCAGCAAGATCTTCCCAGTTCCGGACACTGGCTCCCTCCAACTGATAGAACCATTCAAGATGAGTCCCTGACAGACTATCTTGAAAGAAATGCACCCACAAATTTCTATCAGTAGTGTGGGGTTGGATTTTCCCGACATACGAGCGGAGATGGAGTTTTGGGCATGACACTCCATCATGCTTGGCGAAAACCAGAGCTTTGAATTTATGAAAGATGACCACTCCTGATACCATTGCCAATTCTCTGAAATCCAAACCAGGTATTTTCTGAATCTCCATAGCACTCAGATGGTCTTCTAGCTGTTTGTACCTATCCTTAGTAGGAGGATATTGCTCATCTTCGTAATTCGTATCATTATCAGAAACTACAGGACTAGGGCCCTTTGCCCTTTCTTGGTTCTCCCCGTCCTTGGATGAGGAGCTCCGACCTTCTTCTTCTTCTTCTCTTTCAGAATAAGGGTCTTCAGATCCTCTTGCCCTTTAGCCAGACTTATGAAAATCTGTTGGAATTGGGCGTTATGTGCCTGAAGATCTTTGATGGCTTGATTGGAAGACATTTCTGCTTAAATAAACAGTGAAGAAGATGAGAAACCTGTAAAGGTACCTGTAATGGTGTGAATGATAATGGGATGCGCATGTAATGATTTTAAAGACTTTGGGAGATTTAAATTTGCAAACTAAAATAAATGAAAACTTTATTAGCTTAAACTTGGAAGATTCAACATGCCTTTAAGGCTTTACAAAATAAGTAAATAAAACAAAATCTAAAACTAGAAATAGAACATCAAAAGTCCCATGGACGCTTCCTCTTTGTGCTGATGTAGTCATTGATCACTCTTTCTTCCTCGAGCTGCCTGGTGAGCTTCAAAATCTTACTTTCTTGCTCATGGTATTGTTCCCGGTAAGTATCCCGCTCATTCTTCAGCTGAATCCAAGACCTCTGTAACTCCCCGGGATCAGTGGGCATGTAAGGGTAGAGAACCGTGTAAAGAATGCCTTCTTCATTAGTGGGCTCCACAATCACTGGTAATACAGCCTCATAGGGCATCCCGAGCTTCTGGGCACGAGCTCTGACCTATTGGAGGTAAGGCTGCATAGGAAGGGAAGTCTTTGATCCCAACTCTTGGGGGTCAGATCTGTTCACCATGCCCCAAGCTCATATAAACCTCCGACGATGCTCCTTAATGTCCTCCTTATAGTCAAATACAATGTCCTCAAGAAGTAACTCATGGGGACCATCTCTCTGAGCACGACCAAATTGTCGTAAAGCCAGACAAGGATTGTAAGTTATACCTCCTCTGATTCCAAGCAATGGGACATTAGGGTATCCCCCACAGCAGACAATAACAGTGGTGTCTTCCATAGCCCAGGAACACCAAAGAATATATGTATGGGCAAGTGACATTATTCTGTACGACCAACCCAAACCTTCTTTGTTCTTCAGCACAGACTTAGGGAGGTGCGAAATAAACCACCTTGACAACAATGACATGCAACACATAAGAGTTCCCCTTCTCCTCATAGTACGGGTGTGGAGAGCATGCAAGATATCTCCCAGCAAGGTAGGCACAAGGTTGCAAGAAAGGAAAATCTTGACAGCATTCACATCTACAAAGGAATCCGGATTCAGGAAGAGAACCAAACCATAGATAAGGAGAGCCAAGACATCCTTAAAAACTTGAAAATCCAAATCATCTCAGAATAGTTGAGCCTGGTCTATCAGAAATTTGGCTAGAAAACCTTCGACCCCGCTTCGTGTTTCCCAATTGGATACTACATTAGCTCGTTTCAAATGCAGAGCTGAGGCAATGTCTTCTGGTCTATGAACTTCTTCCATATCTGTGAAGGTTACCTGTTCAAGGATGGATATGCCCAACAGGTGAGAGAACTCTTCCAAGGTGGGTACCAGCTGGTAATCTAGAAAGGTGAAGCAATGATGCACGGGATCGAAGAACTGGAAAAGTACACTCATCATCTGCTCATCAAGATTTGAAGTAACCAGGACGAGAAGTTGACCGTGTCTCTTAATGAAAATAGAAGTCTCAGAAAATCTTGAGGCTAGCTCTTTAAGTTGGACATGTATTTTCACAAAGTTGACTCGGATGGTATTTATGCGCACGGAAGCCATAATCTGCAAAACAGAACAAAGATAAATTCCCTTGGTCTTTGAAATGGTTAGTGTATTGAAGCATGAATGCCATGTTATGATGCATGATGTCATGGTAAACCACAGGTATAACAAACACAGATATTGCAAACACAGTCAAATCACACAAAATCCTTAGGTTTAAGGCTTGCATGAGGTCAAAGGTAATACCCTCTTGAAGTTAAGTTGGTTCAAACCTGTCCTAGAAAAAGTAACCGGGTTCCAAAGGATCTCAATATCATTGAACATCCTCCATCGGTCATGGTTTCAGCTCACACAATCTTTTCTTGCGGCCGGAACTATCTCGAGAGTATGGTCTCAATGAGCGTAGCATCGAGTATCAACCAGTTCTCAGCTTTACACCGAGGCCGGCTATCTCACTACTTTCTAATGGCCAAGTTGGGCGATTAAAGGTTCTAAGGTCAGTTGATGCTTAACGACACCATGCAGCAACCCTGTATTCTCCTCGTTTCTCCACAAGGGATATCGATACCAACCAATGTGCCACATCAACATAGCTACTGCTTCAACCGTATCGGTCTACGCCGTACAGTTCCCTCACAGTCTATTGCTACTTACCTAAAAGGTGTCCCCAGATCCAGGTTAGGATCTATAGTAACCCCAAACAAAACCCTTAAAAGTAAAGCAAACAAAGTAATCAAGAGAAGAAATTATAATGAACTAGATCCTAAGGTATACCCCACTTATAAGTCCCCAACAGAGTCGCCAATTCTGTGATACGGTGGCAGAACTGGCTGTTTGATGCTGGTTTGCGTTTTGTGTTTTGCAAAATGTCGCAGTAAGCAAGAGTCCCACTGACTTTTATTTCATCCAATCGGAAAGGAAAAAAGTACAGAAAAAATCCTTTTTCGAGATATTCTGAGTACCGGGGGTAGATTATATAAAGGGAAGGTGTTAGTACCATTTCTATCCATGGTTTTCCATGGGCTCTTAGGTACTTGCTCATCTTTTAAAATTGCTTGTGTATGTGATTTGTTTGGAAAAGTTTTGTTTTACTTCGTGATAACCCTCGTATCAGTCCTCAAAGGTGTGACGAAGTTGTTTTTTAACATTTGTTTGAAAAGTGTAAGTGTGAAAAGTTTTTACTGAGCAAATACCTACTAGCATCTACCTACTCTAAAAAAAATTGTTTATATTCTTGTTTCCTTTAGACAGCGCTATCCTACTATTGAGAAATAGGTAGCACCGTCGTTGGAGTTGTAAGGGTCAATTCGAAAGGGACGTACGATCACTAAAGCAATGTTAGGACACCTTAGTAATAACCCTAGAGTCTTAAGATCATATTCGAGGCAACATTTCCGAAGCAACGTTTTCGAGGCAACATTTCTGAGGCAACGTTCGAATGGGACATTTGATCTTTGTTAGACATGAGGGAAACCACTAAGACACCCTATACTTAATGATCGTTTACCGAAGGCAACCGAAGTGAGAGTATACCCTAAGAGTGATATGTGCGAGTGATTTGTTTTCAGTTATTTATCTTTGCACATTAGGGTTTTCTAACTGTATTAATTTGTCATGCATTCTTGTCATACAATCCTATTAGCATACATCTAAACAGTCAAATATTTGCGGGAATTAAAATGCGAGAAAGTAAATCTACGCTATTACAAGGCTTCAAGGAAGGGGATTAATTACATAGCCCAGAACCCGGGAAAAAGCGATAAGTAAAAGACCTAGATTAAACTATTACAAGCCATGAACAGTTACAACAATATTGGCAAAAATAAATAACACGCGCGCGATGAATCGAATACGAGATAATTAGGGTTTTGACCCTTGCCTAAACCTAGTTGCGATTAATTAAGAAAATGTTTTTGTTTTGTTTTGTTATTTTAAGAAAATAAAGAAATCATTAAAAAGAAAATCCTAATTCTAATTGATTTTATATCAAGAAAAACAAATTAATTTATTCTAAAACCTATTTTTGTATTTTTTATTTTTGAGAAAAAAGAGCAAAATTAAAATTAAAAGTTTTAACCTAATTTCTATTTTGGTTTTATTTATGGAAATAAATTATAATTTCACTAAGTTAACACTAAATTAAATTAATTTTGATAATAGATATAAAAAAACTAATTCTAATTTTTTGTGAATTTGATTTTATGATTTTTTATGAAAAATAATTAATTTGCCAATAAAAATGGTTAAAAGAAAATTAAAATAATTAAAGAAAAGAAATAAAATAAAAAAAGATTAGAGATGGTCCTGATGCTATTTAGCAATTGGGAGGGTGTGTTAAGGAAATTCTGGGCCCAAATCAAACTCAGCCCTTTTGACTTTGCTTGTTTCCGTGCATGCATTGACCTGAGGCGTATGGTGGGCCTTCAATGGAATAGCCTTGGATATGAGCTAGAGACATGATTGATGGTTGGATCTTGATGGCACACGTTGAACCTCCTAATGTGTAGCGTGTTGGATTACCTGTTGAAGAAAAATATGAGCTAGAGACATGATTGATGGTTGGATCTTGATGGCACACATTGAACCTCCTAATGTGTAGCGTGCTGGATTACCTGTTGAAGAAAAATATGAACAAAGGTTGGGACCTGGGGATCAAACCCAGGCCCTTGTGCTCAACACCACACACACCCAACCATCTGTACCACGTGCTTCATCTGTTCACATAATAACAATAATGCATAATATATGAAACAGGCTAGTTAATTGGAAAAAACGCGCTAAAGTTCAAACTGCCCAACCAGGGAGCGCCATGCATCCATCTTCTTCCTCCCAACCGTCATTTTAGCCCAAGAGGTTTTTACCTACAGACACTGCGCTATAGCTACAAACCTGTTCATCTCAAAAATTCTCTACAAGCAATATAAATGAAATTCAAAGGTGCCAATCAACTCGTCTCATCCTCACGAGTATCATGGCACCAAAATCCAGACCCAATTTAGCCTATCCTGCAAAGCCCTAAACAAGAACGTAAAACCCTAGCTATGGCAATATCCTGTACAGGCGTTAAAAATGCAATTAAATGGTACCAATAGTTTGCAAAATCAATGATGAACATGAATCTATAATCAAAACATGCGTAGGATGAGTAAATCAACGAAATCAAAATTGAGTTTGGAGGCAAACCGTGGTACCTGTAACTTACAATTCCAGGCGTGAAAAGGCTTGCAATTGATTGGGATATGTTCCTGGGATGTCCAGCAATTTGTTGGCAATGTTAGAATGGCTTAGATTGGCCTATAGGATGGAAATTGGATCACCACTTTCTCTTGAATTTTTTCAGTTTTGTTCTTGCTCTGCACGATTGTTCAACCCCTTTCTTGGCCTTGGACACGTTCTGTATATGTAGTACAACATATTAGGTCAACAAAAACGAATTCAATCTTGCCCATTATGAAGATTTGATTTGGTCTTTCATGGCATGTGATATCTTTCCAAATTTGCTTCAATTCAATCTTTTTCCACTCAAATCAGTTTTGCACGAATTGGTTCTCATTTGACAGCACATAAGATCTTCCTTCAATGCAAAAATCATCCCTAAAACAAATTATATGATTTATTTAGATTTATTTTATTTTATTTGAATTTTAAGTGAATAAAAATCAAAAATAAATTAAATAAATAAATAAATAAAGCATGGAGGGTCCCATAGGTCGTGGGCTATGTTATCATTGAAGTGCAAGCATAAAAAGTTGGACCCATTTAGCAAAAAATGCAAATGTGAGCATATTTGACTTTTGGCAATTTTGCAAAAAAGGTCAACTTGGCCAATGAATAACTTTCTCAATTTTGACCCTAGAGAGGTGTTCTTAGACTTTTTATAAATTTTAGGATGTCCTCTAAGCAACCCTTTTGGTATCATCTCAATTGAGTCTTCCATGTTCATGTATGAAGCTTTGACCCAAAAGGTGTTTTTGTTGACCTTTCAAAAGGACCTATAATGTAAAAATTCATAACTTTTTGTGAGTGAATATTTTGAACTTGGGAGATGAAGATTAATTTTAGGGAATTGCATCCTCTTCAAAATGATATTTGGATGGGTCATTTCTGATAAAGTATGAGAAAGTTATGCTTGGTCAAAGTTGGGTTGACTTTTCCTGTAAAACCCTAATTTAACAACTTTTGGGTTTTGATGAATTGTGAGCAATCCCTGAGGAATCATGATCAACCATTGATAAAATGATGAATTTTACTTCAAAATGAGGATGTTGACCAAAAATCTTGAATTTTGACTGTATGTGGGCCACAATTGACTTTTGACCTAGCACAGTCGATTTTCAGGCCTTTGAGCAATTGACTGAGCAAACTTCTTCTGCAGGGCTTGAAACTTGACATGGATGATTTTGAGAACATATTAGGAAAATGGTGAGCATTTGGGATCCTTTGGACTCAAGCATCTTGATGAAAAATGAAACCCTAATTTGAGGTAGACTGCCTTAGGAGAGAGTTTGTCTGGTCAAACCTTGGACTTCCTTGAGCAATTTGAGGACCTCACTTGCCATGTGTTGAGAAATATGGGAGGGAAAATTTTGGAGTACAACACCTCTGATCACACTCCACCCACAAAGTCAGAAGCAAGTTTTTTAAAGCATAACCACTCTATGAACCAAGTACAAGGCATGGAAACTTGTTTTGTCAAAAAAATCACATGTTAAACTTAAACATACAAATTTGAATTCTGATCAACTAGAGCACTCCAAACTTGTTGCTTATAAATAGAGTCACTATTTGTGATCTAAAGGAAGATTTTTAGCACCCTGAAACACTCCCAAATTCCCTCTAGCTAGAAATTGCACAAAAAACTCCATTGATACACAATTCTGACCTTAAACTTGTATCTCTCATTTCCCTCGTGCGTTTTCCCTCAAATTAATTCCTAAAGCTTCCTTACATCAAATACAACTCATCCCCATCCTTATTCCAGAACTGTAACACCACTTACCATAACCTCCATAACCAAAAAACAGAGTCTGCAACTTGACTTCTCCAGGCCATTTCAGCCACTCTCAACTCAAGCAAACCATTGCACTAGCTTCATAGGACCTTAAGGAAGCTAACCTGATCATTGCCATCACTTGAAACAAGCTCAAACTCAAAAAATGATTTCCAATTTTGAGGTAAGTTTTCTCAACTTGGAACTCTTCATACAGACATCATCAATAGTTTATTTGTGAACAAAACATGTATATATCATTTCCTTGAAGCTAACCATGTCCATAGTTTCCATTAATTTTGCTTGAGCTTAGAGAATTTTGAAACTGAAATTTCTGAGATTTTTAGGATTCAGATTAGGGCCATTAAAATTCATGCTTATCTTTGATCTATATTTTTAATGCTTTACATTTCTGAAATCGTGAGAAAATTTGCTACAAGTTTCATGTTTACAGTTTTCATTTTTTATGAGTAATGAGCAAGTTACAGTTGGTCTGGTTGGAGGTTGAAGATGAAGTCATCAGGGCGCATTTTTCCTTGTATATTTATTGTTTTGCTTATGTTAACGGATGTATAGCCACCCCAGTGGTAGAAGCGCGCACTTGTAACCCTTGGGACCTGGGTTCGAGCCCCAGTGGTACCCTTTTCATTTTTCATATTTTTTGCTTTCTGATTTTTGGCTTTTTGGCAGGCGTTGGGCCTCTTTGGGCCTGGCTTTGTTTTGTTATTTTTGCTAGCTAACCCCCTTACTTCATTTATACGCCCCTGGCCCAAGATTGTTTATTTTCTTTTTTATTTCATTTTTATTTTCCAAAATATATTTTCTAAATACTGAAAAATCATAAAATACAAAAAAATTAGATTTTTGTTTTTAACTTAGTTTATTTTATTTTTCTCACAAGAAAATATTTTTATTAACTATATTCTATTTATTTTTACTAACTTATCTTGTAAATTTGATTAAAATTATGTTAGTATTTATTTTTCTTTTCACACCTATTAAAATATGTATATTTTTAATATTGAAAAAGACTAAGAATATTTTATAATACTATAAATATTTTCAAGACAAAAATACCAAAAATACTTTTTCTAAAACTTATTTTCTTTCAATCAATTAAATAGAATTAGGGTTTTATTCAAAAATATTTTCTTAATAAATTTAAACTTGATTAATTATTTTCTTTAAATTAATTAGGTTAAAACAATTTCTCTCTTTCTCATGAAAACCAAACAAAGACCCATTTTCTTTATATTCAACACTTTTGTACATTTATTCATTTTTCTACCTTATATTCATTTAATTCCTTGTACATTGATGCCCATTCAATATGGTTGTAATAAACTAATTAGGTTTAAATTCTTTCAATCCCCATTTTCAATTTGTATACCCCCCCTCCCATAAAAAAATTGTAATAGCTTAGTAAATTTAAATTCCGCAATTTATTCTTTTATATACAAATGCTAGTAATTAGAGTTTGTATGGAAAGACTAAAACCAATATTTAGAAAATCCTAATTCAAGATAAAAACAAGCATGAAAATGATACACTTGAATGCAAGCACCCCTAGGATTATCCCACTTGGTTTCCTTATACAAAATGACCATATTACGCATGTAAGGTATCTTAGCAAAAACAAGCAAACACAAGATCATAGTACCTCGATGACTCTATCTAAGTTGTCTTTCAAATGATCTTAGTCCCTAAAAAAGAATGCTAAGATACCTTGCAACATTGTTAATCATGGTTATACGATGACCCACGCCCGTCCCATTTACATCCAAAGATAAGGTTGCTTACCAAATCAATGGTAAGACAACAATGTCAAAGGAAAAGGAAAATGAACAAGAAAGATTTTTGAGTAGGCAGGATGCTCCTAATTACTTGCTCAATTTTAAAACAAACATCCTTGCTATTTTCAAAAAAATCACTTACACTTTCAAACATCTTACAAACTTGAAAATATTTTCAAAAGATCAACATCTTTGTATACATTCTTACAAACAAGAATCATTACAAAGATTGCCTAAACACTGGCCTCTTTACAAAATACTTTCAAAAACCACACCAAGCACAATTTCAAACAAAAAGCAAGTGATCTAGCAAGTAACTAAGAGCCCATGGAAAACCATGGATGAAAAGGGTGCTAATACCTTCCCTTTTCATAATCTACCCCCTGAACTCAAGAAACAATCTCAAAGGTCTTTCCTGTGATTTTTCACCTTTCCTTTTGGTTAAAAGAAAAGTCGGTGGCGACTCTTGCTAACCACAACATTTGCGATCAAACGCAAAACCTTCAAGTCAGTTCTCCCACCGTATCACAATGAGCAAGCAATTATGAGCAATTTACCGACTCGAAAAGTCTTTGTTCTTTTCCTCCTCCTTTAGATAGTGCTATCCTCCCATTGACAAGTAGGAAGCCCTATTATTGGATGTGACGGACATGCGTGGATCATCGTACAGTCATAGAAGGAAACTGGTGAGATGCTTTAGCAATTGTCGTAAGGGGCTAAGATCATTTTACCGAAGACAACATCAAAGGGTCATCGAGGGACTACGATCCTTTTTTTATCGAGGGTCTTTGCTAAAGCGTCCCATATTCGAGGGACATGACTATTTTTTTCGAGGCAACAAGCGAGGTTACCCTAGAGGTGCGCATGTGAAAAGTGTGTTTGATTCAAGTTTAATTTGTCTTAATTAGGGTTATCTAGAAGTTGATTTTAAATCTTGCCATACACGCCTAATTACTATACAGTATAAGAAAATGCGGTAAAGTGCGGGAAATAGAGTTTTATGCTATTACAAAGCTTCGGGAATGGGGGTACAAATTTATGAATGAGGATGAAGCAAAAAGAGCCTAGTTAAACTATTTACAAATCGTAAGCAATTATAATAATCAAAAGAA
Organism: Vicia faba; assembly: GCA_948472305.1. Taxonomy (NCBI): domain Eukaryota; kingdom Viridiplantae; phylum Streptophyta; class Magnoliopsida; order Fabales; family Fabaceae; genus Vicia; species Vicia faba. Next base: position 1,762,099,705 of record OX451736.1, on the reverse strand, counting down.
TACGAAAAATAGTAAACTACGAGCAAATGAAAAGAGAAAGAAAATTGTTTTTTTGGTGTGTTTTTGATAGAAAAGAAAGTAAAAAATGTAGAATAAAGATGTAACTAAAACAAAAGTTATTTAGACTAAATTAAAATTCTAAAATTTACTAAATTAAATCGAAGTTAAATTAATTCTAAAGTTATCTAAACTAACTTAAATCTAAAATAAGTTAATAATAAATTTACTAATTTAAAGTTAGACTAAATTAATCTTAAGATTACTAATTTAAATCTAAATTAAAATCAAAATTCTAAGAGATTAAACTAAAATTCTAGAATTATTAAATTAAATTTAAACAAAAAAAAATCTAAAGTTATTAAACTAAAATTCTAAAATTGTCAAACTAGACTAAACTAAAATTTTAAAATTGTCAAATTAAATTAGACTAAACTAAAATTCTAAAATTACTAAATTAAACTAGACTAAACTAAAATTCTAAAATTATTAAATTAAACTAGACTAAACTAAAATTCTAAAATTTTCAAATTAAATTTAAACTTAAAAAAACCTAAAGTTATTAAATAACATCTAAACTAATTTAAATATGGGTGGTGTTACAACAGTGGTGCTGTAAAAATTGTTGTGTGTTAAAAAAATGGAGTGGGCTAAATAAATAAAAATCGATGGGCTTGGGGGGATTTGCTAAGGTCCAAAAATTTAAAAAAAAACATTGGACTGGACCGGGTCGGGTCAGGTAAGACCTAGATCCAACCCTTTTTCACAACAGAGTTAAGGGTTAAGAAACCCCAAATCAAAACAACGCCTCTCACGTTTAACACAACCTTCTTCTTCACAATACCCCCTATGTTCTCACGCGAAAATTTTCTTCTCTTTGTTCAATCGTTCTTTCATCTTTCTATGTTCTCTCAGTTGTCGATTCAGGTATATTGCTCTTCAATTATTTTTCTACCTTCACGTTTCTTTTCAGTTCTCTATGTTATGCTTATTGTCATGATGTGAGCAGAGAGAGGCAGTTGGTGGGTTCTGTAGTTGAATTAGAAAGGGCGATGTTGAAGAATTGAGAGATTGACAAGGAGTTGTAACGATGGTGATGGTGATGATATTGTGTGATGGATGATGATTGAAGAGGGATGAAGGTGGAGAGCAAAAGGAGTTGTATCGAAGATAAAAGGTTGATGATGAGAGGTTCGGAGGAAGAAAATGAGGCTTAGGATTGAAGGATTATTGGTACAGAGGTTAAGGTGATTATGAAATTTGTTTGATGGATGTCAGTGGTGAGGGTTATAGCTTAAGGTTGTGAATATTTATTTTTTTAACACTTTTATCCCTAACGATGCTCATCTCACTTCGTTTCTTTCTATTGTGTCCAGGCTTTCTTGCATGAATAAAGCAAACGAAAACATACACAAAGCAACCAATGGTTTTATACTAAATCACTGATGCTAAAATAAGATTGAACATAGATATGCATATTAAAGCAAATATAGTTGAAGAATTCAGAAGCAATACCTACTCCAAATGTTCTCGGAGGTGAAGATCTTCCCTGGTAACTTATTTTCTACTTTACTTCAGCTCTTCTTTGATTTCCTGTTTCCGCGATGTGTTTGCGCTTCTGTTTGTGTTTCTGAGTTGTCGTTGCCCTGCCAGAGGTTCGATTTTGTTGAGCAATTGATGGCGAGGAAGATGGTGCAGATGAGTGTATGATTGAAGGTGTGCCATGTTTTGGATTTGTAAATGGTGGTGATGGGTCACAGATTTGGTGATGAAGGTTTTGACAGGGAAGTTTCTTTTTTGTGTATTCTTCTCTCTTCTTCTCGTTACCTTAAATTTATGAAGGGTTTTGCCTCGAGAAAATGATGAACAAGGCTAGAGTATTGTTCTGGTTCGATGGATTCTAGATTTCTGTCCCCCTTTACTGTTTGATCAAAAGTTGTTTTTATAGATGAAAAAGGGTGAAAATTGGGAGGGAAAAATTGATGAGGTTTGAATTGTTTTGGCTACTGTTTTATAGCTTTGTTTGCTGCAATTTTATTTTTTGCTGAAATTGTGCAATATTGGGTTATTTTGGACTGTTTTGTTTGTTTTTTCTTATGCAGAAATGTTTTGTTGAATTTGGGACTGTTTTGTGATGCAATTCTGTTTGCATTCTGCAACACTTTTTCCTTCTATTGTGAACCAAAAATAAACTTTTGTGATTTGCTATAGGGAATTTTCTTAGGCCAATGATAGAACAAAATTGTATGAGGCTTTTGTTGCATGTTGTGCTTGAATTCTGACTTGTTGAATTATGCTTGGGCTGTAATAATTCTGATTTTTTGAATCTTTGCTATTGGGCCTTTGAACCTGTACTTATTGTAATTGGGTTGGTCTTGTGATGAAATTCTATTTTGAAACTCTTTTGAATTTGTTTATTGTGCACCAATTTAATTGTGATTTGCAATAGACCTAGGCCTATGATTAAATCCAATTTTGTATGAGGCTCTTTGGCACATAAACAAGATCGAGAAACAACCCTTTTCTGATTCCTTAAGCAAAACCCTAATGATGAATTTGAAGAGAAAACTCTTTGAAAATTCTTGTTTATTATTCAAGTTTTGTTTTCTAACCAATTTCGTTTTCTTTTTGTTTCATATAATTGTGGCATTGGTATGAGTTTGGAAAGATGATGAAGGAAGACTTTGAAGATGAAACCGAGGCAATAGCCATGGGGAACTCGAAGATTGAAGAAGAATCCTCTTTTTATGCATCTTTAGAACAAATAGGAAACTTGTGATTTAATTTTGTAAATGAACTTGAAACTTTGGTGAATTGGAAGTGAATTTGAATGGCATGTAAACTCTTGAATTCGTTCTTGTATTATTCCTTGATCATATGCTTGAAATTTTAAGCTCGTGAACACTTGAAATATTATTCTATTCTTGTAATCAACGAAGTTTTAGAATTTGAGATCATTTCTTCTTTGCCATGGTGCTTGTAAAAACAAGTTGAAATATTTGAAATAATTTGTCCACCCTTTGAATGAAACTTGCCATGTTGAATGGTTTTGAGATAAACTTGAGTGAATTTTGGTTGAAACATGAATCTTTGAACTTGAGATAAAATCTTAACATTTGTAATTGTCATTTGAACTTGAATTCTTAAGAGTTAAGATTTGAATTTTAAATGAATAATTTCAACTCATTGTTCACTTCAAACGAACAAAAATTCCATGTATGGAATATGAAAACACTTAGCAAATTGACTAAGAATAATCACTTTAATGAACACTCCACAATAATGAATTCACAATGATCTAAATCTTCAATCCACATCAATAAGTAATAAACTACAAGATAAAAAAACCATGCTCTCAACAAATCTCTTGGCACTTATACTTCAATTCGACAAAGGTATCTTGATTTAATGGGAAATTAATGTATCATTTGAAATATGGAAATGAGAGTGACCATAAGAATCTTAAGTCCACTGAACCTTAGTTGATGATTGAAAATGTACTCAAACAAAACTCAAGATGGTAATGCTTCAAATATTTTATAAATAAAGATGTCACACACTTTAGAAATCAAAACCCTTGCACAAGAGCCGATATATAAGAGAGAATGTGATTCATTCCAAAATACTTGCAAGTTCTGAATCCTCTGATGATACGAAGAATCAGTTGAGATGTCTTGAGGTCTGAGAAGCCTTGGTATCTTGAACCAACAAAAGAATGAGGACGAGATCGTCCTTGGAATGATTGTCAATACAACCATCTTCCACAGCTTGTAGAAGAACATGAGAACCAAAGATACCTTGATCCCTAACATAAATGCATGAGTATAAGCCATTTAAGGTAAAATGAAGAGGGAAAATTTTGGGGTACAACAACCTCCTATCAGGATTGGTTCATGGAAAGTTCTTGCAAGATGGTGAAAGTTGGCTATCATAAAGGTAACACCATTTACGAGACAGTTTTGTGATGCACGGAACATTATGAAAAGTTCAGCTCTTGATATTGTGGTTATGTTTTCTGGCTTTCCAAAGAGGTTATGCGCTAGGATCTTATGAAAGTACCTTAAAGCATGGTTATGAATGTTTTTGGAGTTCATGTCATTAGGTTCAGGGTTACTTATACCTGTAATACTACCCCAGAAATATTCGAGTTCACCCACATCTACATCGCTCAGAATATGATTGATTATTCTTTGATGTTCCCTAGAGGTCTTACAGTCTTCCTCAAGCATAATATGGTGCATGCAGATAGAAGGGTTATTCCTTTTAGATCTAAGATGTTATAACCTAAAGCGGTTGGGTATTTTCTTAGGACATATAATGATTTTTCAGTTTCTATTTGTCCTAGGTCTATATTGACTATAATTGGTCGTTCAAGTTATGTGTCTAGGAATTCATACCTTATGTCTTTGGGTAGTGTTTTGAGTTGTATGGCTCGCTTCTTTGGACAAGGTATGGGATCAAGAGTTAGAGCTAGGCATTCACTCAGATTTTCATCTTGATATTCACAGCGCCAATTATCATCTTCAAGAATTGGAGGTATAGGAATCTTCAATACTTCTGAATAGTTGGTTTGTTGTTTCTCCATTTCTTTTATGCATTTATTGATTACATCTAAGAAACAACATGAATCATCGATGGTCGGTGCCTTAAAGAATTTAGACAAGATGAATTCAACTTTTTCTTCTCCGACTTTGAAAGTTAGTTTTCCATTTTTAACATCTATGATGGCTCCTGTAGTGGCTAGGAATGGTCTACCTAATATAATAGGAATGTTTGAGTCTTATTTAGTGTCCATGATTATGAAGTCAATGGGGATATAGAACTTTCCTATACGTATAGGAACATTTTCTAACATGCCTAAAGGAAATTTCACCGATCGATCTGCCAATTCTAAGGACATCCTTGTTGGTCTTAGTTCTCCCTTGTTGAGTTTCTTGCAAATCGATAAGGGCATCAGACTAATACTGGATCCTAAATTACATAGTGTTTTGTCTATGACAAACTTTCCGATTACGCAGGGTATGGAAAAACTACCTAGGTCTTTAAGTTTAGGAGGCATGTTTTTTTGGACTATAGCACTGCATTCAGCAGTGAGCAATACAGTTTCATTATCCTCGAGCTTTTTTCTTATTGGATAAGATTTCTTTAAGAAATCTAGCATATGAGGGCATTTGTGTGATAACTTCTGTAAAAGGTATGGTAATGTTAAGTTGTTTCAGAAGTTCAACAAATTTCTTGAATTTCCCTATATTTGTAGACTTAGCAAATATTGAGGATATGGGATAGGTGGTTTATAGGGTGGCGAAGGTACATAAGGTTCTTCTTTTTCCATGGCCTCTTCACTGTCACCTTCTTTTTCTACTTCCTTCGGCTCAACTTCCTTCTTAGTTCCTTTTCCATGTTTCTGGTACATGGTTGGGTTCTTGACTCTAGGTTCAGTTGGTTCACCTAGTTCTGTCCCACTCTGAAGTGTTATGGCATTAGCATGTCCCTTTGATTTGGTTGGGGTTGTCCAGGAAAAGTTCCAGCTGGAGTAGTTGTAGTTTCTTGCTGTTGAGCCACTTGGGAGATTTGTGTTTCTAACTTTTTGTTGTGTGTGGCAAAATCATCAACCTTATTTTTCAGTTGCTTAATTTGTTAACTAGTGTGAATATTTTGATTCATTAAATCTTTATTAGTTTGAGCTTGGGTGGATACAAAGTTTTCTATCATTATTTCAATGTTGGACTTCCTAGGGATATTCAGAATATTTGAGACATTTTGGTTGGCTTTCTGATATCCTAGAGGTTTAGTAGGAGCTTTCCCAGGTGCGCATAAAATGTTGTTACTTTTGTATGAGAAGTTTGGATGGTTCTTCCAAGTAGGGTTATAGTTATTTCCATAGGGGTTCCCTTGAGAATAATTCACTTGATCAACTGGTACTTCTGTTAAGAGTGGACATTTGGGTGCAACATGCACATGAAGTCCGCATAAGTCACAAGTTGGAGCTACTGCAGCCACAGTGGCTACGGGATTTATGGTCAAGCTTCCTATCTTTTGGATAAGAGATTTTATCTTAGCGTTAACTTGGTCTACGCTACTAACTTCATGCATACCGCCTTTCGTTTGAGGTTTCTCCACCATAGTTCTATCGCTTCCCCACTAATAATGATTTTGAGCCATACTTTCGATAAGTTGATAGGCATCATGGTATGGTTTATCCACCAGTGCACTGCCGGCAGCAACGTCAATCGTTAGTCTTGTGTTGTACACGAGACCGTTGTAAAAGGTGTGGATGATCATCCATTCTTCTAAACCGTGATGCGGACAAAGTCACAACATGTCTTTGTATCTTTTCCATGCTTCAAAGAGAGATTCTCTTTCCTTTTGTTTAAAATTGTTGATATTGGCTCTTACCATAGCCGTCTTACTCAGAAGAAAATATCGCGCTAGGAAAACTTTATTCAACTTGTTCCCTGTGGTAACAAAGTTGGATGGTAGAGACTGGAGCCATGCTCTATCTCTATCTCGTAATGAGAAAAGAAAGAGACGAAGTCTTATTTCTTCAGGGCTGACACCATTTGCTTTCACTGTGTCTGCGTACTACACAAACATGGACAAATGAAGGTTTAGATCGTCTGTAGGACATCCTAAAAATTGGCTTTATTGCACAGCTTGTAATAACGAAGGTTTTAACTCGAAATCATTTCGAGCAATGGCGGGAGCAGCAAAACTATTGTGGGGTTCCTCTTGTGATGGGGCAGCATAATCCTTCAGAGGGAGATTTTGGGGTCCTTCAGCCATTCTTGGGTCAGGAGGAGAATAGTTAGTAAGATTGAATTCGGGAAGGTTGTACTTGATTTGGTATTCTCTAATTCGGCGTCTTATACCAACAAAACGCTTGACCTCGTCGATTGGTTGCTCTAATTCTTCGCCTTGAGAGTGAATGTTTGGCATACAATCAACGGTTAAAATAAAATAAAATTGGTTGCCTTAGTCTATACTGCATAACAAAGGATTCACAATATTGACTAAATTAGTCCCCAGCAACGGTGCCAAAAACTTGATCGCGACTTTGAGAGTCTGTCGGGTGCAAGTGCACAGTTTAATCGCGTAATTTTAAAAGATATCGAACCCACAAGGACTGATGGTCAAACTACTGTTATCTAGGGCCACTGTGTAAGCTAAGGCTAATTATAAAATTAGGGTGTTGGGGTTTAAACGGGAATTAACTAAAATCTAATAATTGATAACGGGACACCGGTATGTAATTTATCGACTTCAGGGATTCAATAAGTCATTGGAATAGTTTTGAGTATTAAAACATTGTTTTAATGGAAACTATTAATTTAAAAACCCTTGTCTCAAACTTTCGTTCTATCGATTAAGGCCATATTATTAGACTCAAATGAGCGCTCTCGCTGTGTCATTTAAAATTTAAAAGTATTTTTTGAAAACAAATAGAGTCCAATTAATTTTAAAGCGCTCTCGTTGTATTTAAAATTAATGTTCAATTACCACTATCTGGTTAAAATCTCAAACTCTCGCTCTGTTGATTTTATCCTTAGTTTGTCTTTTACTCTCGTAACAAAACAATTTAATATCATAATTGGAAATCAAAACCTGAAAAGTCTTTTTGTAAAATATTTATGCCATTTAATTACCGAATCCCCTCGGTTTAAGACTTCACATACCGGTATCAGGGAAGTTAGCCAAACATAATTTTATTGCGTAACAACATAAAATAAAAACATGAATACAATAACATAGTCATGGTAAAAATAAATAAACTATATTTAAAATTGAAACCTGGAATAAAAACACTGAAGAATAATAGTGCAGTATGCTATCCTCCACAAGCCGATAGGATTAGCTTCAGAACAAAATATCTTGAACAAATACAAATAAGCCTAAACGAAATTCTGGAAGCTAGAAAGAAACTAAAGGTGCAATATTCCTCCAATGTGAAGAAATACTGCTGAAAAATAAGAATTTGGAGCAGGTGTGCCAATGTTTGCAGTTTTGGTAACTTTCCTCCTTTTATAGATTCGATATGCTTGAGCAAAAATAGGGACACTTCCTTGATCTTTGTTCTTCATGCATGGAGAAGAATCGGGAAGTCGTGCGTTCATGAAGATATTTCCGTAACTGAAGATGAAGATATATGACTTGTAACGAGTGTCATGCACTGTGGCGTGGGGCACGTTTTAATTCTGTGTAGGTTGGGACAAGAAGTGTGTCGAGGAGCATACTTTTGGACTTTGTGACGAGCGGCATGGGCTTGTGACGGGCGGCATGGCTTCTGATATAGAATGGTTTGCATTTTTGCTGCTAAAGTGCCATTTCTTCTTCATTTTTCCAATATTTTTCTTCCTTTTCTCATGTATGCTTTGCAGAAACTAAATACCTTAAATATGCTGCAAATACTACAAATATAGACATAATGCGATATAATAAATGAAGAATCAGAAGCTTTATCTATATAAATTGGGTAGAATATGCTATAACTTTTCATGTTATCACTGATTAGCCTAAGATAAGTTTGAAAGATTTATCCTTAATAAAGAGGAGGCCGTCTGAGTCATTGTAAGATTATCTAAATAGGTTTAGGGTCCTAAAGTCTAGATGCTTTACTAGAATTCCTAAACACGAGCTGATCGAAATGGACGCGGGGGGGTTAGATTATTCTATTAGGAAAAAGTTTGGTCCTCAATCTATTACAGATATGTCTCAACTAGCTGACAAAGTTCGATATATCAAACATTTGAAAACAAAGAAAGCTAGAGTGTCAAAGGACCATAGAAAAGGAAAAATTACCTATGTAGATTCAGAAGATTATTCCATAGAGTTTGAAGATGAATACTTGGAAGAAGGAGAAGTTAATATGGCTAAACTGAAAGTCGAACCTCCATATGCATGTAAACCTATAAGACCGTCAAAAGGAAATACGGTCGAAGAACCAAAAAATGATGTGTCTAATACTATAACATATGCTTTTAATGTGTCAAAATATAATGAAATATTTGATGTTTTAGTTTCAGATGGTCAAATTATAGTGCCTCCGGGAAGTAAAAATCCACCATTAGAGCAGAAACAAAAAAGAGGTTTTTGCAAGTATCATAGTTTTTTGGGTCATAACACTTCTCAATGTTTTCTTTTCAAGGATTTGATTCAAAAAGTTCTAAAAGATGGTCGATTAAAATTTGGTAAGAAACCAAAAAACTCCATGAAGGTCGATTCAGACCCTCTGCATGTTGCTGATGCACACTTTGTCGAACCATTGGAAATACTAATGATCAAGGCTAATGATGGTCTCAAAGGCAAAGAGGCAGGAATTATCACTTCACTTGCAACATTGACAATTGAAACTATTGATGGTCTTGAGAAAGAACAAGTTTTGGTCGCTGATTTAATGATAGATGTAACAGTAGAGAGTACTGAGGGTCTCAAAAGTGGAAAGGGAACTTTGTCTAAGCCACAAGAAGTGATGGTGGTCGATTTTGTCGAAGAGCCTGAAGTCAACCAACACGACAAGGAGAAAATGGATTGTGAAACTAAAAATGAATAATTATCTGAAGAAAGAGTTGCTGAGTTAATGAAGGTTGTTTTTCCCAAACCTGAAGAGGAGTTGGTGGGTTTTCTGAACAGGTGCAAGTTGGGTAATTCCAGGTCTATGTTATGCCCAAATTGCAATGTAGTCTATGATGAAAATGCTGCAAAGAAAATTGAGGTGTTGAAGAAGAAACGCCTTCAAGAGAAGAATTCAAAGGTGGTGTTTGACCATGCGAAAGGGGCATACAATGTGCAAGTACCTCAAAGAAAACCTAGTTTTCCATATCAAAAGACTTGTGTACCACAAACTGATGTTCCTAATAACAACTAGGTTCATCATTTCTATCCAAGGGGGGCAAACCAGAATTAGAAGGTGGTAAAAAAGGGTTCAGGTTTGAGCCATAAATGCGAAATGATGGAGAAGGGATCTAGTTCTTCCCAATTTTCTGAAGTTGGGATCTCTTCAAATAGGTACCACGTTCCTCCCATATACAAATGGAAAATCCTATGACAAAGACTCAATGGAGAAGGTTTCATAAAAATAAGAAAGTTGCAAGAGAAGCGAAAATAAAAGTTGCTCCATCAAAAGGTGAGAGCATCCTGAAGGAAGTGCACCATTGACCAGCAAAAGAGAGGTTATTGATGCCGGGTGTGTGTGCGTCTCCAGCAAAAGTTGAAAATGCTGCTGATGACAACATGGACGATGAACTATCTGACGACTTTGAAGACTATCCAGATGATGGTTTAATTATACATTGTAATATTATGTCAGTCCTTCCTAATGAGTATGGTTTCGCGTCAGAGGCGTCTGGGGATGAAGAGGAGACTATGTGCGAAGAATCTGTAGGGAGAAACCTCTATTCTATTAGTTTATGAATAATGGAGTGGTCTAAGAACAGCAGGCAATGTTTGAGAAGCCTACGTCTGATATGATGTACCATCTCAAGCCTTTGTTTATAAGAGCTAAAGTTGATGGTTTCTCTGTGAACAAAGTGTTTGTTGATGTTGGTGCCACTGTGAACTTGATTCCATAATCATTTCTAAAGAGGATTGGTAAGTTTGACACTGACCTTAAACCACATAACATGGTTTTGTCGAACTGTGAGGGAAAAACAAGTCACATACTGGGTGTGATTCAAGTAAGTTTGTCAGTTGGCTCGATTTAGAGGCAAACATTATTTATGGTGATTGTGTCCAAAGTGAATTATAATATGTTGATAGGATATGAGTGGATACATGGCATTGGGGAAGTAGCATCGACTCTGCATCAACGCTTATCAATATGGCGCCAAGATGGGATTGTGGAGAACATTGAGGTAGATCATAGTTACTTTACTGTTGATGTGGGATGGTCAAAATGAATAATTTTGAAAAAGCCTTAGCGACCATACCTCTATGTGACCCTAAAGATGCAGTGTTCAAGTCATATCATAATGCGATCAAGTTTCTAACCCTACACCCCACTCATAGTTTCATTTGGGACCAAGAAAAGTTGGATACATATCTAACTACATAAGGGGAGTTTGAACCCACAGGGTGGGAAACACAAACTCATAATGATGCCTGAGTCAAATGCTTTAGCAAGGATTTTGGCCTACATGGCCGAAAGCAGGATAAATCCGGCCTTAGAGGCTGGAAATGTTGCAAAAATGGCGCTTGAAGTCATTATGGTGGAAAAGCTTGGAGAACCAATCCTAACAACAGCTTCAGAAAGCCAGAGGCTTGACTGCATATATGGAAAAGATCCTTTGGGGTTCGAAAAAGACCCAAGAGAACATATTTTGAAGATGCAAGCACAAGATCCATTGGAAGAAGTCGACTTAAGTGATGGTGCGATTAGGCGAATTACATACATCAGCACTAAGATCGACAACAAGATGAAAGATCAAGTAATTGAATTGCTTAAAGAATTCAAAGGTTTTTTGTATGGGATTACAAAGAGATGCCTGGTTTGAGCAGGGATATGGTGGAAATTAAACTACCTATAAATCCAAGCATGCAACCAGTCAAACAGATGCCAAGGAGGTTCGCGCCAAAAGTACTATACAAAATCAAAGTAGAGACCGAACGGTTGTTAAAGAGAAAATTCATCAGGACAGCCAGGTATGTTGAATGGTTAGCTAATATAGTACCTGTGGTAAAAAAGAATAGAGCTTTAAGAATTTGCATAGATTTTAGGGATTTAAATAAAGCCACTCCAAAGGACGAATATCCAATGCTTGTGGCAGAAATATTGGTCGATTCGACTGCAGGATATAAATATTTAAGTATTTTGGATTGATATTCAGGCTATAATCAATTTTTTATCGCTGAAGAGGACACCCACAAAACTGTGTTTTGATGCCTGGGGGAACTAGGCACATACGAATGGATAGTTGTTCAGGACTAGGCCTGCACTTGGCCCAAACATCATACAAGGTCCAATCCAACTATGATGTAGGAGAAGACCAGCAAGAGAGAGTCTGCCCTTGACCATGTCGGTAGTGATTCCACTCTTCTGGTTGACCAGGATTTGTCCTCCGGGGATAACCTCATGACTGGTGAGGAGGGACAATGAAAATCAGGAGGTCCTCGTGTGCATCTTCCACTCCTCTCGTCGACTAGGATACATCCTCTGGGACAACCCCACGACTAGTGAGAAGGACCAACGACGTCCAAAACGTCCTCGCGAGCATCCTCATCGTAAGGCTGTCACCCAACACCTCCAAATGTCAGAGTCCTCTTGACCTCGAAAAGACCATATCCATATCCTCTTGATAATTTGGAGGATTCCATTCAGGTTGGGGACCACGTGCTGGCCCCTACTATGCACGTAGGACCTGACAGCCTCCATTTTGGGCCTGCTTGCTCAGCCCAGCAATGGGGACCTTGGCCCAGCGCTGGGGGATATAAATAAGCTCTCACTTGAGAGGGTCAAGTATTCATTCATTCCCTCACACTCTCATACTTGCTTGCACTTAATCTGAACCTTACTTTGGCATCAGAGTATCTTGCAGGTACCCCCTCCTCCTACTTCACATTTAACTGCTGCTCGACTTGAAGCTCGTGGGCCTTGACAATCCCTTCTGGTCAGGTACGATCAGTGGCATCAACTATGGGAAACCAACTTCCCGTATTCCTCTCAAGACCAAAGCAACTCTTCATCCACCTTATGATTTTCATGGTCGACCAAGTTGTCGATGCTAACCAAAATGTCCATTTCATTGACCCCAACAACAACAACAATGATGTGGCCGGTCCCAAGCAAGACTACAGAGACAGACTCACTGCCTCTTCATCCGCCCACTCGCAACCGTGCGATGATAATTACCACCCTCCACGAAATTATGAACCCAATACATATCAGGAGATTCATGTTCCTACAGGTGCTGACGCCACGACCAGAGCTCTATTCGTGCCATTCAACAGACAAACTACATGATCTTCTTATAGGGTGAGCGACTGATGATGATCGAGCAAACTCGCCGGACTCCCATAAGACATAGGAGACCCGACTATCGAACTCCTCCTCCTCCCTGATTGAACAAGGACTCCCCCGATCTCCCCCGCGGAGACACAGACGAGATGGCTTTCGAAGCCCTTCTCCATGCAGAATTGGGTGAGGCCCTGCATTAGAGAGGAGCCATCCCGAAGCTGCGAGGAAGCACGGTCACCTCAACCCCCCCCCCCCCCCCCCCACGCGCAAGGAGAGGTCACCCCTTGAGCGTAAAAGAAACAGGGGGAACGAAGAAAAGAAGTCTCGGCTAAGGGATCCTTCCCATGGCCAAAACCAACACAGCGACCTCCGCTACAATCGATCCCCCTCTCACTCTCTAGATGGAAGCGACAAAGACGACCCCCTCGGTCTACTATCCCAAGCCATCATGGAGGCTCTCATTCCTAAAGGAATGAAGAAGCCCCCCTTACTGAAAGAGTACAGCGGCATTGCTGATCCTGTCAACCACATCGGAAGGTTTGAAGCAATGCTCCACTACCACAACGTGAGGGGCCCAATTAAATACAGGTTGTTCCCTATGATGCTGAGAAAAACAGCCATGGATTGGTATAAGAACCTCTCCCCAAGGTCGATCACCTCTTAGAAAAGCCTCAAAAACTAGTTCATCAGCAACTTCACTACGTCTCGTTGACATCCGAAGACTGAGGCCGCCCTCGAGGCAATCATCCAACAAACCGATGAGACAGTCAGGGAATATACTAATCGATTCAACCGCGAGGCCATTTAGGTCCTATGTGCCGATCACATGAAAATATACCTGCTCGAGAGAGGACTCCTCCCGGGCATTGAATTTAGAAAGTTCGTCGGCATTGAGCCCCCCAGGTCTTTCGACGCTCTCCTAGAAAAAGCCTAAGCATACATGGACTACTAGGAAAAAGAAGCAGCAAATAGAGCCCACGATTCGAGGAACTGCAGACCAACTAGCATTCCACGACACCATGATGTAGGCCTTACTCGACGGACTGGGGAGAAGAGAAAGGAAGAGGAACCTCGCGATCCCCGTGAGCACAGAGGCCCACCCAGATGGTTCACAAAGTACACCCTGCTGACCACTTCCCACGAGCGTATCCTTGCGGAATACTCCAATGCTGAGTTCAAGGACAGTAGTGTCAGGCGTCCTTGACCTGCCCCTGCAAAACTCGGGGCCGACAAAACAAAATACTGTCAGTATCATCAGAGCCATGGCCATTTGACCGAAGACTGCATCCACCTGAAGGATGCCATCGAGACTTTCATCATAGCAGGGAGACTCGGGAAATACATACGAAATGAAGCCCCTCGCCGGGATACCCGCAAGGTTAAGAGGGAGATAACCGACCATCCAATGAATCGGGTCCCCTCTAGGTGGCTTTCTCTGTCTCAAGGCCTGAGGACTTCCACGTCCCTGACAGCTTCGAAGATGAAGAACCATTGTCCATGCACAGCTGATGGGAGAAGTTCCATTTCACCATGGTCATATCTGGCAGAAGAATCAATAACATCTCAGTAAATTCGACGAAGAGGAAACTCAAGGAGTTGGTGGACGCATCCCTAACCCAGGAAGTAACCTTTGAAAGGTTCAAGGGAAAATTTTAGCCGATCACTTTCTACCTTAAGGAGCTTCCTGGCGGAGCCCCAAACTCAAGCATTCCTCTGCTGGTGAGGGCGAGGATGGCTAACTTCGATTTACATCGCATTCTAGTCGATGAGGGGAGTTATGTCGATGTCATGTACACCCACTTGTTTCGCACCCAACAACTCGATAATATCCACCTATCACCATATGTGGGGTCCGACCTGCAAGGATTCAACGACTCAACCTCCAATCCATAGGGCTACATCGAGCTCTTTATCACATTCGGGAAAGAACCTGCATCCCAACAGGTCAAGGTGCGGTTTTTGGTGATCGATTTCTCATCTCTCTACAACTGCATTCTGGGGAGACCAACATTGGCTGAGCTGACTGTCGTACCCTCCACGGTCCATTTAAAAATGAAGTTCTACACCAAGAGGGCTCGCGTCGCCACCATCCATGGAGATATCTCAGTTTCCAAGAGATGTTTCAATGCGGCTTCCAAAGGGAAAATCATGGTCGACAATGGAGCACGACCTGCCAAAAGAGTAGGGATGTCAATTTGGACCTGTTAATGGGGATCCCCGCGGGGAACGCCCCGTTCGGGGCCCCAAAGATGGGGAATTTTCCCCCGTGGGGGCGGGGATGGGGAGAAAAATTCCCCCGAGAGCATTTCGGGGACGGGGACGGGGAATACACCCCCCGCCCCGCGGGGACCCCGCCCCGCCTATTATTTTAATATAGTTATTTTGTGTTCCATTAGTATTTTTAATAAAAAATAATAAATGTCAAATACTAGTATTTTTTAATAACATAATAAATATGTGAATTCTTTGTGCTTTTTATTTTTATAGAAAATATAAACATTTAAAAAAAATAAAATATTAATGAATAAATGTAGGATCTATGGGGATCCCCGCGGGGAACGGGGATCCGCGGGGAACGGGGATGGGGATAGAAATTCCCCCGTGACGGAGATCGGGGACGGGGACGGGGAATGAATTTGATGGCGGGGAAAAAGATGGGGAAGTGTCCCCCCGGCCCCGCCCCGCCCCGCCCCATTGACATCCCTACAAAAGAGCAACCACTGCTCGACTTGAGTCGAAGCCTGCTCGAATCAAAGAACAACAGGATCCACCAAAGGTCGACTCCATTTTCCTTGAAACCCACTTTGACAAAGATGAATTCGAAGCCCCTAATGGCGAACAAGATCCTCTTCGACCCGTCCCAGACGAAGACTTCAAGTTCACCCCCCTTGATAAAGACCCTCACAAAGGCGTAAAGATCGACATTGGACTCCCCGACCTGGCGAGGAAGCAACTCAAAGCCTGCTTGAGATAGAACACTAACTTGTTCGCGTGGAGTGCTGCAGAGATGCCCGGACTCGACCCTAAGGTCGCCTGTCACAAACTTGTTGTTGATCCAACCATTAGGGTAGTAGTGCAACATAGGTGTAGGCAGTCTCCCAAAAAAGCGGAGGCTGCTAAAAAAGCTGTAAAAGACCTAGAGGAAAATTTTATTTATGAGGCCCGGTATTTAACCTGGCTCTCAAACGTTGTACTTGTTAAGAAAAATAATGGAAAATTGCGAATGTGTGTTTATTATACTGATCTTAATAGGACATGTCCCAAAGATGCTTTTCCTTTACCTAACATCAACATGCTGGTTGAAAAATCGGTCGGCTACAAAATTTTATCATTTATGGATGCCTACTCGGGATATAACTAAATCCCCATAGCAACGAGCGACAAACATTGCACCGCCTTCATGATCGGGTCGGGAAATTACTACTACAACGTAATACCATTCGGCCTAAAGAATGCAGGGGCAACATACCAGCGGATGATGAACAAAGTCTTATGCGGTGAGATCGTGGACATGATCGAGGTATACATGGATGAAATTATCGTCAAATATCAAACAAAAACCGACCACGCTGCTCACCTCAAGAGAGTTTTTGCCCAAGCAAGACAATGTAAAATGAGATTCAACCCAGAGAAATGCACATTTGAGGTCAAGGCAGGCATATTCCTCGGTTTCTATCTTACCGAACGAGGAATTGAATCCAACCCCAAAAAATGTAGGTCATTCTTTGAGCTCCTAACTCCAAGCTCAAAAAAAACCATACAAGTCCTGAACGGCATGCTCACCTCACTTTCCCTCTTTGTGGTGAAGTCCGCACAGCATGCACTCCCATTTTTTAAACTCTTGTGTAAAGAATCGGCTTTCGAGTGGACGGAGGAGTGCGAGCAAGGCCTCCTTCACTTCAAGCAAGCCCTATCACAACCGCCTGTGTTATCACGTCCAGAGAACATGGAAACTTTGTTCCTTTATCTGGCCGTCTCCACCAAGGCCGTGAGCGCGGCCCTCGTCCGCGAAACACCAGACAAGCAAAAACTAGTTTATTTTACTAGCAAAGTGTTACAAGGCTCTGAAGTCAGATATCAACAAATTGAAAAAGTGGCCTAAGCTGTCATTAATCCAGCGAGAAGACTCAGATATTACTTCCTGGCCCACACAGTCACCGTGCGAACAGATCAACCCGTGAGACAGCTTCTAGGTCAACCAGACATGGTCGATCAAATGATGAAATGGTCCCTAGAGCTTTCAGAGTTCGACGTACAATACAAGATTAGGAAAGCCCTTAAATCCCAAGCATTGGCCGACTTTGTTGCAGAGATGACAACCCACGAACCCATTACAGGCGGGAAACATAAGTTGACCATCTTCGTAGACGGAGCTTCCAGCTCGACGGGAAGCGGAGCATGAATTCTCCTCGAAAACAAAAAGGGAGTCGTGATTAAACATCCCCTTGCCCTCTCATTTCCCACGTCAAACAACCGGCTAAGTACGAAGCCCTGCTCACGGGATTAAGGCTGGCTGAAGATCTAGGTGCCCAAGAAGTACAAATATTCATGGACTCCCAACTCGTTGCATCTCAAGTTCGAGGAGAATATCAGGCTAAGAATGACAGCCTCATCAAATACCTGAACCTAGTTAAAGAACGGATGAAAAAGTTTGACCAGGCAGAAATCGAACACGTACCTCAAGAACAGAACTCGCGGGCCGACATACTCTCAAAACTCACGAGCACAAAGAAGAAAGGTGGGAAAAAATTCGTCATCCAAGAATCCCTTTCTCATCCAAGCATCAAAAAACCCACTGCACCACCCAAGGTGAATGCCATCGGGGATAATTCGTGTTGGATGACCCTGGTATTTAACTTTCTCATGAAGGGAGAATTGCTCGCTGACCAAAAAGAGGAAAATGCGACCAAATGATGAGCCCGCTCTTACAAGGTGGTCGAGCACAAACTCTATCGGCATGGATTCTCCATCCCACTCCTGAAATGCGTCGAGGAATCCAAAATCCCTGAGATATTATGGAAAATCCACGAGGGAATTAACGCCCAAAACTTGGGTGGAAGATCTCTGGCACGAAAGGCGTTGCGAGCAGGTTATTACTGGCCCACTATGCAGCAAGCTGGAGCACGTCAAAAAATGCAAAAAATATCAAAGACACGCAGACATACACCTCGCGCCCCCACACGAACTCAAAACACTATCATCCCCGTGTCTGTTTTCTTGTTGGGGGATGGACATCCTCTGACCATTTGTACAAGGATCATATCAAAATAAATTCCTAATCATGGTCTTTGACTATTTCACGAAGTGGATAGAGGTAGAAGCCCTGGCCAAAATCACATCACACAATATCCTCTGTTTCTACAAACAAAACGTGCTTGCCCGATTCGACATACCACAAGCGCTCATCACCGACAACAGGACGGAGTTCACCGATTAAAGTTTCCAAGAGTTTATCTTGAAGCTCGACACCGAACAGCAACTCACGTCCATCGAGCATCCTCAAACCAACAGGTAAGTCGAAGTTGTAAATAGAGTCATCTTGCGAGGACTCAAGCGCAGGTTGGGAGAAGCCAAAAAGGGGTGGGTTGAAGAGCTGCACAGCGTCCTATGGGCCTACCGAACAACACCATACTCAATAACCAATGAAACCCTATTTCGGCTAACCTATGGCACCGAAGTCATAATCCCCGTTGAAATCATGGAGTCGTCCAGGCGAACTGAAGTCCCTTTAGACGAGGAATTAAATGACGAGGCCCTAAGGGAAGAGCTCGACCTAGTTGAAGAAATATGATCATGAGCAGCTCTTTGCGAAGCCACACTGAAACAACAAATAGCCCTATGTCTTGACACCAAAGTCATAAAACACGAATTCCAGATCGGAAGCCTAGTCTTGCAAAGAAATCAAAAAGATTCCCGTGAAGGAAATCTGGACACCAACTGGGAAGGACCGTACCGCGTCAGCAAAGAAACAGGCACTGGAGCCTACTAACTTGAACGCCTAAGTGGAGAACCTCTACCTCGACCATGGAATGCTACAAAGCTGAAACAATATTACAGCTAGGTCCCTTATAAACGTCAGGGCCTAGTAGTCGACTTGACCTCTTCGATAAAAGACAGGGCATGCTCGACCACAGAGGCATCTTAAGGTATGAACATATCCTCCAACCAATAACAAAAGGCGATTTTATTACTCATTGGTCAAGCAGAACCTTAGCCCGACAGGGACACCTCGATCGAGCTCCACTATTGAAGTACCCAACAGGAAGAACATCCAACTCGCGATGGGAAGTTCATGCCACGAAGTCAAGACCCTGACCGTGATCTTGAACTCGTCTTTACAGACTCCTACTCCGCCTCTTCGACACATCCAAACATGTGTCGACCAAAAATAAGGTCGAGCACATATCTCCACTCATAGAAATTCCATATTTCACGAAATAAACAAGTCAAGCATAATGACAATTTAACAATATAATAGAGATGAAAAATACAGGCATTTACAAATGTCGATCACGAAGGCCGATGTTGTCCAAATATTACAAGAATATGGGCATGTAGGCCCCGATACAAACAATTACAAACGGGAATGCAGGCCCCAAACATAAACAACCAAGTCATCAGGAAAATATTAGTTGCTCCGTGGAGTATCCTCTTTGATCCCTAGCTCAGGAGAACCAGGAGGAGGGACCACCTTACCATCAACTACCTGAATCAAAACTCAGGCACCTTCAGTGTTGAGCCCCAGATTCAGCACAGCCAGTTGAACTATCACAGTCTAAAAACTGTCGGTCAAAGCATCCATACAGTTTGACTCGATGACCTAGATTCGAGAAACCAGTTCTGCATAAGTCTTCAAGTTGGAGATTCCCTCGGGCTCGTCTTCCACGGGCAACATGGCAGCCTTTAAGTCAATGACCTCCTTTTTCAGGTTTTTTCTCTCGAGCAACAATGAGCCCTTTTCCTTGGAGGCTTTAACCACATTCTCCTTCTCTCTTTCCAACTCATCAGCTTGCCCCCAGAACTTTTCCTCGCTTCGCTCAAGGACAGCCTTATACTTCTGCGTTTTTTCCTAAAGAGTCTCCTTCTCTGACTCTAGTTTGCTCACCATGTCAAAATATGGAACCATCACCTGCGAGGACGACAGCCATCTTCGCGACCTTCATCAGACCGACCATGCCTGAGGCCAGATGTTGCCTCCTACCTTCCTCATCAAGCCGCCTGATGACGGTAGATCTACCATCATACATAGCCAAGGTAAATACTTCGAAGAAATCCTTCTCGATAAAGCAAGGAGGAAGGGTGAAGGCCCGAGAAGCTGACCCCTTGTCAGCCAAATCCACATGACCGCCTTCAGGGAGACTCCTCTTTTTTCCCGACAAGGCCGCGCACTGAGCAACATCGCAAGGACCCGACGAACCGCTAGACTCGTTCCTGACCTGCTCAATAATAGGACTAAGGTGTGTGGACTGGTTAGGCTTCACTACCCTTTTGTTGTTCTTTTTCTCCTACGTCAACTTTAGGAGACATTTGTGATGCTCGACCATATTACCTGTAAAAACAAAAACAACATGCTCGAGTCAGCCTCGTTAGAGGGTGTTGTACCCCAAAATTTTCCCTCCCATATTCTTCAAAGTTTGGCAAGAATCATCTATGGTTCAAGACTTCTCAAAGATTGCACAGTCCAAACATCCTCCTAAGCCAGTCAAAATTAGGGTTTTGTTTCCTTCAAAGAATTTGAGATTTTCAATGGCTCAATCAAGTACCATAGGCCCATATACATTGTCAAGCATCTACATGCCAAGTTTCAAGACTCACAGAGGCAAGTTGCACAGTCAAAAGCCCTATTTGCTTCACAGTCAACTGTAGGGGTAAAATGGTCATTTTGCAGTCAAAAGTCGGAATTTTTGGTCAACATATTATTTTGAGCTCATAATCATCATTTGATTAAGTCTTGATCATTATTCCTCAAGCATGGCTCAGAAATCATCAAAGATGCAAAAGTTACTATTTTGGGACAACAGAAAAGTCAACTGTAACTTGACCAGGGCATAGATTTTTCATGGTTCATCAGAAAAATCCCATCCAATGCTCATTTTGAAGGGGATGACATTTCCTACAACTCATATTCACATTCCAAGTCCAAGAAATTCTCCCACAAAAAGTTATCAATTTCTACATTACAGGTCAATTTCAAAAGTCAACAAAAATGCACTTTAATTCAAAGACCATAACTTAATATTGGTAAATCCAAATGACAAGAGACCAAAGGAATTGGTTAGAGGACTTCAATAACTTTCCAAAATGTCCAAGAACATGTTCATAGGATCAAAATTGAGCAAGATGTGCATTGGAGAAGTTGGGAAATTGTTGTGGATTTGCAAAAGTCAACTTTGCTCAAAACACATCATTTAATTAATTTAAAATGCAGGAAATTCAAAGATGTGATTTTTTCAATCTTTTGTGAAGCAAACAAACTCAGGGCAAGCTGGAAAATTCGTGTATCAATCAAGGACATCAAAATCTACATGTTTGGCAAGTTTTCTCAATCAAAAAGATTGAAAAATATTTGATTTTCAATCAAATATTGAAACATCAATGCAAGGGATTTCATGTGCAAGATTTACCCTAGTTTCATTCTATTATAAGTGCATAAGCTAAACCTAATGCTATTCACGTGAAAAACTGCTGCAGAAACCATAAGCACGTGGAAAAAATTAAAGAACAAAGTCAAAACTGTTTTCTCACTTCCAGGCCAATTCAAGGGCTTTTGTGGATTCAAACACATTGCTGGGACATTCAGAAACCTTTTGCAATCGAAACCAAGCGCCAAAGCTCAAGAAATCACCATACACGAACTCACGGTTTGCTTAACTTTTTCAGAATCGTAACTCGAAAATTATGCATCATTAACATGATTTACTGTGTGTTTTGTGTTGCTAGCAATCATACAAAGCTTTTGGCATAGGTTAATTGAGTTATTACGCCTTGAAACGAAAGTTGCCATTGGAGAATTTTAGGGTTCCGAAGCTTTACTTTTGGGGCTTTGCTATATAGGAAAAATCAGGACCCCTAATGCCCATGGTTGAAACCGTCTGAACAAGACGAGCAAGATGGAACCCTCGCGATGAATTTATATTAATCCTATGCTTATTCGCTATTATTGGTCATTCAATTTTGTGGGGGTTAAAAACCCCCGCTAACTAATTTGTTTTTGCAGGCATAAGGAAGGAGACGATGATGTGCTTATCTCTGAGTGGATGGTTCAAACGGACGCGCGCTTTTTTCTCTTTCCAGCATAATTGATGTATTTCATATATTATTGTCATTGCCCATTATGATAACAAATACAGGCGCTTGGCTTAGTGGAAGATGATGTGGCTGGTCACCATTGGGACCTGGGTTCGATTCCCAGGTCCCCCAAAACCTTTGTTTCATATTTTTTCCAATGTGATCATATGCAGGCTATTGAGCATTGTTCATCATACGCCTTACTCATCCAGACGCCAAGTGTCCTCAAAGCTCAATCCAATGGCCATGGGATGGATGACCATCATGTTCCCAGTCAAAGCCAGGGCAGCCAATTCCAAAAGTCAAGCAGGGTTGATCATTAATGGGCTAATTCCAGAATTCACCTCCATTGTTGGGCCCAGAACCCCCCTTAGTTCATTCCTCTTTCTTATTTTATATTTTTATTTTGTTTATTAACTATTTTTCTAATTACCATTATTATCACTAAAGTTAACTTAATTAATTTTCTTCACAACAAAAATCAGAAAACTAAATATTTTTATTATTATTAATTATTAATTTCACTTCATTATTTTGTAAAGAAATACTAACCAAATTAATTTAGTGTAATTAGGTTCAATTTTTAATCTTTTTCATAATAACTAAAATAAATTTAGAATTAGGGTTTTTTCTTTTGACTCTTAATTTCTTATTTTTATTTTCATTAAAAACATAAAAAACACAAAAATACTTTTTTTTCTTGTAATTATTTAAATAATTAGTTATTAGGTTTAATATTTAATTAAATGCAAAAAAAGGACCAATTTCAATTCTTTTCTCAAAAAGGGTCAAAACCCTAAGGACGTCCCGATCCAATTCTTTCGCGCGCATATTTATTTTTAATTTATTAATTTTTGATTATCATATTTATGTATCTGCTCCGAGTATGTAATAGTTAATTAGGTCTTTTACCGCTTTCTTTACTTTTCTCGCATTTATTTTCCAAACGGGTTATGTTTTTGGCGATGTATAGACCCGCGCCTTGTAATAGCGTAGATTTACCTTTCCGCACTTTATTTTCCGCACTCTTAACTGTTAATTATGCATGACAAGATTGCCTGACAAATAAAATCAATCCGTAGCTCACAAATACATGTACAAGATAATCTTAACTGAAATTGGACACACGTTCACATGCCACCCTTAGGGTACGCCTCACTCGGTTGCCTCGAGGTGGTCGTCAAGTATAGGGTGTTTTAGAGGTCTCCCTCCTGTCTAAAGATCCAGTTGCCTCGAAACGGTTGCCTCGGATAAAAAGGATCTAGGACATTAGGGTTACCGCTAAGGCGTCCTACTATTGCTTTGGTGACCACACATTGTCCCTATAATCGAATTGACCCGAATAACTCCAACGATGGTGCTTACTACTTCTCAATAGTGGGATAGCACTGTCCAAAGGACTCTTACACAACCTAATTCATTAGAGTAGGTAGATTTCTCCTGGGTACTTGCTCTTTCAAAACAAAACAAAAAACTTTTCGCACCTACACTTTCAAAAGGTTTTCAAACAAACACTTCATACACTCTTGAGGACTGATACAAGAGTTACCTAGAAGTTTTTCAAACTAAACTTTTTCAAAACCCACATACACAAGAAAAGCAAACTCTTTTGAAAACATAGTGAGCAAGTACCTAAGAGCCCGTGGATAACCACGGATAGAAAGGGTTCTAACACCTTCCCTTTCTATAAATCTACCTCCCGAACCGAGAGACATCTCGAAAAGGAATTTTGCTGTGCTTTTGTCCTTTCCATGTTGGAGAATATAAAAGACGGTAGAGACTCTTATTTACCGCGACATTTTGCGAACCAGCTTAAAAAACAGTCAGTTTTATTTCCACCGATCACAGAACTGGCGACTCTGCTGGGGACACTTAATAAGTGAGGCGTACCTTAGGATTAGACCACTCTTATTTTTTCAATTGTATGTCTTGATTGCTTTTATATTTGTGGGCTTGCATTGGAGTTTCATAGATCCTAACCCAGATCTGGGGAATACCCTTTAGGTAGCATAAGCTGTGAGGGACCTGTCCGGCGTAGACCGATACGGGTGAAGCAGTGGCTACATTGGTGTGACACCTTGGTCTGTACCGATATCCCTTGTGTTGTAACGAGGAGAATATGGGTCTTCTGAGGAGTCATTAAGCACCAACCGACCTTAGAACCCTAAATTGACCCAACTTGGCCATAGAACAGTAGCAGTATGCTACACTCATTGAGGCTAAACTCTCGCAATGGTTCTGGCCGCAAGAAAAGATTGCGACGCTGGAGTTATGACCGATTGAGGGTAGTCAGTGATATTGAGATCCTCTAGAACCCAGTTACTATTTTCTAGGATAGGTCTTAACCAACGAAACTGAAAGAGGGTAGTACCTAAACTTCATGCTGGCCTAAACTCTAAGGGCTGTCTTGTGTGACTTGTGTGCCTTCAAACTTGACTACTTGCATATTCTTGTTATCTGACGCATGAGTTCCTTGTAGGGTTTGTTTACAGTCCTTAATTTAGGCTTATAACAGGGTTTACTTACATCGCTCCATGCATAGCATAACATCATAACATCATACCATTGCATACATCCTGCATAAGGACTAACCCATTTCAAGGATCTCAAGGGTGTGTGATGCAGGTCATGATGAACCAACTGTCTAGCAAGGGGCAAAGGGAATTTATTTTCCTCTAGCCAAGGTTGATAACTTGAGTCAGGGGCTATGACCCACTCGATATGGTGAGCTTTGACTCTTGAAGAAGGACCCTCAACAACATAAAGTTCCTTCAATCAAGCTACCAAATTCTAACAATTTTCTTGTTTACCCCGCGAGATCCTTGAAAACATTGCATGCATATCATACATTGCATAACAGGTACCCTTTGTCACAGGTCACTTATCTTCTTCACTGTTTATTTCAGCCATGGCTTTCCAACCAGACAACCAGGAGTTCCATGCTCAAGAGACTCAGTTCGGGGAAATCCTCCTAAATCTATCCAAGGGGCAGGAAGAGCTGAGAACACTCCTCAGGGGGACTTTGGTCAGGAACAGTCCAAAAGACAGTCAGGATGAACGGCTGAAACATCTGCAAGCTGAGGTAGAAGCAATGAGAACCCAGATGCTGGGGCAAATGGATCCTATCCAAGGCTTGGCTCGGGAGCAAGAAGAGTTAAGAACCATGGTCAACCAGCTTCACCAAGAGAGATACAACATGAAGCAAACAGTCCAAGTCAGGGACCAAGTCATTGATCAGCTTCCAAGAGGACAAGAGTCTGGTATGGTGAAGAATAGACCTCTCCAAATTGCTACCACTTCACAGGTCCAACCACAACCTCGCCCAGAGCAACGGGTTGATCAGAGTAAGCCCAAAAGGAAATTTACCAAGCTTAGCACGTCGTTGTCTCAAGCTTTACAACACTTATTGAGGTTGAATTTGGTAACTCTAAGGGCTCCTCCCCGGAATCCCAACATCTCTGCTCCTACTTATCATCCCAATAGAAGATGTGCATACCACTCTGATGGTCCGGGACATGACACAAATGACTGTTGGTCTCTGAAGAACAAGATCCAAGATCTGATTGATGAAGGAGCAGTGGAATTCACCCAAGATGGCCAGGCTGAGTTCTTCTACTATCCCTGCAAGATTCACCATTTGAAGTGACAAGTCCTAGGATTGAAAAAAACTTTTGTTCATTCGAATGTTCAAGTTGTATTTTTCTTTGATTGTTCAAACAATTATTGTCATAACAAACTTTATTACTTTATCAATGCATCGCATATGTCTGTTTTGAATCAATATATTCACATTCGCTATATTCAAACTGCTTTCATTTTTTGATGTTTAACTCTCGAAAAAATTCTAAACCTTTTGAGGGAGGATGACGAAAATGATACCACGATCCTTACAGTATGCTTTTGGACAAACCCCGCTGATGAGGTACAGGCATTGTTTCAATTCCTAAACACTGGAGTCATAAGGAAGATAATCCCTCGTCAACCCCTTCGAGCCAAAGAAGTAGGAGTTTTTTCTTTTCACAAAAAATTAAAACCTTAATTATAACCTGGGGCAGGGTAGTTTTCTCAGTTGATCCAGGTGCACAATGGATGACATCAAAGGAGTCCTTCCAAAACAAAAGACAGGTATGGTTCCGAATAATCATAAAGACAGGCAGTCATTATCTCTCGAAGAATAAAAACCCAATAAGTCAAAACCTATGAAGGAGACTTACAAAAACTGGGGCATCCCGCTGACTGTAATCACAAAAGAAACAGTTCAGGCAAAAAACAGGGATAATAAAAACAAAAAAGAAAGAGGTCTTACAGACTCTCAACAAAATGACTGCCTATTCTAAATAAACTGTCAACATCCAAACCATCATTGGAATATCAAAGCAATGACTCAAACAAGATCTAATGCATGATTAGCTGAGTTTAGGTTTGAAGAACATCACGAAGAACGGGTGGGTACAAATAAAATTTGAGCCTCTATCCTTTGTTTCTTAAACCGTGAACCAGGCCACGTTATAACCCTTAAAAGTCCTAGCTGAAGCATGGGTTAGTTCGAAAGCATACTGTTACAAAGGTATCCTGACTCCTTAAGGCTTGCTGTAAAATCCTGAGTTGACATCACATTTTACAAAATTTGCTTTGTTACTGAAAAAATGCATTTTCAAAAATTTCAAGACAGACATAAGCTTTTCATTTTTAAAATAACATTGTTTGCATATGACTATTTTGTTCAAACAACAGAGAAAGTCGCACGACGAATATCTAATGAACAAAAACACTTCCAACCAAGGGGCAGACGTGATCATTGTCCAACATCTGGGGCAGTCCAGTCAAGATTCAGAGAATCTCTCAAAAGGTCAAGTAACCAGGGGCAGATCTCCATCTGAATCAACTGGGGCATTGGGCGTGAATTCCAGCAACGAATCTTGCCTAATCAGACATCTTCTGGTAGTAGGGCAACACAATGCTGCTGACAGTGATAACTCCCTGCATCCTGAGAGCGTGGACATAGTCGAAAAAAATACTACACACAATCAAAGACCCGTTAGGTTGACACACCTAGGCAAAAATAAGGGCTTCCCGGCGAACCAAAAGGGTTCGGGCAAAATAAGGGATGAAAATGAAAAATCTGTACACCCGGCAAGTCGAAAACCTGAAAAGGCGGCTTGGGCAAAAATGGGTATCCCAGTGGACTGAAAACCCGAAAGGGCGGTCCAGGCAAAAGTTAGGGATCAAAGCGTACGACTATGTCCCGTCATCTCGTCACTTGCCTACCAGAAGAAGATTTGTCAATCGGCAGTTATCAAGCACCTCCACAGGTACCTTCTCCCACAGAAGCTGGGGCAATAAGAATGGTCCGAACTATACAAGCTGCTCTGTCCAGCAAGGTACCAAGGTAAATTCAGCTGAAGAATATGACCAAGATACCTTCACTCCCCGCAGAGTAAGACAAGGTTCAACAATACTCCCCCCGAGCAGAGTTGGTCTCCCGTCAGCCCTAACAAGGCACAATATCTCCAGCAAGTCAGCAACACTCTCCCCAAGCAGAGTTAGTCTACTGTCAGCCTTAAGGAAGTTGGATATCCCCATAAGATCTCAATATTCCCCAGCGGAGTATACAGATGTTCCTAAGCAAGCATCCCCGGCAGTCTTAATATAAGATTGTTCCCCGGCGGAATACAGACACCCAGTGGAGCCATTCCCCCAGTACAGTCTGAAAAGTTTCCTCAGGAGAGTTGAATCATCCTTCCCAGTAGATTCTGGAAGCTTATCCCCAATAGATTCTGGAAGCTTATCCCCAATAGATTCTGGAAGCTTATCACCTACAGAGTACATACGTCTCTCCCCGACCATATTCAAAGGTTATTCCCCACCAGAGCTTATAACTGGGTTATCCTCAGCTAATTACCACGGAAAGATCGTCCTCGGCGAAGTTCTTCCTATCCCCAGTGGAGTTCATCAAATTCTCCAACAAAACTTATCAACGGGAATCCCCAGCGGAGTTATCATCAAAATCTCAGCGAAGTATCTCTTCCCACAGAGTAATTCCCTGCAGAGTAATCTCTTCACCAAGTTTATTCCCCAACGGAGTCATCTTCTCCTACCAGTTTATTCTTGCAACCATCATCCCCAGCGGAAACGGGGAACTCTACTCTTCAAACATCAGCCCAGGATTCAATAAGCTCACGGCATTCGTCAAGGATTTATTTTCCTAAACGAAAACACATTCATAGACATTTCACATTTTATACATCCTGATACATGCATATACGCATCACATCACACAATCTCATTTATTCTTGAGAACATCATGACATCATGCATTTCATACCTCATGACATTGCATATAACTGATGTTTTGCCTTTTCAGGAAAGAGGTCAATCCAAAGATGATTACTATCAACTGTCGCAGTTCCAGATTCGATACTTGTATCTAGCCAAGGCATATCTGTGAGTGATTGATTGTAGATTCGATACCTGTATCCAGCCAGGGCATGTCTGCATGAAGAGTTTAGAGATTCGATACCTGTATCCAGCCAGGGCATATCTGCATGAAGAGTTTAGAGATTTGATACCTGTATCCAGCCAGGGCATATCTGTAAACGACCAGTTCCAGATTCGATACCTGTATCTAGCCAGGGCATGTCTGTGGACGACTAATTCCAGATTCGATTCATGTATCTAGCCAGGGCATATCTGTGAGTAATTGATTATAGATTCGATACCTGTATCCAGCCAGGGCATGTCTGCATGAAGAGTTTAGAGATTCGATACCTGTATCCAGCCAGGGCATATCTGTAGACGACCAGTTCCAGATTCGATACCTGTATCTAGCCAGGGCATATCTGTGAGTGATTGATTATGGATTCGATACCTGTATCTAGCCAGGGCATATCTGCATGAAGAGTTTAGAGATTTGATACTTGTATCTAGCCAGGGCATATCTGTGAGCGATTGATTGTAGATTTGATACCTGTATCTAGCCAGGGAATATCTGCATGAAGAGTTTAGAGATTCGATACCTGTATCCAGCCAGGGCATATCTGTAGATGACTAATTCCATATTCGATACCTGTATCTAGCCAGGGCATATCTGTGAGTGATTGATTGTAGATTCGATACCTGTATCCAGCCAGGGCATGTCTGCATGAAGAGTTTAGAGATTCGATACCTGTATCCAGCCAGGGCATATCTGTAGACGACCAAGTTCCAGATTCGATACCTGTATCTAGCCAGGGCATATCTGTGAGCGATTGATTGTAGATTCGATACCTGTATCCAGCCAGGGCATATCTGCATGAAGAGTTTAGAGATTTGATACCTATATCCAGCCAGGGCATATTTGTAGACGACCAGTTCCAGATTCGATACATGTATCTAGCCAGGGCATATCTGTGAGCGATTGATTGTGGATTCGATACCTGTATCTAGCCAGGGCATATATGTATGAAGAGTTTAGAGATTCGATACCTGTATCTAGCCAGGGCATATCTGTGAGCGATTGATTGTAGATTCGATACCTGTATTTAGCCAGGGCATATCTGCATGAAGAGTTTAGAGATTCGATACCTGTATCCAGCCAGGGCATATCTGTAGACGACTAATTCTAGATTCGATACCTGTATCTAGCTAGGGCATATCTATTAGTGATTGATTGTAGATTCGATACCTGTATCCAGCCAGGGCATGTCTGCATGAAGAGTTTAGAGATTCGATACCTGTATCCAGCCAGGGCATATCTGTAGACGACAAGTTCCAGATTCGATACCTGTATCCAGCCAGGGCATATCTGTAGACGACTAATTCCAGATTCGATACCTGTATCTAGCCAGGGCATATCTGTGAGTGATTGATTGTAGATTCGATACCTGTATCCAGCCAGGGCATGTCTGCATGAAGAGCTTAGAGATTCGATACCTGTATCCAGCCAGGGCATATCTGTAGACGACTAATTCCAAATTCGATACCTGTATCCAGCCAAGGCATATTCGCATGAAGAGATTGAAGATCAACACCTGTAACAGGCCAGGAAATTATCTTTCTTTCTCAAGTACGCAAGTTCTCGCTAAGGAATCTCTTACGCGATCGACACCCCCGGATGGCATCTTTAAGCCCATCTCCACAACTATCCATTACACTTCCAAATGGCATCTATAAGCCCATTCCCGACAAGGTTCTGTCACATCTCCAGATGGCATCTATAAGTCAATCCTCCTATCCACCATCTCTCCAAATGGCATCTGTAAGCCCATTCCCGCCATCACACCGCTGATATTCTATTATGCGAGTGCAAATTTCTGGGTACTCTAGAGTTTAATCATCTTCCACCTTCGGATCACGAAAGGCACGCAAGCCAATCTACATCCTCAGGTTTAAGAAGATTGAACAGGGGCAACTGTTGTACCCCAAAATTTGCCCTCCCATATTCTTCAAAGTTTGGCAAGAATCATCTATGGTTCAAGACTTCTCAAAGATTGCACAGTCCAAACATCCTCCTAAGCCAGTCAAAATTAGGGTTTTGTTTCCTTCAAGGAATTTGAGATTTTCAATGTCTCAATCAAGTCCCATAGGCCCATATACATTGTCAAGCATCTACATGCCAAGTTTCAAGACTCACAGAGGCAAGTTGCACAGTCAAAAGCCCTATTTGCTTCACAGTCAACTGCATGGGTAAAATGGTCATTTTGTAGTCAAAAGTCAGAATTTTTGGTCAACATCTTATTTTGAGCTCATAATCATCATTTGATCAAGTCTTGATCATGATTCCTCAAGCATGGCTCAGAAATCATCAAAGATGCAAAAGTTACTATTTTGGGACAACAGAAAAGTCAACTGTAAATTGACCAGGGTATAACTTTTTCATGGTTCATCAGAAAAATCCCATCCAATGCTCATTTTGAAGGGGATGACATTTCCTACAACTCATCTTCACATTCCAAGTCCAAGAAATGCTCCCACAAAAAGTTATCAATTTCTACATTACAGGTCAATTTCAAAAGTCAACAAAAATGCACTTTAAGTCAAAGACCATAACTTGAGATTGGTAAATCCAAATGACATGAGACCAAAGGCATTGGTTAGAGGACTTCAATACATTTCCAAAATGTCCAAGAACATGTTCATAGGATCAAAATTGAGCAAGATGTGCATTGGAGAAGTTGGGAAATTTTTGTGGATTTACAAAAGTTAACTTTGCTCAAAACACATCATTTTTGCTAATGGGCCTCAAATTCCTTCTTGAAACTTTGTCCAAAGCCTATGCACGACCCATCAAGCTTAAATTGATTTATTTTCTTATTTTTATTAAATAATTGGATTTTTAATTGATTTTTAATTCATTTAATTAATTTAAAATGCAGGAAATTCAAAGATGTGATTTTTTCAATCTTTTGTGAAGCAAACAAACTCAGAGAAAGCTGGAAAATTCGTGTATCAATCAAGGACATCAAAATCTACATGTTTGGCAAGTTTTCTCAATCAAAAATATTGAAAAATATTTGATTTTCAATCAAATATTGAAACATCAATGCAAGGGATTTCATGTGCAAGATTTACCCTAGTTTCATTCTACTATAAGTGCATAAGCTAAACCTAATGCTATTCACGTGAAAAACTGCTGCAGAAATCATAAGCACGTGGAAAAAAATCAAGAACAAAGTCAAAACTGTTTTCTCACTTCCAGGCCAATTCAAGGGCTTTTGTGGATTCAAACACATTGCTGGGACATTCAGAAACCTTTTGCAATCGAAACCAAGCGCCAAAGCTCAAGAAATCACCATACACGAACTCACGGTTTGCTTAACTTTTTCAGAATCGTAACTCCAAAATTATGCATCATTAACATGATTTACTGTGTGTTTTGTGTTGCTAGCAATCGTACAAAGCTTTTGGCATAGGTTAATTGAGTTATTACGCCTTGAAACGAAAGTTGCCATTGGAGAATTTTAGGGTTCCGAAGCTTTACTTTTGGGGCTTTGCTATATAGGAAAAATCAGGACCCCTAATGCCCATGGTTGAAACCGTCTAAACAAGACGAGCAAGATGGAACCCTCGCGATGAATTTATATTAATCCTATGCCTATTCGCTATTATTGGTCATTCAATTTTGTGGGAGTTAAAAACCCCCGCTAACTAATTTGTTTTTGCACGCATAAGGAAGGAGACGATGACGTGCTGATCTCTGAGTGGATGGTTCAAACGGACGCGCGCTTTTTTCTCTTTCCAGCATAATTGATGTATTTCATATATTATTGTCATTGCCCATTATGATAACAAATACAGGCGCTTGGCTTAGTGGAAGATGATGTGGCTGGTCACCATTGGGACCTGGGTTCGATTCCCAGGTCCCCCAAAACCTTTGTTTCATATTTTTTCCAATGTGATCATATGCAGGCTATTGAGTGTTGTTCATCATACGCCTTACTCATCCAGACGCCAAGTGTCCTCAAAGCTCAATCCAATGGCCATGGGATGGATGACCATCATGTTCCCAGTCAAAGCCAGCGCAGCCAATTCCAAAAGTCAAGCAAGGCTTGATCATTAATGGGCCAATTCCAGAATTCACCTCCATTGTTAGGCCCAGAACCCCCCTTGGTTCATTCCTCTTTCTTATTTTATATTTTTATTTTGTTTATTAACTATTTTTTCTAATTACCATTATTATCACTAAAATTAACTTAATTAATTTTCTTCACAACAAAAATCAGAAAACTAAATATTTTTATTATTATTATTAATTATTAATTTCACTTCATTATTTTGTAAATAAATACTAACCAAATTAATTTAGTGTAATTAGGTTCAATTTTTAATCTTTTTCATAATAACTAAAATAAATTTAGAATTAGGGTTTTTTCTTTTGACTCTTAATTTCTTATTTTTATTTTCATTAAAAACATAAAAAACACAAAAATACTTTTTTTCTTGTAATTATTTAACTAATTAGTTATTAGGTTTAATATTTAATTAAATGCAAAAAAAGGACCAATTTCAATTCTTTTCTCAAAAAGGGTCAAAACCCTAAGGACGTCGCGATCCAATTCTTTCACGTGCATATTTATTTTTAATTTATTAATTTTTTATTATCATATTTATGTATCTGCTCCGAGTATGTAATAGTTAATTAGGTCTTTTACCGCTTTCTTTACTTTTCTCGCATTTATTTTCCAAACGGGTTATGTTTTTGGCGATGTATAGACCCGCGCCTTGTAATAGCGTAGATTTACCTTTCCGCACTTTATTTTCCGCATTCTTAACTGTTAATTATGCATGACAAGATTGTCTGACAAATAAAATCAATCCGTAGCTCACAAATACATGTACAAGATAATCTTAACTGAAATTGGACACAAGTGCACATGCCACCCTTAGGGTACGCCTCACTCGGTTGCCTCGAGGTGGTCGTCAAGTATAGGGTGTTTTAGAGGTCGCCCTCCTGTCTAAAGATCCAGTTGCCTCGAAACGGTTGCCTCGGATAAAAAGGATCTAGGACATTAGGGTTACCGCTAAGGCGTCCTACTATTGCTTTGGTGACCACACATTGTCCCTATAATCGAATTGACCCGAATAACTCCAACGACGGTGCTTCCTACTTCTCAATAGTGGGATAGCACTGTCCAAAGGACTCTTACATAGCCTAATTCCTTAGAGTAGGTAGATTTCTCCTGGGTACTTGCTCTTTCAAAACAAAAAAAAACAACTTTTCGCACCTACACTTTCAAAAAGTTTTCAAACAAACACTTCATACACTCTTGAGGACTGATACAAGAGTTACCTAGAAGTTTTTCAAACTAAACTTTTTCAAAACCCACATACACAAGAAAAGCAAACTCTTTTGAAAACATAGTGAGCAAGTACCTAAGAGCCCGTGGATAACCACGGATAGAAAGGGTGATAACACCTTCCCTTTCTATAAATCTACCTCCCGAACCGAGAGACATCTCGAAAAAGAATTTTGCTGTGCTTTTGTCCTTTCCATGTTGGAGAACATAAAAGACGGTGGCGACTCTTGCTTACCGCGACATTTCGCGAACCAGCTTAAAAAACAGTCAGTTCTATTTCCACCGATCACAGAGGGGCATACCCAAAAGTTAAAAACAGAATACAATAGAGCCACGCAGATAGAGACCCAGAAGAGCCATGGCTAGGGGTGTTTAAAACCAAATTGGCCCAATAGAAAACCACAAAAGTGAACCGAAACCGTAAAAAATCGCATTTGGTCTGGATGTATTTGGGTCATTTTCTAACAGAATCGAATGGTTCGGTTTGGTTTGCGGTTTATATTTTGCAAACCAAACCAAACCAAATTAAACTGCATTATGTTATAAAATCTTACTAACCAATATATATTTCTTTAATTATTTGGAGAAATAAACATGTATTATTGTAGCGGTAGAAATGTTTAAGGCAAAGCCATTGGATTGACTAGACTTATACAGATTAAAATAAAAATCACCACCGTGCTTTATTGTTTCCAAAGGAATGGGAAAAGAGCGAATAACCCAAAAAGAGGGGGAAAGACTCTAGGTAAGGGGGTTGGTTATGCAAAGGGAAGGCATTAGCACCTTAAATATCTACGGTACTCCGCGGGAATCTCTTTGAAAAAATCTGTATATTTTGTCTATAAAATGTTGTATGTAAAATAGATGGTGGAGGTGAGGAAAGAAATATATTTTTTTATGGTTTTTTCACCCGTCGCGGTTGCAAACCTTTAGTGCCTACGTACCACCTTTCATGCAATAGGGAATCAGGGTACACGTAGTTCATCTTTTTAAAATTTTAAAATACATGCGTGTTGGTTAATTTTATGAGATAAGACATCATCGTCATTGTCCATGTGGAAAACATACTTACTACCCACAATCATGAGAAAGGAGAATTTGCATCATATCAAAGTGGAGGATATGGCTTGGATTTTAAAATCAACAATGCCTCACTCAACACCCAAGTGGAAAATATCTCTCTTCACTACATATTATAGAAATATAGTTGTTTGCATCACTACAAGGATTGACAAGAGTCCAATCTTTTGAGAAAAGTTTAAAGATAAAAGCCAAAGTGGAAAAATGGTTTGAAATGAGATTGATTGACTTTTAGTCTTCTCACAAAAAATGTCAAAGTATTATTAATTTTATTGAAGTTTATTTAAGAAAAGGTTTTGAAAATGCATGGACCTAAGTCCGAGTTTATTATGAAAGTGGTTCAAGTTTTAAAACAAGAAGAGTTTTCAAAAGGAGGAAGAAGATTTTTGAAATTAAAGAATATGGGAGGAGATGAAGAGACTATCCTAAAGCATAAGGTAAAAGCTAGGTTTAAGAACCATCTAACCAACAAAAAGTCAATACTTGACATTATGAGTCAAGATAGAATTCCCATTCCTTGGATTGAAACCAAGCAAGCAAAGATACTAGATCTCTTGCGAGAATCAAACTTTAAGTGTATTAAGTCTTCACAAAAATTGGGCAGAGTAACGGTTGTATACGGGTGAATTCCATATTACAAACAAAGAATGTAATCTCAATAACCTACACACAAAACAAACAAACAACCCAATGTCTTGAGGTAAACCTCAAGAACTCCAGACAAAATATCAATCAAGGTCACAAGGTCTCCAACATAGGTCAAGGCTTCTAATCCTAAGTCCAAGAAGTCCAATACTCCATAATGCCAAGGATAGTAACCAAATATTCCAAGTATCATTAAAGCCTTTTTAGAGTTTATGTTGATTATTAGGTGTCTTGAAAAAGAAAAGAAAAGCTCAAGTGAGCAAAATAAAAATAGCAAGAATATAAATGCTCAAGTGAGCAAAATAAAAATGGCATGAAATGTAATGCTTAAAGTAAATGGTACATAAAGTATAAAAATAAAAGCATAAAGTAAAACAATTTAATAATTAGTGGTTAGTTGGATGACCATCTTGAAACTTGCATTTGGAACTCATTAGAGGATTGGTAGAACCAAAGCCTCCACACAACGAGTTGCATTTGCTTTTTGTCAAGTATATCATCCATTTGGGATCCTCAAAAGTACCATTTAATGATCAACAATGTTTAAGTGATCCGCGTTGACCAAAAGTATTGTAGATCCATTAGAGGATTGGTAGAACCAAAGCCTCCACACAATGAATCTCAAGTTTATTGGATCAAAGAAATCAAATTAACATACTTGGGCTTGCAAACATAAGTTTGGGCCACGAATGATCATTTATTCGAATCGGGACAAAATTTAGCGCTATGTTAAGCAATCGTAAGTGGACTTATATAAAAGTCACACCTATTTTGAGGCAGGTCAATAGCAATCTATGCACCATTTGTTTTGAGACATGATATAAAGATTATCCTCCAATAACACTTAGTGCAATAAGAAAGAGATGAGATGAAGAAGGGTGGGAAAGAATATACAAACCACATTTGAATTAAAATTTAATCAAACTATTATTAAAATCATTCATCCATTTTTATGGAGTTAGACTCAACACCATGAATTCAATGATGTTAATAAAGTTCATGATCAAAATTCAACCTAAGATCAGCCAGAAAATAATTACAAAATATTATTGCATTTAATATATACATTAAAAAGGTTTTAAAAAAGTTTTAGAATATAAATAAGAAAGAAAAATACCAACTATGTTCAAATTAATCAAGAAAAATTAAGTAAGACCATAGAAAAATCAGAAATGAACTCAAATATTTTTATAAAATTTTTGGTAATTTTTTAAAGTCAGAAACTATTTTTTTAAATTAAAAGAAATGAGTAAAATAAACCAAAAATGATAAAAAATACCAAAGTCAGAAATAAAAAATAAATGAGGTCAACAATATTTGTCACAATATCATTGGATCATTCCATATTTTTTTCAGAATTTAAAAATACATAAAAGTATTTTTAAACATTTAAAACAATTCAAATAAAGTGAAAATTTATAAAAAAAATATCAAAACACAAAATAAAATTGTGAAAAAATAAAAATCTGAAAGAGAAAAATCAAAAATATTTTTCATAATTTTTTCAGATTTTTTGGACTTAAAATGAATTTTCTATGATTTTTTTGAAATTTAAAACAATTAAATATAAAAATCATAAAAGAAAATAAAAACCAAAAATATGTGGACCAATGGATGAGAGTCAAAACACATTAGTAATCAAATCCAAAGGATCTGGCGCGCTGTGCATATCATGGTCATTACTAAATATCACACCGGATCCAACATTTTTAAAATAAAACAACTTAAAATATGGCACGTTGGATGGAGTCTGACTCACAAAAGCAATCAGATCCAAGGGCTCCTGAGGCACGCGCATGATAAGGAAAACATATTATATTTGTTTCAAAAAAATAATGTGGCTTCATGTCATTGGTTGAAGACGGACATGTCATCGTCTTCAACCTCCAGTCATCCCCAAATTGAATCCTTCAAAGTGTAAAATTAGCAAACCAGGCCGATACTATTAGATTCATCTCTTTAAGACGATTCCAATGGTACCATCACGCTAAATTTATATAAATTGTGCAAGGTTGTGTTTGAAGAAAACCAGAAAAAATAGCGAGCACGAAAGTCTGGGATATCTCACTCAATTCTCAATGAAATTGCAAACTATAAAGAGCACGAGGATCAGAAGAATACAAAGAGTGGATTAGTCTTTTATTTGAATCAATTTGGCCAAGAAGTCTACCTGAACGAAGTAGTGAGAAGTTGCTCTGAAACTGGACTTCTATAGATCAATATAGGTCACAATTCTTGAAAGTAACCGTATGGTTAGCTTCAGAGAAGTTCAATGAAGCTAACTGAATAGAGCTTTTGGTGTTTGAAGGTGAGAATGTAAGAAATCAGAATTTCAAATTCAGAGTTCGTGTGGGATCTGAACAGGGGTCAATTGGCTATCAAAAGCTTACCAAAATTAGTGAGGGATTATCCTTATTTATAGCTGATCATGATGCAAGGCTCAAGCGTGTGAATTGGAGGCAAAATCAGTGAAATCGTGTGGACCTGCTAAGTGTGAAAAGTGTGACTTCACATGACTCAAAATGCATCAAAATGAATGGTTTAAGGATCGTTTCTTGTTATGGAAAGTTCCTAATCATGATTAGACACGAAATTGATCTTTAAACAGGCTTGTAATTCATTTTAAACCAACTTTCAAATCTGACTGAACTTGGAATTTCCATTTTATGATGCTACTTTCATAACCATGGTGCCAACAATGTAGGGCACCATATGATGTGACTTTTTAAGCATTTGAAATATGAAGTCACAAGATTTACAGTGTGAAAGGAGTAAGATCAATTGGATGTTTGAGCAAGAAGTTGTGTTGAGTCAAAGTTGGAAGAAAAGGGTTGACTTTCTATACTTAGAAATATTTCAAGTTTTTCTTCAAAAGTAACCTATAATGTTTTGCATCCAAACATGGCCTTCCTCTTGGAGTTTGCTCTTGACCAAAAACGATGGCATGAAATAGACCTCTTGAATGACATTTTTAAACTTGAACCATTAAAAATCTCCAAAAATTGAGAGAGTTATGAATTGTTGAAGTTGGCAAAAAATCATGAAATGACCTAAAATATTTTGTATCCTTAGACCATCTTCCATCCATTTTATAACTTTGTACATAAAATAAGGAATAAAGTTAACATCCTCAAGATCATTTTGGAAAAGGAGTGGGATTAAGGTGATAAAAATTGACCAAGTTATGATCATTTGAAGTCACACATGAGAAATTGGGGGTTCATCTGGAGGACTTGTAATCTTTCTTCATCATCAAGCTTCTTCCACATGAAAACTCCTTGAAACTTTTGAAGTGATTTGTTAGTAACCCTTTTAAGAGAAGGATTTATTTGGAATCACTCAAAAATACCAAAATATGAGCAAGATATACTTATTTGAAGTTCAAAACCCTAGATCCTAGATCAAGAAAATGCTTTGAGGAACTTTGACAATTTTGAACAACCTTCTTGTACCAACACTTTTGCTTTGTAAATAAAAGTTGTTGAGGATGGTAATGAAAACTCATAGCAACCAAAACCACTTCCATATCTTGATAATTGAGAGAAATAAGAACTTGTGACCAATGGGAACAAAGCCTTGTCCAAACATGACAACTTCTTCAATCAACCCCTTGTACTTTTGAATAAATTTTGATAACTTTGAAATATGGTGAACCAAAATAACTTTGCCATGCCATTTCTTCCAAATAAACTTCAATGGTAAGGTTTTAATTTCTCAAGCTTTATTTACTAGGGCATGGAAATAAACTCATGAACCCATGGATCAACTTGTTAAACCATATTTCCTTTACCTACATTATTAACAAGTAAGACAAACCAACATTGCATTTTATTAATTAAAGGATAATCAAAACAAAACATGCATGATCACAAATGAAAAACAAGTCAAGGTGCTTGGTGATTCCTCAAAGAGAATAGCTAAAGATAGAGAGGAAAACCAAAAGCTCTAATCTGATCTTGTTGTGATTGAATCAATATGGTATGATGAAGGGATCTTAGGGGCAAAAATTAGGGTACAACAATTATGTGTATAATTTATCATACTTTGTATGATACTTATTTTAATTTACAAATCATAAAAAATAAAATATTATTCATTTATAAATACTATTTTCACAAAATATATTTTATCGTATTCTTTGTATAATATTAACTTAAGAATGCAATCTTGTCTATATCATTCTTTAGATTTAGATAAAATCATAATACGCAATTTTATATATCAAATTATAAACTTATTTTGACAATTATAAATTTTTTTATGGTAATGTATGAACAATTAAACACAAAATTATATTTTTCTCTATATGTGTATGTATGGCTTAATAATATTTTTGGAAAAAATCGAACCAACTGTATGTTTTTTTCTCTTGCGGTTCAGGTGATTTTTTGCTTCAAAACCGCCCAAACCACACCACAAACACCCCTAGCCACGGTGTCCCGTAGGTATGACACTCAACAAGCTCCTTGGTGTTGATCAGGAGGGCCTCGAACGTAGGTTCTCCGTCTTCATCGAGAACATCATCTCCTTCACTCGTCACCCACCTGGAGAGGAAGAAACCATCGATGAATCGGTTGAGGATACCAAAGGCCCTTCATCCTCGGCACTCATGTTTCCGGCAGGAGTATGGTAATGGCCAGGCCCGTGGTCGTAATGACCTCAACACCAATTAATAGGGAACTTAGAGAGCCTCCCAATCTCTTTGTTCCCATTCTCGTTATAACACACTTCCCCGTCCTCATCTACAAGAGAAACTAGGTCGAACACTGCATCCACTACCTCTTGAGGCGAAGGTTGCACGATATACCACTTGTCTTTAAAATCACTAACAGAGTCCATGTACATCCAAAATAGCCTCTTGGATTGTTTGAAAGAAACACAACTATGTTTTCCTCCCCTAGATTGTCGTTGAAGATGGAAAACCCTAAAGAATAAAGGACTCGTCGCCCCTATCCTCAAGTATTAGCAAGTAATCTCAAAAGCTCATATAAAAGCAATCGCGTTGGTGAAGTTGGAAGGGTGATGAGTGCTAAAAAATTTATGAATTTGAGTGTGAATAATTAGCACTCATCGGCTTAATTTGTTTGCTTTTTGTCAATAAACCTCAACTTTAGTGTATATTCGATATAGTTTATGTTATAGTGTATTTATTGCGTTATTGCATAAATATCATTGAGTTTAATTGTTTTATCTAATTTTGTAGGTATCCAAGCATTGATATTTAGGCATATTTAGATAGAGAATTGAATAAGCTTTTCAATGCTTCCGACCGAGCGCGAATCAGAGTTCGGTTCAAAAGTTATGGCCGAAATAGTGCAGAATACTGTACTGGTTGTTCAACTTTCTGTCATCTGTCCCTGGGTGACGCTTTTGGTCACTGGAAGACGCTAGGCGAGCTGTAGCATGGGAAAATGTTGTTTTGGTCGCTGGGCGACGCTTTTTGGTCATCGGGTGATGCTGGACAGTCAGAAATGCGTATTTAGGTGTAAAAACACATTTTTTTGGGTATCGTTTTGGGTATTTTTGATCCCAACTCCATCAACCTTTATTTTTGGATAGGATTAGCTTAGAAAACAACATTGAAGCTTGCATACGAATGATCTGGGGTGGATTGCTCATCAATCGGCACCGACAAACTAGGAGATTTGTGGTCCATTTCTCTTCCTCTTTGAGTATTCTTTATGTGTTAAGTTTATACATGTATTTACTCTGAACTTATGTATATTTTCTGCCTATGGCATTATATTAAACTTGCTTTACAAATCTTTGTCGATTATTATCTTAGATTTTTGTTATGTGCTAGGGATTTGAGTTGTTATGGACATATACTGCTTAGATTCTTATTTATGATGATTATCTGTTAGTTTCTGAACTCTAGAGATAGATTTAGAGCTGACATTTACTTGGGTATCAAAGCTTAATGCCTCTGTGTGGTTGTGTTGTGTTGAGAGATCATCAGCGCGATTACATAAGTTGTCTTCTGTGTTGTTAATGAGGTAGAGAGATCATTTCCTTTGTGATACAGTCGGTCTCTCAATGTGGGTTAGAAATGACTTAGGTTGTGAGTGATATGTAGTGACATTGATGAGTATTGTTAGGTTGAATGTAACTGGTCGGTAGATTTAAGTTTGTGATAAGTAGATTATACGCAGGCTTGATAAGTTCTTCCTTAGTTTTTACTTTTGTTTACATTTATTTTTTGTTGATAACATTTTCTTTACAAACTCATTTATCCCCAAACTCATTAACAAGAGATTTGTCAAACGGTAATTCAATAACCAATCTCTGTGGATACGATAAATTCCCGGATAAATATTTCCAAAACTTTTGTTGCTTTCCACTATAACTCTTCCAACAAAATGGCTCAGTTTTCGGGATTGGTTCTATTGATTTCGCATTGTGATAATTCTTTTGCTTTCGAGTTTTGTAATTAATGTTTATGTTGTATTAAATTGTATATTAACTTGTATATGATATTTGTGCATATATGTGTTTTCACGTACTGTTGTGAATTGTCTCGTTTTCGTAACGTTTGTTGTGTGATCGTTAGGACACTTTTTTTAGGTTTGCACGGTGTGATAATACCATGGCATGATGAAAGGAGGTTACTAGCTTGCACAATAAAGGCGCCGAGCTTACGACGTAAAACAAGCATGTTTGTTTGTATTTGTTTATGTGTGTGGTGATTTGTGCTTTAACATGTTGAAACAAGGAAATATTTTGAATTACAAATCTTCACTTTTCAACTTGTTAATTCATTTTCTCCCGGTTTTCATATCTTTATTTGTATTTGTTTTGTTATGTCAATTTGTGTTTTCCAAAAGCTTGTCGTGTTTAGCTTGAGGAGTTTTGTTCATTGTATATATTGTATATTTTGTACATTGAAATTTCGTAGGAGTATTACTTTTCTAATTCTTTTGTTGTTGTTTGCACTCAAGTTTTGGTCCGGTAACTTGTATAATATTGAGGTGATTTTTCAAGTTTGATCGTTTCGACTTGCGAATGCATGATAATTATTTTGTTAAAGTTTTATACAGGTTCGAGGTATATGTTAATCGCTTTCTATACTTTAGCATATTCATGATACTTAGACTTTTTTAAAATTTTTATTCCATTCATTCTTTTGTATACTTTTTCATTTGTGAATCACTTTAGTTCCTACCCTTTTTGTGAGGTAGCTTTCCATTATTCACATATGCTGGAGACTATAATTCTTGTTTTAATTGGATTTTATTATGCTTAATCTTTTGTTTGTGTTGATTGTATGAAAGCTTGAACATGATCAAGGAATTTTTTTTATTTCATTTTGAGCAAAACTACCTTGGCCAAATAAGTCAATTCACCTTGTGAGTGTATGATCATTAGTAACACCTTTGAGTTTTTTGTCGATATCTATGTTGTATTTTCTAAATGCTTGTCTATGAGTGTTTAGTTTTCCTTTTTGCATGGATGTTGATTCGTTGTTTTCTTGAACCCTCAACCATTGTTTTGGTTTGAATTTTTACCTTGCCTTAGAAAGTAGGGAGTATTCACTTTAGTGCATGGTTGAATTTAAGTTGGAGAAAAAATGATTGTGTATTTATTGGTTGATTGTTATGAGGTTGAAAAGAAAAAGAAAAAAAAGTGAGAAAAGAAATGGAAAAAAAGTGATTGAAAAAGAAAGGAAAAAAATTGAAAAAGCTTTGAAAAAGAAAAAACAAAAAGAGTATGGAATAATGTTGTGTTGAATAAGTGATGTGTGTTGGTTTGAAATTTGGGATGAAGAAGAAGTTTGATTGAAATTATATTGTTCGAAACTTTGTGGAAGTAATTACTCCGTTAGGTTTAGGCAAGTTTTTGTTTTGATTAGCTTTAGGACTTATCACTTGTTTGTTAACCAAGCCACATTACAACCTTGAAAAACCCTTGAGATTCTTGCTTTTATATTTTTCAATGTAAATTTTTGGATGAATGCATAATTGAGTCTATTGTTTGCAAGATTGTTGGATGAGTGAAAATACCCTATTTCTGTGTGTTTTTCATCTACTGATAATTGTGTTTGCTAGGTGTGATTCATTGTAGTTTAGCGGTAAGTATATTTCTTCATGTGTATCGTTTTCATTTGAGCCATATCATTTGTTTTCCGTTTTTCAAAACCTGTTAATTCGTGATTCTTTGATTATCGTCTTTTGCTTCTTTAAGTTTATTTGACTTTGTTTGAGGATAAACTGTGTTTTAAGTTGGGGAGAGTTTGATGAGTGATAAATTGTTATGAATTTGAGTGTGAATAATCAGCACTCATCGGCTTAATTTGTTTGCTTTTTGTCAATAAACCTCGACTTTAGTGTATATTCGATATAGTTTATGTTATAGTGTATTTATTGCGTTATTATGTAAATATCATTGAGTTTAATTGATTTTATCTCATTTTTGTAGGTATCCAAGCATTTATATTTAGGCATTGTTAGATAGAGCATTGAATAAGCTTTTCAACGTTTCCGAGTGGGCGCGAATCAGAGTTACGATTCAAAAGTTATGGTCGAAACAGTGCAAAATGTTGTGCTGGTTGTTCAACTTTCTATCATCTGTCGCTGGGAGACGCTTTTGGTCGTCGGGCGGCGCTAGGCGAGTTGTAGAATGGGAAAAATGTTGTTTTGGTCCTCGGGCGATGCTTTTTGGTCGTCGGGCAATGCTGGACAGTCGGAAATGCGTATTAAGGTGTAAAAATACATTTTTTGGGTATGGTTTTGGGTATTTTTGATCCCAACTCCATCAACCTTTATTTTTGGATAGGATTAGCTTAGAAAACAACATTGAAGCTTGCATACGGATGATCCGGGGTAGATTTCTCATCAATTGGCGCTGATAAATCGGGAGATTTGTGGTTCATTT
Organism: Vicia faba; assembly: GCA_948472305.1. NCBI lineage: Eukaryota > Viridiplantae > Streptophyta > Magnoliopsida > Fabales > Fabaceae > Vicia > Vicia faba. Next base: position 1,762,055,104 of record OX451736.1, on the reverse strand, counting down.
CTCTTCCTCTTTGTGTATTCTTTATGTGTCGAGTTTGTATATGTATTTACTTTGAACTTATGTATATTTGTTACCCATGACATTATATTAAACTTGCTTTACAAATATTTGTCAATTATTATCTTAGATTTTTGCTCTGTGTTATGGATTTGAGTTGTTATAGACATATACTGCTTAGATTCTTATCTAGGATGATTATCTGTTAGTTTCTGAACTCTAGAGATAGATTTAGAGCTGACATCTACTTGGATATCAGAGCTTAATGCCTCTGTGTGGTTTTGCTGTCCTCAGAGATCGTCAGTATGATTACATAAGTTGTCTTCTATGTTGTTAAGGAGGTAGAGAGATCATTTCCTTGGTGATACAGTCGGTCTCTCAATATGGGTTAGAAATGACTTAGGTTGTGAGTGATATGTAGTGACATTGATGAGTAATGTTAGGTTGAATGTAACTGGTCGATAGATTTAAGTCTGTGATGAGTAGATTATATGCAGGCTTGATAAGTTCTTCCTTTGTTTTTACTTTTGTTTACATTTATTTTTTGTTGATACCATTTTCTTTACAAACCCATTTATCCCCAAACTCATTAACGAGATATTTGTCAAACGGAAATTCAATAACCAATCTCTGTGGACATGATAAATTCCCGGATAAATATTTCCAAAACTTTTGTTGCTTGCCTCTATAACGCTTCCAATAGAGGGCGCCAAGGACAAATGATTGAAGACGCCCATTTGGATGACACTTAAGAGTAAATGAAGCCCCAGATCCCTGAAGACGATCTCGTACATGGGGAAGCGGTCTTCTGGGAAATACGAGCATATTCTGGCCGTAGGTGTCGAGCGAAAGATCGTGAAATTCCGCCAGAAACCCTCTTGGTCGCCTCCATATTCGACGACGGTATACGCTTCCCTCCTCGTATGGCTAAAGACATAGGCTATTCCTCGGGGTTCTAGCCTGACCCAGGACAATGATGGATCAGTGACCGTGTCGATCAATTGAACACCCTCGTCGGCTCCACTTATTTCTTCTACCTTGACCTGCTAAGATGTCTCATTTGGTTCGTCCATTTCACCTATAAAGTAGAGGAAACCAGTGAATTCGACAGCTAAATCAAATCCACCCTTCCACCGCAACACAAGTGAAAGGGGGTTTCTACGACCAAACCAGGTCGATGAACCCTCGTTTAGTAAAAGCAAATAAACTCGTGAGTGCCACGAGGAGAATATAAATCTCTCGAGTAACCTCGTGAAGGTGACGAGGATAAGATGAATTTCCTAAACAGTTTCATGAGTTCCGCGAGGAGGGGATGAGTTCCCCGAGCAATTTCATGAGTTCTGTAGGGAGCGGGTGAATTTCACAAGCCATTTCCTGAGTATCGCAAAGAGAGGTATGAATATCCCGAGCAAAAATCTCCCGGATAATAGAATTCGTCAAGATTTATCAAAAAACCAACCATAAACGACAATAATCACTGGAAACACTTACTTGATTAAAGTTGGTAGGGAGCCTGCGGTGGAAGTTATGGTGGCGCTTACAATTGGAGAAGGAAATTGAGAACGGTAGAAAACTAAGGACGCTAGGGAGAAAGGAGAGAGCGAGAGTTTTTGGAAATGTTACAAATGAACCCTTAGGAATTATTTATAAGGCTAGCGCGAAAGAGGAAGCGTCGGGTCAAACAACGCATAAACCACCCATCTCCTCGCTGCCTACGCGCTTAGGGTCATAATGACCCCTGCTCCCTAGGCCATCATTCAATTCCAAAGGCTACACCACTGATAGCTTCCCTGGAACATTTCTTGTGCTCGAGAGTTGAATAAGGTAATAACATAAGACGAAGCGTTAGAAGTTAAAACATAAATAGAAAGGCGACTGAAGGTTACAATAGTAAGCCATACCTTTCTTAAACTTTTTCTCCATGGCTTCAAAAGCATGGTTTAGTCGAGCTTTGAAGGACTTGAGAGTCTCATTACTTTGCACAAAGTGCACCGTCCACCAGTCATTGAACTCCTTAGTGGTGTAGAAGAGGGGCTCAAAAGCAACAGGAGTTAACTTGGGGACATCAGCAGCAAAGTCTTGAAGTCATTGAGCATATTCTCCCTCACTGTAGCTGGTGGATGAAAGACACAGTTTATCTGATATCTTAGAAAAGCTGTGAGGCATAGGTTGGCACAAGCCAAACTATCTAGCCACTGGATTAGGCTAATAGCACAAGAGTGCCACGCCATCATTAGCTCCTACCCTAGATGATATGAGCCTGGGGGTTAAAAAAGCTTGCCAGATGGCTTTGGATTCAGGGACCTGCGCAGGATCAGCATGAGGAAAGGGTCGAGTAAACCACTCAGGACCATGTGGTCTAGAGGCAAAGGGTGCCATGCTTGGCTGAAAAGAAGTGCACCTAAAGAAAAAATTCAAGTATTTCTCAAGTGACTCCTCTTGAGTCATGTCATTGTTGGAAGGCGTTATTGCAGCAAGATGAAGGCTTTCGTTGGCGCGTTGTTCTAATGCAGTCTCCTGTGCTTCAGAGAGGCGCAGTTTGAGATGGCTCGCAAAAGTGGCATTTAACCACAATTGAAGCAGCCAAAAAAGCCCAACAAGCAGATGATCGTGACTTTGTGAGTCTTAAAGAATCTGGACCTCAAGTATACAGTCCTATCGCCTGTAGCTTTAAAGATTATCAAATCCCAAGGGATAAAATATCGAACTACCGTTATCTTAGGTTACTACATAAATCTAAGGCTAATAATGTAATTAATAGGGGGTTTAGGGAACCTAACTGATTATAATCTATTTTAGATTCAAGGGAGAATATCGGTATGTAATGGTCGGACTTCGGGGATTTAGCAACTCATTGACCTAACTCAGATTAACAAGACTGTTTTCAGTAGGAAGTATTCGTTTGAAAACCCTCTTCTCACACTCTCGTGTTTATTGATTCAGATCCTACGATCAAACCTAAGTGAGTGCTCTCACTGTTTCAATTAGAGTTTAAAAATAGTTTTTGGAAACAAAAAAAACCTAATCAACTTAAAAGCGCTCTAGATGTATTTAAGTTGATGCATAATTACCATTGTCCAGTTATTATCTCAAACTCTCGTTTTATTGATCCTAACTTCTATCTGTATTTTACTCTCGTAACAAAACAGTTAATATTTAGAACTAGTAATTGAAACCGGAAAATTATTCTTTTTTAAAAGGAACTGATCAATTGGCGTTGCTAAACCTCGTTGGCTGTATGACCTTAGATACCGATAAATAAATTTAGCCTAGCATATTAAACGATTCAATAACAGCGCAACAGAAATAATTACCATTTAGCAATTTAAATAAACTAAACATTACAGACAATCCTGGCATAAATAAATAAAATACTTAAATTAAACCTGAATATATTATAGCAGAATATTTGTCTGATATCGGATGTCTCCCACAAATCGGTAAAGAAAACAACGCAGAAAGAAAATAATGCAAAAAATATTCGGCAGAGTAACAGTAAAAACAGAGAAAAGAAAGCGTGTTTAAAAATGGGAATTTGAGGTCCTATTTATAGGCTTGGAGATGCGCAGGGAGTTGAGATATTTTCTCCTCCGGATTTGCCTCAGTGTAACGATCGTTACACTCCTTCTTTTGAGGGAGGGCTGGTGTGGCAAGGTGTAACGGTCGTTACACCCCCTGTTTTTCAGGAAGGGATAGCGTGGCAGGGTGTAACGGTCGTTACACCTAGGCTAAGGAATGTGTAACGGTCGTTACACCCCTTGGACCTTGGGTGGATTGGGCCAGCGCTTGTTTCTTCTTTGGACTTCCAAGGCTTTTTACTTGTAATGCACCCAATTTTTGCCACACACCCCTCAATTGCAAAATTTCTCTTTCTTTGTGCGAATTTTAAATACGATTAGCTCGACTTTTCTTGACCTTCTTTGCACATGCCTTGCAAACATCAAATTCTTGAAAACATAGAAAATACCAGCATAATACGAATAAAGAGTAATTTAATTAATTAAAATGCGGATAAAATTCATGTAAATTGATCCAAATATTCGATACATTTCCCGTTTATCAAACTCCCCTACACTTGAACCTTTGCTTGTCCTCAAGCAAATAATAGAGTAAAAAAACATTTAACGCACGGTTTCTGACACAATCGCGTGACACAACTCGAATCGTACGTGGTTGAGGAGTGTTACATTAGAAAGATGGAACTAGGTCCCGACACTAATGATACAGAAATGACACAAAACCATAGGATATTGTCAAAATCCTCCATCCTATGCAAACTAGTCCGAATTATGCTATCTTAGCTCAACCTAATCCTTTTCATTCGAAATCAACCGCTTTCATTCTAGCGCAATCACATTAAGCCCTTTATCTTTCGCACGCACATAGTAGAGTAGCCGGTTAGCGATTCTGGTCTTCTTATGCTCGGGTTTCTGGTACACAAGTTGGTAACCCTTTTTCTTTTCCAGATTATAAGTCTCGGGAGATCGAACCATAGTTCGCCCTACCAAGTTCAGCACCAGATACCACTGAACAGGCTTACAACTGGTTGTTACATCAATTTTTGTAGGTATCGCGACTGTTGGATTAAATGACCTACTGAGGGTCACCTAACTTAATTAGCGCATTTCCTATTATATCTTGATGCTTATCATTTTTTTTATTTTAGGACTAGTCACTTACATTCATTGGCTCCCTACGTAGTTTTTGGATAAGACGGTGCTGACTGCTAGTATAAACTACTCGAGGTTGATCCAAAACTAAAACTTAAGGCTTCGGTATCATAACCACTCAAACTGATTTGTATAATCTGGAAGATTTAGGTGTCAAGGCGGTATTATTTTTGTCGACTCTTTTTCAAAAAATCTAACGCAGCCTAATTCGAACAACCTATATACTTTTCGAATGTACCGAGCTAATGCGTCGAGTAAAAAAAAACTTTTTATGGTTCAAGAAAAGTGTTGAAGTACGAATAACTTACGGAAATGATTTTTTTATTTATTGAATGGAAAGGGAAATAATAGAAATTTAAATAACTTACTAGGAAAATGGAAAACATAACATAGGTTTCCTCCCCTACACTTAAACTGAGCATTCTCCTCAATACGACAAATAAAGTGAGAAAAGAAAACGAACAGGAAACTTAAGAAACAATAATAAAAATGCAAGGAATGGAGAAAACATAGATCACTCCTCATTGTCATCTCTGACGTTTCTGCTGATGGATGCTTCACCTTGTGCCCTTCCTCCTTGTGTTCTTACTCCACCTTTTCTGGGTCTAGGAGGTTCTTCGCCAGTGTTGTAAACATAAGCATGCAGGCCTTCAACACGAAATGACAAGTGCCGCATTTCATCAGTCAGGTTAGAAATGTCACAATGGTTCCAGTAAGCGTTATTGTGTTGATCACGCTGCAGCTCTTGCATCATTTGCACCAGTTCTTGTTGATGCTGATCTTGAAGTAAATGCGATGCATAGATAGCTTCGGTGGTGGTCGACTGAGGATCATTTCCTGCTTGTTCTTGTTGTGTCCCTTGTTGATTCACTTCTGGTACTGCATTTTCTACACCTGCTTGATTATCCTGCATGTGTGCTCTAGGGGCTGGTTCCTGCAAATCATAAATCCAATTTGCAGCGATGTCAATTCTTGTTACATCCGGATTCGGCAGAATAATACTTGGGACAACCTTGTGCTGCACCATCAGGTTGTACCTTCCATCCCTTCTTGCTTTTACAAGATGACCAAACTGGAAATATTCAATATCAAGAAACTCAGCTTGCCTAAAAGGTAGTTGAACCAACCTATTTTGCAAATTCAGATAGTTGGCAATAGCGATGACTAAACCTCCTATACAGAAAGGTGATGCGCTTGCGCTCCTTGATAATAGAGACTAGATGTGTTTGAGAAGGAATGAAGCGGCATTAATTCTAAAATCGGGATCAAGGGCGCAGTGCAGAAAATCCATTTCCCTAATGTTCACTTTATTGTTGTTTGCTCGCTCGAACATTGTATTGGCTAGAATACGATGGAAATATCAGATTCATGGGTTGTGTATGTGAGTGGATAAAAGCTCAGCCCAGTCGTTTACCTGAGTATTAGTTAAACGTTCCCAAATTTCAAACGATCTTTCCTTTTAATCTTCTTCAGGCGGAATTCTATATTCCACACCTTCACCATGGTTGCAGTGGAGTATCTGACTCAGAGTCTCTTGATTCATGGTGTACTCCGTGTTGAATAATCTGAAAGTTGCTGCACCGGTTAGATACTGATCAGCTTCTGGAGTGGATGGTGTTTGGTAGGAAAAAGAGCTCAAGGATTCCAACGTAAGGGATTCATAAGTTGGAAGATTGGTGGCAATATAGTGTAGACCAGATTCATGGAGCATAAATTACACACTTTCAAGCAATCCCAAGTCACGTAAGCAATCTTCATCGATATACCTTGTTGGAAGTATACATCTATGATGAAACCTTCGGTAAAGTTGCTCTTGTCGATGTCCGTCGGCTCCATTTCTGAATACCATATCAGTGACGTCTGGCTCCTCTCTTTCTTCTTGAGCTATTCTGGCCATTTGGGATAGGTGTTGGAAATGATAGAGTTTATAGGGTAGAAGAGGTGTTGAAAAAAGTTGGTGTGATAGTAAAGTTCTCTTCAAGAGTTTATATAGAAGCGTTATAATGGTGAAGAGAAAATTAGTGAGGGGTATTGAATGGTATTTAGGGGGTATATATTTGTGTGGAATAGAAATGAAACGGATAGGAAGTTTGAAAAAAAAGTTTGAATCGAATAAAGATGCAACGGCTGGAAGAATTCAAAGAGTGGGAGGAGAAGAGGGCGTAACGGCCGTTACACTCGCCTTTAAATTACATTGCACTCTTGTAACGGTCGTTACAAGGCTTGATTCCAAATAGAATCTTGTGCCTACAACGGTCAGTTTGTCATCCATGCATGAGGGACTTTTCTTGTTGACCGAGGCACGGCATGGATGTGTCAATTCATTGTCTAGTGGGAATAATAAATTTAAAAAGGCTAGGAGACAATGAAGTAACAATTAGGTGTGAAGCATAATTTAATTATAATATTTGGTCTGCTAGATCAATATGCATTTTATTTTGGGAGAACACAATAACATAATATCATCATAATATATAATAGCACAATGAGGAGTAAATTTGAAAATATTGAAATAAATAGATAAATGAATAATTCCGAAAAATAAATAAATGAATAAAATAAAATAATTAATTAAAATAAGTAAATCCAACTAGAAAATAAAAATAATGATGCTAAAGACTGAATAAACACTCTTCCCCTACACTTAGAGAAAATAGTGCCCTAAATGTTCTAAAGACATAAATCAGCCACCTCTAGAATGAAACAGGTGATTTATATTTGTCGTAGCAAGATCCATGAAACCATAAAAATCTCTGCAGAAGGCAGTAATATCAGAAAGAAGATCAGCAAGCTCCGTCATGATAGCATCCATAGAAGCAGCGATATCAGTCTGAGGAATATGGACAGCAGCGGTAGCAGGAGCTGATGGTGGGTCCCAAGCTGGATGGTGGTCAAGTATATGAGGTTTCACAGGATCAGCCTCTGCCATCTCAGGATCAAACTCACCCAATCTTACTAGAGGTTCATAATAATGGGTAGGTGTCAAAGGATCAGACTCTTCTTCTTCTATGTCATTCTCAATTATACCCTTCAGGTCATAAATCCATTTCTTCCTGGCATGCACACTGGACCGAGCAATGTCAGGAAGCGTGAAGTGGTATACCGGCTCATGATGCATCAGCAGCTGAAATTGATTCGTGTTGAACCCCAAAATTTGCCCTCTCACTTATCAAAGATTTCCTTACAAGATCTCTTAAACTCAAGACTGCATTAGGGTTTGATCAGCTCAAGACACCTCCTCATGCACTGATGACCAAAATCAGGGTTTGAGTTTGCACAAGGATTTTTGGACTGTTAATGCTTCATATGACTGTCAAGTATCATCATGGACCCCTAATATTACTCATGTCAAGTTTCAAGCCTTGAATCACATTTTTGATCAGTCATTTGGATAGTTGACCTAAAAATCAGCTGTATTGAGGAAAAAGTCAACCATGGCCAATTTACAGTCAAACTTCACAATTTTTTATCCACATCGACATTTTAGACTCATATGAATCATTTGATCAAGTTTGGACCACATTTCCTCAAGAAATTTGATCAAATCACCAAAAGGGCAAAATGGTTAAAATTAGGGTTTTGACTAAGAAAGGGCAATTTCTGATTTTTTACCTAGAAAATGACCAATTAGTTTGAAGCATGATTTAAAGAGTTCAATTGCATCATCTTTACCTAAAAACATGGTTCAAAACATTGCAAATCCATTGGATTGACAGATGAAATTTGTAGTCAACTGATCAAAAGTCAATTGTATACTGAAAAGTCAAACTTTGACTTTTTGGTCAAAATCAAGTGCCAAGGATCACAATTCATCAAAACATGTCAAAATGTGAAACTTTTTCATCAAGAAATCAAATATTGAAGATTTTGTTTTGAAATTTGAAATTTTCTTAACTTAGAAATTTTTCTAAGTATAGAAAATTTCTTATTTTTTCTCAACTTTAAGCCAAATTCTCACCATGATACAAGATGATTCAAAGGAAGTTCCCAACATGAAAGTTGTAGATCTCCATGAAATCTACAACTTTGCTTCACACATTTTTTACTAAAGATGCTTGGATCTCAAGATATAATTTTTTGAATACATGCTCATGAACTAAAATAACTTAGTGAAGTTTTGCCCTAATTTAGGCAGGTTTTTGACCTAACTTCATGGCAACTTTTCACCTAGTTCCAAGAGGAATATAGAAAAGCATTTCAAAGATGAGTTATAGAGAACATTGCAATATTTACAAAATTTCCAAGAACTCCTTGAGATCATTCTTGAGTAGGGAGAAACGAAGAGATGAAGTTGGCAATTTCTCACTTTGATTTCAAGCCATTTCTTGAAGAACAAAATTCAAATCTGAACCTAGGCTGCATAATCCTTGCTCTACAGGCCTCAAACTCATTTTTCACTCCACCATTAATGAATTGCACAAGGTTTCATGCCCTAAAGCCAAGCATTCAATGCTTTGTACATGAACATTTCCATTTTTGGCACAAAGGTGCCATTTCCATTTTGATAAAGCATAACTTTTGCAACTTTCCACTCCTTGAGCCTTGCATTTGTTTTTCTGCACACACAAGTCCTATAAACCAAAAGCAAAGTGTCTAGGACTTGTACCAACTCAAACCAAGCCTGTACAAGCATGTAAAGAGTTGTCTCCTCGCTTTTCTTAAAAGGCAAGCAATAGAGCAAAAAGCCTATAACTCAGAAATCTGTTGAGGAATTGATTTGAAACCTTCTCTATACTTATACACAAACACATTACAACCTAACGGATGCTTGCTAAAGGCTGGAAACTCTCTCAAACTCTCTATCACCAAAAACCTGCCATAACTTGCAGTTTTGGACCAAGCACAGCAATCCAAAAATTCACTTATGCGTTTCAAGTTCTAATCACCTAAACACTTAACCTACATCATATGTAAGTGTTCCAGACCATCATCCCTTCACTGTAACTCCTCCTTCTCCATCTGCCATTTTTATTTTTCAAGCTTGCAGGTTGACTTGGATAGGGAGATTCAGGCACTTTCAAGATAAGGTAAAGATTGGAACATACTCAGGGAGGTCCAGGCAAGCTAAAGGGATCTTCAGGCCTTCATAAAACTCATTCAAACTTCATTCACGATCTCAGCTGAAATAGGTAAGAACTCTAACTTCTATCTCTTCATACAGGCATCTATTGGTCTTGATTTGAGAAGATAAGATGTAGATATCTTTGTGCTAAAACCAACCATATTCATAGATTTCATTTATATTCTTTGTGCATAGAGAATTTTAGATTTCAAATTTCTGTAAAAATTAGGGTTGAAATTAGGGCCATTGAAATTAGCTTTGATCTTTGACTGTTGGTTTACATGAGTTATATGGTTGAAATCGTGGGAAAGAGTACTACCATTTTCATGTTTGAAGTTTCCATTTTCATGGAGAAATGAGAAAGATACAGAGGTTCAGGCTAGCTTGAGGAAGAAGATGAAGTACAAGGCAAGGAAGCATTTTGTGTTATCTATTTTTAGTTTCATATGAACTAACGGATGTACAGCCACCCCAGTGGAAAGGTAGCGCGCTGAAAATGCATAGGTCATGGGTTCGGACCTTAGCGCTACCTTTTGCATTTTTCATATTTTTCAGCTTCATTTTTGTCATTTTTGCAACATGGGCTCAGCAACTGGGCTTTTTATGTTTTTTTCTAATATTACCTCTTGATTACTAAGGACACCCCTGGCCCAACCATTTTATTATTTATTTTTATTTTTATTTTCATTTCATTAAATATTTTTCTTTAGCATAAAAAATCATAAAAAATATAAAACATGGTAAATATTGCATTTTGTTTATTTTATTTTATTTCCACAAAAAAAAATATTTCTATTAAATTATATACTAACTATTTTTCTTAAATAAACTTGTAAAATAAAATAGACTTAGATATATTTTTATTCCTTTTTCTTCATGCTTGTAAATATTTATTTTGACATATAAAAAGACTAAATATTTTCATAAATCTTATTTATTATTCTAAGACAAAAAATACACAAAAATAATAATTAAAGAACTTTATTATCTTTTAACAAATTAGAAATTAGGGTTAACCAATTTCTAAAAATAACTTCCTTTTCTTAAATTATTAGGTTTAGTTCAAAACTCTTTTTCATATAAAAAACAAAAACAAATTTCTTTTTCTTCCATATACATAAACATTGCACATTTAATTTATATTGTACATCATTTATTCAAATATTCGTACAAATTTGATTTGGTTGTAATAGCTTAATTAGATTTACATTATTGCAAATCCCCATTCATAATTTGTGTACCCCCCTCCCGTAAAATGTTGTAATAGCGTAGTAATCTTTAAATTACGCAATTTACCCCTTTCATATAACATGCTAGTAATTAGGGTTTGAATGGCAAGATAAAAACAAATCAAATAGAAAACCCTAATCCAAGACATAATCAAGCATGAAAATAACACACAAGCACCCTTAGGGTTACTCCACTTGTTGCCTTACACAAAAATGGCCATATTACGCATGCGAAGTATCTTAGCAAAACAAACAAGTATAAGATCATAAGACCCTCGATGACGCTATTCAAAGTTGCCTTACAAAATGATCTTGGTCCCTCAAAAAATGCTAAGATACTTTGCAACATTGCTAATCATGGTTATACGATGACCCACGCCCGTCCCGTTTACATCCAAAGATAGGGTTGCTTACCAAATCAATGATAAGACAATAACATCAAAGGAAAAGAAAATGAACAAGAAATACATTTGAGTAGGTAGATTACTTCTAGTTATTTGCTCTATTTCAAAACAACTATCCTTGCTATTTTCCAAAATAAACACACACATTTCAAAACATCTTACAAACAATGAAAACATTTTAAAAAAAGACAAACATCTTTGTATACATTCTTACGAACGAGAATCATTACAAAGATTGCCTAAACAATGGCCTCTTTTACAAAATACTTTCAAAACCACACAAAGCACAATTTCAAAACAAAAAGCAAGTGATCTAGCAAGTAACTAAGAGCCCATGGAAAACCATGAATGAAAAGGGTGCTAATACCTTCCTTTTTCATAATCTACCCCCCCCCCCCCTCCCCGAACTCAAGAAATAATCTCAAAGGTCTTTCCAGTGCTTTTTCACCTTTCCTTTTGGATAAAAGAAAAGTTGGTGGTGACTCTTGCTAACCGCAACATTTGCGATAAAACGCAAAACCCTCAAGTCAGATCTCCCATCGTATCACAGAACTGGCGACCCTGCTGGGGAAAATTATAAAAGTGGGGTTACCTTAGGGCTAGATCACATTTATTTGCTTACATTGTTTGACTTGTATGCTTTACATTATGGTTCTTTGTTTGGGTTTGAAATCCTCTACCCGGATTTGGGATACATTATAGGTAAATAACAATACATTGTGGAAACTGTGCGGGGTATAACGACATTGTCTAAGCAATAGCTATGTTAGTGTGACATATTTGTGGGTACCGGTAGCCTTTGAGTTAATCAAAGAGAATACGGGGCCGCTGAGTGATGTCATGAAGCACTAATGAACTTCTAGAAACCTTACTCAACCAACTTGGCCTTTAGGATGTAGTGAGATGACCGGCTTTGGTGCAGTCCGAAGTTGGTAGATACTCGATACTACACTCATTGAGGGTTGGCTTCTTGGGATATTTCGGTCGCCTTTAAAGAGGCTTGAGCTAAAACAATAACCAAGGAAACAATCTGGTGATATTGAGCTCCTTAGAACCCGGTTACTATTATTAGGACAGGTTTAAGCCAACTAAACTTCAAGAGGGTACTTACCTATAAAACCCCATGCAAGCCTAAACTAAGGACTTGTTTGCTTTGCTTGTATATGCATACTTGTACATAACATCATGGACATCATGAAAATCACATGCATCCACTAACCATTTCAAGGATTTCTTTGAGATTCATCTTTGTTCTTGTTTTGTAGGATATGGATTCACTTCGCAGGAAAACTATCAAAGTCAAACTTGTAAGAATTCATCCACAACTTAAGGAGCTAGCTTCAAGGATCCATGAGAACTCTCCATTCACCGAGAGACATGGTCGTCTACTCAACTTGGTCACCTTAAACACAAATGAGGATATGATGAAGGTGCTCTTTCAGTTCTTTGATCCTTTGCACCATTGCTTCACATTTCCCGACTATCAGCATGTGCCTACTTTGGAAGAATTCTCTCAACTCTTGAGGATTCCCATTCTCAATCAACTACCTATCAACGATACGGAAAGAGACCCAAAGCCAGAAGAGATTGCTCAAGCTTTACACTTGCACTCATCTGATGTCACAACTTATTTGGAAACTAGGAGTGGTGTCAAAGGTTTCTTAGCAAAGTTCCTATTTGAGAAAGCCTAAATCTTTTGGAATTCCTTAGACTTGCAAGCCTTTGAGGAAATTATGGCTCTTCTTATCTATGGGATGGTCTTGTTCCCAAATCCTGACCAACTCATAGATGTGAGCGTCGTTAAGATCTTCATGTCACGCAACCCGGTGCCTACATTGCTAGGGGATATCCTACACTCTTTTCACACTCGCACAATGAGGAAAAGAGGTGTCCTTATGTGTTGCACTCCTATCCTGGAAAGGTGGTTTATTTCTCATCTTCCCCAATCAGTCTTAAAGAATGAGCAAGGTTCAAGGTGGTCACAAAGGTTAATGGTGCTCAAACATTCAGATATTCATTGGTGCTCCCGATCCAAAGAGAATGTTATCATTGTTGACCATTATGGGGAATTCCCTAATGTCCCTCTACTTGGCATTAGGGGAGGCATTACATACAATCCATGCTTAGCTTTAAGACAGTTTGTGTTACGCCCAAAGGGATGGCCCGCACAAGGTTTGGTATTCGACTACGACAACAACGATCAAGTTCTTCGCCAGAGATTCATCCGAGCTTGAAGGATGCTAAAAAAGGTGGATAGCAAGACTTTGGGGCACAAGAATTCCATCCCTCTTGAGCCTTACCTCAAATGGGTACGAACCCGCACTCAAAGTCTTATGATGCCTTATCCTTCCATTCTTCCGGTAATTATTGAGCCTGTTAAGGAGGAAGATGTTCCATACATTATCCTACATCCTGACATGCCCACATCTCTTGAAGACCTACAAAGGGATTGGATACAGCTCAAAGGAGAGCGAGATACTTTTGAAGCCCAATTCTACGCAAGCGAGAAGAAGGTTTTGGAACTTACTAGGCTATTTCATGAGGAGCAGACTCTAAATGCCTACATAGAACCAAAAAGGATGCGCACTACTTTTTTATCTTAGAGTTTTGTATTCTTTTGTCCAAGGGGCATTGATGTACTCAAACTTTATCTTATTAATATAACGTGTGTTTTCTATTTGTCTAAAACAAACTTGAATCTTTGAAATCCTTGAAAACATTGCATATGCACATATCATTCATCATAACATAAACAGGTCTTTTGCAACGAGTTTCCTCATCTCTCTACTGTTTATTTCAGTAAGATGGATCTCGAACAAACAGTCAAAGATCTCCAAGCTCAGAACACGCAGTTTCAACAGTTGCTCATGACCCTAGCCAAGGGGAAAGAAGAGTTGAATACTCTGCTGGCTGAGGAGAGGAAAAAGAAAACAAAGAAGGTCACCGGGGTCCTAAACATGGGGAGAAGATTTCAGGGGCAGACTAGAAGAACCTTGAATTTTGCAACAACATCCGGTGAAGGAGAGGGGAAAGGAAAGGAAACAGCGGTCCCATCAGAATCTGAAGAGGAGGAAGAAGAGGAAGACTACTCTAAGGAACGGTATCCTCCAGCTGATGATAAGTACAGACATCTCGAAGAGCGTTTGAGCGCAATGGAAATACAAAAGGTGTCAGGCCTAGACTTTAAAGAATTGGGACTAGTGTGAGGAATTGTGATTCCTCTGAAATTCAAAGTGCCTTTGTTCGCAAAATATGATGGAGTGTCATGTCCTAAGATGCACCTCCGATCATATGTGAGAAAGATCCAACCACACTCCATTGATAAAGACTTGTGCGTGCATTTTTTCTAAGATAGTCTATCTGGAATACAACTCGACTGGTTTTACCAACTAGAAAGAGCCAACGTCCATAATTGGGAAGATCTTGCCGTAGCTTTCTACAAGCAATATCAATATAATACTGATTGGGCGCCTACCCGTACTCAACTTCAGAGTATGGCTATGGCTTCCAATGAGGGTTTCAAGGATTACCCGCAGAAGTGGAGAGATCGGGCTGGAAGAGTTCAACCCCCTCTGTTTGAAAGGGAATTGGTGGACATGTTCTTAGGCACTTTATCGGGCCCCTTCTTCAACCATTTGATTGGGAGCTCATCTACAGGTTTTACTGAGTTAATACTGACCGGAGAGAGGGTGGAAGCTGGCATAAAAAGTGGAAAGATTCAGAAGGATTCATCTTCTTCTACAACTGTGAGGAAGCCTTTTATTGGGAAGAAAGAGGTAGCTGCTGTTTATCCACAAAGAAACCAAGGGAGAGCCGAACGCCGACCAATGGTAGGGGCCGTTATGATTCCAAAGCCTACGTCTGATCAACAAAGAGATAATCAACCAAGGGTGGAAAGTCCAGTCAGGCAATTCACCAGAATCAATATGACTCTGTCTCAAGTATTACCGCATCTTCTGAAATCCAATTTGGCAACTTTGAAAGAAGCTCCAAAAAAACCCAATGCATCGTCCCCTCATTATCACCCAAATGCCCGTTGCACATATCACTACGAAAGTCCTGGTCACGATACTAACAACTGTTAGGCCTTGAAAAACAAAATACAAGACCTCATTGAAGCAAAAGAAATTGAGTTTGATGCGCCCGAGAAGCCGAACGTCATTTCTGCTCCTATGCCCAAACATGGTCACGACACCAATGTTATTGAAGAAGATTTGTTTGTTACCACAGTTGATGAACTCGTGACTCCACTTCCAATCATTAAGATAAACTTTTTGAAAGCCGGTATATTTCTGGGTTGTAATGAAGACTGCCACTTCTGCTTATCCTCACCAACTGATTGTCCTTTGTTGAAAACAGGCATTCAACGCTTGATAGACAACAAAGATATTTTGTTTGAAAGTACTCTTGTTTCAGCTGTTCCTGTTAAAGATGTTTCAATCATTACCATCTCCGTAAATTCTTCTAGGGTCCCCAAAAGACCCGTTAGAATTACATCGGTTCCAAAAACTACTCCTCTTATAATCACAATGCATGGGCCAGTCCCATATCAATTAGACAAAACTGTGTCGTGGAATTAGAGTGGGGACATTTACTACCATGGCGTCAAACAAGATGGGTTGGCCACCGAAGAGATAAACTCCGAAGAAGAAAATTTTGACATTAGCAATATTGCTGGAACTAGTAAGATTACCCGAAGCGGTAGGATCTTTTCTCCTAAAATTGCCCCCCCAAAGGCAGTTTTTGGACCCGTGGCTTCTCCAAAGGTTACTTTCATATCCATAATTATCTCTGCAAGTGCTCCTATGGACGAAGCTGTTACAACCCATGTTGTCATTCCTACCAACACTCCTACCGCTCAAATTCGAGGAAAAAGTATTCAAGTAGAGCCTGTCCAGACGAAGGCTCAGTCACTGACTATTCCCGAAACTTCCAAGAAAGAAATGGAGGAGATCTTAAATATTATAAAAAGGAGCGACTACGACGTAGTCGAACAGCTGGGGCAAACTCCCTCCAAAATCTCCATGTTGGCATTACTACTGTGTTCCGAGGCACATGCGAAAGCCTTGGTGAAGTTCCTAAAGATAGCCCATGTGCCTCAAGAGACATCTTCTGATCAATTTCAAGACTGCGTGGCCAGCTTGACAACGGATAACGGCCTAGGCTTCTCGGATGCTGATTTGACACCAAGGGGAAGAAAGCACAACGAGGCATTGCATGTCTCTGTGGAATGTAGGGGCACCACTCTGGCCCATGTCTTAATGGACACTGGCTCATCTTTGAATGTCTTACCAAAAAAATCTCTTGACAGACTTGACTGCGAAGGATTGACGTTAAAGCCAAGTAACATAGTAGTAAGGGCATTTGATGGCTCTAAGAGGATGGTACACGGGGAGGTGGATATCCCCATAAAGGTTGGGACTCAAACTTTCAATTTAACCTTTTATGTAATGGACATTCGCCCTTCGTACTCTTTTCTGCTAGGACGGCCATGGATCCATAATGCTGGCACTGTCACCTCTACATTGCACCAGATGCTGAAGTATCCGGTTCAAGGAAAGATTATCACTTTCGACGGAGAGGGAGAATATATGATTAGCCATCTCAATTCCTTCAGGTATGTGGAATTGGAAGGCGAGTTCATTGAAACTCCTTTTCAACACTTCGAAGAGGTCCCCCAAGAGGTAGAAGCAACCAAGACTGTGTCCCAGATTCCCAAGATTACAAGACCTCCACTCCGGATGACATCTCTGAAGGACACCAAAGCGGTAGTAGAGGAAGGTAGATACACCATCTAGGGGAAACTTCCGGATATTCCATATAAGTCTGATAAGTTTGGCTTAGGTTTCACTTCAAGTGCTCAAAAGGTTGTACGTCGTGCCCGTGCTGGAGGGCCACCCTTGAAGATTAGCAACCGAGAGGTCAATGTGGTAGAAGATGGTGAAGAGGATTTCAGCTTGGAGGATTAGATCTTTCTGAATATCAATGGAGGACTCCGCAATTGGGAGGCCAGAGACTTTGTCCCAATAACTTTCATCCCTTAGTAATTTATCTTTACTTTTTGTTGAATCTGTAATATTCAAAAACAATTCGCACTCTTAAAATCTTGTGTCTTGCCTGAGGCACAATGGTCCATTTGTAAGGGTTATTATTTCATCTTCATATGACATTCAATGAATCATGGACGTTTTTCGCATACAAACTTGTGTGCTCATTGTTTTTCTTTTACATTTTATTTTTAAGGATGGTTATACCCTTACACACACCCACACTCACAAATGCAGGTACCCCTCCATTCTGGATCCCATGGGTAACAATACTGCTATGGCCTTTTGTGACTCTGAGGATCTAATCTACCAAGCCGAAGACGAAGGTGAGGAACATTGTGAAGTACCAGGGGAACTTTCCAGACTACTACAGCAAGAGGAAAGAACCATCCAGCCTCACGAGGAACCTGTGGATACAATCAACCTGGGTACCGAGGAGGATAAAAAAGAGGTCAAGGTGGGTGCCAATCTGGAACCCAGCATCAAGGAGCGTCTGATTCAGTTGTTGCATGATTATGTTGAGATCTTTTCCTGGTCATATGAAGACATGCCAGGACTTGATACGGACATCGTGGTACATCGTCTGCCTACAAGAGAAGATTGTCCGCCAGTAAAACAAAAGGTTCGCCGCATGAGACCTGATATGTCAGAAAAGATCAAAGCGGAGGTCATGAAGCAATTCAATGTTGGATTCTTGGCTTTCACTTCCTACCCTCAATGGGTTGCCAACATTGTTACCGTACCTAAAAAAGATGGCAAAGTACGAATGTGTGTGGACTATAGAGATTTGAATAGGGAAAGCCCTAAAGATGATTTTCCACTCCCCCACATCGATATCCTGGTTGAAAATACGGCACAACACAAAGTGTTTTCCTTCATGGACGGATTCTCAGTTTATAACCAAATCAAAATGGCACCTGAGGACATGGAGAAAACAACATTTGTCACAGTGGGGCACATTCTGATACAAGGTGATGCCATTTGGATTGAAGAATGTTGGGGCAACCTATCAACGCACCATGGTAGCTTTATTTCACAACATGATACATCATGAAATAGAGGTTTACGTAGACGATATGATAGCCAGATCACAAACAGAAGAAGGGCACTTGGATCACTTACAAAAGCTGTTTGAGAGACTGAAGAAGTACAAGTTGAGGTTGAATCCAAACAAGTTCACATTTGGAGTACGGTCCGGTAAACTCCTAGGCTTTGTCGTCAGTAACAATGGTATTGAGGTCGATCCTGCCAAAGTTAAAGTAATACAAGAGATGCCTACTCCTCGTACTGAGAAGGAAGTCATAGGATTCTTGGGACGCTTGAATTATATTTCCAGATTCATTTCTCATCTAACAGCTACTTGTGAGCCAATCTTCAAACTATTGAAGAAAGATCAAGTAGTCAAATGGAATGATGAATGCCAAGTTGCTTTTGACAAAATCAAAGAATACTTACTAGAACCTCCTGTATTGATGCCACCAGTCGAGGGAAGAACATTGATCATGTATCTAACTGTTTTAGAAAACTCAATGGGGTGTGTATTGGGCAGCATGACAAGTCTGGCCGAAAAGAGCACGCTATTTATTACCTGAGCAAAAAGTTTACCGACTGTGAAACCAGATATTCACTGCTCGAGAAAACTTGTTGCGCTCTGGCATGGGCTGCTCGCCGGCTAAGACAGTATATGCTGACTCATACTACTTTGTTGATATCTAAGATGGATTCGATAAAGTACATCTTCGAAAAGCCTGCTCTTTCTGGGAGAATAGCTAGATGGCAGATGATCCTAAAAGAGTACGACATACAGTATACTACCCAAAAAGCTATAAAGGGAAGTGTATTGGCTGATCACCTTGCTTATCAAGCTGTAGAAGACTATCAGTCCATGAAGTTTGAATTTCCGGATGAAGACATCATGACATTAGACAACTGTGAAGAAATCAGGCCATATGACGGACCTGAACAAGGATCCCGATGGACCCTATTCTTTGATGGGGCATCCAACACACTCGGCAATGGTACCGGCATTGTACTCATATCTCCGGAAGGGTGTCACACTCCCTTTACTGTCCGGTTTTGCTTCAACTGTACAAACAACATGGCAGAATACAAAGCGTGCATCTTTGGTCTCAAAGCTGCCATAGACTTGGGAATCAAATCTTTAGATGTGTTTCGAGATTCAGCTTTGGTCATCAGTCAGATCAAAGGGGAATGGGACACTAAGCACCCAAACCTTATCCCTTACAAAGAACATGTTTTGACATTGCTACCACATTTTGAGAAGATTACCTTCGAGCATTTCTCGCGAGAAGAAAATCATCTAGCAGACGCTCTAGCCACAATGTCATCTATGTTTAAACTTAATTGGGATAACGAGGCTCCCCAGATCACCATCGAACGAATGGATGAACCAGCGCATTGTCACGAGATTAATACTGAAGAAATAGTGGACCAGGCTTGGTTTCATGAAGTCAAGAGGTATCTCGAGGCTCAAGAATATCCAGAAGGAGTTTCAATCAATGATAAAAAGTTCTTAAGGAGATTCTCTTCTAAATTCTTCCTTATTAATGGCATCTTGTAAAAACGCAATCATGACTCCATTTTGCTTCGATGCATGGATAAGGTTGAAGCTGAAAAGATCATGGTTGAATTACATGAGGGCACTTTTGGCACCCACTCCAGTGGGAATACGATGGCGAAGAAAATCCTATGGGCAGGCTATCATTGGTCTACCATGGAAGCATATTTCTATCAACATTCTTGAACCTGTCATAAGTGTCAAATTTATGCTGACAAGATGCACGTACCTCCGGTTCCTATGAATGTTTTAACGGCTCCTTGGCCCTTTGCTATATGAGGAATTGATATGATTGGAGAGATCAAGCCTACAACCTCCAATGGACACCACTTCATCCTAGTGGCCATTGACTATTTTACAAAGTGGGTTGAAGCAGCCTCCTTCATCTCTGTTACCAAGAATGTTGTTGCCCGCTTCATCAAGCAAAACCTTTTTTGCCGATACGGTATCCTGGAAAGAATCATCACTGACAATGGTACAAATCTTAATAACACTATGATCACAGATTTATGTGAACAATTCAAGATCCAACATCATAATTATTCTCCCTATCGGCAAAAGATGAATGGCGTTGTTGAAGCTGCAAATAAAAACATTAAGAAGATCATACAGAAAATGACAGTCACATACAAAGGTTGGCATGAGATGTTACCGTTTTCTCTCCACAGTTATCGTACCACGGCTCGCACATCAACCGGGGAAACACCCTATTCTTTGGTATACGACATGGAAGTTGTCTTGCCTATAGAGGTTCAGATCCCCTCTCTGAGGATTATGAAAGATGCAGGTTTGAACAAAGACGATTGGATCCAGACTCGACTTGATCAACTGAACATAATTGATGAAAAGAGACTTACTGCTGTTTGCCATGGTCAAATGTATCAAAAACGGATGATCAAGGCTTTCAACAAGAAAGTCAGGCATTGTTTACCGTTGTTTTTGGTAAACAACCGCTGATCCTCCAAAAGGGAAAGTTCTTTTTGGTTACTTACGGGATCGATCAGATTAATCCCAGAACATATGCTAATTTTTTATGTAAGACAAGCAATCAGGAAGAACGCACGTTCGACCCAGAGAAAAGATATTTGAGATAGAAATGCAGGTAAAGATGCGAGAAAGATAACTTTGCAAGATAAGATTAAAGCAGTGTAAAAGACTTTTATTAATAAAAAGAGGTGTTTCTAGCGTACGTTTCTCAGTTTTATCCTTTCTCACACAGCGATTACTTAGACAATATTTGAGTGACTAGTACAATAGGTTGAACACACTTAGAAACTACACAGGTTTCCTAATTTAGACTAAAAACTAAGTAACCGTCGAGGAACGACTCTGCGCTAAGATGAAGGCAAGTGTCTTCTGCATGCCTCTCGACCTCTAGCTTCCAACCACGTAGCCGCTAGCGAAACTGTCTTTCCCTCCAATAATTCAAATTCAAATGTCCCCCGTATCATGTGTCAAAGCGAGGGTATTTTCTCTTAGTCGAAGGTCATAAGTCCTCTTCAGTCGAAAGCCCTGAAAGTGAGCCCTGGTCGAAGGCTCAAATATAACTTAGATCTTTTTCCTAAGTTATTCCATATGTCGAAACATTCTTCTTGGCTTGGTTTATTCCAGTTTTTTGGTCTAAAAGACCAAATATAGTATGTGTCGAGTTTGGGAGCCAACAAACTGCCCCCCAAGAATGTCTATTTCGACGCTCAAAGAAATAGCCATTCTTTGATCCTTCCATTCGACACCTATCTTTCTAGTTGTCCACAAGGTCCTGACGTGCGCTTTTCATCTTCCAACAGTTGCTACTTTCGAAAAAAACATCATTACTCTTTCTCCAAGATGTCTTTTCTAACTGCCGTTACCACGCTTGCCATGATGACCATATTCCTAGAACCTAGGCAAGCATGTCAAAACATTTCCAAACGTCTGAACGGTAACTGCTTCATACTTCGCCACGTGCCCCACTATCTTCACAACATTAAATGGCCTTGACGAGACATATCCCTTTCTGAAGGCTATAAATACTTCTAAGCCTTTTCATTTGGAACTTTCACCACTCCAAACATTTCCAAATCTTCTGCTTTCAAACACCTTGCATTGTCAACTTCGTTTTCTCCAAATCTGCAGCAATGGCTTTCCTTTCTAATGCACCAAACAATCCCCAACCTAAAAATGCTGATGATGTCCAAAACCCACCAGAGATCTTTTCTACTAACCCTTCTCCTTCCTCGACTGATGGGCTTCGGTACGTTGCTGAACCCATGACGAGGGAGTGGCGAGAAGCATATGATTCTCAGCTCCTCATCCCCATTAGGTACTCTGAATACATATATGCTATGTTTGGTCCTTTGTCTACATGCATCGAGAATCCCAAGAAGACCAGGGATGACCCTGAAGACGCTACTCCGGCCAATCAGCAGCATGCTCAGACTATGGAGGACATTAACCTCCAGTTTATGAACAAAGGGAACAGAATCTTTCGATCATGCCCTAACCTCTCCTCAGAGTATTCAGATTGGTTGAATAAGATGGAGAAGGCGCAAACTTCCGTCTGGAAGGAAATGGGAATTTATGATTTGGTGATGCTGTCGAAGACAGAATTATCTTATTGTCCCCTCATGTTGATATCTTTGTTGTATTTCTGGAATAGCGCACATTTTACCTTTCATCTCCCTTGTGGGATGGTGACCCCCACCCTATTCGACATAGCCGCAATCACCGGTCTTTGACCGACTGGTGATTATTTTGATCCTGAGGATTCGTCTGAAGATGTTATTGGGTTTGCAGCTACAAAACCCACCTACACCACCTTTATCAACCACTTCCATGATAAAGCCTCCAGTATTGTGTCGGAGGTGGAGCATATAGCCTTTTTGTCTATGTGGTTATCTCGTTTCATTTTTTGCACTAAGTCACTTTAGGTGACTAAGAAAATGCTCACGCTTGCAACGCAGCTTCAACACGGCTATCCCCTTTGTCTGGCTGAATTGATTTTGGCCAATCTATATGAGTTCATCAGTAATGGTGTGACTCAACTCAAGGTTATAGGGGACAGGGGGAGCCTTCTGCTTTTTGGCCCTTTTTGGCTTCTCCAACTTTGGCTCAATGCCACCTTTGAACCTTTTCTTCCTCAGAAGAATAAGATTAATGAAGCGGCCCCAGAAATCCTGAACAGGAGGGTCGAAGGTACTAGGCTTGCACTGCTGACTCCTACTGATGAAGGCCAACAGTTTCAGAAGGCTTTCAACAGCTTCGTGTTGATGTTTGCGGAGCGCAAACGTTTTGTTTCGACCATGGCTCCGTTTTCCAGTCGAAAAGTTGGCCCAGAATGGTTCACCAGACCATTTCCTTCGACTGAGGAGGAAGACTTGAATGATGAATATGTGGGCATGTGGGAATCATTTATTCGCCCTAGAATCATGCCATTGAGATTCAAGAGCTCCAAAAATCAATTAAGCTTGATCGCTTATCAACCAAACCTTGTCTCTCGACAATTTGGTATTGTTCAATCACTTTCCTCACCCATTTATCCTCGAGAGAAGCTGCTGTTGTTTTACAACGCAGACTACTCAGAAGATGCTGCTACCAAGCATATTGGTAGGTACACTGGTTGAACTGTACTATCCATGTTCGACTTTAACCTCAATTTTTTGAGTTCTGGTAATTTGAGGGGTGGTGGAGACAGTATTATGATGAGGAGTTCTTCAATGAGAAGGACTTCTCCCACCACCTTCATGAGGCGTTTAAGTTGGTTCTCGACAGGATCAAGAAAGGTATTACTTCTTTTCTTTCTCTTTGCTTCAGATTTATCATTCGACGCTCGATTAACTTTAGTTTTCTTGTTTTTTTATGTAGTTGTCAAGAGAACCACTTCGAAGAAGGCTGCTGAAAGCACGAAAGGGGGAGATTCTACTGTCAACCCCTCTCCCAAGGTATTCACCTTCTTCTATACCCTTATTTTCTATGATTGTCCGACATGGGTACTGATTTCTTTGACTTGTCTTTCTGGATATTCAGAAAACTACCCCCAAAAAGCAGAAGGTCCAGGAGATTGAAATCTCTAGTGACGAAGAAGAGGAATCTCCTCTTGTTCCTCTGAAGAGACAAAGGTTAAAGAAGCCATCTCCTGCCATTGAATCTCGTCCCAAAATTAGAATTAAGACTACAGCTGCAAGGCCTCCTCTTGTAGTTATCAAAGAGCCTACTGAACAAGAAGTAGCTGCCAGGCTAAACAACCCTAGCAAGAGTGATAACTCCAGTCCCGGTGCTGAAATCCCAGTCCAGGTATTTGCTTCGACAGACCATTATTTACTTCTCGACTCCCCTTTTTATTTATGAGAATTCTGAAAGAAACGAACCTCTTTTATTTTCTAGGACATTGTTGGCACCTCCAAACAAATCCCTACTCCTGTCGAAGGTTCTGTTACCTTATTTAATAGTGAAGGAGAGCCCACTTATAGGCCTTCTTCGGCGAAAGGCTCTTTCATGAGTTCAACTAATGAAGTGAGTCAAACTTCTGAACCTCAGCATGAAACTATAGAGGAAGTCAATGAAGAAGGCCATGTAGGAAATCATGAAGAGATTAGGGCTCCGTTGGTTGACGTGCAAGAAACTGAAGAGGAAAGGACCCCTAATGATGAGACTGTGATAGCGAGTGATAATGAAGGAATCCCAGGAGCTGATGGCGAAGAGGGTTCTGCTGAAGAAAACCAGAATCCTACAGGCACTGAGGCAATTCCAGAGCCGGTGGCCAACGTGGTTGTTGATGTCAACAAAAGTGTCCCTTCGACAGGATCTAGAATTAAGGAGGATTTGGCCTTGCTGAAACAGCAAAATCCTTTAGGCTATCTGACTGCAATTCTAGATGGTCGAGAAAGTTCCTCTGATCATAGTGCCTCAACTGCATCTAGAAGATCTACTTCGACCTCTCCTCTCGATGAGGCCCTTCAGAAAGTTAAGGCACAAATCTTCAAAAGGGATTTAATGTTGACCTTAGAGGGGGTACCCGCGGCTTCCTCTTTTCTGAAGACTACTCTGAGGATTGTCGATCTCCTCATTGCTTCTCCGGACGTGACCAGCGTTATCTTGGATTTAATCTCCATTGTTGACCAAGTATCAGCGGATTATAACCGTCAAAGGACTCTTAATCGTGAGATTGGAGAAACCAATGGTCAAGTGGCTGCTGCCTAGCATGCTGCTACCAAATCATCTTCTAAGGTGAAGGATTTGTCAAAGGCCCGGGAGGCTAGACAAAAAGAGGTCGAAGAGATAGATCGAGACACTGCTCGACTGAGGGTGCAGATTACAGAGTTGGAAGCTAAAATTGCTACCAACGATAAAAAGAATGTGGAACTCCTCGTTGTTAACACTGAATCAGAGAGCCAAGAGGAACTGGCTGAAGGGTTAAGACACGCTGATCGAGCCCAATCTCTTGATGCTAAGCTCGAGACCCTTCATCAATCGAAGGCTTTATGCGATCGACTCCTAGAATTACAAAGAATTAAGTATCTTTAGATTAAGGCTAATCCCCCTTTTTGAATAATGTTTCTTTCATTTATGTAATCACTTTGTTGTAATGATCTCAAAGCCATTTTGGCTATTTTAATGAAACTTTTAGTTTCCATTTTGGCATTCTCTATTCAACAGTGACTATATATTACTTATTTTTACCTCTTGAAGTATAGGTCTATACGCTTTCAAGTATTTACCATTCACCTTCAAAAGTCTTTTATCTTCGCTTAACTCTTCGATCTCATAGGCTCCACCAGAGAAGGCATGGATGACCCTGAAAGGTCCCTCCCACTTAGGAGACCATTTTCCAAAATTTCTATCTTTTCGATCCATCAAAAGAATTACTTTCCAAACTAGATCCTCAGGCTGAAATGTCTTAGATTTCACTCTGCGATTATAGGATTTCTCAACTTGCTTCTTCTGCAGTCTCAAAAGATCCAGAGCTTTCAACCTTTCTTCGTCTAAGTCGACTAGTTCGTCTAACATCATGTTCCAATAGACCTCAGAAGGGATATCATGATGTATCTGAATCCTTGTCGCCTGCATATGGATTTCCACTGGCAACACTGCATCATGACCATAGGTTAGGCGAAACGGTGTTGTTCCTGTGGCTTCTTTCGGGCAAGTTTGACATGCCCATAGAACTTGATCTAGCGTCTTGTTCCAGTTTATGGGTTTCTTTCCCACATGTTTCTTTATTAAAATAATCACTACTTTATTCGCTGCTTCGACCTGGCCATTAGCTTGTGCATAATAGGGTGTATATGTTAACAATTTAAACCCCATTTCCGCAGCAAAGTCTTGCATCTTTCGACCAGTAAAGACTGACCCTTGGTTTGTAGTTATTGTTTCGGAAATTACAAATCTATATATGATGTACTTTTGAATGAATTCAATGACATTCTCTTGGTCTACATTGACTAAAGGGATTGCTTCAATCCACTTAGTAAAATAATCAATACCCACCAATATATACTTCTGGCTTTTAGAAGATGCTGGTCGAATTTCTCCAATAAGATCTAAAGCCCATCCTCTAATAGGCCAAGGCTTCACAATCGAGTGAAGTTCACTTGCCGGCACATGCTGAATACCTGTATGTATTTGACATTCTTGGCATCCTTTTGCAAACTCCACACAATCTTTTAACATAGTAGGCCAATATAATCCTTGTCGAAACAATAACCATTTCATCTTTTGGCCTACTTGGTGTGCTCCACATGCCCCGGCATGTGTGGCGGAAAGAGCTATGTACGCTTCTGTTTCACTTAGGCATTTCAGGAGCACACCTTCAGGAGTTTTCTTGAATAATTCATTTCCCATCAACACATAACTTAGTTCTCTATATTTTATTTTTCATTATGTCGAAGTCGTTGGATTTTGTAAATAATCCACTACAGGCTTTCTCCAATCTTGTTCTATTAGATTGTCTATGAACGAAATTTCAAAATTTCCGTGATCAGTGTATCCCAATGTTGTGGTCCTTAAATCCAATGGAGATAACTTAGTGGAAGTCACTCTCCCTCTAACTTCGATTGCTTGTTGTAGCCTGTCTTTCAAAACTTTATACCTGGAAGCAATCTGCGCCAAGTCGTTAGCTACTTGATTTTCCAATCTAGGTATATGTCGAATGTTAACTACTTCGAAGTTCTTCAACAACTGTCTGGCTATTACAAAATACATGATAAGATTTTCTTTTATGCATTTGTATTCTTTCATAATTTGTTTTAGGACTAACTCTGAGTCTCTCATTATTTCGACCTGAGTTGCCCCTAATTCCAACAGGATTTCAAGGCCTGCGATTAACGCTTCGTATTCAGCCTCATTATTAGAGCAATCCCCATCTATCTTGTACTTAAATGTTGTTGGAATTTTGTTTGGAGAAATAATGAGGACTCTGACTCCAGTTCCATCTTTATAACTAGAACCATCAAAGTACAGTTTCCAAGGTTCGATCTCCAAATAATTCAGTGATCCTTCTTGTATAGAATGGTCGACTATAAAGTCTGCTACCACCTGACCTTTCATAGCCTTGAGAGGCATAAAGGTTAATGAGTACTCAGTTAATGCAAGTGCCCATTTGCCAATTCTACTTTGCAAAATGGGTTTCGACAACATATATTTGAAAACATCAAAATGAGACGAAACATAAACATCAACTGGCTTTATATATTGCTTAAGTTTTGTACATGAAAAATAAAGACATAAACATAGTTTTTCAACCTCGTTATATCTGGTTTCTGCATCATTTAAAACTCTACTGAGGTAGTATATAGGCCTTTCGACACCATGCTCATCCTCTTGAGCCAGCATGCTCCCTAAAGTTCTATCAGACGTAGCTATGTACAGTCTCATACTTCTACTTCGACAAGCAGGTACCAAAATAGGTGGTTCGGTGAGGTACTCTTTGATTTTGTCGAAGGCTTCTTGATGTTATTGCCTCCACTCAAATCCTCCTTTGCTGAGTCGAAGTAGTGGCGAAAAGGCTTGCGTTTTCCCACTGAGGTTGGATATAAATCTCCTCAGGAAATTTATCTTCCCAAGGATTGCAATTCCTTTTTGTTAGTTGGCGCTTTGGCTTGCAAGATAGCCTTGGTCTTGTTTTGGTTTATCTCAATGCCCTTTTTATGGACCACAAAACCTAATAAATCTCCCGTTTTGACACCAAAAGCACATTTTAGAGGATTCATCTTCAGGCTGTAGCATCTCATCCTCTCGAAGAATTGTCGAAGATGATCCATGTGAGTCTTCCCTGAAACAGATTTGACCACAATATCATCAATATAAATCTGCATGAAAGTGTCAATAAAATCATGGAAGATCGAATTCATGGCTCTCTGGTATGTTGCCCCTGCATTCTTTAGGAAAAAGGGCATCACTACCCATTCATAAGTGCCTAAGGCCCCAGGGCAACGAAATGTCGTTTTCGACACATCTTCTTCAGCAATAAAGATTTGATTATATCCAAAGTAGCCATCAAGCATACTTATGTACTCGAAACCAGTGGCAGAATCCACAAGCATTTCTGCCATCGACATTGGATATTCATATTTGGGTGTTGCGGCATTCAGATCTCTGAAATTGATGCACACCCTTAAGGTACCATTTTTCTTTATAACAGGCATAATATTTGCAATTCATTCGACGTACCTGGTCGTTCGGATGAACTTGCATCTTAGCAGCCTTTCGACTTTCGTTTTGATTTTTGATAAAATATCTTGTGCAAACCGTCTTGGAGTCTGCTTAACGGGCTTCTTTCCAAGCTTTATTGGCAACTGCAGTTCTACCAAACTTTTGTCGAGACCAGGCATCTCGTCATAGTCCCACGCAAAGCAATCCTTGAACTCTTTTAGTAATTGGATCATTTCGACCCTGAGTCCTGGATCAATTTTTGTGCTTATGTACATTGGCTTTTTTACAGGACCGTCGCTCAGGTTTACCTCTTCTATAGGGTCTTGCGCCAACATTCTAACATTGTTCGCCAACGGGTCCTTTTTGAAACCTAGAGGTTCATCGTCATAGATGGCGTCCAACCTCTGATCTCGAAGGTCTTTTGTTCCTAAGTTGGGAGGCTCTGGGTCGAAATCTTTCCCAGGGCCTGTCTTAGAAAGGACTTGTTCATTGTCTTCAAAAGCCATATATTTAACTTCAGCCTCCAAGGCCGCTATCATTCTATTTTCGGCCACATACGCCGAAATTTTTGCAGAGTTTGTGACTCAGTCATCATCATCAAACTCACTTCCCCAGCCTGTTGGCCGTATATCATCAACTCCTCCAAAGTCGATGTTGGATAAGTCTTCTCTATCCCACTAAAAGCCGTAGTCATAGTGTAGGTATAGGGAATATAAGGCATTAGGTGTTGGGGTTAAATCAAGCTCAGGTGGATTACATGGCCCTATATGAGCCAAATTTATGTCGAAACTATTCTTTCCGACAGTGTTTATTTCACCTAAGTAATAACTCTAATCTTCTTCAATGTTTTCCACGATACCATCGGGGCGCCATATTGTGACCCTTTGGTGCATCGAAGATGGCATAGCACCGATGCCATGTATCCACTCTCGACCCAAGAGAAGATTCTAGTTTGGTTTCGCTGAGATCACCAAGAACATGGTGGGTCGAAGGATTGATCCCACTTTGAGGTCTAGTTGTATGACACCCATTGTGGTTCCAATGCCCCCTTCATAATTGGACAAGACCATGTTATGGGGCTTGATGTCAGCATCTCCCTTTCCCAGCTTTTCCAACATGAATTGTGGGATGATATTGATGGTCGCCCCACAATCAACCAGAATTTTATTTATAGTTATTTCCCCTATCTTTGCTCTAATGAATAGGGGTTTTAGATGATTCTTCATTTCCTCTGTTGGTGGCTCGAAAAATGTGTTCTGTTCTTCTACGAAGCCATTGTTCATTACATAGTAACATATTGGCCTGTGTCTAGCCATTTCTTGTTCAACCATTAAGTTAGTTTCCTCAACTTCGACCTCACAGTTGTATTCTTTAGGTAACACTGATATGACATTCACCATGATGTCCAAACTGTCACCGGAATCGGAGTTATCTTCATCATTTGACCCACATTCCTTTGTCCATGGCATAGGATTCCTATCTAGGGGCTTCCTTTGTTTCCTTTGCACATTGGTGCTAACCTCTGGATGAGGTCCAACTGCCTTTTTTCGGCCTTTCTCCGTCTTTGGAATCTTCTCCATTGTGAACGGGACATAGGATTTTTTCCTTTGTAGTTGCTCGATATATGGGCCATCTTATTTGACGTAGAAGTATGATACTCCTTTCTGTAATCTAAAGAGGAACCTCTTGGCACATCAAACGCCTGCCATCTCTCTTCATTTGGCCTCTTTCTTCCCATGGTGTTAAGCCAAGTATTAGTAGGTACATTAGTTGGAGGCTGAAAAGTTGGTGGCCTCCTTACCTGACTCATGGGTCCTTGTTGATGCCCCCTTCTGGGGTCGAATCTGACTTCTGAACTCATTTTTTGTGGGGCATTGGTGCCCTGTTTCGCTTTCAGAATTCTCGTACCTTGTATGTGTTCTGCAGCTTTCTTGTCAAAAATAGAGTTGCATCTAGGGCATAGCATTACTTCCGATTTCTTCTTCTGGCACCTATGTAGAAAATCTGCCAAATCTTTATTTTCCTTTGGAAATTCCGTCTTATTTACTCCTTCTTGACGAATGGCTTCCTCTGAGGCCTTGGCGCCAGAGACTTCAACCATGTTGACCTGCACGTTGCTTTTGGCAACGAGATTCATTTTCTGCATTTTGGCCTCTAGATTCTCTGTCGAACCCTTTACAGCGGCCAAGTAAGAACCTGTGGTGGTTCTTTTGTTGGAGCTCTCAGTAACTCCTTTGCTTTTGTGTGGGTCTTCAGTAACCCGTTTATTCAGTTTCAGGCCTTCAGCAGCCTTCTTGTTTGACCCTTGGGTAACTTCCTTTTTCAAATCTAGGCCCTCAATGGCCTTTCTCACCCCGTCAATAGTTTTTCTGGAGATGTTTCCAGTAAAACTTCCAAAGATGGGTTTGGTAATGAAATCTTCAGAAACTTCCACCATGTGAATTCCAACTGGTTCAGCATAATGTGCCTCCATCTGCAGTGGGTTTGCGTCGACTTTCATTGCTGGCTTATCAGCAAATTTCAGCCTTCCTTCCTTTAGCGCTTGTTGAACAAGATCCCTGAAAAGGAAACATTGTGAGGTTTTATGTCCCAAAAAATTATGGTATTTACAAAAACCTTTTTTCTTTCTTTGTTCTAAAGGAGGAAATTTTGCCCCTGGGGGCACTATCATTTGGCCATCTTTAACTAATAGGTCAAATATTTCGTCACATTTGGATATATCGAAACTATAGGTTTTCTTAGGAAATTTGTCGTTGTTTTTCCCAGGTTCTACAGGATTTTTCCCATTTTATGGCACTAGCAATTTACAAGAATATGGTGGTCCTTGTTTTAATTCTGCTAAATCTATTTCGCCTTCTTCGAAATCTATAGGGTCATTAGATATCTCTGGATCGTTATCATCCATTTCGACATGGGCTACCCTTTCTCGTCGATGAGTTTTGGCAGCTTTAGCTTTCTCAGCTTTAAGGCGTTCGACTTGTCGAACTCTATCGGCCAGTTGGGCCATATCTCTTAGGTATTGTGTATCTAACTTTTTCCTAATCGAATAATCCAGGCCCCCCGCTGCTATTTCAACCAATTCATGCTCAGGCACTTGGGTAAAGCATCTGTCTTTGAGTAATCGAAACCTATTTAAATATTCATCGATTAGCTCTATAAACCTTCTCTTCACACTAGCCAATTCTTTTAGACTTATTTTGGTCATGCCCATGTAGAATTGTTCATGGAACAATCTTTCCAATTGGTTCCAGTTGTGGATCGAATTAGCTGGGAGGGTGGTGAACCAAGTGAAAGCATTCTTTGTTAGGGAACTTGGGAAATATTTGATTCTAAGGTTTTCGTTGTTTGCTATTTCCCCGGCCTCTATCAAATATCTAGCCACATGTTCGATAGTGGACTCTGTCGTATCCCCTGAAAACTTAGTAAACTTGGGAACCTTTCCCCTAGGTGGTAAGTCTGTTTGCAGAATATATTCTGACAATGGGGATGTAAAGTTTGGTCTGTGAAAACCAATATTCATCCCGTTTTGAATCATAATCCTTTTGATCATGGTAGTTAGATTATTGTCAGTCCCATAATTTTGGTGTCGAACTTGCTGTATCAATTCATCAGCGCTTTGGTTTCTATTGGCCATAATAACTCCTTGATCGATTTCTCTAGGGTTTTGTAGTATTTCAACCCTTGGTTGTTCTATTTTTGCTCTAGGAATCTGAGGGTTTGGGTTAACGGTCAAATCCTCTTCCATGATTACCCCCTAATTTGTTCTTATTGGTATCCTCTGGGGTTGTCGAACAGTTTGGGGTACCCCAAAGAATTCAGCCATACGCGTCATTTGCGCTGTCATCTGTTGATTCGACTGAGTAGCAGTTTGAATGAGGGGGTTTAGCATTGTACTTAGAGTTTGTGCTAACATTTATACCATATCATGATTAATTTCGTCCATCTGTTGCCTCAAAATTGCTGTCGAAACATTTGTGAGGCTTGGTATTATATGAGATGGCCCTCCCAAGAATTGGTTTCTACTGGCTCCAGACCCCTGTAATGGCGATGATGCATTCACTAAAGGTTTTGAAAAAGTGGAAGCAGCATTCATAAGGCTAGCCATTTCAGTAGTTGGCATGCCATATGGCTGCTCTCGACCCATCCAGGTTGTCGAAAATCCTGGGGGCACAAATGGTCGAGATCCTAGATTTGCCCTTGGTGGAGGCATTCCTAATGGACCTCTTGGACCTACATACGAAAGTAAGAGTCCAGTTTGATTTGTGGTTAATGTTGGTATTGATCCAACGGAAGTTGGGATATTCCCTTCGACGGCGGTAGTAACCACTGTTCCAGCAATTGGTGGAGGTATTTCTCCATGATTTGGCTCGTTAGCCATACTACTCTCTCTATTTTTATTCCTAATAGTATACTCGTTGGTTACTCTACCACTTCTTAATAACATGCAACTTTATAACTATATAGAAGAAATGCAATAACATAAACAATAAAAATTAGCAACGTCCCACCGGGTGTGCCAATTTGTTTACCGTTGTTTTTGGTAAACAATCGATGATCCTCCAAAAGGGAAAGTTCTTTTTGGTTACTTACGGGATCGATCAGATTAATCCCAGAACATATGCTAATTTTTTATGTAAGACAAGCAATCAGGAAGAACGCACGTTCGACCCAGAGAAAAGATATTTGAGATAGAAATGCAAGTAAAGATGCGAGAAAGATAACTTTGCAAGATAAGATTAAGCAATGTAAAAGACTTTTATTAGTAAAAAGAGGTGTTTCCAACATAAATTTCTCAGTTTTATCCTTTCTCACACAGCGGTTACTTGGACAATATTTGAGTGACTAGTACAATAGGTTGAACATACTTAGAAACTACACAGGTTTCCTAATTTATACTAAAAACTAAGTAACCGTCGAGGAACGACTCTGCACTAAGATAAAGACAAGTGTCTTCTGCATGCCTCTCGACCTCCAGCTTCCAGCCACATAGCCGCTAGCGAAACTGTCTTTCCCTCCAATAATTCAAATTCAAATGTTCCTCGTATCATGTGTCAAAGCGAGGGTATTTTCTCTTAGTTGAAGGTCATAAGTCCTCTTCAGTCGAAAGCCCTGAAAGTGAGCCCTGTTCGAAGGCTCAAATATAACTTAGATCTTTTTCCTAAGTTATTCCATACGTTGTAACATTCTTCTTGGCTTGGTTTATTCCAGTTTTTTGGTCTAAAAGACCAAATATAGTATGGGTCGAGTTTGGGAGCCAACAGGCGCCAAGTATATCAAGCCGGGGATCTAGTGATCAAACGTATCATCTTACCACAAAGTGATCCCAGGGGCAAATGGACTCCAACCTATGAAGGACCATTTGTAATTAAAAACATATTCTTCGGTGGGGCGATGATCTTGACCACCATGGATGGCGACGACCTGCCACCCCCTGTGAACGCGGACATAGTCAAAAGATACTATGCATAAAAGACCCACTAGGTTGATACACCTAGGAAAAACAAGGGGCATCCTGATGAACCAAAAGGTTCGGGAAAAAATTAGGGATAAAAAGAAAAAACAATATGTACACCCGACAAGTTGAAAACCCGAAAGGGCGACTTGGGCAAAAAAGGGTTTCCCGATAGACTGAAAACCCAAAAGGGAGGTCCAGGAAAAAATTAGGGAATTAAAGTGTATGACTATGTCCTGTCGGATCACTTTACGGATAACCTTTGGCTTCCACTGACAAACTCAGAGTTTCTGATCAATTCAATTATCTTCGGACGAAGCACAAATAGACAAGATATTTGGAGATATGAAGGCTATAGCAGAATGGGAACCCCATGGGATTTTTTACACATAGCTATATTTTCTTTGTATTAAAACTTTCATTTGTTATGTCATCATTCTCTTACTAGAATGTTTGTCTCCTTTGTACAAAATGTTTATTCAAAATCAATACAAAGATATCCCTTTGAAAGTGCAAAAACTATTTATCTTTTTCTTTACGCTTGTGTTTTGTTTACAAAAACGTCCAATGATTCATTGTTGAACATATGCATTTAAACATAATCACTGTTTACAAATAAACAAAATGAGGAAGACAATTACTGATAGGTTGAAAGAATAGGAAAATGTCTCTAGGCTATTCCATAAGTGATCACCTACAGTACGTCATTTAAATCCCCAGCGGAACAAAATTTCAAATTATTAATCCCCAGTAGAAGTCGTCAAATTTCTCAGGATTCCCCAAGCAGATCTTACAAGCAGTACATGGCATTTCCGTTACAACAGAGTTTATTTCTCTAAATGGAAATTCATCAACACTTCAACTTCAAGACATAAAAATTCACATATCCTCAACAGCATTCAGGGATTTATTTTCCTCAATCAAACAGCAATACAGCAAATCAGCTCACATGCGCATACATTGCATCCATATATCATAAACATTGATAAAGAAAATACATTGCATCATACATTTCCTGCAACATAACTTTGTGTTTTAGCTAACATTTTACCCTTTTCAGGATAAGATTAACAGTTTCCATTGACAATATGCAATCATGATACAGTTCAGATAACCGCCGGACACGGATGCCATTCTGATGCTCATTCAGAAACAACCTTTAAAATACAGTTCAGATACGCTCCAGACACGGATGCCATTATGATACTTAGTCAAAATCAAATTCCGGGTACAGTTCGGATACGCTCCAGACATGGATGCCATTTTGATACTCATTTAGATACAACTTTCATATACAGTTCGGATACGCTTCAGACACGGATGCCATTCTGATACTCATTCAGATTCAACTTTCAGATACAGTTCTGATACGCTCCAGACATGGATGCCATTCTGATACTCATTCAGATACAACTTTCATATACAATTCGGATACACTCCAGACACGGATGCCATTTTGATGCTCATTCAGACACAACTTACAGATATGGTTCAGATACGCTCCAAACACATATGCCATCCTGATACTTAAGTCAAAATTAGCTCCCAGATACAGTTCAGGTACGCTCCAAGCATGGACTCTATTCTGATACTCATTCTTTCGGCTCACAAATTACAGTTCAACAAGCATTCTTGGATGGAATCTACAATCCCATCTCCAACAAGGTTCTATCAACTCTCTAAATGGCATCTTTAAGCCCATTCCTTCAAACTACACATTATCGAGTGCAAATTTCTGGGCACTCTAGTGTCCAATCATCTTTCACCTTCGAGTCACGAAATCTAACTCTTCAGGTTTAAGAAGATTGAACAGGGGCAGCTGTTGTACCCCAAAATTTTCCCTCTCACTTATTAAAGATTTCCTCACAAGATCTCTTAAACTCAAGACTGCATTAGGGTTTGATCAGCTCAAGACACCTCCTCATGCACTAATGGCCAAAATTAGGGTTTGAGTTTGCACAAGGATTTTTGGACTATCAATGCTTCATATGACTTTCAAGTATCATCATGGACCCCTAAGATTACTCATGTCAAGTTTCAAGCCTTGAATCACATTTTTGATCAGTCATTTGGACAATTGACCTAAAAATCAATTGTATTGAGGAAAAAGTCAACCATGGCCAATTTACAGTCAAACTTTATAATTTTTTATCCACATCAACATTTTAGACTCATATGAATCATTTGATCAAGTTTGGACCATATTTCCTCAAGAAATTTGATCAAATCACCAAAAGGGCAATATGGTCAAAATTAGGATTTTGACTAAGAAAGAGCAATTTCTGATTTTTGACCTAGCAAATGACCAATTGGTTTGAAGCATGATTTCAAGAGTTCAATTGCATCATATTTACCTAAAAACATGGTACAAAACATTGCAAATCCATTGGATTGACAGCTAAAATTTGCAGTCAACTGATCAAAAGTCAACTGTATATTGAAAAGTCAAACTTTGACTTTTTGGTCAAAATCAAGTGCCAAGGATCACAATTCATCAAAACATGTCAAAATGTGAAACTTTTTCATCAAGAAATCAAAGATTGAAGATTTTGTTTTGAAATTTGAAATTTTCTTAACTCAGAAATTTTTCTAAGTAAAGAAAATTTCTTATTTTTTCTCAACTTTAAGCCAAATTCTCACCATGATACAAGATGATTCAAAGGAAGTTCCCAACATGAAAGTTGTAGATCTCCATGAAATCTACAACTTTTCTTCATACGTTTTTCCTAAAGATGCTTGGATCTCAAGATATAATTTTGTGAATACATGCTCATGAACTAAAATAACTTAGTGAAGTTTTGCCCTAATTTAGGCAGGTTTTTGACCTAACTTCGTGGCAACTTTTCACCTAGTTCCAAGAGGAATATTGAAAAGCATTTCAAATATGAGTTATAGAGAACATTGCAAGCTTTCCAAAATGTCCAAGAACTCCTTGAGATCATTCTTGAGTATGGAGAATCGAAGAGATAAAGTTGGCAATTTCTCACTTTGATTTCAAGCCATTTCATGAAGAACAAAATTCAAATCTGAACCTAGGCTGCATAATCCTTGCTCTACAGGCATCAAACTCATTTTCCACTCCACCATTAATGAATTGCACAAGTTTTCATGCCCTAAAGCCAAGCATTAAATGCTTTGTACATGAACATTTCCATTTTTGGCTCAAAGGTGCCATTTCCATTTTGATAAAGCATAACTTTTGCAACTTTCCCCTCCTTGAGCCTTGCATTTGTTTTTCAGCACACACAAGTCCTATAAACCAAAAGCAAAGTGTATAGGACTTGTACCAACTTAAACCAGGCATGTACAAGCATGTAAAGAGTTGTCTCCTCACTTTTCTTAAAAGGCAAGCAATAGAGCAAAAAGCCTATAACTCGGAAATTTGTTGAGGAATTGATTTGAAACCTTCTCTATACTTATACACAAATACATTACAACCTAACGGACGCTTGCTAAAGGCCAGAAACTCTCTCAAACTCTCTATCACCAAAAACCTGCCATAACTTACAGTTTTGGACCAAGCACAGTAATCCAAAAATCCACTCGTGTGTTTCAAGTTCTAATCACCTAAACACTTAACCTACATCATATCTAAGTGTTCCAGACCATCATCCCTTCACTGTAACTCCTCCTTCTCCATCTGCCATTTTTGTTTTTTAAGCTTGCAGGTTGACATGGATAGGGAGATTCAGGCACTTTCAAGACCAGGTAAAGATTGGAACATACTCAGGGAGGTCCAGGCAAGCTAAAGGGATCTTCAGGCCTTCATGAAACTCACTCAAACTCCATTCATGATCTCAGTTGAAAGAGGTAAGAACTCTAACTTCTATCTCTTCATACAGGCATCTATTGGTCTCGATTTGAGAAGATAAAATGGAGATATCTTTGTGCTAAAACAAACCATATTCATTGATTTCATTTATATTCTTTGTGCATAGAGAATTTTAGATTTCAAATTTCTGTAAAAATTAGGGTTGAAATTAGGTCCATTGAAATTAGCTTTGATCTTTGACTGTTGGTTTACATGAGTTATATGGTTGAAATCGTGGGAAAGAGTACTACCATTTTCATGTTTAAAGTTTCCATTTTCATGGAGAAATGAGAAAGATACAGAGGTTCAGGCTAGCTTGAGGAAGAAGATGAAGTACAGGGCAAGGAAGCATTTTGTGTTATCTATTTTTAGTTTCATATGAACTAACGGATGTACAGCCACCCCAAGGGCAAGGTAGCGCGCTGAAAATGCATAGGTCATGTGTTCATACCTTGGCGATACCTTTTGCATTTTTCATATTTTTCAGCTTCATTTTTGTCATTTTTGCAACGTGGGCTCAGCAACTGGGCTTCTTATGTTTTTTTCTAATATTACCTCCTGATTACTCAGGACACCCCTGGCCCAACCATTTTATTTTTTATTATTATTTTTATTTTTATTTCATTAAATATTTTTATTTAGCATAAAAAATATAAAACATGGTAAATATTGCATTTTGTTTATTTTATTTTATTTCCACATAAAAAAATATTTTTATTAAATTATATACTAACTATTTTTCTTAAATAAACTTGTAAAATAAAATTGACTTAGATATATTTTTATTCCTTTTTCTTCATTCTTGTAAATATTTATTTTGACATATAAAAAGACTAAATATTTTCATAAATATTATTTATTATTTTAAGACAAAAAATACACAAAAATAATACTTAAAGAACTTTATTTTCTTTTAACAAATTAGAAATTAGGGTTAACCAATTTCTAAAAATAACTTCCTTTTCTTAAATAATTAGGTTTAGTTCAAAACTCTTTTTCATATAAAAAACAAAAACAAAATTCTTTTTCTTGCATATACATAAACATTGCACATTTAATTTATATTGTGCATCATTCATTCAAATATTCATACAAATTCGATTTGGTTGTAATAGCTTAATTAGATTTACATTATTGCAAATCCCCGTTTATAATTTGTGTACCCCCCCCCCCCTCCCGTAAAATGTTGTAATAGCGTAGTAATCTTTAAATTACGCAATTTACCGCGTTCATATAACATGCTAGTAATTAGGGTTTGAATGGCAAGATAAAAACAAATCAAATAGAAAACCCTAATCCAAGACAAAATCAAGCATGAAAATAACACACTTGCACACAAGCACCCTTATTGTTACTCCACTTGGTTGCCTTACACAAAAATAGCCATATTACGCATGCGAAGTATCTTAGCAAAACAAACAAGTATAAGATCATAAGACTCTCGATGACGCTATTCAAAGTTGCCTTACAAAATAATCTTGGTCCCTCAAAAAATGCTAAGATACTTTGCAACATTTCTGATCATGGTTATACGATGACCCACGCCCGTCCCGTTTACATCTAAAGATAGGGTTGCTTACCAAATCAATGATAAGACAATAATATCAAAGGAAAAGAAAATGAACAAGAAAGACATTTGAGTAGGTAGATTACTTCTAGTTATTTGCTCTATTTCAAAACAACTATCCTTGCTATTTTCTAAAACAAACACACACATTTCAAAACATCTTACAAACAATGAAAACATTTTCAAAAAATACAAACATCTTTGTATACATTCTTACGAACAAAAATCATTACAAAGATTGCCTAAACAATGGCCTCTTTTACAAAATACTTTCAAAACCACACAAAGCACAATTTCAAAACAAAAAGCAAGTGATCTAGAAAGTAACTAAGAGCCCATGGAAAACCATGGATGAAAAGGGTGCTAATACCTTCCCTTTTCATAATCTACCCCCCCCCCCCCCCCCCCCCCCGAACTCAAGAAACAATCTCAAAGGTCTTTCCTGTGCTTTTTCACCTTTCCTTTTAGATAAAAGAAAAGTCGGTGGTGACTCTTGCTAACCGCAACATTTGCGATAAAATGAAAAACCCTCAAGTCAGTTCTCCCACCGTATCATAATTTGGCTCTAAACATTTGATCATCTGAACATTAAAACAAAGAGTAAGGTCTAGCGAGGTATAATTACCAGCAGGGGTTAGACGGGACAGTGGCTCTCTCAAAAATAGGGCTTTGGCGATCATATCCACTAAACCACCAACACAAATTGGACCATGAGGAGCCTGGGCTATACTCAGGAGATGAGCAATCATAAAAGATGCACCAACTACCGGTATGGACTAAAACACACAGAACATGATAAACAGCTCTTCCTTAAACACTAAGGTATCATTCTGAGGTTTTCCAAATAGGGTAAATGCCAGAATCATGTGGAAATACCTAATAGCGAGGTTATGAATCTCTAAAGAGTGCCTAGGAATAGAGATCTCCTATCTCAGATCAGATATCTCTCCCCAAAAGTGGTCAAGCTGGTTGTCCACATACTTGTCATTTGGAATCTTAATGACAACATCAGCACTAACCGGGAAATCCAATAAAGCAGAAAATTCATGGATGATGAACCTATGGGTAAAAACAAACAATCTGAATGAAACCAATCCTCTGGATAACCCTAAACCAATATTAGGGTTGAAATTCAATGAACTGAGGAACTCCAGTGTCAGGTTGCGGTAGGTAGGTTGTTGATGATGAATAAAATAATCCCAACCAATCTGGTTAAACATGAAGCGGACACTCTCCCTGATGCCCAATGCAGGCAATATGGGGTCGTGCATAAAGATGGTGGGATACATCTCTCTCAGAGCAAGCATCTCATAACGCTTCTGTTGAGCATCACCCACGAAGGTGATAGGCATAGTGTCAGAAAAGTCCATAGCGAAAATCAGTGAAGAAAAAGAAGTGTGAATCCTGTTGGTTAATTTGAAAATAGTTTTAAATTAGCATCGAACTAATGCCTAAAAATAGAAAAGAAGAAAAGAACAGAAAAATTTGTAAGATTTTTAAGAGAAACATTAAAACTTTTAGTAAATAAGATTTTAATAAAAAATGGTGGGTTGCCTCCCACAAAGCGCTTTGTTTAACATCGGAAGATCGACCTATATTGAAAATCGAAAATCTATTTTGGTGACTCAGCTGGAAGCTGTATAAATCTCAAACTGGCTGAGTAGTCCCTATTCTCGATGCAGTGGTGGTGCTTCAAACGATGTTCGTTTATAATAAACGGATCGTTGGTTTTTCCTTTGATTTCTACAGCGCCACTTGAGAGTATTTTAATAACTTCAAAAGGTCCTAACCATCTAGAGAGAAGTTTCCTTGGAAATAGTTTAAGTCTGGAGTTAAACAGGAGTACTACATCGCCCTCATTGAATTATTTCCTAGAGATGCGTTTGTCGTGCCATTTCTTAGTTCGCTCCTTGTATATTTTGGCATTCTCGTATGCATCTAGCCTAAGCTCTTCCAATTCATGAATGTCTAGAATTCTCTTTTCTCGAGCGGCTTTGTAACTTAGATTCAGGGTTTTGATGGCCCAATAGGCTTTGCGTTCCAGTTCTACGAGTAGATGGCATGATTTACCATAGACCAGTTTGAAAGGTGTGGTTCCAATGGGTGTTTTTTACAATGTTCTGTATGCCCATAATGCTTCATGTAGTTTGGGCGACCAATCTTTCCTAGATGTGGAAACAGTTTTCTGAAGTATTTGCTTAATCTACCTGTTAGAGACTTCCACTTTCTCGCTTGTTTGTGGGTGGTAAGGTGTATGCGGTGTCAGACTCCATACTTTGCTAAGAGTTTATTAAAAAATTTAGAAATGAAATGAGAGCCACCATCACTGATGACTAATCTCGGAACACCGAATCTTGGAAAAATTATGTTTTTGAACAACCTAATCACTACTTGTGCATCATTTATTAGAGAGGCTACAACCTCTACCCATTTGGATACGTAATCTAGTGCCACTAATATGTAATTGTTTCCAGAGGACGATGGGAAAGGTCCCATAAAGTTAATTCCCCATATGTCAAATATATCTACTTCTAGGATACCCTTTTGAGGCATCTCATCACGCCTAGATATGTTACCAGTGCGTTGACACCGGTCGCATTTTGTAATTGCAGCATGGACATCTTTCCATAAATCGGGCCAATAAAGGACAGCTTGTAGGATTTTTGCGTAAGTCTTTGAGGTGCTAACGTGTCCACCATAAGGGGCTTCATGACAATGAGATATTACGCTCTCTATTTCACTCTCAGGAATGCATCAATGGAAAATACCATTGGGGCCTCGCTTAAATAGTAAGGGCTCATCCCAATAATAGTGTTTGAGATCGTGAAAGAATTTCTTCTTCTGCTGATAAGTTAAATCAGGTGGAAGGACTTTTGCTGCTAAGTAGTTGACATAGTCAGCATACCAGGGCAGTGAAATTTGAGTAGATACTGCTTCCAATACTTCAATTTTCTTGTCATTATTGCAAAATTCAGGGCATTCTTCAGCTAAGTTTTCGGACCTCATCCGGGCTACCAGGTGTTCATATGAAAAATTGTCATTGATGGGTATCTCTTCAGGTTTAAGATTTTCCATCCTAGATAGATGGTCGGTAACTAGATTTTTAGATCCTGGTTTATCTTTGATTTCCAAATCAAACTCTTGTAAGAGTAAGATCCATCTTAATAATCTTGGCTTGGCATCCTATTTAGCTAATAGGTATCTAATAGCTGCGTGATCAATGTAGATAATAATCTTTGTGCCTACTAGATAGGAACGAAATTTATCTAATGCAAAAACGACTGCCAATAGTTCCTTTTCTGTAGTGACGTAGTTTATTTGTGCAGAATCCAAAGTCCTACTTGCATAGTATATTGCATGGAGTTTTTTGTCTCTTCTTTGTCCTATGACTGCACCTACTGCAAATCGCTTACGTTGCATATTGTGATACGGTGGGAGAACTGACTTGAGGGTTTTGCGTTTTATCGCAAATGTTGCGGTTAGCAAGAGTCGCCACCAACTTTTCTTTTATCCAAAAGGAAAGGTGAAAAAGCACAGGAAAGACCTTTGAGATGTTTTCTTTAGTTCGGGGGGTAGATTATGAAAAGGGAATGTATTAGCACCATTTCCATCCATGGTTTTCCATGGGCTCTTAGTTACTTGCTAGATCACTTGCTTTTGTTTGTTTGAAAATGTGTTTGGTGTGGTTTTGAAAGTATTTTGTAAAAGAGGCCATTCGTTTAGGCAATCTTTGTAATGATTCTCGTTCGTAAGAATGTATACAAAGATGTTTGTCTTTTTTGAAAATGTTTTCAATGTTTGTAAGATGTTTTAAAATGTGTGTGTTTGTTTTGGAAAATAGCAAGGATAGTTGTTTGAAATTAGAGCAAGTAACTAGAAGTAATCTACCTACTCAAATGTCTTTCTTGTACATTTTCTATTCCTTTGACATTGTTGTCTTACCATTAATTTGGTAAGCAACCCTATCTTTGGATGTAAACGGGACGGGCGTGGGTCATCATATAACCATGATTAGCAATGTTGCAAAGTATCTTAGCATTTTCAGGGACCAAGATCATTTTTTGTAAGGCAACTTTGAATAGCGTCATCGAGGGACTATGATCTTATACTTGTTTGTTTTGCCAAGATACTTCGCATGTGTAATATGGCCATTTTTGTTTTAGGCAACCAAGTGGAGAAACCCTAAGGATGCTTGTGTGCAAGTGTATCATTTTCATGCTTTGGTTTTATCTTGTATTTAGGGTTTTCTATTTTGCTTTGTTTTGATCTTATCATACAAACCCTAATTACTAATCATGGCATGTAAAGCGGTAAAATTGCGTAATGTAAATATTACTAAGCTATTACAACAATTTTATGGGAAGGGGGAATACAAATTTGAATGGGGATTTGCAAGAATGTAAACCTAAATAAATTATTACAACCA
Organism: Vicia faba; assembly: GCA_948472305.1. NCBI lineage: Eukaryota > Viridiplantae > Streptophyta > Magnoliopsida > Fabales > Fabaceae > Vicia > Vicia faba. The sequence goes on along the minus strand of OX451736.1, from coordinate 1,762,011,233 downwards.
AATCGAATTTGTACGAATATTAGGATATACAATATTTAAATATGCAATATTATGTACATGCAAGAAAAAGATTTTTGTTTTGTTTTTATGTAAAAGAAATTTTAATCTAAACCTAAAAATATAAGGAAAAGAAATTAATTTTTAGAAGGGAGATTTAACCCTAATTTCTATTTTAAAAGAAAATAAAGCTCTTATGTACTATTTTTATGTATTTTTTGTATTAAAATAATAAATAATATTGTATAAAAATATAAAGTTTTTATATACGCAAAAATAAATATTTATAAGTATGGAATGAAAAATAAATTAAACTAAACATGATTTAATTATATTTTACAAGTTTATTAAGAAAAATAAATAATATATATTGAAAATAAAATATATTTTTATGTGTAAAATAAAATAAAGTAAAATAAAATATGATATTATTAAATTTATATTTTTTAGGATTTTTATGCATCAAAGAAAATATTTAATATATTAAAATGAAAATAAAACAAATAAAATATAAATATAAAAATAGTTGGGCAAAGGGGGTGTCTTGAATAATCAAATAGTGAAAGTTAGAAAAAACAGCTAAGCCCAACGTGGAGGCCCAAACCTGCAAAAAGCCAAAATTGAAAAATGGAAAAAAAATGTGAAAAAACAAAAGTAGCGTCCAGGTTCGAACCCAGGACATGGGACTCACCAGCGCGCTACTTTGCCACTGGGGTGGCTATACATCCATTATTTTAAGTGAAACGAAAATAACATAACATGAACAAAGTCCTTGCCCTGTACTTCATCTTCTTCCCCAAGCTTGGCCAGATGTCCTGTAACTCTCTCATTCTTCCATGAAAATGAAAACTCATAACATGAAAGTTGTAGTATTTAATCTCACGATTCTAACCATATAAGTTATGTAAGCTAACAATCAAAGATCAGAGAGAATTTTAAAAGCCTTAAATTTAAACCTAAATTTTTCAGAAACTTCAAGTTCTAAATTCTCTCAACTCAGGCCAAATAAATGTAAGATAAAGATATGTACAGCTTCGTTGCAATGAGGACTACATTATTTATTCACAAATCGTGGCCAATGGTTGCCTGTACAAGGAGATAGAATTGAGATTTTACCTCCTTCAGTTGAAATCGTGGATGGAACTGGAGTGAGTTTGATGGAGGCCTGATGCTTGCTTGAGCTTCCTTGAACCTCCCTGAATGTGTTCCAACCCTTGCCTTGCTTTGAATGTGTCTGAAACTCCTTGGCCAAGTCAACCTGCAAGCTTTGAAAACAAAAATGGAAGGTGATGGAGAAGGGGTTACAGTACAGGGATGAAGGTCTGGATTAGTTAGATATCAAGTAGGTAAGGTGTTTTGATGATCAAGACTTGAAACGCACGAGCCAAATGGGAGATTGGTATGCTTATGCAAAAACTGCAAGTCTTGATAGTTTTTTGGTGTTTTTGAGTTTGGGAGTGTTTCAGCCTTCAAGTAATCGTGTGTTGTGTTGTATTATGCTTGTATATTAGTATGGAATCAGTTTCATGTCAACCCTCCAACAGACGTGCCAGTTCTCACCTTTTTGCAACCTTTCTTGCTTTTGAAGTAAAGTGAAGGGACAAGGCTTACCATGCTTGTACTGGCTTTCTTAGGGTTGGTATATACTTGTACAATTTGCTTTAGGCCTTAAAGACTTATATGTACAATGGAGACAGGTTCAATGCTCAAGAATTGGAAAGTGGCAAAAGTTGAGCTTTTTCAAAATCGCAATGGTCACTTTATGCCATTCATGGAATTACAACTTGGGTAATGGCTCTAGGGCTTGGATCAAAGCTTTGTCAACTGAGTAAGCATTAAATTAAGGAGTAAGGAACAAGTTTGGGACCTGTAAAGCATGGATTAGGCAGCATAGGTACTAATTGGAACTTTGTTCTTCATGAAATGGCTTGGACAAAAAGTGAGAAATTGCCAACTTTATCTCTTCGATTCTCTCTACTCAAAAATGATCTTGAGGAGTTCTTAGATATTTTAGAAAGATTGAAATGTGCTCTATAACTCATCTTTGAAATTTATTTCAAGATACCTCTTGGAACTAGGTGAAAAATTTCCATGAAGTTGGGTCCAAAACCTGCCTAAATTAGGGCAAAATTTCACTAAGTTATTTAGTTCATGAGCATGTATTCATAAATTTATATCTTGATATCCAAGAATCTTTAGGGAAACATGTGTGAAGAAAAGTTGTATATTTCATGGAGGTCTACAACTTTCATGTTGGTAACTTTCTTTGAATCATTATGCATCATGGTGAAAAAATGGCCTAAAGTTGAGAAAAAATAATAAATTTTCTATACTTAGAAAATTTTCTAAGTTAAGAAAATTTTCAAATTTAAACCCTAATCTTCAAACTTGGATTTCTTGATGAATAAGTTTCATATTTTTACATGTTTTGATGAATTGTGACCCTTGGCACTTGATTTTGACCAAAAAGTCAAAGTTTAACTTTTCAGTGTACAGTTGACTTTTGATCAGTTAACGGCAAATTTCATCTGTCAATCCAATGAAATTGCAATATTTTGAACCATGCTATTAGGTCAAGATGATGAAATTGAATCCTTGAAATCATGCTTTAACTCAGTTGGTCATTTGCTAGATCAAAAAACCAGAAATTACCCTTCCTCAGTCAAAACCCTAATTTTTGACCATTTTGCCCTTTTGGTGATTTGATCAAATTTCTTGAGGAATTGTGATACAAACTTGACCAAATGATACATATAAGCTTAAAATGTTGATGTGGATCAAGAATTATGAAGTTTGACTATAAATTGGCCATGGTTGACTTTTTCCCCAATACAGTTGATTTTTAGGTCAACTGTCCAATTGACTGAGCAAAAGTGTGATCCACGGCTTGAAACTTGACATGAGTAATATTGGGGTTCCATAATGATGTTTGAAAGTTACATGAAGCATTGATAGTCCAAAAATCCTTGTGCAATCTCAAACCCTAATTTTGGGTCATCAGTGCAAGATGATATGCCTTGAGCTGCCCAAACCCTAATCCAGTCTTGAGTCAAAGAAACCTTGTGAGAAAAGTCTTGATAAATGAGAGGGAAAATTTTGGGGTACAACAGCTGCCCATATTCAATCTTCTTGAACCTGAAGAGTTAGATTGGCGAGTTTTGTCGTTCGTGACTCGAAGGTGAAAGATGATTGGACACTAGAGTGCCCATAAATTTGCACTCGACAATGTGTAGTTGAGGGAATGGTCTTAAAGATGCCATTTGGAGAAGTGATAGAACCTTGTTAGAGATGGGCTTGTAGATGCCATCCAAGAATGTTTGTTGAATTGTAAATTGTATGCTGAAAGAATGGTATCAGAATGGCATCCGTGTCTGAAGCGTATCCATACTGTATCTGAATGGGTATCAGAATGGAATCCGTGTCTGGAGCATATCTGTGTTGTGTCTGAAGTCTAAATCTGAATGAGTATAAGAATGGAATCCGTGTCTGGAGCGTATCCATACTATATCTGAAGGTTGAATCTGAATGAGTAAGAGAATGGCATCCGTGTCTAGAGCGTATCTGTACTGTATCTGAAGGTTGAATCTGAATGAGTAACATAATGGAATCTGTGTCTGGAGCGTATCTATATTGTATCTGAAGGTTGAATCTGAATGAGTAACAGAATGGTATCCGTGTCTGGAGCGTATTTGTACTGTATCTGAAGGTTGAATCTGAATGAGTAACAGAATGGCATCTGCGTCTGGAGCGTATTCGTACTGTATCTGAAGGTTGAATCTGAATGAGTAACAGAATGGTATCCGTGTCTGGAGCGTATCTGTATTGTATCTGGAGGTTGGATTTGAATGAGTAACAGAATGGCGTCCGTGTCTGGAGCGTATTCGTACTGTATCATGATTGCATATTGTTAATGATAGTTGTTAATCTCATCCTGAAAAGGGTAAAATGTTAGCTGAAACACAAAATTATGTTGTAAGAAATGTAAGGTGCAACATATGTGTTTTATCAATGTTTATGATATATGGATGTAATGTATGCGCATGTAAGCTGATTTGCTGTGTTGTTGTATGGTTTGAGGAAAATAAATCCTTGAATGTTGCTGAGGATATATGGATTCCTCATGTCTTGAAGTTTGAAGTACTGACAAAATTCCGCTTGTGAGGGCAATGCCACATATTGCTTTGAGGAATCCTGAGAAATTTGACGACCTCTACTGGGGATTAATAATTTGAAGTTTTAGTTCTGTTGAGGATCTAAATGACGTATTGTGGGGATTGTTTATGGAATAGCCTAGAGACATTTTCCATCTCTTTCAACCTATCAGTAATTATCTTTCGCATTTTGTTTATTTGTAAATAATAATTATGTTCAAATGCATATGTTCATTAATGAATCATTGGACGTTTTTGCAAATAAAACCAAGTGTAAAGAAAAAGAAAAATAGTTTTATGTACTTTCAAAGAGATATCTTTGTATTTTGACTTTGAATAAGTATTTTGTACAAGGGAGACAAACATTCTAGTAAGAAAATGGCGCCATAAAACAAGAAAAATTTATACAAAGAAAGATAGCTATGTGTAATAATCCCATGGGGTTTCCATTCTGCTATAGCCTTCATATCTCCGAATATCTTGTATATTTTTTGCTTCGTCCGAAGATGATTGAATTGATCAGAAACTTCGAGTTTGTCAGTGGAAGTCAAGAGGTTGTCCTCAAAGTGATCCGACGGGACATAGTCATACGCTTTAATTCCATGACTTTTGCATGGACCGCCCTTTCGGGTTTTCAATCCACCGGGAAACCCCTTTTTGCCCAAGTTGCGCTTTCGGGTTTTCAACTTGCCGGGTGTACAGATCTTTTATATTTTATCCCTAATTTTTGCCCGAACCCTTTTGGTTCGCCGGGATGCCCTTTTTTTTGCCTAGGTGCGTCAACCTAGCGGGTCTCTTATGCGTAGTATCTTTTGACTATGTCCGCATTCGCAGGGTGTGGCAGGTCGTCGCCGTCCATGGTGGTTAAGATCATTGCCCCACCAGAGAATATGTTCTTGATTACAAATGGCCCTTCATAGGTAGGAGTCCATTTTCCCCTGGGATCACTTTGTGGAAAGATGATGCGCTTGATCACTAGATCTCCAACTTGATATACCTGGCGTCTGACTTTCTTGTTGAAAGCCTTGATCATCCGTTTTTGATACATCTGACCATGGCAAACAGCAGTAAGTCTCTTTTCATCAATTAAGCTTAGTTGATCAAGTCGAGTCTGGATCTAATCGTCCTTATTCAAACCTGCATCCTTCATAATTCTCAAAGAGAGGATCTGAACCTCAATAGGAAAGATAGCCTCCATGCCATAAACCAAAGAATAGGTTGTTGCCCCAGCTGATGTGTGAGTCGTGGTATGATACCCGTGGAGAGAAAATGGTAGCATCTCATGCCAGTCCTTGTAGGTGACTGTCATTTTCTGTATGATCTTTTTAATGTTTTTATTTGCAGCTTCAACGGCACCATTCATCTTTGGCCGATAGGGGGATGAATTGTGATGCTGAATCTTGAATTGCTCGCACAAGGCGGTGATCATAGTATTGTTAAGGTTGGTACTATTATCAGTGATGATCCTTTCTAGGATACCGTACCGGCAAATGAGATTTTGCTTGATGAAGCGGGCAACAACATTCTTAGTAACGAATGCGAAGGAAGCTGCTTCGACCAATTTTGTAAAATAGTCAATGGCCACTAGAATGAAGCGGTGTCCATTGGAGGTTGTAGGCTTGATTTCTCCAATCATATTGATTCCCCACATAGAAAAGGGCCAAGGAGCCGTCAAGAAATTCAGAGGAACCGGAGGTACGTGCACCTTATCAGCATAAATTTGACACTTATGACAGGTCCAAGAGTGATGATAGAAATCTGCTTCCATGGTAGACCAATAATAGCCTGCCCGTAGGATTTTCTTCGCCATCATATGCCCACTGGAGTGAGTGCCAAAAGTACCTTCATGTAATTCAGCCATGATCTTTTCAGCCTCAATCTTATCCATACATCGGATCATAATGGAGTCATGGTTGCGTTTGTACAGGATGCCATTACTCAGGAAGAACTTAGCAGAAAATCTCCTTAAGAACTTTTTATCATTGACTGAAGCTCCTTTTGGATATTCTTGAGCCTCGAGATACCTCTTGACTTCATGAAACCAAGGCTGGTCCACTACCTCTTCAGTATTAATCTTGTGACAATATGTTGGTTCATCCATTAGTTCAATAGTGATCTGGGGAGCCTCGCTATCCCAATTAAGTTTAAACATGGACGGCATTGTGGCTAGAGCATCTGCTAGCTTATTTTCTTCACGCGGGAAATGCTCGAAGGTAATCTGCTCAAAATGTGGTAGCAATGTCAAAACATGTTCTTTGTAAGGGATAAGGTTTGGGTGCTTAGTGTCTCATTCTCCTTTGATCTGACTGACGACCAAAGCTGAATCTCCAAACACATCTAAAGATTTGATTCCCAAGTCTATGGTAGCCTTGAGACCAAAGATGCATGCTTCGTATTCTGCCATGTTATTCGTACAATTGAAGCAAAGTCTGGCAGTAAAGGGAGTATGACACCCTTATGGGGATATGAGTACAGCGCCGATACCATTACCAAGTGAATTGGATGCCCCGTCAAAAAACAGGGTCCATCGGGATCCTTGTTCAGGTCTGTCATATGGTCTGATTTCTTCACAGTTGTCTAATGTCATGATGTCCTCATCCAGGAATTCAAATTTCATGGACTGATAATCTTCTACAGCTTTATGAGCAAGATGATCAGCTAGCACACTGCCCTTTATAGCTTTCTGGGTAGTGTACTGTATGTCATATTCTGTTAGAATCATCTGCCATCTAGCTATCCCCCCAGACAGAGTAGGCTTTTCGAAGATGTACTTTATCGGATCCATCTTAGATATCAACAAAGTAGTATGAGTCAATATATTGTCTTAGCCGGCGAGCATCCCATACCAGAGCGCAGCAAGTTTTCTCGAGCAGTGAATATCTGGTTTCACAATCGGTAAACTTTTTGCTCAGGTAATAAATAGCGTGCTCTTTTCGGCCAGACTCATCATGCTGCCCCAATACACACCCCATTGAGTTCTCTAAAACGGTCAAATACATGATCAGTGGTCTTCCCTCGACTGGCGGCATCAAAACAGGAGGCTCTTGTAAGTACTCTTTGATCTTGTCAAAAGCAATCTGACATTCATTATTCCATCTGACTACTTAATCTTTCTTCAATAATTTAAAGATTGGTTCACAAGTAGTTGTTAGGTGAGAAATGAATCTCGCAATATAGTTCAGGCATCCCAAGAATCCTCTGACTTTCTTATCAGTACGAGGAGCAGGCATTTCTTGTATCGCTTTAACCTTGGTAGGATCAACCTCGATACCTTTGTTTCTGACGACAAAACCTAAGAGTTTACCGGACCGGACTCCGAATGTGCACTTGTTTGGATTCAACCTTAGTTTGTACTCCTTCAACCTCTCAAACAACTTTTGCAAATGATCAAGGTGCTCCTCTTCAGTTTGTGATCGGGCTATCATGTCATCTACATAGACCTCTATCTCATGATGTATCATATCATGAAATAAAGCTACCATGGCGCGTTGATAGGTTGCCCCAGCATTCTTCAGTCCGAATGGCATCACTTTGTAGCAGAATATGCCCCACTGTGTGACAAATGTAGTTTTCTCCATGTCCTCAGGTGCCATTTTGATTTGGTTATAACCTGAGAATCCGTCCATGAAGGAAAATACTTTATGCTGGGCCGTATTGTCAACCAAGATATCAATGTGGGGAAGTGGAAAATCATCTTTAGGGCTGGCCCTATTTAAATCTCTATAATCCATGCACATTCGTACTTTTCCGTCCTTTTTAGGCACGGGAATAATGTTGGCAACCCATTGAGGATAGGAAGTGACAGCCAAGAATCCAGCATTGAATTGTTTCATGACTTCCACTTTGATCTTCTCTGACATGTCAGGTCTCATGCGGCGGACTTTTTGTTTCACTGGTGGACAATCTTCTCTTGTGGGTAGACGATGTACCACAATGTCTGTATCAAGTCCTGGAATGTCTTTGTATGACCAGGCAAAGATCTCAACATAATCATGCAACAGCTGAATTAGACGCTCCTTGACACTCGGCTCTAGATTGGCACCCACCTTGATTTCCTTTTTATTTTCCTCGGTACCCAAGTTGATTGTATCCAACGGTTTCTCATGAGGCTGAATAACTCTTTCCTCTTGTTGTAGTAGTCTGGCCAATTCCCCTGGTACATCACAATCTTCCTCACCTCCGTCTTCGGCTTGGTAGATTAGATCTTCAGAGTCACTAAAGGCCATAGCAGTATCGTTACCCATGGGATCCGGAATGGAGGGGTACCTGCATTTGTGAGTGTGGGTGTGTGTAAGGGTATAGTCATCTTTAAATAATAAAATGTAAAAGAAAGACAATGAGAACAAAAGGTTTGTATGTGAAAAAACGTCCATGATTCATTGAATGTCATATGAAGATGAAATAAAAACCCTTACAAATGGACCATTGTGCCTCGGGTAAGACACAAGGTTTTTAATATGCGAATTGTTTGTGAATATTACAAGTCCAACAAAAATGTAAAAGATAAATTACTGAGAGATGAAATTTATTGGGACAAAGTCTCTGGCTTCCCAATTGTGAAGTCCTCCGTTAACAGTAGGAAATATCCAATCCCCCAAGTTGCCATCTTCTTCACCATCTTCCACTGCGTTGATCTCTCGGTTGCTAATCTTCAAAGGTGGCCCTCCAGCACAGGCACGGCGGACATCCTTCTGAGCATTTGAAGTAAACACTAAGCCAAACTTGTCAGATTTATATGAAATGTCTGGAAGCTGCCCCCAGATGGTGCATCCACCCTCCTCTACTACTGCCTTGGCATTCTTTAGAGATGACATCCGAAGTGGAGGTCTTGTGATCTTGGGGATTTGGGATACCGTCTTGGTTACCGCTACCTCTTGAGAGACTTCTTCAAAATGTTGAAAAGGAGTTTCAATGAACTCGCCATCCAACTCCACATACCGGAAAGAATTTAGATGGCTAATCATGTACTCTTCCTCTCCATGGACAGTGATAATCTTTCCATGGACCGGGTATTTCAGCATCTGGTGTAGTGTAGAGGTGACAGCACCAGCATTATGGATCCAGGGCCGTCCTAGCAGACAGGAGTAAGAGGGGCGGATGTCCATTACATAGAAAGTTGAGTTGAAAGTCTGAGTTCCCACCTTTATGGGGATGTCCACCTCCCCGTGGACCATCCTCTTTGAGCCATCAAATGCTCTTACGACTATGTTACTGGGTTTCAATGTCAGTCCTTCGCAATTTAATCTGTCGAGAGCTTTCTTAGGTAAAACATTCAAAGATGAGCCAGTGTCCACCAAGACATGGGTTGTTCCTCTACACTCCACAGAGACATGTAATGCCTCGTTATGCTTTCTCCCTTTTGGTGTCAAATCAGCATCAGAGAAGCCTAGGCCGTTATCAGCTGTCAAACTGGCCACACAATCTTGGAATTGGTCAGCAGATGTCTCTTGTGGCACATGGGTTGTCTTTAGAAACTTCACCAGAGCTTTCACATGTGCCTCAGAATACAGCAACAATTCCAGCATGGAGATCTTGGAGGGAGTTTGCCCCAACTGTTCAACCACGTCATAGTCACTCTTCTTTATTATTCTCAGGATCTCCTCCATTTCCTTCTTGGAGGTTTCAGGGATAGTCAATGGTTGAGCCTTCATCCGGACAGGCTCTTCTTAAATACCTTTTCCTCGAATTTCAGCAGTAGAAGTGTTGGTAGGGATAACAGCAGAGGTTATGTCGTCTTTGTTAGTAGGATCACTTGCAGATATGATTATTGGTATGGCGGTAACCTTCGGAACAGCCACGGGTCCAAAAAATGCCTTTGGGGGAGCAATTTCTGGAGAGAAGATTCTACCGCTACGGGTAATCTTACTAGTTCCGGAAATATTGCTAATGTCAGAGTCTTCTTCTTCGGAGCTCACTTCTTCGGCGGCCAGCCCATCTTGTTTGATACCATGGTAGTAGATGTCTCCACCGTAATTCCACAGTACTGTTTTGTCTGATTCATACGGGACCGGCCCGGGCATTGTGATTATGAGAGGAGTAGTTTTTGGAATCGGTGTAATCCTAACGGGTCTTTTGGGGGCCATGGAAGGATTGGCGGAGATGGTTATGATTGAAACGTCTTCAACAGGAACAGGTGAAATAGGAGCATTTTCAAACAGAATCTCTTGGTTGTCTATCAAGCGTTGAATGCTTGTCTTCAAGAAAGGGAAAACAGTTGGTGATACACCCTGGGAATACACCATCTTTCAACAAATTTATCTTAACGATTGGGAGCGGAGTCAAGAGTTCATCCACTATGGTAACAAATAAATCTTCTTCGATAGCATTGGTTTTGTGACCATGCCTAGGCATAGGAGCGAAAATGACGTTTGGTTTCTCAGGCGCCTCAAACTCAATCTATTTTGCATCTATAAGGTCTTGAATTTTGTTTTTCAAAGCCCAACAGTTGTTAGTGTCATGACTCAGGCTTTCGGAATGATATGCGCATCTGGCATTCGGATGATAATGAGGGGACGCCGTGTTGGGATTCTTTGGAGCTTCTTTTAAAGTTGCTAGATTAGATTTCAGAAGATATGGTAAAACCTGGGCAAGAGTCATATTAATTCTGGTGAATTGCCGGATTGGCATTTCCACCCTCGGTTGATTACTCCTTGGTTGATCAGATGTAAGCTTTGGGATCATGACGGCCCCTACCATTGGTCGGCGTTCAGCTCTCCCTTGGTTCCTTTGTGGATAAACAGCAGATACCTCCTTCTTCCTAGTGAAGGGTTTCTTCACAACTGTAGAGGCAGAGGAATCCTTCTGAATCTTTCCACTTTTTATGCCAGCTTCCACCCTCTATCCGGTTAGTATTAACTCAGTAAACCCAGCAGATGAGCTCCCAATCAAATGGTTGAAGAAAGGGCCTGATAGAGTGCCTAAGAACATATCCACCAACTCCCTTTCAGACAGAGGGGGTTGCACTCTCCTATCTAGATCTCTCCATTTCTGCGCGTAATCTTTGAAACCCTCATTTGAAGCCATAGCCATACTCTGAAGTTGAGTACGGGTAGGCGTCAAATCTGCATTATACTGGTATTGTTTATAGAAATATGCGGCAAGATCTTCCCAATTGTGGACGTTGGCCCTTTCTAATTGGTAAAACCAATCGAGCTGTGTTCCGGATAAACTATCCTGGAAAAAATGCACCCACAGGTCTTTATCGGCAGAGTGCGGCTGAATCTTTCTCACGTACGATCGGAGGTGCATTTTAGGACATGACACCCTATCATATTTTGCAAACAATGGCACTTTGAACTTTGGTGGGATCACAATTCCCTACACTAGCCCCAATTCTTCAAAGTCTAGACCTGGTACCCTTTTTATTTCCATAGCGCTCAAACGCTCTTCAAGATGTCTGTACTTATCATCATCCGGAGGGTACTGTTCCTCAGAGTAGTCTTCCTCTTCTTCCTCCTCTTCAGATTTTGACGGAACTGCTGTTTCTTTCCCTTTCCCTTCCCCTTCATCAGATGTTGCTGCGAAATTCAAGGTTCTCCTAGTTTTCCCTTGAAACCTTCTCCCCATGATTACAACACCAGTTGGTTTATTTTCTTTCTTCTTTTTCTCTTTTGCCAACAGAGTCTTCAGCTCCTCTTGTCCTTTGGCCAGTGTTGTGAGTAACTGTTGAAACTGCATGTTTTGAGCTTGAAGATCTTTGACCGTCTGTTCGAGATCCATCTTACTGAAATAAACAGTAGAGAGATGAGGAAACTTGTTGCAAAAGACCTGTTTATGTCATGATGAATGATATGTGCATATGTAATGTTTTCAAGGATTTTAAAAGATTCAAGTTTGTTTTAAACAAAAAGAAACACACGTTATATTAATAAGATAGAGTTTGAGTACATCAATGCCCCTTGGGCAAAATAATACAACACTCTAAGATAAAAAAGTAGTGCGCATCCTCTTTGGTTCTATGTAGGTATTTAGAGTCTGCTCCTCATGAAGTAGCCTAGTGAGTTCCAAAACCTTCTTATCACTTGCGTAGAATTGGGATTCGAAAGTATCTCGCTCTCCTTTGAGTTGTATCCAATCCCTTTGTAGGTCTTCAAGAGATGTGGGCATGTCAGGAAGTAGGATAGTGTATGGAATTTCTCCTTCCTTAACAGGCTCAATAATCACCGGGAGAATGGAAGGATAAGGCATCATAAGACTTTGAGCGCGGGTTCGTACCCACTTGAGGTAAGGCTCAAGAGGGATGGAATTATTGTGTCCCAAAGTCTTGTTATCCACCTTGTTTATCATCCTCCATGCTCGGATGAATCTCTGGCGAAGACCTTGATCGTTGTTGTAGTAGTCGAATACCAAGCCTTGAATCAGCATATCATGTGGGTCATCCCTTCGGGCATAACCAAACTGTCTTAGAGCCAAGCATGGGTTGTAGGTGATACCTCCCCTAATGCCAAGTAGAGGGACATTATGGAATTCCCTACAACGGTCAACAATGATAACATTCTCTTTGGATCGAGAGCACCAATGAATATCTGAATGTTTGAGCGTCATTAACCTTTGTGACCACCTTAATCCTTGATCATTCTTTAATACTGATTGGGGAAGATGAGAAATAAACCATCTTGCCAGGAGGGGAGTGCAACACATAAGGACACCTCTTTTCCTCATTGTACGAGTGTGAAAAGAGTGCAGGATATCCCCTAGTAATATAGGCACCGGATTACGTGACATGAAGATTTTGACGGCACTCACATCTATGAGTTGGTCAGGATTGGGGAAGAAGACCATCCCATAGATAAGAAGAGCCACAATTTCCTCAAATTCTTGCAAGTCTACGGAATTCCAACAGCTTTAGGCCTTCTCAAACAGAAACTTTGCTAAGAAGTCATTAACACCACTTCTAGTTTCCCAATGAGTTGTGACATCAGATGAGTTCAAGCACAGAGCTTGAGCAATATCTTCTGGCTTTGGATCTCTTTCCGTACCGTTGAAAGGTAGTTGATTGAGAATGGTAATCCTCAAGAGTTTATAGAATTCTTCCAAAGTGGGCACAAGTTGATAGTCGGGAAATGTGAAGTAATGATGCAAAGGATCAAAGAACTGGAAGAGCACCTTCATCATATCCTCCTCTGTGTTGGAGGTGACCAAGTTGAGTAAACGACCATGCCTCTCGGTGAATGGAGAGTTCTCAGGGATCCTTGAAGCTAGTTCTTTGAGTTGTGGAGGAATTCTTACAAGATTGATTTAGATAGTTTTCCTGCGGAGTGAATCCATATCCTACAAAACAAAAACAAAGATGAATATCAAAAACTCCTTGAAATGGTTAGTGGATGCATATGATGTTCATGATGTCCATGATGTTATGCACAAGTATGCATATACAAGCAAATCAAACAAGTTCTTATTTTAGGCTTGCATGGGGTTTTATAGGTAAGTACCCTCTTGAAGTTTAGTTGGCTCAACCTGTCCTAATAATAGTAATTGGTTCTAAGGAGCTCAATATCACTGGATTGTTTCCTTGGTCATTGTTTCAGCTCAAGCCTCTTTAATGGAGACCGAAATACCCCAAGAAACCAACCGTCAATGAGTGTAGTATCGAGTATCTACCAACTTCGGACTGCACCAAAGCCGGTCATCTCACTACATCCTAAAGGCCAAGTTGGTCAAGTAAAGGGTTCTAGAAGTTCATTAGTGCTTCATGACATCACTCAGCGGCCCCATATTCTCTTTGATTGACTCAAAGGCTACCCGTACCCACAAATATGTCACACTAACATAGCTATTGCTTAGACCATGTCGGTATACCCCACACAGTTCCCACAACGTATTGCTATTTACCTATAATGTTTCCCAAATTCGGGTGGAGGATTCAAACCCAAACAAAGAACCATAATGTAAAGCAAACAAGTCAAACAATGTAAGCAAATAAATGTGATCTATCCCTAAGGTAACCCCACTTTCATTTAAATCCCCAGCAGAGTCGCCAGTTCTCTGATACGGTGGGAGAACTGACTTGAGGGTTTTGCGTTTTATCGCAAATGTTACGGTTAGCAAGAGTCGCCACCGACTTTTCTTTTATCCAAAAGGAAAGGTGAAAAAGCATAGGAAAGACCTTTGAGATGTTTTCTTGAGTTCGAGGGGTAGATTATGAAAAGGGAAGGTATTAGCACCCTTTTCATCCATGGTTTTCCATGGGCTCTTAGTTACTTGCTAGATCCCTTGCTTTTGTTTGTTTGAAAATGTGTTTGGTGTGGTTTTGAAAGTATTTTGTAAAAGATACCATTCGTTTAGGCAATCTTTATAATGATTCTCGTTCGTAAGAATGTATACAAAGATGTTTGTCTTTTTTGAAAATGTTTTCAAAGTTTGTAAGATGTTTTGAAATGTGTGTGTTTATTTTGGAAAATAGCAAGGATAGTTGTTTGAAATTAGAGCAAGTAACTAGAAGTAATCTACCTACTCAAATGTCTTTCTTGTACATTTTCTATTCCTTTGACATTGTTGTCTTACCATTAATTTGGTAAGCAACCCTATCTTTGGATGTAAACGGGACGGACGTGGGTCATCATATAACCATGATTAGAAATGCTGCAAAGTATCTTAGCATTTTGAGGGACCAAGATCATTTTTTGTAAGGCAACTTTGAATAGCGTCATCGAGGGACTATGATCTTATACTTGTTTGTTTTGCCAAGATACTTCGCATGCGTAATATGGCCATTTTTGTTTTAGGCAACCAAGTGGAGAAACCCTAAGGATGCTTGTGTGCAAGTGTATCATTTTCATGCTTTGATTTTATCTTGTATTTAGGGATTTCTATTTTGCTTTGTTTTGATCTTATCATACAAACCCTAATTACTAATCATGGCATGTAAAGCGGTAAAATTGCGTAATGTAAATATTACTAAGCTATTACAACAATTTTATGGGAAAGGGGAATACAAATTTGAATGGGGATTTGCAAGAATGTAAACCTAAACAAATTATTACAACCAAATCGAATTTGTACGAATATTAGGATATACAATATTTAAATATGCAATATTATGTACATGCAAGAAAAAGATTTTTGTTTTGTTTTTATGTAAAAGAAATTTTAATCTAAACCTAAAAATATAAGGAAAAGAAATTAATTTTTAGAAGGGAGGTTTAACCCTAATTTCTATTTTAAAAGAAAATAAAGCTCTTATGTACTATTTTTATGTATTTTTTGTATTAAAATAATAAATAATATTGTATAAAAATATAAAGTTTTTATATACGCAAAAATAAATATTTATAAGTATGGAATGAAAAATAAATTAAACTAAACATGTTTTAATTATATTTTACAAGTTTATTAAGAAAAATAAATAATATATATTGAAAATAAAATATATTTTTATGTGTAAAATAAAATAAAGTAAAATAAAATATGATATTATTAAATTTATATTTTTTAGGATTTTTATGCATCAAAGAAAATATTTAATATATTAAAATGAAAATAAAACAAATAAAATAAAAATATAAAAATAGTTGGGCAAAGGGGGTGTCTTGAATAATATGGTGAAAGTTAGAAAAAACTGCTAAGCCCAACATGGAGGCCCAAACCTGCAAAAAGCCAAAACTGAAAAATGGGAAAAAAATGTGAAAAAACAAAAGTAGCGCCCAGGTTCGAACCCAGGACATGGGTCTCACCAGCGCGTTACTTTGCCACTGGGGTGGCTATACATCCATTGTTTTAAGTGAAACGAAAATAACATAACATGAACAAAGTTCTTCCCCTGTACTTCATCTTCTTCCCCAAGCTTGGTCAGATGTCCTGTAACTCTCTCATTCTTCCATGAAAATGAAAACTCATAACATGAAAGTTGTAGTATTTAATCTCACGATTCTAACCATATAAGTTATGTAAGCTAACAATCAAAGATCAGAGAGAATTTTAAAAGCCTTAAATTTAAACCTAAATTTTTCAGAAACTTCAAGTTCTAAATTCTCTCAACTCAGGCCAAATAAATGTAAGATAAAGATATGTACAGCTTCGTTGCAATGAGGACTACATTATTTATTCATAAATCATGGCCAATGGTTGCCTGTACAAGGAGATAGAATTGAGATTTTACCTCCTTCAGTTGAAATCGTGGATGGAAATGGAGTGAGTTTGATGGAGGCCTGATGCTTGCTTGAGCTTCCTTGAACCTCCCTGAATGTGTTCCAACCCTTGCCTTGCTTTGAAAGTGTCTGAAACTCCTTGGCCAAGTCAACCTGCAAGCTTTGAAAACAAAAATGGCAGATGATGGAGAAGGGGTTACAGTACAGGGATGAAGGTCTGGATTAGTTAGATATCAAGTAGGTAAGGTGTTTTGATGATCAAAACTTGAAACGCACGAGCCAAATGGGAGATTGGTATGCTTATGCAAAAACTGCAAGTCTTGATAGTTTTCTGGTGTTTTTGAGTTTGGGAGTGTTTCATCCTTCAAGTAATCATGTGTTATGTTGTATTATGCTTGTATATTAGTATGGAATCAGTTTCATGTCAACCCTCCAACAGACGTGCCAGTTCTCACCTTTTTGCAACCTTTCTTGCTTTTGAAGTAAAGTGAAGGGACAAGGCTTACCATGCTTGTACTGGCTTTCTTAGGGTTGGTATATACTTGTACAATTTGCTTTAGGCCTTCAAGACTTATATGTACAATGGAGACAGGTTCAATGCTCAAGAATTGGAAAGTAGCAAAAGTTGAGCTTTTTCAAAATGGCAATGGTCACTTTATGCCATTTATGGAATTACAACTTGGGTAATGGCTCTAGGGCTTGGATAAAAGCTTTGTCAACTGAGTAAGCATTAAATTAAGGAGTAAGGAACAAGTTTGGGACCTGTAAAGCATGGATTAGGCAGCATAGGTACTAATTGGAACTTTGTTCTTCATGAAATGGCTTGGACAAAAAGTGAGAAATTGCCAACTTCATCTCTTCGATTCTCTCTACTCAAAAATTATCTTGAGGAGTTCTTGGATATTTTGGAAAGCTTGCAATGTTCTATATAACTAATCTTTGAAATGCATTTCAAGATACCTCTTGGAACTAGTTGAATAATTGCCATGAAGTTGGGTCCAAAACCTGCCTAAATTAGGGCAAAATTTCACTAAGTTATTTAGTTCATGAGCATGTATTCATAAATTTATATCTTGATATCCAAGCATCTTTAGGGAAACATGTATGAAGCAAAGTTGTATATTTCATGAAGGTCTACAACTTTCATGTTGGGAACTTTCTTTGAATCATTATGCATCATGGTATAAAAATGGCCTAAAGTTGAGAAAAAATAAGAAATTTTCTATACTTAGAAAATTTTCTAAGTTAAGAAAATTTTCAAATTTAAACCCTAATCTTCAAACTTGGATTTCTTAGTAAATAAGTTTCACATTTTGACATGTTTTAATGAATTGTGACCCTTGGCACTTGATTTGACCAAAAAGTCAAAGTTTGACTTTTCAGTGTACAGTTGACTTTTGATCAGTTGACTGCAAATTTCATCTGTCAATCTAATGAAATTGCAATGTTTTGAACCATGATATTAGGTCAATATGATGAAATTGAATCCTTGAAATCATGATTTAACTCAATTGGTCATTTGCTAGGTCGAAAAACCAGAAATTACCCTTCCTCAATCAACCCTAATTTTTGACCATTTTGCCCTTTTGGTGATTTGATCAAATTTCTTGAGGAATTATGATCCAAACTTGACCAAATGATACATATAAGCTTAAAATGTTGATTTGGATCAAGAATTATGAAGTTTGACTGTAAATTGGCCATGGTTGACTTTTTCCCAATACGACTGATTTTTAGGACAATTGTCCAATTGACTGAGCAAAAGTGTAATCCAATGCTTGAAACTTGACATGAGTAATATTGGGGTTCCATAATGATATTTGAAAGTCACGTGAAGCATTGATAGTCCAAAAATCCTTGTGCAATCTCAAACCCTAATTTTGAGTCATCAGTGCAAGATGATATGCCTTGAGCTGACCAAGCCCTAATCTAGTCTTGAGTCAAAGAAACCTTGTGAGAAAAGTCTTGATAAATGAGAGGGCAAATTTTGGGGTACAACACATATTATCTCGAATGGTAGACTCCAATCAGGTGGTTGTATGATAGGTGCAGATATAAGAGTTGCTTTTAACTGTTCAAATGCCATCAGACAGTCATCATCAAAGATGAACTCAGCTTCTTTCATTAAGAGGTTAGTCAAAGGTTTAGAAATTTTTTAGAACTCTTTTATGAAGCGTTAGTAGAAACCGGCATGGCCTAAGAAACTTTGTATTTCTCTTACAGTTTTTGGGGGTTGGATACTTTATATTACTTCAATCTTAGCTTTGTCTACTTTGATCCCCTTTTTAGAAACTATATGTCCAAGTACAATTCCTTGTTTTACCATAAAATGGCATTTCTCCCAGTTCAACACTGGGTTTACCTGTACACATCTTTCCAGTACCCTTTCCAGGTTTGACAGGCATCCTTCAAAACTTGCCCGCATACAAAGAAATCATCCATGAACACTTCCATAATATCATCTATAAAATCGGCAAAGATGGGCATCATACATCTTTGGAATGTTGCAGGCGCATTACATAGTTCGAACGGCATTCGTCAATAAGAAAACATACCATAAAGACACATGAACATTGTCTTTTCTTGGTCATCAGGGTGGATAGGAATTTGGAAGAATCTCGAATAACCGTCTAAATAGTAGTAGTAAGAATTCTTAGCCAATCTCTCAAGCATTTGGTCAATAAAAGGTAGAGGGAATGGTCTTTTGGAGTTGCTTTATTTAGTTTTTTGTAGTCAATGCACATTCTGGATCCACTCACGACTCTTTCTGCTATTTGTTCTCTCGCTTTGTTTGTCGTGACTGTGATTCCTCCTTTCTTGGGTACACAGTGGATTGGACTAACCCATGGGTTATCTGAGATTGGATAAATGATTCATGTATTTAGAATGTTAGTTACTTCATCCTTGACTACAGTGCTCAAGATCGGGTTGATTCTTCTCTGATACTCTCTAGAAGATTTACAGTCATCTTCCAGCATAATGCGACGCATGCAGATGGAAGGACTTATTCCTTTAAGATCAGCAATGTTATATCCTAAAGCAGAGGGATATTTTCTTAAGACATGCAATAGTTTTTCCATCTCAGTTTTTCCTAAGTCGACATTGACTATCACTGGTCTTTTAAGTTCGGAATCCAGGAATTCGTATCTTAGGGTTTTGGGTAAAACTTTAAGTTCCAAGTTGGGTTTCTTCGGACATGGCATATGATTTGGTGTCAGTGTTAGGCATTTTCTTAAATTGTCATCTCAATATTTGGGACACCAATCATCATCTTCAAAAATTAGGGGCATCGGAATCTTCATAGTTTCAAAATGAGTTTCTTCTCCTGGCTCCATCTCTTTGACACATTCGTCTATTACATCGAGCAAATAGCATGTATCATCTATAGCTGCGGCCTGTAGGAACTGTGTCAGGATAAACTCAACTTTCTCTTCTCCAACTTTAAAAGTTATCTTTCCTCTCTTAACATCTATAACAGCTCCAGCGGTAGCTAAAAATGGTATTCCCAATATTATAGGGGTTACACTGTCTTCTTTAATGTCCATAATGATGAAACATGTAGGGATGTAGAATTGACCTATGCGTACCGGAACGTTTTCTAGAATTACCATGGGGTATTTGACAGAGCGATCTGCTAGTTGTACTGTGTTTTACCCCAAAATTTTCCCTCTCACTTATCAATAATTTACTCACAAGATCTCCTTGGGCTCAAGACTGCACTAGGGTTTGATCAGCTCAAGACACCTCCTTAGGCACTGATGACCAAAATTAGGGTTTGAGTTTGCACAAGGATTTTTTAACTATCAATGCTTCATATGAATTTCATGGACCATCATGAACCTCCAAGATTACTCATGTCAAGTTTCAAGCCTTGGATCACACTTTTGATCAGTCAATTGAACATTCGACCTAAAAATCAACTGTATTGGGAAAAAAGTCAACCATGGCCAATGTACAGTAAAACCTCATAACTTCTTATCCACATCAAAATTTTAAACCCATATGTATCATTTGATCAAGTTTGGACCACAATTCCTCAAGAAGTTTGATCAAATCTCCAAAAGGGCAAAATGGTCAAAATTAGGGTTTTGACTGGGAAAGGGCAATTACTGATTTTTTACCTAACCAATGGTCAATCAGTTTAAGGCATGATCTCAAGAATCCAATTGCACCCTTTTGACCTAATTACATGGTTTCAAACATTGCAAGTCCATTGGATTGACAGATGAATTTTGCAGTCAACTAATCAAAAGTCAACTGTATATTGAAAAGTCAAACTTTGACTTTTTGGTCAAATTCAAGTGCCAAAGATCACAATTCATCAAAACATGTCAAAATTTGAAACTTATTCATCAAGAAATCAAAAATTCAAGATTTTATTTTGAAAAGTCAAAATTTCTAAACTTAGAAAATTTTCTAAGTGTTGAAAATTCATGTTTTTTCATAACTTTGAGCCAAACTTTCACCATGATGCAAGATGATTCAAGAGAAACTTCCAACATGAAAGTTGTATATCTCCATGAAATCTACAACTTTTCTTAACACAACTTCTTCCAAAAGTGCTTGGATCTCAAGTTATAATTTTGTGAACATATGGTCATGAAACTAAACACTTAGTAAAATTTTGCCCTAATTTGGCCAGGATTTTGAACTAACTTCATGGCACTTTTTCATATAGTTCCAAGGGGAATATTCAAAAGCAAATTAAATATGGGTTGCAGATCACATTTCAAGCTTTCCAAAATGTCCAAGAACTCCTTGAGATCATTCTTGAGTAGGGAGAATCGAAGAGATGAAGTTGGTGTTTTGTCATTTGAATTACAAGGCATTTTGTAATGAACAAGAATTCAATTTCAAATCTATGCTGCACAATCTTGTTTTGCAGGCCTCTAAACCTCAATATCTCTCTATAATCAGAATATTACACTTGCTTTTGAGCTATTGTCCAAGTGGTCCAAGCATTGTCCAAGCCAATTTGCCATTTTAGGAAGTAAGTTACCATTCCATTCTTGAAAAGTTGTTTTAATCACAAAGTCAACTTGTCTTGAGCTTTTAACTTGTTCTTTTTTCAAACACAACCCCTATAAACCAAAAGCAAGGTGTCTAAGGCCTGAAGAAGCTCAGGACATGCTTGTACAATACTTGAGATTTGTCATTTCACCCCAGTGGTAAGGCAGCGCGCTGGTAATCAGGAGGTGATGGGTTCGAGCCTCAGCATGCGCTGCCTTTTGCTTTTTTCTCATTTTTACATTTTTTTTGTTCTTTCCGGCGCATGGGCCTTCCTCCTGCTGCGCCTGATTTTTTTTTCTAATATTCCTCCCCCCTGTTTCATATTTGCACCCTGGCCCAATTTAATTTTATTTCTTCATTTTTTTGTTTTTATTTATTTTCTCAAATATATTTTCTAAATACAAAAAATGATAAAAATGAAGAAAAAAAATGATATTTTATATTTTGACTTATTTCACTTTATTTTTCCATAAATAAAAATATTTTTTATTCTTCATACTTTATTTATTTATTTAAGTGAATATTATAAACTTAATTAATATTATATTGTTTATTTATTTTTCTTCACACCATTTAAAATACATTATTTTAATATAAAAAAGGGACTAAAAATATTTTATAATACTACAAATATTTTCAAGATAAAAAATACCAAAGAATATATACTTTTCTTAAACTTATTTTCTTTTGATTAATTAATAGAATTAGGGTTTCTTTTAAAATCTTTTTTCTTAATAAATTTAAACTTAATTAACTATTTTCTTTATTTAAATTAGGTTAAGACAAAATCTTTTTCATGAAAAACCAAACAAAATTCATTTTTTTCAGATTTTTGCATCCTTGCACATTTATTCATTTTTATACTTTGTATTTAAATTTCTTGTATATTCATGCCAATTCAATATGGTTGTAATAGACTAATTAATTTTAAATTCTTGCAATCCCCATTTACAAATTGTACACCCCCTCCCACAAATGTTGTAATAGCGTAGTAACTTTAAAATTCTGCAATTTATCGCTTTATATCCAATTGCTAGTAATTAGGGTTTGTATGGAAAGACTTAAAACCAATAAATAGCAAACCCTAATTCAAGACTAAATCAAGCATGAAAATAATAAATTTGTACACAAGCACCCCTAGGGTTATTCCACTTGGTTGCCTTATAAATGGCCACATTACGCATGTGAGGTATCTTAGCAAAAACAAGCAAAAATACAAGATCATAGACCCTCGATGACGCTATCTAAGTTGCCTTTCAAAATGATCTTAGCCCCTAAAGAAAAATCTAAGATACCTTGCAATACTGCTAATCATGGTTATACGATGACCCACGCCCATCCCGTTTACATCCAAAGATAGGGTTACTTACCAAATCAATAGTAAGATAACAATGTCAAAGGAAAGAGGAAATGAATATGAAAGACTTTTGAGTAGGTAGAATGTTCCTAGTTACTTGCTCAATTTTCAAAATCAAAACATCTTTGCTATTTTCTAAATACCAACACTTTCAAAATATCTTTCAAACTTGAAAACATTTTCAAAAGATCAACATCTTTGTATACATTCTTATGAACGAGAATCATTACAAAGATTGCCTAAATGATGGCCTCTTTACAAAATACTTTAAAAAAACCACACCAAGCACATTTTTAAACAAAAGCAAGTGATCTAGTAAGTAACTAAGAGCCCATGGAAAACCATGGATGAAAAGGGTGCTAATACCTTCCCTTTTCATAATCTACCCCCCGAACTCAAGAAAACATCTCAAAGGTCTTTCCTGTTCTTTTCAGCCTTTCCTTTTGGATAAAAGAAAAGTCGGTGGCGACTCTTGCTAACCGCAACATTTGCGATCAAACACAAAACAATCAATCAGTTCTTCTACCGCGTCACAGAACCGGCGAATCTACTGGGGAAAGTTCTAAAAGTGGGGTTACCTTAGGGATAGATCATATTTACTTGCTTGCATTGTTTGACTTGTATGATTTACATTATGGTTCTTTGTTTGGGTTTAAATCCTCTACCCGGATTTGGGATACATTATAGGTAAATAGCAATACATTGTGGAAACTGTGCGGGATATACCGACATGGTCTAAACAATAGCTACGTTAGTGCGACATATTTATGCGTATCGTTAGCCTTTGAGTTAATCAAAGAGAATACAGGGCCGCTGAGTGATGTCATGAATCACTAATAAACTTTTAGAACCTTTACTTGACCAACTTGGCCATTTAGGATGTAGTGAGATGACCGGCTTTGGTGCAGTCCGAAGTTGGTAGATACTCGATACTACACTCATTGAGGTTTGGTTTCTTGGGATATTTCGGTCGCCATTAAAGAGGCTTGTGATGAAACAATGACCAAGGAAACAAACCAGTGATATTGAGCTCCTTAGAACCCGGTTACTATTACTAGGAAAGGTTTGAGCCAACTAAACTTCAAGAGGGTACTTACCTATAAAACTCCATGCAAGCCTAAACCTAAGGATTTGTTTGCTTTGTTTGTATATACATACTTGTACATAACATCATAAACATCATGAACATCAAATATATTCACTAACCATTTCAAGGATTTTCGGGATTCATCTTTGTTCTTGTTTTGTAGGATATGGATTCACTTCGCAGGAAAACTATTTAAGTCAATCTTGTAAGGATCCCTCCACAACTCAGGGAGCTAGCTTCAAGGATTCCTGAAAACTCTCCATTCATCGAGAGACATGGTCGCCTACTCAACTTGGTCACCTCCAACACAGATGAGGACATGATAAAAGTGCTTTTTCAGTTCTTTGATCCTATACACCATTGCTTCATATTTCCTGACTATTAGCTTGTGCCTACTTTGGAAGAATTCTCCGGACTCTTGAGGATTCCCATTCTTAATCAACTACTTTCCAACGGTACGAAAAGAGACCCAAAGCTAGAAGAGATTGCTCAAGCTCTACACTTGCACTCATCTGATGTCACAACTCATTGGGAAACAAGGAGTGGTGTCAAAGGTTTCCTAGCAAAGTTCTTGTTTGAGAAAGCCCAAAGTTGTTGATATTCTTTGGATCTGCAAGCCTTTGAGAAAATTGTGGCTCTCTTCATCTATGGGATGGTGTTGTTTCCAAATCCTGACCAACTCATAGATGTGAACACTGTCAAAATCTTCATATCCCGTAACCCGGTGCCTACATTACTAGGGGATATCCTACACTCTTTTCACACTCGCACAATGAGGAAAAGAGGTGTCCTTATGTGTTGCACTCCTCTCTTGGCAAGATGGTTTATTTCTCATCTTCCCCAATCTGTATTAAAGAATGAGCAAGGTTCAAGGGGGTCACAAAGGTTGATGACGCTCAAACATTCAGACATTCATTGGTGCTCCCGATCCATAGAGAATGTTACTATTGTCGACCATTATGGAGAATTTCCTAATATCCCTTTACTTGGCATTAGGGGAGGTATCACCTACAACCCCTGCTTAGCCTTAAGACAGTTTGGTTATGCCTGAAGGGATGGCCCGCACGAGATGCTAATTCAAGGTTTGGTATTTGACTACGACAACGACAATCAAGGTCTTCGCCAGAGATTTATCCGAGCTTGGAGGATGTTAAACAAGGTAGATAGCAAGACTTTGGGGCATAAAAATTCCATCCCTCTTGAGCCTTACCTCAAATGGGTACGAACTCGTGCTCAAAGTCTTATGATGCCTTACCCCTCCATTCTCCCGGTAATCATTGCGCCTGTCATGGAAGGAGATGTTCCATACACTATCCTACATCTTGACATGCCTACCTCTCTTGAAGACCTTCAAAGGGATTGGATACAACTCAAGGGGGAGCGAGATATCTTCGAAGCCCAATTCTACGCAAGCGAGAAGAAGGTTTTGGAACTTACTAGGCTACTTCGTGAGGAGCAGACTCTGGATGCCTACATTGCACCAAAGAGGATGCGCACTACCTTTTTATATTAGAGCTTCTTGTACTTGTTTTGACCAAGAAGGCATTATTGTACTCAAGCTTTAATCTATTTATATAACGTGTGTTTCCTTTTTGTCTAAAATAAATTTGAATCTTAAAATCCTTAAAATCATTGCATACGCATTTACCATTCATCATAACATAAGAAGGTTTCTTGCAACAAGTTTCCTCATCTCTCTACTATTTATTTCAGTAAGATGGATCTCGAGCAAACGGTGAAGGATCTCCAAGCTCATAATGCACAGTTTCAATAGTTGTTCTTAACTCTGGCCAAAGGACAAGAAGAGTTGAAGACTTTGTTGGCTGAGGAAAAGAAAAAGAAGACAAAGAAGGTAACCGGAGTCCTAAACATGGGAAGAAGGTTTCATGGGCAGACAAGAAAGACCCTAGACTTTGCAACGACATCCGATGAGAGAGACAATCAAGATGGGAAAGGCAAGGAAACAGTTATCCCGTTAGAATCAGAAGAGGAAGAGGAAGAAGAAGATTATTCTGAAGAACAATACCCTCCAGCTGATGACAAGTATAAACATATCGAGGAGCGGTTGAGCGCAATGGAAATCCAAAAAATGCATGGCTTGGACTTTGAGGAATTGGGTTTGGTATCGGGAATTGTCATTCCTCCAAAACTCAAAGCACCTGTGTTCGCCAAATATGACGGAGTTTCATGCCCTAAAATGCATCTCCGGTCCTATGTGAGGAAAATCCAACCTCATACCATTGACAAAGACTTATGGGTACACTTCTTCCAAGACAGTCTGTCTGGAACTCAACTTGATTGGTTTTATCAGTTAGAAAGAGCCAACATTCATAACTGGGAAGATCTTGCTGCAGCCTTTTACAAACAATACCAATACAATGTTGATCTTGCGCCTACCCGTACTCAACTCCAGAGTATGGCCATGGTTTCCAATGAAGGCTTCAAGGACTATGCGCAAAAATGGAGAGACTTGGCTGGAAGAGTTCAACCTCCCCTATCTGAAAGATAATTAGTAGACATGTTTTTGGGAACCTTGTCTGGTCCCTTCTTCAATCACCTAATTGGGAGTTCATCAGCGGGTTTTACTGAACTGATATTGACCGGAGAGAGGGTAGAAGCCGGGATAAAGAGTGGAAAGGTTCAGAAAGATACATCCTCTGCTGTTATAAGGAAGCCATTTATCAGAAAGAAAGAAGTGGTTGTTGTTTATCCACAAAGGAATCAAGATAGGGCCGAACGTTGTCCAATGGTAGGGGTTGTTATGATTCCTAAACTTGTGCCTGATCAGCAAAGAAACAACCAACCAAGGATGGAAAGACCAGTCAGACAATTCACCAGAATTAACATGACCTTATCTCAAGTATTACCACATCTGTTAAGATCCAACTTAGTGACCTTGAAAGAAGCTCCAAAGAATCCTAACACAACATCTCCTCACTATCATACTAATTCCCGTTGCGCATACCATTCTGAGAGTCCCGGCCATGACACTAACAATTGTTGGGCTCTAAAGAACAAAGTACAAGACCTCATTAAAGCCAAAGAGATTGAATTCAATGCGCTCGAAAAGCCAAATGTCATTTCTGCCCCTATGCCCAAACATGGCCATAATACCAATGCCATTGAAGAAGAAATGTTTGTTACTTAAGTTGATGAACTTATGACCCCACTCATAACTATTAAAGTGAACTTGTTGAATATCGGTGTGTTCCTAGGCTATGATGAAGGTTGTCATTTATGTTTGTCCTCACCAACCAGCTGTCATTTGTTGAAAGCAAGCGTTCAGTGCCTAATAGATAACAAAGAAATTTTGTTTGAAAAAACTTATGTTCCACCTGTTCCTTTTAAAGATGTTTCTATCATTACCATTTCCGCCAATTCTTTCAGGCTCTCCACCAAAAGACCCATCAGAATTACATTAGTTCCGAAAGTAACTCCTTTGATAATTACAATGCCTGGACCAGTCCCGTATTCGTCAGACAAAACCATACCATGGAATTGTGGAGGGGATGTCTACTACCACGGTGTCAAGCAAGATTGGCCATCTGCCGAAGACTCAAGTTCCGAGAAAGTTAAATCTGATATCATTAATATTGCAGGGACTAGCAAGATTACCCGAAGCAGAAGGATATTCTCTCCAGAAATTTCTCCCCCAAAAGCAGATTCTAGACCCGTAATCATTCTTGTTGTTGTTGCTCCTCCGAAGGCTATTTTCGGTCCTACAATCATGTTAACCAATACTCCAACTGACAAAGCTGTTATAACCCATGTTATTACTCCTACTGACATTCCTGCTGCCGAGTCAATTGAGACCCAAGGTAAAAGCATTTTGATTGAGCATGTCCAGACGAAGGCACAGTCATTGGCTATCCCTGAGACCTCCCGGAAAGAGATGGAGGAAATTCTGAAGATCATAAAAAGAAGCGACTACGATGTAGTTGAACAATTGGGGCAAACTCCATCTAAAATTTCCATGTTGGCTTTACTACTATGTTATGAGGCACATGCAAAAGCCTTGGTAAAATTCCTGAAAACTGCCCATGTACCCCAAGAGACATATGTCGATCAGTTCCAAGACTGTGTAGCCAGCTTGACTGCAGATGATGGTCTAGGTTTTTCGGATGCTGATTTAATTCCAAGAGGAAGGAAGCATAATAAGGCATTGCATGTCTCAGTTGAATGTAGGGGCACAACCCTGGCTCATGTTTTGGTGGACAATGGCTTATCTCTGAATGTATTGCCTAAAAAAGCTCTTGATAGGCTGGACTGTGAGGGATTAACATTCAAGCCAAGTAACATAGTAGTAAGGGCTTTTGATGGCTCGAAAAGGATGGTACATGGGGAAGTGGATATCCCCATAAAGGTTGGAACCCAAACATTTGATTCAACTTTTTATGTAATGGATATTCGTCCCTCATATTCATGCTTGCTAGGCCGACCATGGATTCACAATGTTGGCGCTGTCACTTCTACGTTGCACCAAATGCTGAAGTATTCGATTCAAGGGAAGATTATCACTATTCATGGAGAAGAAGAGTATATGATCAGCCATCTCAATTCTTTCAGATATGTGGAATTAGATGGTGAATTTATTGAAACTCCATTCCAACACTTTGAAGAGGTCCCGCAAGATGTGGCAATGACTAAGGCTGCTCCCAAGATCACAAGGCCTCCACTCAGGATGTCATCTTTGAAGGATGCAAAGGCAGTGGTAGAAGAAGGAGGATGCACTATCTTGGGACAACTCCCAGATATCCCATACAATTCTGACAAGTTTGGCCTAGGTTTCACTTTAGGTTCTCAGAAGGTTGTACGTCGCGCTCGTGCTGGAGGACCACCCCTAAAGATCAGCAACCATGAAGTCAACGCGGTAGAGGATGATGAAGATGGTTGCAACCTGGAGGATTGGATCTTCCCAACTGTCAGTGGAGGGCTCAGCAACTGGGAGGCTAGATATTTTGTCCCGATCACTTTTATCCCACAGTAATTTGTCTTTTGTTGGATCTGTAATATTAAAAACAATTCAAACTCTTAAAACCTTATGTCTTACCCGAGGCCCAATGGTCCATTTGTAAGGGTTATTATCTCATTTCCATATGACATCAATGAATCATGGACGTTTTTCATACAAACTTTGTGCTCATTATTTTTGCATTTTACATTTTAATTTCTTTCAAAGATAGTTATACCCTTACACACACTCACACTCAAAATACAGGTCTACATCCGTTCTGGATCCCATGGATAACGGTTCTGCTATGGCTTTTTGTGACTCGGAAAATCTAATCTATCAAGCCGAAGATGAAGGTGAGGAAGATTGTGAAGTACCAGGGGAACTTTCCAGATTACTACAATAAGAAGAGAGAACCATTCAACCCAATGAGGAACCAGTGGACACAATCAACCTGAGTACCGAAGAAGACAAAAGAGAGGTCAAGTTAGGTGCCAATATGGAACCAAGTGTCAAGGAACGTCTGATTCAGCTGCTACACGAGTATGTTGAGGTCTTTGCCTGGTCGTATGAAGACATATTGGGACTTGATGCAGATATTATGGTACATCGTATTCCTACAAAAGAGGATTGTCCACCAGTAAAACAAAAGGTTCGTCAAATGCGACCAGATATGTCAAAGAAGATTAAAGCAGAAGTCATGAAACAATTTAACGCTGGATTCTTGTCCGTCACCTCCTATCCGCAATGGGTTGCCAATGTTGTGCATGTACCCAAGAAAGACGGCAAAGTACGAATGTGAATGGACTATCGGGATTTGAATAGGGCAAGCCCTAAGGATGATTTCCCACTTCCCCACATTGACATCCTAGTTGATAATACGGCACAACACAAAGTGTTTCCCTTCATGGACGGTTTCTCAGGCTACAACCAAATCAAAATGGCACTTGAGTACATGGAGAAAACAAAATTTGTCACACAGTGGAGCACATTCTGCTACAAGGTGATGTCGTTCGGGCTGAAGAATGCTGGGGCAACCAATCAGCGTGCCATGGTAGCTCTATTTCACGACATGATACATCATGAAATAGAGGTCTATATGGACGACATGATAGCCAGATCTCAAACAGAAGAAACGCATCTTGATCATTTACAAAAACTGTTTGAGAGGCTAGAGAAGTACAAGTTGAGGTTGAACCCAAATAAATGCACGTTTGGAGTAAGGTCTGATAAACTCCTAGGATTTGTCGTCAGCAACAAGGGTATTGAAGTAGATCCTACCAAGGTAAAAGCAATACAAGAGATGCTTGCTCCTCGTACTAAGAAGGAAGTCAGAGGATTCTTGGGACGTTTAAACTACATTGCCAGATTCATTTCTCACCTAACAGCTACTTGTGAGCCAATCTTCAAACTATTGAAGAAAGATCAAGTAGTCAAATGGGATGATGAATGCCAAACTGCTTTCGACAAAATCAAAGAATACCTGCAAGAGCCTCCTGTTTTAATGCCACCAGTCGAGGGAAGACCATTGATCATGTATCTAACTGTTTTAGAAAATTCAATGGGGTGTGTGTTGGGGCAGCATGACGAGTCTGGCCGAAAAGAGCACGTTATTTATTACCTGAGCAAAAAGTTTACCGACTGTGAAACAAGATATTCACTGCTCAAGAAAACTTGCTGCACTCTGGCATGGGTTGCTCGCCGGCTAAGACAGTACATGCTGACTCATACTACCTTGTAGATATCTAAAATGGATCCGATAAAATACATCTTCGAGAAGCCTGCTCTCTCTGGGAGAATAGCGAGATGGCAGATGACCCTGACAGAATATGACATATAGTATACTACCCAAAAAGCTATAAAGGGCAGTGTACTAGCTGATCACCTTTCTCACTGTGATACGGTGGGAGAACTGACTATGGTTTTGCGTTCGTATTCGCACTTGTGCGGTTGAGCAAGAGTCGCCACCGACTTTTTATTTTATCCTAAAGGAAAGGTTAAAAAAGCACAGCAAAAAACCTTTTGAGATATTTCGTGGGTTCGGGGAGTAGATTATAGAAGGGGAAGGTATTAGCACCCCTTCTATCCATGGTTATCCATGGGCTCTTAGGTACTTGCTTAGATCAACTTGCCTTGGTTTTCAATTGTTTGAAATGGTGCTTTGTGTGTGGTTTTGAAAATGTTTTAAAAAGATGCCTTGGATAGGCTACCCTTGTAACAATTCTTTACTCGAATGTTTTACAAAAGGTGTTTTGTCTTTTGAAAAGATGTTTCAAGGTTTTTTGAAAGTTTATTTTGAAAGTGTTTGTGAAGTGGGTTTTGAAATAAGGCAAGTGTTTTTGCAAGTCGATCTCAAGTAACTAAGAGTTTTGTCTACCCTATTGTACTCAAAGGTTTTTTGTTATGTTTTAACCCCTTTTGACAATTTTGTTCCACCATTGAATTTGGTGGACAATCTTGCGTTTAGGAAGTTTATTCGGGACGGACGCGGGTCATCATATGGACCATGAATGCAATGGTGCCAAGTGTCTTTGGCAATTTGCTTTGAAGGGACTATGATCATTCCGTTTAGGCAACATTTTGAGAGACTTATGATCATTTGATTTTGTTTTGCCAAAGATACTCGACGTGCAAGCATGGCCCATTTTGGAAGGCAACATGTGGGATTACCCTAGAGGGTGTAAGTGTGATTGTGTATTGATTTCATGTATTTGTCTTGTATTAGGTTATCTAGCGTTTGATTTTATGTACATGCAAACCCTAGGTCTAACCATGGTATAATTGGAAAACTGTAAGTTGCGGAAATGTAAAATCTACGCTATTACAAAATAGTATCCGGGAGTGGGGGTATAAATGTACAAACGGGGATGAGACTTATAGTATCCAATAAGTTACAACCAAATCGAATTTGCGATCAAATGTAAATATCGAATATACAAATATAAGATAAACAAATGTGTATAAGGGCAATATATTGTGTATTTGTATTGTGTAAGTGTATAATGCGAAATGTATTGTAAGTGTACAAGTATATGCGTATGTGATTATTTACAGGTGCGAAATGTGAATTTAAGAAAGTATTGTTAGGTATTTGTTTTGACCTAAATATGCGTTTAATGAATCTTTGATTTGTACAAAAGAAATGTGTTTTAATTGAATGTTCAAGTTCTAATTAAATTATGAAAATGATGTTTCAAGAAAAGAAAATATTTCTAGGTTTTCATTATGTATATAAAAAAAAAGTATTTTTCATTTGTTATGTACAAAAATGTTTTAAGAAATTAGATTATGCAAAAATGTATATTTACCTAGTATGTACAAAATATATTTTGATTAAAAGAATGGAAAAAAGTTTTCAATTTTAATTACATGGTGTAAAAAATGTATTTTTATTATTATATACAAAAAGTATTAAATGTCAAGAATTGAATTATGTATGTTTTAAAAAAAAGTATTTTTTAATTGTTATGTACAAAAGTATTAAATTAGACATCTTTAGATGAGAAGTGTTTTTATATGTTTTAGTATTAATGCATTATTATAACAAATTTATTAAATTAGAAAAAACTATATGGTGTTTAAAAAACATTAAGTGTTTTAACTGAATAAATAAAAACAAGAATAGGTTAAATAATTTAATTGAAAAAGGGGAGTTGTTTTATATAAGAAGGTTAGGGATTTTATTGGGCTTCAGAGAAAATTAAAAACGGGTCAGGCCCATTGCTTGAAATGATTTTTTAGGTTTTGAGATTTGTTTCAGTTGGGACAAAGCGTTAGGGTTTGTGAGCGGCGCGTTTATGGAGGTTCATCGTTCTTCTTCGTCTTCCTGAGTGATTCCGCCGTCTAGCCACCAGCGCCAACCCCCAAATCTCTCTTCCCTCTATGGCCTGAGCTCAGTGGTCTTATGATACAAGGTTCGTTTTTGATGTTTTTTATATACCCTTTTTAACGAAATGCTTGCGTTGTTTCAAATTGGATTTTGACCCTTAAATCTGTTGTTATTATGGAGGTGAAGGAGAAAAAGAGAGGGAGAAAAACGTACTACCTGATCTTGGAGAAGGAGGAGAGATAGGGTATGTGGCGCTCAGGAGGCCGGGACGAGCGGAGGGTGCTGACGTTCGCGCTTTGAACTCCCGGTATTTTTGTATTTTTTACGCTTTATGATGTTCTGAGCTGAAAGCTTCTTGTTGGCGTATTCCTTCTTTTTCTCTTCCTTTGCTATGACCCTGTATGCTTATTGTGTTGAGACGCCTTTGTTGCTTCTCTGACTTTCTTCTGATTCGTTGCTTTGAATTGTTGTTCTGAGACCATTGAGCCTTTTACCTGTGTTGCCCTGTGAGGAACTCAAAGTTCTGAGGGCCTAGGGTTTTGATTTGGGAATGCTTCTTTCTTCTTCTCTTACAATTGCCTAGAACTCTCGTATGCTTTTGAATATGTTGAGCTTGTTGCCCGGTGATGTGTCTACTGAGGGCCTAGAGTTGGTCCTGAATGCTTGAGTATGCCTTGTGTTGCCTCTTTTTCACCCTATGATGATATTCTTCTGAGGGACTCGTGGGTTTGGAATATAGTATGCTTTGATGTTACCTTCTTTTTGAAAATGTTTGTTGCCTACTGATTTTCCTGCTGAGATGCTTCTGTTGGTTATGAGTTGGATACTTTTGCTCAATGATCCTTTTTCACTGAGGGACTTGAGGGTTTTGACAGGGTTTGATGTTTCAGATTTGAGGTTTAGCAGGTACAATGGTTGATGCAGGTTATGGTGTTGGGAGGTTATACTGGTTATGGTGTTGGGAGGTTATACTGTGGTTGGTTTCTGAGCTTTAGCAAGTTAATGGTTGTTTGACAGGGGTTCAGCAGGTTTGTACATTGGTATGGCTTATTGCAGGTTCAAGTTTGACAGTATGGTGGGTTTTTGTATGGTTCAGGCCAATTTGTACTTGTAGTGTTAGGCTTTTGAGGTTATGTGTTTGTAGTGGTTCAGCAGGTTTGAGGTTGGGCTTCAGGTTTGCCTCATATTTTAGCAGGTTTTGGTGTTAGAGGTTATACTGTGGTTCAGGCAGGTTGTGCTTCAGTATGTGGTATATTTGCATATGCAGGTTGTGTATGAACTTGAGCAGGTTTTTCTATGCTTCAGGTTTATCAGTTTGTAGGTTTTCTTTTTTTACTTTTGTGAAAAATCCTGCCTCTTCTGAACTGTGTTTTTTTCTTTTTGTATATCTTTCTCTCTATCTATCCTGCCTATCCTGCCTAAGCCTGAAAACCTGCCTCTATCTCTCTTCTTTCTTTCTCTTTGTACAGTTAAAAGAATTTTTAAATGTTTTTTACTGTACTTTCTGAAGGGGCCACCCTTGTTGGGAAATGATGAAAGGAAATGTATGCATATTTTTTTATCTTTCTTTGACAGCTTGGGTAGATTTTGTATTTTCCATATCTTTGCCAAATCTTCTTTTGACAACTTGGGTAGATTTCTTGACATTTTTGACAGTAAGTTTGTACCTTTGGCTTTTGATAGAAAGTGGGAGTTTGGATTTTAGTTGGGTTTGAACTTGGAGTTGGAGATTGAGTTTTTGACATTTGAACTTATGCATTTTTGGCATTTTGCATTCATGATTTAAATAAGATTCTTCCCTCTTTGTGAACCGGGAGAAATCCCGTGATTTGCAGAGAGGGTTAACTGATCCCAATTAGTGGCCCCTAGTGATGATTGCAAATTTTATCTGTCTTTTCAATTTAACTGCTTTTTGACTTTTCTCTTTTCTTTTTGCAGATGAATATTGGAACACCGGAGCGAAGGATAGCGGATGAAGACTTGAAGATTAGACAAATAATTAGGACAATCTTTTTATTTAAATTTAAATCAATGTAAAACTATTGTTTGTAATTAAATCATAAACAATAATTGTACAATTAATTTAATAATAAATAAAAGCTTTTATTATCCAATTAATTCTGTTTTCTCTTTATTGTTTATTTATTATTTAAAACTCTTTGAATTAAAATAATTGAAAACTAAATTTCAATCACTTAATTTAGAATAATAAATAATTTAAATAAAACAATGTTTTAGTAATTGACCAATTAAATCTGTCCTTTCCAATATCCAAAGCAAAGCAGCAGTTAACCAAAATAAACTGATCAAGCGCATTCCCTTTTCACTGATTCTTTTGCCAAGCACTGTAATTCCAAATTGCATATTTCTTTTGACTGACTCAAACAAACCAACGTGAATTCAAACCAACTGCCTCTTTTGCTGATTAAATCAAAACAATGCGAATTTAACCCGAATCTCGAAATAAACGGCAAAGTGCTGTGGAATTTAAATCTTTCCGAGAATATGCCCATAAAACCTTAATTCCTGATTAAATGCCAAATAACGTTCGCCTGATCCAAATTGAGCCAAAACCAACCAAAACCCTAAGCCAATTGTATGAAACAATCCAGAGCCCTAAAAATCAATAAAACCCTAATTTTTGTTTTGGCTGACGAGAAAAGTCCGTTTGTCCGATTCTTGAGCCAGTTTGAAAAATCAGGAAACGCCTGAAGCTGAGATTTCTTGTGGAAAAATGCGAGGGCAAATTTTGGGGTACAACACTCACCAAGCTGTTGAAGATTACCCGTCCATGAAGTTCAAATTCCCAGATGAAGACATCATGATGGTAAACAACTGTGAAAAATTCAGGCCATATGACGGACCTGAACAAGGATCCCGATGGACCATGTTCTTTGATGGGGCATCCAACGTACTTGGAAATGGTATTGGTGTTGTCCTCATATCTCCTGAAGGATTTCATACTCCTTTTACGGCAAGACTCTGCTTCAATTGTACAAACAACATGGCGGAATACGAAGCGTGCATCTTTGGTCTCAAAGCTGCCATAGACTTGGGGATCAAATCCTTGAATTTATTAGGAGATTCAGCTTTGGTTATCATCCAGATCAAAGGGTAATGGGACACCAAACACCCTAACCTTATCCCCTATAAAGAACATGTTTTGACATTGCTCTCACATTTTGAGAAGATTACCTTCGAGCACTTCCCACGAGAAGAAAATCAGCTAGCAGACACACTAGCCAGAATGTCATCTATGTTTAAACTTAAATGGGATAACTAGACTCCCTATATCACCATTGAACGAATGGATGAACCAGCACACTGTCACGAGATTAATATTGAAGAAGTAGTGGACCAGCCTTGGTTTCACGAAGTCAAGAAGTATCTCGAGGCTCAAGAGTATACAGAAGGAGCTTCAGTCAATGATAAGAAGTTCTTAAGGAGATTCTCTGTTAAATTATTCCTTAGTAATGGCATTCTTTACAAACGCAGCCATGACTCTGTGTTACTTCGATGCGTAGATAAGGTTGAAGCTGAAAGGATCATGGTTGAGTTACATGAAGGCACCTTTGGCACCCATTCCAGTGGGCATACGATGGCAAAGAAAATCCTACGGCCAGGCTATTACTGGTCTACCATGGAAGCAGATTGCTATCAACACTCCCGAATCTGCCACAAGTGTCAAACTTATGCTGATAAAGTGCATGTACCTCCGGTTCCTCTGAATGTCTTGATGGCTCCTTGGCCCTTTGCTATGTGGGGAATAGATATGATTGGGGAAATCAAGCCGACAGCCTCCAATGGCCACCGCTTCATCCTAGTGGTCATTGACTATTTTACAAAGTGGGTTGAGGCAGCCTCCTTCGCTTCTGTTACCAAGAATGTTGTAGCCAGGTTCATTAAACAAAATCTCATATGCCAATATGGTATCCCGAAGAGGATCATCACCGATAATGGTAAGAACCTGAACAATACTATTATCACTGCCTTGTGCGAGCAATTCAAGATCCAGCATCACAATTCCTCCCCTTACCGGCCAAAGATGAATGGTGTTGTTGAAGCTGCAAATAAGAACATTAAAAAGATCATACAGAAAATGACAGTCACATACAAAGACTGGCATGAGATGTTACCATTCGCTCTCCACAAGTATCGTACTACAGCTTGCACATCGACCGGGGCAACACCTTATTCTTTAGTATACGGCATGGAAGTTGTCTTGTCTATTAAGGTTCAGATCCCCTCTCTAAGA
The DNA here is from genome assembly GCA_948472305.1 of Vicia faba. Classification (NCBI taxonomy): domain Eukaryota; kingdom Viridiplantae; phylum Streptophyta; class Magnoliopsida; order Fabales; family Fabaceae; genus Vicia; species Vicia faba. The sequence continues at coordinate 1,761,974,510 of OX451736.1, read as the reverse complement.
ATTATGAAGGATGCAGGTCTAAATGAAGACGATTGGATCTAGACTCGACTTGATCAACTTAACTTAATTGATGAGAAAAGACTTACTATTGTCTACCATGGTCAAAGGTATCAAAAATGGATGATCAAGGCTTTCAACAAAAAGGTCAGATGCCAAGTGTATCAAGTTAGGGATCTGGTGATCAAACGTATCATACTACCGGAAGGTGATCCCAGGGGCAAATGGACTCCTACATATGAAGGACCATTTGTAATCAAAAAAAAATTCTCTGGTGGAGCAATGATCTTAAACACCATGGATGGTGACGACCTGCCGCACCCTGTAAACGCAGACATGGTCAAAAGATACTACGCATAAGAGACCCGCTAGGTTGACACACCTAGGCAAAACAAGGGCATCCCGGCGAACCAAAAAGTTTTGGGCAAAAATTAGGGATAAAACAAAAAAAATCTGTACACCCGGCAAGTTGAAAACCCGAAAGGGCGACTTGGGCAAAAAAGGGTATCCTGGTGGACTGAAAACCCGAAATGGCGGTCCAGGCAAAAGTTAGGGAATTAAAGCATATGACTATGTCCCATTGGATCACCTTACGAAAAACTTGCAAACTCGACATTCCTGACCAACTCAATCATCTTCAGGACAAGGCAACAAATAGACAAGATGCTCAGAGATACAAAGGCTATAGCAGAATGGGAACCCCCATGGGATTGTTACACATAGCTATCTTTTCTTTGTATTAAAATTTTCATTTTTTACGACGGCATTCTCTTACTAGAATGTTTGTCTCACTGTACAAAATACTTATTCAAAGTCAATACAAAGGTATTCCTTTGAAAGTGCAAAACTATCTGTTTTTCTTTACTCTTGTGTTTTGTTTACAAAAACGTCCAATGATTCATTGTTGAACATATGCATTTGAACATAATTAATGTTTACAAATAAACAAAATAAAAGACAATTATTGTTGGCTTTAAGAGATAGGGAAATCTCTCTAAGTTATTTTCCATAAAGATCCCCCGCAGTGTACAGTTTAATTCCCAGCGGAACAAAGCTTCCAATTTTCAGTCCTCGGTAGAAATCATCCAATTTCCCCAGATTCCCCAAACAGATTTTTCAAGCAGTACATGGCATTTCCCTTACAACAGAGTTTATTTCTCTAAACGGAAATTCATCAACACTTCGACTTCAAGACTTATATACCCTCAGCAACATTCATGGATTTATTTTCCCCAAATCCAATAAACAGCGCAATAGACTAGCTCACATACGCATACATGGCATCCGCATATCATAAACATTGATAAAAACAAATTCATTATATCATACATTTCATACATCATGACTTTGCATTTTAGCTAACATTTTACCCTTTTCAGGATAAGATTAACATCTACCATTAACAATTTTCAAAGTTTTCAATACCGTACAGATACGCTCCACACACAGATTCCATTCTGATACTCATTCAAATTCAACTCTCAGATACAGTTCAGATACGCTCCAGACGCGTATGGCATTTTGATACTTATTCAAATTCAACTCTCAGATACAGTTCAGATACGCTCCAAACGCGGATGCCATTCTGATACTCATTCAAATTCAACTCTCAGATACAGTTCAGATACGCTCCAGACGCGAATGCCATTATGATACTCATTCAGATTCAACTTTCAGATACAGTTCAGATACGCTCCAAACACGGATGCCATTTTGATACTCATTCAGACTCAACTTTCAGATATAGTTCAGATACGCTATAAACACAGACACTATTCTGATATTTATTCAAAATCATCTCCCAGATGCAGTTCAGATACGCTACAAACACGAACGCCATTTTGATACTCATTCTTTCAGCTTACAAATTACAATACAAACAATTACTTTTGGATGGAATCTTTAAGCCCATCTCCTACATCTTTCTATCACCTTTCCAAATGGCATCTTTAAGCCCATTCCCTCAACTATCACATTACCGAGTGCAAATTTCTGGGCACTCTAGTGTCCAATCATCTTCCACCTTCGAGTCACAAATGGCGAAACTCGCCAATCTAACTCTTCAGGCTTAAGAAGATTGAACAGGGGCAGATGTTGTACCCTAAAATTTTCCCTCTCACTTATCAAGAATTTACTCACAAGATCTCCTTGGGCTCAAGACTGCACTAGGGTTTGATCAGCTCAAGACACCTCCTTAGGCATTAATGACCAAAATTAGGGTTTGAGTTTGCACAAGGATTTTTTAACTATCAATGCTTCATATGACTTTCATGGACTATTATGGACCTCCAATATTACTCATGTCATGTTTCAAGCCTTGGATCACACTTTTGATCAATCAGTTGAACAGTCGACCTAAAAATCAGCTGTATTGGGGAAAAAGTCAACCATGGCCAATGTATAGTCAAACCTCATAATTTTTTATCCACATCAACATTTTAAACCCATGTGTATCATTTGATCAAGTTTGGACCACAATTTCTCAAGAAGTTTGGTCAAATCTCCAAAAGGGCAAAATGGTCAAAATTAGGGTTTTGATTGGGAAAGGGCGATTTCTGATTTTTGACCTAACCAATAGTCAATTATTTTAAGGCATGCTCTCAAGATTCCAATTGCATCATTTTGACCTAATTACATGGTTTCAAATATTGCAAGTCCATTGGATTGACAGATGAATTTTGTAGTCAACTGATCAAAAGTCAACTGTATACTGAAAAGTTAAACTTTGACTTTTTGGTTAAATTCAAGTGCCAAATATCACAATTCATCAAAACATGTCAAAATATGAAAATCATTCATCAAGAAATCACAATGTCAAGATTTCATTTTGAAAAGTCAAAATTTCTAAACTTAGAAAATTTTCTAAGTGTTGAAAATTCATGTTTTTTCATAACTTTGAGCCAAATTTTCACCATGATGCAAGATGATTCAAGAGAAACTTCCAACATGAAAGTTTTATATCTCCATGAAATCTACAACTTTTATTCACACAACTTCTTCCAAAAGTTCTTGGATCTCAAGTTATAATTTTGTGAACATAGGATCATGAAACTAAACACTTAGTGAAATTTTGATCTAATTTGGCCAGGATTTTGACCTAACTTCATGGCACTTTTTCATATAGTTCCAAGGGTAATATTCAAAAGCAATTCAAATATGGGTTGTAGAGAATATTGCAAGCTTTCAAAAATGTCCAAGAACTCCTTGAGATCATTCTTGAGTAGGGAGAATCGAAGAGATGAAGTTGGTGTTTTGTCACTTGAGTTACAAGGCATTTTGTGATGAACAAGAATTCAATTTCAAATCTATGCTGCACAATCTTGCTTTGCAGGCCTCTAAAACTCAATATATCTCCATAATCATAAGATTACACTTGCTTTTGAGCTATTATCCAATTGTTCCAAGCATTGTCCAAGCCAATTTTCCATTTTAGGAAGAAAGTTACCATTCCATTCTTGAAAAGTTGCTTTAATCACAAAGTCAACTTTTCTTGAGCTTCTAACTTGTTCTTTCTTCACACACAACCCCTATAAACCAAAATCAAGGTGTCTAAGGCCTGAAGAAGCACAGGACATGCTTGTAAAATACTTGAGATTTGTCATTTCACTTTTCTTCAAAAGCAAGTTATAAAGCCATAACCCTATAACTCAGAAGCCTTGAGTGATTTTGTACTCTAACCTTTTCTATACATATTAACAAGTCAATTGAAACACAACACACGTTTTCACAAGTCCTAAAACACTCCCAAGCATCTTGCTGCACAAAACTGCCCAAACTTGACAATTTTGAGCAAAAACTCACCATCTTCATTTCCACTCGTGCGTTTTGAAAAATAATCATCCAAACACCTTCCATGCATCATATCAAAGTGATCCAGGCCCTCATTTTCTAACTGTAACTCCTCCATCATCATCCACTATTTTCAAAACTGAATCTTGCAACTTGACTTGAGTATGGAGTTCCAGCCATCCTCAAAGCAAAGTAGGAGTTGGAACACATTCAAGGAGGTCCAGGCTAGCTATAGAAATCATCAGGCCATCTCAAAGGTTGCTCAAACTCCATACACAACTCCAGCTGCAAGAGGTAAGTTTTCAAACTTTTATCTCTTCATACAGGCATCATTTGAGTTTGATTTATGAAGATAAAATGTAGATACCATTGCCGCAAAGTTGTACATATCCATAGTTTACATTTATATGGCCTGGGCTTAGAGAATTTTAGAGTTGATGTTTTCTGCAATTTTTAGGTTTTGAATTAGGGCTAGAAAAATTCTCATTCATCTTTGATTGTTAGCTTAAGTTGTTTATATGTTTGGATTCGTGGAAAAAAAATGCCACAACTTTCATGTTTGAACTTTTCAATTTTGTTGAGAGATGAAGAAGATACAGGTCCTTTGGCTGGAGGTTGAAGATGAAGTCTTCATAACACGTTTTGCCTTACATATTTATTGTTTCATTTGTATTAATGAATGTATAGCCACCCCAGTGGTAAGGCAACACGCTGGTAATCAGGAGGTCATGGGTTCGAGCCTCAGCGTGCGCTGCCTTTTGCTTTTTTTTTCATTTTTACATTTTTTTTGTTCTTTCCAACGCATGGGCCTTCCTCCTCCTAGGCCTGATTTTTTTTGTAACATTCGTCCCCCCTTTTTCATATTTGCACCCTGGTCCAAATTTAATTTTATTTCTTCATTTTTTTTGTTTTTATTTATTTTCTCAAATATATTTTCTAAATACAAAAAATGATATTTTATATTTTGACTTATTTCACTTTATTTTTCCATAAATAAAAATATTTTTTATTCTTCATACTTTATTTATTTATTTAAGTGAATATTATAAACTTAATTAATATTATATTGTTTATTTATTTTTCTTCACACCATTTAAAATACATTATTTTAATATAAAAAAAAAGGACTAAAAATATTTTATAATACTACAAATATTTTCAAGATAAAAAATACCAAATAATATATACTTTTCTTAAACTTATTTTCTTTTGATTAATTAATAGAATTAGGGTTTTCTTTTAAAATCTTTTTTCTTAATAAATTCAAACTTAATTAACTATTTTCTTTATTTAAATTAGGTTAAGCCAAAATCTTTTTCATGAAAAACCAAACAAAATTCATTTTTTTCACATTTTTGCATCCTTGCACATTTATTCATTTTTATACTTTATATTTAAATTCCTTGTATATTCATGTCAATTCAATATGGTTGTAATAGACTAATTAGGTTTAAATTCTTGCAATCCCCATTTACAAATTGTACACTCCCTCCCACAAATGTTGTAATAGCGTAGTAACTTTAAAATTCCGCAATTTATCGCTTTATATCCAATTGCTAGTAATTAGGGTTTGTATGGAGAGACTTAAAACCAATAAATAGCAAACCCTAATTCAAGACTAAATCAAGCATGAAAATAATAGATTTGCACACAAGCACCCCTAGGTTTATTCCACTTGGTTGCCTTATAAATGGCCATATTACGCATGTGAGGTATCTTAGCAAAAACAAGCAAAAATACAAGATCATAGACCCTCGATGACGCTATCTAAGTTGCCTTTCAAAATGATCTTAACCCCTAAAGAAAAATGCTAATATACCTTGCAATATTCCTAATCATGGTTATACGATGACCCACGCCCATCCCGTTTACATCTAAAGATAGGGTTACTTACCAAATCAATGGTAAGATAACAATGTCAAAGGAAAGAGGAAATGAATATGAAAGACTTTTGAGTAGGTAGAATGTTCCTAGTTACTTGCTCAATTTTCAAAATCAAAACATACTTGCTATTTTCTAAATACCAACACTTTAAAAATATCTTTCAAACTTGAAAACATTTTCAAAAGATCAACATCTTTGTATACATTCTTATGAACGAGAATCATTACAAAGATTGCCTAAATGATGGCCTCTTTACAAAATACTTTCAAAAACCACACCAAGCACATTTTCAAACAAAAGCAAGTGATCTAGTAAGTAACTAAGAGCCCATGGAAAACTATGGATGAAAAGGGTGTTAATACCTTCCCTTTTCATAATCTACCCCCCGAACTCAAGAAAACATCTCAAAGGTCTTTCCTGTTCTTTTCAGCCTTTCCTTTTGGATAAAAGAAAAGTCGGTGGCGACTCTTGCTAACCGCAAGATTTGCGATCAAACGCAAAACAATCAAGTCATTTCTCCCACCACGTCATATACTGACATCTTGGTTGGTCTCAATTCTCCCATGTCAAGCTTTTTGGATATGGATTGGGGCATAACACTGATACTAGCGCCTAAGTCGCATAGAGCTTTGTTTATGACATACTTACCTATATTACAGGGTATAGAGAAACTTCCGGGATCCTTCAGCTTCTGAGGCATTTTGTTCTGAATGATTGCACCACACTCAGCAGTGAGTGTAATTCTCTCGTTATCCTCTATCTTTTTCTTGTTTGACAAGATTTGTTTGAGAAACTTAGCGTACAAGGGCATTTGAGTGATAGCTTTTGTTAATGGTATCGTGATGTTTAATTGTTTCATAAGTTCAACAAATTTCTTAAATTGCCCCGCACTTCTAGATTGAGTAAGTCTTTGAGGATACGGGATTGGTGGTTTGTAAGGAGGCGGAGGCACATACAATTTTTCCTTTTCTTCTATCTCTCCATCAGTTACCTTCTCCTTCTCCTTTGGTTCACTTTCCTCCTCGGTTGTTTTTCTAGAACTTTGGGACGTGGCTGGGTTTTCAGCTCTAGGGTCAATTGGTCCATCGTATTCAGTTCCACTTCGCAGTATAATAGCATGATATTTGAGCAAACGTGGCTGATCACCCATGTCTGGTCCTTCAACTGGTTCAGTAGGAATAGAAGATTGAGAGAGGGATTGATATGTACAAGATACTCGTACTCGGAGGCTTCTAGTAATAGAGCGCTTAGGTTCGGAAATTGGTAGCACTAAGCCTTCACCTTTAGAGCGATTGCTTGGCATACAATTAGGAATGGTGCCTTAGTCTCTACAATGTAACTAAAAGAGTTACGATATCGACTTGTTAGTCCTCGACAACAGTGCCAAAAAATTGATCGCGACTTTGTGAGTCTTAAAGAATCTATACCGCAAGTATACAGTCCTATCGCGTGTAGCTTTAAAGATTATCGAATCCCAAGGGACTAAATGTCAAACTACCATTATCTTAGGTTACTATGTAAATCTAAGGCTAATAATGTAATTAATAGGGGGTTTAGGGAACCTAACTGATTATAGTCTAGTTTAGATTCAACGAAGAATATCGGTATGTAATGGTCGGACTTTGGGGATTTAGCAACTCATTGACCTAACTCGGATTAACAAGACAGTTTTCAGTAGGAAGTATTCATTTAAAAACCCTCTTCTCACACTCTCGTGTTTATTGATTCAGATCCTACGATCAAACCTAAGTGAGTGCTCTCGCTGTTTCAATTAGAGTTTAAAAATAGTTTTTGGAAACAAACAAAACCTAATCAACTTAAAAGCGCTCTCGATGTATTTAAGTTAATGCACAATTACCACTGTCCAGTTATTATCTCAAACTCTCGTTTTATTGATCCTAACTTCTATTTGTATTTTACTCTCGTAACAAAACAATTAATATTTAGAACTAGTAATTGAAACCAGAAAATTATTCTTTTTTAAAAGGAACTGATCAATTGGCGTTGCTAAACCCCGTTGGTTGTATGACCTTACATACCGATAAATAAATTTAGCCTAGCATATTAAACAATTCAATAACAGTGCAACAGAAATAATTACCATCTAGCAATTTAAATAAACTAAACATTACAGACAATCCTGGCATAAATAAATAAAGTACTTAAATTAAACCTGAAAATATTACAGCAGAATATTTGTCTGATATCGGATGTCTCCCACAGATTGGTAAAGAAAATAACACGGAAAGAAAATAATGCGGAAAATATTTGGCAGAGTAACAGTAAAAACAGAGAAAAGAAAGCGTGTTTAAAAATGGGAATTTGAGGTCCTATTTATAGGCTTGGAGATGTGCAGGGAGTTGAGATATTTTCTCCTCCGGATTTTCCTCAGTGTAACGGTCGTTACACTCCTTCTTTTGAGGGAGGGCTAGCGTGGCAAGGTGTAACGATCATTACACCCCCTACTTTTGAGGAAGGACTAGTGTGGTAGGGTGTAACGGTCGTTACACCTGGGCTAAGGAATGTGTAACGGTCGTTACACCCCTTGGGCCTTGGGTTGATTGGGCCAGCGCTTGTTTCTTCTTTGAAATTCCAAGGCTTTTTACTTGTAATGCACCTAATTTTTGCCACACACCCCTCAATTGCATAATTTCTCTTTCTTTGTGCGGATTTTAAATACGATTAGCTCGACTTTTCTTGACTTTCTTCGCACATGCCTTGCAAACATCAAATTCCCGAAAACATAGAAAATACCAGCATAATACGAATAAAGAGTAATTTAATTAATTAAAATGCGGATAAAATTCATGTAAATTGATCTGAATATTCGATACATTTCCAGTTTATCAGTAGATAGCTTGCAAAAGATGAAAGTGGGGTCATATGATCGACCCCCACGCTGAGTGATTCATAGAGCGATTCCAAAATAAGTTTACTCAAGCATATGTGTCGACCCAGATGGAGGTGATGAGATAATGCAATGAATCGTTTAGCTACCTTAAGAGATTGACTGCATAAAACATACTTAGAGACCCACAAGACCAAGAAGGTAATATGTTCTTCATCAGACACACTGTCGACACCTTTGACGTGAAAATGCTCCATATATTTGGCGAAGCCAGCAATGTCCTTTTCAAAAGAAATAACGTTTTCGTTTGCTTCAGTGGGGAGAAACGCTTCACCTGTAGGGTGGAGACCAATGATGGTTGCAATGTCAAACAGAGTGGGAGTGAGCATCCCAGTTGTAAAATGGAAGGTGTTTGTAAAGCCTTCCAGAAGTAGAATGTAGAAATTAGTATGTAATTGCAATAACTAGGGCCAACCCTAGAAAGTTGAATCAAGTCAAAAAATCCATGAGACTTTCAAATGTCACCCTTCACTTTTTCTACTTTATTCAACCATGTAATATAATATTTGTTGACAGCATGGGCGGAACGAAAGACTTTAGACGTACGGCAGATTTGCAAAAAATCTATGGGGAAATCTCTGTTGACAAGGGGTTTGGTGGTTTTGTGAGTATGGAAGCAGTCTTCCAAGTGTTTAGGTACCCTAACCTCATCAGGAATAGGCCATAATAGAGCGTAAGCAGTGTCGCTGCAGATGAAAGGAAACAATAATTGGGAGCGAAAAGTTTGAAGATTACGTGTTGGCATTGGTTCTAAGACAAAAGTGTTTTGATCATGAACAAAGAACTCATCCATGTTGAAAATCAGTTCAATTTTCTGAGGAGTTTGAATGTGTTCAGAGATTTGGCTTGAAGCGGCCATGGAGATGATGGAAGTTTTTTCTGGGTAAAAAATGAAACGAAGATGAAAAGTTTTATGGTGTACGAAGGCAAAGAGTTTGAGTATGCAAAGAAACATAAAGAGGAAATCGGAGAGATGAAATGGGTACTTATACCACCAAGGAGATCAAACATTAGGGAGAAAGTGGTTACACGACCGGCACGTGTCAAACAAGTGGCAACGAATTTGAAGAATTTGGTGAGTTGGGGACCACGATTATCCTAGAAAGTTGAAACTAGAAAATAGGGTAGTGGTTGTGTGATCGCTGATGTAACGTTTGAGGGGAAAATTCATGATTATGGTGACATCATTTCACACTAAGAGAAAAGGATTAAAATGTCCATTTATGTTCTTCAAGTCGAAAGGGACATTTTGGGGGGCAATTTGTTGGCTAAGATTTTTACAAAGGGGTCAAAATCCAACCAAAAGCAAAAAGGGTTCTTTGAGGATTTTTTTTATTATAGGAAGTCGACCACAAAAGCTGTAGACAGGAGGAGATTTCATAAAAGGTCAATTTGGGCTTGTAGACGCGGTCGACCAGAAGAGATGCCTCGTGAGGAATGGATTGGGCCTAAGAGTGTTAAAAAATCCAAAAGAGAGAATAACTAATAAAACAAAGCCTTGTGAGTAGAGAACGTGGGTTCGATAGCAAGAATGGAGAACGTGGGTTCATGAAGAGAAGTTACAATAGAGAATGTGGGTTTGATAGTAAGAATGGAGAACGTGGGTTCGTGAAGGAAAGTTACAAGGGACACGTAGCTCATAAGGAAGCGAAGCCCGCCAGAAAGTAATTATTTTCATGTATTATAAATAAAGCACTTAGTGCGTAGTGTAAGAGGTTCAAACTTTCACATTCCTACACGCTAGCCACTCAGAGTCCCCAAGCGAACGAGCGAAATGAGTCAAGCACAGACGATGTATGTTTGAATCAACCTATTTTTAATTATTTTGATGTTATGTCAGCTATTTTTACAGTTTAAACGTCTTTGTTTTATTTTGTGTTTCCTGTTTTATTGCTTTTAGGTCCGCATCGCCTTAGTTGAACGGATCCTTTTGAAAACACTTTGTGAAAATACTCGAGAACTGAGACACTGTACTGAGATTCCTTTATCGATCTCGCCAATAAATTTTCTATTAAGAAATCAGCGTTATTTACCAAAAACAAAGACAAACAGTTACAAATAAATTATATTGATAAGAACTTTGGTATAACTAATGAAATATTAGAGAATGATACATAGTGCTTCCATTCTAAGTGTCCCTAATAAACTTTTGGCTTTTGAACTCAACTTGAAACTTCAAACTTTTGCGCTTTAGCCTAATGAGTTGCAGAGTGCATCTCATTGAAGAAACGGGCATGTGACAATTGAGGCCTTTGTTTTATTCCGACGTAATTGGTCAAAGTGATATTCTCGTATTAACATCAAATATCGCCGATGATGATAAAAGAGGGTCCTGCAATGCAATGTTGGAAACACTTGATGAATGTATGTATCGCGTTTCCTTAAAATAAATACCATGTAAAAGACTATGGAAGCCTACCTGATCAATTTTACTTCGAAAAATACGTTTCAAGAGCCTGTTAAAGTGTTTGTTTTGCTGAATCTTCCCAATTTCGTGGTGCAGTTTTTCTAGCAAAGCGGCATAAGTAATTCCATAATGTTGTCTGATTATATTTGTTAAAAGATACGTCATAACACCGTTCATCTGTTTTCCTCCAAAAGCCTGCACAGATTTGTCAAAACTCAAGAAAAGAAACCAACAACAAATATGTGTATAGCATTGCAAAAACAGATCATAATTCTTACTGCAGTGTCAGCAGCTATTTGATAATCTTCACAAGCACTGATGCAAATGGCCATTCCACCAGCTGTAGATTTAGTAACAGATTTTGTGTTATGGGGATTGTTATCCATCCATTTCCAATTTCCACTGCAAGCATATATGCATACAATCATTAGTTAGATAATAAACAGAAAATCAAAGGATTATATATATATGTACTTACATGTCTTTTTTATAAACATGCATAAGATCAAGAGTAGTTCCACTATGACAAGCATCAATAAAAGCGTGAAGTTTAACACCGTTCTTGAGAGGTCCAACAATAGTAGAGTTGATTTCATTATCAGTGATCATTCCTGATCTAATAAAATCAACAGGACAAATTGTTTCATCGAGTCCATCTATTTCATCTTCTTTATCATGTGCCGCTTGTTGCATACCATGCCCGGAGAAGTAGAACACCAATGAGTCTCCTGATTTGCAGTCTTTCACCAACCATTTTAAGGATTCCATTATATTCTTCCTTGTCGGACTGAAATTTGGATCCTTCTGTTCTTCTGCAATTTACAAGTTTCACAATAATATCAATCTCATATCTCTCACCATTAAAATTGTATCATAACAAAAAGTTTTATAGCAGATACCTGTGAGTACGCGTACGGATTGAGTTGGGAATGCAAAATTATCAACCAGTAGAGATTTCATGTTAACAACATCATTAATGGTTCCCTCAAGCCTATATCGACTTCTTCTGCTATAAGAAACTCCACAAAGAACCGCACGTTTGTTACCAAATATAGTTGACGATGAATAACCTGATCCAATTCTCCCAGCATGGTCTAGTTTCCTCTGGTTCAATAATTTGGCTCCTAAACTGTTTTCTCTTGATTTACTAACACCTTTGCATTTGTAGCAACGGTATGAAGTTGTTTTTGTTGGTACTACAAACTCTTGTTCGCAACCACTGCAGACAAGTTTTTTTTCCATAGTATGCTTTGAACTAAAGAAGTTATGGTAACTTGTAGATGAAGCAACACTGTTTTTGCTTTTTTTGGCTTTTGATTTATTGTCCATTGATTGCTGAAGCTATTATGTATATATGTATCCAGCATGTGCATGAAGAATATATATAGACAGAAACTTCTACATGTGATCAACTCAAATATGAAAACAATCATTCGCTTTTAATATAACTCTAGTTTTTTAACTCATTCACTACTGGTGTCACTGCACAGCTATCAATAAGTTGTTATTCGAGAATGTTAACGCATTTACTTTGACGAGTTGAAAATTGTGAACCGTTACATAGAAAAAGTTAGTTTTTTTTTTTTTTTTTGTATTATTAAAATGATGTCAAATGTGGAATCCAATCCCTCAATGGGAGATCTTGAAAGGTAAACATTATGGATCGTCCAATTGAAACTCAAAAGCTTAATTCATGTGAGAAGGGGTTTATTTATAACTAAATAAGAAAGAATATATAGTATATATGCTTTTATTCATTATTCTCACATTAAATAACCAGGAACCAGATGCTCTTAAATTTGGTTTGTGTTCTTTTTCTTTTTTTAAAAACAAATCATTAGTGACGAAACTCATATTCTTGAAAAATAAAAAACCATAAATTCGAGCACATTCGAATATATTAAATGCTACATTTTTGCATATTGATATATTTTTCCGGCTTTAGTCCACATGTGGTTTTTAATTAGATTTAATGAAAATAATAATCTACTTTCAAATGTTTTTAAATGTTTAAAGAGAAAAAAGAATATGTATTAATATTGTAAATTATTTTTACACTGTCAAATAATCACAATCATGTATCAAACAGTGTTTTAGAACCCAGTTCGACCCGGTCGGTCAGATCGGTCTGACCGAGAATCGGTGGGTCAGGCAGTCCGATTAAGGAATAAGATCGGAATTATATTTAGACCGGATGAAACCGGTGTGAACCGGTCGGATCACCGGTTAAATCAGTGAACCAGCGGTTTTTATTGAACCGACGGGTTTGACTATTTATTTTATTTTTTAAGGCTTTTGAAAAAAAAATTAACATAAACGCTTTGCCTCCTCGTTTTCCAAACTTATGCATTTGAAAAGTTTTCTTTTTTATTCTGTCTTTTCTTTTTCTAATTGAAGTCATATTCTCAATTTTCTCTACCAACAAAAACTCTCACTTGCTGCTGTTATTTGATATTCCTTGTTTGCCGTAAAAAATTTCATCAAAACATCAAAAACAGGTTATTTCTTTTTTACTTGGTCTAATTCGCATTGATGTTTTTCAATATGAATATTATTGTTTCATTTTGTTGATTAATTGATATAGAAAATAAATGATTAAATTTGATCATTTTCTATAAAATTGGGTCTTTTTGTTTAACAAATTGAGATAGAATTTGTATGAATGAAGCAGTTTTATACTTTTATGAATTAACTTATTATAGACTGGTAATGAAGTTGTTGTATATTGGAGATAGAAATTGAGATAGATATATATTACTGTAATAGTCGTTGTATATATTATGGAGATAGAAATTGAATTTAAAACTATGTAATCTAAATTATACAGTAAGACAAAGTTTTCTGTTTTTTATTAATTTAAATTATATAACAAAGAAAAGTTTCAGGATTTTATTAATCTAAAATATATAGCAAAGGCTGGAAAGCAAAGTTTCTATTTTTTTATTATATATGGTGATGCACAGTAACGATGCTTGGTAACCTATATGTAATATACAACACATATTCATATATTTTGGATTTAGATATGCTACATATTTAATGTCTCTTATAATGTTTTTATAAATTCAATAATTTTTGTTTAGAATTGTGTTTTGTTAATATTTTTGTAATATAGTTTTGTATTTTTAAATTTTGATTGATATTAGATATGACATCACCCGCTGAAGTAATAACTTCGGAAGAAGTTACATCTCAAAATCCAACCCAACTCCAGAGCAGTAGGGGAAAAACTGATATAGCTTGGGGTCATTGTAAACAAATTGAAGAGAAAGGAAAACTTGTTAATTTGTGTATTTACTGTGATAAAATTATTAGATGAGGGGGATTAATAGGTTCAAATTCCATTTGGCTAGAATAAAAGGTCAAGTTGAAACATGTAAAAAGGTGCCTCCAGATGTTCAATATCAAATGAAACAAAATCTTGATGAAGGTGCAAATAAGAGAAGAAGGACTCAAGCACAAAATTTTGATGTTGATCTTACTACTCAAGAGGGTGGTGTAGTAGGAATGGATGTAGAACAATCAAGATCAAATTCGGTGATTATGTCTCAAAAGAGAAAGAATACTAGTCGTATTGGTAATTATTTTATGCCTAGAATAACTCCTGGAGCTCAACCTTCTTTAAAAAGTGTGTTACAAAGTAAGGAATTGGTGGAGAAGTGTGATCTAGCTATTGCAAGATGGTTCATTGATTCTTCTGTGCCATTCAATGCAGCTAATTTTGCGTATTTTCAATCTATGGCTGATGCACTTTGCAGTATGAGTCTGGGGTATAAAGTTCCAACTATGCATAGTCTTCGTGGCTATTTGTTAAATAAATGGGTTGAAGATGTGAACAAATTGATAGAGGAGTATCGTGAGATTTAGAAGAAAACTGGTTGTACTCTAATGGCCGATGAATGGACTGATCAAAAAAGAAGAACTCTTATAAATTTTCTGGTTTATTGTCCCAAAGGTACTATTTTTCTAAAATCCGTTGATGCTTCTCATGCTTCAAAAACTGCAGATATGTTGTATAAGCTTTTTAGAGAGGTGGTTTTATTTGTTGGGCCTTAAAATATAGTTCACATAATGACAGATAATGCTGCAAATTATGTTGTTGCTGGAAGGTTATTAGAAAATGAGTTTCCTACTTTATTTTGGTCTCCTTGTGCGGCACATTGCATTAACTTGATGTTGCAAGACATGGGAAAATTAGAGGAAGTAAGTGAGACAGTGTTATATGCTTCTAATGTTACCAAATATATTTATAACCATTGTTATGCATTGTATTTAATGAGAAAGCAAACAGGTGGAAGAGAAATCCTTCGTCCTGCTCCAACTCGATTTACCACTAATTTCATTGCTTTGCAAAATATTTTGTCTCACAAAAACTCACTAAGAGCCATGGTAACATCTAAAGAATGAACAAGCTCAGCATATGCCAAAGAAGCAGAGGAAAAACAGTTTGTGGATCAAGTTTTAGATTCTGGATTTTGGAGTAAATATGCTGATATAGTTAAACTCACTGAACCACTTGTGCGTGTGTTGCGTATTGTTGATAGTGAAGATAAACCTTCTATGGGTATTCTATACAAATCTATAGTCAAAGCTAGAGAGGAGATGGTGAGGAGGTTTCAAAGAAATAAGAAGAAAGTGGATCCTTACTTGAAAATCTTAGATAAACGTTGGGATTCACAGCTCCGCAAAAATCTTCATGTTGTCGGTTATTGGTTGAATCCAACTTGTAGATATAATGATGTAGAATTTGAAAAACATGCATCCACAACATCAGGACTTTTAGATGTCATTGAAAAGCATGCTAATGGAAATTCTGAACTTCGATTGAAGTTAACAGATGAGATGAGAATATTCAAAGACGGTGAATTAGATTTTGAAAGGAAATCAGTCGTGGATGAACGATGTATTGTGAGGGAAGGTAATTTCATAACTTCTAACTCTTGATATATATTTTATTTTATATTTCAATATGTTTATAAATTTATTTAATCACATGGTATAAACAGATCAATGGTGGAAAACTTATGGCACTTGTACACCAACTTTGCAAAGGTTAGCTATTCGTATTTTAAGCCAAACTTGTAGTGCTTTGGATTGTGAACGCAATTGGAGTATATTTGAGCATATTCATTCCAAAAAAAGAAATAGATTGGAGCACTAAAAGCTTAATGATTTAGTGTTTGTTCGTTACAACTTGAGACTTCAAAATAGGTATTATTATGGTTATTTTTCTCTGATCATTATATTTTTATATTTAAATACATATACTTAGATTTAATTCAAGTGTGCTTAGGAAAATAAGAAATGGGAGTTATGATCCTATCAATATTGATACAATTGCCGACCATTCTAGTTGGGTATTAGAGGACTCACCACCTCTCTTAACCAATGAAGAGTTGGAAGCATTGCGGAATGACCTTGCAAATATGACCATCCAACCAATTTCAAGTGATATTTGTATGTTCTAATATGAGCATAATATAGTTTGTGGTTGTGAATCAATTTAATGTCTCACATTTACCATCTCTAAAAAAAATTTGTTAATTATTTTTTAAAATATTGTTATAGATCAAATAGATTTAGATGAGGATGAAGATGGAGATATGGGTAATGCACAACATACTATTGTTGATACTGTGAATCAAGAAAAAAGCAACACCACAGAAGATGAAGTTGGTGGAGAAGACAATGAAGTTGAAGATGGATATGAATATCAAGATTATGACAATTTGACTTCATGGACATAAAAAATTATAGATCGTTGAGTATGGATTTTTGTGACTTATTATAATATTATACACTACGCCAAAAAAGACTTACGAAAGCGCTTTGTTTGGCCTTTAAAAGCGCTTAAAAGCGCTTTCTAAGGTGGCGCTGCTATAGGTTTTAGCAGCGCTTTTTGTTTAATGAAAAGCGCTTTCGTAGGTCTACCTAATACAACACTTTTTCTAAAAAGCGCTCTCTTAAGTAGGCTTTTGACAGCGCTTTTTTATGAAGAAGCGCTATCATAGGTCTACCTAAGGCAGCGCTTTTTTCTGGAAAAGCGCTCTCATAAGTTTTCTTTTAGCAGCGCTTTTTCTGGAAAAGCGTTGTCTTAGGTAGGCTTTTAGCAACGCTTTTTCTGGAAAAGCGCTTTCATAGGTGGTCTTTTAGCAGCACTTTTGCCTGGAAAAGCGCTGTCATATGTTTATCTTAGACAGCGCTTTTTGTGAAAAAGCGCTTTCATAGGTTACCTAAGATTCTACAAGGCAATTCAATTTTGGCAACTGTCTGACCACAGAAATTCTTTGTATCAATTATATGAACCTAAAAAAATTGAATAGAAGAAAATTAGTAAATGTGTTAATAAATGTTTTAATTAGTAATAATTGCAATTTGCAAGAATACAAACTACTAAACCTACTTGAGATTTGTTAGTATCTTCATTGTGAACAAAAGTAATGATCCAACCATCATCTTCTTCAACACCTCCATCTCTAGCCACAAAGGCTACTCCATTGCAATATGTATTCTTCTTAAACATATGATATTCCATCTTTATACCTTCATCTTTTTCTATCTGCTTCACAAAATAATCTAAGTTATCACATTCATAATTAATGTTACTAAAGAGTTTGTTATATCAAAAAAAATTTACCTTTGCTTCTTCAAAATATAGCTTTGCTAAACCTCTATACTTTTGCACGTCTAAATAACACAAAAGCATAATCATGTTAAGAAATAGCATAACCAAACATGATCTTATAAGTTATATTGTTACCTTGAGTGGTAGAGCTTGCAATGTGATCAACTATTTATGTGTAAGCATATCTATGCTTAATACCTACAAAGTTTTCATTGATCATTGGAAAATCCATATAAACAACTTGGTCACCACAAAGATCTTTCTCCTTGACCTCTCCGGTTCGCATGTTCAACCTCCATTCATAAGAACGAGATAAGCAGTCAAATTCTTTCGAACACGAGTCAGGCTTAAGAACTAAAGAGTCAAGCGATATGCATCCCCTCACTACAACCTGTTGATCCACAAAATTAGACATTCCTTCAGTTTTCAGCTTATTTCTATAAGCTCTATAACTTTGCAATCAACTTAACTTTATTTTATCTTTTATTATAAAAACAACTTATACATAAGCACTTATATGATAACAACTTGCCTCATCTCCATCCTCAAAAGAATTGATAATATGAAAGGTGCAATTAGGTTCCGCTTCAAACCATTTGATAGACTCGGCATTACCATAGCGAGGCATTACACCAATCCTTGCGTATTCATTCTTATCATACTTCATCAATCTACATTGAAACAAGTGAATCTTAGTAGCTTCACTTTTCAATATCTTAAATTGAATGCATTCAATTCATATGTACTCACGGTCCTCCTCTTAGAAGTCTGATAAGATCAATGGTTAGTGGAAAATCCATGATCACATTGTACCTGCAAAAACAAAATCACATGAAAACATATTCTACAATGCAATTTTGATTTCTTATTTTGCAAGAAAGCTTAATAGTCTATAATGCTTGCTAGCTTTGCGTAACACCTATGCCATGGCAAAGACTACACCTGTTTAGTTTGATATCAACTTTATGAACCAACTTCTTTCCATCAGCTGAAAAATAAGAGAGAAAAAGAAATATGTCAAACTCTCGTAGTCATAGTTATTGTTCAATGCTGAAAGTAAATAATTAGCATTAAATAAACTTATTTTTTCAACTTTTTTCATTTACAAAGAACAAGAGCATACCAGAAATAATTCCAACCACGACATAAGGTTTAGTTGGCGCAAAACCAAATATAACTAGCTCTTCTGTAGTTTGAGCTTTCTGTGATGATACATGAAAAAGAATTTGTGACTGAACAAACAATGAAAGAGTGTTAAAAGTGTTGATTTACAAATATAGTAAAAGTTAAACAAAAACCTTTGGATGACTTGTAAAAGGTCGATTCCAAGCTTCAGTGAGTTCCCAATTGTTCAAAGTTTTCAAGGAAAATATATCAATCTCTTGTGGCATGTGACTTTCAGCAATTGAGTAAAACTTCCCGTAATGCTCAAACACATTGGTGTTGCTAATGTATTTGTTTAATGTGCCTGGTCTCAACCAGTTCAATAGATAAGCAGACAAAATGTCAAGTGAGTGGCCTTCTGCTGCCGGGAGAAACATTGGTTTGTTTCTTTGTTTTTCAAGATTGTATGTTTCGGTTTCAACGTGTTTGTTGTTGTAGATGATTTTCCAGGTTCCATGACTTGATTTTTGAAAATACAATGCCATAAATACTCATAGATTCGAGATATGTAATCCTGAAACAACCTACATCCATTAAACTCCCCACCCCCTCACGGTCATAAGTACACACATATACAGATATATACACACACAAAATTGAGATCTGCAACATGAATGAATCTGGAAGTCGTTGATCTTGAGGTAGAAATTATGAAAGCACTTATTAGATGGAGGCGATATAATTCATCAAAGGACCAGCTACATGTACATCAATCAACCACGACACCTGCAAAAAATACCTGAATTACGAAGGAGCAAATAAAAGCACATGAAAACCAAACAAACACATACGAGATGGAGAAAAAAATAAAACCTGATACGAATTGCAGTTGGCCGGAGAAGTGGAGCGTGGTTGACCGCCGTAGAAGCTCTGGTTTAGAGTTTTTTCGTGAAGAAAATCTGATTGAGAATAGAAAAGTGATAAGAATTATGTTTTGATATTTATTATAAAACTACCTACGAAAGCGCTTTTAAAAGCGCTTTCTAAAGGTCATCTATAACAGCGCTTTTACATCAAAAAGCGCTTTCGTAGCATATCCTATAGCAACGCTTTTAAAAGCCCTTTCTAAAGGCCAGCTTTAGCAGCGCTTTGGAAAAGCGCTTTCTAAGACTGACCTTTAGCAGTGCTTTTGAAAAGCGCTTTCTTAAGGTACCCTCTAAAAGGCCAGCTTTAGCAGCGCTTCCCAAAAAGCGCTTTCTAAGGGTGACCTTTAGAAGCGTTTTTGAAATGCGCTTTTTTAAGGCACCCTTTGAAAGCGCTTTTTTAAGCGAATTTTTTTTAAAACCTACAGCAGCGCTTTTTTCCAAAAGCGCTTTCTTAAGGCACCCTTTGAAAGCGCTTTTTTAAGCGAATTTTTTTTAAAACCTACAGCAGCGCTTTTTTCCAAAAGCGCTTTCTTTTATGTGCTGCTAAAAATTATTTTTGACGTAGTGTATAACTTATGAATTGTTAAGTTTCTATCACTTCTTTGAATTTATAATTTGCTACATTAAGTTTCTATCACTTATTTTGATTGTTACTAATACTTTTGTTTATTCTAAATTATTTGAATTTATAATTTTCTATATTATTATAGTTATAAATTTCAGGTAATGAACATATTTTTTATAGAAACCGGGTCAAAAGCCACGCGGTCTGACCAGTGACCCACTGGTCCGACCAGTAACCCAGTGACTCAGTAATTTTACCGAGTCGATCACCGGTCTGGATTTTAAAACATTGGTATCAAATTCAAATATATTTTTATTTTAAAATATTTATATAACATGACAAGTATAAGAATTTTAATTGATTTTATGTGTAATATTGACAGTACACCGCCATTAAACTCATGTTTAAATATAAATCATTTAAAACATATAAATATTATTTTGGAGGAAGATATGTTTTATTACATAGATTGAAGAATGTAAAATAGAAATAAAGAATAAATCCATCATATTAAATTATATGAGATGTTTTATATATAAAATTTGAAAAATATTAACAAATTAACCAATTTATAATAAACTTTAACTAACTAATCACTTAACTTTTATATTCTTGTAGTCCTAAAAACTCATAATAAGATAATATTTAACATAAGTTTTATTACAAAATGGCAATAAGGATAAAAGAAAGAGTTTTGCAAAAATAAAATAAAAATTTTAGAATAAAAGCTAAAATGCTAAAGTAAAAAGAAAGAATTTTACTTACTATTCTCATTTTAAAAAATAGAAGATCGAATATCATTTAAGCTGAAAGAAATAACTTTGATTACTTATCTCTTTTTTTATGGATAGCTACAGATTAGGCTAAAATGAGAAGAAAAATAAATATCATCAAGTTCTGTGTGTTTTTAAAATAAAAATGAAATGATTGATGTTCATTTAATTAAAGAACAAATGAGTGTCTCCTAAATTGTCTTTCTTGATTTTTTTCAGACTCTTCTAGAATAAACAAAACACATTGCAGTCATATATAAGATATAAATTTCCAATAAATGATGCAGAAGAAAAAAACTCAGATTCTCCGAATTTTATAAATAAGTACATTTTAAATGAAGGCTTGATAGATCCTCCATCTCTTGTCAATAACTCTTTTTTTGTCCAAATTCTAAAACAAAAGAAATCAATAATATTCTAAAACAAAAGAAATTAATAATATGTAAAAAGGAAATAATGAAAGAAAGATAAATAAATTTGATGAATATAGTATGCTACAAGTAACATAAAAAGGAGAACCGAATTCATCCTATTGAATTATATTAATAAAATAAAAGTCTGTTATATAAGATGCTCTATATAGAAAATTTAAAAAACTAATTATTATAAAATTTGTTATGATAAACAATTATTATTTTTATAAAAAGATAAGTATAAAATTAAAATGAGAAATGAATTTGTCATAGATACAGAATTGTTAAATTTGTTATAGTAAACATAATTATTATTTTTATATAAGCAAGTTAATATATCTGCTATTTTTTAAAAACTAAAGTACTTCTCTCATCTTTATTTATTTTTTCATTAAAAAACTACTTATCTTTTCATGATCACATCCAAAAATATATATTTTTCTAGTGTCAATTACAAAGATACTCTAAACCTTTACATTACATAATTAGTAAGTAAACACTTCTAATAAAGTTCATGTTATTAATAGGCATTTTATTTATTTGGCAATGACTAAAAATGTGCTAATTAAACTGTCAGATATATTATTTGCCTTGTTCATGTTTTCACTTGATGTATTATACATGTAGCTATGGAATACGCTTACTAAAGTTCAACTTAAGCCCTCTAACACAATTACAACATAGATACAAACTGCAAAAAAAAAACAATACTACACGATAAAATTTAGTTCTCTTGCGAATAAACAGGATGGTGGGTGATAATAACTAATAATAATATTGTTGGTGCACAAGGTTAATAAATAAAAGACGAAACAGAAAAAACATGATAGTTCTCAGAAGTCAGAAGCCTTCTATTCTGATGAAAAGAAACATCATAAGGTAAAGAAGAAGTATGACAAGAGAATGGTTCAGCGTTATTGTTGTAATAAATTTGACCATTTTGCTAAAGATTGTTGGTCAAACAAAGAAGAAGCAAAAATAGTCATAGGAGATTCAGATGATGAATATGTGTTATTAATGACTTATGAATCTGATGAGAAACCTATGAGATTGTCATCTACTGATTCTGACTCATATTCAAACACTCCTTTAGAGTCAGAATATCTAGAGTCATCTTCCCCTTCAATATCAGAAAATGACAATCTCATAGGTTCCTCATCAGATTCATAAGTCATTAATAGCACAGGTTCATCATTTGAATCTCCTGAGTATTTTTGCTTCTTCTTTGTTTGACCGACAATCCTTAGCAAAGTGATCAAACCTATTACAACAGTAACACTGAACCATTCTCTTATCATACTTCTCATTTCCCTTATGATGTATTTTTTCATCATAATAGAAGACTTCTGACTTCTGAGAACTACCATGTTTTTTCTGCTTCTGGTCCTTCTTGACAAACGAAGCTTTCAGAGCTTGCTCAACGTCCCTCTCAGAAGTTCTATCAGTCAGACGCAACTCATGCGCCTCTAGACTGCTTTGCAGTTCTTCTATTCTCATGGTTTCCAGTTCTTTAGAATGTTCAATTGCTACAACAATGTAATCAAATTGAGAAATAAGAGACTTCAATATCTTCTCAATGATTACTTGTTCAGAAAGAGTTTCTCCGCAAACTTTCATCTCATTAGTGTTCAGAATAACTCTAGAGATGTACTCAAAATTTCTCGTTGTCCTTCATGTTAAGATTCTCATACTGCTTCCGGAGAGACTGAAACTTCACTTTCTTCACTGATGTGTCACCACTGTAACACCTACTTAGTGTGTCCCACAAAGCCTTCGCCGTCATTGAATCAATAATTTTCTCAAACACGTTCTCATCCACACACGGATGGATGAAGAGCAGCATCTTCTGGTCTTTCTTCCTTGTATCTCTCTGCGCATTTCTTTGTTCCTCTGTCGCATCTATTGCAACTGAAACATAACCATTTGTAACAAGCTCAAGAACATCCTGAGCACCAAACTGCACACGCATCTGAATCATCCAACGATTTCAGTTTTTGCCATTAAATACTAAAAGTTTGATACTTAGACCACCATTTTCGATCATCTTCAACCTTGTACAAAACACTCAGATCTCACAAACACAGTGTTTCTCAATCCCGCAGAATCAGAAAATGTGATTTTGTTCAAAATTCAACACGAACTCAAGAACCAAAATCAATCACACAACACCTCACTGTTCCACTCGTGTTTCCCGTGAATTCAACCAGAGCTCTGATACCAATTTATTGGTGCACAAGGTTAATAAATGAAGGAAAAGTAAGAGAGAATATATTTACTGCAATGACGGCTAGAAAACTTACAAAAGGAATGATTGAAATATTACAAATAACAGCTACCACTAGTCTATTTATACACAAAGTAAATTGTCATGTAGACCCTAATAAAAGGTAAACTTAATGACTAAGTTAAAAGGTACAAATTAAGAAATACTAAACTTAACAGCTACGCTAACAAACTCAGAATCCAGAACACCAGAAGTTAAACATACTTCTGAACGTAACCTTGAAAGCTTCTGCTTCTGATTAATAACAACTTATGATTATATCATACTACTATTTCTAACTAAGCAGTCTCAAAAGCTTACAGTTTCTGGCTAACATCCTCAGAAGTTCTACTGCTTCTGAATAATAACATCTTTTGAATATGAATTACTTCCAACAAATACAATATACAGCAAGTCGAGGAGAAATTAGTTGAAACCACGCTCCCATAAATCTATGTAAGCTGGATTTTCTCTTCTAGATCAACTCCTGCTACTGATTTTTATCTGCCATAGTTTAAAGAAAAATAAAATATGATATCCTGCAGTTGTGACAGAACAATAAGATAACTGAAACCAGCTAACCGACACTTCTCAACACAACTTGTTTTGTGT
Organism: Vicia faba; assembly: GCA_948472305.1. NCBI lineage: Eukaryota > Viridiplantae > Streptophyta > Magnoliopsida > Fabales > Fabaceae > Vicia > Vicia faba. The sequence goes on along the minus strand of OX451736.1, from coordinate 1,761,950,244 downwards.
TTTTTGTATTTTTTGGCATTTGCAGTATGAGTGTTAGACGTCTTATTATGGCAGTTACAGACAGTTATTATGTCAGTTATGTTGTTTAACTTTATGAATTAATAGACTCTCTCTTTCCTAAATTTGTGGGAATTTTACATTCTCTAGTGTGTGTATAATTCTGTTTCTGTTACAAATGTATTCAGTTATCAATAAAAGTCAGTTTCTGCAATACTTTAGTACCAGTTTCTAACAGAGACAATCTTCAGTTCTTAATATAAACAAACAATGCACTCAGTTTATCAAAGGTCGTCAATTCAGACACTGGTGCATATTTTGAGATATTGAAATCTCATAACAATGCACACTAATTAAAACAAAGTAGTGACTACAACGTCTTTCAGTTAGGAAGACAAGATAATAGTTAGCAGACAACATAACAGAAACCATTTTTATCAATTCATCAATTTATATAGAATAAACAATTACCAGTCTAAAGATGGCCAGCATGTGGTGAACCGCTGTCCAACATATTGATTTGACCAGATATTTTTGCCTTGCAAACTGGACACATGAATCCAACAGAATCTGATTGTATTTCAGAATTAACAGCATCATGGTTAAACTCTATTCCACACCATACACATGGGGTTGTTAGTAGATTATTGTCATCCACATTTAACATAACTTCTTGTGATGCAGACTGAGCCGAGGATGCACATGTCCCTTGCACCACAAGGTGATTTGCTAATTCAGCTGACACATCAAGAGAGCCTTGAACACTTGCAAAATCATACTCGAGAGAACCTATATCTTCTAACCTCAATTCCTGGAACCCCTGTCAATGAGCAATAACAAGAATAAGTTTTCAGGGTAAGACCAGAACTACCAATCAGTTAAGTGCATCATGGGTGGGTAAAAACTAGTAGCAACATACAAGAATTTGATGTCCACGTTGGCTAGATTCCAATAATCATAATTTGCTTTTAAGCAATAAGTCGAATGAAGATATAATATACTATCAAATAAGAAATGTATAAGACACGTTTGTTTCAAGTACACAAGCACATAATTTTTCAACATTAAAAAAGTACAATGACACATAATCATAATCTAGCAGCTAGCACTACTCAAATCTCCAAGACACTGAATTCAAGAGCAGGAAAAGTGTGCAAGGTTGATGAGCAAATAAGATGCCGTGACAGCAGTTTTAATCTCTGTACAAAAAAAAAGAGGGACTACATCTTCCATCTCTTCATTTCCCCATAATCAAGCATGTCCAAATAAAGATATTTTTCTCTCTTCCTAAAATATAATATTTTGAAAGCATTCAAGAGGGAGGAGAGCTATAATCGCTGGTTCAACAAAGGCTTTGTAAATGATGAAAATTTACAGCAACAAACCAGTATAAAATAAAATCTGAATACATTAGACATAGAAGGAGGTAAGCACAGTAGACCACGGGACATACATAGAGGGCTTCGAATTAACCACTTTCGAAGAGGACCCTGATATAATGCATGCAGGAACATTCCTTCTATTTTGCAACATATATGAAACCCTGGCAAGAATAAGTTATGCATTATACCTTGTCTGAGCTGAATGCAGAAAACGAATACAAAGATTGTTCTGGGGATACAGAGGTGTTAGAAACTCTAGATTGGACCATATCTTCTTTAGAAGTTGGAATTGCTGTCACTTGAACATTAGCAACACCAGGTGCATCCTTGCAGCCATCTAAACCAATTTTCAAGTCACTCTTATTACTATTGTCTTCATCAAGTTGAAGATCCCCTTGGGTATTGGTACAACTAGAACTTTCACTCTTCTCAGGTTTCATGTGATTACCAGATGAAGGAAACAGCAGGCTTTGAGAAACTCCTTGCAGATTAATCCCAGAATGATCAAACCCCTCAACAGTCAGCAGAACATCACCTTTTCCTTTAGAAGTATCAGGTGCATCAACATTTTTCTTATTTACAGATAACAAGCCCAAGTTATCTTGAAAGCTAAACATATTTGCATCAATAACTTTGTTATTGTAGTCAATCTTCTCTACTGTTCCATCCATGAATAAACGAGGACTACCTTGCTGATTTGGATTGTGAACTACATTTGTGCCAATCAAGCTCTCTTCCATTTGTTGATCATTAATCGGAGACTCAACTTTTATGTTTTCATCTAAGTCACCAACCGCAATTTCTGAAACAGGAATCATATTTAGTTTAGAAGAACAATCTGGTTCCATGACAGAATCCTCCATAATAGAGTTTTGAGCAATCTCGACGAGGGCATCCATCTTGGAGATCCTAGAGGGCATCTCATCCGTCACTGGAGACTTGTCTGCACTCGGGACATTAGGCTGGCTTGGCAAATTTTCAGCTCTCCTCACATAATTCCTTACATGTATCCCAACATGACTATTGTAGCGACGCCTTTCCAAAAACACTTTATGACAGAACTGGCACTCAAATTTCCCATCTTTAATTATAACTCCATCTGAAACAGATGCACCAACTCGATACCGTTTCGTTGTCCTTTGATGAATAGACAACAGGTGCTGCAAATACCCATCCTTCTCATCAAAGGTCATGCTGCACTTGTGACATTCAAACAGATCATGTATTTGCACATCTGCAAGGTTCTCCGTCTCCAACAAGGACACTTCTTTCAATCGTTCATTAGAGACAGACAAACCAGACACATCTGAGTTAGTGGCAACAATCTGCCGTTGATCATTCTCCTCGCGAGCAACACCTGCAGACTGCAACACAACCCATTAACCTCCAGAATAATATCACAAAAGATCAACACCAGCAGGATTACTTACATTATCAGTAGTAACTCTCTGTTCCTGAAGTATGTTTTCACTCTTGTGACTGATTTGCAACTGTAAATCAGAGGGGCCAACGCGAGACTGCAAATAGCAAGAAACTTCTTTGCAAGACACAAACTGCTGTCCACTAGGGCTGGAGAATACAAGATAACAAATTAGCTCCAAAAGGGAAACTCAAACAAACACAAGCAGACATCTTACTGTGTGTTTTGATTGACTTACTTGACCTTACCTATTGACTACTGCATAAGCAGAAGCAGTCGTGAGATTGTTTGAAAGAGCTTAAGGAAACCGCTTATGACATGTTCGTAAGTTGTTTTCAACTTAATTCTATATACTCTCCAGAATAGCTTATAAAAACAGTTTAGAGTCTATATAAAAACATTTTGACTTCATTTTATCGTTTGTTATAGAAATAGCTTTTACATAAGCACTCATATGATGATTGATTATGCTATAAGTACTTAATTTATTAAGCTATTTATCCAAACATGCTTACCCCGGAGGAAGAGTCCTCACTCCTTACATATTGATAAGCAAAGCACATTAATGTTTTTTTCAAACTGCCATCCAAGAAGGGTAGCAGCTCAGTGCAGCTTAATGCCTGATTGCCTTCTATTTCTACTTCTGTATAAACTTTAATGATTCAACTAACAAATCACATTACTCATGAATAAATGTATTATCCTATCTTATCCTAAGGTTGAAAGAAAACAAAATAATGGATTAAACCTTATATATCTGCGGCAATAGATCCAAGCACGACCATCTTTTCTCTTCAAACTAAGAAGAAGCTTCCAATCAAGAGGCAACACGTCTCCAAAATCAGCCGCATCAACGATCCTCCTCTTCCTCCTCCTACTTCCCCATTGCCCAACCAAATCACTCAAAAACCCTAACAGCTCTTCCTCACTATTCATCCCCTCCGTCCGTCTCGCCAGCTCCGCCGCAAACGGATGCTCCACATTAAACAACGCAGCAAGATCAATAGCAACGCCGTTCTTATTCACAACCCCCATCCCTCTCTCATCCAAATGCATCTTCACTTTAGGTTTCCTCCCTCTCTTCCTCATCCTCACTTCACCGCTAAACACTCCACCGCTAAACATCATAACCGGCGGCGAAGGAACTGTCGGCGGAAGAAGCTCCACCGTGTCGAACTTCGGATCCTCTCTGATAAACTGCTTGAGGTAATCGACGATGACGCGGTGGTCGGCGGGGAGAGCGGGAGTAGGAAGAAGCGGTGCGACGCGACATAGACGGCGAGGACGGGAGTAGGTTTGACGGTGGGAACCGGCGCTGTGGTTGAAGGTGGAGGGATCGATTTTGGGAGTGATGATTTCGCGCGTGGATTTTAGATCGAAAGAAGAGAGTGAAGAGAGAGAAAGCGCGTGAAGTTCAGAATGTGAGAGAGTGGTTGAATCAATGGAAGATAACCACTCCATCTTCACCGTTGATTCTTCTTCCTTCTTCATCTTCTTCTGAAACTTGAAAATGCTTCTTCAATTCAATTCAGTTTTTAGCAGAAACTATTTTGTTTTTTTTTACAGAATATTTAGCGTAAATTCTTTTTTTTTTCTTACTTTTACTTTTACTTGACTAGTGTTTTTCTTCTTGTTTTCTGTTTTAGTATACCCAAATAACACTGGGTAGGTTTTTTTTTTTTTCGAATCTTATGGATTTTAGATTAAAATTTAAAGTGGAAATTAAGAATTCAGAATACATTTTATAGAATGTTTTAATTTTATTTTAAAATCACTTTTTTTTGGTTTAAATCGTTTTTAAGTTTATTTCATTGAATTTCATTTTATAGAACGTTTTAATTTTTAAATTAATTTTAAGTTCATTTAATTACTTTAAGAATTTTTATTAAATCAGAAAAAGAAATATGCATCACTTCACTAACAATCAATGAATGATGTATACCTCATCAATTCACATTTTAAATTTTAAAATACTAATATAATTTAATTTAATATTATAATTCTATTGAATAATAATATAAAATTATATTTAATCTCATTAAATATTTTATAAATAGAAGAATATAATTATATTTTTTAAATTTTGTATCATTTACTTTTAAGAATTTTTTAATAAATTTTCAATTCATGAATATTTAATTAGATAGACATATTTAAAGTGTGTATGTATCATACACTACATCCTATGGCCATTTAGGATGTTGTATAAATGGATTTTTTTTTTTATAATAAAGAGGGTCGAAGTCCGAACATGAGAGATTACATCTGGATCAACCTAGGGAAAGAAACACTTAAATAAGTATCCTCTAACAAAGCACTGATAAAGTCATGGGCATCAGTATAGTTCATATAACTTAAGTCTTCGTTAGTTAACACATCTATACACTTGTTTGCTTTTCGAAAAATGTGGCCAACTTTCACATCCTCATGCAGTCCAATTAACCTCATGCAGTCGACTGAATAACTCATATCGAAGAAAGTATACACAACGCCAACTCGGAGAACAACAATGTGCAAGAGGAGGCTTCACAAAAAAGTGTTTCCCCTGAGCCAAGAAGGGATTAAAAGGAGCTCAAAAATTCTCCAACCAGCCTATGACACAAGCGTCATATTCCTTCCTCTGATTTCAAATGAGGAAGGGGTAGCCACATTCCTCTAAAAGTTAGTCGCCCTATGAAATGAAAAAGATGCTCTCACCCAATTGCGAAAGAAGAACCCATGTCTGCTTGTATACTAGACAACAGAATCCCAAAGTCACTAATGAAGCCTCCGAAAATTCAAAGTTATAAGGAACTGGTGATTTAAATGAGCATGTGGACGATCGGCTAGAAAACTACCATGTCGGTTGAGACATAAAATGCAATCTCTTTCCACTAACCCTAGTTGAGTCAGCCCTAGCTTGGTACAAGTCCCTCCTGCACGAGAGCATAGATTCCTGGTCTGATTTGTGCGAAGCTTTTACCACTCATTTTACCACCAGGAATAGGCAACCAACCACCCTTGTCGTGCTTAGCAGAGTCATCAGTCATGGTAAGAAGAAAACTGTGTGTGGCTATATTTATCGTTTCATCAAGGTGACAGTAATTGTTGAAGGCTCGGATGAGATACTGGATTGTCGAATTTTCAAGAAAGGCCTCATACCAAACTGTGTATTTTGGGAGAAGTTAGAGTGCAATGAGGGCTAAAATATAAAGGATGTGTTGAGTAGGACATAGCCCTACATCAACTATGAAGGAAATGGTTGGCTAACAGAGGCAGACGAGTGACAGAGAATGCAGAGTATGGTTGGCCATTGGATAAAGATTACGGGTGTTTCAAGGAAGAGAATGAATGCATATCCCATCCCCCAAGATTTGACGTGTACACATCTTAAAAACTTTGAGGGAGATAATCTTAAAGGAGCGTGTCAACACTAAAAGGGGATTGGGATAAAGAGCCCATACCCGATCAAGGAAGTTGCATGGACTGTCAGGTTCAAATATTATTCTTTCCAAAAAATGGCAACAACACCAATTATTACATCCATCTGAAGGATGCAATTAAGGAGGGTAATCAACAAGGGAGGTTGTCTGAGTATAATGAAGACGGCAATGAATCGAGAGGATTCCCCTAAGAGAAAGCAATCCCCTAAGAAATTTTTTGAAGCGGTGGTTGGAAACAAAAGCAATGAGATAAACAACAGAGAAGATGGTTGACACAAGGGAAAGCGCTAGTATATTTCTTCCATTACAAGAGGTGCCCCAAAAGTAAGCAATATGTCTAATAGTATATATAGTAAAGAGTTTTTTTTAATTATTTAATAGACTATTTTGCAATATATTTTGAAATGAAAGAACTATTCAATGCAATATATCTACTTTATCACTATTATCGCTATTATGTAATATGTAGATACTACAAACCAGTTTTTAATTCTAATGGAGACATAGGCCTACATAGTCTTGTAAGTAGCTCCGTCAATGTGTACGACCGTTATTTGATAGGATCCGAATTTTCTGCCTTTATGGCAAGAAATGCATATGACTTTCAATCAATTTGGTATGTCTGATTAAATTAAGTGGTCCGCATTAAGCCACGTATCCAGTCCAGCTCATTTATAAAAAAAAGGAAACAGAGAAAAATTAAAAAAATTAGTGACGCATCTCCTTCGTTTCTCTTCCATTGTCGGCGCATTACAACAGTGGTCCATCTTCTTCTTCTCAGTTTTTTTTTTGAATGAGTTGGACATGTGACTTAGTGTGGACCACTTGATTCAATTAGACACATCAAGTTGATTGAAAATCACCTGCCATAGAATTTAAATAAAAAATTAGTGAGAAAAGAGCTTAAGATTGACTTATAATTTATCATGATTACTTTATCCGATTTTAATTTTTTAGTACTATTTCTATAATTGTATTATTACCTGAGTCGGTTCATAACCGATTCTAGATTTAAGATTCTATATTATGATTTTGATTCAAAAGTATTGAGTTGCGATGTACTATCATGCTTTTTTTTATAAAATGTTTAAAATTTCTTTAAATTGAAAAGTTCTTAAAAAAATTAGTCAAATGCGAGCTCTATTTAAGAAAAAAAGTTTCCACAATAAAAAAAAACATCTTATCTTATTTTCTTTGAGTGTTCCATCGCAGCTTCCATTTTATTGTAGCTTCCATTTCAAAGTTTTGATTTAAGTAGTTTAATTTATATTTAGGGCAAGTTTTTACTCTTGGTTGTTTTATGTTAGTTAATTATTATTTTATTTTTCAAAACGTAGTACTATTGGTAATAGCTCTACCTATATTAATCAATGATATATATTTGAGATGGATTAGATTGCCTCCATAATAATATCAAAATTAAAATGTCAAAATAACAATCTTTCATGTAATAAACTTCACTATGATGCATGCATTTTGATATCAACATATCTAAGAATTTTTATTCATTACTAGTTATTTCTCAAACACAAATAGACACAATATTTCTCAAATCTTGAGAACAAAACTTGCAAGAACAACCAAACTCGCACCTACAGACATTACACTCAAATGGCACAAATTAAGTTGAGCTACAAGATTTGGTCCGTGTCCATTGCATACCTTTTTACACTATCAGCTCAAATCCAAAGGCAAAGTAAGAACCCTTTTTCTTTAAATTGTGAATGAAGAAGACAGAGATTGAGTTGAGTTAAGCCTTCTCTTGCGCAGTCTCTCTGCAATAGCAAATGCAAGCTCAAGGGATTGAGAAGCATTAAGCCTTGGATCACAATGAGTGTGGTAGCGTGAACTCAAGTCATCAAAAGTAATGGTCCGCGACCCTCCAACACATTCTGTCACGTTCTGCCCTGTCATTTCTAAATGAACACCTCCGGGGAAGCTTCCTTCTTGGTCGTGGACATCAAAGAATGCCCTCAGTTCAGCCTATCATCAACAAAACCATTCAGGGAATACATTCATTCATATATTCTTGGATATGATTATAAGGAGTCAAAACATCATAAAAGATTTAAGAGCTAAGTTGCATGCTCTCGAAAAGAAATAGTAACAACGTGAACTATAAGGTTTCTATGGAATATAAGACAATGGCCAAGTATAGACCATATTTTTATGCCATTTGTGTATTGCATAATATTGAATATAATATTGTGCAGAGAGAGATGAAGAAGAATAACCAAGTATAAGTGAGAATTACCCTTATTGAATCAAATGAGCGGGTTTTAAGTCCAGATGGAGCTTTAATAGTGTTCCCATGCATGGGATCACTAACCCAAGTGACAATTTGACCAGCACCACGAACTGCTCTGATAAGATGTGGAAGCTTCACTCGCATATTCTCAGCTCCCATTCTTACAATAACTGTAATTCTTCCAGGCTTGTTTTTGGGGTTCATAATATCTATCAGCTTAACAAGTTCATTTGGATCCATCTTATCACTAGCCTGAAAACCAAGTAGTCATTTAGTAGCAGCTGCATATTTTTCATCAGAAATCCATTTCGTACCACCAACAAGACCAAAACAGGATTGTAGTTTAGGTGTTTGAAGAGCATGCTAATACATAACTTTAATTACTTAGCCTGGTCAAGCATATGTGAATTTCACATATGCTTGACCAGCAGGCTAAGTAGTTATAGTTATGCATTACTATTAAAACAATGTGAAACAAAATAATAAAAAAAATCATATGGAAGGTAATGTGATGCTCAAAGCAAAATAGCAACATAGCCAAACATATCAACTTATTCAGGTCATAAGCAAGGAACACTATATATGCACCTTGATGCCAAGTGGATTAGCAACTCCTCTCAAGAATTCAACATGTGCACCATCAAGTTGGCGGGTGCGTTCCCCAACCCATAGCATGTGAGCAGAGCAATCATAATGAAATCCAGAAGTAGAGTCCTCCCTGGTAAGTGCTTGTTCATAAGGGAGAAGCAAACACTCATGGGAGGTCCAAAACTCTGTTGTAGTCATGATTGGATGGTCAGCTGTAAGTCCAGCGCAACTCATGAAACCAAGAGCCTCGTCCACTCGATGCGCCAATTCACGATACCTGTTGGCCCACATCCAAAAGAAATTACTAAAATAATTTCACGAATAACCATATCACTTGCAGAAAGCACAAAAGAAATTGCTAAAGCATATCAACTAGTATCTTTTGAGCAACATAGAAATAATCAGTTCAATTTTCAAATACAGCCATGATCCATCCAGACCATTTTAATGTAGTACAAGAACTAAATTAAGAAATGAACAGACACTAATGAGTCAAAATCCCAAAATAAAGTTTAGAAATGGTACCTGTCTCCCTGTTGACTTTGCTCCATGAAATCAAGATTCCACTGGTTGACCCTTTGCATGGCAGCATAACCTCCGGTGGCAAACGCCCGCAAGAGGTTGAGAGTAGCCACAGACTGACAGTACGCCCTTACCATTCTCTGTGGATCTGGAGTTCTAGACACTGCATCAAATGCGTCCCCATTCACATTGTCACCCCTGTAACTCGGCAGCTTGACTCCATTTTTCTCTTCAAATGAATCGGATCTCGGCTTTGCAAACTGACCCGCCATTCTCCCCACCTAATTCATTCACAGCATACATCCAATCAAACAAGGGGTAGAAACATTTCATTCTCATTGACCATACATAAAACTCTACACAATTGTGAATCTAGCTCGGAAATTTAAATGGTTTTTATAAATTCGATAAGTTGTTTTCATAAACTGGCTCGGAAAACTTAAAAAATAAGCTTAAAAAAAGTTTATGAAAAATATCATAAGCTATTTCGATAAGGTCTACCAAACAGTGTCACAAAACTTATACCACTAAATAAGTTCAAATAAGCCAATTCAAACACACCCTAAATTCAGTCCAACATGGGGTTTAAAATCTCTAATTAGGGTTCCAAATTCAAATAATTATAACTAATAGTATAGTACAGAATCTGATTTCAAATTCCAATTAAATAAAAAAAACAAAAAACAAATCAGTCAATTTTATCATTTGATCATAAGAGAAAAAGGGAAAGAGGATAAAGATAAAACCTTGATAATAGGCATTTGAGCCCCAAACATAAGAACAACACCCATTTGAAGAATAACACGAAAAGTATCCCTAATATTATTCGCACTAAACTCCTTGAAACTCTCAGCACAATCCCCGCCCATAAGAAGAAAAGCGTTCCCCATAGAAGCCTGAGCGAGTTTATCCTCGAGATGTCTGGCCTCACCGGCGAACACAATCGGTGGAAAAGACGAAAGCGTTTGAAGAACTTGATCAACCTCATTCTGATCTGGATATTCAGGAAGTTGAAGTGCTTTCTTTGTTCTCCAACTGTCTATCTTCCATACGGCGGTGGAAATTGATTGGGAAGTTGCTGCTGTTGAGTTTGAAGATTGGGAGGAACTGGATACGACGATGGATCTGCGGTGGAGACGGTGGTGTGATGTTGAAAGGGAGGGTGCGAACCCGATTAGGGTTGCAGAAGCCATAGTCATTTTCTGTTATCTGTAACAATAACGGTAAAAAATAAAGAATTGTGAGACTGATAGAGATTGAGGATGTTATACTTAACCTCAATCCTTGTCTGTGTTTGATTTCTATCCTCGCAACATGTGGACAGCTCATGCATTTATGAAGTCAAAATACATGGACCGTCCAATCAAAATCAATTAATTTTTTAAATTGTTTGATTTTTATCGGACGATCACGAATATTTTAACATCATAAATATGTTTTCTTTTATAAATGTTATCATTTGACTTATTTCTATTTTCAAATTTTGGATTGGGTCTAATTTGTAAAGTGGAGATTTTTGTCCTTTATAAATATATCTCTAAATTATATACTATTTTGATGGAAATTTTTTAATGTTTACCACATATAAATTGTAAAAATTTGAAATTATGTTTAGAAAATAGTTTATTGAAATTTATTTTATGAATTAAAGGAGTGGAATTTGAGCCGAAAATATAGAAGGTTTGAACTAGAAATAAATATATTTAATGATGATCTACAACAAATTTGAAAAAAATAATATTTTAAGTTATAAATATTATTTCGAAACTACACTGACATAAATTTGAATTGATATATTTGAAAATGCTCCACAAGAGGCGGGAAGGAAGTAAGGGATTTAGCATCTCGTCTATAGCATCTTTTTTCTATTATGAACGTCTGTTTTTTGGATAAAACGCATTCTTCCTAGATATGTTGCACGGGCTCTCGATAGTACTCCTAAAGCGCGTGATCGTGGAGGTGACATTTTTTCTAGTCCACAACAGTGTGGAGGAAATCGTGGAAACCAACCACTTTCCTATGAATAAATGGGAGGTTAACTATCAACTCTCACATTTTCTCAAGAGTGGTTGATATCCCTAAGGGGCTTAGGATTCATGCCCAGGACAACTATAAATATCTCAGTTTTAGAGATGAGGGGTGTTGTATCCCAATTTTTCCCCCTAAGATTCTTCTATCATCTCATATCAACCCAATCACAACAAGATCACACTAGGGTTTGATTTTTCTCCTTATCTCTAGGTTTGCTCATGAGGAATCACCAAGCACCTTGATTTGTATATTGTGATCATTTATGTTTTACATTGATTAACTTTTAACTAATAAATACAATGAATGTTTGCTCTAATTGATGATATTATAGGTGAGGGTACAACACATTTCATCAAGTTGGTTCATAGGTTCATGAGTTTATTTTCATGCCTTCTCCAACAAAGCTTCATTGAGATTCAAGCTTCATTATTGAAGATACTTTAAAGTAATATCATGACAAGGTCTACTATGATTCATCATCCCTCAATTTATCAAAGAAAGTCAAAAGATGCAAGGATTGATTGAAGAAGTTTGACCTAATTGGACAAATTCTTGATTCTTTGATCATAAGTATATAACTATCTAAATCTTTAATATTTGAAAGTGGTTATTGTTGATATGGGTTCTTATTATCATCCATAACAACCTCTATTCACATGGAAAAAGTTATTGTGCAAGAAAGTTTGTCAAAATTGAAAAGGATTTCCAAATCATTTTGGTGCTTGAAGAGCTAGGTTTTGAACTTCTAAGGGCCATATTTTGCTCATATTTTGATATTTTTGAGTAATTACAAAGACATGCCTCTCTTTAAAGGGTTATCAACTAATCACTTCAAGAGTTTCAAGAAAATTTGGTGTGGAAGATGCCTAATGATAAAGAAAGATTACAAGTCTTCTAGATAGGCCATCAAATTTCCTTATGTAACTTCAAAAAATCATAACTTGGTCAATTTTTATCTCCTTGAGCCTATTATTTTTCCATAATGATCTTAAGTATGTGAACTTCAACTCTTCTTTTATGTGCAAAGCTTAAAAATGATTGGAAGATGCCTTAAGAACTCAAAAGATTATAGGTCATCTCATGGATTTTCACCAAATTCATAAGGCCGTAACTTTTTTAATACTTGGTATTTTTGAGTGATTAAAGTTTCACAATGCTCTTTGGGAAGTCTACTTCAAGCTAGCATCATTGATCAAAGCTCAATTTTGGAGGAAGACCTTGTTTGGAATCAAAAAATTATAGGTCACTTTTGAAGAAAAACTTATAATTTTTCTAAGTACAAAAAGTCAGCATCTTTTTCTCAACTTTGACTCATCACAACTTTTAGCTCAAACATCCATTTGATCTCATTCTTGGAACATTGCAAAGATTGTGGCCTTATCTTTCAAATGATTCAAGAATCATACTGTAAGACCCCTTGAGCTATGAATACCATTGATTCAAAGTTGGTACCTTGAAACTGAAGTTTCACTTCAAGTCAGAATTTGAAATTCATAATTTGGCTTCTAATCACCAAACTTCCATGCGTTTTCCACTTAAACGTGATTAGAAAATATGTTTGGATCATTTAGAATGATAAAATGCATCGTTTGATTGAGTTTTTATGTACATGTGATCACACTTTATTCATGATCACAAGTGTGTACGAACTCAGGGGAAATTGCATCATTCACCCCTCCTCTTGATTCCATTAGCTTATCCTATAAATACAAGCTCTATTCCACTCATTTCGCAAGCTTGAACAGCAAAAATCACTCTGTCAAACTCCCTCCATAACTCACTTTTATGAGATTTTGAATTCCCATTTTCTTCACTTTTCAATTCAATTTCTTCATTAATATTTCATCCTTGAACTTCACTGAAGCTAACAGAAGAAGAATTAAGCCTTGAGGTGCCCTAAATCTTGCTAGCCAAGTCCATTTACAGAGCCAGTTCATCTGACTTTGTTCAGGTGGTTTAAGGCACCAAATCCTCTAACTCAAATTACTAGAATGGTCTAGGTTATTCGCTGATGCTTGCTCTTAACTCAATTTTGGTAAAACAATGCATTTGATGCTTCTGACTCTCAATTTTAACATTTTTAAACATATCTGATTTTTTTCAAATCGATTACGATGTGTTTTATATAAATTTTTTGCAAGCATATGGCTGCGATCGTCTCAAGTAGACGCGTATAATGGTACCATTATGAACGCGTAAATTTACGTATTCAAAGATCTCGGATTTGCCCTACTTGTAGGAGGCTGAAGGTTGAAGATGACCTACGTGTCGTTCTTCAACCAATGACACTGAGCCAATTGTTTTATTTTGATTGGTTGGACTTTCTTGTGTTGTATGCGTGCACTTTAGCTTGGGCCCATGATGCTCCCTCACCTCAGATCCATTGGATCTTCTAGAGCGTATAAGTGAGAGAGATCCAATGAGCGTGATTTTTCTGATTTGTTTTTATTTTACAAAATTATTTTTTAATTTCTTTTATCTTTAAAAATTCATAACTCTTTTATTTTTTTATCCAAAAATTATGAAAAAAATATACAAAAATACTTTGAATCATTTCTGACTTTGTGAATATTTTTTCATATTTTTATTTTAATATTTGATTTTTTCATAATTTTTGTTTTGTTTGCCTTATTTTAATTGTTTTAATACTTGGTTTCTTTTATTTTGTACCAATTGTGTCTTTTAATTGATGTTTGCAATTCATAATAATGTTTCAAAGTTCTTTGAAAACTTGGTTTTAAAACTTTTGAACAGTCATTTGCATTGCATAGCATGCATCATTCTCATTTCAGTCTTGATTTCGAGAGTTTCATGGAATCTTATCCTCTGCTCTTTGTCTTCAGAAGTCAAGTTATCGCGTCAGTGCAACACTCATGTTAAGAGAAGATGAAAAATGTTAAGCAAGAAATCTTTGAACTCCACAAAAAGGTAAATACTTTGAAGGCTGGTATGGAGTATCTAACTGCTTTGGTTAAAACTTTGGTTGCTGCCCAAGTCAATCCTTCTGGAACGGAAAAAGAGATGGCAAAGGTCTTCACAGAAACTCTGAAATCATTCTTTCATGAGAAGGTGATAGTCAATTCGCCCAATGATTTCCCTGAAAAATTGAATGTGAGAGTGCTTCTAGAAGAGGATGTTTGAAAGGGATGTTCATCTAAATATGATGGCTCAGCTAGTGGTGTGAAGAAGTTTGATAATAACTTTTCCAAGAATAAAACCAGAGGAAGAAACAATCATCGTCAGAATCATCATGTTTCTCCTGTCATCCATGTGTTCAATTTACCTCTTGTTGCTTCAGTTTGTCAACAGAATCAGCAAGTTCATGATCAGAGGAAAACTTAGTTTGATCCTCCCAATGACCTATGCAGTTATTTCCTATCCTGATGCAGAGGAATTTGGTTCAGACCTGACCTCCACCGAAGATTCCTGAGAAGATGCCTTGGTATTACAAAGCTGATTTGTCATGTGCCTTTCATCAAGGAGCCCCTGGGCATAGTATCAAACATTTTTACCCATTAAAAGCTTAAGTCTAGAAATTTGTCAGAAGCGGTATCTTGTTGTTGTACCCCATAATTTTCCCTCTCTTTTCTCAAGACATTTCTCATAAGACCTCCAATGGCTCAAGTTTGCACAAGTGTTAACTAGGTCAAACCACCTCCTAAACACTGATGTCTCAAATTAGGGTTTTGATTTTAACAAGGACAATTGGACTTCTAATTCCTCAAATGACCTTCATGGATCATTATAGACCTCCAATAATACTCATCTCAAGTTTCAAGTCTTGAATCACAATTTTGCTCAATCAATTGACCAGATGACTAAAAATCTGTTGTATTGGGCAAAAAGTCAATTGTGGTCAACCCACAGTCAAACTTAAGGATTTTTTTTACCAATATCAACATTTTGAAGCCATATTCATCAATTGATCAATTTTAGATCATAATTCCTCAAGAAAATTATTCAATTTATCAAAAGGGTAAAATGGTCAAAGTTAACGTTTTTTATTATAATGATTGATTTTTTACTTTTGACCTAATACATGACTTATTGGTTGAAACATGATCTCAAGGATTCAGGTATATCATTTTGACCTAATTGCATGACTCAATTCATCTCTCAAGATCAAATGATTGATAGTTGAAATTTGGTCAACTGTTGAAAAAGTCAATTGGTACACCAAAAGTCAAATTTTGACTTTTTGGTCAAATTTGAGTTTCAAAGATCAAAATTCATCAATACATTCAAAAATATGAAGCTTGATCATCAAGGAATCAAGAAAATCAAAAGTCAATTTGAAAAGTCAAACTTTCCAAGACTTAGAAATTTTTCTAAGTGTTTTTGTACATGATAATTTCATTACTTTATGTCAATTTTTCACCAAGATGTAAGATGATTCAAAGAAAACTTTCCACATAAAAGTTGTAGGTCTTGATGAAATATACAACTTTGTATTTGAGGACTCATGTCCAAAAAATGCTTATATTTTGAGTTATAGGCCCACGAAGTCATGCACTTTTTCTTAAACACTTAGTGAAATTTTGACCTAGTTTAGGCAGATTTTTTGTCCCAACTTCTTGGCCATTTTTCACATAGCTCAAATTTGATTTAGCAAAAGTGGAAAATATAAGGATTGTATATTATGTTTCAAGCTTTCCAAAATGTCCAAGAACTTTAAGAGATCATGTTTAAGCTAAGAGAATCGAAGACAAGAAGTTGGACATCCATTCTTGAATTACAAGCCATTTTTGTCATGAACACTTAGCCAAATCTCATAGCTATGCTGCATAATCTTACTTTGCAGGCTTCTAACTTTTGTCTCACCCCATAATTAATTAATTACACAACATATTATGCAATTGTCCAATCATTTGAGCCACCATTATCCAAGTTGCATTTCCATTTATGGCACAAAGGCACCATTGCCATTCTTGAAAAGTTGCTTTAATCACAAAGTCAACTTGTATTGAGCTTCGAACTTGTTCCTTCTGCACAAGCTTCATCTATAAAGTCAGATAAACATGTTTAAAGTTTTCTAGCCCCCCCACAAGCCATGTACCTTGCCTTGGAATAATGCTTGTCAGGCTTGCTTCAAAAACAAGTCAAATGGCCATAACATATGAACTCTTATTTCTGACCCCTCCAAGCTTCCAAACCTTTGCCTATAAATTGAGCCTTCATTTACAAGCCAAGAATACAAAATTACAAGCCTGAAAAAACCCTCAAACTCCCTCAAACTCAAAATAGCTCTCAAGCCTCACATTTGTGCCATTTCTGATTTTTGGTAGCCATCTCACAAACCACTCATGTGTTTTCCATTCTTTTCATTCATAGAGCTTCTATAACACATATAGAAGCCATCCCAATACCTGTTACACTTCTGTAACTCCATCTTCATCATCCTCCATTTTCAAAAACAAAAGCTTGCACCTTGACTTCTCTAGAACATTTCAGACACTCCCAGCTCAATGTAACTATTGGAATAACTTCCTGGAAGTTCAAGGAAGCTAACCAATTCATTACAGCACCTTGAAGTGAGCTCTAACTCAAAATACGATCTCCATCTGCAATGTGATTTTTTTTAAAATTCTAACTCTTCATACAAGCATCATTTGGCTTCTATTATAAAAGATAAAATGTAGACATCATAGCCCTGAAACTAACCATGTCCTTAGAATTTATTTATGTTGCCTGAGTAGTGAGAATTTTGAGCCTGAACTTTCTGAAAAAATTAGGTTAAATTTGGTACCATTTAAAATTTGTGCTCATCTTTAATCCATTGCTTATGTTATTTACGTATTTGAAATCGTGGTGAAATTTCTAACAAGTTTGATGTTTATAATTTCTGAAATGGTTGAGAGTTGAGAAAGTTACAGAGTTATGGCTGGCGCGAGGAAGAAGATGAAGTACAATCATGGACTTGTTTTATCTTATATTTATTGCAAGTTTCTTTATACTGGATGAAACCACCACCCCAGTGGCAGGAAGCGCGCGTGTAAGGCATTGGTATAAAAGGTCCTGGGTTCAAGCCCCAACAAGACCTTTTCCTTATTTTTCTAAGATTAAACCAAAAATACCTCAAAAATAAAAACTTCTAACACAGGCCCACTTTGAGCAATCCTCCTAAACCTAAATAACACATCGATTTCATCAAAAAATCAATCAAATGGTCGAATCGAGACACAATCCGAATCCAAAAAGCTAATCCCAAACTTGACCAAAAACTTTAACCATGAACACAAACCCCTTGAATTATAACTATGAAACTAAATATCAACATGGATTTATCTCTCTGTTTCGTTTATCCAGATGTTGTGGTTTCAAAGTTGGTGTGGTGAAGGATTGGCTTTTGGTTGATTTTTCGTGGAGTGTGATTAAGGACATTTTTACGAGGATTAACTTGTTTGTGTATGGTCAGAGTTTTGACACATTTGCGTTTTGCTTCGGCTCAATTCCCAGTGGACAGTCTTTGCAAATTTCTTTTTCTTATTGTTCTCTTTTTATTTTCCATTTTTGGTTTTGGTTTTGTAGTGTTGTGAGTTATTTGTGAAGAACATCTTTGTTTTTGTTATGTTGATGGTTGTTGAGTTTGAAGATGATTTTCAAAAGAGTTTTTTTGGATTTTGTTTAAATTTATGACTTGGTGTTGTTAAAAGTTGTTTGGTTGGTGATAAGTGTAGGTGATGAAGATGGTTGATTTGGCGAGGAGAAGAGATATTGTAAGGAGGTTTTTCGTGTGGTTTATGGTGAAAGTTGAAGAGGTAGTAAAGATGATAGAGTTGAAAATTCAAATGGTGAAGGGTGAATATTTGTTATGGTGTTATTTAGAGACGAAGAAGTTGTGAATTTGATGATAAGATCTTGATTAGTGAATTATTGAAGATGGTGATGGATGTTTATGAATTAATGAATTAGCAAAATTAATTAAAATGTTTGTGAAAAATAAAATATTAAATTACAAAATAAAAATTATTAATGAATTGATTTTAATGACGTGGCAAGTGACTGGTCAACTCTTGGGATGCCATGTCACTAAAATAGCCGACAAAGGGCCAGGGACCATAAAATTCACGTTATTTGATATTTGGGGACCTAATAGTTGGTTTCTTTATAGGGGACTAAAAAGTTAGGAAAGTAAACATAGGGGGACTAAAAGTAAATTTAAGTCTTAATACTATTATACCAATGAGGTTATGTAATTCTAATACTAATTGTTGTTTCTTATTTTCTTTTGCATCATTTGCAACTTACGTATTTTATGGAAATAATGTGTCTTGTGGAATATTATAATATTATCAAGTGTTAGGTCATGTTGATGAATTTTATTAGATATTATATGATGTGTTTTATCCAATTTGAGTGTTAGAAAAAAGTGTAATTGTATTGAGTTATGTTATAATCCATAGTTGAAAAAAAACATTAAAAAAACATTTTTCATTTGAAACACAACCTGCAAACCCGACCAAACCCATAAATAAGCGGATCAGTTTGGGTTAGTTTTGACGATGAAATTGCAGGTTGGACGACAAACCAAACCCATTAAAATTTGAGCGATTGGGTAATGTATTAGACCAAACCCGGTCCAACCCAACCCGTGTACACTCTTACTCGTGAACCTCTTTATGCAAGGATATGATGGTTGATCTTCAACCAAATAATACAAGATGGTAGAAATGGGCATTTGTGTATTTTCTTCATAATAAACTCAGGAGTGAAGTGGCAAATCTTCCTTCCCAATGGTTGATTGAAGTGGCTAGTTCTCTTTCCATAAACATAGACCTTGAAGTGGTTAGTCTTCAAGTTCCTATTCCTTTTAACTCAAATACCTTGGTTTTACACAGGATAATCAATAACCTGTGAGATTTAAACATTAAGATGATCTCGAACCTGTAAAGCTTTTAATATCAGGCTGAGCTTCAACCTATCTTGATTTTAATATCGGACTGACCAAGAACCTAAGATATTTTATCACGATATGGTCTCAACCCTAAACTAGGACTGAATAACAAAGTCTCAAACCAAAGTATTTTACAGGTTTAGCTTTTAACCCAAACAAATACCTAAATGGATAATATCCAACCAAGATATATACAAAAGAATTCCTTGGTGAATTTACAACTCTACCCTTTTCAGAATTACAAATATATTCTCACTCACAAAAGGACTTTTCTCACAAGAGCACTTTGGCTAAAATATTAGTGAGAGAAAGTTAAAGAAAAGTTTAGAGAGTGTGAGAGATGAAAGTGTGAAAACATAATTCTAGATGGTTTGAAATGAGACATGAAACTTTTCTTTATTGGACTGGGGTTGGCTCAAAAATGAATTTCAATTTAATGTAATTTAAGGCAATCCAATCGATTAGAGCTTTTTCCTAACTAATTAAATATTTGAAATATAGTCGATTGTAAGTTTATAAAAGGAAGTAAAAGATATTTATTTGTTGCACATCATTAAGGTGTGTCGCTACCTCAAAAAAATTACTTTATTCATTCCTAAGAGGAAAGGGAAAATATAGAGAAAACCTGAGAAATGAAATGAAATGGTCTTTGAGACCAAAGAGATGAGTTCGGGAGTCGGTTATACAAGGGGAAAGTATTAACACCCCTCAAATCCATCGTACTCAATGGGAATCATTTAGTTCATGTGTGTTCGTGTGTAAATCTTCAATATTTTACTTATTAGGAGAGAGAAAAGAAAGGAGAAATGATTTAGTTTTTTGAAAGTGGGCTCGCCTTGGTTTCGCAATCGTGTGCCTACGTATTCCTCAAGTGTGACGGGAAAGTTAGAGCTTATGTGGTTCTTGGTAAAAATATCCTTGTTTGTTTTGGTTAGTTTTATTTATGAAAATATTTTAAATAAAAGACCAAAATATTTTAGATATATATTTAGGTTTTTGTTCTTTCTCTTTAAGTCTTAGATTTAATTCCATTTAAGTTGATTATGGAGTTATTATCATTTCTTGCACATTTGTGTGGACTTGTAATTTACTTTATTGTCATTTCCATTTGTAAATATATATCTCCACTCCCCATGTGATGTAATAGTTAGTTAATTAATTTATTGCTTTATTTTACTTAATTATTTATCACTTGCACAAAACTTTTATAAAAGGAACTACTACTCGATTTTGAGCCATTTTCATATCTTGAGTCGACAAAGCTTTTAAGCATCACAACAATCACACATGGTGTACACGCCATGCTTTCCCTTTGTGCTTACAAATGAAACTTTAGTTGATTAATTAAACTTAATTTTAATTATCTAATTAGGCTATTTAAAATTGATTAGTCTATATGATTAATTTTTTAAATCTAATTACTTAATTCAACCTTGGTTTAATTAATCGATTAAATTTATTTCATGCATGCACTTACACAATTTTAAAATCCTTATCGTTGTGTGAACCACCTTGTATGTGCTTTTAATAATTTATTTACTTGATTTACTTTCATGCTTGTAATTATTCCCAATTGCTCACTCCACACTTAATAAAATCAGTCAAACCTTTTTCACAATAAACATTGGTCCAACGCCAAGTGATTCTCTTCTTTAAGACCTTTCATAATCTAAATCTCTAAACCTCGATCCAACGTCGAGTGACTTTTCTCAAACAAATAACGGTCTCATGGTAAAATGTAGGTACGTGCCTATTCACTTGATATTAATCGCACAAGTCACGTGGCTTATATTGAGTAATCATAACCCGACTAAAATACCTTAATAAAAGTTTACACTCTTTTCACAAGAAGGACTAAATGAGAGGTTTAAGGTACATGCCTCATTCGGCCCTAAGCGTGCGGGTGGTCAAGAACATACTTGGACATTCCATAGGGCCTGTATCCTAATAAAAATAACTCAACTCATCAAACCTCGTCCACGCACGAGTGCCTCATTTTCTAAAACTTCGCACACACACGACTTCCATCACTCACATGTGAATTACACCAGTGATGTCTTATCGTCCACGTACAATTAAGCTCCTATTTTCATAAATAAAATCAACCAACCAACAAACATTTTAGTTCACTAAGAACTATAATGCTCTAACTTTCCATTGCACGAGGGAATATGTAGACATAATATGCGGTGTCTTGGCGAGCATAATAATAAAAAAAATTCATAACATTTCTCCTTTCTTTCTCTCTCTCTTTTAATAATTAGAAGATAGAAAATTTACACATTGATACATGAACACACATGAACTAAATGGTTCCCATCGAGCATGATGGATGTGAGGGGTGATAATACCTACCCCTTACATAACCGACTCCCGAATCCATCTCTTTGGTCTCGAAGACCATTTCTTTTTATTTGCGGGTTTTATCTATATTTTCCCTTTCCTCTTAGGAATGAATAAAGTTAGATGGAGACTTCATTGAATCAAATGTAATTTTTTGAGGCGTCAACAGTTGGCGACTTCACTGGGGATACTACAAGAGTCTATCCTAGTTTATCTTTTGTGTGTTTGTGTGTTTATTTTATTTGCTTTCTTCTTATATCTCTTTATTATGATGTTTATCTCATATTTTATTTGTATGCTGTGATGTTGGGATATTTCATGGGTGATACATTATTATGAGCGAGACCTGATACACAGGTCTGAGAAAATCTTTGGATTAGAAGGATGTTGTGTAGCTGTTAGATTTGCAAGACACGTGTCTTGTGAGTCTATGCAAATACCCCGCCTAGAGTAAATTTTGTTGGGGATGTTAATAACTTGCACACTTGTGTCTGTCATTAGCATTGTCCAAAGGGATCATCGATTCTAGTTGCCTTTTAGGAACCCTTAACCATGATCGATATTCGAAGGAGAATCTCTTTGAAATGTTGTTGTAATACGGTGGGAGAACTGATTTTTGGTTTTGCGTTTTATCGCAAATGTTGCGCATAGCAAGAGTCACGACTGACTTTTCTTTTATCCAATAAAGGAAAGGGTGAAAATAACAGGAAAGACCTTTGAGAATTTTCTGAGTAAGGAGGGTAGGTTATGAAAAGGGAAGGTGTTAACACCCTTTTCATCCGTAGTTATCTACGGGATCTTAATCGCTAGCTCACTTTTGAAAATTCTTTGTGAATGTGTAAGTTTTGAAAATATTTTGAAAAAATTCCTAAGTACGGCAAACTTTGTAATAATTCCCATATCGTTGAGAGCGCATACAAAGTGTTTGTTTTGACAATATTTCAGATGAGAAGTGTATTGTATGCAAAATGTTTTGAAATGTTTGTGAGCAAGCGATTAAGAACTATCTACCTACTTAAAAGTCTTTGTTATTTTCCTCCTCCTTTAGATAGTTCTATCCTACCATCAGTTAGTAGGAAGCCATATTGTTGGATATTTGAGGGACAAGCGTGGGTCATCGTACAGTCATAAAGGCAACTCGTAGGGCGCTTTAGCAATTTGTCGTAAGGGACTAAGATCGTTTACCGAAGGCATCATCGAAGGTTCATCGAGGGACTACGATCTTTTAACCGAGGGTCTTTGCTAAAGCATCCCACGTCCGAAGGACATGACTGTTTTATTCGAAGGCAATAAGTGGAATCACCCTAGAGGTGCGTGTGTGAACAATGATTTGTTTTCAGTTAATTTGTCTTGATTAGGTTTTTTACATTTTGGTTTTAGATCTTTCCATACATACCTAGTTACTATACAATTATATACATACAGGAAAATAATTATAAGTGCGGAAAAATAAAGTCTTACGCTATTACAGGGCCTTGGGGCAATTACATAAGAAAAAGTGCGAAATGAAAAATGCGGAATTTAAACCTAAGCTATTACATCTCATAAATAGTTACATGATAGGAAAATGCGGGAAAATAAACTAAGCTATTACAAAAATACCCGTGCGACCTATACATTTATTTCTAGAAAATAAATATCAAAAGTAAATACAAAATATTTGCAAAATTATTTTTAAAAGTCTTAACATATAAAATATTAGAAATTAAATTTTTTGTGCATTTTTGGTTTGATTTGAATTATAAAATAAATAGACTTTAAACATAAATTAAAGATTTAATTAATTATAAAAAGAAACCTATGTCTAATTAATTAATTAAGAAAAATATTGTCTAGAAATTAAATTAACCTATTAAAAGTCTAGTTCTTATTTTATTATATATTTTTTTGTGATTTTATTGATTAAAGAAAATGATTAAAAAGAAAAATTAAATTAATTAGACAAAATGAAAAAGAAAAATAGAAAAGGGTTAAAAAGTATTGAAAAGAAGAAAAGAAAGGTGCAGGCGCTGGGGTTTGAACCCACACCCTTGTATTTACAGTCTTCATCCTTTGCCATATGAACCATGTGCTCTTGGTGTTTGAAAAATGAGATTTGATCATTATATGATAAACTTGCAAAGATTTAGAAATAATAGCAAAAATATATCTTGTATTGTTGTACCTCAGAAGATCATTAGTGGTGGTAGTATGCAATAAAACAAAATGAAAATAGAAAAATGAATTTACAAGAAATTAAGAAAAATGACGTAGCATGTATGCTCATTTCATGCTCTTTGGATAATTACAAATGATCCAAACTTACCCTATATGCTCTTGGAAGTGAATGGAAAGGCTGGTTTGTCTTGATCTTGGCTGCAACTAGAGTTTACAGCTTGCCCTAGTTTTGAGAATTTTGGAAATTTTGAAGTGTTTTTTTTGGGAGCAGATTTTGTGTCTTTTTCACTTGAGTATTGCATGTATTTACAGAGGAATGAAATGGAACAAGAACAAGACAAGAATCTTGTACCATTATATCACGTTTCATTGCAAAAAACACATTGAAATCTTTCCAAAATTGTTTTAAAAACATTCCAAACTTGAAGATTATTGTTCCCAACATTTTCACGGTTTTGGCATGTTTTTCATGTGTTCTTGGGCCTCCATGTGATTGAAATCAAAAGCCCATACGCATTGGCCCAATGATTTTATGCTTTATTTGATTTACTTGCATTTAAATGAATAAAAATAAAAATAAAATAAATAAAAATAATAAAAAATATATGAATGGATTTAGAGGTCTTCTAACACATTGTGAACATGTTTGAACATCAAAATTTATGCCCATTAGTCTAGAATTTCAAGTTTGCTCACTTTGCATTTCATGCATTTTACCAAAATTTCCCAACTTACAATGGTCATAACCCTCTCAATTTTCATCTTTTGAAGTTGATCTTTGTCTTTTTGAAAACCTAAAGGTGTCTTCTTCAATTTCTCTTTTTATCATTTTTGCATTTGGAGAATTTATCTTGATATAAGTTGCCTTGACAAAAAGTCTCTTTTTGTTGACTTTTGAAAAGACCTATAGTGTATGGGCTCATATCTCTCAAATGAAGCACTTTTTGGACTTGAGCATACATATAAAAAGTTATAGAGAAGTGAATTTCCTTCAAAATGGGCTTTGGTTGGGTAAAATTTGATGAAGCATGTGAAAGTTATGCTTGGTCAAAGTTCAGTTGACTTCTCCTAAGGAAACCCTAATTTGCCAACTTTGGACTTTTGATGATTTGAGGGTTTATCTTAAGGAATCATGATCAAACCTTGATCAAATGATGAATATTACTTCAAAGTGTTGATGTTGACCAAAAATATTGAATGTTGACTGTATGTTGACCATAGTTGACTTTTTTTCCAATACAGTTGATTTTCAATCATCTAAGTGTTGTACCCCAAAATTTGCCCTCTCATTTCCTAAAGAATCACCCTGGATCCTCAAGTTTTCTTCCACCCAATTCCAAAGCCTTGAACTACAAATTTTCCAAGAAAATCACTCACAAGGGCAAAATGGTCATTTGCACACTGAAAAGTCTAACTTTGACTTTTGGATCAAAATCAAATCTCAAAAATCATACTTCATCAAGACATGTTGGAATATGAAGTCTGTTTCATCAGGATATTTAAAAGTCAAATTTTACTTTGGAGAAGTCAAATTCTAAGTACTTAGAAATTTTTCTAAGTGTTTACGAATTATGGCAATTTCATAACTTCTGACCAGATTATCACCATAACACTCAGTAAATTCTGGACACTCTCAAGGCAGAGTTTGGTCAGAACTTCTGGGCAAGTTTTCATAAAGGCTTCAGTCAGAGTTTGCCAGGGTAATTCAAAGAAGGTTAAGAAGCGTGCTGCAAGCTTTTTAGAAAGTTTGAAAGCTCCTTCAGAACATGTTGGAGCCATAAGATAAGAGGATCATAAGATTGGATGCTACACTGAAGCAGAACTTCTAATCCAGAGTTAATCAAGGATGTAGAGTTTCACATGGCAAGATTTCTGATTTGATAAATCTCATCATCATTTAATGCTCACAACCACTTTTGAGTTGTTATCCAAAGGATTTCTCCAACGTGTACCCCTACTGTCTTGGGAAGACAAACTTTTGTGCAAAAGTATGCTAGGCCCATGCGCTGCTTCTACTTTTCCTTAATTCATGCTGACAAATCCAACTTAGGTGTTGTTAACCATTCTACTTGGTGCATTGAACCACGCTTGTTTAAGCTTACTTCAAGAGTAAGTCAGCATCTAGCGTATGATGTTGGTGCCAATTGACCTCTCCAAACTACAAAACCTTTGCCTATAAATAGAACACCTTTGACCATTGAAAAGAGGTCAGAAAATTTGAGAAAATAGTTGTGGAATTTGAGAAAGAAAAGCCTTGAACCCCTGCAAAAATTCCAAGAGGCCTAAAAGATTGTAAACACAAAATACAAAACCTTAGCATTTGATTGCATTAAAACTCCATTTTCCCTCAAGTTGTTTCTTGACCAAAACCACCCATACAGTTTTTTTTATATACGTTGAAAATCCATCCAAACTTCTGTAGTCAAACTATAAAACATTCTCCACCAACGTCCCACTCAAAAATTCAGAACTTTGTCCTTTGTTTGTTCCAGAATTTTCTAATCATTTACAGCCCAAGTTGAAAGTTTTCAGCCTGCTGAACACGTGAGGAAGCTGTTCAGAACACCACAAGTGGTCAGAATCAGGTTCTAGCTCCCAAAGTATTTTCCAGCTGCAAGGTAAGTTTTTGTTGACTCTCATCATATTATTTAGGCATTGTCAAATTTTGCATATTTAACACAATTTAGATATTCTGATTCTGATGATGTACATATTCTGAGATTTCATGCATCCGCCTGCCTAAGTAGAGGGAATTCCAGTTCAGAGTTTCATAAAGAAATTAGGACTAAGAATTAGGATTAGCAAATTCATGTTGCTTCTGATTTGTGTTTCTGATATTTCTTAAAAGTTGTCATAACTGTCATGTGTGCAACTTCTGTTCTGTTAAGAAATGACTAAGCTGCAGATATTCTGACTAACACGGAGAAGGGAGACAAAGTTATATCAGTTGCATCAGAAATTCTGAAAAATTCTGAATTCTCAGAAGATCCAAAACTTCTGAACTTCCATATTTTTACTAACATTGTTTCTGTTTATACAGCACGTCAGAGTCAGAACTTCTGACCTCTTATGTTTCAGCATTTACGCTGTTTCGGTCTTCTTTCCTTTATTATTGTTTTCCATCTTTTTTATTTTTCACTAATCAAAAAGACAAAAATATAATTTCTTAAACAAAACTTATTTCCTTTTAAACGAAACAAACATTTTACATTTCCTGTACATTCTTATCCATTTCAATATGGTTGTAATAGTAACTTAGGATTTAATTTACAATCCCCATTCATAAATTTGTACACCACATCCCCCTAAATATTGTAATAGCGTAAGACTTTACATTTCTGCACTTTTATTGCTTTCATATATCGTTAGTAATTAGAGTGTGTATTGCAAGACTAAAACCAATGTTAGAAAACCTTAATTCAAGACAAAATTATGCATGCAATCAAATACACTTGCACACTAGCACCCCTAGGGTGATTCCACTTGTTGCCTTACAAAAATGGTCATGTTATGCATGTGGGATGTCTTAGTATAAACAAATCAAAATACAAGATCATAGTCCCTCGATGACGCTATCAAAGTTGCCTTTCGAAATGATCTTAGTCCCTAAAGAAAAAAATGCTAAGTCATCTGACAACATTGCTATCATGGTTATACGATGACCCATGCTCGTCCCTTCACATCCAATGATGGGGATTCTTACCAAAACAATGGTAAGATAGCAACGTCTAAAGGAGGAGGAAAAAGAACACCTAAGACCTTTTGAGTAGGTAGATTGCTCCTAGTTGCTTGCTCAATTTCAAAATAAACATCCTTGCTATTTTCAAAACCAATCACATACACTTTCAAAACACTTTAAAAACACTTCCCAAACGTGAAATATTTTCAAAAGCTCAACACTTTTGTATACATTCTTACGAACGAGAATCATTACAAAAGTTTGCCTAAACGATGTCGCCTTTTCAAAATAATTTCAAAAACCACACAAAGCATATCTTCAAACTAAAGGAAGTGATCTAGCAAGTAACTAAGAGCCCATGGAAAACCATGGATGGAAAGGGTTCTAATACCTTCCCTTTTCATAATCTACCCCCCGAACTCAAGAAAATATCTCTAAAGGTCTTTCCTGTGCTTTTTTACCTTTCCTTTTTGGATAAAAGAAAAGTCGGTGGCGACTCTTGCTAAACCGCAACATTTGCAAACACAAACGTAAAACCTCAATCTTCTTAAACCTAAAGAGTTAGATTGGCATGTCCTCCATTCACAACTTGAAGGTAAAAGAGGATTGAACACTTAAGTGCCCATAAATTTGCACTCGCCTGTGCAAGAAGTAACGCGGTTGGTTGATTGTACCAAGAATGGGCTTAAAGATGCCATTTGGAGAGGTTACAGAGAGTCATCGGAGATGGTCTTATATATGCCATTCAAAGTGAATTTCGATAGAAGTATCAATAGGAGTCTACGCTTGACTACATCTGAGGAATGCTTTTCAGGATGAACCTATTCGATCCTGTCTAAATGAGCTGCTTTTCTGAATGAATTTCTGAAGGAAAGTGATTTTTCAGAATGAATATCCTGAAGGGGAGTGTTCGTCATATAGATAGTATCCCCTTACCGTTTCGGGAATTGATCTACAGTTCGTTTGTTGGTAAATCTGTCCTATTTTAGGAATTCATACCGCTGGTTATAAAGATAGTTGCTTTGTCCTATTTCGGGAATTGATCTTTATTTGACCATAAAGAAAGAAATATAGTTTCCCCATTCTATTTCAGGAGTTAATCTTCGATCTATTTATGTAGATAGTCGCCCCGTCCTGTTTCTGGAATTGATCTACAATCAGTTTGTTGGTAAACTTGTCCTGTTTCGGGAGTTCATACCATTGGTGATAAAGATATTCGCCCCATCCTGTTTTGGGAATTGATATTTATCTGACCATAAAGAAAGAAAGATAGCTTCCTCGTCCTGTTTTGGGGGTTAATCTTCGATCTGTTTATGTAGATAGTCACTCTGTTCTGTTTTGGGAATTAATCTACAATCAGTTTGTTGGTAAACATGTACTGTTTCGGGAGGTCATACCATTGGTGATAAAGATAGTCGCTAGTCCTGTTTCTGGAATTGATCTTTATCTGGCCATAAATAAAGAAAGATAGTTTCCCCGTTCTATTTCGGGAGTTAATCTTCGATCTGTTCATGTAGATAGTCACCCCGTCCTATTTCGGGAATTGATCTACAATCAGTTTGTTGGTAAATCTGTCCTATTTCAGGAGTTCATACCATTGGTGATAAAGATAGTCGCCCCGTCCTATTTCGTGAATTGATCTTTATCTGACCATAAAGAAAGAAATATAGTTTCCCCATCATGTTTTTGGAGTTAATCTTTGATTTGTTCATGTAGATAGTTGCCCCGTCCTGTTTCGGGAATTGATCTACAATTAATTTATTGGTAAATCTGTCATGTTTCGGGAGTTTATACCATTGGTGATAAAGATAGTTACCCCGTCCTATTTCTGGAATTGATCTTTATCTGACCATAAAGAAAGAAAGATAGACTCCCCGTCCTGTTTCGGGAGCTAATCTTTGATTTGTTCACGTAGATAGTCGCCCTGTCCTGTTTTGGGAATTGATCTACAATCAGTTTTTTGGTAAACCCGTCCTATTTTGGGAGTTCATACCATTGGTGATAAAGATAGTCGCCCGTCCTGTTTTGGAAATTGATCTTTATCTGACCATAAACAAAGAAAGATAGTTTCCCCGTCAATTTTCGGGAGTTAATCTTCAATTTGTCTGAAAGTTGTTGACGATGTTCGTGTGTTGGTAGACTTTACCTAAAAGGATAAGTAGTTATATGTATGCAATATCATGATGTATGAAATGCATTACGTAATGATGTTCTCAAAGTAAATGAGATTGTGCTGTGTGTGTTTCATATGCATATGCTATGATGTTTGTAAATGATGGATGAATGTGAAATGTCATTGAAGTGTAGCTCCGTATAACATCTGGCTGGGGAAAATAAATCCTAGAATGGTGTCGGGGATGAAGAATATATGTAATATTCAATCTCTTCTAGAATTTTTCCGCTGAGGACTCTTACTCTATGTTTGAGGAAACTCCGCTGGGGAACGTCTATTTCTGCTTGGGGAGAAGAGTTCAAAATCATTGGTCTTTCATCTCTTTATTGGATAATTTAATTCTTATATACCCTGAATGGGGATAAAAGAGATGGATAACCTTTTGAGGCGTTGTCTAACCAATTTTTTGATATGGACACTGTTGTACCCCAAAATTTGCCCTCCCATATTTCTCAAGACATTTCAAGAAGAATCTCCAAGTGGCTCAAGATTGCTCAACAGTTGGATAGTCAAATCATCTCCTAAGGCAGTCAATCTCAAATTAGGGTTTTGTGTTGCATCAAGGTCGTTGCATCCAAATGACCTCAAGTGCTCCCCAATGTCCTAATAGGTTCTCAAGATCATCCATGTCAAATTTCAAGCCTTGCAGAGAAAGTTTTGTCAGTCAATTGCTCAAGAGGTCCAAAAATCGACTATGCTAGGGCATAAGTCAACTGTGACCTACAAATAGTCAACTGTGACCTAGAAATAGTCAAACCTCAAGATTTTTTATCAACATTCTCATTTTGAAGGATAATTCATCATTTGATCAAGGGTTGATCATGATTCATTAAGGATTGCTCAAGATTCATCAAGATTCAAAAGTTGCTAAATTAGGGTTTTGCAGGAAAAGTCAACTCAACTTTGACCAAGCATACCTTTCTCATACTTTATGAGAAATGACACATCCAAAGCTCATTTTGAAGAGGATGCAATTTCCTACAATCCATCTTCACACCCCAAGATCAAGAAATGCACTCACAAAAAGTTACAAATTTGGACATTATAGGTCATTTTTTAAAGTCAACAAAACCACCTTTTTTGCCAAAGCTTATAACATGATCATGGAATATAAAAATGAGATGCAACCAAAAGGGTTGGTTAGAGGACATCTCAAGGTTTCTAAAAAGTCCAAGAACACCTCCAAAAGTTCAAAATTGAAGAAGTTATGCATTGTTGAAGTTGAGCATTTTTCCAAAATTGCCAAAAGTCAACTATCCCCAAAACTTCAAATTTTGTCAAACGGGCCTACTTTTCTCCACTTGATTTGATCTTGTCACACCACACACGTGTCATATCTTCAGTTTTATGTCCATTCATTAATTTTTCTATTTTATTTGATTTTTATTGAATTAATTCATTTTTAATCAATTTAAATCCAAATAAAATCTAAATATTGATGAAATAAGATCTTTTTGATTGATACAGGTTTCAATTATCATCATGGACAAGATCAAATTCGTATCAAGCCATGTTATGAACACAATATTGGTTTTTGACATTTTTGAAGCTTTGTTAATGGTGAATCATATCAAATCTTGAATCATCAATACACAAGGATTCCAAGCCCAAGACTTGACCTAATACATTGCTTGATACTTATACAACACAAGGATACGAAATAAGGGACCAAGAGGCTGCATAATTATAATACCAAAACTTGAAAAAAAGCTTGAAAAGTTTGAAACTGAAATCCATATTAGAGGCAAATTCAAGGCAAAAGCTCAACGTAGACTTCTTGCCTGACATCCACTGAAGCTATTGCAACCAAAAGCAAGCCCTGAAACCACCTGAATCACATTGTAAGTCCTTCGAAACTTACCCCTGTACATGAAATCCTCTTCTCGTATTCATGCATTTTTTTTGCCAAAATCTTTGCACAATCATGCTAATCGGTCCATTTAGAGACTTTTTGCAATATTTGATTTCATTTTTGTAGCCTGTCACCCTGTACCCGAAGCTAGGGTTTTGGTTCTTGTTTTTTAGGCGTTTGAGTTTCAGGAAAAATTGCAACAAACCATGGACATAAATGAAATCAGGAGGAAGAGACGAGGATGATGATGGTCTCAGAATTCGTTTCCATAGCCTAGAGACAATTTTAGGATCGAGCCATGGATTTTGTTGCGGATTCAAATCCGCATGAAAAATAACTAGGGTTCTTTAGGGAAGACGATGACGCGTCCCTTCCCAATTGGCCCATTAAAAATATTCGCGCTATTTTTTTTTATTTCCAGGCATAATGATTTGTTTTCTATATAATAATTGTTGTTTATTATACTAACAAAAGCAACAAAGTGGCGTGGTGGTTAGTGCGCTTGTTCAGTGACTCATGGGACCTGGGTTCGAATCCCAGATCCCCCAAAAACTTTGTGTTATTTTGTCTCAGATATTCCAGCGCGTTTTCAGCAAGCGTGGCACACCATACTCCTCAAATCTCCAAGCGCCAGATGGCCTCCAGGCCAAATCCAATGGTCTAGATTGAGCATCCACCATATGCCAAGGTCAACATGTCAACATGGAATTGGAAAAGTCAAACGAGGCTTGCAGCAAATGGGCCAAACAATTGCAATTTCACCTCCTGATTTGGGCCTGAACCCCCTTGGGTTATTTCTTTTCCTTTTTATATTTTCATTTTATTTTATTTTGATTATTATTTTTATTGTTTAATTAACCAATCAAGTTATTTTTTCTCATAAAATCAAAAACACAAAAATATTTTTATTTATTAAAATTAAATTCATGACTTTTATTTTCGTAAATAAATTAATTTAATTGACTTAGCTTTAATTAGGTATAATTTCAATATTTTTGCAATAATTAAAATTAATGTAGAATATTAGGTTTTAATAATTTTGACCAAATTTATTTTATTTCCTTAAATATTCAAAAATCCAAAAATATCCTTTTTTATTAATTAATTAATTTAATTATTAGCTTAGATTTAATTTCTTTTAATTCAAAAATAACAAAAATCTTTTCTTTAATAAAAAAGGGTCAAAACCCTAAAAAATGCGCCGATTTAATTTTCTCGCACGCGATCCATATTTTCACATTATTGTACTTGCTTCCGGAATGTCATAGCTTTAAATTAGGACTTTATTTTATCGCTTTATTTTACTTTCCGTAATTTAAATTAAAGGGTTGCTTTTGGCGATGTAAATACCCGACGCCTTGTAATAGTTTAGCTTTAATTTCCGTAATTTAAATTCCACAACTATACACTGTTAGATGTTTGATAATAGGGAATGCATGACAAGATCAAATGTATGAACTTAAAATCAACATAGCTCACCCATGACACGTACAAAGATAAAATTAACCGAAACAATACACTCGCACATGCGCACTCTTAGGGTACACCTCACTTGGTTGCCTTCGAATGTGGTCATTGAGTATAGGAAGTTTTAGAGGTCGTCCTCTTGTCCATAGATCATAGTTGCCTCGAAACGGTTGCCTCGGAAAAATGATCTAAGACATTAGGGTTACCGCTAAGGCATCCTAACATTGCTTTAGTGACCACACGTCCCTTAATCGAATTGACCCTAAAACTCCAACGACAGTGCTACCTACTCATCAATAGTGGGCTAGCATTGTCTAAAGGACATTTGCACAGATTAATTCCCTTTTCGAGTAGGTAGATGGTTCTTAAGTACTAGCTCCTTTTAAAACAAAACAAAACTTTTCGCACTTACACTCCTTTCAAACCCACAAACACAAAGAAAAGAAAATTTTGAAAACACTTTGAGAAAGTACCTAAGAGCCCGTGGATAACCACGAATAGAAAGGGTGCTAACACCTTCCCTTTCTATAATCTACCCCCCGGACCCGAGAAACATCTCGAAAAAGGAATTTTTCTGTGCTTTTTTCCTTTCCTTGTTGGATAAAATAAAAGTCGGTGGCGAATCTTGCTTACCGCAACATTTTGCAAACACAAACGCAAAACGCAAACCAGCATTCCAAAAAACAGTCAGTTCTCTTCCCACCAGATCACAGAACTAGCGACTCTGCTGGGGAATATTAATAAGTGGGGTGTACCTTAGGATTAGATCATTGTGTTTTCAATTGTATGCTTTGTATGATTTATATTTATGGGTTTGTATCGGGTTCTATAGATCCTAACCCGGATTTGGGGGTACCCTTTAGGTAAGTAGCAATAAACTGTGAGGGAACTGTACGACGTAGACCGATACGGTTGAAGCAGTAGCTACGTTGGTGTGGCACTTTAGATTGTACCGATATCCCTTGTGTTGGAACGAGGAGAATATGGGTCATCTAAGGGGTCATTAAGCACCAACTGACCTTAGAACCTTTAAATTGACCAACTTGGCCATAGAACAGTAGCAGTATGCTACACTCATTGAGACTAAACTCTCGCGATGATTCTGACCGCAAGATAAGGTTGCTAAACTGGAATTATGACCGATTGAGGGTAGTCAGTGATATTGAGATCCTCTAGAACCCGGTTACTATTTTTAGGACAGGTTTAAACTAACTGAACTGAAAAAGGGTAGTACCTAAGCTCCTTGCCAGCCTGAAATCTAAGGGCTCTCTGTGTGACTTGTGTGCCTTTACCATGTTTGCTTTTTGTGGATACTTGTGGTGTGCTTACTATCATGACATCATGCTATCATAACATTGCACACATCTTGCATTGGACTAACCTATTTCAAAGACAGGAGGGATTCATCTTTGCTCTGTTTTGTAGGTCATCATGATGCCTATGCGTAGGAATACCATCCAGATTAACTTTGTACAGGTTCCCAATATGCTTAAAGATTTGGTTGTAAGGATGCCAGATACTACTTCCTTCATCAGAAGACAAGGGCATCTTCTTAGTTTGGTCACCTCCTAGATGGATGAACAGATGATGAAAGTCTTGGTCCAATTCTATGATCCGCTGTACCATTGTTTTACTTTCCAGGACTATCAGCTGGTTCCCACCCTAGAAGAATTCTCTGAATTGATCGGTATCTCTGTTCTGGAACAGACCCCGTTTACTGGTTGGGAAAAGATGCTTGGGCCCGAAGAGATTGCTGCAGCCCTTCATTTGACAAAAGAGGAGGTAATGGCTAATTGGGAGACTAGAAGTGGAGCAAAGGGCTTTCTGACTAAGTTTTTGGTTGGTAAGGCTAACTATTTCTGGGATAGTATAGACTTCAAGGCATTCGAGGATATTCTGGCTCTTCTGATATATGGTTTGGTATTGTTTCCGAACTCTGACTTCTTTGTTAATGTGAATGCGATAAAGATCTTCATCTCTCGGAATCCGGTACCCACTCTCTTGGGTGACATTCTTCATCAGCTCTATGCTCGTACTTCCCGAAAGCGGGGAACCTTGATGTGTTGTGCTCCGTTATTGGCAAGGTGGTTTATTTCGAACCTTCCCAAATCAGTGCTGAAGAATAAAGAAGGCATGGGCTGGGCTTATAGGGTGATGTCCCTCTCTCATAATGACATTATCTGGACTCTCAAGGGTATGGATGAGGTGACTATTATTGATCGATGTGGGGAGTACCCTAATGTTCCACTGCTAGGAACCCATGGAGGAATTTCTTACAACCCATGCTTATCTCTCTGTCAGTTCGGAAGAGCCAGAAGAGAAGGACCTCATGAGATGCTAATGCCTAGTATCATCTTTGATTTTCAAGGGGATAGCGATGAGCAACGTCGTAGGTTCATAAGGGCTTGGGATAGAGTTCACCAATCTGATCCACATGAGTTGGGCCCAAAGACTTATCTGCCAATGGAGCCATATCTCAGATGGGTCCGCATTCGTGCCCAAAAGCTAGGTATGCCATATGAGGCTGTCCGGCCTGTCACTCTTGAAGTAGCTAATGAAGAAGGAGTTCTTCCAACCATCCTTCATCCTTATATGCCCACTGACATTGGGGAACTGAAAAGGTCTTGGATGCAACTGAGGGAATAACGGGATTCTTACCGAGAGAAGTTCAATGAGCAAGAGCAGAAGATCTAGAGGTTAACTAGGCAGCTGGAGAACGAGCGGATTCTTAATGACTATGTCCACACTGATAAGAAGAGACCATGGGAGCATTGATTGACCTTTGATGATTTCCTTTCCAGTTTTTATTTACTTTTCAGTATTTCCATTCTTGTAACGCCCTGAGGGCATCAGTTGAACAATTTGAATTTTGATGTTTTTCGAATAAAGTGTGTTTCCTTTCTTGTTTACAAATTTGAATCTCCCGATTGTCTTTGAAATCATAATCATACGCATTTCATCCCATGCACTTCATAAACAGGTACCCATTACAGGTCTCTTATCTTCTTCACTGTTTATTTCAGCACTCATCATGTCTGCTGAACCTTCAACTGAGCAAGCCATCAAGGCCCTACAGGCCCAGAATGCCCAATTCCAAGAGTTGTTCATGAATCTAGCTAAGGGTCAGCAAGACCTGAAGACCTTGATTCTGAAAGAGAAGAAGAAGAAGAAGAATAAGAGGACAATCCTGTTCAACACAGGGCACATGTTTGGCAACAGGCTACAGAATGAAGTTGATCTGACCACCTCATCTAGAGGGAAAGGTAGTCAAGAGGAAAGGAGGGCTCCTAGCCCTGTGGTCTCCGACAACAAGACGGACTACGACGAAGAACATTATCCTCCAGCCGAGGATATATACAAACAACTGGAAGACCGGTTGAATGCTATGGAAGTTCAGAAGGTGCCTGCTCTGGACTTTGGTGATCTAGGTCTATCATCTGGGGTGGTGATTCCCCATAAATTCAAGGCACCAACCTTTGCTAAGTATGACGGAGTTTCTTGTCCGAAGCTGCACCTCCGGTCATATGTGAGGAAGATTCAGCCTTACACCACTGATAAAAACCTATGGATCCATTTCTTTTAAGACAGTCTCTCAGGGACTTAGCTTGAATGGTTCTACCAGTTGGATGGAGCCAGTATCTGCAGTTGGGAAGATTTGGCTACTGCATTCTACAGGCAGTATCAGTACAACTCCGACCTCGCTCCTACGCGTACCCAACTCTAGGGTATGTCAATGGGAACGGGTGAAGGATTCAAAGATTATGCTCAGAAGTGGAGGGACCTCGCCGGAAGAGTACAACCACCCTTAGCTGATCGGGAACTTATGGACATGTTTCTGGGGACCCTGTCTGGTCCATTTTTCAACCACTTGATTGGAAGCTCTTCATCTGGGTTTACAAAGCTTATTTTGACTGGTGAGAGGATTGAGGCTGGTATTAAGGCTGGGAAGATACAAAAGGGTGCCTCATCGAGCACTGAGAAGAAGCCCTTTAAGAAAGAGTCCAGTGCTGTCTACAGTTCAAGAAGACAAAATAGACCTGAACACCGCCAAGCTATTAATACGGTTGTTATTTTAAAATCTACTGGTGCTCCTTAGTACAACAATCAGAAGAATGATGAGAGACCTCGAAGACAATTCACTCGTCTCAGCATGACTTTGTCTCAGATTCTACCACAGTTGCTGAAGACCAATCTGGTGATTCTAAAGGAAGCTCCGAAGAATCCAAATACGACATCACCAAAGTATAACCCTAATGCCCGCTGTGTTTTTCACTCTGATAGCCCGGGGCATAATACAGATGATTGTTGGGTTTTGAAGAACAAGGTACAAGACTTAATCGATGCGAAAGAGATAGAGTTCGAAGCTCCAGAGAAGCCTAAACAAGATACAGGGGTGAATGCTATCAGGGATGACGATGATGAAGAGTTTGATATTGACAGTTGGATCTACTCGACTGCCAATGGTGGATTAAGCAACTGGACAACGAAGGATTCTATGCCTGTTTCTGTTATCACCCAGTAATGAAACTTTTCGTTTTGAATATATAACAGACAATATTTTAAACTTTATGGCCTGGTGTCTTACCCGGGGCACCGTGGCTTCATTTGTGAGGGCTTTTGTGTGTCATTTTCATATATCATTAATAAAAGCATTGGACGTTCTTGCATTTCAAATTTTGTGCTCCTTGTTTTTCTTTATTATATATTGCAAAACAGCTATTTTGCACACACTCACGTATCATGATCTATATCCACTCTGGATCCCACTGATAACGACTTTGCTACTATCGATTATGACTTCGAAAGTCCAATCAACTTAGCCAAAGACGAAGGTGAAGATGATTGCGAAGTGTCTGTGAAGTTTGTTAGACTACTGATTCCAGAAGAGAGGGCCTTACTACCTCCAAGCCACCAATTCTGATGCCTCTAATTGCAGGAAGACCGTTGATCTCATACTTAAAAAATGCTGGATAATACAAAGAGGTACGTGTTGGGGCAGCATGACGAGTCTGGACGAAAAGAGCATGCTATTTACTGCTTTAGCAAAAAGTTTACCGACTGTGAGACCCAATACTCACTGCTAGAGAGAACTTGCTACGCTTTGGCATGGGCTGCTCGTCGGCTGAGACAATACATGTTGACTCATACTACTCTTTTGATACCAAAAGATCTAAACATCCTGACAACACCTTGGCCTTTTGCAATATGGGGCATTGATATGATCGGCGAGATTAGACCTACGACATCCAACGGGCATCGTTTCATTCTGGTAGCAATTGATTACTTTACAAAGTGGGCTGAAGCAGCTTCCTTTGCTACTATAACCAAGAATGTCGTGGCACGGTTTACTCGGCACAATCTGATCTGTCGATACGGTGTACCAGAGAGGATCATTACGGACAATGGTACCAATCTCAACAACAAGATGATCACCGAACTCTGCGAATAATTCAGGATACAACATCACAACTCTTCTCCCTACCGGCCGAAGATGAATGGGGCTGTTGAAGCGGCTAATAAGAACATTAAGAATATTGTGCAGAAGATGACAGTGACATACAAAGACTGGCAAGAGATGTTACCATTTGCTCTTCATGGGTACCGTACCTCAGCGCGGACGTCAACAGGGGTAACACCCTACTCCTTGGTTTATGGCATGGAGGCAGTCTTGCCCATTGAAGTTCAGATACCCTCTCTTCGGATCATGAAGGATGCAGGTTTGAGCAAAGATGACTGGATTCAGACCCGGCTTGATCAGCTGAACCTAATCGATGAAAAGAGACTTACCGCTATTTGTCATGGTCAGACGTACCAAAAACGGATGATCAAGGCATTTAATAAGAAAGTCAGGCGACAAGAGTATCAAGTTGGGGACCTGGCAATCAAGCACATTATTCTACCTCAAGGTGATCCCAGGGGCAAATGGGCCCCTACTTACGAAGGGCCATTTGTGGTTAAGAACATTTTCTCGGGAGGAGCTATGATTCTAACCACCATGGATGGTGACGACCTTCCTCACCCCGTCAATGCTGACATAGTAAAAAGATACTACGCATAATCAAAGACCCGCTAGGTTGACTGGCCTAGGCAAAAATAAGGGCTTCCCGGCGAACCAAAAGGGTTCGGGCAAAAATAAGGGATGAAACTGAAAAAATCTGTACACCCGGCAAGTCGAAAACCTGAAAAGGCGACTTGGGCAAAAATGGGTATCCCGGTGGACTGAAAACCCGAAAGGGCGGTCCAGGAAAAAGTTAGGGATCAAAGCATAACACTATGTCTCATTGGATCACCTTGCATCCAGACTTCTGTATCGACTATCAAGCTCAGACGACACTAATCAATCTGATTCATCTTCAACTAGTAGCAAAGTGATGAGATGCTCGAGGACATAAAGGCAATAGCAGAGTTGGAACCCAGTGGGATCATTCACATAGCTGTTTTGTTTAGTTTTTCACAAATTGTGTAAATTCTATTATCCGGTGGCGTTCTCTTACTAGGACGTCAACCTCTTGTACAAGAACGCCTATTTACAGGCCAAACTTCAAAATCAATACAAATTCATTTTCAGACAAATTTCAAACTGTTTTTCCTTTATCTGTTTTGTTTTGCAAAGAACGTCCAAGGTTCATTTTTTATATATGCATTTGACATTAATTGCTGATCATAAATATTTACATGCGAAACGAAAGATGAATTACTGGTAATATCAGAAACAGGGGCAATAGATTTGTCCAAAGCTGTGTAGTTTCTCTGTTCACCAGGTACAAAGGTATATTCAACTGAAGAATATGGCTAAGATACTTTCACTCCCCGCAGAGTAAGGCAATAATGATAGCTCTCCCCAAGTTGAGACTTGCAGCGATGAATAAATCAGCAACACTCTCCCCAAGCAGAGTTAGTCTACTATCAGCACTCAAAAGGTCTTAATATTCCTCAATGGAGTATAAGAATATTCCCCAGCAAGTATAAGAGTATCCTCGACAGTCTTAATATTCCTCAATGGAGTATAAGAATGTTCCCCGGCAGAATACAAGATACCTCTAGTGGAGTCAATTTTCCCAGCACGGTCTAAAAAGCTTCCCCAACGGAGTTGAATCATCATCCCCAGTAGACTCTGGAAGCTTATCCCCTGCAAAGCACAAATAAATCTCCCCAGCCAAATTCAGAGGGTTATCCCCACAAGAGTCTAACAGGATTATCCCCAGCAAGTTGCAATTGAAAGATCGTCCCCAACGAAGTTCTTTCCTTTCATAAGCAGGAATTCAATCCTCAACAGATTCAATATCACCAGCAACGGTAATCCATCCCCAGCGGAGTTTATCATTGAAATCCCCAGCGAAGCTTATCAGCCGAATCCCCAGCAGAGTTTATCGTTAAAATCCTCAGCAGAGCATCTCTTCCCCACAGAGTAATTCCCCTCGGAGTAATCTCCTCATCAGTTTATTCCCCAACGGAGTTATCCTCTCCTGCAAGTTTATCACCTTCGTTCATCATCCCCAGTGGAAACGAAGAATTCAACTCTATTCTCCAACAGCTCCGGGATTTATGTTCCCCAGCTAAAACATCACATTTCCATACATCATGATACATGCATAAACGCATCATATAATACAATCTCATTTATATTGAGAACATCATTGCTTGATCCATATCATGCAGTGCATATGACTGACCTTTACCTTTCAAGAAAGATGCAGTTAAATTCTCAGCTATGTCAAAGGAGACAAAACCAGTTAAATCGATTCCTAAAGATTTTTCTGAGGCCAATTCAGTCAATGGAGACAAAACCACTTAAATCAATTCCTAAATATTTTTCTGAGGCCAATTCAGTCAATGGAGACAAAACCAGTTAAATTGATTCCTAAAGATTTTTCTGATGCGAACGTAGTCAATGGAGACAAAACCAATTAAATCGATTCCTAAAGATTTTTCTGATGCGAACGCAGTCAATGAAGACAAAACCAGTTAAATCGATTCCTAAAGATTTTTCTAATGCAAACACAGGCAATGGAGACAAAACCAGTTAAATCGATTCCTAAAGATTTTTCTGATGCGAATGCAGTCAATGGAGACAAAACCAGTTAAATCGATTCCTAAAGATTTTTCTGATGCGAACGCAGTCAATGGAGACAAAACCAGTTAAATCGATTCCTAAAGATTTTTCTGATGCGAACACAGTAAATGGAGACAAAACCAGTTAAATCGATTCCTAAAGATTTTTCTGATGCGAACGCAGTCAATGGAGACAAAACCAGTTAAATCGATTCCTAAAGATTTTTCGGATGCGAACGCAGTCAATGGATACAAAACCAGTTAAATCGATTCCTAAAGATTTTTCTGATGCGAACGCAGTCAATGGAGACAAAACCAGTTAAATCGATTCCTAAAGATTTTTCTGATGCGAACACAGTCAATGGAGACAAAACCAGTTAAATCGATTCCTAAAGATTTTTTTGATGCGAACGCAGTCAAAGGAGACAAATCCAGTCAAAGGAGACAAATCCAGTCAAAGGAGACAAATCCAGTCAATAGAGACATGACCAGTTAAATCGATTCCTAAAGATTTTTCTAATACCAATCCAGTCAAAAGAGACAAAACCCCTCTGGTCCAATTAAATTGATTCCTAAAGATTTTACTGACGCCGATCCGGTCGAAGTTCATACCACCTATCAACAATCTCCAAATGGAATCTGTAAGCCCATTCCCGACATCACAAGGCTGATACCACTTCATACGAGTGCAAATTTCTGGGCACTCTAGTGTTCAATCATCTTCCACCTTCGGATCACGAAAGGCCCGAAAGCCAATCTACATCCTCAGGTTTAAGAAGATTGAACAGGGGAAACTGTTGTACCCCAAAATTTTCCCTCCCATATTTCTCAAGACATTTCAAGAAGAATCTCCAAGTGGCTCAAGATTGCTCAAGAGTTGGACAGTCAAATCATCTCCTAAGGCAATCAATCTCAAATTAGGGTTTTGTGTTGCATCAAGGTCCTTGCATCCAAATGACCTCAAGTGCTCCCCAATTTTATAATAGGTTCTCAAGATCATCCATGTCAAATTTAAAGCCTTGCAGAGAAAGTTTGGTCAGTCAATTGCTCAAGAGGTCCAAATATCGACTATGCTAGGGCAAAAGTCAATTGTGACCTACAAATAGTCAAACCTCAAGATTTTTTGTCAACATTCTCATTTTGAAGGATAATTCATCATTTGATCAATGGTTGATCATGATTCATCAAGGATTGCTCAAGATTCATCAAGATTCAAAAGTTGCTAAATTAGGGTTTTGTAGGAAAAGTCAACTCAACTTTGACCAAGCATAACTTTATCATACTTTATGAGAAGTGACCCATCCAAAGCTCATTTTTAATAGGATGCAATTTCCTACAATCCATATTCACACCCCAAGATCAAGAAATGCACTCACAAAAGTTACAAATTTGGACATTATAGGTCATTTTTGAAAGTCAACAAAAACACCTTTTTTTCCAAAGCTTATAACTTGAGCATGGAATATAAAAATGAGATGATACGAAAAGGGTTGGTTAGAGGACATCTCAAGGTTTCTAAAAAGTCCAATAACACCTCCAAAAGTTCAAAATTGAAGAAGTTATGCATTGTTGAAGTTGGGCATTTTTCCAAAATTGCCAAAAGTCAACTATCCCCAAAACTTCAAATTTTGTCAAATGAGCCTACTTTTTTCCACTTTATTTGATCTTGTCACACCACACACGTGTTATATCTTCAGTTTTATGTCCATTAATTAATTTTTCTATTTTATTTGATTTTTATTAAATTAATTCATTTTTAATCAATTTAAATCCAAATATTGATGAAATAAGATCTTTTTGATTGATACAGGTTTCAATTATCATCATGGACAAGATCAAATTCGTATCAAGCCATGTTATGAACAAAATATTGGTTTTTGACATTTTTGGAAGCTTTGTTAATGGTGAATCATATCAAATCTTGAATCATCAATACACAAGGATTCCAAGCCCAAGACTTGACCTAATACATTGCTTGATACTTATACAACACAAGGATACGAAATAAGGGACCAAGAGACTGCATAATCAGAATACCAAAACTTGAAAAAAAGCTTGAAAAGATTGAAACTGAAATCCATACTATAGGCAAATTCAAGGCAAAAGCTCAACGTGGACTTCTTGCATGACATCCACTGAAGCTATTGCAACCAAAAGCAAGCCCTGAAACCACCTGAATCGCATTGTAAGTCCTTCGAAACTGTTGTACCCCAAAATTTTCCCTCCCATTTCATCAATATTTTCTCACCACAAGACCCTTGGAGCTCAAGATCAAGTTAGGGTTTACTCTGCTCAAGGCCCCTCCTTGCACTGTT
The DNA here is from genome assembly GCA_948472305.1 of Vicia faba. Taxonomy (NCBI): domain Eukaryota; kingdom Viridiplantae; phylum Streptophyta; class Magnoliopsida; order Fabales; family Fabaceae; genus Vicia; species Vicia faba. The sequence continues at coordinate 1,761,906,702 of OX451736.1, read as the reverse complement.
GACCCAAATTAGGGTTTGAGTTTGCACAAAGATGTTTTGACCTAAAATGCCCAAAATGACTTTCATGCTTCATGTTGGACTCACAAGTTTATCCATACCAAGTTTCAAGCCTTGATTCCAATCTTTGCCCAGTCAATTGGACAGTTGACCTATAAATCAGCTGTATTGGGGAAAAAGTCAACTATGGCCAATTGACAGTCAAACCTCATGATTTTTGACCCACATCAACATATTAAACTCATATGGACCATTTGATCAAGTTTGGATCACAACTCCACAAGAAATTTGATCAGATCACCAAAAGGGCAAAATGGTCATTTTTAGGGTTTTGACTGCACAAAGGCAATTTTTGACTGTTTGACCTAGCCAATGGCCAAACAAGCTCACATATGGACTCAAGGACTCAATGACATGTGTGATACGGTGGGAGAACTGACTATGGTTTTGCGTTTGTTTTCGCAAATGTTTCGGTTGAGCAAGAGTCGCCACCGACTTTTTATTTTATCCTAAGGAAAGGTTAAAAAGCACAGCAAAAACCTTTTGAGATGTTTCTTGGGTTCGGGGAGTAGATTATAGAAAGGGAAGGTATTAGCACCCTTTCTATCCATGGTTATCCATGGGCTCTTAGTTACTTGCTTAGATCACTTGCCTTTTGTTTTCAATTGTTTTAAATGGTGCTCGAGTGTGTGGGTTTTGAAAATGTTTTGAAAAGATGCCAATGTGGTGGAGACCTTTATAATGATCCATGTGGGGATGTATACAAAGATGTATGTCTTTTGAAAAGGTTTTCATTTGTTTTTGAAAGTTGTTTTGAAAGTGTAGTGATGTGTGGTTTTTGAAATAGGCAAGTATTTTTTTGTTTTGCAAGCTTGATTTAAGTAACTAAGAGGTTGTCTACTCCTAAATTTCTCAAAAAGATTATTGCTATGTTTTAACCCTTTTAACAAGTTTGTTCCACCATTGTATTTGGTGGACAACCTTATGTTAGGATGTGAAAGGGACAGGCGCGGGTCATCGTTTAGACCATAATTGCAACGGCGTTAAATGTCTTTGGGCAATTTTCTTTAAGGGACTTGATCATTTGTTTTTGTTTGTTTTGAAAAATGTTATCGAGGGACTATGATCATTCAAATTGTTGCTTTTGCCCAAAGAAGTTCAACATACAATATGGCCCATTTATTTGAAGGCAACAAAGTGGAGTACCCTAGGGGTGCAAGTGTGAGATGTGTGTCCATTTTCATGCTTGTTTATCTTGAGATTAGGTCATAACTATTTTTTATCGTTTTTCGCATGCAAACCCTAATTCTAACATGGCATAATTAGAAAGCGTATAAAGTGCGAAATTTAAATTTACTAAGCTATTACAAAACCAAATATGGGGAGGGGGGTACAAATGTCCAAATGGGGATATTGACAAGTAATGTAAATCTAACTTATTACATCATTTTTGAATATTTGCAATGTAAATAATGTACAAAAATTAAATAAGAATGCAAGATGCAAAAGAAATGTCTTGTATATGTATGAAAAAATATTATTTATGTAAAAGAGAAAAGAAAATAAAAATTATATTATTTTTTGGAGTATTATGAATTTAGGGCAAAAACCCTAATTTTAAAGAAAATGTATTATTATCTAATTTAATACAAATATTTATTTATTATTTATAAAAATAAAATAAAATGAAGTATATTATGAAAAAAGTATTTTTGTATCAAATATTAATAAAAATGAAAAATTCAAGTATTTTTATATTTTAACTTAAACATATTAATAAACATATATATATATATATATATATATATATATATATATATATATATATATATATATATATATATATATATATATATATATATATATATATATATATATATATATATATATATATATATATATATATATATATATATATATATATATATATATATATATATATATATATATATATATATATATATATATATATATATATATATATATATATATATATATATATATATATATATATATATATATATATATATATATATATATATATATATATATATATATATATATATATATATATATATATATATATATATATATATATATATATATATTTATATTTAAGTCTTAAATATATATTATACACAAAATAATATATATTTAATATTTTAACAAGATAAATAAAAAAAAGTATTTTTATGTGGAATATTTTCAGAAGGTAAATAAAAAATAAAAAAATGTATTTACACTATTTTTCTATTTATTCTAATAATAGTATATATATAATGTTTATATACAAACAAAAGAAATAAATCAAATAAATATGCCATATATTCAAAAAATGATGGAAAAATATTTTTATTTTTTTAATGTCATGAGAAAAAATAAACAAAGTCAACCAAAAAGGAAAAAGTCAAAAAAGAATAAAAATAAAGCAAATGGGCTCAGGGGGTGTAATAGCAAATATGTGGTGTGAATAAGAAAAAACACACAAGCCCAGCCCAATGCCACTGTCTTCAACCTCCAGCACAAATGTTTGAAAAAACGCGCGCCATGTTCAGCTTCTTCTAACTCTTGATTCCTGGCTTTTTAGCAAAAACTCATAACACAACAAATGTTCAGCATGAAGAGACGATTCTAACCATGTATGGAACTTGACCTAACTCTCTAAGATGAGGGAGAATTTCTCCTCCCCCAAATCCTAACCTAATTTTTCTGCCATTTTCAAACTCCAAATTCTCTCTACTCAGGCAAAAGAAATGAAATGTAAAGATATGTACATGTTCAGGGCTATGAGTAGAACCTTGTTTCTTCACAAACTTAAGACTAAAGATGCATGATAAGAGAGATACGAGTTCAAAGTTTTACCTGTGCAGTTGAACTTATATCTGGAGAATGAGGAACTTCTAGTGCAAGGTAATGATTGGAAAAGCTTCCTTGAGGTCCAGGGATGCTTTTTCAGTGCTTACTTTGCCTTGAAACTTCTTGTATCGAGCTGTGGAACTTCAACTGCAAGAGGAAAAAATGAAAATGGTGGAAACTGTTAGAGAGATTACAGGTCAGGTTTTAGGTCATGGTTAGCTTGCATATATGCTAGGGAGTGTATATGGATTGATTTTGGTAAGAATGCTCGAGGGAAATGGGAGTTGGCACTCAAACTGCAGAGGCAACCTTGTTTTTGCAGTTTGAGGATGATTCTGAGATGGAGGGTGTTTGAAAGGTCAATGATTCGTGCCAAAGCTTGGATATGTTCTTTGGAATGTGTTTGATAGCTTTTTTGTGTTTTGTTTCTATGCTGAAGAGAGAGTTTTATACAAGTTATGGACTTTTCTTGAACTTGAAGCAAACAAAAGCAAGTTGGCTTTCTAGGTCAGTAGAGGACCCCCTAATGTGCTGCATAATCCTCTCTTGATCAGTGTGTTATGCACATAATCTTGTGCCAAGCAGATTTTCCATGTACTTTCTTGATTTGCAATTGGACATAAAGTTAATCTTTTCAAAAATGGAAAGTTCACTTTATCTAATTTAGGATTAATCTTGCATACAATGCTTGCACTCAAAGAACAACACTCTAATACATTGAATATGCATTAAATTTTTGAGTATGGAATGGTTCAAGGACCTGTAATCAAGCATAAAGCAAGCTGAGTTCAAATTTGCAAAGTTATGAACATGTTTTGATGAAGAACAAAAGTGAATTTTTGCCAACTTGTGAAATTCGAATCTCTCAAGTTATGAGGTTGTTTGATGAGTTCTTGGACATTTTGGAAAGCTTGGAATGTGTACTACAATCCATATTTAAAATGCAAATAAAAATTCCAAGTGGAAGGGTATGAAAAGTGGCCTTGAAGTGGGGTAGAAAACCTTGTCAAAATAGGTTAAAATTTCACTAAGTTAAAAATGGTTTAGTGCCCTTATTCAAAAAATTGTAACTTGAGATACAAGCTTCAAATGAGAAAACTTTGTGAATCAAAGTTGTAGATTATGCAACAAGATACAACTTTCATGTTTTGACTTTTGTTTGAATCCAAATGGATCTTGGTGAAAAGATGGGGCAAAGTTGGGAAAAAATTAGGGTTTTTCATAACTTAGAAAAATTCTAAGTTATGAAAAATTCCATTTTCAAACCCTAATTTGCATTTTGTGATTTCTTGGTGAACAAGTTTCATGATTTGGCATGTTTTGATGAAAAATGAATCTTGACTCTTGATTTTGACCAAAAAGTCAAAGTTTGACTTTTCAGTATACAGTCAAAATTGATCAATTGACTGGGAAATTCAACTGTCAATCTTGTGTACTTGGGATCTTTTGAGCTTGTTGAGCATGTCAAGATAATTCCATGGGGTCCTTGAGTCCATATGTGAGCTTGGTTTGCCATTGGTTAGGTCAAACAGTCAAAAATTGCCTTTGTGCAGTCAAAACCCTAAAAATGACCATTTTGCCCTTTTGGTGATCTGATCAGATTTCTTGTGGAATTGTGATCCAAACTTGATCAAATGGTCCATATGAATTCAATATGTTGATGTGGGTCAAATTTCATGAGGTTTGACTGTCAATTGGCCACAGTTGACTTTTTCCCCAATACAGCTGATTTCTAGGTCAACTGTCCAATTGACTGGGCAAAACTTGGAATCAAGACTTGAAACTTGGCTTGGGTAAACTTGGGAGTCCAACATGAAGCATGAAAGTCATCTTAGGCATTTTAGGTCAAAACATCCTTGGGCAAACACAAACCCTAATTTGAGTCCACAGTGCAAGGAGAAGTCTTGAGCAGAGGAAACCCTAATTGGATCTTGATCTTCAAAGGTCTTGTGATGAGAAAATGTTGAGGAAATGGGAGGGCAAATTTTGGGGTACAAAAACATGGTCTTGACACATTCAACAAGTTCAAAAGATCCCAAATGCACAAGATTGACAGATGAATTTTCCAATCAACTGATCAAATTTGACTGTATACTGAAAAGTCAAACTTTGACTTTTTGGTCAAAATCAAGTGCCAAGATCCATTTTTCATCAAGACATGTCAAATTATGAAACTTGTTCATCAAGAAACCAAAAATTACAAATTAGGGTTTGAAATGAAGAAATTTCATAACTTAGAAATTTTCTAAGTTATGAAATTTCTTAATTTTTTCCTAACTTTGTCCCATTTTTTCATCAAGATGTATTTGGAGTCAAACAAAACTCAAAACATGAAATTTATAGTCCATTGAAAAATCTACAACTTTGATTCACAAAGTTTCCTCAAAAGAAGCTTGTAGTTCAAGTTATGATTTTTGGAATAAGGGTGCAAAACATTCTTAACTTAGAAATTTTTTGACCTATTTTAGGCAGGATTTTTGCCCAACTTCATGGCCACTTTTCACATGCTTCCACTTGTAATTTCAACTTGCATTACAAAGATGGATTGTAGTACACATTCGAAGCTTTCCAAATTGTCCAAGAACTTCTCAAACACCCTTGTGGTTATGGAGAGTCGAATTTGTGAAGATGGGCAAAAGTCACTTTGTTCATGGCCAAATTCATGTACATAACACTTTGCATTTTCAAACTCAGCTTGCACAAGCTAGGTTACAGGCCTATAATCCCATTAACACTCAATAATTAAATGCTAAACCATTGTGCCAAGATGTTATTTTGTGCATTTGGTCATTACATGAAGGATTAGTCTTAAAATGGAAAAAGCATTTTAGCCATTCTTGTAAAGAAGCACTTTATGTCAAGTTCACAATCTAAGAAGTACAAAGCAGATCTTTGGGCACAAGATTCATGAACAAGTTCCACTGATCAAGAGTGATTGATGCAGCATAGATTAAGGGTAGTACAAGCCTGCATTGTCAATACACATTTTCTTACTTATTAAAGAAGAAAGCTTGCATTTTGGACCATAATTCACATTCCTGCAAGAACCAACTAAAACCAACTTTGTGAACACCCTTCATACTCCCTAACAGACCTAAAACACGAGCCCTTAACCCTCAATACCTCTTCATCCATCAAAGCACATTTTTTCTGCAAAACAGAGTCCCTGTTGCAGATTGACTTGGCCAACATCATTCCATCGTGCATTTTCATCCAAACCAGTTCAAACACATCCTACATCATCCATACAAACTATCCCAAGCCTTGGAAACAGACTGTAACACCTCTAATCAAGTGTGCCATTTTCACTTTTCTCTCTTGCAGGTTGACTTCTGTAGCTTGATACAGTAAGATTCAAGACACACCAAGCATTGGAGGAGCATCCTTGGACCTCAAGCAAGCTATACAAGTCCTCACACTGCATTGAAAGTACCTCCATTGTTGTACACGATTCAAGCTGAACAGATAAGAGTTTGAACTTCTATCTCTCTATCCAAGCATATCTAGGCTTAGGTTTGTGAAGAAGTTATGTCCTACTCATGGCCCTGAATCTACCCATATCCTCACTTTTCATTTATATTGTGTGTGTTAAGAGAATTTGGAACCTGAACATTTGAAAAAAGTTAGGTCAGGAATTGGGGGAGAAGAAATTCTCTCTCATTTCTGAGAGTTAGAACAACTTCTTTATATGTTTAGAATCGTGACATGATGCTCTATAACATTGATGTTGTGAGTTTTTGTTGAAAGTCAAAGAATCAAGAGATAACAGGGATGGAAGAAAGCGCGCGTTTTTGTGTTTGAAAGTGGCTGGAGGTTGAAGACAAAGCCCCTTGGGCTGGGCCTGTTTCATTTTTCTGTTTGTACACTCAGTTTCCACTTACACCCCCTTGGCCCATTGTGTGATTTGTTAATCATTTTTGACTTTTTATTTTTGTTTCTGACTTGTTATTTTTTGTCAAAACATAAAAAATATTAAAAATATTTTTTCAACCATTTTTGCATTTTATTTGGATTTTTATTTGCTTTATTTAACTTATACATATAAATAAACATAATACCTTTTATTTAAAATACTAAAAAATAATACAAATACATTTTATTTTCTGATTTTATTTTATTTTATCTTTTGAAAACATTTTCTTAAAATACACTTTTTTTGTAAATAATTAATATTTTATTTTTTGTATATATTTAGTATATTTAATATAAAATATAAATGCTTATATACTTATTAGAATATTTAGGATAAAAAATACAAAAATAATACATTTTTATTTTTATTAATATTTGACCTCAAAAATTACCTTTTTACAAATATATTTCTCTTTTATTTATTTTTGTATATAATTAATAAACATTGTATATGATAAATAATAAATACTATTTATTTACAAAATTAGGGTTTTGCCCTAAACCATGAAAAAATACAAAGAACAAATAAATACTTAATAATACATTGAAATACATTTTTCTCCCTTGTAAATAATCACATGCACTGACACAAACACATTAATACAATACATATTTGCTTATTCTTGTACATTGATACATATTACATTTGAAATCGCAATTCGATTTGGTTGTAATTATTTGGACACTACTCTTCTATTAAAGTCTCATCCCCATTTGTAAATATTTGTACCCCCACTCCCGGACACTTATTTGTAATAGCGTAGACTTTAAATTTCCGCAATTTATCGCTTTCAAATATACCATGGTTAGACCTAGGGTTTGTATGTAAATAAAATCAAACGCTAGATAACCTAATACAAGACAAATACATGAAACCAATACATCATTCACACTTGCACCCCTAAGGTAATCCCGCTTGTTGCCTTCCAAAATGGGCCATGCTTGCACGTTGAGTATCTTTGGCAAAACAAAACAAATCAAAATGATCATAGTCCCTCGATGACGCTTTCGAAAGTTGCCTATCAAAATGATCATAGTCCCTTCAAGCAAAATTGCCAAAGACACTTGGCACCATTGCATTCATGGTCCATACGATGACCCGCGCCTGTCCCGTTAACATCCTAACGCAAGATTGTCCACCAAATACAATGGTGGAACAAAATTGTTAAAAGGGTTAAAACATGAGAAAAACCTTTGAGTACAATAGGGTAGACAAACTCTTAGTTACTTGATCAAAACTTGCAAAACACACTTGCCTACTTTTTAAAACCACACTCCACAAACACTTTTAAAACAAACTTTCAAAAACATTTAAAACATCTTTTCGAAAAGATACACACCTTTGTATATACTCAAACACGAGTCATTACAATGGTTGCCTAGACAAGGCGTCTTCTTCAAAAACATTTTCAAAACACACACACACACCACAATTTCGAGCAATTGAAAATCAAAGGCAAGTGATCTAAAAACAAGTAACTAAGAGCCCATGGATAACCATGGATGAAAAGGGTGCTAATACCTTCGCTTTTCATAATCTACCCCCCGAACCCACGAAACATCTCAAAAGGTTTGTAGTTGTTTAGTTATTAGCATGCATTTTTGGTAAAACCAGGTGTGTGAATGTCATGACTGATGTCATAACATTCTAGTCTATTAGGTACTGATTTATTAGGTACCTTTGTAGAAAAATATTGTCATACAGGTGCTGCTGTTTATGAGTGTGTATCTGAGCATTTTGCAAAATGATCACATTTACCAAAATCAGTAAACAGGAATTCAGATGTCATAACAAATGTTAAGACATCCTGTTCTGAACTAACAGTTATGCAGTTTGGTTAATTCTGAGTTTTTTCAGGAAAATGACTCAGTCTTTCCAGAACAGAATCTCTCGTGGTCTTGGGGTTAACCTAGCTCAACCCTAACCTGGTTGATAAAGTCCTGTGACCAAGTCTTAAGGTCAAACGGAATTAACCCTAGCTTTTTGTGGAAACCCTAACTGAAGAAGCAACTGCTATATATTCAACAGGGCTGCTGTTTGGAATTTATCCCTTTTGACAGAAGATCATTTAGAAGTTGTATAGTTTTAACTATTGTAATCCAAGCAAGTATCATTGTGATAAGTGACTTGGAATAGGTTTTAATTGTAAGGGTTTTGTATCACTCAAAGCTTTGAAGCAAGAGTGTTCTGTGTCTCTTGACTAAAGCTTTGAAGCAAAGTCAAGTTAGGTTTATGTATCACTCAAAGCTGTGAAGCAAGAGTGTTTGTGTTGCTTGATTAAAAAGCTGTGAAGCATAATCAAGTGTATGTTTTGAAGAGTGTCTTCATTAAATCATTAGTCAATTGTTTTAAGTATCACTGCTGTGATTGAGGGGGAGTGAGTAGGAACTCAGGTTTAAGTTGTACTTAGATTGAAGTTGCATTGGGTAGGTCTTAAGTGAAGGAGATAAACTGGTTGGTTTATTCCTGAATTAATATCTCTTATAGTGGATTTCCTCCCTGGCTTGGTAGCCCCCAGAGTAGGTGTTGTTGTACACTGAACTGGGTAAACAATTGACTGTGTACTTTACTGTTTTTGTATTTACTGTCTTATAGAAAGTCAGATACGGTGTCATAACATTGAACGTGACATTGAGTATCTGCAGCCAGAATTTCAATTGGCATCAGAGCAGGCACCCTGCCTGTATTACTGGGTGAGATCTAGGGATATCACTTTCTGGCACTATGGACAAAGAAGGAGTTTTTGGAAATAGACCACCCATTCTGGATGGAACAAATTATGACTACTGGAAACCTCGTATGATTGCCTTCTTAAAATCTCTGGACAAAAAGGCTTGGAGAGCTGCTGACAAAGGATGGAACCATCCCACCATAACTGAGAAAGATGGGACTATCAGTCTGAAGCCTGAGGAAGATTGGAGTAAAGAAGAAGATGAGTTAGCCCTGGGTAATTCCAAAGCTTTAAATGCCTTGTTCAATGGAATTGATAGAAACATATTCAGATTAGTACATCAATATGAACTGGCCAAGGAAGTTTGGGACACTCTCAAAACTACCCATGAGGGCACTTCCAAAGTAAAAATGTCAAGGCTTCAGATGTTGACTACCAAGTTTGAGAATCTAAAAATGATGGAAGATTAAACCATTCATGAGTTTCACATGAACATCTTGGAGATTGCCAACACCTCAGGAGCATTGGGAGAAAAGATGTCAGAAGAAAAATTGGTGAGAAAGATTCTCAGATCCTTGCCTAAAAGATTTGCAATGAAGGTAACTGCCATAGAGGAAGCCCAGGACATCAGCAAGTTGAAAGTGGATGAACTTATTGGGTCTCTTCAGACTTTTGAGATGGGGATCACTGAAAATGGTGCAAGAAGAACAAGAGTATAGCACTTGTATCCAACACTGATGTTGAAAACAAGGAGGATGAAGAAGAAAATATTTTAGAAGCTATAGCCATGCTTGGAAGACAATTCAACAAACTTATCAAAAGAATAGATCCAAAGTCAAGGTCGAATGTTCATAACATCCCCTCTGACATTGACAGTTCCAGCAGAAGACCAAGGTCAGAAGAGAAGGGAAATCAAGGGAGAGGAATTCAATGCCATGGTTGTGAAGGATATGGGCATATTCGAGCTGAATGTCCTACCTTTCTTAAGAAACAAAAGAAAGGAATGACTGCTACTTGGTTTGACTGTGATTCAGAAAGTAATTCTGAAGAAGAATCTGCCAAACTAGTTACTGCTCTAACTGGTGTTTGTACCTCTGAAAGTGACACTAGTGATGAAGAAGTGACATTTGAAGAACTGGCTGATACTTATAAGAAATTGTGTATCAGAAGTGCTGAAGTCTGTGTGCAGAATGAGAAACAATCAAAACTCATCATAAAGCTGGAGGCTGAAAAAAGGGCAGACCTTGAAACTATAAGTCATCTAGAAGGGGAAGTTCAATTGCTGAACTCACAACTGAACCGAATGACCAAATCTGTCAAGATGCTGACTAATGGAACAGACAAATTGGAAGAGATCCTTCAGGTTGGACAAAATGTGGGAAACAAATCTGGACTAGGATTTGTGGAAGCAAAGAAATCTGGTACAAACAAGAAGATCAGGCCTGATAAGCAAATGTCAAAACAGATGTCTCAACACAACTCTCAACATCAGGAACAGAGACATATGAAGAAAAGGTACCAAAGATGGAGATGTCATCATTGTGGGAGGTATGGCCACATAAAGCCTTTCTGCTTCAGATTGCATGGATACCCTAATCAGAACTCAGGTGTCAAACCTAAGTCTAAAAAGGTACCACATACTCCTAAATGGAAGAAAAAGGCTTCTGCGCTGATAGCCCACACTTCCCTGAGGGTCTCTGCAAAGGAAGACTGGTACTTTGACAGTGGGTGTTCCAGACACATGACTGGAATCAAGAACCTCCTCAATAATGTTAAACCTCACACCACTAGTTTTGTGACCTTTGGAGATGGTGCTAAAGGTGAAATCAAAGGAGTTGGTAATTTGGACTGCCCTGGAGTTCCAAGTCTGAATTAAGTACTACTGGTAAAAGGCATGACTGCTAATCTCATTAGTATCAGTCAATTGTGTGATCTAGGATTCAAGGTCAATTTCTCAAAATCTGAATGTCTTGTAATTAATGAAAAACAAGAAGTTGTAATTTAGGGAGTCAGATCTAAAGATAACTGTTACTTGTGGGAGCCTGAGAACACTAATTTCTCCACTGTGTGTTCCATTGCAAAAGAAGAAAAAGAGGTGAAACTGTGGCACCAGAAACTTGGCCATCTTCATCTAAGAGGTATGAAAAGGATTATCTCCATGGAGGCAGTCAGAGGGATTCCAAAACTGCAAATTGATGAAGGAAGAGTTTGTGGTGAATATCAGGTTGGTAAGCAGACTAGGATGTCACATCCAAAGTCAAGACATCTGACCACCTCTAAGGTTCTAGAACTTCTTCATATGGATCTGATAGGAGCAATGCAGGTGGAGAGTCTTGGTGGAAAAAGATATGCCTATGTGGTTGTGGATGATTTTTCCAGATTCACCTGGATTAACTTCATTAGGGAAAAATCTGATGTTTTTGAAGTTTTTAAAGAATTGTGCAAAAAAATTCAAAGAGAAAAGGAAGGATGTATTGTCAGAATCAGAAGTGATCATGGCAAGGAATTTGAAAACAGCAAGTTTGATGATTTCTATTCCTCAGAAGGAATTAGTCATGAATTTTCTTCTCCTATAACTCCTCAGCAAAATGGAGTTGTGGAAAGAAAAAACAGGACCGTACAGGAATCTGCCAGAGCAATGATACATGCCAAAAGACTTCCTATGTATTTTTGGGCTGAAGCTATGAATACAGCCTGCTATGCCCATAACAGGGTCACCTTGAGAAAGGGAACCTCATCCACCATATATGAACTCTGGAAAGGAAGAAAACCAACTGTGAAGTACTTCCATGTGTTTGGCAGCAAATGCTATATTCTGGCAGATCGTGAACAAAGAAGAAAACTGGACCCTAAAAGTGATGAAGGCATATTTCTAGGATACTCCTCAAACAACAGAGCTTATAGAGTATTCAATTCCAGGACCAAAGCCATGATGGAATCAATAAATATCATAATTGATGATTATCATGAGGAAATAGATGCCCCTTGTAATGTTGAGACATTCTTTGAGACTTCAACTCAACAGAATGATCTACCCAACACCACCACAGCAGAATCTGAATCAAAGGAAGCTAGCAAGATCCCTTCCATCAGAATTCAGAAGGATCATCCAAAAGAGCTCATCATAGGGGATCCTAACAGTGGAGTCATTACAAGATCTAGAGAAATCATCTCAAACTCTTGTTTTGTGTCTAAAATGGAACCAAGAAATGTCAAGGAAGCTTTAACTGATGAATACTGGATTGGAGCAATGCAAGATGAACTGAACCAATTCAAGCAACATGAAGTTTGGGAACTAGTTCCTAGACCTGAAGGAACTAACATCATTGGCACAAAATGGATTTTCAAGAACAAATCAGATGCTGAAGGAGTTGTCACCAGGAATAAGGCAAGACTTGTTGCTCAAGGATACACTCAGGTTGAAGGGGTTAATTTTGATGAAACCTTTGCACCTGTAGCCAGGTTGGAATCAATCAGACTCCTATTGTCAATTGCTTGTCTTCTGAAGTTCAAGTTATTTCAGATGGATGTGAAAAGTGCCTTTCTAAATGGGTACTTGAATGAGGAAGCTTATGTGGAACAGCCTAAAGGCTTTGTGGATCCAAACCACCCTGATCATGTCTACAAATTGAGAAAAGCTCTATATGGCCTGAAACAAGCTCCTAGAGCATGGTATGACAGGTTAACAAAATTTCTCTCAGACAAAGGATACAGAAAAGGAGGCTTGGACAAAACTCTCTTTGTCAAAACTGAAGGAGGGAAGTTGATGGTAGCCCAAATATATGTTGATGACATAGTGTTTGGAGGAATGTCAGAACCTATGGTTAAACATTTTGCTGACCAGATGCAGGCTGAATTCGAAATGAGTCTCATGGGAGAACTAACTTATTTTCTTGGACTGCAAGTCTCACAGATGGAGGACTCAATCTTCTTATCTCAAATCAAGTATGCAAAGAACATTGTAAATAAGTTTGGTATGGAGAATTCCAGTCACAAAAGGACTCCTGCTCCTACTCATTTAAAGCTTTCCAAAGATTCAAGTGGGGTTAAGGTGGATCAAAGTCTGTACAGAAGCATGATAGGAAGCTTGTTGTACTTAATAGCCAGCAGACCTGACATTGCTTTTGCAGTTGGAGTTTGTGCAAGATACCAAGCTGATCCTAAAGTCAGTCATATCAATCAAGTGAAGAGAATTTTGAAGTATGTGAGTGGAACTTACAACTATGGTTTGCTATATTCTCATGGCTGTGAACCAACTCTGATTGGTTACTGTGATGCTGATTGGGCTGGTAGTGCTGATGATAGAAAAAGCACCTCTAGAGGATGTTTCTTCTTGGGAAATAATCTGGTTTCCTGGTTCAACAAGAAACAGAATTGTGTGTCTCTCTCTACTGCTGAAGCTGAATACATTGCAGCTGGTAGTAGCTGTTCTCAAATGATCTGGATGAAACAAATGCTTACTGATTATAATGTCACACAAGATGTTATGACATTGTACTGTGACAATCTGAGTACAATCAACATTTCCAAGAATCCCATTCAGCATAGTAGAACCAAACATATTGACATAAGACATCACTTTATCAGAGACCTTGTAGAAGAGAAGACAATTAAACTGGAACATGTTGCCACTGAGCTACAACTGGCTGACATTTTTACCAAGGCACTTGATGCAAATCAATTTGAAAACTTGAGGGGTAAGTTGGGTATTTGTCAACATGAGGAATTGTAGCAATTAATTTTGCTTAAAACAAGGGTTGAAGGAGTTATGCTTGTTAAGTCTGTTCTGATTGGGTTAAACTTATATTTTCTCATTTCCTTCAATTCTTTTAAGAAGTTGAATAGACACTCATTTTCTTCCTTCCCCTCTCGTCTGCGCATCAAAACCCTTTCTCTCAATCAAAGTTTTCTCTCAAATTGCTACTGGTGCTCTAAGTCAATCAAAATGTCTCAAACATCATCTTCAACCAATACGACTATTTCATCCTCTTCCTCTGATCAAGATTCTAGGGCAATCTCATCTTGCCTGGATTCTGAAGGCCTGGAGATCTCTTCTCTTAGAGAAGTGGAAACTAACCCCACCAAGGTCAAAGAGCTGAGAACAAGACATGCAGGAAGGTCCCAAGCTACTGCCTCTGGTAATCCATCTCATCCTTCTTCTTCTGTTCCCTCTGAAATTGCAAATAGGGAAGGGTCAGCCTATGTTCGTCAAGCAATAGCTAAAATTGTTACAAGAATTCTGAACGAGAACCACTTAGTTCCTGGCATTTCTGTTCCTTTAAATCAAGAAAGTTCAAATGCTGAAACAAATCTAGATGTCTCTAAGGATGTTGAGACATCAGACAAAGAGAAGAATGCTGATATTGCTCACAAGAAAAGGAAGAAGCCCGAACCTTCTGAGTCTGATAACAGTGCTTAAAGGTTGGTGGAGTTGATGCTGGTCCCTGGTGGAGTTTGCAAGTGTATTCAGATTTTAGTTTTTCTGGATGACTGTATAACTTTTAAGAACATGTATCTTTGGCCCATTTGTGGCTAAAGAGGGGGAGATATATTTTGGTAGACATTATTACATTCTATTTTTCTGCAGTCATATTTATTCTGCTGCTATCTATCTCTGATTGCTTAGGGGCTTTAGCCAAAAATCTGCCAAAGGGGGAGTTTGTAGTTGTTTAGTTATTGGCATGCATTTTTGGTAAAACTAGGTGTGTGAATGTCATAACTGATGTCATAACATTCTAGTCTATTAGGTACTGATTTATTAGGTACCTTTGCAGAAAAATATTGTCATACAGGTGCTGCTGTTTATGAGTGTGTATCTGAGCATTTTGCAAAATGATCACATTTACCAAAATCAGTAAACAGGAATTCAGATGTCATAACAAATGTTAAGACATCCTGTTCTGAACTAACAGTTATGCAGTTTGGTTAATTCTGAGTTTTTTCAGGAAAATGACTCAGTCTTTCCAGAACAGAATCTCTCGTGGTCTTGGGGTTAACCTAGCTCAACCCTAACCTAGTTGATAAAGTCCTGTGACCAAGTCTTAAGGTCAAACAGAATTAACCCTAGCTTTTTGTGGAAACCCTAACTGAAGAAGCAACTGCTATATATTCAACAGGGCTGCTGTTTGGAATTTATCCCTTTTGACAGAAGATCATTTAGAAGTTGTATAGTTTTAACTATTGTAATCCAAGCAAGTATCATTGTGATAAGTGACTTGGAATAGGTTTTAATTGTAAGGGTTTTGTATCACTCAAAGCTTTGAAGCAAGAGTGTTCTGTGTCTCTTGACTAAAGCTTTGAAGCAAAGTCAAGTTAGGTTTATGTATCACTCAAAGCTGTGAAGCAAGAGTGTTTGTGTTGCTTGATTAAAAAGCTGTGAAGCATAATCAAGTGTATGTTTTGAAGAGTGTCTTCATTAAATCATTAGTCAATTGTTTTAAGTATCACTGCTGTGATTGAGGAGGAGTGAGTAGGAACTCAGGTTTAAGTTGTACTTAGATTGAAGTTGCATTGGGTAGGTCTTAAGTGAAGGAGATAAACTGGTTGGTTTATTCCTGAATTAATATCTCTTATAGTGGATTTCCTCCCTGGCTTGGTAGCCCCCAGAGTAGGTGTTGTTGTACACTGAACTGGGTAAACAATTGACTGTGTACTTTACTATTTTTGTATTTACTGTCTTATAGAAAGTCAGATACGGTGTCATAACATTGAACGTGACATTGAGTATCTGCAGCCAGAATTTCAAGGTTTTTCCTG
Organism: Vicia faba; assembly: GCA_948472305.1. Taxonomy (NCBI): domain Eukaryota; kingdom Viridiplantae; phylum Streptophyta; class Magnoliopsida; order Fabales; family Fabaceae; genus Vicia; species Vicia faba. Next base: position 1,761,890,509 of record OX451736.1, on the reverse strand, counting down.
TGCTTTTTAACCTTTCCTTTAGGATAAAATAAAAAGTCGGTGGCGACTCTTGCTCAACCGAAACATTTGCGAAAACAAACGCAAAACCCAAGTCAGTTCTCCCACCGTACCACATGTCCCTATAATCGAATTGACCCGAAAAACTCCAACGACGGTGCTACCTACTTCTCAATAGTGGGATAGCGCTGTCTAAAGGACATTTACACAGCTTAATTTCTTTTGAGTAGGTAGAGGTTCTCAGGTACTTGCTCTTTCAAAACAAAATACTTTTCGCACCTACACTTTTCTGACAAAAGTTTTCAAACAAACACTTCATACACTCTTGAGGACAGATACAAGAGTTAAATCGAAGTTTTCAAACAAACTTTTTTCAAAACCCACAAACACAAGAAAAGCAAAACATTTTTGAAACATAGTGAGCAAGTACCTAAGAGCCCGTGGATAACCACAGATAGAAAGGGTGCTAACACCTTCCCTTTCTATAATCTACCTCCCGAACCGAGAAACATTTCGAAAAGGAATTTTGCTGTGCTTTTGTCCTTTCCTTGTTAGAGAAAATAAAAGACGGTGGCGACTCTTGCTTACCGCGACATTTCGCGAACCAGCATTCCAAAACAGTCAGTTCTATTTCCACCGATCACAAAACTGGCGACTCTGCTGGGGAATATCTTATAAGTGAGGTGTACCTTAGGATTAGATCACTTGTGTTTTCAATTGTATGCTTTGTATGCTTTAAATCTTGTGGGTTTGTATCGGAGTTCTATAGATCCTAAACCGGATCTGGGGAATACCCTTTAGGTAAGTAGCAATAAACTGTGAGGGACCTGTCCGGCGTAGACCGACACGGGTGAAGCAGTAGCTACATTGGTGTGACACCTTGGTCTGTACCGATATCCCTTGTGTTGGAACGAGGAGAATATGGGTTTTCTGAGGAGTCATTAAGCACCAACTGACCTTAGAACCTTAAATTGACCAACTTGGACATAGAACAGTAGCAGTATGCTACACTCATTGAGGCTAAACTCTCGCGATGGTTCTGGCCGCAAGAAAAGGTTGCCAAACTGGAATTATGACCGATCGAGGGTAGTCAGTGATATTGAGATCCTCTAGAACCCGGTTACTATTTTTAAGACAGGTCTTAACCAACTGAAACTGAAAGAGGGTAGTACCTAAACTTCATGCCAGCCTGAACTCTAAGGGCTGTCTTGTGTGACTTGTGTGCCTTTACCATGTTTGCCTTTTGTGAATACTTGTGGTGTGCCTTTATCATAACATCATACCATCATAACATTGCATACATCCTACATAAGGACTAACCCATTTCAAGGATCTCAAGGGTTTGTGATGCAGGTCATGATGAACCAAATGTCTAGCAAGGGGCAAAGGGGATTTATTTTCCTCTAGCCAAGGTTATTTGGAGATCAAAACATGATGACTTGAGTCAGGGGCTATGACCCACTCGATATGGTGAGCCTAACTCTTGAAGAAGGATTCTCAGCAACATGAAGTTCCTTCAATCAAGCTACCAGATTCAAATTCTAACGAGTTTTTCTGTTTACCCTGCGAGGTCCTTGAAAACATTGCATACATAAATCATACGCATTTCATTCCATCATATGCATTACAGGTATCCCTTCTTACAGGTCACTTATCTTCTTCGCTGTTTATTTCAGCAATCATCATGTCTACTGAACCTTCCACTGAACAAGCTATCAAGGCCCTCCAGGCCCAGAATGCCCAGTTCCAAGAGTTGGTTATGAGCCTAGCCCAGGGTCAATAGGATTTGAAGACTCTGATTCTGAAAGAGAGGAAGAAGAAGAAGAGGACCGTCTTGTTCAACACTGGACGCCGATTTGGGAATGGACTGCAAAATGAGGTTGAGTTGACCATCTCATATGTGGGAAAAGACAATCCACAAGAGAGAAGGGTTCCTAGTCCCGTGGTCTCCGACAACGAGACAGATTATGATGAAGAACAGTATCCTCCTGCTGAGGATAGGTATAAACAGTTAGAGGACCGCTTGAGCGCCATGGAGATACAGAATGTGTCCGGGTTAGACTTTGGAGACCTAGGTTTATCCTCTGGGGTGGTGATTCCCCACAAATTCAAGGCACCTGCCTTTGCCAAATATGACGGAGCTTCCTGTCCAAAGCTGCACCTCCGGTCATATGTAAGGAAGATCCAGCCTTACACAGCTGATAAGAATTTGTGGATCCATTTCTTTCAGGACAATCTTTCAGGGACTCAGCTTGAGTGGTTCTATCAGCTGGATGGAGCCAGTATCCGCAGCTGGGAATATTTGGCTACTGCGTTCTATAAGCAGTATCAGTATAATGCCGACCTTGCTCCCACGCGTACTCAGCTTCAGGGGATGTCTATGGGTACAGGCGAAGGCTTTAAGGACTACGCTCAGAAATGGAGAGACCTTGCCGGAAGGGTGCAGCCACCCTTAACTGATTGTGAACTCGTTGATATGTTTCTGTGGACCCTGTCTGGTCCATTCTTTAACCATTTGATTGGAAACTCTTCAGCCGGGTTCACAAACCTTATCTTGACTGGTGAAAGAATTGAAGCTGGCATCAAAAGCGGGAAGATTCAAGAAGCTACACCTTCCGATGCTCAGAAAAAGCCCTACAATGGAAAAAAAGAGTCCAATGCTGTGTATGGTAAAAAGAGTCGTCATGATCAACATGTAGGGGCAACCCAGATCTCCAATCCCACGCCTGTTCAACAAAGACAGAGCAATAGGCGTAGGGTAAGATATCAAGAAAGGCAGTATACTGACATCAACATGCCTTTGTCTCAAGCGTTACAACAATTGTTGAAGGTGTAACTGATCACACTAAAGGATCCTCCTCAAAATCCTGATAATTCCTCTTCCAAGTATAACCCGAGTGTGAGATATGCCTACCATTCTGATAGTCCTGGACATGACACCGACGACTGTTGGAGTTTGAAGAAGAAGATCCAAGACCTGATTGATGCCAAGGAGATCAAGTTTGATCACTGATCCTACACCAAATCATTGAGAATGTCTTTTGTTCATTTGAATTTTCAAGTTGTATTTTTCTTTGCTTATTCAAACAATTATCATGTCAAACTCTCTTATTTCATTAATGCATTACATGTGTCTGTTTTGAATTAATTGTTTTCACTACGCTTAAAATTGCTTCCACTTTTTGATGATTCAACTCTCGATTAAAAAATTCTAAGCCTTTTGAGGGAGGATGACGAAACGATACCACGATCTTTACAGTATGCTTTTGAACAGACCCCGCTGATGAAGTACAAGCATTGTTTCAAATCCTAAACAGTGGAGTTATAAGGAAGATAATCCCTAGTCAACCCCTTTGAGCCAAAGAAGTTGGAGTTTTTCTTTTCACAAATTAAAACCCTTAATTATAACCGGGGGCAGGGTAGTTTTCTCAGTTGATCCAGGTGCACAAGGAATGGAATCAAAGAAATCCTTCCGAAACAAAAGACAGTGATGGTTCCCTATAATCGTCAAGACAGGCATTCGTTATCTCTCAAAATAAAAGCCCAATAAGTCAAAACCTATGAAGGAGACTTACAAAATTGGGGCATCCCGCTGACTGTAATCACAAAAGAAACAGTTCAGCCAAAAAGACAGGGATAATAAAATATAAAAAAGAGGTCCTACAAACCCTCAACAAAAAAAGAAATGACTGCCCATCCAAAGTAAACTGTCAGAATCCAAACCATCACCGGAATATCAGGGCAAAGATTCAAACAAGATCTAATGCACGATTAGCTGAGTTTAGGTTTGAAGAACATCACGAAGAGTGGGTGGGTACAAATAAAATTTGAGCCTTTATCCTTGTTTCTTAAACCGTGAACCAGACCATGTTATAACCCTTAAAAGTCCTAGCTGAAGCATGGGTTAGTTCGAAAGCATACTGTTACAAAAGGTATCCTGACTCCTGTAGGGCTTGCTATAAAATCCTGAGTTGACATCACATTTTACAAAAATTCACTTGTTTTATTGAAAACTGCATTTTCAAAGAACTTCAAGACAGACATAAGCTTTGCATTCTTAAATAACATTGTTTGCATATGACTATTTGTTCAAACAGCAGAGAAATTCGCACGACGAATATCTAGTGAACAAAAACCTTCTCAATAAAAAGGATCACCTCAAGTGGAAAAACACTTCCAATCAAGGGGCACGGCATGATCATTGTCCATCATCTGGGGCAGTCAAGTCAAGATTCAAGGAATCTCTCAAGATGCCAAATAGCCAGGGGCAAATCTCTGCCTGAGTCACTTGGGGCATTGGACATGAATTCCCGCAACGAATCTTGCATGATCAAACGAAGATCTTCTGGTAGTATGGCAACACTACTGACAGTGACAACTCCCTACACTCTGAGAGCGTGGACATGGTAAAAAAAATACTACACATAATCAAAGACCCGCTAGGTCGACCGGCCTAGACAAAAATAAGGGCTTCCCGACGAACCAAAAGGGTTCGGGCAAAAATAAGGGATGAAAATAAAAAATTCTGTACACCCGGCAAGTCGAAAACCTGAAAAGGCGGCTTGGGCAAAAAAAAGGGTATCCTGGTGGACTTAAAACCCGAAAGGGCAGTCCAAGCAAAAGTTAGGGATCAAAATCGTATGACTATGTCCCGTCATCTCGTCACTTGCTTGCCAGAAGAAGATTTGTCAATCGGCAGTTATCAAGGCCTCCACAGGTACCTTCTCCCACAGAAGCTGGGGCAATAAAAATTGTCCGAACTGTACAAGCTGCCCTGTCCACCAGGTACCAAGGTAGGTTCGGCTGAAGAATATAACCAGGATACCTTCACTCCCCGCAGGTTAAGACAATAATGGTAGCTCTCCCACCGAGACTCACAACCATGAACGAATCAGCGATACTCTCCCCAAGCAGAGTTGATCTACCATCAGCCCTAAAAAGGTTGGGTATCCCCAGTAAGTCTTAATATTCCCCAGCGGAGTATAAAGATATTCTCTAGCAAGCATCCCCGACGTTCTTAATATTCCTCAGCATATTATAAGGATGTTCCCCGGCGGAATAAAAGATACCCCCAGTGGAGCCATTTCCCCAGCACAGTCCAAAAAGCTTCCCCGCCAGAGTTGAATCTTCTCCCCAGTAGATTCTGGAAGCTTGTCCCCTGTAGAGTACGAATATCTCTCCCCCAACCATCTCCAGAGGTTATCCCCACAAGAGTCTAACTGGGTTATCCTCAGCAAGTTGCAACGGAAAGATCATCCCCAGCGAAGTTCTTTCTATCCTCCAGCGAAGTTCATCATCAAAATCCCCAACAGAGCTTATCAACGGAATCCCCAGTGAAGTTATCGTTAAAATCTCAGCAAAGCATCTCTTCCCACAGAGTAATTACCTGCAGAGTAATATCTTCACCAGGTTTATCCCCCAACAGAGTCATCTTCTCCTACCGGTTTATTCCTGCAACCATCTTCGTTCATCATCCCCAGTGGAAACGAAGAATTCAACCAGACTCTTCAACATCAGCCCAAGATTTAACAAACTCCCCGGCACTCGTCAAGGATTTATTTTCCCAGACGAAAATACATTCATAAACATATCACATTTCACATCTCCTATTTACATACATGATAAAGTGCATACGACACAACCTCATTTATTCTGGATAACATCATGACATCATGCATCTCATACATCATGACATTGCATACAACTAACTCTTTACCTTTTCAGGAAAGATCGATCAACAGATAAAAGTCATTACCTTTTGAGGTAGTAGTCGTCCAAGATTCCTTCATCATCCCGTTGAGGTAGTAATCGTCCAAGATTCCTTCATCATCCCGTTGAGGTAGTAGTCATCCAAGATTCCTTCATAATCCCGTTGAGGTAGTAATCGTCCAAGATTCCTTCATCATCCCGTTGAGGTAGAAGTCACTCAAGATTCCTTCATTATCCCGTTGGGGTAGTAATCGTCCAAGATTCCTTCATAATCCCGTTGAGGTAGTAATCGTTCTAGATTCCTTCATCATCCTGCTGAGGTAGAAGTCGTACTAGATTCCTTCATCATCCTGCTGAGGTAGTAATCGTCCCCGATTCCTTCATCATCTATTTGGAGTAGCAATCGTCTCAGATTCCTTCATCATATCATTATAAAAAAAACCTTTCTTAAGTTCCAGATCAACACCTGTAACTAGCCAGGAAATATCTGTGGACGACTGATTATAGGTTAACACCTGAAACCAGACAGGAAAGCCACCTATATGAAGAGACTGAAGATCAATACCTGTAACAAGCCAGGAAGACTATCTTTCTTTCTCAGGTCAGAGATTAATACCTGAAACTAGACAGGACAACTATCTCATCGGCCAACCTTCTTAAGTTCCAGATTAATACCTGTAACTAGCCAGGAAATATCTGTGGACGACTGATTGTAGATCTATACCTGAAACCAGACAGGAAAGTTATCTACATTGAAGAGATTGCAGATTAATACCTGTAGCGAACCAGGAAAACTCTCTTTCTTTCTCAGGTCAGAGATTAATACCTGAAACCAGACAGGACAACTATCTACTTGACCATCATGAAGCAACCCTACGCCGGTTCCTTCTCTCTGTCAGATGCAGTTTTACACGGACTCATCATCAGGTAACCCTACACAAGTTCCTTCTTTCAACCTACCAAGTTACAATTCAACAAGCATTTCCAGATGGCATCTATAAGCCCATCCCCGACAAGATTCTGTCACATCTCCAGATGGCATCTATAAGCCCATCCTCCTATCCATCATATCTCCGAATGGAATTTGTAAGCCCATTCCCGACATCACATTGCTGATACTACACCATGCGAGTGCAAATTTCTGGGCACTTTAGTGTTCAATCATCTTCCACCTTCGGATCACGAAAGGCACACAAGCCAATCTACATCCTCAAGTTTAAGAAGATTGAACAGGGGCAACTGTTGTACCCCAAAATTTTCCCTCCCATATTTCCTCAAGATTTGTCAAGACTGATCCTCAAATTGCTCAGAATGGTTCAAGGGTTGTACAGTTCAAACCACCTCCTAAGCCAGCTGAAATTAGGGTTTTGGTTCTTTCAAGAAATTTGGGGTTTTCAATGGTTCAATCAAGTCTCATATGCCTATATACATTCTCAAGCACCTACATGCCAAGTTTCAAGACTCACAGTGCCAATTTGCACAGTCAAAAGCCTCATTTGACCTACAGTCAACTGCAAGGGCAAAATGGTCATTTTGCAGTCAAAAGTCAGAATTTTTGGTCAACATCTTATTTTGAGTCCACAATCATCATTTTATCAAGTCTTGATCATGATTCCACAAGAATAGCTCAAAAATCATCAAGGTGCAAAAAGTTACTATTTTTGGACAGTAGAAAAGTCAACTGTATCTTGACCAGGGCATAACTTTTGCATGGTTTTTCAGAAAAATCCCATCCAATTCTCATTTTGAAGGGGATGCAATTTCCTACAATCCATCTTCACACTCCAAGTTCAAGAAATGCTCTCACAAAAAGTTATCAATTTTTACATTATAGGTCAAATTCAAAAGTCAACAAAAGTACACTTTGAGTCAAAGGCCATAACTTGAGATTGGTAAATCCAAATGACATGGGACCAAAGGCATTGGTTAGAGGACTTCAAGAGCTTTCCAAAATTTCCAAGAACATGGCCATATGATCAAAATTGAGCAAGTTGTGCATTGGAGAAGTTGGGAAATTTTCATGAATTTGCAAAAGTCAACTTTGCTCAAAACACCTTATTTTTGCTAATGGGCCTCAAATCTCTTCTTGAAACTTCATCCATGGCCTATGCACGACCCATCAAGATTAATTGAATTTACTTTCTTATTTTTATTGATTAATTGGATTTTTAATTAATATTAATTCATTTAATTAATATAAATTGTAGGAAAATAGAAGATTTGGTTTTTAAATCTTTTTGTGAAGCAAATAGGACCTAATCATGCTGGAAAATTCATGCACAAGTCAAAGATATCAAAAAATCCATATTTGGCAACATTATTCAATCATGAAGAATAAAAAATATTTGATTTCCAATCAAAGATTTAAACTTGAATGCACATGGATTGGATCCAATTTTTTGACCTAATTTGTTTCCTTTATATGGATGCAAGCTAACCTGACCTATGGGACGTGAAAAAGCTGCAGAAAAAAAAGCCATAGCATATTGAAAAATTCCAAGAAAATTGAAAACTGACTTTGGCATTCTAGGGCGATTCAAAAGGTTTTGTTGATTCAAACACCTTGCAGAAGGTCCCATAAGTGAACTGCAATCAAAATCAAGCATTAAGGCTCAAGGAATCGATACCTACAGAACCACGATTTGCCATTTTTTTCCAGAATCGTATTGTCTAATTCATGCGCATTTAACATATTTTCTTGATTGTTTTGCATTGCTAGGAACCATATGAAGCTAATGGTATAACTTAATTGAATTATAATGCTCTGAATCCAAAGATGCCATGGACGATTTCTAGGGTTCTTAAGCTTTGAAATTGGGGCTTTATGAACCAGGAAAAATTAGGACTCCTAAGACATATGGTTGAGATCATGAGACCCAGACGAACCTGACCAACCCCTCGCGAAATATTTATATGAACTGTATCTCTATTCGCTATTTTTCGTTGCAATGGTTAGTGGGGGTTAAAAACCCCCGCTATCTAATATTCTTTTTTGCAGGAACAATGAAGAAGATGATGAGGTGGTAGCGTCCTATTGGCTCCTTTGAAAAATCGCGCGCTTTTATTTTGTTTTCAGGCACATTTATTTGTTTGTTAATATATTGATTACTTATTACTCCAATAACAAATAAGGCAGGTTGGTGGAGTGGTTGAGTGAACATCCAATGAACACTGGGACCTGGGTTCGAATCCCAGGTCCCCCAAACGCTTATTTAATTTTTCTTTCCAGGTATTCCTATGCTATGCCCAGGAGATGTCCACCGTATACCTCAATTATCAACATGCCAAGTGGCTTGCAAAGCAAATTTGAAGGCCAGGATGGAATGATCACCATAGTCCTTGGTCAGGCAACGCATGGAGGATCTCAGAAAGTCAAACAGGCTTGAGCAATTGGGCTTCAGAATTACAAACATACCTCCTAATTGGGCCAACACCCCCCCTGGGTTATTCTTTTTTTTCTCTTATATTTCTTTAATTGTTTTCATTATTAATTATTATAATTATTATTTTCACTAACAAATTTTTTTTTTCATAATAAAATCAGAAAACTAAAATATAATATTTTTTCTTAATTGAAATTAATTTCACCTTTAATTAGTTATTTTTGCAAATAAATACTAATGTAATTAATTTAGTTAATTAGGTTAATTTTAATATTTTCACAATAATTTAAAATTAATATAGAATTAGGTTTTAATAACTTTTGACCATCTTTTTCTTTTTTCCTTAAAAACATAAAAACTCAAAAAAATATTTCTTTTTATTAATTAATTAGTTTTAAGTAATTTAATTTAATGCAAAATAATAAAAAACTTCTTTCTTTCTCAAAAAAGGGTCAAAACCCTAAAAAACATTCCGATTCAATTTTCTCTCACGCGTATGTTTATTTTATTAATTTTTTATCCATATTTATGTAATTGCTCCGAGGATGTAATAGCTTTAATTAGGACTTTTTATCGCTTTCCTTTAATTTCCCGCAATTTACTTTCCAAGGGTTTGTTTTTGGCAATGTAAATACCCGACGCCTTGTAATAGTTTAGTTTATTTTCCGCAACTATTAACTGTTGGGTGTATGTTAATTAGGCTATGCATGACAAGACTTATCTCTGAAATTAAAATCAACCCGTAGCTCACCATGACATGTACAAAGATAACTTAACATGAAACCTGACACACTCGCACATGCCACTCCTAGGGTACGCCTCACTTGGTTGCCTCGACGTGGTCATTGAGTATAGGGTGTTTTAGAGGTCGCCCTCCTGTCTAAAGATCAAAAGTGCCTCGGAACGGTTGCCTCGATAAAAGATGATCTAAGACATTATGGTTACCGCTAAGGCGTACTACTATTGCTTTAGTGACCACATGTCCCTATAATCGAATTGACCCGAAAAACTCCAACGACGGTGCTACCTACTTCTTAATAGTGGGATATCGCTGTCTAAAGGACATTTACACAGCTTAATTTCTTTTGACTAGGTAGAGGTTCTCAGGTACTTGCTCTTTCAAAACAAAATACTTTTCGCACCTACACTTTTCTGACAAAAGTTTTCAAACAAACACTTTATACACTCTTGAGGACAGATACAAGAGTTAAATCGAAGTTTTCAAACAAACTTTTTTCAAAACCCACAAACACAAGAAAAGCAAAACATTTTTGAAAACATAGTGAGCAAGTACCTAAGAGCCCGTGGATAACCACGGATAGAAAGGGTGCTAACGCATTCCCTTTCTATAATCTACCTCCCGAACCGAGAAACATCTCGAAAAGGAATTTTGCTGTGCTTTTGTCCTTTCCTTGTTGGAGAAAATAAAAGACGGTGGCGACTCTTGCTCACCGCGACATTTCGCGAACCAGTATTCCAAAACAGTCAGTTCTATTTCCACCGATCACAGTTCTTAAGTACTTGCTCCTTTTAAAACAAAACAAAACTTTTCGCACTTACACTCCTTTCAAACCCACAAACACAAAGAAAAGCAAATTTTGAAAACACTTTGAGCAAGTACCTAAGAGCCCGTGGATAACCACAGATAGAAAGGGTGCTAACACCTTCCCTTTCTATAATCTACCCCCCGGACCCGAGAAATATCTCGAAAAAGGAATTTTTCTGTGCTTTTTTTCTTTCCTTGTTGGATAAAATAAAATTCGGTGGCGACTCTTGCTTACCGCGACATTTTGCGAACACAAACGCAAAATGAAAACCAGCATTTCAAAAAACAGTCAGTTCTCTTCCTACCATATCATAGACACTTACTCGTCTAGAGAGGATAAGTTTGAACGATATCTGGTCTAATTTCAGATTTTGTAGCAACTTTCTGGGGATAGCAACTTGGACTACCCTTTGCTGGAGAAAGGGATTTTGCTGGTGATTTGTAGCAGTCAGAGAAATAGGCTCAAGCTGGGGAAAGTGTTTTCTGTTGGAAAAATAAACCCGATTGGAGAAATAAACCCTATTGGGGAAATAAACCACTGTTGGGGAAATAGACCCTAAAACTGTTGGAGAAACACTTTAATGAGGAATACTCCTGCTGAGGAAATAAGCTCTGCTAGAGAAAAGAATTCTGCAGGGGACTTTACAGTTTCAGAGGAATAATCTCGGTTGAGGGAAGAGAATTACTATGAACTGTGCTGACGACCTAATCTCTAATGAGGGTTGGGACTCTATAAGTTGACGACATTGTCGGGGACACGATCACACTCGTTTATCTGTTAGAGGGATCTGTTGGTGAGTACGGTTATGTTAACAGCTGGAAGATGCCCTACATTATGTTGTGAAGGCATATTAGACTTGCGGGGAATGTATCTCTTGTTAAAGATGAGCTTGTGCAGATAGCTCTGTAGGGATAATTCCATGGAAACTACTCTATGGGGCTTTATGGATGACTTGAACATTATCTCAACTTCTAGAGCCCTCGGTAATTTCTGATCAAGGTGATAAGTCTTCTACTGATAGACAAGTAATGATATACTGGGACATAGTCGTGTGCTTTAATCCCTAACTTTTTCCTGGACCTCCCTTTCGGGTTTTCATCCCACCAGGATACCCCTTCTTGCCCAAGCCGCCTTTTCAGGTTTTCGACTTACATGGTGTTACAATTTTACTCATATATCTATTTACCGTTGTTTTTGGTAAACAACCACTGATCCTCCAAAAAGGAAAGTCTTTTTGGTTACTCGCGGGATCGATCAGTTTGATCCCATAACATATGCTAATTTTTTATGTTGGTTTGATGTGAAAATAGATGTCTAGGAAGAACGCACGTTCGACCAAAAGATAAGATGCTTGTGGTTTTAGGAAGCAAGAAAGTTAATAGAAATGCAGGTAAAGAGGTAAAAAGTGCAGGAAAAGTAATTTTGCAAAATAAGATCAAAGCAATGTAAAAAGACTTTATTAATGAAAAGTGGTGTTTCCAACTTACATTTCTCAGTTTATCCTTTCACACACAGCGGGTACTTGGACAATATTTGAGTAACTAGCACAATATGTTGTACACACAGACTTCCTATTTTATACTAAAACTATGTAACCGTCGAGGGGTAACTTTGCTCTAAGATGAAGACAAGTGTCCTCTGCATGTCCCTCGACCTCTAGCTTCCAGCCACGTTGCTTTTCTTTAATTGCTGGAGAAACCGTCTTTCCCTCCAACAATTCAAATTCAAATGTCCCTCGCTTTTGGTGTCGATGCGAAGATATGTTCTCCTAGTCGAAGGTCATCAGACCTTCTCAGTCGAAATCTTGATAGTAATTCCTGGTCGAAGACCAATATGTAACTTAGGCATTTCCTCTAAGTTATTTCACCTATCGAAACACTCTCCAGCTTGGTTTTATTTGTTCCATTTTTGGTCTAAAAGACCAATATATAATAGGTGTCGAATTCAGAAGCCAACAAATTGCTCCCCAAGAATGTCTATTTCGACGCCAAAAGAAATAGTCATTCTTTGATATTTCTGTTCGACACCTGTCTCTCTTGTGGTCCACAAAGGCCTGACGTGCGCTTTTCGTCTTCCAATAGCTGCCACTTTCGAAACCCATCATTACTCTCTTTTCAAGACGTCTCTTCAAACTGCCGTTACCACGCTTCCATGATGACCATTATTCCTAGAACCTAGGCAAGCATGTCAAACGTTTCCCATCATCTGCACGATTATTTCCTTGCAGCGTGCCACGTGCCCCACTATGTTCACAACATTAAATGGCTTTGACGAGACACATTTCCCTTTGGATACTATAAATAGTCTTGGGCCTCTTCATTTGGAACTTTCACGACACTAAGTATTTTCAACTCTTCTGCATAAAACACCTTATATTGTCATTTTCGCTCGTTACCAACCTTGCAACAATGGCTTTCCTTTCTAACGCACCCAACAACCTCAAAACTAAGAATGCTTCTGATACACAACACCAACCAGAAATCTTTCCTACCAACCCTTCTCCTACTTCGACTGACGGGCCACAATTTATTTCTGAACCTACAACTAGCGAAAGACGAGAGGTATATGATTCCCAACTTCTCTTTCCTATCAGGTACTCTGAAGACATATACGCTATGTCTGGTCCTCTGTCCACATGTGTCGAGAATCCTATGAAGAATCGTGCTTTATTCCCCACTCACCCAAGACTCAGACCTATAGGCTATGCGAAAAAGCCCAGGGATGATCCTGAGGATGCGACTCCAGCTAACCAGCAACACACTCAAACCAAAGAGGACATCAACCTTCAATTCATGAACAAAGGGAACATGATCTTTCGATCATGCCCTAATCTCTCTTCAGAGTATTCAGATTGGTTAAATAAGATGGAGAAGGCACATACCTTTGTCTGGCAGGAAATGGGGATTTACGATTTGGTGATGTAGTCGAAGACAAGATTTTCTTATTGTCCTCTTATGCTGGTATCTTCGCTATACTTCTGAGATAACGCCCACTTCACATTTCATCTTCCCTGTGGAATGGTAACCCCAACCCTCTTTGACATAGCAGCGATCACCGGTCTTCGACCGATTGGCGATTATTTCGACCCAGAGGATCTATCTGAAGATCTCATTGGGTTTTCAGCTACCAAACCCACATACACCACCTTCATCAACCACTTCCATGACAAATCCTCCAGCACTGTGTCAGAGGTGGAACATATAGATTTTCTAGCTATGTGGTTATCCCGTTTCGTCTTCTGCACCAAGTCGCTTCAGGTGACTAAGAAGATGCTCACGCTCGTGACGCAGCTTCATCACGGCTACCCCCTCTGTCTGGCCAAATTAATTTTGGCCAATCTATATGTGTCCATCAGCAATGGTGTGACTCAACTCAAGGTCATAGGAGATAGGGAAATCTTGCTTCTTTCTGGCCCTTTCTGAATTCTTTAACTTTGGCTCAATGCCACCTTTGAATCTTTTCTTCCTCAGAAGAACAAGATCAACGAAGCGGCCCCAGAAATTCTAAAAAGGAGGGTCGAAGGTACTAGACTTGCTTTGCTGACTTCAACTGACGAGGGTCAACAATTTCAAAAGGCTTTCACAAGCTTTGTGATGATGTTTGTAGAATACAAACATTTTGTTTCGACCATGGCTCCTTTTGCCAGTCAAAAAGTCGGCCCATAATGGTTTACTAGACCATTTCCTTCGGCTGATGAGGAGCACTTGGAGGACGAATACGTGGGCATCTGGGAGTCGTTTCTTCGACCCAGAATCATGCCACTGAGATTCAAGAGCTCAAAGAATCAATTAAGTTTGATTACCTACCAACCAAATCGTGTTTCCCGACAATTCGGAATTGTCCAATCACTCCCATCACCCATCTATCCTCGAGAGAAACTGCTGTTAATTTACAACGCATATTACTCAAAAGATGATGCTACCAAGCATACTGGTAGGTACGTTGGTCGGACCGTACTAACCATGTTCGACTTTAATCTCAATTTTTTGTGCTCCAGAAATTTTGAAGGGTGGTGGAGGCAGTATTATACTGAGGAGCTCTTCGATGAGAAGGACTTCTCCCATCATCTTTGCGAGGCGTTTAAATTGGTCCTTGACAAAATTAAGAAAGGTATTATGTTCATTCCTTTTTTTCTCTTTGTCTTAGATTTAATCATTCGACGCTCGATTTATCTTTGCTTTCTGTATAGCTGTCAAGAGGACCAGTACAAAGGCTGCTGAAAGCGCCAAAGGGGGAGACCCTTCTGTTGATCCTTCGCCAAAGGTATTTACTTTCTATTGTACCTTTCCCTCTTTATATTTTATGATACAGATGATGATTTATTCGACTCTCATCTTTTAGTATGTTTCAGAAAATCACTCCCAAGAAAAGGAAGGTTCAGGAAATAGAAATCTCTAGTGATGAAGAAAAGGAGTCCCCTCCTGTTCCTCTGAAGAGACAAAAATTGAAGAAAGTAATTCCCGCACCTGAGCCTCGTCCCAAGACTAAAATTAAAATTACGGCAACCAAGTCAAGGCCTCCTCCTATAGTTATTATAGAGCCTACTGAGCAAGAAGTAGTTGTCAGGCTAAATAATCCCAGTGAGAGCGATAATTCTAGCCCTGGCGTCGAAGTTACAATTCAGGTATTTGCTTCGACAGTCAATTGCTTGCTTTATGAACTAACCCTTTTCTCTATAAAAATTTGAGATTAAAACTTCTTTTAATCTTCAAGACACTGCTGGCACCTCTAAACAAGTTCCTACTCCTGCTGAAGGATCCGCCACTCTATTAAATAGTGAGGGAGATCCTACCTATAAGCCTTCTTCAGCGAAAGGTTCTTTTGTGAGTTCAGCCGATGAGGTGAATCAAGTTTCTGAACCTCATTATGAGACCATAGAGGAAGTCAATGAAGAAGGCCCTCTAGGAAATCAGGAGGAAAATAGGGCTCCATTGGTTGACGTACAAGAAGTCGAAGAAGAGGAGGTAGCCACTGATATCGTAGCTGTAATAGAACAGGAGAATATAATGGAGGGGGGAAAACAAGGTGAAAAAACTCCAGAAAAAATTCCAGATTCTAATGGCATCGAAGGTTTTATTGAAGGGCCCCAAAACCTGGTTGTGATACGGTGGGGAAGAACTGACTGTTTTTTGGAATGCTGGTTTGCGTTTTGCGTTTGTTTTCGCAAAATGTCGCGGTAAGCAAGAGTCACCACCGACTTTTATTTTATCCAACAAGGAAAGGAGAAAAGCACAGAAAAATTCCTTTTTTGAGATATTTCTCGGGTCCGAGGGGTAGATTATAGAAAGGGAAGGTTGTGATCGGTGGAAATAGAACTGACTGTTTTGAAATGCTGGTTCGCGAAATGTCACGGTAAGCAAGAGTCGCCACCGTCTTTTATTTTCTCCAACAAGGAAAGGACAAAAGCACAGCAAAATTCCTTTTCAAGATGTTTCTCGGTTCGGGAGGTAGATTATAGAAAGGGAAGGTGTTAGCACTCTTTCTATCCGTGGTTATCCACGGGCTCTTAGGTACTTGCTCACTATGTTTTCAAAAATGTTTGCTTTTCTTTGTGATTGTGGGTTTTGAAAAAAGTTTGTTTTGAAAACTTCGATTTAACTCTTGTATCAGTCCTCAAGAGTGTATGAAGTGTTGTTTGAAAACTTTTGTCAGAAAAGTGTAGGTGCGAAAAGTATTTTTGTTTTGAAAGAGCAAGTACCTTAGAACCTCTACCTACTCAAAAGAAATTAAGCTGTGTAAATGTCCTTTCGACAGTACTATCCCACTATTGAGAAGTAGGTAGCACCGTTGTTGGAGTTATTCGGGTCAATTCGATTATAGGGACATGTGTGGTCACCAAAGCAATAGTAGGACGCCTTAGCGGTAACCCTAATGTCCTAGATACTTTTTTATCCGAGGCAACCGTTTCGAGGCAACTTGGATCTTTAGACAGGAGGGCGACCTCTAAAACACCCTATACTCAATGACCACGTCGAGGCAACCAAGTGAGGCGTACTCTAGGAGTGGTATGTGCAAGTGTGTCAAGTTTCATGTTAAGTTATCTTTGTACATGGTATGGTGAGCTACGTTTGATTTTATTTTGAGAATAAGTCTTGTCATGCATAGCCTAATTAACATACATCTAACAGTTAATAATTGTGCGGAAAGTAAATCTACGCTATTACAAGGCGTCGAGTATTTACATCGCCAAAAACAAACCCTTTGAAAAGTAAATTACGAGAAATTAAATGAAAGCGATAAAAGAGTCCTAATTAACGCTATTACATCCTCGGAGCAATTACATAAATATGATCAAAAAATAATATGCGCGAATAAGAATTGAATCGGAGAAGTCCTTAGGGTTTTGACCCTTTTTTGAGAAAGAACGAAGTTTGATTATTTATGAATTAAATTAAATTAAACCTAATTAATTAATTAATAAAAATAAATATTTTTTGAGTTTTTTAATGTCTTGAGGAAATAAAAAAAAAAAAAGAAGTCAAAAGTTAGTAAAAACCCTAATTCTAGTTTATTTTAAATTGTTGTGGAAAAAAGTTAGAATTAACCCTAATTAAAGAACTAAATTAATTTGTTAGTATTTATTTACAAAAATAATAAATTAAAGGTGAAATAAATAAATAATAATAATAATAAAATATTTACATTTTAGTTTTCTGAATTTATTATGAAAATAATTTATTTGGTTAATTAAATAATAATAATAATAATAATTAGTAAAAGAAAATAAAAAGGAAAAGAAATTAAAAGGAGAATAAATCAAGGGGGTGCTGGCCCATTTAAGAGGTTTGTTTGGAAATTTATGGCCCATTAATCTCAAGCCTGTTTGACTTTCTTTGATTGTCCATGGTACGTATTGACTAGGAGTATGATGATCATCCACTTATGACCTTCAGATTTGTGCTTGTGGCCACTTGGCGCCTGGGACCTGAAAGTGCATGGTGGACATCTTTTTGAAACCTGCATGAGAACATGTTAAGAAAAATAATGTCAAGTATTTTGGGGGACCTGGGATTCGAACCCAGGTCCCAACACCTATTGGATGCTTGGCCAACCACTCCAACTGCACGATTCATTCGTTATTATAATGACTAGCAATTAATATATTAGGCAATCAATCAATATGCTGTAAAAAGGAAAACACGCGCGTCTTTTTCAAATGGTCCAATGATATGCCTACACCTCATCATCTTCCTCGCTGGTACCTGTAAAAACACATTAAATAGCGGGGGTTTTTAACCCCCACAACTACAATGACGAAAAATAGCGATTAGAGCTATGGCTTATATAAATATTTCGCGAAGGTTGCATCATGTTCGCCTGGGTTCAACGATTCCAACCATGGGTCTTAAGGGTTCTAATTTTTCCTGGATTGCAAAGCCCCAAATTCACAGCTCATGAACCCTAAAATTCAACCATGGCATCTTTGGATTCAGGACGTTTCAATGCAATTAAACTATACCATTAGCTTTGTACAGTCCCTAGCAACACAAAACGATCAAGAAATCATGTTAAATGCTTATGAATCACGAGTTACGATTATGAAAAAAAGTGGCAAACTGTCAAACTGTTTAGGGAGATTCTTGTAGCTTTAAGGCCTGGTTTTGATTGCAAAACGTCCCTGAGAACTCCTGCAAGGTATTAGAATCCACAAAAGCCTTTGAATCGTGCTAGAATGCAAAAGTCAGTTTTGAGTTTTCTTGGAAAATTTGCAATATTGCTATGGCTTGGTCTGCAACTTTCTCACGTGTATGGCATTAGGGTTAGCTTGCATATTTATAGAGGAATGAAATTAGGTCAGAATCTTGCACAAAAATCCATTGGAATGATGATTGAATATTTGATTGAAAATCAAATCTTTTTGCATTTTCATGATTGAAGAAAGTTGCCAATTTTGGAGATTCTTGCATATTTGATTTGTACACGAAATTGCCAGCATATCTTGACCATATTTGCTTCACAAAAAGATTGAAAAACCAAATCTTTGTATTTTCCTACAATTTAAATTAATTAAATGAATTAATATCAATTAAAAATACAATTAATTAATAAAAAATAAGAAAATAAATTCAATTAAGCTTGATGGGTCGTGCATAGGCCATGGATAAATTGTCAAGAAGAAATTTGAGGCCCATTAGCAAAAACAAAGTGTTTTGAGCAAAGTTGACTTTTGCAAATTCACAAAAATTTCCCAACTTCTCCAATGCATATCTTGCTCAATTATGATCATATGACCATGTTCTTGGACATTTTGGAAAGGTCTTGAAGTCCTATAACCAATGCCTTTGGTCCCATGTCATTTGGATTTACCAATCTCAAGTTATGGCCTTTGACTTAAAGTGCATTTTTGTTGACTTTTGAAAAGGACCTATAATGTAGAAACTGATAACTTCTTGTGAGAGCATTTCTTGGACTTGGAATGTGAATATGGATTGTAGGAAATGTCATCCCCTTCAAAATGAACATTGGATGGGATTTTTCTGATGAACCATGAAAAAGTTATGCCCTGGTCAAGATACAGTTGACTTTTCTACTGTCCAAAAATAGTAACTTTTGCATCTTGATGATTTTTGAGCTATCCTTGTGGAATCATGATCAAGACTTGATGAAATGATGATTGTGTACTCAAAATAAAATGTTGACCAAAAATTCTGACTTTTGACTGTAAAATGACCATTTTGCCCTTGTAGTTGACTGTAGGTCAAATGGAGCTTTTGACTGTGCAAATTGGCACTGTGAGTCTTTGAAACTTGGCATGTAGGTGCTTGAGAATGTATATGGACCCTTGAGACTTGATTGAACCATTGAAAACCTCAAATTCCTTGAAAGAACCAAAACCCTAATTTCAGCTGTCTTAGGAGGTGATTTGACTGTCTACCTCTTGAGCTAATTTGAGGATCATTCTTGACATATCTTTGAGAATATGGGAGGGAAAATTTTGGGGTACAACAGTTGCCCCTATTCAATCTTCTTAAACCTGAGGATGTAGATTGGCTTGCGTGCCTTTCGTGATCCGAAGGTGGAAGATGATTGAACACTAAAGTGCCCAGAAATTTGCACTCGCATAATGTGGTATCAACAATGTGATGTCGGGAATGGGCTTACAGATGCCATTTGGAGAGATGATGGATAGGAGGATAGGCTTATAGATTCCATCTGGAGATGTGACAGAATCTTGTCGGAGATGGGCTTATAGATGCCATCTAGAAATGTTTGTTGAGTTGTGACTGGTTAGGTTGGAAGAAGGAACCTGTGTAGGGTTGCCTGACGATGAGTCCGTGTAAAACTGCATCTGAAAGAGAAGGAACCGGTGTAGGTTTGCTTCATGATGGTCAAGTAGATAGTTGTCCTGTCTGGTTTCAGGTATTAATCTACAATCCGTCGTCCACAGATATTTCCTGGCTTGCTACAGGTATTAATCCGAAACTTAAGAAGTCTGGCCGATGAGATAGTTTTCCTGTCTGGTTTCAGATATTAATATCTGACTTGAGAAAGAAAAATAGTCTTCCTGGCTAGTTACAGGTATTGATCTTCAATCTCTTCATGTAGATAACTTTCCTGGCTAGTTACAGGTATAGATCTACAATCAGTTCATATAGGTGGTTTTCCTGTCTGGTTTCAGGTGTTAACCTATAATCGGTCGTCCACAGATATTTCATGGCTAGTTACAGGTGTTGACCTGGAACTTGAAATGTTGGTCGAGATAGCTTTCCTGGCTGGTTTCAAGTATTAATCTCTGACTTGAGAAAGAAAGATTATCTTCCTGGCTTGCTACAGGTATTGATCTTCAGTCTCTTCATGTAGATACTTTCCTGTCTAGTTACAGGTATTAATCTCTGATTTGAGAGAGAAAGATTGTCTTCCTGGCTTGCTACAAGTATTGATCTTCAATCTCTTCATGTAGATACTTTCCTGACTAGTTACAGGTATAGATCTACAATCAGTCATCCACAGATATTTCCTGGCTAGTTACAGGTGTTGATCTGGAACTTAAGAAAGGTTGGTCGAGATAACTTTCCTGGCTGGATACAGGTATTAATATCTGATTTGAGAAAGAAAGATTATCTTCCTGGCTTGCTACAGGTATTGATCTTCAATCTCTTCATATAGATACTTTCCTATCTGGTTTCAGGTATAGATCTACAATCAATCGCTCACAGATATTTCCTGGCTAGATACAGGTATTAATCTGGAACTTAAGAAAGGTTGGTCGAGATAGCTTTCCTGGCTGGATACAGGTATTAATCTCTGACTTGAGAAAGAAAGATTGTCTTCCTGGCTTGCTACAGGTATTGATCTTCAATCTCTTCATGTAGATACTTTCCTGTCTGGTTTCAGGTATAGATCTACAATCAGTTGTTCATAGATATTTCCTGGCTAGTTACAGGTGTTGATCTGGAACTACAAAAGTTGATAGTAATCATCTTTTGATTGACCTTTTCCTGAAAAGGCAAAACATTAGTTGTATTCAATGTCATGATGTATGAGATGCATGATGTTCTCAAAATGAGATTGTATGATATAATTCTGTTGTACCCCAAAATTTTCCCTCCCATTTTCTCATCACAAGACCCTTGAAGCTCAAGATCCAGTTAGGGTTTCCTCTGCTCAAGACTTCTCCTTGCACTGTTGACCCAAATTAGGGTTTGTGTTTGCACAAAGATATTTTGACCTAAAAAGCCTAAAGTGACTTTCATGCTTCATGTTGGACTCCCAAGTTTATCCATACCAAGTTTCAAGTCTTGATTCCAAATTTTGCCCAGTCAATTGGACAGTTGACCTAGAAATCAGCTGTATTGGGAAAAAAGTCAACTGTGGCCAATTGACAGTCAAACCTCATGATTTTTGACCCACATCAACATATTAAACTCATATGGACCATTTGATCAAGTTTGGATCACAACTCCACAAGAAATTTGATCAGATCACCAAAAGGGCAAAATGGTCATTTTTAGGGTTTTGACTGCACAAAGGCAATTTTTGACTGTTTGACCTAGCCAATGGCCAAACAAGCTCACATATGGACTCAAGGACTCAATGACATGTGTGATACGGTGGGAGAACTGACTATGGTTTTGCGTTTGTTTTCGCAAATGTTTCGGTTGAGCAAGAGTCGCCACCGACTTTTTATTTTATCCTAAGGAAAGGTTAAAAAGCACAGCAAAAACCTTTTGAGATGTTTCTTGGGTTCGGGGAGTAGATTATAGAAAGGGAAGGTATTAGCACCCTTTCTATCCATGGTTATCCATGGGCTCTTAGTTACTTGCTTAGATCACTTGCCTTTTGTTTTCAATTGTTTTAAACGGTGCTCGAGTGTGTGGGTTTTGAAAATGTTTTGAAAAGATGCCAATGTGGTGGCGACCTTTGTAATGATCCATGTGGGGATGTATACAAAGATGTATGTCTTTTGAAAAGGTTTTCATTTGTTTTTGAAAGTTGTTTTGAAAGTGTAGTGATGTGTGGTTTTTGAAATAGGCAAGTATTTTTTTGTTTTGCAAGCTTGATTTAAGTAACTAAGAGGTTGTCTACTCCTAAATTTCTCAAAAAGATTATTGCTATGTTTTAACCCTTTTAACAAGTTTGTTCCACCATTGTATTTGGTGGACAACCTTATGTTAGGATGTGAAAGGGACAGGCGCGGGTCATCGTTTAGACCATAATTGCAACGGCGTTAAATGTCTTTGGGCAATTTTCTTTAAGGGACTTGATCATTTGTTTTTGTTTGTTTTGAAAAATGTTATCGAGGGACTATGATCATTCAAATTGTTGCTTTTGCCCAAAGAAGTTCAACATACAATATGGCCCATTTATTTGAAGGCAACAAAGTGGAGTACCCTAGGGGTGCAAGTGTGAGATGTGTGTCCATTTTCATGCTTGTTTATCTTGAGATTAGGTCATAACTATTTTTTATCGTTTTTCGCATGCAAACCCTAATTCTAACATGGCATAATTAGAAAGCGTATAAAGTGCGAAATTTAAATTTACTAAGCTATTACAAAACCAAATATGGGGAGGGGGGTACAAATGTCCAAATGGGGATATTGACAAGTAATGTAAATCTAACTTATTACATCATTTTTGAATATTTGCAATGTAAATAATGTACAAAAATTAAATAAGAATGCAAGATGCAAAAGAAATGTCTTGTATATGTATGAAAAAATATTATTTATGTAAAAGAGAAAAGAAAATAAAAATTATATTATTTTTTGGAGTATTATGAATTTAGGGCAAAAACCCTAATTTTAAAGAAAATGTATTATTATCTAATTTAATACAAATATTTATTTATTATTTATAAAAATAAAATAAAATGAAGTATATTATGAAAAAAGTATTTTTGTATCAAATATTAATAAAAATGAAAAATTCAAGTATTTTTATATTTTAACTTAAACATATTAATAAACATATATATATATATATATATATATATATATATATATTTAAGTCTTAAATATATATTATACACAAAATAATATATATTTAATATTTTAACAAGATAAATAAAAAAAAGTATTTTTATGTGGAATATTTTCAGAAGGTAAATAAAAAATAAAAAAATGTATTTACACTATTTTTCTATTTATTCTAATAATAGTATATATATAATGTTTATATACAAACAAAAGAAATAAATCAAATAAATATGCCATATATTCAAAAAATGATGGAAAAATATTTTTATTTTTTTAATGTCATGAGAAAAAATAAACAAAGTCAACCAAAAAGGAAAAAGTCAAAAAAGAATAAAAATAAAGCAAATGGGCTCAGGGGGTGTAATAGCAAATATGTGGTGTGAATAAGAAAAAACACACAAGCCCAGCCCAATGCCACTGTCTTCAACCTCCAGCACAAATGTTTGAAAAACGCGCGCCATGTTCAGCTTCTTCTAACTCTTGATTCCTGGCTTTTTAGCAAAAACTCATAACACAACAAATGTTCAGCATGAAGAGACGATTCTAACCATGTATGGAACTTGACCTAACTCTCTAAGATGAGGGAGAATTTCTCCTCCCCCAAATCCTAACCTAATTTTTCTGCCATTTTCAAACTCCAAATTCTCTCTACTCAGGCAAAAGAAATGAAATGTAAAGATATGTACATGTTCAGGGCTATGAGTAGAACCTTGTTTCTTCACAAACTTAAGACTAAAGATGCATGATAAGAGAGATACGAGTTCAAAGTTTTACCTGTGCAGTTGAGCTTATATCTGGAGAATGAGAAACTTCTAGTGCAAGGTAATGATTGGAAAAGCTTCCTTGAGGTCCAGGGATGCTTTTTCAGTGCTTACTTTGCCTTGAAACTTCTTGTATCGAGCTGTGGAACTTCAACTGCAATAGGAAAAAATGAAAATGGTGGAAACTGTTAGAGAGATTACAGGTCAGGTTTTAGGTCATGGTTAGCTTGCATATATGCTAGGGAGTGTATATGGATTGATTTTGGTAAGAATGCTTGAGGGAAATGGGAGTTGGCACTCAAACTGCAGAGGCAACCCTATTTTTGCAGTTTGAGGATGATTCTGAGATGGAGGGTGTTTGAAAGGTCAATGATTCGTGCCAAAGCTTGGATATGTTCTTTGGAATGTGTTTGATAGCTTTTTTGTGTTTTGTTTCTATGCTGAAGAGAGAGTTTTATACAAGTTATGGACTTTTCTTGAACTTGAAGCAAACAAAAGCAAGTTGGCTTTCTAGGTCAGTAGAGGACCCCCTAATGTGCTGCATAATCCTCTCTTGATCAGTGTGTTATGCACATAATCTTGTGCCAAGCAGATTTTCCATGTACTTTCTTGATTTGCAATTGGACATAAAGTTAATCTTTTCAAAAATGGAAAGTTCACTTTATCTAATTTAGGATTAATCTTGCATACAATGCTTGCACTCAAAGAACAACACTCTAATACATTGAATATGCATTAAATTTTTGAGTATGGAATGGTTCAAGGACCTGTAATCAAGCATAAAGCAAGCTGAGTTCAAATTTGCAAAGTTATGAACATGTTTTGATGAAGAACAAAAGTGAATTTTTGCCAACTTGTGAAATTCGAATCTCTCAAGTTATGAGGTTGTTTGATGAGTTCTTGGACATTTTGGAAAGCTTGGAATGTGTACTACAATCCATCTTTGAAATGCAAATAAAAATTCCAAGTGGAAGGGTATGAAAAGTGGCCTTGAAGTGGGGTAGAAAACCTTGTCAAAATAGGTTAAAATTTCACTAAGTTAAAAATGGTTTAGTGCCCTTATTCAAAAAATTGTAACTTGAGATACAAGCTTCAAATGAGAAAACTTTGTGAATCAAAGTTGTAGATTATGCAACAAGATACAACTTTCATGTTTTGACTTTTGTTTGAATCCAAATGGATCTTGGTGAAAAGATGGGGCAAAGTTGGGAAAAAATTAGGGTTTTTCATAACTTAGAAAAATTCTAAGTTATGAAAAATTCCATTTTCAAACCCTAATTTGCATTTTGTGATTTCTTGGTGAACAAGTTTCATGATTTGGCATGTTTTGATGAAAAATGAATCTTGACTCTTGATTTTGACCAAAAAGTCAAAGTTTGACTTTTCAGTATACAGTCAAAATTGATCAATTGACTGGGAAATTCAACTGTCAATCTTGTGTACTTGGGATCTTTTGAGCTTGTTGAGCATGTCAAGATAATTCCATGGGGTCCTTGAGTCCATATGTGAGCTTGGTTTGCCATTGGTTAGGTCAAACAGTCAAAAATTGCCTTTGTGCAGTCAAAACCCTAAAAATGACCATTTTGCCCTTTTGGTGATCTGATCAGATTTCTTGTGGAATTGTGATCCAAACTTGATCAAATGGTCCATATGAATTCAATATGTTGATGTGGGTCAAATTTCATGAGGTTTGACTGTCAATTGGCCACAGTTGACTTTTTCCCCAATACAGCTGATTTCTAGGTCAACTGTCCAATTGACTGGGCAAAACTTGGAATCAAGACTTGAAACTTGGCTTGGGTAAACTTGGGAGTCCAACATGAAGCATGAAAGTCATCTTAGGCATTTTAGGTCAAAACATCCTTGGGCAAACACAAACCCTAATTTGAGTCCACAGTGCAAGGAGAAGTCTTGAGCAGAGGAAACCCTAATTGGATCTTGATCTTCAAAGGTCTTGTGATGAGAAAATGTTGAGGAAATGGGAGGGCAAATTTTGGGGTACAACAACATGGTCTTGACACATTCAACAAGTTCAAAAGATCCCAAATGCACAAGATTGACAGATGAATTTTCCAATCAACTGATCAAATTTGACTGTATACTGAAAAGTCAAACTTTGACTTTTTGGTCAAAATCAAGTGCCAAGATCCATTTTTCATCAAGACATGTCAAATTATGAAACTTGTTCATCAAGAAACCAAAAATTACAAATTAGGGTTTGAAATGAAGAAATTTCATAACTTAGAAATTTTCTAAGTTATGAAATTTCTTAATTTTTTCCTAACTTTGTCCCATTTTTTCATCAAGATGTATTTGGAGTCAAACAAAACTCAAAACATGAAATTTATAGTCCATTGAAAAATCTACAACTTTGATTCACAAAGTTTCCTCAAAAGAAGCTTGTAGTTCAAGTTATGATTTTTGGAATAAGGGTGCAAAACATTCTTAACTTAGAAATTTTTTGACCTATTTTAGGCAGGATTTTTGCCCAACTTCATGGCCACTTTTCACATGCTTCCACTTGTAATTTCAACTTGCATTACAAAGATGGATTGTAGTACACATTCCAAGCTTTCCAAATTGTCCAAGAACTTCTCAAACACCCTTGTGGTTATGGAGAATCGAATTTGTGAAGATGGGCAAAAGTCACTTTGTTCATGGCCAAATTCATGTACATAACACTTTGCATTTTCAAACTCAGCTTGCACAAGCTAGGTTACAGGCCTATAATACCATTAACACTCAATAATTAAATGCTAAACCATTGTGCCAAGATGTTATTTTGTGCATTTGGTCATTACATGAAGGATTAGTCTTAAAATGGAAAAAGCATTTTAGCCATTCTTGTAAAGAAGCACTTTATGTCAAGTTCACAATCTAAGAAGTACAAAGCAGATCTTTGGGCACAAGATTCATGAACAAGTTCCACTGATCAAGAGTGATTGATGCAGCATAGATTAAGGGTAGTACAAGCCTGCATTGTCAATACACATTTTCTTACTTATTAAAGAAGAAAGCTTGCATTTTGGACCATAATTCACATTCCTGCAAGAACCAACTAAAACCAACTTTGTGAACACCCTTCATACTCCCTAACAGACCTAAAACACGAGCCCTTAACCCTCAATACCTCTTCATCCATCAAAGCACATTTTTTCTGCAAAACAGAGTCCCTGTTGCAGATTGACTTGGCCAACATCATTCCATCGTGCATTTTCATCCAAACCAGTTCAAACACATCCTACATCATCCATACAAACTATCCCAAGCCTTGGAAACAGACTGTAACACCTCTAATCAAGTGTGCCATTTTCACTTTTCTCTCTTGCAGGTTGACTTCTGTAGCTTGATACAGTAAGATTCAAGACACACCAAGCATTGGAGGAGCATCCTTGGACCTCAAGCAAGCTATACAAGTCCTCACACTGCATTGAAAGTACCTCCATTGTTGTACACGATTCAAGCTGAACAGGTAAGAGTTTGAACTTCTATCTCTCTATCCAAGCATATCTAGGCTTAGGTTTGTGAAGAAGTTATGTCCTACTCATGGCCCTGAATCTACCCATATCCTCACTTTTCATTTATATTGTGTGTGTTAAGAGAATTTGGAACCTGAACATTTGAAAAAAGTTAGGTCAGGAATTGGGGGAGAAGAAATTCTCTCTCATTTCTGAGAGTTAGAACAACTTCTTTATATGTTTAGAATCGTGACATGATGCTCTATAACATTGATGTTGTGAGTTTTTGTTGAAAGTCAAAGAATCAAGAGATAACAGGGATGGAAGAAAGCGCGCGTTTTTGTGTTTGAAAGTGGCTGGAGGTTGAAGACAAAGCCCCTTGGGCTGGGCCTGTTTCATTTTTCTGTTTGTACACTCAGTTTCCACTTACACCCCCTTGGCCCATTGTGTGATTTGTTAATCATTTTTGACTTTTTATTTTTTGTCAAAACATAAAAAATATTAAAAATATTTTTTCAACCATTTTTGCATTTTATTTGGATTTTTATTTGCTTTATTTAACTTATACATATAAATAAACATAATACCTTTTATTTAAAATACTAAAAAATAATACAAATACATTTTATTTTCTGATTTTATTTTATTTTATCTTTTGAAAACATTTTCTTAAAATACACTTTTTTTGTAAATAATTAATATTTTATTTTTTGTATATATTTAGTATATTTAATATAAAATATAAATGCTTATATACTTATTAGAATATTTAGGATAAAAAATACAAAAATAATACATTTTTATTTTTATTAATATTTGACCTCAAAAATTACCTTTTTACAAATATATTTCTCTTTTATTTATTTTTGTATATAATTAATAAACATTGTATATGATAAATAATAAATACTATTTATTTACAAAATTAGGGTTTTGCCCTAAACCATGAAAAAATACAAAGAACAAATAAATACTTAATAATACATTGAAATACATTTTTCTCCCTTGTAAATAATCACATGCACTGACACAAACACATTGATACAATACATATTTGCTTATTCTTGTACATTGATACATATTACATTTGAAATCGCAATTCGATTTGGTTGTAATTATTTGGACACTACTCTCCTATTAAAGTCTCATCCCCATTTGTAAATATTTGTACCCCCACTCCCAGACACTTATTTGTAATAGCGTAGACTTTAAATTTCCGCAATTTATCGCTTTCAAATATACCATGGTTAGACCTAGGGTTTGTATGTAAATAAAATCAAACGCTAGATAACCTAATACAAGACAAATACATGAAACCAATACATCATTCACACTTGCACCCCTAAGGTAATCCCGCTTGTTGCCTTCCAAAATGGGCCATGCTTGCACGTTGAGTATCTTTGGCAAAACAAAACAAATCAAAATGATCATAGTCCCTCGATGACGCTTTCGAAAGTTGCCTATCAAAATGATCATAGTCCCTTCAAGCAAAATTGCCAAAGACACTTGGCACCATTGCATTCATGGTCCATACGATGACCCGCGCCTGTCCCGTTAACATCCTAACGCAAGATTGTCCACCAAATACAATGGTGGAACAAAATTGTTAAAAGGGTTAAAACATGAGAAAAACCTTTGAGTACAATAGGGTAGACAAACTCTTAGTTACTTGATCAAAACTTGCAAAACACACTTGCCTACTTTTTAAAACCACACTCCACAAACACTTTTAAAACAAACTTTCAAAAACATTTAAAACATCTTTTCGAAAAGATACACACCTTTGTATATACTCAAACACAAGTCATTACAATGGTTGCCTAGACAAGGCGTCTTCTTCAAAAACATTTTCAAAACACACACACACACACCACAATTTCGAGCAATTGAAAATCAAAGGCAAGTGATCTAAAAACAAGTAACTAAGAGCCCATGGATAACCATGGATGAAAAGGGTGCTAATACCTTCGCTTTTCATAATCTACCCCCCGAACCCACGAAACATCTCAAAAGGTTTGTAGTTGTTTAGTTATTAGCATGCATTTTTGGTAAAACCAGGTGTGTGAATGTCATGACTGATGTCATAACATTCTAGTCTATTAGGTACTGATTTATTAGGTACCTTTGCAGAAAAATATTGTCATACAGGTGCTGCTGTTTATGAGTGTGTATCTGAGCATTTTGCAAAATGATCACATTTACCAAAATCAGTAAACAGGAATTCAGATGTCATAACAAATGTTAAGACATCCTGTTCTGAACTAACAGTTATGCAGTTTGGTTAATTCTGAGTTTTTTCAGGAAAATGACTCAGTCTTTCCAGAACAGAATCTCTCGTGGTCTTGGGGTTAACCTAGCTCAACCCTAACCTGGTTGATAAAGTCCTGTGACCAAGTCTTAAGGTCAAACGGAATTAACCCTAGCTTTTTGTGGAAACCCTAACTGAAGAAGCAACTGCTATATATTCAACAGGGCTGCTGTTTGGAATTTATCCCTTTTGACAGAAGATCATTTAGAAGTTGTATAGTTTTAACTATTGTAATCCAAGCAAGTATCATTGTGATAAGTGACTTGGAATAGGTTTTAATTATAAGGGTTCTGTATCACTCAAAGCTTTGAAGCAAGAGTGTTCTGTGTCTCTTGACTAAAGCTTTGAAGCAAAGTCAAGTTAGGTTTATGTATCACTCAAAGCTGTGAAGCAAGAGTGTTTGTGTTGCTTGATTAAAAAGCTGTGAAGCATAATCAAGTGTATGTTTTGAAGAGTGTCTTCATTAAATCATTAGTCAATTGTTTTAAGTATCACTGCTGTGATTGAGGGGGAGTGAGTAGGAACTCAGGTTTAAGTTGTACTTAGATTGAAGTTGCATTGGGTAGGTCTTAAGTGAAGGAGATAAACTGGTTGGTTTATTCCTGAATTAATATCTCTTATAGTGGATTTCCTCCCTGGCTTGGTAGCCCCCAGAGTAGGTGTTGTTGTACACTGAACTGGGTAAACAATTGACTGTGTACTTTACTGTTTTTGTATTTACTGTCTTATAGAAAGTCAGATACGGTGTCATAACATTGAACGTGACATTGAGTATCTGCAGCCAGAATTTCAATTGGCATCAGAGCAGGCACCCTGCCTGTATTACTGGGTGAGATCTAGGGATATCACTTTCTGGCACTATGGACAAAGAAGGAGTTTTTGGAAATAGACCACCCATTCTGGATGGAACAAATTATGACTACTGGAAACCTCGTATGATTGCCTTCTTAAAATCTCTGGACAAAAAGGCTTGGAGAGCTGCTGACAAAGGATGGAACCATCCCACCATAACTGAGAAAGATGGGACTATCAGTCTGAAGCCTGAGGAAGATTGGAGTAAAGAAGAAGATGAGTTAGCCCTGGGTAATTCCAAAGCTTTAAATGCCTTGTTCAATGGAATTGATAGAAACATATTCAGATTAGTACATCAATATGAACTGGCCAAGGAAGTTTGGGACACTCTCAAAACTACCCATGAGGGCACTTCCAAAGTAAAAATGTCAAGGCTTCAGATGTTGACTACCAAGTTTGAGAATCTAAAAATGATGGAAGATTAAACCATTCATGAGTTTCACATGAACATCTTGGAGATTGCCAACACCTCAGGAGCATTGGGAGAAAAGATGTCAGAAGAAAAATTGGTGAGAAAGATTCTCAGATCCTTGCCTAAAAGATTTGCAATGAAGGTAACTGCCATAGAGGAAGCCCAAGACATCAGCAAGTTGAAAGTGGATGAACTTATTGGGTCTCTTCAGACTTTTGAGATGGGGATCACTGAAAATGGTGCAAGAAGAACAAGAGTATAGCACTTGTATCCAACACTGATGTTGAAAACAAGGAGGATGGAGAAGAAAATATTTCAGAAGCTATAGCCATGCTTGGAAGACAATTCAACAAACTTATCAAAAGAATAGATCCAAAGTCAAGGTCGAATGTTCATAACATCCCCTCTGACATTGACAGTTCCAGCAGAAGACCAAGGTCAGAAGAGAAGGGAAATCAAGGGAGAGGAATTCAATGCCATGGTTGTGAAGGATATGGGCATATTCGAGCTGAATGTCCTACCTTTCTTAAGAAACAAAAGAAAGGAATGACTGCTACTTGGTTTGACTGTGATTCAGAAAGTAATTCTGAAGAAGAATCTGCCAAACTAGTTACTGCTCTAACTGGTGTTTGTACCTCTGAAAGTGACACTAGTGATGAAGAAGTGACATTTGAAGAACTGGCTGATACTTATAAGAAATTGTGTATCAGAAGTGCTGAAGTCTGTGTGCAGAATGAGAAACAATCAAAACTCATCATAAAGCTGGAGGCTGAAAAAAGGGCAGACCTTGAAACTATAAGTCATCTAGAAGGGGAAGTTCAATTGCTGAACTCACAACTGAACCGAATGACCAAATCTGTCAAGATGCTGACTAATGGAACAGACAAATTGGAAGAGATCCTTCAGGTTGGACAAAATGTGGGAAACAAATCTGGACTAGGATTTGTGGAAGCAAAGAAATCTGGTACAAACAAGAAGATCAGGCCTGATAAGCAAATGTCAAAACAGATGTCTCAACACAACTCTCAACATCAGGAACAGAGACATATGAAGAAAAGGTACCAAAGATGGAGATGTCATCATTGTGGGAGGTATGGCCACATAAAGCCTTTCTGCTTCAGATTGCATGGATACCCTAATCAGAACTCAGGTGTCAAACCTAAGTCTAAAAAGGTACCACATACTCCTAAATGGAAGAAAAAGGCTTCTGCGCTGATAGCCCACACTTCCCTGAGGGTCTCTGCAAAGGAAGACTGGTACTTTGACAGTGGGTGTTCCAGACACATGACTGGAATCAAGAACCTCCTCAATAATGTTAAACCTCACACCACTAGTTTTGTGACCTTTGGAGATGGTGCTAAAGGTGAAATCAAAGGAGTTGGTAATTTGGACTGCCCTGGAGTTCCAAGTCTGAATTAAGTACTACTGGTAAAAGGCATGACTGCTAATCTCATTAGTATCAGTCAATTGTGTGATCTAGGATTCAAGGTCAATTTCTCAAAATCTGAATGTCTTGTAATTAATGAAAAACAAGAAGTTGTAATTTAGGGAGTCAGATCTAAAGATAACTGTTACTTGTGGGAGCCTGAGAACACTAATTTCTCCACTGTGTGTTCCATTGCAAAAGAAGAAAAAGAGGTGAAACTGTGGCACCAGAAACTTGGCCATCTTCATCTAAGAGGTATGAAAAGGATTATCTCCATGGAGGCAGTCATAGGGATTCCAAAACTGCAAATTGATGAAGGAAGAGTTTGTGGTGAATATCAGGTTGGTAAGCAGACTAGGATGTCACATCCAAAGTCAAGACATCTGACCACCTCTAAGGTTCTAGAACTTCTTCATATGGATCTGATAGGAGCAATGCAGGTGGAGAGTCTTGGTGGAAAAAGATATGCCTATGTGGTTGTGGATGATTTTTCCAGATTCACCTGGATTAACTTCATTAGGGAAAAATCTGATGTTTTTGAAGTTTTTAAAGAATTGTGCAAAAAAATTCAAAGAGAAAAGGAAGGGTGTATTGTCAGAATCAGAAGTGATCATGGCAAGGAATTTGAAAACAGCAAGTTTGATGATTTCTATTCCTCAGAAGGAATTAGTCATGAATTTTCTTCTCCTATAACTCCTCAGCAAAATGGAGTTGTGGAAAGAAAAAATAGGACCATACAGGAATCTGCCAGAGCAATGATACATGCCAAAAGACTTCCTATGTATTTTTGGGCTGAAGCTATGAATACAGCCTGCTATGCCCATAACAGGGTCACCTTGAGAAAGGGAACCTCATCCACCA
This sequence comes from Vicia faba, assembly GCA_948472305.1. Lineage (NCBI taxonomy): Eukaryota > Viridiplantae > Streptophyta > Magnoliopsida > Fabales > Fabaceae > Vicia > Vicia faba. The sequence continues at coordinate 1,761,857,379 of OX451736.1, read as the reverse complement.
TATATGAACTCTGGAAAGGAAGAAAACCAACTGTGAAGTACTTCCATGTGTTTGGCAGCAAATGCTATATTCTGGCAGATCGTGAACAAAGAAGAAAACTGGACCCTAAAAGTGATGAAGGCATATTTCTAGGATACTCCTCAAACAGCAGAGCTTATAGAGTATTCAATTCCAGGACCAAAGCCATGATGGAATCAATAAATATCATAATTGATGATTATCATGAGGAAATAGATGCCCCTTGTAATGTTGAGACATTCTTTGAGACTTCAACTCAACAGAATGATCTACCCAACACCACCACAGCAGAATCTGAATCAAAGGAAGCTAGCAAGATCCCTTCCATCAGAATTCAGAAGGATCATCCAAAAGAGCTCATCATAGGGGATCCTAACAGTGGAGTCATTACAAGATCTAGAGAAATCATCTCAAACTCTTGTTTTGTGTCTAAAATGGAACCAAAAAATGTCAAGGAAGCTTTAACTGATGAATACTGGATTGGAGCAATGCAAGATGAACTGAACCAATTCAAGCAACATGAAGTTTGGGAACTAGTTCCTAGACCTGAAGGAACTAACATCATTGGCACAAAATGGATTTTCAAGAACAAATCAGATGCTGAAGGAGTTGTCACCAGGAATAAGGCAAGACTTGTTGCTCAAGGATACACTCAGGTTGAAGGGGTTGATTTTGATGAAACCTTTGCACCTGTAGCCAGGTTGGAATCAATCAGACTCCTATTGTCAATTGCTTGTCTTCTGAAGTTCAAGTTATTTCAGATGGATGTGAAAAGTGCCTTTCTAAATGGGTACTTGAATGAGGAAGCTTATGTGGAACAGCCTAAAGGCTTTGTGGATCCAAACCACCCTGATCATGTCTACAAATTGAGAAAAGCTCTATATGGCCTGAAACAAGCTCCTAGAGCATGGTATGACAGGTTAACAAAATTTCTCTCAGACAAAGGATACAGAAAAGGAGGCTTGGACAAAACTCTCTTTGTCAAAACTGAAGGAGGGAAGTTGATGGTAGCCCAAATATATGTTGATGACATAGTGTTTGGAGGAATGTCAGAACCTATGGTTAAACATTTTGCTGACCAGATGCAGGCTGAATTCGAAATGAGTCTCATGGGAGAACTAACTTATTTTCTTGGACTGCAAGTCTCACAGATGGAGGACTCAATCTTCTTATCTCAAATCAAGTATGCAAAGAACATTGTAAATAAGTTTGGTATGGAGAATTCCAGTCACAAAAGGACTCCTGCTCCTACTCATTTAAAGCTTTCCAAAGATTCAAGTGGGGTTAAGGTGGATCAAAGTCTGTACAGAAGCATGATAGGAAGCTTGTTGTACTTAATAGCCAGCAGACCTGACATTGCTTTTGCAGTTGGAGTTTGTGCAAGATACCAAGCTGATCCTAAAGTCAGTCATATCAATCAAGTGAAGAGAATTTTGAAGTATGTGAGTGGAACTTACAACTATGGTTTGCTATATTCTCATGGCTGTGAACCAACTCTGATTGGTTACTGTGATGCTGATTGGGCTGGTAGTGCTGATGATAGAAAAAGCACCTCTAGAGGATGTTTCTTCTTGGGAAATAATCTGGTTTCCTGGTTCAACAAGAAACAGAATTGTGTGTCTCTCTCTACTGCTGAAGCTGAATACATTGCAGCTGGTAGTAGCTGTTCTCAAATGATCTGGATGAAACAAATGCTTACTGATTATAATGTCACACAAGATGTTATGACATTGTACTGTGACAATCTGAGTACAATCAACATTTCCAAGAATCCCATTCAGCATAGTAGAACCAAACATATTGACATAAGACATCACTTTATCAGAGACCTTGTAGAAGAGAAGACAATTAAACTGGAACATGTTGCCACTGAGCTACAGCTGGCTGACATTTTTACCAAGGCACTTGATGCAAATCAATTTGAAAACTTGAGGGGTAAGTTGGGTATTTGTCAACATGAGGAATTGTAGCAATTAATTTTGCTTAAAACAAGGGTTGAAGGAGTTATGCTTGTTAAGTCTGTTCTGATTGGGTTAAACTTATATTTTCTCATTTCCTTCAATTCTTTTAAGAAGTTGAATAGACACTCATTTTCTTCCTTCCCCTCTCGTCTGCGCATCAAAACCCTTTCTCTCAATCAAAGTTTTCTCTCAAATTGCTACTGGTGCTCTAAGTCAATCAAAATGTCTCAAACATCATCTTCAACCAATACGACTATTTCATCCTCTTCCTCTGATCAAGATTCTAGGGCAATCTCATCTTGCCTGGATTCTGAAGGCCTGGAGATCTCTTCTCTTAGAGAAGTGGAAACTAACCCCACCATGGTCAAAGAGCCGAGAACAAGACATGCAGGAAGGTCCCAAGCTACTGCCTCTGGTAATCCATCTCATCCTTCTTCTTCTGTTCCCTCTGAAATTGCAAATAGGGAAGGGTCAGCCTATGTTCGTCAAGCAATAGCTAAAATTGTTACAAGAATTCTGAACGAGAACCACTTAGTTCCTGGCATTTCTGTTCCTTTAAATCAAGAAAGTTCAAATGCTGAAACAAATCTAGATGTCTCTAAGGATGTTGAGACATCAGACAAAGAGAAGAATGCTGATATTGCTCACAAGAAAAGGAAGAAGCCCGAACCTTCTGAGTCTGATAACAGTGCTTAAAGGTTGGTGGAGTTGATGCTGGTCCCTGGTGGAGTTTGCAAGTGTATTCAGATTTTAGTTTTTCTGGATGACTGTATAACTTTTAAGAACATGTATCTTTGGCCCATTTGTGGCTAAAGAGGGGGAGATATATTTTGGTAGACATTATTACATTCTATTTTTCTGCAGTCATATTTATTCTGCTGCTATCTATCTCTGATTGCTTAGGGGCTTTAGCCAAAAATCTGCCAAAGGGGGAGTTTGTAGTTGTTTAGTTATTGGCATGCATTTTTGGTAAAACTAGGTGTGTGAATGTCATAACTGATGTCATAACATTCTAGTCTATTAGGTACTGATTTATTAGGTACCTTTGCAGAAAAATATTGTCATACAGGTGCTGCTGTTTATGAGTGTGTATCTGAGCATTTTGCAAAATGATCACATTTACCAAAATCAGTAAACAGGAATTCAGATGTCATAACAAATGTTAAGACATCCTGTTCTGAACTAACAGTTATGCAGTTTGGTTAATTCTGAGTTTTTTCAGGAAAATGACTCAGTCTTTCCAGAACAGAATCTCTCGTGGTCTTGGGGTTAACCTAGCTCAACCCTAACCTAGTTGATAAAGTCCTGTGACCAAGTCTTAAGGTCAAACAGAATTAACCCTAGCTTTTTGTGGAAACCCTAACTGAAGAAGCAACTGCTATATATTCAACAGGGCTGCTGTTTGGAATTTATCCCTTTTGACAGAAGATCATTTAGAAGTTGTATAGTTTTAACTATTGTAATCCAAGCAAGTATCATTGTGATAAGTGACTTGGAATAGGTTTTAATTGTAAGGGTTTTGTATCACTCAAAGCTTTGAAGCAAGAGTGTTCTGTGTCTCTTGACTAAAGCTTTGAAGCAAAGTCAAGTTAGGTTTATGTATCACTCAAAGCTGTGAAGCAAGAGTGTTTGTGTTGCTTGATTAAAAAGCTGTGAAGCATAATCAAGTGTATGTTTTGAAGAGTGTCTTCATTAAATCATTAGTCAATTGTTTTAAGTATCACTGCTGTGATTGAGGGGGAGTGAGTAGGAACTCAGGTTTAAGTTGTACTTAGATTGAAGTTGCATTGGGTAGGTCTTAAGTGAAGGAGATAAACTGGTTGGTTTATTCCTGAATTAATATCTCTTATAGTGGATTTCCTCCCTGGCTTGGTAGCCCCTAGAGTAGGTGTTGTTGTACACTGAACTGGGTAAACAATTGACTGTGTACTTTACTATTTTTGTATTTACTGTCTTATAGAAAGTCAGATACGGTGTCATAACATTGAACGTGACATTGAGTATCTGCAGCCAGAATTTCAAGGTTTTTCCTGTGCTTTTTAACCTTTCCTTTAGGATAAAATAAAAAGTCGATGGCGACTCTTGCTCAACCGAAACATTTGCGAAAACAAACGCAAAACCCAAGTCAGTTCTCCCACCGTACCACATGTCCCTATAATCGAATTGACCCGAAAAACTCCAACGACGGTGCTACCTACTTCTCAATAGTGGGATAGCGCTGTCTAAAGGACATTTACACAGCTTAATTTCTTTTGAGTAGGTAGAGGTTCTCAGGTACTTGCTCTTTCAAAACAAAATACTTTTCGCACCTACACTTTTCTGACAAAAGTTTTCAAACAAACACTTCATACACTCTTGAGGACAGATACAAGAGTTAAATCGAAGTTTTCAAACAAACTTTTTTCAAAACCCACAAACACAAGAAAAGCAAAACATTTTTGAAACATAGTGAGCAAGTACCTAAGAGCCCGTGGATAACCACAGATAGAAAGGGTGCTAACACCTTCCCTTTCTATAATCTACCTCCCGAACCGAGAAACATTTCGAAAAGGAATTTTGCTGTGCTTTTGTCCTTTCCTTGTTAGAGAAAATAAAAGACGGTGGCGACTCTTGCTTACCGCGACATTTCGCGAACCAGCATTCCAAAACAGTCAGTTCTATTTCCACCGATCACAAAACTGGCGACTCTGCTGGGGAATATCTTATAAGTGAGGTGTACCTTAGGATTAGATCACTTGTGTTTTCAATTGTATGCTTTGTATGCTTTAAATCTTGTGGGTTTGTATCGGAGTTCTATAGATCCTAAACCGGATCTGGGGAATACCCTTTAGGTAAGTAGCAATAAACTGTGAGGGACCTGTCCGGCGTAGACCGACACGGGTGAAGCAGTAGCTACATTGGTGTGACACCTTGGTCTGTACCGATATCCCTTGTGTTGGAACGAGGAGAATATGGGTTTTCTGAGGAGTCATTAAGCACCAACTGACCTTAGAACCTTAAATTGACCAACTTGGACATAGAACAGTAGCAGTATGCTACACTCATTGAGGCTAAACTCTCGCGATGGTTCTGGCCGCAAGAAAAGGTTGCCAAACTGGAATTATGACCGATCGAGGGTAGTCAGTGATATTGAGATCCTCTAGAACCCGGTTACTATTTTTAGGACAGGTCTTAACCAACTGAAACTGAAAGAGGGTAGTACCTAAACTTCATGCCAGCCTGAACTCTAAGGGCTGTCTTGTGTGACTTGTGTGCCTTTACCATGTTTGCCTTTTGTGAATACTTGTGGTGTGCCTTTATCATAACATCATACCATCATAACATTGCATACATCCTACATAAGGACTAACCCATTTCAAGGATCTCAAGGGTTTGTGATGCAGGTCATGATGAACCAAATGTCTAGCAAGGGGCAAAGGGGATTTATTTTCCTCTAGCCAAGGTTATTTGGAGATCAAAACATGATGACTTGAGTCAGGGGCTATGACCCACTCGATATGGTGAGCCTAACTCTTGAAGAAGGATTCTCAGCAACATGAAGTTCCTTCAATCAAGCTACCAGATTCAAATTCTAACGAGTTTTTCTGTTTACCCTGCGAGGTCCTTGAAAACATTGCATACATAAATCATACGCATTTCATTCCATCATATGCATTACAGGTATCCCTTCTTACAGGTCACTTATCTTCTTCGCTGTTTATTTCAGCAATCATCATGTCTACTGAACCTTCCACTGAACAAGCTATCAAGGCCCTCCAGGCCCAGAATGCCCAGTTCCAAGAGTTGGTTATGAGCCTAGCCCAGGGTCAATAGGATTTGAAGACTCTGATTCTGAAAGAGAGGAAGAAGAAGAAGAGGACCGTCTTGTTCAACACTGGACGCCGATTTGGGAATGGACTGCAAAATGAGGTTGAGTTGACCATCTCATATGTGGGAAAAGACAATCCACAAGAGAGAAGGGTTCCTAGTCCCGTGGTCTCCGACAACGAGACAGATTATGATGAAGAACAGTATCCTCCTGCTGAGGATAGGTATAAACAGTTAGAGGACCGCTTGAGCGCCATGGAGATACAGAATGTGTCCGGGTTAGACTTTGGAGACCTAGGTTTATCCTCTGGGGTGGTGATTCCCCACAAATTCAAGGCACCTGCCTTTGCCAAATATGACGGAGCTTCCTGTCCAAAGCTGCACCTCCGGTCATATGTAAGGAAGATCCAGCCTTACACAGCTGATAAGAATTTGTGGATCCATTTCTTTCAGGACAATCTTTCAGGGACTCAGCTTGAGTGGTTCTATCAGCTGGATGGAGCCAGTATCCGCAGCTGGGAATATTTGGCTACTGCGTTCTATAAGCAGTATCAGTATAATGCCGACCTTGCTCCCACGCGTACTCAGCTTCAGGGGATGTCTATGGGTACAGGCGAAGGCTTTAAGGACTACGCTCAGAAATGGAGAGACCTTGCCGGAAGGGTGCAGCCACCCTTAACTGATTGTGAACTCGTTGATATGTTTCTGGGGACCCTGTCTGGTCCATTCTTTAACCATTTGATTAGAAACTCTTCAGCCGGGTTCACAAACCTTATCTTGACTGGTGAAAGAATTGAAGCTGGCATCAAAAGCGGGAAGATTCAAGAAGCTACACCTTCCGATGCTCAGAAAAAGCCCTACAATGGAAAAAAAGAGTCCAATGCTGTGTATGGTAAAAAGAGTCGTCATGATCAACATGTAGGGGCAACCCAGATCTCCGATCCCACGCCTGTTCAACAAAGACAGAGCAATAGGCGTAGGGTAAGATATCAAGAAAGGCAGTATACTGACATCAACATGCCTTTGTCTCAAGCGTTACAACAATTGTTGAAGGTGTAACTGATCACACTAAAGGATCCTCCTCAAAATCCTGATAATTCCTCTTCCAAGTATAACCCGAGTGTGAGATGTGCCTACCATTCTGATAGTCCTGGACATGACACCGACGACTGTTGGAGTTTGAAGAAGAAGATCCAAGACCTGATTGATGCCAAGGAGATCAAGTTTGATCACTGATCCTACACCAAATCATTGAGAATGTCTTTTGTTCATTTGAATTTTCAAGTTGTATTTTTCTTTGCTTATTCAAACAATTATCATGTCAAACTCTCTTATTTCATTAATGCATTACATGTGTCTGTTTTGAATTAATTGTTTTCACTACGCTTAAAATTGCTTCCACTTTTTGATGATTCAACTCTCGATTAAAAAATTCTAAGCCTTTTGAGGGAGGATGACGAAACGATACCACGATCTTTACAGTATGCTTTTGAACAGACCCCACTGATGAAGTACAAGCATTGTTTCAAATCCTAAACAATGGAGTTATAAGGAAGATAATCCCTAGTCAACCCCTTTGAGCCAAAGAAGTTGGAGTTTTTCTTTTCACAAATTAAAACCCTTAATTATAACCGGGGGCAGGGTAGTTTTCTCAGTTGATCCAGGTGCACAAGGAATGGAATCAAAGAAATCCTTCCGAAACAAAAGACAGTGATGGTTCCCTATAATCGTCAAGACAGGCATTCGTTATCTCTCAAAATAAAAGCCCAATAAGTCAAAACCTATGAAGGAGACTTACAAAATTGGGGCATCCCGCTGACTGTAATCACAAAAGAAACAGTTCAGCCAAAAAGACAGGGATAATAAAATATAAAAAAAGAGGTCCTACAAACCCTCAACAAAAAAAGAAATGACTGCCCATCCAAAGTAAACTGTCAGAATCCAAACCATCACCGGAATATCAGGGCAAAGATTCAAACAAGATCTAATGCACGATTAGCTGAGTTTAGGTTTGAAGAACATCACGAAGAGTGGGTGGGTACAAATAAAATTTGAGCCTTTATCCTTGTTTCTTAAACCGTGAACCAGACCATGTTATAACCCTTAAAAGTCCTAGCTGAAGCATGGGTTAGTTCGAAAGCATACTGTTACAAAAGGTATCCTGACTCCTGTAGGGCTTGCTATAAAATCCTGAGTTGACATCACATTTTACAAAAATTCACTTGTTTTATTGAAAACTGCATTTTCAAAGAACTTCAAGACAGACATAAGCTTTGCATTCTTAAATAACATTGTTTGCATATGACTATTTGTTCAAACAGCAGAGAAATTCGCACGACGAATATCTAGTGAACAAAAACCTTCTCAATAAAAAGGATCACCTCAAGTGGAAAAACACTTCCAATCAAGGGGCACGGCATGATCATTGTCCATCATCTGGGGCAGTCAAGTCAAGATTCAAGGAATCTCTCAAGATGCCAAATAGCCAGGGGCAAATCTCTGCCTGAGTCACTTGGGGCATTGGACATGAATTCCCGCAACGAATCTTGCATGATCAAACGAAGATCTTCTGGTAGTATGGCAACACTACTGACAGTGACAACTCCCTACACTCTGAGAGCGTGGACATGGTAAAAAAAAATACTACACATAATCAAAGACCCGCTAGGTCGACCGGCCTAGACAAAAATAAGGGCTTCCCGACGAACCAAAAGGGTTCGGGCAAAAATAAGGGATGAAAATAAAAAATTCTGTACACCCGGCAAGTCGAAAACCTGAAAAGGCGGCTTGGGCAAAAAAAAGGGTATCCCGGTGGACTGAAAACCCGAAAGGGCAGTCCAAGCAAAAGTTAGGGATCAAAAGCGTACGACTATGTCCCGTCATCTCGTCACTTGCTTGCCAGAAGAAGATTTGTCAATCGGCAGTTATCAAGGCCTCCACAGGTACCTTCTCCCACAGAAGCTGGGGCAATAAAAATTGTCCGAACTGTACAAGCTGCCCTGTCCACCAGGTACCAAGGTAGGTTCGGCTGAAGAATATAACCAGGATACCTTCACTCCCCGCAGGTTAAGACAATAATGGTAGCTCTCCCACTGAGACTCACAACCATGAACAAATCAGCGATACTCTCCCCAAGCAGAGTTGATCTACCATCAGCCCTAAAAAGGTTGGGTATCCCCAGTAAGTCTTAATATTCCCCAGCGGAGTATAAAGATATTCTCTAGCAAGCATCCCCGACGTTCTTAATATTCCTCAGCATATTATAAGGATGTTCCCCGGCGGAATAAAAGATACCCCCAGTGGAGCCATTTCCCCAGCACAGTCCAAAAAGCTTCCCCGCCAGAGTTGAATCTTCTCCCCAGTAGATTCTGGAAGCTTGTCCCCTGTAGAGTACGAATATCTCTCCCCCAACCATCTCCAGAGGTTATCCCCACAAGAGTCTAACTGGGTTATCCTCAGCAAGTTGCAACGGAAAGATCATCCCCAGCGAAGTTCTTTCTATCCTCCAGCGAAGTTCATCATCAAAATCCCCAACAGAGCTTATCAACGGAATCCCCAGTGGAGTTATCGTTAAAATCTCAGCAAAGCATCTCTTCCCACAGAGTAATTACCTGCAGAGTAATATCTTCACCAGGTTTATCCCCCAACAGAGTCATCTTCTCCTACCGGTTTATTCCTGCAACCATCTTCGTTCATCATCCCCAGTGGAAACGAAGAATTCAACCAGACTCTTCAACATCAGCCCAAGATTTAACAAACTCCCCGGCACTCGTCAAGGATTTATTTTCCCAGACGAAAATACATTCATAAACATATCACATTTCACATCTCCTATTTACATACATGATAAAGTGCATACGACACAACCTCATTTATTCTGGATAACATCATGACATCATGCATCTCATACATCATGACATTGCATACAACTAACTCTTTACCTTTTCAGGAAAGATCGATCAACAGATAAAAGTCATTACCTTTTGAGGTAGTAGTCGTCCAAGATTCCTTCATCATCCCGTTGAGGTAGTAATCGTCCAAGATTCCTTCATCATCCCGTTGAGGTAGTAGTCATCCAAGATTCCTTCATAATCCCGTTGAGGTAGTAATCGTCCAAGATTCCTTCATCATCCCGTTGAGGTAGAAGTCACTCAAGATTCCTTCATTATCCCGTTGGGGTAGTAATCGTCCAAGATTCCTTCATAATCCCGTTGAGGTAGTAATCGTTCTAGATTCCTTCATCATCCTGCTGAGGTAGAAGTCGTACTAGATTCCTTCATCATCCTGCTGAGGTAGTAATCGTCCCCGATTCCTTCATCATCTATTTGGAGTAGCAATCGTCTCAGATTCCTTCATCACATCATTATAAAAAAAACCTTTCTTAAGTTCCAGATCAACACCTGTAACTAGCCAGGAAATATCTGTGGACGACTGATTATAGGTTAACACCTGAAACCAGACAGGAAAGCCACCTATATGAAGAGACTGAAGATCAATACCTGTAACAAGCCAGGAAGACTATCTTTCTTTCTCAGGTCAGAGATTAATACCTGAAACTAGACAGGACAACTATCTCATCGGCCAGCCTTCTTAAGTTCCAGATTAATACCTGTAACTAGCCAGGAAATATCTGTGGACGACTGATTGTAGATCTATACCTGAAACCAGACAGGAAAGTTATCTACGTTGAAGAGATTGCAGATTAATACCTGTAGCGAACCAGGAAAACTCTCTTTCTTTCTCAGGTCAGAGATTAATACCTGAAACCAGACAGGACAACTATCTACTTGACCATCATGAAGCAACCCTACGCCGGTTCCTTCTCTCTGTCAGATGCAGTTTTACACGGACTCATCATCAGGTAACCCTACACAAGTTCCTTCTTTCAACCTACCAAGTTACAATTCAACAAGCATTTCCAGATGGCATCTATAAGCCCATCCCCGACAAGATTCTGTCACATCTCCAGATGGCATCTATAAGCCCATCCTCCTATCCATCATATCTCCAAATGGAATTTGTAAGCCCATTCCCGACATCACATTGCTGATACTACACCATGCGAGTGCAAATTTCTGGGCACTTTAGTGTTCAATCATCTTCCACCTTCGGATCACGAAAGGCACACAAGCCAATCTACATCCTCAAGTTTAAGAAGATTGAACAGGGGCAACTGTTGTACCCCAAAATTTTCCCTCCCATATTTCCTCAAGATTTGTCAAGACTGATCCTCAAATTGCTCAGAATGGTTCAAGGGTTGTACAGTTCAAACCACCTCCTAAGCCAGCTGAAATTAGGGTTTTGGTTCTTTCAAGAAATTTGGGGTTTTCAATGGTTCAATCAAGTCTCATATGCCTATATACATTCTCAAGCACCTACATGCCAAGTTTCAAGACTCACAGTGCCAATTTGCACAGTCAAAAGCCTCATTTGACCTACAGTCAACTGCAAGGGCAAAATGGTCATTTTGCAGTCAAAAGTCAGAATTTTTGGTCAACATCTTATTTTGAGTCCACAATCATCATTTTATCAAGTCTTGATCATGATTCCACAAGAATAGCTCAAAAATCATCAAGGTGCAAAAAGTTACTATTTTTGGACAGTAGAAAAGTCAACTGTATCTTGACCAGGGCATAACTTTTGCATGGTTTTTCAGAAAAATCCCATCCAATTCTCATTTTGAAGGGGATGCAATTTCCTACAATCCATCTTCACACTCCAAGTTCAAGAAATGCTCTCACAAAAAGTTATCAATTTTTACATTATAGGTCAAATTCAAAAGTCAACAAAAGTACACTTTGAGTCAAAGGCCATAACTTGAGATTGGTAAATCCAAATGACATGGGACCAAAGGCATTGGTTAGAGGACTTCAAGAGCTTTCCAAAATTTCCAAGAACATGGCCATATGATCAAAATTGAGCAAGTTGTGCATTGGAGAAGTTGGGAAATTTTCATGAATTTGCAAAAGTCAACTTTGCTCAAAACACCTTATTTTTGCTAATGGGCCTCAAATCTCTTCTTGAAACTTCATCCATGGCCTATGCACGACCCATCAAGATTAATTGAATTTACTTTCTTATTTTTATTGATTAATTGGATTTTTAATTAATATTAATTCATTTAATTAATATAAATTGTAGGAAAATAGAAGATTTGGTTTTTAAATCTTTTTGTGAAGCAAATAGGACCTAATCATGCTGGAAAATTCATGCACAAGTCAAAGATATCAAAAAATCCATATTTGGCAACATTATTCAATCATGAAGAATAAAAAATATTTGATTTCCAATCAAAGATTTAAACTTGAATGCACATGGATTGGATCCAATTTTTTGACCTAATTTGTTTCCTTTATATGGATGCAAGCTAACCTGACCTATGGGACGTGAAAAAGCTGCAGAAAAAAAAGCCATAGCATATTGAAAAATTCCAAGAAAATTGAAAACTGACTTTGGCATTCTAGGGCGATTCAAAAGGTTTTGTTGATTCAAACACCTTGCAGAAGGTCCCATAAGTGAACTGCAATCAAAATCAAGCATTAAGGCTCAAGGAATCGATACCTACAGAACCACGATTTGCCATTTTTTTCCAGAATCGTATTGTCTAATTCATGCGCATTTAACATATTTTCTTGATTGTTTTGCATTGCTAGGAACCATATGAAGCTAATGGTATAACTTAATTGAATTATAATGCTCTGAATCCAAAGATGCCATGGACGATTTCTAGGGTTCTTAAGCTTTGAAATTGGGGCTTTATGAACCAGGAAAAATTAGGACTCCTAAGACATATGGTTGAGATCATGAGACCCAGACGAACCTGACCAACCCCTCGCGAAATATTTATATGAACTGTATCTCTATTCGCTATTTTTCGTTGCAATGGTTAGTGGGGGTTAAAAACCCCCGCTATCTAATATTCTTTTTTGCAGGAACAATGAAGAAGATGATGAGGTGGTAGCGTCCTATTGGCTCCTTTGAAAAATCGCGCGCTTTTATTTTGTTTTCAGGCACATTTATTTGTTTGTTAATATATTGATTACTTATTACTCCAATAACAAATAAGGCAGGTTGGTGGAGTGGTTGAGTGAACATCCAATGAACACTGGGACCTGGGTTCGAATCCCAGGTCCCCCAAACGCTTATTTAATTTTTCTTTCCAGGTATTCCTATGCTATGCCCAGGAGATGTCCACCGTATACCTCAATTATCAACATGCCAAGTGGCTTGCAAAGCAAATTTGAAGGCCAGGATGGAATGATCACCATAGTCCTTGGTCAGGCAACGCATGGAGGATCTCAGAAAGTCAAACAGGCTTGAGCAATTGGGCTTCAGAATTACAAACATACCTCCTAATTGGGCCAACACCCCCCCTGGGTTATTCTTTTTTCTCTCTTATATTTCTTTAATTGTTTTCATTATTAATTATTATAATTATTATTTTCACTAACAAATTTTTTTTTCATAATAAAATCAGAAAAGTAAAATATAATATTTTTTCTTAATTGAAATTAATTTCACCTTTAATTAGTTATTTTTGCAAATAAATACTAATGTAATTAATTTAGTTAATTAGGTTAATTTTAATATTTTCACAATAATTTAAAATTAATATAGAATTAGGTTTTAATAACTTTTGACCATCTTTTTCTTTTTTCCTTAAAAACATAAAAACTCAAAAAAATATTTCTTTTTATTAATTAATTAGTTTTAAGTAATTTAATTTAATGCAAAATAATAAAAAACTTCTTTCTTTCTCAAAAAAGGGTCAAAACCCTAAAAAACATTCCGATTCAATTTTCTCTCACGCGTATGTTTATTTTATTAATTTTTTATCCATATTTATGTAATTGCTCCGAGGATGTAATAGCTTTAATTAGGACTTTTTATCGCTTTCCTTTAATTTCCCGCAATTTACTTTCCAAGGGTTTGTTTTTAGCAATGTAAATACCCGACGCCTTGTAATAGTTTAGTTTATTTTCCGCAACTATTAACTGTTGGGTGTATGTTAATTAGGCTATGCATGACAAGACTTATCTCTGAAATTAAAATCAACCCGTAGCTCACCATGACATGTACAAAGATAACTTAACATGAAACCTGACACACTCGCACATGCCACTCCTAGGGTACGCCTCACTTGGTTGCCTCGACGTGGTCATTGAGTATAGGGTGTTTTAGAGGTCGCCCTCCTGTCTAAAGATCAAAAGTGCCTCGGAACGGTTGCCTCGATAAAAGATTATCTAAGACATTATGGTTACCGCTAAGGCGTACTACTATTGCTTTAGTGACCACATGTCCCTATAATCGAATTGACCCGAAAAACTCCAACGACGGTGCTACCTACTTCTTAATAGTGGGATATCGCTGTCTAAAGGACATTTACACAGCTTAATTTCTTTTGACTAGGTAGAGGTTCTCAGGTACTTGCTCTTTCAAAACAAAATACTTTTCGCACCTACACTTTTCTGACAAAAGTTTTCAAACAAACACTTTATACACTCTTGAGGACAGATACAAGAGTTAAATCGAAGTTTTCAAACAAACTTTTTTCAAAACCCACAAACACAAGAAAAGCAAAACATTTTTGAAAACATAGTGAGCAAGTACCTAAGAGCCCGTGGATAACCACGGATAGAAAGGGAGCTAACGCATTCCCTTTCTATAATCTACCTCCCGAACCGAGAAACATCTCGAAAAGGAATTTTGCTGTGCTTTTGTCCTTTCCTTGTTGGAGAAAATAAAAGACGGTGGCGACTCTTGCTCACCGCGACATTTCGCGAACCAGTATTCCAAAACAGTCAGTTCTATTTCCACCGATCATAGTTCTTAAGTACTTGCTCCTTTTAAAACAAAACAAAACTTTTCGCACTTACACTCCTTTCAAACCCACAAACACAAAGAAAAGCAAATTTTGAAAACACTTTGAGCAAGTACCTAAGAGCCCGTGGATAACCACAGATAGAAAGGGTGCTAACACCTTCCCTTTCTATAATCTACCCCCCGGACCCGAGAAATATCTCGAAAAAGGAATTTTTCTGTGCTTTTTTTCTTTCCTTGTTGGATAAAATAAAATTCGGTGGCGACTCTTGCTTACCGCGACATTTTGCGAACACAAACGCAAAATGAAAACCAGCATTTCAAAAAACAGTCAGTTCTCTTCCTACCATATCATAGACACTTACTCGTCTAGAGAGGATAAGTTTGAACGATATTTGGTCTAATTTCAGATTTTGTAGCAACTTTCTGGGGATAGCAACTTGGACTACCCTTTGCTGGAGAAAGGGATTTTGCTGGTGATTTGTAGCAGTCAGAGAAATAGGCTCAAGCTGGGGAAAGTGTTTTCTGTTGGAAAAATAAACCCGATTGGAGAAATAAACCCTATTGGGGAAATAAACCACTGTTGGGGAAATAGACCCTAAAACTGTTGGAGAAACACTTTAATGAGGAATACTCCTGCTGAGGAAATAAGCTCTGCTAGAGAAAAGAATTCTGCAGGGGACTTTACAGTTTCAGAGGAATAATCTCGGTTGAGGGAAGAGAATTCCTATGAACTGTGCTGACGACCTAATCTCTGATGAGGGTTGGGACTCTATAAGTTGACGACATTGTCGGGGACACGATCACACTCGTTTATCTGTTAGAGGGATCTGTTGGTGAGTACGGTTATGTTAACAGCTGGAAGATGCCCTACATTATGTTGTGAAGGCATATTAGACTTGCGGGGAATGTATCTCTTGTTAAAGATGAGCTTGTGCAGATAGCTCTGTAGGGATAATTCCATGGAAACTACTCTATGGGGCTTTATGGATGACTTGAACATTATCTCAACTTCTAGAGCCCTCGGTAATTTCTGATCAAGGTGATAAGTCTTCTACTGATAGACAAGTAATGATATACTGGGACATAGTCGTGTGCTTTAATCCCTAACTTTTTCCTGGACCTCCCTTTCGGGTTTTCATCCCACCAGGATACCCCTTCTTGCCCAAGCCGCCTTTTCAGGTTTTCGACTTACATGGTGTTACAATTTTACTCATATATCTGTTTACCGTTGTTTTTGGTAAACAACCACTGATCCTCCAAAAAGGAAAGTCTTTTTGGTTACTCGCGGGATCGATCAGTTTGATCCCATAACATATGCTAATTTTTTATGTTGGTTTGATGTGAAAATAGATGTCTAGGAAGAACGCACGTTCGACCAAAAGATAAGATGCTTGTGGTTTTAGGAAGCAAGAAAGTTAATAGAAATGCAGGTAAAGAGGTAAAAAGTGCAGGAAAAGTAACTTTGCAAAATAAGATCAAGCAATGTAAAAAGACTTTATTAATGAAAAGTGGTGTTTCCAACATACATTTCTCAGTTTATCCTTTCACACACAGCGGGTACTTGGACAATATTTGAGTAACTAGCACAATATGTTGTACACACAGACTTCCTATTTTATACTAAAACTATGTAACCGTCGAGGGGTAACTTTGCTCTAAGATGAAGACAAGTGTCCTCTGCATGTCCCTCGACCTCTAGCTTCCAGCCACGTTGCTTTCCTTTAATTGCTGGAGAAACCGTCTTTCCCTCCAACAATTCAAATTCAAATGTCCCTCGCTTTTGGTGTCGATGCGAAGATATGTTCTCCTAGTCGAAGGTCATCAGACCTTCTCAGTCGAAATCTTGATAGTAATTCCTGGTCGAAGACCAATATGTAACTTAGGCATTTCCTCTAAGTTATTTCACCTATCGAAACACTCTCCAGCTTGGTTTTATTTGTTCCATTTTTGGTCTAAAAGACCAATATATAATAGGTGTCGAATTCAGGAGCCAACAAATTGCTCCCCAAGAATGTCTATTTCGACGCCAAAAGAAATAGTCATTCTTTGATATTTCTGTTCGACACCTGTCTCTCTTGTGGTCCACAAAGGCCTGACGTGCGCTTTTCGTCTTCCAATAGCTGCCACTTTCGAAACCCATCATTACTCTCTTTTTCAAGACGTCTCTTCAAACTGCCGTTACCACGCTTCCATGATGACCATTATTCCTAGAACCTAGGCAAGCATGTCAAACGTTTCCCATCATCTGCACGATTATTTCCTTGCAGCGTGCCACGTGCCCCACTATGTTCACAACATTAAATGGCTTTGACGAGACACATTTCCCTTTGGATACTATAAATAGTCTTGGGCCTCTTCATTTGGAACTTTCACGACACTAAGTATTTTCAACTCTTCTGCATAAAACACCTTATATTGTCATTTTCGCTCGTTACCAACCTTACAACAATGGCTTTCCTTTCTAACGCACCCAACAACCTCAAAACTAAGAATGCTTCTGATACACAACACCAACCAGAAATCTTTCCTACCAACCCTTCTCCTACTTCGACTGACGGGCCACAATTTATTTCTGAACCTACAACTAGCGAAAGACGAGAGGTATATGATTCCCAACTTCTCTTTCCTATCAGGTACTCTGAAGACATATACGCTATGTCTGGTCCTCTGTCCACATGTGTCGAGAATCCTATGAAGAATCGTGCTTTATTCCCCACTCACCCAAGACTCAGACCTATAGGCTATGCGAAAAAGCCCAGGGATGATCCTGAGGATGCGACTCCAGCTAACCAGCAACACACTCAAACCAAAGAGGACATCAACCTTCAATTCATGAACAAAGGGAACATGATCTTTCGATCATGCCCTAATCTCTCTTCAGAGTATTCAGATTGGTTAAATAAGATGGAGAAGGCACATACCTTTGTCTGGCAGGAAATGGGGATTTACGATTTGGTGATGTAGTCGAAGACAAGATTTTCTTATTGTCCTCTTATGCTGGTATCTTCGCTATACTTCTGAGATAACGCCCACTTCACATTTCATCTTCCCTGTGGAATGGTAACCCCAACCCTCTTTGACATAGCAGCGATCACCGGTCTTCGACCGATTGGCGATTATTTCGACCCAGAGGATCTATCTGAAGATCTCATTGGGTTTTCAGCTACCAAACCCACATACACCACCTTCATCAACCACTTCCATGACAAATCCTCCAGCACTGTGTCAGAGGTGGAACATATAGATTTTCTAGCTATGTGGTTATCCCGTTTCGTCTTCTGCACCAAGTCGCTTCAGGTGACTAAGAAGATGCTCACGCTCGTGACGCAGCTTCATCACGGCTACCCCCTCTGTCTGGCCAAATTAATTTTGGCCAATCTATATGTGTCCATCAGCAATGGTGTGACTCAACTCAAGGTCATAGGAGATAGGGAAATCTTGCTTCTTTCTGGCCCTTTCTGAATTCTTTAACTTTGGCTCAATGCCACCTTTGAATCTTTTCTTCCTCAGAAGAACAAGATCAACGAAGCGGCCCCAGAAATTCTAAAAAGGAGGGTCGAAGGTACTAGACTTGCTTTGCTGACTTCAACTGACGAGGGTCAACAATTTCAAAAGGCTTTCACAAGCTTTGTGATGATGTTTGTAGAATACAAACATTTTGTTTCGACCATGGCTCCTTTTGCCAGTCAAAAAGTCGGCCCATAATGGTTTACTAGACCATTTCCTTCGGCTGATGAGGAGCACTTGGAGGACGAATACGTGGGCATCTGGGAGTCGTTTCTTCGACCCAGAATCATGCCACTGAGATTCAAGAGCTCAAAGAATCAATTAAGTTTGATTACCTACCAACCAAATCGTGTTTCCCGACAATTCGGAATTGTCCAATCACTCCCATCACCCATCTATCCTCGAGAGAAACTGCTGTTAATTTACAACGCATATTACTCAAAAGATGATGCTACCAAGCATACTGGTAGGTACGTTGGTCGGACCGTACTAACCATGTTCGACTTTAATCTCAATTTTTTGTGCTCCAGAAATTTTGAAGGGTGGTGGAGGCAGTATTATACTGAGGAGCTCTTCGATGAGAAGGACTTCTCCCATCATCTTTGCGAGGCGTTTAAATTGGTCCTTGACAAAATTAAGAAAGGTATTATGTTCATTCCTTTTTTTCTCTTTGTCTTAGATTTAATCATTCGACGCTCGATTTATCTTTGCTTTCTGTATAGCTGTCAAGAGGACCAGTACAAAGGCTGCTGAAAGCGCCAAAGGGGGAGACCCTTCTGTTGATCCTTCGCCAAAGGTATTTACTTTCTATTGTACCTTTCCCTCTTTATATTTTATGATACAGATGATGATTTATTCGACTCTCATCTTTTAGTATGTTTCAGAAAATCACTCCCAAGAAAAGGAAGGTTCAGGAAATAGAAATCTCTAGTGATGAAGAAAAGGAGTCCCCTCCTGTTCCTCTGAAGAGACAAAAATTGAAGAAAGTAATTCCCGCACCTGAGCCTCGTCCCAAGACTAAAATTAAAATTACGGCAACCAAGTCAAGGCCTCCTCCTATAGTTATTATAGAGCCTACTGAGCAAGAAGTAGTTGTCAGGCTAAATAATCCCAGTGAGAGCGATAATTCTAGCCCTGGCGTCGAAGTTACAATTCAGGTATTTGCTTCGACAGTCAATTGCTTGCTTTATGAACTAACCCTTTTCTCTATAAAAATTTGAGATTAAAACTTCTTTTAATCTTCAAGACACTGCTGGCACCTCTAAACAAGTTCCTACTCCTGCTGAAGGATCCGCCACTCTATTAAATAGTGAGGGAGATCCTACCTATAAGCCTTCTTCAGTGAAAGGTTCTTTTGTGAGTTCAGCCGATGAGGTGAATCAAGTTTCTGAACCTCATTATGAGACCATAGAGGAAGTCAATGAAGAAGGCCCTCTAGGAAATCAGGAGGAAAATAGGGCTCCATTGGTTGACGTACAAGAAGTCGAAGAAGAGGAGGTAGCCACTGATATCGTAGCTGTAATAGAACAGGAGAATATAATGGAGGGGGGAAAACAA
Source organism: Vicia faba (assembly GCA_948472305.1). Classification (NCBI taxonomy): domain Eukaryota; kingdom Viridiplantae; phylum Streptophyta; class Magnoliopsida; order Fabales; family Fabaceae; genus Vicia; species Vicia faba. The sequence goes on along the minus strand of OX451736.1, from coordinate 1,761,837,706 downwards.
GGTGAAAAAACTCCAGAAAAAATTCCAGATTCTAATGGCATCGAAGGTTTTATTGAAGGGCCCCAAAACCTGGTTGTGATACGGTGGGGAAGAACTGACTGTTTTTTGGAATGCTGGTTTGCGTTTTGCGTTTGTTTTCGCAAAATGTCGCGGTAAGCAAGAGTCACCACCGACTTTTATTTTATCCAACAAGGAAAGGAGAAAAGCACAGAAAAATTCCTTTTTTGAGATATTTCTCGGGTCCGAGGGGTAGATTATAGAAAGGGAAGGTTGTGATCGGTGGAAATAGAACTGACTGTTTTGAAATGCTGGTTCGCGAAATGTCGCGGTAAGCAAGAGTCGCCACCGTCTTTTATTTTCTCCAACAAGGAAAGGACAAAAGCACAGCAAAATTCCTTTTCAAGATGTTTCTCGGTTCGGGAGGTAGATTATAGAAAGGGAAGGTGTTAGCACTCTTTCTATCCGTGGTTATCCACGGGCTCTTAGGTACTTGCTCACTATGTTTTCAAAAATGTTTGCTTTTCTTTGTGATTGTGGGTTTTGAAAAAAGTTTGTTTTGAAAACTTCGATTTAACTCTTGTATCAGTCCTCAAGAGTGTATGAAGTGTTGTTTGAAAACTTTTGTCAGAAAAGTGTAGGTGCGAAAAGTATTTTTGTTTTGAAAGAGCAAGTACCTTAGAACCTCTACCTACTCAAAAGAAATTAAGCTGTGTAAATGTCCTTTCGACAGTACTATCCCACTATTGAGAAGTAGGTAGCACCGTTGTTGGAGTTATTCGGGTCAATTCGATTATAGGGACATGTGTGGTCACCAAAGCAATAGTAGGACACCTTAGCGGTAACCCTAATGTCCTAGATACTTTTTTATCCGAGGCAACCGTTTCGAGGCAACTTGGATCTTTAGACAGGAGGGCGACCTCTAAAACACCCTATACTCAATGACCACGTCGAGGCAACCAAGTGAGGCGTACTCTAGGAGTGGCATGTGCAAGTGTGTCAAGTTTCATGTTAAGTTATCTTTGTACATGGTATGGTGAGCTACGTTTGATTTTATTTTGAGAACAAGTCTTGTCATGCATAGCCTAATTAACATACATCTAACAGTTAATAATTGTGCGGAAAGTAAATCTACGCTATTACAAGGCGTCGAGTATTTACATCGCCAAAAACAAACCCTTTGAAAAGTAAATTACGAGAAATTAAATGAAAGCGATAAAAGAGTCCTAATTAACGCTATTACATCCTCGGAGCAATTACATAAATATGATCAAAAAATAATATGCGCGAATAAGAATTGAATCGGAGAAGTCCTTAGGGTTTTGACCCTTTTTTGAGAAAGAACGAAGTTTGATTATTTATGAATTAAATTAAATTAAACCTAATTAATTAATTAATAAAAATAAATATTTTTTGAGTTTTTTAATGTCTTGAGGAAATAAAAAAAAAAAAAAGTCAAAAGTTAGTAAAAACCCTAATTCTAGTTTATTTTAAATTGTTGTGGAAAAAAGTTAGAATTAACCCTAATTAAAGAACTAAATTAATTTGTTAGTATTTATTTACAAAAATAATAAATTAAAGGTGAAATAAATAAATAATAATAATAATAAAATATTTACATTTTAGTTTTCTGAATTTATTATGAAAATAATTTATTTGGTTAATTAAATAATAATAATAATAATAATTAGTAAAAGAAAATAAAAAGGAAAAGAAATTAAAAGGAGAATAAATCAAGGGGGTGCTGGCCCATTTAAGAGGTTTGTTTGGAAATTTCTGGCCCATTAATCTCAAGCCTGTTTGACTTTCTTTGATTGTCCATGGTACGTATTGACTAGGAGTATGATGGTCATCCACTTATGACCTTCAGATTTGTGCTTATGGCCACTTGGCGCCTGGGACCTGAAAGTGCATGGTGGATATCTTTTTGAAACCTGCATGAGAACATGTTAAGAAAAATAATGTCAAGTATTTTGGGGGACCTGGGATTCGAACCCAGGTCCCAACACCTATTGGATGCTTGGCCAACCACTCCAACTGCACGATTCATTCGTTATTATAATGACTAGCAATTAATATATTAGGCAATCAATCAATATGCTGTAAAAAGGAAAACACGCGCGTCTTTTTCAAATGGTCCAATGATATGCCAACACCTCATCATCTTCCTCGCTGGTACCTGTAAAAACACATTAAATAGCGGGGGTTTTTAACCCCCACAACTACAATGACGAAAAATAGCGATTAGAGCTATGGCTTATATAAATATTTCGCGAAGGTTGCATCATGTTCGCCTGGGTTCAACGATTCCAACCATGGGTCTTAAGGGTTCTAATTTTTCCTGGATTGCAAAGCCCCAAATTCACAGCTCATGAACCCTAAAATTCAACCATGGCATCTTTGGATTCAGGACGTTTCAATGCAATTAAACTATACCATTAGCTTTGTACAGTCCCTAGCAACACAAAACGATCAAGAAATCATGTTAAATGCTTATGAATCACGAGTTACGATTATGAAAAAAAGTGGCAAACTGTCAAACTGTTTAGGGAGATTCTTGTAGCTTTAAGGCCTGGTTTTGATTGCAAAACGTCCCTGAGAACTCCTGCAAGGTATTAGAATCCACAAAAGCCTTTGAATCGTGCTAGAATGCAAAAGTCAGTTTTGAGTTTTCTTGGAAAATTTGCAATATTGCTATGGCTTGGTCTGCAACTTTCTCACGTGTATGGCATTAGGGTTAGCTTGCATATTTATAGAGGAATGAAATTAGGTCAGAATCTTGCACAAAAATCCATTGGAATGATGATTGAATATTTGATTGAAAATCAAATCTTTTTGCATTTTCATGATTGAAGAAAGTTGCCAATTTTGGAGATTCTTGCATATTTGATTTGTACACGAAATTGCCAGCATATCTTGACCATATTTGCTTCACAAAAAGATTGAAAAACCAAATCTTTGTATTTTCCTACAATTTAAATTAATTAAATGAATTAATATCAATTAAAAATACAATTAATTAATAAAAAATAAGAAAATAAATTCAATTAAGCTTGATGGGTCGTGCATAGGCCATGGATAAATTGTCAAGAAGAAATTTGAGGCCCATTAGCAAAAACAAAGTGTTTTGAGCAAAGTTGACTTTTGCAAATTCACAAAAATTTCCCAACTTCTCCAATGCATATCTTGCTCAATTATGATCATATGACCATGTTCTTGGACATTTTGGAAAGGTCTTGAAGTCCCATAACCAATGCCTTTGGTCCCATGTCATTTGGATTTACCAATCTCAAGTTATGGCCTTTGACTTAAAGTGCATTTTTGTTGACTTTTGAAAAGGACCTATAATGTAGAAACTGATAACTTCTTGTGAGAGCATTTCTTGGACTTGGAATGTGAATATGGATTGTAGGAAATGTCATCCCCTTCAAAATGAACATTGGATGGGATTTTTCTGATGAACCATGAAAAAGTTATGCCCTGGTCAAGATACAGTTGACTTTTCTACTGTCCAAAAATAGTAACTTTTGCATCTTGATGATTTTTGAGCTATCCTTGTGGAATCATGATCAAGACTTGATGAAATGATGATTGTGTACTCAAAATAAAATGTTGACCAAAAATTCTGACTTTTGACTGTAAAATGACCATTTTGCCCTTGTAGTTGACTGTAGGTCAAATGGAGCTTTTGACTGTGCAAATAGGCACTGTGAGTCTTTGAAACTTGGCATGTAGGTGCTTGAGAATGTATATGGACCCTTGAGACTTGATTGAACCATTGAAAACCTCAAATTCCTTGAAAGAACCAAAACCCTAATTTCAGCTGTCTTAGGAGGTGATTTGACTGTCTACCTCTTGAGCTAATTTGAGGATCATTCTTGACATATCTTGGAGAATATGGGAGGGAAAATTTTGGGGTACAACAGTTGCCCCTATTCAATCTTCTTAAACCTGAGGATGTAGATTGGCTTGCGTGCCTTTCGTGATCCGAAGGTGGAAGATGATTGAACACTAAAGTGCCCAGAAATTTGCACTCGCATAATGTGGTATCAGCAATGTGATGTCGGGAATGGGCTTACAGATGCCATTTGGAGAGATGATGGATAGGAGGATAGGCTTATAGATTCCATCTGGAGATGTGACAGAATCTTGTCGGAGATGGGCTTATAGATGCCATCTAGAAATGTTTGTTGAGTTGTGACTGGTTAGGTTGGAAGAAGGAACCTGTGTAGGGTTGCCTGACGATGAGTCCGTGTAAAACTGCATCTGAAAGAGAAGGAACCGGTGTAGGTTTGCTTCATGATGGTCAAGTAGATAGTTGTCCTGTCTGGTTTCAGGTATTAATCTACAATCCGTCGTCCACAGATATTTCCTGGCTTGCTACAGGTATTAATCCGAAACTTAAGAAGTCTGGCCGATGAGATAGTTTTCCTGTCTGGTTTCAGATATTAATATCTGACTTGAGAAAGAAAAATAGTCTTCCTGGCTAGTTACAGGTATTGATCTTCAATCTCTTCATGTAGATAACTTTCCTGGCTAGTTACAGGTATAGATCTACAATCAGTTCATATAGGTGGTTTTCCTGTCTGGTTTCAGGTGTTAACCTATAATCGGTCGTCCACAGATATTTCATGGCTAGTTACAGGTGTTGACCTGGAACTTGAAATGTTGGTCGAGATAGCTTTCCTGGCTGGTTTCAAGTATTAATCTCTGACTTGAGAAAGAAAGATTATCTTCCTGGCTTGCTACAGGTATTGATCTTCAGTCTCTTCATGTAGATACTTTCCTGTCTAGTTACAGGTATTAATCTCTGATTTGAGAGAGAAAGATTGTCTTCCTGGCTTGCTACAAGTATTGATCTTCAATCTCTTCATGTAGATACTTTCCTGACTAGTTACAGGTATAGATCTACAATCAGTCATCCACAGATATTTCCTGGCTAGTTACAAGTGTTGATCTGGAACTTAAGAAAGGTTGGTCGAGATAACTTTCCTGGCTGGATACAGGTATTAATATCTGATTTGAGAAAGAAAGATTATCTTCCTGGCTTGCTACAGGTATTGATCTTCAATCTCTTCATGTAGATACTTTCCTGTCTGGTTTCAGGTATAGATCTACAATCAATCGCTCACAGATATTTCCTGGCTAGATACAGGTATTAATCTGGAACTTAAGAAAGGTTGGTCGAGATAGCTTTCCTGGCTGGATACAGGTATTAATCTCTGACTTGAGAAAGAAAGATTGTCTTCCTGGCTTGCTACAGGTATTGATCTTCAATCTCTTCATGTAGATACTTTCCTGTCTGGTTTCAGGTATAGATCTACAATCAGTTGTTCATAGATATTTCCTGGCTAGTTACAGGTGTTGATCTGGAACTACAAAAGTTGATAGTAATCATCTTTTGATTGACCTTTTCCTGAAAAGGCAAAACATTAGTTGTATTCAATGTCATGATGTATGAGATGCATGATGTTCTCAAAATGAGATTGTATGATATAATTCTGTTGTACCCCAAAATTTTCCCTCCCATTTTCTCAACATTTTCTCATCACAAGACCCTTGGAGCTCAAGATCCAGTTAGGGTTTCCTCTGCTCAAGACTTCTCCTTGCACTGTTGACCCAAATTAGGGTTTGTGTTTGCACAAAGATATTTTGACCTAAAAAGCCTAAAGTGACTTTCATGCTTCATGTTGGACTCCCAAGTTTATCCATACCAAGTTTCAAGTCTTGATTCCAAATTTTGCCCAGTCAATTGGACAGTTGACCTAGAAATCAGCTGTATTGGGAAAAAAGTCAACTGTGGCCAATTGACAGTCAAACCTCATGAAAATTGACCCACATCAACATTATGAACTCATATGGACCATTTGATCAAGTTTGGATCACAATTCCACAAGAAATTTGATCAGATCACCAAAAGGGCAAAATGGTCATTTTTAGGGTTTTGACTGCACAAAGGCAATTTTTGACTGTTTGACTTAGCCAATGGCAAACCAAGCTCACATATAGACTCAAGGAACCCATGGAATTGTCTTGACATACTCAACAAGTTCAAAAGATCCCAAATGCACAAGATTGACAGTTGAATTTTCCAGTCAATTGATCAAGTTTGACTGTATACTGAAAAGTCAAACTTTGACTTTTTGGTCAAAATCAAGTGTCAAGAATCATTTTTCATCAAAACATGCCAAATAATGAAACTTGTGCATCAAGAAATCAAGAATTGCAAATTAGGGTTTGAAATGAAGATTTTTCATAACTTAGAATTTTTCTAAGTTATGAAAAACCCTAATTTTTTCCTAACTTTGTCCCACTTTCTCATCAAGATGCATTTGGATTCAAGGAAAAGTCAAAACATGAAAGTTGTAGTCCATTGCAAAATCTACAACTTTGATTCACAAAGTTTCCTCAAAAGAAGCTTGTAGCTCAAGTTACAATTTTTGGAACAAGGGTACCAAACCATTCTTAACTTAGAGAAATTTTGAACCATTTTAGGCAGGATTTTTGCCTAACTTCAAGACCATTTTTCACATGCTACCACTTGGATATTCAGTTTGCATTTCAAAGATGGATTGTAGTACACATTCCAAGCTTTCCAAAATGTCCAAGAACTCATCAAACAACCTCATGGTCAGGGAGAATCGAATTTGGCAATATGGGAAAAACTCATTTTGTTTATGACCAATTTTCATGTTCATACACTTAGGCAATTTTCAAATCAGCTTGCACAACTTGATTACAGGTCCTATATCCCATTTGCACTCATAAATTAAATGCAAACCCTTTGTGTTCAAGCCTTGCATTATGTGTTTAAGCATTACATGAAGGTTTAGTCTTAAAATAGAAAAAGCAAATTATCCATTTTAGAAAAGTATGGCTTTATGTCAAAGTTGCAAATCAAGAAATACAAGGCCATATCTTTGGGCACAAGTTCAGAAGCAAAACACACTGATCAAGGGGAAAGGTTGCAGCATAGATTGGGGGCCTGCATCAGTCTAGAACACAACTTGATACTTTGTTGCTTAAGTGTGAAGAAAACTTGCATAACATACACTAACTCTCATCTCAGCCAACACAACCTTAAGCAAAGTTATTGTACACTTTCTAAAGATAAAACCTAAGCTGAAACACAAGCCAACCAAGTTCCAAACATCCTCAAACACAGAATCACCTTTAAACTGCACAAAAACAGGGCTTCCTGCACTTGGAATCCCACAACTCATTTCCATCGTGCATCTTGGCCAAAACCACTTCAAACACTTTCCCTACCATCCATACAAACTGTCCAAAGCATTAGAAGCAGACTGTAACACTCGTAATCAACATCAACATTTTCATTTTTCTGTTTTGCAGTTGAAGTGCTATAACACGATTCACTTGGTTTCAAAGCAAGCTAAAGCTTGGAATAGCATCCCTGGACATCAAGGAAGCTATACCAATCATCATCTTGCATTGAAAACACCTCCATCAGCAGATACGATTCCAACTGAACAGGTAAGTTCATGAACTCTTATCTCTCTATCCAGGCATTGTTAGGTTTAGATTTGTGAAGAAATTATGTCACATTCATGGCCCTGAACATGCCCATATAATTAGTTTTCATTTATGTTATGTGTGCTATGAGAATTTGAAGTCTGAACATGGAACAAAAACTAGGTCAGGAATTGGGAATGGAGAAATTCTCTCTCATTTCTGAGAGTTAGGATGAGTTCTTTATATGTCCAGAATCGTGGCTTGATGCTTAACATTTTTCATGTTGTAAGTTTGTGCTTAAAGTCCAGGAATTCAGATGTTTGAATCAGTGTAGGAGGCGCGCGTTTTTTGACAAAATTCTGGCCAGAGGTTGAAGAAGGTCCTTTGGGCTGGGCTTGTTTTATTTTTCTTATTTGCACCTTGTTTTTACTTTTGAACCCCCTTGGCCCATTGTGCTTATTTTGATCATTTTTTGACTTTTGCTTGTTATTTCTGACTTATTTATTTTTTCTCATAATATTAAAAATATAAAAAATATTTTTCACACCATTTTATATTTATTAGGCATTTATTTGTTTAAATTGATGTTTGTACATAAATAATACATAATATCTTTTATTTAAAAATACTAAAATTAATACCAATGCATTTTATTTTCTGATTCTTATTTTTATTTTATCTTTTGAAAATATTTTATGAAAATATACTTTTTTTTTTGTAAATATTAAATATTTTATTTTTATACATATTTAATATATTTATCATATAATATAAATATTTACATATTTATTAGAATATTTAGGATAAAATACAAAATATATACATTTTTATTTTTATTAATATTTAATATTAAAAATACCTTTTTGACAAATATACTTCTCATTTATTTATTATTATTTTTTTGTAAATAATTAATAAATATTGCATATATTATACAATAAATACTTTTATTTGTAAAATTAGGGTTTTTACCCTAAATACATAAAAATACCAAAAATTAATTAACTTTATTTTTATTTATTTGATACGTGATAAATATTTTTCACATACATATGAAAACCCCTTTTTTGCATTTTTTGCATATTTATTTATTTATTTTATTTGAATATTGTGTAATTAAATACCTTGCAAAATTCCAATTTGATGTAATAGTCTAGGATTTAATTTCTTGCTAAAATATCCCCATTTGAACATTTGTACCCCCTTTCCCATATATTGTGTTGTAATAACTTAGGAACTTTATTTTTCGCACTTTAAAGCTTTCTAATTATGCCATGTTAGAATTAGGGTTTGTATGCAAATCAATCAACCAAAAAATAGTTTGACCTAACTTCAAGATAATCAAGCATGAAAATGAACAACATTAATCACACTTGCACCCCTAGGGTATTCCACTTGTTGCCTTCAATAATGGGCCATATTGCATGTTAGGTCTCTTTGGGCAAAACAAACACAATTCAAATGATCATAGTCCCTCGATGACGCTTTCGAAAGTTGCCTAAAAAATGATCAAGTCTCTCCAAGGAAAAATTGCCCAAAGATACTTGGCACCATTGCAATTATGGTCTAAACGATGACCCGCGCCCGTCCCATTCACATCCTAACACAAGATTGTCCACCAAATGCAATGGTGGAACAAAATTGTTAAAAGGGTTAAAACATAGCAAAGATCTTTGAGAAATTTAGGGTAGATAGCTCTTGATTACTTGCCCCCTTGCAAAATAAAACACTTTCCTATTTTTCAAACCATACATCACTACACTTTTAAAACAACTTTCAAAAAAACATTGAAAACCTTTTCAAAAGACATACACCTTTGTATACATCCCAACATAGATCATTACAAAGGTTGCCACCACATTGGCTTCTTTTCAAAAACATTTTCAAACCCACACACACAAAGCACCATTTCAAACAATTGAAAATTAAGGCAAGTTGATCTAAGCAAGTAACTAAGAGCCCATGGATAACCATGGATAGAAAGGGTGCTAATACCTTCCCTTTCTATAATCTACTCCCCGAACCCAAGAAAACATCTCAAAGGTTTTTGCTGTGCTTTTTAACCTTTCCTTAGGATAAAATAAAAAGTCGGTGACGACTCTTGCTCAACCGAAACATTTGTGAAAACAAACGCAAAACCTCAAGTCAGTTCTCCCACCGTATCACAGAACTGGCGACTCTGCTGGGGAGATAATTTAAAAGTGGAGTAACCTTAGGGCTTAGATCACCCCCTTGCATGACTAATTGTTTGAATTGATTGCTTTATATCTTGGCTCTCTTGTTTGGGATTACAATCCTACACCCGGATTTGGGGAAACATTCATAGATAGCAATACGTTGTGGAAACTGTGCGGGGTATACCGACACGGTTGAAGCAATAGCTATATTAGTGCGACATATTTGTGAGTACCGGTAACCCTTGAGTTCAATCAAGGAGAGTACGGGGCCGCTGAGTGATGTCACTAAGCACTAATGACCTAGAACCTTACTTGACCATCTTGGCCTTTCATTAGGGTTAGTGAGATGACCGGCTTTGGTGCAGTCCGAAGTTGGTAGATACTCGATACTACACTCATTGAGGATTGTTTTCTTGGAATATTTTGGTCGCTAGTTAAGTGGCTAAACCAAAACAATGAACAATGAAAACAATCCAGTGATATTGAGCTCCTTAGAACCCGGTTACTATTTATAGGACAGGTTTTTAAGCCAACTACACTCAAGAGGGTACTTACCTATGAAACCCCATGCAAGCCTGAAACTAGGGTTTGGTGTGAATTGCTTGTACATATGTTTGTGCATACATCATGAACATCATAAAGCATCATATGCATTTACTAACCACTTCAAGGGTTTAGATCTTCATCTTTGTTCTTGTTTTGTAGGTCATGGAAATTCCTCGCAGAAAAACCATCCAAGTCAACCTTGTGAGAATCTCTCCTCAACTCAAGGAGCTCGCCTCAAGAATTCCGGAAAGCTCTCCCTTCAGTGAGAGACATGGTAGGCTGCTCAGCTTAGTCAACACCAACATTGAAGAGGACATGATGAAGGTGCTATTCCAGTTCTTTGACCCTCTTCACCACTGTTTCACTTTCCCTGACTACCAGTTGGTGCCCAGTTTGGAGGAATTTTCTCAACTCCTGAGAATTCCTATCCTAAATCAACTACCTTTCAACGGTACGGAAAAGGAACCAAAGCCTGAAGATGTTGCTCGAGCATTACATCTACAGCCTTCTGACATCAAGGGGCATTGGGAAACTAGAAGCGGCGTCAAAGGTTTCTTAGCAAAATTCTTGTTTGAGAAGGCACAAGAATGTTGGAATTCATTAGACCTACAAGCCTTTGAAGAAATTGTGGCACTCCTTATCTATGGGTTGGTCTTGTTCCCAAATCCTGACCAGCTTGTAGAGGTCAACACCGTCAAAATCTTCTTGTCCAGAAATCCAATACCAACATTGCTTGGGGACATCCTTCACTCATTTTACACACGAACAATGAGAAAGAGGGGTGTTCTCATGTGCTGTACTCCTCTCCTTGCAAGGTGGTTTATTTCGCACCTTCCACAATCTGTCTTGAAGAATGACCAAGGCTCAAGGTGGTCCCAACGGTTGATGACTCTTACTCACTCTGATGTACATTGGTGTTCTCGGTCCAGAGAAAATGTCATCATCGTCGATCATTGTGGAGAGTTCCCTAATGTTCCATTACTTGGCATTAGAGGGGGCATTACCTACAACCCTTGCCTAGATTTGAGGCAATTTGGATATGCACGAAGAGATGGTCCTCACGACATGTTGATTCCTGACCTAGTTTTTGACTTCGACAACGATGCGCAAGGACTTCGCCAAAGATTCATCAGAGCTTGGAGGATGCCCAACAAGGTTGATAGCAAGACACTGGGACACAAGAACTCCATCCCTCTTGAGCCTTATCTCAAGTGGGTACGAGCCCGAGCCCAGAGTCTAATGATGCCTTATCCTCATGTTCTCCCTGTGATTAAAGAGCCCGTTAAGGAAGGAGAGGTTCCCTACACCATCCTACATCTTGACATGCCTACATTGTGGGAGGAGATGCAGAAGAGTTGGATCCAACTCAAGGAGGAACATAACACTTTTGAAGCCAGCTTTTACGCCAGCGAGAAGAAGGTTCTAGAGCTCACCCTCCGACTCCATGAGCAAGAGACCCTTAACACCTACATCGCACCAAAGAGGATGCACAACGTCTTTTTACCTTGAGAAGTTGTTTTTGTAATATTTGGCCCATGGGGCACTTATGTACTAACAAATTTCTTCTTATTAATATGACGTGCGTTCTTTTTGTCTGCAACAATTGTGAATTTCTAAAATCCTTGAATGCATTGCATAGATAGCATCTCATGCATCATGTGCATAACAGGTACCCCTTTTTCTACAGGTTGCTTAATCTTCTTCGCTGTTTATTTTGAACAGTCATCATGAATCTAGAATCATCCAGTGAGCAAGCAATCAAGGCCCTCCAGGCCCAGAATGCCCAGTTTCAAGAGATGGTCATGAGCTTGGCCCAAGGTCAACAAGAGTTGAAGGCTTTGCTCCTAAAGAAGAAGAAGAAGAAGAAGAGGACTGCGTTGTTCAACACTGGACGCAGGTTTGGGAACACACTCCATAACGAGGCTGATCCGACTACTTCCTCTGCAGAGAAAGACAGTCCCCAAGGGGGAGGGGCTCCTAGTCCTGCAGTCTCTGACAACGAGACGGATTACAATGATGAACAATACCCTCCTGCTGCTGACAGATACAAGCAATTAGAGGACCGCTTGAGTGCCATGGAGATTCAAAATGTGCCGGGGCTGGATTTCGGAGATTTAGGTTTATCTTCTGGGGTGGTAATCCCACACAAGTTCAAGGCGCCTGCCTTTGCAAAATACGACGGGGCTTCCTGTCCAAAGCTGCATCTCATATTGTACGTAAGGAAGATCCAACCTTACACGGCAGACAAAAACCTTTGGATCCACTTCTTCCAAGATAGCCTTTCGGGGTCACAGCTTGAGTGGTTCTATCAGCTAGATGGAACCAGTATCCGACATTGGGAAGATTTGGCTACCACATTTTATAGACAATATCAATACAATTCTGACCTCGCTCCTACGCGTACCCAACTTCAGGGTATGTCGCTGGGAACGGGCGAAGGATTCAAAGAATATGCGCAAAAATGGAGAGATTTGGCTGGCAGGGTGCAGCCTCCTTTGACTGACTGTGAACTGGTTGACATGTTTCTGGGGATCTTGTCTGGTCCATTATTCAATCATCTGGTTGGTAATTCCTCCGCTGGGTTTACGGATTTGATCCTGACGGGTGAAAGGATAGAAGCTGGCATCAGGTCAGGAAAGATACAGAAAGGAGCCGCCGCAAGTACTGAGAAAAAGCCTTTCAAGAAGGAAGCTAGTGCCGTCTATGGTCCTAGAAGACAAGTTAAGCCCGAACGCCGCCAAGCCGTCAATGCCTTGGTCATTTCAAAACCTGTTGCTGCTCCTCAGCAGTACAATCAACAAAGGGGTGAGAGGCCCAAAAGGCAATACACTCGGCTGAGCATGACCTTGTCACAAATCTTACCGCAACTGCTATCAACCAGCTTGGTGACCACCAGAGAAGCTCCGAAGATCGTGAATACTGCATCTCCTAAGTATAACCCAAATGTCCGTTGTGCTTATCATTCTGATAGCCCCGGGCATACTACTGATGATTGCTGGGCCCTGAGAAATAAGGTTCAAGACCTTATCGATGCGAAGGAAATTCAGTTTGAGGCGCCTGAGAGGCCAAATGTTGTAACTACTCATATGCCCCAACATAGAGTAAATGCCGTCGAGGAAGATTTGTATGCTGTTTTGGTGAATGATGTTGCTACCCCTCTATTGACTGTTAAGAGGAACCTACTGCTAGCCAGTTTATTTCTGGGTTGTAGCAAGGGTTGCCTCCTGTGTGTTGTTACCCCTACCGGTTGTCCGCTGCTGAAATCAGGCATCCAAAGCCTGATGGATAGCAAAGAAATTCTGTTCAAGAAAACCGATGTTCCATTTGTTTCCGCTGAAGAAGTATTTGTCATCACAATCTTCAACAATCCTACCAAGGCTCCCCCGAGGAAGCCAGTCAAAATTATGTCCGTTGCACCCATTACCATTACTATTCCAGGGCCCCTCCCCTATGAATCTGACAAGGCTGTCCCATGGCACTATGGGGCAGACGTGTATGTGCTTGGAGTGAAGCAGGAGTTCAACACCGGTACCAGTATCAGTAACATCACTGGTCCCGCCAAAATTACTCGCAGTGGCAGGCTCTTCTCGCCTGACATTGCACCACCAGTTATCCGAAAACCTCTTATCATCACACCCGCAAGTGTGCATGTTCCAAATCAAGTTCCTGTGTCTACTACTGCCGCCGAGTCCTCTGATTCTCGGGGCAAAGAAGTTACTACCGATTTGCCTTCCTGGACGGAGGCACCAAAAAATACCGCTGTTGAAGCCTCCCAGCAAGAGATGGAGGAAATCCTTAAAATCATTAAAAAGAGTGACTTCAATGTCGTTGAACAGCTGGGGCATACCCCCTCCAAAATCTCTATGTTATCATTGCTGCTGTGCTCAGAGGCCCACGCCAAGGCCCTGATTTCATTTCTGGAAACGGCCCATGTGCCGCAAGAGACCTCTGCAGATCAGTTCACTGACTGTGTGGCTAATTTGACAGTTGACAATGGTTTGGGTTTCTCGGATGCAGACCTTACCGCCAAAGGGAAAAACCACAATGATGCCCTGCACGTCTCTATAGAACGCAGGGGCACTACTCTCGCACACGTGTTGGTGGACACCGGTTCTTCCCTGAATGTATTGCCCAAAAAGGCCTTAGATCAGTTGGATTGTGAGGGTCTGGAATTGAAACCTAGTAACATCATTGTTAGAGCCTTCAACGGTTCTAAGAGGATGGTGCATGGTGAGGTGGAAATTCCTATTCGTGTGGGTTCCCAAGTCTTTGACTCAACGTTCTACGTGATGGATATTCGTCCATCTTATTCCTGTTTGCTGGGTCGACCCTGGATTCACAAGGCTGGGGCGGTAACATCCATTCTACACCAGAAGCTCAAATACCCTGTCAAAGGGAAGATTGTTACTGTGCAGGGTGAGGAAGAATACATGGTAAGTCATCTGAATTCATTCCGGTATATTGAAATGGACGGGGAGTTTATTGAAACTCCCTTTCAACATTTTGAAGAGGTACCTCCAACCTTGGCGTCAGCTGAGACAGTGGTTGAAGAAGACTTTCCTTTGAAGATGGCTTCCTTGAAGGATACCCGGGCTGTAATCGAGAAAGGCAAGTGTGCAAACTGGGGTCAGCTTCCTGACTTCACTCAAAAGACCGACAAGTTTGGGCTGGGCTTCACTGCAGAGGCTCAGAGGGCTGTTTGCAAAGAAAGGATCAGAAAGCCTCCGGTGTTCATCACCAACCCAAGAGTGAATGCTATCGAGGAGGACGTAGAGGAAGCAGAATTTGACAGTTGGATCTATCCAACAACCAACAACGGACCAAGCAACTGGACGGCAAAAGATTTTACACCTATTACATTTGTCACGCAGTAATGAACTCTTTTGTTTTCAATTTGTAACAAACAATATGTTGAAACTTTTATTGGCTCGGTGTCCTACCCGGGGCACCGTGGCTCCATTTGTGAGGGCTTTTTGTATGACATTTCCATATATCATTAATCAAAACATTGGACGTTGTTGCATTGCAAATCTTGTGCTCTTTTTCTTTCTTTGTTATATATTGCAAAACAGCTATATTTACACACACTCACTTATACAGGTTCCAATCCACTCTGGATCTCATTGGTAACGGCTCTGCTACTGCCAGTTATGACTTTGAAAATCCGATCAACTTGGCCGAAGACGAAGGTGAAGATGATTGCGAAGTGCCTGGTGAACTCGCAAGACTGCTACTCCAGGAAGAGAGGGCCATTCAGCCGCATGAAGAGCCAGTGGAGACGATAAACCTGGGTACTGAGACAGATAGAAAAGAAGTCAAGATTGGTGCCAATCTGAAGCTCAGCGTGAAACAACGATTGATTCAGATGCTACATGACTACATGGAAATCTTTTCTTGGTCTTACGAAGACATGCCTGGTTTGGATGCCGACATCGTGGTTCATCATCTGCCCACCAAGGAAGACTGCCCTCCGGTAAAGCAAAAGGTCCGCCGTATGCGTCCAGAGATGTCCGAGAAGATCAAAGCTGAGGTTATGAAGCAATTCGATGCCGGGTTTCTAGCAGTGACTTCTTATCCTCAATGGGTGGCCAACGTGGTTCCAGTGCCAAAGAAAGATGGTAAAGTCAGAATGTGTGTCGACTACAGGGATTTGAACAGGGCCAGCCCTAAGGATGATTTCCCTCTGCCTCACATCGACGTTCTTGTTGACAATACTGCTCAACACAAGGTGTTCTCCTTCATGGATGGTTTTTCAGGTTATAATCAGATCAAGATGGCTCCTGAAGATATGGAAAAGACTACCTTTGTTACTCAGTGGGGCACCTTCTGCTACAAAGTCATGCCATTCGGGTTGAAAAATGCTGGGGTAACCTACCAACGTGCCATGGTTGCTTTATTTCATGATATGATCCATCATGAGATAGAAGTGTACGTCGACGACATGATTGCAAGATCTCAAACTGAGGAGGAACACCTTGACCATCTGCGGAAGCTGTTTGACCGACTAAAGTTGTACAAGCTGAGGTTGAACCCAAACAAATGCACCTTTGGGGTGAGGTCTGGAAAATTGCTAGGTTTCATTGTAAGCGACAAAGGTATTGAAGTGGACCCTGCCAAGGTGAAAGCCATACAAGAGATGCCGACTCCTAAGACAGAGAAAGAAGTCTGAGGCTTTCTAGGACGACTAAATTACATTGCCCGATTCATCTCGCATCTAACTGCTACCTGTGAGCCAATCTTCAAATTACTGAAGAAAGATCAAGTAGTACGTTGGAACAATGAATGTCAGGCCGCTTTCGAAAAGATAAAGGAGTATCTCCAAGAACCACCCATTCTTATGCCACCGGTTGAAGGGAGACCTCTAATACTATACTTGACAGTACTTGACAACTCAATGGGGTGTGTGCTGGGGCAGCATGACGAGTCTGGCCGAAAAGAGCACGCTATTTATTACCTGAGCAAAAAGTTTACCGACTGTGAGACTCGGTACTCACTGCTCGAGAAAACTTGCTGCGCTCTGGTATGGGCTGCTCGCCGGCTGAGACAGTATATGTTGACTCACACCACTCTGTTGATTTCAAAAATGGATCCAATCAAGTACATATTCGAAAAGCCTGCTCTGTCTGGAAGAATAGCAAGGTGGCAAATGATCTTGACGGAATATGATATCCAGTACACAACTCAAAAAGCAATCAAGGGAAGTGTACTGGAAGATCATTTGGCACACCAACCTGTGGACAATTACCAATCATTGAACTTTGAATTCCCGGACGAAGATATCATGGTAGTAACTGATTGTGAAATACCTGGACCGGATGAAGGACCTGAGGAAGGATCCCGATGGTCTATGCATTTTGACGGAGCTTCGAACGCTTTGGGTAACGGCATCGGCGCTGTGATCATATCCCCCAAAGGCACTCATACTCCACTCACCACCCGACTGTGTTTCAACTGCACCAACAATATCCAGAGTATGAGGCATGTATCATGGGTCTTCAAGCTGCAATCGACTTAAGGATCAAGTTTCTAAGTGTCTTCGGAGATTCCGCTCTTGTGATCAATCAGATCAAAGGCGAGTGGGATACGAAACACCCAAATCTTATTCCTTACAAGGAGTATGTGTTGACTTTGCTTCCCCACTTTGAAGAGATAACTTTTGAACACTTCCCAAGAGAAGAGAATCAGTTAGCGGAAGCACTAGCTACGATGTCTTCAATGTTCAAAGTCAAATGGGACAACGAGGCTCCCCGGATCATTATCTGGAAGTTGGACGAACCTGCATACTGCTACGATCTTGAGGCCGAAGAGGTAATCGAAAAACCCTGGTATCATGAGGTGAAGAGATATTTGGAAGCTCAAGAATACCCCGAAGGCGCATCAGTCAATGACAAGAAGTTCCTGAGAAGGTTTGCAGTAAAATTCTTCCTCAGCAACAACATTCTCTACAAACGAAACCATGATTCAACTTTATTGCGTTGTGTGGATAAGGCTGAAGCAGAGAAGATCATGATGGAACTACATGAAGGTACATTCGGAACTCATTCCAGTGGACATACCATGGCAAAGAAAATCCTTCGGGCGGGATATTTCTGGTCCACAATGGAAGCCGACTGTTACCAACATTCTCGAACTTGTCATAAATGCCAGATCTATGCTGATAAGGTGCATATCCCTCCGATTCCTCTGAACGTCCTAACGGTACCTTGGCCTTTTGAAATGTGGGGCATTGATATGATCGGCGAGATCTGACCGACGGCATCCAACGGGCATCGCTTCATCTTGGTAGCGATTGATTATTTCACAAAGTGGGTAGAAGCAGCTTCCTACGCCACCGTAACCAAGAGCGTCGTTGCACATTTCATTCGGCATAACCTGATCGGTCAGTACGGCGTCTGTTTACCGTTAGTTTTGGTAAACAACCGCTGATCTTCCAAATGGTTACTTATTTGGTTACTCGCAGGATCGATCAGATTGATCCTAAGACATGGTTGATTTTGGGGTTGTGATTAAGTTTGGTAATGGTTAAAGGACAAGAAAATAAAAAGGCTTTAAGTAGATTGCATGAAGAAGTGGATTTGATAAAATAAAGGAAGGCTTGAAATAAAGGCTTCGACAGGAAAAGTAAAGGAGAAAGCAAATAAAGTTTCTGGAAAATAAATGACTTTGATTAATAAAAGTGGCGTTTCACACATACATTCTCAACAATTCTTTCTCACACACTGGGTATTCGAATCTATATGAGTGACTTTGTATATAATTGTGAACACACACGAAAAACTGCGTGAACTACTAATATTTATACTAAAACATCCCAAGTAACCGTCGGGCAGTTACACTGCTTCGAGATGACTCCACTTGGCACGTTCTCAGCGTTCGACGCTCCAGATCTTTGCACGTTGCACGTGGTAACCGCTGGAAACCGTTTTCCCTCCAAACGCTTGAATTTCAAACCGTCCCACTCTGAACAATCAAACACCTTCGTCGAGAGGCATCTTCGACGAGCCACACCTTCGACGTCGAAGGCAACCAAATTCTCCCTTGGAAGAAATCCTCTCAGTACATTGCCATCTTCTGGTGGTTATTTCGACAAAGCCAGCTGTTCGAAAACATCCTTCAGCTTTAATGGCTGATATTAATAAAACAAGGGTGTCGAATTTAGGAGCCAATAAATTGCCCCCCAAGAATGCCTTATTTCGACTCTGAAAAGAAAAAGGCATTCTTTGAAATTCCATTCGACACCTGTCTTTTCATTCTTAGTCACAAATTAAATTGTGCACTTCTTTTTTCTTTTTTTTGTCTTCTACCAACCACTGACAATCCCAAGGAAAAACCATCATTTCATCCGTACCTAAGACGTCACCTCAGTACGGCGTGCAGCGTGCCAAACGTCTTTTCACAGATTGTCATCATGACAATTCCCAAAAACGAGGGTGCACGCTGCACCCTTTCATTTCTGCAGAACGGCTGTATTAACAGGGGGACGCCACGTGTCCCACTACCCTCTGCAACATTAAATGGCATTAAATGTCCTCGAATTTGGGGATTTCCCCAACTACTATAAATAGCGCCAAGTACCCATTGTGGGACTTTTTCACGCTACCTTGCCTTCAAACTTCTTTGAACAGAAACTCTCTGCAAACTTTGCAAACAACTTTGTTCTTCACTTCATCTTCAACCTTAACATCAACAATGGCGTCCGGTTCTTCCACCGCTCCTAGTTCTAACATCCCCTCAGGAAATGCTAAACCCAAGATTTTCTCCACTGCTCCTATAGTTACTCCCACAGGATAACGAAGGGTCCCTGAGCCCCTAGACATTGCTGTACGTGACGCTTATTCACGCCAACTCATGATTCCGGTTGGATACTCCAACCAAATCTTTGCCATGTCTGGCCCGCTATATCCAAGCATTGCTGAAGCCATGAAGATCAAAAGCTACTTTCCAGTGCTTGAAAAACTCAAACCGGTTGGATGCTCTAAGAAAGATGCAGAGGATAATGAAGATCCTGCTAAGGAGAAAATCGACCTTCGTTTCTTCAATAGAGGTGTTAGGGCTTTCAGGTCTAGCCCTAGCCTCACTCCTGACTATAGTGCTTGGCTGGAAAAAATGGAGAAAAGCCAAGCTTCGATCTGGAAAGACCTGGGGATATTCGACCTGGTTATGTTGTCGAAGACGGGTCTTAACTATTCCCCAGAAATGTTGATAGCTTCCTTACTCTTCTGGGATTACACCCATTTCACCTTCCACCTTCCCTGTGGAATGCTGACTCCCACGCTATTCGACGTGGCCGCCATCACTGGCCTTCGACCCACTGGGGACTATTTCGACCCAGAAGAAATGTCGGAGGATCAGATTGGATTCTCTGCCACAAAACCAACCTACACCACCTACATCAATCATTACCACGATAAGTCGACGGACGCTGTGTCGGACGTAGAGCATATCGCGTTTCTAGCCTTATGGCTGTCACGCTTTGTGTTTTGCACCAAGTCTTTACAGGTGACCAAGAAGATGGCCACTCTCGCCACTCAACTCCACCATGGCCAAAATATCTGTTTGGCAGAATTGATTTTGGCGAATCTATACGAGTCGATTAGCAGCGGAGCGACTCTTTTGAAGATCATCGAGAACAGGGCCAGTCTGCTGCTTGCTGGACCTTTTTGGCTGCTTCAGTTGTGGCTCAATGCCACCTTCGAGTCTTTCTTACCTCAGAAGACTCAAATAAATGAGCAGGCTCCGGAAATAGAAAATAGGTGCATCGAAGGCACCAGATTGGCTCTGCTGACCCCAACGGAAGATGGGCTGGAGCTTCAACAAACTTTTACAAACTTCGTCTTGATGTTTGCAAAGAGGAAGGAGTTTGTTTCGACCATGGCTCCCTTTGCTCGACGAAAGGTTGGTCCAGAGTGGTTCACGAGGCCACATCCTAAGTCGTCAAGTGGTCCTCAGGTCGAAGAACATACAACAGTGTGGGAAACATTTCTCACACCAAGAATAATGCCCCTGCGATTCAAGAGCTCCAAGACTCACTTGAGTCTGATCGCGTATCAACCAAACTTGGTGTCTCGCCAGTTTGGTATTATTCAAACACTTCCTTCTCCTATTTTTCCCATGGAGAAGTCTATGTTATACTTTTGCAACGACTACACTGAAGACGCTGCCACTAAGCATATCGGCAGGTATGCTGGTCGAACAGTTCTTTCGTTGTTTGACTATCAGCTTAACTTTCTCTGCTCACCATCCTTCGAGGAGTGGTGGAAAAGTTACTACGCTGAGGATTTTTTCGACGAGAAGGACTTCGTGGATGAACTTCAGAAGTATTTTGTCCTTGTCTTGGACAAAATAAAGAAATGTAAGTTTAGTCATCCAAATTATTTTCTTTCTCTTTCGACTGGTAGCCTGTTAACTATTTTGTCTCCTTTTAGTTGTTCGAAAGCCAGCAGCCAAGAAAGCTGCAGAAGGCCATCAGGGAGGAGGCCCCTTAACAAAACCTCCACCACCGGCGAAAACTATAGCGCCGGCGAAGACTACAACAAGCCACCAAGGGGAAGGTCCTTCGAAAAAGCCTTCTGCACCGGTAACCAGACTTTAATTACTTTCTTCTGGCTTTAACATTCTGACTTTCGATGTAGCTTCTAAATCGAACTCCAATTGGTTTTTAGGCACCTTCACCCAAGAAACGACCAGCACTGACAGTCGAATCTGGGAGTGACGAAGAAGACGATTCTCCCCCTGCTCCCCTTAAAAGGCGAAAGCTGAAGAAGGATGTTCCTTCTCCTGAGACTCGAACAATCAGAATAGAGGTTGCTGGGAGAAAGCCCAGGCCACCTCCAGTAATTATTGAAGAGCCAACGGAGGAGGAACTAAATGTTCTTCTCAATAAACCTGTCGAAAGCGACAATTCCAGCCCTGGGGATGAAGTTCCTCTGCAGGTAATCTCTTTGACCCTTTTTTAACTCAGGTGTCGATACCCATATTCGATTATGCCTCTTTCTAACTTAGAAGATCCTTCTTCTTCTTTTTTCAGGAAACCACTGAAAGCTCAGCGCCAAGGACTTCTGAAACATTGGACTCTGCTGAACTCAGTAGGCCACAAGAGAAAGACTTGGCGAACGATGAAGCCAATACTGAAACAAATGAAGCCAATGCTGAGATAGCAGAACAACAAACAGAAGATCCACAAATAGAAGAGCAACAACCAAAAGAGATTCAGGTGGTTGATCTGTCGGAAGAACATCGTGACGAAGGGGATCACGGTGACGCTGGCGAAGAGGATCAAGGTGACGCTGGCGAAGGGGATCATGATGACGCTGGTACTGCCGAAGTCCAAGTCGCAGAGAGTCAAGTCGAGGCAAATGCTACTCAACAGCCTCAACCCCAAGACAACGCTGCTGCAAAGGTTGTCACCTCAACAAAGCATAGGTCGAAAGAAGACTTAGAACTCTTGAAGCAAACTGATCCTGTTGGCTATCTGAATGCCATCATCGAGAGCAAGGGAAGTTCGTCTGATATTAGTCAGGAGGCTTCTACTCTGTCGGGGAAGTCCACTGAAACTTCTCCTCACGATGAGGCTTTGACGAAGGTTAAGGCTCAGTTCTTCAAGAAGGATTTGATGAAAGCTTTGGAGGGGGACCCTACTGCTCCATCATATTTGGGGGCTGTTTTGAATGCCGTAGACTTGCTAGCTGTGCCTCCGGAGGTTTCAGGCTTTATCATGGAGTTACACTCCATTATTGATCAAGTCTCAGCAGATTATCGGCGACAAAGGGGCTTTAATAGCCAGCTTGAAGTGTTATATGGCAAAACCTCTTCTGCATGGACTGCTGTAGCAGAGACGACTTCTCGAATTGCGGAGTTGTCGAAGCAAAAGGCATCTAAACAAGAAGAAGTTGATGCCATAGATCAAGAGAATGCTTCCATAAAGGCGCAAATCGAAGAACTAGAGGCCAAGATGAATGCCAATACTAAGCGCAAGGAGGAACTTCTCTCGACTGTTCCAGACACTGAAAGTCAAGCTGAAATCACACAAGGCCTAGAATTTGCTGAGAAAGCTCAAGCCTTCAACGATCAAATCGCCAAGCTTGCCCAGGCGAATGCCTTTTGCAACAGAAGATTGGAGTTGCAGCAAGCTAAATACCTTCGACTCAAGGATTCCATCCCCTTCTGATTGATTCAGCCCTTTAACCATTTATTGTAATATGTATTCGACAATATTGCCATTTTGGCTAATTTATAAAATTTTCCATTTTGGCTTATTTATGGTTAATTTAGTCGTTACTTGTTATTTATTTTTATCTCTTGGAGTATAGGTTTATACTTTTTCAAATATTTACCATTTACTCTCAAGAGCCTTTTATCTTCACCTAACTCTTCGACTTCATAAGCTCCACCAGAAAAAGTTTGGATAATTCTGAATGGTCCTTCCCATTTGGGTGACCATTTTCCCATGCTTCGATCCATGGGAAGAATCACCTTCCAAACTAATTCTCCTGGCGAGAATGCCTTAGGTTTCACCTTTTTATTGTAAGAGTCTTCTACTCTTTTCTTCTGAATCCTTAGTAGGTCAAGAGCGCGCAATCTCTCTTCGTCTAAATCTACTAGTTCGTCTAACATCATATCCTAATAAACTTCAGAGGGAATATCATGATGTCTCTGAACCCTTGCAGATTGAAGACAAATATCTGCTGGCAACACTGTGTCATGACCAAAAGTCAGCCTATATGGTGTTGTACCTATGGCTTCTTTTGGGGACGTTCGACAGGCCCACAAGATCTGGTCTAACGTCTTATGCCAATTTTTTGGCTTCTTCCCAACATGCTTTTTTATCAAGCCAATCACTACTTTGTTCGCTGCTTCGACTTGACCATTTGCCTGTGCATAATAAGGCATTGATGTTAGGAGTTTAAAGCCTGTTTCCTGAGCGAATTCCTGCATCTTTCGACCGGTGAAAACTGATCCTTGATCAGTAGTTATAGTCTCAGGGATTCCATATCTAAAGATAATGTTCTTTTGAATAAATTCAATGACATTTTCTTGGTCTACATTGACTAAAGGAATAGCTTCGATCCACTTAGTAAAATAATCAATGCCTACCAATATATACTTCTGGCTCTTTGATGATGCTGGTCGAATCTCTCCAATAAGGTCCATTGCCCATCCTCTAAAGGGCCAAGGTTTCACTATCGAGTGAAGTTCGCTTGCTGGTACATGTCGGATGCCTGTGTGGACTTGACATTCTTGACAACCCTTGGCGAACTCGACACAATCTTTCAACATGGTGGGCCAGTATAGTCCTTGTCGAAACAACAACCATTTCATCTTATGGCCTACTTGGTGAGCCCCACATGCTCCAGCGTGCGTAGTCGAAAGGGCTATGTATGCTTCAGTTTCACTTAAGCATTTTAGCAATACCCCTTCAGGCGTCTTTTTAAATAACTCATTACCCATGAGTACATAACTCAACGCCCTATACTTTGTTTTTCGTTCTGTCGAAGCTACTGGATTTTGAAGATAATCCACAATGGGTTTCCTCCAATCTTGCTCTGACAAATTGTCTATGAACGAAATTTCGAAGTTAGTTTGATCAGCATACCCTAGTTTTGTCGATTCCAAGTCTGTTGGTGACAAACAGGTTGCTTTTATCATTTCCCGAACTTCGATTGCTCTTTGTAATCTCGTTTTTGAAATTTTGTACCCAGATGCAATCTGTGCCAAATCGTTGGCTATTTGATTTTCCAATCTGGGTATGTGTCGAATATTGACCATTTCAAATTTTTTCAACAATCGATTTGCTATCACAAAGTACATAATGAGATTTTCTCTTATGCATTTATATTCTTTTGTGACTTGCTTAATGACTAACTCTGAGTCTCCCATTATTTCGACTCGAGTTGCCCCCAATTCCAACAATATCTCAAGGCCAGTAATTAGAGCTTCATACTCATCCTCATTGTTCGAACAAGAACCTGATATCTTGTACTTGAATGTTGTTGGAATTTTTTCTGGAGAAATAATCAAGACTCCTACTCCTGTTCCATCTTTATGGCTGGAACCATCGAAGTAGAATTTCCAAGGTTCTATCTCCACATAATCAATACTCTCAACTTGAATTGAGTGGTCGACTATAAAGTCTGCAACCACTTGTCCTTTTACTGCCTTAAGAGGCATAAAGGTCAAGGAGTATTCAGTTAATGCTAGTGCCCACTTGCCAATTCGGCTGTGCAAGATGGGTTTCGACAACATGTACTTGAAAACATCAAAATGAGACGAAACATACACATCAACTGGTTTTATATATTGCTTGAGTTTTGTACAAGAGAAATACAGACATAGACACAATTTTTCAACTTCGCTATATCTAGTTTCTGCATCGTTCAAAACTCTACTAAGATAGTAAATGGGTCTTTCGGCTCCACTTTCATCTTCTTGGGCTAACATGCTTCCCAAAGTTTTGTCGGATGCAGCTATGTACAATCTCATACTCCTATTGCTACAAGGAGGCACCAAAATAGGTGGCTTGGTGAGGTACCCTTTGATTTTGTCGAAGGCTTCTTGTTGCTCTTGCCCCCATTCGAATCCCTCTTTGTTCAGTCGAAGCAAGGGTGAAAAGGCTTGAGCTTTCCCACTTAGGTTAGATATGAATCTCCTTAAGAAATTTATCTTGCCTAACAGAGATTGCAGTTCCTTTTTATTCGATGGCGCTTTCGCTTCCAGAATTGCCTTCGTCTTGTTCTGGTTGATTTCGATTCCTTTCTTGTGGACAACGAAGCCCAAGAAATCTCCAGCTTTCACACAGAATGCACACTTCAAAGGGTTCATCTTGAGACCATGTTCTCTCATTCTTTCGAATGATTGTCGAAGGTGGTCTATATGATTCTTCTTGGAAACAGATTTTATAACAATGTCATCAATATATACTTGCATAAAAGTGTTAATAAAATCATGGAAGATAGAATTCATTGCCCGCTGGTATGTTTCCCCAGCGTTCTTCAGGCCAAAAGGCATCACTACCCATTCGTAAGTGCCTAAAGCCCCAGGGCATCGAAAAGCTGTTTTCGACACATCCTCTTCGGCAATGAATATTTGATTATATCCTGAATAACCATCGAGCATACTCAGGTATTCATAGCCAGCGGCAGAATCGACTAGCATTTCCGCCACAGGCATAGGATATTCATCTTTGGGTGTAGCAGCATTCAAATCTCCGAAATCTATGCACACCCTCAATGTACCATTTTTCTTAATTACTGGCACAATGTTTGCAATCCATTCGACGTACCTCGTAACGCGTATGAATTTGAACTTCAGCAGTCTTTCGACTTCCGTTTTGATCTTCGACAATATTTCTGGGGCGAAGCGTCTTGGACTTTGCTTGATTGGCTTCTTCCCAGGTTTGATTGGCAACTGAAGTTCTACCAATCCTCTGTCGAGACCAGGCATTTCGTCGTAATCCCATGCAAAACAGTCCTTGAACTCTTTCAACAATTGGATTACTTCCAACCTAAGTTCTGGGTCAATTTTTGCGCTGATGTAAGTTGGCTTTTTCTCTGACCCTTCACCCAAGTTGATTTCTTCTAAAGGATCTTGCGCTAACATTTTGATGTTGTTCGCCAAGGGGTCATTTTCGAAGCCCAAAGGCTCATCGTCATAGATGGTGTCGAGCCTCTGTTCCTGCATCCCTTCTGGCATGATATCAGGAGGTTCTGGATCGAAGTCCTTTCCAGGACCTGCAGCAGATAATTGTTGATCATTTGCCTGTGTAGCCATGTACTTTACTTCGGCTTCGAGAGCCGTTATCATCTTTGTTTCGGCTACGTAAGCCGAAATTCGCTTCAATGATTGTGACTCAGTCATTATCACTGAATTCACTTTCCCAACCAGTTGGTTGGATGTCAGTTAACCCACTGAAGTCTATGTGGGACAAGTCTTCTCTGTCCCATTGAAAACCATGCTCAGGGTGCAGGTATAGGGAACAAAAAGCATTTGGCGCTGGCGCCAAGTCGAAGTCTGGTGTTGGGCATGGCCCTATGTGAGCCAAGTTCTTGTCGAAGTCTGCCAACCCTAGGTGATTCACTTCGCCCAGGTAATAGCTTTAGTCCGCTTCTATGTTTTCGACCATCCCATCAGGACGCCATAGCAGCAACCTCTGGTGCATTGATGATGGTACAACCCCAACACCATGAATCCATTCACGGCCCAACAAAAGATTATAGTTAGGTTTGGCCGATATGACCATGAACATCGTTGGTCGAAGGATAGATCCCACCTTGATATCCAGTTGGATCACTCCCATAGTGGTCCCTATGCCGCCTTCATAGTTCGACAGGACCATGTTGTGAGGCTTGATGTTCTCATCACTTTTGCCTATTTTCCTTAGCATAAAGTGAGGAATAATGTTGATGGTTGCCCCACAATCCACCAAGATTTTATTCACTGTGGTTTCTTCGAGTTTAGCCCTTATAAATAAAGGCTTGAGGTGATTCTTCATCGCCTCTGTAGGTGGTTCGAAGAACCCATTTTGCTCCTCAGTAGTGCCATTATCCATGACGAAATAGCACACTGGCCTATGTTTGGCCATTTCTTGCTCCACTTCCCAATCACTTGTTTCGACCTCCACCTGTCGGTTGAACTCTCTGGGCAGCACTGAGACTATATTCACCATGATGTCCAAAGTGTCATCAGACTCAGAACCATCTTCGTCATCAACTTCACCTTGGTTAGGCCAAACTAGCCTGTTGGTTACTGGTTCTCTTTCCAGAGGTTTCCTTTGCTTTCTTTGAGGAACATTTGAACTGGTTTCTACCTTTGGTTCATTATCAGCCTCCCTCTCAGCTTTTCGTCGCCTCTGGTATCTCCTCCATTGAGATCGAGACATGGGATTTTTCCCTTTGTAGTTGCTTGACACCTGTGTAACTTTGGGGGCAGCAACCTGAGGCTCTTTATTTTGTGTTAAAGATGAACCTCTTGGCACATCGAAGGAGTGCCATCTTTCCTCGCTTGGCCTCTTTCGACCAGATGTTTTGTACCATGTATCTACTGGCACATTAGTTGGAGGCCTGAAAGTCATTGGCCTCTTTTCTTGGTTTGAACCTCTTTGGGAGGCTCTTCTAGGATCATGTCGAAGGTCAAAACTTTCCCTTCTTTTATTTGCTGCTCTTACACGTTGAATATGTTCAGCAGCTTTTTTGTCGAAGATCGAACTGCATCTTGGACACAACATCACTTCTGACTTCTTTTTCTGGCATCTTTGTAGAAAATCTGCCAGATTTTCATTTTCCCGAGGGAAAGCAGTTTTGTTAGCTTGTTCTTGCCTCATGGCTTCCTCTGATGCTTTTGGTTCAGAGACTTCGACCATGTTGACATTCATGGTATCTTTGTTGGCAAGAGTCAACTGCTTCATTTGAATCTCCAAGTCCTCTGTCTGGCCTTGAACTGCAGCCAAGTGAGAACTGGGTTTTGTTCCAGATTTTTGGGCTCCTGCTGTCTCCAGCTTTGGGCTTTCGACCGCTTTCTGAACCGTTTCAATTGTCTTTCTGGATAGATTCCCAGAAAAACTGCCAAAGATTGGCATGTTGACATGGTCCTTTGAGACTTCGACCATTGTGATTCCTGGCCTCTTCGACTGGCTTCTGGATGCCTCGATCACGTTCACCTCTGAAGGTTCAGCATAATGGGCTTCAGCCTGCAACGGGTTAGAGTCCACAGTCATGGGGGTCTTGTCAGCAAACTTCAACCTCCCTTCTTCGATAGCGTCTTGCACAAGATTCCTGAAAAGAAAACATTGAGACGTTTTATGGCCCAGAAAATTATGATATTTACAAAAGCCTCTCTTCTTTCTTTGATCAAGAGGAGGCACTTTTACCCCTGGGGGTACTATCATTTGGCCATCTTTTACAAGCAAGTCAAAGATTTCATCACATTTTGTAATATCAAAACTATAAGTCTTTTTGGGGAACCTATCGTTGGTCCTTTCTGGACCAGTGGGATTTTTTCCACTTGAGGGGACTAACAGTTTGCAAGAGTATGGTGGCCCTTGTTTTAGTTCCGCTAAATCGACTTCGCCTTCTTCGACAGTTATAGTTTCGTCGAAGGTTTCTGGATCTTCGTCATCCATCTCAACACACACTATCCTCTCTCTCTTATGAGTTTTTGTTGCCTTTGCTTTTTCAGCTTTGAGGCGTTCTACCTGTCAAACTCTATCGGCCAGTTGGGCCATGTCTCTCAGGTATTGAGTGTCTAACTTCTTCCTAATGGAATAATCTAAGCCGCCTGCGGCTATTTTGACTAACTCATGTTCTGGAACTTGTGTAAAACATCTCGCTTTGAGCAACCTTAACCTATTTAGATATTCTTCTATAGGTTTAGTGAAACGTCTCTTTACACTGGCCAATTCCTTCAGGCTTATCTTGGTTTGTCCCATGTAGAATTGCTCATGGAACAATCTCTCCAACTGGGTCCAATGATGGATCGAATTGGGGGGGAGAGTTGTAAACCAAGTAAAAGCGTTCTTTGTTAAAGAACTTGGGAAGTACTTAATCCTCAGGTTTTCGTTATTTGAAATATCTCCCGCTTCGATTAAGTATCTTTCCACATGTTCGACAGTAGATTCTGTCGTGTCCCCAGAGAATTTAGTGAACTTAGGGACTTTACATCTAGGAGGTAAGTCTGTTTGTAACACGTATTCTGACAGTGGGGATGTAAAGTTGGGCCTTCGAAAGCCCATGTTCATCCCATTTTGCATCATGATTCTTTCGATCATGGTTGCCAGATTATTCTCCAAACCCATATTCTGGTATTGGACATGCTGAACTACTTCGTCAGCATTTTGGTTTCTGTTAACTAACCTTACCTCTGGGGTTATTACCCTAGGTTCTTCGACAGGCTGCTCCAATCGTGCCCTAAGGTTTTCTTCGACAGGCTGCTGGCCTTGGTTGATAGTGGTTTCTTCCTCTAAGAATATACCTTGGTTTCCCCTTATCTGCGCCCTTTGGGGCTGTCGAATAGGTTGGGGTACTCCAAAGAAATCAGCCAAACGCGTCATTTGCGCTGTCATCTGCTGATTCGATTGGGTGGTGTTTTGTATTAGAGGATTCAGCACTGTACTTAAAGTTTATGCCAACATTTGAACCATATCATGGTTGCTTTCGTCCATTTGTTGCCTCAAGACTGCTGTCGAGGCATTTGTAAGGCTGTGTGCTACTTGGGACGTTCCTCCTAAGAGTTGGGTCCTATTTCTATTCGCCATACCTACTCCAGAACCTTGGAGTGGCGAAGAGGCACTCACTAAAGGGTCTGAAAAAGTGGACGCAGCGTTCGTCAGGCTAGCCAAGTCAGAAGTTGGCATGCCATAGAGTGGTTCTCGATTATGACCGCCTGTCATAAATCCTGGGGGAACATAAGGCCTTGTGCCTAAATTTCCCCTTGGTGGGGGAGTTCCCAAAGGCACTCTGGGGCCTGTGAACGGAGGTAATGGCCCCGTTGTTGTGACTGTTACTGCTGGTGTTGAACCAGCGGTTATCGCTTCACTTACGGTCGGGATAACCGTTGATCCCACATTCGTTTGTGGGATTTCGTTATTGTTTGGCGGATTCGCCATCTCTTCTCTTCTTCTGGCAGTATTGGTATTGTTATTGTATATTCTACCACTTCTCAATAACATGCAACACTCCTCGAAAAAGATGAGATTATGTTTAAAAAGGTTAAACTTAAAAAATCAACACACAGTCTCATCAGGTGTGCCAATTTGTTTACCGTTGGTTTTGGTAAACAACCGTTGATCTTCCAAATGGTTACTTATTTGGTTACTCGCAGGATCGATCAGATTGATCCTAAGACATGGTTGATTTTAGGGTTGTGATTAAGTTTGGTAATGGTTAAAGGACAAGAAAATAAAAAGGCTTTAAGTAGATTGCATGAAGAAGTGGATTTGATAAAATAAAGGAAGGCTTGAAATAAAGGCTTCGACAGGAAAAGTAAAGGAGAAAGCAAATAAAGTTTCTGGAAAATAAATGACTTTGATTAATAAAAGTGGTATTTCACACATACATTCTCAACAATTCTTTCTCACATGCTGGGTACTCGAATCTATATGAGTGACTTTGTATATAATTGTGAACACACGCGAAAAACTGCGTGAACTACTAATATTTATACTAAAACATCCCAAGTAACCGTCGGGCAGTTACACTGCTTCGAGATGACTCCACTTGGCACGTTCTCAGCGTTCGACGCTCCAGATCTTTGCACGTTGCACGTGGTAACCGCTGGAAACCATTTTCCCTCCAAACGCTTGAATTTCAAACCGTCCCACTCTGAACAATCGAACACCTTCGTCGAGAGGCATCTTCGACGAGCCACACCTTCGACATCGAAGGCAACCAAATTCTCCCTTGGAAGAAATCCTCTCAGTACATTGCCATCTTCTGGTGGTTATTTCGACAAAGCCAGCTGGTCGAAAACATCCTTCAGCTTTAATGGCTGATATTAATAAAACAAGGGTGTCGAATTTAGGAGCCAACAGCGTCCCAGAAAGAATCATTACAGACAATGGTACCAATCTAAACAACAAGATGATCACTGAGCTCTGCAAGCAATTCAAGATACAACACCACAACTCTTCTCCTTACCGGCCGAAGATGAATGGAGCCGTCGAAGCGGCAAATAAAAACATCAAGAAAATTGTGCAGAAGATGACAGTGACCTACAAGGATTGGCACGAAATGTTACTATTTGCTCTTCATGGGTACCGTACCTTAGCAAGGACGTCAACCGGGGCAACTCCTTTTTCCTTGGTCTATGGCATGGAGGCAGTCTTGCCAATTAAAGTCCAGATACCCTCTCTCCGGATAATGAAGGATGCAGACTTGAGTGAAGATGACTGGATCCAAACTCGACTTGATCAATTAAACCTAATCGATGAAAAGAGACTCACTGCTATTTGCCATGGTCAGACATACCAAAAACGGATGATCAGGGCATTTAACAAGAAAGTCAGACCACAAGAGTATCAAGTTGGGGACCTGGTAATCAAGCGCATCATCCTTCCTCAAAGTGATCCCAGGGGCAAATGGACCCCTACGTACGAAGGGCCATTTGTGGTTAAACACGTGTTCTCAGGAGGAGCCATGATTCTAACCACCATGGATGGTGACGACCTTCCTCACCCCGCCAATGCAGACATAGTAAAAAGATACTACGCATGAATAAAAGACCCGCTAGGTTGACATACCTAGGCAAAAATAAGGGCTTGCCGGCGAACCAAAAGGGTTCGGGCAAAAATAAGGGATGAAATGAAAAAGAATCTGTACACCCGGCAAGTCGAAAACCTGAAAAGGCGGCTTGGGCAAAAATGGGTATCCCGGTGGACTGAAAACCCGAAAGGGCGGTCCAGGCAAAAGTTAGGGATAAAGCGTAACACTATGTCTCATTGGATCACCTTGTATCCAGAATTCGACATCAACTATCGGGCTCAAACTTCGGCATCGATCAATCAGCTTCATCTTCAACTAAGCAGCAAAGTGATGAGACGCTTGAAGACATAAAGGCGATAGCAGAGTTGGAACCCAATGGGGATTTTGTTCACATAGCTGTTTTGTTTCCTTTTCAAAATTGTATAAACTTTATGTTATTCGGTGGCGTTCTCTTACTAGGACGCCAGCCTCTTGTACAAAAAAAACGCCTATTTTCAGGCAAATTTCAAAATCAATACAAATTCATTTTTCCAAACAAATTGCCAATTATTTTTCCTCTTTTTGTTTTGTCTTGCGAAGAACGTCCAATGTTCATTTTTGATATATGCATTTGACATTAAATTGCTAATTCATAAATACTTGCATACGAAATAAAAGACCAATTACAGGTGACATCAGAAACAGGGGCAAGGTAGAATTATCCAGGCAGTCTAGTTGCTTTGTCCGCCAGGGTACCAAGGTAGATTCAACTGAAGAATGTGACCAAGTTGCCTCAACTCCCCACAGAGTAAGACAAGATTCAGCAATACTCTCCCCAGGAAGAGTAGTCTATCACCAGCCCTACAATAAGCACCCTATTCCCCTAGCAAGTCAGCAATACTCTTCTCCAGCAGAGTTAGTCTACGATCAGCCTAAAGGAGGTTGGGTATCCCCAGAAGATATCAACTTTCCCCAGCGAAGTATAGGCATTCCTCAGCAAGCATCCCCGACAGTCTTGATCTAAGATTGTTCCCTGGAGGAACACATACACCCCAGTGGAACCATTTTCCAGTACAGTCCGAAAGTTTCCCCAGGAAATTTGAAATCCATATCCCCAACAGGCCTGGAAGCTTATCCCCAGTAGATTCTGGAAGCTTATCCCCTGCAGAGTACGGACGTCTCTCCCGGACTTTATTCAAAGTTATTCCCTACAAGGGCTTATAACTGGGTTATCCTCAGCTAATTACCACGGAAGATCGTCCTCGGCAAAGTTCTTCCTATCCCCAGCGGAGTTCATCAAAGTTCCCCAACATAACTTATCAACACAATCCCCAGTGGAGTTTATCATTGTTATCCCCAGCGGAGTCCATCATTGAAATCCTCAGCGGAGCTCTCATTAAAACCTCAGCAAGGTATCTATTCCCCTCAGAGTAATCTCTCCAACAAGTTTATTCCCCAACAGAGTCATCTTCTCCTACCGGTGTATTCTTGCGATCCTCATCCCTAGAGGAAATGAAGAACTCTACTCTTCAACGTCAGCCCAGGATTTAATTCCTCGGCCGGTCGTCAAGGATTTATTTTCCTAGACGAAAACGCATTCATAAACATTTCACATTTCATACATCTTGCTTACATACGTGATAAAGTGCATACAACACTATCTCATTTTGAACATCATGACATCATGCATTTCATACATCATGACATTGCATACAACTGATGTTTTGCCTTTTCAGGAAAAAAGACAACCCAAAAGACAACTACCTTCAACTGTCACAATTCCAGATTCGATTCCTGTATCTAGCCAGGGCACATCTGTGAGTGATCAGTTTCCAGATTCAATTCCTGTATCTAGCCAGGGCACATCTGAAGAGTTTGAAGATTCGATTCATGTATCCATCCAGGGCATATCTGTTGACGACTAATTCTAGATTCGATTCCTGTATCCATCCAGGGCATATCTGTTGACGACTAATTCCATATTCGATTCCTGTATCCAGCCAGGGCACATCTGTTGACGACTAATTCCAGATTCGATTCCTGTATCTATCCAGGGCACATCTGAAGAGTTTGAAGATTCGATTCCTGTATCCAGCCAGGGCATATCTGTTGACGACTAATTCCAGATTCAATTCATGTATCTAGCCAGGGCACATCTGAAGAGTTTGAAGATTCGATTCCTGTATCCAGCCAGGGCACATTTGTTGACGACTAATTCCAGATTCGATTCCTGTATCTAGCCAGGGCACATCTGAAGAGTTTGAAGATTCAATTCCTGTATCCAGCCAGGGCATATCTGTAGACGACAATTCCAGATTCGATACCTGTATCCAGCCAGGGCATATCTGCGAGCAACCGATTGTAGACTCGACACCTGTATCTAGCCAAGGCATGTCTGCATGAAGAGATTGAAGATCAACACCTGTAACAAGCCAGGAAAACATCTGTCTTTCTCAAAATACACAAGTTCTTGCTAAGGAATCTCTTATGCGATAAACACTTCCAAATGGCATCTATAAGCCCATTTCCGACAAGGTCCTGTCACGCCTTCAATTGGCATCTACAAGCCCATCTCCCTATCCACCATCTCTCCAAATGGCATCTATAAGCCCATTCCCGACATCACATTGCTGATACTCCAGCATGCGAGTGCAAATTTCCGGGCACTCTAGTGTCCAATCTCCTTTTACCCTCGAGTCACGAAAGGCAAACTTGCCAATCTAACTCTTCAGGTTCAAGAAGATTGAACATGGGCAACTGTTGTACCCCAAAATTTGCTCTCCCATTTTCTCAACATTTTCTCATCACAAGACCCTTGGAGCTCAAGATCTAGTTAGGGTTTCCTCTGCTCAAGACTTCTCCTTGCACTGTTGACCCAAATTAGGGTTTGTGTTTGCACAAAGATATTTTGACCTAAAAAGCCTAAAGTGACTTTCATGCTTCATGTTGGACTCCCAAGTTTATCCATACCAAGTTTCAAGTCTTGATTCCAAATTTTGCCCAGTCAATTGGACAGTTGACCTAGATATCAGCTGTATTGGGAAAAAAGTCAACTGTGGCCAATTGACAGTCAAACCTCATGAAAATTGACCCACATCAACATTATGAACTCATATGGACCATTTGATCAAGTTTGGATCACAATTCTACAAGAAATTTGATCAGATCACCAAAAGGGCAAAATGGTCATTTTTAGGGTTTTGACTGCACAAAGGCAATTTTTGACTGTTTGACTTAGCCAATGGCAAAACAAGCTCACATATGGACTCAAGGACCCCATGGAATTGTCTTGACATACTCAACAAGTTCAAAAGATCCCAAATGCACAAGATTGACAGTTGAATTTTCCAGTCAATTGATCAAGTTTGACTGTATACTGAAAAGTCAAACTTTGACTTTTTGGTCAAAATCAAGTGTCAAGATTCATTTTTCATCAAAACATGCCAAATCATGAAACTTGTGCATCAAGAAATCAAGAATTGCAAATTAGGGTTTGAAATGAAGATTTTTCATAATTTAGAATTTTTCTAAGTTATGAAAAACCCTAATTTTTTCCTAACTTTGTCCCACTTTCTCATCAAGATGCATTTGGATTAAAGGAAAAGTCAAAACATGAAAGTTGTAGTCCATTGCAAAATCTACAACTTTGATTCACAAATTTTTCTCAAAAGAAGCTTGTAGCTCAAGTTACAATTTTTGGAACAAGGGTACCAAACCATTCTTAACTTAGAGAAATTTTGAACCATTTTAGACAGGATTTTTGCCTAACTTCAAGACCATTTTTCACATGCTTCCACTTGGACTTTCAGTTTGCATTTCAAAGATGGATTGTAGAACACATTCCAAGCTTTCCAAAATGTCCAAGAACTCATCAAACAACCTCATGGTTAGGGAGAATCGAATTTGGCAATATGGGAAAAACTCATTTTGTTTATGACCAATTTTCATGTTCATACACTTAGGCAATTTTCAAATCAGCTTGCACAACTTGATTACAAGTCCTATATCCCATTTGCACTCATAAATTAAATGCAAACCCTTTGTGTTCAAGCCTTGCATTATGTGTTTAAGCATTACATGAAGGTTTAGTCTTAAAATAGAAAAAGCAAATTATCCATTTTAGAAAAGTATGGCTTTATGTCAAAGTTGCAAATCAAGAAGTACAAGGCCATATCTTTGGGCACAAGTTCAGAAGCAAAACACACTGATCAAGGGGAAAGGTTGCAGCATAGATTGGGGGCCTTCATCAGTCTAGAACACAACTTGATACTTTGTTGCTTAAGTGTGAAGAAAACTTGCATAACATACACTAACTCTCATCTCAGCCAACACAACCTTAAGCAAAGTTATTGTACACTTTCTAAAGATAAAACCTAAGCTGAAACACAAGCCAACCAAGTTCCAAACATCCTCAAACACAGAATCACCTTTAAACTGCACAAAAATAGGGCATCCTGCACTTAGAATCCCACAACTCATTTCCATCGTGCATCTTGGCCAAAACCACTTCAAACACTTTCCCTACCATCCATACAAACTGTCCAAAGCATTAGAAGCAGACTGTAACACTCCTAATCAACATCACCATTTTCATTTTTCTGTTTTGCAGTTGAAGTGCTATAACACGATTCACTTGGTTTCAAAGCAAGCTAAAGCTTGGAATAATATCCCTGGACATCAAGGAAGCTATACCAATCATCACCTTGCATTGAAAACACCTCCATCACCAGATACGATTCCAACTAAACAGGTAAGTTCATGAACTCTTATCTCTCTATCCAGGCATTGTTAGGTTTAGATTTGTGAAGAAATTATGTCACATTCATGGCCCTGAACATGCCCATATAATTAGTTTTCATTTATGTTATGTGTGCTATGAGAATTTGAAGTCTGAACATGGAACAAAAACTAGGTCAGGAATTGGGAATGGAGAAATTCTCTCTCATTTCTGAGAGTTAGGATGAGTTCTTTATATGTCCAGAATCGTGGCTTGATGCTTAACATTTTTCATGTTGTAAGTTTGTGCTAAAAGTCCAGGAATCCAGATGTTTGAATCAGTGTAGGAGGCGCGCGTTTTTTGACAAAATTCTGGCCAGAGGTTGAAGAAGGTCCTTTGGGCTGGGCTTGTTTTATTTTTCTTATTTGCACCTTGTTTTTACTTTTGAACCCCCTTGGCCCATTGTGCTTATTTTGATCATTTTTTGACTTTTGCTTGTTATTTCTGACTTATTTATTTTTTCTCATAATATTAAAAATATAAAAAATATTTTTCACACCATTTTATATTTATTAGGCATTTATTTGTTTAAATTGATGTTTGTACATAAATAATACGTAATATCTTTTATTTAAAAATACTAAAATTAATACCAATGCATTTTATTTTCTGATTCTTATTTTTATTTTATCTTTTGAAAATATTTTATGAAAATATACTTTTTTTTGTAAATATTAAATATTTTATTTTTATACATATTTAATATATTTATCATATAATATAAATATTTACATATTTATTAGAATATTTAGGATAAAATACAAAATATATACATTTTTATTTTTATTAATATTTAATATTAAAAATACCTTTTTGACAAATATACTTCTCATTTATTTATTTATTTTTTTTGTAAATAATTAATAAATATTGCATATATTATACAATAAATACTTTTATTTGTAAAATTAGGGTTTTTACCCTAAATACATAAAAATACCAAAAATTAATTAACTTTATTTTTATTTATTTGATACGTGATAAATATTTTTCACATACATATGAAAACCCCTTTTTTGCATTTTTTGCATATTTATTTATTTTATTTGAATATTGTGTAATTAAATACCTTGCAAAATTCCAATTTGATGTAATAGTCTAGGATTTAATTTCTTGCTAAAATATCCCCATTTGAACATTTATACCCCCCTTCCCATATATTGTGTTGTAATAACTTAGGAACTTTATTTTTCGCACTTTAAAGCTTTCTAATTATGCCATGTTAGAATTAGGGTTTGTATGTAAATCAATCAACCAAAAAATAGTTTGACCTAAGTTCAAGATAATCAAGCATGAAAATGAACAACATTAATCACACTTGCACCCCTAGGGTATTCCACTTGTTGCCTTCAATAATGGGCCATATTGCATGTTAGGTCTCTTTGGGCAAAACAAACACAATTCAAATGATCATAGTCCCTCGATGACGCTTTCGAAAGTTGCCTAAAAAATGATCAAGTCTCTCCAAGGAAAAATTGCCCAAAGATACTTGGCACCATTGCAATTATGGTCTAAATGATGACCCGCGCCCGTCCCGTTCACATCCTAACACAAGATTGTCCACCAAATGCAATGGTGGAACAAAATTGTTAAAAGGGTTAAAACATAACAAAGATCTTTGAGAAATTTAGGGTAGATAGCTCTTGATTACTTGCCCCCTTGCAAAACAAAACACTTGCCTATTTTTCAAACCATACATCACTACACTTTTAAAACAACTTTCAAAAAAACATTGAACCTTTTCAAAAGACATACACCTTTGTATACATCCCAACATGGATCATTACAAAGGTTACCACCACATTGGATTCTTTTCAAAAACATTTTCAAACCCACACACACAAAGCACCATTTCAAACAATTGAAAATTAAGGCAAGTTGATCTAAGCAAGTAACTAAGAGCCCATGGATAACCATGGATAGAAAGGGTGCTAATACCTTCCCTTTCTATAATCTACTCCTCGAACCCAAGAAAACATCTCAAAGGTTTTTGCTGTGCTTTTTAACCTTTCCTTAGGATAAAATAAAAAGTCGGTGGCGACTCTTGCTCAACCGAAACATTTGCGAAAACAAACGCAAAACCTCAAGTCAATTCTCCCACCGTATCACAGATGCGTATATGCATGTATCATGATGTATGAAAATGTGATGTTTTAGCTAGGGAAAATAAATCCCAGATAGCTGCTGGAGAATGATGTTGAATTCTTCGTTTCCGCTGGGGATGATGAACGAAGCTGATTGCACGAATAAACCTGTAGGAGAAGATGACTCCGTTGGGGAATAAACCTGGTGAAGAGATTACTCTGCGGGGAATTACTCTGTGGGAAGAGACACTTCGCTGAGATTTTAACGATAATGCCGCTGGGGATTCCGTTGCTATGCTTTGTTGGGGATTTTGATGATGACTCCGCTGGGGGATAGGAAGAACTTCGCTGAGGACGATCTTTCCGTTGCAATTAGCTGAGGATAACTCTGGTGGGGATAACCTTCTGAATACGGCTGGGGAGAGATTTTTGTACTCTGCAGGGGACAAGCTTCCAGAATCTACTGGGGAGATGATTCAACTCTCCTGGGGAAACTTTTGAGGAAATGGCTCCATCGGGGGTATCTTGTATTCCACCGGGGAACAATCTTATATTTCTTTGAGGAATATTAAGACTGCCGGGGATGCTTGCCGAGGAATATCTATATACTCTGCTAGGGAATATTAAGATCTGCTGGGGATACCCAACTTTTCCAGGACTGATAGTAGACCAAACCTGCTTGGGGGAGAGTATTGCTGACTTGCTGGAGATACTGTGCCTTTTGAGGGCTGAGGGGAGACCAACTCTGCTTGGGGAGAGTATTTGCTGAATCTTGTATTACTCTGCGGGGAGTGAAGGTATCTTGGTCATATGCTTCAGCTGAACTTACCTTGGTACCTCGGTGGACAAAGCAACTAGATCGCTTAGACAATTATTATTACCCCTATTTCCGATGTCACCTATAATTAGTCCTTTGTTTCGCATGCAAATATTTATGATTAGCAGTTAATGTCAAACACATATATCAAAAATGAACATTGGACATTCTTTGCAAAACAAAACGGATAAAGGAAAAACAATTTGAAATTTGTCTAAAAAATGAGCTTGTATTGATTTTTAAGTTTGCCCGTAAATAGGCATTTTTGTACAAGAGGCTGACGTCCTAGTAAGAGAACTCCGCCGAAAAAAATAGATTTTATACAATTTGTGAAAAGGAAAACAAAACAGCTATGTGAAAAATCCCACTGGGTTTCAACTCTGCTATCGCCTTTATGTCTTCAAGCGTCTCATCACTTTGCTGCTTAGTTGAAGAGGATTCTGATTGATCGGTGCCGTCCGAGCCTGATGGTTGATACCGAAGTCTGGATGCAGGGTGATCCAATGAGACATAGTATTACGCTTATCCCTAACTTTTGCCTGGACTGCCCTTTCGGGTTTTCAGTCCACCGGGATACCCATTTTTGCCCAAGCCGCCTTTCCAGGTTTTCGACTTGCCGGGTGTACAGATTTTTTTCATTTTCATCCCTTATTTTTGCCCGAACCCTTTTGGTTCGCCGGGAAGCCCTTATTTTTGCCTAGGCCAATCGACCTAGCGGGTCTTTAATCACGCGTAGTATCTTTTTACTATGTCTGCATTGGCGGGGTGAGGAAGGTCGTCACCATCCATGGTGGTTAGAATCATCGCTCCTCCTGAGAAGATGTTTTTAACCACAAATGGCCCTTCATACGTAGGGGTCCATTTGCCCCTGGGATCACTTTGAGGTAGGATGATGCGCTTGATTACCAGGTCCCCAACTTGATACTCTTGTCGTCTGACTTTCTTGTTAAATGCCTTGATCATCCGTTTCTGGTACGTCTGACCATGACAAATAGCAGTGAGTCTCTTTTCGTCGATTAGGTTTAATTGATCAAGCCGAGTCTGGATCCAATCATCTTCGCTCAAACCTGCATCCTTCATTATCCGGAGAGAGGGTATCTGAACTTCATTGGGCAGGACTGCCTCCATGCCGTAGACCAAGGAAAAGGGTGTTGCCCCTGTTGACGTTCGTGTTGAGGTACGGTACCCATGAAGAGCAAACGGTAACATCTCGTGCCAATCTTTGTAGGTCACTATCATCTTCTGCACAATCTTCTTGATGTTTTTATTAGCTGCTTCTACAGCTCCATTCATCTTCGGCCGGTAGGGAGAAGAATTGTGACGCTGTATCTTGAATTGCTTGCAGAGCTCAGTGATCATCTTGTTGTTAAGATTGGTACCATTGTCTGTAATGATCCTCTCTGGTATACCGTATCGACAGATCAGGTTATGCCGTATGAACCGTGCCACTACGTTCTTGGTTACGGTGGCAAAGGAAGCTGCTTCAACCCACTTCGTAAAGTAATCAATCGCTACCAGGATGAAGCGATGCCCGTTGGATGTCGTAGTTCTGATCTCGCTGATCATATAAATGCCCCACATTGCAAAAGGCCAAGGTGCTGTCAAGACGTTCAAAGGAACTGGAGGAATGTGCACCTTATCAGCATAGATCTGACATTTGTGACACGTCCGAGAATGTTGATAACAGTCGGCTTCCATTGTGGACCAGTAATATCCTGCCCGAAGGATTTTCTTTGCCATGGTATGTCCACTAGAATGTGTTCCGAAGGTACCTTCATGCAACTCTGCCGTTGTACCCCAAAATTTGCCCTCCCATTTCTCATTGATTTCTCATCACAAAGCCCTTGGAGATCAAGATCCAATTAGGGTTTCATCTGCTCAAAACTTCTCCTTGCACTGTTGACTCAAATTAGGGTTTATGTCTGCACAGAGATGTTTTGACCTAAATTGCCTAAGATGACTTTCATGCTTCATATTGGACTCCCAAGTTTATCCACATCAAGTTTCAAGTCTTGATTCCAAGTTTTGCCCAGTCAATTGGACAGTTGACCTAGAAATCAGCTGTATTAGGGAAAAAGTCAACTGTGGCCAATTGACAGTCAAACCTCATGAAAATTGACCCACATCAACATCATGAACTCACATTGACCATTTGATCAAGTTTGGATCACAATTCTACAAGAAATTTGATCAGATCACCAAAAGGGCAAAATGGTCATTTTTAGGGTTTTGACTGCACAAAGGCAATTTTTGACTGTTTGACCTAGCCAATGGAAAACCAAGCTCACATATGGACTCAAGGACCCCATGGAATTGTCTTGACATGCTCAACAAGTTCAAAAGATCCCAAGTACACAAGATTGACAGTTGAATTTCCCAGTCAATTGATCAATTTTGACTGTATACTGAAAAGTCAAACTTTGACTTTTTGGTAAAAATCAAGAGTCAAGATTCATTTTTCACCAAAACATGCCAAATCATGAAACTTGTTCACCAAGAAATCAAAAATTGCAAATTAGGGTTTGAAATGAGAATTTTTCATAGAATTTTTCTAAGTTATGAAAAACCCTAATTTTTCCCCAACTTTGCCCCACTTTCTCACCAAGATTCATTTGGATTCAAGCAAAAGTCAAAACATGAAAGTTGTAGCCTATTGCATAATCTACAACTTTGATTCACAAAGTTTTCCCAAAAGAAGCTTGTATCTCAAGTTACAATTTTTGGAATAAGGGTACTAAACCATTCTTAACTTAGTGAAATTTTGACCTTTTTAGGCAAGGTTTTTACCTAACGTCAAGACTATTTTTCACATACTTCCCCTTGGAATTTCAATTTGAATTTCAAATATGGATTGTAGTACACATTCCAAGCTTTCCAAAATGTCCAAGAACTCATCAAACAACCTCATGACTTGAGAGAATCGAATTTTGCAATATGGCAAAAACTCACTTTTGAATTGGCCAATTTCCATGTTCATAACTTGTGCAAATTTTTCAAATCAGCATGCAACTTGATTACAGGCCTCTAAACCATCAAACACTCATAAATTTAATGCAAACTCTTTGTGCCAAGACCATGTTCTATGTGTTCAAGCATTGCATGATGGATTAATCCCAAAATAGATAAAGCACTTTAACCATTTTTGCAAAAGTAAGCTTTATGTCAAAATGAAAATCCAAGAAGTACAGATCAAATCCCCTTGGTACAAGTTTAGGGACTAATCACACTGATCAATGCCAAGGTTTGCAGCATGTTATGGGGGCCTCTACCTGTCTAAACACCAACTTGGCTTTTGGTTGCTTAAAGTGTAAGAAATATGGCATAACTAGACACAACTTTCATCTCAGCATTAGAACCCTTAAGCAAATATTCTGTACACATTCAAGACATCCTAACTGAGCTAGCACACGACTCCAACACCTTCATTTCCCTCTAGAATACAGAACCACCCTCAAACTGCCAAAACAGAGCTCCTACTGCAGTTTGAGTGCCAACTCTCATCCCTTTCATGCATTCTGGCTAAAAGCTCTTCAAACACATTCCCTAGCATCACTTGAAGCTAATCCAAACATAAAACACGACCTGTAACTCCTATAATCAGTTCCACCATTTTCACTTTCTTGTTTTGCAGTTGAAGGTCCATAGCTCGATTCAAGGTGTTTCAAAGCAAAGTAAGCATTGGAATAGCATCACTACACTTCAGGCAAGCTGTACAGATCATCATCTTGCCCTGAAAGCTCCCCCATTGCCAGATACAACTTCAACTGAACAGGTATCTTCTTGAACTTCTAACTCTTAGTGTAGGCATCATTAGCTCTAAGTTTGTGAATAAGAAGTGTTCTACTCATGCCCCTGAATCTGTACATACTTTTACTTTTCATTTATTTTGCCTGAGCTATGAGAATTTAAGGCCTGAATGTTGATAAAAACTTAGGTTAGGATTTGGGAATGATGAAATTCTCTCTCATTTCTGAGAGTTAGGATGAGTTCTTTACATATTTAGAATCGTGATTCAATGCTTAACATTTCTTATGTTGTAAGTTTGTGCAAAAGATCAAGGAATCCAGATGTTTGAATTGGTGTTCAGGCGCGCGTTTTTGAACATCTTTCTGTCCAGAGGTTGAAGAAGAAGCCACATGGGCTGGGCCTGCTTTGATATTTCTTTTCACACCATGTTTTTGGTTTTACACCCCCTGAGCCCATTTTGTTTGTTTTATTGATTTTTTGACTTTTCTTTTTTCATTCTGGTTTATTTATTTTTTCTCATGATATTAAAAATATAAAAATAATTTTTTACACCATTTTTGAATTTATAGGCATTTATTTGTTTAGATTAGTTATTTGTACATAAATAATTATATAAACTCACTTTTTACTTAAAATACTAGAAAATAATGTAAGCATATTTTATTTTCATTTTTATTTTGTTTTATCTTCTTAAAATATTTTGTATAAAATATAATTTTTTTTATAAATATTAAATATTATTATTTTTATATATATAACACATATTTAGAAATTAATACATATATATAGATATTTATTAGAATATTTAGTAAAAAAAATACAAAAATATATACACTTTATTTTTTATTAACATTTAATAGTAAAATATCATTTTGACAAATATACTTCATTTTTATTTTTATTTCATATATAATTGATAAATATTAGTATATATTAAATAATTAATACTTTTTATCTAAGAAAGCTAGGGTTTTGCCCTAAACATTAAAAAGCTCCAAAAATAATACTTTTTTTATTTTGTTTATTGGACATAAAAAATACTTTTTTTTATACATATAAAAAACCCTTTTTGCATCTTGCATATTTATTTTATTTCTATTTAATTTGTGCAAATTAATTATCTTGTAAATATTCCAAAATTGATGTAATAGCTAGGTTTAAATTCCTTGTCTAAATACCCCCCCATTTGAACATTTGTACCCCCCTTCCCATATTGTGTTGTAATAGTTTAGAACTTTATTTTTCGCACTTTAATGCTTTCTAAATATACCATGTTAGAATTAGGGTTTGTATGCAAATAAAAAGAACAAAATAGTTTGACCTAATTTCAAGATAATCAAAGCATGAAAAATGGACAACACATATCACACTTGCACCCCTAGGGTATTCCACTTGTTGCCTTCAATAAATGGGCCATATTGCATGTTAGGTCTCTTTGGGCAAAACAAATACAAATCAATTGATCATAGTCCTTCGATGACGCTTTCGAAAAGTTGCCTAAAATGATCAAAGTCCCTTTCAAAGAAAAATTGCCCAAAGATACTTAGTACTATTGCAATTATGATCTAAACGATGACCC
The DNA here is from genome assembly GCA_948472305.1 of Vicia faba. Taxonomy (NCBI): domain Eukaryota; kingdom Viridiplantae; phylum Streptophyta; class Magnoliopsida; order Fabales; family Fabaceae; genus Vicia; species Vicia faba. The sequence goes on along the minus strand of OX451736.1, from coordinate 1,761,792,841 downwards.
GCGCCCGTCCCTTTCACATCCTAACACAAGATTGTCCACCAAATGCAATGGTGGAACAAAATTGTCAAAAGGGTTAAAACATAGCATAAATCTTTGAGAACTTTAGGGTAGATAACTCTTAAGTACTTGTCAACTTGCAAAATAAAACACTTGCCTATATTCAAACCACACTTCACAAACACTTTCAAAACAAACTTTCAAAAAACCTTGAAACATCTTTTCAAAAAGACAAACACCTTTTGTAAAACATTCGAGTAAAGAATTGTTACAAGGTTAGCCTAAACCAAGGCATCTTTTTCAAAACATTTTCAAAGCCATACACAAAGCACCATTTCAAACAATTGAAAACCAAGGCAAGTTGATCTAAGCAAGTACCTAAGAGCCCATGGATAACCATGGATAGAAAGGGTGCTAATACCTTCCCTTTCTATAATCTACTCCCCGAACCCAAGAAAAATCTCAAAGGTTTTTGCTGTGCTTTTTAAACCTTTCCTTAGGATAAAATAAAAAGTCGGTGGCGACTCTTGCTCAACCGAAACATTTGCGAAAACAAACGCAAAACCATAGTCAGTTCTCCCACCATATCACAGAACTGGCGACTCTGCTGGGGATAATTTAAAAGTGGAGTAACCTTAGGGCTTAGATCACCCTCTTGAATGACTAATTGTTTGATTTGATTGCTTTATATTTTGGCTCTCTTGTTTGGGGTTTGCAAATCCTACACCCGGATTTTGGGAAACATTTCATAGATAGAAATACGTTGTGGAAACTGTGCGGGGTATACCGACATGGTCGAAGCAATAGCTATATTAGTGCGACATATTTGTGAGTACCGGTAACCCTTGAGTTCAATCAAGGAGGGTACGGGGCCGCTGAGTGATGTCACTAAGCACTAATGACCTAGAACCTTACTTGACCATCTTGGCCTTTTATTAGGGGTAGTGAGATGACCGGCTTTGGTGCAGTCCGAAGTTGGTAGATACTCGATACTACACTCATTGATGGTTGTTTTCTTGGAATATTTTGGTCGCTAGTTAAGTGGCTAAACCAAAACAATGAACATTGAAAATAATCCAATGATATTGAGCTCCTTAGAACCCGGTTACTATTTATAGGACAGGTTTTTAAGCCAACTACACTCAAGAGGGTACTTACCTTTGAAACCCCATGCAAGCCTGAAACTAGGGTTTGGTGTGAATTGCTTGTACATATGTTTTGTGCATACATCATAAACATCATGAAGCATCATATGCATTCACTAACCATTTCAAGGGTTTGGATCTTCATCTTTGTTCTTGTTTTGTAGGTCATGGAAATTCCTCGCAGAAAAACCATTCAAGTCAACCTGGTGAGAATCTCTCCTCAACTCAAGGAGCTCACCTCAAGAATTCCGGAAAGCTCCTCCTTCAGTGAAAGACATGGTAGACTGCTCAGCCTAGTCAACACCAACATTGAAGAAGACATGGTGAAAGTGCTATTCCAGTTCTTTGACCCTCTTCACCACTGTTTCACATTCCCTGACTATCAGTTGGTACCCACTTTGGAGGAGTTTTCTCAACTCCTAAGAATCCCTATCCTTAATCAACTACCCTTCAACGGTACGGAAAAGGAACCAAAGCCGGAAGATGTTGCTCGAGCATTACATCTACATCCATCTGAAATCAAGGGGCATTGGGAAACCAGAAGTGGCGTCAAAGGATTCTTAGCAAAATTCTTGTTTGAGAAGGCACAAGAATGTTGGAATTCATTGGACCTACAAGCCTTTGAAGAAATTGTGGCACTCCTTATCTATGGGTTGGTCTTATTTCCCAATTCTGACCAATTGGTGGATGTCAACGCCGTCAAAATCTTCTTGTCCAGAAATCCAATACCAACATTGCTTGGGGACATTCTTCACTCATTTTACACACGAACAGTGAGAAAGAGGGGTGTTCTCATGTGCTGTACTCCTCTCCTTGCAAGGTGGTTTATTTCGCACCTTCCACAATCTGTCTTGAAGAATGACCAAGGCTCAAGGTGGTCCCAACGATTGATGACTCTTACTCACTCTGATGTACGTTGGTGTTCTCGGTCCAGAGAAAATGTCATCATCGTCGATCGTTGTGGAGAGTTTCCTAATGTTCCTTTACTTGGAATCAGAGGAGGTATCACCTACAACCCTTGCCTAGCTTTGAGGCAATTTGGATATGCACGGAGGGATGGCCCTCATGACATGTTGATTCCTGACCTAGTTTTTGACTTCGACAACGATGCGCAAGGACTTCGCCAAAGATTCATCAGAGCTTGGGGAAGACCCAACAAGGTTGATAGCAAGACTCTGGGACACAAGAACTCCATCCCTCTTGAGCCTTATCTCAAGTGGGTACGAGCCCGAGCCCAAAGTCTGATGATGCCTTATCCTCATGTTCTCCCCGTGATTAAAGAGCCCGTCAAGGAAGGAGAGGTTCCCTACACCATCCTACATCCTGACATGCCTACATCATGGGAGGAAATGCAGAAAAGTTGGATTCAGCTCAAGGAGGAACATAACACTTTTGAAGCCAGCTTCTATGCCAGTGAGAAGAAGGTTCTAGAGCTTACCCGCCGACTCCATGAGCAAGAGGCCCTCAACACCTACATCGCACAAAAGAGGATGCGCAATGTCTTTTTGCCTTGAGAAGTTATTTTGTAATATTTGGCCCATGGGGCATTTATGTACTAACAAATTTCTTCTTATTAATATGACGTGCGTTCTTCTTTGTCTGCAACAACTTTGAATGTTCTAAATCCTTGAATGCATTGCATACATAAGCATACCATTCATCATATGCATAAGCAGGTCTCACGCCAGGTTTCCTTATCTGTCTGCTGTTTATTTCAGTAGGATGGATCTCGAGCAAACAGTCAAAGACCTACAAGCTCAAAATGCACAGTTTCAGCAACTCCTGACCACCTTGGCTAAAGGTCAGGAGGATCTCAAGACCTTGCTGGGGAATAAAGACCCAGTGAAAAAGAAGAAAAAGAGACTCGGGGTGGCTACTCTAGGGAGAAGATTTGACGAAGAAGCTCGGAGAGTGCTTGAATTTCCTCCTATTTCCGATGAAGGAACCAGCAAAGGAGGTGGGGCTGCGGTACCTTCCGAGTCCGATGTGGAAGAAGAGGAGGTCGAAGAGGTTGAAGACTATTCTGATCAGCAATACCCTCCAGCTGATGATAAATACAAAGGTTTAGAAGACAGGTTGGCCGCCATGGAGCTACAAAGAGTACCGGGTTTGGATTTTGAAGACTTGGGTTTGGTCGTCGGGATTGTGATTCCCCTAAAGTTCAAAGTGACAGTGTTTGTGAGGTATGATGGGCTGTCCTGTCCAAAAATGCATCTCAGGTCCTACGTAAGAAAGATCCAACCTTATACGGCAGATAAGAACCTTTGGATCCATTTCTTTTAAGACAACCTTTCTGGAGCTCAATGGAGTGGTTTTATCAGCTAGAGGGAACCAGCGTCCGAAATTGGGAAGATTTGGCCACCGCCTTCTACAAACAATATCAGTACAATTCTGACCTTGCTCCTACTCGTACCCAACTTCAGGGTATATCATTAGGAACAGGCGAAGGATTCAAAGAATACGCACAAAAATGGAGGGATTTGGCTGGCAGGGTGCAGCCTCCTTTAACCGATCGTGAGCTTGTTGATATGTTTCTAGGGACCCTATCTGGGCCATTTTTCAATCATCTGATTGGTAACTCTTCCGCGGGGTTTACCGATTTGATCTTAACAGGCGAAAGAATAGAAGCTGGCATCAAGTCAGGAAAGATTCAGAAGGGTGTTGCTGCAAGTGTTGAGAAGAAGCCTTTTAAGAAGGAAACGACTGTGGTATATTCTCAGAGAAGAGCAGGGAAGACTGAGCGCCGACCGACAGTGGGGGCCGTAATGATTCAAAACCCTTCAAGTGAGCAGCCTCGCTATAACCAGTCCAGACCAAATCAGCAACGGGTGGAACGGCCACAACGGCAGTTCACCCGCATTAATATGACTCCAGCGCAAGTGCTTCCCCATCTGTTAAAATTGAATCTCGCCACTATCAAGGAGGCACCAAAGAATGTGAATACGTCCTCTCCGTATTATCATCCTAATGCTAAATGCGCTTACCATTCTGACAGTGTCGGGCACGACACCAATGATTGTTGGGCACTCAAGCATAAAATCCAAGACCTGATAGAGGCGAAGGAGGTGGAGTTTGACGCTCCGGAGAAGCCTAATGTGATATCTGCTCCCATGCCAAAGCACGGCCGAAATGTCAATGTCGTTGAAGAAGATTTGTATGTTGCTGATGTCAATGATCTGATTACTCCATTGTTAACCATCAAGTTGAATTTGTTAAGGGCCGGGATCTTCCCAGGATGTAAAGAAGACTGCTATTTTTGTTACTCTCTGCCGTTTGATTGTTCGTTACTGAAGAAAGGCATCCAAGGCCTAATGGATAGTCGACAAATTTTGTTTGAAAAAGTTTCTGCTGTTCCAACCCATACTGAAGATGTCTCAATCATAACCATTCACGCTAATCTTTCCAAGGCCGTCAAAAAGCCTATTAAGATTACACCAGCTACAAAATCTGTTCCTTTGAAGATAACAATGCCAGGGCATGTCCCCTATGTTTCTGAGAAGTCGATACCATGGAACTATGGTGGTGACGTCTACTACCATGGTATCAAACAAATCAAAATAACTGAAGAAAGTTCGGATGATGAAGAAGCCAACATTGGTAACATTGCAGGCACGAGCAAAATCACCCGGAGCGGGAGAATATTTTCTCCAGAGATTGCCCCTCCGAGAGCAATCTTTGGACCCTCATCAGCTGACAAGGTCATCCCGGCACCAATAAAACTCTCTGCGAGAACCCCGCTGATTGAAGATGTTGTTGTTCCTAGTACTGTCCCTCCTACCGCTGCTGACAAAGGTAAGGGAATCCAAGATGAACTCGTCAGGACGAGGGCTCAACCCTTGGTCATCCCGGAGACCTCCAAGAAGGAAATGGATGAGATTTTGAGGATAATCAAAAGGAGTGATTACGATGTGGTAGAACAACTGGGGCAAACCCCCTCAAAGATCTCCATGCTGGCACTACTACTTTGCTCGGAAGCGCACGCTAAAGCTCTGATAAAATTCCTGAAGGCAGCCCATGTGCCCCAGGAAACCTCTGCAGATCAATTTCAAAATTGCGTGGCTAGCCTGACTGCGGACAATGGATTAGGTTTCTCTGATGCCGACCTAACTCCTAAAGGTAGAAACCATAATGATGCTTTTCACATTTCAGTCGAGTGTCGGGGAACTACTCTCGCACATGTCTTGGTCGACATTGGTTCGTCGCTGAATGTACTGCCTAAGAAGGCCTTGGACCGATTAGATTGTGAAGGGTTAGAGTTGAAGCCGAGTGATATTGTTGTCAGAGCTTTCGATGGTTCGAAGAGAATGGTCCATGGGGAGGTTGAAATTCCCATCAAGATAGGCACTGAGGTGTTTAAATCTACTTTCTATGTGATGGACATCCGTCCGTCATACTCTTGCTTGCTGGGTAGGCCTTGGATACACCATGCTGGGGCAGTCACCTCCTCCTTACATCAGATGTTGAAGTATCCTGTTAAGGGAAAGATCATTACTGTCCATGGTGAAGAGGTGTACATGATTAGCCACTTGAATTCCTTCCGGTACGTGGAGGTAGAAGGGGAATTCATTGAGACGCCTTTCCAGCATTTCGAAGAAGTCCTTCCTGAAATAACAGTAGCAAAGTTGGCAGCTGAGACACCGAGGCAGATGGCCAGGATGGCATCTCTGGAGGACGCAAGGGCCGCAATAAAGGAAGGGAAGAATTCAGCATGGGGGCAGTTACCTGACATTCCATATAAAACCAACAAATTTGGATTAGGGTTCACTACCGCAGGCCAGAAAGCTATGCGCCGTTCGAAGATTGAAAGAGCGCCAGTCAAAATTTCTCCCTACGGAATCAATGCTTTGGAGGACGAAGACAAAGAGAGCAACATCGAAGAGTGGATTTATCCAACTGTCAAAGGAGGATTGTGCAACTGGGAGGCAAAATACTTTGTCCCCATCACTTTTATTCATCAGTAATTTATCTGTCAAACATTTCCTATTTGGTCTGTAATATTTATTTTCAAACAATCCGTACACTATCTTTTCACTTCATGCCTTGCCCGGGACATGTAGGTCCATTTGTAAGGGTTTTGATTATTTTTCATATCCATGTGCCATGTTTAATGATTCGTTGGACGTTTTTCATTTGATAAACTGCTTGTGTTCATTTCTTTCCTTTTTCATTTTTGTTTAAGGATGGCTATCCCTTACACACACCCACACTCACAAGTGCAGGTACCCATCCACTCCGGATTCCATGGGTGACAATTCTGCTATATCCTTCAATAACTCTGAAGATCTGGTCAATCAAGCCGAGTATGAAGATGACGAAGGTTGTGAAGTACCAGGGGAACTAGCCAGACTTGGCTTTTTTATCGGACCTTCGCCTAGATTTACTTCTTCTAAGGGGTCCTGTGCTATCATCCTAGCACCATTTTCCAACAGATCCTTTACGAAACCCAAAGGTTCATCATCATAAATGGCATCTAACCTCTGGTTTCACACTTCTTTATCTTCCAAGTCAGGAGGTTCTGGGTCGAAATCTTTCCCAGGGCCTTCTTCTGGAGATACCTGCTCATTGGCTTCACGAGCCATGTACTGGACCTCAACCTCTAAGGCCGTTCTCATTCTATTTTCGACTACATATGCCGAAATCTTTTGAAGAGCTTGTGACTCAGTCATCATCATCAAACTCACTTCCCCAGCCTGTTAGCCATATATCATCAACCCCTCCGTAGTCGATGTTGGACAAATCTTCTCTATCCCATTGAAACCCATAGTCAGAATGGAGGTACAGAGAGCAGCAGGCGTTGGGTGTCGGAGTTAGATCGAATTCAAGAGGATTATGTGGCCCTATATGAGCCAAATTCCTGTCAAAACTATTCTTCTCGACGCTGTTAACTTCTCCTAGGTAATAGATTTGATCTACCTCGATGTTTTCCATAATGCCATCGGGACGCCAAACTGTAACCCTTTGATGCATTAAAGATGACACTGTTCCAATGCCATGTATCCACTCTCGACCTAAGAGCATATTATAGTTTGGCTTTGCTGAGATCACCATAAACATGATGGGTCGAAGGATTGATCCCACCTTGAGATCTAGTTGTATGACTCCCATTGTGGTTCCAATGCCTCCTTCATAATTGGAGAGGACCATGTTATGAGGCTTGATGTCAACATATCCTTTTCCTAGTTTTTCCAGCATATATTTTGGAATTATGTTTATGGTCGCTTCGCAATCAACCAGGATTTTGTTTACAGTCACTTCCCCTATCTTTGCTCTGATGAACAGGGGCTTGAGGTGATTTTTCATCGCCTCAGTTGGTGGCTCGAAGAAAGCGTTATGTTCTTCCACGCAGCCATTATTCATTACATAGTAACACATTGGCCTGTGTCTAGCCATCTCTTGTTCGACCATTAAGTCAGTTTCCTCAACTTCGACTTGACGGTTATATTCCCTAGGCAGCAGCGATATGACATTCACCATGATGTCTAGAGTATCATCAGAGTCGGAGTCACCTTCTTCATTCGACCCACATTCTTCTGGCCACGCCAGAGGTTTCCTCTCCAGAGGTTTTCTTTGCTTTCTTTGCACGTTGGTGCTAGCCTCTGGGTGAGGCTCTGCTGCAGCTTCCTTCTTGGCTTTTCACCGTCTTTGGAATCTCCGCCATTGTGAACAAGACATGGGGTTCATCCCCTTGTAATTGCTCGATATGTGAGCCATTTTTGATGTAGAAGCATGGTACTCTTTTCTGTAGGCCAAAGATGAACCCCTTGGCACGTCGAATGTCTGCCATTTTCCTTCACAGGGCCTTTTTCTGCCCATAGTGTTAAGCCAAGTGTCTATAGGCACATTAGTTGGAGGCCTATAAGTTGGTGGCCTCTTCACTTGGTTCATGGGTCCTCTTTGATGCCCCCTCTTGGGATCGTATCTTTCTTCTGGACCCATTTTTGGTTGAGCATTGCTGCCCTACTTTGCTTTTACAACCCTCATACCTTGTATGTGTTCTGCGGCTTTCTTGTCGAAAATAGAGCTGCATTTGGAACACAACATTACTTCTGATTTCTTCTTCTGGCATCTGTGTAAAAAGTCTGCCAGATCTTCATCTTCTTTAGGAAATGCGGTTTTGTTCACTTCCTCCTGTCGAATAGCCTCTTCTGAAGCCTTAGCATCAGAGATTTCAACCATGTTGACATCCATGTTGCTCTTGGCAACGAGATTCATTTTCTGCATTTTGGCCTCCAAGTTCTCTGTCGAACCTTTCACGACAACCAAGTAAGATCCTGCGGTGGTTCTTTTGTCAGAGCTTTCAGCAACTCCCTTGTTTCTATGTGGGCCTTCAGTAACCCTTTTGCTCGAACCTTCAGCAGTTCCTTTATTCAGTTTCAGGCCTTCAGTGGCCTTTTTGTTTGAGCCTTGGGCAACTCCTTTGTTCAGGTTTAGGCCTTCATTGGCCTTCCTCACTCCTTCGATAGTCTTTCTGGATATGTTTCCAGTAAAGCCACCGAAGATGGGTTTGTTAATGAAATCTTCGGAAACTTCCACCATATGAATGTCGACTGGCTCAGCATAATGTGCCTCCATCTGTAACGGGTTTGCGTCTATTTTCATTGTTGGCTTATCAGCGAATTTTAGCCTTCCTTCCTTAAGTGCTTGTTGAACAAGATCCCTGAAAAGGAAACATTGTGAGGTTTTATGGCCCAAAAAATTATGGTATTTACAAAAACCTCTTTTCTTTCTTTGTTTTAAAGGAGGCAACTTTGCCCCTGGGGGCACTATCATTTGGCCATCTTTAACTAATAAATCGAATATTTCGTCACATTTGGATATGTCAAAACTATATGTTTTCTTAGGGAATTTATCGATGTTCCTTTCAGACTCTACAAGATTTTTCCCATTTGATGGCACTAGCAATTTACAAGAATATGGCGGTCCTTGTTTCAATTCTGCTAAGTCTATCTCGCCTTCTTCGACATCTATAGGATCACTAGATGTCTCTGGATCGTCATCGTCCATTTCTACATAAGCTACTCTTTCTCTTCGATGAGTTTTGGTGGCTTTAACCTTTTCGGCTTTAAGGCGTTCTACTTGTCGAACTCTATCGGCCAGTTGGGCCATATCTCTCAAGTATTGGGTATCTAACTTTTTCTTAATTGAATAATCCAGGCCCCCTGCTGCCATTTCGACCAATTCATGTTCAGGCACTTGGGTAAAGCATATGGATTTAAGTAATCGAAACCTATTTAGATACTCATCTATTGGTTCGGTGAATCTTCTTTTCACACTAGCCAATTCCTTTAGACTTATTTTGGTTTGTCCCATGTAAAATTGTTCATGGAACAACCTTTCCAATTAATTCCAATTGTGGATCGAATTGGTTGGGAGGATGGTGAACCAAGTAAAAGCGTTCTTTGTTAGAGAACTTGGGAAATATTTAATCCTAAGGTTTTCATTGTTTGCTATCTCCCCAGCCTCTATCAAATATCTCGCCACGTGTTCGACAGTAGATTCTGTCGTATCCTCTGAAAATTTGGTAAACTTAGGGACTTTTCCCCTAGGAGGTAAGTCTGTTTGTAGAACATATTCTGACAATGGGGATGTAAAGTTTGGTCTGTGAAAACCAATGTTCATCCCATTCTGAATCATAATCCTTTTGATCATGGCAGTCAAATTATTGTTTGTTCCATAATTTTGGTGTCGAACTTGCTGTATCAATTCATCAGCATTTTGGTTCCTATTCACCATAATCACTCCTTGATCGATTATCTAGGGATTGGTGGGGGATTTCAGGGTATTTCGACCCTAGGTTGCTCTATTTCTACTCTAGGGATCTGAGGATTTTGATTAACACAAATCCTCTTCTACGATCACCCCTTGGTTTACTCTCATTGGTGTTCTTTGGGGTTGTCGAACGGTTTGGGGTACCCCAAAGAATTCAGCCATGCGCGTCATTTGCGCTGCCATTTGCTGATTTGACTGGGTAGTGTTTTGAATTATGGGGTTCAACACTGTACTTAAAGTTTGTGCTAACATTTTCACCATATCATGGTTGCTTTCGTCCATCTGTTGCCTCAAAATTGTTGTAGAAGCATTTGTGAGGCTTGGTATTGCATTCGATGGTCCTCCTAAAATCTGGTTTCTACCCAAATTTTTCATACTGGCTCCAATCCCTGTAATGGCGATGATGCACTCACCAACGGTTCTGAAAAAGTAGACGCAGCGTTCATAAGGCTAGCCATTTCAGTGGTTGGCATGCCATATGGCTGTTCTCGACCCATCCAGGCCGTCGAGAATCCTGGGGGAATGTATGGTCGAGATCCTGGATTTTCCCTTGGTGGGGGCGTTCCTAAAGGACCTCTAGGACCCACATATGTTAGTAAGGGTCCTACTTGATTTGTGGTCAACATTGGTATCGAACCAACGGAAGTTGAGATATTTTCTCCAACGGTGGTAATAACCGCTGTTCCAGTAGTATTTGGTGGAGGTATTTCTCCATGATTTGGCTCATTAGCCATTCTACTTTCGCTATTTCTCTTCCTAACAATACACTCATTGGTTATTGTACCACTTCTTAATAACATACAATGTTGTATACTTATAAAAGGAAAGTAATGACATGAACAAATAGATGATAAAAACTAGCAATGTCCCACCAGGTGTGCCAATTTGTTTACCGTTATTTTTGATAAACAACCACTGACCCTCCAAAAAGGAAAGTCATTTTGGTTACTCGCATGATCGATCAGTTTGATCCCAGAACATATGCTAATTTTTTATGTTGGTTTGATGTGAAAATATATGTCTAGGAAGAACGCACGTTCGACCAAAAGATAAGATGCTTGTGGTTTTAGGAAGCAAGAAAGTTAATAAAAATGCAGGTAAAAAGGTAAAAAGTGCAGGAAAAGTAACTTTGCAAAATAAGATCAAAGCAGTGTAAAAAGACTTTATTAATGAAAAGTGGTGTTTCTAACGTACATTTCTCAGTTTATCCTTTCACACATAGCGGGTGCTTGGATAATATTTGAGTAACTAGCACAATAGGTTGAACACACGGAAAAAACTACACAGACTTCCTATTTTATACTAAAACTATGTAACCGTCGAGGGGTAACTTTGCTCTAAGATGAAGACAAGTGTCCTCTGCATGTCCCTCGACCTCTAGCTTCCAGCCACGTTGCTTTCCTTTAATTGCCGGTGAAACCGTCTTTCCCTCCAACAATTAAAATTCAAATGTCCCTCGCTTTTGGTGTCGACGCGAAGATATGTTCTCCTAGTCGAAGGTCATCAGACCTTCTCAGTCGAAATCTTGATAGTGATTCCTGGTCGAAGACCAATATGTAACTTAGGTATTTTCTCTAAGTTATTTCACCCATCGAAACACTCTCCAGCTTAGTTTTATTTGTTCCATTTTTGGTCTAAAAGACCAATATATAGTAGGTGTCGAATTCAGGAGCCAACAATATCCCTAATTTTTTCCCGAACTCTTTTGGTTCGCCGGGATGCCCTTATTTTTTCCTAGGCCAGTCAACCTAGCGGGTCTTTTTTCGTGCGTAGTATTTTCTGACTATGTCCATGTTCACAGGGTACAGAGAATTGTCATTGTCCATAGTACTAAGTGTTGTAGAACTGCCAGAAAATGTTTGCTTGATCGTGCGTGGCTCTTCGTATGCGAAAGTCCATTTTCCCTTGGGTTTACTCTAGTGCACCCGATGCTTATTGGTCAACCATTGATTGCCAATTTTATAATAATCTTGACCTTCCTCAGTACTCTTCTAAGAACCATCATGGCATAATGACACCATATGATACTACTGTCATAGACAAGCAATTTAGTGACACCGAGGATACTGGCTTTTGCTGAAACTCATGATCAGTGTAGCATGCCCCAAGTGATTCAGATGGAGATCTGCCCCTAGTTATTCAGCACTTGTGAGAGATTCTTTGAATCTTAACTAGAGGTGTCTTTCTCTTTGACGCATCATCTGAAGTAATTATGTTAATTGGGAAGATTTTCATTCACTAAATATTCGTCATGCGAATTTTTCTGTTGTTGAACAATTAGTTATATGTAAACAGTGGTATTAAAAATGCAAAGCTTATGTCTGTCTTGAAGTTTTGAAAATGTATTTTTAGTTCAACAAAATTTTGTAAGAATATAAATTCAACTCAGGATTTATAGTAAGCCTTACAGGAGTCAGGATATCTTTTGTAACAATATGCTTTCGAACTAACCTATGCTTCAGTTAGGACTTTTAAGGGTTGTAACGTGGCTTGGTTCACGGTTTAAGAAAAAAAAGGATAAAGGCTCAAACTTTATTTGTACCCAACCCGTTCTCCGTGATGTTCTTCATCCCTATACTCAGTTAACTGTATGTTTAGATTCCAATTGAGTCTGGAATGACATTTTGGTGATGGTTCAGACAGTGGAAGTTTATTTGAGAAGGCAGTCATTTTTAGTAACATATTTCTATTGTCGAGTATTTGTAGTGACCTATTTTTGATTTTATTATCCCTACCTTTTGCCTGAACTATTTCTTTTGTGGTTACATTCAGCAGGATGCCCCAGTTTTTTCTTAAGTCACCTCATAGGTTTTGACTTAGCGGGCTTTTATTTTGAGACAAAATGACTGCCTGTTTTATGGGGAACCATCACTGTCTTTTGATTTGGAAGGATGTCTCTGATACTATTCGCTGCGTATGAAGTAAAAGCTTGTGACAACATGTGTATTTGAATTAACTGAGAAACTACCCTGCCCCAGGTTATGATTAAAGGTTTAAATTTGCGTGAAAAAGAAAACTCCTACTTCTTAGGCTCAAAGGGGTTGACTATGGATTATCTCCCTTATAACTCCACTGTTTAGGATTTGAAACAATGCATGTACATCATCAGCAAGGTCTGTTCAAAAGCATACTGTAGAGATTATGGTATCATTTTCATCATCCTTCCTCTAAAGGCTTATAGCTTTTAATCGAGAGTTGAATATCACAAAAAGGAAGTAAAAGCATAGTTTAAGTATAGTGAAAACGAATGGATTAATTCAATATAAACATATGCAATACATTAATGGGGGCAACCAAAGTTTGGCATAAAGGTAAGTGTTTGAACAAAAAAAGAAATTAGAAATGAAAATTTGAATGAACAAAAAGCTTTTCCGCCTGAATTTGTCACTTCAAATGGTGTGCCTTTGAGGGGTGACAGAAAATCTCAACTCATCTTGTGTGAATTCCAACACTCTTTCGTCAATCAAGTCTTGAATCTTATATTTAAATATCCAACAGCTATCAGTATCATGCCCCGGACTGTTTGAGTGATATGCATATCTTGCATCAGGATTGTAGCTAGGAGCAAAAGTATTGGGATTCCGAGGAGGATCCTTCAACGTGACCAAATTCATCTTCAACATGTGTTACAAGGCTTGCGACATAGGCATGTTGAGTTTGGTATATTTCCTTTTGGATGTATCCTGCTTACGCTGACGACCCTATTGTTGTTGGCGGGGTCGTTGTTGGACTTGTGATGTAGTAGCAATACGGAAAGGCCTACTTTCAACCAAACAACCTTTTTGTATCATCGGAGGTTGATTAATGATTTGGTCCCCAATTATAACCATTTGTCCCATATTGTTGTATTCGTCCTGATGAAGTTTGTTGATGAGAATCTCAACTCTTCTTGTCCCTGAGCTAAGTTTTAGATAAGATCCATATAACCTATCATCTAGATTCTCATATTTTCCATCTCAGCTAACAATTGTTCCAATTGATCCTCCTTGTTGTCCTCATGATTCTTCTTGGCCATGTTCTCAGTGAGGAGTGCTTTCAATTCCGGTTGTCCCTTGGCTAAGCTTAGGAACATCTCCTGGAATTGTGCATTTTGAGTTTGGAGATCTCTGATGGTCTGTTTAAGGGCCATTTTCTACTGAAATAAACAGCGAGAAAATGAGAAACCTGTCTTGAGAACTACCTATTATGTAATGACATGCATGATATGTAAATGCAATGTTTTCAAGGATCTCGCGCGATAAATAGAAGAAAAAGTTAGAATTCAACTGCAACTTTGATTGAAGAACTTTGTATCGTTAAATGTCCTTATAAGAGAATCAAGCTCACCATTTCGAGTGGGTCCTAGCCTTTGACTCAAGATAATGTACTTCGTTCTTTGACGACATTTGGTTAGAGGAAAATAAATCCTCTTGCCCCTTGCTAGATGTCTGGTTCATGCTACTTCAATGACATTTGGTTAGAGGAAAATAAATCCTCCTACCCCTTGCTAGATGTCTGGTTCATGATGTAGCGGTTGAAATGTTTTAAGACTATGCCTATGGGTTGACTAGACTTTATACAAATCAAAATAAAAATCGCCACCGCGCTTTATTGTTTCCAAAAGAATGGGAAAAGAGAGAATAACCCAAAAAGAAGGGGAAAGATTCAAGGTAAGGGGGTTGTTTATGCAAAGGGAAGGTATTAGCACCCTAAACATCTATGGTACTCCGCAGGAACCTCTTTGTGAAATTTGTATATTTGGCTATGAAAAAATATTGTATAAAAATGGATGGTGGAGGTGAAAAAATAAATATATTTATTTTATAATTTTTGCACCCGCCGCGGTTGCGAACCTTTAGTGCCTACGTACCACCTTTTCATGCAATAAGGGATCAGGATACACGTAGTTCCTCTTTTAAAAATTTAAAATACAAATGTGTTGGTTAATTTTATGAGATAAAATATCGTTGTCACTGTCCGTGTGGAAAGCATACCTACTACCCACAATTATGAGAAATGGGAATTTGCATCATCTCAAAGTGAAGGATGTGGCTTGGATCTTAAAATCAATAATGCCTCACTCAACACCCAAGTGGAAAATATCTCTCTTCACTACATATTATAGATATATAGTTGTTTGCATCACTACAACGATTGACAAGAGTTCAATCTTTTTGAGAAAAGTTTAAAGATAAAAGCCAAAGTGGCAAATGGTTTAAAATGAGATTGATTTACTTTTAGTCTTCTCACAAAAAATGTCAAGGTATTATTAAGTCGATTGGAGTTTATTTATGAAAATGTTTTGAAAATGCATGGACATAAGTCCAAGTTTATTATGAAAGTGGTTCAAGTTTAAAAAACAAGAATAGTTTTCAAAAGGAGGAAGAAGATTTTTGAAATTAAAGAAGATGTGAGGAGAAGAAGGGACTATCCTAAAGCATAAGGTAAAAGCTAAGGATAAGAACCATCTAACCAACAAGAAGCCAATACTTGACATTATGAGCCAAGATAGAATTCCCATTCCTTGGATTTAAAACCAATTAAGCAAAAAATATTAGACCTCTTGAGAGAATCAAACTTCAAGTATATTAAGTCTTCACAAAAAATAGGCAGAGTAACGGATGTATACGGGTGAATTCCAGATTACAAACAAAGGGTGTAATCACAAAAACCTGCACATAAAAACAAACAATCAACTCAATGTCTTGAGGTAAACCTCAAGAACTCCAAACAAAATAATCAGATAAGATCACAAGGTCTCCAATCATAGGCCAAGGCTTCTAATCCTAAGTCCAAGAAAAAAGTCCCATGCTCCATAATGCCAAGGATAGTAACCAAATAGTCCAAGTACCATTAAAGATTTTATGGTTTACATTGATTATTAAGTATCTTAAAAAAAGAAAAGCTCAAGTGAGCAAATTAAAAATGACAAGAAAGTAAACGCTCAAATGAGCAAAGATGAAAATGGCATGAAATGTAAATGCTAAAAGTAAATGGTACATAAAGCATAAAAAAAATAAAATCATAACGTAAAACAAGTAAATAATTAGCGGTTAGTTGGATGACCATCTTGAAGCTTGCATTTGGAACTCATTAGAGGATTGGTAGAACCAAAGCCTCCACACAACAAGTTGCATTGTTTTTTGTCAAGTATATTATCCATTTGGAATTCTCACAAGTGCCATTTAATGATCAACGATGTTTAAGTGATCCGCAAAGGTGTTGTAGATCCATTAGAGGATTGGTAGAACCAAAGCCTCCACACAATGTATCTCAAGGTTATTGGATCAAAGAGATCAAATTAACATACTTGGGCTTGCAAACATAAGTTTGGGCCACGAATAATCATTTATTAGAATCGGGACAAAATTTAGCGCTATGTTAAGCAATCGTAAGTAGACTTATATAGAAGTCGCACCTATTTTGAGGTCGGTCAATAGAAATATATGCACCATTTGTTTTGAGATATGATATAGAGATCATGCTCCAACAACATTTAGTGCAATAAGAAGGGGATGAGATGAAGAGGGATGAGAGAGAATATACAAACCACTTTTGAATTAAATTTAATCAAACTATTATTAAAATCATTCATCCATTTTTGTGGAGTTAAACTCAACACCATGGATCCAATGATGTTAATAAAGTAATCCAAAATTTAACCCAAGATCAGCCAGAAAATAGTCACAAAATAATATTACATTTTAATATATACAAAAGGGTTTAAAAATAATGTTTAAAAATAGAAAATAAAGAGAAAAATATCAACTATGTTCAAATTAATCAAGAAATAAAAAGTAAGACCATAGAAAAATCAGAAAAAGGCTCAAATAATTTTACAAATTTTTTGGTAATTTTTTAAAGTCAGAAACTATTTTGAAAATTAAAAGAAATGGGTAAGATAAACCAAAAATGATAAAAAATAGTAAGATCAGAAACAAAAATAAAATAAGGTCACCAATATTTGTCACAATATCATTGGATTACTCCATAATTTTTTCATAATTTAAAAATGTATAAAAGTATTTTTAAACATTTAAAACAATTCAAATAAAGTGTAAATTTATAAAAAATACCAAAACACAAAATTAAATTGTGAAAAAATAAAAATCAGAAAAAGAATAATCAAAATATTTTTTCAGGTTTTTTGGACTTAAAATGAAATTTCTATGTTTTTTTGAAATTTAAAACAATTAAAATATAAAAATTAGAAAAGAAAATAAAAGTAAAAATATGTGGACCATTGGATGAGAGTCAAAACGCGTTAGTAATCAAATTCAAGGGATCTGGCCCGCTGTGCATATCATGGTCATTAGTGAATAAAGTACAAAATTAAATATAAATCAAAATTTCAAAAATAACAAGTGGCGTGCCATCATTGGTTGGAAGATGACACATAGGTCATCTTCAACCTACAGCCAACGTGATTTGCAGGTCTCTCAAATTGTAAAATCAGAAGCTTAGACCTATGTCGTTCGCTCCGTCTCTTCAAGACGAAGACAACCACACCCTCGCGCCAAATCTATATAAATTGTAGCTCAAGCAATTTGGAAAGAAAGTTTTGAAAAGGGATTTGAAATTTCATGGTCAAAACGTGTTTTTAGTAAAAGGTAAGTGTTGCGACTAGAACCAGGGCAATGAGAGCAACACAATGATATCAGAGTTTTGAAGAATTGATGAAGGAATCTACCTATTGAAGTTGAGTTGTAGAGCTCTAAAACTGGACTTCTATGGAGCAGTATAGGGCACGATTCTTGAATGTAATTATGTGGTTAGCTTCAGGGAAGATCAAGGAAGGTAAATTAATGGAAAAATTGGATTAAAAAAGGCTTGAGAATGGATTTTGAAGTTACTGAATTCTGAGTTGTGGAACAAGTTTGGCAGGGTGATTCTGGCTATCCAAGCTTGAGAAAATGAGTGGGATTGCTCATGTATTTATAAGAGAAGCAAATGGGATCAAAAGGAAGGGTTAATGGTGCAATTTGGAGGGAATTCATGTGGGTCTGCATCATGAAGAAAATGTGACTTCTCTTTTGTCAAAACTCATCCAAAATGCGTGTTTTGATGCACTAATCCACTTGGGAAAGTTGGCTAATCATGTTTAGACCCAAAACGCGTGCTAATTTGAGGTTTAGAGGTTGTAACATAAAATTCAAATTCTGACTTGCAATGAAACTTCAATTCCAAGTTACCACTTTTGAAACAATGGCATTCTCAGCTCAAGGAGTCTTAAGGCATGATTCTTGATGCTTTAGAAAGATGAGGTTACAAGCTCTGCAATGGAAAAAGAATGGAATCAAATGGATGCTTGAGCTGAAAGTTGTGTTGAGTCAAAGTTGGAGAAAAAGAGTTGACTTTCCATACTTAGAAATATTTCAAGTTCTTCTTCAAAAATGACCTATAATGTCTTGCATCCAAACATGGCCTTCCACTTGGAATTTGCTCTTGACCAAAAAATATGGCATGAAGTAAATCTCTTGAATTACATTTTGAAACTTGAACCATTAAAAATCTCCAAAAATTGAGAGAGTTATGAATTGTTGAAGTTGGCAAAAAATCATGAAATGACCTATAATCTTTTACATCCTTAAGGCAACTTCCATCCATTTTCTCACTTTGCACATAAAAGAAGGAATAAAGTTCACACCTTCAAGATCATTATGGAAAAATAATGGGCTCAAGGTGATAAAAATTGACCAAGTTATGATCATTTGAAGTCACACATGGAAAATTGAGGATTCATCTGGAGGACTTGTAATCTTTCTTCCTCATTGAGTCTCTTCCTCATGACAACTCCTTGAAACTTTTGAAGTGATTTGTTAATAACTATTTGAAGAAAAATATGTCTTTGTAATCACTCAAAAATACCAAGAGATGAGCAAGATATATTCCTTTGAAGTTCAAAACCCTAGCTCCTTAGATCAAGAGAATGCTTTGAGGAACTTTTACAATTTTGAACAAACTTCTTGTACCAACACACATGATTTGTAAATAGAAGTTGTTTAGGATGATAATAAGAACTCATAGCCACCAAAGCCACTTCCATATCTTGAACATTGAGAGTAATGTGCACTTGTGACCAAATGGAATAAAATCTTGTCCAACCATGACAACTTCTCTAATCAATCCCTTGTGGTTTTCAACCAAATTTGATAATCTTGAAATGTGATGAACCAAAATAACCTTGCCATGCCAATTCTTCCAAAACCAAGCCAATGGTGAGGTTTGAACTTCTCAAGCTTTATTGACTAGGGAATGAAAATAAACTCATGAACCCATGGGGTAACATGTTAAATCCCATTGCCTTTACCTACATGGATAACAAGCAAGACAAACCCACATTGCATTTTATTTAGTTGAAAGAAGAAATCAAGACAAAAATAATATTCATGATCACAAAAGAACATAAGTCAAGGTGCTTGGTGATTCCTCAAAAGGGAAAAGCTACTTATAGGGAGGGGAACCAAGAATCCTAGTGTGATCTTATTGTGAATGAATCAATATGGTATGATGAAAGGATCTTAGGGGCAAAAATTGGGGTACAACAGCTGCCCTTATTTAAGTTTATACTATTCGGAGATACGAAGGTTAAAAATCTTCGTGTCGACGCGATCGAAGATACTTAAATATAAAACAAACCCTATTTTTGGCCCTAAGATGCCATGCAAATGTTTATGATCATGAATGCACATGGACAATTCCAAAGGGACGCAATCACCACTGGGGATATAACAATAATAAAGAAACAAGAGAGCGACCCCACCAGGAAAATAAGTCACTGGTGGATCAAAAGACCTGAATCAAAGAGGATGGTAGAATGGTCAAAGGATACGCCAACTTCTACCGAAGGCGAAGCTACCGACGTTTACTGAAGGCAGAGAGAAAGATAACAAACATCGACATTCACTGTTGATGTCCTACCGACTTTCATTGAAGGTAGAGAGAAAGATAACAAACATCAACGTTCAGTGTCGTTGTCCTATCGATTTTCACTGAAGGTAGAGAGAAAAGAAATATTATAGCACCACCGTTCACTGACGATGAACTACCAATGTTCACTGAGGGTAGCAAAAAGATAACAAACACCAACTTTCACTGATGGTGATCTACCAAATTTCAATGAAGGTAGAAAGAGAAAATATCATAACACCGCCGTTCACTGATGATGAACTACCAACATTCACTGAAGGTAGCAAAAAGATAACAAACATCGATGTTCACTGCTGATGTTCTACCAACTTTCACTGAAGGTAGAGAGAAAAGAAATATCATAGCACCGTCGTTCACTGAGGATGAACTACCCATGTTCACTGAGGGTAGCAAAAATATAAGAAACACCAACTTTCACTGATGGTGATCTACTAACTTTCACTGAAGGTAGAAAGAGAAAATATCATAGCACCGTCGCTCACTGACGATGAACTACCAACATTCACTTAAGGTAGCAAAAAGATAACAAACATCGACGTTCACTGTCAATGTCCTACCAACTTTCACTGAAGGTAGAAAGAGAATATATCATTGCATCTCCGTTCATTGAAGATGAACTACCAACATTCACTGAGGGTAGCAAAAAGATAACAATCACCAACTTTCACTGAAGGTGACCTACCAACTTTCACTGAAGGTAGAAAGGGAATATAATTGCATCGCCATTCACTGACGATGAACTACCAACGTTCACTGAGGGTAGCAAAAAGATAACAAACACCAACTTTCACTGATGGTGATCTACCAACTTTCACTGAAGGTAGAAAGAGAAAATATCATTTCATCACCGTTCACTGACGATGAACTACCCACGTTTACTGAGGGTAGCAAAAAGATAACAAGTTTCCCCAAGATTCTGGCGTTTCACCTAGAACAGGTCTCAACTTCTTTTTTAACCAAGGCACTCCATCTGGAAAGGATAATATATAAGTTGTCTCAAATAAAGAGACTTCCACTTGCAAAGATTTCACAACGAGCTATTTCTGTGATATTGAAAGCCCTGCCACCCGTTGGCATAATTTGACGACAAACTGCGAACTATTCACTCATAGAGGAGATAGCAAAAAAAAGTTACATCGACTTTTACAGGGAAGCACAAGTTACTCAAATAAAGAGACCTGCTACTTGTTGTCATGGAGGATTGTAAAAAGAAATGACTTTCTGGGGAGAGAAATATGACTTCCTGGAGAAAGAAATATGACTTCCTGGGGAGAGAAATATGACTTCCTAGAGAAAGAAATATGACTTTCTAGGGAGATGCCACGATATTCCTGCTGAGGAGATAAAGTCTTCTCATGCAAAATAAATGCACCAACCAAAACTTGAAGTTTTCAGAAATACAAAGTAAATAATATTGTGGAACCACTGATTCAAACCAAAAATAAACTGGAACGAAACGGTCAACCAGAATACATCCTTTGAGAAATAAACTCAAGAGGGAAAACCAAATCCATCCGAAACAAGAGTTGTACAGGAAGGCTAAGGCAAAAATCTTCCACTAGGGACAACTCAGTGGGGAAATTGAAAGAATATATGCTTTCTGCTCAAGGCCAACACTCTATTAAAGAGAGGACAACATAACTCTGCAAAACAGGATGATATATCAACAAAAATATTAACAAATGTCAATGAACAATGATTTTCCAATTTTAGCTATGCATGATGTATGTATGAATGTATGAGTGTTATCGTGCGTATATTGACAAAACAAATATACAACATTGGGAATAACCAGGCAAAACCACCTCGGGCACTAACAACACTCGGCTAAACTTCATCCAAGATGATCACTCCAAGAAAAAGTAAATGCCAACTGAGGAAACAAAACCTACTGGTTGCTTTAGCTTTACTGGGGAGCGATATAATCCAGAAGTAAACAAAACGAAGTGACAGAATAGTACAGATACAGGGATAGAACATCCTTCTTCAGGCTTCACCGGGGAAACAAGTGTTTTTAAAAGTAACATTCCTACTGGAGATTGCAAAACCAGTCTCAAGTAAAACAGACTGACACCAAAATATCAAAACATTCACTGGGGAATTCAGGCCTACTTCATTTGGGAGGTTAATAATACTTCCACAAAGGGAAAACTACAATACGTCTTTCACTTAAAGAAACCAGGGACCTGCATTCTTCAAGAGTGGTTATGATGCCAACTTCTCTGGAAAAAGAACCTCTATTAGGCCAAACGAAAAATTCACTGGAGAAAATGCGGATTGAAACTTCACATCATGAAAACTCAGAAAAGAGGAGAAATGAATCCAAAATTGACCGAGGATACCAGAATCATAAACCCAATATGGCGAAAACATCCCGAGGGGAACAAAAACTTCTCAAAACAACTGGATTTTGTCCATTTATGGGATCACCATTTTTGTTGTCATTGTTTCATCACACATCTCAAAGTAAAAGCAGATTGTAAATTTTTTTTTTGAAAAATCAATTTTGTTATTTAATCTTTTTTGCTTTGTGTTGTACCCCAAAATTTGCCCTCTAGTTTCTCAAGGAATCACCCTGGATCCTCAAGTTTGCTTCCATCCAATTCCAAGCCTTGAATTATCAATTTTCAAAGAAAATCACTCACAAGGGCAAAATGGTCATTTGCATATTGAAAAGTCAAACTTTGACTTTTGAATCAAAATCAAATCTCAAAAAAAGCATATTTCATCAAGACATGTTGGAATATGAAGTTTGTTTCGTCAAGAAATTCAAAAGTCAAATTTTACTTTGGAAAAGTCAAATTTCTAAATACTTGGAATTTTTCTAAGTGTTTAAGAATTATGACAATTTTAGAACTTCTGACCAGATTATCACCATAACACTCAGCAAATTCTGGACACTTTCAAGGCAGAGTTTGGTCATAACTTTTGGGCAAGTTTTCACAAAAAGCTTCAGTCAGAGGTTGCAAACATGGTTCAGAACATGATGCTTCAATCAGAATATATGGAAGCGATGTTCTCCGGTTCAGAACATGACGCTTTAATCAGAACATGTGGAAGCAATGTTCTCCTTCAGAACATGCTGGAACCAGAAGATAAAAAGATCAGAAGTTGAATGCTACGCTGAAGTAGAACTTCTGATCCCGAACTAAGCCTTGGTGTAGAATCTCACGTTGCAGGATTTCTGGTTATGATAAGTCTCATCATCATTTAATGCTCACAACCACTTTCTGAGTCTTTATCTAAAGGATTTCCCCCACGTGTACCTCTACTGTCTTGGGATAGCAACTTTGGTACTAAGCCCATACTTTGCTTTTTGCTTTTTCTTAATTTCTGCTGACAACCACCATGCTTGCTTCAAGAACACGGCAGCGCTTTAGCATATGAAGGTTATATTCAACGCTTTGGTCAGAACATGACCAAATCCCAAGACCTTGTTTATACAACCCGCTGCAGACCTATAACCAACAGCTAGTTCAACCTACGCCTGCATCCCATGATTACACTATACTAGCATACGAAAACAGTGATGAAAAAGCAAGGGAACGGGATGCCAAAATAGGTTCAAATCCTATTTGTTTCCCCCTCCCCCCCAAAATCACAACATATTCACCTATAAATACTTTGCTCCATCACACGTTCAAGTGGCTGGGCTTGGAGGGAGAGAAAAGGAAGTTGAAACCTTCATAAAAAATCCAGAAATCCCAAACAGAAAACTAAACCTTTGTTCTTCCTTTTGAATCAAAGAGCTTGGCACTTCCTCTTCCGTTACTTTTGCTGATTCCAGAACATCCTAAGGTAGCAGCTCAAAGCTCCAAGCCCATGTTCCAAGTTCAAGGTAAGTCTTTCTTACTTTGCTTGTTTTTCATTCTGAACATCATTAACATGTAAATATCATAGTATTAATGTTGTCCATATCATTGCATAAGTAGGAAAAAATATGGATCAAAATTTCTTGATTAAGGCTAGGCTAAGGATCAAGATTAGAACTTCTGTAAACTGTTGTGCTTTTATCCTTCTGACTTGATGATTGCTGAAAACTGAATAGATTATTGATGTGTTGATTGAGTGTTGAAATATGGCATTAAAACTTCTGATGTTAATTCATAGTTTTAGCATACAGAACTTCTATGATTTTTCTCACTGTTAAACACACACAGAACTTCTGAGTTCTCTTCACTGTTTTAACACACAGAACTTCTATGATTTTTCTCACTGTTAACACACACTGAACTTCTAATTTTTACATGCTGATAACGCACTGAACTGCTAATGTTCACTCACTAGCTCAGCACAATTCAGAACTTCTTATGATTCACTCATTGTTCTAACACCGCACAGAACTTCTGTGTTCTCCTTGCATGTCAAATATACTTAACTTCTGATGTTTCCATTTGCTGTTTTTACACACTCAGAGTTTCTGATTTTTACATGCTGATAACGCACTGAACTGCTGATATCTCCTCACTGTTTTAGTGTAATACATAACTTCTGACTTGTGGCCCACTGTCTGAATACCACCCAGAACTTTTGTGTTTTCTCTCTAACATTTCTTGCAGGACCTCAGAGATTACCAATTCAGAACTTCTGATTCCACTGACGTCTCCTGCTGAGTCACAGTGCTCTTGGCTTTAGAACTTCTGATCCTCGGTAATTTTTGCTTGCAGTGACACGCTGTTTCCATCTTTCATTTATTTTCCTTTTCATCATTTTTAATATTAACATAAAAAGACATACAAATATTTTATTTCTTTTATTTCTTTTTCATTAAGACAAAAACATTTTTCAAACAAATCCTTTACATTTCAATATGGTTGTAATAGTAACTTAGGACTTATTTTTATTTGCAACCCCCATTCATAAATATGTACCCTCATCCCCTAAATATTGTAATAGCATAGGACTTTACATTTATGCAATTTATCGCTTTTGAATGTAAATGCTAGTAATTAGGGTGTGTATGGCAATACATGAAATTGACAAATAGATCACCCTAATCAAGACTAAATGCATGTAATCAAACACACTTGCACACTAGCACCCCTAGGGTAATCCCATTTTGTTTCCTATCGGAAAAATAGTCATGTCCCTCGAACTTGGGCGTTTTAGCAAAGACCCTGGATAAAAGATCGTAATCCCTCGATGACCCTCGATGTTGCCTCCGGTAAACGATCTAGTCCCTAAAACGACATTGCTAATACATTCCATGGGTTGACTTCTATGACTATACAAACGTCCCAACATTCGTCCCTTCACATCCAACAATGGGGCTTCTTACCAAATCAATGGTAAGATAGCCACATCTAAAGGAGAAGGAAAAGCACATTTAAGACCTTTTGAGTAGGTAGATTCGCTCCTAGTTACTTGCTTGCTCACAACAAAAAAATTTTATACACCAAACACTCTCATTTTTAAACACTTTTGAAAACAACACTTTGTACGCATTCTTATAGAAACGAGAGCCATTACAAAGGAAACCCTTTTTAAAATCACTTTCAAAAACACATCTCACAAACACATCTTTGAACTATTTTCGAAACAAACACTTTGTATGCGTTCTTATAAAAACGAGAATCATTACAATGTTACATTTTCAAAATACTTTCAAAACCCACACCACAAGCACATTCAAACAAAAGCAAGTGATTTAGCGAGTAACTAAGTGCCCATGGAAAACCATGGATGAAAAGGGTGCTAATACCCTCCCTTTTCATAATCTACCCCCGAACTCAAGAAAACATATCTAAAGGTCTTTCTTGTGCTTTTTCACCTTTCCTTTTTGGATAAAAGAAAAGTCGGTGGCGACTCTTGCTAAACCGCAACATTTACGAACACAAACGCAAAACCCTCAAGTCAGTTCTCCCACCATATCATAGAACTGGCGACTCTGCTGGGGAAATTCTAAAAGTGGGGTTACCTTAGGGATATATCACATTTACTTTCTTACATTGTTTGATTTGTTTTCTTTACATTATGGGTCCTTGTTTGAGTTACTGTTAAAAATCCTACACCCGAATTTGGTGACACCTTTTAGGTAAGTAGCAATAAACTATGAGGGAACTGTGTGGGGTATACCGACACGGTTGAAGAAGTAGCTACATTGATGTGGCACTTTGGTGGGTACCGGTAACCCTTGAGTCAATCAAGGAGAGTACGGGGCCGCCGCGTGGTGTCGTGAAGCATCAACTGACCTTAGAACCTTACTTGACCAACTTGGCCATTAGGACGTAGTGAGATGACCGGCTTTGGTGCAGTCCGAAGTTGGTAGATACTCGATGCTACACTCATTGAGGTTGGACTCTTGAGCTTTGCTTGGTTGCGAGTCAATCGCCTATTGAATGAAACTGGGAGAAAGATCAGTGATATTGAGATCCCTTAGAACCCGGTTACTATTAACTAGGACAGGTTGAGCCAACTAAACTTCAAGAGGGTACTTACCTATCAAACCCCATGCAAGCCTAAAACTAAGGATTTGTTTGCTTTGTGTGAATATGATATTTGTATATAAACTTGCTTACCTCACATATTTGTACATAACATCATAACATCATACCATAGCATTTTCAATAACATACCATTTCAAGGATCTCGAGGGTCTTTGATATAGGGTCACGTTGAACCAGACGTCTACCAAAAGGGCAAGAGGATTTATTTTCCTCTAACTAAACAGCATCAAAATTCAAGTACAACAAACTTGAGTTAAGGGCTATGACCCACTTGGCATGGTGAGCTTGATTCTCGTGGAAGGACATCCACCGATACAAAATTCTCCAATAAAAAATGTTGATCAAAGTTCAACTTCTAACTTATTCTTGTGTTTACCACGCGAGATCCTTGAAAACATGCATCCACATATCATGCATCATATCATAACAGGTTTCTCCCATACAAGTTTCCTTATCTTCCTACTGTTTTTCAGTAGAGATGGCCCTAGAACAGACCATCAAGAGTATCCAGATTCAAAATGCTCAACTTCAAAAGATGTTCTTAAACCTGTACAAGGGGCAGGAAGAGTTGAAAGCACTCCTCACTAGGAACCTGGCCAAGAAAAATCCTGAAGACAATAAGGACGAACGGTTGCAACAACTGCGAGCTGAGGTTGAAGCAATGAGAACCCAGATGCTAGGGTAGATGGCTCTTATCCAAGGCCTAGCCCGGGGATAAGAAGAGCCGAGAACCATTATCAACAAACTTCATCAAAATGGATACAACCGTATGAAGCAAGCAGTCGAGGTTGGGGACCAAGTCATTGATCAACCTCCAAGAAGGCAAGAGTTTGGTTTGGTGAAGAGTGAACATTTCCAAATTTCTACTACCTCACGGGTCCAACAACAACCTCACCAAAAACAACGGGTTAATCAGAGTAAGATGGATATACCCAAAAGGAAGTTTACCAAACTCGACATGCCTATATCGCAGGTCTTACAACACCTGTTGAACTTGAATTTGGTCACATTAAGGGATCCTCCTCGGAATCCTAATACCTCTGCTCCTAACTATCATCCCAATGCATTGTGTGCATACCACTCCAATAATCCTGGGCATGATACGAATGACTGTTGGGCTTTGAAAAATAAGATCCAAGACTTGATTGACAGAGGAATGCTGGAATTCACACAAGATGGCCAGACTGAGCTCTTATGTCGTTCCTCAAAGGCTCACCACCTAAAGTGACAAGTTCAGACAAAGAGGCTTCTGTTCATTTGAATTTTCAATTGTAATTTCTTTTGTTATTCAAACAATTATCTATTAATGTCAAACTTTATTTCATTAATGCATTGCATATGCTTATCTTGAATCAATCCATTCGTTTTAATTACATTTAAACTATGCTTTTAATTCACTTTATGACATTCAACTCTTGCTAAAAGTTACAAGCCTTTAGAGGGAGGATGACGAAAACAATGCCATAATCTCATACAATATGCTTTTGAACAGACCTTGCTGACGATGTACAAGCATTTTTTCAAATCCTAAACACTGGAGTTATAAGGAAGATAATCCCTAGTCAACCCCTTCGAGCCAAAGAAGTAGTAGTTTTCCTTTTTTCACAAAAAATTGAAACCTTTAATCAAAACCTGGGGTAGGGTAGTCTCTCAGTTGATTCAAATGCCCGTTAAGCTGCAAACTCTCATCTCGTAGTACAACAAATGACGTCAAGAAACATTCCTCTGGAATCAAAAGACGGTGATGGTTCCCTATCACATAGGCAGTCATTATCTCTCAAAAAAGAAAAGCCCACTAAGTCAAAACCTACAAAGGAGACTTAAGAAAACTGGGGCATCCCGCTGACTGTAATCTCAAAACAAGAACAGTCGGGCAAAATCAGGGATAACAAATCAAAAAGAGGTCACTACAAATCCTCAACAACATGAAAAAGGTTGCAAAAGAAAAATGATGACTGCCTTCCGACAAACTTAATTTGTCTAAACCATCACCAAAATGTCATTCTAGACTCAATTGGAGTTCAAATGTACAATTAACTGAGCTTAGGACTGAAGAAAATCACGAAGAACGGGTGGGTACAAATACACTTTGAGACTTTATCCTTTGTTTCTTAAACCGTGAACCAAGTCACGTTACAACCCTTCAAAAGTCCTAATTGAAGCATGGGTTAGTTCGAAAGCATACTATTACAAAAGGTATCCTGACTCCTGTAAGGCTTTACTCAAAATCCAGAGTTGAATTACAAACTTCTTTACTTGCTAAAAATGCATTTTCAAAAATTTCAAGACAAACATAAACTTTGCATTAATTGAATATCACTGTTTGCATATGGCTATTTGTTTGACAGTGGAGAAATTCACACAATGAATATCCAGTGAACGAAAGCTCTCTCAGTGAACAAAATCAATTCAAGAAGGATGACACTTCCATTGACAAATCTCATATCAACAGGGGGACATGACATGTCACTATCCAGCACGCCTGGGGAAGTCCAATCAAGATTCCAAGAAATCTCTCAAGAAGTGCAGAGTAACCAGGGGAAAGTCTCCATCCCCGTCACTTGGGGCATTGAGCGTCAATCCCGACAAAGGGTTACATACAGTCAAACATTTCCAGGCAGTGCTATAAACACTCGCTAGTAGGGGCAGTGACAAGTCTCCCCAAAATCCTTCTCATAAGATGATTCCCCGACAAGATTTTAATCTCTAAAAACCTTTCCCCAACTGAAACAACCTCAAGAGTCCTCAAGAACTTTCCCCAACGAAGTCATCACCTCTCTGGCAGACTGACAACAGGGTTTATTTCCCCAACAAACTACAAATTCCCCAACTTGAGTTTGCCTCTCCGACTACTACAAATCAAAGGACCACAACTCCTCTTCCCCAGTAGACTACTCTACAATCCCCAGCAAGTTACTGTGAAACCTGGACCCGACCAGATATCAGTTCAACTTCGACCCCAGTAGAGCAACGGATAACCGAGACTCCTGAACTCTTTTCCCAAGCAGGAATAAACATTCTCCCCACAGAGTTTTCAATATCCCCCAACGGAGTTCTCCTCAAACAACAAAACAGGAATCCCCGGTGGAAACACTTTAAGCAAAGTTTGAAGACACATATACTCTTCAACAGTAGTCTAGGATTTAATAAACTCCCCGAAGTTTGTCAAGGATTTATTTTCCCAGACAAAAAATACATTCATTAACATATCACATTTCATACACCCTATCTACATACATGATAAAGTGTATACGACACAATCTCATTTATTTTGAGAACATCATGACATCATGCATTTCATACATTATGACATTGCATACAACTAACGTTTTACCTTTTCAAGAAAAGGTCAATCAACAGATGGCTACCAACAACCTTTTCAAGTTCCAGATTAATACTTTAACAAGCCAGGAAAACTATCTATGGACGACTGATTATAGATTAATACCTGTAACAAGCCAGGAAAACTATCTACATGAAGAGATTGAAGATTAACACCTGTAACAAGCCAGGAAAACTATCTTTCTTTCTCAGGTCAAAGATGAAAATTAGACAGGACAACTATCTACTCGACCATCATCAGGAAACCCTACATCGGTTCCTTCTCAGGAAATTCTAGATGAAGTTTTACACGGGCTCATCATGAAGCAACCCTACACAAGTTCCTTCTTTCTAAGATGAAGTTTTACACGGACTCATCATGAAGAAACCCTACACATGTTCCTTCTCACTTCTAGATGTAGTTTTACACGGACTCATCATCAGGCAACCCTACATAGGTTCCTCCTTTCCAGATGCAGTTTTACACGGACTCATCATGAAGCAATCCTACACAGGTTCCTTCTCAGGAAATTCCAGATGAAGTTTTACACGGACTCATCATGAAGCAACCCTACACAGGTTCCTTCTTTCTAAGATGAAGTTTTACATGGACTCATCATGAAGCAACCCTACACATGTTCCTTCTCACTTCTAGATGTAGTTTTACACGGACTCATCATCAGGCAACCCTACACAGGTTCCTCCTTTCCAGATGCAGTTTTACACGGACTCATCATGAAGCAATCCTACACAGATTCCTTCTCAGCAAATTCCAGATGAAGTTTTACACGGACTCATCATGAAGCAACCCTACACAGGTTCCTTCTTTCTAAGATGAAGTTTTACATGGACTCATCATGAAGCAACCCTACACAGGTTCCTTCTCACTTCTAGATATAATTTTACACGGACTCATCATCAGGCAACCCTACACAGGTTCCTCCTTTCCAGATGCAGTTTTTCACGGACTCATCATGAAGCAATCCTACACAGGTTCCTTCTAAGGAAATTCCAGATAAAGTTTTATACAGACTCATCATGAAGCAACCCTACACAGGTTCCTTCTTTCCAAGATGAAGTTTTACACGGCCTCATCATGAAGCAACCCTACACAGGTTCCTCTTTCCAAGATGCAGTTTTACACAGACTCATCATGAAGCAACCCTACACAGGTTCCTCTTTCCAAGATGCAGTTTTACACGGACTCATCGTCAGGCAACCCTGCACAGGTTCCTCCTTTCCAAGATGCAGTTTTACACGAACTCATCATGAAGTAACCCTACACAGGTTCCTTCTCAGGAAATTTCAGATGAAGTTTTACACGGACTCATCATCAAATAACCCAAATTTCCAATACAGTTCAGATGCGCTCCAGACACGGACGTCATGCTGGCAATCATCCAGTTCCAGCTTATAGATATAGTCCAGAAATCATTTCTGGATGGCGTCTCTAAGCCCATCTCCAACAACTATCCATTATCTCTCTAAATGGCATCTTTAAGCCCATTCCCTACATTTATCAACTAACACATCTTCTAGTGCAAATTTCTGGACACTCTAGTGTTCAATCATCTTCAACCTTCAAGTCACGAATGGCAGAATTACCAATCTAACTCTTCAGGTGTAAGAAGATTGAACAGGGGCAGCTGTTGTACCCCAAAATTTGCCTTCTCATTTCTCAAGGAATCACCCTGGATCCTCAAGTTTGCTTTCATCCAATTCCAAGCCTTGAATTATCAATTTTCAAAGAAAATCACTCACAAGGGCAAAATGGTCATTTTAACATTGAAAAGCCAAACTTTGACTTTTGAATCAAAATCAAATCTCAAAAAAATCATATTTCATCAAGACATGTTGGAATATGAAGTTTGTTTCGTCAAGAAATTCAAAAGTCAAATTTTACTTTGGAAAAGTCAAATTTCTAAATACTTGGAATTTTTCTAAGTGTTTAAGAATTATGACAATTTCAGAACTTCTGACAAGATTATCACCATAACACTCAGCAAATTCTGGACACTCTCAAGGCAGAGTTTGGTCAGAACTTCTGGGCAAGTTTTCACAAAAAACTTCAGTCAGAGGTTGCAAACATGGTTCAAAACATGATGCTTCAATCAGAATATATGGAAGCGATGTTCTCCGGTTCAGAACATGACGCTTTAATCAGAACATGTGGAAGAAATGTTCTCCTTTAGAACATGCTGGAACCAGAAGATACAAAGATCAGAAGTTGAATGATATGCTAAAGCATAACTTCTGATCCAGAACTAAGCCTTGGTGTAGAATCTCACGTTACAGGATTTCTGGTTATGATAAGTCTCATCATCATTTAATGCTCACAACCACTTTCTGAGTCTTTATCTAAAGGATTTCCCCTACGCGTACCTCTATTGTCTTGGGATAGCAACTTTGGTACTAAGCCCATACTTTGCTTTTTTCTTTTCCCTAATTCCTGTTGACAACCACCATGCTTGCTTCAAGAACAAGGCAGCGCTTCAGCATATGAAGGTTATATTCAATGCTTTGGTCAGAACATGACCAAATCCCAAGACCTTGTTTATACAACCCGCTGCAGACCTATAACCAACAGCTAGTTCAGCCTACGCCTGCATCCCATGATTGCACTAAACTAGCATACGAAAATAGTGATGAAAAAGCAAGGGAACATGATGCCAAAACAGGTTCAAATCCTATTTGTCCCCCCCCCCCCAAATCACAACAAATTCACCTATAAATTCTTTTCTCCATCACACGTTCAAGTGGCTGGGCTTGGAGGGAGAGAAAAGGAAGTTGAAACCTTCATAAAAAATCCAGAAATCCCAAACAGAAAACCAAACATTTGTTCTTCCTTTTGAATCAAAGAGCTTGGCACTTCCTCTTCCGTTACTCTTGCTGATTCCAGAACATCCAAAGGTAGCAGCTCAAAGCTCCAAGCCCACGTTCCAGGTTCAAGGTAAGACTTTCTTACTTTGCTTGTTTTTCATTCTGAACATCATTAACATGTAAATATCATAGTATTAATGTTGTCCATATCATTTCATAAGTAGAACAACTGTGGATCAGAGTTTCTTGATTAAGGCTAGGCTCAAGATCAGGATTAGAACTTCTGTAAACTGTTGTGCTTTTATCCTTCTGACTTGTTGATTGTTGAAAACTGAATAGATTACTGATGTGTTGATTGAGTGTTGAAATATGGCATTAAAACTTCTGATGTTCATTCATAATTTTAGCATACAAAACTTTTATGATTTTTCTCACTGTTAAACACACACAGAACTTCTGAGTTCTCTTCACTGTTTTAACACACAGAACTTCTATGATTTTTCTCACTGTTAACACACACTGAACTTCTGATTTTTACATGCTGATAATGCACTGAACTGCTAATGTTCACGCACTGGCTCAGCATAATTTAGAACTTCTAATGATTCACTCACTGTTCTAACACCGCACAGAACTTCTGAGTTCTCCTTGCATGTCAAATATACTGAAATTCTGATGTTTCCATTTGTTGTTTTTACACACTCAGAGTTTCTGATTTTTACATGTTGATAACACACTGAACTGCTGATATCTCCTCACTATTTTAGTATAATACAGAACTTCTGACTTGTGGCCCACTGTCTGAATACCACCCAGAACTTGTGTTTTCCCTCTAACATTTCTTGCAGGACCTCAGAGTTTACCAATTCAGAACTTCTGATTCCGCTGACGTCTCCTACTAAGTCATAGCGCTCTTGGCTTCAGAACTTCTGATCCTCGATTATTTTTGCTTGCAGTGACACGTTGTTTCCATCTTTCATTTATTTTCCTTTTCATCATTTTTAATATTAACATAAAAAGACATAAAAATATTTTCTTTCTTTTATTTCTTTTTCATTAAGACAAAAACACTTTTCAAACAAATCCTTTTTTTCTTATATTGTACATTTCAATATGGTTGTAATAGTAACTTAGGACTTATTTTTATTTGCAACCCCCATTCATAAATATGTACCCCCATCCCCTAAATATTGTAATAGCGTAGGACTTTACATTTATGCAATTTATCGCTTTTGAATGTAAATGCTAGTAATTAGGGTGTGTATGGCAAGACATGAAATTGACAAATAGATCACCCTAATCAAGACTAAATGCATGTAATCAAACACACTTTCACACTAGCACCCCTAGGGTAATCCCACTTTATTGCCTATCGGAAAAATAGTCATGTCCCTCGAACATGGGCGTTTTAGCAAAGACCCTCGATAAAAGATCGTAATCCCTCGATGACCCTCGATGTTGCCTTCGATAAACGATCTAGTACCTAAAACGAAATTGCTAAAACGTTCCATGGGTTGCCTTCTATGACTATACAAACTTCCCAACATCCGTCCCTTCACATCCAATGATGGGGCTTCTTACCAAATCAATGGTAAGATAGCCACATCTAAAGGAGAAGGAAAAGCACATTTAAAACCTTTTGAGTAGGTAGATTCGCTCCTAGTTACTCGCTTGCTCACAATAAAAACATTTTATACACCAAACACTCTCATTTTGAAACACTTTTGAAAACAACACTTTGTACGCGTTCTTATAGAAACGAGAGCCATTATAAAGGAAACCCTTTTTAAAATCACTTTCAAAAACACATCTCACAAACACATCTTTGAACTATTTTCGAAACAAACACTTTGTATGTGTTCTTATAAAAACGAGAATCATTACAAAGTTACATTATCAAAATACTTTCAAAACCCACACTACAAGCACATTTAAACAAAAGTAAGTGATCTAGCGAGTAACTAAGAGCCCATGGAAAACCATGGATGAAAAGGGTTCTAATACCTTCCCTTTTCATAATCTACCCCCCGAACTCAAGAAAACATCTCTAAAGGTCTTTCCTGTGCTTTTTCACCTTTCCTTTTTAGATAAAAGAAAAGTCGGTGGCGACTCTTGCTAAACCGCAACATTTGAAAACACAAACGCAAAACCCTCAAGTCAGTTCTCCCACCGTATCACACTTTGAAAGTTATTATCAATAATAAATGGAGTCTTTGCAAGCTAAATAAAATAATAAATATAAAGAATTGGGTAAAAGCTCAAATTTCATTAATATAATGGTAGTCTGCGAATGGCGAGACTCCATAGATGATTACAAAGTTTGAAAAATGGTAATATATAATGGAAAAGATACACTGAGATACAATGACCACTATCCCCTCTAACAAGTTTTGAAATCCTGAACAACAACTTTTGTTGAAGTATGGTGAGGATCCAGGAAGATTGTTGCTTCAACGATCAAGTCTTGTCTGACGTAGTTACTTGCCAAGAAAGTCCCTAACTTTTGCCTAAGCTGCCCTTATGGGTTTTCAACTTAGCGGGAAATTTATTATGTTTAGGTCTCTAATTTTTGCCTAGACCGCCCTTTCGGGTTTTCGGCCTACCGAGACGCTCCTTTTTTACCTAAGCCTCCCTTTCGGATTTTCAGCTTAGCAAGCTGTTCTTTTATTTCTTCACTGCGTCAGCATTCATGGGCTGTGGGAACTCCTCGCCATCCATAATTTCAAGAATTAATGCACCGCCACATAAGGCTTTCTTGACAACATACAAGCCTTCAAAATTAGGAGTCCACTTTTCCCTAGAATCAACGTTGAAATACATGATCTTCGTGAGCA
Organism: Vicia faba; assembly: GCA_948472305.1. Taxonomy (NCBI): domain Eukaryota; kingdom Viridiplantae; phylum Streptophyta; class Magnoliopsida; order Fabales; family Fabaceae; genus Vicia; species Vicia faba. Next base: position 1,761,757,600 of record OX451736.1, on the reverse strand, counting down.
CGGGGTCGCCTTCTCTGAATTCACGAGGTTTGACCTTTTTATCAAAAGCTTTCTTCATTCTTATTTGATATAACTGGCCATGACACAAAGCCGTCATTCTCTTCTCCTCAATAAATTTCAATTGGTCAAACCTGTTCTGGACCATTCAGCCTCTGTCAATTTGGTTTCCATTATCACACGTAAAGAGGGAATCTCCACCTCGATAGGGAGTACAACTTCCATTCCATACACCAGGGAGAACAGGGTTGCTCCTGTTGAAGTGCAGACAGATGTTCGATATCCATGCAGAGCAAAAGGAAGCATTTCATGCCAATCCTTATAAGTAATAACCATTTTCTGGATAATTCTCTTGATATTCTTATTAGTAGCTTCAACAGCCCCATTCACCTTTGGCCTGTATGGAGATGAATTGTGATGGACAATCTTGAATTCTTCGCACAGTTTTATCATCATCTTATTGTTCAAAATCTAGCCATTATCAGTGATGATTCTGCTCGGCACACCATACCGACATATAAGGTTATTCTTAATGAAGCGCACAACCACCTGCTTAGTAACATTGGCATATGAAGTAGCCTCCACCCACTTTGTGAAGTAATCAATTGCTACCAAGATAAAACGGTGTCCGTTCGAAGCTTTGGGTTTTATCATCCCAATCATGTCAATACCCCACATAGAGAAAGGCCACGGGCTGGAAATCACATTGAGAAGTGTCAGAGGCACATGGACCTTGTCTGCATAAATTTGGAATTTATGGCACTTCTTTGCAAATTTATAACAATCGGACTCCATTGTCAGCCAATAGTAACCTGCCCTTAGCATCTTTTTAGCCATCGAATGTCCATTGGCATGAGCGCCAAATGAACCCTCATGAATCTCATGAATCAACATGTATGCTTCGTGTCTATCCATGCATCTGAGCAAGACCATGTCATAATTTCTCTTGTACAACACATTTTCACGGAGGAAGAAACTGCCTACCAATCTTCTCAATGTCTTTCTATCTTTCTTCGACGCACCAATCGGCTATTCCTGAGTCTGAAGAAAATGCTTGATATCATAATACCAAGGTTTTTCATCTGCTACCTCCTCTGTTGTAAACACATGAGCGGGCTTATCCATTCGTCGAACCGTAATTCGGGGTATATCATTCCAAGTATTCACTTGGTACATAGAAGCCATAGTTTCCAGAGCATCCGCCATTTGATTTTCATCTCTAGGAATGTGATGGAATTCAACTTTATTTAAGAAGGTTAATTATGATCGGTGGAAATAGAACTGACTGTTTAAAGCTGGTTCGCGAAATGTCGCAGAAGCAAGAGTCGCCACCGTCTTTTATTTTCTCCAACATGGACAGGACAAAAGCACAGCAAAATTCCTTATGAGAACGTTTCTCGGTTCAGGAGGTAGATTTATAGAAAGGGAAGGTGTTAGCACCCTTTCTATCCATGGTTATCCATGGGCTCTTAGATACTTGCTCTTATGTTTTCAAAATGTTTGCTTTCAAAATGTGAGTGGGTTTGAAAAAGTTTCTTTGAAAGATTTCTGAATAACTCTTGTATCTGTCCTCGAGAGTGTTTGAAAAATTTGTTTTGAAAGCTTTTGAAAGTGCCAGTGTGAAAAGGTTTTGATTTGTTTTTGAAGAGAGCAAGTATCCATGAGTCATCTACCTACCCTAAGGAATTAGGCTGTGTAAAAGTCCTTAAGGTAGTGCCATCCCACCATTGAGAGGTAGGTAGCACCACCGTTGGAGGTGTTCGGGTCAATTCGATTTTAGGGACAGTGTGGTCACCGAAGCAATAGTAGTACACCTTAGAAGTAACCCTAATGTCCTAGATCCTTTTTAATCCGAGGCAACCGTTTCAAGGCAACTGGATCTTGGACATAAGAGCGACCGCTAAAACGTCCTATACTTGACGACCACGTTTCGAAGGCAACGAGTGAGGCGTACCCTAGAAGTGGTGTGTGCATTGTGTGTTGTTTTCATGTTATGTTTTATCTTTGATCATGGCATTATGAGCTACGCGTTGTTTTTAATTAACATACATTCTTTCATGCAATTTAGAAGTTAGGAGTGCGGAAAATTAAAAGACGGAAATATAAAAGCTACGCTATTACAAGGCGCGGGTCTATACATCGCCAAAATACAAAGATCCGTTTTTTGATAAAGATGCGGAAAGTAAAAGAAAAAACCTAATTACTATTACATCCAGAAAGCAGTTACATAATAATCAATAGGAAAAAAAAGAATAACGCGCGAAAAGAATTAAAATCAGGACGTCCGAGGGTTTTGACCCTTTGCTTGAAATTAAATTAAATTAGGACCTAATTATTATTTAATTAAAGAAAAGAAAGTTCTTTTTGTGTTTTTTGTACTTATGAAAATAAAGAAAATTAAAATTAAAAGGAAACCCTAGTTCTAAGTTTATTTTAATTATTAAAAAATGTCAAAGTTGACCTAATTTACTAATTAATTAATTTACATATTTATGTACAAAAATAGTAATTACTAATGATAATAATAATTAAAAGTCAAAACCTAATTCTATGTATTTTTTTTTATTTAAGAAAAGGATCTAAATTAATTGTTAGTTATTTAATTACAAAAATAGGTTAATGGTGAAATTATTAAAATGATTAAATATTCATAATTTTTAATTTCTGATTTTTTATTATGGAAAAAAATTAATTTGGTAAAATAATAATAATTAAGATAATTAAAAAAAGTTAAGAGAAAAGAAAATTAAAAATTAAAAATGCAAAGCAAACCAAGGGGGTGTCTGGCCCAAAGTGGAGGTTAATTGTGCAATTCTGGCCCATCAAGACAAGGCCTTGTTTGACTTTCAGGAATCAGGTGCACGCTTGTTTGACTGGACCACACCATGGGTGTTGTTTCCTGACCATTGGATTGGATCTCCTGGCCACTTGGCAAGCCACGCGTGAGAGTGCATGATGGACTTCTAAGCATACGCTGCATGTGAACGCTTTATGAAAAAATAGAACAAATTATATGGGGGACCTGGGGATCGAACCCAGGTCCCAGCACTCACCAAGCCACGTCCCTTGCCAATTGAGCTATTGCGCGCGTTTGTCATATGAATGGGAAATAATTATTATATAAGAAAAACAAATATTATGGTATCAAACAAAACAAAAATGCGCCAGATTTGAATGTCCCAACCACAGGATGCCACCTATGCTTCTTCTTCGTTTGTACCTGTAAACATGAATAAGATAGCGGGGGTTTTAAACCCCCACTAAGTGTAATAGTGAAAAATAGCGATTACGCCCCCAGATGATATAAATTGGGCGCGAGTATCTCAATGAATCAGGCTTGTTGTAACGAGTTCGTCCATATTGGTCTTGAGGTCCAATTTTACAGTGCAAGGAAAGCCCCAATATGGGAGCTCTGAAACCCTAAAACGTATCAATGGCAAATCATGATTCAGAGCCCTATAATGCAATTAAACTATGTTATTAGCTTCAGAAGGTTCCTGTGAATAAAAAACAACCAATAATATGTATCAAATGCGCATGAATCATGATATGAAATTCTGGAAAATATGGAAAACCGTAGGGCTTGTTCTTGCGCGTTCTTTGGGTTTCAGGACTCGTTCTTGATGCCAATAGACTCCTGGAGACTCAGGCAAGGTGATTGAATCCTTTTTAGGCTTTGAAACGTGCTGCAAGTATGATTTCAGTTTTCAAGTTTCTCTCCAAAATTTGCAAATTGGTTATGGAATATTGGCAGCTTTCACGTGTATATGGCTTTAGGGTTTCACTCAGCATATGTATGTGAATGATTCTAGGTCAAAAATAAGCCCACAAGTCCATGAATTAATGACTTGAATATTTGATTGCCTAATCATATCTTTTCCAATCTTTTCTTTCATGAAACCTTGCCAATCATGGATTTCTTTGCCTTGTTGATTGAGAAACGAATTGCCAGCTTGCCCTAGTCACATTTGCTGCACAAAAAGATCTAAAAAATCATATCTTTGAATTTTCTTATATTTAAAACCAATTAAATGAATTAATATAAATATAAATCCAATTAATTAATTAAAAATAAGAGAATAAATTATTTTGAGCTCAATGGGTCGTGCATAGGCTTTGGGTAATGATTCAAGAAAGAATTTGAGGCCCATTAGCAAATTTGAAGTGTTTTAGGCAAAGTTGACTTTTGAAAATTCCCAAAAATTTCCCAACTTCTCCAATGCATATCTTGCTCAATTTTGAATTTATGAACATGTTCTTGGACATTTTGGAAAGGTCTTGAAGTCCTCTAACCAATGCCTTTGGTCCCATGTCATTTTGATTTACCAATCTCAAGTTATGGTCTTTGACTTAAAGTGCCTTTTTGTTGACTTTTGAAAATGACCTATAATGTTGAAATTGATAACTTTTTGTGAGAGCATTTATTAGACTTGGAGTGTGAATATGAGTTGTAGGAAATGTCACCCCCTTCAAAATGAGCTTTGGATGGGATTTTTCTGATAAACCATGAAGAAGTTATGCCTTGGTCAATTTGCAGTTGACTTTTCAACTGTCCAAAAATAGAAACTTTTGCATCTTGAGACTTTTTTGAGCCATGCTTGTGGAATAATGATCAAGAATTGATCAAATGATGATTGTGGCTTCAAAATAGGATGTTGACCAAATTTTTTGACTTTTGACTGTCAAATGACCATTTTGCCCCTGCTGTTGACTATGAAGCAATTAGGGTTTTTGACTGTGCAATTTGATGCTGTGAGTCTTGAAACTTGACATATGGATGCTTGACAATGTTTACAGGCATATGGGACTTGATTGGACCCTTAAAAATCTCAATTTATTTGCAAGAACCAAAACCCTAATTTTGACTGTGTTAGGAGGCAATTGGACTGTGCAACCCTTGAGAGGTTTTGAATCATCTGTAGATTGATCTTGCCAAATCTTGAAGAATATGGGAGGGCAAATTTTGGGGTACAACAGTTGCCCCTGTTCAATCTTCTTAGACCTGAGGATGTAGATTGGCTGGCGTGCCTTTCGTAATCCGAAGGTGGAAGATGATTTAACACTAGAGTGCCCAGAAATTTGCACTCACATAGTAGAGTATCAGCAGTGTGATGTAAGGAATGGGCTTACAGATGCCATTTGGAAGTGTAGTGGATAGGAGCATGGGCTTATAGATGCCATCTGGAGATGTGACAGAACCTTGTCGGGAATGGGCTTATGGATGCCATTTGGAGACTGTAATGGTAGTTGTGGTGATGGGCTTATAGATGCCATCGGGAGGTTGTCAATCGCGTAAGAGATTCCTTAGCGATAACTTGCGTACCTGAGAAAGAAAGATAATTACCTGGCCTGTTACAGGGGTTGATCTTCAAACTCTTCATGTAAATATGCCCTGGCTGGATACAGGAATCGAATCTTCAAACTCTTCAGACGTGCCCTGGCAAGATACAAGAATCGAGTCCGGAAAATAGTCGTCAACAGATACACCCTGGAAGGATACAGGAATCGGATCTTCAAACTCTTCAGACGTGCCCTGGCAGGATACAGGAATCGAGTCTGGAATTAGTCATCAACAGATACACCCTGGCAGGATACAGGAATCGGATCTTCAAACTCTTCAGACGTACCCTGGCAGGATACAGGAATCAAGTCTGGAATATAGTCGTCAACAGATACACCCTGGCAGGATACAGGAATCGGATCTTCAAACTCTTCAGATGTGCCCTGGCAAGATACAGGAATCGAGTCTGGAATTAGTAATCAACAGATACACCCTAGCAAGATACAGGAATCGAATCTTCAAACTCTTCAGACGTGCCCTGGTAGGATACAAGAATCGAGTCTGGAATTAGTCGTCAACAGATACACCCTGTCAAGATACAGGAATCGGATCTTCAAACTCTTTAGACGTGCCCTGGCAGGATACAGGAATCGAGTCTGGAATTAGTCGTCAACAGATACACCCTGGCAAGATACAAGAATCAGATCTTTAAACTCTTCAGACGTGCCCTGGCAGGATACAGGAATCGAGTCTGGAATATAGTCGTCAACAGATACACCCCGGCAGGATACAGGAATCGGATCTTCAAACTCTTCAGACCTGCCCTGGCAGGATACAGGAATCGAGTCTGGAATTAGTCGTCAACAGATACACCCTGGCAAGATACAGGAATCGGATCTTCAAACTCTTCAGACGTGCCCTGGCAGGATACAGGAATCGAGTCTGGAATTAGTCATCAACAGATACACCCTGGCAAGATACAGGAATTGGATCTTCAAACTCTTCAGACGTGCCCTGGCAGGATACAGGAATCGAGTCTGGAATTAGTCGTCAATAGATACACCCTGGCAAGATACAGGAATCAGATCTTCAAACTCTTCAGACGTGCCCTGGCAGGATACAGGAATCGAGTCTGGAATTGCGACAGTTGATAGTAATTATCTTTGTATTGACCTTTGTCCTGAAAAGACAAAACGTTAGTTGTATGCAATGTCATGATGTATGACATGCGTGATGTTCTCAGAATAAATGAGATTGTATGTCCATGATGTGTATGTGCATGCTGTAATGTATGAAGATGTGGTGTTTATGACTGTATATTTGTCTAGGAAAATAAATCCTTGACGAATGCCGGGAAGTCAAATCCTGGGCCGATGTTGAAGAGTAGAGCTTTTTGTTTCCGCTGGGGGTGATGGTTGCAAGAATACCGGTAGGAGAAGATGACTCCATTGGGGAATAAACTTGGCGAATAGATTACGCTGCGGGGAGTGAACTCTGTGGGGAAAGAGAAGTAATTTGCTGAGGTTGATGATAACTCCACTAGGGATACCATTGTTGAGCTCTGTTGGAAGGTTTGATGAACTCCGCTGGGGATAGGAAGACTTCGCCGGGGACGATCTTTCCGTGTCAATTAGCTGAGGATAACCCAGTTATATCCTGGTGGGGAAACAACCTTTAAATAAAGCCGGGGGAGCGTTCGTACTCCGCAGGTGATAAGGTTCCAGAATCTACTGAGGATAAGCTTCCTGAATCCACTGGGGAGATTGATTGAACTCTCCTGGGGAAACTTTTGAGATTGGACTGGGGAATGGCACCACTGGATGTTCGGTATTCCGCCGGGGAACAATCTTAGATCAAGATTGCCGGGGATGCTTGTTAGGAATGTTTGTATATTCCGTTGGGGAATGTTGAGATCTTATGAGGATACCCACTTCCTTGAAGCTGACAGTGGTCTAACTCTGCTTGGGGGAGAGTGTTACTGACTTGCTGGAGATATTGTTCCTTTGTTAGGGTTGATGGGAGACCAACTGCTTGGGAGAGTATGGCTGAATCTTGTCTTACTCGGCGGGGAGTGAAGGTATCTGGGTTACGTTCTTCAACTGAACCTACCTTGGTACCTTGGTGGATAGAGAAATTAGGTTGCTTAGAAAACTCATTATTGCCCCTGTTTCTGATGTTACCTGTAATTAATCCTTTGTTTCGCATGCAAATATTTATGAGTCAGCAATTAGTGTCAAATGCATATATCACAATTGAACATTGGACGTTCTTCGCAAAACAAAACAAAAAAAGGAAAAAAACAATTGGCAATTGGTCTGAAAAGTGAATTTGTATTGATTTTTGAATTTGCCTGTAAATAGGCGTTTATGTACAAGAGGCTGACGTCCTAGTAAGAGAACGCCGCCGAACAACAGAGTTTATACAATTTTTTGAAAAAGGAAAACAAAACAGCTATGTGAAAAGAATAATCCCATTGGGTTCCAACTCTGCTATCGCCTTTATATCTTCGAGCGTCTCATCACTTGGCTGCTCAATTGAAGATGAAGTTGATTGATCGATGCCGTCTGAACCTGATAGTTGATACCAGATTCTGGATGCGAGGTGATCCAATGAGACATAGTATTACGCTTATCCCTAACTTTTGCCTGGACCGCCCTTTCGGGTTTTCAGTCCACCGGGATACCCATTTTTGCCCAAGCCGCCTTTTCAGGTTTTCGACTTGCCGGGTGTACAGATTTTTTTTCATTTCATCCCTTATTTTTGCCCGAACCCTTTTGGTTCGCCGGGAAGCCCTTATTTTTGCCTAGGTGTATCAACCTAGCGGGTCTTTAGTCATGCGTAGTATCTTTTTACTATGTCTGCATTGGCGGGGTGAGGAAGGTCGTCACCATCCATGGTGGTTAGAATCATGGCTCCTCCTGAGAAGACATGTTTAACCACAAATGGCCCTTCATATGTAGGGGTCCATTTGCCCCTGGGATCACTCTGAGGAAGGATGATGCGCTTGATTACCAGGTCCCCAACTTGATACTCTTGTGGTCTAACTTTCTTGTTAAATGCCCTGATCATCCGTTTTTGGTACGTTTGACCATGACAAATAGCAGTGAGTCTCTTTTCATCAATTAGGTTTAATTGATCAAGCCGAGTATGGATCCAGTCATCTTCGCTCAAGCCTACATCCTTCATTATCCGGAGAGAGGGTATCTGGACTTCAATCGGCAAGACTGCCTCCATGCCGTAGACCAAGGAAAAAGGAGTTGCCCCGGTTGATGTTCTTGCTGAGGTACGGTACCCATGAAGAGCAAACGGTAACATCTCGTGCCAATCTTTATAGGTCACTGTCATCTTCTGCATAATCTTCTTAATATTCTTATTTGCTGCTTCTACAGCCCCATTCATCTTCGGTCGATAGGGAGAAGAGTTGTGGTGCTGTATCTTGAATTGCTCGCAGATCTCAGTAATCATCTTGTTAATAAGATTGGTACCTTTGTCCGTAATGATCCTTTCCGGGACACCGTATCGACAGATCAGATTGTGCCGAATGAACCGTGCCACGACATTCTTGGTTACAGTAGCATAAGAAGCTGCTTCAACCCACTTTGTAAAGTAATCGATTGCCACCAGGATGAAGCGATGCCCGTTGGATGCCGTAGGTTTAATCTCGCCGATCATATCAATGCCCCACATTACAAAAGGCCAAGGTTCTGTCAAGACATTCAGAGGAACTGGAGGGACGTGCACCTTATCTGCATAAATCTGGAACTTGTGACATGTCCGAGAATGTTGGTAATAGTCGGATTCCATTGTGGACCAGAAATATCCTGCCCGAAGGATTTTCTTTGCCATGGTATGTCCACTGGAATGTGTTCCGAAGGTACCTTCATGTAGCTCTGCCATGATTCTTTCTGCTTCAGCTTTATCCACACAACGCAGTAAGGTTGAATCATGGTTTCGCTTGTAGAGAATGTCATTGCTGAGGAAGAACTTTGTTGCGAACCTTCTCAGAAACTTCTTGTCGTTGACAGATGCACCCTCGGGGTATTCTTGAGCTTCCAGATACCTCTTCACCTCATGATACCAGGGTTTTTCAGTTACTATCTCAGCCTCAAGATCACAACAATATGCAGGTTCGTCCAGTTTCCAGATAATGATCCGGGGAGCCTCATTGTCCCATTTGACTCTGAACATAGAAGACATCGTAGCCAGCGCGTCCTCCAACTGATTCTCCTCTCTTGGGAAGTGTTCAAAAGTTATCTCTGTGAAATGGGGGATCAATGTCAACACACACTCTTTGTAAGGAATAAGGTTTGGGTGTTTCGTATCCCACTCGCCTTTGATCTGATTGATCATGAGAGAGGAATCTCGAAAGACACTCAGAAACTTGATCCTTAAGTCAATTGCAGCTTGAAGACCCATGATGCATGCCTCATACTCCGCCATGTTGTTGGTGCAGTTGAAACATAGCCGGGCAGTGAGTGGAGTATGAGTGCCTTTTGGGGATATGATCACAGCGTCGATACCGTTACCCAAAGCGTTGGAGGCTCCTTCAAAGTGCATAGACCATCGGGATCCTTCCTCAGGTCCTTCATCCGGTCCAGGTGCTTCACAATCAGTCACTACCATGATGTTCTCGTCAGGAAATTCAAAGTTCATTGACTGGTAGTCATCCACTGCCTGGTGTGCCAAATGGTCTGCCAATGCACTTCCCTTGATAGCTTTCTGAGTCGTGTACTGGATGTCGTATTCCGTCAAGATCATTTGCCATCTTTCTATTCTCCCGGACATAGCAGGCTTTTCGAATATGTACTTTATTGGATCCATCTTTGAAATCAACAGAGTAGTGTGAGTCAGCATATACTGTCTCAGCCAGCGAGCAGCCCATACCAAAGCGCAGCAAGTTTTCTCGAGCAGTGAGTATCGGGTCTCACAGTCGGTAAACTTTTTGCTAAGGTAATAAATGGCATGCTCTTTTCGGCCAGACTCGTCATGCTGCCCCAGCACACACCCCATTGAGTTGTTAAGTACTGTCAAGTATAGGATTAGAGGTCTCCCTTCAACCGGTGGCATAAGAATGGGTGGTTCTTGGAGATACTCTTTGATTATGTCGAAAGCCTGTCTTGGGAACTGGCATCTCTTGTATGGCTTTAACCTTGGCAGGGTCCACTTGAATACCTTTGTCGCTCACGACGAAGCCTAGCAACTTTCCAGATCTTACCCCGAAGGTGCATTTGTTTGGATTCAATCTTAGCTTGTACAACTTCAGACGGTCAAACAGCTTTTGTAGATGGTTGAGGTGTTCCTCCTCAGTTTGAGACCTTGCAATCATATCATCGACGTACACTTCAATCTCATGATGGATCATGTCATGAAATAAAGCAACCATGGCACGTTGGTAGGTTTCCCCAGCATTTTTCAACCCAAAAGGCATGATCTTGTAGCAAAAGGTGCCCCACTGAGTAACGAAGGTAGTCTTTTCCATATCTTCAGGAGCCATCTTGATTTGATTATAACCTGAGAAGCCGTCCATGAAGGAGAACACCTTGTGCTGAGCAGTATTGTCAACCAGAACGTCGATGTGAGGCAGGGGGAAGTCATCCTTGGGGCTTGCCCTATTCAGATCCCTGTAGTCAACACACATTCGGACCTTACCATCTTTCTTCGGTACCGGAACCATATTGGCAACCCACTGAGGGTAAGAAATCACTGCTAGAAACCCGACATCAAATTGTTTCATAACCTCAGCTTTGATCTTCTCGGACATCTCTGGACGCATACGGTGGACCTTTTGTTTAACCGGAGGGCAGTCTTCCTTGGTAGGCAGGTGATGGACCACAATGTCAGTGTCCAACCCAGGCATGTCTTCGTAAGACCAGGCAAAGATTTCCACATAATCATGCAACATCAGAATCAACCGTTTTTTCATGCTGAGCTCCAGGTTAGCACCAATCTTGACTTCCTTTCTATCTGTCTCAGTACCCAGATTTACCATTTCCACGGGCTCTTCATGTGGCTGAATGGCCCTCTCTTCCTGGAGTAACAGTCTTGCAAGCTCACCGGGCACTTCGCAATCATCTTCACCTTCGTCTTCGGCTAAATTGATCGGATTTTCGAAGTCATAACTGGAAGTAGTAGAGTCGTTACCAGTGAGATCCAGAGTGGATTGAAACCTGTATGGGTGAGTGTGTGTAAATATAGCTGTTTTGCAATATATAAAGAAAGAAAGAAAGGGAGCACAAGATTTGAAATGCGAAAAACGTCCAATGTCTTTATTCATGATATATGGAAATGACAAGTAATAAGCCCTCACAAATGAAGCCACGGTGCCCCGGGTAAGACACCGGGCCATAAAGTTTCAATTTATCGTTCATTACAAATTAAAAACAAAGGAATTCATTACTGAGTAACAAAAGTAACAGGTATGTAGTCTTTGGCAGTCCAATTGTTCAGTCCACCGTCGGTCGTCGGGCAGATCCAGCTATTGAACTCAGATTCTTCCACTTCGTCACCATCCCTGATAGCATTCACCCCATGGTCAGGTAGGGGAGATGTCACCACATTAGGCTTCTTGGGCGCCTCGAACTGAACCTCTTTAGCATCAATAAGGTCCTGAACCTTATTCCTCAGGGCCCAGCAATCATCAGTAGAATGCCCCGGGCTATCAGAGTGATAAGCACAGCGGGCGTTGGGATTATATTTCGGAGAGGTTGTGTTTACCACCTTCGGAGCTTCTCTGACAGTTACCAAGTTGGTCGATAGCAGTTGCGGCAAGATGTGTGACAAGGTCATACTAAGCCGAGTATATTCTCTCCTGGGTCTCTCACCCCTTGGTTGGTTAGGTTGCCGAGGAGTGGCAGCAGGCTTTGCAATTACCACCGCGTTGACAGCTTGGTGGCGTTCTGGTTTATTTTGCCTCCTGGGGCCATACACTGCACTGGCTTCCTTTTTGAAAGGCTTCTTCTCAGAACTTGAGGACGCACCTTTCTGTATCTTCCCTGACTTCATTCCAGCTTTGATCCTTTCCCCAGTCAGAATGAGGTCTGTAAACCCTGCAGACGAAATGCCAATGAGATGATTGAAGAATGGACCAGATAGGGTCCCCAAGAACATGTCCACTAGTTCACGGTCGGTTAACGGCGGCTGCACCCTGCCAGCCAGGTCCCTCCACTTCTGCGCATACTCTTTAAAACCTTCTCCTGATCCTAGCGACACACCCTGGAGTTGGGTACGTGTAGGAGCGAGGTCGGCATTGTACTGATACTGCTTGTAAAAAGCAGTAGCCAAGTCCTCCCAGTTACGAACTTTGGTTCCATCCAGCTGATAGAACCATTCGAGATGAGTCCCTAAAAGACTCTCCTGGAAGAAATGGATCCACAAGTTCTTGTCCACAGTATACGGCTGGATCTTCCGCACATAAGATCTGAGATGTAGCTTAGGGCAAGATGCCCCGTCATACTTTGCGGAAGATGGTGCTTTGAACTTGTGTGGGATCACCACACCAGAAGATAGGCCCAGGTCTCCGAAATCCAACCCAGGCACTTGTTGAATTTCCATGGCATTCAGACGATCCTCTAACTGCTTGTACTTGTCTTCAGCTGAAGGATACTGCTCCTCGTTGAAATCAGTCTCGTTGTCAGAGACCACAGGACTAGGAACCCTTCCCCCTTGGGGACTGCCTTTCCCTACAGAAGAACCAGCTTGATCAACCTCATTCTGCAGTGTGTTACCAAACCTCCGACCAGTGTTGAATAGTACAGTTCTCTTCTTCTTCTTCTTGACCAGCAGAGCCTTCAATTCCTCCTGACCTTGGGCTAAACTCATGATCAACTCTTGGAACTGGGCGTTCTGAGCCTGGAGGGCCTTGATGGATTGCTCAGTAGATGATTCAGGGTTCATGATGGCTAGCTGAAATAAACAATGAAGAAGATTAAACCACCTGAAAAAAGAGTACCTGCTATGCACATGATGAATGGAATGCGTATGATTTATGTTTTCAAAGACAATCAGGATTCAACTTTGTAAACAAAAAGGAACGCACTTCATTAGATTTAAACTTTGGAACTTAAATTGTTCAACAGATTGCCCTTAGGCGTTACATAAAATGGAAATACTGAAAAGGGAAATAAAAATTGTAAAAGAACATCCAAAGCTCATCAGTGATCCCAGGGTCTCCTCTTCTCAGTACGGATGTAGTCATTCAAGGCCCGCTCGTTCTCCAATTGCTTGGTCAGCTTCTGGATCTTTAATTCCTGCTCGTTGAACTTTTCCCGATAAGAATCCCGCTCTTCTCGCAGTTGCGCCCAAGACCTCTTTAGTGTATCAACATCAGTAGGTATCCGAGGAGGGAGAACAGTTGGAGGAGCCCCATCTCTATCAGGATATTCAAGAATGATGGGTCTGACAGCTTCATATGGCATACCTAACTTCTTAGCACGGATGCGGACCCATTTGTAGTAGGGTTCCATAGGTAGAGAAGTCTTCGGTCCCAACTCTTGTGGGTCAGCTTTGTGGATTCTGTCCCAAGCCTTGATGAACCTACGACGCAGCTCGTCACTATCTACCTGAAACTCAAAACTGATGTGAGGCACCAACATCTCATGAGGCCCTGCTCTTCTGGCTCTTCCAAACTGACGAGGAGCTAGACATGGATTGTAAGAGATTCCTCCTTGGGTACCAATCAAAGGAACATTAGGGTATTCTCCGCAACGATCAATAACTGCTACCTCATCCAAACCCCTGAAAATCCAAATGATGTCATTATCAGTGAGAGACATTAACCTATGAGCCCAACCTCTTCCTTATTTGTTCTTCAGCACGAACTTAGGGAGGTGCGAAATAAACCACCTCACTATCAAAGGAATACAACACCACAGAGTTCCTCGTCTTCGGGCAGTACAAGCATAGAGTTGTTGCAGGATATCACCCAAGAGAGTGGGCACTGGGTTTCGAGACATGAAGGTCCTTATGGCAGTGGTGTTAATGAAGTTATCAGGATTAGGAAACAAAACCAGACCATAGATTAAGAGAGCCAGAATGTCCTCGTACGCCCTGAAGTCTAAGTCATTCCAGAAACTGTTAGCTTTACCGATCAGAAACTTGGCCAAGAAACCCTTAACTCTGCTTCTAGTCACCCAATTGTCCATTACCTCCTTGTGGGTCAAGGGCAGGGCTGCAGCAATCTCCTCAAGCCTAAGGGTCTTTTCCCAACCAGTGAAGGGAGTCTGATCCAAGATAGGGATACCCAGTAAATCAGAGAACTCTTCCAGGGTAGGGACCAGCTGGAAGTCTTGAATGGTGAAACAGTTATACAAGGGATCATAAAACTGGGTCATGACACTCATCAGTTGTTGGTCCCACTTTGCAGTGACTAAGCCGAGAAGAGAACCATGCCTCTGGATGAAAGAAGTGGTGTTTAGAATTCTATTAACCAATTCTTCAAGAAACTCAGGTGGGTGAACAAAATTGAACCGGATAGTGTTCCTTCGCACAGGCATCATGATGTCCTACAAAACAGAGCAAAGGTGAAACCCTCTTGTCTTTGAAATGGTCAGTCCTTATGCAGGATGCATGCAATGTCTATGATGGTATGATGTCATGATAAAGCACACCACAAATATTCACAAAGACAAACATGATAAGGCACACAAGTCACACAAGACAGCCCTTAGAGTTTAGGCCAGCATGGGGTCTAGGTATTACCCTCTTTTAGTTTGTTGGTTAAGACCTGTCCTATCAAAAGTAACCGGGTTCTAGAGGATCCCAATATCACTGACTACCCTCAATCGGTCATAACTCCAGCATCGCAATCTTTTCTTGCGGCCAGAACCATCGCGAGAGTTTAGCCTCAATGGGTGTAGCATACTGCTACTGTTCTATGGCCAAGTTGGGTCAATTAGGGTTCTAAGGTCGGTTGGTGCTTAATGACTCCTCAGAAGACCCATATTCTCCTCGTTGCGACATAAGGGATATCGGTACAGACCAAGGTGCCACACCAACGTAGCCACTGTTTCACCCGTGTCGGTCTATGTCGGACAAGTCCCTCACAGCTTATGCTACCTAACAGGGTATCCCCAGATCCGGGTTAGGATCTATGAAACTCCAAGACAATGCCCATAATAATAAAGCAAACAAAACACAGCAATTGAAAACACAAGTATGAGCTATCCTAAGGCACACCTCACTTTAAGTATCCCCAGCAGAGTCGCCAGTTCTGTGATCGGTGGAAATAGAACTGACTGTTTAAAGCTGGTTCGCGAAATGTCGCGGAAGCAAGAGTCGCCACCGTCTTTTATTTTCTCCAACATGGACAGGACAAAAGCACAGCAAAATTCCTTATGAGAATGTTTCTCGGTTCGGGAGGTAGATTTATAGAAAGGGAAGGTGTTAGCACCCTTTCTATCCATGGTTATCCATGGGCTCTTAGATACTTGCTCTTATGTTTTCAAAATGTGAGTGGGTTTGAAAAAGTTTCTTTGAAAGATTTCTGAATAACTCTTGTATCTGTCCTCAAGAGTGTTTGAAAAATTTGTTTTGAAAGCTTTTGAAAGTGCCAGTGTGAAAAGGTTTTGATTTGTTTTTGAAGAGAGCAAGTATCCATGAGTCATCTACCTACCCTAAGGAATTAGGCTGTGTAAAAGTCCTTAAGGTAGTGCCATCCCACCATTGAGAGGTAGGTAGCACCACCGTTGGAGGTGTTCGGGTCAATTCGATTTTAGGGACAGTGTGGTCACCGAAGCAATAATAGGACACCTTAGAAGTAACCCTAATGTCCTAGATCCTTTTTAATCCGAGGCAACCGTTTCGAGGCAACTGGATCTTGGACATAAGAGCGACCACTAAAACGTCCTATACTTGACGACCACGTTTCGAAGGCAACGAGTGAGGCGTACCCTAGAAGTGGTGTGTGCATTGTGTGTTGTTTTCATGTTATGTTTTATCTTTGATCATGGCATTGTGAGCTACGCGTTGTTTTTAATTAACATACATTCTTTCATGCAATTTAGAAGTTAGGAGTGCGGAAAATTAAAAGACGGAAATATAAAAGCTACGCTATTACAAGGCGCGGGTCTATACATCGCCAAAATACAAAGACCCGTTTTTTGATAAAGATGCGGAAAGTAAAAGAAAAAACCTAATTACTATTACATCCGGAAAGCAGTTACATAATAATCAATAGGAAAAAAAGAATAACGCGCGAAAAGAATTAAAATCAGGACGTTCGGGGGTTTTGACCCTTTGCTTGAAATTAAATTAAATTAGGACCTAATTATTATTTAATTAAAGAAAAGAAAGTTTTTTTTTGTGTTTTTTGTATTTATGAAAATAAAGAAAATTAAAATTAAAAGGAAACCCTAGTTCTAAGTTTATTTTAATTATTAAAAAATGTCAAAGTTGACCTAATTTACTAATTAATTAATTTACATATTTATGTACAAAAATAATAGTAATTACTAATGATAATAATAATTAAAAGTCAAAACCTAATTCTATGTATTTTTTTATTTAAGAAAAGGATTAAAATTGAAAACTTAAATTAAACTAAATTAATTGTTAGTTATTTAATTACAAAAATAGGTTAATGGTGAAATTATTAAAATGATTAAATATTCATAATTTTTAATTTCTGATTTTTTATTATGGAAAAAATTAATTTGGTAAAATAATAATAATTAAGATAATTAAAAAAAGTTAAGAGAAAAGAAAATAAAAAATAAAAAATGCAAAGCAAACCAAGGGGATGTCTGGCCCAAAGTGGAGGTTAATTGTGCAATTCTGGCCCATCAAGACAAGGCCTTGTTTGACTTTCAAGAATCAGGTGCATGCTTGTTTGACTGGACCACACCATGGGTGTTGTTTCCTGACCATTAGATTGGATCTCCTGGCCACTTGACAAGCCACGCGTGAGAGTGCATGATGGACTTCTAAGCATACGCTGCATGTGAACGCTTTATGAAAAAATAGAACAAATTATATGGGGGACCTGGGGAACGAACCCAGGTCCCAGCACTCACCAAGCCACGTCCCTTGCCAATTGAGCTATTGCGCGCGTTTGTCATATGAATGGGAAACAATTATTATATAAGAAAAACAAATATTATGGTATCAAACCAAACAAAAATGCGCCAGATTTAAATGTCCCAACCACAGGATGCCACCTATGCTTCTTCTTCGTTTGTACCTGTAAACATGAATAAGATAGCGGGGGTTTTAAACCCCCACTAAGTGTAATAGTGAAAAATAGCGATTACGCCCCCAGATGATATAAATTGGGTGCGAGTATCTCAATGAATCAGGCTTGTTGTAACGAGTTCGTCCATATTGGTCTTGAGGTCCAATTTTACAGTGCAAGGAAAGCCCCAATATGGGAGCTCTGAAACCCTAAAACGTATCAATGGCAAATCATGATTCAGAGCCCTATAATGCAATTAAACTATGTTATTAGCTTCAGAAGGTTCCTGTGAATACAAAACAACCAATAATATGTATCAAATGCGCATGAATCATGATATGAAATTCTGGAAAATATGGCAAACCATAGGGCTTGTTCTTGCGCGTTCTTTGGGTTTCAGGACTCGTTCTTGATGCCAATAGACTCCTGGAGACTCAGGCAAGGTGATTGAATCCTTTTTAGGCTTTGAAACGTGCTGCAAGTATGATTTCAGTTTTCAAGTTTCTCTCCAAAATTTGCAAATTGGTTATGGAATATTGACAGCTTTCACGTGTATATGGCTTTAGGGTTTCACTCAGCATATGTATGTGAATGATTCTAGGTAAAAAATAAGCCCACAAGTCCATGAATTAATGACTTGAATATTTGATTGCCTAATCATATCTTTTCCAATCTTTTCTTTCATGAAACCTTGCCAATCATGGATTTCTTTGCCTTGTTGATTGAGAAACGAATTGCCAGCTTGCCCTAGTCACATTTGCTGCACAAAAAGATCTAAAAAATCATATCTTTGAATTTTCTTATATTTAAAACCAATTAAATGAATTAATATAAATATAAATCCAATTAATTAATTAAAAATAAGAGAATAAATTATTTTGAGCTCAATGGGTCGTGCATAGGCTTTGGGTAATGATTCAAGAAAGAATTTGAGGCCCATTAGCAAATTTGAAGTGTTTTAGGCAAAGTTGACTTTTGAAAATTCCCAAAAATTTCCCAACTTCTCCAATGCATATCTTGCTCAATTTTGAAGCTATGAACATGTTCTTGGACATTTTGGAAAGGTCTTGAAGTACTCTAACCAATGCCTTTGGTCCCATGTCATTTTGATTTACCAATATCAAGTTATGGTCTTTGACTTAAAGTGCCTTTTTGTTGACTTTTGAAAATGACCTATAATGTTGAAATTGATAACTTTTTGTGAGAGCATTTCTTGGACTTGGATAGTGAATATGAGTTGTAGGAAATGTCACCCCCTTCAAAATGAGCTTTGGATGGGATTTTTATGATAAACCATGAAGAAGTTATGCCTTGGTCAATTTGCAGTTGACTTTTCAACTGTCCAAAAATAGAAACTTTTGCATCTTGAGACTTTTTTGAGCCATGCTTGTGGAATCATGATCAAGAATTGATCAAATGATGATTGTGGCTTCAAAATAAGATGTTGACCAAATTTTTTGACTTTTGACTGTCAATTGACCATTTTGCCCCTGCAGTTGACTGTGAAGCAATTAGGGTTTTTGACTGTGCAATTTGATGCTGTGAGTCTTGAAACTTGACATATGGATGCTTGACAATGTTTATAGGAATATGGGACTTGATTGGACCCTTAAAAATCTCAATTTCTTTGCAAGAACCAAAACCCTAATTTTGACTGTGTTAGGAGGCAATTGGACTGTGCAACCCTTGAGAGGTTTTGAATCATCTGTAGATTGATCTTGCCAAATCTTGAAGAATATGGGAGGGAAAATTTTGGGGTACAACAGTAATAATCTTCTAGCATAATATTTGTAAGGGATCAAGCCGGGGTGACGAGTATCCCATTCTCCTTTAATCTGATTTATTACCAAAGCTGAATCACCATACACATCTAAAATTTTAATTGTGAGATCAATAGCTTCTTCGAGACCCATGATGCAAGCCTCGTATTCGACCATATTATTAATACAATCAAATGTTAACCTTGCGATAAAAGGAATGTGCGATCCATGAGGAGTGACAATCACAACACCAATTCCTTTACCATAAGCATTCACAACTCCATCAAATATCATATTCCAACAAGATTCAGGGTCAGGACCTTCCTCAGGCAATGGTTCATCACAATCTTTCACTTTCAGGAACATCACATCCTCATCGGGGAATTCATATTCTACAGACTGGTGATCCTCCATTGGCTGGTGGGCAAGATAATCTGCCAACATACTACTTTTAATAGCTTTTTGAGTGAGGTATTCGATATCATATTCAGATAACAACATCTGCCAGCGGGCAATTCTCCCAGTAAGAGCAGGCTTTTGAAAAATGTACTTGATTGGATCCATTTTGGAGATCAACCATGTAGTGTGATTAAACATATACTGCCGCAAACGCTTTGCCGCCCAGGCCAAAGCACAACATGTCTTTTCCAGCATGGAATACCGTGACTCACAATTAGTGAATTTTTTACTGAGATAATAAATGGAGAACTCCTTCTTCCCTGTTTCATCCTGTTGTCCCAGAATACAACCCATGGATTTATCTAACACTGTCAGATACATAATCAACAGTCTTCCTTCTACAGGAGGGATAAATATAGGAGGTTCAAGCAGATATTCTTTAATACTTTCAAATTCCCTTTGGCAATCATCTGTCCACACACAACCTTGATCTTCCTTTAACAACTTAAAGATCGGTTCACATGTTGCAGTCATGTGGGAGATGAATCTGGAAATATAATTCAAACGCTCGAGGAAACCTCTGACTTTCTTTTCAATTCTTGGTGCTGGCATCTCTTGAATTTCCTTGACTTTATCAGGGTCAACTTCAATTCCTTTCTGGCTAACAATGAAACCCAACAATCTCCCTGATCGGACACTGAAGGTACACTTATTTGGATTCAAGCGGAGACGATACTTCCTCAAACATTGAAACAACTTCAACAGATCTTCTACACGCCCTTCTTCAGTCTGGGATTTGGCAATCATATCATCAACATGTACTTCGATTTCCTTGTGCATTAAATCATGGAATAGGGTTGTCATAGCCCTCTGGTACGTTACACCAACATTCTTCAACCCGAAGGGCATCGCTCTGTAACAAAATGTTCCCCAGGGTGTGATAAACATTGTTTTTTCCATGTCCTCTGGATCCATTCTTATTTGATTATACCCGGAAAATTCATCCATGAACGAGAATACCTTAAATTTTGTTGTGCTATCCACTAACATATCAATGTGCAGCAATGGAAAATCATCTTTTAGACTAGCTTTATTTAGATCTTGTAATCTACCCACATGCGGACCTTTCCGTCTTTTTTCGGTACTGGGACAATATTGGCAATCCATTGAGATACACTGATGTCACAAGAAAACCAACATTAATCTGCTTTAGAACCTCCTCTTTGATTTTTACTGCCATATCTGGGTGAGTTCTTATCAACTTTTGTTTAATTGGCGGATACTCTGGCTTCAACGGCAAACAATGCTCTATAATATTTGTATCTAGACCAGGCATATCTTGATAAGACCAAGCAAAAATATCCACATACTTTTTCAATAGCTCAATTAACCTGCTCTTCACATCAGGATGCAACACTGCTCCAATCTTGACTTCCTTCGGATCTTATTCTGAACCCAAATTGATCACTTCCAATGGCTCTTTATATGGCTGAATGGTATTGTCCTAGTGCTTAAGAAACTGCGAGACCTCTTCTGGAATCTCATCATAATCTTCTGCTTCAGCCCCATACACAGGGCATTCAAAGTTGGGAGAGGGTGCAGGGTCATTGTATTCAACGAGTTTTTTAATTAATTTGCACATATGATTTGTGATTGCATTTAGAAACTAACACATATAACAAGTGATCATGCATATTGAATTTCAATTATTATTTATTTTGAAAGGTTTTTTCCGATTACCATTTTCCAAGAAAAAGCAGAAAATAAAGACATAATTTGGGAAACAAAGAGAACTTTTATTATTGATTTTAAAAGTCACAACAAACAGATAAGCCCTACAACATAAATACTTCCACCTTGGGCAGAGTGAAAGCTTTTTAAAAAAGATTAACAAATCAAATTACTTTGAAACATGTATGCAAGAGGGAACATCAATGGTGATCCAGTTCTGAACCCTAACTTCGTGCGTCACATAATTTGGCATTTCCTGCTCTGCTTCATCTTCCACAATGGCGTTAATCTTGGAAACAGTCAGATGAAGATAACCCCCGCTATGGAAAATGTCTTGATACCTGCCTGCAGCAGACTTCGGCTTCATGCCCTTACCTTTGTCATTCTTTGAAGAGAACCCCAATCCAGTTCTGTTCTTGTTCACAGGTGGATCCACAATTCATCCCCAAACTTCATTATGACCATTACGCACAACCTTATGCGCTTGCTTCAGTGAAACCATGGAATTCTCATTTTTTTTCTTATGTTGTCAATGGATAAGGCTTGGAACTGGGTTCCAACAGCAGCTTCATCTGCCTCTACAATGCTGAAAAAGGACAGATGATATATCAACAATGCCTGCTCCCCATTTATGATCACTACTTTCCCTTCACGTACAAACTTCAGCTTCTGGTGTAAAGTTGAAGTGACAGCCCCTGCCTCATGTATCCACGACCGTCCTAGCAAACAGCTATAAGCGGGAACAATGTCCATGACTTGGAAAGTTATCTGAAATAAATGTGGTCCTATATGAATAGGCAAGTCCACTTCACCAATAACAGATTTCCTTGACCCATCAAACGCTTTCACAATGATGCCACTCGGGCGCATAGGCGTTCCTTGATATTTCAACTTCATAAGCGTACTCCTCGGTATAACATTCAACTCGGATCCATTATTAATCCGCACGTTGGATAGTGAATCATTCTTGCAGTTTATAGAGATGTGGAGGGCCAAGTTGTGATTCCTTCCTTCATCTAGTAATTCATCATCGCAGAAACTCAAGTTATTACATGAAGTAATGTTTCCTATTATGCTACTGAATTGGTCTATTGGCATATCACTATCCACAAAATCTTGGTCCAGTACCCTCATCAAGGATTCTCTATGAGCAGAGGAGTTCATCAATAAAGCTAAGATAAATATTTTTGAAGGAGTCTGTAGTAGCTGATCTGCAATTATGTAGTCACTCATCTTAATTATCTTCAAAATATCATCCACATCTTTCTCAAACGTAGCTCCACTAGTCTCACCCATAGCCTTCTTAGGTTCATCATTCTCAACAATTTTCTTTCCAGCACCAACATCTCTTCGAACAACTGGTGCAAACACACGACCGCTACGGGTCACCCTGCTATTTTCAGCTATATTTCCAACATCAGGCATTGGCTGGATGGGAACTTCCACTCCATCCTCTAAGATTGTAGCGTTGTATTTGTAAGGCACAACCTTATCTGACTTGTAGGGGATAGGACCCGATAAACTAATCACCAATGGGTTAACAGCTGGCTTGCTATGACACTCAACTTCAAAATGGACGGGTGAACCAAAACAAGGCACAATGACGTTTACCCCTTCTTCAACATAATCAGTCATTAATAAGTCATTTCTGGAAAACAAATCTTCGTCTGAAGAGAAATACTCATCTGCGGAAGCATACTCTTCATTTGACCCTTCTTCAGTCAAACAAACCTCAACCATATCAACTTCATGGTAATCATCCCTCTGACTTGTGACCTTGATAGTTCCATTGTCTAACAACAACTGAACACCCTTCTTCACGATTGAACATTCTCGGGGGTCTCGACAGCAAACTCGGCAAGATCCATATTGGTGTTCCACCTGACCAGTCGTATGGCAAAAGGTAGCATGCAACTGTACGAGGTCCTCATTCATATACTCTACATCAAAAATTCTGAATTCTCCAGGACATCCAGAAACCATATTCACTTCCTCTTTATACTCTGCCCTAGGCCTGATTATATGGATTAGGCCCTCATCCATCATCTCCTGTAAATCAGCCTTTATCTTATTGCAACCCTGTATATCTATACTGCAAATAGCACAACCGGCATGGTCATGCATATAGTAGCTAAATTCACATAGGTCTGCATGCATTTTCACCAAATCTCCTCTAACCAGATTAATGTCAAAAATCCAGAAGTCGTCTGGACAACCGGCCACCATATTCACAACATTTACTCCCCCATACTTGGGTAGAGGATTGTCTTTCACATTAGGTCCCACGTCCTTGAAAGATAGAACACCAGACTTTACCAACTTCTGCACCTCACTCTTCAAAGGATAACAATTCTCAACATTATGCCCTGGTGCTCCCTGATGAAAAACACATGTTTGGTCTGCCTTGTAATACCAAGGCAATGGTGATGGTACGACGGGAGGTGGTCGGGTCTGAACCAACTTCTTCTGAATCAATGTCGGTAGTAACTCTATATAGCTCATGGAAATAGGGTCATAACTCTCCCTTCTTTGATTATACCCTTGATTCCCCTGTTGGGACGGTCTTTGATAACCAACGGTAGTTGGAGTGACATTCATAACGAGTGTAACTGAGGCGACTTACTGATGATGCTGATAATTCCTTCTAGGAGTGTTTACCCTCATCTCTTGTATAACAGCATTTGTGTCTCCTTCTTTCTTCTTGGTAAACCCATAAGATGGCTTCTTCGCACCTCTAGATCCTTCATTCTTTGTTAAACGACCTTCTCTTACATCCTATTCTAAGCGAATACCCATCCCTACCATTTCAGTAAAGTCACTTGGCGCACTTGCTACCATCCTCTCGTAGTAGAAACAACCCAGCGTCTTCAAGAAAATCTTAGTCATCATCTTCTGTTCCATGGGAGGAATCACTTGGGCGGCTACCTCACGCTATCTCTGTGCATATTCTTTGAATGATTCCCTGTCTTTCTGAACCATGGCCCTGAGTTGATCACGGTCAGGCGCCATGTCCATGTTGTACTTGTATTGTTTGATGAATGCTTCTCCCAAATCATTAAAGTATGGATATTGGCGCTGTCCAAACTCATATTCCACTTCAGCTCAACACCGGTCAAACTATCCTGAAAAAAGTGAATAAGCAGACGCTGATCATCAGTATGGGTAGACATTCTCCTTATGTACATCACTAGATGAGCACGAGGGCAAGTGTTGCCCTTATACTTCTCAAACTCCGGGACTTTAAACTTAGAAGGTGTGATATGGTGGGAAGAACTGACTGTTTTTTGGAATGCTGGTTTGCGTTTTGCGTTTGTTTTTGGAAAATGTCGCGGTAAGCAAGAGTCGCCACCGACTTTTATTTTATCCAACAAGGAAAGGAAAAAAGCACAGAAAAATTCCTTTTTCGAGATATTTATCGGGTTCGGGGGCTAGATTATAGAAAGGGAAGGTATTAGCACCCTTTCTATCTGTGGTTATCCATGGGCTCTTAGGTAATTGCTCAATTATTTTCAAAAAAATTTTCTTTGTGCTTGTGGGTTTGAAAAAGTTTTTGTTTTGAAACTTCGATTTAACTTTTGCTTCTGTCCTCAAGAGCGTATGAAGTGTTTTTGAAAACTTTGTTTGAAAAGGTGTAAGTGTGAAAAAGATTTTGTTTTTTTTTGAAAGAGCAAGTATCTAAGAACCATCTACCTACTCGAAAAAGGAATCGTTCTATGCTAATTTCCTTTAGACAATGCTATCCCACTATTAAGGAGTGGGTAGCACCATCGTTGGAATTTGAGGGTCAATTCGAATGAGGGACATGCGGTCACTAAAGTAATGTTAGGACGCCCTAGCGGTAACCCTAATGTCTTAGATCATTTGTTTGAGGCAACAATATCCGAGTGTTGTACCCCAAAATTTGCCCTCCCATATTCTTCAAGAATTGCAATGAGCATGCTTCAAAATCTCCCCAAGGGTTGCACAGTTCAAGGGCCTCCTAACAGTCAAAAACTAGGGTTTTGGGTCTGGCAAAGAAATTGAAGTTTTCAAGGGTCCAATCAAGTCCCACATGCCTATAAACATGGTCAAGTATCCTCATGTCAAGTTTCAAGACTCACAGCACAAAATTGCACAGTCAAAAACCCTAATTGCCCAGCAGTCAACTGCAGGGGCAAAATGGTCATTTGACAGTCAAAAGTTCAAATTTTTGATCAACATCTTATTTTGAAGCCACAAACATCATTTGATCAATTCTTGATCATGATTCTCAAGGCATGGCTCAAAAAGTCTCAAGATGCAAAAGTTTCCATATTTGGACAGTTGAAAAAGTTAACTGTAACTTGACCGAGGCATAACCTCCACATGGTTTATCAGAAAAATTCCATCCAAAGCTCATTTTGAAGAGAAAGACATTTCCTACAACTCCTCTTCACACTTCAATTCCAAGAAATGCTCTCACAAAAAGTTATCAATTTCAACATTATAGGTCATTTTCAAAAGTCAACAAAAAGGGACTTTAAGTCAAAGACCATAATTTGAGATTGGTAAATCAAAATGACATGGGACAAAATGCATTGGTTATAGGACTTCAAGACCTTTCCAAAATGTCCAAGAACATGATCAAAGCTTAAAAATTGAGCAAGATATGCCTTGTGGAAGTTGGGAAATTTTTGGGAATTTTGAAAAGTCAACTTTGCTTCAAATGCCTCAAAATTGCTAATGGGCCACAAATTCTTCCAAGAATCATTATCCAAAGTATATGCACGACCCATTAAGCCCAAAGGGATTTACTTTCTTATTTTTAATTAATTAATTGAATTTTTATTTTTATTTATTCATTTAATTAGTTTTAAATATAAGAAAAATATCAAATCATTGGTTTTACATCTTTTTGTGCAGAAAATAGGTCTATCACATGCTCATTATTCCGTGTGCCAATCAACAAGAGCAAATTCTTCCAAACTTGGCATGTTCTTCATGAAAAAGATTTGAAAAGATTTCATAAAAAATCAAATATTTGATTCATGATTACAAGGGTTTTTGGACTGGATTTACAACCCTAATTCGTCCCATACATAAGTCAGAATGAAAACCTAATGGCTAGAACCTCCCGGCTGCGCCTCAAACCAAATACAAAGTTTGCATTTTTTTTCCAAAAATTCAAAACTGAAAACACAGTTCCAGTGCAATTCAAAGCGAAATAAGCATTCCAATAGCTTGCCAAGGCATCAAGGAAACTTTCTGGATCAAAACCACAGCTTCTAACCTCAAGAAACGGTAGAACGGAGCAGTCCTGTTCTTGATATATTGCATACTCGTGTTTTGATTTATAGGACATATTCATACATTCTAATGCTTGTTTTACACTAATATGGACTCACCGAACCTCATGGTATCATTGAATTGAATTAATAATGCTTGTATAGAAAAATGCCATTGATGCTTTTTAGGTTTTTCAGAGATGTGAATTTGGGGTTTTCCTCTTCTGGAAAAATCAGCCAACAAGACCTATGCCATTAGAATCAGAAGCTCATAACGATTCAAATGGCATACTCGCGCTCAATTTATGAACAACAGGGTTCTATTCGCTATTTTTTTATGTGTCATGTAGTGGGGGTTTAAAATCCCCGCAATCTTGTTTTATTTTTTTCAGGAAAAAAGCAAGGAAACGAAGAAGAAGGCTGTGTGTCATCCCATGGTTGGTAGATTCAAACAATTGGCGCGCGTTTTCATCAAATGTCATTAATGATTTTTTCTCTTTCATATTAATTATATTCCATTATGCATACGAATAAACATGCTGGCTCAGTTGGTGGGAAGAAATATTTGCAAGCTTTGGGACCTGGGTTCGATTCCCAGGTCCCCCTTATTTCCTTATGATTTTCTTTGTAACATGATCAGGTACGTTGGCCCCCTCTTTGATCTACCATGCACTCTACGCTCAAGCTGGCCACGCGTCCCATAACCCCAATCCAAAGGTCAAGATCTGCAGATCACCATGGTCACTAGTCAGCCATGCCATACACGTGCTGGAAAAAGTCAACAGGCCTTGAATCTATTGGGCCAAGATTGCTTCAGTCAAACCTCCTAAATTGGGGTCAACACCCCCCATTGGTTTGCATTCTATTTTTTATGCTTTTTATTTTTTCTATTTCATTTGTTTTATTTAGTTTTATTTTAATTCTTTAAATTAATTTTTTTCATAACATAAAAATAACAAAAAAAATCAGAAACTATAAAAATAAAAAATATGTTTTGATATTCAATTCACTAACATTTTTTTGTAAATAAATTTAACAATTAATTTAGTTTGAATTCTAGGTTTAATTTTAATATTTTAATAATAAACTAAAAATGTAGAATTAGGGTTTTAAATACTTTTATTCTTTTTCTTTTCTTTTATTATTATTAAATATTAATTATTTTTATAAATAAATTGCCATGTGAATAATTAATTTAAACTAGGTCTAATTTAAATATTTTCTTAATAATTAAAATGTTTAGAACTAGGGTTTTAATTTCATTTAAATTTTCTTACTAATTCCATAAATACAAAAAACTCAAAAATAATTTCCTTTTCTCATTTAACTTAATTAATTTATTAATTGCAATTTAATTTCTTTAAAAGGGTCCAACGCCCTCGCTTTCGATTATAATGCCGTTTCGCGCGCTTATTTTGTTTCTCTTTGTAAATATAATGTATTTATCCCAAAGCCGTGTAATAGATTAATTAGACATTTATCTTTCCGCATTTTATTTTATTTCAAATCGGGTCTTGGATTAATTTGGCGATGTAGACCCGCGCCTTTGTAATAGCGTAAGACTTTTTAATTCCGCACCTTTTAACTGTTAATAACTTGCATGAAAGAATGAATGTCAAAAATAAAAAAACAAAGCGTAGATCACCAATGCATGAACAAGACAAAAATATCTGAAAACGACACACAAATCACACATCACCCCTAGGGTACGTCTCACTGTTGCCTTGCCCCTCGAAAGGTGGTCGTCGAGTAGAGGATGTTTTAGTAAGTCCTCATGTCCATGAACATGGCATGAGGGTAGCTTCTAAGGTGTCTTCCTATTGCTCTGGTGACCACCATGTCCCGAACCCTCGAATTGACCCAAACACCTCTAACGGTGGTGCTACCTACCTCTCAATGGTGGGATGGCACTACCTTAAGGACATTTACACAGCCTAATTCCTTAGGGTAGGTAGACGACTCATAGATACTTGCTCTCTTCAAAAACAAACGAAAATCTTTTCACACCGGCACTTTTCAAAAAGCTTTCAAAATAATTTTTCAAACACTCTTGAGGACTGATACAAGAGTCGATCTGAAATCTTTAAACGAAACTTTTTCAAACCCACTCACAATTGAAAAGCAAACACTTTTGAAAACACAATGAGCAAGTATCTAAGAGCCCATGGATAACCATGGATAGAAAGGGTGCTAACACCTTCCCTTTCTATAAATCTACCTCCCGAACCGAGAAACTATCTCATAAGGAATTTTGCTGTGCTTTTGTCCTTTCCTTGTTGGAGAACATAAAAGACGATGGCGACTCTTGCTTACCGCGACATTTCGCGAACCAGCGTTAAACAGTCAGTTCCAGATCCACCGATCACAGAACTGGCGACTCTGCTGGGGATGATCTTATAAGTGAGGTGTACCTTAGGATTAGTTCATAACTGTGTTTTCAATTGTTTTGACTTCTTTGCTTTAAAATTGTGGGTTGCATGGGAGTTACATAGATCCTAACCCGGATCTGGGGATACCCTGTTTAGGTAGCATAAGCTGTGAGGGACCTGTCCGGCGTAGACCGACATGGGTGAAGCAGTGGCTACGTTGGTGTGGCACCTTGGTCTGTACCGATATCCCTTGTGTCGCAACGAGGAGAATATGGGTCTTCTAAGGAGTCATTAAGCACCAACCGACCTTAGAACCTTAAATGACCCAACTTGGCCAATAGAACAGTAGCA
This sequence comes from Vicia faba, assembly GCA_948472305.1. NCBI lineage: Eukaryota > Viridiplantae > Streptophyta > Magnoliopsida > Fabales > Fabaceae > Vicia > Vicia faba. Next base: position 1,761,728,303 of record OX451736.1, on the reverse strand, counting down.
GTATGCTACGCCCATTGAGGCTAAATTCTCGTGATGGTTCTGGCCGCAAGAAAAGATTGCGATGCTGGAGTTATGACCGATTGAGGGTAGTCAGTGATATTGGGATCCTCTAAGAACCCGGTTACTTTTGATAGGACAGGTATGAACCAACAAACTGAAAGAGGGTAATACCTAGACCTCATGCTGGCCTAAACTTTAAGGGGTTTGTCTTGTGTGACTTGTGTGCCTTCCAACTTGACTACTTGCATGCTTGTTATCTGACACTTGAGTTTCTTGCAGGTTTTGTTTATAGTCCTTAATCAGGACTCATAACGGGGTTTACTTACATCACTCCATGCATACCATAACATCATACCATTGCATACATCCTAACCCATTTCAAGGATCTCAAGGGTCTGTGATGCAGGTCAGGATGAACCAACTGTCCAGCAAGGGGCAAAGGGGATTTATTTTCCTCTAGCCAAGGTTGTCAGGGGCTATGACCCACTGGATATGGTGAGCCTTTGACCCTTTGAAGAAGGACTCTCAATGATATGCAGTTCCTTCAATCAAGCTACCGGACCCAAATTCTGACAAATTTTCTTGTTTATCCCGCGAGGTCCTTGAAAACATTACATGCATGTCATACACGTCATTGCATAACAGGTATCCTTGTTGCAGGTCACTTACCTTTCTCGCTGTTTATTTCAGCAATGGCTTCCCAACAAGACAACCAGGACCTTCATGCTCAAGAGACTCGGTTCAGGGAAATCCTCCTGAATTTATCCAAGGGGCAGGAGGAGCTGAGAACACTTCTCATGGGGACTTTGGTCAGGAACAGTGCTGAAGATGAACGGCTGAAACACCTGCAAGCTGAGATGGATGCAACGAGAGCCCAGATGCTGGGGTAGGTGACTGCCATTCAAGGCTTAGCTCAAAGACAAGAAGAGCTCGGAGTTCTCGTCAACCAACTGCTTCAGAGTAACCAACTGGGGAAAACATCTAAGGTTGAGGGGCCAGTCATCATTCAACCACCTTTGAGACAAGGAGATAAGGGGAGAGCTCCTCAAATGGCTTCAGGGTCACAAACTCAGTAGCAATTTCACCAGCTTCAGCCAGACAAGCCCAGGAGGCAATTCACCCAGCTCAACATGTCGTTGTTTCAAGCTTTACAACGCCTGTTGAGATTGAATCTGATCATATTAAGGGCTCATCCCCAGAACCCCAATACCGCATCTCCTACCTATCATCCCAATAAAAGGTGTGCCTACCACTCTGCCAGTCCAGGACATGATACAAATGAGTTTTGGGCTTTGAAGAACAAAATCCAGGACCTGATTGATGAAGGAGCATTGGAGTTCACACAAGATGGTCAGGCTGAGTTTTTCTACCATCCCTCCAAGGCTCACCATTTGAAGTAACAAGCCCTGAAGATGAAAAGACTTTTGTTCATTAGGATTTTCAAGTTGTAATTTTCTTTTGTTCAAACATTTACTCATGTTAAACGTTGTTATTCCATTAATGCATCGCATACGTCTGTTTTGAAGCAATATATTCACTATATGCAAATTATTTTCATATTTTTTCTGAGGATCAACTCTCAATTAATAATTCTAAGCCTCTTGAGGGAGGATGACGAAAACGATACCACGATCTTTACAGTATGCTTTTGAACAGACCCCACTGATGAGGTACATGCATTGTTTCAATTCCTAAACACTGGAGTTATAAGGAAGATAATCCCTCGTCAACCCCTCTGAGCCAAAGAAGTAGGAGTTTTTCTTTTCGAAAATTAAAACCCTTTATCATAACCTGGGGCAGGGTAGTTCTCTCAGTTGATCCAAGTGCATAACAAATGGCACCAAAGAGGTCCTTACAAAAAAAAAGAAGACAATGATGATTCCGAATAATCATAAGGATATGCAGTCATTATATCTCAAAAAAATAAAAACCCAATAAGTCAAAACCTACGAAGGAGACTTACAAAACTGGGGCATCCCGCTGAGTGTAATCACAAAAGAAACAGTTCAGGTAAAATTCAGGGATAACGAAATTAAAAAGAAAGAGGTCATACAAACCCTTAACAAAAAAGGAAATGACTGCCTGGTCAAAATAAACTATCAACATCCGAACCATCATTGGAATATCAGGACAAAGACCCAAACAAGGTCAAACGCACGATCAACTGAGTTTAGGTTTGAAGAACATCACGAAGAACGGGTGGGTACAAATAAATTTGAGCCTTTATCCTTTGTTTCTTGAACCGTGAACCAGGCCACGTTATAACCCTTAAAAGTCCTAGCTGAAGCACGGGTTAGTTCGAAAGCATACTGTTATGAAAGGTATCCTGACTCCTTAAGGCTTACGGTAAATACGGAGTTGACATCACGTTTTACAAACATTCACTTGATTTATGAAAAAGAATGCATTTTCAAAATCTTCAAGACAGACATAAGCTTTGCATTTTTGATATAACTTTGTTTGCATATGACTATTTGATTGAATAGCAGGGAAATTCGCACGACGAATACCTAGTGAACAAAAGCACTTCCAATCAAGGGGCAGACATGACCATATCTGGGGCAGTCCAATCAAGATGCAGAGAATCTCTCAAAGGCCAAACAGCCTGGGGCAAATCTCCGCCTGAGTCACTTGGGGCATTCCAACAACGAATCTTGCCTGATCAAACACCTTCTGGTGGCACGACAAAACACTTCTAACAGGGGCAACTCCCTACATTCTGAGAGCGTGGATATAGTCGAAACGAATACTACGTGTAATCAAAGACCCGCTAGGTTGACACACCTAGGCAAAAATAAGGGCTTCCCGGCGAACCAAAAGGGTTCGGGCAAAAATAAGGGATGAAATGAAAAATCTGTACACCCGGCAAGTCGAAAACCTGAAAAGGCGACTTGGGCAAAAATGGGTATCCCGGTGGACTGAAAACCCGAAAGGGCGGTCCAGGCAAAAGTTAGGGATCAAAGCGTATGACTATGTCCCAGCATCTTGTCACCTGCGTACCAGAAGGAGGTTTGTCCATCAACAACTATCAGCACCTCACAGGTCTTCCTCTCCCACCTCAGAAACAGGGGCAATAATGAGTGGTCTAAACGGTCTAATGGTTCTGTCCACCAAGGTATCAAGGCGAGTTCGGCTGAAGAACATAACCAGCATATCTTAATTCCCCAGAGAGTGCGTCAGCAAGTCAATGCACTCTCCCCAAGCAAAGCTATTATCATCCCTAAGGAAGTTGGTTATCCCCCGCAGATCTCAACATTCCGCAGCGCAATATACAAACATTCTTAGCAAGCATCCCCGACAATCTTGATCAAAGATTGTTCCCCGACGGTATATCAAACATTCAATGGAGTCACTTTCCCAATACAGTTCAAAACTTCCCCAGGAGAGTCCGATCCAGTTTCCCCAGGAAAATTGGAATCCATCTCCCCAAGCAGTAAGCTTATCCCCAGTAGATTCTGGAAGCTTATCCCTCGCAGAGCACGAACGCGTCTCCCGGCTTTATTCAAAGGTTATTTCCCTACCAGGATATAACTGGGTTATCCTCAGCCAAAATCCATGGAAAGATCATCCTCGGCGAAGTCTTCTTATCCCCAGCGAAGTCTATTAACACTTCCAACACAACAATGGTATCCCCAGCGAAGTTACCATCAACATTTCAGCAAAATATCTCTCTCCCCACAGAGTATTGTTCCCCAGCAAGATCACTAGAGTACTTTTATCCCCGCAGATTAATCCATTCGCCAAGTTTATTCCCCAACGGAGTTATCTTCTCCTACCGGTATTTTTGCAACTATCATCCCCAGCGGAAACAACAAAGCACTATTCTCCAACATCAGCCCAGGATGTGACTTTCCGGCATCCGTCAAGGATTTACTTTCCTAGACGAAAACATACATTCATAAACATCGCATTTCCATACCTTATAGCATGCATATACGCATCATATCTTGCAAATCTCATTTATGTTGGGAACATCATCGCTTGATTCATATCATGCCTTGCATATGACTGACCTTTACCTTTCAGGAAAGATCCAGTTAAGTTTTCAGCTATATTTCAAGACCTTGTCCGGTTCAGTTAAATCGACCCTAAGATTTTTCTGTTTCTTATCCAGTCAAAGGCCTTCTCTAGTCCAGTTAAATCGATCCCTAAAGATTTTCCTGATAAAGACTCAGTAGAAGAACGCCCAAGATTCTCTCAGCGTTACTGTTGAGGTTGAAGTCACCCAAGATTCTCTCAGCGTTACTGTTGAGGTTGAAGTCGCCCAAGATTCTCTTAGCGTTACTGTTGAGGTTGAAGTCGCCTATGATTCTCTCAGCGTTACTGTTGAGGTTGAAGTCGCCCAAGATTCTCTCAGCGTTACTGTTGAGGTTGAAGTCACCCAAGATTCTCTCAGCGTTACTGTTGAGGTTGAAGTCGCCTATGATTCTCTCAGTGTTACTGTTGAGGTTGAAGTTGCCTATGATTCTCTCAGCGTTACTGTTGAGGTTGAAGTCGCCCAAGATTCTCTCAGCGTTACTGTTGAGGTTCAAGTCGCCCAAGATTCTCTCATCGTTACTGTTGAGGTTGAAGTCGCCCAAGATTCTCTCAGCGTTACTGTTGAGGTTGAAGTCGCCTATGGTTCTCTCAGCGTTCCTATTGAGGTAGTAATCATCTGAGGTTCTCTCATCGTTCCTGTTGAGGTAGTAATCATCCAAGGTTCTCTCACCGTCCCGTTGAGGTAGTAACCATCCCTGGTTCATTCATCACCTTTTGAAGCTCCAGATTCAATTCCTGTAACCAGTCAGGGTGCATCTATACAAAAAGTTTGAAGACCAACAGGTCAGGTAATCATCTTTCTTTTTCAGGTACGCAAGTTCTCGCTAAGGAATCTCTTACGCGATCGACACCCAGATGGCATCTATAAGCCCATCCACCTTCCATCATCTCTTAGCATGGCATCTATAAGCCCATCATCCCATCCATCAATCTCCAAATGGCATCTGTAAGCCCATTCCCACCATCACACTGCTATGTGAGCGTAAATTTCTGGGCACTCTAGTGTTCAATCATCTTCCACCTTCGGATTACGAAAGGCACGTCAGCCAATCTGCATCCTCAGGTCTAAGAAGATTGAACAGGGGAAACTATTGTACCCCAAAATTTGCCCTCCCATATTCTTCAAGAATTGCAAAGAGCATGCTTCAAAATCTCCCCAAGGGTTGCACAGTTCAAGGGCCTCATAACAGTCAAAAACTAGGGTTTTGGGTCTGGCAAAGAAATTGAAGTTTTCAAGGGTCCAATCAAGTCCCACATGCCTATAAACATGGTCAAGTATCCTCATGTCAAGTTTCAAGACTCACAGCACAAAATTGCACAGTCAAAAACCCTAATTGCTCAGCAGTCAACTGCAGGGGCAAAATGGTCATTTGACAATCAAAAGTTCAAATTTTTTATCAACATCTTATTTTGAAGCCACAAACATCATTTGATCAATTCTTGATCATGATTCTCAAGGCATGACTCAAAAAGTCTCAAGATGCAAAAGTTTCCATATTTGGAAAGTTGAAAAAGTCAACTGTAACTTGACCAAGGCATAACTTCCACATGGTTTATCAGAAAAATTCCATCCAAAGCTCATTTTGAAGAGAAAGACATTTCCTACAACTCCTCTTCACACTTCAAGTCCAAGAAATGCTCTCACAAAAAGTTATCAATTTCAACATTATAGGTCATTTTCAAAAGTCAACAAAAAGGGACTTTAAGTCAAAGGCCATAACTTGCGATTGGTAAATCAAAATGACATGGGACCAATGGCATTGGTTAGAGGACTTCAAGACCTTTCCAAAATGTCCAAGAACATGATCAAAGCTTAAAAATTGAGCAAGATATGCCTTGTGGAAGTTGGGAAATTTTTGGGAATTTTGAAAAGTCAACTTTGCTTCAAATGCCTCAAAATTGCTAATGGGCCACAAATTCTTCCAAGAATCATTATCCAAAGCATATGCACGACCCATTAAGCCCAAAGGGATTTACTTTCTTATTTTTAATTAATTAATTGAATTTTTATTTTTATTTATTCATTTAATTAGTTTTAAATATAAGAAAAATATCAAATCATTGGTTTTACATCTTTTTGTGCAGAAAATAGGTCTATCACATGCTCATTATTTCGTGTGCCAATCAACAAGAGCAAAATCTTCCAAACTTGGCATGTTCTTCATGAAAAAGATTTGAAAAGATTTCATAAAAAATCAAATATTTGATTCATGATTACAAGGGTTTTTGGACTGGATTTACAACCCTAATTCGTCCCATACATAAGTCAGAATGAAAACCTAATGGCTAGAACCTCCCGGCTGCGCCTCAAACCAAATACAAGGTTTGCATTTTTTGTCCAAAAATTCAAAACTGAAAACACAGTTCCAGTGCAATTCAAAGCGAAATAAGCATTCCAATAGCTTGCCAAGGCATCAAGGAAACTTTCTGGATCAAAACCACAGCTTCTAACCTCAAGAAACGGTAGAACGGAGCAGTCCTGTTCGTGATATATTGCATACTCGTGTTTTGATTTATAGGACATATTCATACATTCTAATGCTTGTTTTACACTAATATGGACTCACCGAACCTCATGGTATCATTGAATTGAATTAATAATGCTTGTATAGAAAAATGCCATTGATGCTTTTTAGGTTTTTCAGAGATGTGAATTTGGGGTTTTCCTCTTCTGGAAAAATCAGCCAACAAGACCTATGCCATTAGAATCAGAAGCTCATAACGATTCAAATGGCATACTCGCGCTCAATTTATGAACAACAGGGTTCTATTCGCTATTTTTTTATGTGTCATGTAGTGGGGGTTTAAAACCCCCGCAATCTTGTTTTATTTTTTTCAGGAAAAAAGCAAGGAAACGAAGAAGAAGGCTGTGTGTCATCCCAAGGTTGGTAGATTCAAACAATTGGCGCGCGTTTTCATCAAATGTCATTAATGATTTTTTCTCTTTCATATTAATTATATTCCATTATGCATACGAATAAACATGCTGGCTCAGTTGGTGGGAAGGAATATTTGCAAGCTTTGGGACCTGGGTTCGATTCCCAGGTCCCCCTTATTTCCTTATGATTTTCTTTGTAACATGATCAGGTACGTTGGCCCCCTCTTTGATCTACCATGCACTCTATGCTCAAGCTGGCCACGCGTCCCATAACCCCAATCCAAAGGTCAAGATCTACAGATCACCATGGTCACTAGTCAGCCATGCCATACACGTGCTGGAAAAAGTCAACAGGCCTTGAATCTATTGGGCCAAGATTGCTTCAGTCAAACCTCCTAAATTGGGGTCAACACCCCCCATTGGTTTGCATTCTATTTTTTTCTATTTCATTTGTTTTATTTAGTTTTATTTTAATTCTTTAAATTAATTTTTTTCATAACATAAAAATAACAAAAAAAATCAGAAACTATAAAAATAAAAAATATGTTTTGATATTCAATTCACTAACATTTTTTTGTAAATAAATTTAACAATTAATTTAGTTTGAATTCTAGGTTTAATTTTAATATTTTAATAATAAACTAAAAATGTAGAATTAGGGTTTTAAATACTTTTATTCTTTTTCTTTTCTTTTATTATTATTAAATATTAATTATTTTTATAAATAAATTGCCATGTGAATAATTAATTTAAACTAGGTCTAATTTAAATATTTTCTTAATAATTAAAATGTTTAGAACTAGGGTTTTAATTTCATTTAAATTTTCTTACTAATTCCATAAATACAAAAAACTCAAAAATAATTTCCTTTTCTCATTTAACTTAATTAATTTATTAATTGCAATTTAATTTCTTTAAAAGGGTCCAACGCCCTCGCTTTCGATTATAATGCCGTTTCGCGCGCTTATTTTGTTTCTCTTTGTAAATATAATGTATTTATCCCAAAGCCGTGTAATAGATTAATTAGGCATTTATCTTTCCGCATTTTATTTTATTTAAAATCGGGTCTTGGATTAATTTGGCGATGTAGACCCGCGCCTTTGTAATAGCGTAGGACTTTTTAATTCCGCACCTTTTAACTGTTAATAACTTGCATGAAAGAATGAATGTCAAAAATAAAAAAACAAAGCGTAGATCACCAATGCATGAACAAGACAAAAATATCTGAAAACGACACACAAATCACACATCACCCCTAGGGTACGTCTCATTGTTGCTTTTCCCCTCGAAAGGTGGTCGTCGAGTAGAGGATGTTTTAGTAAGTCTTCATGTCCATGAACATGGCATGAGGGTAGCTTCTAAGGTGTCTTCCTATTGCTCTGGTGACCACCATGTCCCGAACCCTCGAATTGACCCAAACACCTCCAACGGTGGTGCTACCTACCTCTCAATGGTGGGATGGCACTACCTTAAGGACATTTACACAGCCTAATTCCTTAGGGTAGGTAGACGACTCATGGATACTTGCTCTCTTCAAAAACAAACGAAAATCTTTTCACACCGACACTTTTCAAAAAGCTTTCAAAACAATTTTTCAAACACTCTTGAGGACTGATACAAGAGTCGATCTGAAATCTTTAAACGAAACTTTTTCAAACCCACTCACAATTGAAAAGCAAACACTTTTGAAAACACAATGAGCAAGTATCTAAGAGCCCATGGATAACCATGGATAGAAAGGGTGCTAACACCTTCCCTTTCTATAAATCTACCTCCCGAACCGAGAAACTATCTCATAAGGAATTTTGCTGTGCTTTTGTCCTTTCCTTGTTGGAGAACATAAAAGACGGTGGCGACTCTTGCTTACCGCGACATTTCGCGAACCAGCGTTAAACAGTCAGTTCCAGATCCACCGATCACACCGAGGCAACCATTTCGAGGCGACTATGATCTTTAGACAAGAGGGCGACCTCTAAAACTACCTATACTCAATGACCGCTTACGAAGGCAACCAAGTGGGGTGTACCCTATGAGTGCGCATGTGCGAGTGTGTTGATTTCAGTTATTTTTATCTTTGCACATGTTTAGGGTGATCTAACCATTTTAAGATTAAACATTCATTCTTGTCATGCATCCTAAATCATACATCTAACAGTTGATTTGCGGAAATAAAATGCAGAATTTAAATTACAAGGCGTCGGGTATTTATATCGCCAAAGCCAACCCTTTGAAAAATAAAATAAAGCGATAAAAAATAATTAAATGTCCTATTTAACTATTACAATCCAGAAGCAGGTACATTATTGGATAAGGAAAAATAAATCGCGGCGCAAAATTAAATCGAGCGCATGATTAGGGTTTTGACCCTTTTGGTTAAAGAAGAAATCTTTTTGTTGTTTTTGTTTTAAGAAATAAATAAGTCCTAAATTAATTACTAAATTAAATTAATAAATTAATTAAATTAAAAATAAATTATTTTTTTGGAGTTTTTATTATTTAGGAAAGAAATTATGATAATTAAATTAATGATTAAAAACTAGTTAAGTCTAATTAATTAATTTATTTTTTCAAAAGGAATTAAAGTTCTCTAATTAAAATCTAATTAATTAATAAGTTATTTAAGAAAAATAAAAGTTTAAAATTTGATTTGAAATAAAAAATATTTTTTGTGATTTTTTATTTGATGAAAATGAATTTTTGATTGGTTAGAAATTAAACAAAAATAATAAAACAATTAATAAAACAAAATAAATAAATAGAAGAGAGAGGTATTGGGCCTGAATTTGTGGTGCTGGTAGCAATTCTGAAGCCCAACATTGCTGGCCTTCTTTGACTCTTTGGGATCTGGTATGCACGCATGGACTTGGCCTATGGTGGACCTCCAATTTCTGACCACCAGATCTGGCCCTTGGCCATCTGGCATTTGGATGGGAGAGGGAGTATGGTGTACTGCAAGCCAGTGTATGCGCGTGATAGCCTGAAAAGAAATAAGAAAATACAAAGTGTTGGAGGTAGGGATCGAACCCCTGACCTCCAGCCCCTCTAACGCCTTGGAAGTTGACATGTTGACCACTGGGACACGCTGTTGAATTTGTTATTACAATGCAAATAATGTATATTATATAAAAAACAAAACTATTGCCAAAAATTAAAAAAACGCGCGCTTGGTTTGAATGGCCCAATGATGGGATGCCACACATCATCCCCAACCTCTCGTCCGTGGCTAAAAGTGCAGAGACTTATACCAACGGACAGAGGTCCGTAGCTATAAGCTTGGTCCGTTCCAAAACCTTGCATAGGCCATGAAAATGCATTCTACGAGCATGGTTGAACTCGTCATCTCCTCCAGATTGCAACCATGCCCTTCACATGGATCAATTGTTCCTGAAATAGAAAACCCCAATAAAGCTCCAAGAACCCTAACTATGGTGATTCTTGTTACAGATCATTTAAATGAAATTCACTAATACAAATAGCTTACAAATGTTCTTGTGATCACAAATATGCAATTACTTTGTTCAAATGATGCCAGAATAATGATTTACGATTTCAAGAAGGAGATGGATCTGCGAGGTACTTATAGTGCTTTAGAGTGCTTGAAAACGCGTGGTCTGGATTATAAAAGCTTCTGGAGATGATCATCAATCGATTGAGACAAGTCCCAAGTCCTGAAAACGCCTCTAGCTTGGACTTTGATCTCTCACTTTTGTGTGAATTTTCCATTTCTGGTTCTGCCTCTCTCTGCACTTTCCAACCCTGATTTTGTCTCCTTCTGCTTGCTTATGTAATGTGCTTTATATTAGGGTAAGAATCATGGACTGAATCCCTTCATATCAATGCACATGAATGTGATTTGATCTCCATTATTAAGCCTTTCCAAATTTGATTCAATTCAATCTTTTTGCCCATGATTTGATTTGATACGAATTCCATGGTGATGCTAGCTGTAAACAAAGCCTAAAACAATCAGAAAATCATGAGTTATTAATTCTTTGGATTTTTTATGATTTTATTTGAATTAAAATGAATAAATTCAATTAAAAATCAAATTAAATAATAAAAGTGAAATATGGGCACATGGCTGAAGCTAAGGCACGTGGGAAATGATGCAAACCCAAATCAAGTGGGAAAAAAATGGGCCCGTTTGACAAAATTTGAAGTTTTGGGGATAGTTGACTTTTGGCAATTTTGCAAAAAAGTCCAACTTCAACAATGCATAACTTCTTCAATTTTGATGTTCCATGCTCAAGTTATAAGCTTCGGAAATAAAGGTGTTTTTGTTGACTTTCAAAAATGACCTATAATGTCCAAATTCATAACTTCTTGTGAGTGCATTTTTTGATCTTAGGGCATGAAGATGGATTGTAGGGAATTGCATCCTCTTCAAAATGAGCTTTTTATGGGTCAATTATCATAAAGTATGAGAAAGTTATGCTTGGTCAAAGTTGAGTTGACTTTTCCTACAAAACCCTAATTTAGCAACTTTTGAGTCTTGATGAATTTTGAGAAATCCTTGATGAATCATGATCAACCCTTGATAAAATGATGAAATATCCTTCAAAATGAGAATGTTGACAAAAAATCTTGAAGTTTGACTGTTTATAGGTCACAGTTGACTTTTGCCCTAGCATAGTCGATTTTTGGACCTTTGAGCAATTGACTGAGCAAACTTCCTCTGCAAGGCTTGAAATTTGACATGGATGATCTTGACAACATTTTAGGACATTGGGGAGATGTTGAGGTCATTTGGATCCAAGGATCTTGATGCACCACAAAACCCTAATTTGGGGTTGACGGCCTTAAGAGATAGCTTGTCTGACCAACTCTTGAGCAACCTTGAGCCACTTGGAGATTTTTTCTTGCAATATCTTGAGAAATATGGGAGGGAAAATTTTGGGGTAAAACAGCTGCCCCTGTTCAATCTTCTTAAACCTGAGGATGTAGATTGGCTTTTAAGACTTTCGTGATCCGAAGGTAGAAGATGATTGAACACTATAGTGCCCAGAAATTTGCACTCGCATGAAGTGGTATCAACCTTGTGATGTTGGGAATGGGCTTACAGACGCCATTTGGAGATTTCCTGTGGGAGGATGGGCTTAAAGATGCCATCTGCAGGAGTGTTGATCACATAAGAGATTCTTTAGCGAGAGCTTGCATACCCGTTGTTGTGGAAGATTCTGCTTGGGGAAGTCTGATCTTTGTTGAGATTTAGGAACTTGCTTGTACTTCAACTGAGAGAACATCTCAGCTGAGTTTTAAGAACTTGTCCATAATTCAACCCGGGGGAAACATCTTCATCGAGATTTAGGACTTGTCTGTAATTCAACGGAGGATAATTCTGTTGAGATTTAAGAACTGTCAGTAATTCGACGGAGGAACTTTGCCGAGATTCATAACCTTATCTGTAATTCAACTGAGGATAATTCAGTTGAGGTTTAAGAACTGGTCAATACTTCGACTGAGGGGAAACATCTTCATCGAGATTTAGGAACTGTCTGTAATTCAACCGAGGATAATTCTGTTGAGATTTAAGAACTCGTCCACACTTCGACGGAGGAAAATTGTCGAGATTTAGAACCTTATCTGTAATTCAGCCGAGGATAATTCAGTTGAGATTTAAGAATCGGTCAGTACTTCGACTGGGTGAAACATCTTCATCGAGATCTAGGACTTATCTGTAATTCAATCGAGGATAATTCTGTTGAGATTTAAGAACTCGTCCACACTTCGACGGAGGAAAATTGTCGAGATTTAGAACCTTATCTGTAATTCAACCGAGGATAATTTAGTTGAGATTTAAGAACTCGTCAGTACTTCGACTGAGGGAAACATCTTCATCGAGATTTAGGACTTGTCTGTAATTCAACCGAGGATAATTCTGTTGAGATTTAAGAACCCGTCCATACTTCGACGGAGGAACTTTGCCGAGATTTAGAACGTTATCTGTAATTCAACCGAGGATAATTCAGTTGAGATTTAAGAACTGGTCAGTAATTCGACTTGGTAAAAGCTTCATAGCTTTTGATTTTGCGAGAACTTAACCACATCCTTCCTGAAAGGTAAAGATTAGTTATATGTAATGCATGATATGTATCAGGCAAATGATGTTCTCAAAATAAATGAGATTGTGTTGTATGATGCGTATATGCATGTGTCATGATGTATGAAAATGTGATGTTTTTAGCTGGGGAAAATAAATTCCTGATAGCTGCTGGAGAAAAGAGTTGAATTCTCCGTTTTTGCTGGGGGTGGCGAACAAAGATGTTGTGAGAATAAACCTGCAGGAGAGGATAACTCCGTTGGGGAATAAACTGACGAGGAGATTACTCTATGGGGAAGAGATGCTCTGTTGAGGATTCCACCGATAAATTCCGTTGGGGATGAATTACCGTTGCTGGTGATACTGAATCTTGTTGGGGATGATCTTTCAGTTGCGACTTCACTAGGGATAACCTTTTAGACTCTTATGGGATAATCCTTTGAACTTGCTGGGGATAATATTCCAAAGTCTACTGGGGATGATTCTCCAAACTCCATTGGGGAAGCTTTTTTTTAGACTGTGCTGGAAAAATTTCAGAGTCCACTGGGGATATTTTGTATTCTGCCGGGGAATATTCTTATACTCCGCTGGGGAATATTAAGACCTTTCCGTGCTAATGGTAGATAAACTCTGCTTAGGGAGAATATTACCGATTCATTAACAGTTACGAGTCTCATCTGGGGAGAACTATCGTTACTATCTTACTCTGCGGGGAGTGAATGTATCTTAACCATGTTCTTCAGCTGAATTTAATATGTACCTGGTGGACAGAGCAACTGTACAGTTTGGACAATTATTATTTGCCCCTGTTTCTGATATTACAATTACTGGTCTTTTGTTTCGCATGTAAATATTTATGAGCAGAAATTAATGTCAAATGCATATATCAAAAATGAACATTGGACATTCTTTTCAAAACAAAACAGAAAAAGGAACAACAATTTGAAATTTCTTTGAAAATGAATTGTATTGATTTTGAAGTTTGGCCTGTAAATAGGCATTTTTGTACAAGAGGCTGACGTCCTAGTAAGAGAATGCCGCCGAGCAAACGGTATTTACACAACTTATGAAAAACTAAACAAAACAGCTATGTGAATAATCCCACTGGGTTCTAACTCTGCTATTGCCTTTATGTCCTCGAGCATCTCATCACTTTGCTACTTGGTTGCAGGTAGATCAGATTGATTAGTGTCGTTCGAGCTTGATAGTCGATACCAAAGTCTGGTTGTAGGTGATCCAATGAGACATAGTGTTACGCTTTGATCCCTAATTTTGCCAGGACCTCCCTTTCGGGTTTTCAGTCCACCGGGATACCCTTTTTTTCCCAAGCTGCCTTTTCAGGTTTTCAACTTACCGGGTGTACAGATTTTTCATTTTCATCCCTTATTTTTTCCCGAACCCTTTTGGTTCGCCGAGAAGCCCTTATTTTTGCCTAGGCCAGTCAACCTAGAGGGTCTTTGTTCATGCGTAGTATCTTTTCACTATGTTTGCATTGACGGGGTGAGAAAGGTCATCACCATCCATGGTGGTTAGAATCATGGCTCCTCCTGAGAAAATGTTCTTAACCACAAATGGCCCTTTGTAGGTAGGGGTCCATTTGCCCCTGGGATCACCTTGAGGTAGGATAATGTGCTTGATCACCAGATCCCCAACTTGATACTCTTGTCGTCTAACTTTCTTGTTAAATGCCTTGATCATCCATTTTTGGTACGTTTGACCATGACAAATAGCAGTAAGTCTCTTTTCGTCAATCAAGTTTAGCTGATCAAGCCGGGTCTGAATCCAGTCATCTTTGCTCAAACCTGCATCCTTCATAATCCGAAGAGAGTGTATCTGAACTTTAATAGGCAAGAAAACCTCCATGCCATAAACCAAGGAATAGGGTGTTACCCCTGTTGACGTCCGTGCTGAGGTACGGTACCCATGAAGATCAAATGGTAACATCTCGTGCCAGTCTTTGTATGTCACCGTTATCTTCTGCACAATCTTCTTAATGTTTTTATTAGCCGCTTCTACAGCCCCATTCATCTTCGGCCGATAAGGAGAAGAGTTGTGATGCTATATCTTGAACTGCTTGCAGAGCTCGGTGATCATCTTATTATTGAGATTTGTACCATTGTCTGTAATGATCCTCTCTGGTACACCATATCGATAAATAAAATTGTGCCGAATGAACCGTGCTATGACGTTCTTGGTTACAATAGCAAAGGAAGCTGCTTCAACCCACTTTGTAAAGTAATCAATAGCTACCAGGATAAAACGATGCTCGTTTGATGCCGTAGGTCTGATCTCGCCGATCATGTCAATGCCCCACATTGCAAAAGGCCATGGAGCCGTCAAGACGTTCAGAGGAACTGGAGGTATGTGCACTTTATCAGCATATACTTGGCACTTATGACAGGTCCGATAATGCTGATAACAGTCGGCTTCCATTGTGGACCAATAGTATCCTGCCCGAAGGATTTTCTTTGCCATGGTGTGTCCACTGGAATGGGTTCCGAAAGTTCCTTCATGTAACTCTACCATGATCCTTTATGCTTCGTTCTTATCCACACAACGCAGTAAGGTCGAATCATGGTTACGCTTGTAAAGAATGTCATTGTTGATGAAGAACTTCACCGCGAACCTCCTCAGAAACTTTTTGTCATTAACAGATGCACCCTCAGGGTATTCTTGAGCCTCAAGATACCTTTTCACCTCATGAAACCAGGGTTTATCCGTTGCCTCTTCAGTCTCAATATCACAACAATGTGCAGGTTCGTCCAACCTTTCAATGGTAATCCAGGGAGCTTCTTTGTCCCAATTGACTTTGAACATAGAAGACATCATAACCAGCGCGTCTGCCAACTGATTCTCCTCTCTAAGGAAATGTTCAAAGGTTATCTCCTCGAAATGCGGAAGCAACGTCAATACATACTCCTTGTAAGGAATAAGATTTGGGTGTTTCGTATCCCACTCGCCTTTGATCTTACTGATCACGAGAGCGGAATCTCCGAAAACACTTAGAAACTTAATCCTTAGGTCAATTGTTGCTCGAAGACCCATGATGCACGCTTCATACTCCGCCATATTGTTGGTGCAGTTGAAACATAGTCGGGCGGTAAATGGAGTATGAGAGCCTTTAGGAGATATGATCATGGCGCCAATGCCATTTCCCAAAGCGTTCGAAGCTCCATCAAAGTACATAGACCATCGGGATCCCTCCTCGGGTCCTTCATCCAATCCAGGTTTTTCACAGTCAGTTACTATCATGATATTCTCATCCGGGAATTCGAAGTTCATAGACTGGTAATCGTCCACTGCCTGATGTGCCAAATGATCTTCCAACACACTTCCCTTAATTGCCTTTTGGGTCGTATACTGGATGTCATACTCAGTCAAGATCATCTGCCATCTTGCTATTCTTCTGGATAAGGCAGGCTTTTCAAAGATGTACTTGATTGGATCCATCTTTGATATCAATAGAGTAGTGTGAGTCAACATATACTGTCTCAGCCGGCGAGCAGCCCATGCCAAAGCATAACAAGTTTTCTCGAGCGACGAGTATTGGGTCTCGGAGACAGTAAACTTTTTGCTAAGATAATAAATAGCATGCTCTTTTCGGCCAGACTCGTCATGCTGCCCCAGTACGCACCCCATTGAATTATTGAGTACTGTCAAGTATAAGATCAAAGGTCTCCCTTCAACTGGCGGCATCAGAATGGGTGGCTCTTGGAGATATTCCTTGATCCTTTCGAAAGCGGCCTGACATTCATCATTCCATCTTACCACTTGATCTTTCTTCAGTAATTTGAAGATCGGCTCACAAGTAGAAGTTAGGTGCGAGATGAATCGGGTGATGTAGTTCAGACGTCCCAGAAAGCCTCTGACTTCTTTTTCTCTTCGGGGAGCTGGCATTTCCTATATAGCCTTCACCTTTGCAGTATCCACTTGAATACCTTTATCACTTACGAAGAAACCCAACATCTTACCAGATCTCACCCCGAAGGTGCACTTGTTCGGGTTTAACCTCAGCTTGTACAACTTCAACCTGTCAAATAGCTTCTGAAGATGGTCAAGGTGTTCTTCCTCAGTTTGGGACCTTGCAATCATGTCATCGACATATACCTCAATCTCATGATGGATCATGTCATAGAATAAAGCGACCATGGCGCGCTGATACGTTGCCCCATCATTCTTCAATCCGAAAGGCATGACCTTATAGCAAAAGGTTCCCCATTGAGTGACAAAAGTTGTCTTCTCCATATCTTCGGGAGCCATCTTAATCTGATTATAACCGGAGAAACCATCCATAAAGGAGAAGACCTTATGTTGTGCGGTGTTGTCAACCAGAACGTCGATATGAGGCAGAGGGAAATCATCCTTGGGGCTCGCCCTGTTCAGATCCCTATAGTCAACACACATTCGAACCTTACCATCCTTCTTCGGCACTGGAGCCACGTTTGCCACCCACTGTGGGTAAGAAGTAACTGCTAGAAAACCGACGTCAAACTGTTTCATAACTTCGGCCTTGATTTTCTCAGACATATCCGGGCGCATTCGACGAACCTTCTGTTTCACTGGAGGACAGTCTTCCTTGGTAGGCAAGCGGTGAACCACGATATCGATATCCAACCCAGGCATATCTTCATAAGACCAGGAAAAGATCTCAACATAGTCAGGCAGCATCTGAATCAACCGTTGCTTAACATTAGGCTCCAAATTTGCACCGATCTTGACCTCTTTCTTATCTTCCTCTGTACCCAGATTTATTGTTTCCATTGGCTCTTCATGCGGTTGTATGGCCCTTTCTTCCTGAAGTAGCAGTCTAGCAAGTTCACCAGGCACTTCACAATCATCTTCACCTTCGTCTTCGACTAAGTTGATCGGACTTTCGAAGTCATAACCGGCAGTAGCAGAGTCGTTATCAGTGGGATCCAGAGTGGATTCAGACCTGTATATGTGAGTGTGTGTAAAATAGTTGTTTTGCAATATATAAAAAGAAAAACAAGGAGCACAAAATTTGAAATGCAAGAAAACGTTCAATGATTTTATTAATGATATATGTAGATGACACACATAAAGCCCTCACAAGAAAAACCACAGTGTCCCGGGTAAGACACCGGGCCGTAAAGTTTAAAAATTGTCTGTTGCAAATACAAAACAAAAGTCTCATTACTGGGTAACAAAAGAAATTGGGATGAAGTCCTTTACTGTCCAATTGCTCAGTCCACCATTGGTAGTGGGGTAAATTCAGCTATCGATATCAAACTCTTCATCATCATCATCATCCCCAATAGCATTTACTCCCGCATCATGTTTCAGCGTAGGAGCTGTTATGACATTAGGCTTTCCTGGCGCTTCAAATTCAATCTCCTTAGCTTCAATCAAATCTTGTACCTTATTCTTCAAGACCTAGCAATCATTCGTATCATGCCCCGGGCTATCAGAGTGAAAAGCACAACGGGTGTTCGGGTTATACATTGGTGATGTTGTATTGGGATTCTTCGGGGCCTCCTTCGGAATCACCAAGTTGGTCTTCAATAACTGTGGCAGAATTTGGGATAAAGTCATGTTGAGCTGAGTGAATTGTATTCGCGGTCTCTCGGCCCTTGGCTGATTGTTGCACTGAGGAGCAACAACAGGTCTTGATATAACCACCGCATTAACAACTTAGCGACGTTCAGGTCAATTATGGTTTTTTGAACTGTAAACAGCACTCGACTCCTTCTTAAAGGGCTTCTTCTTGGTGCTTGACGAAGCACCCTTCTGTATCTTTCCAGATTTGATACCAGCCTTAATTCTTTCCCCGGTCATGATCAGCTTTGTCAACCCGGATGATGAACTTCCAATCAGATGGTTGAAATACATACCAGACAAGGTCCCCAGAAATATATCCACTAGCTCCCTATCATCCAAGGGAGGTTGAACTCTTCCAGCAAGGTCCCTCCACTTCTGAGCATAATCTTTGAAACCTTCACCTGCACCCATAGACATACCCTGGAGTTGGGTACGCGTAGGAGCGAGGTCGGCATTGTATTGGTACTGCTTGTAGAAAGCAGCAGCCAAGTCCTCCCAATTACGGATATTAGCTCCTTCCAGCTGGTAAAACCATTCAAGCTGAGTCCCTGAAAGACTTTCTTGAAAGAAGTGGATCCAGAGGTTCTTATCAGCAGTGTACGGCTGGATCTTTCTAACATACGACCGGAGGTGCATCTTCGAACAAGAAACTTCGTTGTATTTAGCAAAGGCTGGGGCTTTGAATTTGTGGGGAATCACCACCCCAGATGACAGACTTAGATCACCAAAGTCCAACCCAAGGACCTTCTGAATCTCCATTGCACTTAACCGGTCTTCAAGCTGTTTATATCTATCCTCAGCCGGAGGATACTGGTCTTTGTCAAAGTCAGTCTCGTGGTCAGATACCACAGGGCTAGGCACCCTCCTATCTTCTTGGTTTTCTCCCCCTCCAGATGAGTGGGATATATTGACTTCATATCGCAGCCTGTTTCCAAACTGTGACCCATGTTCAGGAGGACTGTCTTCTTCTTCTTCTTCTTCTTTTTCTCTTTCAAGATAAGGGTCTTCAGATCTTGCTGACCCTTAGCCAAACTCGTGAACATTTCTTGAAATTGAGCGTTTTGAGCTTGTAGAGCCTTGATAGCTTGATCAGTTGATGTTTCAGTAGACATAATGTGCAGAAATAAACAGCGAAGAAGATAAGAGACCTGTAAGGGTACCTGTTATGAGGTGCATGGAATGAAATGCACATGATATGATTTCAAAGACTTTAGAGATTCAAATTCGTAAACCAAAATGAAACACACTTTTATTAGATAAACTTGAAATTCAATTGTTCAACAAATGCCTTTAAGGCGTTACAAGAAAGAAAAATTGAAAAGTAAATCAAAGCTAGAAATAATCAAAAGACATCAGCGCTCCCATGGTTGTTTTCCTTTGGTGCTGACATAGTCGTTGAGGATCTTCTCATTCTCCAACTGCTTTGTCAACTTCTGGATCTTCCGCCCTTGCTCGTGATACTTTTCTCTGTAAGTATCCCGCTCTTCTCTCAGCTGCATCCAAGATCTCTTTAATGCCCCAATGTCAGTAGGCATGTAAGGATGGAGGATGGTAGGAGGAACCCCTTCTTCATCAACAACCTCAAGATTTATAGGCAAGACAACTTCGTACGACATTCCCAGCTTCTGAGCACGGATTCGAACCCATCGGAGATATGGCTCCATCAGAAGAGAAGTCTTCGCACCCAGCTCGTGCGAATCAGACCTGTGTACCCTATCCCAAGCTCGTATGAACCTGCGGCGTTGCTCGTCACTATCCCCTTGGAAGTCATAGACAGAACTCGGCATCAGCAACTCATGAGGTCCTTCCCTCCTAGATCGCCCAAATTGACGTAAGGCCAAACACGGATTATAAGTGATTCCTCCATGGGTTCCTAGCAGTGGAACATTGGGGTACTCCCCACAACGATCAATAATATCCACCTCTTCCATACCCTTAATAGTCCAAATGATGTCATTATGGGAGAGATACATAATCCTATAGGCCCAACCCATGCCTTCCTTGTTCTTCAAAAGTGATTTGGGGAGGTGAGAAATAAACCACCTCGGCAACAATGGTGCACAACTCATAAGGGTTTCCCGTTTCCGAGCGGTACGGGCATAAAGAGAGTGTAAAATGTCACCCAAGAGAGTGGGTACCGGATTACGGGAAATGAAGATCTTCACCGCATTGACGTTGACGAAAGAATTTGAGTTAGGAAACAACACCAAACCATATATGAGAAGAGCCAGAATGTCTTCAAATTCCTGAAAGTCTAGACTGTTCCAGAACTGATTAGCCTTACCAACCAAGAACTTAGTCAAAAAGCCTTTTGTCCCACTTCTAGTTTCCCAATTAGACATTACCTCAGCCTTTGTCAGATGGAGGGTTGAAGCAATCTCTTCCGGCCTAAGAATCTTCTCCCAACCTGTAAACGGGGTCTGCTCTAGAATGGAGATACCAAGCAGATCAGAGAAATCTTCTAAGGTAGGGACCAACTGGTAGTCCGGAAAAGTAAAGCAGTGGTACAGTGGATCAAAGAACTGGACTAGGACACTCATCATCTGTTCATCCATCTTGGAGGTGACCAAACCAAGTAGGTGCCCATGTCTTCTGATAAAGGAGGAAGTATCTGAAATCTTTGCAACCAATTCCTTAAGCTGAGTGGGAATCTGGACAAAGTTGATCCGAATAGTGTTTCTACGCATGGGTGCCATGACCTACAAAATAGAACAAAGATGAATCCCTTCTGTCTTTGAAATGGGTTAGTCCAATGCAAGATGCATGCAATGTCATGATGCATGATGTCATGATAGAAACACATCACAAGTATTCACAGATAACAAACATGGTAAGGGCACACAAGTCACACAGATAACCCTTAGATTTCAGGCTGGCAAGGAGTTTAGGCATTACCCTCTTTCAGTTTAGTTGGTTTAAACCTATCCTAAAAATAGTAACCGGGTTCTAGAGGATCTCAATATCACTGACCACCCTCGATCGGTCATAATTCCAGTTTAGCAACCTTTTCTTGCGGCCGGAATTATCACGAGAGTTTGGTCTCAATGAGCGTAGCATACTGCTACTGTTCTATGGCCAAGTTGGTCAATTTAAAGGTTCTAAGGTCAGTTGGTGCTTAATGACCCCTTAGAAGACCCATATTCTCCTCGTTGCACCACAAGGGATATCGGTACAAACTAAAGTGCCACACCAACATAGCTACTGCTTCAACCGTATCGGTCTATGCCGTAAAGTTCCCTCACAGTTTATTGCTACTTACCTAAAGGGTATCCCTCAGATCCGGGTTAGGATCTATAGTAACTCCGATTCAAGCCCACAAATATAAAGCATGCAAGTCAAGAAATTGAAAACAATATGAACTATTCCTAAGGTATACCTCACTTATAAATAATATCCCCAGCAAAGTCGCCAGTTCTGTGATACGATGGGAAGAACTGACTGTTTTTTGGAATGCTGGTTTTCATTTTGCGTTTATTTTTGCAAAATATCACGGTAAGCAAGAGTCGCCACCGACTTTTATTTTATCCAACAAGGAAAGGAAAAAAGCACAGAAAAATTCCTTTTTCGAGATATTTCTCGGGTTCGGGGGGTAGATTATAGAAAGGGAAGGTATTAGCACCCTTTCTATTTGTGGTTATCCACAGGCTCTTAGGTACTTGCTCAGTTGTTTTCAAAATTGTTTTCTTTGTGCTTGTGGGTTTGAAAAAGTTTTTGTTTTGAAACTTCGATTTAACTCTTGCTTCTGTCCTCAAGAGCATATGAAGTGTTTTTGAAAACTTTGTTTGAAAAGGTGTAAGTGTGAAAAAAATTTTTTTTTGAAAGAGCAAGTATCTAAGAACCATCTAACTACTCGAAAAAGGAATCGTTCTATGCTAATTTCCTTTAGACAATGCTATCCCACTATTAAGGAATGGGTAGCACCATCGTTGGAATTTGAGGGTCAATTCGAATGGGGGACATGCGGTTACTAAAGTAATGTTAGGACGCCTTAGCGGTAACCCTAATGTCTTAGATCATTTGTTTGAGGCAACAATATCCAAGGCAACCATTTCGAGGCGACTATGATCTTTATACAAGAGGGTGACCTCTAAAACTACCTATACTCAATGACCGCTTACGAAGGCAACCAAGTGGGGTGTACCCTAGGAGTGCGCATTGAAGATGTGAAAAACACAAGAAGGGGGGTTGAATTATAAAACTTAAATCAAAAGCTTATACAACACTGTATTTTTATCCTGGTTCGTTTGATCTCAAACTACTCCAGTCCACCCGTCAAGGTGATTTCGCCTCTCTCCAACGAGGTCTTAATCCACTATAATCAAAGGATTACACAGTCACTTTAACAACTATTAAAGCCTTCTTGAGTATAACCACAAACCGGTTTATCTCAAGGAAATATCTTTACAAATAATTAAACAATAATGTGTTAAATGTTTTCTAATAAAACAGTATATCACAACTGTGATAATACACAATTTAAGCTTGGAGTAAAACTGGATTGCTAATGCGTTTGAGTAAGCGTGGTTTGAAGGCTTAGCAAAATGTATGAGTGCGTGCGTATGATAGGCGTTGTCTTTTCTCACACAGACTTGTTTATATAGCCAAGGCAAAGATACGTTGTTGTCTATAAAGCACTTTCAATGATAATAACGCTCTTTCCTTTTTGAGAAGATCTTGTCTTGAATAAAGCCTTTGGTAATTAATTCTGTCTTGAATGCTTAATAACGCTTCAGAGTCTTCTTTGCTTATGGTAGCGCTTCAGAGTGTTCTTTGCTTTAGCTTGTGATAACGCTTCAGAGTGATGATGACTTGGTAGAGATCTTTGATCAGAGTCGGTGTTTTATGCGCAAATTCTGGTCATCAAGCTTCAGCGTATGATCTAGTAGCTTCAGCGTGTAGCATATGTTACTGATCTTCTGATGCTGACATATTACTGATCTTCTGATGCTTCTGATGCTGATGCTGATTCCATCAGAACTTCTGTATAAACAAGACATAATTTAAGAAGCATATTTGTCTTATATATAAATCTTACAATTTATTTATTCTTTGTATTTTTTTATCATCAAAACTCTAATTAAGGGTTGTAGAATCAAACTATGTTCTAACAATCTCCCCCTTTTTGATGATGACAAAAACCAGATTTTTTCAATTAAAAATGAAGAATAAAAGGTATCAGAGCTAAGAAGAGAAAACTCCCCCTGAGTTGATTACTTCCCTTTAATTCCATGAGTCTTTGAGCATCAGAACTTTACTGTATCTTTCCTCAGAGTTTTGTACCTGTTCAAGCTTTTTAGAAGAGAAAAAATTTGAATGGATCAGAATGTTTGAGACTTATGTCTCAGTAATCCGTTATTGAAAAATACCATTCTTTCTCCCCTTTTTGTCAGTTATCAAAAAGAACAAATAATCAGAGCCAAAATGCATTTATATTGAAAACAAAAGCAATGATAAGTTCAAAATAGAGTAAAAATATTACAGATAAACAAGTTATAAAACAAGGAAATTCTAAGAAGGAGGAAGAAGACGTGTGAACAAAGCTTCCAACATGCTCTTGATCTGGGTGTTTGTTTCCTGTTGCTGGGTTAACATGCTTGCTATTGCATCAATTTTGTTGTCCTGCTTATCCATTCTTTCCTTCATCAACATATCAGATCTTTTCAGATCTTCTAGAGTCTGCCTGTCAAGGGAGGAAGCTTGAGGATCTTCAGAAACAAGATGCTTCTCAGAGCTTTCTGCAATATCTTCTTCTTGACCCAGTGCTTCAGCGGGAACCATCTGCTCTTGAGTATCAGATTGAGCTTTGGATGCTGGACGGTGTTCAGACCAGGGAGTAATGTCCAGAAGGAGAGCTTCTTCCTTAAGCAGCTTGCTCAGAACTGGACCTTCAATTTCTTTCAGCAAATTGCTGAAGTTCTGTTGAGCTTATCCGTAGCTTTATTCTTGCAACTTAAAGGTTTCAGAGCATACCCATCTTCTGAACTTTGTCCAAAGGTAGTCTGATGCAGCAGGATCAACCAGCTCAAGACTAGCTTGTTTTAGAGAAGTGGTCCACTTCTGTACTTCTGTTTCAAAGTTCAATATGCTGGTACCAACATCTGGATATTGTGGTTTAGGGATAGCTGTTTTGTGGTTTATGGCAGCAAGACATTCAAAGACTGTTAAGTCAATGACAGTCTTGATGTTGTCTTCTGGATTGTTCTTTGGTGAGGGAGTGGGAGAGTCAGGAATTATGATTGGACTTGATGGGGAATTTGGTGGAGTTAATTCTGGTGAAGAGGGAAGTTGGGGAAAATTCACAATGGTGCCAAAGGGCAAATGAATGGCTAGAGGTTCTGTGATTCCAGGAATGGGAATGGTATCAGAATCAACAGTTTGGTTTGGTTCTGGTTCTGGTTCAGAAGGTTGAGTCTCAGAAGTTTGAACTTCTGGTTGAAATCGTTCAGGTTGTGGAGAAGGTGGATTAATTTCTGGTTGAGGAGATGGAGGTAGTGGGATTTCTGGTTCTGGAGAGAGTGGAATTTCTGGTTGTGGTGAGAAGGGAATTTCTGGTTGTGGTTCTGTGGTAGTTTCAGGATTTGGATTTTCTGGTATGGGAGCAGAAGTGTGTTGGTCTATATCAGAAAGAACTTTTGCAAGTTCTTGTTGGGTTTCATCAATGTTTGGATTTTAAGGTTGGGAGCGAGATCTTCTAAGTGTTAGGGATTCATAGGGGTCAAAATCAATGTCAAAGTCATCAAAAGTTTGAGGTGTGGGGTTTTCAGGTTGAGTGGAAATTGGGATAGATGTTGATACAACAATTGAATCTAAAACAGTTACAGAAGAAGGATTACCTCTCTTTTTAGGAGTCTGCTGGGAGGATCCTTCTGCTACAGCTTTCCTTTTCTTGGTTTTCTTCAGCACAACTTCTAGAGCCTTCTGCTGCAGATCTTGAATATTCAGATTTGGTGTTGTACCATCAGCCTTGCAAGCATCCAGATATCTGAGTATTATATCTGGTTTAGAATCAATCTATGAGAATAGAGGGAAGTTATCTAGAGGGACTCTTCTGCTGGAGATAGCTGCAAAAGGAGTGACGTTGGGTTCCTTCTTGATGTTCTCAATCAACTTCATCTTCTTCAGATTCTCTGCATTCAATTGTTTGCCAACAGTAGCTTCCAAAGAGATGATTTCTTGAGCCTCTGTAAGATGATCAATCAGCTTATTCTCTGTTAGAATATCTGATATAAGTCTTCCTAGGGGTATCCAATCCCTTTTTGTACGCTCCTCTTCTCTTGTTTCTTTAACACTTGTCCTCAGATGGTTAAACAGCAGATGAGCCAGATTTATCTTGACCTTCTGAGAGATGAAGTAGATCAGAAATTGCTGATCAATATTGATGTAGTCAGGAGAGCTGGTAGGCTTCCTGTGGTTTATGCATCCCAGAATGATCTTGGCCCAAATTCTGTGATGATCTTTTAAATCCCTTATCTTGCTGGAGGGAAGCCCCGGAGTGAAGATTTCCCTTGCAATTAGGGCAGCATCAGCGCATCTTTCAGCCATATCAATGCAACGAACACCACCACCACTGTAGCCTATTAGACATGCAATGAGGTCTTCAGTAATAATAATCTTCTTCCCCATAATGTAAGAAGTAACTTGAGGATTTGAAGATGAAGCATGAATCCAAAATTCCTTTACCAAAATTGGGAATGTTGGACCCACCAGTCTGTCAAAATACTTTTCCCAGCCTTGATCTTTAACTTCTTCAGAGAGATTGAACCCATTCTCTTGAAGACTGTTGAAATCCACGATCAATTCTGACAGAACTTCTAGATTTTTGATTGGTGTGAGAAGCGTTCTGTAGGGTTCTTCGTATTGTTCAGAGGAACCTGTTTTCTGGGAACTTGAAGTAGGAATGCTGGAAGAAGCCATGTTCACACGAAGGTATTGAAGAAATTGAAAGGGTTTTGAGAAAGTATGAAAACTGAAATCAGTAAGTTTGAGAGAAAATGAAAGTGAAGGTAAAAGAGTGTAAATGGTGAGAAGTGTGTTTAAATAGATTTCTAAACAGTTTTGAAAACATAAACGGCAAGAGAGAGAAATTAATAATGATTATTAGCATTTAATGATAGCTGATTTTAGGGGATTCAGAAAGATATTGGAACGGTTACCCATGACATGTGTCTCAATGCATCCAATCAGTGCTTTTGCCTTTTCAGAAACGTGAACGCGTGTTCAGCCTCAGAAAATAGCTGATGACTGGATGACACTTGTTTGCTTGAGTGAACTGCACATTTCTATCCTTGAAATGAAGCGCTCAGATCTTCATGAATAGATTCTGATACAATCTGTACTTCTAAAGATCTGAAGAAAGATTGATCAGTAGTTCACAGAAAAATAAACCAAGTTCTGAAAGTTTAAGATATGGAATCAAAACAATTTTATTCTGGGCAGAGCTTCATGCTGAGATGTTTCAGAATGAAGTTGAACCTATCTTCAGAAAGAGGTTTTGTAAAAAATATCAGCCCATTGATGGTCTGTGTTAATAAATTTAAAATTTAAAATCCCTTTCTGAATATAGTCCCTAATAAAATGATGTTTTATTTCTATATGCTTAGCCCTGGAATGTAAAATTGGATTTTTACTAAGACAAATAGCAGAAGTATTGTCACAGAGGATAGGAATGTTACTCTCAAATATCTGAAAGTCCTCAAGTTGACTTTTCATCCAGAGCATTTGTGTGCTGCATCCAGCTGCTGCTATGTATTCAGCTTCTGCTGTTGATAGAGCAATTGTGGATTGTCTTTTGCTGGACCATGAGATCAGATTTTCTCCCAGAAACTGGCAGCTTCCCGAAGTGCTTTTACGTTCTACTATGTCTCCAGCAAAATCAGCATCACAGTATCCTACTAAGCTGTAATCACTTGATTTTCTATAAAACAAACCCAGATTAGTAGTACCTTTCAGATACGTGAAAATTCGCTTAATTGCTGTTAAGTGAGATTCTCTAGGATCTGATTGGAATCTAGCACAAATGCATACACTGAATAAAATTTCAGGCCTTGAAGCCGTCAGATAGAGAAGAGAACCAATCATACCTCTGTAGACCTTCTGTTCTACCTTTTTACTTACCTCTTCTCTTTCCAGAATGCACGTGGGATGCATTGGAATCTTTGATGGCTTACATTCTGAGAGATCAAATTTCTTCAGAAGTTCTCTGACATATTTGCTCTAATGAATGTAAGTTCCTTCTGGGGTTTGATTAATCTGAATGCCCAGAAAGAATTTTAGTTCCCCCATTAGGCTCATCTCAAATTATGCCTGCATACATTTAGCAAACTTTCTTCCCAGAGAGGGTTTAGTGGATCCAAAAATGATATCATCAACATAAATCTGACATACTAAAATGTCATTCTTAACTGTCTTACAGAATAAGGTTGTGTCCATTTTCCCTCTGGTGAATTCCTTTTCTAGCAGGAAGTTACTTAGTCTTTCATACCAAGCTCTGGGAGCTTGTTTCAGACCATATAGTGACTTCTTTAGTTTGAAAACATATTCTGGATTTTTGGAACTTTCAAAACCAGGGGGTTGTGCACATATACCTCTTCTTCTATATAGCCATTTAAGAATGCACTCTTAACATCCATCTGATACAGAGTGATGCCTTTATTAACAGCAAATGAGATTAAGAGTCTGATAGATTCTAACCTGGCGGCTGGAGCAAAGGTTTCTGTAGAGTCTATCCCCTCTTGCTGACTATAACCTTGTGCTACCAGTCGTGCTTTGTTTCTGATGACTTCACCTTGTTCATTCAGTTTGTTTCTGAACACCCATTTTGTTCCAATGACGTTAAATCCTTTTGGTTTAGGAACTAGATCCCATATGTCATTTCTTGTGAATTAATTTAGCTCCTCTTGCATTGCTAGAATCCAGTCATTGTTCAGAAGTGCTTCATCAATTGTTGTTGGTTCAATTAGAGAAACCAGTCCCATGAGGGATTCTTCAGAGTTTCTGAAGCTAGATCTTGTTCTGATTGGATCTTCCTTTCTTCCTAAGATTGTTTCTTCTGGGTGATCCATTCTGCTTCTGGATAGTCTTTTCTGAAGTTGATCAACAGAAGGTGCTGGATTGCTTGCAGTGCCTCTTTCTGATGTTGAGGGAGTGTCTCTGTTAAGAGCTTCTGATGATTTGTCTTCAGTACCTATGAGTTCAACTTCCATACCTGCAAGGAATTCATTCTGCTTTGACTTTTGAGAGTCAAGCTTATCATCAAAACGAACACTGATTGACTCTTCCACAATTTGTGTTTTTGTATTGTATACTCTGTACCCTCTTGAGCGTTCAGAATATCCTAACATAATACACTTTTGTGTTTTAGAGTCAAACTTGTTCAAATAATTTTTTGTATTCAAAATAAAATATGTACAACCAAATGGGTGAAAATAGGAAATGTTGGGCTTTATGTTCTTCCACAATTCATATGGAGTCTTTTCCAGAATAGGTCTTATGGAGATTCTATTCTGAATGTAACACGCTGTATTTATTGCCTCTGCCCAGAAGATCTTAGCAACGTTAGTCTCGTTGATCATGGTTCTGGCCATTTCTTGCAATGTTCTGTTCTTTCGTTCTACAACTCCATTTTGCTGGGGAGTTCTAGGACAAGAGAAATCATGCAGAATGCCTTTGTCATTAAAGAATAACTCAAAATCTTTGTTTTCAAACTCTCCACCATGATCACTTCTGACTTTGATGATTCTAAGATCCTTTTCATTCTGAACTTGGTTGCAGAAGGTAACAAACACAGAGTGTGACTCGTCCTTGTGCCTTAAGAACTTTACCCATGTCCATCTGCTATAGTCATCTACGATTACTAACCCATACTTCTTGCCACTGACTGAAGCAGTTTTAACTGGTCCAAATAAGTCAATATGCAAAAGTTCTAATGGCTTGGAGGTGGAAACAACGTTTTTGGATTTGAAAGCTGGTTTTGCAAACTTGCCTTTTTGACATGCTTCACACAGAGCATCTGAATTGAACTTCAGGTTAGGAAGTCCTCTGACCAGATTGAGTTTGTTAATCTGAGATATTCTTCTCATACTAACATGTCCCAATCTTCTATGCCAAATCCATTGCTCGTTGTTAACAGACAGAAGACACTTTACATTCTGACTTTTTAGTTCAGAAAGTTTTATTTTATAAATGTTGTTTTTCCTCTTTCCATTAAATAGGATAGTCCCATCTTTCTGACTAACAGCTTTGCATGAATTTTGATTGAAGATTATATCATAACCGTTATCACTTAATTGACTTATGGATAACAGATTATGCATTAATCCATCAACTAGTAAAACATTACTTATAGAGGGAAGATTTCCATTACCTACTGTTCCAGAGCCAATGATCTTTCCTCTCTGATTGCCTCCAAAACCTACGTGGCCTCCAGGCTTAAGTTCCAGGCTTTGGAACACATGCCTTCTTCCAGTCATGTGTCGTGAGCAGCCAGAGTCCAGGTACCATGACTGGTGTTTTTGCTTTGCTGCTAAAGATATCTGCCACATGTATTATTTTATCCTTAAGTACCCATATTTTCTTGGGTCCTGATTTGTTAGTTTTACCAAAACTCTGGTTGAATTTTGGTTTGACAGAGTAATCACTACTTGTATATTTTATGTCATGTGTGTGCCCATATATAAAGTGTGAATCAAGTGGAGTATGTTTTATAACTAATCCATGGCATTTTTTGGTGTAGGTACCTTACCTTGATATCCTATCCCTTTTCTGCCATTTGTGCTAACTCCATAGATCATTGAAGCCATTTTGCTTCTGTCTATGTTTTTAGCTAGAAACTTCTGAAAGCTGCGATCATACTCCTTGATGATCTCATCAGCATTGCTGGGAGTTTCAGGGATTGTTTCCTTCTGAGAGTTTTGCAATTGGTTTTCTAATTTTGAAATTTTATCTTTTAACTCAGAATTCTCCAATTTGAGACTCTCAGTCTTATCAGAGTCAGAAGCAAGATTCCTTTTTCAGGTTTATGAATTTGACTCTGATCTGCTGATATCTTTCCAGAATTTCATTAAGGCTTTCAGCTAGTTCAGCCTTAGTAAAGTTTATAGTAAAGTCAGGGAATACCTCTTCTGTATCTGATTCATATTCTGACTCAGAAGCTTCACTGTCTTCTGTTATGTTTGCCATGAGAGCTATGTTTGCTCTTTCATCATCTGATTCTGAGTCAGCTTCAGATGTGTCAGAATGATCCCATGTAGCCATGAGACTTTTCTTCTTTTCCTTGCCAAACTTATTTTTGGGCTTTTCCTTCTGAAGCTTTGGGCAATCACTTTTGTAGTGCCCTTGCTCGTTACATTCATAGCAGATGATGTCTTTGTTGTTTGGCTTTCTGTTTCCTGAAGAACCTTTAAATCTTCTGTGTCCAGAGGAGGATTCTGACCTTTTGTATCTGGAGAAAGATTCATTCTGATTTTCTGATCTTCTGGGATTCCTGAACTTCCTTTGCCTCTGCTTCCATAATTGGTTCACCCTTCTGGAGAGGAGAGATAGTTCATCTTCTTCTGATGAGGACCCATCAGAGGTTTCTTCCACAGCCTGCAAAACTTTGGAGTCATATTTTCTGTTAGATTTTAAAGCTAATGGCTTACCTTGCTTTTGAGGTTCATCTGCTTCTAGCTCTATCTCGTGACTTCTGAGGGAGCTGAAAAGTTCCTCCAGAGAGATTTTGTTGAGATCCTTGGCTAGCTTAAGCACTGTGACCATTGGCCTCCATTATTTTGGCAAGCTTCTGATGATCTTCTTAACGTGATCAGCAGTAGAATACCCTTTGTCAAGAACTTTTAAACCAGCAACAAGAATCTGAAATCTTGAAAACATAGTTTCTATTGATTCACTCTCTTCCATCTTGAATGCCTCATACTTCTGAATGAGTGCAAGGGCTTTGGTTTCTTTGACTTGAATTATGCCTTCATGCATCATTCTTAGAGAGTCAAACATATTCTTTGCAGTGTCTCTGTTTGATATCTTCTCATATTCTGAATAAGAGATGGCGCTGAGAAGAATTATTCTGGCCTTGTGATGATTTCTGAACTCACGCTTTTGCTGATCAAACATTGTTTTCCTGTCAATATTCTGACCACTTCCATCCACTGGGTGCGTGTATCCATCAGTCACCATGTCCCACAGATCAGCATCATGGGCCAGAAAGAAACTCTCAATTCTGTCTTTCAAGTAGTCAAAGTTCTCTCCATCAAAGACTGAAGGTTTGCCACTGAATCTATCTCTTTCTTCATTGTTGTCATTGCTGATGTTTTGATTTGGTCCTGCCATTGTGTTTTTTTGACGCTGGATCTTGTACTGACACGGTTAAGTGTTATAAGCTCAAAACTAGGCGCTCTGATGCCAATTGAAGATGTGAAAAACACAAGAAGGGGGGTTGAATTGTAAAACTTAAATCAAAAGCTTAAACAACACTGTATTTTTATCCTGGTTCTTTTGATCTCAAACTACTCCAGTCCATCCGTCAAGGTGATTTCGCCTCTCTCCAACGAGGTCTTAATCCACTATAATCAAAGGATTACAGTCACTTTAACAACTGTTAAAGCCTTCTTGAGTATAACCACAAACCGATTTATCTCAAGGAAATCTCTTTTCAAATAATTAAACAATAATGTGTTTAATGTTTTCTAATAAAACAGTATATCACAACTATGATAATACACAATTTAAGCTTGGAGTAAAACTGGATTTCTAATGCGTTTGAGTAAGCGTGGTTTGAAGGCTTAGCAAAATGTATGAGTGCGTGCGTATGATAGGCGTTGTCTTTTCTCACACAGACTTGTTAATATAGCCAAGGCAAAGATACGTTGTTGTCCATAAAGCACTTTCAATGATAATAACGCTCTTTCCTTTTTGAGAAGATCTTGTCTTGAATAAAGCCGTTGGTAATTAATTTTGTCTTGAATGCTTAATAACGCTTTAGAGTCTTCTTTGCTTATGGTAGCGCTTCAGAGTGTTCTTTGCTTTAGCTTGTGATAACGCTTCAGAGTGCTGATGGCTTGGTAGAGATCTTTGATCAGAGTCAGAGTGTTTTATGCGCAGATTCTGGTCATCAAGCTTCAGCGTATGATCTGGTAGCTTCAGCGTGTAGCATATGTTACTGATCTTCTGATGCTGACATATTACTGATCTTCTGATGCTTCTGATGCTGATGCTGATTCCATCAGAACTTCTGTATAAACAAGACATAATTTAAGAAGCATATTTGTCTTATATATAAATCTTACAATTTATTTATTCTTTGTATTTTGTTATCATCAAAACTCTAATTAAGGGTTGTAGAATCAAACTATGTTCTAACACGCATGTGCGAGTGTGTTGATTTCAGTTATTTTTATCTTTGCACATGTTTAGGGTGATCTAACCATTTTAAGATTAAACATTCATTCTTGTCATGCATCCTAAATCATACATCTAACAGTTAATTTGCGGAAATAAAATACGGAATTTAAATTACAAGGCGTCGGGTATTTACACCGCCAAAGACAACCCTTTGAAAAATAAAATAAAGCGATAAAAAATAATTAAATGTCCTATTTAACTATTACAATCCGGAAGCAGGTACATTATTGGTTAAGGAAAAATAAATTGCGGCGCAAAATTAAATCGAGCGCATGATTAGGGTTTTGACCATTTTGGTTAAAGAAGAAATCTTTTTGTTGTTTTTGTTTTAAGAAAGAAATAAGTCCTAAATTAATTACTAAATTAAATTAATAAATTAATTAAATGAAAAATAAATTATTTTTTTGGAGTTTTTATTATTTAGGAAAGAAATTATAATAATTAAATTAATGATTAAAAACTAGTTAAGTCTAATTTATTTATTTATTTTTTCAAAAGGAATTAAAGTTCTCTAATTAAAATCTAATTAATTAATAAGTTTATTAAGAAAAATAAAAGTTTAAAATTTGATTTGAAATAAAAAATATTTTTTGTGATTTTTTATTTGATGAAAAGGAATTTTTGATTGGTTAGAAATTAAACAAAAATAATAAAACAATTAATAAAACAAAATAAATAAATAGAAGAGAGAGGTATTGGGTCTGAATTTGTGGTGCTGGTAGCATTTTTGAAGCCCAATGTTGCTGGCCTTCTTTGACTCTTTGGGATCTGGTATGCACGCATGGACTTGGCCTATGGTCGACCTCTAATTTCTGACCATCAGATCTGGCCCTTGGCCATCTGGCATTTGGATGGGAGAGGGAGTATGGTGTATGTGATACGGTGGGAGAACTGACTATGGTTTTGCGTTTGTTTTCGCAAATGTTTCGGTTGAGCAAGAGTCGCCACCGACTTTTTATTTTATCCTACGGAAAGGTTTAAAAAGCACAGCAAAAACCTTTGAGATTTTTCTTGGGTTCGGGGAGTAGATTATAGAAAGGGAAGGTATTAGCACCCTTTCTATCCATGGTTATCCATGGGCTCTTAGGTACTTGCTTAGATCAACTTGCCTTGGTTTTCAATTGTTTGAAAATGGTGCTTTGTGTGGGGTTTTGAAAATGTTTTGAAAAGATGCCTTGTATAGGCTACCCTTGTAACAATTCTTTACTCGAATGTTTTACAAAAGGTGTTTTGTCTTTTAAAAAGATGTTTCAAGGTTTTTGAAAGTTTATTTTGAAAGTGTTTGTGAAGTGGATTTTGAAATAGGCAAGTGTTTTCTTGGAAAGTTTGACAAGTACTTAAGAGTTCATCTACCCTAAAGTTTTTCTCAAAGATTTTTGTTTATGTTTTAAACCTTTTGACAATTTTGTTCCACCATTGCATTTGGTGGTCAATCTTGTCTTAGGAGATTAAAGGGACGGGCGCGGGTCATCGTTTAGATCATAGTTGCAATAGTGTTAAATGTCTTTGGGCAATTTTCTTTAAAAGGGACTTGACCATTCATTTAAGCAACATTTTGAGGGACTATGATCATTTGATTGTTTTGTTTTGCCCAAAGAAGTTCAACATGCAATATGGCCCAATAATAAAAGGCAACAAGTGGAATACCCTAGGGGGTGCAAGTGTGAAATGTGTTGTCCATTTTTTCATGCTCATTTATCTTGTATTAGGTCCAACTATTTTGTTCATTTCTTTATTCGCATACAAACCCTAATTCTAGCATAGTATGTTTAGAAAGCGATAAAGTGCGAAATTTAAATTCCTACACTATTACATCACAATAATATAGGGAGGGGGGTACAATGTTCAAATGGGGATATTTAGACAAGAAATTAAACCTAAAACTATTACATCATTTTTATGAATATTTACAAGATAAATAAAAATGTATAATTCAAATGGTAATTAAAACAAATATGCAAGTATGCAAAAGGAATTTTTATATGTAAAAAAAAAAGGTATTATTTATGTGAAATAAAAAAAGAAAATAAAAGGGATATTATTTTTTGGAGTATTTTTGAATTTAGGGCAAAAACCCTAATTCTATTAAATAAAGCATACCATTTATTTATTATGAACAAATATTTATGTATATATACAAAAATAAAATAAAATGAGGTATTTGTCAAAAATGCATTTTTTATATTAAATTTTAATAAAAAAGATAAAAGGGGTATATATTTTATATTTATCCTAAATATATTAATGAGTATATGTATATATGTATTATTTTAAATATGTATTATATATATAAATAATAATAATATTTAATATTTTAGAAAATAGTATTTTTTCATATAAATATTTTCAGAAGGCAAAATAAAAATAAAAATGAAAATAAATGTGTTTTTACATATTTCTTAATATTTTAACAAAATGTATATATTTCTTTATTTATGTATAAATTAGAAGAAAATCAAATAAATATCAAATAAATTAAAAAAAGGTGAGGAAAAATATTTTTATGTTTTTAATATTATTAACAAAAATAAATAAGTCAGAAATAAAAAAGAAAAGTCAAAAAATCAAGCAAATGGACAAAATGGGCTCAGGGGGTGCAATATCAAAAACATGGTGTGAATAAAAAAAATGACACAGGCCCAGCCCAAACCACTTCTTCTTCAACCTCTGAATCAAAAAACGCGCGCCTGCAAGCTGTGTTTGAAATCCTGATTCTTTGAACAAACTTCCAACACAAAAGATGTTAAGCATGAAATCACGATTCTAACCATATGCATAACTTGATCTAACTCTCTAAGATGAGGGAGAATTTCTCCTCCCCCAAATCCTAACCTAGTTTTTCTGCCATTTTCAAACTCCAAATTCTCTCTACTCAGGCAAAAGAAATGAAAAGTAAAGGAATGTACATGTTCAGTGGCATGAATAGGACATTGTTTCTTCACAAACTTAAGACTAATGATGCATAATAAGAGAGATACGAGTTCATCAAAATACCTGTTCAGCTGGAGTTCTAACTGGAAAATGGGGAGCTTACAATGCAAGATACTGATTGGTATAGCTTCCTTGAGGTGTGGTGATGCTGTTCCAATATCTACTTTGCCTTGAGACACCTTGAACTGAGCTGTAGGACTTCAACTGCAAAATGAAAAAGTGAAAATGGTGGAACTTGTTAGAGGAGTTACAGGTCGTGTTTCAAGGCATGGTTAGCTTGCATATGTGCTAGGGAATGTGTAGGAACTGATTTTGGCAAAAGAGCTTGAAGGAAATGGAAGATAGCACTCAAACTGCAGGCTTTGCCCTGTTTGTGCAGTTTGAGGGTGATTATGGCAATGGGAGTGTTTGAGAGGTGCAAGGGTCGTGTATCAGCTTGGTTATGATCTGTGTAATGTGTTTGATAACTTAGTTCCTGAGTGTCTAAGCTGAGATGGATGTTGTGTGATGTTATGACACTTTTCTTCTTTCTTAAGCAACAAAAGCCAACTTGTGTTTCTAGGCATGTAGAGGGCCCCTAATGTGCTGCCTAATCCCTCCTTGATCAGTGTGTTATGCTCATAAACTTGTGCCATTCAGATTTGCAATGTACTTGTTGGATTTCCAAATTGACATAAAGTGAATTTTAGCAAAAATGGATAGTTCACTTTATCTAAAAATGGATTAGGCTTGTGTACAATACTTGAACTCATAGAATAACACCTTGACACAATGAACAAGCATTAAATTATTGAGTGTAACTTGTTTTAAGGACCTGTAATCTAATCTAAGGCATGCTGAGTTCAAATTGCAAGGTTATGAACATGTAACTTGGTTATGAACAAAGTGGTTTTTTGCTATATTGTGAAATTCGATTCTCCCTAACCATGAGGTTGTTTGAGAAGTTCTTGGACATTTTGGAAAGCTTGGAATGTGTACTACAATCCATCTTTGAAATGCAATTTGAAATTCCAAGTGGAAGTGTATGGAAAATTGCCTTGAAGTGGGGTAGAAAACCTTGTCAAAATAGGTCAAAAATTCACTAAGTTAAGAATGGTTTAGTGCCCTTATTCAAAAATTTGTAACTTGAGGTGCAAGCTTCAAATGAGAAAACTTTGTGAATCAAAGTTGTAGATTATGAAACAAGCTACAACTTTCATGTTTTGACTTTTATTTTAATCCAAATGGATCATGGTGAAAAAGTGGGGCAAAGTTGGGAAAAAATTAGGGTTTTTCATAACTTAGAAAAATTCTAAGTTATGAAAAATTCCATTTTAAACCCTAATTTGCATTTCTTGGTTTCTTGGTGAAAAAGTTTCATGATTTGGCAAGTTTTGATGAAAAATGAATCTTGACTCTTGATTTTGACCAAAAAGTCAAAGTTTGACTTTTCAGTATACAGTCAAAATTGATCAATTGACTGGGAAATTCAACTGTCAATCCTGTGTACTTGGGATCTTTTGAGTTTGTTGATCATGTCAAGATAATTCCATGGGGTCCTTGAGTCCATGTGTGAGCTTGGTTTGCCATTGGCTAGGTCAAACAGTCAAAAATTGCCTTTGTGCAGTCAAAACCCTAAAAATGACCATTTTGCCCTTTTGGTGATCTGATCAAATTTCTTGGGGAATTGTGATCCAAACTTGACCAAATGATTCATATGAGTTCATAATGTTGATGTGGGTCAAATTTCATGAGGTTTGACTGTCAATTGGCCACAGTTGACTTCTTCCCCAATACAGTTGATTTCTAGGTCAACTGTCCAACTGACTGGGCAAAACTTGGAATCAAGACTTGAAACTTGATATGGGTAAACTTGGGAGTCCAATATGAAGCATGAAAGTCCTCTTGGGCATTTTAGGTCAAAGCATATTTGTGCAAACACAAACCCTAATTCGAGTCCACAGTGCAAGGAGAGGTCTTGAGCAGATGAAACCCTAACTGGATCTTGAGCTTCAAGGGCTTTGTGGTGAGAAATCAATGAGAAATGGGAGGGCAAATTTTGGGGTACAACAGTTGCCCCTGTTCAATCTTCTTGAATCCGAAGAGTTAGATTGGCAAGTTTGCCTTTCATGACTCGAGGGTAAAAGGAGATTGGACACTAGACTGCCCGGAAATTTGCACTTGTCAAAGCAAGGGATGCGGGAATGGGCTTAGAGATGCCATTTAGAGATGGGCTTAACGATGCCATCTGGGAGAGTGACAGAAATCTTGTCGGAGATGGGCTTAGGGATGCCATCTGGAAGGGAATATCAGGAAGGTGTCCAGGCTTGGGACCATCTCTGAACTGGGGGGTCTGAACAAGCAATAGATTGACATCCGTTGTTGGGAGGAATTTGTAAACTGTTTTCAGTGGTTTGGAGAAGAAACTGAACAAGCGATAGGTTAACATCCGTTACTTGGAGAACCCGCGAACTGTTTTCAGAAATCTTGAAATTGAATAAGCGATAGAGCAGCATCCGTTGTTGGGAAGCGTCCGTAAACTGTTTTCAAAAGTTGCATCTGAACAAGTCGATAGATTAACATCCGTTGTTGGGAAGAATCCATAAACTGTTTTCAGAAGTCTTGAAGAAGAATCTGAACAAGTGACAGGTTAACATCCGTTTACTTGGAGAACCCGTGAACTGTTTTCAAAAGTTGCATCTGAACAAGTCGATAGATTAACATCCGTTGTTGGGAAGAATCCATAAACTGTTTTCAGAAGTCTTGAAGAAGAATCTGAACAAGTTACAGGTTAACATCCGTTTACTTGGAGAACCCGTGAACTGTTTTCAGAAATCTTGAAGTTGAATAAGCAATAGAGCAGCATCCGTTGTTGGGAAGCGTCCGTAAACCGTTTTCAAAAGTTGCATCTGAACAAGTCGATAGATTAACATCCGTTGTTGGGAAGAATCCATAAACTGTTTTCAGAAGTCTTGAAGAAGAATCTGAACAAGTAACAGGTTAACATCCGTTTACTTGGAGAACCCGTGAACTGTTTTCAGAAATCTTGAAGTTGAATAATTTTAGTCTGTCGACTGATCTTTCCTGAAAAGGTAAAGAATTAGTTGCATGCAATGTTATGATGCATGATGCGATATACGTGACATCAATGTTTATGACATGAATGTGATGAATGCGCATGTAAGCTGACGAGCTATCTTGCTGAGGATAAATGAATTCGAGGTGGCTGAAGATAAAAGCATCTTGACTGCTGCTGGGGAAAATAAATCCTTGGCTACTACTGGGGAAGAGAATTCCTGATGACCTCTACTAGGGAGTATCAATCTAGTAGACTCATGCTGAGGAGGTAAGACTGAGAATCTTCTGTTTGATGGGAAGCAACTCTGGTGATCTCACTGGGGAACTCAAGATTTCTCTTTCTAAGACTCTGTGGGGAGAAGGCTTATTAGTCTGGCTCCGCTGGGGGTTGATAATTTGAAATTTTAGCTCGGCTGGGGATAACAAGGATAAGCTCCTCTGGGGATCATATTGATAAGTTAGGCTGGGGAATTTTGATGAACTCCGCCGGGGATAGGAAGAATTCTGGCGAGTGCGATCTTCTGTGGCTGTTAGCTGAGGATAACCCAGTTATAAGCCTTTGTGAGGAATAACTTTGAATAAAACTCGGGGGAGACGTTCGTGCTCTGCGGGGAATACCTTCCAGAACCTTGCTGGGGATAAGCCTCGAGAGTCTGCTGGAGATAAACCTCAAGGTTCACTAGGGATGTGGATTCCAAATCTCTTGAGAGGTTTCCTTCGAAAGGGTGTCAAGATATCCATATGTACCTTCATCCTATCAGTAATCCCTTTTCTTAGGTTCATTTAGGAGGTGATTATGTTTCAAATGCATATGCCTATTTAACAAAACATTGGACGTTTCTCAAAATAAAACAAATAGTGCAAGAGAAAAAGAAAAAGGGAAATGACACAAATTTTGGGAAAAGTATTTGTATTGATTTTCTTTGAGTATATTTGTACAAAGGAGACAATCATCCTAGTAAGAGGACTTTGTCGTAAATATTGAAAGATTTTATACAAAATAAAGGATGTCTATGTGAAATAGTTCCATGGGACTCCGCTCTTGCTATAGCTTTCACAACTCTGAATATCTGTCCATTCAATGCTTTGTTTGACGATGACTGGATTGATCAGAAGCCTGGAACTGGTTGATGAAGAGATTGTCTTTGAAGTGGTCCGACGAGACATAGTCATACGCTTCAATTCCCTAACTTTTGCCTGAATCGCCCTTTCGGGTTTTCGATCCACCGGGAAACCCCTTTTTGCCCAAGCCGCCCTTTCGGGTTTTCGACTTGCCGGGTGTACAGATTTTTTCGTTTTTATCCCTAATTTTTGCCTGAACCGCCCTTCGGGTTTTCGGTTCACCAGGATGCCCATTTTTGCCCAAGCCGCCCTTTCGGGTTTTCGACTTGTCGGGTTATTTTATGCGTAGTATCTTTTGACTATGTCTGCGTTCGCAGGGTGCGGAAAATCGTCGCCGTCCATGGTGGTCAGAATCATTGCACCACCAGAAAATAGGCTTTTGATCACAAATGGTCCTTCATATGTATGAGTCCATTTGCCCCTGGGATCACTTTGCGGCAAGATAATCCGCTTGATTACGAGATCCCCGACTCGATACACTTGACGTCTGACTTTCTTATTGAAGGCCTTGATCATCCGCTTTTGATACGTCTGACCATGGCATATAGCAGCAAGTCGTTTCTCGTCGATCAGATTGAGTTGATCCAGTCGGGTCTGCATCCAATCGTCTTCATTCAAACCTGCATCCTTCATAATCCTTAGAGAAGGGATCTGGACTTCCATAGGCAAAACAACTTCCATGCCATAAACCAAAGAAAATGGGGTTGCCCCAGTTGAAGTACGTGTCGTCGTACGGTATCCATGCAGAGCAAACGGTAACATCTCATGCCAGTCTTTGTAAGTGACTGTCATTTTCTGAATGATCTTCTTAATGTTTTTGTTTGCAGCTTCAACAGCACCGTTCATCTTCGGCCGATAGGGAGATGAATTGTGATGATAAATCTTGAACTGTTCGCATAATGCAGTGATCATTGTATTATTCAGATTTGTACCGTTGTCCGTGATGATCCTGTCGGGAACACCATACCGACATATGAGATTTTGCTTGATGAAGCGGGCAACCACATTTTTGGTGACAGAGGCGAAGGAAGCTGCTTCGACCCATTTAGTGAAGTAGTCAATGGCAACTAGGATGAAGCGATGTCCATTGGAAGCCGTGGGCTTGATCTCTCCAATCATATCAATGCCCCACATTGCAAAGGGCCACGGAGCAGTCAGGACGTTGAGGGGAACCGGAGGAATATGAACTTTGTCAGCATAGACTTGACACTTGTGACAAGTACGGGAATGTTGATGGCAGTCAGCTTCCATGGTAG
The DNA here is from genome assembly GCA_948472305.1 of Vicia faba. Lineage (NCBI taxonomy): Eukaryota > Viridiplantae > Streptophyta > Magnoliopsida > Fabales > Fabaceae > Vicia > Vicia faba. The sequence continues at coordinate 1,761,687,031 of OX451736.1, read as the reverse complement.
ACCAGTAATAGCCTGCCCTCAGGATCTTCTTAGCCATTGTATGCCCGCTCAAGTGAGTACCAAATGTGCCGCTGTGTATATCAGTCATGATCAACTCTGCTTCAGCTTTATCCACACATCGGAGTAATACACAATCATGGCTTCGTTTGTAAAGGATGTCGTTGCTCAGGAAGAACTTAGCAGCGAATTTCCTTAAGAACTTCTTGTCATTTACGGAAGCTCCTTCAGGATAATCCCTAGTCTCGAGATACCTTTTGATTTCATGGAACCAAGGTTGTTCCACTACTTCTTCAGTATTAATCTCGTGGCAATGTGTCGGTTCATCCATTCGCTTGATGGTGATTTGGGGAGCCTCATTATCCCAGTTGAGCTTAAACATGGAGGACATTGTGGCCAGAGCATCGGCTAGCTGATTCTCTTCTCGCGGGAAATGCTCGAAGGTAATTTGCTTGAAATGAGGCAACAATGTCAGGACATGTTCTTTGTATGGGATAAGATTAGGATGCTTGGTATCCCAGTCTCCTTTGATTTGGCTGATGACCAAAGCCGAGTCCCCGAATACGATCAAAGATTTGATCCTCAAGTCTATAGCAGCCTCGAGACCAAAGATGCAAGCTTCATACTCAGCCATGTTGTTTGTGCAGCTAAAACAAAGTCGGGCCGTGAAAGGAGTGTGACAACCTTCCGGGGAAATGAGTACTGCGCCAATACCATTTCCAAGTGCATTTGAAGCACCATCAAAGTACAGGGTCCATCGGGATCCCTTTTTGGGTCCGTCATACGGTCCGTCACTTTCAATGTTGTCCAAATTCATGATGTCCTCGTCTGGGAAGTCAAATCTCATGGGTTGATAGTCTTCGATAGCCTGATGAGCCAGATGGTCAGCTAGTACACTCCCTTTTATAGCTTTTTGGGTGGTGTACTGGATGTCATACTCGGTTAAGATCATTTGCCATCTAGCTATCCTTCCAGATAAAGCGGGCTTCTCGAAGATATACTTGATAGGGTCCATTTTGGATATTAACAAGGTAGTATGAGTCAACATATACTGCCTTAGTCGGCGAGCAGCCCATACCAAAGCGCAGCAAGTTTTCTCGAGCAGTGAGTAGCGAGTCTCACAGTCGGTAAACTTTTTGCTAAGGTAATAAATAGCATGCTCTTTTCGACCAGACTCGTCATGCTGGCCCAAAACACACCCCATTGAGTTATCCAAGACAGTCAAATACATGATCAATGGTCTTCCTTCGACGGGTGGCATCTGAATAGGAGGTTGATCGCACTAAATCGCACTATGTTTCTGACTCAAATATCACATGTTTTCCTTAGTTTTTATTATCGTTTTCCCGTATTATGTTCCTTTTTCCTTTGTTTTCAGGATTCTTGTCATTTCAGAGCCTTTTGTGAAGAAACGAGCCAAAACGCCAAGAATTTAGGGTTTTTCAAGATATTCTGCACTTATGGCGTTCAGCGCCGCGCTGGCTATAGGGAACGTGATGACGTGGCCCACTTTCACCCAGAGATCAACTGCCACGTTCCCATGATGTGGCAGTTCCAGCCACCGCGCCCGCGGCCACCCCCACCGCGCCCGCGGCCTTCACAAAAAGCTTCCCGCTCAAAAGAAGTTAAGGGGCATGCTGGTCTTTACGCATCTCAAGGATCCTCTATAAATAGTTTTCGATTTTCATTCTTTAGTTTCATCCAAGCTTAGTACAATCTTAAGCCATATACTATCAGTTTCTGTAAAGTGATAATCTCTTCACATCGGGGAGTTATTGCGGTGTAGATTGAGTTGTAATCGAGTCTTGGAGCACTTTGGTTGAAGTTCATCATACCAGCCTTACCATTCCGTAGATTTGTATCAGATTCAAGTCTCCGACTGGAGCAAGGTTCTATTTTATTGCATTTCTTTACTTATAATTTCTCTTACCATAGTCTACACGTTTTATAGACTTTAAATGCTCTTACCATAGTCTACATGTTTTATAGACTTTAAATGCTCTTACCATAGTCTACACGTTTTATAGACTTTAAATGCTCTTACCATAGTCTACACGTTTTATAGACTTTAAATGCTCTTACCATAGTCTACACGTTTTATAGACTTTAAATGCTCTTACCATAGTCTACACGTTTTATAGACTTTAAACGCTCTTATCATAGTCTACACGTTTTATAGACTCGCACTTATTATGTCTGGCTAAACTATAAAGGTTTGGGTGTAATGATTGTCATCATGGTCGTGTTCCAATTATCATGCTAGTGAAAATACTCTGGGGATGTTTTGCTTCTAACTTAAGTCAATTATGTTTAAATTTTTATTGGGTAAGATCGAAAGCCGTCCAAACTAATGATACGACTTGATTATTATTTAACCAAACAAAAAGAGCGAAAGCCGTTGATTGGTTAAATAGGAATCATTGACCTTTTTAGAAAACGATTTTGAAACTATTTTCGGACGCGTTTGTAGGTTTGAAATCTGACTCTTGGTCAAAAGCCAAAAGTCTCTTTAAGTTAATCTTTCCAAGTAAAATCACTTTTCTGTTAAGTCAAAACTATCAATTTCTTAAAAATAGGTTTACCTCTTTAACGCGGAAGGCACCCTTTATATGTGACAATAAAGGAATTTAATTTAAAGAGTAAACTCGGTTCTTAGTAGTCAAAAGCTACAAGTTCCCGTTAAATCGATTCTTTGCTATCAATAGAAAATACTGCCCCATAAGTAGTCTCATCTACGCATGACCGGACCAATATCTGATTACATGATTTACATTCCAACCTGTCTTTTAAACTGTTATTTACCTCGCTCATTTACTTTGTGCACTGCACTCACATCAATATTCTTGTTCGCCTTAGATAAGCACCTTAGCAATAGAGTTGATAGATTGACAATTGGTCTCTGTGGTTCGATAATCTTATATATTACTTCGATAGGCTGTACACTTGCAGCACTACATTTAGGCTATACGTTACAGATTAAACCCATCAAGTTTTTGGCGCCGTTGCCGGGGACCAACTTCGTCAAATTTCGTACCCTATTGTTATCCCGTTTAGACTAAGGCTATTCTAGCCGGTAGATGCGTAGAAATCGTAGCACCGGTAACCTAATAGATCCTTTAGTAGAACCTGAACGTTACGCTCGTGCCCGTCTTTTTATACGCAAGATAAGAAGAGCTATGGCAAAAGATCGTAACCAAAGACCGCTCAAGGAATTCGCCTAACCATCTAACGAGGAACCTAGTTCTAGTATAGTAAACCCTGCTATAACTACCAACAACTTTGAACTAAATCCCTCATTATTACAATTAGTACAACAAAACCAATTCGCTGGTCTCGCTACCGAGAACCCGAATCAACATTTAAAGGTATTTATCCAGTTAGCTGACACCCTTAAGGCAAATGGAGCCACACCCGAAGCTATCCGTTTAAGACTGTTTCCTTTTTCCCTTAGAGGTAAAGCTCACGACTGGTTAGACGCCCTTCCAACTAACTCAATAACAACTTGGGAAGACCTTAGGAGAGCTTTTCTTACGAGGTATTTTCCACCAAGCAAGACCGCTGTTCTTAGGAACCTGATCACTTGTTTCACCCAAAACCAAGGCGAATCACTTTTTGATGCCTGGAAGAGATATAAAGAACTTTTAAGAGCTTGTCCGCACCATGGCCTGGAGCAATGGTTAATCATACATACCTTCTATAATGGACTCCATTACAACACAAAGATGTCCATAGACGCTGCCGCTGGCGGAGCGTTGATGAACAAACCTTACCCTGACGCTTGTGCCCTAATAGAGGACATGGCCCAAAACCACACCCAGTGGGGATTAGAACGAGCGACAGTAGAGAAAAAGGAGAGCCATGGAGGAAAGCATGAGGTAAGTTGCATGGACATGATTAATGCCAAGATGGACGCCCTAGCTTTGAGAGTCGAGAACATGTCTCAAAACCCAACCACAGTAGCAGCAATCCAATCGGAATGCGAACTCTGTGGAACCCAAGGACATCAAACCGTTGACTGTAACCTTTTGAACGAATCTAGCTCAGACCAAGTTAACTATACCCAAGGGAACCCTTTCTCGAATACCTACAATCCTGGATGGAGGAACCACCCGAATTTCTCTTACAAAAACAATAACCCTATCCAAAATCCCGGACCTTCGAGACCTCAAGGATTCCAAACGCAAAAACAAAACCAACCTATGCAAATAGTGCCCCCAAGACCAAACCTTAAAGAAACCATAGACACCTTTATTCAGGCTCAAACCCAGCAAAATAAGGAGTTTATGAACCAACACATTCACACGAACGAACTAGTTACTCAACTGGCAACCAAGTTTGACCAGATAATAACCCACACCAAAATGCTTGAGACTCAGATTTCCCAAGTAGCACAAAACACCTTTGTACAAGTTGCACCTGGAGGACAATTTCCTGGACAAACTCAACCAAATCCAAAAGGCCAAGCAAATTCTATCACATTAAGAAGTGGAACTGCTTATGAAGGGCCTAGAAATCCTAACTTAAGCACATCAGAAAAACCTATGGAAGATGCTACACCTAAAGACCAGGTAGAGGAACCAGAGAAACCAGAAAAGAAATCAAAACCAGAAGTAGGGAATAACACTCAACAACCTTATAAACCACCTATTCCGTTCCCACAGAGGCTGAAAAACACCAAAGTAGAAAACCAGTACCAAAAGTTTATTAAGGTAATAGAGAAACTCCATGTTGAGATTCCTTTTACTGAAGCTATAACCCAGATACCATCATATGCTAAGTTCTTGAAAGATATTTTGACCAATAAACGGCGACTCGATGATCCCAAGCCTTTAGAATGTCATTCTATATCCGAAAATAAACTCGCCAAGAAAGATAAAGACCCTGGAAGTTTTTCTATCCCTTGCATCCTAGGTAACCATATGATAGACAAAGCATTTTTAGACCTAGGAGCAAGCGTAAGTCTGATGCCTCTGGCCGTCTGTAAGAGGTTAAAATTAGGAGAACTTCAACCTACTAAGATGTCCTTACAACTAGCTGATAGATCTGTCAAATATCCCATGGGTATTTTAGAAGACATACCTGTCAAGATTGGTCAGTTGTACATTCCGACCGACTTTGTCATAATGGATATTAAAGAAGATGAAGACATCCCAATCCTCTTAAGAAGACCCTTCCTATCGACCGCCGGAGCTATAATAGATGTTAAGAAAGGGAAACTGACTTTCGAGGTGGGAGATGAAAAGATTGAGTTCATTTTATCAAAATTTCTAATGGCACCAGTGATAGGAGATGCGTGTTATGCCATCGACGTCATTGACGAATGTGTAAATGAGCTCGAACTAAACGAATCTTTAATCAAATTACCATCAAACCCTATTTTAGAGGATGACGGATTTAAGAGTATCGAACCGTACATTGACGACAACCTTTTCGAATGCTTAGCTCTTACCACTGACCTCATGCCGCGTACTGAGAAACCCACTATAGAACTTAAGGAACTACCCAAGAATCTAAGATATGAGTTTTTGGATGAGGAGATGAATAGACCTGTTATAATTAGCGCCGCTCTAAACCAAATAGAAACAAATCAACTCTTAGATACCTTGCGAAAATATCCCTCAGCTTTAGGGTATAAAGTTTCAGATTTAAAAGGTATAAGCCCATCCGTATGCATGCATCGGATTATGCTAGAAGAAGATTCAAAACCCTCAAGAGAACATCAAAGAAGAATAAACCCTATCATGAGTGATGTAGTCAAGAAAGAAGTTCTTAAGTTATTAGAAGCTGGTATCATATACCAAATTTCGGATAGTGAATGGGTAAGCCCAGTCCATGTGGTACCCAAGAAAGGAGGTATCACTGTTCTGAAAAATGAGAAAGGTGAGCATGTGGCAAAACGAACAGAAGGAGGATGGCGTATGTGTATAGATTACAGAAAGTTGAATAAGGCAACGAGAAAAGACCATTTCCCTCTCCCATTTATAGATCAGATGCTTGAACGTCTAGCAAGACACTCATGTTTCTGCTATCTTGATGGGTATTCGGGGTTTTTCCAAATCCCTATTCACCCAGAGGACCAAGAAAAAACCACATTTACCTGCCCTTATGGAACATTCTCTTATAGACGAATGCCCTTTGGACTCTGTAATGCACCTGCCACTTTCCAACGTTGTATGATGTCAATTTTCGCAGACTACCTAGATGGAATTATGGAAGTATTTATGGACGATTTTTCAGTGTGTGGGTTTGATTTCAAAAACTGCCTCTCGAACTTAGAGAAAATCTTAAAAAGATGTGTGGAAGTAAACCTTGTGTTGAATTGGGAAAAGTGCCACTTTATGGTAAATGAAGGGATAGTCTTGGGACACATTATTTCTGAAAGAGGTATAGAAGTCGATAAGGCCAAGATAGAAGTTATAGAAAACCTAAACCCACCTAAGACCGTTAGGGAAGTAAGAAGTTTTCTAGGACATGCCGGGTTCTACCGACGTTTCATCAAGAATTTTTCTGGAATAACAAAACCTTTAACTAACTTATTGACGAAGGATGTCGAGTTTGAATTCGACCAAAAATGTCTTGAGGCCTTTGAAGTTTTAAAGCAAGCTCTTATTTTAGCACCTATCATAAGACCACCTGATTGGACACAACCCTTTGAAATCATGTGCGATGCTAGTGATTTCGCTGTAGGAGCTGTACTAGGGCAAAGAAAAGACAAGAAACTGCATGCAATTTACTACGCTAGTAGAACACTAGACGCTGCCCAGCTAAATTATACAACCACAGAAAAGGAATTGCTAGCCGTAGTTTTTGCTATTGATAAATTTCGATCTTATTTGGTGGGAGAAAAAATAATAGTATACACAGATCATGCAGCAATCCGGTACTTGTTAAGTAAGAAAGATGCTAAGCCTAGATTGCTCAGATGGGTACTTTTACTCCAAGAATTTGACTTGGATATTAAGGATAAAAAAGGAGCTGAAAACTTAGTAGCTGATCATCTCTCTAGGTTAGAACACCTTAAACCTGAACTTATACCTATAGACGATCACTCCACTTATGAAAGATTAATAGCTGGGATAAACTCAACTGAAGAAGAGACCTATGAGGAAATCTCAACCATGAACAACATACCATGGTACGCAGATATTGTGAATTATCTGGCCGCTGATATCATACCCCCTGACTTAAGCTACCAACAGAAGAAGAAGTTTTTTAGAGATGTTAAACACTTCTTTTGGGATGAACCCCTCCTATTCAAAAGAGGAATAGATAATATATTCAGACGATGTGTGTCGGAAGAAGAAGTAGGCAACGTCATTAAACATTGTCATGCTTCACCTTATGGTGGACATGCAAGCACATCTAAAACATGCGCCAAAATATTTCAAGCAGGTTTTTATTGGCCTACCGTATGGCGCGATGTCCACACTTACATTACAAAATGTGACCGATGCCAACACACTGGGAACATCTAAAGACGTGATGAAATGCCTTTAAGTAACATCCAAGAAGTGGAAATATTTGATGTCTGGGGTATAGATTTCATGGGACCTTTTCCTTCCTCAATGGGTAACAAGTATATCCTAGTAGCTGTCGATTATGTCTCAAAGTGGATAGAAGCTGTTGCATCACCCACAAACGATACCAAGGTAGTTATCAAACTGTTTAAGAATATTATTTTTCCTAGGTTTGGAACCCCGAGGTTAGTCATAAGTGATGGAGGATCGCATTTTATATCTAAGATATTTGACAAGCTTCTAAGCAAATACGGAGTAAAACATAGAGTAGCATCACCATATCACCCGCAAACCAGTGGCCAAGTAGAAGTATCGAATAGGGAGATTAAGCAGATCCTAGAAAAAACCGTATCATTATCCAGAAAAGACTGGTCTGGAAAACTTAAAGACGCCTTATGGGCTTATAGAACGGCTTATAAAACCCCTATTGGAACAACTCCTTATCAATTGGTTTATGGAAAGTCCTGTCATTTACCCTTCGAACTAGAACATAAAGCCTATTAGGCCATTAAATCCTTGAATCTAGATTACCTAAAAGCCGGAGAAAAACGTATCCTGGACATTCACAAGCTGGAAGAGCTTCGCTTGAATGCCTATGAGAATGCCATCATATATAAGGAAAGAACCAAGATGTGGCATGATAAAAAAATCATCAAGAAAGATTTCAACATTGGTGACCCTGTTCTCCTATTTAACTCAAGGTTACGACTTTTTCCTGGTAAGCTTCGTTCAAGATGGACAGGTCCATTTGAAGTGTCAAAAGTTCTAAAGTCTGGAGCAGTAGAAATCAAAAACAATTCATGCGCTCCATTTGTGGTAAATGGACAAAGACTGAAGCTATACAAAGGAGGCGATTTGCCTGTTGACTACTCTAGTCATATTCTTATAGACCCACCAATACCCACATAAAGTAAGATCTAATCGTCAAGCTAAAGACGTTAAACAAGCGCTGCATGGGAGGCAACCCATGGTTTATTCTTTATTTTATTTTATTTTATTTTAGTAATTTATATATTTTATCTGGACTAATTTCTTGTGTTTATATTTTTAGGATGCATTACCCCGATGGTATGGTTGTGATTTTCAGAGATGAAGCACAAAAAGCCCGATTTGCTACCTTATCTGCTAGACCTATGGTACCCACTAGGTACCCCGATCAGAGATGCATGGAGGCACTCGGGATTGAGCCAAGTATTAGGTATCTGTGCAACCAACTTGGCTGGGATTCTTATGCTGATGATGTCCACAAAACCTACAGGAACCTTACTCTGGAGTTTCTTAGCTCTATGGACTATAACCCACGAGTGGGTGAAGGAGATGAGCGAGGATGCCTAAGTTTCAGATTGTTTGGTACCGAGTATACCCTGACTACCAAAGAATTTGGGGATTTGCTTGGTAGCCAAACTGGACCGACCGCTATCACTGAGTTTCCATTGAGTTACTATATGGACAGAGATATTGATAAATTTTGGTAGGACATTACTGATAGAGCCAGCCTTGACCCCTCTACCCAGCTGTCCAGGAAGATCCATAACCCGGCTTTCCGATACTTCGAGATGGCTCTGTGCCACACTTTCTTTGGGAGGAGTTACTGTGACCACTTGGTCACCGCTGAGGAGATCCTTTTCCTATACTGTGCCAGTCAGTCCAGACCTATAGCTAGTGGAGGTTTTCTGATAGAGAGCCTCGAGCAGACTGCTCGATCCGCTGTAGGACTCATTCATTCCGGAGGGAATGTGACACAGATAGCTTCTGCTTTGGGTTTGGACAGTATGATAGCACAGCTGACCCCATACTGTGGATATACTTTCCTGGATTTAGACTTTTGCATGGATCGTGGGCTCATGAGGAGGGCCTCTTTCCACCCATACCAGTACAGATTGCTCATCGATGACCAGACAGTTTACACCTTCACAATGCCAGACCCTCAGATGACTTGTGTTTCCAACCCTGCTAATTGGAACTATTCTGTAGAAGGTTGGGGTGAGATATCAGAGTACACTCCAGAATATACTCCTGCTTCCGAAGATCTCACTCTAGAATACACTCCTGCTTCCGAAGATCTCACTCCAGAATACACTCCTGCTTCCGAAGATCCCACTCAAGAATACACTCCTGCTCCCGAGGACTCTACTCCAGATCACACATCCCGACCCGAGGTTACACACACTACTGTTCTTACTAATAACCTCAGCTTGCAGGAACCTGATATTCGCACTCTGTTGACTGCTATGCGCACTGAGATAACCACTCTCCGCAATGAGGTGGCTGACCTTCATTTACAGTTGGAAGTGAATGATGTTACCTTTGCTGGTGAGTTAGATGAATTAGCTCACGAGGTGGCAGAGATTCGACGCCAGCTGACTGAGCTGCGTGGCCCAGACACTCCTGCAGAGCATCCTACCGGTTGGCAATAGATATGTGTTGTTCACAAGATATCTAGTTCCAGTATTATTAGTATTATGTTGATTTCCTTTTCAGACTCATTTTTATTTGCATTATCTATTTCCTGCATTATTAATAATTATTTTGGTGACCCGATGTCTGTACCTATATATATATATATGCATGTGTTTCATTCATTTACTAATGTTTTTGTTTTTCTGGTCACTATAATTTTAATATAAAAATAAATAAATATACATGTATATATGTATTCACATACATATATGCACATTCATAAGAAAAATAGGTACACCTCCAAAAAATTGAAGCTAATGGCAAGGAAGGAAAAGCCAAATGGAAAGGAAGCCAGACCGGCCCAACTTGCCTCGACCTCACCGCGCCTGCGGTAAGCCCTGCCGCGCCCGCGGTGACGCAACGGTCACCTAACGGCTAGTTGCTCGTTTTTCCCCCCATTTTACCACTTTTCCATTTCCAATCCCATTTTCTTCCATTCTTAACCCACCATAACTTCCTTTATTACCCATACCAACCCCACTACATTTATTCCCATTATTCCCATCATAAATAGTTACAACCACCATTTTTCTTCCCTACCTATAAATACCCCCACTATTTCATTTTCTTCCTCACACCTTCATTACTTCTACATCCCATTCTTTCTCTTTATTCATCCACAAGAAAATCCTATGGAGTATCACGGCTACATTTTGCGAGGTGGCCAAGCCGGAGAAAGGCAACAAAAGCGGCTTGAGAAATTGCTGACAACACCAATACACTCTACCAGGTATATCGATGAAAACTGTCTATATTCATTAGGTATATACCATAGTGTATTTTTCCTTCTCGACAAAATAGGCATGCATGATATTTTTGCTACTCAAGCACCAACCTACCCTAGGCTGACGTTCGAATTTTTAAGTTCTTTAATCTATAACGTCTCTCCTAACACTGCTAGCACCATAGGTGGAGTCAAATTTAGAATGTTTAATGTTGAATATGACTACTCCACTGACGGTCTAGCCGCCATGTTAGGATTGCCTTATGGGGATGGTGCCATTTGTGAAGCACCTTTAGACACGGATTGGGCATTTGAAGCATTTTGGGCCAGAATTACTAAACAAAATGCAACATCTTTTGATGGCCTACTTGCTTCTCACATCCACAATCCTGCCCTTCGTGTCTTTCGATTTCTTTTAGCATCCACCATCTTTGCTCGGGAAAACCCAAACAAGGTGAATGCTAAAGAATTAATTATCATGCAGAGCTGCCTCACAGACACCAAAGTTAATCCAGTCCCATTCATGATTACCCACATGCACCATGTTTTAAGAAAAGGTGGGCCGATTTCCTTTGGTGGACTGATTACTACTATTGCCCGTGCCATAGGATTGGATACGGAACTTGCCACCCTTGAGCCACTTCCTCCTCGTATTGCAAATCTTAAATTTTTCAGGGATATGCGTTTATGCAAGACGAGGAAGGAAGGTGGTTACTTCCTCATGGTTGGAGGTGCTGCTGTACCCAGTGTTGTTATTCCTTGCACCCGTCGTACTGATATTAGATTTGAGCGTAACTGGACCTACGATCTCAACGCTCCTGCTTTTATTGGTCCGTTGCCCCCAAATCTACCTTTAAATGAGGGTAACAACACTGATGATGAGTACGATTTCCAAACGGAAGAACCACCCCACTTTTCACCACCACACACGACACCATCTACTTCTAACCCACATGCAGGTACAACTCCTAGTTTCCATGTCACTGAGGACATGTGGCGTGAGCATATGGCCCGAGAGGCCCAGAGGGACACCCTCCTTGCTACTTTGCAGCAACAGGCGGCCGATAACATGGCCTTCATGCAAGCATCCCAAGAGCAAAATGCTAGCTCTCTGCGCACTATTATGGAAAGTCAGCTGGCTTTCCAGAGAGAACAACACCTACACCAGACCACATACGCTCGTCACTTCCAATTGATGGAGGCAACCCAAGGCACCATCATTGGTAGGACCCAAGAGCTACAAGCGGCAAATGCCGCCTTGTCAGAGAGATTGGAGCAGCTTGTTTTGGACCGAGAAAGCCGCCGTCGCAGCCGTAGCCGCCGTTCCGGTCGTACCAACCAGGATGGTGAAGGTCCTAGTGGCCCCCACTAGTGTTTTCAGGTACCTCCTCCTACCTTATTTTGGAACATTGGGGACAATGTCTGATTTAAGTGTGGGAGGAGCATTTATCGCTTTTATTTCCCGTTTTCGCTTTTATTTCCCATTTTTCCTGCTTTTATTTCCCTTCCGCATTTTTCCTTTTAAGTATGTTATATTCGTAGTTAATAAAATGCATGTGATAGGCGAGTCTTTCTGCGTAGTGTACCCCTTCATTTCCCCCACTTTTTAGCCTTACAAAAATTTTTCTTTTTCAAAGAATTGTGGTTATTTTTAAGGATTTGGGCTATGAGACATGTCCTAGATAGGGTCTATTTCTTAGGCACTCACTTTTTGAAAAATTCGTTATCGTTTTAACACCGTAAGCCTTTTTGAACATCTAGATTAGATCCTTTCTTCCCAATATGCTATGATTTTGAATAAAACTGTACAAATAGGTCTTCAAGTAGTTTATCTTAGCAGTCAGCTCCGGCCTAAGCATGCTCTAAGTGTAGGATCGATGAATATAAGTGGATGATCTCTATTTTGCCTTAAAAATTATAAAGTATGAATACGACTACGAGTTGGGTGATCCTCACAAAGATTACTCAAATCAAGAAAGTTGTAAGCACCAATAAAAACAAAGAAAAAAATATATATAAGGCACATCCGTTGTAGTTGGTCCAGAGGTATCTGGTGCTGGACTTGGTAGGGCGGACTACGGTCCGATCCCCCGCAACTGCAAATGGGTAAAATAAAAAGGGGTTAAACCAACTCTTGTACCAGAATCCCATCACTTGAGATCAGAGTCACTAACCGGTCACTACACCATGAGTATGTACGGATAACGGGCTTAATGTGATTGCGCCTGAATGAAAAAGGACCTCGTACAAAAAGAAGTCTTAGCATAGTAAGGATATTAGGATCGATCTGTATTCTTATGAGGTTTATGTCCGCATTTCTGCGAGTAGTGTAATTACGATACCCTTGATTCAGATAGTTAGTGCCTGACAACACACCCTTACTCGGACTTAGAAGCCCTCTTTGCCCAAAACCTGTATACACCATAATTTTCTTTCATCTACTTCTAAGAGTTGTTGCTTGAGGACAAGCAAAGGTCTAAGCGTGGGAGGATTTGATCGCACTAAATCGCACTATGTTTCTGACTCAAATATCACATGTTTTCCTTAGTTTTTATTATCGTTTTCCCGTATTATGTTCCTTTTTCCTTTGTTTTCAGGATTCTTGTCATTTCAGAGCCTTCTGTGAAGAAACGAGCCAAAACGCCAAGAATTTAGGGTTTTTCAAGATATTCTGCACTTATGGCGTTCAGCGCCGCGCTGGCTACAGGGAACGCGATGACGTGGCCCACTTTCACCCAGAGATCAACTGCCACGTTCCCATGATGTGGCAGTTCCAGCCACCGCGCCCGCGGCCACCCCCACCGCGCCCGCGGCCTTCACAAAAAGCTTCCCGCTCAAAAGAAGTTAAGGGGCATGCTGGTCTTTACGCATCTCAAGGATCCTCTATAAATAGTTTTCGATTTTCATTCTTTAGTTTCATCCAAGCTTAGTACAATCTTAAGCCATATACTATCAGTTTCTGTAAAGTGATAATCTCTTCACATCGGGGAGTTATTGCCGTGTAGATTGAGTTGTAATCGAGTCTTGGAGCACTTTGGTTGAAGTTCATCATACCAGCCTTACCATTCCGTAGATTTGTATCAGATTCAAGTCTCCGACTGGAGCAAGGTTCTATTTTATTGCATTTCTTTACTTATAATTGCTCTTACCATAGTCTACACGTTTTGTAGACTTTAAATGCTCTTACCATAGTCTACACGTTTTATAGACTTTAAATGCTCTTACCATAGTCTACACGTTTTATAGACTTTAAATGCTCTTACCATAGTCTACACGTTTTATAGACTTTAAATGCTCTTACCATAGTCTACACGTTTTATAGACTTTAAATGCTCTTACCATAGTCTACACGTTTTATAGACTTTAAACGCTCTTATCATAGTCTACACGTTTTATAGACTCGCACTTATTATGTTTGGCAAAACTATAAAGGTTTGGGTGTAATGATTGTCATCATGGTCGTGTTCCAATTATCATGCTAGTGAAAATACTCTGGGGATGTTTTGCTTCTAACTTAAGTCAATTATGTTTAAATGTTTATTGGGTAAGATCGAAAGCCGTCCAAACTAATGATACGACTTGATTATTATTTAACCAAACAAAAAGAGCGAAAGCCGTTGATTGGTTAAATAGGAATCATTGACCTTTTTAGAAAACGATTTTGAAACTATTTTCGGACGCGTTTGTAGGTTTGAAATCTGACTCTTGGTCAAAAGCCAAAAGTCTCTTTAAGTTAATCTTTCCAAGTAAAATCACTTTTCTGTTAAGTCAAAACTATCAATTTCTTAAAAATAGGTTTACCTCTTTAACGCGGAAGGCACCCTTTATATGTGACAATAAAGGAATTTAATTTAAAGAGTAAACTCGGTTCTTAGTAGTCAAAAGCTACAAGTTCCCGTTAAATCGATTCTTTGCTATCAATAGAAAATACTGCCCCATAAGTAGTCTCATCTACGCATGACCGGACCAATATCTGATTACATGATTTCATTCCAACCTGTCTTTTAAACTGTTATTTACCTCGCTCATTTACTTTGTGCACTGCACTCACATCAATATTCTTGTTCGCCTTAGATAAGCACCTTAGCAATAGAGTTGATAGATTGACAATTGGTCTCTGTGGTTCGATAATCTTATATATTACTTCGATAGGCTGTACACTTGCAGCACTACATTTAGGCTATACGTTACAGATTAAACCCATCAGAGGTTCTAGTAAATACTCCTTGATTCTATCAAAAGCAGCTTGACAATCGTCGTTCCATTCCACTACCTGATCTTTTTTCAAGAGTTTGAAAATTGGCTCACAGGTAGAAGTCAGATGTGAGATGAATCTGGCAATATAGTTTATGCGCCCCAAGAATCCTCTAACCTCCTTTTCAGTACGGGGAGCAGGCATCTCTTGTATTGCTTTTACTTTTGCCGGATCGACTTCAATGCCTTTGTTGCTTACAATAAATCCCAGGAGTTTACCAGACCTAACTCCGAAAGTGCATTTACTTGGATTCAGCCTGAGCTTGTACTCTTTCAACCTGGCAAACAACTTTTCCAGATGTTCAAGGTGCTCTTCCTCTGTTTGTGATCGAGCTATCATATCGTCTACGTAAACTTCAATCTCATGATGTATCATGTCATGAAATAAAGCTACGCGTTGATAAGTTGCCCCTGCGTTCTTCAGCCCGAACGGTATCACTTTGTAACAGAAAGTGCCCCATTGTGTAACAAAAGTTGTTTTCTCCATATCCTCGGGAGCCATTTTGATTTGATTGTAGCCCGAGAATCCGTCCATGAAGGAAAACACTTTATGCTGAGCTGTATTATCGATCAAGATGTCAATATGAGGTAGCGGGAAATCATCTTTAGGGCTGACCCTATTCAAATCCCGGTAGTCCACACACATTCTGACTTTGCCATCTTTCTTAGGTACTGGCACAATGTTAGCGACCCATTAAGGATAGGACGTAACAGCCAGGAAACCAGCATCGAATTACTTCATTACTTCTGCTTTAATCTTTTCGGACATGTCAGGCCTCATTCGGCGAACTTTTTGCTTGATTGGTGGACAGTCTTCTCTTGTGGGGAGACGGTGAACCACGATGTCTGTGTCTAGACCCGGCATGTCTTCATAGGACCAAGCGAAGATTTCAACATACTCATTCAGCAACTGTACCAAGCGCTCCTTGACTTTCGGTTCCAGGTTGGCACCCACTTGCACCTCCTTCCGATTCTCCTCGGTTCCCAAGTTAACAGCTTCCAATGGCTCTTCATGTGGTAAGATGGCCCTCTCCTCTTGTTGCAGAAGCCTGGCTAGTTCCCCGGGTACTTCACAACCTTCGTCATCTTCATACTCGGCTAGATTGACCAGATCTTCAGAGTTATTGAAAGATACAGCAGAATAGTCACCCATGGAATCCGGAGTGGATGGGTACCTGCATTGGTGAGTGTGGGTGTGTGTAAGGGATAGCCATCCTTAAACAAAATGCAAAAGGAAAGAAAATGATCATAAGCAGTTTATTAAATGAAAAAACGTCCAATGAATCATTAAACATGGCACATGAATATGAAAAATAGTCAAAACCCTTACAAGTGGACCTACATGCCCCGGGCAAGGCAGGAGGTGAAAAGATAGTGTACGGATTGTTTGAAAGTAAAATATTACAGACCAAATAAGAAATGTTTAACAGATAAATTACTGATGAATAAAAGTGATGGGGACAAAGTCTTTAGCCTCCCAATTGCTCAATCCTCCTCTGACAGTTGGATAAATCCACTCTTCAAAGTTGCTTTCCTTGTCTTCATCTTCCAGGGCGTTGATTCGGTAAGGAGAAATTTTGATTGGCGTTCTTTCAATCTTTGACTGGCGCATAGCTTTCTGGCCAGCGGCTGTGAAACCTAATCCAAACTTATCAGTCTTATGCGGGAAATCGGGTAACTGCCCCCACGCTGAATTCTTCCCTTCTTTGATTGCGGCTCTTGCATCCTCCAGAGATGCCATCCTGGCCATCTGTCTTGGTGCCTCAACTGCCAACTTTGCCACTGCTACTTCAGGAAGAACTTCTTCGAAATGTTGAAACGGCGTCTCGATGAACTCTCCTTCAACCTCCACATACCGGAAAGAATTTAAGTGGCTAATCATGTACTCTTCTTCGCCGTGGACAGTGATGATCTTTCCCTTGACAGGATACTTCAGCATTTGATGCAAGGAGGAGGTGACTGCCCCAGCATGATGTATCCAAGGTCTACCCAGCAGGCAGGAGTATGATGGACGGATGTCCATTACATAGAAAGTGGATTTAAACACCTCAGTACCTATCTTGACGGGAATTTCAACTTCTCCATGGACCATTCTCTTCGACCCATCGAAAGCTCTGACGACAATATCACTCGGCTTCAATTCCAACCCTTCGCAATCTAGCCGGTCCAAGGCCTTTTTGGGCAAAACATTCAGCGATGAACTGGTATCAACCAAAACATGTGCAAGGGTGGTTCCGCGACACTCGATTGAAATATGCAAGGCATCATTGTGGTTTCGGCCTTTAGGGGTTAGGTCGGCATCAGAAAAACCTAATCCATTGTCCGCAGTCAGGCTAGCCACGCAATGTTGAAATTGGTCCGCGGAGGTTTCCTGGGGCACATGAGCTGCCTTCAGAAACTTAATCAAAGCTTGAGCGTGCGCTTCTGAGCAAAGCAAAAGTGTCAGCATGGAGATCTTGGAGGGGGTTTGCCCCAACTGTTCCACCACATCGTAATCACTTCTCTTGATTATCCTCAAAATCTCGTCCATTTCTTTCTTGGAGGCTTCCGGAATCACCAAGGGTGGAGCCCTCGTCCTGACGGGCTCATCTTGTATTCCCTTTCCTTTATCAGCAATGGTAGGAGAGACAGCACTAGGAACAACAACCTCTTCGATCAAAGGAGTTATGGCAGAGAGTTTTACTGGTGCAGGGACGACTTCTTTAGCTGATGAGGGTCCAAAGACTGCTCTTGGAGGGGAAATCTCTGGAGAAAATATTCTCCCGCTCCTGGTGATTTTGCTGGTGCCTGCAATGTTACTAATGTTGGCTTCTTCATCATCCGAATTTTCTTCAATTATTTCAACTTGCTTGATACCATGGTAATAGATGTCACCACCATAGTTCCAAGGTATCGACTTCTCAGAAACATAGGGAACAGGCCCCGACATTGTTATCTTCAAAGGTATAGATTTTGCAGCTGGTGTAATCTTAACAGGCTTTTTGACGGCCTCGGAAAGATTGGCGTGAATGGTTATGATTGAGACATTTTCAACATGAACTGGAACAGCAGAAACTTTTTCGAACAAAATTTGTCGGCTATCCATAAGGCCTTGGATGCCTTTCTTTAATAGCGGACAATCAAAAGGCAGAGAGTGGCAACAGTAGCAGTCTTCTTTACATCCCGGGAAGATCCCGGCCCTTAACAAATTCAACTTAATGGTAGCAGTGGAGTAGTCAGATCACTGACGTCAACGACATACAAATCCTCCTCAACGGCATTGATATTTCGGCCGTGCTTCGGCATAGGTGCAGATATCACATTAGGCTTCTCTGGAGCGTCAAACTCTACCTCCTTAGCCTCTATCAGGTCTTGGATTTTATGCTTGAGTGCCCAACAATCATTGGTGTCGTGTCCAACACTGTCTGAATGATAGGCGCATTTAGCATTGGCATGATAATGCGGGGAGGACGTATTCACATTCTTTGGCACCTCCTTGATGGTGGCAAGATTCAACTTCAATAGATGGGGAAGCACTTGCGCCGGAGTCATATTAATACGGGTGAACTGCCGTTGTGGCCTTTCCACCCGTTGCTGATTTGGTCTAGTCTGGTTATAGCGAGGCTGCTCACTCGGAGTGTTTTGAATCATTACGGCCCCCACAGTTGGCCGATGCTCCATCTTCCCTGCTCTTCTCTGAGAATATACCATAGCTGTCTCCTTCTTAAACGGCTTCTTCTCAACACTTGCAGCAACACCCTTCTGAATCTTTCCTGACTTGATGCCAGCTTCTATTCTTTCGCCTGTTAAGATCAAATCGGTAAACCCCGCGGAAGAGTTACCAATTAAATGATTGAAAAACGGCCCAGATAGGGTCCCAAGAAACATATCAACGAGCTCACGATCGGTTAAAGGAGGCTGCACCCTGCCAGCTAAATCCCTCCATTTTTGTGCATACTCTTTGAATCCCTCACTTGTTCCTAGTGACATACCCTGAAGTTGGGTACGAGTAGGAGCAAGATCAGAATTATACTGATATTGTTTGTAGAAAGCGGTGGCCAAATCTTCCCAATTTCTGACACTGGTTCCTTCTAACTGATAAAACCATTCCAACTGAGCTCCCGACATGCTGTCTTGAAAGAAATGAATCCAGAGATTTTTATCTGCCGTATAGGGTTGAATTTTTCTCACGTAGGACCTGAGATGCATTTCGGGACAGGACAGCCCATCATACCTCACAAACACTAGCACTTTGAATTTTGGGGGAATCACAATTCCGGCAACCAAGCCCATGTCTTCAAAATCCAAACCAGGTACCCTTTGCAATTCCATGGCAGCCAATCTGTCTTCTAAACCTTTATATTTGTCATCAGCTGGAGGATACTGCTGGTCAGAATAATCTTCATCCTCTTCAACCTCTTCCTCCTCTGCATCAGACTCGGAAGGCACCGCAACTCGATCTCTTTTACTAGTCCCTTCATCAGAAGTAGGAGGAAATTCAAGCACTCTCCGAGCTTCTCTGTCAAATCTTCTCCCCAAAGTAGCCACTCCGACCCTCTTTTTCTTCTTTACTGGGTCCTTATTCTCCAGATGAGCCTTGATATCCTCTTGACTTTTAACCAAAGTTATCAAGAGTTGCTGGAACTGTGCATTCTGGGCTTGTAGGTCTTTGACTGTTTGCTCGAGATCCATCCTGCTGAAATAAACAGCAGACAGATAAGGAAACCTGGAGTGAGACCTGCTTATGCATATGATGAATGGTATGCTGATGTATGCAATGCATTCAAGGATCTAGAACATTCAAAATTGTTTCAGACAAAGAAGAACGCACGTCATATTAATAAGAAGGAATTTGTTAGTACATAAATGCCCCATGGGCCAAATATTACAAAATAAACTTCTTAAGGCAGAAAGACATTGCGCATCCTCTTTGGTGCGATGTAGGTGTTGAGGGCCTCTTGCTCGTGGAGTCGGCGGGTAAGCTCTAGAACCTTCTTTTCACTGGCGTAGTAGCTAGCTTCAAAAGTGTTCCGTTCCTCCTTGAGTTGAATCCAACTTTTCTGCATTTCCTCCCACGATGTAGGCATGTCTGGATGTAGGATGGTGTAGGGAACCTCTCCTTCATTGACGGGCTCTTTAATCACAGGGAGAACATGAGGATAAGGCATCATCAGACTTTGGGCTCGGGCTCGTACCCACTTGAGATAAGGCTCAAGGGGGATGGAGTTCTTGTGTCCCAGAGTCTTGCTATCAACCTTGTTGAGTTTTCCCCAAGCTCTGATGAATCTTTGGCGAAGTCCTTGCGCATCGTTGTCGAAGTCAAAAACTAGGCTAGGAATCAACATGTCATGAGGGCCATCCCTCCGTGCATATCCAAATTGCCTCAAAGCTAGGCAAGGGTTGTAGGTGATACCTCCCCTGATTCCAAGTAAAGGAACATTAGGAAACTCTCCGCAACGATCGACGATGATGACATTTTCTCTGGACCGAGAACACCAATGCACATCAGAATGAGTAAGAGTCATCAATCGTTGGGACCACCTTGTACCTTGGTCATTCTTCAAGACAGATTGTGGAAGGTGCGAAATAAACCACCTTGCGAGGATAGGAGTACAGCACATGAGAACACCCCTCTTTCTCATTGTTCGTGTGTGAAATGAGTGAAGGATGTCCCCAAGCAATGTTGGTATTGGATTTTCGGACAAGAAGATTTTGACGGCGTTGACATCTACCAATTGGTCAGGATTTGGGAACAAGACCAACCCGTAGATAAGGAGTGCCACAATCTCTTCAAAGGCTTGTAGGTCCAATGAGTTCCAACATTCTTGTACCTTCTCAAACAAGAATTTTGCAAAGAATCCTTTGACGCTGCTTCTAGTTTCCCAATGCCCCTTGATGTCGGATGGTTGTAGATGTAATGCTCGAGCAACATCTTCCGGCTTTGGTTCCTTTTCCGTACCGTTGAAGGGTAGTTGATTAAGGATAGGGATTCTTAGGAGTTGAGAAAACTCCTCCAAAGTGGGTACCAACTGATAATCAGGGAAAGTGAAGCAGTGGTGAAGAGGGTCAAAGAACTGGAATAGCACTTTCATCATGTCTTCTTCAATGTTGGTGTTGACTAGGCTGAGTAATCTACCATGTCTCTTACTGAAGGATGAATTTTCCGGAATTCTTGAGGTGATCTCCTTGAGTTGAGGAGAGATTCTCACAAGGTTGACTTGAATGGTATTTCTGCGAGGAATTTCCATGACCTACAAAACAAGAACAAAGATGAAGATCCAAACCCTTGAAATGGTTAGTGAATGCATATGATGCTTTATGATGTTTATGATGTATGCACAAAACTTATGTACAAGCAAATCACACCAAACCCTAATTTCAGGCTTGCATGGGGTTTCATAGGTAAGTACCCTCTTGAGTGTAGTTGGCTTAAAAACCTATCCTATAAATAGTAACTGGGTTCTAAGGAGCTCAATATCACTGGATTGTTTTCAATGTTCATTGTTTTGGTTTAGCCACTTAACTAGCGACCAAAATATTCCAAGAAAACAACCCTCAATGAGTGTAGTATCGAGTATCTACCAACTTCGGACTGCACCAAAGCCGATCATCTCACTACCCCTAATAAAAGGCCAAGATGGTCAAGTAAGGTTCTAGGTTATTAGTGCTTAGTGACATCACTCAGCGGCCCCGTACTCTCCTTGATTGAACTCAAGGGTTACCGGTACTCACAAATATGTCGCACTAATATAGCTATTGCTTAGACCGTGTCGGTATACCCCGCACAGTTTCCACAACGTATTGCTATCTATGTATGTTTCCCAAAATCCGGGTGGAGGATTGTAAACCCAAATAATAGAGCCAAAGTATAAAGCAAACAAATCAAACAATTAGTCATGCAAAAGGGTGATCTAAGCCCTAAGGTTACTCCACTTTTAAGATGTCCCCAACAGAGTCGCCAGTTCTGTGATACGGTGGGAGAACTGACTATGGTTTTGCGTTTGTTTTCGCAAATGTTTCGGTTGAGCAAGAGTCGCCACCGACTTTTTATTTTATCCTACGGAAAGGTTTAAAAAGCACAGCAAAAACCTTTGAGATTTTTCTTGGGTTCGGGGAGTAGATTATAGAAAGGGAAGGTATTAGCACCCTTTCTATCCATGGTTATCCATGGGCTCTTAGGTACTTGCTTAGATCAACTTGCCTTGGTTTTCAATTGTTTGAAAATGGTGCTTTGTGTGGGGTTTTGAAAATGTTTTGAAAAGATGCCTTGTATAGGCTACCCTTGTAACAATTCTTTACTCGAATGTTTTACAAAAGGTGTTTTGTCTTTTAAAAAGATGTTTCAAGGTTTTTGAAAGTTTATTTTGAAAGTGTTTGTGAAGTGGATTTTGAAATAGGCAAGTGTTTTCTTGGAAAGTTTGACAAGTACTTAAGAGTTCATCTACCCTAAAGTTTTTCTCAAAGATTTTTGTTTATGTTTTAAACCTTTTGACAATTTTGTTCCACCATTGCATTTGGTGGTCAATCTTGTCTTAGGAGATTAAAGGGACGGGCGCGGGTCATCGTTTAGATCATAGTTGCAATAGTGTTAAATGTCTTTGGGCAATTTTCTTTAAAAGGGACTTGACCATTCATTTAAGCAACATTTTGAGGGACTATGATCATTTGATTGTTTTGTTTTGCCCAAAGAAGTTCAACATGCAATATGGCCCAATAATAAAAGGCAACAAGTGGAATACCCTAGGGGGTGCAAGTGTGAAATGTGTTGTCCATTTTTTCATGCTCATTTATCTTGTATTAGGTCCAACTATTTTGTTCATTTCTTTATTCGCATACAAACCCTAATTCTAGCATAGTATGTTTAGAAAGCGATAAAGTGCGAAATTTAAATTCATACGCTATTACATCACAATAATATAGGGAGGGGGGTACAATGTTCAAATGGGGATATTTAGACAAGAAATTAAACCTAAAACTATTACATCATTTTTATGAATATTTACAAGATAAATAAAAATGTATAATTCAAATGGTAATTAAAACAAATATGCAAGTATGCAAAAGGAATTTTTATATGTAAAAAAAAAAGGTATTATTTATGTGAAATAAAAAAAGAAAATAAAAGGGATATTATTTTTTGGAGTATTTTTGAATTTAGGGCAAAAACCCTAATTCTATTAAATAAAGCATACCATTTATTTATTATGAACAAATATTTATGTATATATACAAAAATAAAATAAAATGAGGTATTTGTCAAAAATGCATTTTTTATATTAAATTTTAATAAAAAAGATAAAAGGGGTATATATTTTATATTTATCCTAAATATATTAATGAGTATATGTATATATGTATTATTTTAAATATGTATTATATATATAAATAATAATAATATTTAATATTTTAGAAAATAGTATTTTTTCATATAAATATTTTCAGAAGGCAAAATAAAAATAAAAATGAAAATAAATGTGTTTTTACATATTTCTTAATATTTTAACAAAATGTATATATTTCTTTATTTATGTATAAATTAGAAGAAAATCAAATAAATATCAAATAAATTAAAAAAAGGTGAGGAAAAATATTTTTATGTTTTTAATATTATTAACAAAAATAAATAAGTCAGAAATAAAAAAGAAAAGTCAAAAAATCAAGCAAATGGACAAAATGGGCTCAGGGGGTGCAATATCAAAAACATGGTGTGAATAAAAAAAATGACACAGGCCCAGCCCAAACCACTTCTTCTTCAACCTCTGAATCAAAAAACGCGCGCCTGCAAGCTGTGTTTGAAATCCTGATTCTTTGATTTTTTGAACAAACTTCCAACACAAAAGATGTTAAGCATGAAATCACGATTCTAACCATATGCATAACTTGATCTAACTCTCTAAGATGAGGGAGAATTTCTCCTCCCCCAAATCCTAACCTAGTTTTTCTGCCATTTTCAAACTCCAAATTCTCTCTACTCAGGCAAAAGAAATGAAAAGTAAAGAAATGTACATGTTCAGTGGCATGAATAGGACATTGTTTCTTCACAAACTTAAGACTAATGATGCATAATAAGAGAGATACGAGTTCATCAAAATACCTGTTCAGCTGGAGTTCTAACTGGAAAATGGGGAGCTTACAGTGTAAGATACTGATTGGTATAGCTTCCTTGAGGTGTGGTGATGCTGTTCCAATATCTACTTTGCCTTGAGACACCTTGAACTGAGCTGTAGGACTTCAACTGCAAAATGAAAAAGTGAAAATGGTGGAACTTGTTAGAGGAGTTACAGGTCGTGTTTCAAGGCATGGTTAGCTTGCATATGTGCTAGGGAATGTGTAGGAACTGATTTTGGCAAAAGAGCTTGAAGGAAATGGAAGATAGCACTCAAACTGCAGCCTTTGCCCTGTTTGTGCAGTTTGAGGGTGATTATGGCAATGGGAGTGTTTGAGAGGTGCAAGGGTCGTGTATCATCTTGGTTATGATCTGTGTAATGTGTTTGATAACTTAGTTCCTGAGTGTCTAAGCTGAGATGGATGTTGTGTGATGTTATGACACTTTTCTTCTTTCTTAAGCAACAAAAGCCAACTTGTGTTTCTAGGCATGTAGAGGGCCCCTAATGTGCTGCCTAATCCCTCCTTGATCAGTGTGTTATGCTCATAAACTTGTGCCATTCAGATTTGCAATGTACTTGTTGGATTTCCAAATTGACATAAAGTGAATTTTAGCAAAAATGGATAGTTCACTTTATCTAAAAATGGATTAGGCTTGTGTACAATACTTGAACTCATAGAATAACACCTTGACACAATGAAAAAGCATTAAATTATTGAGTGTAACTTGGTTTAAGGACCTGTAATCTAATCTAAGGCATGCTGAGTTCAAATTGCAAGGTTATGAACATGTAACTTGGTTATGAACAAAGTGGTTTTTTGCTATATTGTGAAATTCGATTCTCCCTAACCATGAGGTTGTTTGAGAAGTTATTGGACATTTTGGAAAGCTTGGAATGTGTAATACAATCCATATTTGAAATGCAATTTGAAATTCCAAGTGGAAGTGTATGGAAAATTTCCTTGAAGTGGGGTAGAAAACCTTGTCAAAATAGGTCAAAAATTCACTAAGTTAAGAATGGTTTAGTGCCCTTATTCAAAAATTTGTAACTTGAGGTGCAAGCTTCAAATGAGAAAACTTTGTGAATCAAAGTTGTAGATTATGCAACAAGCTACAACTTTCATGTTTTGACTTTTGTTTGAATCCAAATGGATCATGGTGAAAAAGTGGGGCAAAGTTGGGAAAAAATTAGGGTTTTTCATAACTTAGAAAAATTCTAAGTTATGAAAAATTCCATTTTAAACCCTAATTTGCATTTCTTGGTTTCTTGGTGAACAAGTTTCATGATTTGGCAAGTTTTGATGAAAAATGAATCTTGACTCTTGATTTTGACCAAAAAGTCAAAGTTTGACTTTTCAGTATACAGTCAAAATTGATCAATTGACTGGGAAATTCAACTGTCAATCCTGTGTACTTGGGATCTTTTGAGTTTGTTGATCATGTCAAGATAATTCCATGGGGTCCTTGAGTCCATGTGTGAGCTTGGTTTGCCATTGGCTAGGTCAAACAGTCAAAAATTGCCTTTGTGCAGTCAAAACCCTAAAAATGACCATTTTGCCCTTTTGGTGATCTGATCAAATTTCTTGGGGAATTGTGATCCAAACTTGACCAAATGATTCATATGAGTTCATAATGTTGATGTGGGTCAAATTTCATGAGGTTTGACTGTCAATTGGCCACAGTTGACTTCTTCCCCAATACAGTTGATTTCTAGGTCAACTGTCCAACTGACTGGGCAAAACTTGGAATCAAGACTTGAAACTTGATATGGGTAAACTTGGGAGTCCAATATGAAGCATGAAAGTCCTCTTGGGCATTTTAGGTCAAAGCATATTTGTGCAAACATAAATCCTAATTCGAGTCCACAGTGCAAGGAGAGGTCTTGAGCAGATGAAACCCTAACTGGATCTTGAGCTTCAAGGGCTTTGTGGTGAGAAATCAATGAGAAATGGGAGGGCAAATTTTGGGGTACAACAGTGTACTGCAAGCCAGTGTATGCACGTGATAGCTTGAAAAGAAATAAGAAAATACAAAGTGCTGGAGGCAGGGATCGAACCCCTAACCTCCAGCCCCTCTAACCCCTTGGAAGTTGACATGTTGACCACTGGGACACGCTGCTGAATTTGTTATTACAATGCAAATAATGTATATTATATAAAAAATAAAACTATTGCCAAAAATTAAAAAAACGCGCGCTTGGTTTGAATGGCCCAATGATGGGATGCCACGCATCATCCCCAACCTCTCGTCCGTGGCTAAAAGTGTAGAGACTTATACCAACGGATAGAGGTCTGTAGCTATAAGCTTGGTCCGTTCCAAAACCTTGCATAGGCCATGAAAATGCATTCTACGAGCATGGTTGAACTCGTCATCTTCTCCTGATTGCAACCATGCCCTTCACATGGATCAATTGTTCCTAAAATAGAAAACCCCAAAAAAGCTCCAAGAACCCTAACTATGGTGATTCTTGTTACAGATCATATAAATGAAATTCACTAATAAAAAAGCTTGCAAATGTTCTTGTGATCACAAATATGCAATTACTTTGTTCAAATGATGCTAGAATAATGATTTACGATTTCAAGAAGGAGACGGATCCACGAGGTACTTACAGTGCTTTAGAGTGCTTGAAAACGCATGGTCTGGATTGTAAAAGCTTCTGGAGATGATCAGCAATCGATTGAGATAAGTCCCAAGTCCTGAAAACGCCTCTAGCTTGGACTTTGATCTCTCACTTTTGTGTGAATTTTCCAATTCTAGTTCTACCTCTCTCTGCACTTTCCAACCCTGATTTCGTCTCCTTTTGATTGCTTATGTAATGTGCTTTGTATTAGGGTAAGAATCATGGATTGAATCCCTTCATATCAATGCACATGAATGTGATTTGATCTCCATTATTAAACCTTTCCAAATTTGATTCAATTCAATCTTTTTGCCCATGATTTGATTTGATACGAATTCCATGGTGATGCTAGCTGTAAACAAAGCCTAAAACAATCAGAAAATCATGAGTTATTAATTCTTTGGATTTTTTATGATTTTATTTGATTTAAAATGAATAAATTCAATTAAAAATCAAATTAAATAATAAAAGTGAAATATGGGAACATGGCTGAATCTAGGGCACGTGGGAAATGATGTAAACCCAAATCAAGTGGAAAAAAATGGGCCCATTTGACAAAATTTGAAGTTTTGGGGATAGTTGACTTTTGGCAATTTTGCAAAAAAGTCCAACTTCAACAATGCATAACTTCTTCAATTTTGAACTTTTGGAGGTGTTCTTGGACTTTTTAGAAAGCTTGAGATGTCCTCTAACCAACCCTTTTTGTCTCATATATTTTTGATGTTCCATTCTCAAGTTATAAGCTTTGGAAAAAAAGGTGTTTTTGTTGATTTTCAAAAATGACCTATAATGTCCAAATTCATAACTTCTTGTGAGTGCATTTTTTAATCTTGGGGTATGAAGATGGATTGTAGGGAATTGAATTCTATTCAAAATTAGCTTTGGATGGTTCATTTATCATAAAGTATGAGAAAGTTATGCTTGGTCAAAGTTGAGTTGACTTTTCCTACAAAACCCTAATTTAGCAACTTTTGAGTCTTGATAAATTTTGAGCAATCCTTGATGAATCATGATCAACCCTTGATCAAATGATGAAATATCCTTCAAAATGAGAATGTTAACAAAAAATATTGAAGTTTGACTGTTTATAGGTCACAGTTGACTTTTGCCCTAGCACAGTCGATTTTTGGACTTTTGAGCAATTGTGAGAGCAAACTTCCTCTGTAAGGCTTGAAATTTGACATGGATGATCTTGAAAACATTTTAGGACATTGGGGAGAACTTGAGGTCATTTGGATCCAAGGATATTGATGCACCACAAAACCCTAATTTGGGGTTGACTGCCTTAGGAGATAGCTTGTCTGACCAACTCTTGAGCAACCTTGAGCCACTAGGAGATTTTTTCTTGCAATTTCTTGAGAAATATGGGAGGGAAAATTTTGGGGTACAACATAAGGTATCTTAATATTCGGGACCAAGCATAAATCATCCATATTCTGCCTAAATAGCTCTTTTCCCCTGAGGGTCTTCATCTCTCTTTGCATCTTGTCAAACTGCTCTTGAAAATCATCCATTCTGTCATAAAGACCCAAGCCTTCACTCGGTGGAGGGAAAGGACGACACACATCATCATTAACAAATGGAACCATATTCACCGAAGGAGGTGCAGCAGGAACATGCACCACAGGAGGTGCAGCAGGAACAATATTCTGAACAACTGTAGTATCTTGAGGACCAAGATTGAAACCTTCAGGTGCAAAGTTCTCTGGAATTCCCCATGGACAACCTTGGGGCATGTGATTCTGAACAACTGCTGGAGTAGCAGATACAGGAATAGTCGGAGCTTTAGTAGTTTCCCTTGTTGGTTGAGGTTGAACACTCGGCGGCTAATTCTCAGCAGCCACCATAGCTTCCATCAGAGTAGTCATATTGGCCATGTCAGCCTTCAAAGTAGAAACCTCCTCGCGCAGCTCGTGATTCTCTTGTTCTAAGTTGTCCATCTTCTTTCTGAAATTAGCCCGAGTGTTGTAATGATGAGTCAGCTTATTTAACGAAGTAAAGAAGCTTGGTAAGACACCTGGATATGCATAACAAATGCAAGAAAAATGTGCAATATGATGCATGATATGTAATGCACATGATTATTTTTACTTTGTTATTTAATATTTCAAGGGATTTATAGTTTATGGACATATTGCAAATATCAAAGTTATAACGCATTTGAAATACTGAAAATTTTTATTATAACAACTCCAAAATAGATTACAAGTTTCAATGATCCCAAGTACAAGATGAAAATAAAATCTGAAACCCTGAGAAATAGAACTGATGGAGATCACTTTGTACGCCGGTGCTTCCCCGTGAGCCTAGTAATCTGAGCCTTCAACCTCTGGTTTTCTTCCGCATGTCTGATGGTAACCTCCTTCGAATCACCTGAATCAGGAAGTGAGTGATCAACATCCGATTGAGGCTTAGGAGAAAATAAATCCCCTTGCCTCTCCATAGACTCTACCACTCGACTCTCAAGGATCTCAATCAAGTCGTCTTTCTCCTTCAAGTCTGCTTTATAGGAACTCTCTAAAGTTTGGAACTTGTTCTTCCAAGCATCCTTTTCCTGTTGCATCCTAACCAAAGAAAGTTGCAGCTCTTCTAGATCATCTAATAAGGGAGGAGTGGTATTCACAAATAGATCAGGAATGGGTGTATCCTGGGTATACGGCATCTTTAACTGAACAGCTCTCGATCGGACCCACTGAAGATATGGCTCGAAAGAAACATCACCCCTAGGTCCCAAATCCTTCCTACTCTTCTTATGAGTGTGATGCCAGGCCTTCTCAATCTGCTCCCTAGCTTCCCTATGGTCTTCTCCTTCCTTCTGAAAGAAACTACTCAAATGAATACTATTCGGTTTATCCTTCATCGGATAACCAAGTTGTCGCCGTACAAGAATAGGGTTATAGTTAATTCCTCCCTTTGTACCAAGAAGAGGTACATTGGGGAAACTACCACAATTGTCAATAATCTCTATATCCTGGTAAGCTCGACGATACCAATCAATATCCGAGTGAGTAAGTTCCATGATCTTAGGAGCCCAACGGGGTTCCTTCTTGACATCCCCAAAAGCATCAGACTGAGGCATATGAGAGATAAACCACCGTTACAACAGAGGTGTGCAACAAATAATCATCCCCCCATGATAAGAATTCTGAAGATGAGTAGAGTAATAAGCATCACCCAACAATGTAGGAACTAGGTTTCCAATCATGAAGATCCTGATAGCATTAATGTCAACAAACTTGTCCACATTAGGAAATAAAAACAACCCGTAAGCAAGTAGAGCAAAGATGGCCTCAAAAGCAACTGTACTCTTCATTCTGGAAAAATAATAAGATTTCTCCAGTAAGAACTGAGCTGGTAATCCTCTAATTCCTCCTTTAGCAGTCATATGGGCTTCCACCTCAGATTTTCCCAGATGAATCAAAGCAGCAATCTCATGTGGTTTTGGCTCACCCTCTAAACCAGTAAAAGGAACACAATCGGTAATAGGTAAATCCAATAGATAAGAATACTCCTCTAGTGTGGGCATTAACTGATAGTCGGGAAAAGTAAAGCAATGATATACCAGATCATAGAACTGGACCAAGGTCGTGAGTATACCCTCCTTCATCTTCAGCTTTATGTGAGGAATAATGGATCCATACTTCTTCCGAAAGTCTTCAAAACACTCGATCTCGAGAATTAGACTGATTAACTCATCTATATTGGGATCCTTGAAACTGTATTTCCCGGTCTTTCTCTTTCCAGAATCCATGGTTAGAAAGTACCTGAGATATTCACAAATGGTCAACCTTTAAATCCCTTGAAATATGGTTTCTTCAAAATATGCTTATAAGTGCATGGATGCATGATGCAGCAATCACACACAAGATCATACATATAGGGTTCATAGGTTCAACGTTACGAGCATGAGGTCGAAGGTACTACCCATAAGGTGTTGGTCTAAAAGTTATCACCTGCCGAACAAGGTTCTAGAGGTTCCCAGAGCCTACATCCTTCCTTCGAATATTACCAACTTCCCGATTAACTCGATAATTAGTAATATTCTCAAGAAAGACTCGTCTGAGCGCAGTATCGCGTGACAACTATTTTCGGATTACTCCGTCATAGCTTCCGCACTACACCTAAAAGGCCAAGATGGGTTTGGTATTCTACGATCCTCAGTTTCAGCAGGCTCCCAGGTCGAAAGCAGTACGTCTTCCCGATTACTCGATAAACAACACTACAGTCAAAGGGGCCTCCACTGAGTGAGGGATCTCATGCCTCCTTTTTTGGTATTACTCCCTTAAAGTTAACATGACTATACCGCTCGTCTTATCTTAAAGTTTTCCCAAGTCCGGGTATAGGACTTATGAGTAATCACCAAGCATCCTGAAAACCAGGAAAATCCAAACAAACATATATACAACATATAACACAAAAAATAGTAATAACACATATACAGATATAAACAAAGATAGACTTAACCCACTTAGGGATGGACCAGCAAGAGGTAAATCTGTCCCCAGTGAAGTCACCATTTTTCTATAGCGGTTGAAATGTTTTAAGACTAAGCCATTGGGTTGACTAGACTTTATACAAATCAAAATAAAAATCACCACCGCGCTTTATTGTTTCCAAAGGAATGGGAAAATAGCAAATAACCCAAAAAGAAGGGGAAAGATTCAAGGTAAGGGGTTTGGTTATGCAAAGGGAAGGTATTAGCACCCTAAACATCTACGGTAATCCGCATGAACCTCTTTGTGAAATCTGTATATTTGGCTATGAAAAAATGTTGTATAAAAATGGATGGTGGAGGTGAGAAAAGAAATATATTTATTTTATAATTTTTGCACCCTCCACGGTTGCGAACCTTTAGTGCCTGAACTATTTCTTCTGTGGTTACAGTCAGCAGGATGCCCCAGTTTTTTCTTAAGTCTCCTTCATAGGTTTTGACTTAGCGGACTTTTCTTTTGAGAGAAAGTGACTGCCTATTTTATGGGGAACCATCACAGTCTTTTGATTTGGAAGGATGTCCCTGATACTATTCATTGTGTACGAAGTAAAAGCTTGTGATAACATGTGTATTTGAGTTAACTGAGAAACTACCCTGCCCCAGGTTATGATTAAAGTTTTAAATTTGCGTGAAAAAGAAAACTCCTACTTCTTAGGTTCAAAGGGGTTGACTATGGATTATCTTCCTTATAACTCTACTGTTTAGGATTTGAAACAACGCATGTACATCATCAACAAGGTCCGTTCAAAAGCATACTATAAAGATTATGGTATCATTTTCATCATCCTTCCTCTAAAGGCTTATAGCTTTTAATCGAGAGTTAAATATCACAAAAAGGAAGTAAAAGCATAGTTTAAGTATAGTGAAAATGAATGGATTAATTCAAGACAAACATATGCAATACATTAACGGGGGAAACAAAAGTTTGGCATAAAGATAAGTGTTTGAACAAAAAAAGAAATTAGAAATGAAAATTTGAATAAACAAAAAGCTTCTCCGCCTGAATTTGTCACTTCAAATGGTGTGCCTTTGAGGGGTGACAGAAAAGCTCAACCTGACCATCTTGTGTGAATTCCAACACTCCTTCGTCAATTAAGTATTGAATCATATATTTCAATATCCAACAGCTATCAGTATCATGCCCTAGACTATTTGAGTGATATGCACATCTTGCATCAGGATTGTAGCTAGGAGCTGAAGTATTGGGATTCTGAGGAGGATCCTTCAACGTGACCGAATTCATCTTCGACGTGTGTTACAAGGCTTGCGACATAGGCATGTTGAGTTTGGCATATTTCCTTTTGGATGTATCCTGCTTACGCTGACGACCCTATTATTGTTGGCGGGGTCGTTGTTGGGCTTGCGATGTAGTAGCAATCCGGAAAGGTCTACTTTCAATCAAACCAACTTCATGTCTCATCGGAGGTTAATTAATGATTTGGTTCCCAATTCTAACTGTTCGTCCCATATTGTTGTATTCGTCCTGATGAAGTTTGTTGATGAGAATTCTCAACTCTTCTTGTCCCCGAGCTAAGTTTTAGATAAGAGCCATATGACCTATCATCTGGATTCTCATATTTACCATCTCAGCTAACAATTGTTCTAATTGATCCTCCTTATTGTCCTCAGGATTCTTCTTGGCCATGTTCTCAGTGAGGAGTGCTTTCAATTATGCTTGTCCCTTGGCTAAGCTTAGGAACATCTCCTGGAATTATGCATTTTGAGTTTGGAGATCTCTGATGGTCTGTTTGAGGGCCATTTTCTACTGAAATAAACAACGGGAAAATGAGAAACCTGTCTTGGGAACTACCTGTTATGTAATGACATGCATGATATGTAAATGCAATTTTTTCAAGGATCTCGCGCGATAAACACAAGAAAAAGTTAGAATTCGACCGCAACTTTCATTGAAGAACTTTGTATCGTTGAATGTCCTTCTAAGAGAATCAAGCTCACCATTTCGAGTGGGTCCTAGCCTTTTACTCAAGATAATGTACTTCGTTCTTTGACGACATTTGGTTAGAGGAAAATAAATTCTCTTGCCCCTTGCTAGATCTCTGGTTCATGCTACTTCAATGACATTTGGTTATAGGAAAATAAATCCTCCTACCCCTTGCTAGATGTCATGTTCATGATGTAGCGGTTGAAATGTTTTAAGACTAAGTCATTGGGTTGACTAGACTTTATACAAATCAAAATAAAAATCTCCACCGTGATTTATTGTTTCCAAAGGAATGGGAAAAGAGCGAATAACCCAAAAAGAAGGGGAAAGATTCAAGGTAAGGGGGTTGGTTATGCAAAGGGAAGATATTAGCACCCTAAACATCTACGATACTCCGCAGGAACCTCTTTGTGAAATCTGTATATTTGGCTATGAAAAAATGTTGTATAAAAATGGATGGTGGAGGTGAGAAAAGAAATATATTTATTTTAGAATTTTTGCAGCCGCCGCGGTTGCGAACCTTTAGTGCCTACGTACCACCTTTTCGTGCAATAGGGGATCAGGGTACACGTAGTTCCTCTTTTAAAAATTTAAAACACAAATATGTTGGTTAATTTTATGAGATAAAACATCATCGTCATTGTCCGTGTGGAAAACATACCTACTACCCACAGTTATGAGAAAGGAGAATTTCCATCATCTCAAAGTGGAGGATATGGCCTGGATCTTAAAATCAACAATGCCTCACTCAACACCCAAGTGGAAAATATCTTTCTTCACTATATATTGTAGAAGTATAGTTGTTTGCATCACTACAAGGATTGACAAGAGTTCAATCTTTTTAAGAAAAGTTTAAAGATAAAAGCCAAAGTGGTAAAATGGTTTGAAATGAGATTGATTAACTTTTAGTCTTCTCACAAAAAATGTCAAGGTATTATTAAGTCGATTGGAGTTTATTTATGAAAATGTTTTGAAAATGCATAGACATAAGTCCATGTTTATTATGAAAGTGGTGCAAGTTTAAAAAATAAGAAGAGTTTTCAAAAGGAGGAAGAAGATTTTTGAAATTAAAGAAGATGAGAGGAGAAGAAGGGACTATCGTAAAGCATAAGGTAAAAGCTAGGGATAAGAACCATCTAACCAACAAGAAGCCAATACTTGACATTATGAGCCAAAATAGAATTCCCATTCCTTGGATTGAAAACCAATCAAGCAAAAAATACTAGACCTCTTGAGAGAATCAAACTTCAAGTATATTAAGTCTTCACAAAAATTGGGCAGAATAACGGCTGTATACGGGTGAATTCCAGATTACAAACAAAGGGTGTAATCACAAAAACGTGCACATAAAAACAAACAAGCAACCCAATGTCTTGAGGTAAACCTCAAGAATTCCAGACAAAATAATCAGATAAAATCACAAGCTCTCACTTCATAGGCCAAGGCTTCTAATCCTAAGTCCAAGAAAAAAGTCCCATGCTCCATAATGCGAAGGATAGTAACCAAATAGTCCAAGTACCATTAAAGATTTTTATGGTTTATGTTGATTATTAAGTATCTTAAAAAAACAAAAGCTCAAGTGAGCAAAGTAAAAATGACAAGAAAGTAAATGCTCAAATGAGCAAAGATGAAAATGGCATGAAATGTAAATGCTAAAAGTAAATGGTACATAAAGCATAAAAAAAATAAAAGTATAACGTAAAACAAGTAAATAATTAGTGGTTAGTTATATGACCATCTTGAAGCTTGCATTTGGAACTCATTAGAGGATTGGTAGAACCAAAGCCTCCACACAACAAGTTGCATTTGCTTTTTGTCAAGTATATCATCCATTTGGAATTCTCACAAGTGCCATTTAATGATCAATGATGTTTAAGTGATCCGCGTTGACCAAAGGTGTTGTAGATCCATTAGAGGATTGGTAGAACCAAAGCCTCCACACAATGAATCTCAAGGTTATTGGATCAAAGAGATTAAAATAACATACTTGGGCTTGCAAACATAAGTTTGGGTCACAAATGATCATTTATTCGAATTGGGACAAAATTTAGCGCTATGTTAAGCAATCGTAAGTGGACTTATATAGAAGTCGCACCTATTTTGAGGCCGGTCAATAGCAATCTATGCACCATTTGTTCTAAGACATGATATAGAGATCATGCTCCAACAATATTTAGTGCAATAAGAATGGGATGAGATGAAAAGGGATGTGAGAGAATATAAAAACCACTTTTGGATTAAATTTTATCAAACTATTATTAAAATCATTCATCCATTTTTGTGGAGTTAAACTCAACATCACGGATCCAATGATGTTAATAAAGTTCATGATCCAAAATTTAACCCAAGATCAGCCAGAAAATAGTCATAAAATAATATAACATTTTAATATATACAAAAGGGTTTAAAAATAATGTTTAAAAATAGAAAATAAAGAGAAAAATATCAACTATGTTCAAATTAATCAAGAAATAAAAAGTAAGACCATAGAAAAATCAGAAAAAGGCTCAAATAATTTTACAAATTTTTTGGTAATTTTTTTAAGTCAGAAACTATTTTTAAAATTAAAAGAAATGGGAAAAATAAACCAAAAATGATAAAAACTAGTAAGGTCAGAAACAAAAATAAAATAAAGTCACCAATATTTGTCACAATATCATTGGATCACTCCATAATTTTTTCAGAATTTAAAAATGTATAAAAGTATTTTTAAACATTTAAAATAATTGAAATAAAGTATAGATTTATAAAAAATACCAACATACAAAATTAAATTATTAAAAAATAAAAATCAAAAAGAGAATAATCAAAATATTTTTTTCATAATTTTTTCAGATTTTTTGGACTTAAAATGAATTTTCTATGATTTTTTGAAATTTAAAACAATTAAAATATAAAAATCAGAAAAGAAAATAAAAGTAAAAATATGTGGACCATTAGATGAGAGTCAAAACGCGTTAGTAATTAAATCCAAGGGATCTGGCGCGCTGTGCATATCATGGTCATTAGTGAATAAAATACAGAATCAAATATAAATCAGATTTTCAAAAATAACAAGTGGCGTGCCATCATTGGTTGGAAGATGACACGTAGGTCATCTTCAACCTCCAGCCAACGTGATTTGCAGGTGTGATACGGTGGGAGAACTGACTTGAGGTTTTGCTTTTGTGTTCGCAAATGTTTCGGTTTAGCAAGAGTCCCCACCGACTTTTTATTTTATCCTAAGGAAAGGTCAAAAAGCACAGGAAAGACCTTTGAGATGTTTTCTTGGGTTCGGGGAGTAGATTATGAAAAGGGAAGGTGCAAGCACCCTTTTCATCCATGGTTATCTATGGGCTCTTAGTTACTTGTTTAGATCACTTGCTTTTGCTTTTCAATTGTTTGAAATGGTGCTTTGTGTGTGGTTTTGAAAGATATTTTGAAAAGAGGCCATCGTTGTGGCAACCTTTGTAATGATTCTTTTTTGAATGTATACAAAGGTGTATTGTCTTTTGAAAAGATGTTTCAATGTTTGAAAGTTTGATTTGGGAAGTGTTTTGAAATTGTGTTGTGAAGTGTGTTTGAAAAATAGCAAGGATGTTTTTGCAAGTTTTTTTGATCAAGTAACTAAGAGTTGTCTATCCTATTTTACTCAAAGATCTTTCCTAATGTTTTTAACCCTTTTGACAGTGTTATTTCACCATTGCATTTGGTGAACAACCTTGTGTTAGGAAACGGGACAGGCGCGGGTCATCGTATAGACCATGATAGGAATTGTGTTAGGTATTTTTGGAAATTTTTGAGGGACTTGATCATTTTTTTAGGCAACCAAGATAGCGTCATCGAGGGACTATGATCTTTTGTTTTGTTTTTGTTTTGCCAAAGTAACCAACATGCATAACATGGCCTATTTTTTAGGCAACAAGTGGATTGTAACCCTAGGGGTGCAACTGTGTATTGTGCTTGATTTTCATGCATTTTTGTCTTTGATTAGGTCAAGATACTTGTTGATTTTGATTTTTGCATACAAACCCTAATTCTCTAATCATGGCATAATTGAAAGCGTAAAGTACGAGAATTAAAAGTCTAAGCTATTACAATATGATTATGGGGATGGGGGTACAATCTTTAAATGGGGGATATTTGACAAGAAATATAAACCCTAGTTTACTATTACATCCAAATTGAATTCAAATACATAAATAATAAATAAACAATATTTAAATAAACAAAATAAATAAATATATCAAATGAAATGAATTATGCAAAAAAGGTTTTTGTTTACTTATGTATATAAAAATATTTAATGTGAAAAATAAAGAAATAAATAAAAAGATTAATTTATTAGGTAAAGGGTAAAACCCTAATTTCTTTAAGAAAATAAATACATTATATTATTTATATACAATAAAATATATTAATATATACAAAAATAAAATATACTTAGAAAAAGTATTTTTTTAGTATGAACAATAATAAAAGTAAAAATGTAAAATTTTATATTTTTATTCTAAAGTATTTAATAAAATAAAAGTATATATTTATATATGTATTTTTTATATTAAATATGATAAACTAAAATAAAATATGTACAAAAATAAAATATATTTAGAAGAATATTTTTAGTATGAACAAAAATAAAGAATAAAAATAAAAGTATAATTTATATATTATTTTCAAGTTTTTATAAACAAGATAAAAGTATTTAAAATGTTTTCTATAAAAATAAAATGCAAAATAAATGTGAAAAAATTATGAAAATATTTTTGAGCATTTTTTATATTTGGAAATAAATAAATAAAATCAGAAATGAAAACAAAAATGCAAAAATATAAAATTACAAGAAATTGGGCCAGGGGGTGCAAAAAGGAAAAGGGAGGTGTCAAAAGCAGTCAGGCCAAGCCCAGCCCAAAACTTCATCTTCAACCTCTGGCTTTTGAAAAACGCGCGCATGCCCTGTACAAACTACTAGATCCTGTATACGAGCTCTATTGCAAAAACACATAACATCAAACTTGTAGAGAATTTCAAGACGATTCCAACCATATAAACAACTTGTCTTAACTCTCAAAGACCAGAGAGAATTTCTCTGGCCCTAAAATCTGACCTAGTTTTTTCAGTATTTTCATGGATGAAATTCTCTTAGCATGCTTAATATAAATGAAAACTGAGCATATGTACAGCTTCATGGCAATGAATACTACATTTTTTATTCACAAACCTAAAGCTAAATGTTCCTAAATAGAGAGATAGGAAGTGGACAAAAACCTGTTTCAGCTGACTTCGTGTAGGGCAGTGTAGTGCTTTTCAACGAGGCTTGAGATGTATGGGAGCTTGCTTGAACTTCACTTGACCTTCTCCAATAGCCTGCTTGCCTTGAATGTACCTGAATCAACTTATAGAACTCAACCTTCACAAGCTCAAAGTGAAAATGCCAAACACTGTAAATGGAGTTACAGTTGGTATTTGAGGTTTGGGATAGCTTGGATGAGTTGAATGGAAGGTGTTTGAAGCAAATTGGGGCAAAACGCACGAGCCAAATGAGCTATGGAACTCAAGTTGCAGGTTCTGCCCTGTTTTGCCAAGGGAATGTGATTTATGGCTATGGGGTGTTTAAAGGCTCAAGCAATCGTGTTTCTGGCTCAAAGGGGTGTGAGAAAGATGTTCAAACTGTTTGCATAAGTTGATCTTGGCTGATGTTCAAGTTCTAAGGTTTTGGACAAGTTTCTTGTTTTTTAAGTAAAATGTGGAAGTGATTAGAACAGGCCTGTACAAGCTATCCTTATGCTTGCATCTCTTGCCCTTGGTCCCTCCAACTTGTGGATTTGATTAGCTGCAAAAGATTTGGATCAATGCTCAAGAAATCAGTTTTGACATAAAGCATGATTTAAGCAAAAATGGAAATTTGCCTTTTTCTACTTAGGGCTTAATTTTGTGTACAATATCCAAATGACCAAAACAAAAGCTTAGACTGATGGATTTGAATTTAATTATGGAGTTTGAAGTGGTTTAGAGGCCTGTAAAATAGTGTAAGGCATTCTGACTTGAAATTGCAACTTGGATGAACATGAATAAGCCATGGATGAAAAGTGAGTTTTTGCCAACTTCAAGCCTTCGATTCTCCCTAACCACAAATGTGTTTGAGGAGTTCTTGGACAATTTGGAAATCTTGCAACATTCTCTATAATCCATATTTGAAATGCAACTTGAGATTCCAAGTGGAACTATGTGAAAAATGGCTAAGAAGATAGGTCAAAATCATGCCTAAACTAGGGCAAAATTTTACTAAGTTAAAAGTTTTAGGGACCCTTGTTCCAAAAATCATAACTTGAAATCCAAGCTTCTTTTTAGAAAACTTTGTGAATAAAACTTGTAGAATTTGTGGAGGACTACAACTTTCATGTTAGAGTTTTTGTTTGAATCAAAATGCATCATGGTGAAAATGTGGGGCAAAGTTAGGAAAAATTAAGAAAATTTCATAACTTAAAAAAATTCCAAGTTATGAAAATTTTCAACTTTAAACCCTAATTTGCAATTTTGGGTTTCTTGATGAACAAGTTTCATGTTTTGACACATCTTGATGAAAAATGACCTTTGGCACTTGATTTTGACCAAAAAAGTCAAAGTTTGACTTTTCAGTGTACAGTCAAATTTTGATCAGTTGACTGAAAAATTCATCTGTCAATCCAATGCAATTGAGGTCTTTTGAACTTTTTGAATAGGTCAAGATGATTCCATTGAGTCCTTGAATCCATGGTTGAACCCAATTTGCCATTGGCTAGGTCAAACAGTAAAAAATTGCCTTTATACAATCAAAACCCTAAAAATGACCATTTTGCCCTTTTGGTGATCTGATCAAATTTCTTGTGGAGTTATGGTCCAAAATTGATCAAATGGTTCATATGAGTTCATAATGTTGATGTGGGTCAAAATTCATGAGGTTTGACTGTAAATTGGCCATAGTTGACTTTTTCCCCAATACAGTTGATTTCTAGGTCAATTGTCCAATTGACTGGGCAAAAATTTGATTCAGGGCTTGAAACTTGGTATGGATAAACTTATAAGTCCAACATGAAGTATGAAAGTCAATTTGAGCATTGAAGGTCCAAAAATCCCTGTGCAAACTCAAACCCTAATTTAGGTCATCAGTGCAAGGAGATGTCTTGAGCAGAGCAAACCCTGGCTTGATCTTGAGTCCAAAGAGCCTTGTGATGAGAAATATTGATAAAATGAGAGGGAAAATTTTGGGGTACAACAGGTGCCCCTGTTCAATCTTCTTGAACCTGAAGAGTTAGATCGACAAGTTTGCCTTTCGTGATTCAAAGGTAAAAGAGGATTGGACACTAGAGTGCCCGTAAATTTGCACTCATCAAAATATAGGTTGAGGGAATGGGCTTAATGATTCCATTTGGAGATGGTAGAATCTTGCTGGAGATGGGCTTAAATATACCATCCAAAACTTGTTTGTTGAAAATCAGGAGAATGAACATTAGAATGGTATCCGTGTCTGGAACGTATCTGAGTTGTATCTGGAGATTTGATTGGTATGAGCAAAGGAATGGTGCCCGTGTCTAGAGCGTATCTGAGCTGTAACTGTATTTGATTCTTGAATGAATATCAGAATTACTGCCGTGTCTGGAGTGTATCTGTATTCTGAATGGGTGACAGAGAAACATCTGTGTATGGAGCATCTATGTGCTGGGGATAAATTCTGAATGAGTGATAGAATGACAACCGTGTCTGGAGCGTATCTGGATTATATCTGAAGTTAAGATCTGTATGAGTAGCAGAATGACTTCCGTGTCTGGAGTGTATCCGTACTGTAACTGGGATCTGGATAAGTGACGGAATGACCTCCGTGTCTGGAGTGTATCTGAACTTGAAGTTGATAGTTGAATCTGAATGAGAAATAGAATGGCTTCCGTGTCTGGAGCGTATCTAGTCTGTATCTGATTGCTGAAGTCTGAATGAGTAATAGAATGACCGTTGTGTCTGGGGTGTATCCATACTGTATCTTGACTTGAAATTCTAAATGAGTAATAGAATGACTGCCGTGTCTGGGGTGTATCCATATTGTATCTGTTTCATCGAATATTTGTTAA
This sequence comes from Vicia faba, assembly GCA_948472305.1. Taxonomy (NCBI): domain Eukaryota; kingdom Viridiplantae; phylum Streptophyta; class Magnoliopsida; order Fabales; family Fabaceae; genus Vicia; species Vicia faba. Next base: position 1,761,645,856 of record OX451736.1, on the reverse strand, counting down.
AGATAGCTTTTTAATCTTATCCTGAAAGGGTAAAATGTTAGCTAGAACACAAAGTTATGTTGCATGCCATGTATGATGCAATAAAATGTGTTCTATAAATGTTCATGATATATGAATGTAATGTATGCGCATGTAAGCTGATTAGCTGTCTTGTTGAGGAAAATAAATCCTTGATAGCTAAAGATAATGAAATCTTTGACTGCTGCCGGGGAAAGTAAATCCTTGACCGATGCTGAGGATTCTAAAAATCTTTGATTGCTGAAGATGAGAAATCCTTTGGACTACTGCTGATGATTGAATATCCTTGGTAACTTGGAATTGAGAATCCTCTATGACTTTCCTGGGGAATAAGGAAAACTCTGATGATCTCTACTGGGGGGAATTAAAAAAAAATTGGGAGGCTCTAACTGGAGAAATGAGAACAAGAAAATTTCGTTCTGCTGGGAAATAACTCTGTGGGGAGAATGCTCATCCTGCCGGGGAAATCATGAGCTTGGGTTGTATGCCAATCTACTGGGGATTCCTGTTTTATGGAGAACTCCGCTGGGGAATTGGAGGAAGTTGGATGGTATTCCACCGGGGTTTAAGATTTGAAATTTTGGACTCCGCAGGGGAAGAAAGTTTAGAGTATTCTGGCTCCGCTGGGGATCGGGAGTTTTTAGAAACTTAACTCTGATGGGAATTTTGAAGCTTAACTCCGCTGGGCATATATATTTCAAGGTTTTAGCTCTGTTGAGGATCTGAATGACATACTGTAGGGGATTTCTTCTGGAATAGCCTAAAGACGTTCCCCTATGCTTTCAACCTATCAGTAATTATCTTTTCTTATTTTGTTTTATTTGTAAGCAGTGATTATATTCAAATGCATATGCTCATTTAACAAACCATTGGACATTTTCAAATAAAACATAAGTGTAAAAAGAAATGAAAGGCAAGCAAATTTCTGCACTTTGAAGTATCTTTGTATTAACTTTTGTAAGTATCTTTGTACAAAGGAGACAGACATCCTAGTAAGAGAATGTTGTCGAAAAAATGAGAAAAAATTTTATATAAGGAAAGATGGCTATGTGTAACAATTCCATGGGGTTCCCATTCTGCTATAGCCTTCACAACTCTGAGTATCTTGTCCATTCGTTGCTTCGTCCGCAGATGATTAGGTTGATCAGAAGCCTGGAGTTTGGTCGTGAAGAGATTGTCCTTAAAGTGATCCGACGAGACATAGTCATACGCTTTAATTCCCTAACTTTTGCCTGGACCGCCCTTTCGGGTTTTTGACCCACCGGGAAACCCTTTTTTTCCCAAGTCGCCCTTTCGGGTTTTCAACTTGCCGGGTGTACAGATTTTTTTATATTTATCCCTAATTTTTTCCTGAACCACCCTTTCAGGTTTTCGATTCACCAGGATGCCCATTTTTACCCAAGTCGCTCTTTCGGGTTTTCAACTTGTCGGGTCATTTTATGCGTAGTATCTTTTGACTATGTCTGCGTTCGCAGGGTGCGGCAGGTCGTCACCGTCCATGGTGGTCAGAATCATTGCCCCACCAGAAAAGATGTTCATGATCACAAACGGTCCTTCATAAGTAGGAGTCCATTTTCCCCTGGGATCACTTTATGGTAAGATGATCCGCTTGATTACAAGATCTCCGACTTGATATACCTGACGTCTGACTTTCTTGTTGAAAGCCTTGATCATCCGTTTTTGATACATCTGACCATGACAAACAGCAGTAAGTCATTTCTCGTCGATCAAATTAAGTTGATTAAGTCGGGTCTGAATCCAATCGTCTTTATTTAAACCAACATCCTTCATAATCCTCAAGGAAGGAATCTGAACTTCCATAGGTAAAACAGCCTCCATGCCATATACCAAAGAAAAGGGGGTTGCCCCAGTTGAAGTACGCATCATGGTACAATATCCATGCAGAGCAAACGGTAACATCTCATGCCAGTCCTTGTATGTGACTGTCATCTTTTGAATGATCTTCTTGATATTTTTGTTCGCGGCTTCAACAACACCGTTCATCTTTGGCCGATAGGGAGATGAATTATGATGTTGAATCTTGAACTGCTCGCACAGAGCGGTGATCACAGTGTTGTTCAAATTTGTACCGTTGTCCGTGATGATCCTGTCGGGGATACCATACCGGCATATGAGGTTCTGCTTGATGAAGCGGGCAACCACATTCTTTGTAACGAAGGCGAAGGAAGCTGCTTCGACCTACTTGGTAAAATAATCAATAGCGACCAAGATGAAGTGATGTCCATTGGATGCTGTAGGCTTGATCTCTCCAATCATGTCGATTCCCCACATCGCAAATGGCCAAGGAGATGTTAGAACGTTGAGAGGAACTGGAGGAATATGTACCTTGTCAGCATAGACTTGGCATTTGTGACAAGTATGGGAATATTGATGACAGTCAGCTTCCATGGTAGACCAGTAGTAGCCTGCCCTTAGAATCTTCTTAGCCATCGTATGCCTGCTTAAGTGGGTGCCAAATGTGCCGCTATGTATTTCAGTCATGATCAATTCAGCTTCAGCTTTGTCCACACAACGAAGTAGAACACAACCATGGATGCGCTTATACAAGATACCATTGATCAGGAAGAACTTGGCAGCAAATCTTCTCAAACAGGATTTCCTTATTATCCATCAGGTTTTGGATGCCTGACTTCAAAGATGGGTAACCAGTAGGTGAAACAGAACACAGATGGCAACCTTCACCACATCCCGGAAATAAACCGGCTAGCAACAGGTTCCTCTTGACGGTCATCAGCGGGGTAACAATGTCATCCACATAGGCTACAAACAAGTCTTCCTCTATAGCATTTACTCCATGTTTAGGCATGGGAGCAGTCACAACATTAGGCCTCTCAGGCGCCTCAAACTCAATCTCCTTTGCATCGATTAGGTCCCGAACCTTATTCTTCAAAGCCCAACAATCATCCGTATTATGCCCCGGGATGTCAGAGTGATAAGCGCGATGGGCGTTAGGATTGTACTTTGGGGATGTTGTGTTTGCAATCTTCGGAGCTTCTTTTAGAGTCACCATATTGGTCGTCAATAACTGTGGCAATATCTGAGACAGGGTCATGCTGAGGCGAGTGAATTGCCTTCGAGGTCTCTCACCCTTTGTTGGTTGTGATGTTGAGGAGCACCAGCAGGTTTGGAAATAAAAACCGCGTTGATAGCTTGGCGGTGTTCCGGTCTATTCTGTCTTCTTGAACCGTAGACAACACTAGACTCTTTCTTGAATGGTTTCTTCTTAGTGCTCGATGAGGCACCCTTATGTATCTTCTCAGCCTTGATACCAGCTTCAATCCTCTCACCAGTCAAGATAAGGTCTGTAAACCCGGCTGAAGAGTTTCCAATCAAATGGTTAAAGAATGGACCAGACAGGGTCCCCAAAAACATATCAACAAGTTCACAATCAGTTAAAGGTGGCTGCACCCTTCCGGCAAGGTCTCTCCATTTTTGAGCATACTCTTTAAATCCTTCACCCGTCCCTATTGACATACCCTGGAGTTGGGTACGCGTAGGAGCGAGGTCGGAGTTATATTGATACTGCTTATAGAACGCAGTAGCCAAATCTTCCCAGTTACGGATACTGGCTCCATCCAGCTGATAGAACCACTCAAGCTGAGTCCCTGAGAGACTGTCCTGAAAGAAATGGATCCACAAATTCTTATCAGCAGTGTAGGGTTGGATCTTCCTCACATATGACCGGAGGTACAGATTTGGACAGGAAGCTCTGTCATACTTGGCAAAGACAGGTGCCTTGAATTTATGGGGAATCACCACCCCAGAGGATAGACCTAGGTCTCCGAAGTCCATACCGGGCACGTTCTGTATCTCCATAGCGCTCAAGCGGTCCTCCAACTGTTTGTACCTATCCTCAGCAGGAGGATACTGTTCTTCATCATAATCCGTCTCGTTGTCGGAGACTATGGGGCTAGGAATCCTTCTCTCTTGTGGACTGTCTTTCCCTCCAGATGAGGTGGTCAGATCAACCTCATTCTGCAGTCCATTTCTAAACCTGCGTCCAGTGTTGAACAGGACGGTCCTCTTCTTCTTCTTCTTCCTCTCTTTCAGAATCAGGGTCTTCAAGTCCGGTTGACCCTTAGCTAGGCTCATAACCAACTCTTGAAACTGGGCATTCTGGGCCTGGAGGGCCTTGATAGCTTGCTCAGTGGAAGGTTCAGTAGACATGATGATTGCTGAAATAAACAGCGAAGAAGATAAGTGACCTGTAAAAGGGTACCTGTTATGCCTGTGATGAATGGTATGCTATTTATGTAATGCATTCAAGGGTTCAAAAATTCAAATTCTTTGCAGACAAAAAAAGAACACACGTCATATTAAGAAGAAACTTTGTTTAGTACATAAGTGCCTCATGGGCGAAATATTATAAAATACTTAATGTAAAAAGACACGTCACATCCTTTTTGGAGCGATGTAAGTGTTAAGGGTCTCTTCCTAGTGAAGTCGGCGGGTGAGCTCCAAAACCTTCTTCTCACTGGCATGTAAGCTGGCTTCAAAAGCATTTCGCTCTTCCTTGAGTTGGATCCAACTCTTTTGCATTTCTTCCCATGATGTTGGCATGTCAGGATGTAGAATGGTGTATGGAACCTCTCCTTCCATAACAGGCTCCTTTATCAAGGGGAGAATGTGAGGATATGGCATCATAAGATTTTGGGAGCGGGTTCGTACCCACTTGAGGTAAGGCTCAAGGGGGATGGAATTATTGTGCCCCAGTGTCTTACTATCCACCTTTTTAGGCATCCTCCAAGCTCTGATGAAATTTTGTCGAAGTCCTTGCGCATCGTTGTCGAAGTCAAAAACTATGTCAGGAATCAGCATGTCATGAGGGCCATCCCTCCGAGCATATCCAAATTGTCTCAAAGCTAGACAAGGGTTGTAGGTAATGCCTCCCCTAATTCCAAGTAAAGGAACATTAGGAAATTCTCCACAACGATCAATGATAGTGACATTTTCTCTAGACCGAGAACACCAATGTACATCAGAATGTGTGAGGGTCATCAATCGTTGTGACCACCTTAAACCCTGCTCATTCTTCAAAACTGATTGTGGAAGGTGAGAAATAAACCACCTTGCCAGGAGAGGAGTACAGCACATGAGAACACCTCTTTTCCTCATTGTTCGTGTGTAAAATGAGTGGAGGATGTCCCCAAGCAATGTAGGTATGGGATTCCTGGACATGAAAATCTTGACAGCATTCACATTTATAAGTTGATCAAGATTCGGGAACAATACCAACCCATAGATAAGGAGTGCCACAACCTCTTCAAAGGCTTGTAGATCAAGAGAATTCCAACATTCTTGTGCCTTCTCAAACAGAAACTTTGCCAAGAATCCCTTGATACCACTTCTGATTTCCCAATGCCCCTTGATGTCAGATGGTTGCAAACATAATGCTTGAGCAACATCTTCAAGTTTTGGTTCCTTTTTCGTACCGTTGTAGGGTAGTTGACTAAGAATAAGAATTCTCAGAAGTTGAGAAAATTCCTCCAAAGTAGGCACCAATTGATAATCAAGGAATGTAAAACAGTGGTGTAGGGGATCAAAGAACTGGAAGAGAACTTTCATCATGTCTTCTTCAATGTTGGTGTTGACCAAGCTGAGGAGTCTACCATGTCTTTCACTAAAGAGAGAGTTCTCGGGAATCCTGGATGTAAGCTCCTTGAGTTGAGGAGGGATCCTTACAAGTTTGACTTGAATTGTTTTCCTGCGGAGAGACTCCATGTCCTACAAAACAAGAACAAAGATGAAGATCCAAACCTTTGAAATGGTTAGCAGATGCATATGATGCTTTATGATGTTATGTACATGTATGCAAAAGTAAGCAAGTGTATATACAAGCAGTCATATTCACACAAAGCAAACAAGTCCTTAGGTTTAGGCTTGCATGGGGTTCGTAGGTAAGTACCCTCTTGAAGTTAGTTGGCTTAAAACCTGTCCTATAAATAGTAACCGGGTTCTAAGGAGCTCAATATCATTGGATTGTTTTCTATGTTCATTGTTTTGATTTAGCCACTTAACTGGCGACCAAAATATTCCAAGAAAACAACCCTCAATGAGTGTAGTATCGAGTATCTACCAACTTCGGACTGCACCAAAGTCGGTCATCTCACTACTCCTAAAAAGGCCAAGATGGTCAAGTAAGGTTCTAAGGTCAATTGATGCTTCACGGCACCACACGGAGGCCCCGTACTCTCCTTGACTTGACTCAAGGGTTATCGGTACTCACCAAAGTGCCACATCAACGTAGCTACTGCTTCAACCATGTCGGTATACCCCGCACAGTTCCCTCACAGTTTTTTGCTACTTCTAAAGGGTATCCCCAGGTCCGGGTTAGGATCTATAGAACTCCGATACAAACCCACAAAATTTAAAGCATACAAAGCATACAATTGAAAACACAAGTGATCTAATCCTAAGGTACACCTCACTTATTTAGGACTCCCCAGCAGAGTCGCCAGTTCTGTGATCAGTGGGAATGAGAACTGACTGTTTTGGAGTGCTGGTTCACGTTTGCGTTTGTTTTCGCAAAATGTCGCGGTAAGCAAGAGTCGCCACCGTCTTTTATTTTATCCAACAAGGAAAGGACAAAAGCACAGAAAAATTCCTTTTCGAGATGTTTCTCGGGTTCGGGAGGTAGATTATAGAAAGGGAAGGGGTTAGCACCCTTTCTATCTGTGGTTATCCACGGGCTCTTAGGTACTTGCTCATTGTGTTTTCAAAAGGTTTTTCTTTTCTTGTGTTTGTGGGTTTTGAAAAGAGTTTTGTTTGAAAACTTTGATTTAACTCTTGTTTCTGTCCTCAAGAGTGTATGAAGTGTTTTTGAAAGCTTTGTTTGAAAAGTGTAAGTGTGAAAAATTTGTTTTGTTTTGAAAGAGCAAGTACCTAAGAACCTCTACCTACTTAAAAGGAATTAAAATGTGCAAATGTCCTTTAGACAGTGCTATCCCACTATTGAGGAGTAGGTAGCACCGTCGTTGGAGTTTTCGGGTCAATTTGATTTAAGGGACATGTGGTCACTAAAGCAATGTTAGGACGCCTTAGCGGTAACCCTAATATCTTAGATCATTTTATCCGAGGCAACCGTTTCGAGGCAACTTATGATCTTTGGACAAGAGGGCGACCTCTAAAACTTCCTATACTCAATGACCACGTTCGAGGCAACCAAGTGAGGCGTACCCTAGGAGTGGCATGTGCAAATGTGTCAATTTTCAGTTATGTTATCTTTGTACATGTTATGGTGAGCTACGGTTGATTTTAAGTTAAGATAGATCTTGTCATGCATAGCCTATTATTCATACATCTAGCAGTTAATGGTTACGGAAAATAAAACTAAGCTATTACAAGGCGTCGGGTATTCACATCGCCAAAAACAAACCCTTGAAAAAAGTAAATGCGAAAAGATAAATAAAAGCGATAAATAATCCTAAATTAAACATATTACATCCTCGGAGCAGTTACAATTATATGGAATACGAATCAAATAATACGCGCGAGAAAAATTGAATCAGAGAGTTTTTAGGGTTTTGACCCTTTTTAAAGAAATCAATATTTTTGTTATTTTGAATTAAACAGAAATTAAATCTAAGTTAATTAATTAATTAAATGAAAAAATATATTTTTTGGGTTTTTAGAATATTTAAGGAAATAAAAATAAAAATGATTAAAATTGTTAAAACCTAATATTCTAATTTACTTTTAATTTATTGCAAAAATATTAAAATTGTACCTAATTAAAAACTAAATTAATTGGTTAATATTTATTTACAAAAAATAACAAGTGATGAATTTAATGAAAAATAATATTTTTATGGTTTTCTGATTTTATTATGGAAAAAAATATTAATTTGTTAGTGATATAAATAATAATTATAAAAATAATTAAATGAAAGAAAAAAATAAAAAGGGGAAAAGAAATAAACTCATAAGGAGGTGTTGGGCTTAATTTGAAGGTATGATTGGCAATTCTGAAGCCCAGAACGTCATGGCCTTTTTTGACTTTTCTAATTACCCACGCGTGTGCTGACTTGAGTGTACCATGAACCATCAATTTCTGGCCTCTGGATTTGATCTGAAACACCTGGCTAGCATCTGGATGGAGGCATATGGTGAGCCCTGCTTTGAGCGCTGCATGGAATAACCTGGAGAAAAATTACAACAAATATTGGGGGGACCTGGGATTCGAACCCAGGTCCCAATGGACTATGCACGCCTTTACCAACTGAGTTGTGACACGCTTTTGTTAAATGGATAAATAGAGAATATTATATACAAAAACAATCAATATGCTGTAAACAAAAAAATAAAGCGCACGAGTTTTAAAAGGACGAATGGGAGGGAGATGCGTCAGCGTCTTCTTCATTGAGCCACTGGTTTTTTACCTGCGAATTTTTATCCGCAGGAAGTTTCGTAGGACGTTTCAAAAATCCTCCTTAGGCCATGTAAACGCCACCCAAGAACATAGGCGTGTTCGTCTTTGCCTCCTGATCATTCCTATACCCATTATTGGATCCAATTTTCCCTGTATCAAAAACACCTAAAAAGCAAGAACACGAACCCTAGGATCGGGCATCACGATACAGGTTCCAAAAACGAAATTAAATAATGCCAAAACGTTCTAAATTGAATGATAAACACAAATATGCCAAGATTTTAAAGAAAAGGCGCAAGAATTGGAGATTGGGTTTCCATGTTCAGAGCAAAGTTCGAGACAACTTACAACGCGTTGTAGGGAGTCTTGAGGTATGGTTTTGATTACTTTTGCTTCACAGGATATCAGGATAGAGAGCTACGTGAAGATTTTTGATTGAATCGCCCCTTAACCAAGATATTGATCTCCCACCTTTTCACACTTTTTGCAATTCTGGTTTGGCCGTCTCCTGCAGTTTTTGCTCGTGAATTAGGTTTGTGAGGCTTGTGTATGTATAATAGAATGATTTTAGGTTAAGAGTTGGGCCAATATCCTTGTGCATTGAAGATGGAACATTTGTTTGACCACCATTGTTAACCTTTCCAAAAATAAGCCAAATCTGAGATTTTGTGCTTGAATGAGCCTTGGCACGATTTGATTGAGTGAATAATGATAATTGCAAGCTGTACAAATCACAAAGATCCCTTTACATAAATTTTTGGATTTTATTTGATTTAATATTGATTAATAATGAATTAAATCAATAAAAATGAAATAAAATAGAAAAATAAATGTTTTGTCATGAAATTAAGGATGGGACACGTGTGTGGCATGACAAGACTGAATCAAGTGGAAAAAAGTGGGCCCTTTTGTCAAAAATTGGAGTTTTGAGGATAGTTGACTTTTGGCAATTTTGGAAAAATGCCCAACTTCAACAATGCATAACTTCTTCAATTTTGAACTTTTGGAGGTGTTCTTGGACTTTTTAGAAACCTTGAGATGTCCTATAATCAACCCTTTTGGTCTCATCTAATTTTAATCTTCCATTATCAAGTTATAAGCTTTGGCAAAAAAGGTGTTTTTGTTGACTTTCAAAAATGACCTATAATGTCCAAATTTGTAACTTCTTGTGAGTGCATTTTATGATCTTGGGGTATGAATATGTGTGGGAAATTTCATCCTCTTCAAAATGAGCTTTGGATGGGTCATTTCTCATAAAGTATGAGAAAGTTATGCTTGGTCAAAGTTGAGTTGACTTTTCCTGCAAAACCCTAATTTAGCAACTTTTGAATCTTGATGAATTTTGAGCAATCCTTGATGAATCATGATCAACCCTTGATAAAATGATTAATTATCCTAAAAAATGAGAATGTTGACAAAAAATCTGGAGGTTTGATTGTATTTAGGTCACAGTTGACTTTTGCCCTAGCATAGTCGATTTTTGGGTCTCTTGAGCAATTTACTGACCAAAGTTTCTCTGCAAGGCTTGAAATTTGTCATGGATGAACTTAAGAACATATAAAGACATTGGGAAGCACTTGAGGCCATTTGGATGTAAGAACCTTGATGCAACATAAAACCCTAATTTTAAATTGACTGCCTTAGGAGGTGATTTGACTGTACAACCCTTGAGCCATTTTGAGTAATATGAAGATCATTCTTGACAAATATTGAGGAATATGGGAGGGCAAATTTTGGGGTACAACACAGTGGAAGCTGAGGCATCCTTCTGAATTTTACCACTCTTTATGCCAGCTTCGACCCTTTCACCGGTCAGAATTAATTCGGTGAATCCTGCAGATGAGCTCCCGATCAAGTGATTGAAGAATGGACCTGGCAGAGTCCCTAAAAACATGTCAACAAGCTCTCTATCCGACAATGGTGGCTGCACCCTTCTAGCCAAATCTCGCCACTTCTGGGCATACTCCTTAAATCCCTCATTAGAGGCCATACCCATACTCTATAGTTGAGTACGAGTAGGCGCTAAATCTGCGTTGTATTGGTATTGTCGATAGAAAGCAGCAGCCAAATCTTCCCAGTTGTGAACATCAAATCTCTCAAGTTGATAAAACCAATCCAATTGCGTACCCGACAAACTATCTTGAAAAAAGTGGACCCAAAGATCCTTATCAGAAGAATGAGGTTGGATCTTTCTGACGTAGGATCTCAGATGCATCTTCGGATAGGACAAACCGTCGTGTTTAGAAAATGTAGGTACTTTGAACTTGGGAGGAATGACAATCCCAGCAACCAACACTAGTTCTTCGAAATCTAGCCCAGGTACCTTTTGCAACTCCATGGCTGCTAAACGATCCTCAAGATTTTTATACTTATCATCCGCCGGAGGGTACTGTTGTTCGGAGTAATCTTCATCCTCTTCCTCTTCTTCTTCTTCAGCTTCAGATTCGGAGGGCATTGCAACTCCTTTTCCTTTACCAACCCCTTCGTCGGACGTCGAGGGGAATTCCAGAACTCTCCTAGTCTGATGCTAAAATCTCCTTCCCATAGTGGCTACCCCAACTCTTTTCTTTTTCTTCCTTTCTGGTTCCTTCTCTTTCTCTAACAGTGCTTTAAGTTCCTCCTGACCCTTTGCTAAGATCATGAGGAGTTGTTGGAATTGCAAATTTTGTGCTTGCAGATCTTTAACCGTCTGCTCTATATCCATCTTGCTGAAATAAACAGCAGAAAGATAAGGAAACCTGATGTGAAGACCTATTTATGCATATGATGAATGATATGTTATTCATGTAATGCATTCAAGGATTCAGAAATTCAAATTTGTTGCAAACAAAAAGAACACACGTCATATTAATAAGAAGAAATTTGTTAGTACATAAATGCCCCATGGGCAAAATATTACAAAATTCTTAATGTAAAAAGAAATTGCGCATACTCTTTGGTGCGATGTAAGTGTTGAGAGTTTCCTCTTCGTGAAGTCGGCGGGTAAGTTCCAAAACCTTCTTCTCAGTGGCATAGAAGCTGGATTCAAAAGTATTTTGTTCTTCCTTGAGTTGTACCCAACTCTTTTGTAATTCTTCCAATGATGTTGGCATGTCAGGATGTAGGAGGGTGTACGGAACCTCTCCTTCCATAACAGGCTCTTTGATCACGGGGAGAATGTGGCGGTAAGGCATCATAAGACTCTGGGCGCGGGTTCGTACCCACTTGAGGTAAGGCTCAAGGGGGATGGAATTCTTGTTCCCCAGTGTCTTACTATCCACTTTGTTAGGCATCCTCCAAGCTCTGATAAACCTTTGTCGAAGTCCTTGAGCGTCGTTGTCAAAGTCAAAAACCAAGTTAGGAATCAGCATATCATGAGGGCCATCCCTTCGGGCATACCCAAATTGTCTCAGAGCTAAACATGGGTTGTAGGTAATGCCTCCCCTAATGCCAAGTAGTGGGACATTAGGGAATTATCCACAACGATCAATGATGATGACATTTTCTCTGGACCGAGAACACCAATGAACATCAGAATGTGTGAGGGTCATCAACTGTTGTGACCACCTTAAACCCTGCTCATTCTTCAAAACTGATTGGGGAAGGTGAGAAATAAACCACCTTGCTAGAAGAGGAGTACATCACATGAGAACACCTCTCTTCCTCATTGTTCGTGTGTGAAATGAGTGTAGGATGTCCCCAAGCAATGTAGGCACAGGATTCCAAGATATGAAAATCTTGACAGCATTCACATCTATAAGCTGATCAGGGTTTGGGAACAAGACCAACTCATAGATGAGAAGTGCTACAATCTGCTCAAAGGCTTGTAGATCTAGAGAATTCCAGCAGTCTTGTGCCTTCTCCAACAGAAACTTTGCCAAGAAACCCTTGACATCACTTCTGGTTTCCCAATGACCTTTGATATCAGATGGTTGCAAGTGTAATGCTTGAGCAACATCTTCAGGCTTTGGTTCTCTTTCCGTACCGTTGTAGGGTAGTTGATGGAGAATAGGAATCCTCAGGAGTTGAGAAAATTCCTCCAAAGTAGGTACTAGTTGGTAATCAGGGAATGTGAAACAGTGGTGTAGGGGGTCAAAGAACTGGAAGAGAACTTTCACCATGTCTTCTTCAATGTTGGAGTTGACCAAGTTGAGGAGTATACCATGTCTTTCACTGAAGAGAGAATTCTTTGGAATCTTGGAAGTAAGCTCCTTGAGTTGAGGAGGGATTCTCACAAGGTTGACTTGAATTGTTTTCCTGCGAAGAGACTCCATGACCTACAAAACAAGAACAAAGATGAAGATCCAAACCCTTGAAATGGTTAGTGGATGCATATGATGCTTTATGATGTTCATGATGTATGCACGAGCATATGTACAAACAAGTCACACAAAATCCTAGTTTCAGGCTTGTATGAGGTTTCATAGGTAAGTACCCTCTTGAAGTTAGTTGGCTCAACCTGTCCTATAAATAGTAACCGGGTTCTAAGGAGCTCAATATCACTGGATTATTTTCTGTGTTCATTCTTTCAGTTTAGCCACTTAACTGGAGACCAAAATATTCCAAGAAAACAACCCTCAATGAGTGTAGTATCGAGTATCTACCAACTTCGGACTGCACCAAAGCCGGTCATCTCACTACCCCTAAAAAAGGCCAAGATGGTCAAGTAAGGTTCTAAGAGTTCATTAGTGCTTCATGACATCACTCAACGGTCCCGTATTCTCTTTGATTGATTCAAAGGCTACCGGTACTCACAAATATGTCGCACTAATATAGTTATTGCTTCAACCATGTCGGTATACCCCGCACAGTTTCCACAACGTATTGCTATTTACCTATGAATGTTTCCCAAAAATCCGGGTGGAGGATTCATACCCAAACAAGAGAACCAAATGTAAAGCAAACAAAGCAATCAAGATAAGCATGCAAGGGTGATCTAAACCCTAAGGTTACTCCACTTTTAGATAGTCTCCAGCATAGTCGCCAGTTCTGTGATACGGTGGGAGAACTGACTTGAGGTTTTGCATTTGTGTTCGCAAATGTTTCGATTTAGCAAGAGTCGCCACCGACTTTTTATTTTATCCTTAGGAAAGGTAAAAAAGCACAGGAAAGACCTTTGAGATGTTTTCTTGGGTTCGGGGAGTAGATTATGAAAAGGGAAGGTGCAAGCACCCTTTTCATCCATGGTTATCCATGGGCTCTTAGTTACTTGTTTAGATCACTTGCTTTTGCTTTTAAATTGTTTGAAATGGTGCTTTGTGTGTGGTTTTGAAAGATATTTTGAAAAGAGGCCATCGTTGTGGCAACCTTTGTAATGATTCTTTTTTGAATGTATACAAAGGTGTATTGTCTTTTGAAAATATGTTTCAATGTTTGAAAGTTTGATTTGGGAAGTGTTTTGAAATTGTGTTGTGAAGTGTGTTTGAAAAATAGCAAGGATGTTTTTGCAAGTTTTTTTGATCAAGTAACTAAGATTTGTCTACCCTATTTTACTCAAATATCTTTCCTAATGTTTTTAACCCTTTTGACAGTGTTATTTCACCATTGCATTTGGTGAACAACCTTGTGTTAGGATGTTAAACGGGACAGGCGCGGGTCATCGTATAGACCATGATAGGAATTGTGTTAGGTATTTTTGGCAAATTTTTGAGGGACTTGATCATTTTTTTTAGGCAACCAAGATAGCATCATCGAGGGACTATGATCTTTTGTTTTGTTTTTGTTTTGCCAAAGTAACCAACATGCATAACATGGCCCATTTTTTAGGCAACAAGTGGATTGTAACCCTAGGGGTGCAAGTGTGTATTGTGCTTGATTTTCATGCATTTTTGTCTTTGATTGAGTCAAGATACTTGTTGATTTTGATTTTTGCATACAAACCCTAATTCTCTAATCAAGGCATAATTGAAAGCGTAAAGTGCGAGAGTTAAAAGTCTAAGCTATTACAACATGATTTTGGGGATGGGGGTACAATCTTTGAATGGGGGGTATTTGACAAGAAATATAAACCCTAGTTTACTATTACATCCAAATTGAATTCAAATACATAAATAATAAATGGACAATATTTAAATAAACAAAATAAATAAATATATCAAATGAAATGAATTATGCAAAAAAGTTTTTTGTTTACTTATGTATGTAAAAATATTTAATGTGAAAAATAAAGAAATAAATAAAAAGATTAATTTATTAGGTAAAGGGTAAAACCCTAATTTCTTTAATAAAATAAATACATTATATTATTTATATACAATAAAACATATTAATATATACAAAAATAAAATATGTTCACAAACCTAAAGCTAAATGTTCCTAAATAGAGAGATAGGAAGTGGACAAAAACTTGTTTCATCTGACTTCGTGTAGGGCAATGTAGTGCTTTTCAATAAGGCTTGAGATGTTTGGGAGATTGCTTGAACTTCACTTGACCTTCTCCAATAGCCTGCTTGCCTTGAATGTACCCGAATCAGCTTATAGAACTCAACCTGCACAAGCTCAAAGTGAAAATGGCAAACACTGTAAATGGAGTTATAGTTGGTATTTGAGGTTTGGGATAGCTTGGATGAGTTGAATGGAAGGTGTTTGAAGCAACTTGGGGCAAAACGCACGAGCCAAATGAGTTATGGAACTCAAGTTGCAGGTTCTGCCCTGTTTTGCCAAGGGAATGTGATTTCTGGCTATGGGGTGTTTAGAGGCTCAAGCGATCGTGTTTCTGGCTCAAAGGGGTGTGAGAAAGATGTTCAAACTGTTTGCATAAGTTGATCTTGGCTGATGTTCAAGTTCTAAGGTTTTGGACAAGTTTCTTGTTTTTTAAGTAAAATGTGGAAGTGATTGGAACAGGCCTGTACAGGCTATCCTTATGCTTGCATCTCTTGCCCTTGGTCCCTCCAACTTGTGGATTTGATTAGCTGCAAAAGATTTGGATCAATGCACAAGAAATCAGTTTTGACATAAAGCATGATTTAAGCAAAAATAGAAATTTGCCTTTTTCTACTTAGGGCTTAATTTTGTGTACAATGTCCAAATGACCAAAACAAAAGCTTAGATTGATGGATTTGCATTTAATTATGGAGTTTGAAGTGGTTTAGAGGCCTGTAAACTAGTGTAAGGCATTCTGACTTGAAATTGCAACTTGGATGAACATGAATAAGCCATGGATGAAAAGTGAGTTTTTGCCAACTTCAAGCCTTTGACTCTCCCTAACCACAATTGTGTTTGAGGAGTTCTTGGACAATTTGGAAAGCTTTCAACATGCTCTATAATCCATATTTGAAATTCAACTTGATATTCCAAGTGAAACTATGTGAAAAATGGCTAAGAAGATAGGTTAAAATCATGCCTAAACTAGGGCAAAATTTCACTAAGTTAAAAGTTTTAAGGACCCTTGTTCTAAAAATCATAACTTGAGATCCAAGCTTCTTTTGAGAAAACTTTGTGAATCAAAGTTGTATACTTTTTGGAGGACTACAACTTTCATGTTGGAGGTTTTGTTTGAATACAAATGAATCATGGTGAAAATGTTGGGCAAAGTTAGGAAAAATTAAGAAAATTTCATAACTTAGAAAAATTCTAAGTTATGAAATTTTTCAACTTTAAACCCTAATTTGCAATTTTGGGTTTCTTGATGAACAAGTTTCATGTTTTGACACATCTTGATGAAAAATGACCTTTGGCACTTGATTTTGACCCAAAAAAGTCAAAGTTTGACTTTTCAGTGTATAGTCAAATTTTGATCAGTTGACTGAAAAATTCATCTGTCAATCCAATGCAATTGAGGTCTTTTGAACTTGTTGAATAGGTCAAGATGATTACATTGAGTCCTTGAATCCATGGTTGAACCCAATTTGCCATTGGCTAGGTCAAAAATCAGAAATTGCCTTTGTACAGTCAAAACCCTAAAAATGACCATTTTGCCCTTTTGGTGATCTGATCAAATTTCTTGTGGAGTTGTGGTCCAAACTTGATCAAATGGTTCATATGATTTCATAATGTTGATGTGGGTCAAAATTCACGAGGTTTGACTGTAAATTGGCCACATTTGACTTTTTCCCCAATATAGTTGATTTCTAGGTCAACTATCCAATTAACTGGGCAAAAATTTGATTCAAGGCTTGAAACTTGGTATGGACAAACTTATAAATCCAACATGAAGTATGAAAGTCAATTTGAGCATTTAAGGTCCAAAAATCCCTGTGCAAACTCAAACCCTAATTTAGGTCATCAGTGCAAGGAGATGTCTTGAGCAGAGCAAACCCTGGCTTGATCTTGAGTCCAAAGAGTCTTGTGATGAGAAATATTGATAAAATGAGGGAAAATTTTGGGGTACAACAGCAGGTCTCTCAAACTGTAAAATCAGAAGCTCATACCTATGTCGTTCTCTTCGTCTCTTTAAGACGAAGACAACCACACCCTCGCGCCAAATTTATATAAACTGTAGCTCAAGCAATTTGGAAGGAAAGTTTTGAAAAGAGATTTGAAATTTCATGGTCAAAACGTGTTTCCAGTAAAAGGTAAGTGTTGCAACTAGAACCAGGGCAATGAGAGCAACACAATGATATCGAAGTTTTGAAGAATTGATGAAGGAATCTACTTATTGAAGTTGAGTTGCAGAGCTCTGAAACTGGACTTCTATGGAGCAGTATAGGGCACGATTCTTGAATGTAATTATGTGGTTGGCTTCAGGGAAGATCAAGGAAGGTGAATTGATGGAAAAATTGGATTGAAAAAGGCTTGAGAATGGATTTTGAAGTTACTGAATTCTGAGTTATGGAATAAGTTTGGCAGGGTGATTCTAGCTATCCAAGCTTGAGAAAATGAGTGGGATTGCTCATGTATTTATAGGAGAAGCAAATGGGATCAAAAGGAAGGGTGAATGATGCAATTTGGAGGGAATTCGTGTGAGTCTGCATCATGAAGAAAATGTGACTTCTCTTTTGTCAAAACTCATCCAAAATGCGTGTTTTGATGCACTAATCCACTTGGGAAAGTTGGCTAATCATGTTTAGACTAAAAACGTGTGCTAATTTGAGGTTTAGAGGTTGTAACATAAAATTCAAATTCTGACTTGCAATGAAACTTCAATTCCAAGTTACCACTTTTGAAACAATGGAATTCTCAGCTCAAGGGGTCTTAAGGCATGATTCTTGATGCTTTAGAAATATGAGGTTACAAGCTTTGCAATGGAAAAAGAATGGAATCAAATGGATGCTTGAGCTGAAAGTTGTGTTGAGTCAAAGTTGGAGAAAAAGAGTTGACTTTACATACTTAGAAATATTTCAAGTTCTTCTTCAAAAATGACTTATAATGTCTTGCATCCAAACATGGCCTTTCACTTGGAATTTGCTTTAGAAAGATGAGGTTACAAGCTTTGCAATGGAAAAAGAATGGAATAAAATGGATGCTTGAGCTGAAAGTTGTGTCGAGTCAAAGTTGGAGAAAAAGAGTTGACTTTCCATACTTAGAAATATTTCAAGTTCTTCTTCAAAAATGACCTATAATGTCTTACATATAAACATGGCCTTCCACTTGGAATTTTCTCATGGCCAAAAAATATGGCATGAAGTAGATCTCTTGAATGACATTTTGAAACTTGAACCATTCAAATTCTCCAAAAATTGAGAGAGTTATGAATTGTTGAAGTTGGCAAAAAATCATGAAATGACCTATAATCTTTTACATCCTTAAGGAAACTTCCATCCATTTTATCACTTTGCACATAAAATAAGGAATAAATTTCACACCTTCAAGATCATTATGGAAAAAGAATGGGCTCAAGGTGATAAAAATTGACCAAGTTATGATCATTTGAAGTCACACATGGAAAATTGAGGATTCATCTGGAGGACTTGTAATCTTTCTTCCTCAATGAGTCTCTTCCTCATGACAACTCCTTTAAACTTTTGAATTGATTTGTTAATAACCCTTTAAAGAGAAATATGTCTTTAGAATCACTTAAAAATACCAAGAGATGAGCAATATATATTCCTTTGAAGTTCAAAACCCTAGCTCTTTAGATCAAGAGAATGCTTTGAGGAACTTTGACAATTTTGAACAAACTTCTTGTACCAACACACATGATTTGTAAATAGAAGTTGTTGAGGATGATAATCAGAACTCATAGCCACCAAAACCACTTCCATATCTTGAACATTGAGAGAAATATGCACTTGTGACCAAATGGAATAAAATCTTGTCCAACCATGACAACTTCTCCAATCAATCCCTTGTGCTTTTCAACCAAATTTGATAAACTTGAAATGTGATAAACCAAAACAACCTTGCCATGCCAATTATTCCAAAACCAAGCCAATGGTGAGGTTTGAACTTCTCAATATTTATTGACTAGGGCATGGAAATAAACTCATGAACCCATGGGGTAAATTGTTAAATCCCATTGCCTTTACCTACATGGATAACAAGCAAGACAAACCAACATTGCATTTTATTTAGTTGAAAGAAGAAATCAAGACAAAAACAACATTCATGATCACAAAAGAACATATGTCAAGGTGCTTGGTGATTCCTCAAAAGGGCAAAGCTACATATAGGGAGGGGAACCAAGAATCCTAGTGTGATCTTATTGTGAATGAATCAACATGGTATGATGAAAGGATCTTAAGGGAAAATATTGGGGTACAACATATGATACTTAGACGATATTCGGTTAGAGGGAAATGAATCCTCCTGCCCCTTGCTAGACGTCTGGTTCATAATAAGCTTGCATCACAGACCCTTGAGGTCCTTGAAATGGTTTACGAAAATGCTATGGCATGATGTGTATGCTATGCACCAAGCTAAAGTGTAATGTGGTGAAAACAAGTAAGTCTTGCATGAAGTCCAAATTATTGGATAACGAATACAAATAAGTCCTGCAAGGAATTCAAGTCATTATATGACGAATACAAACAAGCCCTGCAAGAAGTTCAAGTTGTTAGATAATGAATGCAAACAAATCACATAAGTAGCCTTAGGTTCAAGCTTGCATGGATTTTGTAGATAAGTACCCTCTTGAGTTTTAGTTGGCTCAACCTGTCCTGAGAAAAGTAATCGGGTTCTGGGAGCCTCAATGTCACTGATCTTTCTCCCAGACATTTTTTTAGCACAAGCATCTGATTTGCGATTGAATTATCCCGAGAGACCGATCTCAATGAGTGTAGCATCGAGTATCAACCAACTTCAGTCTGTACCAAAGCCGGCTATCTCACTACTTTCTAATGGCTAAGTTATGTCAACTAAGGTTTTACGGTCAATTAGTTCTTTATGAAACCACGCGGAAGACCAACATTCTCCTCCTCAGAATGCTCCTCGGAATTCTTCATAGAATCCTCCTCAAAATCGTCAGAATCATTATCCACAACAAAATCAACAAAGGCAGAAGAAACCAGGGAGGAAATTTGACTCAATACCCATGCAATACAACCATATATTGTCATATCTGATCCTAAATGGTTTGGTAACACTAAAGCCACTACCTATTCTTACAACCTACCCAGCTGGTTATGATGAGAATGCTAGATGCGATTATCACGCTGGTTCTCTTGGACATATAGTAGAAAAATGTAGGATGCAATCTTATGCCATAACACACTGGCCCGTTCATCAGCACTATTGAGAGGCTAATGGATATACGTTAACCAACTGAGCAAGGGATCAAGCATGAGAGTGTCATACCAATTTGTGCAATCTTTAAGATGCCTTTATCATTTCATTTCGCAAATTTTCTTTGTTTGTTATGTGTTTGGTTTGCACTTGAACTTTGTTATTTTTGTAAGTGTTTGTTGGCAACATAATGACTTAATAATGTTTTTCTAAATGTCTTAAAATTTGGAGCAAAACTGTTTTATATGATGTCAAAGCAGATGTCTTGACATCTGCCTCCTGAAATGATCTCAGCCCAACATCAGTTTAAGTTTTCTGTTTCTTGTTTTCCAGTGCTCCATAACTCAAGATTTATAACTCACAGGAAGCGAAAAATATGGAGGAATATTTTTCAAAGTGAATGGATTTTATATTGACCTATTTTTTATGGAAATATTAAAAAGAATTGAATATTGGATTTTAAAGCCCAAGCCCACAACTGCGCATATATAAGGACTTGCTTCCTTATTCAAACTATTGGAACTTTTGAAGAAGAATACTTTCTTTCTATTTTAAAAAGTCTAAGTCTTTTAATTGTCAAACACTCTAGTATTTATTGAATACTTGTGTTGTTATTTGGGTTGTTAATTGTGTATAATTCATAAGGTTTTAAGCATTGTGTTGTACCCCAAAATTTGCCCTCTCATTTCTCAAGGGATCACCCTGAATCCTCAAGTTTGCTCCCATCCAATTCCAAGCTTTGAATTATCATTTTTTCAAGCAAACCAAGCCACAAGGGTAAAATGCTCATTTGCACGTTGAAAGGTCAAACTTTGACTTTTGGATCAACATCAAATCTCAAAGATCATATTTCATCAAAACATGTTGGAATATGAAGTTTGTTTCATCAAGAGGTTCAAAAGTGAAATTTACTATGGAAAAGCCAAATCTCTAAATACTTGGAATTTCTTCTAAGTATTTAAGAAAAAATGACACTTCAGAACTTCTAAGCCAGCCTCCAAGCAGGAGCAGTCAGAAGATGTAGACATGGTTCAGCACATAGTCTCCTGTCAGAACATGGCTCTTCAGCATCTACGCAAGTTCAACCAAGCTTGCTGGAGAAATGCAAAGAAGGCAACAAAGCCTGAAACTCCTTCAGAACATACTGGGATCAGCATATTAGGTATAATATTGAAGCTGAATCTCTAAGTCCAGAGTTTTCAGAGGCAGATCAAAGGAGCATGTTGGAAAGTCTGGAAAACTCTCAGAATTTACTAAGGCAGCAAGAGGCCAAGGTCAGAGCTTGGTTTACGTTGTTTTTTGGTGAAGCAGAACTGCTGGCTCAGGTTTTAGGTAATGATGCAAAATCTCCTATTACAAGATTTCTGATTTTTGACAAATCTCATCACCATTTAATGCTCACAACCACCTTCTGAGTCTTTATCCAAAGGATCTTCACCACGTGTACCTCTATTGTCTTGGGATAGCAACTCTGCTTTTGCTTTTCCTTAATACCTGCTGACAGCCACCATGCTTGCTTCAAAGACAAGGCAGCACTTCAGCACATGAAGGCTATTTTTAACGCTTAGGTCAGAACTTGACCAAATCCCAAAACCTTGCTTATACAACTTACTGCAGACCTATGACCAACAGCTAGCTCAGCCTACGCCTGCATCTCATGATTACACCAAGCTAGCATACGAAAACTATATAGAAAAAGCAAAGGAACAGGATGCCAAAGCAGGTTAAAATCCCACTTGTTTTCCCCCCCAAAATCACAACAAGTTCATCTATAAATACTTGACTTCATCATACGTTCAAAGGGGGCTGGCTTTTGAAGAGAGAGATTGGCCAAAACAGAAAAGGAAGTTGTGAAACCTTCATAAAAATACAGATTTCTCATACACAAAAAAACAAACCTTTGTTCTCCTTTTTTAATCAAAGAGCTTGACGTTTCCTCTTCCATTACTCTTGCTGATTCCAGAAACGTCCAAAGACGGCCACTCAAAGCTCCAAGCACGCCCCAGGTAAGTCTTTCTGACTTTACTTGCTTTTCATTCTGAACATCATTAACATGTAAATATCATAGCATTAATGTTGTACATATCATTGTATGAATAGAAAAACTATGGATCAGAACTTCTAGAATAATGCTAGGCTCAGACTTAGGATTGAAACTTCTATGATTTGTTGTGTGGGATCATTCTGATTTGCTGAGCTGAATAAATTGTTGTTGTGCTGATTAAGAGCTGAAATGTAACACAGAACTTCTGTTTTTCACTCATCATTTTAACACACAGAACTTCCATGATTTTTTTCTCACTGCTAACACACATTAAACTTATGATGTTCATCCACTGGCTCAGCACAATACAGAACTTCTAATGTTCACTCACAATCTTAACATAGCACAAAACTTCTGAGTTCTCCTTATATGTCAAATACACTGAACTGCTGACGTTTGCTCACTGTTTAAGCGTAATACATAACTTTTGAGTTCTCCTTACATGTCAAATACACTGAACTGCTAACGTTTGCTCACTGTTTCAGCGTAATACAGAACTTCTGAGTTCTCCTTACATGTCAAATACACTGAACTGCTGACGTTTGCTCACTGTTTCAGCGTAATACAGAACTTCTGACTTTTGGTTCACTGGCTGAACGTCATCCAGAACTTCTGTGTTTTCCCTCTAACATTTTTGCAAGACTTCAGAAGGTATCAATCCAGAACCTTTGTTCCCTTTCCCTCTGACGTTCTTTGCAGGAGCTCAGAGTGTACCAAATCAGAACTTCTGATTTTGATGCTTCCTTCTGAGTCACGAGCCTGGCTTCAGAACTTCTGATCCTTGTTTCTTTGTTTGCAGCAACACTTTTTTTTCTATTTTTGCATTTATTCTCCTTTTCATCTTTTTTTATTAACATAAAAAACATAAAAATATTTTATTTTATTTCCTTAAGACAAAAACATTTTCTGAACAAGTCTATTTCCTTGTACATTCTTATACATTTCAATATGGTTGTAATAGTAACTTAGGACTTATTTTACTTGCAATCCCCATTCGTAAACTTGTATATCCCATCCCCCTAATAATTTGTAATAGCATAGAATTTCATTTTTAGCAATTGACTGTTTTCCTTATACTGTATAGTAACTAGGGTGTGTATGGTAAGACATGAAATCAACAAATAGGCCACCCTAATCAAAGACAAAATGCATGAAAATAAAACACACTTGCACACATGCACCCTTAAGGTATCTCCACTTGGTTGCCTAAACAAATGGCGATGGTATGCATGCTAGGTATCTTGGCAAAACAAAACAAAAGATCATAGTCCCTCGATGACGCTATCTTGGTTGCCTATACAAAATGATCTAGTCCCTCAAAAATTTGCTAAAGATACTTAGCACAATTGCTATCATGGTCCATACGATGACCCGTGCCTGTCCCGTTTAACATCCTAATACAAGGTTGTTTACCAAATACAATGGTAAAACAACACTGTCAAAAGGGTTAAAAATGTGTAGGAAAGACTCTTGAGTAGATAGGGTAGACAACTCTTAGTTACTTGATCAAAACTTGCAAAAATATCCTTGTTATTTTCAAACACACCTCACAACACAAATTTCAAAACAATTTCCCAAAACAAACTTTCAAACATTGAAAAATCTTTTCAAAAGAAAAATGCACCTTTGTATACATTCAAACAAGAATCATTACAAAGGTTGCCACAGCGATGGCCTCTTTTCAAAACATTTTCAAAACCACACACAAAGCACCATTTCAAACAATTGAAAAGCAAAAGCAAGTGATCTAAACAAGTAACTAAGATCCCATGGAAAACCATGGATGAAAAGGGTGCTAGCACCTTCCCTTTTCATAATCTACCCCCTGAACCCAAGAAAACATCTCAAAGGTCTTTCCTGTGCTTTTTGACCTTTCCTTTGGATAAAATAAAAAGTCGGTGGAGACTCTTGCTAAACCGAAACATTTGCAAACACAAACGCAAAACCTCAAGTAATTTCTCCCACCGTATCACACATTGAATGATTGAAGTTTTTAAACTTATTAATTATGTTGTTTCTTCATTGTAAGTGATTGAAGGGATTTGAGGAGGGCCTCATGCCTAGGCGAGTCTTAGGTAGAAGTATAGCACGGGTAGTGATTAAGTGATTAGATCGTAAACTGGTTATTTACTGAGGGTCTATGAATTGATACTATTTAGTGGACTTGTACCTGGCTTGGTAGCCCCCAGAATAGGTGTAGTTGTATACTGAACTGGGTGAATAATCTCTTGTGTTTTTACTGCTTTTAATTTTACTGCTCTTTACTTCCAAACAGATATTTGTGTCGTGACATCTCATTCGACATCACATATCTGATACCAAAATTTCATTTGGTATCAGAGCAGGTATCCCGCTCTTTATCTGGGTGAGATCCAGGGAAGATACTTTCTGGTACTATGGACAAGGAAGGAGGATTTGTGAAGAGACCATCCATTTTGGATGGAAGTAATTATGACTATTGGAAACCACGTATGGTTGCCTTTTTAAAGTCTTTAGACAGCAGGGTCTAGAAAGCTGTTTTAAAAGGATGGAAACACCCTGTCAAATTGGGAGAAAATGGAGAACCTACTTCTGAGTTAAAACCAGAGGAAGATTGGTCTAAAGAAGAAGATGAAATTGCTCTTGGAAATTCTAAAGCCTTGAATTCTATATTCAATGGAATTGACAAGAAAATTTTCAGATTAGTGAATACATGTGAAGTAGCTAAGGATGCATGGGGAATTCTTCAATATACTTATGAAGGCACATCCAAAGTTAAGATGTCAAGACTTCAGTTGCTCACCACAAAATTTGAGAATTTGAGAATGAAGGATGATGAAAGTATAAATGACTTCCATATGAACATTCTTGAAATTTATAATACCTCCAGTGCTTTAGGAGAGAAAATACTTGAAGACAAATTGATGAGAAAGATGCTCAGGTATCTTCCCAAGAGATTTGATATGAAAGTGACTACTATAGAAGAAGATCAAGACATTGAAAAAATGAATGTGGATGAACTTGTTGGATCCCTCCCGGCATTTGAATTAAGCATCAATGAAAGATCTGAAAAGAAGAACAAAAGCATAGACTTTGTATCAAATA
Source organism: Vicia faba (assembly GCA_948472305.1). Taxonomy (NCBI): domain Eukaryota; kingdom Viridiplantae; phylum Streptophyta; class Magnoliopsida; order Fabales; family Fabaceae; genus Vicia; species Vicia faba. Next base: position 1,761,620,741 of record OX451736.1, on the reverse strand, counting down.
TTAAAGATGAAGAGGAAGACTATGATTTGGATACAGATGGAGGAATATCAATTTCCATAGCTATGATTGGAAGATAGTTTAACAAAGTGATAAAAAGAATGGATAGAAACCAAAGATCAAATGTCAAGAACATCTCATCTGACATCCATAAGTCAAATGAGTTTGGAAGAAAAAGGGATGAAGAAAAATCCACCCAAGGGAAGGGAGTAAAATGTCATGAATGTGAAGGCTTTGGTCACATTAGAGATGAATGTCCTACATATCTTAAGAAACAGAAAAAGAATCTATCTGTTACTTAGTCTGAAGAGGACTCAGAGAGTGATCTTGAAGAATCTGGAAAGTATATTAAAGTATTAACAGGAAAATATGTATTTGATGAAGATTCCAGTGATATGGAACTAACATTTGATGAGTTAGCTGCTTCATACAAAGAATTATGTCTCAGAAGTGCAGAAGTATGTCTTGAAGGGGAGAAACAGAAAGCCCTCATAACTCAGTTGAAGGAGGAAAGGGAAGAGCATGTCAAAACTATTTCTAATCTGGAAAGTGGAGTGTCTTCTCTAAATTCAAATATTGATGGAATGGTCAAATCTCTCAAGATACTGAATAATGGGTTTGACATTGTTGTACCTCAAAATTTTCCCTCCCATTTTCTTCAAGATTTGCCAAGATCAAGGTTCAAAATCTCTCAAGGGTTGCACAGTTCAATGGCCTCCTAACAGTCAAAAATTAGGGTTTTGGTTCTGGCAAAGAAGTTGAAGTTTCCAAGGGTCCAAACAAGTCCCACATGCCTATAAACATTGTCAAGCATCCTTATGCCAAGTTTCAAGACTCACAGCACAAAATTGCATAGTCAAAAACCCTAATTGCTCAACAGTCAACTGCAGGGGCAAAATGGTCATTTGACAGTCAAAAGTCAAAAAAATTTGTCAACATCTTATTTTGAAGCCACAAACATCATTTGATCAATTCTTGATCATGATTCTCAAAGCATGGCTCAAAAAGTCTCAAGATGCAAAAGTTTCTATTTTTGGACAGTTGGAAAAGTCAACTGCAAATTGACCAAGGCATAACTTCCACATGGTTTATCAGAAAAATTCCATCCAAAGCTCATTTTGAATAGAATTACATTTACTACAACTCATCTTCACACTTCAAGTCCAATAAATGCTCTCACAAAAAGTTATCAATCTCAACATTATAGGTCATTTTTAAAAGTCAACAAAAAGGCACTTTAAGTCAAAGACCATAACTTGAGATTGGTAAATCAAAATGACATGGGACCAAAGGCATTGGTTAGAGGACTTCAATACCTTTCCAAAATGTCCAAGAACATGATCAAAGCTTAAAAATTGAGCAAGATATGCCTTGTGGAAGTTGGGAAATTTTTGGGAATTTTGAAAAGTCAACTTTGCTTCAAATGCCTCAAAATTGCTAATGGGCCTCAATTTCTTCCAAGAATCATCACCCAAAATCTATGCACGACCCATTGACCCAAAGGGGAGTTATTTTATTATTTTTAATTAATTAATTGAGTTTATTATCCTATTAATTCATTTAATTAAAATTAAATATAAGAAAAATACTAAAATATGTTTGCCAAATCTTTTTATGCAGCATATTCACTCTTTATGACCTAAATATTTCGTGCACATGCTCAAGAGGCAAGATCTTCCAAAATAGGCAAGTTCCATAGCAAGAAAAGATTGAAAAAGATGCTTGAAAATCAAATATTGAAAGGCATTAAAACATGGTTCATGGGCTTTATTTTTGACCTAGAATGATTCCTCATATATGCACAAACAAAACCTAATGCTCAAAAACAAAGGAAGCTGCGCCCAAGAACACAAGAAAAACTTGCATTTTTTTCACAAAATTCTGAAAACTGTTTTCCCACATAGAGCATGTTTCAAAGCAAAAGAACCATTCCACTGCACTCTTGACACTACCAGGGAGATTTTCCAATCGAGATCACGCCTCCATACTCAAAGAATTGGTAGATAGAAGCTTGACTTTTCTTTAAAATTTGCATATTCGTGTGTCACGTTTCATGCATGATTACTGTGTTTTAATGATTGGTTTACATTAATATGAATATGCTGAAGCTTTTGGTACCCTCTAATTGAACTAACCGTTCCTGTATTCAAAGTTGCCATGAGAACATTCTAGGGTTTCAGGAGCTTGAAATTAGGGACTTCTTCATGAGGAAAAATTAGGCAACGAGACCTGTACCATTGGATTCAGGACATCCAGACGATTCAGTTCCACACCTCGCGCCCTTTTTCTTTTTAGCCATGCTCTAATCGTTATTTTTGTACGGTGCAGTTAGTGGGGGTTTAAAACCCCCGCTATTTGATGTTATTTACAGGCCAAATGATGAAGATGAAGCTAGTGTGTCCATACGTGACTGGGGAGTTTGAATGTTCGCGCGTGAATTTTGTTTTAACACCACTAGCGCTTATTTCTTATTATATTTATCACGTTCCATTATACATACGAATGGATGCGCTGGCTCAGTTGGTAGAAAGGAATGGTTGCAAGCATTGGGACCTGGGTTCGATTCCCAGGTCCCCCACTTATTCAATGTATTTTTTCTTAACGTGCTCCTATGCAGCTTTCATTCCCAGGATCATCATGCGTCCTCACCATCTAAGCTTGCCACGCGCCAAGGAGATCCATCCAACGGCCAGATCACGCACTCCACCATACACCCTCAGTTAACCACACGCGCACAAGCATTGGAAAGTCAAAAAAGGCCAGATTTCTTGGGCCAAAGTGCTTCCCAAACACCTCCAAAAGGACCTGAATACCCCCCTTGTTTGTATTTCCTTTCTCTCATTTTTTTCTCTATTATTTATTTTAATTGATTTTTTCTTTTGTTTTATTTAATTCATGAAATATTTTTTAACATAAAAATCAGAAAAGTCAAAAAATAAAATACGTTTATTTAATTTTTTAATTCATAAATAGTTTTTGTAAATAAATTTAATAATCCATTTAGGTTAATTTAGGCTTTTTAACTTTAACATTTTTCTTAAATAAACTAAAAAACATAAAAATTAGGTTTAGCATTTTCATTCTTTTCCCAATAAAATTTTTTTTTCCTTATTATAATTATTATTAACTATTAATTAATTTTGTAAATACTCTTGTAATTAAATAATTTGAGTAAATTAGGTTTAAACTTTAATTCTTTTCCTTAAATAATTAAAAACATGTAGAATTAGGGTTTCTTTTCCTTTTAATTTTCTTTATTTCCATTAAATACAAAAACATTAAAAACAAGCTCTTTTCTCCATTTAATCATTAATTGATTTTTTTAATTTCAATTCAATTTTCTTAAAGGGTCCAACGCCCTCGCATCTTCGATTATAATTCCTTTTCGTGCATTTATTTTTATTTCTTTTGTGAATATAATGTATTTTCCCCAAAGCTTTGTAATAGATAATTAGGACATTTACTTTCCGCACTCTTTATTCAAAAATCGGGTCTTTGTTAATTTGGCGATGTAGACTCGCGCCTTGTAATAGCGTAGGACCTTTATTTTTCCGCATTTTAATTCCCGCACCCTTAACTGCTAATAATCACATGAAAGAATGTATGCCCAAATAAAATCGAAGCGTAGCTCACTAAATGCATGACAAGACAAATAATAACTGAAAATGACACACAATTCACACACCACTCCTAGGGTACGCCTCACTGTTGCCTTTCCCCTCGAAATGTGGTCGTCGAGTATAGGACGTTTTAGTAAGTCCTCATGTCCATGAACATGGCATGGGGGTAGCTTCTAAGGTGTCCTACTATTGCTCTGGTGACCACACTGTCCCTAAACTCGAATTGACCCGAACACCTCCAACGGTGGTGCTACCTACCCCTCAATGGTGGGATGGCACTACCTCAAGGACATTTACACAGACTAATTCCTTAGGGTAGGTAGACGACTCGTAGATACTTGCTCTAATTCAAAACAAATCAAAAACTTCTTTTCACACCGACACTTTTCAAAAAGCTTCCAAAACAATTTTTCAAACACTCTTGAGGACTGATACAAGAGCCGAACTGAAATTTTAAACGAAACTTTTTCAAACCCACTCACCTTGAAAAGCAAAAAAACATTTTGAAAACACAAATGAGCAAGTATCTAAGAGCCCATGGATAACCATGGATAGAAAGGGTGCTAACACCTTCCCTTTCTATAAATCTACCTCCCGAACCGAGAGCTAATCTCAATAAGGAATTTTTCTATGCTTTTGTCCTTTCCATGTTGGAGAAAATAAAAGACGGTGGCGACTCTTGCTTACCGCGACATTTCGCGAACCAGCGTTAAACAGTCAGTTCCAGATCCACCGATCACAGAACTGGCGACTCTGCTGGGGAAATTTTTGAAGTGAGGTGTACCTTAGGAAAGTTCATAACTGTGTTTTCAATTGTTTTGACTTGTTTGCTTTAAATTGTGGGTTGAATCGGAGTTACATAGATCCTAACCCGGATCTGGGGATACCCTGTTTAGGTAGCATAAACTGTGAGGGACCTGTCCGGCGTAGACCGACATGGGTGAAGCAGTGGCTACGTTGGTGTGGCGCCTTGGTCTGTACCGATATCCCTTGTGTTGCAATGAGGAGAATATGGGTCTTCTGAGGAGTCATTAAGCACCAACCGACCTTAGAACCTTAAATGACCCAACTTGGCCAATAGAACAGTAGCAGTATGCTACGCCCATTGAGGCTAAACTCTCGTGATGGTTCTGGCCGCAAGAAAAGATTGCGATGCTGGAGTTATGATCGATTGAGGGTAGTCAGTGATATTGGGATCCTCTAGAACCCGGTTACTTTTGATAGGACATGTATGAACCAAAAAACTGAAAGAGGGTAATACCTAGACCTCATGCTGGCCTAAACTTTAAGGGCTTGTCTTGTGTGACTTGTGTGCCTTATCATGTTTGCCTTTGTAAATATTTGTGGTGTGCTTTATCATAACATCATGCCATCATAACATTGCATGCATCCTGCATAAGGACTGACCATTTCAAAGACAAGAGGGTTTCACCTTTGCTCTGTTTTGTAGGACATCATGATGCCTATGCGAAGGAATACTATCTGGTTCAACTTTGTTCACCCACCTGAGTTACTTGAAGAATTGGTTAGCAGAATTCCAAACACCACATCCTTCATCCAGAGGCATGGTTCTCTTCTCAGTTTAGTCACTGCAAAGCGGGATCAACAGTTGATGAGTGTCCTGACCCAGTTCTATGACCCTCTGTACCAGTGCTTCACCTTTCAAGACTTCCAGCTGGTCCCTACCCTGGAAGAGTTCTCTGATTTGCTTGGCATCCCTATCTTGGATCAGACTCCCTACACTGGTTGGGAAAAGACCCTTAGGCTTGAGGAGGTTGCTGCAGCTCTCCCCTTGACCCACCAAGAAGTAATGGACAACTGGGTGACTAGAAGCGGAGTTAAGGGTTTCTTGGCCAAGTTTCTGGTTGGTAAAGCTAACAGTTTCTAGAATGACTTGGACTTTAGGGCATATGAATACATCTTGGCTCTCTTAATCTATGGGCTAGTCTTGTTTCCTAATCCTGACAACTTCATCAATGTCACTGCCATAAGGATCTTCATGTCTCAGAATCATGTGCCCACTCTCTTGGGTGACATCCTGCAACAACTTTATGCTCGTACTGCCCGAAGACGAGGAACTCTGTGGTGTTGTATCCCTTTGTTGGTGAGGTGGTTTATTTCGCACCTCCCTAAGTTCGTGCTGAAGAACCAAGAAGGAAGAGGTTGGGCTCATAGGTTAATGTCTCTCACTGATAAGGACATCATTTGGACTTTCAGAGGTTTGGATGAGATAGCTGTTATTGATCGTTGCGGAGAATACCCTAATGTTCCTTTGATTGGTACTCAAGGAGGAATCTCTTACAATCCATGTCTAGCGCTCCGTCAGTTTGGAAGGGCCAGAAGAGCAGGGCCTCATGAGATGTTGGTGCCTCACATCAGTTTTGAGTTTCAGGTGGATAGTGACGAGCTGCGTCGTAGGTTCATCAAGGCTTGGGACAGAGTTCATAAAGCTGACCCACAAGAGTTGGGGCCAAAGACTTCTCTACCTATGGAAGCCTACTACAAATGGGTTTGCATCCGTGCTCAGAAGTTAGGTATGCCATACGAAGCTGTCAGACCCGTCATTCTTGAGTATCCTGACAAAGATGGGGCTCCTCCAACTGTCCTCCCTCCTCAGATACCTACTGATTATGAGACATTAAAGAGGTCTTGGTCGCAACTGCGAGAAGAACGGGATTCGTATCGGGAAAAATTCAACGAGCAGGAATTGAAGATCCAGAAGCTGACAAAGCAGTTGGAGAATGAGTGAGCTCTGAATGACTACATTCGTACTGAGAAGAGGAGACCCTGGGATCAATGATGAGCTTTGGATGTTCTTTTACAGTTTTATTTCCCTTTTCAGTATTTCCATTTTTTTATAACGCCTAAGGGCAACCTGTTAAACAATTTAAATTTCAAAGTTGAATCTAATGAAGTGTGTTCCCTTTTGTTTACAAAGTGGATTCCTGATTGTCTTTGAAAACATAAATCATACGCATTCCATTCATCATGTGCATAGCAGGTACTCTTCTTTTCAGGTTGCTTACTGTTCTTCGCTGTTTATTCCAGCATCATGAACCCTGAATCATCAACCGAGATGTCTATCAAGGCCCTTCAGGCGCAGAACGCACAATTTTAAGAGCTGATCATGGGTTTGGCTCAAGGCCAAGAAGAGCTAAAGGATTTGCTCCTGAAGAAGGAGAAGAAGAAGAAGAGAACTGTTCTTTTCAACTCGGGCCGGAGGTTTGGTAATACTCTGCAGAATGAGGAAGCTGGTTCTTCTGTAGGCAAAGACAGTCCCCAGGGGGGAAGAGGTCCTAGTCCAGTAGTCTCTGACAACGAGACTGATTTTAATGAGGAACAGTATCCTCCGGCTGAAGACCGGTACAAGCAGTTGGAAGACCGTCTGAACGCCATGGAGATCCAACAGGTGCCTGGGTTGGATTTCGTAGACTTGGGTTTATCTACTGGTGTGATCATCCCTCACAAGTTTAAAGCACCATCTTTCACCAAGTATGACGGGGCGTCATGCCCTAAGCCACACCTCAGATCTTATGTGCGGAAGATTCAGCCGTATACAGTGGATAAGAACTTGTGGATCCACTTCTTCCAGGAGAGTCTTTCAGGGACTCATCTCGAATGGTTCTATCAGCTGGATGGAACCAAGGTTCGTAACTGGGAGGAGTTGGCTACTGCTTTTTACAAGCAGTATCAATATAATGCCGACCTTGCTCCTACATGTACCCAACTCCAGGGTATGTCGCTAGGATCAGGCGAAGGTTTTAAAGAGTATGCGCAGAAGTGGAGGGATCTGGCTGGTAGGGTGCAGCCTCCGTTAACAGACCGTGAATTGGTGGATATGTTCTTGGGGACCTTATCTGGGCCATTTTTCAATCATCTTATCGGTAATTCATCTGCAGGGTTCACTGACCTTATTCTGACTGGGGATAGGATAGAGGCTGGAATGAAGTCCGATAAAATTCAGAAGGGTGCATCTTCAAGTTCTGAGAAGAAGCCTTTTAAGAAGGAGGCCAGTGTTGTGTATGGGCCTAGAAGACAAGATAAACCAGAACGCCGCCAATCTGTCAACGCGGTGGTGATTGCTAAGCCTGCTGCCGCTCCTCGGCAAACCAATCAACAAAGGGCTGAAAGACCCAGAAGAGAGTTTACCCGGCTAAGTATGACCTTGTCACAAATCTTGCCGCAGCTGCTATCGACCAACTTGGTGACCGTCTGAGAGGCTCCGAAGGTTGTGAATACTGCCTCCCCCAAGTATAATCCAAATGCTCGCTGTGCTTATCACTCCGATAGCCCGGGGCATTCTACTGATGACGGCTGGGCCCTGAGGAATAAGGTGCAGGACCTTATTGATGCAAAGGAAATACAATTTGAAGCGCCTGAGAGGCCAAATGTGGTGACTGCTCCTATGCCCCAGCATGGAGTAAATGCCATTGATGAAGACTTATATGTCGTTTCTGTGAATGATGTAGCTACCCCTCTGATGACTGTTAAGAGGAACCTACTGCTGGCTGGTTTATTTCCGGGTTGCAGCAAGGGTTGCCTTTTGTGTGCCGTTACCCCTACTGGTTGTCCGTTACTGAAGTTAGGCATCCAAGGCCTGATGGATAGTAAGGAAATTATGTTCAAGAAGACCGTTGTTCCTTTTGTTCCTGTGGAAGAAGTATCTGTCGTTACAATTTTCAACAACCCAATCAAGGCTCCCCCGAGGAAGCCAGTTAAAATCATGACTGTCGCACCCATTGTTATTACTGTTCCGGGGCCCCTCCCCTATGAATCTGATAAGGCTGTCCCATGGCACTATGGGGCAGATGTATATGTACATGGAATAAAGCAAGAGTTCAATACCGGTACCAGCATCAGCAATATTACCAGTCTAGCTAAAGTAACTCGCAGTGGCAGGCTCTTCTCGCCTGACATTGCGCCACCAGTTATTCGAAGACCTCTCATTATAACACCTGCAAGAACGCCTGTTTCCACTTCTGATCAAGTTGCTTCCCCTGCTACCGAGTCATCTAATGCTCGGAGCAAAGGGATTGAAGATGAGCCTGCCCGGATGGAGGCACCAAATTCTGTGAATGTTGAAGCCTCCCAGCAAGAGATGGAGGAAATTCTTAAAATAATCAAGAAGAGTGATTTTAATGTTGTTGAACAGCTGGGGCATACCCCCTCCAAGATCTCTATGCTCTCCTTGCTGCTGTGCTCAGAGGCCCATGCTAAGGCCCTGATTTCATTTCTAAAGACGGCCCATGTGCCACAAGAGACCTCTGCATATCAGTTTACTGATTGCGTAGCCAATTTGACAGCCGACAATGGTTTGGGTTTCTCGGATGCTGACCTTACCGCTAAGGGAAAGAACCACAATGATGCCCTGCATATCTCTATAGAATGCAGGGGCACTACTCTTGCGCACGTGTTGGTGGACACCGGTTCTTCCCTGAATGTGCTACCCAAAAAGGCCTTAGACCGGTTGGATTGTGAGGGCCTGGAGCTGAAACCTAGCAACATCATTGTCAGAGCCTTTGACGGTTCTAAAAGGATGGTTCATGGAGAGGTAGACATTCATATTCGTGTGGGTTCTCAAGTATTCGACTCAACTTTCTATGTGATGGATATCCGTCCATCTTATTCCTGTTTACTGGGTCGACCGTGGATTCACAAAGCTGGGGCAGTAACCTCTACCTTACACCAGAAGCTCAAGTACCCTGTCAGAGGGAAGATCGTCACTGTGCAGGGGGAGGAAGAATATATGGTGAGCCATTTGAATTCCTTCCGGTATATTGAGATGTACGGGGAGTTTATTGAAACCCCCTTTCAGCATTTTGAAGAGGTACCTCCAACATTGGCAGCAGCAGAAACAGTGGTTGAAGAGGACTTTCCCTTGAAGATGGCTTCCTTGAAGGACGCCCGGGCCGTAATCGAGAAAGGTGAATGTGCTAACTGGGGCAGGCTCCCTGATTTTACACCAAAAACTGACAAGTTTGGACTGGGTTTTACTGCAGAGGCTCAGAGGGCTATGCGCAAAGCTAGAATCGGAAGACCTCCTGTGCTCATCACCAATCCAGGAGTGAATGCTATTGGGGATGAAGACGAAGTGGAAGAGTCAGAGTTTGATAGCTGGATCTACCCGACGACTGACGGTGGATTGAATATTTGGACCGCGAAAGATCATACGCCTGTTACTTTTGTTACGCAGTAATGAATTCCTTTGTTTTTGTTATTTGTAATAAACAATGAATTGAAACTCTATGGCCCGGTGTCTTACCCGGGGCACCGTGGCTCCATTTGTGAGGGCATATTAATTGTCATTTCATATATCATGAATAAAGACCTTGGACGTTTTCTCGCACTTCAAATCTTATGCTCCTTTTCTTTCCTTCCTTTCTTTATATATTGCAAAATAGCTGTATTTACACACACTCACTCATACAGGTTTCAATCCACTCTGGATCTCACTGGTAACGACTCTGCTACTGCCAGTTATGACTTCGAAAATCCGATCAACTTAGCCGAAGAAGAAGGTGAAGGTGATTGCGAAGTGCCTGGCGAGCTTGCAAGACTGTTACTCCAGGAGGAGAGGGCAATTCAACCACACGAAGAGCCAGTGGAAATAATAAATCTGGGTACTGAGACAGATAGGAAGGAAGTCAAGATTGGTGCCAACCTAGAGCTCAGCGTGAAGCAACGGTTGACTCAGATGCTGCATGACTACACGGAAATCTTTGCCTGGTCCTACGAAGACATGCCTGGTTTGGATACCGACATTGTGGTCCATCACTTGCCTACCAAGGAAGACTGCCCTCCGGTTAAGCAAAAGGTCTGCCGTATGCGTCCAGAAATGTTTGAAAAGATCAAAGCCGAGGTTATGAAACAGTTTGATGCCGGGTTTCTTGCAGTGACTTCTTACCCTCAATGGGTTGCCAATGTAGTGCCGGTACCAAAGAAAGATGGTAAAGTCAGAATGTGTGTCGATTACAGGGTTCTGAACAGAGCAAGCCCCAAGGATGACTTCCCCCTACCTCACATTAACGTTCTGGTTGATAATACTGCTCAGCACAAGGTGTTCTCTTTCATGGATGGTTTTTCAGGGTATAATCAGATCAAGATGGCTCCTGAAGATATGGAAAAGACTACCTTTGTTACTCAGTGGGGCACCTTCTGCTACAAGGTCATGCCTTTTGGACTGAAAAACGCTGGGGCAACCTACCAACGTGCCATGGTTGCTTTATTTCATGACATGATCCATCATGAGATAGAAGTGTATGTCGATGACATGATTGCAAGGTCCCAAACTGAGGAGGAACACCTTGACCATCTGCAGAAACTGTTTGACCGTTTGAAACTGTATAAGCTGAGGTTGAACCCGAACAAGTGCACCTTCGGGGTAAGATCTGGAAAGTTGTTAGGCTTCGTCGTAAGTGACAAGGGTATTCAAGTGGACCATGCCAAGGTTAAAGCCATTCAAGAGATGCCAGTTCCTAAGACAGAGAAAGAAGTCAGAGGCTTTCTAGGACGTCTGAACTACATTGCCCGATTCATCTCGCACCTAACCGCTACTTGTGAACCAATCTTCAAGCTGCTGAAGAAAGATCAGGTAGTACGTTGGAATGATGAATGTCAGGCCGCCTTTGACAGAATCAAAGAGTATCTCCAAGAACCACCCATTCTTATGCCACCGGTTGAAGGGAGACCTCTGATACTATACCTGACAGTACTTGACAACTCAATGGGGTGTGTGTTGGGGCAGCATGACGAGTCTGGCCGAAAAGAGCATGCCATTTATTACCTTAGCAAAAAGTTTACCGACTGTGAGACCCGATACTCGCTGCTCAAGAAAACTTGCTGCGCTTTGGTATGGGCTGCTCGCCGGCTGAGACAGTATATGCTGACTCACACTACCTTGTTGATCTCAAAGATGGATCCAATAAAGTACATATTTGAAAAGCCTGCTCTGTCTGGGAGAATAGCAAGATGGCAAATGATCTTGACAGAATACGACATCCAGTACACGACTCAGAAAGCTATCAAAGGAAGTGTATTGGCAGACCACTTGGCACATCAGGCAGTAGACGACTATCAGTCAATGAACTTTGAGTTTCCAGACGAGAGCATCATGATAGGGATTGATTGTGAAGTACCTGGACCAGATGAAGGACCTGAGGAAGGATCCCGATGGTCTATGCACTTTGACGGAGCCTCCAACGCTTTGGGTAACAGTATCGGTGCTGTGATCATATCTCCTCAAGGCACTCATACTCCACTTACTGTCCAGCTATGTTTCAACTGCACTAACAACATGGCAGAGTATGAGGCATGCATCATGGGTCTCCAAGCTGCAATTGACTTAAGGATCAAGTTTCTGAGTGTCTTCGGAGATTCCGCTCTCGTGATCAATCAGATCAAAGGCGAGTGGGATACGAAACATCCGAACCTTATTCCTTACAGAGAATGTGTGTTGACATTGATCCCCCACTTCACGGAGATAACTTTTGAACATTTTCCAAGAGAGGAGAATCAGCTGGCGGACGCGTTAGCTACGATGTCTTCCATGTTCAAAGTCAAAAGGGACAATGAGGCTCCCCGGGTCATTATCTGGAAACTGGACGAACCGGCATACTGTTGTGATCTGGAAGCTGAGGTTGTAACTGAGAAACCTTGGTACCATGAGGTGAAGAGATACTTGGAAGCTCAAGAGTATCCTGAAGGTGCATCTGTAAATGATAAGAAGTTTCTGAGAAGGTTCGCAGCAAAGTTCTTCCTCAGCAACGGCATTTTGTACAAGCGAAACCATGATTCGACCTTACTGCGTTGTGTGGATAAAACTGAAGGAGAAAGGATCATGGCAGAGCTGCATGAGGGTACCTTCGGAACACATTCTAGTGGACACACTATGGCAAAGAAGATCCTGCGGGCAGGATATTTCTGGTCCATAATGGAAGCCGACTGCTACCAACATTCTCGGACATGTCATAAATGCCAGATTTACGCAGACAAGGTGCACGTTCCTCCAGTTCCTCTGAATATCCTGACTGCACATTGGCCTTTTGCAATGTGGGGCATAGATATGATCGGCGAGATTAAACCTACGGCATCTAATGGGCATCGCTTCATCCTAGTAGCGATTTATTATTTCACAAAGTGGGTTGAGGCAGCTTCCTACGCCACTGTAACCAAGAATGTTGTGGCACGGTTCATTCGGCATAACCTGATCTATCGATACAGCATCCCTGAAAGGATCATTACAGACAACAGTACCAATCTCAATAACAAGATGATCATTGAGCTCTGCGAGCAATTTAAAATACAGCACCACAACTCTTCTCCCTACCGGCCGAAGATGAATGGGGCTGTAGAAGCAGCGAATAAAAATATCAAGAAGATTGTGCAAAAGATGACAGTGACCTATAAAGATTGGCACAAGATGTTACCGTTTGCTCTACATGGGTACCGTACCTCAGCAAGGACGTCAACCGGGGCAACTCCTTTCTCATTGGTCTACGGTATGGAGGCAGTCTTACCGATCGAAGTGCAAATACCCTCTCTCCGGATAATGAAGGATGCAGATCTAAGCGAAGATGATTGGATCCAGACACGACTTGATCAGCTAAACTTAATTGAAGAAAAGAGACTCACTGCTATTTGTCATGGTCAGACGTACCAAAAACGGATGATCAGGGCATTTAACAAAAAGGTCAGACCACAAGAATATCAAGTTGGGGATCTGGCAATCAAGCGCATCATCCTTCCTCAGAGTGATCCCAGGGGCAAATGGACCCCTACATACGAAGGGCCATTTGTGGTTAAACATGTGTTCTCAGGAGGAGCCATGATTCTAACCACCATGGATGGTGACGACCTTCCTCACCCCGCCAATGCAGACATAGTAAAAAGATACTACGCATAATAAAGACCCGCTAGGTTGACATACCTAGGCAAAAATTAGGGCTTCCCGGCGAACCAAAAGGGTTCGGGCAAAATGAAGGGATGAAATGAAAAAAAATCTGTACACCCGACAAGTCGAAAACCTGAAAAGGCGGCTTGGGCAAAAATGGGTATCCCGGTGGACTGAAAACCCGAAAGGGCGGTCCAGGCAAAAGTTAGGGATAAAGCGTAATACTATGTCTCATTGGATCACTTTGCATCCAGAATCCGATATCAACATCAAGTTCAGACGGCATCGATCAATCAGCTTCATCTTCAGCTAGGTCATCAAGTGATGAGACACTTGAAGATATAAAGGCAATAGCAGAGTTGGAACCCAGTAGGATCATTCTTTTCACATAGCTGTTTTGTTTTCCCTTTGTACAAACTTGTATAAACTCTTTTATTCGGCGGCGTTCTCTTACTAGGACGTCAGCCTCTTGTACATAAACGCCTATTTACGAGCAAATTCAAAAATCAATACAAATACACTTTTCAGCTTAAATTGCCATTTGTTTTTTCCTTTTTTCTGTTTTGTTTTGCGAAGAACGTCCAAGGTTCAATTTGTGATATATGCATTTGACGCTAATTGCTAACTCATAAATATTTGCATACGAAACAAAGGATTAATTACAGGTAACATTAGAAACAGGGGCAATAATGAGTTGTCTAAGCGATCTAATTGCTCTGTCCACCAAGGTACCAAGGTAAGTTCGGCCGAAGAACATAACCAATATACCTTAATTCCCCAGAGAGTGAGCCAGCAAGGCAATACACTCTCCCCGAGCAGAGTTATCCTGTCAGCCTTAAGGAAGTTGGGTATCCTCCAGCAGACCTCAACATTCCCCAGCGCATTATACAGATATTCTTAACAAGCATCCCCGGCAGTCTTGAGCTAAGATTGTTCCCCGGCGGTATACCAGACATTCAGTGGAGTCGCTTCCAGTACATCTCAAAAACTCCCCAGGAGAGTCCAGTATAGTTCAAGATTTCCCCAGGAAAGTTTGAATCCATCTCCCCAGCAGGAAGCTTATCCCCGGTAGATTCTGGAAGCTTATCCCCTACAGAGCACGAGCGCGTCTCCTAGCTTTATCCAAAGGTTATTTCCCTACCAGGATATAACTGGGTTATCCTCAGCCAAAGGCCACGGAAAGATCGTCCTCGGCGAAGTCTTCCTATGCCCAGCGGAGTCTATCAAAACTTCAAACATAACAACGGTATCCTTAGCGAAGTTACCATCAACATCTCAACAGCATACCTCTCTCCCCACAGAGTATGGTTCCCCAGCAAGATCGCTATAGTAATTTGTCTCCGCAGAGTAATCCATTCGCCAAGTTTATGCCCTAACGGAGTCATCTTCCCCTACCGGTTCATTCTTGCAATCTTCATCCCCAGCGGAAACGAAGAACTCTCTTCAACCATCAGCCCAGGATTCAACTTCCCAGCGCCCGTCAAGGATTTACTTTCCTAGACGAAAACATACATTCATAAACATCGCATTTCCATACATTATAGCATGCATATACGCATCATAAACATACAATCTCATTTATGTTGAGAACATCATTGCTTGATCCATATCATGCATTGCATATGACTGACCTTTACCTTTCAGGAAAGATCCAGTCAAGTTCTCAGCTATGTCCAAGACCTTCTCTGGTTCAGATAAATCGACCCTAAGATTTTTCTGATTCTTATCCAGTTGAGGTTATTCCAAGACTTTAGTCTGGCTCAGTCAGATCGACCCTAAGATCTCCCTGATTCTTATCCAGTCAAAGCCAATCCAAGACTTTCTTCTGGTTCAGTTAAATCGACTCTAAGATTTTTCTGATTCTTATCCAGTCAAAGTTAATCCAAGACCTTCTCTGGTTCAGTCAGATCGACGCTAAGATCTCCCTGATTCTTATTCCAGTTGAAGATTCCAAGACCTTGCCTGGTTTAGTTAAATCAGCTCCTAAAGATTTTTCTGATTCTTATCCAGTCAAAGGCCTTCTCTGGTTCAGTCAAATCGACCCTAAGATTTTTCTGATTCTTATCCAGTTGAAGTTATTTCAAGACCTTGCCTGGTTCAGTTAAATCGACTCCTAAAGATTTTTCTGATGCCGATCCAGTCAAAGGCCTTCTCTAGTCCAGTTAAATCGATTCCTAAAGATTTTCCTGATGAAGACTCAGTAGAAGACATCCAAGATTCTCTCATCGTTACTGTTGAGGTAGTAATCGCCCCAGGTTCTCTCATCGTTACTGTTGAGCTAGTAATCGCCCCAGGTTCTCTCATCGTTACTGTTGAGGTAGTAATCGCCCCAGGTTCTCTCATCGTTACTGTTGAGGTAGTAATCGCCCCAGGTTCTCTCATCGTTACTGTTGAGGTAGTAATCGCCCCAGGTTCTCTCACTGTTACTGTTGAGGTAGTAATCGCCCCAAGGTTCTCTCATCGTTACTGTTGAGGTAGTAATCACCCAAGGTTCTCTCATCATTACTGTTAAGGTAGTAATCGTCCCTGATCCATTCATCATCCTGCTGAGGGTGCGTCTGAAGAGTTTAAAGATTCAATTCCTGTAACCAGCCAGAACGCATCTACACAAAGAGTTTGAAGACCAGCTCCTAACAGGCCAGGTAATCATTTTCTTTTTCAGGTACGCAAGTTCTCACTAAGGAATCTCTTACGCGATCGACACCCAGATGGCATCTATAAGCCCATCCACCTATCCATCTCCTCTCAACTTGGCATATGTAAGCCCATCTTCCTATCCATCAATCTCCAAATGGCATCTGTAAGCCCATTCCCATCATCACACTGCTAACATGTGAGCACAAATTTCTGGGCACTCTAGTGTTCAATCATCTTCCACCTTCGGATTACGAAAGGCACGTCAGCCAATCTACATCCTCAGGTCTAAGAAGATTGAACAGGGGCAACTGTTGTACCCCAAAATTTTCCCTCCCATTTTCTTCAAGATTTGCCAAGATCAAGGTTCAAAATCTCTCAAGGGTTGCACAGTTCAATGGCCTCCTAACAGTCAAAAATTAGGGTTTTGGTTCTGGCAAAGAAGTTGAAGTTTCCAAGGGTCCAAACAAGTCCCACATGCCTATAAACATTGTCAAGCATCCTTATGCCAAGTTTCAAGACTCACAGCATAAAATTGCATAGTCAAAACCCTAATTGCTCAACAGTCAACTGCAGGGGCAAAATGTTCATTTGACAGTCAAAAGTCAAAATTTTTGTTCAACATCTTATTTTGAAGCCACAAACATCATTTGATCAATTCTTGATCATGATTCTCAAAGCATGGCTCAAAAAGTCTCAAGATGCAAAAGTTTCTATTTTTGGACAGCTGGAAAAGTCAACTGCAAATTGACCAAGGCATAACTTCCACATGGTTTATCAGAAAAATTCCATCCAAAGCTCATTTTGAAGAGAATAACATTTCCTACAACTCATCTTCACACTTCAAGTCCAAGAAATGCTCTCACAAAAAGTTATCAATCTCAACATTATAGGTCATTTTCAAAAGTCAACAAAAAGGCACTTTAAGTAAAAGACCATAACTTGAGATTGGTAGATCAAAATGACATGGGACCAAAGGCATTGGTTAGAGGACTTCAAGACCTTTCCAAAATGTCCAAGAACATGATCAAAGCTTAAAAATTGAGCAAGATATGCCTTGTGGAAGTTGGGAAATTTTTGGGAATTTTGAAAAGTCAACTTTGCTTCAAATGCCTCAAAATTGCTAATGGGCCTCAATTTCTTCCAAGAATCATCACCCAAAAGCTATGCACGACCCATTGACCCAAAGGGGAATTATTTTCTTATTTTTAATTAATTAATTGAGTTTATTGTCCTATTAATTCATTTAATTAAAATTAAATATAAGAAAAATACTAAAATATGTTTGCCAAATCTTTTTATGCAGCATATTCACTCTTTATGACCTAAATATTTCGTGCACATGCTCAAGAGGCAAGATCTTCCAAAATAGGCAAGTTCCATGGCAAGAAAAGATTGAAAAAGATGCTTGAAAATCAAATATTGAAAGGCATTAAAACATGGATCATGGGCTTTGTTTTTGACCTAGAATGATTCCTCATATATGCACAAACAAAACCTAATGCTCAAAAACAAAGGAAGTTGCGCCCAAGAACACAAGAAAAACTTGCATTTTTTTCACAAAATTCTGAAAATTGTTTTCCCACATATAGCACGTTTCAAAGCAAAAGAACCATTCCACTACACTCCTGACACTACCAGGGAGCTTTTCCAATCGAGATCACGCCTCCATACTCAAAGAATTGGTAGATAGAAGCTTGACTTTTCTTTAAAATTTGCATATTTGTGTGTCATGTTTCATGCATGATTACTGTGTTTTAATGATTGGTTTACATTAATATGAATATGCTGAAGCTTTTGGTACCCTCTAATTGAACTAACCGTGCCTGTATTCAAAGTTGCCATGAGAACATTCTAGGGTTTCAGGAGCTTGAAATTAGGGACTTCTTCATGAGGAAAAATTAGGCAACGAGACCTGTACCATTGGATTCAGGACATCCAGACGATTCAGTTCCACACCTCGCGCCCTTTTTCTTTTTAGCCATGCTCTAATCATTATTTTTGTACGGTGCAGTTAGTGGGGGTTTAAAACCCCCGCTATTTGATGTTATTTACAGGCCAAATGATGAAGATGAAGCTAGCGTGTCCATACGTGACTGGGGAGTTTGAATGTCCGCGCGTGAATTTTGTTTTAACACCACTAGCGCTTATTTCTTATTATATTTATCACGTTCCATTATACATACGAATGGATGCGCTGACTCAGTTGGTAGAAAGGAATGGTTGCAAGCATTGGGACCTGGGTTCGATTCCCAGGTCCCCCACTTATTCAATGTATTTTTTCTTAACGTGCTCCTATGCAGCTTTCATTCCCAGGATCATCATGCGTCCTCACCATCTAAGCTTGCCACGCGCCAAGGAGATCCATCCAACGGCCAGATCACGCACTCCACCATACACCCTCAGTCAACCACACGTGCACAAGCATTGGAAAGTCAAAAAAGGCCAGATTTCTTGGGCCAAAGTGCTTCCCAAACACCTCCAAAAGGGCCTGAATACCCCCTTGTTTGTATTTCCTTTCTCTCATTTTTTTCTCTATTATTTATTTTAATTGATTTTTTCTTTTGTTTTATTTAATTCATGAAATATTTTTTAACATAAAAATCAGAAAAGTCAAAAAATAAAATACGTTTATTTAATTTTTTAATTCATAAATAGTTTTTGTAAATAAATTTAATAATCCATTTAGGTTAATTTAGGCTTTTTAACTTTAACATTTTTCTTAAATAAACTAAAAAACATAAAAATTAGGTTTAGCATTTTCATTCTTTTCCCAATAAATCTTTTTTTTTCCTTATTATAATTACTATTAACTATTAATTAATTTTGTAAATACTCTTGTAATTAAATAATTTGAGTAAATTAGGTTTAAACTTTAATTCTTTTCCTTAAATAATTAAAAACATGTAGAATTAGGGTTTCTTTTCCTTTTAATTTTCTTTATTTCCATTAAATACAAAAACATTAAAAACAAGCTCATTTCTCCATTTAATCATTAATTAATTTTTTTAATTTCAATTCAATTTCCTTAAAGGGTCCAACACCCTCGCATCTTCGATTATAATTCCTTTTCGCGCATTTATTTTTATTTCTTTTGTGAATATAATGTATTTGCCCCAAAGCTTTGTAATAGATAATTAGGACATTTACTTTCCGCACTCTTTATTCAAAAATCGGGTCTTTGTTGATTTGGCGATGTAGACCCGCGCCTTGTAATAGCGTAGGACCTTTATTTTTCCGCATTTTAATTCCCGCACCCTTAACTGCTAATAATCACATGAAAGAATGTATGCCCAAATAAAATCGAAGCGTAGCTCACTAAATGCATGACAAGACAAATAATAACTGAAAATGACACACAATTCACACACCACTCCTAGGGTACGCCTCACTGTTGCCTTTCCCCTCGAAACGTGGTCGTCGAGTATAGGACGTTTTAGTAAGTCCTCATGTCCATGAACATGGCATGGGGGTAGCTTCTAAGGTGTCCTACTATTGCTCTGGTGACCACACTGTCCCTAAACTCGAATTGACCCGAACACCTCCAACGGTGGTGCTACCTACCCCTCAATGGTGGGATGGCACTACCTCAAGGACATTTACACAGACTAATTCCTTAGGGTAGGTAGACGACTCGTAGATACTTGCTCTAATTCAAAACAAATCAAAAACTTCTTTTCACACCGACACTTTTCAAAAAGCTTTCAAAACAATTTTTCAAACACTCTTGAGGACTGATACAAGAGTCGAACTGAAATTTTAAATGAAACTTTTTCAAACCCACTCACCTTGAAAAGCAAACAAACATTTTGAAAACACAAATGAGCAAGTATCTAAGAGCCCATGGATAACCATGGATAGAAAGGGTGCTAACACCTTCCCTTTCTATAAATCTACCTCCCGAACCGAGAGTTAATCTCAATAAGGAATTTTTCTGTGCTTTTGTCCTTTCCATGTTGGAGAAAATAAAAGACGGTGGCGACTCTTGCTTACCGCGACATTTCGCGAACCAGCGTTAAACAGTCAGTTCCAGATCCACCGATCACAGACACATTAGCTGAAATTCTCCAAGCAGGAAGAGTGACAGGAGATAAGAGTGGTCTAGGTTTCAATGAGAAAAAGGAACCTAAACCATAAGATCCCTCATCTGTTTCCACTCATGCCAAGCCTAAATTGAAGATATCGAATCAAATGTCTTAACATATGGGCAAACATCATGGTAAGAAAGGACATCTTGGCAAACCTCATGGGAAGAAAGGACATCATGGAAAACATCATGGGAAGAAAAAGCTTAACCATACCAGAGAGAATCCCCAGCCCTGGAGATGTCATCACTGTGGAAGGCTTAGACATATAAGGCCCTTCTGTTTCAAGTTTTATGGGTATCCTAAAAATACTTCTTTTCCCAAAACCGATAAGATTCCCCAAAATAGCAAAAAAAAAGAAACAGTGGGTTCCCAAGTCCAATGTTGGTAGTTTCATTGCTCACACCTCTCTCAGAGTATCAACCCAAGATGGCTGGTACTTTGACAGTGGTTGTTCTAGACACATGCAGGTCTCAAGAATCTGTTGGTGGATGTCAAATCTCATTCCACCAGTTATGTGACTTTTGGTGATGGGGCAAAAGGTGAAATCAAAGGTGTTAGGAAGCTTGACTTTTTAGGAGTCCCTAATCTTGATAATGTGTTACTTGTTAAAGGGTTAACAACTAACCTGATAAGCATAAGCCAATTATGTGATCAAGGATTCAAAGTTAACTTCACCAAGGAAGAATGTCTTGTGTGCAATGAAAAAAATGAAGTTATTATGAAAGGGATCAGATCTAAAGACAATTGTTATCTATGGGTTCCTCAAGAGTTGAACCTCTCCTCAACATGTGTTTTAGCCAAAAAGAATGAAGTTAAACTATAACATCAAAAATTGGGACACTTGCATCTGAAAGGTATGAAAAGAATTATATCTGAAGAAGCAGTGAGAGGGATTCCTAAGCTCAAAATGGAAGAAGGAAGGGTATGTGGTGACTGCCAAATTGGAAAGCAGACTAAGATGTCACATCAGAAGATTCAACATCTTACTAAATCAAAAGTTTTAGAACTTCTTCACATGGACTTGATGGGACCTATACAAGTTGAAAGTCTTGGTGGTAAGAAGTATGCCTATATTGTGGTAGATGACTTTTCCAGATACACATGGATAAGCTTTATTAGAGAAAAATCAGAAAATTTTGAAGTGTTCAAAGATCTTTGTCAAAAACTTCAAAGGGAAAAGGAAATCCATGTCATAAGAATCAGAAGTGATCATGGAAAGGAATTTGAGAATAACAAATTTGCTTAGTGTTGTACCCCAAAATTTGCCCTCTCATGTTTCCCATGATTTTCCCCTACATGGTTGGTCACAAACCTTTGCCTAAAGAAAAGGAATATTCATGAGTGATGTTTCTAAGTTTCCTTTGATTGACATCCTCAAAGCGCCTATCTATTGGCACCTCCAAAATACCTTTTGATTGGCATCTGCATATCGCCCTTTGATTGGCATGGACAAAGGTCCTTCAATTGGCCTGTTAACAAGGCCTTTCAGTTGTCATTTTAACAATGTCTTTCGATTGGCACCCAAACAAAGGCATCTTCAATTGGCATTTTAACAAGCACCTTTCGATTGGCATTATAAAAGTGTCCTTTGATTGGCATTGTAACAGTGTCCTTCGATTGGCAGGTTAACAAGTATCTTTCGATTGACGTTGTAGCAGTGGCATTCGATTGGTAGTTTAGCAAGTATCTTTCGATTGGTATTATAGTAGTGGCCTTCGATTGGCATTTTAATAAAGTATCCTTCAATTGGTATGGACAAAGGCCCTTTGATTAGCATTCCAAAAGGTCCTTCGACTGGAACTTCAGAGTTTCCCTCAATCGGAATATCTGAATGAAATGACCTTCGAGTGGCATTTCAGTATAGAGTTTGCCTTAATCTGAGATGCTCTGATGAAGGAAGTTCTGAATACTTCGAATCAGAACTTAGACTCGTCACAAGGCCAAAAGCTGGTCGAAGTTGCCTAATAGGGAATTTTCTTCAAAAGGACATGAGATCGAAGCAAAGGGTGGTTCAATCGAAGGAGCCCTAGTATTGAAGCTGGCATAATTCGACTCAGAACCAGTAAGGAGAGCAAGGTTCTACTAGGGAAAGTTTGCTTGAATTGGACTTTGAAGCCATCGAAGAAAGCAAATTCGAAGGGAAGTGGACCTGCAGGGGTAGGTCAGCTTTCGATTTTTATCATGTTGGAGGCCTAAACAGCTCATAACAGGCTGGCAGTAACGCATGAAAGCAGATTGGCACGTGATGGAATCAAAAATAGAAAGTCTTTATGAAGAAATCAAATCAAATCCGTGTAAAGGCATGGTGTGGATAAAAAGATTGAATTAGGCTATTTTTGGAATGATATTCAAAGTGAATCAAATCAAGAATCAAGACATTGATGGAGGAAGATTGAGGCCAGGTTTTCAACCCAAATTCATTCCATTATATGCAAACAAGCCTCACAAATCAAAAAGACACACAAAACTCTGCAGAAACGAAAAGACACACAAAACTCTGCAGAAATGAAAAAAACGTACAAAAACCTTGCAGAAACGGCCAGAGCAACTTGAAAAAAAAGCTTGAAAAGTGTGAGATCGAAAACCACATTGGAGGCACTTTCAGACAAAAAGCAAAACGCTATTCTCTTCCTTGACACCCAGTGGAGCTACACCAATCAAAACCAAGCCCTAAGGCAGCCTAAAACTCGCTGTAAGTGTTCTTGAAATCGCCTCTGCACATGAAATCGTGAACCACTTTCCTTGCATATTTTTGCCAAATGGTTTGCACATTCATACTCACCATGTAATTCACATTGATTCTGCATTATTTGATTTGATTTTTGTGACCTTTAACCCCCTATCTAGAACCTAGGGTTCTTGTGTATGTTTTTTAGGCGTTTTGTGTGCAGGTTAAATTAAGGCCAATAATGGCCATGGACGAGTTCAGGGGAAGGAGACGTGTGCATTGGCACTCTTAGTTTGCATTTATATGGCCTAGGAAGTATTTTAGAACCATCCCACGAAATTTCCTGCGGATAAAAATCCGCAGGTAAATAACCAGGGATTTATTTGAAGAAGACGAAGATGTGTCATAGCGTGGTTGGCTCGTTTGAATATTAGCGCGTTTTTCAGGGAATAATTGTTGGTTTGTTTTATAATATTTGATTAATAATCCACTAACAGGTTAACATCTTGGTTCAGTTGGTTGAATCGTCCATTGGGACCTGGGTTCGAATCCCAGGTCCCCCAAACTTTGTTATCATTTTATTTCAGGCGTTCACATGCAGCACTTCAGGCAGGGAGCACCATATACATCCAGATCTCAAAGGCTACGTGGTTACCAAGGCAGATCCAATGGCTAAGGATGGAGGTTTACCATGAACCTTGGTCAATAAATGCTCGGGCAATCTGAAAGTCAAACAAGGCTGATTGAATCTGGGCCTGGAATTGCTTAATCAACCTCCCTTCTAGGCCCAAACCCCCCTTTGGTTTATTCTTTCTCTTTTCTATATTTCTTTTGTTTAATTTGCGTTATCGTTATTTTTTAACCAATTAACAAATTAACCTTTTTTTATATAAAAAACCACAAATCACAAAAAATATTATTTTCATCATTAATTTTATTATTTTTGTAAATAAACCATTAACCAATTAATTTAGTTTTTTTTTAATTAGGTTTAATCTTAACATATTTTGCATTAAATTAAAATTGATTTAGAATTAGGGTTTTGATATATTTTTACATTTCTAATTTTATTTCCTTAATTAAAATAAAACTCAAAAAAAATATTCTCTTTTTAATTAATTAATCATTAGTTAGGCTTAATTCTTAAATCAAAAATGACAAAAAAATATGCTTTATTTAATGAAAAAGGGGTCAAAACCCTAGGACGTTCCGATTCAATTTTCTCGCGCGCATATTATTTTTGATCCATATAATTGTAATTGCTCCGAGGATGTAATAGATTTAACTTAGGATTTTATTTACCGCTTTTATTTACTTTTTCGCATTTAATTTTAAGGGTTTGTTTTTGGCGATGTAAATACCCGACACATTGTAATAGCTTAGTTTTATTTTCCGCAATTTATTTTCCGCAACCATTAACTGCTAGATGTTTGAATAATAGGCTATGCATGACAAGATTAACCTTTAATTTAAAATCAACCGTAGCTCACCATAACATGTACAAAGATAATATAAACTGAAAAACAATACACTCGCACATGCCACTCTTAGGGTACGCCTCACTTAGTTGCCTCGAACGTGGTCATTGAGTATAGGAAGTTTTAGAGGTCGCCCTCTTGTCCAAAGATCATAAGTTGCCTCGAAATGGTTGCCTCGGAAAAATGATCTAAGACATTAGGGTTACCGCTAAGGCGTCCTAACATTGCTTTAGTGACCACACGTCCCTTAATCAAATTGACCCTTAAAACTCCAACGACGATGCTACCTACTCATCAATAATGGGCTAGCATTGTCTAAAGGACATTAGCACAGTTTAATTCCCTTTTCGAGTAGGTAGATGGTTCTTAAGTACTTGCTCCTTTTAAAACAAAACAAAACTTTTCGCACTTACACCCCTTTCAAAATAAAAACTTCTTTCAAACCCACAAACACAAAGAAAAGCAAATTTTGAAAACACTTTGAGCAAGTACCTAAGAGCCCGTGGATAACCACGGATAGAAAGGGTGCTAACACCTTCCCTTTCTATAATCTACCTCCCGAACCCGAGAAACATCTCGAAAAGGAATTTTTCTGTGCTTTTGTCCTTTCCTTGTTGGATAAAATAAAAGACGGTGGTGACTCTTGCTTACCGCGACATTTTGCGAAAACAAACGCAAACGTGAACCAGCATTCAAAAACAGTCAGTTCTCATTCCCACCGATCACAGAACTGGCGACTCTACTGGGGAATGTATAAGTGAGGTGTACCTTAGGATTAGATCACTTGTGTTTTCAATTGTATGCTTTGTATGCTTTAAATTTTGTGGGCTTGTATCGGAGTTCTATAGATCCTAACCCGGATCTGGGGATACCCTTTAGGTAAGTAGCAATAAACTATGAGGGATCTGTCCGGCGTAGACCGACACGGATGAAGCAGTAGCTACGTTGGTGTGACACCTTGGTCTGTACCGATATCCCTTATGTTGGAACGAGGAGAATATGGGTCTTCTGAGGAGTCATTAAGCACCAACTGACCTTAGAACCTTAAATTGACCAACTTGGCCATAGAACAGAAGCAGTATGCTACACTCATTGAGACTGAACTCTCGCAATGATTCCGGCCGTAAGAAAAGGTTGCTAAACTGGAATTATGACCGATTGAGGGTAGTCAGTGATATTGAGATCCTTTAGAACCCAGTTACTATTTTTATGACAGGTTTGAACCAACTAAGCTGAAAGAGGGTAATACCTAAACTCCATGCCAGCCTAAACTTAAGGTTGTTTGGGTGACTTGTGTGCCTTCAAACTTGAACTACTTGCACATTCTTGTTATCTAACAACATGAGTTCCTTGCAGATTTTGTTTACAGTCCTTATCCCATAATTTGGATTTATTGCAGGGTTTACTTACATCACCTCACATTTTTGCTTAAACGCATAGCATACACATCATAACATCATGCCTTAACATTTCCTTAACCATTTCAAGGATCTCAAGGGTTTGTGATGCAGGTTATGATAAATCAAATGTCTAGCAAGGGGCAAAGGGGATTTATTTTCCTCTAGCCAAGGTTGTCTAGAAATCAAAACATGATAACTTGAGTCAGGGGCTATGACCCACTTGATATGGTGAGCTTGACTCTTGAAGAAGGACTCTTAACAACATGAAGTTTCTTCAATCAAAGCTGCAAAATTCAAATTCTAACAATTTTCTTGTTTACCCCGCAAGATCCTTGAAAACATTGCATGCATATATCATACATATCATTGCATAACAGGTCTCCCAGTACAGGTCTCTCATGTTCTCGCTGTTTATTTCAGCAATGGCTTTCCAACCAGACAACCAAGATCTTCAAACTCGAGAAGCTCAATTCAGAGAAATCTTCCTAAACCTATCCAAGGGGCAGGAAGAGTTGAAAACACTCCTCGTTGGGAACTTGGTCAAGAAAAGTCCTGAAGACAATAAGGACGAACGGCTGGAACAACTGCAAGCTGAGTTTAGTGCCATGAAAACCCAGATGCTGGGGCAGATGGCTCTTATCCAAGGCTTAGCTCGGGAACAAGAAGAGCTGAGAACCATTATCAACCAGCTTCATCAAGACAGATACAATAACATGAAGCAAACAATCAAGGTCGGGGATCAAGTCATTAATCAACTTCCGAGAAGTCAAAGGTTTGGTTTGATGAAGAATAGACCTCTCCAAGTTGCTACTACCTCACGGGTCCAACAACGACCTCGCCAAGAACAACGGGTTGATCAGAGTAAGCCAAACATGCCCAGGAGGAAATTTACCAAGCTCAACATGCTGCTGTCTCAAGCTTTACAACACCTGTTGAGATTGAATCTGGTGACGTTAAGGGACCCTCCTAAGAATCTCAACATAGCCTCCCCAAGGTACAATCCTGATGCAAGGTGTACATATCACTCCAACAGCCCGGGGCATGATACTAACATCTGTTGGGCGTTGAGCAACAAAATTCAAGACCTGATTGAGGAAGGAGCATTGGAACTCACACAAGACGGTCAGATTGAATTCTTTTGCCATCCCCCAAGGTTCCCCATTTGAAGTGACAAGTACTGAGACGAGAAGACTTTTTGTTCATTAGAATTTTCAAGTTGTAATTTTCTTTTGATTGTTCAAACATTTATTCATGTCAAACTTTATTACTTTATCAATGCATTGCATATGTCTGTTTTGAATCAGTCCATTCGTATTCACTATATTCAAATTGCTTTCATTTTTGTGATGTTCAACACTCGATTAAAAAATTCTAAGCCTTTTGAGGGAGGATGACGAAAATGATACCAAAATCTCTACAGTATGCTTTTGAACAGACCCTGCTGACGATGTACAGGCATTGTTTCAAATCCTAAACAGTGGAGTTATAAGGAAGATAATCCCTCGTCAACCCCTTTGAGCCAAAGAAGTTGGAGTTTTTTTTTCTTTTCACGAATTAAAACCCTAAATTATAACCTGGGGCAGGGTAGTTTTCTCAGTTTAATCCAGGTGCACAATGAATGGTAGCAAAGAAGTCCTTCTGAAACAAAGGATGGTGTTGGTTTTGTATAATCGTAAGGACATGCAGTCATTATCTCTCAAAATAAGAGCCCAATAAGTCAAAACCTGTGAAGGAGACTTAAGAAAAACTGGGGCATCCCGCTGACTGTAATCACAAAAAGAAACAGTTCAGGCAAAAGATAGAGAAAATAAAATAAAAAAGAAAGAGATCCTACAAACTCTCAACAAAAATGACTGCTTGTTCAAAATAAACTGTCAGTATCCGAACCATCACTGGAATATCAGAGCAAAGACTCAAACAGGATCTAAATGCACGGTTAGCTGAGTTTAGGATCGAAGAACATCACGAAGAGCGGGTGGGTACAAATAAATTTTGAGCCTTTATCCTTTGTTTCTTAAACCGTGAACCAGGCCACATTATAACCCTTAAAAGTCCTAGCTGAAGCATGGGTTAGTTCGAAAGCATACTGTTACAAAAGGTATCCTGACTCCTATAGGGCTCGCTGTAAAATCCTGAGTTGACATCACATTTTACAAAAATTCGCTTGTTTTATTGAAAACTGCATTTTCAAAAAACTTCAAGACAGACATAAGCTTTGCATTCTTAAAATAACATTGTTTACATATGACTATTTGTTCAAACAGCAGAGAAATTCGCACGACGAATATCTAGTGAACAAAAAACCTTCTCAATAAAAAGGATCACCTCAAGTGGAAAAACACTTCCAATCAAGGGGCACGGCATGATCATTGTCCATCATCTGGGGTAGTCAAGTCAAGATTCAAGGAATCTCTCAAAATGCCAAATAGCCAGGGGCAAATCTCCATCTGAATCAATTGGGGCATTGGACGTGAATTCCAGCAACGAATCTTGCACGATCAAACGAAGATCTTCTGGTAGTATGGTAACACAACACTACCAACAGTGGCACCTCCCTACATCCTGAGAGCATGAACATAGTCAAAAAAGTACTACGCATAATCAAAGACCCACTAGGTTGACTGGCCTAGGCAAAAATAAGGGCTTCCCAGCGAACCAAAAGGGTTCGGACAAAAATAAGGGATGAAAATGAAAAAATCTGTACACCCGGCAAGTCGAAAACCTGAAAAGGCGACTTGGGTAAAAAAGGGTATCCCGGTGGACTGAAAACCCGAAAGGGCGGTCCAGGAAAAAATTAGGGATCAAAGCGTACGACTATGTCTCGTCATCTCTTCACTAGCCTACTAGAAGAAGGTTTATCGTTTTAACCGAAAGATACCAAGCACCTCATAGGTGGGGATAATACTCGATTCACAGGGCCTCGGCAGGCACCTTCTCCCGCAGAAACAGGGGCAATAAGAAGTGTCTGAGCTGTCTAGTTGCTCTGTCCACCAAGGTACCAAGGTAGGTTTAGCTGAAGAATATGACCAAGATACCGTCACTCCCCGCAGAGCAATACAGTAATGGTAGCTCTCCCAGCTAAGACTTGCAGTTGAACAAATCAGCAATACTCTTCCCAAGCAGAACTGATCTACCATCAACCGTAAAAAGGCTAAGTATCCCCAGAAGGTATGAATATTCCCCAACGGAGTATAAAGATATCCTCCAGCAAGCATAAGAGCATCCCTGACAGTCTTAATATTCCTCAACAGAATATAAGAATGTTCCCCGGCGGAATACAAGATACCACAGTGGAATCGTTTCCCCAGCGCAATCTAAAAAAGCTTCCCCAATGGAGTTTAATCATCATCCCCAGTAGACTCTTGAAGCTTATCCCCTGCGGAGCACAAATAAGTCTCCTCAACCAAATTCAGAGGTTATCCCTACAAAAGTCTAGCTGGGTTATCCTCAGCAAGTCGCAACTGAAAGATCATCCTCAGCAAAGTTCCTCCTTTCACATACAGGATTTTAATCCTCAACAGATTCGATATCACCAACAACGGTAATCCATCCCCAGCGGAGTTCATCATTGAAATCCCCAACAAAGCTTATCAACGGAATCCCCAACGGAGTTTATCATTAAAATCTCAGCGAAGTATCTCTTCCCCACAGAGTAATTCCCCGCAAAATAATCTCTTTGCCATGTTTATTCCCCAACGGAGCTATTTTCTCCTACAGGTTTATTCTCACAACCATCTTCGTTCGTCATCCCCACCAGAATCATTTTAAGCAAAGTTTGAAGACACACATACTCTTCAACAATAGTCCAGGATTTAACAAACTCCCCGACATTTGTCAAGGATTTATTTTCCCAGACGAAAATACATTCATAAACATTTCACATTTCATACCTCCTATTTACATACATGATAAAGTGCATACGACACAATCTCATTTATTTTGAGAACATCATGACATCATGCATTTCATACATCATGACATTGCATACAACTAACGTTTTATCTTTTTCAAAAAAAAAAGGTCAATCAACAGACGGCTACCGACAACCTTTTCAAGTTCCAGATTAATACCTGCAGCAAGCCAGGAAAACTATCTGTGGACGACTGATTGTAGATTAATACCTGTAACAAGCCAGGAAAACTATCTACATGAAGAGATTGAAGATTAATACCTGTAACAAGCCAGAAAAACTATCTTTCTTTCTCAGGTCAGAGATTAATACCTGAAACCAGCCAGGACAGCTATCTCCTCGACCAACCTTTTCAAGTCCCAGTTTAATACCTGTAGCAAGCCAGGAAAACTATTTGTGGACGACTGATTGTAGATTAATACCTGTAACAAGCCAGGAAAACTATCTACATGAAGAGATTGAAGATTAATACCTGTAACAAGCCAGGAAAACTATCTTTCTTTCTCAGGTCAGAGATTAATACCTGAAACCAGCCAGGACAACTATCTCCTCGACCAACCTTTTCAAGTCCCAGTTTAATACATGTAGCAAGCCAGGAAAACTATCTGTGGACGACTGATTGTAGATTAATACGTGTAACAAGCCAGGAAAATTATCTACATGAAGATATTGAAGATTAATACTTGTAACAAGCCAGGAAAACTATTTTTCTTTCTCAGGTCAGTGATTAATACTTGGAACCAGACAGGACAAGTTCTATAACCTCAACGGTATACTCCCGATGAGCACGAGTCAGTTCCTAGATCTTGATGTTTTCCTACGTCATAGTGTGGATGAGTACTATAACCTCAACGGTATACTCCCGATGAGCACGAGTCAGTTCCTAAATCTCAACAAAAGTTAGACTTCCCCAGCAGAATCTTCTACAAACAACAGGTATGCAAGTTCTCGCTAAGGAATCTCTTATGCGATCGACACTCCTGTAGATGGCATCTATAAGCCCATCCTCCTACCAACAATCTCCAAATGGCATCTGTAAGCCCATTCCCGACATCACAATGCTGATACTACACCATATGAGTGCAAATTTCTGGGCACTCTAGTGTTCAATTATCTTCCACCTCCGGATCACGAAAGGCTCGAAAGCCAATCTATATCCTCAGGTTTAAGAAAATTGAACAGGGGCAACTGTTGTACCCCAAAATTTTCCCTCTCATGTTTCCCATTATTTTCCCCTACATGGTTGGTCACAAACCTTTGCCTAAAGAAAAGGAATATCCATGAGTGATGTTTCTAAGTTTCCTTTGATTGACATCCCCAAAGCGCCTATCTATTGGCACCTCCAAAATACCTTTTGATTGGCATCTGCATAGTGCCCTTTGATTGGCATGGACAAAGGTCCTTCAATTGGCCTGTTAACAAGGCCTTTCAGTTGTCATTTTAACAATGTCTTTCGATTTGCACCCAAACAAAGGCATCTTCGATTGGCATTTTAACAAGCACCTTTCGATTGGCATTATAAAAGTGTCCTTCGATTGGCATTATAAAAGTGGCCTTCGATTGGCAGGTTAACAAGTATCTTTCGATTGACGTTGTAGCAGTGGCATTCAATTGGTAGTTTAACAAGTATCTTTCGACTGGTATTATAGTAGTGGGCTTCAATTGGCATTTTAATAAAGTATCCTTCGATTGGTATGGACAAAGGCCCTTTGATTAGCATTCCAAAAGGTCCTTCGACTGGAACTTCAGAGTTTCCCTCAATCGGAATATCTGAATGAAATGACCTTCGAGTGGCATTTCAGTATAGAGTTTGCCTTAATCTGAGATGCTCTGATGAAGGAAGTTCTGAATACTTCGAATCATAACTTAGACTCGTCACAAGGCCAAGAGCTGGTCGAAGTTGCCTAATAGGGAATTTTCTTCAAAAGGACAGGAGATCGAAGCAAAGGGTGGTTCAATCGAAGGAGCCCTAGTATTGAAGCTGGCACAATTCGACTCAGAACCAGTAAGGAGAGCAAGGTTCTACTAGGGAAAGTTGGCTTGAATTGGACTTTGAAGCCATCGAAGAAAGCAAATTTGAAGGGTGGACCTGCAGGGGTAGGTCAGCTTTCGATTTTTATCATGTTGGAGGCCTAAACAGCTCATAACAGGCTGGCAGTAACGCATGAAAGCAGATTGACACGTGATGGAATCAAAAATAGAAAGTCTTTATGAAGAAATCAAATCAAATCCGTGTAAAGGCATGGTGTGGACAAAAAGATTGAATTAGGCTATTTTTGGAATGATATTCAAAGTGAATCAAATCAAGAATCAAGACATTGATGGAGGAAGATTGAGGCCAGGTTTTCAACCCAAATTCATTCCATTATATGCAAACAAGCCTCACAAATCAAAAAGACACACAAAACTCCACAGAAACGAAAAGACACACAAAACTCTGCAGAAACGAAAAAAACGCACAAAAACCTTGCAGAAACAGCTAGAGCAACTTGAAAAAAAAGCTTGAAAAGTGTGAGATCGAAAACCACATTGGAGGCACTTTCAGACAAAAAGCACAACTCTATTCTCTTCCTTGACACCCAGTGGAGCTACACCAATCAAAACCAAGCCCTAAGGCAGCCTAAAACTCGCTGTAAGTGTTCTTGAAATCGCCTATGCACATGAAATCGTGAACCACTTTCCTTGCATCTTTTTGCCAAAAGGTTTGCACATTCATACTCACCATGTAATTTACATTGATTCTGCATTATTTGATTTTATTTTTGTGACCTTTAACCCCCTATCCAGAACCTAGGGTTCTTGTGTATGTTTTTTAGGTGTTTTGTGTGCAGGTTAAATTAAGGCCAATAATGGCCATGGACGAGTTCAGGGGAAGGAGACGAGTGGATTGGCAGTCTTAGTTTGCATTTATATGGCCTAGGAAGTATTTTAGAACCATCCCACGAAACTTCCTGCAGATAAAAATCCGCAGGTAAATAACCAGGGATTTATTTGAAGAAGACGAAGATGTGTCATAGCGTGGTTGGCTCGTTTGAATATTAGCACGTTTTTCAGGGAATAATTGTTGGTTTGTTTTATAATATTTGATTAATAATCCACTAACAGGTTAACATCTTGGTTCAGTTAGTTGAATCGTCCATTGGGACCTGGGTTCGAATCCCAGGTCCCCCAAACTTTGTTATCATTTTATTTCAGGCGTTCACATGCAGCACTTCAGGCAGGGAGCACCATATACCTCCAGATCTCAAAGGCTACGTGGTTACCAAGGCAGATCCAATGGCTAAGGATGGAGGTTTACCATGAACCTTGGTCAACAAACGCCCGAGCAATCTGAAAGTCAAACAAGGCGGATTGAATCTGGGCCTGGAATTGCTGAATCAACCTCCCTTCTAGGCCCAAACCCCCCTTTGGTTTATTCTTTCTCTTTTCTATATTTCTTTTGTTTAATTTGCGTTATCGTTATTTTTAACCAATTAACAAATTAACCTTTTTTTTTATATAAAAAACCAGAAATCACAAAAAATATTATTTTCATCACTAACTTTATTATTTTTGTAATAAACCATTAACCAATTAATTTAGTTTTTTTTTAATTAGGTTTAATCTTAACATATTTTGCATTAAATCAAAATTGATTTAGAATTAGGGTTTTGATATATTTTTACCTTTCTAATTTTATTTCCTTAATTAAAATAAAACTCAAAAAAAATATTCTCTTTTTAATTAATTAATTATTAGTTAGGCTTAATTCTTAAATCAAAAATGACAAAAAAATATGCTTCATTTAATGAAAAAAGGGTCAAAACCCTAGGACGTTCTGATTCAATTTTCTCGCGCGCATTGATCCGCTGTCGCGCGCGGGTCAAAAACGAGTTAAATTGCAAATTGTAGTAACGACGGTAACGGTAACTCGAGTATCGTCTCTCAAGGACTCTTGGGTTTTACTAACTAAAATCGAAATTGGGGGGTTGTTTGGTTCGAGTTTAGGCAAATAAGCTAATTATAAAAAGTGATTATAAAATAAGCTGTTTGGAAATAAGTGATTATAGAATAAGTCGATCTACTGTTTTGGGTTCCTACTATCATCGATTATTATAATTCTAATACCCGAAGCGGATTGTCTATTCCTATTTGGGTACAAACTCAATGACAAGCGCGGTGAAGTTTGTGAGATGTACGATCCTATTGTCCGAATTAAGCAAACGGGATAAGTTTTCATGGATTAAGCAAACATGACTGATCAAACACAACAACGGATTAAGCAAACGTGATGAGTCTATGTTAGGATCATACAATCAACCAAATTGAATCAATATATTTTATGCAATCGAATTAAGCATACAATAACACAAAATATCATTGAAAGGAATTAAACTTAAATTAACATTATAATAATCTCAAGTATTGGAACCTGAATTACAGTAGATCAACCCAAAGGAATTAGTTCTCCATAGTCATTCGTCCTAGCTTTTCCAAATCGTGAATGGAATTTCGTGAACAGTGAATTCGAATCGAATGCTACAGTACCACGGCTGCTACCCTAAGGGGAAAGAGAGCGACCCATTTTACAACCCAACTGGGTCAAACAAACGACCCAGGCCCAAAACTAATTGACCCGAAACTTAACTAAAACTAGTGCTGCAACTTCAACAATTTTTTCAACCTTGCTACAGTCCGAATTGGCTCTCGACTTCTTCATGAAAGTTGTAGGTCTTTTTCTTAGCTTTCCAACCAATATTAGAACGCCTCAATCCAAGTCATGTAGCTCCAGTTATGAATTTTTTATTGAAAGTTGCACATGCTGAAAAATAAAATACGAAAATTAATTAAATACAAAAATAAGATAAATTAGCAAAACAATTTAAAACATAAAAATAAACACAATAAACTAAAGAAATGCATTAGTACAATCGTGGAAAGATGTGCATCAAAATGCACTGATCACGCATATTATTTTTGATCCATATAATTGTAATTGCTCCGAGGATGTAATAGCTTTAACTTAGGATTTTATTTACCGCTTTTATTTACTTTTTCGCATTTAATTTTAAGGGTTTGTTTTTGGCGATGTAAATACCCGACGCCTTGTAATAGCTTAGTTTTATTTTCCGCAATTTATTTTCTGCAACCATTAACTGATAGATGTTTGAATAATAGGCTATGCATGACAAGATTAACCTTTAATTTAAAATCAACCGTAGCTCACCATAACATGTACAAAGATAATATAAACTGAAAAACAATACACTCGCACATGCCACTCCTAGGGTACGCCTCACTTGGTTGCCTCGAACGTGGTCATTGAGTATAGGAAGTTTTAGAGGTCGCCCTCTTGTCCAAAGATCATAAGTTGCCTCGAAACGGTTGCCTCGGAAAAATGATCTAAGACATTAGGGTTACCGCTAAGGCGTCCTAACATTGCTTTAGTGACCACACGTCCCTTAATCAAATTGACCCTTAAAACTCCAACGACGATGCTACCTACTCATCAATAGTGGGCCAGCATTGTCTAAAGGACATTAGCACAGTTTAATTCCCTTTTCAAGTAGGTAGATGGTTCTTAAGTACTTGCTCCTTTTAAAACAAAACAAAACTTTTCGCACTTACACCCCTTTCAAAATAAAAACTTCTTTCAAACCCACAAACACAAAGAAAAGCAAATTTTGAAAACACTTTGAGCAAGTACCTAAGAGCCCGTGGATAACCACGGATAGAAAGGATGCTAACATCTTCCCTTTCTATAATCTACCTCCCG
This sequence comes from Vicia faba, assembly GCA_948472305.1. Taxonomy (NCBI): domain Eukaryota; kingdom Viridiplantae; phylum Streptophyta; class Magnoliopsida; order Fabales; family Fabaceae; genus Vicia; species Vicia faba. The sequence continues at coordinate 1,761,585,302 of OX451736.1, read as the reverse complement.
AACCCGAGAAACATCTCGAAAAAGGAATTTTTCTGTGCTTTTGTCCTTTCCTTGTTGGATAAAATAAAAGACAGTGGCGACTCTTGCTTACCGCGACATTTTGCGAAAACAAACGCAAACGCGAACCAGCATTCAAAAACAGTCAGTTCTCATTCCCACCGATCACACCGAGTTTTACTCTTCTGAAAGAATCAGCCATGAATTCTCTTCTCCTATTACTCCTCAACAGAATGGGATTGTAGAATGCAAGAATAGAACTCTCCAAGAATCTGCCAGAGCCATGATTCATGTTAAGAAGCTACCCTACCATTTTTGGACTGAAGCAATGAATAATGTGTGCTATATCCATAACAAAGTCACTCTAAGGAAAGGCACTTCAGCTACTTTGTATGAAATATGGAGGGGAAGAAGACCAACTGTTAAATACTTTCATGTTTTTGGAAGTAAATGTTACATCTTAGATGATCGTGAACAAAGGAGGAAGATGGATCCCAAGAGTGATGAAGGAATATTCATGGGTTACTCTACAAACAACAGAGCTTACAGAGTTTTTAATTCCATAACCAAAGTTATGATGGAATCAATAAATGTTACCATTGATGATAGATGATGGAATTTTGAAGAAGGTGTCTCAGAAGATGTGGGAACATCTTTGCCTGATAGTCCAATTGAATCAAATGACACAAGTATTGATTCTAATCCTTCTCAAGAAGATCCCCAGCCTAGTCACATCAATAAAGGACCTTCAATTAGAACTCAGAAAGATCATCCTAAGGAGCTTATCATAGGAGATCCAAACAAAGGAGTTACTACCAGATCAAGAGAAGGGATTTCAAACTCTTGCTTTGTATCAAAAATTGAGCCTAAGAATGTCAAATAGGCCCTAACTGATGAGTTCTGGATTAATGTTATGCAAGATGAGCTAGAACAATTCAGTAGGAATGAAGTTTGGGATCTGGTTCCAAGACCTGAAGGGAAAAATATGATTGGCACTAAATGGGTATACAAGAATAAATCTGATGAAAAAGAGGAGGTCACTAGAAATAAGGCAAGGTTAGTTGCACAAGGATACACTCTAATTGAAGGGGCCAACCTTGAGGAAACCTTTACTCCTGTGTCCAGACTTAAATCAATTCGACTACTATTGGGAGTTGCATGCATACTGAAATTTAAATTGTTTCAAATAGATGTAAAAAGTGCCTTCTTAAATGGCTATCTGAATGAAGAAGTCTATGTGGAACAACCAAAGGGATTTGTTAATCCAAGTTTTCCTAAACATGTCTACAAACTGAAGAAAGCTCTGTATGGATTGAAGTAAGCTCCAAGAGCTTGGTATGAGAGACTGATAGAATTCCTTGGGGAGAATGGACATAGGAAAGGTGGAATAGACAAAGCCCTCTTTGTCAAAGAATAAGAAGGGAAGATTATGATTGCTCAAATTTATGTTGAGGATATTGTATTTGGTGGGATGTCAAATGAGATGGTTCAACATTTTGTCAAGCAAATGCAGTCTGAATTTGAGATGAGTCTTGTTGGTGAATTAACCTATTTTCTTGGTCTGCAAGTTAAAGAAATGGAAGATTCCATATTTTTATCTCAGAGCAAGTATGCCAATAATATAGTAAAGAAGTTTGGGATGGAGAATGCCAGTCACAAAAGAACCCCTGCTCCCACACATCTGAAGTTGACTAAAGATGAAAAAGGAGTAAGTGTAGATCAAATTCTCTACATAAGTATGATAGGCAGTCTTCTATATCTCACAGCTAGAAGACCAAACATTGCCTTTGCTGTAGGTGTGTGTGCAAGATATCAAGCTAACCCTAAAGTTAGCCATGCCAACCATGTGAAGAGGATTCTTAAATATGTGAATGGGACAAGTGACTATGGTATGTTGTACTCTCATGGATCAGACTCTGAATTAACTAGTTTTTGTGATGTTGATTGGGCAGGAAGTGCTGATGATAGAAAAAGTACACCAGGAGGATGCTTCTTTCTGGGAAATAATCTCATATCATGGTTCAACAAGAAGCAAAATTGTGTGTCTTTGTCCACTTATGAGACTGAGTATATTGCTGCAGGAAGCAATTGTTTTCAATTGGTTTGGATGAAACAAATGTTAACAGAATACAATGTCAAACAAGATGTCATGACATTATTCTGTGACAATTTAAGTGCCATAAACATATCAAAGAACCCCATTCAACACATCAGGACGAAGAATATTGACATCTGTCATGACTTCATAAGATAGCTTGTTGAAGAAAAGATTGTTGCCTTAGAACATGTAGCCATTGAATTGCAACTGGCTGACATCTTCATAAAGGCTTTGATGCTAATCAATTTGAGAATTTAAGAGGAAAATTAGGGATCTGTTTATATGGGGGTTTGTAGCAATTAAAAGTGTGTGGGAATATCATTAAAGTAATATTGTATTATTTGTGTTTCCAACAAATAAAATTAAGAAAGTAATCATTACAAGACTGCCTCAAATTATTTCCCACATGCTACAAAATTTCTTCTCTCTACTTTCACAAACTCTTCATTCTCCTCCACAGAAAAATGACCCTTGCAATTCTTCATCTCCTTGCTCAAAAATTCTCAAACATGTCTCAACATCATACATCATCTTCCTCAAAATCTATCAACCTCCCTGAAAATATTTCCCTTGACAGAGTACTCGACGCTACTCCTCTAACAACCATCCCACGTCTTGATAAAAAAGTCAAGAAACCCAAATCACCACCTGTAAAGAAATCCAAAGATGATAGAGGTAACTCTTCCACTGCAACTGATAATAGGACAGAAGAAGCGATTGTCAATGTTGATAGAAGAATCAGAAGGCTAGTAGACAGAGTATTAAATGAAGGGTTCGTTGTGCCTGGGATTTCTACTCCCCTTGCTCGCATGCCTCCTCCTACTGATAGAGGAAGTAACCCTAAAAGTGTTGTTGTTGAATCATCCACCTTCAAGAAAGATACTATTGAAAGCAAACTTGAGAAGCTTGCTAGCTCTGCTCTGAAGGAAGGTGGAAGAAGAAAATGTTGAACAAAATGTTGAAGAGAACTCTCCTTCTAAAGAAGACGCTGCTGCCTCCAAGGATGGAAAAGGTCACAATGCTGAGAATGTTTTTAATGTAGATGAGCTATCTGACAATGAGCTTATTACTAATGTGGTGCATGGTATTGCAAGAAGGCTAAAGTCCAGGAAAGTGAAGGATGCAAGTGTCACACCCCCTTCCAAAACAACCAAGAAGAAAATCATGTATGGACCCCTAAAGCCAGGAAGTAAAGTGGTTCCTCTCTCTAGCAAAAGAAAATCTAGACCTATTAGCTCCACAGATGATGATGAGGATGCTGTAAAAATATCCAAGAATAAGAAGAAAGCTGTGGTTGTTGAAGAAGTTGACTCATACTATGATGTCAAGAAAGATGTCCAGGACATCTCTCCTATCAAAAAGTATGCAAACAAGAAGATTTTTGTTAGGGTTCCTGATGCCCCACTTGACAACATCTCTTTCCACTCTGTTGGGAATGCTGAAAAGTGGAAGTATGTGTATTAAATAAGGATTTCCCTAGAGAGAGAATTGGGAGCTGGTGCTCTAGAATGCAAAGAAATCATGGAGCTGATCTCTTATGCTGGATTGATGAAAACAATTACCAGGTTTGCCAATTTCTATGAAACTCTTGTTAAGGAGTTTATTGTTAATATTCATATTGATTATGCTGACCATAAAAGTAAAGAGTATAGAAAGTTTTTTTTAGAGGAAAGTGTGTAGAATTTTCTCCTGCCATTATAAATATATTTCTAGATAGGTCTGAAGATGTCTGCTGTGAGCTGGAAGTTATAGACAATCAAGTGTGTAGAGCCATTACTACTAATCAAGTAAGTGAGTGGCCCATGAAAAACAAACTTCCTGTTAGCAAACTGAGTGTGAAATATGCTATTTTACATAGGATTGGAGCTACAAATTGGGTTCCCACTAATCACACTTCAACCATCTCCATTGGTTTAGGAAAGTTCATTTATGATATTGGAAACCAGAAACTTTTTAATTATGGGACTTACATATTTGACCAGACCATTAAACATGCAGGAACTTATGCCATTAAGATGCCAATTGCTTTTGCTTCCCTCCTCAGTGGAATTATTCTAAATCAACATCCTGGAATCCTAAGTGGAAATGATGTAGTGTGCAAGAAGGAGTCTGCCTTGACCCTTCATTTTAAGCTCTTTTCAGGAAAATATGTCCCATACATTGTTTTAACATCTGCACCTGCTGAAAAGACCTCCACCAAGGATGATATGATCAAAGAATTAAGAGAAGCCTGCAAGGAATTGGATGATGTGATTATAGTTATCTCATCAAGGAAGATAACCTTTGAAAATATGATCAAGGACCTGCAAAAGGACAGCAACCTTGATGACACAATAAACTCTGAAGGTGAAGACTCTAGTGAGGAAGAAAGTGCTGGCTCAGACAAGTCAACTTGTCCTGATGACAGTTAGACCAATTGATGTTTCTTTAGATCCTTTTGTTTCCTTTTATCACTTGCACGTGCTTGACATTTGAATTCTATGGTATGTACCCTAATATTGATATTCTCTTGAATGCATCCTTATATTTGGCATATTATGACTAAAAAGGGGGAGAGAAAGTGAGTGAGTGACTGACTAACCACTGACTGACCATAGACCATTGATTGAGGGGGAGCTCAATACTTGAGGGGGAGCCTCATGTCTCAGAAGATGTTTTGACATCTTCCTTTTCTAACAGCTAACTGCTAACTGAGTTTATGTTTTAATTGCTTTGCTTATGTTGTTGCTCCGATAATGTTTTAGCTAAAATTTGCCAAAAGGGAAGTTTGTAAGTGTTTGTTGGCAGCAATTTTGCTAAAACAATGACTCAATAATGTTTTGCTAAATTTCTTAACATTTGGAGTAAAACTGTTTTGTATGATGTCAAAGCAGATGTCTTGACATCTGCCTCCTGAACTGATCTCAGCCCAACATCAGTTTAAATTTTTTGTTTCCTATTTTCCAGCGCTTCATAACTCAAGATTTGTAACTCACAGACAACGAAAAATATGGAGGAATATTTTTCAAAGTGCATGGATTTTATCTTGACATATTTTTATGGAAATATTCAAAAGAATTGAATATTGGATTTTAAAGCCCAAGCCCACAGCTGCACATATATAAGAACTTGCTTCCTTATCCAAACTAATACAACTTTTAAAGAAGAATACTTTCTTTCTGTTTTAAAAAAGTCTAAGTCTTTTAATTGTCAAACACTCTAGTATTGATTAAATACTTGTGTTGTTATTTAGGTTGTTAATTGTGTATCATTCATAAGCTTTTAAGCATGAATGATTGAAGTTTTTAAACTTATTAATTATGTTGTTTCTTCATTGTAAGTGATTGAAGGGATTTGAGGAAGGCCTCATACCTAGGTGAGTCTTAGGTAGAAGTATAGCACGGGTAGTGATTAAGTGATTAGATCGTAAACTGGTTGTTTACTGAGGGTCTATGAATTGATACTATTTAGTGGACTTTTCCCTAGCTTGGTAGCCCCCATAGTAGGTGTTGTTCTACACTGAACTAGGTGAACAATCTCTCATGTTTTTAGTGCTTCTAATTTTACTGCTCTTTACTTGCAAACAGATATTTGTGTCGTGACATCTCATTCGACATCACATATTTAATACCAGATATTCAATTTTTAATCATAATATTAATGAAATGAGAATCATATCTTTTGAATCAATCATATCATGTTCACTCGCTTTTATTTCCTTATTATCACTCAAAAATCACAAAAAAAAATATTGCTTTTATTTCCACTTCACTTTCTTTATCAGCTTTCTGTTTAAGCCAAGATTTGAGGGAGGATGATGAAAAACGAATACCCAGTTTGCAACAGTATGCTTTCAAATAAGAGTTTCCTGATGATGAACAAGCATTGATTCAAATTCCTAAACAGTGGATATATAAGGAAGATAATCCCTCACTAACCCTTTCGAGCCTACAAGTAGGAGTTTCTCTTTGCATGAAATTAAACCCTTAATCTTAACTTGGGACAGGGTAGTTGTTCAGTTACAATGACTGATGTCAATTTCCAAGAGAATCATTTCATCTTCAAGAGAACCATTCCAGTTACTTTTAAAAAGAGGTTCAACCATATTTTCTCTTCATACACAATGCCAGAGAAATGGTGAAAGTTCAAAGTTTGCAAATGATTGTTCCTCAAGAACCATCAATACGGCAATCATAAATCTATCAGTGCAAATATCAAACAAACAAGTGTCACACAAGTTATTAAAACACAAAAGATGAAAAAAAAAGAATCAAAGAATAGCCTACTAAGTCGAGAACATCAAACGGCTTAGGGTTAAAAATTAGGGAATCCTGCTGGATTGAAAACTCAAAAGAAACAGTCCAGGAAAAAGTTAGAGATACAAAAGCAAAAAAAACAAAGAAGAAAGATTACCAAAGATCCTCGACAACAGAACAAGATTTTGTGACATCCAAAGAATAATAGGCGACTATTATCTTAAAAAGTATTGGTTCTCAAGCCGCCATGTCATCATTAGTCGTTTAATTGAGCGTAGGAACTAGAAAACATAACGAAGAATGGGTTGGGTTAAAATAATAATTTGATCCTTATATCATTTGTTTCATAAACCGTGAACCATACCATATTACAACATTGAAAAAACCTAATTGAAGTAAGGTTTCTTTTGAAAGCATACTACAACAAGGTTGCGTTAGCCTGGCTCCTCAATGTTTGCTAAAACCATTGATGTTGATACCAAATTTTTGTACCTCAAAATTTTCCCTCTCATTTTCTCAAGATTGCTTATGTCAAGTTTCGAGCTTTAAATCACATTTTTGCCCAGTCAATTGATCAGTGGACCTAAAATCGACTATATTAGGCAAAAAGTCAATCGTGGTCCATTTATAATCAAACTTCATAAATGTTGATCCATAATAACATTTTGAACTCATATATGTCAATTTATCAAGTTTGGATCACAATTCCTCAATAAATTTGATCAGATCACCAAAAGGGCAAAATGGTCAAATTTAGGGTTTTGACTGAGAAGGCTCAATTTTTGACTTTTGACCAAATACATGACTTATTGGTTTGAGACATGATATCAAGGATTCAAATTCATCATCTTGACCTAATGTCATGGTTCAAAACACTTCTCAAGATCAATTGATTGATAGTTAAAATTTGGCCAACTGATGAAATAGTCAACTGTACACTGAAAAGTCAAACTTTGACTTTTTGATCAAAATCAAGTTTCAAAAATCATATTTCATCAAAACATATCAAAATATGAATATTGTTCATCAAGAAATCAAAAAGTCAAAATTATCTTTGAAAAGTCAAAATTCTAAGACTTAGAAATTTTTCTAAGTGTTAAAAAGTTAACTTTTTTTTCATGACTTTGTGCCAAATTTTCACCATGATGCAAGATGATTCAAGGAAAACTTCCAACATGAAAGTTGTAGATCTCAATGAGATCTAAAACATTGTAGGGTAGTACTTTTTTTAGAATTTCTTGGATTTTAAGTTATAAATTCATGAAGTCATGGCATTTTTTATTAAACACTTGGAGAAATTTTCAGCAGGTTTGGTCAAGTTTTTATCCCAACTTCTTGGCCAATTTTCATTAAGTTCCAGTTTGATTTAATAAAAGTGACTAACATGAAAGTTATATAGGATTTTTCAAGCTTTCCAAAACATCCAAGAGCATGAATTTATCATACTTGAGCCAGGATATTCAAGGGCATGAAGTTGGGCATCCATTCTTGAATTGCAAGTCATTTTAGTGAAGAACACATAACAAAAACCTTATGTTATGCTGCATATTCTTGTGTTGCAGGCCTTCTTACTTTCCAATATCACTATAATTTAATGCTTACACCCACTCTTGAGCTATTACCCAAGTGTTTATGCCATTGATCAAAAAATCTTTCCATTTATGGCATAAAGGCACCATTGCTATTCTTGAAAAGCAAGATTTTTGTACAAAGTTTGTCTTGCGCCCATACTTTTTTTGTTTCTGATTTTACTCCACCATAAATCATGGAAATTAAACCCTCTAAACTAGTAAATTTGGTACTTCATCTTGTAACTATGGAGTACTTGACATAGTTTGATATTTGCATCCCAACCAAACCATAACATGATTGTAAACCTATTCAGCCCTTGTTCACAAACCCTTTGTCTATAAATAGGAGAAGCATTTGCAAGGGAAAGAGGTCAGAAAAATAGAGAGAAAAACCAGAAGTTTTGTTGATAAACCCTCAAAATCTCATATTCACAAAGGCCACTCTTGAGTTTTAAAGTCCAAACCTTTGAACCTCTCATACTTTGAAAATTTTGTCCAAACATATAAGAACCTCACATACATTACTTAGAAGTTATTCAAACTCAAGAACAAGCTTCTGTAAAATCTCTGTTTTCCAAGCTCAATAACACTCAAGGCAGTAACTCAAGCTCAAGACACAAATCCCATATTCAAGGTAAGTCTCCTTGACTTTAAACTCTTCATTTCAAGCATCATTAATTGATTCTTCTTTGAAGATAAAATGTAATAATCACTCCCCTTAAAGCTAACCTTTGTTTATATTCCATTCTTGTCATTTATGTGTTGAGAACTAACCCATGTATGCAGCAAAACAAAGATAGAGTAAAAAATAACAGTATGAGTCGACACATAGCCTTATGAGTCGACACATCTTAGTGGAAAAACAAGTTATGAGTCGACACATACTAATATACAGGCCCAAAACAGAATAAAAAAAGAGTGCAGGGTATGAGTCGACATATACCATTATGTGTCGACTCATACTAAGTTGATTTGGCAAAACAGGGGCATGGGTATCGACACATAATGTGCAAAAATGCATTTTTCTTTCAGTTTCCTTTAGTTTTACATGTTTCACATATTTTCTTCATGGATATTTAATAAGGTTGTAATATTTAAGATCTTATCCATCCCCATTTGTAAATTGTACCCCATCCCCCTAAATAATGTAATAGTGTAGGACTTTATTTTCTGCAATTTACCGCCTTCAAATATAAATGCTAGTAACTAGGGTGTGTATGGGAAGATAAATAAATCTTATACAACCCTAATCCAAGACAAAACAATGCATGAAAAATAAACACTTTTCACACTTGTACCTCTAGGGTTAACTCCACTTGTTATCTTGAGGAAATGGTCATGTTATGCATGTGAGATACCTTAGCAAAAAACAATCGAAAAATATAAGATCATACTCCCTCGATGACGCTTCGAATGTTGCCTTATAAATGATATTATACCCTCAAGAGAAATGCTAATACATCTCACAACATTGTTATCTATAACTATACGATGACCTACGCCCGTCCCTTTACATCTAAAGGTAGGGTTACTTACCAATCAATGGTGAGATAACAATATCAAAGGAAGAGAAAAATGAACAAAAGACTTTTGAGTGGGTAGAACGTTCTTAGTTGCTTGCTCACAATCCATCTTCAAAAACAAACATCTTTTCAAATTCACCAAACACTTTCAAAAAAATGAAATATTTTCAAAAAGTCCAACGCTTTGTATGCATACTTATAGAGACGAGAATCATTACAAAGTTTGCCTAAACGAAGGTGCTTTTCAAAAATACTTTCAAAATCCACCACAAACACATTTCAAACAAGCAATTTCAAAATCGATCTAGCAAGCAACTAAGAGCCAATAGATAACTATGTATGAAAAGGGTGTTAACACCTTCCCTTTTCATAATCTACCCCCCCCCCCCCCCCCCCCGAACTCAAGAAAATATCTCAAAGGTCTTTTTTGTTCTTTTCACCCTTTCCTTATTGGATAAAAGAAACTCAGTGGCGACTCTTGATATCCATAACACTTGCGATAAAATGCAAAACAACCAAGTCAATTCTCCCATCGTATTACAGAACTAACGACTCTGATGGGGAATATCACTTAAAAGTGGGGTTTCCTTAGAGCTAGATCACCTTAAAATGCTTTCCTTGCTTGATTTGTTTACTTTACATTTATGGGTCCTTGTTTGGGTTTATATTGATCCTCTACCCAGACCTAGGAATACCATTAGGTAAATAGCAAAGATTGTGGAGACTGTACGACATAGACCGATATGGTTGAGACAATAGCTATGTTAGTGTGACATATTTATGGGTACCGGTATCCCTTATGGCCAATTAAGGAGAATATTGGGCCGCTGAGTGATGTCATGAAGCACTAACAAACCTTAGAACCTTTAATTGAACAACTTGGACATTAGGAAGTAGTGAGATAGCTGGCTTTGGTGCAGTCCGAAGTTGGTTGATACTCGATACTACACTCATTGAGATCTGACTCTTAGGATATTTTGGTCGCCAATAAATAGGCTTGCGCTGAAACAACGCCCAATGGAGAAGGATCAATGAGATTGAGATCCCCTAGAACCCGATTACTTTCTAGGACAGGTTGAACCAACTAAACTTCTAGAGGGTATTTACCTATGAATCTCTGCAAGCTTAAACCAAAGGAATTGTGTGCCTTGTGTATATATGTTTTCTTGTACATAACATCATACCATTGCATTTTGGCACTAATCATTTCAAGGACTTTGGGATTTATCTTTGTGCTGTTTTATAGGACATGGCTTCCATGAGACGAAACATTATCCGAATCAACCTCGTTAAAGTGCCTCCTCAACTTAAGGAATTGGCATCAAGGGTCCCCAATGATTCTCCCTTCACCAAAAAATATGTTCGTCTCATCAACTTGGTTACGACAAACTTAAAAGAGGATATGATGCATGTACTATTCCAATTCTTTGACCCTAAACACCATTGCTTTACCTTTCCTGATTACCAACTTGTGCCCACTATGGAAGAATTTTCTCAACTCTTGAGAATCCCTATTCTTAATCAACTACCCTTCAACGGTATTGAAAGAGACCCAAGACCTGAGGAGATTGCTCGAGCTCTACATTTGCAACGATCTAACATTGTGGCCAATTGGGAAACGAGAAGTGGTGTCAAAGGGTTCTTAGCCAAGTTATTGTTGGAGAAGGCTCAATATTCTTGGGATGCTATGGATCTACAAGCCTTTGAGGAAGTTTTGGCTCTTCTCATCTATGGGATGGTTCTATTTCCTAATCCTAACCAACTGATATATGTGAACGCAGTCAAATTTTTTCTATCTCACAATCTGGTTCCTACTTTACTTGGGGATATCTTGCATTCTCTTCACTCTCGCACCATGAAGAGAAGAGGACTTCTTATGTGTTGCACTCCTCTGTTGGCTAGGTGGTTTATTTCACACCTACCACAGTATGTTGTGAAGAACGAGCAAGGCTTAAGATGGTCTAGTAGGTTGATGTCACTCATACATTCTGATATTTATTGGTGTGCTCGATCTATGGAGGACATTACTATTATTTACGGTTGTGAAGAATTCCCTAATATCCCTCTACTTTGAATTAGGGGAGGTATTACCTACAATTCTTGTTTGGCTTTGCAACAGTTTGGGTATGCTAGGAGGGATGGCCCTCCTGATGCACTTGTCCAAGGAATTGCATTCGACTACGAGAGTGATGTCCAAGATTATCGTCAAAGATTCATACGATCTTGGGGCATGGTTAACAAGGTTGATAGCAAGACATTGGGGCATAAAAACTCCATTCCTTTGGAACCTTATCTCAAGTAGGTACGAACTCGCGCCCAAAACCTCATGATGGCTTATAAAGCCATCATACCTATCATCATGGAGCTTATTTCCGAAGGAGATGTTCCATATACTGTCCTTTACCCTGATATGCCTACTTCTCTTGAAGATTTGCCAAGAGCATGGATTCAGCTAAAGGGGGAGCGAGACACCTTTGAAGCCCTGTTTTATGCAAGTGAGAAGAAGACATTGGAGCTTACGAGACAACTTCATGAGGAGAGGATCCTGAATGCCTATATTGCTCCAAAGAGGAAGCGTCCATATGAAATTTGAGCCATTGTTATTGTATTTTAGTTCATTTTGTTTCTTTTGTTTCAATGTAAGCCCAAGAGGCATATTGTAAACAATTTGAACTTATTAATACAATTAATATTTTTTTCCCTTTTTTCTAAATAAATTTAAATCTTCTAAGTCCTTGAAATCATTTGCATACGCATTTTCATGCATCATAATATAAACAGGTTTTCCATAACAGGTTTCCTTATCTTTCTACTGTTTATTTTAGTAAGATGGATATCGAACAAACAGTGAAGGACTTACAAGCGCAAAATTCCCAGTTCCAAGAGACCTTGCTGACCCTAGCTAAGGGGCAACAATAGTTGATGACTATGCTAGTAGCCAAGAAGAAAACAAAAAAGAAGGCTTTCATCAACATGGGTAAGAGATTCAAAGGTTCGATTCATCAAGTACAAATAGTCGAAGAATCATCTGAGGAGGACAAAAATAAAGATGAAGATGCAATGAGTACCCGTGATGGGGGTGCTGTTGTACCCTAAAATTTTCCCTCTCATTTCTCAAGAAATCTCTCATAAGATCTCCAAGACTACACAAGGTTTGATCAACTCAAGACACCTTCTCAAACACTGACAACTCAAAATTAGGGTTTGAGTTTGTACAAATATAATTGAACTTATAATGCCTTATATGAATTTCATGGATCATTTTGGATCCCCAATATTTCTCATGTCAAGTTTCAAGCTTTGGATCACATTTTTGCTCAATCAATTGATTAGTTGACCTAAAATCAACTATATTAGGGAAAAGTCAACTATGGTCAATTTGCAGTCAAACATAATAATTTTTTATCCATATCAACATTATGAACTTATATATGTCAATTGATCAAGTTTGGATCACAATTCCTTAAAGAAATTTGATCAAAACACTAAAAGGGCAAAATGGTTAAAATTAGGGTTTTGATTGAGAAGGCTCAGTTCTTGACTTTTGACCAAGAAAATGACTTATTGGTTTAAGACATGATCTCAAGGATTAAAATTCACTATCTTGACCTAATTGCATAATTTAAATCACCTCTCAAGATCATTAGATTGACAGATGAATTTCAGTCAATTGATGAAAAGTCAACTGTACACTGAAAAGTCAAACTTTGACTTTTTGATCAAAATCAAGTTTCAAAAATCATATTTCATCAAGACATGTCAAAATATGAAATTTTTTCATCAAGAAATTAAAAAGTCAAAATCATCTTTGAAAATTCAAAATTCTAGGACTTAGAAATTTTTGTGTTAGAAAGTTAACATTTTTTCAGAACTTTGTGCCAAATTTCCACCATGATGCAAGATGATTCAAGGAAAACTTCCAAAATGAAAGTTGTAGATCTCAATGATATCTAAAACATTGTAGGGCAGAACGTTTTCTAGAAATGCTTAGATTTAAAGTTAGGAATTTATGAAGACACGTCCATGGAACTAAAAGACTTAGTGAAATTTTGTCCTAGTTAGACAGATTTTTGGTACTAACTTCATAGTAACTTTTCACATGGTTCTAAGTTTATTCTTCAAAAATGTCCAACATAAAGGTTGTATAGGATGTTACAAGCTTTCCAAAATGTCCAAGAACTCATCAAGACCATACTTGAGCTAAGAGAATTGAAGGCAAGAAGTTAGGGTTTCAAACTTATTTTGCAAGACATATTTTGTGATGAACATGAACCAAATCCATAGCCATGCTGAATAATCCTCACTTTGCAGGCCTCAAACTTGTTTTTCACTCCATAATTAATGGTTTACACAATTGATTGAACCATTATCTAATTGATTCAAGCATTATCCAAATCAATTTTCCATTTTGGGGAGAAAGTAACATATCCATTCTTGTAAAGCAACCTTTATGCACAAATTCAGTTTCTTGAACTCCTAACTTGTTTTATTTGATTACACTCTATCCATAAAGTCAGAGGTATTTTGTTTAAAGTGGTTAACAACTCTATGAACCAAGTACAAGGCATGGAAACTTGTTTTGTCAAAAAATCACATGTTGAGCTTAAACATGTAAATTAGAATTCTGATAAACTAGAGCACTCCAAACCTTTTGCTTATAAATAGAGGCATTATTTATGAGCTAGGACACGAATGCTAAGGCCCTGAAACTCCCTCAAACACTCACAAACCAGAAATTTCTCAAAAAAACACCATTGATACACAGTCCTGCCCTTGAACTTGTATCTTTCATTTCCCTCGTGCGTTTTCCCTTAAAATCATTTGCAAAGCTTCTATACCTTAAATATAGTCCATCCATGTCCTTGTTTTGGAACTGTAACATCTCCATCACCATCCTCCATAACCAAAAACAGAGGTCTGCAACTTGACTTCTCCAGACCATTCCAGCCATCCATAGCTCAAGCTAAGCATTGCATTAGCTTCCTAAAGGTCCAAGGAAGCTAACCTGATCATCACAAGTCTTTGAAAGCAGCTTAAACTCATTTCACGATTTCCAGTTCTTGAGGTATTTTTCTGAACTTTTATCTCTTCATTTAGGCATTGTTAGGCTTTCATTTTCAAGACAAAATGTAGATATCATTGTCCTGAAGCTTTACATATCCACAATTTTCATTTATTTTGCCTGAGCTTAGAGAATTTTAAGTTTGAATCTCTAAAAAAAGTTAGGTCAGGATTTGGTACTTTTAGAAAAACATGCTCATCTTTGATTGTTAGTCCAAATTTTTACATGTCTGAAATCCTGGTAAAATTTCTAACAAGTTTGATGTTAGAAGTTTTGAGAATGGATGAGAAATGAATGAGATACAAGGACCCTGACTCGAGGTTGAAGATGAAGTTCATTTCTAGGAATGTATTTGTAATATATATTTATGGTTTTGTTTAAGTTAACGGAAGTATAGCCACCCCAGTGGTAAGACAACACGCGTTTATGGTCAATGGCATGAGTTCAAGCCCCAGCGCTACCATTTTGCATATTTTCCAACATTTTTCATCTTTTTTGTTTGAACCATGCGCGCCTGGGCCTCTTTTGATGGGCTTTTTGTTCTTTTACTTATTCTGAGGAAAGTGCTGAAGTAGCCCTTCGTCAGACGTAGCTTTCGAGAAGACTACCAGGTCACATAAGTAGTCAACGGTGCTTGTTGATTTGATCTTTCCCTGAAAAAGGTAAACAGTTAGTCGTATGCAATGTCATGATGTATGAAATGCATTGTGTGATAATGTTCTCAAAATAAATGAGATTATGTCGTATGCAATGTGTATGTGCATGCCATGATGTATGAATATGGGATGCTGTTGCGATATTTCCTAGTTTGGGAAAATAAATCTCTAACTGCTGCTGGAGAGTATTGGGAAGATGAATATTTCATTTCTATTGGGGATGATGAATGGAGATGATTTGTTGGGGATTTCCTCTTTCCGTTTGAGGATAATCTACCGGGTATTTTTAACTTCTGCTTGAGAATAACTCTGTGGGGGGAGGATTCCTATTTGAATATTTCACTGATGTAGAGAAATAAACTCTGTTGGGGAATAAACTTCCGCAGTTAGAGAAATAAACTCTACCCGAGAGGAGGTTTTATAAACTGTTTGAAATTATAAAACTCGGCTAGGGAACACAGATTTCAGCTCTCTGAGCGAACTTGGCTGGAGGAAGTAATTCCTGCTTGGGGAAGGAGAGATCAAAATTTTGGTTGTTTCTATTTTGTGGGGAACATAGATGTCACAGGGTTCGTATGTAGCGGTGACTTCGTCTCAAAATGTATCTGCCCCTGTACCATGTTGGAAAGAGTAGCTGTCGGGACTACACATTGTTTTTTTAAACTTTGCCCCGTTTCTAAAAGTCATTAGTAATCGCTTTCTATTTCTTATGCAAGTCTTTGTAAACAGTAATCATATTCAAATGCATATGTCAAAAATAAGTCACTGGGCATTTTCGCAAAACAAAACAGAAAAATAAAAAACAAATAATTTTGTAATTTCAAAGAAATGATTTGTATTGATTTCTGAAGTTTGCCTATAACAAGCATTTTATACAAAGAGACTGACGTTCTAGTAGGAGAGCACCGTCGTAAAAAATGAAAACTACACAAAATAGTGTATAAATAGAAAACCGCTATGTGTAATAATCCCACGGAGTTTCAATTCTGCTATTGCCCCTATGTCCTTGAGCGTCTCATCACTTTGCTACTTGTCTGAAGCTGACTGGATTGATCGGTGTCGTTTGAGCTTGATAGTTGATACTGAAGTCTGGTTACAAGGTGATCCAATGGGACATAGTTGTACGCTTCAAATCCCTAACTTTTTCCTGGACCGCCCTTTCGGGTTTTCAGTTCACCGGGATACCCTTTTTTGCCCAAGCCGCCTTTTCAGGTTTTCGACTTGCCGGTTGTACAAATTTCTTTGTATTTATCCCTAATTTTTGCCCGAACCCTTTTGGTTCGCAGGGATGCCCTTATTTTTGCCGAGGTCGGTCAACTTAGCAGGTATTTATTTATGCATAGTATCTTTTCACTATGTCTGCATTCACAGGGTGAGGAAGGTCGTCACCATCCATGGTGGTTAAAATCATGGCTCCACCGGAAAATATGCTCTTGATTACAAATGGCCCTTCGTATATGGGAGTCCATTTTCCCCTGGGATCACCTTGTGGCAGTATGATGCGCTTGATTACTAGATCTCCCACTTGATATACTTGACGTCTGACCTTTTTGTTGAATGCCTTGATCATTCGCTTTTGGTATATCTGACCATGACAGATAGCAACAAGCCTTTTCTCATCAATCGGATTCAATTGGTCAAGTCGAGTCTGGATCCAATCATCTTTGTTCAAACCCACATCCTTCATGATCCTCAAAGAAGGGATCTAGACCTCAATAGGTAGGACAACCTCCATACCATATACCAGAGAATAAGGTGTTGCCCCTGTTGACGTACATGCTGAGGTGCGGTAACCCCGAAGAGCAAATAGTAACATTTCATGACAGTCTTTGTATGTCGTCGTCATCTTTTGTATGATCTTCTTAATAATCTTGTTAGAAGCTTCAACAACGCCATTCATCTTTGGCGGTAAGGGGAAGAATTATGATGTTGGATCTTGAATTGTTTACAGAGTTTGTTGATCATTGCATTGTTGAGATTTGTACCATTGTCAGTGATGATTCTCTCTGGCACACTATACCGACAAATCAGGTTATGCTTGATAAACCACGCCACAACATTCTTGGTAACAGTAGAAAAAGAGGCAGCCTCAACCCACTTCGTGAAGCAATCAATGGCCACTAGGATGAAGCGATGCCTATTGGAAGCGATAGGTCTAATCTCTCCGATCATGTCAATGCCCCCTATTGCAAAGGGCCAGGGAGCCTTCAAGAAATTCAAGGGAATCAGAGGTACATATACTTTATCAATATAGATATGGCATTTGTGACAAGTTCGAGAATGTTGATGACAGTCTGCTTCCATAGTGGACCAATAGTATCCTTCCCGTAGGATCTTTTTTGCCATGGTGTGTCCACTAGAGTGGGTGCCAAAGGTACCTTCGTGTAAATATGCCATAATCCTCTCTTCTTCGCTCTTGTCTACACACCGTAGTAAAGTAGAGTCATGGTTGCGCTTGTAGAGTATTCCATTACTAAGGAAGAACTTTGCGGAGAACCTTCTCAGAAACTTCTTATCATTGACATACGCCCCCTCAGGATATTCTTGAGCCTCGAGATACCTATTCACTTCCTGGAACCAAGGTTTGTCTGTTACCCCTTCAATATCAATCTCATATCAATATGCTGGTTCATCCAATCTCTCAATAGTGATCTGAGGAGCTTCGTTGTCCCATCTGACCTTAAACATGGACGACATAGTAGCTAGCGCGTCCGCTAACTGGTTCTCTTCTTGTGGAAAATGTTCAAAGTTGACTTCTTCAAAATGTGGAAGCAATGTCAGCACATGTTCTTTGTAAGGGGTGAGATTAGGGTGCTTCGTGTTCCAATCCCCTTTGATTTGACTTATTACCAAGGCTGAATCCCCGGAAACGCTCAAGAGCTTGATCCTCAGGTCAATAGCAACTTTGAGACCCATGATGCATGCTTCATACTCTGCCATATTGTTGGTACAATTGAAACATAATTTGGCGGTGAAAGGAGTATGATAGCCCTCGGGAGATATGATTACAGCACCGATGCCATGTCGAGTGCGTTGGAGGCTCCATTAAAAACCATAGTCCATCGGGATCCTTTCTCAGGTCCTTCATCCGGTCCAGGTTCTTCACAGTCAGTCACTAACATAATATTCTCATCTAGGAATTCAAAGTTCATGGATTGGTAGTCATCCACAGCCTGATGAGCCAAATGATCAGCTAATATACTTCCCTTGATTGCTTTTTGGGTCGTGTATTGGATATCGTATTCAGTCAGGATCATTTGCCATCTTACTATTCTTCTGGAGAGAGCGGGCTTCTCGAAGATGTACTTGATCGGATCCATCTTAGATATCAACAAAGTAGTGTGGGTCAACATATACTATCTTAGTCGGCGAGCAGCCCATGCCAAAGCGCATCAAGTTTTCTCGAGCAGTAAGTATCTTGTTTCACAGTCGGTAAACTTTTTGCTAAGGTAGTATATTGCATGCTCTTTTCGATCGGACTCGTCATGCTGCCCCAGCACACACCCCATTGAATTATCTAACACTGTTAATTACATTATCAAAGGTCTTCCTTCAATCGGAGGCATCCGAATTGGAGGCTCTTGAAGGTATTATTTGATTCTCTCAAAGGCAGTTTGGCATTCGTCATTCCACTTTACCACTTGATCTTTCTTCAGGAGTTTGAAGATTGGCTCACAAGTAGCAGTTAAATGGGAAATGAATCTGGCAATGTAATTTAGGCGTCCCAGGAAGCCTCTAACCTCCTTTTCAGTGAGAGGAGTCGACATCTCTTGTATAGCCTTCACCTTTGCAGGGTCTACCTAAATACCCTTGTCACTGACAATGAAACCTAGAAGTTTCCTAGACCTTACCCCAAAGGTGCACTTGTTCGGATTTAACCTCGGCTTGTACATCTTTAACCTATCAAACAACTTTTGTAGGTGATCAAGGTGCTCTTCCTCAGTTTGAGACCTGGCTATCATGTCATCAACATAGACCTCTATCTCATGGTGAATCATGTCATGAAACAAAGCTACCATAGCTCGCTGATAGGTTGCCCCAACATTTTTCAACCCAAACGGCATCACTTTGTAACAGAAAGTGCCCCATTGTATGATGAAGGTTGTCTTCTCCATGTCTTCAGGTGCCACCTTGATCTGATTGTAACCAGAGAAACCGTCCATGAATGAAAAGATCTTATGTTGTGCGGTGTTGTCAACCAGAATGTCAATGTGGGAGAGCGGGGAGTCATCCTTGGGGCTTGCCCTATTCAAATCTCTATAGTCCACACACATTCATACCTTACCGTCCTTTTTAGGCACCAGGACCACGTTAGCAACCCACTTTGGGTAAGAGGTGACAGCTAAGAACCCAACGTTGAACGACTTCATCACTTCTGCTTTGATTTTCTCTAACATTTCAGGGCGCATACGACATACCTTCTGCTTTACTGGAGGGAATCTTCTTTGGTTGACAGGCGATGAACCACAATATTCGTGTCTAGCCCTAGAATGTCTTCATATGACCAGGCAAAGATCTCGACATAATCATGCAACATCTGTATCAACCGCTGTTAGACACTAAGCCCCAAATTTTCACCTATCTCGACTTCCTTTCTATCTTCTTTTGTGCCCAAGTTCACTGTCTCAACCAGCTCTTCATGGGGATGTATAGCCCTTTCTTCCTACTGTAACAACCTATCAAGTTCTCCGGGTACCTCACAATCTTCCACACCTTCGTCCTCGGCTTGGTTGATCGTATTTTCAAAGTCATAATCGACAATAGTAGAATTGTTATCAATGGGATCCAGAGTGGATATGGATCTACAGTTTAATATGTGAGTGTGTGTAAGAGCATAGCTGTATAGACAAAGTAAAAAGCAGAAAAGAAAAACATAGAGCGAAAAATTTGTATGCAAAACGTCCAATGCTTTATTAATGGCATATGAGATTGAAACATTATAACCCTCACAAATAAACCATTGTGCTTCGGGTAAGACACATGGCCAAAGAGTTTATATTGTTTATTACATATCCGAAAACAAGAAAGACAATTAATTTTGAATAAAAGTAATTAGTACAAAGTCTTTTGTCGTCCAGTTATTGGGTCCACCATTGGTAGTAGGGAAGATCCAACTATCCATGTTATAGTCACCATCGCTGTCTTCTAAGGTGTTGACCCCATGGTTGCTGATGCGTAGGGGAGGTCCTCCAGCACGAGCACGACGAACAATCCTAATAGCCAAGTTGTTCAATTAAGGTTCTAAGGTTAGTTGACGCTTCATGACACCATGCAGCGGCCCCGTATTTTCCTTGATCAACTCAAGGGCTACCGGTATCCACCAAAGTGTCACACTAATGTAGCTATCGCTTCAACCGTGTGGGTATACCCCACACAGTTTCCACAATTTATTGCTACTTACCTAAAAGGTTTCCCCGGATCCAGGTGTAGGATCTATATTAACCCAAACAATACCCTTAAAAGTAAAGCAATCCAAATAGACAAAGAAAATAAATTAGAAATGAACTAGACCCTAAGGTAAACCCCACTTTTATTATATTCCCCAGCAGAGTCGCCAATTCTGTGATACGGTGGCAGAACCGACTATTTTTACTGGTTTGCGTTTTTTGTTCGCAAATGTCGCGGTAAGCAAGAGTCGCCATCGTCTTTTCTTTTATCCAACAAAGGAAATGGTGAAAAGAACAGAAAAAGACCTTTTTCGAGATTTTCTGAGTAAGGGGGGTAGATTATGGAAAGGAAAGGTGTTAGCACACTTTCCATCAGTGGTTTTCCACGGGCTCTTAGGTACTTGCTCATTTTTGAAAACTGCTTTTGCGTTCGTGTGTATTGAAATGTTTTGTTTGCTTTATGATAACTCTTGTATCAGTCCTCAAGAGTGTGATAAAGCATTTTTTAAAAGAATTTTGAAAGTGTGTAAGTGTAAAAAGGAATCAGATTTGAGCAAGTACTTAACAACTATCTACCTACTCGAAAAAGGCGTTCTTTTCCTCCTTTCCTTTATATAGTGCTATCTTACTATTAGTGAGTAGGTATCCCTATCGTTGGATGTTGAGGGACTATCGAAAGGGACATTTATGGTCATTGAAGGCAACATGTATAGATACCTTAGCAGTTTGAAGGGACTATCATCATGTAGGCAACATCGAGGGAGAAGATCATTTCTCGTAGGCAACTCGAGGGACATTAAGGGACCATGATCTTTATGATTACTTTTAAAACGAGGGTCTTTGCTAAGAGTATCCCTACGTTCGAGGGACATAACCATTTCCGAAGGCAGCCAAAGTGGGAAGTACCCTAGGGGTGCAAGTGTGCAAGAGTGTGCTTTTTTTAGGTATTTTTATCTTGAGGTTAGTGACCTAATGATTGATTGATTAATTCTTGTCATGCACGCATAATTTACTAACATTTTATATACAAGCATATAACATAGTGCGGAAAGTAAATTGCAGGACATAAACACTCCTAAGCTATTACACAGCTTCAGGGCAATTACAATTATAAAGTGCGGAAATTAAAAACCCTAATTAAGCTATTAAAAACCGGGCACAGTTACATAATTACTAAAAAATAATCGTACGAAGAATAACAACATGCAAAAGTGGCTTTATAATCTTACTGCTCCTGCACCTGGGGATAATGTGCAAAACAATCAAGGTAATTCCCAGGCTGATAAGATGGATCAAGAAATGGAGCAAGGAGACGCTGAACAACAACCTACAACATAAGCTCCTTCTGAAAACGTGGCAAGCACGTTCACGAGAACTAGAAGAAGACGCGAAAGAGTATCAGCCTCAAATGATGACATTATGGATGCCATCATGCAACAAGATGAGAGGCTGCAAGCTATGCAAAATAATCAAAATGCTATGATGCAACTCATGCTAGTTATGCAAACTCAGCGGCAAGATAATGATGAAAGGAATGAGCGCCTGGCTGCAAGAATGACCGAGGAAATGGCAGTTTTAACTGTACACATGGATGATTTTTAGGAATATTTGTACCATGTGGGTATGCCTCATCCTCTGGTTGGACGAGATGGACGTGGACGAGCACAAGGGCGAGGAAGAGGATGTGACAATGAGCAAGAATAGATCGAATCTGCTTCTCTTCCAGTTTCCTCTTTGTTTATAAGCATTGGGACACTGCTTGGTTCAAGCTTAGGGGAGTTAGTTAGGAAACACTTTACCGCTTTCTAAGTAGATTTTTCATTCCCGCTTGTATTTCCCGTAATTAAAAAAAATCTATGTACGTTTGAGTTCTTATATGCAAAAAGTTTATGCTATTATCTAATTTCCCCCACTTTCTTGAGCCATAACAAATTTTTTGTACGTTACTTGCATAACTTAACGCATTCGAAGAGTATATAGGTTGCTCACTTTTAAGATTTATGAGAAACCTTGAGTAAAACAGAAATAAGATGGATATCGTCGTAACACTCTAAATCCCCAAATTACACTAGATCAATTCCAGTACCCTTTAAACTGAAACCTTAAGCTTTAGTTTTAAAGTAACCCCGAGTAGTTTATTTAGCAGTCAACAATGTCTTAAACACAAACTACGTATGGAGTCGATGAATATAAGTGAATGATCCCAAGTATTTAAAAAGTTACATGCTCTACTATTAGAAAATAGGGAATGCGCCAATTAAGTTAGGCGACCCTCACCCGGTCACTTAATCCAACGAATGCGAAACCTACACAGAATAACATAGAAACCCGTTTTCAGTTGGTTTAGAGGTGTCTGCTACTGAACTTGGTAGGGTGGACTACAATTTGATCTCCCTCAACTTGCAATTGGGAAAATTAAAGGAGGTTACCACATATATGTTCCAGAACCTCGTGCTTAAAAGGATCATACTCACTAACCGGCTACTCTACTATGTGCGTGTAAAGATAAAAGGCTTAATGTGATTGTGCTAGAATGAAAACGAGTGAATTTCAGCGAAAAAATTAGGTTGAGCTATAATGACATGGCTGGAATTAGTCTACATAATGAGGGTGTTTAGTGTTATTATTGTATCTTTTATGTGATGTTGAGCTTATGTTCCCACGAAAATGTTGGCACAATCTCTTACGATTCGAATTGCATCATGTATTTGCATTTAACTTGTACTCTATTGATTTTCATACTGACTATATTTCTTGAGGACAAGCAAAGGTTCAAGCTTAGGGGAGTTTGATAACACGAAAAGTCATAGCATATTCCACCCGATTTACATAGATAAAGTTTCTGATTCTTCGTTTATTATGTCACATTATGTCTCTATTTGTAGTATTTGCAACATATTTCAGGTATTTAGTTTCTGCAAAGCATACGTGAGAAAAGAAAGAAAAATGTTCGAGAAATGAAGAAGAAATGGCACTTTAGCAGCAAAAATGCCGAGATTCTGTATCAAAAGGTCATGCCACCCGTCACAGGTGCATGCCGCCCGCCACAAAGTCCAAAAGTGTGCCCTTAGCACACTTCTTGTCCTAACCGGCATAGATTAAAATACGTGTGCCCCACGCTGCAGACCATGCCACTCGTCACAAGTCACATATATCTCCAGTTACAAAAATCTCTCCATGAACACACGTCTTCCTGATTCTTCTCCATGCATGAAGAACGAAGATCAAGGATTGTCCCTATTTTTACTCAGCATATGGAGTCTATAAAAAGAGGACAATTACCAAAACTCTAGACGCTCGCACACCTACTCCAAATTAATTTTATTTTCTGCATACTAAACATTGATTTATTTTATTCCAGTTTTACAGTTTTTGATTTTTTCCAATTTCGTTTAGAATTCCGTATGCAAAGAAAACCATCACCATTAAAGAAATATTCTTCACATTGGAGGAATATTGCAGCATTAGTTTCCTTCTAGCTTTTAGAGTTTCGTTTAGGCTTATTTATAATTCTGCAAGATATTTTGTTCTGAGACTAATCCTGCCGGCTTGTGGAGGATATCATACTGCACTATATTCTTCAGTGTTTTATTCTAGGTTTCAATTTTAAATATATTTTATTTAATTTTACCATGACTATGTTATTGTATGCATGTTTTTATTTTATCTTATTACACAATAAAATTATGTTCGGCTAACTTTTCTGATACCGGTATGTAAGGTCTTAAACCGAAGGGATTCAGTAATTAATTGGCGGAAATATTTTACAAAAGACTTTTCTGGTTTTGATTTCCAATTTAGATATTAAATTGTTTTGTTACGAGAGTAAAAGACAAACTAAGGATAAAATCAACAAAGTGAGAGTTTGAGATTTTAACCAGATGGTGGTAATTAAACATTAATTCTAAATACAGCGAGAGTGCCTTAAAATTATTTGGACTCTATTTATTTTCAAAAAATACTTTTAAATTTTAAATGACACAACAAGAGCGATCATTTGAGTTTAATAATATGGCCTAAATCGATAGAACGAAAGTGTGCGACAAGGGTTTTTAAATTAATAGTTTCCACTGAAACAGTATTTTAATACTCAAAACTATGCCAATGACTTATTGAATCCATGAAGTCGACAAATTACATATCAGTGTCCCGTTATCAATTATTAGATCATAGTTAATTCTCGTTCAAACCCCAACATCCTAGTTTTATAATTAGCCTTAGCTTTACACAGTGACCCTAGATAACAATAGTTTGACCATCGGTCCTTGTGGGTTCGATATCTTTTAAAACTACGCGATTAGACTGTGCACTTGCAGTCACTACACCCGACAGACTCTCAAAGTCACAATCAATCCCCAAAAGAGATATCAAGCTATCAAATAAAAATTGGAGTCTAAACAACAACAAAAGAATTAACACAACTAAACAACCAGGTGAAATTGAATAAACAAGTTGAAAAGCGAAGATTTGAGAATTTTAAAACAGGTCCAATTTCAATTTGTTTAAACGGAGATCACCACACTATCTAAACTAAAACATTGAAAAACAATAAAATATGCTTGTTTTACGTCATAAGCTCGACGCCTATTATTTACGAACGTTCTTCCAAGTTGCTTCCACCCGGTTATTCCTAACCAACACACAAGCAAATGTGACAGTGGCATAACAAATTCACAAGTATAGAAAACATGTACATGTGTGGTAAACATAAACAAATAAATTCACAAGTAAACATAAACAAGATCATGCATAATTTCTATATAACATATACATTAATTACAAAACTAAAACAAAGAAACAATTGTAATGGGAAACAATAAACACCAATCCCCGGAAACGACGCCATTTACGGTGGTATAGCGGCAAGCAAAAAGTAAGTTATTAATTTACCGGGTGATATTTTGATTATATCGTATCGTGTCTACAGAGATTATTTATCGAGTCGTCGTTCGACAAATTGTTCGTTAATGAGTTTGGGGTTTGAATGGGAAAAGTAAAAGTTATCAACAAAAATTAAATGTATAAAAAGGAAAAGGAAAGACAAACTTATTCAGTATGAATGTACACTACTCTTCACAAACTTAAACCCATCGTCCAATTATAATCAATCTACAATACTCGTCAATGTCACCATGTATCACTCATAACCTAAGTCATTTCTAACCCAAATTGAGAGACCGAGTGTATAACCTCAGTAGCGATCTCTTAACCACCTCAACAACCAAGAAGTCAATCGTGCTAATCGCGTCGACAATCTCTCAGAGAGACATAACCAACACAGAGACATTAATTACAGACACCCAAGTGAATGTCAGCTCTAAATCTATCTCTAGAATCCAGAAACTAACAGACTATCATCCTAGATAAGAGTTCAAGCAATATATATATATATATATATATATATATATATATATATATATATATATATATATATATATATATATATATATATATATATATATATATATATATATATATATATATATATATATATATATATATATATATATATATATATATATATATATATATATATATATATATATATATATATATATATATATATATATATATATATATATAACAACCCAAATCCCGAGCGCAGAGCAAAAATCCAAGACAACAATCAACGACGATTTGTAAAGCAAGCTTTATATAATGCCGATGGACGACAAATATACATGAGTTAAGAGTAAATATACAAACAATACCAAACAAAAGAGAAATACATATAGAGGAGAAGAGATAAACCACAAATCTTCCGGTTTGTTAGCGTTGATTGATGAGAAATCCACCTCCAATCATCCATAAGCAAAACCCTAATGTTGTTTTCTAAGCTAATCTATCAAAAATATGAGGTTGATGGAGTTGGGAGAACAAAAATCACCCCCCAAAACCATAACCATGCAAAATGAAATGAAAATGACATATAAAGAAAATCTGGTCCACACGCGTCGCCCGACGCCATAAAAGTGTCGTCTGATGACAGCTCTTATATACAAGTCCCAAGTTACTCCACATACGCAACTGACCAAAAATATCTACCCTCGCTCAGCGAAGGAAATCTTCGCCCAACGACTCAACTAAAACTCGCTCGACGACCACAACACGAGGCCAAAGCAGAAGCTATTGGAAAAAACTTATTTTCCTCTCGCTCCACGCTCGCCCGACGAGACAGAAGCACAAGCTCCTCGCCCAGGCTTCGTCTGACGAGGCACACCAGAACAATAACTTTTGTTGCTTTCTCTACACAACTTCAATGACTTTTCTTCTTTTGTCATATTCTTTTATTGACTAAATGTACTTCTTAGAGCTTTTGTTCCTCTTGCTCCAACAATGTTCAAATACCTGCAAAATGAATACAAAACTATCAAATGATATACTATGTACACGAAAACACAAATATATGCAAATTAAACATATTTACAAACAAAATCGAGAATTATTCACAAAATATTAACAAAAGCATTGATAAGTGCAACAAAACTTATATATAAAAATAACTACAATTTGTACTTATCAATAATCTGCGACAAAAGGGAAATTTTAGATAGTGATTCATGATATATATATATATATATATATATATATATATATATATATATATATATATATATATATATATATATATATATATATATATATATATATATATATATATATATATATATATATATATATATATATATATATATATATATATATATATATATATATATATATATATATATATATATATATATATATATATATATATATATATATATATATATATATATATATATATATATATATATATATATATATATAATCTGGAGATGCATCTCAGGATTAAATTTTGTAAAACATACTTGGTGTGCTTCAGTTTTAACGTTTTGGCAAATAAAGGTATGTCCGGAGATACATCTTCAGAATCTGATGGAAATTTTAAATTTTCATAGTGTGCTTTTCAGACGCATAAGTATGGTTGTTCATGGTATGATTTTCTGAAAAAACCGAACCAAACTATAGTTAAAATTCACCCGAATTGAATCGAACCATTTCAATTTAATCATAACCAAACCGAACCAAAATTATTGGCTTGATATACTATTTAGAAATTTCGAACCGTACCGAACCGTTAAAAAACAATTTTTCCAAACCAAACTATTTGTTAAAGAATCGAACTGTTAAACAAATTTTTGAATTTTTAAAAAATATTTAACACTTACTTTTAATATTTTTCATTTTCAATTTCGATTCGATTTCAATTTTAATTTATTTATCATATAATTCAGTTCAGTTTAATTATTTTAACTTTAATTCAATTCAATAGCATGCTTCAATTCATATTTTTTAGTAAGAAATTCAGAATCTATATTAATACTTTTGTCTTCTTTCTTGTTTGAAAAATTGGAACTGGGCCCTTATCCAAAAGTTCAACTAGTGGGTCTATTTAGGCACGATTAATTTTCATATTAACTTTCACTTTTACATTAGCGTGAAAATCAGTTTCAACGAAGAAACAAAAACAAAACGCGAAATCAATCTTCGCCCCCCTTCTCGAAACACATATCTAGGGTTTCCAAATCAAACCTGAACCATAACCATGGCGTCGAACGAGGAAGAGATTAAGAAGACGCAAGATGAACGCAAGAAGATGGAACAACAACTCGCATCTCTCACTTCACTCAACTTCGACACCGATCTTTACGGCGCAAGCGATAAAGATTCATACAACACTTCAATTCCCGCTAACGAAGACGAAGAAATTCTTGAACCAATCGGTAATGAAGCTCCTCGCAGAATAGCTTCAATCACCGGCCCTAAATCTCACTTCATCGACATGCCGTCCGCCGACAACGACGGTGTCGGTGGAGGTGACGGTTTTCGTAAGCCGCAGAGCATTATTGATAGGGAAGATGAGTACCGGAGACGTAGGTTGAATCAGCTTCTTTCGCCGGATAGACATGATGCTTTTGCGGCGGGAGAGAAGACGCCGGATCCGTCTGCGAGGACTTATGCTGATATTATGAGAGAGGAAGCGTTGAAGAGGGAGAAGGAGGAGACATTGAGGGCGATTTCGAAAAAGAAGAAGGAAGAGGAAGAGGCTGCGAAAGGTGCTCCGGAGAAGTCTGAACAGCAACAGCAGAAGAGGAGGAATAGATGGGATCAATCTCAGGATGAAGGTGGTGTTAAGAAAGCTAAAACTTCTGATTGGGATGCTCCCGATTTGACAACACCGGGACGGTGGGATGCAACTCCGACTCCCGGTAGAGTTATTGACGCAACTCCCGGGAGGAGGAATAGGTGGGATGAAACTCCGACGCCTGGTAGGTTGGTGGATTCTGATGCTACTCCTGGTGGTGGTGCTACACCTGGTGCAACTGCTTGGGATGCTACTCCTAAGCTTTCTGGGATGGCTACTCCGACTCCTAAGAGACAAAGATCAAGGTGGGATGAAACGCCTGCTACTATGGGAAGTGCAACTCCGTTACCTGGTGCTACACCTGCTGCTTCTTATACACCTGGTGTGACTCCTGTTGGTGGTGTTGAATTGGCTACTCCTACTCCTGGTGCTTTACAAGGTTCGTTTACGCCTGAGCAGTATAATCTGTTGAGGTGGGAGAGGGATATTGAAGAAAGGAATCGTCCGTTGACTGATGAAGAGCTTGATGCTATGTTTCCACAAGAAGGGTATAAGGTTTTGGATCCTCCAGCGTCTTATGTGCCCATTAGAACACCTGCAAGGAAGCTTCTTGCTACTCCTACTCCGATGGGGACTCCGCTTTATCAGATTCCTGAAGAGAATCGCGGACAGCAGTTTGATGTTCCCAAGGAAGCTCCTGGTGGTTTGCCTTTCATGAAACCTGAAGATTATCAGTATTTTGGGGCTTTGTTGAATGAAGAAAATGAAGAGGAATTGTCTCCGGATGAGCAGAAAGAGAGGAAGATTATGAAGCTTCTGCTTAAAGTGAAGAACGGCTCGCCACCACAGAGGAAAACGGCTTTGAGGCAGTTAACTGATAAGGCTCGTGAATTTGGTGCTGGACCTTTGTTTAACAGAATTCTGCCGTTGCTCATGCAGCCTACTTTGGAGGACCAGGAGAGGCATCTTTTGGTCAAGGTAATTGATAGAGTTCTTTATAAATTGGATGAATTGGTTCGCCCTTATGTGCATAAGGTTCTTGTTGTTATTGAGCCCCTTTTGATTGACGAAGACTACTATGCTCGTGTTGAAGGGAGGGAAATAATATCTAATCTCAGTAAAGCTGCTGGGCTGGCCACTATGATTGCTGCCATGAGGCCTGACATAGATAACATTGATGAATATGTTAGGAACACTACTGCTAGGGCTTTCAGTGTTGTTGCATCTGCTCTTGGTATTCCTGCTTTGTTGCCTTTCTTGAAAGCTGTTTGTCAGAGTAAGAAATCTTGGCAAGCTCGGCACACTGGGATTAAGATTGTGCAGCAGATTGCCATTTTAATTGGTTGTGCTGTGTTGCCCCATTTGAGATCTCTTGTGGAGATTATAGAGCATGGTCTGAGTGATGAGAATCAGAAGGTGAGGACAATCACTGCATTGTCTCTTGCCGCTCTTGCTGAGGCATCTGCTCCTTATGGTATTGAAAGTTTTGACTCGGTGTTGAAGCCATTGTGGAAGGGTATTAGGCAACACCGTGGTAAGGTGCTGGCTGCATTTTTGAAAGCAATTGGGTTTATCATCCCGCTGATGGAAGCCTTATATGCCAGCTATTATACTAAGGAAGTCATGCTTATTCTGATTCGGGAGTTCCAGTCACCCGATGAAGAAATGAAGAAAATTGTTTTGAAAGTGGTGAAGCAGTGTGTGAGCACCGAGGGTGTGGAAGCTGAGTATATTAGAACTGATATCCTCCCCGAGTTTTTCAGAAACTTCTGGGTTAGGAGGATGGCTTTGGATAGAAGAAACTACAAGCAACTTGTGGAGACGACGGTTGAGATAGCGAACAAGGTCGGTGTTGCAGATATTGTTGGAAGAGTTGTTGAAGATCTTAAAGATGAGAGTGAACCTTACAGGCGAATGGTCATGGAAACTATTGAGAAGGTGGTCACTAACTTGGGATCATCTGATATAGATGCACGGTTGGAAGAGCTTTTGATTGATGGTATTCTCTATGCCTTCCAAGAACAGACAAGTGATGATGCTAATGTGATGCTTAATGGGTTCGGCGCGGTTGTAAACTCACTTGGCCAGAGAGTAAAACCATATCTTCCTCAGATTTGTGGTACCATCAAGTGGAGGTTAAACAATAAGAGTGCGAAGGTGAGGCAGCAAGCAGCAGACCTTATTTCCAGGATTGCCGTTGTCATGAAGCAGTGCCACGAGGAACAACTGATGGGTCATCTTGGTGTTGTCTTGTATGAGTATCTTGGAGAAGAGTATCCGGAAGTTCTAGGTTCAATTTTGGGTGCTCTCAAGTCAATTGTCAATGTTATTGGAATGACGAAGATGACTCCACCTATTAAAGATTTGCTTCCCAGGTTAACTCCAATTTTGAAGAACAGACATGAAAAAGTCCAGGAGAACTGTATTGACCTTGTTGGTAGGATTGCTGATCGTGGGGCTGAGTTTGTACCCGCCCGAGAATGGATGAGGATCTGTTTTGAGCTTCTTGAGATGCTTAAGGCACACAAGAAGGGAATTCGTAGAGCTACGGTGAACACTTTTGGATATATAGCGAAAGCCATCGGACCACAGGATGTCTTGGCAACTCTATTGAATAATCTCAAGGTGCAGGAGAGGCAGAATCGTGTATGCACTACTGTGGCCATTGCAATAGTTGCAGAAACATGTTCCCCCTTCACAGTTTTGCCAGCATTGATGAATGAGTACCGTGTGCCAGAGCTTAATGTGCAAAATGGAGTTCTCAAGTCTCTCTCCTTCCTCTTTGAGTATATTGGTGAAATGGGAAAGGACTACATCTATGCTGTGACTCCTTTGCTCGAGGATGCTCTTATGGACAGGGATTTGGTTCATAGGCAGACAGCTGCATCTGCCGTGAAGCACATGGCACTGGGAGTGGCTGGTTTGGGTTGTGAGGATGCGCTGGTCCATCTGCTGAACTATGTTTGGCCAAACATATTTGAAACTTCTCCACATGTGATAAATGCTGTGATGGAAGCCATTGAAGGGATGAGGGTAGCTTTGGGTGCCGCCGTTGTTCTTAATTACTGTCTCCAAGGGCTGTTCCACCCTGCCCGAAAAGTTAGAGAGGTGTATTGGAAGATTTATAACTCACTATATATTGGAGCTCAGGATGCTCTTGTTGCAGCATACCCTTCTCTAGAGGATGAGCACAACAATGTCTACAAAAGATCGGAGTTGATGATGTTTATTTAGATTGCAATTTACACATTTTGACGTATTTGGTAATGTCCTTAACAACCTCAAATCAAGTTCAAGATCGTGTTTTTGATATTAAACACCCTTTGTTGTCCCATAGTTATTTGGAACTACTAGAAATTGGCTTTTATGTTACAAGATCATCTTTGATTTTGGAATTTATAGCTTTTACTGTTTCTCCTATAAATATCTTTAGATTTTTTGTTTGTGTGTTCAAGTTAACAATGAATCATGCGATTTATTTTGGAATTATATAAAATTTTCTAACCTCGTGTTTTGATTTGTGCAGTTGACGATAGAAGGGTTGATGGATGAAAATTTGAGTTGGACTCTGCAGTTATACTATTTCTGATATAAATATTTTTAGAATTTCGATGTTGCTCTTGTGTGTTTGTTAACAATAGTTCTCTTATGTCATTTATCCTTTAGAATAAGTAACTATATCAAATTTTCTAATTTCGTGTTTTAATTTGTGCAGTTGACGATGAAACACATTGCAGTTATAATTTTGTGTACGACAATTGTTGTCGAAATTTTCGTAGTTTATATTTCACCATCGAGAAGGATGATATTTATTGATAAATTGTTCATAATTCGCCCCCCTCTTATCTGTATACAGTTCGTTAAGTTCTTAGAGAATACGAGCAAATTGCGAGGTGGTCAAGCGGTAGACACATGGCCGAACTGTTGTATATTCAAGTGTGTCTTATTTGTAGATGTAAGTTGCAGCAAAAATTTTCAAACTTATCCAATAGGTGGATGCTAATATATTGTCGTTTGCCTTTATAGGGTGGGTAATACTATACGGAATCATATGTGCAAGTCAACTACGAAAGCAGCGCAATATTATTAGTGAAGTACCGGTAAAAACTCTTTAAATTAATAATGTTAGGACCGAAGAAATTTATTAATTTAGAGTTATTAATTTATTGATAAATTAATAATTATTAATTTAAAGACTTTTTAAGTAATTATATTGATATTAAACAAAAAGGTAAATTAATCTATGACGTCGAATATTTTTTACAACTTTATGATATAATATAAAAATAAACACTTGAATTATTGGATGCAATAAGAAAAATTAGAGATGAATTTTAAATAAATTTGAATTTTAAAGGAAAATAGACAATTATTGAATCATATTTTAATAAAGTGTAATATTTTTTTTTTCATTTTTTATGAATTATTAATTTATGATTTTTTTGAGATTGAAAATTATAAAGGAATCTTTTGAAAAATTATCATCTTATTATTTTATCGAGTTTCTCAATTTTTTATATTGATCCCAAGTCGAGACCGCACAAAGACAAATTTACTATTTTAAAGAATTTATTAATTTACTACATATTAATTTAAAGAGTTTCTACGTATAAAGATAATCATGCTGATAGTTTTTTCTTTTTGGATACAATGAGGGTTTTCGCCCAAAAAAAAACTACACGACAACTAAACTAGGGATAGTAGTCTCGGATTGGGTTTAAGTGAAAAATAAATAAAATACGTTAATAATTTTTGTTTTAAGTTAAACTTAAGTTAAGACTTCCTACACACATTGTTTTAAGTTAAACTTAAGTTAAGACTTCCTACACACATTAGATTTTAGTAATTTCTCGAATTGAATAGGACATGTGTCATACATACACATGTCTTCAACGAGATCTATTCTTTAAAAGTATAAGGTTATAAGTATCTACACTAAAATCTTTTTTAAAAGCTTTATAAAAAAATATTTTAAAAAATATATGAAAATTGTATTATATGAATCAGAAGCAATCAAAATAGTCATGTGCATATTTGACTTATCTAATGGATTAGATCAAATAGTCAATTAATTGAAAATGAACAAACTTAAGCTCAAGTTAGTTTGAACGTACATTGATTCTATACAACAATTATATATCTTAAACTTTCATTTTGAGAATTTATAATCGATTGTTTTTTAATATCTAGTTGATTAGCATTTTTGTCTAATCGATTAGTTAACGGTAAAAAGAGTTAAATGCAAATTCTGTTTTGGACACACCTCTTACTTATAAATAGAGACTTCATTTTTCATTTCAAATCATCTAGAATCGTATTTTGATACTTCCATCTCTCACACTCATTCTCTACATTTTTATTTCACTTTCTCTCACTAGATGTTATAACTAAATGCTTTTGTGAGAAAAGTTTCTTTGTGAGTGAGGATATTTTTGTAATTTTGAAAAGGGTAGAATTGTAAAGTTCACCAAAGGAATAGTTTATACACACCTTGGTTAATACTGTCTAATTATGGATTATCTGTAGTTCAAAACCAAATTCGATAAAAGCTTAGGTTTGAGGATTGTGTGATCAGTCTTAGGTTTTGGTTGAAGATTAGTCATTATTAAAATCTTCATTGGTTCTTGGATTAGCCTGATCAAAACCAATATATGTTAGAGATTAGCCTAGTATTAAAATATCCATAGGTTAGAGATCATTCCGGTCAAAATCTCAAAGGTTGTTTGGTTTATCCTATTACGACCAAAGGTATTTAGCTCATATATTTTGAAACTTGAACTCTAAGTTCTATAAGGTTCATGTTCGTGAAAAGAAGACTGACCATTTTAACCCATCGTAGAAAGGAAGACTGGTCGCTTCACTCTCAGCATTTTATTGAAGAATACACAAACGACCATATCTATCATCTTGTACAATTTGGTTAAAGGTAAATTGTTATTTCATTGTATAAGGAGGTTCGTGAGTCTTTCATACTAAAAGTTCTCAAATATTATTAGAAACTCTCAAAACCAAGTCTTGGGGAGAGGAGTATGTCCTTTTGATTTGACTGAACCTCTATAATTCTTTGTATTCTTCTTCTTCCCTTAACTTTGCTATTTACTTTTCGCTGTTTAGTCTTTGAAAGTGTTTTTAAACTCTTATTTAACTCGCCAGAAATTTTCAAAATCAATTTGTTTCAAACCACACAATTCATCCCCTCTTATGTGTGAAGTCCTAAATCCAATAAATTACAACCTTATTTTGAAGAAGTTCATACACTTCTCAAG
The DNA here is from genome assembly GCA_948472305.1 of Vicia faba. Lineage (NCBI taxonomy): Eukaryota > Viridiplantae > Streptophyta > Magnoliopsida > Fabales > Fabaceae > Vicia > Vicia faba. The sequence goes on along the minus strand of OX451736.1, from coordinate 1,761,550,379 downwards.
CCACTATTCATTTGGTTCGTCGGTAGAAATGAATACAGACTACTACAGAAAAGCCATACCACAACAGTCAGAAAAGGGATACAACAACGAATGACCAATCGTTGTGAGATAAGATGTCATTGTATGTAAGTTATTTTTCACCACGATCTTAGGATCGTTATGATAAACTAGGTAGCGCTCTATATATCACAATGATCAAAGTGTAAAATCGTTGTGATATAAAGCGAAAGGTCAGGGGTTCGAAACCCAGTGGTTTTTCATATTTTGCGCTCTTTGTATAACAACAGTTCTTATAATAACTGTGAATAAATGCCTTGTTTTTTTTTTAATTTATTTTATTTTTTTACATATTATATACATGTTTTTTTTCACAATTAACCTGTATTTAAAATATCAGGATTATAAATATCAGTTATTGATCTTACCGGTTGATCGAAATGTGAAAGTGGGTCGAAGGATGATGACGTCTACTAGGTTGGAAATCTGAGGAGAGGAGACGGGTGTACCTGGAAGGCACTCTGATGCTAAAGTCAATAAGAGCACAAAGAGATATAAGAAAGAGATTAGGGTTTTTAGAATGAATATTCAATACCTGGCCCTCACAAGTGTGAGGGTTTATATAATGCCTCCGACGCGTAGCCATTGGTTCCTATTTTTAGGCCTAGATATTTGGGTCCACAAAAATAGGTAATTGTCAGGACTTGGTCAAAATGGACAGTTGTGCCCGTAACAAGTCGTTGCTTCGAGCAATGGTGAGATGACGAGTAAACGTGTCTCGAGCGCCTTCCTGGTCGCCTGCTCGACGAGTAGTGAGCAAACCTGGAAATGGTCGTTGATGCAGACAGGCACACGATCAGGGCATCGTGATCCATGATATTCCCACGGTGCGGTTGATCAAGTGTACTCGACAGAAGATCCGAGTTAGTGGGTCAAATCTTTTTAGGCCATACAAAGGATAAAAGTGGATTGGTCCAATTCTAGTCATTGGGTTAATCCAGAACAGGAGCCCCCCAAGTCATCTATTCTAGGTGTAAGAGTGATGACTTAGAATCAGCCTGCGAAGAATCAAGGATGCTCTAGGATATGTTCGGGACAACAACGTCGAGGAGCCCGAATGTGGTCTTTTTGTGTTCGGCGCGCGGGGAGCCGAATGGTTGATTGGATTGAGGGATAATGTGCCAGGCTTGCATTGAGCCACGTGCTTCCATAAAGGTGTAATGATGGTAAGTCTAGGGACTAGGGCATAATGATGGCGATCCTTAGGTTCCTTTAGGCACGTGCTCGCTCACGCGCTAGTGAAGTCCGTCTATAAAAGGGAGAGAGGAAGCTTTACTTGCACTTTTCGCTTGCTCTTTCTCTGCTCGTTTCTGGTTCTGCATGATATCATTGTTCTCTGTCGAAGCTCTTGCCCTTTCCTCTGTTCACCGCTGTAATATCTACCTGTTCCGTTGTTAATCTTCACTAACCTGGTAAGTTACTTATTTTTCTTCTATTTTTGCCAAAGTTTTCCTTGTTTTTGGTTTGATTTTTGGTTGCGATTCTAGAGATGCATGTGGTTAGGGGTAAATTAGCTTTAGATTGGACGACTCTCAGTGGTTTCATTGCCTGGGAATACTGGCTCGGCCATGGAGTTGTTTGGTAACCCCTGGTGGTAGGGCCGGTAGTAGCGGTTTGTGATGGATTTTCTGGCGAATTTAGACCGTTTCTTGGGCTTCTATTTTGAACTTCCTGCGTTTTTGATGCGTCGCTGAGTGAGGTCCAAAATCATTTGTCGAGGAAAATACTTTCCTTGCGTGAGCTAGGGTTTATCCGACGGTCGGGCGCCCAATATGTTGGAGAGGGTCGTCCCTGTATTGCTTTCTGCTGTTTTGAGTGAGGGCTCTGGTAAGGGACAGGGTCGTCATTCACGCCCTTTCACATGACTAGCGATGGAAGGGTGGATTTCATACGATGTCTGTTGTACCCCAAAATTTTCCCTCCCATTTTTATTCAAGATACTATCCTAGGTTTTCTCGAATACTCAATTTGGCTCAGAAGTTGATCAGATAGATTCTCTTCCTAGGCAGTAAGTCAACAATTAGGGTTTGGCGTTTCTCAAAGAAAATTGATTCTTCAAGGTTTCAAATGGTCTTCATAGATCTTCACGTCTCTTCAAGGATGTTCAAGCCGAGTTTCAAACCTCGCATTGCAAGTTTGCTCAGTCAATGGTTCAGACGACTGAAAAGGACTCCATTGACCCAAAAGTTGACCTTTTGCGAGACCAAGTTCAAGCGACTTTAACTTCTTCATTATTCGATATTTTTGAGCGGTTCTTCTTGCGTATGACTCTCCTCGATGTTATCTCCAATTTCTCTTCACAAACCAGGAGCTGATTACGTGTAGAAGATCACCAAAATTCGAATGCGTTAGAAGTCTGTTAGCTCCTGAATTCGACACCTACTATATTTGGTCTTCTAGACCAAAAATGGAATAAATAAAGCCAAGCTGAAGAATGTTTCCACGTGTGGGATAACTTAGAGAAAAGAATCTAAGTTATATTTAAGTCTTTGACCATGAATCACTTTCAAGATTTCGACGGAGAAAGTCTGATGACCTTCGACTAGAAGAAAATATCTTTGCATCGACAGCAAAAGGCAAGGGACATTTGAATTTGAATTATTGGAGGGAAAGACAATTTCGTCAGGGGTTAAAGGAGAGCAACGTGGCTGGAAGCTAGAGGTCGAGGGACATGCAGAGGACACTTGTCTTCATCTTAGCGCAGAACCACCCCTCGACGATTACATAGTTTTAGTATAAATTAGGAAATTTATGTAGTTTTTCAGGGTGTTCAACCTATTGTGCTAGTTACTCAAATATTGTCCAAGTACCCACTGTGTGAGAAAGGATAAACTGAGAAATGTACGTTGGAAACACCTTTTTTCATTAATGAAAGTCTTTTACATTGCTTTAATCTTATTCTGCAAAGTTACATTTCTTGCATCTTTACCTGCATTTCTACATTTCTATTTACTTTCTTATTTTCCAAAACCTCAAGTATCTTGTCTCTGGTCGAACGTGTGTTCTTCCTAGATTTCTTTTCTTACTTACATCAACCCAGTATAAAAATTAGCATATGTTCTGGGATCAATCTGATCAATCCCGCGAGTAACCAAAAGGACTTTCCTTTTTGGAGGATCAGCGGTTGTTTACTAAAAACCACGGTAAACAAATTGGCACACCTGGTGGGACGTTGCTAATTTTTATTAAATATCTTGTTTATGTTATTGCGTTTCTTCTGTACAGTCATACCGTTGCATGTTATTAGGAAGTGGTAGAGTAACCAACGAGTGTACAGTTAGGAAGAAAAATAGCGAGAGTAGTATGGCTAACGAGCCAAATCCTGGAGAAATACCTCCACCAGTTACTGGAACAGTGGTTACTACCGTTGTCGAAGGAAATATCCCAACTTTCGTTGGATCAATACCGACGCTAACCACAAATTAAACAAGACCCTTACTTTCGTATGTAGGTCCAAGAGGTCCATTAGGAATGCCTCCACCAAGGGCAAATCCAGGATCTCGACCGTTCGTGCCCCCAGGATTTTCGACAACCTGGATGGATCGAGAACAACCACATGGCATGCCAACCACTGAAATGGCTAGCCTTATGAATGCTGCTTCCACTTTTTCAGAACCTTTGATGAATACATCATCGCCATTACAGGGATCTGGAGCCAGTATGGCAAATTTGAGTAGAAACCAATTCTTAGGAGGACTATCTCATACATTACCAAGCCTCACAAATGTTTCGACAATAATTTTGAGGCAACAAATGGACGAAAGTAATCATGATATGGTGCAAATGTTAGCACAAACTCTAAGTACAGTGCTAAATCCCCTCATTCAAAATGCTACGTAGTCGAACCAATAAATGACAGCGCAAATGACGCACATGGCTGAATTATTTGGGGTACCCCAAACTATTCGACAACCCCAGAGGATACAAATAAGAGCAAACCAAGGGGCAATCATGGAAGAGGATTTGACCGTTAATCCAAACCCTCAGATTCCTAGAGTAGAAATGGAACAATCGAGGGTCGAAATACCACGAAATCCCCCACCAATCCCTAGAGAAATCGATCAAGGAGTGATTATGGTAAATAGAAACCAAAATGATGATGAATTGATACAGCAAGTTCGACACCAAAATTATGGAATAGGCAATAATCTAACTGCCATGATCGAAAGGATTATGATTCAAAACGGGATGAACATTGGTTTTCACAGACCAAACTTCACATCCCTATTGTCAGAATATATTCTACAAACAGACTTACCCCATAGGGGAAAGGTTCCCAAGTTTACTAAATTTTTAGAGGATACCACATAATCCACTATCGAACATGTAGCTAGATATTTGATAGAGGCCGGGGAAATAGCAAACAACGAAAACCTTAGGATCAAATATTTCCCATGTTCCCTCACAAAGAATGCTTTCACTTGGTTCACTACCCTCCTATCCAATTCGGTCCACAATTGGAGTCGATTGGAAAGATTGTTCCATGAGAAATTTTACATGGGACAAACTAAGATTAGTCTAAAAGAATTGGCTAGTGTGAAGAGAAGATTCATTGAGCCAATCGATGAGTATTTAAATAGGTTTCGATTACTTAAAGCCAGGTGCTTTACCCAAGTTCCTGAGCATGAATTGGTTGAAATAGCAGCAGGGGGCCTGGATTATTCAATTAGGAAAAAGTTAGATACTCAATACCTGAGAGACATGGCCCAACTGGCCGATAGAGTTCGACAGGTAGAACGCCTTAAAGCTGAGAAAGCTAAAGCTACCAAAACTCATCGAAGAGAAAGGGTAGCCTATGTCGAAATGGATGATGACGATCCAGAGATATCTAGTGATCCTATAGATGTCGGAGAAGGCGAAATAGATTTAGCAGAATTAAAACAAGGACCACCATATTCTTGTAAATTGCTAGTGCCATCAAATGGGAAAAATCCTGTAGAGGCTGAGAAAAACAGCGACAAATTCCCTAAGAAAACTTATAGTTTTGATATATCCAAATGTGACGAAATATTCGATTTATTAGTTAAAGATGGCCAGATGATAGTGCCCCCAGGGGCAAAGTTACCTCCTTTAGAACAAAGAAAGAAAAGAGGTTTTTGTAAATACCATAATTTTTTGGGCCATAAAACCTCACAATGTTTCCTTTTCAGGGATCTTGTTCAACAAGCGCTAAAGGAAGGAAGGTTGAAATTTGCTGATAAGACAACGATGAAAATCGACGCAAACCCACTACAGATGGAGGCGCATTATGCTGAGCCAGTCGGCATTCACATGGTGGAAGTTTCTGAAGACTTCATTACTAAACCCATCTTTAGAAGTTTTACTGGAAACATGTCCAGGAAAACTATTGAAGGAGTGAGAAAGGTCATTGAAGGCCTAGATCTAAAAAAGGAAGTTGCCCATGGCTCAGACGAAAAGGCCACTGAAGGCCTGAGACTGAATAAAAGGGTTACTGAAGACCCACACAAAAACAAAGGGGTTACTGAGAGCTCCAACAAAAGAACCACCACAGGTTCTTACTTGGCTGCTGTAAAGGGTTCGACAGAGAATATAGAGGCCAAAATGCAGAAAATGAATCTCGTTGCCAAAAGCAACATGCAGGTCAACATGGTCGAAGTCTCTGGCGCCAAGGCCTCAGAGGAAGCTATTCGATAGGAGGAAGAGAATAAAACGGCATTTCTAAAGGAGAACGAAGATCTGGCAGACTTTCTACACATATGCCAGAAGAAAAAATCAGAAGTGATGTTATGCCCTAGATGCAGCTCTATTTTTGACAAGAAAGTCGCATAACACATACAAGGTATGAGAATTGTGAAAGCGAAACAGGGCATCAATGCCCAACAAAAAATGGGTCCAGAAGTCAGATTCGATCCCAGAAGGGGGCATCAACAAGGATCCATGAGTCAGGTAAGGAGGCCACCAACTTTTCGGCCTCCGACTAATGTACCTACATATACTTGGCTTAACACCATGGGAAGAAAGAGGCCAAAGGAAGAGAGATGGCAGGCGTTCGATGTGCCAAGAGGTTCCTCTTTAGACTACAGAAAGGAGTACCATGCTTCTACGTCAAATAAAATGGCCCATATATCGAGCAATTACAAAGGAAAAAACCATATGTCCCGTTCACAATGGAGAGGATTCCAAAGACGGCGAAAAGCCGAAAAAGAGGCAGCTGGGCCTCACCCAAAGGGTAGCACCAATGTGCAAAGGAAACAAAGGAAGCCTCTAGAGAGGAATCCTATGACATGGACGGAAGAATGTGGGTCGAATGATGAGGATAACTCCGACTAAGATGACACTTTAGACATCATGGTAAATTTCATATCGGTGCTACCTAAAGAATACAACCATCAGGTCGAGGTTGAGGAAACTGACTTAATGGTTGAGCAAGAAATGGCCAGACATAGGCCAGTATGTTACTATGTAATGAATAATGGCTGCGTGGAGGAACATAACGCCTTCTTTGAGCCACCAACAGAGGCGATGAAGAATCATATAAAACCCCTGTTCATCAGAGCAAAGATAGGGGAAATCACTATAAATAAAATTCTGGTCGATTGTGGGGCGACAATTAATATCATCCCATAATTCATGCTGGAAAAGCTGGGAAAGGGGGATGTTGACATCAAGCCCCATAACATGGTCTTGTCCAATTATGAAGGAGGCATTGACACCACAATAGGCGTCATACAACTAGACCTCAAAGTGGGATCAATCCTTCGACCCACCATGTTCATGGTGATCTCAGCAAAACTAAACTACAATCTGCTTTTGGGTCGAGAGTGGATACATGGCATCGGTGCAGTGCCATCCTCGATGCACCAAAGGGTCACGATATGGCGCCCCGATGGTATCATAGAAAACATTGAGGCAGATCAGAGTTATTACTTAGGCGAAATCAACAGTGTCGGAAAGAATAGTTTCAACAGAAATTTGGCTCATATAGGGCCATGTAATCCACCTGAGTTTGATCTAACTCCAACACCTAACGCCTTCTGCTCTCTATACCTACACTCTGACTACGGCTTTCAGTGGGATAGAGAAGACTTGTCAAACATCGACTTTTGAGGAGTTGATGATATACAACCAACAGGCTAGGGAAGTGAGTTTGGTGACGATGACTGAGTCACAAACTCTGCAAAAGATTTCGGCATATGTAGCCGAAAGTAGAATGATAACGACCTTGGAGGCTGAAGTTAAATATATGGCCCTCGAAGCCAATGAGCAGGTCCCTTCTCAAAAAGGTCCTGGGAAAGATTTTGACCCAGAGCCTCCTGACTTAGAAATGAAAGACCTCCGAGATCAGAGGTTAGACGCCATCTATGATGATGAACCTCTAGGTTTTGAAAAGGACCCATTGGCAAACAATGTTAAAATTTTAGCACAAGACCCTTTGGAGAAGGTAAACCTGGGCGAAGGTCTTGAATAAAGGCCAACGTACATCAGCGCAAAAATAGATCCAGGACTCAAGGTCAAAATGATCCAATTGCTAAAAGAATTCAAGGATTATTTTGCATGGGATTATGACGAGATGCCTGGTCTCAACAGAAGTTTGGTAGAACTGCAACTGCCAATAAAGCCTGGAAAGAAACCCGTCAAGCAAACTCCAAGGCATTTTGCGCCATAGATTTTGTCAAAAATCAAAATGAAAGTCGAAAGACTACTGAGATGCAAGTTCATTCGAACGACCAGGTACGTCGAATGAATTGCAAATATCGTGCCTGTTATAAAGAAAAATGGTACCTTAAGGGTGTGCATTGATTTCAGAGATCTAAATGCTGCAACACCCAAAGATGAATATCCAATGCCGGTGGCAGAAATGCTTGTCGATTCTGCCGCTGGTTTCGAGTACATGAGTATGCTTGATGGCTACTCTGGATATAATTCAATCTTTATTGCTGAAGAGGATGTGTCGAAAACGACATTCCGTTGCCCTGGGGCCTTAGGTACTTACGAATGGGTAGTGATGCCCTTTGGCCTGAAAAATGCAGGGGCAACATATCAGAGAGCCATGAATTTGATCTTCCATGATTTTATTGACGCTTTCGTGCAGATTTATATTGATGATATTGTTGTCAAATCTGTTTTAAGGAAGACTCACATGGATCACCTTCGACAATCCTTCGAGAGGATGAGACACTATGGTCTAAAGATGAACCCTCTAAAGTGTGCTTTTGGTGTCAAAGCAGGAGATTTCTAAGGCTTTGTGGTCCATAAAAAGGGCATTGAGATAAACCAAAACAAGACCAAAGCTATCTTGGAAGCCAAAGCGCCAACTAACAAGAAGGAATTGCAATCCTTGCTTGGGAAGATAAATTTCTTAAGGAGATTTATATTCAACCTCAGTGGGAAAACGCAAGCCTTCTCGCCACTACTTCGACTCAACAAAGGAGGATTTGAATGGGGGCAAGAATATCAAGAGGCCTTCGACAAGATCAAGGAGTACCTCACCAAGCCACTTATTTTGGTACCTCCTTGTCGAAGTAGAAGCATGAGATTGTACATAGCTGCGTCTGATAAAACTTTAGGGAGCATGCTGGCTCAAGAGGATGAGCATGGTTTCGAAAGGCCCATCTATTACCTTAGTAGAGTTTTAAATGATGCATAAACTAGATATAACGAGGTTGAAAAACTATGTTTATGTCTTTATTTTTCATGTACAAAACTTAAGCAATATATAAACCCAGTTGATGTTTATGTTTCGTCTCATTTTGATGTTTTCAAATATATGTTGTTGAAACCCATTTTGCACAGTAGAATTGGCAAATGGGCACTTGCATTAACTGAGTACTCATTAACCTTTATGCCTTTCAAGGCTATGAAAGGTCAAGTGGTAGCAGACTTTATAGTCGACCACTCTATACAAGAGGAATCACTGAATTATTTGGAGATTGAACCTTGGAAGTTGTACTTTGATGGTTCTAGTTAAAAGATGGAATTGGAGTCGGAGTCCTCATTATTTCCCCAAGCAAAATTCCAACAACATTTTAGTACAAGATAGAAGGGGATTGCTCTAATAATGAGGCTGAATACGAAGCGTTAATCGTAGGCCTTGAAATCTTGTTAGAATTGGGGGCAACTCAGGTCGAAATAATGGGAGACTCGGAGTTAGTCCTAAAACAAATTACGAAAGAATACAAATGCATAAAAGAAAATCTTATCATGTATTTCGTAATAGCCAGACAGTTGTTGAAAAACTTCGAGGTAGTTAACATTTGACATATACCCAGATTGGAAAATCAAGTAGCTAATGACTTAGCACAGATTGCTTTTGGGTATAAAATTTCGAAAGACAAACTACAACAAGCAATCGAAGTTAGAGGAAGAGTAGCATCCACTAAGTTGTCTCCAATGGATTTAAAGACCACAACGTTGGGATGCACTGATCACGAAAATTTTGAAATTTCATTCATATACAATCTAACAGAACAAGATTGGAGAAAGCCTGTAGTGGATTATTTACAAAATTCAACGGCTTCGACATAACGAAAAATAAAATATAGAGCACTGAGCTATGTATTGATGGGAAATTAATTATTCAAGAAAACACCTGAAGGCGTGCTTCTGAAATGCCTAAGTGAAACAGAAGCATATATAGCTCTTTCCACCACACACGCCGGGGCGTGTGGAGCACACCAAGTAGGCCAAAAGATGAAATGGTTATTGTTTCGGCAAGGATTATATTGGCCCACTATGTTAAAAGATTGTGTTGAGTTTGCAAAAGGATGCCAAGAATGTCAAGTACATACAGGTATCCAGCATGTGCCAGCAACTGAACTTCACTCGATTGTAAAACCTTGGCCTTTTAGAGGATGGGCTTTAGATCTTATTGGAGAAATTCGACCAGCATCTTCTAAAAGCCAGAAATATATATTGGTGGGCATTGATTATTTTACTAAGTGGATTGAAGCAATCCTTTTAGTCAATGTAGACCAAGAGAATGTCATTGAATTCATTCAAAAGTACATTATATATAGATTTGGAATTCCTGAAACAATAACTACAAACCAAGGATCAGTCTTTACTGGTCGAAAGATGCAAGACTTTGCTGCGGAAATGGGGTTTAAATTGTTAACATCTACACCTTATTATGCGCAAGCTAATGGCCAAGTCGAAGCAGCAAATAAAGTAGTGATCAGTTTAATAAAGAAACACGTGGGAAAGAAACCTAGAAACTGGCACAAGACGCTAGATTAAGTTCTATGGGCATGTCGAACTTGTCCGAAAGAGGCCACAGGAACAACACCATTTCGCCTAACTTATGGTCATGATGCAGTGTTGCCAGTTGAAATCCACTTACAGGCGACGAGGATTCAGATACATCAGGATATCCCTTCTGAGGTCTATTGGAATATGATGTTAGACGAACTAGTTGACCTGGACGAAGAAAGGTTGAAAGCTCTGGATCTTTTGAGACTGCAGAAGAAACGGGTTGAGAAATCCTATAATCGCAGAGTAAAACCTAAGACATTTCTGCCTGAGGATCTAGTATGGAAAGTAATTCTTCCGATGGATCGAAAAGATAGAAAGTTGGGAAAATGGTCTCCTAAGTGGGAAGGACCTTTCAGGATTATCCAAGCTTTCTCTGGTGGAGCCTATGAGATTGAAGAATTAAATGAAGATCAAAGGCTTTTAAGGGTGAATGGTAAATACTTGAAAGCTTATAGACCTATGCTTCAAGAGGTCAAAATAAGTAATATATAGTCACTGTCAATTAAAGAATACCAAAATGGAAACTTAAATTTTCATTAAAATAGCCAAAATGGCTTTGAAGTCATTACAACGAGTGATTACATAGATGAAAGAAACAGGATTCAAAAAGGGAGATTAGCCTTGATCTGAAGGTATTTAATTCTTTGTAATTCCAGGCGTCGATCACATAAAGCCTTCGATTGATCAAGGGTTTCAAGCTTAGCATCAAGTGATTGGGCCCGATCAGCGTGTCTTAACCCTTCAACCAGTTCCTCTTGGCTTTCTGACTCAGTGTTAACAGCGAGGAGCTCTTCCTTCTTTTTATCATTGGAAGCAATCTTAGCTTCCAACTCTGTAATTTGCGCCCTCATTTGAGCAGTGTCTCGATCTATCTCTTTAGCCTCTTTCTGTCTAGCCTCCTGGGCCTTCGACAACCCTCTTACTTTAGAAGCTGATTCAATAGCAGCGTGCCAGGAAGCAGCCACATGACCATTGGTTTCTTCAATCTCACGATTAAGAGTCCTTTGACGGTTATAGTCCGCTGACACTTGGTCAATAATGGAGATTAAATCCAAGATAACGCTGGCCACGTCCGGAGAAGCAATGATGAGATCGACAACCCTCAGAGTAATCTTCAGAAAAGAAGGTGCAGTGGGTTCCCCCTCCAAGGTTAACATTAAATCTCTTTTGAAGATTTGTGCCTTAACTTTCTGAAGGGCCTAATCGAGAGGAGAGGTCGAAGTAGACTTTCCAGACGCAGTTGAGACACTGTGGTCAAAGGAACTCTCTCGACCTTCTAGAATTGCAGTCAAATAGCCTAAAGGATTTTGCTGTTTCAGCGAGGCCAAATCCACCTTAGTTCTAGACCCTGTCGAAGGGACACTTTCGTTGACAGCAGCAACCACGTTGGCTACCTGTTCTGGAATTGCTTCAGTGTTTGTAGGATTCTGGGTCCTTTCAACAGAGCTTTCTTTACCATCAGCTTCTGGAATCCTTTCATCTTGACTCCCCACCTCCAATACACCTTCCCTCTCTATCATAGTCTCAGCATTAGGGGTCCTTTCCTCTTCAGTTTCTTGTACGTCAACCAACAGAGCCCTATTTTCTTCATGATTTCCTATAGGGCCTTCTTCATTGACTTTCTCTATGGTTTCATGCTGAAGTTCAGAAGTTTGATTCACTTCATCAGCTGAACTCATGAAAGAGCCTTTCGCTGAAGAAGGCCTATAAGTAGGCTCTCCCTCACTATTTAATAGAGTGGCAGAGCCTTCGACAGGAGTAGGGATTTGGTTGGAGGTGCCAGCAGTGTCCTGAAGATTAAAAGAAGTTTACTTCTTTCAGAATTCTCATAAAGGAAAAGGTAGTTCAAGAAGTAAGTGATGGTCTGTCGAAGCAAATACCTGAATTGGGATTTCAGCACCAGGACTGGAATTATCGCTCTCGCTAGTATTGTTTAGCCTGGCAGCTACTTCTTGTTCAGTAGGCTCTTTGATAACTACAGGAGGAGGCCTCGTAGCTGTAGTCTTAATTCTAATTTTGGGGCGAGGCTCAACGGCAGGAACTGGTTTCTTTAACCTTTGTCTCTTCAGAGGAACATGAGGAGATTCCTCTTCTTCGTCACTAGAGATTTCGATCTCCTGGACCTTCCATTTTTTGGGGGTAGTTTTCTGAATACCCAGAAAGACAAGTCAAATAAATCAAAACCCATGTCAGACGATCGTGGAAAATAAGGGTATGTAAGAATGTAAATATCTTAGGAGAAGGGTTAACAGAAGGATCTCCCCCTTTTATGCTTTCAGCAGCCTTCTTCGAAGTGGTTCTCTTGACAGCTACACAAAAACAAAAAAAAACTAAGGTTAATCGAGCGTTGAATGATAAATCTGAAGCAAAGAGAAAGAAAAGAAGTAATACCTTTCTTGACCCTGTCAAGGACCAGCTTAAACGCCTCATGAAGGTGGTGGGCGAAGTCATTCTCATTGAAGAACTCTTCATCATAATACTGTCTCCACCAGCCCTCAAAATTGCCAGAACTCAAAAAATTGAGATTAAAGTCGAACATGGTTAGTACGGTTTGACCAACGTACCTACCAATATGCTTGGTAGCGGCATCTTCTGAGTAGTCTGCATTGTAAAATAACAGCAGTTTCTCTCGAGGATAAATGGGTGAGGGAAGTGATTGGACAATTCCAAATTGTCGAGAGACAAGATTTGATTGATAAGCAATCAAGCTTAATTGATTTTTGGAGCTCTTGAATCTCAATGGCATAACTCTAGGTCGAAGAAACGACTCCCACATGTCCATATATTCATCATTCAAGTCTTCCTCCTCAGTAGAAGGAAATGGTCTAGTAAACCATTCTGGGCCAACTTTTCGACTGGCAAAAGGAGCCATGGTCGAAACAAAACGTTTGCGCTCCGCAAACATCATCATGAAACTTGTGAAAGCCTTTTGAAATTGTTGGCATTCATCAGTAGGAGTCAGCAGTGCAAGCCTGGTACCTTCGACCCTCTTGTTTAGGATTTCTGGGGCCGCTTCATTGATCTTATTCTTCTGGGGAAGAAAAGATTCAAAGGTGGCATTGAGCCAAAGTTGGAGAAGCCAAAAAGGGCCAGAGAGCAGCAAGCTTGCCCTATCCCCTATAACCTTGAGTTGAGTCACACTATTACTGATGGACTCGTATAGATTGGCCAAAATCAATTCGGCCAGACAGAGGGGATAGCCATGATGAAGCTGCGTCGCGGGCATGAGCATTTTCTTAGTCACCTAAAGTGACTTGGTGCAGAAGATGAAACAGGATAACCACATAGCCAGAAAATCTATATGTTCCACCTCCGACACAGTACTGGAGGATTTATCATGGAAGTGATTGATAAAAGTGGTGTAGGTGGGTTTTGTAGCTGCAAACCCAATAACATCTTCAGATAAATCCTCAGGATCGAAATAATCACCAGTCGGTCGAAGACCGGTAATCGCTGCTATGTCGAAGAGGGTGGGGGTCACCATCCCACAGGAAAGATGAAAGGTGAAATATGCGCTATCCCAGAAATATAGCGAAGATACCAACATGAGAGGACAATAAGACAACCATGTCTTCGACAACATCACCAAATCGTAAATTCCCATTTCCTTCCAGACAGAGGTTTGTGCCTTCTCCACCTTATTCAACCAATCTGAATACTCTGAGGAGAGATTAGGGCACGATCGAAAGATCCTGGTCCCTTTGTTCATAAATTGAAGATTAATGTCCTCCGTAGTCTGAATATGTTGCTGGTTTGCCGGAGTGGCGTCTTCAGGATCATCCCTAGGCTTCTTCACGCATCCTATAGGTTTGAGTCTTGGATGAGTAGGGAAGAAGGCACAGTTCCTCATGGGATTCTCGACGCATGTGGACAGAGGACCAGATATAGCGTATATGTCTTCAGAGTACCTAATGAGAATGAGGATCTGGGAATCATATGCTTCTCGCCTCTCCTTCGTCCTGGGTTCAGAGACGAACCGAAACCCATCAGTCGAGGAAGGAGAAGGGTTAGTAGGAAAGATTTCTGGTTGGCTTTGGATATCGTCAGCATTTTTAGGTTTGGGATTGTTTGGTGCATTGGAAAGGAAAGCCATTGTTGCAGATTTGGAAGAGGCGGAGTTGACAATGCAAGGTGTTTAAAAGCAGAAGACTTGGAAATACTTAGAGTTGTGAAAGTTCCAAATGGAAAAGCTCAAGAGTATTTATAGTCTTCAGAAAGGAATATGTCTCGTCAAGGCCATTTAATGCTATGAAGATAGTGGGGCACGTGGCGAAGCATGAAGCGGTTACCGTGCATATGATGGGAAACGTTTTGACATGCTTGCCTAGGTTCTAGGAATATGGTCATCATGGAAGCATGGTAACGGCAGTTGGAAAAGACATCTTGGAGAAAGAGTGATGATGGGTTTTCGAAAGCAGCAGCTGTTGGAAGACGAAAAAACACACGTCAAGCCTTTGTGGGCAGCGAGAGAGATAGGTGTCAAACGAAAAGATCAAAGAATGGCTATTTCTTTTAACGTCGAACTAGACATTCTTGGGGGGTAATTTGTTAGCTCCTGAATTCGACACCTACTATATTTGGTCTTCTAGACCAAAACTGGAATAAATAAAGCCAAGCTGAAGAATGTTTCGACGTGTGGGATAACTTAGAGAAAAGAATCTAAGTTATATTTAAGTCTTTGACCAAGAATCACTTTCAAAATTTCGACGGAGAAAGTCTGATGACCTTCGACTAGAAGAAAATATCTTCGCATCGACAGCAAAAGGCAAGGGACATTTGAATTTGAATTATTGGAGGGAAATACAGTTTTGCCAGTGGCTAAAGGAGAGCAACGTGGCTGGAAGCTAGAGGTCGAGGGACATGCAGAGGACACTTGTCTTCATCTTAGCGCAGAACCACCCCTCGACAGTTACATAGTTTTAGTATAAATTAGGAAATCTGTGTAGTTTTTCAGGATGTTCAACCTATTGTGCTAGTTACTCAATATTGTCCAAGTACCCGCTGTGTGAGAAAGGACAAACTGAGAAATGTACGTTGGAAACACCTCTTTTCATTAATGAAAGTCTTTTACATTGCTTTAATCTTATTCTGCAAAGTTACCTTTCTTGCATCTTTACCTGCATTTCTACATTTCTATTTACTTTCTTATTTTCCAAAACCTCAAGTATCTTGTCTCTGGTCGAACGTGCGTTCTTCCTAGATTTCTTTTCTTACTTACATCAACCCAGTATAAGAATTAACATATGTTCTGGGATCAATCTGATCGATCCCGCGAGTAACCAAAAAGACTTTCCTTTTTGGAGGATCAGCGGTTGTTTACCAAAAAACACGGTAAACAAAGTCACTTCATGGATTTTGACCTAATCTTAAGTGACTGTCGCCTGATTTCTAAGAATTGTGATTTCCTTAAATTACGAGATATTGAGACGATTATTTCTGCATATGGTCATAAGTGATGTTGCACACGAGTTTATATTCAAAGATCGAAAGAAATTACATTGGGAAGACTTTGAAAATTATCAAATCGTCGCAAGTCATTTGTTTGATTTCAAGTGTTCTTAATCACCATTGTTTTTGAAATTTGTTAATTCTATAAGGTTGATGATTGTTCTCAAAGCATGATTGTTTGGCAATGAAGTTCCATTTTAATCGAGTATGGTGCGCGAGTTTATTTTGAATGCAAATTTGGTTTGGACAAGAGTTGAAGATTAAGACTGTCATTTAGATGACCATGGCTTTGGGTTTGAGTTAACCAAGTTAGAATTGAATTCTTAAACATTTATTTTGTTTAGAAATTTGATTGGAGTACAAGGCGCATTGGTTTATTTGATCATTTTGTGATGGCTTGAAGTTCAAGTTACCAAACCAAGATGTTTTATTCAAAGCATTCAATTGAGAATTGCAAAGTTTAAATAAATTCAGGATTAGTACGACAAATTTCATCATTTACAAATTTATTCAAAGTCTTGTGTTCATTACATCACAAATGAAATAAGATTACACATTTTTTGCTTTGTTTACAAAGAATTACAATGTGTGCTTTGACTACAAAGAGAGAAAATTTATTTTGTTTCTTCAAGTCTCCATTGCTTCATCTTCAAGAAATCCTCGCTTGCCATCCACGCCTCATGTTCATGAAACAAAGAAGAGGAAATTAGCAATTCAAGCAAGATGATATGTAAAGAAAAGAAAAAAAGAATTTCATCACTAGGGTTTGTATATAGGAATCAGATTTTAAGTTGTTTTGTTTTATCATAATCTCTCTCCTTCCATTCTTGCTAATCACAAGGTTGGACCTTGGTTCACAAGAAAGAAAAGCAAATGTGCCAGCAAGAAAAACAAAGGCAGGCTGCTGTAAATATAGCAGTAAGAACAGGCTACAAAACCAGCAAACAAAGCAAGCATAAAAACAGGGCAAGGCTGCCAAACAGCAGGCTGCTATACAAGCAGCACAACATGCAACAAATATAACAAACATACAACAAGAGATGCAAACAAGTCAAAGCTTCCAAGCACAACAGGCTAAGGAAATGTTGTCTAAAACATGCAGCAAATATGGCAGCAAGTCCAAGGCTGCAAAGCAGCAGCAACACCGCAATAAGCAAAGCTGCCAAGCACAAGTCAACAAACCTGCAATAAATATAGCAAGCAATGCAAACAAACAAAACAAGGCAAAGCATAGCTAGCTTGATTAGCTCAACAAACAAGTTATCATCATTTTCCTGAAATTATACAAACCCTTCATAATTTTTCATAGAAAGAAAAGCATAGTAGCCTTATATTTTCATTGAAAGATAAAGAGAAAAAGGAATAGGCTTGGAAAAATGTTACCTAGCAATAACAGTCCCCAAACCAGCATAAGCCTGCCCACAACCTGCTGTATTTTCTATCCAAACAGTCCAAGTACAAGAGTCCACAGGCTGCTATACATCAGTCTAAAACCTGCACAAATTTGCACCAAAATAGACATGCACTAACCTGTACTCAAAAGGCCACAAAACAACATTCCAAAATAGTTCAAAACTCAACAAATTTCCCCCCACTTTTTGCCCTGTTTCAATATAATACGAAGGACTGTTTCACAAAGTAGGGGCAGAGTTCAAGAAACAAATATACAGAACCGAGCCACCTTAAACCCTCAAAAAAACTATAACACAAAAAACCTTCTCCCAATCTATGTGCAAAAAAATATACGGTACATAATCATAGCTATCATACAAACCCAACTTTTTGGTTCATCATTTTCTTTAAACCAAAAAACCCTTCAGAGATTAAAAAAGAGAGGAAGAGAGAAAAACTTTACAGAAAATAACTTCCCTGTCAAAACCACAAACCCCTTCAGACAGCAAGAAACCAGAAAAAAGAAATACTTGCAGAATCTCGTGCCAAACCGCAACCTTCAACCAAACTCCAACCTTAACTCGGAATCACTTGCAATACGAAAAACAACAACAACAAATTTCAGAATCATAAACATAAACAAGAAGAAGAGTACTGGATCGGAGGGAACAAAATCAAACGGAATAAAGTGAAGAAGTATCTGAGGAAGCATAATACTGCCTCTGATTTTCGGTAAGAGTTTCCTCCTCCTTCATTTTTTATGTAAATGTTTGTTACTGTAATCTTGTGTGAGAAAGGGTCGGAACATGAATGAGTATAACACTGAAGCAAGACCAAATCCAAGAGAAGTGGGAGTTTGGTCGTTGTTCGGTTAGGCAAGAGAGACGGAGGGAACATGTCGCGAGAGAGACATAAGGAATATGTCGTGAGAGAGGTGGAAGGAGTATATCGTGAGACAGAAGAATAGTGAAACAAATAGAATAGAAAAGCGTAAACAGAGAGAGGAGGCGCGTATGTTGTTTAGGGTTTTCACAAACCATTCCTTTGTTTTGAGATAAACGGACCTGGGTCTGGCCCGACCCGGTCCAGGTCCAACCCATTTTCTTTTTATTATTACATTCTCTTTGGGCTTACAACCCAGTCTGGTTTTCCACACCCCCATTTTCGATTTCACTACCCTTTTTTTATGATATTTACTTTAGTTTAGATTTAAATTCATAATTTTATAATTAATTTAGTTTAGATTTAAATTCATATAGTTTAGTTTTAATTTAATAACCTTATAATTTAGTTTATATTTAATTTAATTATTTTAATAACTCTATTTTAGTTTAGATTTAATTTTATTAATCTTTAGATTTAATTTTTAAAATTCAATTAAGTAAAAAAATATAATTTCAAAATTATTTTGTTTTCTTAATTAGTTTAGGTAGGGATTTTGTGAATAATTTAGTTAAATAACATTTTTTGCTTAGTTAACATTCTTTTAAATTGTTTAATTTCTTCATAAAAATATATAAAAAATACCAAGAATATTATTTTCATATTTTTACTTTGCTAATTTTATTTTATAGATTGTTGTAGTTTTAAATTAATTGTTTAATTCGATTGAGTTGTATTGATTGTTTATTTAGACTTTTAATCGCATTGTCGATTCGATCCATCCTCATTTGTAAATTTGTATTCCCCATTCCCAATAGCTCTGTAATAGAGTAGAATTTTAATTTCTGTAGTTTACTATTTTCTTTTATACTGTATAGTAATTAGGCGTGTATGGTAAGATATAAAATCAAAACGATAGATAATCATAAACTTCAAGAGAAAATAACTGAAAACAAATCACTTTTCGCACACGTGCACCTCTAGGGTTAACCTCGCTTGTTGCCTTCGAAAAAAATACAGTCATGTTTCTCGAATATGAGATGCTTTAGCAAAGACCCTTCTATAAAAAAGATCTTAGTCCCTTGATGTTGCCCTCGGTAAAACGATTTAGTCTCTTACGAAAAATTGCTAAAGCGTCTCATAAGTTACCTTCTATGACTATACAAACGTCTTGCGCTTGTCCCTTCACATCCAACAATGGGGCTTCTTACCAAATCAATGGTAAGATAGCAACATCTAAAGGAGGAAAAAAACATTTAAGACCTTTCGAGTAGGTAGATTCGTTTCTAGTTGCTCGCTTGCTCACAATAAAAATATTTTTACACCAACACTTTCACTTTGAAACACTTTCAAAAGACAAAATACTTTGTACCCGTTCTTAAAGAGACGAGAACCATTACAAAAACATATTTCCAAGAACACTTTCAAAAACACATTCCACAAACACCTATTTGAACTATTTTTTTGAAACAACACTTTGTATGCGTTCTTATAGAGACGAGAACGATTACAAAGACATTTCCAAAATACTTTCAAAACTCACAATACAAAAGCATAACTTTCAAACAAAGTAAGTGATCTAGCAAGTAACTAAGAGCCCATGGAAAACCATGGATGAAAAGGGTACTAATACCTTCCCTTTTCATAATCTACCCCCGAACCCGAGAAGTAATCTCGAAAGGTCTTTCCTATGCTTTTTCACCTTTCTGTTTGGATAAAAGAAAAGTCGGTGGCAACTCTTGCTAACCGCACAATTGCGATCAAACGCAAACACCCAAGTCAGTTCTTCCACCGTATCACAGAATTGACGACTCTGTTGGGGAAATTCTTAAAGTGGGGTTACCTTAGGGCTAGATCACATTTACTTGCTTTCATTGTTTGACTTGTATGCTTTAAATTGTGGTTCTTTGTTTAGGTTTGAATCCTTTACCCGGATTTTGAGATGCCTTATAGGTAAGTAGCAATACGTTGTGGAAGTTGTACGGGGTATACCGACTCAGTCTAAGCAATAGCTACGTTAATGCGACATATTTGTGGGTACCGGTAGCCCTTGAGTAGTCAAGGAGAATACGGGGCCGCTGAGTGATGTCATGAAACACTAATTAACTTCTAGAACCTTTACTTGACCAACTTGGCCATTAGGACGTAGTGAGATGACCGACTTTTGTACAAGCCGAAGTTGGTAGATACTCGATACTACGCTCATTGAGGTTTGATTTTTTGGGATATTTTGGTCGCCATTAAAGAGGCTTGTGCTGAAACAATGTCCAAGGAAACAAACCAGTGATATTGAGCTCCTTAGAACTCGGTTACTATTACTAGGACATGTTGAGCCAACTAAACTTCAAGAGGGTACTTACCTATAAACTCCATGCAAGCCTAAACCTAAGGACTTGTTGCTTTGTGTGTATATGTTCATTTGTATATAAACTTGCCTACTTTGCATACTTGTAAACATCATGACATCATACCATAGCATTTTCAATAACCGTTTCAAGAATCTCAAGGGCCTTTGATGCAGGGTCACGTTGAACCAGACGTTTATCATGGGACACGAGGATTTATTTTCCTATAAACAAACACCGTCAAAGATCAAGTACAACAACTTGAGTCAAAGGCTATGACCCACTCGACATGGTGAGCTTAATTCTCGTGGGAAGACATCCATTGATACAAAGTTCTCCAATCAAAACTATTGGTCAAATTTCAACTTCTAACATTTCCTTGTTTACCCCGCGAGATCCCTGAAAATATTGCATACATATATCATACATATCATTGCATAAATAGGTTTCATAACAGGTTTCTCATCTTCTCCGCTGTTTATTTCAGCAATGGCTCTTGAACAAACAATCAAAAACCTTCAGGCTCAAAACGCTCAATTTCAACAAATGTTCCTGACCATGGCTAAGGGGCAAGAGGACCTGAAGACTCTCCTCCTCAAAGACAAGAAGAAGAAGCCTAAGAAGTCAGTAGGCGTCCTGAAATTTGGAAGAAGACTTAGAGGACCAGTCAAGGGAGCTCTAGATCTTCCAACTCCATCCAACATAGGGGATAGTCATGAAGAAGACGACAGTCTGGAGATTGATGAAGTCGAAGCTGACTATTTTGAGGAACAATTTCCTCCCGTTGATGACAAGTATAAACAATTGGAGGATCGCCTCAATGCTATGGAGATTCAACAGATAACTGGCTTGGATTTAGGAGACATGGGATTGGTTCCTGGAGTGGTCATCCCGCCAAAGTTCAAAATCCCTACCTTTGCCCCGTACGATGGAGTCTCTTGCCCTAAGATGCACTTAAAATCTTATGTCCGCAAGATCCAACCATACACAAATAATCCAAAGCTTTGGATCCATTTCTTCCAAGAGAGCCTGGTAGGGACTCAACTTCAATGGTTTTATCAATTGGAGAGTTCTCGCATCCACACCTGGGAGGATTTAGCTGCTGCTTTCTACAAGCAGTATCAGTACAACGCTGATCTTACACAAACTCGTGTGTAATTGCAGAACATGACCATGGATTCTAACGAGAGCTTTAAAGGATATGCCCAAAGGTGGAGAGATCTGGCTGGTAGAGTACAACCCTCTTTAACGGATATGGAGCTGATTGACATCTTCATGGGAACTTTAACAAGAACTTTCTTCAAACACCTAATCGGAAGCTCCTCGCCCGGGTTCACCGAGCTAATACTGACTGGCGAAAGGGTCGAGGCTGGCATCAAAAGCGGAAAGATCCAAGGAGCAACACCCTCAGATGATCAGAAAAAGCCATACAATGGGAAGAAAGAGTCCAATGTTTTATATGGTCAAAAGAGTCGTCATGACCAACCTGTGGGGGCAGTTCTGATCTCTAGTTCTGCGTCGCACTGACAACATCAAAGGGGAAATCAACGAAGACCAGATGAGCCCAAAAGACAGTTTACCAACATCAACATACCGCTGTCTCAAGCGCTACAACACCTGTTGAGGATGAATCTGATTACATTGATAGGACCTCATCCGAACCCCAAAACTTCTTCTCCTAACTACAATCCTAATGCAACGTGTGCTTATCATTCCGGCAGTCCCGGACATAATACTAACGATTGTTGGGCATTGAAGTAAAAGATTCAGAATTTGATTGAAGCCAATTCCTACCCGTAAATGTATTTTCGGTTAGTTCTCTGCTCTTTTATAGGGTTTTGTCCATCAAAGGACTGATTTAGGATGCTACCGGAAATATTTTTTCGGTACTTGGGGGCATTTATGTATTTTCGCGCGTTATGCTAGAAAAGTATAGGATGTGTTAAGAAATTCCATTCTACTAAATGACCACTGACTCTAATCCCGACCTTAATATTAAGGGTTAAATATATTTTTGGTCTTCATAATATTTCATATTTACTTTTAGTCACTCTAAAAATTTTCTTCAAAAAACAGTCATCTTAAAAATTTTAACTTTTGGTCTCTCATGTCAAAAATGTCGCTAATTCAATCGCTAAATAAAAAATTCGTCGTTAAAACCATCGCTAATTATGTCACTAAGTTGTAAAAATATCGCTAAATTGCAGGAGAGATCAAAATTTTAAATTAAAATTTTTACGAGGACTATTATTTGAAGAAAGTGTTTAAAGGGAGTAAAAGCTAAATATGAGACATTTAGGAGACAAAAACTTATTTAACCTTAAATTAAGGGTTAAATATGTTTTTGATCCATATAAATATTTAAAGTTTCATTTTTAGGCCCTATTAAAAAAAGATATTTTATTTCCTACAAAAATTTTATTCATGCAATTTTAGTCATTGTTATTTTCTAAAATTTTGAAAACGGTCTTTACCCTAAATTTTTTAAATTTTTGAATATTTTTTTCATAAGTGTATAGAATATTATAAATTATTTATTTATTAAATTTTAAAATTTTTAAAATAAGAAAAATTATATATGAATTTTTTAAATTTCAAAAGCTATTGAAAAAAGCAATGAAAATCTCAACTTGTAAATCAAATTTTGCGTAATAAAGTACTTTTATAAGCATTTAAAAATGAAATTTTTAATGTCCTACCATCTTTTTAGAAAAGAAATACCAAAGTAACACTCAATTCATCAATATATAGCAATATACCATGGTTTCAATTTTTTTTTGTTATTATAAAGAAGCTCTGCCCATTCAAGAGTACAAAATGAAAAGGTTCCGCCCATTTATTTGATGGATGTGCAACTTTTTTTTCTTCAATTATTTGTTTAGTACCTGCTGATTTTCCTACAGAATTTCTTACAAAAATGACATTTTTACGAAATTACCTACGTATTTCTCAAATATATAATTTTGATATATATGATTTTATTAATTTTCGTTGGTAAATCCGCATAAAATTTCGAAAGAAAGAAATTATGTAATAAAATCTGCAGGAAATTTTAAAAAACTCAATTTTTTCAAAAAAATCAGTAAAAAAATAAAATAAAATAAAAATATATATAAAATAGGAGAATCCCCTAATTAGCAGGTGTACTTTAAAATATTATTTTTTATTTGAAAAGATGGTATTTTAATATTTATGAAAGAAAAAAAGATAATTTAATATTTAAATTGGAAAAAGATGGTATATTTATAAAAAATTCCTAAAAAAATACCAATTTTTTTTATAAGTACAAAACTTGTTGTTTATGGTACGAGTACGCGACGTCATTGAAAATGAACACTGAAAAAAAAAAGGTTAGACTGAGGGGTTTCAAACCTCGATAAATTTGAGGATTCATTTTGTTACCAATTTTTCTTTACCTACAAATGTCAATATCAATTAAATTAGTGAATCATATGTTCCTCCTTCTTCTTCATCTTCTTAGTTATGTTTCTGGCTCAACTTTGTTTTTTTTCTCCACCTTGTTGTTTTTCATTAATTTTTCATAATCAGCCACTAGATCAAGATTATTAAATATGGTAAAACTGACCCTTTTTATCCAAGAGGTTCTCATCATCATATTCAAATGGGTGTTATTTTTCTACTTCTGAAATGTATGAGAAGTGATTTCTGTTAGTTGATTAATTTTTGTTATGTAGTTATTTGGACTTTTTAATATATATTTGGGTCTGAGCTATTTTACCTATATAAATGGTCATTGTGTTTGTAATTGAAGGAACAATAATAACTGAATTCAGTTCAGAATTAGTTACACTTAATTAATTCAACTTTCTCTCTTCTTCTTGTTCTTCACAATATTTATCTTTCTTGAATCCTTTGTCCCAACAATTTTTTCACGGGAGTTGCCGTTGAAGACACACTCAACTTGTTCGATTAGATATCTCAACCAAAAGTGATTGTTAGAGTGATGAGGAGGGTGAAGGCAACCGATATTTGACACTGGCGTAATTCTAGTTATTCCAACTGCTAATCATTGTAGTTATTTCAACAGCTAAATTTAATTCTGCAACTCAGGACCCTTGCATTATCCAATTCCTGCAGCAAAGTTTTGATTACTCCATGCATGAACAGTTGACAGAGACTAGTGTAGTAACAATTGGCATAGTCATCCAATAAATGGGGGGGGGGGGGGGGGGGATTTTCTTTGGAATAGACATTTCATTTCTTGTGAAATTTACTACATTACTAGATTTAACGATACACATGTATTGTGAGGGATAAATAGTTCCAAGAAAATCACTTAATAAAAAAGTTGCATTAACATGTTTTTTTAGTGCAATGAGCTTAATCTTATTACTTATGCAATTGAATATCTATTAAAGTGTAACTTCTTCAATTCTATTTATCTAGAACTCAATGCCAGAAAATCATAACTACATAGCAGCAACTTTACAAGAGGTGTTAACTATTTTTCATGCATGCCATGTCATTCCCTTTTGTATCATGTACCAAAAGATGTTGAAAACACACATCCAGTATGAATATAAAATTCACACACAACAAATGATAATGTGGAATGTACTGGAGATAGAAGTAATCTTACTGGAAAGGAGTAGCATGTTTGTCAAATAATTTTCAATGACAGACCATTACTGAGTTCTCTATTTGTCCTTTAGACTACAAGATCCCGATATGTTAGGAAGCAATATTTCCATGTTTGTGGCCTTTGGTTTATTTGTTGTAATATTTGCAGCAACATATGAGCAAAGTGATTATATATATACACACATACAAAATTGATTAGATTTGTTTCAAGGCCTGTCATCTTAAATTGAGCTGCCAAATTTTCTTTCAAGATTTTGTTTCTTACTATTATTGTCGCTATATAAAATCATGTCATCCCCATAAACTTGCTCTTCAACGTTTCTCTTGCATTCAACAGTTGCTCCTCAAGCATGAGATTAAATTGAATTGCACTGGCGAAAAACTGGAACCTCAATTTTAGCTGCTGCATATTTCGAATCTCGGCCAAGCGTACGAACAACCCCAACAAAAGACAGAATATGTTGAATACTAAATCTGTATATCAATTAGATAAATCAAAACAGCTGGAATCCATACTATTCCAATAGAAAATCGGTTGCTGTGGAAAATTTCAAACCATTCATACTCAACATTCTTGAGGTCAAACATTGCTTTTGTTGGGGCAATCATGGCTATAACACCCTATCATGGTGCCCCACGAAACTTCATTCTTTTGAGGCATTTCGTCGAACAGTTCGCGTTCACGTGTAAACCAAGACAAACAAGAAGAGAAATTCATGGTGATAATACAAAGAACCTTTCCATTCAAAGAATTCTAAAAAGGTATGCAAAAAGAGAAAGAGAAATAGAGTAAGCTGAAACACACCTTTCAGCCAAAGCATAAATTTAGACAAGACAATAACACAAACATATAGAATGCAAAAACGAAGGTGGAAAAAGATTCTTACAGTGATTATTGGATTTGATTTATGAATGTTTTTTTAGCAGTTTGTTTGTAATCCCCCAATGTAACTCATTTTTTGTTGTTGACTTTTAAGCGATGCAGTATATGTTATGCCACGTCAACTTTGTTAAATCAAATAGACAATAGAAATTGAAATTAAAAAAATAATTCTTTAAAATAAATTTTTATAGAAATTAAAATTAATTTTAGATTAAAATTAATAATAGTTTATTGATAGGAAATTATACGTACAGAACCCTAGTGGTTAAGGTCATTGGTTTTTCAAAGTGTTGGAAGTGGCTTGATTGTTGCAAGTTGCAAGCAAGCAGCAATAATGGGGAAAGAGATGCAGAGAGTACTGGAGTTCTACAGTGGAATTGGCGGCATGGTACGCACCCCATCGAACCCTAATTCATTTTTTCCCAATTTGCAAATTGAATTAGTTATTTGTATCAGAGATACTCGCTGATGAAAGCTCAAGTAGAAGCGCAAGTGATCGAAGCATTTGAAATCAATAACATTGCAAATGATGTTTACCAACATAACTTTTCTCATCGTCCTTATCAGGTTTCACTCTTCTCTTTTTGTATTGTTTTTCCAAATCAAATTGTTAATTTGCCTCTTATTGAGTTATGAATTGTGATTTTAAAGGTTTGTGCGTTCATGAACTGTGGTTAGATGGGTATATTTGGAATTTTATGTCACATTACATGTCAACAATGTCATAGACCACCACGTCTATTCAGTTTCTTAGACATTGTTGATCTAACTGATCTGATTGAAATTTATCTGTGTTGGATGACTTAGGGAAATATTCAAAGCCTAACTGCTGCTGATCTAGACAAATATGGTGCCCACGCATGGCTCCTTTCTCCTCCCTGTCAACCTTACACACGACAAGGTGATTTTTTCTTCTTCTCGTTCTATGATAACTTATTTAGTTCTGTAAGCAAAATGTCGCTCAATAATCTTGTGTTAGGTCTCCAGAAGGACACTGGGGATGCACGGGCGTTTTCTTTTCTTCAGATTCTTGAGCTCATCCCATTCCTATTGCGGCCTCCAAGTATGTTGTTTGTGGAAAATGTTGTCGGGTTTGAGGTTTGTGTTCTTCAATAAAACATGTTCACTAAGACCCTAAATAAGTTTCCTTAATGGTTTCTGATTATTTTTCTGTCCTTTCTGGCTACAGACATCTGATACACATGCAAAACTGATTGAAATACTGGAGAAAACAAATTTTATTACACAAGAGTTCATTCTCAGCCCTTTACAGTTTGGAATTCCATATTCTAGGCCTCGTTACTTTTGTCTGGTAGGTATTCTTTAGCCTTAGACTATTCTTTTCTTCAAGTTTAAATGCTTCTTTCAAAAAACTTGGGATGTATTTTATATCATCAAGGAATCAGTTGGTTTCAGACAATATACTTTCAAATATGTTCATAAAGTTTGAATCCTCTTTTTGTTGCTGCTGGATCTTTAATTGCACTGTAGTCTCATGGAGAAAATTGTTCTTAATTACTTGAGTCGCAAGTTGTGTTAATAATGGCTTATTTCACATTTCAAAGAGGGGGAGGGAAAAAGTAGATTTAGCTATTCTAATATCTTTAACTAGGGTTCTTGTCAGTCAAAGCTGTAAACCTTTTGGCTTATGAGTTTGTGATAGTGGATTGAATGTGTTTAACTTTTCAGGCTAAGAGAAAACCGTCATCTTTTGGAAATGAATTTTTGAGCCGCCAGCTGATTCAGTCTCCTAAGCCATTATTTGAGCCTTTCAACGCATATGCTAAGGAAGATGATTTATCACTCGAGGATAGACACAATTTGTTGCAGTCATGTCAACCTATTGAGAAGTTTCTTGTATTAAAGAATCTTAGCAATGACACAAATGTTGAACCTGAGGCTTCAGCGACTGGTGTTTCCAATGACATTTCTAGAACTTCAGGGGAAGATAATGAAGATGAATACGACTCTTTAGACAAGTATTACGTTCACCCAAGCTTGTTAGAGAGGTGGGGAAGTGCTATGGGTATCCTTACCCCATTAATTGGTTTTGAGCATATTTAAATCATTTTACAATAGCTTATAACCCTATTTATTACCAAAAAAAATAATGTTTCAGTAATATTCTCTCTTGACCCCATTTCCTTAAAAGAGTTTAGATGTTGTCTATCCTGATTCAAAGCGCTGCTGCTGTTTTACGAAAAGTTATTACAGATATGTGAAGGGAACTGGCTCCCTTTTGGCTACTGTTCAGGTTAGAAACTCTTAATAGAAACCTTTCTGCACTATATGCATATGACATAACACTGCAATTCATTTATCCCTTGGAAGCACTCGGCTGCTATTCTGCGCTTAATAATCATTTTGACATCTTATGTTTACCAACTATTCTCAGTTTTCTGAAATGATAAATTAATGATACAGACTTTGGAATGATTATCCATTTGATGTTAAAAGTTTCTTCATATTTGACGTAAAATATGCAGTTTTCAATATCGATTCAGATATAATACAAGTATTATGGTACAGTTTGCATATGTTTCTTCTCATACACTTTTTTCAAACCACCATGTAGTTTCAGTTATTTCTTTTTTTTTATTCTGTTCTTTTCATGAAGAAAAGTATATCTGCAGTGATAGTACAGAAATATTTTTCTCATAGTTTTGTAGCAATTCCCATGCGTATGATACTAGTCCCACTCTTGCTATAGGCAGTAACTCAATTTTAATGTGCAGCCAATGAAGAGGGACAAAACATCACTCCAGGAGCAGCGACTTAGGTACTTTACACCGAGAGAGGTAAGTGGATTTTCTTTATTCTCAAGGATATCATGCATTTTTGTAAATCTTGTCTATTTTGCGTAAACATGAACCCACACACGTACCTATAAAATTATGTTGTTTTGGTTTCAAGCAGTATTACTAATTTAAAAGGTATTTGTCTTCCTGCAACTAGGTTGCAAACCTACATTCTTTTCCTGAAGATTTCACGTTTCCAGAACACATCAGTCTCAAACAACGGTATGGTGTTTTGAATTCCTATGTAGAATGGTTTATCATTGTGATTTCATTTTTTTTGCTTTGCATGATTAGTTAGTTGGTTTCAGTGAGTGCTGAATTGCATTGGCATTCATACATTTATATTGTTTTTAAAAATGTTTATAATGTTCTTTTTATATAGGTATGCATTGCTGGGGAACAGTTTAAGCATAGCAGTTGTTGCTCCCTTACTTCATTATCTTTTTACTGAAGCTTAGTGATTTTTCAATCACACTATCCATTCAACAGAAGCAGATAGTTTCTACCTGTGCCTATCATGCAACAATAGTGAGACCTTGTAAGTTGTAACACAATGCCGTGAATCGTGTAGATTCAACAATGGTAATCAAACTCGAGTTTGAATATTTTCACTGCAGAATTCATAATTCTAGTGTAAAATCATGTGATCATTATTTTTAAAACTGACTGAGAAGGGAGTGCAAAAAATGTAATTTGAAGTTTGTAGAGTTAAAATGTGCATGCCAAGTATCTTGCAGATCAAAGGATAGGATCTTGCAAATCAAAGGATAGGATCTGGTATACATGTTTGTAATAAGAATAATGTATTAATGAGTACACTTGCATGCTGATAATTAATTTATAATGCACAATTAAAAGTAAAGGGGAAATTAAATACTCAGAACCAAGATGTACCTCTTTGTATGTATGTTGGGTCACTTGGGAAATTTTACTTTAGACCTGAGAATAAACTGCAAAACGGAAAAACATCAATACCTACTTGTTGTGGAATTGGAAACAACGATTATGTTAATTCATGCAACAGTTAGCTCCACTCCCACTATTTCTGGAGCATTTTATGTTCATTTTGTGTTGTTTGAATAATTTCACGATATATATTTTATGTTTTGCTATGATTTAGGACTGTTTATTACAATTAAGCTAGAAAATCAAATTGAATTGAACCATAATAAATTTGAGAATTTCTCTTTCCACTTGGTAGTAGTGATTTTCACCATTGAAAATCCGAAAATATCATTCGGATATACACATCCGAATGCACCTATCAGCATGTTTCGGATGTGCATATCTGAATACACCATTTTTTCATGTTTTAGTACTTGAACGTTGGATTTTTAAGTTTTAATGGTTGTTTCGAATGCATATCTGAAACATTTGTAGAGATGGTTTCAGATATGCATTTCTGAAACTTTCTTTGTTTGTGTCATTTTTGTTGAAAACATCATTACCTCTACCTTTTAAACGGATAAATTTTTTAGGATTATTTCGAAAATATGAAACGAAGATAACAATATAGAAATAACGATTAGATTAGATGTTTAGACATAGAAAAATATAATTTAGTACATGAGTTGTTTGGAAAGTGCGTAATGTCAAAATATTACATTAAAAAAAAACAAAACATAACACATGCTACTGCGTATGCCTAATCCTAATCTCATGTGATCCTATGCCTATTGTACTGCACCACACTGGATGTCTCTGTATCCATCCTCCAAACGATGGAAACCGCTATCATACCCCAAATTTACCCTACCCTTATAATTATGTTTAGGTTTCTTTTTAAATAAATTGTAATATCTAATTTTTGTTTCTATAGGAAGGAGTAAAATATAGAAAAGGGGTGTAGATTTAAAATGGATCATCAATATCTGATGGCCCATTAGGTTTTAAATAGGAGTTCATCTCATGGGAGGTGTTTTGTTTTAAAAGAAGTGTGAACAAATCATAAAGCCTATTAAGATTTATTTCTTTTGGAAAGGATGCATAAAACAATTTTTTGTTCAAAGACCTATTATATTGGAGTCATATGGCCCATTTGAGTTTGTTAAATAATTCATTTTTTTAAGCCCAATTAAACGAGTATGGCCCATTTCAGTTTTTGTATTTGTTTTAAAAGAATGTTTTGTTATAACATTATTATTATTATTATTATTATTATTAGTAGTACTATTTTATTAATTTACTAAGTTATTATAATTAAATTATTATGTTATAAACTTGTTTAAAATTATGTTTTGTTTACTGATTTAAGAAGGTTGAAGCCTTCAAATCGCACAGTCCAAACCCATGGCATGTGGCCCAACCAAACAGAACTACACAGACCCTTCTCCATTAAAACGTTGTTTCAAACAAACAAAAAATGTTTGACCCAATAAAATCAAGTGTTTGGCCCAAAACGCAAAACACTCACTCTTCAGATTGAACAAAGAAAATACACGCTTCTTTTTTCTAAACGGGTACTGTTTCAAATCAATAAAAGTAAGAATCTTCTTCTTCAATATTGGTCCGAACTGAATCGAGAACATAAGTATTATCATACAGAAACAAAAACAAGTAATCCTTTACATTAATTTTACAAATTAAAATGTCCGATGAGCATCAATACAGATTACAAGACAAAATCAAATTATTTCTTAAACCTAATTCAAACCCTAATTAATCTAATTAAAATCTACAGACCATTTTGTTCTTTTCCTAATATACCTAAATCCTAAAATACTATAAGAACTGAAGAAATTGCAGAAAGAAGGAGGACAAAAAATTACAGAGGCAGTTGAGAGAGAAGAAATTTACAGAAACCAAAAGGAGAAAAGTCTTGGAAACATCTTCATCTTGTCGCCGTCTTCAAATCTTCGATCACCACGTTAGCTTAGGGTTTCAATATCTGAAACCCTAGCTATTCATCCGCCGCCGTCTTCAAATCCTCAGCCATCACCACCACTTCCATCGCTGTAACCTGCTAAACAGAGAAAGGGTTAACAAGACAGACAAAATTGAGAAACAAAAAACTACGATCAGAGGTAATACAACTAAACTTAGCTTACTTGCTTTTTTTGTTTGTGTTGTGACTTGACTTTGTGGGAGGGACAATGGTCAGAGGGTTTGAATTTCGGAGAAAGGAGGTAGCGTCGTCAAGGGTGTTTGGTTTGGGATAAGGTTTTGTGTTTGTTGCAAAGAAGAGGGCGATGAAGGTCAGATAGAGAGAAGAGAGGGATAACAATATGAAGAGTTTTCGTTTGATAAAATAAATATATATGCATAATAATCATATACAAGCGCGCTTACCGTAATTATCCTATACCTTTGTTAATATCCACATGATCTTAATCATACGTCACCAATACACGCGTCCACATTAGTTACCTTGCACTTGCCGATATACAGTCCACACTAACTCCTCCCAAGTACCCACTGAGCCAAGCCCAATACTAACACACCCCCCTTCTTTTTTTATTTATTTTTACCGATGCTTGCAAAGTACACCCCTAGGCCAAAATGGGCCAAGTCCAAAATCTGGAGTTAGGCTCTGGCTATTGACCCCCCCCCCCCCCCCCCCCCCCCCGAATTTACTGTGTAACTTAAACCTGCACCCCCCTCGCCTTTTGGACCTGAATTCAGGCCTATGCTTTTAACACCCCACCAGTTTACTACTCAATATATTTCACACCCCCTGCATTTTTTTTAATATTTAATTTATTTTATTATTTTTATAATTTTATATTTTCTTAAATTTTATTAATTATAATTTTTAGTATATATTTTAAATATATTTAATATATTCAATATCATATTTATTATCATTATTATTATCTCATGAATATTATTTTATTTATTGCATTAAAATTTATTTTTATTCGCATTTAAATAGAATATTTTTAATAATTAATAAATAAAAGATATTCAACCAACCACAATTTATTTTCTTAAATCAAATTAATTTGATAAATAATTTTCGAAAAGGATTGCGAATATATTCGAATCGACTGCGCATTTAGTCTAACAATCTCCGCTATTCACGACACCTAGACTAAACGTACGGAGAATGCGAATATCTTCACAATCCATAAAAAACACAAACCAACTGCGAACTATGAAATGAGACTCTGATTCCTCCTAAGAGGATACGTAGGCATACGATTAAAATCATGGTGAGTTCCCCTAATAAAAAATTAAAACCCTATTTCCTAAAATCGCGCTTCTAACCCTAGTATCCTTGTGAACAAGGTAGATAAGGGTGCATAACACCTTTCCTTCGTCTAGAACCGAGTCCAAAAAACCTAGAATCTCTAACTCTTAGGGTTATTCCTTTATATTCCCTTCCTTAGTATGAAAATTAAGGGTGGCAAATCTCGTTTTAAAACCAGTTACAACAGTTGGCGACTCTGCTGGGGACTCAACCCTAGGTTTAGAAGCTTTGTCTTTATTTTTAGGGTTTTTAGGGTTCTTTTACTGTTGGTTTTTTATTTAATTAATTATCTATTTATTTTATGCATTTATTTACTGTTATTGTCATCATATTATTATATCTGTGGCGGGATTTAAAATTTTGCAAAAATATTTTCAAAAACCCTTAAAAAGATGGTCCGTCTATTAGCCAAGGGGATACATCATCCCTATGAGTTTATGTGACGACTTCGCCTACAGTCGGTGGAATTCCACAAAAGAAATGCATCTCAAGAGACATCCTCTTGGGAAATAGGACTTTGGAATAACGCGCATGGCTCTTTGTATAACCCTTAACCAAATTCTCATGATGAGACCTTTCAAAACTTAGAGACAAAAGTTTCGGTCCGCAAAGAGACTCCACTTAAGTGAGTCCCCTGTGCCTTTCCCTCTAATGTTATTCATGACACCCTTAAGGAAACCACCTTATGGGGAGGGCATAATATCCGTAAACCCAAGCTAAGAGCCTACTTCTAGGGATATTATCCATCAAATCCCATCATTTAGCCCTACATTCATGCATTCATACATCTTTACATTTCATATATTCATTATCCTACGTGTTCTTTTGTTTGTCTTATTCACATGGTAAAAAGAAATATATATAAAAATCAAAGGTTTTTTGGTGAGTATCTGAGAATGAGTACTAAAGGGAAGCAACACGTCCGTATCAATGCTATCAAACCGGATGTGACCAAAATCAAGGCTGTAAAATAAAGATTATCTGAAAGGGCTCTAAAAACATTCACTCGTCGCTATGGGGATATTATGGATTTAACCAAAGTCGAAGTACAGTTGGATGTTGTTTCTGCTCTGATTCAATTTTATGATCCTCCACTGAGATGTTTCACCTTTCAAGATTTCCAGTTAGCACCAACCCTGGAAGAATTAGACAGAATTCTGAATTTTTCTAAAGAGAAGGCTTATATGGGTATCAGACAAACTATTGACATCCAAATCCCGGCAGAAGGCTTAAAAATCCCTTATCCTGAATTTTCTCTTAATTACAAGAAGGAGGGAGACGTACGAGGAATTAAGAGATGTTACTTGGAAAATAAATCTCTTGATTTGGCTAATAAAAAAGAATGGGAGTCTTGTGTCGACTTTCTAGGGTTGCTTATATTTGGTGTTACCTTGTTTCCACAAACTATAGACTATATTGACCCTGCAACCATCAGTGTGTTCTAGGGTGCAAAAAATTTTAACACATATCCAACTCCTGCTTTGCTTGCTAATATCTATTACACCATTCATACACGATACGAAAAAAGAAGAGGTACTTTAAATTGATGCATTCTGTTGTTGTATTCCTGGTTTATGACTCACCTTTACAAGGAAGATTACATGATTCCAAATCTGACGAGGTATGAGTGGCCTCAGAATTTAAGGTCTTTTACTGATAGCTCTGTGTTATGGTACACAAGGAAGTTATATATTGGTGATATTTTTTAGAGTTGCAGGGATTTTTCTAATGTTCCTTTAATTAGGTCACAAGGTTGAATTAATTAAAAACCTACCTTAGCCCTACGACAACTAGGGTATCCCTTGGAAGATAAACCTTCAGACGAGCAACTTCAACAATTGATCGTTCATGACATGGACATAAATGACCAATAACTGCTCAACAAAATTATTTGGGCCTGGAGTAGGGTTAACAAAAGAAAAGCTGAAAAGAAGAACGCTATGGCGAAAGAACCTTACACTCAATGGGTTCTGGACAGGGTACAAATTATCAAATTTCCTTTTGTCATAGACCCCGAATACAAGAAAGATGTCCCAATAACTCCACCTATGTCTTTGGAAGAAATAGATGATCTGAAGAAAGCCTTGAAACAGGCTCAGAGGGAGAAAGAAAAACTAGAGCTCAATCTCCTTAACTTAACCAAAGAGAAAAAAGACAAATACAACGCATACTCGAATCAAAAGACTAATAGATTCAAAGAGACCGCGAAGCATTTAAAAAGGAGAGTCTGGAAAGGAAACGTTCGACTAAAGGGTTGTTGAGTGCTACTTTTAATCTAGATTCCCATAACCAGAGGCTGGAAGACGCTACTAGTGAAATTGGAAAGCTAACCAGATGGTATGAAAAAGTCGTGCATGAAAAGAAAGTACTGGAGGAAGATCTAAGGGCTCAAATCCAAATCTTGGCCCAAGCCTCTCTAGATCAAGAAGAGCAGTTGAAGTATCTCACTACCAGACTTCAGGATGGCCAAGAATCAGAGATAAGGGAACGTCTTGCGAAGATGAGGGCAGAAAGACTTCTTGCCCAGATAACTAAAGAATACGAGCATGTATGCCTTGAGTTGGAAGGCCTCCAAAAAGATTTCCTGATACAACAGAGATTTTATACGGAGCTGAGGGCTGAAAAGATGTATTGGGAGGAGCAGTATACAAAGATAGCCCAAGCAGGAAGAGATAACCACAAGATAATTCCCAACTTCTACTGAGAGTACTGATACTACAAGGACAATCATGAGAGGCTCTCCTTCTTAGCCAACAATCTCATTGAAGACATCCCTAGAAGTTTGAGAGACGCATAAAGTGTAATGGTCCCTCCTCCCGAAGGACGTCGACGATTTCCTCAAGCTGTGTAGGACAATGGTCGATTGTTTCAGAAAAGACATCCGCAAGAGGGCTTAGGAGAATGTTTCCATTTGTTTATTTTCCTTTCAGCAAATTTATTGTTATAGAATTGTAATATCTTTCAATATCTGAAATATGTTCTCTTTCAAAGATAATTAGCACCTTCAATAAAAAGCATTGTGTTTCCTATTTTTGTTTGCGTATTCGTTTCCCAGATACTCACCAATAAAAAAAAGCCAAACCTAAAAAATACATGATATAAAAAAGGAATATATATATATATATATATATATATATATATATATATATATATATATATATATATATATATATATATATATATATATATATATATATATATATATATATATATATATATATATATATATATATATATATATATATATATATATATATATATATATATATATATATATATATATATATATATATATATATATATATATATATATATATATATATATATATATATATATATATATATATATATATATATATAAACCCAAGTGAATAAGACATTTGAAACGTAACTCTCAACATCGCTCATACATATTTATACATTTATAAAACATTTGCATCTCATAAACTCATAACTCAAAAACTCATTTTTCAAAATATTCTCCAGTTGAACCATTGTGTTGTACCCCAAAATTTTCCCTCCTATTTTCAACAAGACATACTCCTAGGGGTTCCCAACTTGCCCTAAGTTGACCAAGAGTTGACCAGACAATTATCCTCCTAAGGCAATGAACCCCCAACCAGGGTTTCAATTTTCATCAAGATGGATGAGCTCCAAAGGTTTCAAATACTTTACATGGTCCTAATATGTATTCAAGATCATCCATTCCAAGTTTCATGCCTTGCTCAATAAGCTTGCTCAGCCAATTGCTCAAGTATTGGAAAGTCAACTATGCTAGGTCAAAAGTCAACTGTGGCCCAGGTACAGTCAAACTTCAAGATTTTCGGTAAACATCAATATATTGAAGTGACATCCATCATTTTATCAAAGGTTGATCATGATTCCTCAAGAAATGCTCCTAACTCATCAAAAGTCAAAAATGGCAAATTAGGGTTTCTATAGGAAAAGTCAACCAAACTTTGACCAAGCATAACTTTATCACAC
Source organism: Vicia faba (assembly GCA_948472305.1). Taxonomy (NCBI): domain Eukaryota; kingdom Viridiplantae; phylum Streptophyta; class Magnoliopsida; order Fabales; family Fabaceae; genus Vicia; species Vicia faba. The sequence continues at coordinate 1,761,513,587 of OX451736.1, read as the reverse complement.
TGTCAAAAATTTCCAAACCAAAGCTCATTTTGAATAGAATTAAATTCCCTACATCTTCTCTTCAGCCCTCAAGTTCAAGAAATGCACCATTTGAAAGATACCAGTTCATACATTACAGGTCATTTTTAGAAAGTCAACAAAAGCCATTTTTTGCCAAGACCTTTTACATCAAGATAACTTCTTCAAATGCAAAATTAGTCAAAATAGGGATTAAATTAGACATCTTGGGATTTCCAAAAAGTACAAGATCATCATCATGAGATAAAAATTGAGCAAGTTGTGGCTTGCCCAAGTTGGGAAATTTTTGGAAATTTCAAGATTGATGCATTGAGAAAATTGGAATTTTTGGGTCAATGACCTAACTTTTTAAGGTTCAAATGTCTTCCTAAGATCATAAAGGACCTCTAATCTTATTTTGGCATGGTCTTATATTTTCCACCATTTTTTACATATTTATTTTAATTTATTTCAAGTAAATATAAAATAAATGGTATAAAATATTTGGAATTGGGCTTAGGCATTTGGGCTATTGTTTTGACTCATCTTGAAGCCCATAATCACGTGCAAATAGTGTCCAGGTTCACTCATCATCAAAATTGGCATGGAATCACACATTATGGCATTTTTTCAAATATGGATCATGGATTAAAAACAATGTTTATGGCGATGGTTCTTTCCATTCAACCTTGTCCCCTAATTCTACCTTATATATACCTCATGTTAGCAAGCCAAAGGGACAGAGATATAGCTTGAAAAAAGCCACACGAAAGTTGCAAAAATTCACTAAAGTTTTCAAAACTAAAACACGATTTGTAGGGACTTTCAACTCAAACCAGTAATCACACGTTACTCCTGAAGTTCCCAGAGACCAGATCCAATTGTTCCCAAAGCTTGTAGCGTCCCAGATGATCAGATCTTAATCTCACCGTTTGGTAAAATTTCCTTGATCTCAAACTCCCAAAATACTTGATTTGAATCCATATTGATCATATATATGTGTTGCTGCTAATATTTATGCATGTTTGAAAGTATTACATGAGAATCTAAGGTCCATAATCAATCTATGCCATGGTTGACCGACGTTAGGGATTCAAGCTCGAACCCAATGATGCATGAAGATTTAGCAATTTTAGAGGCCATAATCATGATCAGGAGACTTTTTTAAGGCATATTGCATTGTTTGTTTTTTCATTTTGTTTGATTTTTTAGGCGAGCCCACCGAAGAAGACGATGGAAACCACCGGCTCCGGTGGTTGGACTGGCCGACTCTAAGTCAAAGGGCTGACAATGCTTTTATTCATAATCTCATTGGTTGGATCCATACAGCAATTCCTCTCTCTGTTCGCGATTGGTCCATTTGAATAATACACGGGCCCACTGAAGGGCGCACATGACAACTCATCCATTTAACTGATTTTCATATTATATTGTTTCTTTTTGTTTATATGCATGAATGAGCAGGATGGTCGGATGGTAAGAGTGCAAGCGTATGAGGAAAGGGACATGGGTTCGATCCCAGGTCTAGCAGTTTTCTATTTTTCTTAACATTTCTTGCAGGATCCAATGAATTGCATCTCCATATGTCTACCATACATCTCCAGATCTTGGCCATCAAACATTCACCAACGTGGATCTAACGCATCAGATGTGGGCAGGCCATCATGCACCCCTTCAGCCTGGACGTATAGGATCCAAAGTCAACCTGGGCTATCTTCTGGGCCCAATGTTTTTTTCCAGAATGGCACCCCCTGTTTATTACTGAACCCCATGCCCATTTGTCTTGTTTTAGTATTTTTAATTTTTTAATTTTTACTTTCAATTATTTAACTAACCATAAAAATCAGAAAAAAAAACCAAAAACATTAGATTAGTATTTTTTTAATTAAACTAATTTTGTAAATAATTTAGATAAATATTTTAACTATTTTCTTTAATTAAAAATGAAGTAGAATTTAGGATTTAATTAGATTTAATTATTTCTTTTCATAATAAAAAACAAAAAAAAAACTTAGACTATTTTTCTTAATTAATTTTTATTTTTTAAATAGACTTTAGGATGTTTAATTTAATTATTTTTCTTAATTAAAACAAAAACAATCAAACAAATAAGTTCTAGTTTACTTAGAATATTTTATTAGGTTTCTAGACGCTTCTTTATTTCGCGTGCACATTTTATATCATATTGTAACTGATCACGGTTGTAATAGTTTAGGACTTAAATTTCCGCACTTTTAATTCCGCACTTTACTTTTCGTCCATTATTATGTATCTACACCAAAGCCCTGTAATAGCATAGGAACTTTTATTTCTCGCTTTTTTACATTTTTGTATGCTTATATATAATTGCTAGTAAGTAGGAGTACATGACAAGATTAATCAAATTAATCGTAGATCGCTAACTTCAAGATAATATAACTGAAAATACACACTTCTCACACTGCCATCCTTAGGGTACTCCTCACTCGGTTGCCTCGAAAATGGTCATGTCCCTCGAACGTAGGGATATCTTAACAAAGACCCTCGGTATAAAAGTCATCATAAAAGATCATGGTCCCTAAACGTACCTCGAGTTGCCTACGAGAAACTGATCTTGTCCCTCGATGTTGCCTATATGATGACAATCCCTTTGAAATGTTAAGGTATCCTTACATGTTGCCTTCAATGACCATAAGCGTCCCTTTTGATAGTCCCTCAACATTCGACGATAGGGCTACCTACTCACTAATAGTAGGATAGCACTATCTAAAGGAAAGGAGGAAAATAACGTCCTTTTTCGAGTAGGTAGATGACTCTTAAGTACTTGCTCAAACCTGAAATTTTCACACTTACACACTTTCAAAAATCTTTTCAAAATGATTTATCACACTCTTGAGGACTGATACAAGAGTTACCATAAAGCAAGCAAAAACTTTCAAAACACACAAATACACAAACAGTTTTAAAAGTGAGCAAGTACCTAAGAGCCCGTGGAAAACCACAGATGGAAAGGGTGCTAACACCTTCCCTTTCCATAATCTACCCCCTTACACAGAAAATCTCGAAAAAGGTATTTTTCTGTTCTTTTCACCCTTTCTTTTGTTGGATAAAAAAGAAGTCGGTGGCGACTCTTGCTTACCGCAACATTTGCGAACAAAAAATGCAAAAACCAGTATTAAACAGTCGGTTCTTCCACCGCATCATAAAATTGGAGACTCTGTTGGGGAAAAATAATAAAGTGGGGTTTACCTTAGGGTCTAGATCATTTCTAAATTGTTTGCTTGTTTGTTTGCTTTACTTTTAAGGGATTGTTTGGGTTACTATAAATCCTACACCCAGATCTAGGGAAACCTTTTAGGTAAGTAGCAATAGATCATGGAAATTGTGCATGGTATACCGACATGGTTGAAGCGATGTCTACGTTGATGCGAAACTTTGGTTGGTACCGGTATCCCTTGAGTTTAATCAAGGAGAATACGGGGCCGCTGCACGGTGTCATAAAGCGTCAACTGACCTTAGAACCTTTAAATGAACAACTTGGCCATTAGGACGTAGCGAGATGGCCGTCTTTGGTGTATTCCCAAAGTCGGCAGATACTCGATGCTACACTCATTGAGACTCGACTCCTGAGTTTTGTTTGGTTACGAGTCAGTCTCCTATCGAACGAAGCTTGTGGGAAAGGTCAGTGATATTGAGATCCCTTAGAACCCGATTACTATTTATAGGACAGGTTGAACCAATCAAACTTCAAGAGGGTATGACCTTAAAACCTATGCAAGCCTTAAACCTAAGGTCTTTTGTGTGATTTTCTTGTGCTTGTTATATCCGTGGTTTCTTAGAATAATCATGACATCATAACATGGCATATCATACTAACTATTTCAAGGATTTTCTAGGGCTTATCTTTGTCTTGTTTTGTAGGACATGACATCCGCTCGCAGGAACAGTATCCAAATCAACCTTGTGAAAATACCTCCTCAACTCAAGGAATTAGCATCAAGGATTCCTGAAAGCTCTCCCTTCACTGAAAAACATGGCCGACTTCTCAACTTGGTCACTTCAATCCCTAATGAAGAAATGTTAAAGGTGCTCTTTCAGTTCTTTGACCCATTGTACCACTGCTTCACTTTTCCGGATTACCAGTTAGTGCCTACTATGAAGGAGTTTTCTCAATTATTAGGGGTACCTATCCTTAATCAGCTACCATTCAACGGTACGGAAAGAGACCCAAAGCCTAAAGAGATTGCTCAAGCTCTGTCTTTACAATGGTCTGACGTAGTGACAAATTTGAAAACCATAAGAAGTTTCCAAGGATTTCCAACTAAGTTTTTATTTGAGAAAGCTCGCCATTTTTGGGATAGCTTAGATTTACAAGCTTTTGAAGAAGTGTTGGCCCTAGTCATCTATGGGATGGTACTATTCCCTAACACGGACCAACTCATAGATGTGAATGTGGTTAAGGTTTTTCTGTCACATAATCTGGTACCTACCTTACTTGGGGATATTCTACACTCTCTGCATACTCGCACTCTGAAGAGAAGAGGTACCCTCCTATGTTGCACTCCTCTATTGGCTAGGCGGTTTATTTTGCACCTACCCCAATTTATTCTGAGAAATGAACAGTGTATGAGATGGTCTAATATGCTGATGTCCCTTACACATTCATATATTCATTGGTGTTCCCGGTCCTTTGAGAGTGTCACCATCATTGATCACTGTAGGGAATTTCCTAATGTCCCTCTCTTGGGCATTATGGGAGGAATCACTTATAATCCTTGCTTAGAGTTGTGAAAGTTTGGTTATTCTAGAAGGGATGGTCCTCATGATGCACTCTGTTGTACCCCAAAATTTTCCCTCTCATTTATCAGGATTTTTCTCACAAGACTTCTTGGACTCAAGACAAGATTAGGGTTTGGTCAACTCAAGACATCTCATCTTGCACTAATAACCCAAAATTAGGGTTTGAGTTTGCACAAGGATTTTTGGACCACCAATGCTTCATGTGACTTTCATACATCATTTTGGACCCCTAAGATTGCTCATGTTAAGTTTCAAGCCTTGAACCACATTTTTGATCAGTCAATTGGACAGTTGACCTAAAAATCATCTGTATTGGGGAAAAAGTCAACCATGGCCAATTTATAGTCAAACTTCATGATTTTTTATCCACATCAACATTTTAGACTCATATGTATCATTTGATCAAGTTTGGATCACAACTCTTCAAGAAATTTGATCAAATCATCAAAAGGGCAAAATGGTCAAAATTAGGGTTTTGACTGAGAGAGGGCAATTTATGATTCTTAACCTAGCCAATGACCAATTAGGTTCAAACATGATTTCAAGGATTCAATGGCATCATCTTGACATGATTACAAGGTCCAAAAGATCTCAAGTTCATTGGATTGACAGATGAATTTTGCAGTCAACTGATCAAAAGTCAACTGTGCACTGAAAAGTCAAACTTTGACTTTTTGGTCAAAATCAAGTGCCAAGGGTCATAATTCATCAAGATATGTCAAAATATGAAACTTGTTCACCAAGAAAACCAATTTTGAAAATTAGGGTTTTTAATTTGAAAAATTTCATAACTTAGAATTTTTCTAAGTATAAAATTTTTCTTACTTTTTCCCAACTTTTCACCAATTTTTCACCATGATGAATTTTGATTAAAATAAAACTTCCAACATGAAAGTTGTATTCCTCCATGAAATCTACAACTTTTATTCACAAACTTTTCCCAAAAGATGCTTGGATCTCAAGTTATGAATTTGTGAATATAGGTCCATGAACTTCTTAACTTTGTGAAATTTTGCCCTAATTTAGGCAGGTTTTTGACCCAACTTCATGGCAACTTTTCACCTAGTTCCAAGAGGTATCTCAAATTACATTTCAAATATGGATTATAGAGCACATTGCAAGATTTCTAAAATGTCCAAGAACTCTCCAAGATTATTTTTGGTTAGGGAGAATCGAAGAAGGGAAGTTGGCATTTTCTCACTTTTGATCAAGCCAATTTTACAAAGCATCAAGTTGCAAATCAGATCTATGATGGTTGTATCTTGCTTTACAGGTCCTAAGCTTGATTTACACTCCATAATTAAATGCAAACTCAGTTTACAAAGGCATTATCTTTGCTTTTGAAGCTTTGTACAAGAGATAATTCCATTTTAGGCATAAAGTTCACATTGCAATTTTCATAAAGATGAGCTTTTGTAACTTTGTCAATCTTGAGCATTGAACCTGTTCCCTTGGTGCAAGCAATGTACACAGGTCTCAAGAAAATTGTACAAGTGCATTTCAGCTCTTAAGCAAGCAAGGACAAGCATGTAAGTATGGTCACTTCACTTTACTTCAAATGCAAGGAAAGTTGCCAAAAGGTCCAAAACTTGCACAGCTAGTGAAGAGCTGACTTTGTATCATTTCTATACAAATATACAAACTTATTTCAATGCATAACACGATTAGATTGAAGCTCAAACACTCTGAAACTCAAAAACACCAAAATACTGTCCAAAAACTCAGAATCTGCAAAACCATAGCCAACACTCATTTGGCTCGTGCGTTTTGTGTTTAAACACTTCAAGCATCTCATACACTTTATACCAAAGCAATCCAAGCCATCACCCTGGTTCTGTAACCCCTGTTTCAGCATCCACAATTTTCACTTTGGAAGCTTGCAACTTGACTTGTGCAGAGAGTTCCAGCCATCCTCAAAGCAAGATAAGCGTTGGAATAGCTTCAGGGAAGTTCAAGGAAGCTCAAACAATCCCCAGGCCTCCATTAAAGTCCCTACATTGCTCTACTCGAATCTAGATGAAAGAGGTATATTTCTTAAACTATATCTCTCTGAATAGGCATCCTCAAGCCACGATTTGTGAAGAAAAAATATAGTCCTTATCATAACGAAGCTATACATATGCATACTTTTCATTTATATTAAATGTGCTGAGAGAATTTAAAGATTGAAAATGCTGAAAAAGTTAGGTCATGAATTAGGGGTTCCAAAATTCTCCTTGATCTTTTAGAGTTAGGTTACATAATTTATATTGTTAGAATCGTGAGCTCAAATGCCACATGTTTCATGTTATGAGATTTTGTTTTTGTGCAAGCATAAAAGAGATACAGATTTGAACTGAAGCGCGCGCAGGGAAGCTTGGCCAGAGGACAGGGATGAAGTATGGGCTTTTTGGCGCCTTGGGCTTTTTGTTTTCACTATTCACACCTCCCTGACTTACTATTTGCACCCCCTGGCTTATTTGTTATATTTTTCATATTTTTTTCCATATTTTCATATTTATAGCTTTTATTTATTTTTTCTGAATAATAAAAATCCTAAAAATAATTTCTTTATTTTTTACTATTTTATTTTATTTTAATTATTTTTTTACATAGAAATTAATTTATTTGATTAAAATAGAACTTATTTTCTTAAATAGTTTGTAAATAATAAAAAAATACTACATATTTTTATTATATTATTTATACACATAAAATATTTATTTTCTATACATATTTAATTTTAATATTTAAACATAATATTATTTATTATTTTCTTATATAAAAAATGTGCAAAATAATAATAGGAAACATTATTTTCTTTTAATTAAAAATTAGGGTTTCACCCCTCCAAAAATAATATTATTTTTTCCTTATTTTTTAGTGTTTGAATCAAATTATTTTTTCATACAAAAAACAAATACCAAAACATTTTTTACATAAATACATTGCATTGCATTTTAAATATTTGTATATTTATTTAATTCGTGCAATATTCGATTGGGTTGTAATAATATTTTTAGGTTTATATTTGTGCAAAATCCCCATTCAAAACCTGTATCCCCCCTCCCATAATAATTGTTGTAATAACTTAGTTTATTTTACGCAATTTATTGCTTTATATACTATGCTTAGTAACTAGGGTTTGCATGACAAGAACAAAAACAAAGCAAAAATAGAAAACCCTAAATGCAAGACAAAAGCATGAAAATGATACACTTTGCACACAAGCACCCTTAGGGTTTCTCCCACTTGGTTGCCTAAAATAAAATGGCCATGTTACGCACGCAAAATATCTTGGCAAAACAAAACAAATATAAGATCATAGTCCCTCGATGATGCTATTCAAAGGTTGCCTAAAACAAAATGATCTTGGTCCCTCAAAAATGCTAAGATACTTGGCAACATTGCTATCATGGTTATAAGATGACCCACGCCTGTCCCGTTTACATCCAAAGATAGGGTTGCTTACCAAATCAATGGTAAGTAAACAATGTCAAAGGAATAAAAAGGCACAAGAAAGACATTTGAGTAGGTAGATAGCTTCTAGTTACTTGCTCCATTTTAAAACAATCCTTGCTATTTTCAAAAACAAACACACTCACATTTCAAAACATCTTACAAAACATTGAAAAACATTTTCAAAAGACAAACATCTTTGTATACATTCTTACGAACGAGAATCATTACAAAGATTGCCTAAACGAGTGGCCTCTTTTCAAAATACTTTCAAAACCACACCAAACACCATTTCAAACAAAACAAAGCAAGTGATCTAAACAAGTAACTAAGAGCCCATGGAAAACCATGGATGAAAAGGGTGCTAGCACCTTCCCTTTTCATAATCTACCCCCCGAACTCAAGAAAACATCTCAAAGGTCTTTCCTGTGCTTTTTTACCTTTCCTTTTGAATAAAGGAAAAGTCGGTGGTGACTCTTACTAACCGCAACATTTGCGAACACAAAAGCAAAACCTTAAGTCAGTTCTCCCACCGCATCACAGAACTGGCGACTCTGCTGGGGATAATTACAAAAGTGGGGTTACCTTAGGGTTTAAGATCACATTTATTTGCTTACAATTGTTTGACTTGTTTGCTTTACAATTATGGTTCTTTGTTTGGGTTTGAATCCTCCACCCGGATTTGGGAAACAATATAGGTAAATAGCAATACATTGTGGAAACTGTGCGGGGTATACCGACATGGTCTAAGCAATAGCTATATTAGTGTGACATATTTGTGGGTACCGGTAGCCTTTGAGTCAATCAAAGAGAATACAGGGCCGCTGAGTGATGTCATGAAGAACTAATGAACTTCTAGAACCTTTACTTGACCAACTTGGCCTTTTAGGATGTAGTGAGATTACCGGCTTTGGTGCAGTCCGAAGTTGGTAGATACTCGATACTACACTCATTGAGGGTTGTTTTCTTGGGATATTTCGATCGCCAGTAAAGAGGCTTGAACTGAAACAACGAACAAAGGAAACAATCCAGTGATATTGAACTCCTTAGAACCCAGTTACTATTGTTAGGACAGGTTGAGCCAACTAAACTTCAAGAGGGTACTTACCTATGAAACCCCATGCAAGCCTAAACTAAGAACTTGTTTGATTTTCTTGTACATATATACTTGTGCATAACATCATGGACATCATGAACATCATATGCATTCACTAACCATTTCAAGGATTTTTGGAGATTCATCTTTGTTCTTGTTTTGTAGGTTATGGATTCACTTCGCAGAAAAACTATCCAAATCAACCTTGTAAGAATTCCTCCACAACTCAAGGAGCTAGCTTCAAGGATTACTGAGAATTCTCCATTCACCGAGAGACATGGTCGTCTTCTCAACTTGGTCACTTCCAACACAAAGGAGGATATGATGAAAGTTCTCTTCCAGTTCTTTGACCCTTTGCACCATTGCTTCACATTTCTTGACTATCAACTTGTGCCCACTTTGGAAGAATTCTCTCAACTTTTGAGGATTCCTATTCTCAATCAACTACCCTTCAACGGTACGGAAAGAGATCCAAATCCAGAAGAGATTGCTCAAGCCCTGCACTTGCACTCATCTGATGTCACAACTCATTGGGAAACTAGAAGTGGTATCAAAGGCTTCTTGGCAAAGTTTCTGTTTGAGAAGGCCCAAAGCTGTTGGAATTCCTTAGACTTGCAAGCTTTTGAGGAGATTATAGCTCTTCTCATCTATGGGATGGTCTTGTTCCCTAATCCTGACCAACTCATAGATTTGAGCGCTATCAAAATCTTCATGTCTCACAACCCGGTGCCTACATTGCTTGGGGATATCCTACACTCTTTTCACACTCGTACAATGAGGAAAAGAGGTGTTCTTATGTGTTGCACTCCTCTCATGGCAAGATGGTTTATTTCTCATCTTCCCCAATCATTCTTGAAGAATGATCAAGGTTTGAGGTGGTCACAAAGGTTAATGACACTTAACCATTCAGATATTCATTGGTGTTCTCGATCCAAAGAGAATGTTACCATTGTTGACCGTTGTGGGGAATTCCCTAATGCCCCTCTACTTGGCATTAGGGGGGGCATCACCTACAACCCATGATTGGATCTAAGACAATTTGGTTATGCCCGAAGGGATGGCCCACATGATATGTTGATTCAGGGATTGGTTTTCGACTACGACAACGACGATCAAGGACTTCGCCAGAAATTCATTCGAGCTTGGAGGATGCTAAACAAGGTGGATAGCAAGACTTTGGGACACAAGAATTCCATCCCTCTTGAGCCTTACCTCAAGTGGGTACGAACCCGCGCTCAAAGTCTTATGATGCCTTATCCCTCCATTCTCCCAGTGATTATTGATCTTGTTAAGGAAGGAGAAGTTCCATACACTATCCTGCATCCTGACATGCCGACATCACTCGAAGACCTACAAAGGAGTTGGATACAGCTCAAAGGAGAGCGCGATACTTTCAAAGCCTAATTCTACGCAAGCGAGAAGAAGGTTTTGGAACTCACTCGGCTACTTCATGAAGAGCAGACTCTCAACACCTACATTGCACCAAAGAGGATGTGCAATGTCTTTTTGCCTTAGAATTTTGTATTATTTTGCCCAAGCGGCATTGATGTATTCAAATTCTATTTTATTAATATGACGTGTGTTTCTTTTTTGTTTGAAACAAATTTGAATTTCTAAATCCTTGAAAGCATTGCATGAATACATATCATTCATCATAAGCATAAACATGTCTTTGCAACAAGTTTCCTCATCTCTCTACTGTTTATTTCAGTACGATGGATCTCGAACAAACGGTCAAAGACCTGCAAGCTCAGAACTCACAATTTCAACAGTTACTCATGACCTTAGCCAAGGGGCAAGAGGAGCTGAAAAATCTGCTAGATAAAGAAAAAGAGAAAAAGAAGAAGAAGCCAGCTGGTGTGGTAATCATGGGCAGAAGGTTTCAGGGACAAGCCAGAAGGACCTTAGAATTTCCAACAACATCTGAAGAGGGGGAAAGAAAAGGAAAAGAAACGGCAGTACCATCAAATTCTGAAGAAGAAGAAGAGGAAGAGGAGGACTACTCTGAACAACAATACCCTCTGGCTGATGACAAGTACAAACACCTTGAAGAGCGACTAAGCGCTATGGAAATTCAGAGAGTACCAGGGCTAGATTTTGAGGAGTTAAGGCTGGTGTCAGAAATTGTAATCCCGCCAAAGTTTAAAGTGCCACTATTTGCCAAGTATGATGGGGTGTATTTCCCTAAAATGCACCTCAGATCATATGTCAGGAAGATTCAACCACACTTTGTCGACAAAGACTTGTGGGTCCACTTTTTCCAAGACAGTTTATCAGGAACGTAACTTGATTGGTTCTACCAATTAAAGAGGGCAGATGTCCATAACTGGGAAGACTTGGCAGCAGCTTTCTATAAACAGTATCAATACAACGCCGACTTGGCGCCTACCCGTACTCAGCTACAGAGTATGGCTATGGCTTCCAATGAGGGCTTTAAAGATTACGCGCAAAAGTGGAGAGACCTAGCCGGAAGGGTGCAACCCCCTCTATCTGAAAGGGAGTTAATGGACATGTTCTTGGGAACTCTATAAGGTCCTTTCTTCAATCATCTGATTGGGAGTTCCTCTACAGGGTTTACTGAATTAATATTAACCGACGAAAGGGTAGAGTCTGGTATAAGAAGTGGGAAAATTCAGAAAGACGCGTCTGCCTCAACAGCTATAAAAAAGCCCTTCACATGAAGAAATGAAGTATCTGTTGTCTATTCACAGAGGAATCAGGGAAGAACTGAGTGTCGACCAACGGTGGGGGTCATTATGATTCCAAAGCCTGTATCAGACCAGCCAAGAGGTAACCAGCAAAGGGTAGAAAGGCCAGTTCAGCAATTTACCAAGATTAACATGACTCCAGCCCAAGTTCTACCACATCTTCTGAAGTTGAATCTGGACACTCTAAAAGAGGCCCCAAAAAATCCCAATACTGCTTCTCCATATTACCATCCGAACGCCAGATGCGCGTACCATTCTGAAACTCCAGGGCACGACACCAACAACTGTTGGGCTCTGAAGAACAAAATCCAGGACCTGATAGATGCGAAGGAAGTTGAGTTTGAAGCGCCTGTGAAACCGAATGTCATTTTTGCTCCGATGCCTAGGCATAGTCACAATGCCAATGCTGTTGAGGAAGACAATGAAGAGGATGACAACTTGGAAGATTGGATATTTCCTACTGGCAGCGGAGGACTTCGCAACTGAGAAGCCAAAGACTTTGTCCCGATAACTTTCATATCTTAATAATTTATCTTTTACATTTCTGTTGGACTTGTAATATTCACGAACAATTCTCACTTTAAAAACCTTGTGTCTTACCCGAGGCACAATGGTCCATTTGTAAGGGTTTTTATTTCATCTTTATGTGTTATTCAATGAATCATGGACGCTTTTTCACATATAAACCTTTTGTGCTCATTGTCTTTCTTTTACATTTTTATTGTTTTAAGATGGCTATACCCTTACACACACCCACACTCATAAATGCAGGTACCCTTCCATTCCGGATCCCATGGGTAACGATACTGCTATAGCCTTCAGTGACTCTGAAGATCTGATCTACCAAGCCAAATACGAAGGTGAGGAACATTGTGAGGTGCCAGGGGAATTGGCCAGACTACTACAACAAGAAGAAAGAGCTATTCAGCCTCATGAGGAGTTGTTGGATACAATCAACTTGGGTACTGAGGAAGATAAAAAGGAAATCAAAGTGGGTGCCAATCTAGAGCCGAGTGTCAAGGAGTGCTTAATTCAGCTATTGCATGATTATGTTGAGATCTTTGCCTGGTCATACGAAGACATGCCGGGACTCGATACAGACATCGTGGTACATCGTCTACCCACAAGAGAAGACTGTCCACCATTGAAACAAAAAATCCTCCGTATGCGACCTGACATGTCATAGAAGATCAAAGCAGAAGTTATGTAACAGTTCAATGCTGGATTTCTGGCTATTACTTCTTATCCTCAATGGGTGGCCAACATTGTTCCCGTGCCTAAAAAGGACGGCAAAGTGAGAATGTGCGTGGATTATAGAGATTTAAACAGGGCCATCCCTAAAGATGATTTTCCACTTCCACACATCGACATCCTGGTTGACAATACATCCCAGCACAAAGTATTTTCTTTCATGGACGAATTCTCAGGCTATAACCAGATCAAAATGGAACCTGAGGACATGAAGAAAACTACATTTGTCACACAGTGGGGTACATTCTGCTACAAAGTGATGCCATTCAGACTGAAGAATGTCGGGGCAACCTATCAACGCGCCATGGTAGCTTTGTTTCATGATATGATACATCATGAGATAGAGGTCTACGTAGATGATATGATAGCCCGATCACAAACTGAAGAAGAACACCTTGATCACTTGCAAAAGCTGTTTGTCAGATTGAAGGAGTACAAATTAAGGTTAAACCCGAACAAGTGCACATTCAGAGTCCGGTCCGGTAAACTCTTAGGTTTCATTGTCAGCAACAAAGGCATCAAGGTTGATCCTGCCAAGGTTAAAGTAATATAAGAAATGCCTTTTCCTTGCACTGAGAAGGAAGTCAGAGGTTTTTTGGGACGCCTAAACTATATTGCCAGATTCATTTCTCACCTAACATCTACTTGTGAACCAATCTTCAAACTGTTGAAGAAAGATTAAGTGGTCAGATGGAATGATGAATGTCAGATTGCTTTCGATAAAATCAAGGAGTATTTACTAGAGCCTCCTGTCTTGATGCCACCAGTCAAGGGAAGACCGCTAATCATGTATCTGACCGTCTTAGAGACTTCAATGGGGTGTGTATTGGGGCAACATGACGAGTCTGGCCGAAAAGAGCACGCTATTTATTACCTGAGCAAAAAGTTTACTGACTGTGAAACCATATATTCACTACTCGAGAAAACTTCCTGCGCTCTGGTATGGGCTGCTCGTCGGCTAAGACAGTACATGTTGACTCATACCACTTTGCTGATATCTAAGATGGATCCGATAAAGTACATCTTTGAAAAGCCTGCTCTGTCTGGGAGGATAGCTAGATGGCAGATCATCCTAACAGAATATGACATACAGTACACTACCCAAAAAGCTATAAAGGGTAGTGTGCTAGCTGATCATCTGGATCATCAGGCTGTAGAAGATTATCAATCCATGAAGTTTGACTTCCCTGACGAAGACATCATGACATTGGACAACAGTGAAGAAACCAGGCCATATGATGGACCTGAACAAGGATCCCGATGGACCCTGTACTTTGATGGGGCATCCAATGCACTTGGTAACAGTATCGGCGCGATACTCATATCTCCGGAAGGATGCCATACTCCTTTTACTGCTAGACTTTGCTTCAACTGTACGAACAATATGGCAGAGTACGAAGCATGCATATTTGGTCTCAAGGCTTCCATAGACTTGGGAATTAAATCTTTAGATGTGTTTGGGGATTCGGCTTTGGTCATCAGTCATATCAAAGGAGAATGGGATACTAAGCATCCAAACCTTATCCCTTACAAAGAACATGTTTTGACATTGTTACCACATTTCGAGCAGATTACCTTCGAGCATTTCCCGCGAGAAGAAAATCAGCTAGCAGATGCTCTAGCTACAATGTCATCTATGTTTAAACTTAATTGGGATAACGAGGCTCCCCATATCACCATTGAACGAATGGACGAACCAGCATACTGTCACGAGATTAATACTGAAGAAGTAGTGGACCAGCCATGGTTTCATGAAGTCAAAAGGTATCTCGAGGCTCAAGAATATCCAGAAGGAGCTTCAGTCAATGACAAAAAGTTCTTAAGGAGATTCTCTGCTAAGTTCTTCCTAAGTAATGGCATCCTGTACAAACGTAACCATGATTCTGTTTTGCTCCGTTGTGTGGACAAGATTGAAGCTGAAAAGATCACGGCTGAATTGCATGAAGGAACCTTTGGAACTCACTTTAGTGGGCATACGATGGCGAAGAAAATCCTACGGGCAGGCTATTACTGGTCTACCATGGAAGCAGACTGCTATCAACACTCCAGAACCTGTCATAAGTGTCAAATCTATGCAGACAAAGTGCATGTGCCTCCGGTTCCTCTAAATGTCTTAACAGCTCCTTGGCCATTCGCTATGTGGGGAATCGATATGATTGGGGAGATTAAGCCGACATCCTCCAATGGACACCACTTCATTCTAGTGGCCATTGATTATTTCACCAAGTGGGTTGAAGCAGCTTCCTTCGCATCCGTTACTAAGAACGTTGTTTCCCGCTTCATCTAGCAGAATCTTATTTGCCGGTACGGTATCCCAGAAAGGATCATCACTAATAACGGCACAAACCTTAACAATACTATGATCACCGCCTTGTGCGAGCAGTTCAAGATTCAACATCACAACTCATCCCCCTATCGGCCAAAGATGAATGGTGCAGTCGAGGCTGCTAATAAAAACATTAAAAAGATAATACAGAAGATGACAATCACCTACAAGGACTGGCATGAAATGCTACCGTTTTCTCTCTGCGGGTACCGTACCACGGCTCGGACGTCAACTGGGGCAACACCCTATTCTTTGGTTTATGGCATGGAGGCTATTTTGCCTATTGAGGTTCAGACTCCCTCTTTGAGAATCATGAAGGATGCATGTTTGAGTGAAGACGATTGGATCTAGACTCGACTTGATCAACTGATCTTAATTGATGAAAAGAGGCTTACTGCTGTTTGCCATGGTCAGATGTATCAAAAACGGATGATCAAGGCTTTCAACAAGAAAGTCAGACGCCAAATGTATCAAGTTGGAGTCTAGTGATCAAGCGCATCATCTTGCCACAAAGTGATCCCAGGGGCAAATGGACTCCTACCTATGAAGGACCATTCGTAATCAAGAACATCTTTTATGGTGGGGAAATGATATTAACCACCATGGACGACGACGACCTGCCACACCCTGCGAACACGAACATAGTCAAAAGATACTACGCATAAGAGACCCGCTAGGTTGACACACCTAGGCAAAATAAGGGCATCCCGGCGAACCAAAAGGTTCGGGAAAAAATTAGGGATAAATAAAAAAAATCTGTACACCCGGCAAGTTGAAAACCCGAAAGGGCGACTTGGGAAAAAAAGGGTTTCCTGGTGGACTGAAAACCCGAAATGACGGTCCAGGCAAAAGTTAGGGAAATTAAAGCGTATGACTATGTCTCGTCGGATCACTTTAAGGACAATCTCTTCACTGAAAAACTCTGAGCTTCTGATCAACTCAATCATCTTCGAACGAAGCAACGAATGGATAAGATATTCGGAGATACGAAGGCTATAGCAGAATGGGAACCCCATGGGATTATCATATATAGCTATCTTTCTTTGTATAAATTTTTCTTACTTTTATGACACCATCCTCTTACTAGGATGTCTATCTCCTTTGTACAAAATACTTATTCAAAGTAAATACAAAGATATTTCTTCAAAGTACAAAAAACTATTTGTCCTTTTCTTTTACACTTGTGTTTTATTTACAAAAACGTCCAATGATTCATTAATGAACATATGCATCTGAACAAAATTACTGTTTACAAATAAACGAAATGGAAAAGAACAAATACTAACAGGTTGAAAGAATAGGAAAACGTCTTTAGGCTATTCCATGAGCAATCCCTATAGTACATCATTAAGATCCCCAGCGGAGCTAAAACTTCAAACTACCAATCCCCAGCGGAAACCATTCAGTTTCTCCAAATTCCCTAGTAAGTCATCTTGAAGCCTGAAAATCAACCGTATAACAGTTAACTCCTGTTTCTCCTTAACCTATGATAACTCCCCAGTAGAGTGGCAGCCGACCGAAACTCCTGAACTTTTTCCAAACAGGAATAAGTTTTCTTCCCCACAGAGTTTTCGTTACTGCCCAACATATTGAAGATTCTCATTATAAATTCCCAGCAGAAGTCCTCAAAATTCTCTGGATTCCCCAAGCGGATTACTCAAGCAGTATATGGCATTACCCTCACAACGGAAGTTTTGTCAATACTCCAACTTCAAGACATGAAGAATCCACATACCCTCAGCAGTCAAGGATTTATTTTCCTCAGCAGTCAAGGATTTATTTTCCTCTACAGTCAAGGATTTATTTTCCTTAGCAATCAAGGATTTATCTTCCTCAGCAATACAACAAATCAGCTTACATGCGCATACATTACATCCATATATCATAAACATTGATAAAACACATATATTGCATCATACATTTCATGCAACATAACTTTGTGTTTCAGCTAACGTTTTACCCTTTTCAGGATAAGATTAACAGCTACCGTTAAGCGATATGCAATCATGATACAGTACAGATACACTCCAGACACGGAAGTCATTTTGTTACTCATTCAGATTCTAGTTTAGATACAAGTACGAATACGCTCCAGACACGGAAGCCATTCTGTCACTAATTCAAATTCAACTTCAAGATACAGTTCAGGTACGCTCCAGACATGGATGCCATCCTGATACTCATTCAGCTTTCAAGATACAGTTCAGATACGCTCCGGACACGGATGCCACTCTGATAGTCATTCAGATTTCAACTTTCAGATACAGTTTAGATACGCTCCAGACACGGAATCTATTCTATTACTTATTCATACTTCAACATTCAGATACAGTACAGATACGCTCCAGACACAAAAGCTATTCTATTACTCATTCAGATCTCAACTTCTCATTCAAATACAGTTCAGATACGCTCCATACACGGATGCCATCCTGATACTCATTCAGATTTCAAGTTCAGATACGCTCCAGACACGGATTCCATTCTGGCCCTTATTCAGATTTCAAGCTCAGATACAGCTCAGATACGCTCCAGACACGGATGCTATTCTGTTGCTCATACAGGTTCAGTCTCTAGATACAATTCAGATACGTTCCAGTTACGGACACCATTCTGATACTTATTCTTCTGACTTACAACTTGCAATTCAGCAAACATTCTTGGATGGCATCTACAAGCCCATCTCTAACAAGATTCTATCACCTCTCCAAATGGCATCTTTAAGCCCATTCCCTCAATTACACCTTATCGAGTGCAAATTTATGGGCACTCTAGTGTCCAATCCTCTTTTACCTTCGAGTTACGAACGACAAAACTCGCCAATCTAACTCTTCAGGTTCAAGAAGATTGAACAGGGGCAGCTGTTGTACCCCAAAATTTGCCCTCTCATTTATCAAGATTTTTCTCACAAGACTTCTTGGACTCAAGACAAGATTACGGTTTGGTTAGCTCAAGACATCTCATCTTGCACTAAAAACCCAAAATTAAGGTTTGAGTTTGCAGAAGGATTTTTGGACCACCAATGCTTCATGTGAATTTCATACATCATTTTGGGCCCCTAAGATTGCTCATGTTAAGTTTCAAGCCTTGAACCACATTTTTGATCAGTCAATTGGACAATTGACCTAAAAATCATCTGTATTGGGGAAAAAGTCAACCATGGCCAATTTATAGTCAAACTTCATGATTTTTAATCCACATCAACATTTTAGACTCATATGTATCATTTGATCAAGTTTGGATCATAACTCTTCAAGAAATTTGATCAAATCATCAAAAGGGCAAAATGGTCAAAATTAGGGTTTTGACTGAGAGAGGGCAATTTCTGATTCTTAACCTAGCCAATGACCAATTGAGTTCAAAAATGATTTCAAGGATTCAATGGCATCATCTTGACCTAATTACATGGTTCAAAATATCTCAAGTTCATTGGATTGACAGATGAATTTTGCAGTCAACTGATCAAAAGTCAACTGTGCACTGAAAAGTCAAACTTTGACTTTTTGGTCAAAATCAAGTGCCAAGGGTCATAATTCATCAAGATATGTAAAAATATGAAACTTTTTCACCAAGAAATTCAATTTTGAAAATTAGGGTTTTTAATTTGAAAATTTTCATAACTTCGAATTTTTCTAAGTATAAAATTTTTCTTATTTTTTCCCAACTTTTCACCACTTTTTCACCATGATGCATTTTGATTCAAAGAAAACTTCCAACATGAAAGTTGTAGTCCTCCACGAAATCTACAACTTTTCTTCACAAACGTTTCCCAAAATATGCTTGGATCTCAAGTTATGAATTTGTGAATATAGGTCCATGAACTTCTTAACTTAGTGAAATTTTGCCCTAATTTAGGCAGGTTTTTGACCCAACTTCATGGCAACTTTTCACCTAGTTCCAAGAGGTATCTCAAATTGCATTTCAAATATGGATTATAGAGCATATTTCAATATTTCCAAAATATCCAAGAACTCTCCAAGATCATTTTTGGTTAGGGAGAATCGAAGAAGGGAAGTTGGCATTTTCTCACTTTTGATCAAGCCATTTTTACAAAGCATCAAGTTGCAAATCAGATCTCTGATGGTTGTATCTTGCTTTACAGGTCCCAATCTTACTTTAAACTCCATAATTAAATGCAAACTCAGTTGACAAAGGTATTATCTTTGCTTTTGAAGCTTTGTACAAGAGATAATTCCATTTTAGGCATAAAGTTCACATTGCCATTTTCATAAAGATGAGCTTTTGTAACTTTGTCAATCTTGAGCATTGAATCTGTTCCCTTGGTGCAAGAAATATACACAGGTCTCAAGAAAATTGTACAAGTGCATTTCAGCTCTTAAGCAAGCAAGGACAAGCATGTAAGTATGGTCACTTCACTTTACTTCAAATGCAAGGAAAGTTGCCAAAAGGTCCAAAACTTGCACAACTAGTGAAGAGCTGACTTTGTATCATTTCTTTACAAATATACAAACTTATTTCAATGCATAACACGATTAGATTGAAGCTCAAACACTCTGAAACTCAAAAACACTAAAATACTGTCCAAAAACTCAGAATCTACAAAACCATAGCCACCACTCATTTGGCTCGTGCGTTTTGTGTTTAAACACTTCAAGCATCTCATACACTTCATACCAAAGCAATCCAAGCCATCACCCTGGTTCTGTAACCCATGTTTCAGCATCCACCATTTTCACTTTGGAAGCTTGCAACTTGACTTGTGCAGAGAGTTCCAGCCATCCTCAAAGCAAGATAAGCGTTGGAATAGCTTCAGGGAAGTTCAAGGAAGCTCAAATAATCCTCAGGCCTCCATTAAAGTCCCTAAATTACTCTACTCGAATCCAGCTGAAAGAGATATATTTCTTAAACTCTATCTCTCTGAATAGGCATCCTTAAGCCACGATTTGTGAAGAAAAAATGTAGTCCTTATCATAACGAAGCTATACATATGCATACTTTTCATTTATATTAACTATGCTGAGAGAATTTGAAGATTGAAAATGCTGAAAAAGTTAGGTCACGAATTAGGGGTTCCAAAATTCTCCTTGATCTTTTAGAGTTATGTTACATAATTTATATTGTTAGAATCGTGAGCTCAAATGCCACATGTTTCATGTTATGAGATTTTGTTTTTGTGCAAGCATAAGAGAGATACAAATTTGAACTGAAGCGCGCGCAGGGAAGCTTAGCCAGAGGACAGGGATAAAGTATGGGCTTTTTGGCGCCTTGGGCTTTTTGTTTTCACTATTCACACCCTCATGACTTACTATTTGCACCCCCTGGCTTATTTGTTATATTTTTCATATTTTTTTTCTTCCATATTTTCATATTTATAGCTTTTATTTATTTTTTCTGAATAATAAAAATCCTAAAAATAATTTCTTTATTTTTTACAAATTTATTTTATTTTTATTATTATTTTTACATAGAAATTAATTAATTTGACTAAAATAGAACTTATTTTCTTAAATAGTTTGTAAATAATAAAAAAATACTACATATTTTTATTATATTATTTATACACATAAAATATTTATTTTCTAGGGTTTCACCCCTCCAAAAATAATATTATTTTTTCCTTATTTTTTAGGGTTTGAATTAAATTATTTTTTCATACAAAAAACAAATACCAAAACATTTTTTACATAAATACATTGCATTGCATTTTAAATATTTGTATATTTATTTAATTCGCGCAATATTCGATTGGGTTGTAATAATATTTTTAGGTTTATATTTGTGCAAAATCCCCATTCAAAACTTGTATCCCCCTCCCATAATAATTGTTGTAATAGCTTAGTTTATTTTACGCAATTTATTGCTTTATATACTATGCTTAGTAACTAGGGTTTGCATGACAAGAACAAAAACAAAGCAAAAATAGAAAACCCTAAATACAAGACAAAAGCATGAAAATGATACACTTTGCACACAAGCACCCTTAGGGTTTCTCCCACTTGGTTGCCTAAAATAAAATGGCCATGTTACGCACGCAAAGTATCTTGGCAAAACAAAACAAATATAAGATCATAGTCCCTCGATGACGCTATTCAAAGGTTGCCTAAAACAAAATGATCTTGGTCCCTCAAAAATGCTAAGATACTTGAAAACATTGCTATCATGGTTATACAATGACCCACGCCCGTACCGTTTACATCCAAAGATAGGGTTGCTTACCAAATAAATGGTAAGTCAACAATGTAAAAGGAATAAAAATGCACAAGAAAGACATTTGAGTAGGTAGATAACTTATAGTTACTTGCTCCATTTCAAAACAATCCTTGCTATTTTCAAAAACAAACACACTCATATTTCAAAACATCTTACAAAACATTGAAAAACATTTTCAAAAGACAAACATCTTTGTATACATTCTTACGAACGAGAATCATTACAAAGATAGCCTAAATGAGTGGCCTCTTTTCAAAATACTTTCAAAACCACACCAAACACCATTTCAAACAAAACAAAGCAAGTGATCTAAACAAGTAACTAAGAGCCCATGGAAAACCATGGATGAAAAGGGTGCTAGCACCTTCCCTTTTCATAATCTACCCCTCGAACTCAAGAAAACATCTCAAAGGTATTTCCTGTGCTTTTTTACCTTTCCTTTTGGATAAAAGAAAAGTCGGTGGTGACTCTTGCTAACCGCAACATTTGCGAACACAAACGCAAAACCTCAAGTCAGTTCTCCCACCACATCACACACTCGTCCAAGGAATCACATTTGACTATGAGAATGATGCTCAGGGTTATCGTAAGAGGTTCATTCGAGCTTGGGGCATGATAAATAGAGTTGAGAGCAAGACACTGGGACACAAGAATTCCATCGCTCTTGAGCGTTACCTCAAATGGGTGCGAACTCATGCTCAATGTCTTATGATGCCTTACCCCACCATCTTACCTGTGATTATGGAGCCAATTGCTGAGGGAGACACTCCTTACATTGTGCTTCATCCTGACATGCCAACTGATCTTGAGGAGCTATGGAAGTCCTGGATTCAACTCAAAGAAGAGCGGGATACCTTTGAAACCCAATTCTACGCCAGCGAGAAGAAGTTTCTAGATCTCACCAAGTTACTTCACGAGGAGAGGAATATAAATGCCTACATTGTACCAAAGAGGATGCGCCCATGGGAAACTTAAATCTTCCTTCTGCTTGGTGAATTTTATTGTTGCTTTGTTCCCTTTGTAAGCCCAAGAGGCATTATTGTGATCAATAAAATATCTTAACGTTTGTTCTCTTTCTGTTTAAGCAAATTTGAGCCTTAGAAATCCTTGAAACCATTGCATACATATATCATACATATCATTGCATAAGCAGGTTCCAAAACAGGTTTCTCATCCTCTTCGTTGTTTATTTCAATAATGGCTCTAGAACATACAGTGAAGGATCTACATACTCAGAATGCCTAGTTCCAGCAGATGATCATGGCTCTGACCAAGGGGCAAGAAGAACTAAAGGCCTTGCTTATTAAAGGAAAGAAGAAGCCAAAGAAGCCAAGTGGATTAGTGAATCTGAGAAGAAGAATCAGAGGACCAGTGCAGCGAGCCTCTGAACTGGTAACTTCATCAAAGGAAGGAAATAGTCAAGAAGAGGAGACAAGAGAGGAAGACCCCTGTCCATAGGAATCTGATAATGAAGCTGACTATGATGAGGAGCAGTATCCTCCTACTGATGAAAATACAAACAACTGAAGGATCATTTGAATGCAATGGAGGTCCGGAAGGTACTGGGTCTGGAATTTGAAGAGCTGGGTTTGGTCTCTGGGGTTGTCATCCCATCAAAGTTCAAGGTGCCAATGTTATCTAAATATGATGGGGTTTCATGTCCCAAAATGCACCTCCAATCTTATGTGAGGAAGATCCAGCCTCAAATTGCTGACAAGGACTTATGGATCCACTTCTTTCAGGATAGTCTGTCCGAAACTCAACTAGAATGGTTCTACCAACTGGAAAGGGCCAACATTCATAATTGGGAAGACCTAGATGATGCTTTCTACAAGCAGTATCAATATAATGCAGACCTTGCTCCCACCGTACTCAACTCCAAAGTATGTCTATGGGTTCGAGTGAGGGCTTTAAGGACTATGCTCAGAAGTTGAGGGACTTAGCAGGAAGAGTCCAGTCTTCCCTGTCTGATAGGGATCTAGTGGATATGTTTCTGGGTACCATGTCTGGTCCATTTTTTAATCACCTGATTTGAGGCTCCTCAACCGGCTTCACTGAATTAATTCTGACAGGAGAAAAGGTGGAAGCTGGAATTAAGAGTGGTAAGATCCAAAAGGATGCATCCTCCAATGCCGTAAGGAAGCCATTTGTTGGGAAGAAAGAGGATAGTGTTGTATACCATCAAAGGAATCAGGACAGAACTGAACACCGTCCAGCAGTAGAGGCTATCATGATCTCTAAGCCTTTACCTATTCAACAAAGGAATAGTCAGCCGAGAACAGAAAAGCCGATAAGACAGTTTACCCGGATAAATATGACTTTATACCAAGTTTTTCCTCATTTGTTGAAGTCCAATCTGGTAATGCTGAAGGAAGCTCCGAAGAATCCCAACAATGCCTCTCCTCACTACAACTCTAATGCTCGCTGTGCTTACCATTCAGAAAGTCCAGGCCATGATACCAACAACTGTTGGGCTTTGAAAACAACGTGCAAGACCTTCTCGAGGCGAAGGAAATTGAATTTGACGCCCCTGTGATCCCCAATGTTGTCACTGCTCCTATGCCCAAGCACGGTCGTGGTGTTAATGCTATTGAAGATAATATGTTTGTTACTACTGTTGAAGAGCTTGTTACTCCTCTTATGACCATTAAGTGGAACTTTTTGAAGGCCGGTTTATTTCTGGGCTGTGTAAAAGGTTGCCACTTCTACTTATCTCTACCGACTGGTTGTTATTTGTTGAAGGCAGGTGTTCAACGCCTGATGGATGATAGAGAGATTTTGCTTGAGAAGACTCCCGTTCCAACCATTCCGTGCAAGGATATTTCAATAATAACCATTTCCGCCAATCCTCCCAGGGCCTCGACCAAAAGACTTGTCAAGATTACATCTGTTCTGATGGTGACTCCATTAATAATTACTTTGCCAGGGCCAATCCCATAATCCTCAGACAAAACTGTTCCCTAGAACTATGGGGGTGACGTCTACTACCACGACATCAAGCAAGATCTGCTGGCTGATGAAGACCAGGTTTCTGAGAAGGATGATCCTAACATTGGCAACATTGTTGGAACCAGCAAAATATCCAGAAGTGGAAGAGTGTTATCCCCTAATATTTCTCCTCCGAAAACTGTTACTAGTCCTGTGATCATTCCCACTTTTGTTCCTGATGATACTACTACAATTCTTGTGATTACCCCTGCTGACACCCCTATCACCGAGTCGACCGAGACTCGGGGCAAAGACATATTGATTGAGCTTGTCCAGACGAAGGCGAAGTCAGTATCTATCCCAGAGGATTCCAAGAAGGAGATGGAAGAAATTTTGAAAATTATCAAGAAAAGCGACAACAACATGGTCGAACAGCTGGGGCATACCCCTTCCAAGATTTCTATGTTGGACTTATTGTTGTGCTCTGAAGCTCATGCGAAGGCTCTAGTGAAATTTCTTAAAACTGCCCATGTGCCATAGGAAACCTCTGCTGACCAATTTGAAGATTGTGTGGCTAGTTTGACGGCTGACAGCGGTTTGGGTTTTTCTGATGTTAATCTAACACCCAAAGGGAGGAAACAATGATGCACTGCATGTTTCCGTCGAGTGCAGGGGCAATACTTTGGACCATGTTCTGGTAGATACTGGTTCATCATTGAATGTGCTGCCTAAGAAAGCTCTGGATATACTAGACTGTGAAGGTTTGACCTTGAATCCCAGCAACATAGTGGTGAGGGCTTTCGATGGTTCGAAGAGAATGGTGCACGGAGAGGTGGACATCCCCATCAAAGTCAATTCTCAGACTTTCGACTCTACCTTCTACGTGATGGATACTAGACCATCATATTCTTGTTTATTGGGTCGCCCTTAGATCCATGGGGCAGGAGCTGTCACATCTACTCTGCATCAGATGATGAAGTACTCGATAAAAGGAAAGGTTGTCACGGTACACGGTGAAGAAGAATACATGGTCAGTCACCTGAACTCCTTCAGGTACGTAGAAATGGATGGCAAGTTCATTGAAACTCCGTGTCATAACTTTGAAGAGGTGCCTCAGACTATGGCTGCAACCGAAATTGTCACCAATCTGCTAAAGACCACCAAAGCTCCCTTGAAGATGGCTTCTCTCAAGGATGCAAAAGCGGTTATTGAAGAAGGTGGGTCTACCATCTGGGGTCAACTCCCCGATATTCCATACAAGTCTGATAAGTTTGGTTTGGGTTTCTCTTCAGGGGATCAAAAGGTTGTTCAACGTGCTCGTGCTAGAAGACCTCCCCTACACATCATCAATCATGGGGTCAACGCTCTAGAAGACAACGATGGTGACAATGACATGGATAGCTGGATCTTTCTTAATACCAACGGTGGACCCAGTAACTGGACAGAAAATGACTTTGTACCGATTACTTTTGTTCATAAGTAATTGTCTTTTTTGTTTTTTGGATATGTAATAAACAATTTAACTTTATAGCCATGTGTCTTACCCGGGGCACATTGGTTTATTTGTGAGGGTTATCATGTTTAATCTCATATGGCATTAATAAAGCATTGGACGTTTATGCATACAAATTTTACGCTCTCTATTTTTATTTTCTGCTTTTTACTCTGTCTATACAACTATGCTCTTACACACACTCACATATCAACTGTAGATCCATATCCACTCTGGATACCATTGATAACAGTTATGCTATTTCCGGTTATGACTTTGAAAATCTGATCAACCAAGCCGAGGACGAAGGTGAGGAAGATTGTGAGGTACCCGGAGAATTTGCTAGACTGTTACAACAGGAAGAAAGGGCTATACAGCCTCATGAAGAGCCAGTTGGGACAATAAACTTGGGCACATAAGAGGACAGAAAAGAAGTCAAGATAGGTTCAAATTTGGGGCTTAGTGTCAAACAACGGTTGATACAGATGTTGCATGATTATGTCGAGATCTTTTCCTGGTCATATAAAGACATGCCAGGACTAGACACGAATATTGTGGTTCATTGTCTGCCAACTAAAGAAGATTTCCCTCCGGTAAAGCAGAAGGTCCGTCGTATGCGCCCTAAAATGTCAGAGAAGATCAAAGCAGAAGTTATGAAACAGTTCAACGCTGGATTCCTAGCTGTTACTTCTTATCCCCAAATGGGTTGCTAACGTAGTCCCGGTACCTAAAAAGGACGGCAAGGTACGCATGTGTGTGGACTACAGAGATTTGAACAGGGCAAGCCCCAATGATGACTTTTAGCTTCCCCATATTGACGTTCTGGTTGACAACACCGTGCAACACAAGATCTTTTCCTTCATGGACGATTTCTCTGGTTACAATCAGATCAAGATGGCACCCGAAGACATGGAGAAGACAACCTTCGTCACACAATGGGACACTTTCTGCTACAAAGTGATGCCATTTGGGTTGAAGAATGCTGGGGCAACCTATCAACGAGCCATGGTAGCTCTGTTTCATGACATGATTCACCATGAGATAGAGGTGTATGTTGATGACATGATAGCCAGGTCTCAAACTAAGGAAGAACACCTTGATCATCTACAAAAACTGTTTGATAGGTTGAAGACGTACAAGCTGAGGTTAAATCCGAACAAGTACATCTTTGGGGTAAGGTCTGGTAAACTACTAGGTTTCATTGTCATCGACAAGGGCATTCGGGTAGACCCTACAAAAGTGAAGGCTATACAAGAGATGTCGGCTCCTCGCATTGAGAAGGAGGTCAGAGGCTTCTTAGGACGCCTAAATTACATTGCCAGGTTCATTTCCCATTTAACTGCTACTTGTGAGCCAATCTTCAAACTCCTAAAGAAAGATCAAGTGGTAAAATGGAATGACGAATGCCAGACTGCCTTCAAAAGAATCAAAGAATACCTTCAAGAGCCTCCAATTCTGATGCCTCGGGTTGAAGGAAAACCTTTGATAATGTAGTTAACAGTGTTAGATAATTCAATGGGGTGTGTGCTGGGGCAGCATGATGAGTCCGATCAAAAAGAGCATGCAATATACTACCTTAGCAAAAAGTTTATTGGTTGTGCAACAAGATACTCACTGCTCGAGAAAACTTGCTGCGCTTTGGCATGGGATGCTCACCGACTGAGACAATATATGTTGACCCACACCACTTTGTTGATATCTAAGATGGATCCGATCAAGTACATCTTCAAGAAGCCCGTCTCTCTGGAAGAATAGAAAGATGGCAAATGATCTTGGCTGAATACGATATCCAATACACGACCCAGAAAGCAATCAATGGAAGTGCACTAGCCGGTCATTTGGCTCATCAGGCTGTGGATGACTACTAATCCATGAACTTTGAAATCTCGGATGAGAATATTATGTTAGTGACTGACTGTGAAGAACCTGGACCTGATGAAGGACCTGAGGAAGGATCCTGATGGACTATGGTTTTTGATGGAGCCTCCAACGCACTCGGCAATGGCCTCGACGCCATAATCATATCTCCCGAGGGGTGTCATAATCCCTTCACCGCCCGATTATGTTTCAACTGTACCAATAATATGGCTGAGTATGAAGCATGCATCATGGGTCTAAAAGCTGCTATTGACTTGAGGATCAAGTTCTTGAGCATTTTCGGGGATTCAACCTTGGTTATAAGTCAAATCAAAGGAGAGTAGGACACGAAGCACCCAAATCTTATCCCTTACAAAGAACGTATGCTGACATTGCTTCCACACTTTGAAGAGGTTGCCTTTGAACATTTTCCACGAGAAGAGAACAAGTTAGTGGATGCACTAACTACTATGTCATATATGTTCAAGGTCAAGCGGGACAACGAGGCTCCTCGGATCACTATTGAGATGTTAGATGAACCAGCATACTGCTATGAGATTGACACAAAAGAAGTAGCAGACAAACCTTGGTTTCATGAAGTGAAAAGGTATCTCGAGGCTCAAGAATATCCTGAAGGAGCGTCTGTCAATGATAAGAAGTTTCTGAGAAGGTTCTCCGCAAAGTTCTTCCTCAGTAATGGAATCCTCTACAAGTGCAACCATGACTCCACTTTACTTCGGTGCGTAGACAAGATCGAAGCAGAGAGGATTATGGCATATTTACATGAAGGCACCTTTGGCACCCACTCTAGTGGACACACCATGGCTAAAAAGATCCTACGAGCAAGATACTATTGGCCCACTATGGAAGCAGAATGTTATCAGCATTCCCAAACTTGTCACAAATGCCAGATCTATGCTGATAAAGTACATGTACCTCTGGTTCCCTTGAATGTCTTGACGGCTCCCTAGCCCTTTGCAATGTGGGGCATTGACATGATCTGAGAGATTAGACCTACCGCTTCCAATGGGCATCACTTCATCCTAGTAGCCATTGATTACTCCACGAAGTGGGTTGAGGCTGCCTCTTTTGCTACTGTTACCAAGAATGTTGTGGCGCAGTTTATCAAGCATAATCTGATTTATTAGTATGGCGTGCCAGAGAGAATCATCACAGACAATGGTATAAATATCAACAATACGATGATCACCGAACTCTGTAAACAATTCAAGATCCAGTATCACAATTCTTCCCCTTACCAACTGAAGATGAATGGTGCTGTG
Organism: Vicia faba; assembly: GCA_948472305.1. Taxonomy (NCBI): domain Eukaryota; kingdom Viridiplantae; phylum Streptophyta; class Magnoliopsida; order Fabales; family Fabaceae; genus Vicia; species Vicia faba. The sequence goes on along the minus strand of OX451736.1, from coordinate 1,761,484,261 downwards.
GGGGCTGCTAACAAGAATATTAAGAAAATCATACAGAAGACGACAGTGACGTACAAAGACTGGCATGAGATGTTACCATTTGCTCTTCATGGTTACCGCACCTCAGCACGTATAATCAACAGGGGCAACACCTTATTCTCTGGTGTATGGTATGGAGGTTGTCCTGCCTATTGAAGTCCAGATCCCTTCTTTGAGGATCATGAAGGATGCGGGTTTGAACGAAGACAATTAGATCCAGACTCGACTTGATCAATTAAATCTGATTGATGAGAAAAGGCTTACTGCTACCTGTCATGGTCAAATGTATCAAAAATAGATGATCAAGGCTTTCAACAAAAAGGTCAGATGCCAAGTATATCAAGTGGGTGATCTAGTAATCAAGCGCATCATACTGCCGCAAGGTGATCCCATGGGCAAATGGACTCCCACATACGAAGGGCTATTTGTAATAAAAAGCATATTTTCTAGAGGAGCCATGATTCTAACCACCATGGATGGTGACGACCTTCCTCACCCTGTTAATACGGACATAGTGAAAAGATATTACGCATGAATAAAGACCCGCTAGGTCGACTGGACTAGGCAAAAAAATAGGCACCCTGGAAAACCCAAAGGGTTTGGGAAAAAATTAGGGATAAATACAAAAAAATTTGTACACCCGGCAAGTCGAAAACCTGAAAAGGCGGCTTGGGAAAAAAAGGGTATCCCGATGGACTAAAAACCCGAAAGGGAGGTCCAGGCAAAAATTAGGGATTTGAAGTGTATCTCTATGTCCCATTGGATCATCTTGCGACCAGACTTCAGTATCAACTATCAAACTCAAACGTTACCAACCAATCCAGTCAGCTTCAGACAAGAAGCAAAGTGATGAGACGCTCGAAGACATAGGGGAAATAACATAATTGAAACTCGATGGGATTGTTACACATAGATGTTTTCTCTTTGTACACTATTTTGTGTGATTTTCATTTCTTACGACGATGTTCTCCTACTAGAACATCAGTCTCTTTGTACAAAACTCCTATTACAGGCGAACTTCAAAAAAATCAAATACAAATCATTCCTTGAAAGTACAAAACTACTTGCTTTTCTTTTTCTGTTTTGTTTTGCCAAAAACATCCAATGACTTATTCTTGACATATGCATTTGAATATGATTACTATTCATAAATGTTTGCATAAGAAACATAAAGACAGTTGCTCATGACTTTAAGGAATGCGGCAACGCCTAAAAAACAATTGGTAGTCCTGACAGTTACTCCCTCCAACAGGTACAGGGGCAGAGACAGTTTTGAAACAAAGTCACTGTTACATATGACCCCGTGACGTCTATGTTCCCCACAGAGCAAAAACAACCAGAATTTTGATCTCCTTCTTCCCCAAGCAGGAATTATCTCCTCTAACAAAGTGCCTTGAGGGAGCTGAAGTCTATTTTTCCCAGCCGAGTTTTATAATTGCAAACAGTTTATAAAACCTACTCCCGGGTAGAGTTTATTTCTCTAATTATGGAAATTTGTTCCCCAACAGAGTTTATTTCTCTACAATAGAAAAATCTTCCAATAAAGTATCTCCCTCCATAGAGTTATTCTCAAGCAGAGTTAATCCCCAGCAGAGTATTCTCAAACAAAAAGAGGAAATCCCCAACAAATCATCTCCATTTATCATCCTCAGCGGAAATGGAGGATTCAGCTTCCCAATACTCTCCAGCAGTAGTCCGGGATTTATTTTCCTACACTAGGAAACATCTCAATAGCATCCCATATTCATACATCATGGCATACGCATACACATCGCATACAACACAATCTCATTTATTTTGAGAGCATCATCACAATGCATTTCATACATCATGACATTGCAAATGACTAACTCTTTACCTTTTTCAGGAAAATATCAAATCAACAAACACCGCTACTTATGTGACATGGTAGTCTTCTCAAAAGCTACGTATGATGAAGGGATATTTCAGCAATTTCCTCAGAAAGTTGCCCTCATAAGACCTTCTCTGGTTCAGTCAGATCGACACTAAGATCTATTTGATTCCTATTCCAGTTGAAGATATTCCAAGACTTTTGTCTGGTTCAGTTAAATCGATCCTAAGGTTTTTCTGATTCTTGTCCATCCAAAGTTAATTAAAGACCTTCTCTAGTTCAGTCAGATTGATACTAAGATCTCTCTGATTCCTATTCCAGTTGAAGATATTCCAAGACTTTTGTCTGGTTCGGTTAAATCGATCCTAAGGTTTTTCTGATTCTTATCCAGTCAAAGTTAATTAAAGACCTTCCCTGGTTCAGCCAGATCGACACTAAGATCTCTCTGATTCCTATTCCAGTTAAAGATATTCCAAGACTTTTGTCTGGTTCAGTTAAATCGATCCTAAGGTTTTTCTGATTCTTATCCAGTCAAAGTTAATTAAAGACCTTCTCTAGTTCAGTCAGATCGACACCAAGATCTCTCTGATTCCTATTCTATTTGAAGATATTCCAAGATTTTTGTCTGGTTCAGTTAAATCGATCCTAAGATTTTTATGATTCTTATCCAGTCAAAGTTAATTAAATACCTTATCTAGTCCAGTCAGATCGACACTAAGATCTCTCTGATTCTTATTCCAGTTAAAGATATTCCAAGACTTTTGTCTGGTTCAGTTAAATCAATCCTAAGACTTTTCTGATTCTTATCCAGTCAAAGTTAATTAAAAACCTTCTCCGGTTCAGTCAGATCGACACTAAGATCTCTCAGATTCCTAGTCCAGTTAAAGATATTCCAAGACTTTTGTTTGGTTCAGTTAAATCGATCCTAAGATTTTTCTGATTCTTATCCAGTCAAAGTTAATTAAAGACTTTCTCTGGTTCAGTCAGATCGACACTAAGATCTCTCTGATTCTTACTCCAGTTGAAGATATTCCAAGACTTTGGTCTGGTTCAGTTAAATCGATCCTAAGATTTTTATGATTCTTATCCAGTCAAAGTTAATTAAAGACCTTCTTTGTTTCAGTCAGATTGACACTAAGTGTAGCGGTAGACATGTTTAATACTAAGTCATTGGATTGACTAGACTTACGCAGATCATAAATAAAAATCTCTACCACGCTTTATTGTTTCTAAAGGAATGGGAAAAGAGAGAGTAACCCAAAAAGAGGGGGGAAAGATTCAAGGTAAGGGGGTTGGTTATGAAAAGGGAAGGTATTAGCACCCTAAACATCTATGGTACTCCGCAGGAACCTCTTTGTAAAATCTGTATATTTTGGCTATAAAATGTTGTATAAAAAATAGATGGTGGAGGTGAGGAAAGAAATATATATTTTATGGTTTTTGCACCCGCCGCGGTTACGAACCTTTAGTGCCTACATACCACCTTTTCGTGCAATAGGGGATCAAGGTACACGTAGTTCCTCTTTTGAAGATTTTAAAACACACGTGTGTTGGTTGATTTTATGAGATGAGACATCACTGTCATTGTCCGTATGGAAAAACACACTTACTACCCACAATCATGAGAAAGGATAATTTGAATCATCTCAAAGTGGAGGATATGGCTTGGATCTTAAAATCAACAATGCCTCACTCAACACCGAAGTGGAAAATATCTCTCTTCACTACACATCATAAAAGCATAGTTGTTTGCATCACTACAAGGATTGACAAGAGTCCAATCTTTTGAGAAAAGTTTTAAAGTAAAAAAAAACCAAAATGGTTTTAAATGAGATTGATTGATTTTTAGTCTTCTCACAAAAATGTTAAGGTATTATTAAGTTGATTGAAGTTTATTTGTGAAAATATTTTGAAAATGAAAATACTTAAGTCCAAGTTTATTATGAAAGTGGTTCAAGTCTAAAAAAGAAAAAGAAGAGTTTTTCAAAAGGAGGGAGAAGATTTTTGAAATTAAAAAAGATATGGGGGAGAAGAAGGGACTACCCTAAAGCATAAGGTAAAAGCTATGGATAAGAACCATCTAACCAACAAGAAGCCAATACTTGACATTATGAGTCAAGTTGAATTCCCATTCTTTGGATTGAAACCAAGAAAGCAAAGATACTAGACCTCTTGAGAGAACTAAACTTCAAGTGTATTAAGTCTTCACAACAATCAGGCAGAGTAACGGCTGTATACAGGTGAATTCCAGATTACACACAAAGTATGTAATCACAATAACCTGCACACAAAACAAACAAACAACCCAATGTCTTGAGGTAAACCTCAAGAACTCCAGATAAAATATCAATTATGATCACAAGGTCTCCAACATAGGCCAAAGTTTCTAATCCTAAGTCCAAGAAGTCCAATACTCCATAATACCAAGGATAGTAACCAAATAGTCCAAGTATTTTAAATGTTTTTATGGTTCATGTTGATTATTAGGTGTCTTAGAAGAGAAAATAAAAGGATCAAGTGAGCAAAATAAAAATGACATGAAATGTAATGCTTAAAGTAAATGGTACATAAAGCATAAAAAATAAAAGGGCATAAAGTAAAAACAATTTAATAATTAGTGGTTAGTTGAATGACCATCTTGAAACTTGCATTTGGAACTCATTAGAGGATTAGTAGAACCAAAGCCTCCACACAACAAGTCGCATTTGCTTTTTGTCAAGTATATCATCCATTTGGAATCCTCAAAAGTACCATTTAATGATCAACGATGTTTAAGTGATCCGCTTTGACCAAAAGTGTTGTAGATCCATTAGAGGATTGGTAGAACCAAAGCCTCCACACAATGAATCTCAAGGTTATTCAATCAAAGGGATCAAATTAACATAATTGGGCTTACAAACATAGGTTTGGGCCACGAATGATCATTTATTCGAATCGGGACAAAATTTAGTGCTATGTTAAGCAATCGTAAGTGGACTTATATAGAAGTCGCACCTATTTTGAGGCCGGTCAATAGCAATCTATGCACCATTTGTTTTGAGACATGATATAGAGATCATGCTCCAATAACACTTAGTACAATGAGAAAGGGACAAGATGAAAAGGGGTGGGAGAGAATATACAAACCACATTTAAATCAAACTATTATTAAAATCATTCATCCATTTTATGGAGTTAGACTCAACACCATGGATCCAATGGTGTTAATAAAGTTCATGATCAAAATTCAACCCCAGTTCAGCCAATAAATAATCACAAAATAATATTGCATTTAATATATACATTAAAAAAGGTTTTAAAAAAGTTTTAAAATGGAAATAAGAAAAGGACTCAAATATTTTTATAAATTTTTTGGCAATTTTTAAAAGTCAGAAACTATTTTAAAACTAATTAAAATTGTTCAAACAAATAGAAAATAGGTCAAAAATAGTAAACATCAATATAAAATTCCATAAAATTTTCAAAAAGTCAGAAATATGCAAAATGATATTTAGGAAATTTTTTTAGAATTAAAAAATGTCAGAAAGCAATTTTAAGGTAATTAAAACAAAGCAAACAATGTAAAAAATATAAAAAATATCAATTGTAAAAATAAAAATATGAAAAAATATTCATGAGATCAGAAATAATTCAAAGTATTTTTGTGAATATTTTCATTATTTTTGGATAAAAAATAAAAGAGTTATGAATTTTTGAAAATTAAATCAATTAAAATATAAAAATCAGAAAATAAAATAAAATCAAAAAGATATGGGTCATCAGATCATAGTCAAAACACGTTAGTAAGCTAATCCAATGGACCAGACGCGCTGTGCTTGATATGGACCTTAGTAAGATGCACATGGAATTAGAAAAAAGGCAACCAATGAAATTAAAACGTTTGGCACGCTATCATTGGCTGAGACGAGACATATTATCGTCTTCAACCTCCAACCACCCTACAATGGAGATTTTGTGAGATCTTTCAAACGATAAAATTAGGATCCCAGACCATTATCATTGGATTCGTCTCTTCAAGACGATCCTAACACCACCATCGCGCCAAATTTATATAAAGTATACAAAGGGATATGAATCAAAAACCCAGAAAATAGCGAGCACCTTCAATTTGAGATTTCTCTCTCAATTCTCAATGGATTTAAAAATTGTAAGAAGCACTAGAATCAGGAGAAGGAGTAGAACAAGTTAGCGCTTTATTTGGATCCAAATGGTGGAGAATTCTACCTTTTCGAAGTTCAAGAAAGAAGCTCTGAAACCGGACTTTTGTAGCTTGGGTTATAGCTCTTTTTGCTTGGTTTATGTGCTGGAGAGTTTGTATGATGCTTAAGGAAGATGAATGTGCAAAGAATTTTAGAAGAAAAGGCTGGAACCTCAGAAACTGATTTCAAAAATTTGAAGTTCGTGTGAGGTTTTGACAGAGTGTTTTTGGCTCTCAAAGCTTGAGGAAATAAATGTGGGATGACCCTCTATTTATAGGGAATCAAATGGAATGTTCAAGCGTGTGAATGATGAAGTTTGGATGGAAATCGTGTGAACCTGATGCACGAGCAAAGTGTGATCTGATTTCCATCAAAACTCATCCAATCCTTGCGTTTTAAGGCTCTAATCCACTTTAGCAACTTGGTTAAACATGTTTAGATCACAAACGCGTGCTAATTTGATGTTTAGAAGCCAAAACATGAATTTCAAATTCTGACTTATGAAGAAACTTCATTTCCAAGTTACCAAGTTCAATCCAATGGCATTCTTAGCTCAAGGGGTCTTAAGGCATGATTATTAATGCTTTAGAAAGATGAGATTACATGCTTTGCAATGGAAAAAGAATGGAATCAAATGGATACTTGAGCTGAAAGTTGCATTGAGTCAAAGTTGGGGGGAAAAGGTTGACTTTCCATACTTAGAAATATTTCAAGTTTTTCTTCAAAAGTGACCTATAATGTTTTGCATCCAAACATGGCCTTCCACTTGGAATTTGTTATTGACCAAAAAATATGGCATGAAATAGACCTCTTGAATGAAATTTTGAAACTTGAATCATTCAAAATCTCCAAAAATTGATAGAGTTATGAATTATTGAAGTTGGCAAAAAAATCATGAAATGACCTATAATATTTTGTATCCTTAGGGCATCTTCCATCCATTTTCTAATTTTGCACATAAAACAAGGAATAAAGTTCACATCCTCAAGATCATTACGGAAAAAGAGTGGGCTCAAGTTGATAAAAATTGACCAAGTTATGATCATTTGAAGTCACACATGGGAAAATGGGGGTTCATCTAGAGGACTTGTAATATTTCTTCATCATCAAGTTTCTTCCACATGAAAAATCCTTGAAACTTTTGAAGTGATTTGTTGATAACCCTTTGAAGATGATGATGTATTTGGAATCACTCAAAAATACCAAAATATGAGCAAGATATGCTTCTTTGAAGTTCAAAACCCTAGCTCCTAGATCAAGAAAATGCTTTAAGGAACTTTGACAATTTTGAACAAACTTCTTGTACCAACACAAATGATTTGTAAATAGAAGTTGTTGAGGATGAAAATGATAACTCATATCCACCAAAGCCACTTCCATATCTTGAGAATTGAGAGAAATATGCACTTGTGATCAATGGGAACAAGACTTTGTCAAACCATGACAACTTCTTCAATGAATCCCTTGCACTTTTGAATCAATCTTGATATCTTGGGAATGTAGTGAACCAAAATAACCTTGCCATGCCATTCCTCCCAAAACAACTTCAATGGTGAGGTTTGGACTTCTCAAGCTTTATTCTGATTTAAATAAATGATCATTTATGGCCCAAACCTATGTTTGCAAGCCCAAGTATGTTAATTTGATCTCTTTGATCCAATAACCTTGAGATTCATTGTGTGGAGTCTTTGGTTCTACCAATCCTCTAATGGATCTACAACACTTTTGGTCAACGCAGATCACTTAAACATCGTTGATCGTTAAATGGTACTTTTGAGGATTCCAAATGGATGATATACTCGACAAAAAGCAAATGCAACTTGTTGTGTGGAGGCTTTGGTTCTACCAATCCTCTAATGAGTTCCAAATGCAAGTTTCAAGATGGTCATCCAATTAACCACTAATTATTAAATTGCTTTTACTTTGTGCCCTTTTATTTTTTATGCTTTATGTACCATTTATTTTAGCATTTACATTTCATGTTATTTTTCATCTTTGCTCACTTGAGCCCATTTACTTTCTTGTCATTTTTATTTTGCTCATTTGGGCTTTTCTTTTCTTTTTCAAGACACCTAATAATCAACATAAACCATAAAAAACTTTAATGATACTTGGACTATTTGGTTACTATCCTTGGCATTATGGAGTATTGGACTTCTTGGACTTAGGAATAGAAACCTTGGCCTATATTGAAGACCTTGTGACCTTAATTGATATTTTGTCTGGAATTCTTGAGGTTTACCTCAAGACATTGGGTTGTTTGTTTGTTTTGTGTGTAGGTTATTGTGATTACATTCTTTGTTTGTAGTCTGGAATTCACTCGTATACAACCGTTACTCCACCCAATTTTTGTGAAGACTTAATACACTTGAAGTTTGGTTCTCTCAAGAGGTCTAGCATCTTTGCTTGCTTGGTTTCAATCCAAAGAATGGGAATTCCATCTTGGCTCATAATGTCAAGTATTGGCTTTTTTGTTGGTTAGATGGTTCTTATCCCCAACTTTTGCCTTATGCTTTAGGATAGCCTCTTCTTCTCCTCCCATCTTCTTTAATTTCAAAAATCTTCTCCCTCCTTTTGAAAACTCTTCTTGTTATTAAACTTGAACCACTTTCATAATAAAATTGGACTTAGGTCCATGCGTTTTCAAACATTTTCATGAATAAACTTCTATCAACATTAATAATACCTTAACATTTTTGTGAGAAGACTAAAAATCAATCAATCTCATCCAAACCATTTTTCCATCTTGGCTTTCATCTTAAAATTTTATCAAAAGATTGGACTCTTGTCAATCCTTGTAGTGATGCAAACAACTATACTTCTATAATATGAAGTGAAGTGAGATATTTTCCACTTGGGTGTTGAGTGAGGCGTTGTTGATTTTAAAATCCAAGCCATATCCTCGACTTTGAGATGACATAAATTCTCCTTTCTCATGATTGTGGGTAGTAAGCATGTTTTCCACACGGACAATGATGATGATGTCTTATCTCATAAAATCAACCAACACATTTGTGTTTTAATTTTTTTTTAAAGAGGAACTATGTGTACCCTGATCCCCTATTGCACGGAAGGTGGTACGTAGGCACTAAAGGTTCGCAACCGCGGCGGGTGCAAAAATCATAAAAAAATATTTCTTTTCTCACCTCCACCATCTATTTTTATACAAAATTTTTATAGCCAAAATATACAAATTTTACAAAGAGGTTCCTGCGGAGTAGCATAGATGTTTAGGGTGCTAATACCTTCCCTTTGCATAACCAAACCCCTTACCTTGAATCTTTCCCCCTTTTTTTGGGTTATTCGCTATTTTCCCATTCTGTTGGAAACAATAAAGCGCGGTGGCGATTCTTATTTTGATCTGTACAAGTCTAGTCAATCCAATGGCTTAGTCTTAATATTTCTACCACTACAGAAAAATGGCGACTTCACTGGGGAAAGATTGACCTCTTGCTGGTCCATCACTAAGTGGGTTGAGCATATCTTTGTCTATATCTGTGTATATGCTATTGTTGTTTATATGTTATATGTTGTATATATGTTTATCTGGACTTTCCTGGTTTTCAGGGTGCTTGGTGATTACTCATAAGTCTTATACTCGGACTTGGGCAACCTTTTAAGATAGGACGGGCGGTATAGTCATGTTAACTTTGAGGGAGTAATCCCAAAAAAGGAGACATGAGATTCCCCACTCAGTGGAGGCCCCTTTAACTGTAGTTTCATTTACCGAGTAATCGAGAAGATGTGCTGCTTTAGACCTGGGAGCCTGGTGAAGCTGAGGACCATAGAATACCTAACCCATATTGGCCTTTTAGGTGTAGTGAAGAAGCTATGATGGAGTAATATGGAAATAGTTGTCACGCGATACTACACTCGGACGAGTTTTTCTTGAGAATATTACTAATTATCGAGTTAATCGAGAAGTTGGTAATATCTGAAGGAAGGATGCAGACTCTGGGAACCTTTAGAACCTTATTCGGCAGGTGATAACTTTTAGACCAATACCTTATTGGTAGTACCTTCAACCTCATGCTCGTGATGTTGAACCTATGAACCCTATATGTGTGATCTTGTGTGTGATTGTTGCATCATGCATTCATGCACTCATAAGCATCTTTTGAAGAAATCTCATTTCAAGGGATTTAAAAGTGACCATTTGTGAATATCTCAGGTACTTTTTAACCATGGATTCTAGAAAAAGAAAGACCGGGAAGTACCGTTTCAAGGATCCCAAGATAGATGAGTTGATCAGTCTAATTCCCTAGATCGAGTGTCCTGTAGATTTTCGGAAGAAGTATGGATCCATCATTCCTCTCATGAAGCTTAGGATGAATGAGGGTTTCCTCTCGACCTTGGTCCAATTCTATTATCCGATATATCATTGCTTTACTTTTCCCGACTATCAGTTGATGCCTATGCTGGAGGATTATTCTTATCTGTTGGATTTACCTGTTACCGATCGTATTCCTTTTACTGGTTTGGAGGGTGAGCCAAAACCACATGACATTGCTGCTTTGATTCATCTGGGGAAGTCTGAGGTGGAAGCCCATATGACTACTAAAGGAGGGATTAGAGGATTACTAGCCCAGTTCTTATTGGAGAAAGATCGTTACTTTGCCAGGATGAAAAGTACAATCGCTTTTGAGGCCATCTTTGCTCTACTTGCTTACGGTTTGTTCTTATTTCCTAATGTGGACAAGTTTGTTGACGTTAACGCTATCAGGATCTTCATGATTGGAAACCCAATTCCTATATTGCTGGGAGATGCTTATTACTCTATTCATCTTCGGAATTCTTACCATGGAGGATGATTATCTGTTGCACGCCTCTGTTGTACCGGTGGTTTATCTCTCATATGCCTCAGTCTGATGCTTTTTGGGATGTCAAGAAGGAACCCTGTTGGGCTCCTAAGACCATGGCACTTACTCACTCGAATATTGATTGGTATCATCGAGATTACCAGGATATAAAGATTGTTGACAGTTGTGGTAGTTTCCCCAATGTACCCCTTCTTGGTACGAAGGGAGGAATTAACTATAACCCTGTTCTTGCACGACGATAACTTGGTTATCCAATGAGGGATAAACCAAATAGTATTCATTTGAGTAGTTTCTTTCTGAAGGAGGAAGAAGACCATAGGGAAGCTAAGGAGCAGATTGCAAAGGCCTGGCGTCACATTCATAAGAAGAGTAGGAAAGACTTGGGACCTAGGGGTGTTGTTTCTTTGGAGCCATATCTTCAGTGGGTCCAAATGAGAGCTATTCAGTTGAAGATGTCGTATTCCCGGGAAACACCTAAGCCTGATTTATTTGTGAAGACCACTCCTCCCTTATTAGATGATCTAGAAGAGCTGCAGCTTGCTTTGGTCAGGATGCATCAGGAAAAGGGTGCTTGGAAGAATAAGTGCCAAACTTTAGAGATTTCCTATAGAGCAGACTTGAAGGAGAAAGACAACTTGATTGAGATCCTTGAGATATGGGCTGTCGAGACCATGGAGAGGCAAGGGGATTTATTTTCTCCTAAGCCTCAGTCAGATGCTATTTTCTCACTCCATGATTCAGGTGATTGGAAGGAGGTCGCCACCAGATATGCGGAGGAAAACCAGAGGTTGAAGGCTCAGATTGCTAGTCTCACAGGGAAGCGCCAGCGTGTAGAGTGATCTCCATCAACTTTGCTTTTCAGGGTTTTAGATTTTATTTTCATCTTGTACTTGGGATCATTAAAACTTGTAATCCATTTTGAAGTTATTATAATAAAAAATTTCAGTATTTTCAAATGCGTTATTACTTTGATATTTGCAATATGTCCATAAATTTTAAATCCCTTGAAATATTAAATAACAAAATAAAATCATGTGCATTGCATATCATGCATCATATTGCACATATTTCTTGCATTTGTTATGCATATCCAGGTGTCTTACCAAGATTCTTTACTTTGTTCAGCAAGCCGACTCATTACTACAACACTCAGGCTAATTTCAAAAATAAGATGGACAACTTAGAACAAGAGAATTGTAAGTTGTGCGATGAGGTTTCTGCTTTGAAGGTCGGCATGGCCAATCTTACTGCTCTGGTGGAATCTCTTGTGGCTTCTCATAATCAGCCATCAAGTGTTCAACCTCAACCAACAAGGGTTACTGTTGAAGCTCTGACTATTCCTATGTCTGCTACTCCAGCTGTTGTTCAGAATCGCATGCCTCAAGGTTACTCATGGGGAATGCCAGAGAATTTTGCGCCTGAGGGTTTCAACCTTGGTCCTCAATATACTCCAATTTTTCAGACTATTGTTACTCCTGCACCTCCTGTGGTGCATGTTCCTGCTGCACCGCCTTCGGTGAATATGGTTCCATTTGTTAATGATGATGTGTGTCGTCCTTTCCCTCCACCAAGTGAAGACTTGGGTCTTTATGACATAATGGATGATTTCCAAGAGCAGTTTGATAAGATGCAGAGAGAGATGAAGTCCCTCAGGGGAAAAGAGTTATTTGGGAAGAACGTGAATGAATTATGCTTGGTCCTGAATGTCAAGGTACCTACGAAGTTTAAGGTCCCAGAGTTTGAGAAATACAAGGGCAACACTTTCCCTCGTGCCCATCTGGTGATGTATGTAAGGAGAATGTCTACCCATACTGATGATCAGCGTATGCTGATTCACTTTTTTCAGGATAGTTTGACCGGTGCTGTGTTGAAGTGGTATATGAGTTTGGACAGCGTCAACATCCATACTTTTAATGACTTGGGAGAAGCGTTCATCAAACAATACAAGTACAACATGGACATGGCACCTGACCGTGATCAACTCAGGGCCATGGTTCAGAAAGATAGGGAATCATTCAAAGAATATGCACATAGATGGCATGAGGTAGCCGCCCAAGTGATTCCTCCTATGGAAGAGAATGAGATGGCTAAGATTTTCTTGAAAACTTTGGGTGATTTCTACTACGAGAGGATGGTAGCGAGTGCGCCAAGTGACTTTACTGAAATGGTAGGCATGGGTATCCGCTTAGAAGAGGCTGTAAGAGAGGGTCGTTTAACGAAAGGTGAAGGATCCGGAGGTGTGAAGAAGCCATCTTATGGGTTTACCAAGAAGAAGGAAGGGGATGCAAATGTTGTCACGCAAGACAGGAGGGTTAACACTCCTAGAAGGAATTCTCAGTGTCATCAGCAAGTCGCCTCAGTTACTTCAGTTGTGGGTGTAGTTCCAACCACCATTGCTTATCAGAGACCATCCTAGTAGGGGAATCAAAGGTATAATCAGAAAAGGGAGAGTTATGACCCTATTCCTATGAGCTATACAGGATTACTACCAACATTGATTCAGAAGAAGTTGGTTCAAACCCAACCACCTCCCACTGTACCATCACCATTGCCTTGGTATTACAAGGCAGACCAAACGTGTGCTTTTCATCAGGGAGCACTAGGGCATAATGTTGAGAATTGTTATCCTTTAAAGACTGAGGTGCAAAAATTGGTGAAGTCTGGTATTCTATCTTTCAAGGATGTGAGCCTCAATGTGAAAGACAATCCTCTACCCAAGCATGGAGGAGTAAATGCTGTGAATATGGTGGTCGGTTGTCCAGGCGACTTCCGGATTTTTGACATTCATCTAGTTAGAGGAGATTTGGTGAAAATGCATGCAGACCTTTGTGAATTTAGCTACTATACGCATGATCATTCCGGTTGTGCTATTTGTAGTACAAACATACAAGGTTGCGATAAGATAAAGGCTAATTTGCAGGAGATGACGGATGAGGTCCTCATCCACATAATCAAGCCAAGGGCAGAGTATGAAGAGGAGGTGAATATGGTTTCTGGATGTCCCGGAGAGTTAAAATATTTGATGTAAAATATATGAATGAGGATCTTGTACAACTGCATGCTACTTTCTACCACTTGGCTGGTCAGGTGGAACACCAGTATGGATCTTTCCGAATTTGTTGTCGGGACTTTCGAGGATGTTCTATTATGAGGAAAGGTGTTCAGTTGTTGTTGGACAATGGAACCATCAAGATTACAGGTCAAAGGGATGATTACCATGAAGTTGATATGGTTGAGGTTTGTTTGGATGAAGACGAGCCGAATGAAGAGTATGCCTCCGCAGATGAGTATTTCTCCTCTTATGAGGATTTGTTTTCCAGGAATGACTCAATAATAACTGATTGTGTTGAAGAAGCGGTAAACGTCGTTGTACCTTGTTTTGGTGCACCCGCCCATTTTGAAGTTAAATATTATAGCAAGCCAGCTGTTACCCCATTGGTGATTAGTTTCACGGGTCCTGTTCCCTACAAGTCAGATAAGGTTGTACCCTACAAATACAATGCTACAATCTTAGAGGATGGATTGGAAGTTCCCATCCATCCAATGCCTGATGTTGGAAATATTGCTGAAAATAGTAGAGTGACCCGCAACGGTCGTGTGTTTGCACCAGCTGTTCGAGGAAATGTTAGTGTTGGAAAGAAAATTGCTGAGAACGTTGAACCCAAGAAGGCTACGGGTGAATCTAGTGGAGTTACGTTAGAGAAAGAAGTGGATCTGAGCGACTACAGAATTGTAGATCAGCTACTGCAGACTCCTTCAAAAATATATATCTTGACTTTGTTGATGAACTCCTCTGCTTATAGAGAATCTCTGATGAGGGTATCAGACCAAGCTTTTGTGGAGAGTGATATGTCAGTAGACCAATACAGCGATGTAGTAGGGAACATTACGTCATGTAATAACTTGAGTTTCTACGATGATGAATTTCCAGATGAAGGAAGGAATCACAACCTGACCCTCCACATCTCTATGAATTGCAAGAATGATTCACTATCCAATATGCTAATTGATAATGGATCTGCTTTGAATGTTATACCAAGGAGCACTCTTATAAAGTTGAAATATCAAGGAACGCCTATGCACCCGAGTGGCATCATTGTGAAAGCGTTTGATGGATCAAGGAAATCTGTTATTGGTGAAGTGGACTTGCCTATTCATATAGGACCACATTTGTTTCAGATTACTTTCCAGGTCATGGATATTGTACCCGCTTATAGTTGTTTGTTGGGAAGGCCTTGGATTCATGAGGCAGGGGCTGTCACTTCAACTTTACACCAGAAACTGAAGTTCGTACGTGAAGGGAAAGTAGTGATCATAAATGGGGAACAAGCATTATTGATATCTCATTTGTCCTCTTTCAGTATTGTGGAGGCGGATGAAGCTGCTATTGGAACCCAGTTTCAAGCTTTATCTATTGACAACATAAGAGGAAATGAGAATTCCATGGTTTCTCTTAAGGATGCGCAACAGGTTGTGCTTAAGGGTCATAGTGAAGTATGGGAACAAATTGTGGATCCACCTGTAAACAAGAACAGAACTGGCTTGGGGTTCTCTTTGAAGAATGACAAAGGTAAGAGCATGAAGCCGAATTCTGTTATAGGCAAGTACCAAGACATTTTCTGTAGTGGAGGTTATTTTTATCCAACTATTTCCGGGATTAATGCCATTGTGGAAGATGAAGTAGAGCCGGAAATACCAAATTACATGACGCACAGAGTTAGGGTTCAGAACTGGATCACCATTGACGTTCCCTCTTGCATACATGTTTCAAAGTAATTTGTCTTGTTAATCTTTTTGAAAAGCTTCCACTCTGCCCAAGGTGGAAGTACTAATATTGTATGGGCTTATCTGTTTGCTGTAACTTTTAAAATTAATAATAAAAGTTGTCTTTGTTCCCCAAATTGTGTCTTTATTTTCTGCTTTTTCTTGGAAAATGGTAATAAAAAAAACCTTTCAAAATAAATAATAATTGAAATTCAATCTGCATGACCACTTGTTATATGTGCCAGTTTCTAAAAACAATCATAAATCATATGTGCAGATTAATTAAAAAACCCGTTGAATACAATGACCCTGCACCCTCTCCCAACTTTGAATGTCCTGTGTATGGGGCCGAAGAAGAAGACTATGATGGGGGTTCCAGAAGAGGTCTTACGGTTGCTTGAGCGCGAGGAAAATTCCATTCAGCCATATAAAGAGCCATTGGAAGTGATTAATTTGGGTTCAGAAAAAGATCCGAAAGAAGTCAAGATTGGATCATTGCTGCATCCTGATGTGAAGAGCAGGTTGATCGAGTTGTTGAAAGAGTATGGGGATATTTTTTCTTGGCCCTATCAAGATATGCCTGGTCTAGATACAAATATTATAGAGTACCATTTTCCGCTGAAGCCAGAGTGCCCACCAATCAAACAGAAGTTGAGAAAAACTCACCCATATATGGCAGTGAAGATCAAAGAGGAGGTTCTAAAGCAGATTAATGCCGGTTTTCTTGTGACGTGAGTGTATCCTCAATGGATCGCTACTATTGTCCCAGTGCCAAAAAAGGACGGAAAAGTCCGCATGTGCGTAGATTACAGAGATCTAAATAAAGCTAGTCCAAAATATGATTTTCCATTGCCACACATTGATATGTTAGTGGATAGCACAACAAAGTTCAAAGTTTTCTCGTTCATGGACAGATTTTCCAGTTATAATCAAATAAGAATGGCTCCAGAGGACATGGAAAAAACAACGTTCATCACACCCTGGGGAACATTCTGTTATAGAGTGATGCCCTTCGGGTTGAAGAACACTGGTGCAACATACCAGAGGGCTATGACAACCCTATTCCATGATCTGATGCACAAGGAGATCGAAGTATATATTGATGACATGATTGGTAAATCCCAGACGGAAGAAGGGCATGTAGAAGACTTGTTGAAGTTGTTTCAGCGTTTGAGGAAGTATCGCCTTCGCTTGAATCCAAATAAATGTACCTTCAGTGTTCGGTCAAGGAAACTACTGGGTTTCATTGTTAGCCAAAAAGGAATTGAAGTTGACCCTGATAAAGTCAAAGCAATGAAAAGATAACAGGGTTAATTATATGCGATACATGAAATGCGTTGTGAGATGATGTTCTTAAAATAAATGAGATTATGTTGTATGTGATATGTATGTGCATGTCATGATGTATGAACATGAGATTTTAGTTGTGACTTAACCGAGTCTGGGAAAATAAATCCCTGACTGCTGCTGGAGGATATAGCATTCCTGACTGTTGTAGAGACCATGGTTTTTCTACTTTCGTTGGAGATGGTGAACGGAAATGACTGTGCCAGAGATTTGTTCTTTGCTGTTTGTGGATTGAGCTTTTGTATCTAGAGAAACAAACTCTGATTGGGGAGATAATAATTTTTGATGATCCGCTCGCGATCATACAATTCAGCCGGGGGATATAGATGTCAGGTTTCTGGACGACCATGGCTAGGGAGATTACTTCCCGTTTCGAGAGAACTGATATCAATGCTTTGATTACCTTTACTCTGTGGGGAATACGGATGTTACAAGGTTGCATGTATTGATGACTGTGCTCCAAAGCTGTCTTTGCCCTGATACCTGCTGGATAGCGTAACTGTCGGGTTCTAACATTTTAGTTTTTGTCCCTGTTTCTTAAGTTATGAGCAATTGTCTTTCTTTTTCCTATGCAAATATTCATGAACAGTAATCATATTCAAATGCATATGTCAAGAATAAATCATTGGACGTTCTTGCAAAACAAAGCATAAAAATAAAAAACAAATAGTTTCGTAAAAAAATGACTTGTATTGATTTTTGAAGTTGGCCTGTAACAAGCGTTTTTGTACAAGGAAGCTGACGCTCTAGTAAGAGAAAGACACCGTAAAGATGGAAGCTATACAATATTGTGTACACCGAAAAGAAAACATCTATGTGCAACAATCCCATTGAGTTTCAAATCTGCTATTGCCTTTATATCTTCAAGCGTCTCATCACTTTGCTTCTTGACCGAAGGTTAATCAGATTGGTTGGTGCCTTCCGAGCTTGAGATTCGATGCCGAAGTCTGTTCTCCAGATGATCCAATGAGACATAGTGGCACGCTTTATATCCCTAACTTTTGTCTGGACCGCCCTTTCTAGTTTTCAGTCCACCAGGATACCCCTTTTTGTGCAAGCCGCCCTTTCGGGTTTTCGACTTGCCGGGTGTACAGATTTTTTCATTTTCATCCCTTACTTTTGCCCGAACCCGTTTGGTTCGCCGGGAAGCCCTTATTTTTGCCTATACAAGTCAACCTAGCGGGTCTTTTAGTTAGGTGTAGTATCTTTTCACTATGTCTGCATTGACAGGGTGAGGAAGGTCGTCACCATCCATGGTGGTTAGAATCATAGCTCCTCCCGAGAAAATGTTCTTAACCACAAATGGCCCTTCGTACGTGGGGGTCCATTTTCCCCTGGGATCACCTTGTGGCAGTAAGATGCGTTTGATTACTAGATCCCCGACTTGATAATCTTGATGCCTGACTTTCTTGTTAAAAGCCTTGATCATTTTCTTTTGATACGTCTGACCATGGCAGATAGAAGTGAGTCTCTTTTCATTGATTAGATTTAACTGATCAAGTCAGGTTCAGATCCAGTCGTCTTCGTTCAAACCCGCATCCTTCATAATCCTGAGAGAAGGTATCTGGACTTCGATGGGTAGGACTGCCTCCATGCCATATACTAGAGAGACATATGAAGAAAAGGTACCTAATTAGGCCCACTGCCTCCATGGACATCTCAACACAACTCTCAACATCAGGAACAGAGACATATGAAGAAAAGGTACCAAAGATGGAAATGTCATCATTGTGGGAGATATGGCCACATAAAGCCCTTCTGCTTCAGACTACATGGATATCCTAATCAGAACTCAGGTGTCAAACCTAAGTCTAAAAAGGTACCACATGCTCCTAAATGGAAGAAAAAGGCTACTGCACTGATAGCTCACACTTCCCTGAGGGTCTCTACAAAGGAAGATTGGTACTTTGACAGTGGATGCTCCAGACACATGACTGGAATCAAGAACCTCCTCAATAATGTTAAGCCTCACACTACCAGTTTTGTGACCTTTGGAGATGGGGCTAAAGGTGAAATCAAAGGAGTTGGTGATTTGGACTGCCCTGGAGTTCCAAGTCTGAATGAAGTACTGCTGGTGAAAGGGCTGACTGCTAATCTCATTAGTATCAGTCAATTGTGTGATCTAGGATTCAAGGTCAATTTCTCAAAATCTGAATGCCTTGTAATCAATGACAAACAAGAGATAATAATGAAAGGAGTCAGATCCAAAGACAACTGTTACTTGTGGGAGCCTGAGAACACTAATTTCTCATCTGTGTGTTCCATTGCAAGAGAAGAAAAAGAGGTGAAACTGTGGCACCAAAAACTTGGCCATCTTCATCTAAGGGGTATGAAGAGGATCATCTCCTTGGAGGCAGTCAGAGGAATTCCAAGACTGCAAATTGATGAAGGAAGAGTTTGTGGTGAATGTCAGGTTGGTAAGCAGACTAGGATGTCACATCCAAAGTCAAGACATCTGACCACCTCTAAAGTTTTAGAACTCCTCCATATGGATCTGATGGGACCAATGCAAGATGAACTGAACCAATTCAAGCAACATGAAGTTTGGGAACTGGTTCCTAGACCTGAAGGAACTAACATCATTGGGACAAAATGGATATTCAAGAACAAGTCAGATGCTGAAGGAGTTGTCACCAGAAATAAGGCAAGACTTGTTGCTCAAGGATACACCCAGGTTGAAGGGGTTGATTTTGATGAAACCTTTGCACCTGTAGCCAGGCTGGAATCAATCAGACTCTTGTTGTCAATTGCTTGTCTTCTGAAGTTCAAGTTATTTCAGATGGATGTGAAAAGTGCATTTCTAAATGGGTACTTGAATGAGGAAGCTTATGTGGAACAACCTAAAGGCTTTGTGGATCCAACCCACCCTGATCATGTCTACAAATTGAGAAAAGCCCTATATGGCCTGAAACAAGCTCCTAGAGCATGGTATGACAGGTTAACAAAGTTTCTCTCAGACAAAGGCTACAAAAAAGGAGGCTTGGACAAAACTCTCTTTGTCAAAACTGAAGGAGGAAAGTTGATGGTTGCCCAAATATATGTTGATGACATAGTGTTTGGAGGAATGTCAGAACATATGGTTAAACACTTTGCTGACCAAATGCAGGCTGAATTTGAAATGAGTCTCATGGGAGGACTAACTTATTTTCTTGGTCTACAAGTCTCACAGATGGAGGACTCAATCTTCTTATCTCAAAGCAAGTATGCTAAGAACATTGTAAAGAAGTTTGGTATGGAGAATGCAAGTCACAAAAGGACTCCTGCTCCTACTCATCTAAAGCTTTCCAAAGATTCAAGTGGGGTTAAGGTGGATCAAAGTCTGTACAGAAGCATGATAGGAAGCTTGTTGTACTTAACTGCCAGCAGACCTGATATTGCCTTTGCAGTTGGAGTTTGTGCAAGATACCAAGCTGATCCCAAAGTCAGTCATATCAATCAAGTGAAGAGAATTTTGAAGTATGTAAGTGGTACTTACAACTATGGATTGATGTATACTCATGGCTGTGAACCAGCTCTGACTGGCTACTGTGATGCTGATTGGGCTGGTAGTGCTGATGATATAAAAAGCACCTCTGGAGGATGTTTCTTCTAGGGATGGAGTCTGGTTTCCTGGTTCAGCAAGAAACAGAATTGTGTGTCTCTTTCCACTGCTGAAGCTGAATACATTGCAGTTGGTAGTAGCTGCTCTCAAATGATATGGATGAAACAGATGCTCACCGAGTATAATGTCACACAAGATGTTATGACATTGTACTGTGACAATCTGAGTACAATCAACATATCTAAGAATCCCATTCAGCATAGCAGGACCAAACATATTGACATACGACATCACTTTATCAGAGACCTTGTAGAAGAGAAGACAATCAAATTGGAACATGTTGCCACTGAGCTACAGCTGGCTGACATTTTTACCAAGGCTCTGGATGCAAATCAATTTGAAAACTTAAGGGGTAAGTTGGGTATTTGCCAACATGAGGAATTGTAGCAATTAATTTTGCTTAAAACAAGGATCAAAGGAGTTATGCCTGTTCTGATTGGTTTAAAATTGTATTTTCTCATTTCCTACAATTCTTTTAAGAAGTTGAATAGACACTCCCTTGCTTCCTTCCCCTCTCGACTCCTCATCAAAACCCAGTCTCTCAGTCAGAATTTTCTCCTCAGTTGCTGTTGGTCCTCTAGGACTGTCAAAATGTCTCAAACACCATCATCATCCAATACGACTATTTCAACCTCTTCCTCTGATCAAGATTCTAGGACAATCTCTTCTTGTCTGGACTCTGAAGTTCTGGAGATCTCCTCTCGTAGAAAAGTGGGAACTAACCCCACCAAGGTCAAAGAGTTGAGAACAAGACATGCAGGAAAGCCCCAAGCTTCTGCCTCTGGTAATCCATCTCATCCTTCTTCTTCAGTTCCCCCTGAAATTGCAAATAGGGAAGGGACAGCCTATGTTAATCAAGCAATAGCAAAAATTGTTTCAAGAATTCTGAACGAGAACCACTCAGTTCCTGGCATTTTTGTTCCTCTGAACCAAGAAAGTTCAAATGCTGAAACAAATCCAGATGTCTCTAAGAATGTTGAGACATCAAACAAAGAGAAGAATGCTGACATTGCTCACAAGAAAAGAAAGAAGCCCGAATCCTCTGGATCTGATGACAGTGCTTGAAGGCTGGTTGCTGTTTGGTGGTGTTGCTGGTCAGTGCTGATATCTGGTGGAGTTTAGAAGTGTGTTCAGTTCTTTTTTTTCTGCTACTGCTCTTATTAATTGTTTTTGGATAACTGTATAATCATTATGAACATGTATCTTTGGCCCATTTGTGGCTAAAGAGGGGGAGAATATTTTGGTACTTAATATGTTCTTGCTCAATTAGACATTCTATTTTTCTGCAGTCATTTGTTTCTGCTGCTATCTATCTCTGATTGCTTAGGGTCTTTAGCCAAAAATCTGCCAAAGGGGGAGTTTGTAGGTGTTTAGGTATTGGCTTGCATTTTTGGTAAATCCCAAGTGTATGTGTGAATGTCATGACTGATGTCATAACATTCTAGTTTAGTTTGTACTGACTCATTAGGTACCTTTGCAGAAAAATATTGTAATTCAAGTACTGATGTTTATAAGTGTGTATCTGAGCATTTTGCAAAATGATCACATTTTGCTAAATCAGTAGACAGGTTTTCTCAGATGTCATAACAGATGTTATGACATCCTGTTCTGAACTAACAGGTTTGCAGGTTGGATAAGTCTGAGTTTTTTCAGGAAAATAACTCAGTCTTTCCTGAACAGAATCCTGCGTTTTCTGAGGGGTAACCTAGCTCAACCCTAACCTGGTTAATAAAGTCCTGTGACCTGGTCTTTAGGTCAAACAGATTTAACCCTAGGTTTTTGTGGAAACCCTAACTGAAGTTGCAACTGCTATATATTCAACATAGCTGCTGTTTTGTAAGGCATCCCTTTTTATTGATCAGAAGATCATTTGTAATCTGTATAGATTTGATAATTGTACTCCAAGCAATTATCATTGTGATAAGTGACTTGGAATAGGTTTCTAATTGTAAGGGTTGTGTAGCACTCAAAGCTTTAAAGCAAGAGTGTTTGAATGTTCCTTGACTAAAGCTGTGAAGCAGAGTCAAGTTAGCTGTGTGCATCACTCAAAGCTGTGAAGCACGAGTGATTGTGTTGCTTGATTAAAAAGCTGTGAAGCTTAATCAAGTGTTTGTTTTTGAAGAGTGTCTTCATCAATTCTTAAGTCAAATTGGTTTATGTATCACTGCTGTGATTGAGGGGGAGTGAGTAGGATCTCAGGTTTAAGTTGTACTTAGATTGGAATTGCATTGGGTAGGTCTTAAGTGAAGGAGATAAACTGGTTGGTTTATTCCTGAATTAACATCTCTTATAGTGGATTTCCTCCCTGGCTTGGTAGCCCCCAGAGTAGGTGTTGTTGCACACTGAACTGGGTAAACAATTGACTGTGTTCTTTATTGCTTTTGTATTTACTGTCATATAGTAAGTCAGATACGGTGTCATAACATTGAACGTGACATTGAGTATCTGCAGCCAGAATTTCAACCAGCATAATGTTCTCGTCTGGGAACTCAAAATTCATGGACTGGTAGTCATCCACGGCCTGATGAGCCAAATGATCAGCCAATACACTCCCCTTGATTGCTTTTTGGGTTGTATATTATATATCGTATTCGGTTAAGATCATTTGCCACCTTGCTATCCTTCCGGAGAGTGTGGGCTTCTCGAAAATGTACTTGATTGGATCCATCTTTGATATCAACAAGGTAGTGTGAGTCAGCATATACTGTCTCAGTCGGTGAGCAGCCCATGCCAAAGCACAACAAGTTTTCTCGAGCAATGAGTACCATGTTTCACAGTCGGTAAACTTTTTGCTAAGGTAGTATATTGCGTGCTCTTTTTGACCAGACTCGTCATGCTGCCCCAGCACACACCCCATTGAATTGTCTAGCACTGTCAAGTATAATATCAAAGGTCTTCATTCAACTGGAGGCATCAAAATTGGTGGTTCTTGAAGATATTCATTGATTCTTTCGAAAGCGATCTGGAATTCATCATTCCACTTTACCACTTGATCTTTCTTTAGAAGCTTGAAGATGGGCTCACAAGTAGCAGTCAGATGTGAAATGAACCTGGAGATATAATTCAGGCGTCCCAAGAAACCTCTAACTTCCTTCTCTGTACGGGGAGCTGACATTTCTTGTATAGCCTTTACCTTTGCAGGGTCTACCTGGATGCCTTTGTCACTGACAATGAAACCCAGAAGCTTGCCATACCTTACCCCGAAGGTGCATTTGTTCGGATTCAACCTCAGCTTATATATCTTCAACCTGCCGAACAACCTTTGGAGATGATCAAGGTGCTCTTCCTCAGTCTGAGACCTGGATATCATGTCATCAACATATACTTCGATCTCATGGTGAATCATATCATGGAACAAAATGACCATGGCGCACTGGTAAGTTGCCCTAGCATTCTTCAACCAAAAAGGCACCACCTTGTAACAGAAGGTTCCCCATTGTGTGACGAAGGTTGTCTTCTCTATGTCTTCAGGAGCCATCTTGATCTGGTTGTAGCCAGAGAAACCATCCATGAAGGAGAATATTTTGTGTTGCGCGGTGTTGTCGACCATAACGTCAATGTGAGGAAGTGGGAAGTCATCCTTGGGGCTTGCCCTGTTCAGATCTCTGTAAACTACACACATCTGTACCTTACCGTCCTTCTTAGGTACCGGAACAATGTTGGCGACCCACTGTGGATAAGAAGTGACAGCCAAGAATCCTGCATCGAACTGTTTCATGACCTCTGCCTTGATCTTCTCTGACATTTTGGGATGCATATGGCAGACCTTCTGTTTAATCGGAGGACAATCTTCTTTAGTCGGCAGGCGATGTACCACAATATCAGTGTCCAAACCAGGCATGTCTTCATAGGACCAGGCGAAGATCTCAACATAGTCGTGCAACATCTGTATCAACCTCTATTTGACGCTAAGCTCCATATTTTCACCTATTTTAACCTCTTTTCTGTCTTCCTCAATACCCAAATTCACTGTCTCAAACGGCTATTCATGAGGCTGTATGGCCCTCTCTTCCTGTTGTAGTAGTCTAGCAAGTTCTCCAGGTACCTCACAAGCGTCCTCACCTTCGTCCTCAGCTTGGTTGATCAGATTTTCGAAGTCATAACTGGCAATAGCAGGACTGTTATCAATGGGATCCAGAGTGGATATGGATATGCAGTTTGATACGTGAGTGTGTGTAAGAGCATAACTGTATTGATAAAGTAAAGGCAGAAAAGAAAAACAGAGAGCGCAAAATTTGTATGCAAAGAATGTCCAATGCTTCATTAATGATATATGAGATGACATATAATAACCTTCACAGATAGAACCATCGTGCCTCGGGTAAGACACAAGGCCAAAAAAGTTAAAATTGTTCATTACAAACTCAGGAAACAAGTAAGACAATTACTGCGGAATAAAAGAAACTGGTATAAAATCTCTGACCGTCCAATTACTCGGCCCATTGTTGGTAGTCAGGTAAATCCAACTGTCAATATCAAAGTCTTCCTCACTGTCTTCAATAACATTGACCCCTTGATTGCTGATGCATAGGGGAGGTCCTCCAACTCGAGCGCGTCGAACAACCCTCTGAGCCCCTGAAGTAAAGCCTAAGCCAAACTTGTCAGTTTTGTGAACAAACTTAGGAAGCTTTCCCCAATTGGTACTCCTACCTTTTTCAACTACTGCTCTGGCGTCCTTGAGAGAAGCCATCTTCAGAGGAGGTTTGTTGCTAGTAGTAGTTTCAGTTGATGCCAAGATCTGCGGGACCTCTTCGAAGTTCTGACAAGGAGTTTCTATAAATTCCCCGTCCATCTCTATGTAGCGAAAGGAATTGAGATGCCTCACCATATACTCGTCTTCACCCCGTACAGTGAAAATCTTCCCTTTTACCGGATACTTTAGCATTTGGTGGAGTGTGGAAGTAACTGCCCCGACCTCATTGATCCAAGGACGACCCAACAAACAAGAGTACAATGGCCTGATGTCCATCACATAGAAGGTGGACTTGAAAGTCTGAGAGCATATCTTGACAGGGATGTCCACTTTCCCATGCACCATTCTTTTCGACCTGTCAAAAGCCCTTACCACAATGTTACTAGGCTTTAAAGTCAAACCCTCGCAATCCAACCGATCCAACGCCTTCTTGGGTAGAACATTCAGCGAAGACCCAGTATCCACCAACACATGAGCCATGGTAGTGCCCCTGCATTTGATTGAGACATGCAAATCATCATTGTGTGTTCTCCCTTTCGGAGTTAAGTCAGCATCCGAAAAACCCAGTCCATTGCCGACAATCAAACTGGCTACACAGTCTTTGAATTGATCGGTTGAGGTTTCTTGTGGCACATGCGCGGTCTTGAGGAATGAAATCAAAGCCTTCACATGGGCCTCGGAACATAAAAGAAAAGATGTGATACAATGGGGAATCACCACCCCAGATGAGAAACCCAAATCACCAAAGTCCAATCCAGGTACCTTCTAGATCTCCATCGCGCTTAACCGGTCTTCAAGCTGTTTATACCTATCCTCAGCCGGAGGATACTGGTTGTCATCAAAGTCAGTCTCGTTATCAGAAACCACAAGGCTAAGAGCCCTCCTTTCTTCCTGGTTTTCTCTCCCTTCAGGTGAGTGAGATAAATCAACATCTTTCCGCAAATTGTTTCCAAATCTGTGACCCATATTCAGGAGGACCATCTTCTTCTTCTTCTTATCCTTCAAGATAAGAGTCTTCAGATCTTGCTGACCCTTGGCCAAGTTCAAGAACATTTCCTGAAACTGAGCATTTTGAGCTTGTAGAGCCTTGATAGCTTGATCAGTTGATGTTTCAGAAGACATGATATGCTGAAATAAACAACGAAGAAGATGAGAAACCTGTAAGGGTACCTGTAATGAGATGCATGGGAATGAAATTCACATGATATGATTTCAAAGACGTCGAGAGATTCAAATTCGTAAACCAAAATGAAACACACTTTTATTAGATAAACTTGAAACAATGTTTGATAAATGCCTTTAAGGCGTTACAAAAAGAAATACTGAAAAGTAAATCAAAACTAGAAATAGCAAAAGACATCAGCGCTCCCATGGTTGTTTTCCGTTGGTGCTGACATAGTCATTGAGGACCTTCTCATTCTCCAGCTGTCTTGTAAGCTTTAGAATCTTCCGCTCCTGCTCGTGATACTTTTCTTTGTAAGTATTCCGCTCTTCTCTCAGCTGCATCCAAGACCTTTTTAATGCCCCAATGTCAGTAGGCATGTATGGATGGAGGATGGTAGGAGGAACCCCTTCTTCACTAGCAATCTCAACAATCACAGGCAAGACAGCTTCATACGGCATTCCCAGCTTTTGGGCACGGATCCGAACCCATCGGAGATACGGTTCCATCGGAAGAGAGGTCTTCATCCCTAACTCATGCGGATCAGACCTGTGTTCCCTATCCCAAGCTCGTATGAACCTGCGGAGATGCTCATCACTATCCCCTTGGAAGTCAAAGACAATGCTTGACATCAGCAACTCATGAGGTCCTTCCCTTCTAGCTCGCTCGAACTGTCGTAAGGCCAGACAAGGATTATAGGTGATCCCTCCTCGAACTCCAAGTAATGGAACATTGGGGTATTCCCCACAACGATCAATAATAGCTACCTCTTCCATGTCCTTAGTGCTCCAGATAATGTCGGTGTGAGCGAGAGACATAATCCTGTAGGCCCAACCCATGCCTTCCTTGTTCTTCAAAACTGATTTGGGGAGGTGAGAAATAAACCACCTCGCCAGCAATGGTGCACAACACATAAGGGTTCCCCGCTTCCGAGCAGTGTGGGCATAAAGAGAGTGTAAAATGTCACCCAAGAGAGTGGGCACTGGATTACGGGACATGAAAATCTTCACTGCATTCACGTCGACGAAAGAATCTGAGTTAGGAAACAACACCAAACCATATATGAGAAGAGTCAGTATGTCTTCAAATGCCTGAAAGTCTAGAATGTCCCAGAACTGATTAGCCCGATCAACCAAGAATTTAGCCAAGAAGCCTTTTGTCCCACTTCGAGTCTCCCAGTTTGACATTACCTCAACCTTTGTCAGATGGAGGGCTGAAGCAATCTCTTCCGGCCTAAGAACTTTCTCCCAACCTGTAAACGGGGTCTGCTCTAAAATAGAGATACCAAGTAGATCAGAGAACTCCTCTAGGGTAGGGACCAACTGATAGTCCGGGAAAGTGAAGCAGTGGTATAATGGATCAAAGAACTGGAACAAGACACTCATCATCTGCTCATCTAATCTGGAAGTGACAAAACCAAGGAGGTGACCATGTCTTCTGATAAATAAGGAAGTGTCAGGAACCTTTGCAACCAAATCTTTAAGCTGAGTGGGAATCTGTACAAAGTTGATCCGAATAGTGTTCCTACGCATAGGTGCCATGACCTACAAAACAAAACAAAGATAAATCCCCTCTGTCTTTGAAATGGGTTTGTCCAATGCAATGATGCATGATGTCATGATAGAAACACACCACAAGTATTCACAGATAGCAAACATGGTAAAGGCAAAAAAGTCACACAGTATCCCTAAGATTTCAGGCTGACATGGAGTTTAGGTATTACCCTCTTTCAGTTTAGTTGGTTCAACCTATCCTAGTAATAGTAACCAGGTTCTAGAGGATCTCAATATCAATGACCACCCTCGATCGGTCATAATTCCAGTTTGGCAACCTTTTCTAGCGGCCGGAATCATCGCGAGAGTTTAGTCTCAATGAGTGTAGCACACTGCTACTGTTCTATGGCCAAGTTGGTCAATTATAGGTTCTAAGGTCAGTTGGTGCTTAATGACCCCTTAGCAGACCCATATTCTCCTCGTTGCGCCACAAGGGATATCAGTACATACTAAAGTGCCACACCAACGTAGCTACTGCTTCAACCGTATCAGTCTATGCTGTATAGTTCCCTCACAGTCTATTGCTACTTACCTAAAAGGTATCCCCAGATCCGGGTTAGGATCTATAGTAACTCCGATACAAGCCCACAAAGATAAATCATACAAATCAAGCAATTGAAAACAATATGAATTATTCCTAAGGTATACCCCACTTATAAGCTTCCCTAGTAGAGTCGCCAGTTCTGTGATACGGTGGGAAGAACTGACTGTTTTTGGAATGTTGGTTTGTGTTTTGCGTTTTTTTCCACAAAATGTCGCGGTAAGCAAGAGTCGCCATCGACTTTTATTTTATCCAACAAGGAAAGGAAAAAAGCACAGAAAAATTCCTTTTTTGAGATTATCTCTGAGTACGGTGGGTAGATTATAGAAAGGGAAGGTATTAGCACCCTTTCTATCCGTGGTTATCCACAGGATCTTAGGTACTTGCTCATCATTTTCAAAATGTTTTCTTTGTGCTTGTGGGTTTGAAAAAGTTTTTATTTGAAACTTTGATTTAACTCTTGCTTCTGTCCTCAAGAGTGTAATGAAGTGTTTTTGAAAAACTTTGTTTGAAAAGGAGTGTAAGTGTGAAAAATTTGTTTTGTTTTGGATGAGCAAGTATCTAAGAACTATCTACCTACTCGAAAAAGGAATCGTTCTATGCTAATTCCCTTTAGACAATACTATCCCACTATTAATGAATAGGTAGCACCGTCGTTGGAGTTTTAGGGTCAATTCGAATAAGGGACTTACGGTCACCAAAGCAATGTTAGGATGCCTTAGCGGTAACCCTAATGTCTTAGATCATTTGTTTGAGGCAACAATATCCGAGGCAACCATTTCGAGGCAACTATGATCTTTTAGACAAGAGGGCGACCTCTAAAACAACCTATACTCAATGACTGTGTACGAAGGCAACCAAGTGGGGTGTACCCTAGGAGTGCGCATGTGTGAGTGTGTCATTTTCAGTTATTTTTATCTTTGCACATGTTAAGGATGATCTAATTTGATTTTAGTTTAAGCATTCATTCTTGTCATGCAAACCCTATTATCAAACATCTAACAATTGTAATTTGCAGAAATTAAAGGTGCGAAAATTAAATTACATGGCGTCGGGTATTTACATCGCCAAAAGCAACCCTTTGAAAATAAAATAAAGCGGTAAAAATAAATAAAAAGGTCCTATTTAACTATTACAAATCGGGAGCAGATACATCAATATTTAAATAAGGAAAAATAAATCGCGCGAGTGAAATTAAGTCGAATGCGAAATTTAGGGTTTTGACCCTTTTTAAAGAGAATGTTTTTTGTTATTTATTTAAGAAAAGAAATTAAATCCTAAATTAAGTACTAAATTAATTATTAAATTAATTATTAAATTAATTAAATGAAAAAAAATAATTAATGACATGCTTTTGGATTTTTTGATATTTTAAGAAAGAAATTAAAATAATTAAATTATGATTAAAACCTAATGATTTCTAATTAATTTTAAATATTTACAAAGCAAATTTAAGTTGTTCTAGAATTAAACCTAATTAATTTAGTTAGTATTTATTAATAAAAATAAAAGAAATTCTGAAATTTTATTGGATAAAAATATTTTTTGTAATTTTGTGATAAAAAAGAAAATTAATCCATTGGTTAGAAATTAATTAAATAAGATAAATAAATAAACTAAAATAAATAAATAAAAATATGAGAGAAAGGAGAGAATGGGCCTTTTTTGGAGGTGCTGAAAGCATTTTTGCTTGGCCCATTAAGCTGGTCCGTTTGACCTTTGGGATTCCCTGCATGTGCATTGACTGATTCCATGGTATGCCCTCAAGATTTGACCACCAGATTTGGCCATCTGGCGTATGGATTGGTGAGGGAGTATGGTAGATCCCTAGCTGGCATGTACACTGGAATATCTGAAAACAAATAATATTGAGAAAGGGAGGGACCTGGGATTCGAACCCAGGTCCTGATGGGATATCCAACGCCAAGCTTGCCACTACACCACTTGTCTTCAACTGTTATTATAACACAAATAAAACATAATATAATAAAACAAGATTAATGGCCAGAAAAAATAAAAAAATGCGCGTTATTTGAATAGCCCAATGGATGGATGCCACGTATTATCCCTGACCTCCCAACCGTGGCTAAAAAATAAAATACCTATACCAACGGACCAAGTTCCGTCACTACAAGCTTGTTCATCTCCAAAATCTTGCACATGCCACAAAAATGGACTCTAAGACCATGGTTGAATTCGTCTCAACCTACTGATCACAACCATGGCCTTTATTGGAGCTAATTTCCCCTGAAACAAAAAGACCCAAAAACACGAACCAAACCCTAGCAATGGTGGTTCTCCATGTAAGCCAGATAAATGCAATTGATTATTATGAAAAGCTTGCAAATGATGTGAGGGTTAATAATATGCAGTTATTTCATGAAAACAATGCCTAATTTCTAAGATATGAAATCGAGAATGGGGCTAACTCGCGTGAGACTTACAATGCGTATGGAAGCTTGAAAACGCCTGGTTGTGATTGTTTTAGCTTCTAGAGATGGCCAGCAATTGATTGAGAGAAGTCTCAAGCCCTGAAAATGTCTCTAACCTTGATTTCAAAGTCACAATTTTTTTTGGTTTTTGTAAGTTTGGTTCTGCCTCTAGAATCGCTCTCTAACCCTTATTCTTGTATGTTGCGCTTGCTTATGTATTGTGCAATACATTAGGTCTCAATTTGCTGTCCAAATCTCTCTCCATTAAGGCTTTGATATTTGATTTGATTTGCCTTTACAAACTTTCCAAATTGGCTTAATTTCAATCTTTTCTGCACATAATTGATTTGATACTAATTTTATTGCAATGCTAGCTGTAGTTGGAGCCTGAAATAACCAGAAAATCATTTGTTATCAATGCCTTAGATTTTATATGATTTTATTTGATTTAAAATGCATTAATTCAAATAAAAATCAAATTAAATAATAAAAATGTGTTATGGACACATGGATAAAGCTAGAGCACGTGGGAAATAATGCAAACTCAAAACAAGTGGAAAAGAATGGGCCCATTTGGCAAAATTTGAAGTTTTGGGGATAGTTGACTTTTGGTAATTTTGCAAAAAAGTCCAACTTCAACAATGCATAACTTCTTCAATTTTGAACTTTTGGAGGTGTTCTTGGACTTTTTAGAAAGCTTTAGATGTCCTATAACCAACCCTTTTTGTCTCATCTCATTTTGATATTCCATTCTCAAGTTAGAAGCTTTAACAAAAAAGGTGTTTTTGTTGACTTTCAAAAATGACCTATAATGTCAAAATTCATAACTTCTTGTGAGTGCATATTTTGATTTACGCTGTACAGTTCCCTCACAGTCTATTGCTACTTACCTAAAAGGTATCCCCCAGATCCAGGTTAGGATCTATAGTAACTCCGATTCAAACCCACAAAGATAAAGCATACAAATCAAGCAATTGAAAACATTATGATGAACTAATCCTAAGGTACACCCCACTTAAAATATCCCCAGCAGAGTCGCCCGTTCTATGATACGGTGGGAAGAACTGACTGTTTTTTGGAATGCTGGTTTGCATTTTGCGTTTGTTTTCACAAAATGTCGCGGTAAGCAAGAGTCGCCACCGTCTTTTATTTTATCCAATAAGGAAAGGAAAAAAGCATAGAAACTTTTATTTTTCGAGATATTTCTGAGTACGGGGGGTAGATTATAGAAAGGGAAGGTATTAGCACCCTTTCTATCCGTAGTTATCTACGGGCTCTTAGGTACTTTCTCATCATTTCAAAATTGTTTTCTTTGTGTTTGTGCGCTTTGAAAAGTTTTTTTTTAACTTCGATTTAACTCTTGCTTCTGTCCTCAAGAGTGTAATGAAGTGTTTTTGAAAACTTTGTTTGAAAAGGAGTGTAAGTGTGAAAAAGTTTTGTTTCGGATGATTAAGTATCTAAGAACCATCTACCTACTCGAAAAAGGAATCGTTCTATGCTAATTTCCTTTAGATAATGTTATCCTACTATTAGCGAGTAGGTAGCACCGTCGTTGGAGTTTGAGGGTCAATTCGAAAGAGGGACATACGGTCACTAAAGCAGTGTTAGGAAGCCTTAGCGGTAACCCTAATGTCTTAGATCATTTGTTTGAGGCAACAATATCCGAGGCAACCGTTTCGAGGCAACTATGATCTTTTAGACAAGAAGACGACCTCTAAAACAACCTATACTCAATTACCGTGTACAAAGGCAACCAAGTGGGGTGTACCCTAGGAGTGTGCATGTGTGTGATACGGTGGGAGAACTGACTATGGTTTTGCGTTCGTGTTCGCACTTGTGCGATTGAGCAAGAGTCGCCACCGACTTTTTATTTTATCCTAAAGGAAAGGTTGAAAAAGCACAGCAAAAACCTTTTGAGATATTTCGTGGGTTCGGGGGGTAGATTATGAAAAGGGAAGGTATTAGCACCCTTTTCATCCATGGTTATCCATGGGCTCTTAGTTACTTGGTTTTTAGATCACTTGCCTTGATTTTCGATTGCTTGAAAATGGTGTATGTGTGAGTGTTTTTGAAAATGTTTTGGAAGAAGATGCCTTGTCTTAGGCTAACCTTGTAACAATTCTTTACTCGAATATTTTACAAAGGCGTGTATCTTTTCGAAAAGATGTTTCAAAATGTTTTGAGAGTTTGTTTGAAAGTGTTGTGGATCGTGGTTTTTTGAAAAGAAGGCAAGTGTTTTTGCAAGTTGATCTCAAGTAACTAAGAGTTTTGTCTACCCTATTGTACTCAAAGGTTTTTGTTATGTTTTAACCCTTTTTAACAATTTTGTTCCACCATTGAATTTGGTGGACAATCTTGCGTTTTAGGAAGTTTATTCGGGACGGGCGCGGGTCATCGTATGGACCATGAATGCAATGGTGCCAAGTGTCTTTGGCAATTTGCTTATGAAGGGACTATGATCATTCCGTTTAGGCAACATTTGAAAGCGTCATCGAGGAACTTATGATCATTTGAATTTGTTTTGCCAAAGATACTCGACGTGCAAGCATGGCCCATTTTGGAAGGCAACATGTGGGGTTACCCTAGAGGGTGCACGTGTGATTGTGTATTGATTTCATGTATTTGTCTTGTATTAGGTTATCTAGCGTTTGATTTTATGTACATGCAAACCCTAGGTCTAATCATGGTATAATTGAAAGCGGTAAATTACGAAAATGTAAAACCTACGCTATTACAAAATGAGTATCCGGGAGTGGGGGTACAATATTCACAAATGGGGATGAGACTTATAGTATCCAATAAGTTACAACCAAATCGAATTAATCAAATGTAAATGTAACGAATATACAAATGTATAAGATAAACAAATGTGTATAGGAGCAATGTAAATGTATTTGTATTGTGTAAGTGTACAAGTATATGCGTATGTAATTATTTACAGGTGCGGAAATGTGAATTTAAGAAAGTATTGTTAGGTATCGTTTTGAAGAAAAAAAAAGAATGTTTATTTAATTAATAATCTGATATTTCTTTAATATGTATAAAAGAAAATGTTTTAATTAAATGTTTTAAGTTCTAATTAAATTATGTATAAAAATGATGTTTTAAGAAAAGAAAATATTTCTAAGTTTTAATTATGTATACAAAAAGTATTTTTTCATTTGTTATGTACAAAAATATTTTAAGAAATTAAACGATGCAAAAATGTATATTTACTTATTAGGTACAAAAAGTAAGTGAAAAGAAAATGTTTTCGATTTAATCATATTATGTATAAAAATGTATTTGTTTATTATACACAAAAGTATTTTTTAAATAAAAATCAAGGATTAAATTATGTATATTAGAAAGAGGGTATTTTTATTTGTTATATACAAATTAGATATTACTTTTAATAAAAGAAAGGTATTATTTTTAAGGAAAATTTAATGTTCTATGTATGAAAAAAAGAGAAAATATAAGTTATTTATAGATCAAAATATGTAAAAGTATTGTTAGTAAAAAAAAAGGTTATATTAGTTAATTTGTTTAACAAAAGAAAATGAAAAGAGGTTTCATCCTTAAAGAAGTCAGGCTTTTTTTTGAAATGGGCCTTGGAGAAGTTAAAACGGATTAGGCCCATTGTTCTGAAGCAAACATTTTAGGGTTAGATGGTTTTGTTGTTCAGCTGGACGAAATACTCTAGGGTTTATGCAGCGGCGGCGCTCATGGAGGTCTTCTTTGTCTTCCTCGTTCACGCGTTTCTGAATCCAAATCTTCTGTCTAGCCACCAGCACTACCTCGTCCTCCCCCTCACGTTCGCCTAGGCAACGGTGAACCAAGGTAACGGCATGTCTCAAATTCGTTAAACATTTTAGATTTGCATGTTAAGGTTCTTTGATTTATTGAATCCGATTCTATATTTTATTGATTAACGCGTTTTTGCTTGTCTTGTGTGAAGTATGAAAGGAAAGGAGAAAACGAAAACTACCTTGACAGAGGGGAGGAGGAAAATGGAAGTACCCAGGAGGCTTGACGAGCGGAGGGTGCTTATGTTTACGCTTTGAGCTCCCTGGTATTTCTGTACTACCTCTTTTGCCTAGGGTTTCATGATGATTTGTGACGAACTGAAAACCCCTTTTTTGAATTCGCCTCTTTCTTCTTCTTCTTTGCCACTGTATGCTTGTTGCTTCTTTTTCCACCCTATGATGAACTCAGAGTTCTGAGGGGCCTCGCCTGTATGCTTTGAGGTTGCTTCTGAACGATTTGCCTTTGTCTTATTCACTGCTTAGTAATTGCCTTTGAGACTGTTGAGCTTGATAGTTTTACGCCCAATGATGTGTTTACTGAGGGCCCTTTGGTACACTTCTGAATTCCTTGGTATCAGTATGCTTTTAAATGCTTGTTTTTGCTCGATGATGTTTCTTTACTGAGGGCTTTGAGGGTTATTGGTTGGGTGAACTGGTCTTACAGGGGCTTGTGCCGGTATGGTTTTGGATATCAGGCCCTTTACTTCGACAGGGGTTTGATGGTCTTGAAAGTTGACAAGGTTTTGTTGAATGGTCAGGCCTATGCAAGCTTTCTGCAGGTTGACTGGTTTATTAGCTTGACAGGTGGGGTGCTTAAGGTTTCTTGCTTAAGGTTCATGGACTTTTGACAG
This sequence comes from Vicia faba, assembly GCA_948472305.1. Lineage (NCBI taxonomy): Eukaryota > Viridiplantae > Streptophyta > Magnoliopsida > Fabales > Fabaceae > Vicia > Vicia faba. The sequence goes on along the minus strand of OX451736.1, from coordinate 1,761,448,640 downwards.
TAGGTAGAAAATTTGGTATATGGTTTTTTTTGGCATATGCTGGTTTTTGATGATTAGGCTTTGAATGTTTAAGGTTTGAACTGGACAGGTTTGTATGGTTATGCTGGTATGGCTTTTTGGCTTAGGTTTTGCATATGCAGGTTAGGCTTTTGAGGTTATGCTGGTATGGTAGTTCAGGTGAAGCTTGAACTGGTTTCAGGCTTGAGGTTCTGGACCGGTTTCAGGTTTGAGGTTAGGACATGATGCTGAGGCTTGCTTCAGCTGGTTTATTATGCTTCAGGTTTTCTGGTTTATTGTTAGGCTCAGGACTGTGCTGGTTTAAGGCAGGTTATTGTTTGACAGGGGTTCTGCTACTTTTCTAGCAGATGGAAGGTTTTGTATGTTTATGAAGTCTTAAGGCTTTTGGAATTAGTTTGAATAAGTTTTTTTGAATGATGTAGGTAAGGCTTCAGCAGGTTATGCTTGCAGTGAACTTGTAATGGACTGGTCTTTGTTGTTCTATGGTTTATGGTTTTATGCTTCTGTTGACAGGATATCAGGTCATGCTTTAAGGCATATTTTGCTCTGTCCTGCTTGACAGGTTCAGCAGGCTCCCTTTATCCATTGTGCTCATCTTTTGTTTTATATGTTTTCTTTCTATCTATGCCTGCCTAAAGCCTAAGAACCTGCTCCTTATCTCTTCTTTTTCTCTCTCTCAGTACAGTTAAATATTAAACTATGCTTTTTTCTGTACTTTTCTGAAAGGGTCACATGGGGAAATGATGAAAGTGTAGTTGTTTGCATATCCCATTTTCTTTGCATATCTTCTTTGGCCAGCTTGATATCTTCGTGACAGTATGCTTTATATTTTTTGGCAGAAAGTTGTACTTTGATTTTTAGTTGGGTTTGAACTTGGAGTTTGAGACTTTGAATTTATGCAGTTTGACACTTTGGATTATGCAATTTGGCTTTTGTGCATTCATACTTTAGCAAATAAAACTCGTCCCTCTTTGTGAACCGGGAGCAATCCCGTGATTTGCAGAGAGGGTTAACTGATCCCCATCAGTGGCCCTTAATGATGACTGCAATTTTATCTGTCTTTTCAATTCAACTTAACTGTTATTTGACTTTTCTCTTTTCTTTTGCAGATGAATATTGAATGGAGAGGGGTACTAAATGAAGACTGAAGAATTAGAAAAAATAGGATAGTTTTCTTTTTATTTAAATTTAAATTGATGTAAAACCATTGTTTGTAATTAAATTATAAACAATAATTGTACAGTTAATTTAAGAATAAATAAAAGTTTCCATTATCCGATTAATTCTGTTTTTCTCTTTATCGTTTATTTATTATTTAAAACTCTTTGAATTAAAATAATTGAAAAATAAATTTCAATCACTTAATTTAGAATAATAAATAATTTAAATAAAACAATGCCTTAGTAATTGATCAGTTAATCCTGGCCTTTCCAATATCCAAAGCAAAGTAACAGTTAACCGAAACAAACCAAACAGGCGCATTCCTTCTTCACTGATTTTCAACAAACACTGTAAATCCAAACTGCGTATTTCTTTTGACTGGCTCAAACAAACCAACGTGAATTCAAACCAACTGCCTCTTTTACTGATTAAATCAAAACAATGCGAATTCAACCCGAATCTCGGAATAACTTGCAAAGTGCTGTGGAATTTTAATCTTTCTGAGAATATGCCCATAAAACCTTAATTCCTGATTAAATGCCAACGAACATTCGCCTGATCAAAATTGAGTCAAAATCAACCAAAACCCTAAGCCAACTGTGTGAACTGTTCTAGAGCCATGAAAACCAGTAAAACCCTAATTTTTGTTTGACTGACGAGGAAAGTCCGTTTGACCGATTCTTGAGCCAGTTTGAAAGATCATGGAAAGCCTGAAGTTGTTATTTCTTGTGGAAAAATGCGAGGGCAAATTTTGGGGTACAACAATGTGCAAGTGTGTTGATTTCAGTTATTTTTATCTTTGCACATGTTAAGGGTGATCTAATGTGATTTTAGATTAAAGCATTCATTCTTGTCATGCAAACCCTATTACCAAACATCTAACAGTTGTATAATTTGTAGAATTAAAATGCGGAATTTAAACTAAATTATCACAAGGCGCCAGGTATTTACATCGCCAAAGACAAACTGTTGTACCCCAAAATTTGCCCTCTCATTCTTCAAGGCCTTTCTCACAAGGATTCTCAAAGTTCAAGCTTGAACAAAGTGCATTGGGATTTTCCAGTACCAAAATTAGGAGGAAACTGTCAAAAAGGGAGAAAACAGATAAAAATATTATTTTGACAAAAATTGGAGAAATACAAGTGTCTTTCGTTTCAGCTCTTTCGATTGTCCTTTTAGCCTCTTTCGACACAAGCTTGACTTGCATCCTTTGATTGGCCTTTTGGCCTCTTTTGACACAAGCTTGACTTGCGTCCTTCGATTGGCCTTTTGGCCTCTTTCGACACAAGCTTGACTTGCATCCTTCGACTGGGCATGGGCCTCTGACACAGTTTATTTTGGATTCACAAGGAAAAGAGCCTCTTGTAATCTATTTCATTTCCAAGGCAAAAGGCTATCTTTTAACATCCTTCGATTTGCACCTCTTGCTCCCTGCATGCCTCTTTCGAATCTGGACATTTTGCCTCATGTTTGCCTCTTTCGAATCTGGACATTCTGCCTCATGTTTGCCTCTTTCGAATCTGAACATTTTGCCTCATGTTTGCCTCTTTCGAATCTGGACATTTTGCCTCATGTTTGCCTCTTTCGAATATGGACATTTTGCCTCATGTTTGCCTCTTTCGAATCTGGACATTTTGCCTCATGTTTACCTTTTTCGAATCTGGACATTCTGCCTCATGTTTGCCTCTTTCGAATCTGAACATTTTGCCTCATGTTTGCCTCTTTTGAATCTGGACATTTTGCCTCATGTTTGCCTCTTTTGAATCTGGACATTTTGCCTCCTCCATACAGGCTTCGACAAGACATTGACTACGTTTGTACTAGCTTCGACTGGACAACATTCCTCTTTAGTATGCTGCATTTCCATCCTTGATAAACTTCAGCACATGGTTGATGGCCCCTTCAAAAGACATATAGTGGTGGACTTGAGGGGCATACATATGAGTCCATGTCGAAGGGTATGCCTTACTAGTCCATTCGAAGCACACATTTGGCCCCTTCAAACGATGCACCAAGATGATTCGTTCACTTGTTAGAGGAAAGTCAAAACAATGTGTTGGAAGAAGAATATGGTCGAAGGAGAGTCAAAATGAAAGGATAAAATATTCAAAGATGCTTGCTGCCAAGTTCAGACATGGTACACTGGCCATAAAACTCCAAAACTACTGCACAGCAGTCCTGCACTGCTGCCTATTCCTTGCACCAAAATGGCAATAAAGCACTGTCCCTCAGAGGCTGCAAAGAGAAGTTTACCCAATTTGTTCAAATAATTTTGTTTTCCCTCCAAAAGCTTCAGCCAACTCTGCCTATAAATAAGAGGCTTCAATACATGTTTGAGGAGGAGCTTTTGGCCAGTCGAACGAATCTGCAGAAAATTCTCTAAAAACTCTCAAACTCTTAAACACTCCAAACACACATCCAGAATCTTCAGAAAATTCTCAAGAACACCAAATTTTCTCAAACACTTAAACACTCCAAACACACATCCAGAATCTTCAGAAAATTCTCAAGAACACCAAATTTTCTCAAACAGTTAAACACTCCAAACACATATCCAGAATCAAAACACATATCCAGAATCCAAACACATATCCAGAATCCAAACACTTATCCCCTTAGAATCTGAAACATCCCTATACATTGTTACCTTTCGAATCCAGTAGGAAGAACCTCACATTTGATTCTTCTCTTTCGAATCTAGTATCAAAGACATAGCCCCTGGTTCCTCCCTTCGAATCCAGAAGCATTAAAGGAAACCACTTAAAGGCCCAGCACACGTTCCAGCTCCAAGCAAGGTAAGTCATTCGTAAACTTGAACCCTTCATTTCTAGAATAACATGTGAATAAGCTTCCTTTTCATTTCAAATATATACATAGTGTTTGTTACTTTTTTCGTTTCCACCCTTTAGTTTGTTTTTATTGCTGCCCTTTTTGGTTTTGTTTCTTTGGTTGGTTACAGATGCTTTAAGAATTAACCTGGCCCTGAGGTAATGATAGCGTGGCCTTAGGCCATGTTGCTATTTAATATTTCAAACGAAGTAAACAGGAGACAGGAATATGAAACGAAGCCTCAGGCTTCCTCACTGACTCCAGGCCCGGTCGAAGGAGGCAGAAAGGAAGATTACATCTTGCACAGATTCCAGGCCTAGTCGAAATGCACAACATGCTGTCCCACTGGTCCCAATCGAAAGGCACAATATGTTGACCGTGAGGCCTCAGTCGAAAGTCACGCCTTCACCCTTCTCAGGCCAAATCAAAGAGAGCCAGGAAATACAGAATCGAAGAGTGTTGCTGCCTGGGTCGAAAGACCCTCATTTCTCTTGTTTTTATTTTATTTTTTGCCTTTATATTTTCATGCAATTCAATATGGTTGTAATAGTGTAGGATTTTATCTTTTTGCACTTTATTACTTTTATATGCTTGTTAGTAAATAGGTGATGCATGACAAGATTAACCTTCAATTTAAAATCAACCGTAGCTCACCATAATATGTACAAAGATAATATAACTGAAAAACAATACACTTGCACATGCCACTCTTAGGGTACGCCTCACTTGGTTGCCTCGAACGTGGTCATTGAGTATAGGGTGTTTTAGAGGTCACCCTCTTGTCCAAAGATCATAAGTTGCCTCAAAACGGTTGCCTCGGATAAAATGATCTAAGACATTAGGGTTACCGCTAAGGCGTCCTAACATTGCTTTAGTGACCACACGTCCCTTAATCGAATTGACCCAAAAAACTCCAACGATGGTGCTACTTACTCCTCAATAGTGGGATAGCACTGTCTAAAGGACATTTGCACAGTTTAATTCCTTTTTGAGTAGGTAGATGCTTTTAAGTACTTGCTCTTTTGAAAACAAAAACAAAACTTTTCGCACTTACACTCTCTTCAAAATAAAAACCCTTTTCAAACCCACAAGCACAAAGAAAAGCAAACTTTTGAAAACACATGAGCAAGTACCTAAGAGCCCGTGAATAACCACGGATAGAAAGGGTGCTAACACCGTCCCTTTCTATAATCTACCTCCCGAACCCGAGAAACAATCTCAAAAAGGAATTTTTCTATACTTTTGTCCTTTCCTTGTTGGATAAAATAAAAGACGGTGGCGACTCTTGCTCACCGTGACATTTTGCGAAAACAAACACAAAACACGAACCAGCATTCCAAAACAGTCAGTTCTCATTCCCACCGATCACACAAACCCTTTGAAAATAAAATAAAAACGGAAAAATAAATAAATGTCCTAATTATTTATTACAAGCCAGGAGCAGATACAATAATTGATAAAGAAAAATAAAGCGCGACGTGAAATTAAATCGGATGCGAAATTAGGGTTTTGACCCTTTTTTAAAAAATGCTCTTTTTTGTTGTTTTTATTTTTAAGAAAAGAAATTAAGTCCTAAATTAAATATTAAATTAATTATAAAATAAATTAATTGATGAAAAATAATAAATGACATATTTTTGGAGTTTTTGATATTTTAAGAAAGAAATTAAAATAATTAAATTAGTGTTAAAACCTAATTAATTCTAAATAATTTTAAATATTTACAAAAATAAATTAAAGTTATTCTAGAATTAAAACTAATTAATTAGTTAGTATTTATTAATGAAAAATAAAATTCTGAATTTTAATTGGATAAAAAGTATTTTGGTGATTTTTGATAAAAAAGAAAATTTATTTATTGGTTAGAAAATTAATTAAACAAAATAAAACAATTAAATTAAATAAATAAAAATGTGAGAGAAAGAGAGCATGTGCCTGGTTTTGAGGGTGTAGGTAGCAATTTTGTTGGCCCATTTGGAGCTGACCCAATTGACTTTTTGGGATCCCATATACGCGCATTGACTGGCTTTATGGTGCTCCTTCAATATTTGACCACCAGATCTGGCCACCTGGCCATCTGGCATGCTGAGGAGTGAGGCGCATGGTGGACTGTAACCTTGTGTGCACACTAGATCTCCTGAAAAATAACAAGAAAATGCAAATTGCTGGAGGCAGGGATCGAACCCCTGACCTCCAGCCTTTGGGTCCTTATGCGCTGAGGTGTCCACCACTGGGCTGCGTTGTTGCTTTTATTATTATAATACAAATGAAATATAATATATGAAAACAAAGTCAATTGCCAGAAAATAAAAAAACGCGCGCGATTATTTGAACGGACGAGTGAGGGAGTGCCAACGCATCGTCCCTGTCCTCTAAGTCCTGCAAATTTTACCTGCGGATTTCTTTCCGCAGCTAAAATCGTGGCTTCATCCTAAAATCTTCTCCAGGCCATATAAATGAGTTCTAGGACCATGGTTGGATTCGTCTCAACCTACTGATCACAACCATGTATATCATGAAGACCAATTGTACCTGAAACGAAAAACCCTAAAAACAAACAGAAAACCCTAGCAATTGTGATCTGTGATATAGGTTAGATAAATGAAATTGGTTAATGTAAAAAGCTTGCAAATGGAACGGTGATCACAAATATGCAATTATTTCATGTTAACAATGCCTAATTTCTGAAATACGAAATCAAGAACAGGGCTGCCTCATGAGCGACTTACAGTGCTTGGAAGGGTCTGAAAATGTGTGATTTTGATTGGTCTCGCTTGTGGAGATGGTCAGGAAACGATTGAGATACTTGCCAAGCCTCAAGGATGCCTCTATGACTGATTTCGATCTCAAGCTTTTTTCTTGTTTTTTGCAAATTTCATTCTGCCTCAAGAACTGATCTCCAACCTCTAAAATTGTCTGCCTCGCCTCCTTATGTATTGTACAATACATTAGGGTTGTTTTTACTGTCCAAATCTTCCTCTATCAATGATTGAATATTTGATTTGATCTTCTTTTACAACCTTCCAATTTTGGCTTGATTTGAATATTTTTGTACTCTAATGCCTTGATACGAGTTTGGTATGGTGCGAGCTGTCCATTGAAACCTATAATCATCAAAAGATCTTTGGTTATCAATATTTTTGATTTTATGTGATTTTATTTGATTTAAAATGAATTAATTCAAAATAAAATAAAATAAAATAATAAAGATATGATATGGACACATGGCCAAATCTAGAGCACGTGGGCAATAATGCAAACTCAAAACATGTGAAAAAGAAAGGGCCCATTTGGCAAAATTTGAAGTTTTAGGGATAGTTCACTTTTGGCAATTTTGCAAAAAAGTCCAACTTCAACAATGCATAACTTCCTCAATTTTGAACTTTTGGAGGTGTTCTTGGACTTTTTAGAAAGATTGAGATGTCCTCTAATCAACCCTTTTGTTATCATATCATATTGATATTCCATTCTCAAGTTAGAAGCTTTGACAAAAAAGGTGTTTTTGTTGACTTTCAAAAATGACCTATAATGTCAAAATCCATAACTTCTTGTGAGTGCATATTTTGATCTTGGGATATGAAGATGGATTATAAGGAATTGAATCCTATTCAAAATGAGCTTTGGATGAGTCATTTCTAATAAAGTATGAGAAAGTTATGCTTGGTCAAAGTTGAGTTGACTTTTCCTACAAAACCCTAATTTAGCAACTTTTGAATCTTGAGCAATCTTGAGCAATCCTTGATGAATCATGATCAACCCTTGATAAAATGATGAAGTATCCTTAAAAGTGATAATGTTGACAAAAAATCTTGATGTTTGACTGTATGTAGGTCACAGTTGACTTTTGCCCTAACACAGTCGATTTTTGGACCTTTGAGCAATTGACTGAGCAAACTTTCTCTGCAAGGCTTGAAAATTGGTATGGATGATATTGAGAACATATTAGGACATTGGTGAGCACTTGGGGTCACTTGGACTCAAGGATCTTGATGCAACACAAAACCCTAATTTGGGGTAGACTGCCTTAGGAGAGAGCTTGTCCGACCAATTCTTGGACTACTTTGAGCAACTTGGAGATTTTTCTTGCAATGTTTTGAGAAATATGGGAGGGAAAATTTTGGGGTACAACAGCTGCTCCTGTTCAATCTTCTTAAACCCGAGGATTTATATTGGCTTTCGTACCTTTCGTGATCCGAAGGTGGAAGAGGATTGAACAATAGAGTGCCCAGAAATTTGCACTCACATGAAGTGGTAGTTGCTTTGTGATGTCGGGAATGGGCTTACAGATGCCATTTGGAGGATTGCTGGCGAGGGGATGGGCTTAAAGATGCCATTTAAAGGAGTGTCGATCGCATAAGAGATTCCTTAGCGAGAGCTTGTATACCTGCCGTTGAGGAAGATTCCGCTGGGGAAGTCTGATCTTTGTTGAGGGAAAGGAACTTGTCCGTAATTCAACTGAGGTGTCGAGATTTAGGAACTTGCCCGTAATTCAACTGAGGTGTCGAGATTTAGGAACTTGCCCGTAATTCAACTGAGGTGAAACATCTTCGTCGAGATTTAAGAACTCGCCCGTAATTCAACTGAGAAAACTTCTCTGTTGAGATTTAGGAACTCGTCTGTAATTCAACGGAGGAACATTTTTGTCAAGATTTAGGAACTCGCCTGTACTTCAACTGAGAAAGCATCTCTGCTGAGTTTTAAGAACTCTTCCGTAATTCAACTGGGGAAACATCTTCGCCGAGATTTAAGAACTCGCCTGTAATTCAACTGAGAAAACTTCTCTGCTGAGATTTAAGACCTCGTCTGTAATTCAACGGAGGAACATTTTTGTCGAGATTTAGAAACTCGCCTGTACTTCAGCTGAGAAAACATCTCTGCTGATTTTTAAGAACTCGTTCGTAATTCAACTGGGGAAACATCTTCGTCGAGATTTAAGAACTCGCCTGTAATTCAACTGAGAAAACTTCTCTGCTGAGATTTAAGACCTTGTCTGTAATTCAACGGAGGAACACTTTGTCGATATTTAGGAACTCGCCTGTACTTCAACTGAGAAAGCATCTCTGCTGAGTTTTAAGAACTTGTTCGTAATTTAACTGGGGAAACATCTTCGTCGAGATTTAAGAACTCGCCTGTAACTCAACTGAGAAAACTTCTCTGCTGAGATTTAGGAACCTGTCTGTAATTCAACGGAGGAAAATTTTGTCGAGATTTAGGAACTCGTCTGTACTTCAATTGAGAAAACATCTCTGTTGAGTTTTAAGAACTTGTCCGTAATTCAACTAGAGGGAAACATCTTCTTCGAGATTTAAGAACTCACCCGTAATTCAACTGAGAAAACTTCTCTGCTGAGATTTAGGAACTCGTCTGTAATTCAACGGAGGAACAAGCTTCATAGCTTTGAATTTTGTGAGAATTTAACCGCATCCTTCCTGAAAGATAAAGGTTAGTTGTATGTAATTCATGATATGTATCAAGCAAATGATGTTCTCAAAATAAATGAGATTGTGTCGTATGATGCGTATGCACGTCATGATGTATGGAAATGTAATGTTTTTAGCTGGGGAAAATAAATCCCTGATAGCTGCTGGAGAGAAGAGTTAAATTCTTTGCTTCCGCTGGGGATAGCGAATGAAGATGATTGTGAGAATAGACCTGCAGGAGAGGATAACTTCGCTGGGGAATAAACTGATGAGGAGATTACTCTGTGGGGAAGAGATGCTCTGTAGAGGATTCTGCTGATAAATTTAGCTGGGGATGAATTACCGTTGCTGGTGATGCTGAATCCTGTTGGAGATTTGTGTTTCTGCTTGCGAAAGGAATGAACTCCGCTGGGGATGATTTCTTTCAATAGTGACCTTAATGGGATAACCTTTTAGGATCTACTGGGGACAATCTGCCGGAGTCTACTAGGGATGATTTTCCAAACTTCACTAGGGAAACTTTTTTAGACTGCGTTGGGGAAACTTTCCAAACTCCACTGGGGATATTTTATACTCCACCGGGGATGATAATATTTTCCAGTGCTGATGATAGATAAACTATGCCTGGGGAGAATATTACCGATTCATTCACGGTTGTGAGTCTCAGCCGGGGAGAGTTAACATTACTGTCCTTTTCTTTCTCTGCGGGGAGTGAAAGTATTTCAGCCATATTTTTCAGCTGAATTTATCCTTGTACCTGGTGGACAGAGCAACTGTAAAGCTTGGATGATTCTTATTGCCCCTGTTTATGATATTACGAGTAATTGTCTTTTGTTTCGCATGTAAATATTCATGAGCAGAAATTAATGTCAAATGCATATATCAAAAATGAATATTGGACGTTCTTTGCAAAACAAAACAGATAAAGGAAAAATAACTTGAAATTTCTTTGAAAATGAATTGTATTGACTTTGAAGTTTGGCCTGTAAATAGGCGTTTTTTGTACAAGAGGCTGACGTCCTAGTAAGAGAACGCCGCTGAACAAATAGAATTTATACAATTTGTAGTAAACAAAGAAAAACAACTATGTGAATAATCCCACTGGGTTCCAACTCTGCTATTGCCCTTATGTCCTCGATCATCTCATCACTTTGCTACTTGGTTGAAGGTAGATCAGATTGATTAGTGTCGTCCGAGCTTGATAGTAGATACCGAAGTCTGGTTGTTAGGTGATCCAATGAGACATAGTGTTACACTTTGATCCCTAATTTTTGCCTGGACCGCCCTTTCGGGTTTTCAGTCCACCGGGATACCCTTTTTTTGCCCAAGCCGCCTTTTCAGGTTTTCGACTTGCCGGGTGTACAGTTTTTATTAATATTTTCATCCCTTATTTTTGCCCAAACCCTTTTGGTTCGCCGGGAAGCCCTTATTTTTTCCTAGGCCAGTCAACCTAACGGGTCTTTGTTCATGCGTAATATATTCTCCAGGCCATATAAAAGAGTTCTAGGACCATGGTTGGATTCGTCTCAACCTACTGATCACAACCATGTCCATCATGAAGACCAATTGTACCTGAAACGAAAAACCCTAAAAACAAACAGAAAACCCTAGCAATGGTGATCTGTGATATAGGTTAGATAAATGAAATTGGTTAATGTAAAAAGCTTGCAAATGGCATGGTGATCACAAATATGCAATTATTTCATGTTAACAATGCCTAATTTCTGAAATACGAAATAAAGAACAGGGTTGCCTCGTGAGAGACTTACAGTGCTTGGAAGGGTCTGAAAATGCGTGATTTTGATTGGTCTCGCTTGTGGAGATGGTCAGGAAACGATTGAGATACTTGCCAAGCCTCAAGGATGCCTCTATGACTGATTTTGATATCAAGCTTTTTTCTTGTTTTTTGCAAATTTCGTTCTGCCTCAAGAACTGATCTCCAACCTCTAAAATTGTCAGCCTCGCCTCCTTATGTATTGTACAATACATTAGGGTTGTTTTTACTGTCCAAATCTTCCTCTATCAATGCTTGAATATTTGATTTGATCTTCTTTTACAACCTTCCAATTTTGGCTTGATTTGAATCTTTTTGTACTCTAATGCCTTGATACGAGTTTGGTATGGTGCAAGCTATCCATTGAAACCTATAATCATCAAAAGATCTTTGGTTATCAATATTTTTGATTTTATGTGATTTTATTTGATTTAAAATGAATTAATTCAAAATAAAATAAAATTAAATAATAAAGATATGATATTGACACATGGCCAAAGCTAGAGCACTTGGGCAATAATGAAAACTCAAAACAAGTGAAAAAGAAAGGGCCCATTTGGCAAAATTTGAAGTTTTAGGGATAGTTGACTTTTGGCAATTTTGCAAAAAAGTCCAACTTCAACAATGCATAACTTCCTCAATTTTGAAGTTTTGGAGGTGTTCTTAGACTTTTTAGAAAGATTGAGATGTCCTCTAATCAACCCTTTTGGTATAATCTCATTTTGATATTCCATGCTCAAGTTAGAAGCTTTGACAAAAAAGGTGTTTTTGTTGACTTTCAAAAATTACCTATAATGTCAAAATCCATAACTTCTTGTGAGTGCATATTTTGATCTTGGGGTATGAAGATGGATTATAGGGAATTGTATCCTCTTCAAAATGAGCTTTGGATGGGTCATTTCTCATAAAGTATGAGAAAGTTATGCTTTGTCAAATTTGAGTTGACTTTTCCTACAAAACCCCAAAACCCTAATTTAGCAACTTTTGAATCTTGATGAATCTTGAGAAATCCTTGATGAATCATGATCAAACCTTGATAAAATGATGAAATATCCTTAAAAATGAGAATTTTGACAAAAAATATTGAAGTTTGACTGTATGTAGGTCACAGTTGACTTTTGCCCTAACACAGTCGATTTTTGGACCTTTGAGCAATTGACTGAGCAAACTTTCTCTGCAAGGCTTGAAACTTGGCATGGATGATCTTGAGAACATATTAGGACATTGGTGAGCACTTGGGGTCACTTGGACTCAAGGATCTTGATGCAACACAAAACCCTAATTTGGGGTAGACTGCCTTAGGAGAGAGCTTGTCTGACCAATTCTTGGACTACTTTGAGCAACTTGGAGATTTTTCTTGCAATGTTTTGAGAAATATGGGAGGGAAAATTTTGGGGTACAACAAAATACAACATCGATATCTTTGAGGGGGTCTGCCCCAACTGTTCGACCACATTATAGTCGCTTTTTTTAATTATTTTTAAAATTTCCTCTATCTCTTGCTTAGAGGTTTCCACGACAATCTTTATAGGTGCCTCCGTCCGGGCAGGCTCACCTATAGCTTCTTTGCCTCGAGTCCCATATGACTCTATGGCAGGAGTAACAATTGGAATAAGAACAGGAGTAGCGACGGAAGTACTGGTAGGAACAACAGATGGAATAACAACAGGCTTAGTGACAGTCTTCGGGGAGACCTCAGGAGAGAAAACCCTTCCACTTCTAATAATCTTGCTGGTCCCGACAATGTTACCGACATCATGATCAGCTTCTTCGGTCTTCAAGTTTTATTTAACGCCATGATAGTAAACATCAGCGCCATAATGCCAAGGGACAACTTTGTCCGAGGTGTATGGGACAGGACCAGGACATGTGATTATCAATGGAGCGATTCTTGTAGTGGGTGTAATCCTAACTGGTTTTTTCGAGGAAGCCTTGGAAGGACTGGCGGAAATGGTTATAATAGCAATATCTTCATACAGAACAGTTGGAATCAAAGTCTTTTCGAACAAAAATTCTTGGCTGTCCATCATGCGTTGGACACCTGTATTTAGCAGATAGAAACCAGAAGGCAGAGATGAACATATGTGGCAACCTTCACCAAAACCCGGAAATAAACCGGCCAGCAACAAATTTTTCTTAACAGTCATAAGGGGAGTAGAAACTTCATCAACTGAGGTCACAAATAGATCGGTATCAACGACTTTAACTCTACGGTTGTGCCTAGGCATGGGAGCAGTTATGACATTCGACTTCTCCGGAGCATCGAACTCAATATCCTTGGCTTCAATTAGATCTTTTACTTTATTTCTTAGAGCCCAGCAGTCATTTGTATCATGACCAGGACTCTCAGAATGGTAGGCACACTGAGCATTAGGATTGTACCGAGGAGATGAGGTATTAGGATTCTTGGGAGCCTCTTTCAAAGTTGTCAAGTTGGATCTCAGCAGATGGGGTAAAACCTCTGTCAATGTCATGTTAATCTGGGTAAACCGCCTTTGTGGTCTTTCTACCCTTTGCTGATTGTTGCATTGTGGGGGCAGCCGCATGCACATGTATCATTACAGCACTAACCGTTGGACAGTATTCCGTTTTGCTCTGACCTCTCAGACTATAAAAGGCACTGGAAGGGCTTCTTTATTGAACTCGAAGAGGTGTCTTTCTGGATTTTGCCGCTCCAGATTCCAACTTCTACCCTTTCTCCAGTTAGTATCAGCTCCGTAAAACCAGCTGATGAGCTACCGATTAAATGGTTGAAGAACGGACCAGATAGCGTCCCAAGAAACATGTCGACCAACTCCCTATCAAACAAAGGGGGTTGGACTCTCCCGGCAAAATCTCTCCACTTATGCGCATAGTCCTTAAACCCTTCACCTGCACCCATGGACATACTCTAGAGTTGAGTACGAGTAGGGGCCAGGTCGGCATTGTATTGATACTGCTTGTAAAAAGCGGCAGCCAAATCCTCCCAGTTTCGAACATTGGTTCCCTCCAATTGGTAGAACCATTCGAGCTGAGTGCCTGACATGCTGTCTTAAAAGAAGTGAACCCACAAGTATCTATCAGCCGTGTGGGGATGGATATTCCTTACATAGGAACAGAGATGGAGCTTTGGGCAAGACAACTCATCATACTTTGCGAAAACTGGAGCCTTAAATTTCTGCGGGATGACCACTCCTGACACCAATCCCAGTTCTTCAAAGTCCAACCCTGGTATTCTCTGGATCTCCATAGCACTTAACTGATCCTCTAACTGCTTGTACTTATCCTCAGTGGGAGGATACTACTCATCATTATAGTCGGTATCATTGTCAGAGACTTCAGGACTGGGGTCCTCTTCCCTTATCTGCCCCTCTTGATTTTCCCCTTCTTTGGTTAGGAAGTCACATCAACTGATTGCTTTAGCGGCCCCCGAATCTTCTTCCCATATTTAGGGCACCGACGCACTTCTTCTTCTTCTTCTTCTTCTTCTTCTTCTTCTTCTTCTTCTTCTTCTTCTTCTTCTCTTTCAGGATGAGGGCCTTCAGATCCTACTGCCCTTTTGCCAGAGTTGCGAACATCTGTTGAAAATGGGCATTTTGCGCCTGAAGATCTTTGATGCTTTGTTCAGAAGACATATCTGCTTGTAATAAACAGCGGTGGAGATGAGAAACCTGTAACATAACCTGCTTATGAAATGTCATGGATGGCATGCGTATGCAATGATTTCAAGGAAATTAGAGATTTAAATTTGTTCAGACCAAAAGAGGAACACACGTCATATTAATAAATCCAATTTTGAGTACATTATGCCTCTTTGGGATTACAATGAAAGAAACTAACATACAACAAAACTCCTAAGACAAAAAGGGTGAACGCATCCTCTTTGGCGCAATGTAGGCGTTTAGACTCCGCTCTTCATGAAGCTGCTTGGTGAGTTCCAGAACTTTCTTCTCACTGGCGTAAAATTGGGCTTCAAAGGTGTCTCGCTCTTCCTTCAACTGAACCCAAGCTTTCTGCAAGTCTTCGAGAGAGGTAGGCATTCCAGGATGAAGAACAGTGTATGGGACGTCTCTTTCAACAACAGGCTCTATGATAATAGGGAGGATATAAGGGTAAGGCATTAAGAGACTTTGAGCACGAGCCTGTACCCACCTAAGGTAAGGCTCGAGTGGGATAGAGTTTTTGTGTCCCAGAGTTCTACTGTCCACCTTGTTCACCATTCTCCAAGATCGTATAAACCTTTGGTGATAACCTAGGTCTTCTTTGTCGTAGTCGAACACTAGACCTTGGATGAGCATCCCGTGAGGACCGCCTCTTCGGGCATACCCAAACTGTCGAAGAGCTAAGCAGGAGTTGTAGGTGATACCTCCCCTAACAACAAGCAGAGGGACGTTAGGGAATTCTGCACATCGGTCAATGATATAGACATCTTCCAAGGATCTCGAACACCAATGGATGTCAGAGTGGGCGAGGGACATTATCCTTTGAGACCATGTCAGTCTTTGCTCGTCCTTCAATTCTGATTAAGGTAGGTATGAAGTGAACCACTTAGAGAGTAGGGGAATACAACATAAAAGAGTACCTCTTTTCTTTATGGTGCGGGTATGAAGGCAATGCAAGATGTCGCCCAGCAAGGTAGGTACATGATTGCGAGAGAGAAAGACTTTGATGGTGTTAACATCTATGAATTGGTACGAATTGGGGAACAGAACCAAACCATAAATGAGAAGATCAAGGATGTCTTCAAAAGCTTGGAAATCCATGTCGTCCCAGAATGAACGAGCCTTCTCCAATAGAAACTTGGCTAGGAAACCTTTAACTTCACTTCTGGTCTCCCAATTGGCTATGATGTCAGCTCTTTTCAGATGCAAAGCCTCGACGATGACTTCAGGTTTTGGAATCCCTTCTAAGTCGGTGAACGGATTCTGATCAAGAACTGGCACCCCTAAGAGGAGAGAGAACTCTTCCAGTGTAGGTACCAACTGATAGTCCGGGAAAGTGAAACAATGATGTACGGGATCAAAAAATTGGAACAACACACACATCATCTCTTCTTGGAAACTGGATGTAGCCAAACTGAGGAGTCGAACATATGTCTTGGTAAAAGGAGAATCCCTGGGCACTCTTGAGGCAAACTCTTGAAGCTGAGGGTGTGCCTTTACAAATCTGATTCGGATGGTGTTCCTTCGGACGGAATTCATGACCTACAAAACAAAAACAAAGATAAATTTCCAAATCCTTGAAATGGTTAGAGAGCATGCGTATGATGCTTATGATGTTATGTACAAGTAAATATATACACACAAAGCAGACAAGTCTCTATGTTTTAGGCTTGCACAGGGTTTTATAAGTAAGTACCCTCTTGAAGTTTAGTTGGCTCAACCTGTCCTAGTAATAGTGATCGGGTTCTAAAGGATCTCAATATCACCGACCTTTCTCTTAGGCATTGTCTCAGCATAATCAATCTTTTCTTGCGGCCGAGATATCCCAAAAGTCCAGCCTCAATGAGTGTAGTATCGAGTATCAGCCAATTTTCAGCTCTACACCGAAACCGGTTATCTCACTACGTCTTAATGGCCAAGTTTGTTCAATTAGGGTTCTAAAGTCAATTAGTGCTTCATGACGCCACTCAGTGGCCCCGTATTCTCCTCGATTCACCACGAGGGATACCGGTACCCACAAATGCGTCACACTAACGTAGCCATTGTTTCAACCATATCGGTCTACGCCATATAGTTTCCATAATCTATTGCTACTTACCTAAAAAGGTGTCCCAGATCCGGGTGGGGGATCAAAAACAAAACCCAAACAATGACCCAAAAATGTAAAGCAAGCTAGTCAAACAAAGAAAGCAAATAGATGTGATCTAACCCTAAGGTAACCCCACTTTTAAAAAATGTCCCCAGCAGAGTCGCCAGTTCTATGATACGGTGGGAGAACTGACTTGGTTGTTTTGAGTTTGATTGCAAATGTTACGGATAGCAAGAGTCGCCACCGACTTTTCTTTTATCCAATAAGGAAAGGTGAAAAAGCACAGGAAAGACCTTTAGAGATGTTTTCTTGAGTTCGAGGGGTAGATTATGAAAAGGGAAGGTGTTAGCACCTTTTTCATCCATGGTTTTCCATGGGCTCTTAGTTACTTGCTAGATCACTTGCTTTTGTTTGAAATTATGCTTTGTGTGATTTTTGAAAATATTTTGAAAATGTGACTTTGTAATGATTCTCGTCTCTATAAGAATGCGTACAAAGTGTTGTTTTGAAAATAGTTCAAAGAGGTGTTTGTGGAATGTGTTTTTGAAAGTGATTTTGAAATTTTCTTTGTAACGGCTCTCGTTTCCATAAGAACGCGTACGAAGTGTTTGTCTTTTGAAAATATTTCAAATGAGAGTGTTGGTGTAAAAATGTTTTGTTGTGAGCAAGCGAGCAACTAGGAGCGAATCTACCTACTCAAAAGGTCTTATTTGTTCTTTTCCTCCTCCTTTAGATGTTACTATCTTACCATTGTTTTGGTGAGAAGCCCCATCATTGGATGTGAAGGGACGAGTGTGAGACGTTTGTATAGTCATAGAAGGCAACCTATGGGACGTTTTAGCAATGTCGTTTAGGGACTAGATCGTTTATCAAAGGAAAATTCAAGGGTCATCGAGGGACTACGATCTTTTTTGGAGGGTATTTTCTAAAACGCCCATGTTCGAGGGATATGACTATATTTCTGATAGGCAACAAGGTGGGATTACTCTAAGGGTGCTAGTGTGCAAGTGTGTTTGATTTCATGCCTTTTTAGTCTTGATTAGGTTTATCTACTTGTCAATTTCATGTCTTGCCATACACACCCTAATTACTAACAATATATGAAAGCAATAAAAAGTGCAGAAAATAGATATTCTACGTTATTACAAGCATTAGGGGGATGGGGGTACATATTTACAAATGGGGATTGCAAATAAAATTAAATCTTAAGTTACTATTACAACCATATTGAATGAATAAGAATGTACAAGAAAATGTGAAATGAAGTTGTTTTGTTTAAGAACACAGATAAAAGTTGATTTTTTTTTTGTAATGAAATGATTAAGTATTGGACATGATGAATAAGGTGAAGATGATTATGATGAATGAGTGTCTCTTTGTAACTTTGGTGTAATGTCTCGGTACCATGAAATATCTTGTACTTGTACCTTTTGTCCCAAACTTGAATAAAACTTGATATATTTGTACAAACTTGCACACTTGGTCCAATGATGGAATTTTGGATGAGACTTGAATGAATGATGAGTGGTTAGAAATTTATTGAAACTTAAATGGCTTGATGGACTTGTAATTCTTTGTAAATTTATAAGTTGTATACCAAGAGAACCATATGAATGAACTTTCCAACCTTATCTTGAATCAACCAAATGACAAATAGTGAAACTGAGACCTTAAACCAATATTAATCTTGAGTACAATTAGAAGCTTCAATGAACCTAAATTGACATCTCATTTCTCTTGAATCCTAGTTAACTTGCAATTGAAGCAACAAGTATTTGAATCGTCATAATCCATATATTTTGAAGACACCTTGAGATGACCTTGTAGCTAAATGAAGACGAGAATATAAAAGCACAGATAAGCCCTATTGAAATCCCTGATACCATGCCAAACCTTGTAGTTAATGAATGCATGATATTGTTAAATGACCTAGTGGGAGCTATGTTCATGAGAAAAGCGCAAAATGCATAAGCCAGATAAAAGTGAAAGAGGTAGGACAAATTTGGGGTATTACTGCTGCCCCTATTTAATCGTCTTAAACCTGAAAATACGATTGACGCGTGCCTTTCGGGCGTTAAAGGTTGAAGATAATTAAATACCAATGGCAAAAATTTGTTCTGAGAGGAAGCGTGAGTGTTTATTTGTTTTTGCACCATCTAGTGGGGAATTAAAAGAGGTGTGACTAAACCGGAAGTATATGTCGATCAGGACACGACGACATCAAAGTACATCGATCAGGACACAATGAGTCAGAGGAAAAAATGGATCAGGACACGATGATTGAAAGGAAGACATCGATCAGGACACGATGGCTAACAGGAATACCTCGATCAGAACACAATTCACAAGGGAGGTATCGATCAGGACACAATAACCAAAAGAAAGACATCGATCAGGACACGACGAATGTCAGAAGGTAGCATGATGCAAACACAAAGGCATAAAATACTTGTAACGTGGCGTGATGCCAATACAAGGAAGAGATTGTACTTGTAATGTAGCACAATGTCAATACAAGGAAGAGATCGAACTTGTAACGTAGCATGATGCCAATACAAAGAAGAGATCATACTTGTAACGTAGCGCGATGCCAATACAAGGAAGAGATTGCACTTGTAATGTAGCGCGATGCCAATACAAGGAAGATATTGCACTTATAACGTAGCGTGATGCCAATACAAGGAAGAGATTGTACTTGTAACATAGTGTGATGCCAATACAGGGGAGAGATCGGACTTGTAACGTAGCGTGATACAAATACAAGGAAGAGATCTAACTTGTAACGTAGCACGATGCCAATACAAGGAAGAGATCAAACTTGTAACATAGTACAATGCCAATACAAGGAAGAGATCGAACTTGTAACGTAGCATGATGCCAATACAAAGAAGCTATAATACAGACGAGTGTCTGAATTGATACGGATGAGTATCAAAAGAAGGTACAGACGGGTATCAAGGAAAGGTTAAACACGAACGAGTGTTTGAATCGATACGGACGAGTATCGAAAGAAGATACAAACGAGTATCAAGAGGTTAAATGCGGATGAGTGTTTGAATCGATACGGACGAGTATCGAAAGAAGATACAGATGAGTATCAAGAGGTTAAACACAGACGAGTGTTTGAATCGATATGGACGAGTATCGTAAGAAGATGCAGACGAGTATCAAGAGGTTAAACATAAATGAGTGTTTGGGAGACTGACACAGATGAGTGTTTATGAGTTGACGCAGACGAGTGTTTGGAGACCGGCACATAAGAATGCTGGGTTTAGACTTGGTGTATTGATTTTGCTGGGCATTGAAAAGGTGAAGGTCATCAACTGGGGATTTTGGGAATGATATCCTCTTGTAGGGATGTATTGTTGTCCTTGAATAACTCTGGTATTTTGTGTAAGGTACCTGATCTGGCTTATGCTTCATATGCATGTTTGAACTTCTTTTTCCGCAAAGATCCATTCTGATGGATCGGCTACGCGCTTTTGAGGATGCAATGTTATACAATGATAACTATATGCAATGCAAGGAAATAAACTTCATGGGGTAAGCGAAGGCTCATTGGGAACTGTTGTACCCCAAAATTTGCCCTCCCATATCCTTCAAGAAATTGCCAAGCCAAGTCACAAAACTCCCCCAAGGATTGCACAGTCCAACTGCCTCCTAAACAGTCAAAATTAGGGTTTTGAGTCTGATCAAGAAAAGGAAGTGTTCAAAGGCTCAATCAAGTCTCATATGCTTACAAACATGGTCAAGCATCCTCATATCAAGTTTCAAGGCATTCAGCTCAAGATTGCACAGTCAAAACCCTAAATTGCACTACAGTCAACTGTAGGGGCAAAATGGTCATTTGACAGTCAAAAGTTCAAATTTTTGGTCAACATATCATTTTGAAGCCACAAACATCATTTGATCAATGCTTGATCATGATTCTCAAAATTTGGCTCAGAAATCATCAAAGATGCAAAAGTTGCTATATTTGGACAGTTGAAAAAGTCAACTGAAATTGACCAAAGCATAACTTTCACATGGATTATCAGAAAAATCCCATCCAAAGCTCATTTTGAAGAGAAATACATTTCCTACAACTCATCTTCATACTTCAAGTCCAAGAAATGCTCTCACAAAAAGTTATCAATTTCAACATTATAGGTCATTTTCAAAAGTCAACAAAAAGGGACTTTAAGTCAAAGACCATAACTTGAGATTGGTAAATCAAAATGACATGGGACCAAAGGCATTGGTTAAAGGACTCAAAGACCTTTCCAAAATGTCCAAGAACATGAGAAAAGCTTAAAAATTGAGCAAGTTATGCATTGGAGAAGTTGGGAAATTTTTGTGAAATGGCAAAAGTCAACTATCCTTGAAACTTCAATTTTTGACAAAAGGGCCCACTTTCTTCCACTTGATTCAGCCTTGTCATGCCACACACGTGTCCCATGATTAATTTCAAGACCAAATATTGATTTTTCTATTTTATTTAATTTTTGATAATTTAATTCATTTTAAATCTTTAAAAATTCAAATAAAATTCAAAAGTCAATGAAATAGTGTCATTTGAATTGGGATAGCTTCCATATATCATGTGCCAGCTCACAAACTCATGCTAGGGTTAGATTATACACCAAGTCTTGGTTTTGCTTAAAAAAGGGAAAAGTTTGTTAATGGTAAAAGACCAAAGACCAATTCTCTCATGGGCATGGATAAAGGCCAACTAATGACCTAATTCTCTTCCCTCATAAGCACTGAGTCAAACCCTAATCATAATACACTAAAAGGCTGCGCCCAAACACCATTGCCAACTTGAAAAATTGTCCAAAAACTCAAATTCTGAAATCATTGTTTCAGGTGGATTCAAGTCTTAATTCCTTTTCCAAAAGCTTCCTTGTGGTCTCCTGAACAGATTCCAATCCCTAACACCACCTCAAACGCAAGGAATTGGTAACAAGACCTTCGACTGTACAGCAAAAAACTCATAAACGCATATCATGTTCTAGGCACTTTTTATGCAATTTAATTGTTGATTCTTGTTCCTCATTTGATTTCAAAGCTAACTGACATGATTAATTTCGTTTTTATGCCATAAATGTGATTTCACCATGATCAATCTTTAGGGTTTTCCAAGCTTGAATTTAGGGCTTCTGAAACCAAGCAAAATTAGTCCACGAAACCATGACCATTCAAATCAGCAAGCTTGGACGAAGAAGAATGAATGTTCGCGCTCAATTTATAGAGCCCTGAGGCTTAATCGCTATTTTTCCAAAAGCCCTCTAAAACCACGCTCTGAAAACCGTTGCCCAATGTTTTAGTTTACAGGGACGACGAAGAAGATGGAATCGTGGCATCAAGTGATTCGTTGGTTTGAATTTGCGCGCTTTAATCCACTAACCCTTTGTTTTATTCTTATAATATTTTATTGATTATTCATATAACAAAAGCGTTCAATGGCACAGATGGCAAGCGAGTCTCTTGGCAAGGCATATGACCTGGGCTCGAACCCCAGGTCTTTCACATGTTCAATATTATTTTTCATTAATTAATCCCATACAGCGCTTGATTTGTGGATATACTATGTGCCTCCCAATCAAGCATGACACGTCCATCCCAGCATCAGATCAAGGGCCATAGATTGAAGAACATCCTAAGCCCTAGTCCACGCGCCACATGCTAGTCAGGAAAGTCAAAGAGATCGAAATCAATTGGGCTAGATTGCTGGGCCACACCTCCACTTTAGGGCCTGAACCCCCTGGTTTGCTTTCTCTATATTTTTCTTGTTTTATTTTTAATTCTTATTTTATCTTCTTTATTTGTTTAAACTAATTATTATTTCTTTACAAATTATAAAATACACAAAAATCAGAAAAAGAGAACAATATAATATTTATTTTATTTTAGTTATTTTCATAAATAAATTGTATGTAAATTAACTTAGTATTAATTTAGGTTGCAACTTTAATTCTTTCTTCCATAAAAAAATCCAAAAATATAGCATTAGGTTAATGACTTTTTTATTCCTTTTAATTTTCCTTGTTTTTTGCCATAATATTAGTAATTTTCATAATTAAACTTGTAAACTAATTAGGGTTGCATTTAGGTTAGATTTTAATACTTTCTTAATAACTAAAAATCCAAAAATATAGCATTAGGTTTAATGACTTTTTATTCCTTTTAATTTTCCTTGTTTTTTGCCATAATATTAGTGATTTATTTATTTTCATAATTGAACACTAATTAGGGATGCATTTAGGTTAAATTTTAATACTTTCATAATAAACTTAAAAATAATTAGAACTAGGTTTAACATTTCATTTTGTTTTTTTTAATTAATTCTTTTTTATTAAATCTCAAAAAACACAAAAATACTAAAAAACATTTTCTTTTAATTCTTAATTTTAATTCCTCATTAATAATATTTTGCAAAAGGGTCCAACGCCCATGTTCGTAATTTATTCGCACATTTATTTTATTTCGTTTAAATCATTATGTATCTCCCCCAAAGCGTTGTAACTTAAATTTTTCGCACTTTTATTTAATTTCTTTATTTTCTCGTCAAATCGGGTCCGGTTTAATTTTGGCGATGTGGACCCGCGCCATTTGTAATAGTCTTAGATTTACTCTTCCCGCAACTTTTAACTGTTAACAAAAGCATGAAAGAATGTATGGACTTAAAATAAAATCAAGCGTAGAACACCAATAAACATGACAAGACAAACATCAATGAAAACGACACACAATTCGCACACACCACCCCTAGGGTACGCCTCACTGTTGCCTTGCCTTTCGAAAGGTGATCGTCGAGTAGAGGATGTCTTAGCAAGTCCTCATGATCCGGGAACCTGGCATGAGGGTAGCTTCTAAGGTGTCTTCCCATTGCTCTGGTGATCACCATGTCCCTACAAACCCGAATTGACCCGAACACCTCCAACGGTGGTGCTACCTACCTCTCAATGGTGGGATGGCACTGCTTTAAAGGACATTTACACAGACGAATTCCTTAGGGTAGGTAGACGACTCATGGATACTTGCTCTCTTCAAAACAAACTGAAATCTTTTCACACCAACATTTTCAAAAGCTTTCGAAGCAAATTTTTCAAACACTCTGACGTACGAGTCGAACTGAAATTTTTCAAAGAAACTTTTTAAACCCACAATTGAAAAGCAAACAAACAATTTTGAAAACACATTGAGCAAGTACCTAAGAGCCCATGGATAACCATGGATAGAAAGGGTGCTAACACCTTCCCTTTCTATAATCTACCTCCCGAACCGAGAGCAATCTCTATAAGGAATTTTTTTGTGCTTTTGTCCTTTCCCTTTGGAGAAAATAAAAGACGGTGGCGACTCTTGCTTCCGCGACATCTCGTGAACCAGCTTTAAAACAGTCAGTTCCAGATCCACCGATCACAGGAACCGTTGCCCATCACTGGGGATGCCATTACATGTCGGCGCTGGAAACCTGCAGTACCAAAGATCACTGGGGATACTGGTAAGACTTCGCACTGAAGAGCTCATGATAACGAAGGTTATTGATGATTCTGTTGAAGATTGAATTGCTGATGAAGCGAGTCTTTAGGTACGCTTCTGAATTCTGAATTGTGTTGTTGGGGAAGAGATAATTTGGCTAGACTTCCACACATCTTGAACCGTTGAGAGGATGGTAGAGTTGAATATGCCGAAGAATGGATATTGAACACCATGTGGATCTCTTTGAATACATGCCCCAAGTTTACGCCACACTGGGAATTACTTCTTGAATCATTTGGGGATAAGAGACGAGCATGTACACCTACGGATGCCCCAGTTTAGCTCTACTAGTGACACACTTGATTAACTCCACTGGGGATGCACTTGCACATGCCAAGTCAAATGGTGACTTTGAACTTTCTAAATTCACTTGGGGAATCAGGTTTGAAGTTGCCTGCAGTAGATGAAGGCAGCTTCGTGCGCTGGCTAAGTCACGATGGCCGTTATAAATTTCTACCTGCAAGGAAAAACAACACTTGGAATGCATATGACATTCTCCCATGGTTATATTTCAACGTAAAGTCAAGTTTTATCTTAGCTTGGGAATTTTACTCCCCATGTTTCTAATGCAGTGTTTAATAACGAATAAAACACACTTCGCATACGAAAAACATTTTTATGATAATAAAAGACAAATTTTGATGGAAGCAAATTTTATTGATTGGCCTGTGAATAGGAATTTGTACTAGGATGTAACTCTTATATGAGGTAGCTGCGAAATAGAAACAGGAAATACAACAAGTATAAATGGCAATAGGAGATGCTTGAATTTCCATTAAAACCGGTATTGCTACAGTTCCCATATCCTAAGTAGTCTCAATGTCTTGCCTCTGAAGAGTAGCAGTTGGACCTGTCTATTCGCTGCCAAAGTGCTATAGATGTGCATGTGTCATTCGTGAAGAGAATTCAGACTACAGCCTCTCGCATAAGATCCCTAACTTTTGCTTGGATCTCCCTTTCAGGTTTTCGATCCAACGGGATACCCATTTTGCCTAAGTCGCCCTTCCAGGTTTTCAACTTAGCGGGTGATCATTTTTTTTATTTTATCCCTAATTTTTTCCTGGACTTTCGTGTCCACCGGGATGCCCATTTTTTCCTAAATCGCCCTTTCGAGTTTTCAACTTAGCGGGTCTCTTTATGCGTAGTATTTTTTTACTGAGTGTGAATTGACTGGGAGTGGAACGTCTTCCCCATCCATGTCTGTCAGGATTAGCGCACCTCCTGAAAAAGGCTCTCTTCACGATATATGGTCCCTATTAATTGGGAGTCCATTTTCCCCTTGGATCGGAATGGCTTTGCATGATGACCTTTCTCAAGACCAAATCACCAGGATAAAACTTTCGAGGACGGATCTTTTTGTCGAATGCTCTCTTCATCCTTTGTTGGTACAATTGGCCATGACAAATGGCCTCCAGATGCTTTTCATCAATCAGGTTGAGTTGGTTGAATCTCGTCCGAACCTATTCTGCCTCATCCAGCTTGGTTTCCATCAGACCCTCAACGAAGGAATTTCTACTTCGACGGGAAGCACTGCATCCGTGCCATAGACAAGTGAAAATGGAGTTGCCCCTGTTGAAGTACGCACATACGTTCTGTAGCCATGCAGAGCAAAAGGCAACATTTCATGCCAATATTTATATGTTCTAACCATCTTTTGGACGATCTTCTTTATGTTCTTGTTAGCAGCTTCGACTGCACCGTTCATCTTTGGTCGATACAACAATGAATTGTGATGTTCAATTTTGAACTCTTCACATAACTCCTTCACCATGTTGTTGTTAAGATTAGAACCATTATCAGTGACGATTTTGTGAGGAACTCCGTAACAACATATGATTTCTTTCCTGATGAAGTTGGTAACGACCTGTTTGGTTACATTCTTGTAAGAAGCTGCTTCCACCCATTTGGTGAAATAATCAATAGCCACTAGGATGAATCTATGACCATTCGAAGCACTTGGTTCAATCCTTCAAATCATATCAATTCCCCACATCGCAAACGGCCATGGGAAGGTCATAACATTCAAAGGAGTTGGAGGAACATGAATTCTGTCTACATACACTTGGCATTTGTGGCACAATTTTGCATATACACAACAGTCGTTCTCCATTGTCATCCAAAAGTATCCTTCTCGTAGGATTTTCTTCGCCATACAATGCCCGCTCGAATGAGTCCCAAAAGAACCCTCATGAATTTCTTTTATGATCGACTCTGCTTCGTGTCTACCCATGCATCTGAGCAGAACCGAGTCATAATTTCTCTTATACAGGACGTCTCCTGATAAGAGGAACTTGGATGTGAACCTTCTAAGCGTGCGCTTATCACAAATTGTAGCATTTTCGGGATATTCTTGCTTCTCAAGGTACCGTTTGATGTCGTAATACCACGGCTTCTCATCAGACATATCCTCGGTTGAGAGACAATGGGCAGGAAAGACATGTGTCGGCTCTTTATACCTGAGGATGCATATATTAGGCGCCTGATTTAGAAAGCTCACCGAGAACGTTGATGCTAAAGTGGCTAAAGCATCAGCCAACTGTTTTTCGTCTCTGGGAATATGTTCAAAGGTGATTTCATAAAAAGCGGGTATTTGCTGCAAGATGTAGTCTCTGTACGGAACCAAACTGGGGTGCTTCATCTCCCAATCACCTTGTACCTGATGTATGACCAAAGCAGAGTCTCCAAAGACTTTAAGGATTTTGATTTTAAGGTCAATGGCTGCCTCTAGACCCATCGCACATGCTTCGTATTCCGCCACATTGTTCGTACAATCAAAACATAACCGAGCCGTAAATGGCGTATGAGTATTATGTGGAGAAGTCAGTATTGCCCCAATGCCATGGCCTGCAACGTTCGAGGCACCATCGAACGTAAAAGTCCATCGCTCTTCCGGATCGACCCCATTATAATCATCAAGCTTCATAACATCTTCATCAGGGAAGTCAAATTTCATTGATTGATACTCTTCCAACGGCTGATGAGCGAGATGATCTGCAAGAATACTACCCTTGATAGCCTTTTGTGTAACATACTGAATGTCATATTCAGATAAAAGCATCTGCCATCAAGCAAGCCTGCCTGTGAGCATTGGTTTTTCAAAGATATACTTTATCGGGTCCATCTTTGATATTAAAAAGGTCGTGTATGTCAGCATATACTTCCTCAGACGTTGAGCTGCCCAAGCAAGTGCACAACAAGTTTTTTCAAGTAAAGAATACCTGGATTCGCAATCGGTAAACTTTTTACTCGGATAGTAAATAGCATGCTCTTTACGTCCTGTTTCGTCCTGCTGTCCGAGCACACAACCCATGGATCCTTCCAGCACCGTCAAGTACATAATGAGTGGCCTCCCAGGAACTGGAGGGATAAGGATTGGTGGCTCTTGGAGATACTGTTTTATAATTTCAAATGATTCCTGGCAAGTATCATCCCATCGGATATCTTGATTCTTGCGCAACAATTTAAAGATGGGTTCACAAGTAGCTGTGAGATGAGAGATGAACCTGGCTATGTAGTTCAATCTCCCAAGGAACCCTCTTACTTCTTTTTCATTTTTTGGCGCTGGCAT
Organism: Vicia faba; assembly: GCA_948472305.1. Taxonomy (NCBI): domain Eukaryota; kingdom Viridiplantae; phylum Streptophyta; class Magnoliopsida; order Fabales; family Fabaceae; genus Vicia; species Vicia faba. Next base: position 1,761,420,619 of record OX451736.1, on the reverse strand, counting down.
ATTCTGTATTGCTTTTACTTTGTCGGGATCTACCTCAATTCCTCGTTGACTCACGATAAAACCAAGTAGTTTTCCAGATCGCACTCCGAAGGTACACTTATTCAGATTAAGCCTTAGCCTGAACTTTTGCAGACATGCAAATAACTTTTACAGATGGACCAAGTGTTCATCCTCAGTTTGTGATTTTGCAATCATATCATCAACATATACTTCGATATCCTTATGAATCATATCATGGAAGAGCATCACCATGGCACGTTGATACGTTGCACCAGCATTTTAAGGCCAAAAGGCATGACCTTATAACAGTAAATACCCCATGGAGTAGTGAATGTCGTCTTTGTCATGTCTTTCGGGGCCATCCTTATCTGATTGTATCCCGAAAAACCATCCATGAAGGAGAAAACTAAGGACTGAGCCGTATTATCAACCAACACGTTGATGTGAGGTAATGGGAAGTCATCTTTTGGGCTTGCTTTATTCAAATCCCAATAGTACACACACATGCGCACCTTCCCATCTTTCTTAGGGACGGGTACGATGTTGGAAATCCAGTATGAGTATTCACATACCAATAAAAAGCATGCGTTCAACTACTTTTCGACCTCTTCTTTGATCTTGAGAGACATATCTGGACGAGTTCTCCGTGGTTTTTGCTTCCCCGGAGGACATTCTGGTTTGAGTGGAAAATGGTGCATGACTATATCCGTATCTAAACCAGGCATATCTTCACACGACCAGGCAAAGATGTCAGAGTACTCTCTGAGAAGCTCAATCAACCCCTTCTTTACATCATCTTACAAAGCGGCCCCTATCTTGACCTCTTTTTTTCACGGTGTCGGTGTCGAGATTGATGATCTCAATGGCTTCTTGATGAGGCAGGATCGTTTTCTCTTCTTGTCTCAAAAGTCTTGCTAATTCCTCTGGAATTTCACAATCTTCCCCACTATCCTCATCGGCTTGGTCATTCGGATTTCCAAAGATATTGGTGTAAGGAACCGTAACATCATCGTTTTTTATGGAGTTCGAGGCAGACCTGGATGATTGATGAATCATGCCTTATTTTAGAATATTGATGCAAATTGAAAAATGGTTAAAGAGTTAGAAGGAAAAGCATTGCCATTTTTATTTTACGAAAATAAGAAAATATAGAGAGTAGAAAATCGTATGCAAAAAAGCCATTTTATTCAATTTTAAAACAAACATAGAAACATGAGGGGGCCCTTTTCACAAGCTGTCAACATGCTTCGAGCGAAACATGTGACTTATTTAAAACAAGAACATTACATGTCAAAGAAAACCACTTCGGGAATATCAGTAGCAGTCCAATTGCTGAGCTCTTGATCAGGTGCAATTTGGTAGATGTACTGAGCCATATCTGCATCGTCTTCATCATCCACTACGTAGATTTGTCCTTTAACACTTGGACCAACACTAACAAATACCTCTGAAAGCGGGGGAACTTGTTTTCCTTTGAGCATAATTGGACCCGTACCAACACGATCTGAAAAAGGGGACCCGAACCCAAGTCCAAACTTGTCCTGCTTTTTGCGCACCTCTATCACTTTGCCCTAGTCTTCATTAGGAATTAGAGACTCCACAATGGCTTTGACATCCCTCAAGGAAACCATTGGGACTTCATACTTCTTTGTAGTTTCCAGCATGGTGGGGACCCTGTCAACAGAAATGATTTCCAAGGCCTAGAAAAGGGTTTCATGTACTTCCCCGTCTACTTCGACATAACGAAAGGAAGTAACATTGTTGATCACAACATCTTCCTCTCCGCCAATGACGATGACCTTGTCTTGGACGATAAACTTTAAACGTTGATGCAAAGTTGAGGTTACAGCCCCTGGTATATGGATTCATGGGCGTCCTAGCAGGCAAGTATAAGATGGACGAATATCCATGACATAAAATGATAGGTAGAACACATGGGGGCCAATTTTGATGGGCAAGTCAACTTCCCCTTCTACAGATCTTCTTGACCCATCAAAAGCTTTGACTGTCAGTGTGTTAGGTTTCATCATAACCCTGTCCATGTTCAGCTTGAGTAGAGTATGTTTAGGCATCACGTTCAAAGAAGACCCAGTGTCTACTAGGACTAGAGACATTACAGTGTCTAAACATCTGATGGAAATATGCAACGCTTTATTATGAGCTCGGCCCTCAGGAGGGAGCTCATCATCACTGAAGCCCAGACAGTTCCCTGCAGAAATATTTGTAACAACCCCTTCGAATTGGGCCACAGAAATTTCAGGATTTACATGGGAACCATGCAAAATTCTCATCAAGGCAGTTTGATGAGCTTCGGATTACAGAAGGAGGGATAAGATTGAGATCTTTGCAGACGTCTGATTCAGCTGGTCGACCACCTTAAAATCATTCTTCTTGATCACCCTGATTAGCTGTTCCACTTGTTGTTCAAAAGATGCCCTGGGAGAATTATTGACTACTTGTTTCCCTTTATCTCTCACAAGAATCTCTTTGATAACTTCTTCGGGAGGTGGTGGAGTAGGAGCGAAGACTCTCCCGCTTCGAGTTATTCTGCTAGTTCCGGCAATGTTGGTTATATCCTTATTTTCAATCGGCGGACAAATAACTTTCTTTCCCCGAATGTAAACATCATTATATTCCCATGGCACTGCCCTGCTATCAACTACTGGAACGAGAACTGGATTTAGAAGTCTTGATGCTTGGATTGGCAGAGGAGCAACCAGATTCTGATCTGGCACAGGGAGTGCTGGAACTTGTATAACCAACGGAACCCTTGAAGTATTCCTCTGAACATTGTCCGGATAATACAGAATATCTAGAATAGCAACATCATTTTCGGGGATAACTTTCTCGACTCTAACAACCCCTTCGTCCATCAGTCTCTGAATGGAATTTTTCAGATCATCACACTCGTCCGGGTTGGATGAGCACTTCAAACAAAAGTCGTGAAGCCCTTATAAAACTTCTTGTTGCAAAAGATGCTCTCTCAAAACTGTCATGGACATTCGAATCTCATCAACCTGAGCTACCAGTTAATGAACATCATCGAACCCGATTGCATTAGCAACAACCCCATGATGGGGAGGCATATGATTGTTCTGAACATTAGGACCTATAGGCGCGAAGTTTAGCTCCTTGGCATCCAAAAGAGATTGTACCTTGTATTTTAAAGATCTGTAGTTTTCAATCGAGTGGCCTGGAGCACCCGAATGAAATTCAAACCGTGCATTAACGTCATAACCCTCAGAAGTTCAGTCGGAGGAGGACCCATCTCTCGGAGTTGTACCAATTGACCAGCTAGAAATTGTGGAAGCAATTGGGCATACGACATTGGGATTGGATCCAACTTCCTCTCAGGGTACCTTTGCGCCCTTTGTTGACCCCTTTGTCCTTGGGGCCTTTGATTCTGTTGATAGTTTCACGGCGGCGCGTACTATTGTTGTGGAGCAGCAACAGGAGTTTGGTAATATGGAACTTGTATAATAAATATCTCCTTATCATCAGAGGCATTGCTCACTTCTCCTTCCTTTTTGTTGACAAAACCACCAGAATAGGGTTTCTTTCCACCACCTGAGTTGTTGTTACCATTTGTGCCAGATGCACCTGTAATAGTCCCTACTTTAATACACATTTCAACCCGCTCCCCGATGATGACCATATCCGAAAATGAATCAGAAGTACTTCCAAGCATATGTTGCAAATATGGGCCTCAGAGGGTACTCATAAACAGATCTACCAGTTCCCGGTCCAGGAGAGAAGGTTGAACCCTTGCGGCCAAATTGCGCCATCTCTGGGCATACTCTTTGAAAGACTCACCAGTCTTTTGAGACATACTCTGCAGCTGCGCATGACTAGGTGTCATGGCGATGTTGCAATGATAATGTTTTAAGAAAGAATCAACAAGCTCATCCCAGGTACTAACATGAGTTTGCTCCAACTGCATGTACCACTCTAATGGAGTTTCAGCCAGACTGTCCTGAAAGAAATGCATAAGCAACGGCTCGTTGCTAGCATAAGCAACCATCTTTCTGCAGTAAGATCGGAGATGAGTCTTGTGATACGGTGGCCAGAACCGGGACAGTTTTGAAATGCTAGTTTGCGTTTTGTGTTTATGTTTGCAAAATGTCGCGGTAAGCAAGAGTCGCCACCGACTTTTATTTTATCCAACTGGAAAGGAAAAAAGCACAGAAAAATTCCCTTTTTCGAGATTTTGAGTACGGGGGGTAGATTATAGAAAGGGAATGTATTAGCACCCTTTCTATCCGTGGTTTTCCACGGGCTCTTAGGTACTTGCTCATCATTTTCAAATTTGCTTGTGTGTGTTTGATTTGAAAGAAGTTTTGTTTTACTTCGATTTAACCCTTGTTTCTGTCTTCAAGAGTGTTACGAAGTTGTTTTGCAAACTTTGTTTGAAAGGAGTGTAAGTGTGAAAAAGTTTGTTTAGATTGAGCAAGTACTTAAGAACTAATCTACCTACTCGAAAAAAGAGAATTTTTCTATGTTTGTTTCCTTTAGACAGCGCTATCCCACTATTAGTGAGTAGGTATCACCGTCGTTGGAGTTTTAAGGGTCAATTCGAAAGGGACGTACGATCACTAAAGCAATGTTAGGACGTCTTAGTAATAATCCTAATGTCTTAAGATCAATATTCGAGGCAACAATTCCGAGGCAACTTTTCTGAACGGGACTTTGATCTTTGTTTAGACAAGAGAGCGACCACTAAAATATCCTATACTTAATAACCGTTTACCGAAGGCAACCGAAGTGAGAGTATAGCCTAGGAGTGAGCATGTGCGAGTGATTCAATTTCAAGTTATTATCTTTTCACATTTAGGGTTTGCTAACCGTTTTAAAATTTACATACATTCTTGTCATGCATCCCCATTATTCATACATCTAATAGTTAATATTTTGCGGAATTTAAAGTGCGGAAAGTAAAGCTACGCTATTACAAGGCTTCGGGTATTAATTACATAGCCAAAAACAACCCGTCAAAATGATAAATGAAAAGGAGAAAAAATTCTAATTAATCTATTACAACTTGTGAGCAATTACATTAATATGGTAAAAATAAATAAACGCGATGAATCGAGAACGAGAGAGAACTAGGATTTTGACCCCGTCTAACCTAATTAAAAGAAAAAATTATTTTTGTTGTTTTTAATTATTTTTAAGAAAAAGAATAAGGTTTTTCAATTAAATACAAATCTAATTAGTGGTTAAATTAATTTAAAGAAAATATTTTACATGACCTATTTTTGTATTTTTCTTATTTTATAAGAAAAAGAAAATAGGAATTAAATTAGAAACAAAAACCCTAATTGTTCTAATTAGTTTTAATTTATTTACAAAATAATTAAAGTTACCCTAAAATTAAATAAACTAACTAAATTAATTTTTGATTAAAAAATAAAACCTAAACCTAATTGGATGAAAATATTATTTTTGTGATTTTATTAAAAAAAGAATTGATTTTTATGTTAGTAAAAATAAATAAATAAATTAAATCAAGAAATAAAAAGAATAAAGGAAAAGAGATATGGGCCTGAGAAATCAGCAATTTGGGGGGTGCGAGTATCAACTTCTGAGCCCAAAACAAAGTGATCCACTTTGACTCCCATGTTCCTATGTTGTGCATTGACTAGGTCACATGATAGATCCTTCAATGATGGCCTTCAGATCTGGCCTCCTGGAGATCCCATGGTTGGATCCCGAGGGCGCATGGTGGTCCTTATGATTTGTATGCATGCCTGATCAATGAAAGAAAAATAACATGAAAGAATGGGGGGACCTGGGATTCGAACCCAGACCCTGAAGCCTTTTCCAATAGCATCAATGTCAGCTGAGCTACGTGCGCGCTTTGTATATGAAATAAACAATAAGCATTATATTGGAAAAACAAAAAGAATAAAAATATTCGCACGAAAATTTAAATGGGCGAATAGGGTGGTGCCACGCTTTCATCCCTGTCCTCCCTCTGTTGGTAAAAGATTATTGACTTTTACCTACGGATGAACGTCTGTAACTATAAGCCATCGATTTTCCAGAATCATCCACATGCATGATAAATGAAATCCAAAGCCATGAATCAACTCGTCTAGACCTGCTGAGCATTATGGTGCCCTTCTTGAGGGCCAATTTTACCTGTACACAAAGATCCTAAATCGAAGCAAAAAACCCTAACAATGGAAAATCCTGATATAGTCCACAAAAATGCAATTGAATGTTATAGATAGTTTGCAAATGTTTCAAGGAGCAAGAATATATAAGTATTTGATGCTATAGATGCCAGAATCATGCAATTCGATTTCAAGAAGAAGCCATGGTCGTGGCTGACTTACAGTGAGTTCTAGCGCTGGAAAGTCCTTGTTCTTGATTGGTATAGATTACTTGTGATCCCAGGAAGTGAATGAGATGGTCAGGGAGCCTTGTAATCGCCTGGAACTATGAAATAAACCTAGCACTTTTTTTGTGATTTTCCCAAGTTTGTTCTGCCTTTTCACGACTCTCAAGCCTTTTGTTTTAGGTCTGAAAATGTTCACTATATACCAAGGATTGGATTAGGATTGAAATTATGCTCTCAATCTTCATCCATTATGGCTTTTGATTTTGATTTAATTCACTTGAAGATCTTTCCAAAAATAGGCCAAAACCGATCTTTTCATGCACACAAATGCCTTGCACGAATTGATTCACTTTCCAGCTGCATATAGGACCTGAAATGTGCACAAGATCTTGAGGTTTCAATGATTTGGATTTTTTTATGATTTGTTTTGATTTAAATTGATTTAATTCAAATAAAAATCAAAATAAATAGCAAAAATAAGATAAAGACAAATGGGAAGAGCTAGGGCTCGTGGACCATGCTATCAAATCAAAACAAATGCAAAAAGTTAGGCCCATTTGGCAAAAATTGCAATTTGAGGCATAGTTGACTTTTGACAATTATGCAAAAAGGGTCAACTTCACCAATGCATAACTTCTTCAATTTTGACTCTTTGAAGGTGTTCTTGGACTTTTTAGAAATATTGAGATGTACACTAAGCAACCTTTTTAGTATCATCTCAATTGAGTCTTCCATGTTCATGTATGAAGCTTTGACAAAAAAAGTGTTTTTGTTGACTTTTCAAAATGACCTATAATGTCAAAATTCATAACTTCTTGTGAGTGCATATTTTGAACTTGGTAGATGAAGATAGATTGTAGGGAATTGCATCCTATTCAAAATGAGCTTTAGATGGGTCATTTCTCATAAAGTATGAGAAAGTTATGCTTGGTCAAAGTTGAGTTGACTTTTCCTGCAAAACCCTAATTTAGCAACTTTTGGGTTTTGATGAATTGTGAGCCATCCTTGATGAATCATGATCAAACCTTGATCAAATGATGAGCAATACTTTAAAATTAGATTGTTGACCAAAAATATTGAGGTTTGACTGTATGTGGGCCACAATTGACTTTTGCCCCAGCACAATCGATTTTTAGGCTTTTGAGCAATTGGCTGAGCAAACTTTCTCTGTAGGGCTTGAAACTTAACATGGATGATCTTGAGAACATATTAGGAAAATGGTGAGAATTTGGGATCCCTTGGGCTCAAGTATCTTGATGCAACATGAAACCCTAATTTGAGGTAGACTGCCTTAGGAGAGAGCTTGTCTGGCCAACCCTTGGACTTCCTTGAGCAATTTGAGGATCTCACTTGAAATGTATTGAGAAATATGGGAGGGAAAATTTTGGGGTACAACAGCTGCCCCTGTTCAATCTTCTTAAACCTGAAGATTTAGATTGGCTTGTCTGCCTTTCGTAATCTGAAGGTGGAAGATGATTGAACACTAGAGTGCCCAGAAATTTGCACTCACATGAAGTGGTATTTGTCTTGTGACGTCGGGAATGGGCTTATAGATGCCATTTGGAGATTGATGACGGTAGATGGGCTTAAAGATGCCATCCAAAGGAGTGTCGATCGCATAAGAGATTCCTTAGCGAGAGCTTGTATACCTGTTGTTGAGGAAGACTCCGCTGGGGAATGTTGTTCTCTATCTTGAGAGAAAAGTTTAATTTTAGGAGCTTCATTCGTCCGTTATTCTACTGGGGAATCGTCTCTTAGTCGAGGAGGTGAAAATGAACTACTATCTGGTCGTGATCTAGGCTTCATAGTGATAAGAACGACTGCTATCTGGTCGTAATCCAGGCTTTACAGTGACTTACTGGGGAGATGAGATTACACTTGTTATTCGGTCGTAATCCAAGCTTCATAATTTCTCAATTCTTATCTGGTCGTAATCCAGGCTTCAGAAGGAATTCAGTTGTTATAGTATTTGTCCAGGTAAACTGCTATTTGGTAAAAATCCAAGCTTCACAGTGTCTTGTACTGTTATCTGGTCGTAATCCAGGATTCAGTCCTTTTATCGTTATCTGGTCGTAATCCAGACTTCATGATGCTTTATACCATTATCTGGTCAAATCCAGGCTTCATGGTGTCCTGTACTACTATCTGGTCGTAATCCAGGCTTTACAATACCTTATTTCTTATCTGGTCGTAATCCAGGCTTCAGAAGAAATCAAGTGGTTATCCGGTCGCCTCCGGGCTTCCCTTTGATTTTGGGCCTACTAATATCTGGTCAAATTCGGGCTTCATAGTAATTGGCCGGATAAACTGCTATTTGGTCGTAATCCAAGCTTCAGTGTCCCTCACTGTTATTTGGTCGTAATCCAGACTTCAGTGTCTCTTACCGCTATCTGGTCGTAATCCAGGCTTCACGATGTCTCATGCCATTATTTGGTCGAATCCAGGATTTATGGTGTTCGAAGGAATCAAGATACTATCCGGTCGAATCCGGGCTTCATAACTTGCATTAAAGATATACCGCTATCTGGTCATAATCCAGGCTTCGCGGTGTCTTTGGCTGCTATCTGGTCGTAATCCAGGCTTCGCGGTGTCTTTGGCTGCTATCTGGTCGTAATCCAGGCTTCACAATAACTTGTCGAGCTATTATCTGGTCGTAATCCGGGCTTCATGGCTTGTGTTTATGATATACCACTATCTGGTCGATTCCAGGCTTCGTAGTATTTTTGGCTGCTATATGGTCGTAATCCAGGCTTCACAACGGCTTATACCATTATCTGGTCGAGTCCAGGCTTCATGGTGTCTTGTATTGCTATCTGGTCGTAATCCAGGCTTCACAATAACTTGTTGGGGATTAAACTATTATCTGGTCGAATCCGGGCTTCATAGCTTAAATTTAAGATAAACCATTATCTGGTCGTAATCCAGGCTTTGTGGTATTCTGATACTGTTATCCGGTTGAATCCGGGCTTCACAATATGATGGAGGAATCAAGATACTATTCGGTCGTACCCGTGCTTAATAGCTTGAACTTTGTGAGAATTTGATTGTATCTTTTCCTGAAACATAAAGGGTTAGTCGTATGTAATGTCATGATGCATGACATGTATTGGGTAATGATGTTCTCAAAATAAATGAGATTGTGTTGTATGATGCGTATGCATGTGTGTGATACGGTGGGAGAGCTGACTTGAGGTTTTGCATTTGTGTTCGCAAATGTTTCGGTTTAGCAAGAGTCACCACCGACTTTTTATTTTATCCAAAGGAAAGGTCGAAAAGCACAGGAAAGACGTTTGAGATGTTTTCTTGGGTTTAGGGGGTAGATTATGAAAAGGGAACGTGCAAGCACCCTTTTCATCCATGGTTATCCATGGGCTCTTAGTTACTTGTTTAGATCACTTGCTTTGCTTTTCCAATTGTTTAAAATGATGCTTTGTGTGTGGTTTTGAAAATGTTTTGAAAAGAGGCCATCATTGTGGCAACCTTTGTAATGATTCTTGTTTGAATGTATACAAAGGTGTATTGTCTTTTGAAAAGATGTTTCAATGTTTTGAAAGTTTGAAAGTTTGAAAGTTTGTTTTGGGAAATGTTTTGAAATTGTGTTGTGAGGTGTGTTTGAAAATAACAAGGATGGTTTGCAAGTTTTGATCAAGTAACTAAGAGTTGTCTACCCTATCTACTCAAAGATCTTTCCTACACATTTTTAACCCTTTTACATTGTTGTTTTACCATTGCATTTGGTAAACAACCTTGTATTTGGATGTTGAACGGGACAGGCGCGGGTCATCGTATTGACCATGATAGCAATTGTGCTAAGTATCTTTAGCAAATTTTTGAGGGACTAGATCATTTTTTGTATAGGCAACCAAGATAACGTCATCGAGGGACTATGATCTTTTGTTTTGTTTTTGTTTTGCCAAAGTACTCAACATGCATAATATGGCCATTTTAAAGGCAACAAGTGGATGAAACCCTAGGGATGCATGTGTGCATTGTGTTTGTCATTTTCATGCATTTAGGTCTTGTATTAGGTCAAACTATTTGTTTTGATTTTGGAATATTGCATACAAACCCTAATCTCTTTCATGGCATATTTGAAAGTATAAGTGTGTAAAAGTAATCTAGGCTATTACAACATTGATATGGGAAGGGGGATACAATTTTTGAATGGGGAGTATTTGCAAGAAAATAAAACCCTAATATTTACTATTACATCCAAATTGAATTTCTTTGCTTCAGAAGATAAATAAACAATATTAAAATAGCAATAAAATATAAATATGCAAAATATTATGAATATGCAAAAAAAGTTTTTATTTATTTTTATGTGTAAAAATATAATATTTAATGTATTAAAAAGAAAGAAAATAAAAAAGTTATTTTTCTTAAGGGAAAAACCCTAAATTTTGTTTTAAGAAAATATATTTATTAATATCATTTATTTATGTACAATAAAAAATATAAATATATACAAGTGTCAAAAATAAAAATGGATTAGAAAAATATTATTTTTAATAAGGGTGGAAACCCTAGTTTTTGTTTTAAGATAATATATACTATATTATTTATTTTATAAATAAGAAAATAAATATAAATATATACAAAGGTATTAAGAAATAAAACATGTGAAAAAAAATATTATTTTATATGTATAAATAATACTAATAAAAATATATAATATTTCTATAATATTTATTTGTTTTTATTAAAGAAAATAAAGGTATATACTAGTTAATAATTATTTTTATGTCTAAAAAAATAATAAAATAAAATGTGAAAATTTATAAAAATGTTTTTGATATTTTTTTATGTTTAGAAAATATAAAATAAAATCAGAAATAAAAAAATAAATACAAAAATACAAAAATATAAAGAAATGGGCCAGGGGGGTATGAACAACAAACTGGAGGTGCAAAAAGCAAGCCAAGCCAAGGCCCAGCCCACTGAACTTCATCTTCAACCTTTGAACAGAAAACGCGCGCCCTGTAACTCCAGTTCTGTTCTCTCTATTCTTTGCATGAAATCAAAAACTCAAAACATGAAACTTGTAGAGCATTAAACCACGATTTCAACCATATAAAAAACTCAATCTAACTCTCAAAGACCCGAGAGTATTTCTCTGGCCCTAATTTCTAACCTAACTTTTTTCAGGAAATTCATCAATCAAATTCTCTTAGCACACTTAACTTAAATGAAAACTGAGCATATGTACAGCTTAAGGGCTATGAGTACTACATTTTTTATTCATAAACCTAAGCCTAATGATTCCTAAATAGATAGATAGAAAGTTGCCAAATACCTGTTTCAGATGAACTCATGTATGGCAATGTGGATCTTTTCAGTGAGGCCTGAGATGCTTGGGAGCTTGCTTGAACTTCCTCTGACCTTCCCCAATGCTTAGTTTGCTTTAGATGTACTTGATCAAGCTTGTAGAAGTCAACCTGTACAAGCTGAAAACATAAATGGTGAAGCTTGCAAATGGAGTTACAATCAATGGTCAATGGTTGGGATAGCTTGGATAGGTTATATGGAATGTGTTTGAACAGGTTTGGGGCAAAACGCACGAGTGGTTTTTGCTATGGAACTCCAAGTGCAGAAACTGCCCTATTTTGCAAGAGGAAGGTGATTTTGTGTTTTGGAAGGCTTGAGGGTTCAATAACTCGTGTTTCTGGCTCAAGGAAATGTGCAAAACATGTCTCAAATTCTTGCAAGAGTTGGTTATAACAGATATGCAAGTTATGGCTTTTTGGCAAGTTTCTTGTATTTTAAGCAAAAGTATCAAGTGGTACAAGACAAGCCTGTACAGGCTATCTTTCAGCTTGCACTTTGTGATCTTGGCCCCTCAAGTTTGTGGATATTGTTTACTGTCCAAGATTTGGTTCAAGGCTCAAGGATGCAATTTGACATAAAGCAAAATTTGACAAAAATGGCAATGTTGCCTTTTTGCTATTTTTGGATTAATCTCTTGTGTAATCCTCTAATGATCAGAACAAAGCTTCAAACTAATGGATTTGCATTTAATTATTGAGTATGAAAGGGTTTAGGGACCTGTAATCAAATACAAACAATGCTGGATGGAAATTGCAACTTGTAGCAACATGAAACATGCCATCGATCAAAGTGAGTTTTTGCCCAATTCAAACCTTCGATTCTCCGTAACCACAAATGATTTTGGAGATTTCTTGGACATTTTGGAAAGCTTGTAACATGATATATAATCCATCTTTTAAATGCATTTTGAGATTCCAAGTGGAACTATGTGAAAAATGGTCATGAAGATAGGTCAAAATCCTGCCTAAACTAGGGCAAAATTTCACTAAGTTAAAAGTTTCATGGACCCTTGTTCCAAAAATCATAACTTGAGATCCAAGCTTCTTTTGGGAAAACTTTGTGAGTCAAAGTTGTAGATTTTCTGGAGGAATACAACTTTCATGTTGGAAGTTTTGTTTGAATCCAATTGCATCATGGTGAAAAAGTTAGGCAAAGTTGGGAAAAATAAGAAATTTTCGTAACTTAGAAAATTTCTAAGTTATGAAAATTTTCCATTTTAAACCCTAATTTGCAAAATTAGGTTTCTTGGTGAACAAGTTTCATGTTTTGACACATCTTAATGAAAAATGACCCTTGGCACTTGACTTTGACCAAAAAGTCAAAGTTTGACTTTTCAGTGTACAGTTAATTTTTAATCAGTTGACTGGAAAATTCATCTGTCAATCCAATGCAATTGAGATCTTTTGAAACTTGTGATTAGGTCAAGATGATGCCATTGAGTCCTTGAATCCATGCTTGAACCCAATTTTGCATTGGCTAGGTGAAAATCAGAAATTGCCCTTCTGCAGTCAAAACCCTAAAAATGATCATTTTGCCCTTTTGATGATCTGAACAAATTTCTTGAGGAGTTATGGTCCAAACTTCATCAAATGGTTCATATGAGCCTATAATGTTGATATGGATCAAAAGTTATGAGGTTTGACTGTAAATTGGCCACAGTTAACTTTTTCCCCAATACAACTGATTTTTAAGTCAACTGTCCAATTGACTAGGCAAAAATTTGATTCAAGGCTTGAAACTTGGTATGGGCAATCTTATAAGTCCAACATGAATTATGAAAGTCACTTTAGGCATTGGAAGTCCAAAAATCCTTGTGCAAACTCAAACCCTAATTTCAGGTCAACAGTGCAAGGAGATGTCTTGAACAGAGCAAACCCTAATCCTGTCTGGAGTCCAAAGAGTCTTGTGAGGGGAAATATTGATAAAATGAGAGGGAAAATTTTGGGGTACAACAGCTGCCCCTGTTAAATCTTCTTGAATCTGAAGAGTTAGATTGGCGAGTTTGCCTTTCGCGACTCGAAGGCAAAAGAGGATTGGACACTAGAGTGCCCGTAAATTTGGAGATGGTAGAATCTTGCTGGAGATGGGCTTAGAGATGCCATCCAAGACTGTTTGTTGAAAATCAGAAGAATGAACACCAGAATGGTATCCGTATCTGGAACGTATCTGAGTTGTATCTGGAGATTGGATTCGTATGAGCAAAGGAATGGCGTCCGTGTCTAGAGCGTATCCGAGCTGTAACCGTATTTGATTCTTGAATGAATATCAGAATGACTGCCGTGTCTGGAGTGTATCTGTATTGTATCTGAATTCTGAATGGGCGACAGAAAAACATCCGTGTATGGAGCATCCCTGAGCTGGGGATAAATTCCGAATGAGTGACAGAATGGCAACCGTGTCTGGTGCGTATCTGGACTGTATCTGAAGTTGAGATCTGTATGAGTAGCAGAATGACTTCCGTGTCTGGAGTGTATCTGAACTGTAACTGGGATCTGAATAAGTGACAGAATGACATCCGTGTCTGGAGTGTATCTGAACTTGAAGTTGATAGCTGAATCTGAATGAGAAATAGAAAGGCTTCCGTGTCTGGAGCATATCTAGTATGTATCTGATTGTTGAATTCTGAATGAGTAATAGAATGACCTCCGTGTCTGGGGTGTATCCATATTGTATCTGAATAAGACATCTGAATGAGTAACAGAATGACTTCCATGTCTTGGAGCGTATCCGTACTATATCTGAAATCTTCGAATAGTTGTTAACGATAACTTTTAATCTTATCCTGAAAAGGGTAAAATGTTAGCTGAAACACAAAGTTATGTTGCATTATATGTATGATGCAATAAAATGTGTTCTATCAATGTTTATGATATATGAATGTAATGGATGCACATGTAAGTTGATTAGCTGTCTTGCTGAGGAAAATAAATCCTTGATAAGTGGAGATAATGAAATCCTTGACTGCTGCCGGGGAAAATAAATCCTTGACCGTTGTTGGAGATTCAAAATCTTTGATTGCTGAGAATGAGAAATCCCTGGACCACTGTTGGGGATAGAAAATCCTTGGCGACTTGTGGGGATTAATAAGAACTTTGACAACTTCTGTGGGGATGTGAGAATCCTTCATGACTTTCTTGCGGAATAAGGGAAACTCTGATGATCTCTACTGGGGAATTGAAACCTTGGAGGCTTCACCAGATAAATGAGAATGAGAATCTTCGATCTGCTGGGAAATAACTTTGTGGGGAGAATGCTTGCTCTGTGGAAGAGTTTTCAAGAGCTTGGGTTGTATGCCAATCTTCTGAGGAATCATCTGAAGCTGTTTGCCTGGTTTCTAAGATAACTTGCAGGGGAATCTTCTGATTTTAAGACAACTCCCTGGGGAATTGGAGGAAACTAGATGGTCTTCCACCGGGGTTTAAGGGTTGAAATTTTGAACTCCGCTGGGGAAGAAAGTTTCATCTCTGCTGAGGGTATGTAGTTCAAAGTTTTGCTCCGTTGGGGATTGGGAATTCGGAAAATTAAATCTGATGGGGGATTTTGAAACTTAACTCTGTTGGGGATATGTGTTTCAAGGTTTTAGCTCCGCTAAGAATTTCTCCTGGAATAGCCCAAAGACATTTTCCCATACTTTCAATCTGTCAGTAATTATTTTTCTTTTGTTTTATTTGTAAGCAGTGATTATATTCAAATGCATATGCTCATTTAATAAATCATTGGACGTTTTCAAATAAAACATAAGCGTAAAAAGAAAGAGAAAGCAAACAAATTTCTGCACTTTGAAGTATCTTTGTATTAACTTTGTGTAAGTATTTTGTACAAAGGAGACAGACATCCTAGTAAGAGAATGTTGTCAGAAAATTGAGAAAAATTTTATACAAAGAAAGATGGATATGTGTAACAATTCCATGGGGTTCCCATTCTGCTATAGCCTTCGTAACTCTGAGTATCTTGTCCATTTGTTTCTTCGTCCGCAGATGATTGGATTGATCAGAAGCCTGGAGCTTATTCGTGAAGAGATTGTCCTTAAAGCGATCCGACGATACATAGTCATACGCTTCATTTCCCTAACTTTTTCCTGGACCGCCCTTTCGGGTTTTCAGTCCACCGAGAAACCCTTTTTTGCCCAAGTCGCCCTTTCGGGTTTTCAACTTACCGGGTGTACAGATTTTTTTATTTATCCCTAATTTTTGCCTGAACCGCCCTTTCGGGTTTTCGATCCACCGGGATGCCCATTTTTGCCCAAGTCGCCTTTTCGTATTTTCAACTTGTCGGGTCGTTTATGCGTAGTATCTTTTAACTATATCTGCGTTCGCAGGGTGCGGCAGGTCATCACCTTCCATGGTGGTCAGGATCATTGCCCCACCAGAAAAGATGTTTTTGATCACAAATGGTCCTTCGTAAGTAGGAGTCCATTTTCCCCTGGGATCACTTTGCGGCAAGATGATCTGCTTGATTACAAGGTCCCCGACTTGATATACTTGTCTCTTGACTTTCTTGTTGAAGGCTTTGATCATACGTTTCTGATACGCCTGGCCATGGCAAACAGCAGTAAGTCGCTTTTCGTCAATCAAGTTAAGTTGATCAAGTCGGGTCTGAATCCAATCATCTTCACTCAAACCAGCATCTTTCATGATTCTCAAGGAGGGAATCTGAACTTCGATAGGTAAAACAGATTCCATGTTGTACACCAAAGAATAGGGTGTTGCCCCAGTTGAAGTGCGTGCCATGGTACGGTACCCGTGCAGAGCAAATGGTAACATCTCATGTCAGTCCTTGTAGGTGATTGTCATCTTTTGAATGATCTTCTTGATATTTTTATTCACGGCTTCGACAACACTGTTCATCTTAGGCCGATAGGGAGATGAATTGTGATGTTGAATCTTGAACTGCTCGCACAAAGCGGTGATCATAGTATTATTCAAATTTGTACCGTTGTCAGTGATGATCCCGTCGGGGATACCATATCGGCATATGAGATTCTGCTTGATGAAGCGGGCAACCACATTATTTGTAACAGAAGCGAAGGAAGCTGCTTCAACCCACTTGGTAAAGTAATCAATGGCCACCAGGATGAAGTGGTGTCCATTGGATGTTGTAGGCTTAATCTCTCCAATCATGTCGATACCCCACATTGTGAATGGCCAAGGAGCGGTTAGGACATTGAGAGAAACTGGAGAAATATGTACCTTGTCCGCATAGATTTGGCATTTTAACAAGTACAGGAATGTTGATGACAGTCAGCTTCCATGGTAGACCAGTAGTAGCCTGCCCATAGAATCTTTTTAGCCATCATATGACCGCTTGAATGGGTGCCAAAGGTGCCATTATGTAGTTCAGCCATGATCTGCTCAGATTCAACTTTGTCCATACAACGGAGTAGAACACAATCAAGATTGTGCTTGTATAGGATACCGTTGCTCAGAAAGAACTTGGCCGTAAACCTCCTTAAGAACTTTTTATCGTTGACTGAAGCTCCTTCAGGATATTCTTGTGCTTCGAGATACCTTTTGACGTCATGAAACCAAGGCCGGTCCACTACTTCTCCGGTATTAATCTCGTGACAATGTGCAGGTTCGTCCATTCGTTCAATGGTGATTTGAGGTGCCTCATTATCCCAGTTAAGTTTAAACATGGATGACATTGTAGCTAGTGCATCTGCCAACTGATTCTCTTCTCGCGGGAAGTGCTTGAAGGTAATCTGCTCGAAATGTGGTAACAACGTCAAGACATGTTCTTTGTAAGGGATGAGGTTTGTGTGTTTAGTATCCCACTCTCCTTTGATTTGACTGATAACCAAAGTTGAGTCCCCAAATATAATCAAAGATTTGATTCCTAAATCAATAGCAGCCTTGAGACCAAAGATACAAGCTTCATACTCGGCCATGTTGTTGGTGCAACTGAAACAGAGTCTAGCGGTGAAAGGTGTATGACAACCTTCTGGAGAGATAAGTACCGCGCTGATACCGTTTCCGAGTGCATTGGAGGCACCATCAAAGTACAGGGTCCATCGGGATCCTTGTTCAGGTCTGTCATACGGTTTGTTTTCTTCAACGTTGCTCAAAGTCATGATATCCTCGTCGGGAAAGTCGAACCTCATAGATTGGTAATCTTCGACAGCTTGATGGGCCAGATGATCGGCTAGAACACTCCCCTTTATGGCTTTTTGGGTTGTGTACTGTATATCGTATTCGGTGAGGATCATCTGCCATCTAGCAATTCTTTCGGATAAAGCTGGCTTCTTGAAGATGTACTTGATCAGATCCATCTTAGAGATCAGTAAAGTGGTATGTGTCAACATATATTGTCTTAGCCGACGAGCAGCCCATACCAAAGCGCAGCAAGTTTTCTCGAGCAATGAGTAGCGAGTCTCACAGTCGGTAAACTTTTTGCTAAGGTAATAAATGTCATGCTCTTTTCAGCCAGACTCGTCATGTTGGCCCAGTATGCACCCTATTGAATTCTCCAGGACAGTCAGATACATGATTAGCGGCCTTCCTTCGACAGGTGGCATCAAGATAGGAGGTTCCAGCAAATACTCCTTGATTTTATCGAAAGCAACTTGACAATCATCATTCCATTTAACCACCTGATCTTTCTTCAACAGCTTGAAGATTGGTTCACAGGTAGATGTTATGTGAGAAATCAACCTTGCAATGTAGTTTAGGCGTCCCAAGAAACCTCTGACCTCCTTTTCAGTGTCGGGGGCAGGCATTTCTTGTATGGCTTTGACTTTGGCAGGATCAACCTCGATGCCTTTGTTACTAACGATGAATCCCAAGAGTTTACCGGACCTGACTCCGAAAGTGCACTTGCTAGGGTTCAGTCTGAGCTTATACTCCTTTAGTCTAACAAACAACTTTTGCAGATGGTCGAGGTGTTCTTCTTCCATTTGTGAACGGGTTATCATGTCGTCTACGTAGAATTCAATCTCATGATGTATCATGTCATGAAACAAAGCTACCATGGCTCGCTGATAGGTTGCCTCGGCATTCTTCAGTCCGAATGGCATCACTTTATAACAGAAGGTACCCCACTGCGTAACAAAAGTAGTCTTCTCCATGTCTTCGGGGGCCATTTTGATCTGGTTGTACCCTGAAAATCCATCCATGAAGGAAAATACCTTATGATGAGTTGTATTGTCAACCAAGATGTCAATGTGCGGTAGTGGAAAGTCATCTTTAGGGCTAGCCCTGTTTAAGTCTTTGTAATCCACACACATTCTCACTTTGCCGTCCTTCTTAGGTACGGGCACAATGTTAGCAACCCATTGGGGATAGGAAGTGACAACAAGAAAACCAGCATTAAACTGCTTCATCACTTCAGCTTTGATCTTTTCAGACATATCGGGCCTCATTCGGCGGACTTTCTGTTTAATTGGTGGACAGTCTTCTCTGGTAGGGAGACGGTGAACCACAATATCTGTATCGAGTCCCGGCATGTCTTCATAGGACCAGGCGAAGATCTCAACATATTTATTCAACAGCTGAACTAAGCGCTCTTTGACATTTGGCTTTAGGTTGTCACCCATTTTAACCTCTTTTCTGTCTTCGGCAGTACCCACGTTGATAGTCTCTAACAACTCTTCATGGGGAAGAATAGCCCTTTCTTCCTGTTTTAGAAGTCTAGCCAACTCTCCAGGCACTTCACAGTCTTCATCACCTTTGTATTCGGCACAATTGACCAGATCTTCAGAGTCACTGAAGGCCATAGCTGAATTGTTACCCATGGAATCCGGAATGGATGGGTACCTGCATTTTGTGAGTGTGGGTGTGTGTAAGGGATAGCCACCTTTAAACAAAATAAAATGTAAAAAGAAAGAAAATGAACACAAAAGTTTATATATGAAAACATCCATGATTCATTAAAAATGGCATATGAAAATGAAGAATCAAAACCCTTACAAATGGACCTATATGCCTCGGGTAAGGCACAAGGCAAAAAGAGTGTACGAATTGTTTAATAAAATTATTACAGACCAACAGAAAATGTTCAAAAGATAAATTACTGATTGATGAAAGTAATGGGAACAAAGTCTTTCGCCTCCCAGTTGTTCAGTCCTCCTTCAATAGTTGGAAAGATACATTCTTCAAAATTGCTTTCTTCTTCATCATCCTCTAAAGCATGAACTCCATGATGAGTGATTTTCAATGGAGGTCCTCCAGCCCGGGAGCGACACACAGCCTTCTGACTAGCAGCAGTGAAACCCAAGCCGAACTTATTTGTCTTGTAAGGAAAATCTGGCAGTTGACCCCATACTATGCTTTCTCCTTCCTCGATCACAACCTTCGCATCTTTAAGGGATGACATCCGGGACACAGGTTTGGTAATGATGGGCATAGAAGTCATTGTCTTGGCTACCACAACTTTAGGGGAGACCTCTTCAAAGTGATGAAAGGGGGTTTCGATGAATTCACCATCTAATTCAACATAGCAGAATGAATTCATATGGCTTATCATATACTCCTCCTTGCCACGAACTGTCACAATTTCCCCCTAGACAGGGTACTTAAGCTTCTGATGCAGAGTAGATGTAACAGCTCCAGCATAATGAATCCAGGGCCTTCCTAACAAGCAAGAGTAGGAGGGACGGATGTCCATGACATAAAATATGGAGTTGAAAGTTTCCGTACCCACTTTAATTGGGATGTCCACTTCCCCGTGGACCATCCGCTTAGAACCGTCAAAGGCTCTTACAATGATGTTGCTGGGCTTTAGGGTCAAACCTTCACAATCCAATTTGTCCAACGCTTTCTTAGGAAAGATGTTTAAAGATGACCCGGTATCAACCAGAACGTGAGCAAGAGCGGTCCCTCTACACTCCACCGAGACATGCAGCGCATCATTATACTTTCTTCCCTTAGATGTTAGATCGGCATCAGAGAAGCCAAGACCATTGTCGGCGGTTAGGCTAGCTACACACTCCTGGAACTGGTCCACAGAGGTTTTTTGAGGCACGTGCACCGTCTTCAGAAATTTGATCAAGGCTTTGGCATGAGCCTCGGAACAGAGCAATAAGGCCGACATCGAGATTTTTGAAGGGGTTTGCCCCAGTTTCTCTACGACATCATAGTCGCTTTTCTTAATTATTTTTAAAATCTCCTCCATTTCCTTTTGGGTGGTCTGGGGATGACCAAAGGCTGAGTCCTCGTCCTGACGGGCACTTCTTGGATCCCCTTACCTTTATCAGCAGTAACAGCAGAGGGTACAACTTCGGGAGTAACAATTTCTTCAATCACTGGACTTCGCACATATATCTTGACCTGAACAGAAGCACTTGAGGGTCCGAAGATTGCCCTTGGAGGAGCAATCTCCGGAGAGAAGATTCTTCCGCTGCGGGTGATCTTACTTGTCCCCACAATATTTCCTACATCAGGAGTCTCTTCACTGGAACTTTCTTCAACTGATTCGATCTACTTAACACCGTGGTAGAAGATCTCTCCTCCATAATTCCACGGTATTGTCTTATTGGACTTGTATGGGATAGGCCCCGACATTGTTATCTTCAGAGGTACAAACTTTGGATCGTGTGTAATCTTAACAGGTCTTATGGAGACCTTGGAAAGATTGTCTAAAATGGTGATTATAGCAACATCATTGATTGGAGTAACAGGAGTAACATGAGTTTTCTTGAAGAGGATTTCTTGATTATCCATCAGGCGTTGGATGCCTGACTTCAATAGCGGACAATCGGATTGCAAGGTCAAACAAAGGTAACAATCTTTTTCACAGCCCGGGAAAATCCCGGCTTTCAACAGATTCATCTTGATCATTGGCAACAGAGTCATTAAGTCATCAACAGCAGTAACATAAAGATCTTCTACAATAGCATGGACATTGTGACCATGTTTTGGCATTGGAGCGGATATCACATTAGGTTTTTCAGGTGCGTCAAACTCCACCTCCTTGGCATCTATTAAATCCTGGATCTTGTTTTTGAGGGCCCAACAGTTGTTGGTGTCGTGCCCCACACTGTCCGAATGATAGGCACACTTTGCATTTGAATGGTAATAGGGAGAAGAGGTATTTGGGTTCTTTGGTGCCTCTTTCAAGTTTGTAAGGTTTAACTTCAACAGATGAGGGAGAACCTGAGCAGGTGTCATATTGATCCGGGTGAATTGTCGTGCAGGCCTTTCCACCCTTGTTTGGTTGGTTATGGGTTGACTGCTTCGAGGTTGATCGGTTGCGGAATTCTGAATCATCACAGCCCCCACCGCTGGTCGGCGCTCCATTCTTCCTTGATTTCTCTGGGAGTAAACAACTGAGATCTCTTTCTTGGATGGGAAGATCTTCTTGATAGCAGCGGAAGCAGATGCATCCTTTTGAATTTTACCGCTCTTAATGCCAGCTTCGACTCTTTCACCAGTCAGAATTAATTCAGTGAACCCTGCAGATGAGCTCCCGATCAAGTGATTAAAGAATTGACCTGACAGGGTCCCCAAAAATATATCCACCAGCTCTCTCTCAGACAATGGTGGCTGCACCCTTCCAGCCAAGTCCCTCCACTTCTGGGCATACTCCTTAAAGCCTTCATTAGAGACCATACTCATACTCTGTAATTGAGTACGAGTGGGTGCTAAATATGCATTATATTGGTATTGTCTGTAGAAGGCAGCAGCCAAATCCTCCCAGTTGTGCACGTCATATCTCTCAAGCTGATAGAACCAATCCAATTGCGTACCTGACAAACTATCTTGAAAAAAGTGGACCCACAGATCCTTATCAGAAGAATGAGGTTGGATCTTTCTGACGTAAGATCGCAGATGCATCTTCGGACAAGACAAACCATCATATTTAGCAAATGTAGACACTTTGAATTTAGGGGGAATCACAATCCCAACAACCAACCCTAGCTCCTCGAAATCCAGCCCAGGCACCCTTTGTACCTCCATAGCCGCTAGACGCTCTTCCAGATTCTTATACTTGTCGTCTGCAGGAGGGTACTGCTGTTCAGAGTAATCTTCATCCTCTTCTTCATATTCGGAAGGCACTGCAACTCCCTTTCCTTTGCCAACCCCTTCATCAAATGTCGAGGGGAAGTCTAGGACCCTTCTAGCCTGATTCTCAAATCTTCTTCCCAAAGTAGCTACACCCACTCTTTTCTTTTTCTTTTTCTCCTTTTCTTTTTCCTTTTCCAGCAGTGCTTTAAGATCCTCTTGACCCTTTGCCAAGGTCATGAGGTGTTGTTGGAACTGTGAATTCTGCGCTTGTAGATCTTTGACTGTCTGCTCTATATCCATCTTGCTGAAATAAACAGCAGAAAGATAAGGAAACCTGGTGTGAAGACCTGCTTATGCATATGATGAATGATATGTTATTCATGTAATGCATTCAAGGATTCAGAAATTCAAATTTGTTGTAAACAAACAAGAACGCACGTCATATTAATAAGAAGAATTTGTTGGTACATAAATGCCCCATGGGAAAAATATTACAAAATTCTAATGTAAAAAGACGTTGCGCATCCTCTTCAGTGCGATGTAGGTGTTAAGAGTCTGCTCTTCATGGAGTCGACGAGTAAGTTCCAAAACCCTCTTCTCACTGGCGTAGAAGCTGGCTTCAAAAGTATTCCGTTCTTCCTTGAGCTGTATCCAACTCTTTTGCAAATCTTCCAATGATGTTGGCATGTCAGGATGTAGGAGGGTGTATGGAACCTCTCCTTCCATAACAGGCTCTTTGATCATAGGTAGAATGTA
Source organism: Vicia faba (assembly GCA_948472305.1). Lineage (NCBI taxonomy): Eukaryota > Viridiplantae > Streptophyta > Magnoliopsida > Fabales > Fabaceae > Vicia > Vicia faba. Next base: position 1,761,397,252 of record OX451736.1, on the reverse strand, counting down.
GGGGTAAGGCATCATAAGACTCTGGGCGTGGGTTCATACCCATTTGAGGTAAGGCTCAAGGGGGATGGAATTCTTGTGTCCCAGTGTCTTACTGTCCACCTTATTGGGTATCCTCCAAGCTCGGATGAACCTTTGTGGAAGTCCTTGAGCGTTGTTGTCGAAGTCAAAAACCAAATCTAGAATCAGCATGTCATGAGGGCCATCCCTTCGGGCATACCCAAATTGTCTCAGAGCTAAACAGGGGTTGTAGGTAATGCATCCCCTAATGCCAAGTAGTGGGACATTAGGGAATTCCCCACAATGATCAATGATGATGACATTTGCTCTGGATCGAGAACACCAATGAACATCAGAATATGTAAGAGTCATCAACCGTTGTGACCACCTCAAGCCTTGCTCATTCTTCAAGACTGACTGGGGAAGGTGAGAAATAAACCACCTTGCTAGAAGAAGAGTACAGCACATGAGAACACCTCTTTTCCTCATTGTTCGTGTGTGAAATGAGTGGAGGATATCCCCAAGTAATGTAGGCACAAGATTCCGAGATATGAAAATCTTGACAGCATTCACATCTATAAGCTGATCAGGGTTTGGGAACAAGACCAACCCATAGATGAGAAGTGCTACAATCTCCTCAAAAGCTTGTAGATCTAGAGAATTCTAGCAGTCTTGTGCCTTCTCAAACAGAAACTTTGTCAAGAAACCCTTGACACCACTTCTGGTTTCCCAATGACCTTTGATATCAGATTGTTGCAAGTGTAAGGCTTGAGCAACATCTTCAGGCTTTGGTTCTCTTTCCGTACCATTGTAGGGTAGTTGATGGAGAATAGGAATCCTCAGGAGTTGAGAAAATTCCTCCAAAGTAGGCACTAGTTGGTAATCAGGAAATGTAAAGCAATGGTGTAAGGGGTCAAAGAACTGGAAGATAACTTTCACCATGTCTTCTTCAATGTTGGAGTTGACCAAGTTGAGAAGTCTACCATGTCTTTCACTGAAGGGAGAATTCTCTGGAATCTTGGAAGTAAGCTCCTTGAGTTGAGGAGGGATTCTCACAAGGTTGACCTGGATTTTTTTTCTGCGGAGTGATTCCATGACCTACAAAACAGGAACAAAGATGAAGGTCCAAACCCTTGAAATGGTTAGTGGATGCATATGATGCTTTATGATGTTTATGATGTATGCACAAGTATATGTACAAGAAAATCACACAAGATCCTAGTTTCAGGCTTGCACGGGGTTTCATAGGTAAGTACCCTCTTGAAGTTAGTTGGCTCAACCTGTCCTATAAATAGTAACCGGGTTCTAAGGAACTCAATATCACTGGATTATTTTCCGTGTTCATTGTTTCAGTTTAGCCACTTTAATGGCGACTGAAATATTCCAAGAAAACAACCCTCAATGAGTGTAGTATCGAGTATCTACCAACTTCGGACTGCACCAAAGCTGGTCATCTCACTACCCCTAACAAGGCCAAGATGGTCAAGTAAAGGTTCTAAAAGTTCATTAGTGCTTCATGACATCACTCAGCGGCCCCGTATTCTATTTGATTGACTCAAAGGCTACCGGTACCCACAAATATGTCGCACTAATATAGCTATTTCTTCAACCCTGTCGGTATACCCCGCACAGTTTCCACAATGTATTGCTATTTACCTATGAATGTTCCCCAAATCCGGGTAGAGGATTTCAAACCCAAACAACAGAACCAAATGTAAATCAATCAAAACAAACAAAGTAAGCATGCAAAAGGTGATCTAAACCTTAAGGTAACCCCACTTTTAGATTTTCCCCAACAGAGACGCCAGTTCTTTGATACGGTGGGAGAGCTGACTTGAAGTTTTGCATTTGTGTTCGCAAATGTTTCGGTTTAGCAAGAGTCGCCACCGACTTTTTATTTTATCCAAAGGAAAGGTCAAAAAGCACAGGAAAGACCTTTGAGATGTTTTATTGGGTTCGGGGGGTAGATTATGAAAAGGGAAGGTGCAAGCACCCTTTTCATCCATGGTTATCCATGGGCTCTTAGTTACTTGTTTAGATCACTTGCTTTGTTTTTCCAATTGTTTGAAATGGTGTTTTGTGTGTGGTTTTGAAAATATTTTGAAAAGAGGCCATCGTTGTGGCAACCTTTGTAATGATTCTTGTTTGAATGTATACAAAGGTGTATTGTCTTTTGAAAATATGTTTCAATGTTTTGAAAGTTTGAAAGTTTGAAAGTTTGTTTTGGGAAATGTTTTGAAATTGTGTTGTGAGGTGTGTTTGAAAATAGCAAGGATGGTTTGCAAGTTTTGATCAAGTAACTAAGAGTTGTCTACCCTATCTACTCAAAGATATTTCCTACACATTTTTAACCCTTTTACATTGTTGTTTTACCATTGCATTTAGTAAACAACCTTGTATTTGGATGTTAAACATGACAGGCGCGGGTCATCGTATTGACCATGATAGCAATTGTGCTAAGTATCTTTAGCAAATTTTTGAGGGACTAGATCATTTTTTGTATAGGCAACCAAGATAGTGTCATCGAGGGACTATGACCTTTTGTTTTGTTTTTGTTTTGCCAAAGTACTCAACATGGCCATTTTAAAGGCAACAAGTGGATGAAACCCTAGGGGTGCATGTGTGCATTGTGTTTGTCATTTTCATGCATTTAGGTCTTGTATTAGGTCAAACTATTTGTTTTGATTTTGGAATATTGCATACAAACCCTAATCTCTATCATGGCATATTTGAAAGTATAAGTGTCTAAAAGTAATCTAGGCTATTACAACATTGATATGGGGAGGGGGATACAATTTTTGAATGGGGAGTATTTGCAAGAAAATAAAATCCTAATATTTACTATTACATCCAAATTGAATTTCTTTGCTTCAGAAGATAAATAAACAATAGTAAAATAGCAATAAAATATAAATATGCAAAATATTATGAATATGCAAAAAATATTTTTATTTATTTTTATGTGTAAAAATATAATATTTAATAAAAAGAAAGAAAATAAAAAGTTATTTTTGTTAAGGGAAAAACCCTAAATTTTGTTTTAAGAAAATATATTTATTAATATTATTTATTTATGTACAATAAAAGATATAAATATATACAAGTGTCAAAAATAAAAATGGATTAGAAAAATATTATTTTTAATAAGGGTGGAAACCCTAGTTTTTGTTTTAAGATAATATATACTATATTATTTATTTTATAAATAAGAAAATAAATATAAATATATACAAAGGTATTAAGAAATAAAACATGTGAAAAAAAATATTATTTTATATGTATAAATAATACTAATAAAAATATATAATATTTCTATAATATTTATTTGTTTTTATTAAAGAAAATAAAGGTATATACTATTTAATAATTATTTTTATGTCTAAAAATAATAATAAAAATAATAAAATAAAATGTGAAAATTTATAAAAATATTTTTGATATTTTTTTATGTTTAGAAAATATAAAATAAAATCATAAATGAAAAAATAAATAGAAAAATACAAAAATATAAAGAAATGGGTCAGGGGGGTATGAACAACAAACTGGAGGTGCAAAAAGCAAGCCAAGCCAAGGCCCAACCCACTGAACTTCATCTTCAACCTTTGAACAGAAAACGCGCGCCCTGTAACTCCAGTTCTGTTCTCTCTATTCTTTGCATGAAATCAAAAACTCAAAACATGAAACTTGTAGAGCATTAAACCACGATTTCAACCATATAAAAAACTCAATCTAACTCTCAAAGACCAGAGTGAATTTCTCTGGCCCTAATTTCTAACCTAACTTTTCTCAGGAAACTCATCAATCAAATTCTCTTAGCACACTTAACTTAAATGAAAACTGAGCATATGTACAACTTAAGGGCTATGAGTACTACATTTATTATTCACAAACCTAAGCCTAATGATTCCTAAATAGAGAGATAGAAAGTTTCCAAATACCTGTTTCAGATGAACTCGTGTATGGCAATGTGGAGCTTTTCAGTGAGGCCTGAGATGCTTAGGAGCTTTCTTGAACTTCCTCTGACCTTCCCCAATGCTTAGTTTGCTTTAGATGTACTTGAACAAGCTTGTAGAATTCAACCTGTACAAGCTGAAAACAGAAATGGTGAAGCTTGAAAATGGAGTTACAGTCAATGGACAATGGTTGGGATAGCTTGGATAGGTTATATGGAATGTGTTTGAACAGGTTTGGGGCAAAATGCACGAGTGGTTTTTGCTATGGAACTCCAAGTGCAGAAACTTCACTATTTTGCAAGAGGAAGGTGATTTTGTGTTTTGGAAGGCTTGAGGGTTCAATAACTCGTGTTTCTGGCTCAAGGAAATTTGAAAAACTTGTCTCAAATGCTTGCAAGAGTTGGTTATAACAGATATGCAAGTTATTTCTTTTTGGTAAGTTTCTTGTATTTTAAGCAAAAGTATCAAGTGGTACAAGACAGGCCTGTACAGGCTATCTTTCAGCTTGCACTTTGTGATCTTAGCCCCTCAAGTTTGTGGATATTATTTTCTGTCCAAGATTTGGTTCAAGGCTCAAGGATGCAATTTGACATAAAGCAAAATTTGACAAAAATGACAATGTTGCCTTTTTGCTATTTTTGGATTAATCTCTTGTGTAATCCTCTAATGATCAGAACAAAGCTTCAAACCAATGGATTTGAATTAAATTATTGATTATGAAAGGTTTTAGGGACCTGTAATCAAGTACAAATAATGCTGGATGGAAATTGCAACTTGTAGCAACATGAAACATGCCATGGATCAAAGTGAGTTTTTGCCAAATACAAACCTTCGATTCTCCCTAACCACAAATCATTTTGGAGAGTTCTTTGACATTTTGGAAAGCTTGTTACATGCTCTACAATCAATATTTGAAATGCATTTTGAGATTCTAAGTGGAACTATGTGAAAAATGGTCATGAAGATAGGTCAAAATCCTGCCTAAAAACTAGGGCAAAATTTCACTAAGTTAAAAGTTTCATGGACCCTTGTTCCAAAAATCATAACTTGAGATCCAAGCTTATTTTGGGAAAACTTTATGAATAAAAGTTGTAGATTTTTTTGGAGGACTACAACTTTCATTTTTGAAGTTTTGTTTGAATCCAATTGCATCATGGTGAAAAAGTTGGGCAAAGTTAGGAAAAAATAAGAAATTTTCATAACTTAGAAAATTTATAAGTTATGAAAATTTTCCATTTTAAACCCTAATTTGAAAAATTAGGTTTCTTGGTGAACAAGTTTCATGTTTTGACACATCTTGATGAAAAATGACCCTTGGCACTTGATTTTGACCAAAAAGTCAAAGTTTGACTTTTCAGTGTACAGTTGAATTTTGATTAGTTGACTGGAAAATTCATTTGTCAATCCAATGCAATTGAGATCTTTTGAAACTTGTGATTAGGTAAAGTTGATTCCATTGAGTCCTTGAATCCATGACTGAACCTAATTTTCCATTGGCTAGGTGAAAAATCAGAAATTGCCCTTCTGCAGTCAAAACCCTAAAAATGACCATTTTGCCCTTTTGATGATCTGATCAAATTTCTTGAGGAGTTGTGGTACAAACTTGATCAAATGGTTCATATGAGCCTATAATGTGGATGTGGATAAAAAATTATGAGGTTTGACTGTAAATTGGCCACAGTTGACTTTTTCCCCAATATAGTTGATTTTTAGGTCAACTGTCCAATTGACTGGGCAAAAATTTGATTCAAGGCTTGAAACTTGGTATGGGAAATCTTATAAGTCCAACATGAAGTATGAAAGTCACTTTAGGCATTGGAAGTCCAAAAATCCTTGTGCAAACTCAAACCCTAATTTCAGGTCAACAGTGCAAAGAGATGTCTTGAACAGAGCAAACCTTAATCCTGTCTAGAGTCCAAAGAGTCTTGTGAGGGGAAATCTTGATAAAATGAGAGGTCAAATTTTTGGGTACAACAATATGCCATGATGTATGGAAATGTGATGTTTTTGTGATGCTCTCTAGTTGGGGAAAATAAATCCCGGACTGCTGCTGGAGAATAAAGAGTTTCGCTTGCTGAGGATAACGACCGAAGATGATTGGGAGAATAATCCTGCTGGAGAATACATCGGTGAGAGAATGACTCTATGGGGGAGAGATACCCTGCTAGAAGATCTGCTGACTTGGAGAAATAACCTCGGTTGTGGATGAATTACCATTGCTGGCGATGATAAACTCTGTCGGGGATAAAGTTTTTGTTTGTGGAAGAAATAAACTCCACTGGGGATGGTCCTCCATTGTTGGTGAAAGGTAAACTCTGCTTGGGGAGAATCTTACCAACTCATTCGTGATTGCGAACCTCAGCCGGGGAGAGTTGTGTCCTGTTCGGGACAACTAGCATCACTGTCTTTTTCTTACTCTGCAGGGAGTGTACATATTTTAGCCATTTTCTTCAGCTGGGTTTATCCCTGTACCAGGTGAATAGAGAAACTGTAAGGTCTGGACATTTCTTGTTTTCCCCTGTTTCTGATATTACGAGCAATCGTCTTTTGTTTCACATGTAAATATTTATGAGCAGCAATCATTGTCAAATGCATATATCAAAAATGAATCATTGAACGTTCTTGCAAAACAAAATAGAAAAAGGAAAATAATTTGAAATTTATTTGTGAAAATGAATCGTATTGATTTTGAAGTTGGCCTGTAAATAGGCGTTTTTGTACAAGAGGCTGACGTCCTAGTAAGAGAACGCCGCCGGAAGATAGAATTTATACAATTTGTGAAAAAAACAAAGAAAAACAGCTATGTGAACAATCCCACTGGGTTCCAACTCTGATATTGCCTTTATATCTTCGAGAGTCTCATCACTTTGCTACTTGATTGAAGGTAGATCAGATTGATTGGCGCCGTCCGAGCTTTGATTGTTGATACCGGAGTCTGGTTGCAAGATGATCCAATGAGACATAGTGTTACGCTTTGATCCCTAATTTTTGCCTGGACCGCCCTTTCGGGTTTTCAGTCCACCGGGATACCATTTTTTGCCCAAGCCGCCTTTTCAGGTTTTCGACTTACCGGGTGTATAGTTTTTTCCATTTTCATCCCTTATTTTTGCCCGAACCCTTTTGGTTCGCTAGGAAGCCCTTATTTTTGCCTAGGCCAGTCAACCTAGCGGGTCCTTGATTATGCGTAGTATTTTTTCACTATGTCTGCATTGACGGGGTGAGGAAGGTCGTCACCATCCATGGTGGTTAGAATCATAGCTCCTTCTGAGAAAATGTTCTTAACCACAAATGGCCCTTCGTACATGGGGGTCCATTTTCCCTTGGGATCACCTTGTGGCAGTATGATGCGTTTGATCACCAGATCCCCGACTTGATATTCTTGTCGTCTAACTTTCTTGTTAAATGCCTTGATCATTCGCTTTTGATACGTCTGAACATGACAAATAGAAGTAAGTCTCTTCTCATCGATTAAGTTCAGCTAATCAAGCCAGGTCTGGATCCAATCGTCCTCGCTCAAACCTGCATCCTTCATAATCCGAAGAGAGGGTATCTGAACTTCAATGGGTAAAAATGCTTCCATGTCGTACACCAAAGAGTATGGTGTTGCCCCTGTTGAAGTCTGCGCTGAAGTTCGGTACCCATGAAGAGTAAATGGTAACATCTCATGCCAATCTTTGTATGTCACCGTCATCTTCTGCACAATCTTCTTGATATTCTTATTAGCCGCTTCAACAACCCCATTCATCTTCGGCTGGTAGGGAGAAGAGTTGTGATGATGTATCTTGAACTGCTTGTAGAGATCGGTGATCATCGTATTGTTGAGATTTGTACCATTGTCCGTAATGATCCTCTCTGGTACACCGTATTGACAGATCAAGTTGTGTCGAATAAACCGCGCCATGACGTTCTTGGTTACTGTAGCAAAGGAAGCTACCTCAACCCACTTCGTGAATTAGTCAATTGCTACCAGGATGAAACGATGCCCGTTGGACGCAGTAGATCTGATCTCGCCAATCATATCGATACCCCACATTGCAAAAGGCCAAGGTGTTGTCAAGACGTTCAGGGGAACTGGAGGTATGTGCACCTTATCAGCATAGACTTGGCACTTATGACAAGTCCTAGAATGCTGATAACAATCGGCTTCCATAGTAGACCAATAGTATCCCGCCCGTAAGATTTTCTTCTTCATGGTGTGTCCACTAGAATGAGTTCTGAGAGTACCTTCATGTAACTCTGCCATAATCCTTTCTGCCTCGTTCTTGTCCACACATCGCAGTAAGGTTGAATCATGGTTACGCTTGTAAAGGATACCATTACTGATGAAGGACTTTGCAGCTAACCTCCTCATAAACTTCTTATCATTAACACATGCACCCTCGGGGTATTCCTGAGCCTCAAGATACCTCTTTACCTCGTGAAACCAGGGTTTATCTGCTAGCTCTTCAGTCTCGATGTTGCAGCAATGTGCGGGTTCGTCCAACCTCTCAATGGTAATCTGGGGAGCTTCATTGTCCCACCTAACCTTGAACATAGAAGACAAGGTAGCTAGCGCGTCCGCTAACTGGTTCTCCTCTCTGGGGAAATGTTCAAAGGTTATCTCCTCGAAGTGTGGAAGCAATGTCAATACATACTCCTTGTAAGGAATAAGATTTGGGTGTTTCATATCCCACTCGCCTTTAATCTGACTGATCACTAGAGCGGAATCTCCGAATACACTCAAGAACTTAATTCTTAGGTCAATAGCTGCTCGAAGGCCCATGATGCACGCTTCATGCTCCACCATGTTGTTGGTGCAGTTAAAACATAATCGGGCGGTGAATGGAGTATGACAGCCTTCAGGAGATATGATCACGGCGCCAATGCCATTACCCAAAGAGTTTTAAGCTCCATCAAAATACATAGACCATCGGGATCCCTCCTTAGGTCCTTCATCCGGTCCAGGTTATTCACAGTCAGTCACCAACATGATGCTCTCATCCAGAAACTCGAAATTCATAGACTGGTAATCGTCCACGACCTGATGTGCTAAATGATCTGCCAACCCACTCCCCTTGATTGCCTTTTGGGTTGTGTATTGGATGTCATACTCAGTTAAGATCATCTGCCATCTTGCTATTCTTCCGGACAAGGCAGGATTTTCGAAGATATACTTGATTGGGTCCATCTTTGATATCAATAGAGTAGTGTGAGTCAGCATATACTGTCTCAGCCGGCGAGCAGCCCATGCCAAAGCATAACAAGTTTTCTCAAGCAGTGAGTATCTGGTCTCACAGTCGGTAAACTTTTTGCTCAGGTAGTAAATTGCATGCTCTTTTCGGCCAGACTCGTCATGCTGCCCCAGCACACACCCCATCAAATTGTCGAGTACTGTCAAGTATAAGATCAAAGGTCTCCCTTCAACTGGAGGCATTAGAATAGGTGGCTCTTGGAGATATTCCTTGATCCTTTCGAAAGCATACTGACATTCATCATTCCATTTCACTACTTGATCTTTCTTCAGCAGCTTGAAGATTGGCTCACAAGTAGCAGTCAGATGTGAGATGAATCGGGCAATGTAATTCAGCCGTCCCAAAAAGCCTCTGACTTCCTTTTCCGTTCGGGGAGCTGGCATTTCCTGTATAGCCTTTACCTTTGCAGGATCCACTTGAATACCTTTATCACTAACGATGAAACCCAGCAGCTTACCAGACCTTACCCCGAAGGGGCACTTGTTCGGGTTTAACCTCAGCTTGTACATCTTCAACCTGTCAAATAGCTTATGAAGATGGTCAAGGTGCTCTTCTTCAGTTTAGGACCTTGCAATCATGTCGTCAACGTATACCTCAATCTCATGGTGAATCATGTCGTGGAAAAAAGCGACCATGGCGCACTGATACGTTGCCCCAGCATTCTTCAATCTGAACGGCATGACTTTGTAGCAAAAGGTACCCCACTTCGTAATGAAGGTTGTCTTCTCCATGTCTTCGGGGGCCATCTTAATCTGATTGTAACTAGAAAAACCATCCATAAAGGAGAAGATCTTATGTTGTGCGGTGTTGTCGACCAGAACGTCGATGTGAGGCAGTGGGAATCATCCTTGGGACTCGCCCTGCTCAGATCCCTATAGTCCACACACATCCGTACCTTACCATCTTTCTTCGGCACTGGAACCACGTTGGCAACCCACTGTGGGTATGAAGTGACAGCTAGAAAACCAGCATCAAACGGTTTCATGACCTCAGCCTTGATTTTCTCAAACATCTCTGGGCGCATACGGCGAACCTTCAACTTTACCGAAGGACAATCTTCTTTAGTTGGCAGGCGGTGGACCACAATATCAGTATCCAACCCGGGCATATCTTCATAAGACCAAGCGAAAATCTCAACATAGTCACGTAGCATCTGTATCAACCGTTGCTTGACACTAAGTTCCAGATTCTCACCTATCTTGACCTCCTTCTTGTCTTCCTCTGTACCCAGATTCACTGATTCCACTGGATATTCATGAGGTTGTATGGCCCTCTCTTCATGTAATAACAGACTAGAAAGTTCCCCAGGCACTTCACAACCATCCTCACCTTCGTCCTCGGCTTGGTTGATCGGATTTTCAAAGTCATAACTGGAAGTAGCAGAGTCGTTATCAATGGGATCTAGAGTGGATGTGGATCTGCATTATGATATCTGAGTGTGTGTAAGACAATAGTTGTTTTGATAAAGGTGCAAGATAGAAAAGAAAAACAAGGAGCGCAATATTTGTAATGCAAGAAAACGTCCAATGCTTTATTGATGATATATGAAAATGACAAATAGTAAGCCCTCACAAACAAAGCCAAGGTAACTTGGGCAAGGCACCGGGCCGTAAAGTCTTAAATTGTCTGTTACAAATTTCAAAACAAAAGTCTATTACTGTGTTATAAAAGAAACGGGCACGAGGTCCTTTGCTGTCCAATTGTTCAATCCACCGTCAGTAGTCGGGTAAATCCAGCTATCAAACTCTGACTCTTCTACATCATCTTCAATTGCATTCACTCCCTGATTATTGATGTGCAGAGGAGGTCTTCCAATCCACGCGTGCCTAACAGCCCTTTGAGCCTCTACAGTAAAGCCCAAACCAAACTTGTCAGTTTTGTGTGCAAAGTCAGGGAGTTGACCCTAATTTGCACACCCACCTTTTTCAATAACAGCCCTAACATCCTTGAGGGAAGCCATCTTCATTGGAGCAACTTCAGTCGACGCCAGAGTCTGGGGGACCTCTTCAAAATTCTGACACGGGGTTTCGATGAACTCCCCATCCATCTCCACACACCGAAAAGAGTTAATATGACTTACCATGTACTCCTCTTCTCCTCGTGCTATAACAATATTCCCCTTTACTGGATATTTCAACATCTGATGGAGCGTGGAAGTTACTGCCCCAGCCTTATGAATCCACGGGCGACCCAACAAACAAGAATAAGATGGTCGAATGTCCATCACATAGAACGTCGATGCAAAAGTCTGAGAGCCAACTTTAACATGGACGTCCACCTCCCCGTGTACCATCCTTTTGGACCCGTCAAAGGCCCTAACCACAATATTTCTTGGCTTCAGAACCAAACCTTCACAGTCCAGACGATCTAATGCTTTCTTAGGTAAAACATTTAACGAGGACCCAATATCCACCAGTACATGGGCCAAAGTAGTGCCCCTGCACTCGATCGAGACATGCAGAGCATCATTGTGATTCCTTCCCTTGGCAGTCAGATCTGTGTCGGAGAAACCCAGCCCGTTGTTTGCAGGCAAACTAGCTACACAGTCTTTGAATTGATCAGCAGATGTTTCCTGCGGCACATGCACAGTTTTAAGGAAAGCAATTAAAGCCTTTGCATGGGCTTCCGAGCACAACAATAAAGATAACATGGAGATCTTCGACGGGGTTTTCCCCAACTGCTCCACTATGTTGTAGTCGCTCTTCTTGATAATCTTCAGAATTTCCTCTATCTCCTACCTAGAGGTTTCTACAATGACCTTCTTAGGTGCCTCCGTCCGGGCAGGCTCACCTGTAACTTCTTTGCCCCGAGTGTCAAATGACTCGGCGACAGGGGTGATAACTGGAGTAAGAATTGGAACAGTAGCTGATGTACTGGCAGATGGAACGACAACAGGCTTTTGAACAGTCGGGGGGGAAATCTCAGGAGAGAAGAGTCTTCCGCTTCGGGTGACCTTGCTAGCCCCGACAATATTTCTGATCTCAGTATCAGCTTCTTCAACCTTCAAGTCTTGTTTGATCCCATGATAAAACACATCGGCCCCATAGTGCCACAGGACAGCTTTATCTGAAGTGTATGGGATAGGACCAGGAATAGTAATGATCAATGGAGTAACTCTCGGAACGGATGTAATCCTAATAGGATTTCTCGGGGAAGCCTTGGAAGGATTGGCGGAAATGGTTATTATGGAAACATATTCAACAGGAATCAACGGAATCAAAGTTTTCTCGAACAAGATCTCTTTGTTATCCATCAGGCGTTGAACACCTGATTTCAATAAATGGCAACTAGCATGAAGGATTGAACATAGGTGGCAACCTTCGCCACAGCCCGGAAATAAACCAGCCAATAATAGGTTCTTCTTTACTGTCATCAACGGAGTAGAAATGTCTTCCACAGAGGTCACAAATGAATCATCGTCCACAACATTTACTCCATGCTTGGGCAGTCATGACATTAGGCTTTTCCGGTGCGTCAAACTCAATTTCTTTAGCTTCAATCAAATCTTGCACCTTATTCCTCAAGGCCCGGCAGTTGTTGGTATCATGCCATGGGCTATCAGAGTGATAGGCAGAGCGGGCATTCAGATTATACAGCGGAGATGTGGTGCTGGAATTCTTCGGGGCTTCCCTCAGAGTTACCAGGTTAGTCTTTAACAATTGCGGTAAAATTTGAGATAAGGTCATACTAAGCCGAGTATACTGTCTTTGTGGTCTCTCTACTCTTTGCTGACCGTTGCGTTGTGGGGCAACGGTGGGTCTTGATATTACTACCGCATTAACCGCTTGGCGACGTTCAAGTCGATTTTGGCTCCTCGAGCTGTAAACTGCACTGGCTTCTTTCTTGAAAGGTTTCTTTTCTGTACTTGATGAAGCACCTTTATGTATCTTGCCACTTCTGATTCCAGCTTCTACTCTTTCCCCAATCATTATCAATTCAGTGAACCCAAATGATGAACTGCCGATCAAGTGATTGAAAAACGGACCCGACAAAGTCCCCAGAAACATGTCCACCAACTCCCTATCAGACAGAGGGGGTTGGACTCTTCCAGCCAGATCTCTCCACTTCTGAGCATAGTCCTTAAAGCCTTCGCCTGTGCCCATAGACATACCCTGAAGCTGGGTACGTGTGGGAGCAAGGTCGGCGTTATACTGGTATTGCTTGTAAAAAGCAGCAGCAAGGTCCTCCCAGTTGCGGACATTAGCTCCTTCCAATTGATAAAACCATTCAAGTTGAGTCCCTGACAGACTATCTTGAAGGAAATGAACCCAGAGATTTCTATCAGCAGTGTAGGGTTGTATTTTCCTGACATACGAGCGGAGATGGAGTTTTGGACAGGATACTCCATCATACTTAGCAAAGACAAGAGCTTTAAACTTGTGAGGGATCACCACCCTAGATGCCAGTCCCAGATCTCCGAAGTCCAAACCAGGTATCTTCTGAATCTCCATTGCACTCAGACGATCTTCCAGTTGTTTGTACCTATCCTCAGTAGGAGGATATTGTTCTTCATCAAAATCAGTGTCATTATCAGAGACCACAGGACTAGGACCCTTTCCTTCCTCTTGATTCTCTCCTCCTCCATATTAATGAGACAGATCATCTTCCTGTCGCAACCCATTCCCAAATCTGTGACCCATATTCAGCAGAACCACCTTCTTCTTCTTCTTCTCCTTTAGGATGAGAGTCTTCAAATCCTGTTGTCCTTTGGCCAAGTTCAAAAACATCTCTTGGAATTGAGCATTCTGTGCTTGAAGAGCTTTGATGGCTTGATCAGTAGGTGTTTCAGAATACATTCTGTGCTGAAATAAACAGCGAAGAAGATAAGAAACCTGTAATGGTACCTGTGATGAGGTGCATGATAATGGAATGCGTATGAAATGATTTCAAAGACTTTGGGAGATTTAAATTTTGCAAACCAAGAAATAACAAACTTTATTAGATTAAACTTGTAAAAATGTTTAATAATGCCTTTAAGGCGTTACAAAAGAAATAAACTGAAAAGCAAATCTAAACTAGAAACAATAAAAGACATCAGAAATCCCATGATCGTTTTCCCTTCGTGCTGACATAATTATTGATTGTCTTCTCATTCTCAAGTTGCCTCGTGAGCTTCAAGATCTTCCTTTCTTGCTCATGATACTTCTCTCGGTAGGTATCCCTTTCTTCCTTTAACTGGATCCAAGATCTCTTCAATTCCCCAAGATCAGTAGGCATATAGGGATAGAGTATTGTATAAGGAACACCTTCTTCATTAGTATGCTCTACAATCACCGGCAAAACAGCTTCATAAGGCATCCCCAGATTTTGAGCACGGGCTCGAACCCACTGGAGATAAGGTTGCATAGGGAGAGAAGTCTTCGGTCCTAGCTCGTGAGGGTCAGACATGTTCACCATGCCCCAGGCCTGTATAAACCTGTGGCGATGTTCATCCACGTCTCCCTTGTAGTCAAAGGCAATATCTGTAAGAAGCAGCTCATGGGGACCGTCTCTCCGAGCACGTCCAAACTGTCATAAAGCCAAACAAGGACTGTAGGTTATTCCCCCTCTAATTCCAAGCAACGGGACATTAGGGTATTCCCCACATCGATCAATGACAGCTACTCTTTCCACATCCTTAGAACTCCAGAGAATGTCTGTATGAGAAAGGGATATGATTCTGTAAGCCCAACCTACACCTTTCTCATTCTTCAATACAGACTTGGGGAGGTGCAAAATAAACCACCTCGCCAACAGCGGCGTGCAACATATGAGGGTCCCCCTTCTTTGCACAGTACGAGTATAGAGAGCATGCACAATGTCACCCAGAAGAGTAGGCACTGGATTACGAGACAAGAAGATCTTGACTGCATTCACATCTATGAAGGAATCTGGATTCGGGAAAATAACCAAGTTGTAGATGAGGAGAGCCAAGATGTCTTCAAATGCTTGAAAATCCAAGTTATCCCAGAACTGTTGAGCTTGATCCATTAGAAACTTGGCCAAGAAACCTGTAACCCCGCTCTGTGTTTCCCAGTTGGATACTACATCAGCCCTTTTTAGATGTAAGGCTGAAGCAATGTCCTCGGGTCTAGGAACCTCTTCCAAACCCATGAAGGGTGTCTGCTCGAGGATGGATATGCCCAGTAAGTCAGAAAACTCCTCCAAAGTGGGAACTAATTGATAATCCGGGAAGGTGAAACAATGATATACCGGATCAAAGAATTGGAAAAGCACGCTCATCATCTGCTCATCCAACTTTGAAGTGACTAGGCTAAGGAGATGACCATGTCTTCTAACGATTAAAGAAGTATCAGGAACTTTTGAGACTAACTCTCTGAGTTGAGCAGGCATTTTCACGAAGTTAACTCAGATGGTGTTTCTGCGTACGGAAGTCATAATCTGCAAAATAGAACAAAGATAAATCCCCTCGGTCTTTGAAATGGTTAGTACAATGAAGTATGCATGCTATGTCATGATGCATGATGTCATGATAAAACACACAACAGGTATAACAGGTAACAAACATGGTAAAGGCACACAAGTCACACAAGAGCCCTTAAGTTTTAGACTTGCATGGAGTCTAGGTACTACCCTCTTGAAGTTCAGTTGGTTTCAACCTGTCCTAATAATAGTTACCGGGTTCTAGAGGTTCTCAATATCACTGACCATCCTCCATCAGTCATGGTTTCAGCTCACGCAATCTTTTCTTGCGGCCGGAACTATCTCGAGAGTATGGTCTCAATGAGTGTAGTATCGAGTATCAACCAGTTCTCAGCTCTATACCGAGGTCGGCTATCTCACTACTTCATATGGCCAAGTTGGTCAATTATAGGTTCTAAGGTCAGTTGATGCTTAACGACCCATATAGCAGGCCCGTATTCTCCTTGTTTCTCCACAAGGGATACCGGTACCAACCAATGTGCCATATCAACGTAGCTACTGCTTCAACCGTATTGGTCTACGTCATACAGTTCCCTCACTATCTATTGCTACTTACCTAAAAGGTGTCCCCCAGATCCGGGTTAGGATCTATAGTAACTCCAATACAAAGCCCACAAAGATAAAGCAATCAAATCAAACAATAGAAGCAATATGACGAACTAATCCTAAGGTATACCCCACTTATTAATCCCCAGCAGAGTTGCCAGTTCTGTGATATGGTGGCCAGAACTGGGATAGTTTTGAAATGATGGTTTGTGTTTTGCGTTTGTGTTTGCAAAATGTCGCGGTAAGTAAGAGTCACCACCTACTTTTATTTTATCCAAATGGAAAGGAAAAATGCACAGAAAAATTCCCTTTTTCGAGATTTTGAGTACGGGGGATAGATTATAGAAAGGGAAGGTATTAGCACCCTTTCTATCCGTGGTTTTCCACGGACTCTTAGGTACTTGCTCATCATTTTCAAATTTGCTTATGTGTGTTTGATTTGAAAGAAGTTTTTGTTTTACTTCGATTTAACCCTTGCTTCTGTCTTCAAGAGTGTTACGAAGTTGTTTTGAAAACATTGTTTGAAAGGAGTGTAAGTGTGAAAAAGTTTGTTTGGATTGAGCAAGTACTTAAGAACTAATCTACCTACTCTAAAAAAGAGAATTGTTCTATGTTTGTTTCCTTTAGACAACGCTATCCCACTATTAGTGAGTAGGTAGCACCGTCGTCAGAGTTTTAAGGGCCAATTCGAAAGGGACGTACGATCACTAAAGCAATGTTAGGACGTCTTAGTAATAACCCTAATGTCTTAAGATTAATATTCGAGGCAACTTTTCCGAACGGGAATTTGATCTTTGTTTAGACAAGAGAGCGATCACTAAAATATCTTATATTTAATGACCGTTTACCGAAGGCAACTGAAGTGAGAGTATACCCTAGGAGTGCACATGTGCGAGTGGTTCAATTTCAAGTTATTATCTTTGCACATTTAGGGTTTGCTAACCATTTTAAAGTTTACATACATTCTTGTCATGCATCCCCATTATTCATACATCTAACAGTTAATATTTTGCGGAATTTAAAGTGCGGAAAGTAAAGCTACGCTATTACAAGGCTTCGGGTATTAATTACATAGCCAAAAACAACCCGTCAAAACGATAAATGAAAAGGAGAAAAATCCCAATTAATCTATTACAACTTGTGAGCAATTACATTAATATGGTAAAAAATAAATAAACGCGATGAATCGAGAACAAGAGAAAACTAGGGTTTTGACCCCGTCTAACCTAATTAAAAGAAAAAAATTATTTTTGTTGTTTTTAATTATTTTAAAGAAAAATAATAAGGTTTTTCAATTAAATACAAATCTAATTAGTGATTAAATTAATTTAAAGAAAATATTTTACATGACCTATTTTTGTATTTTTGTTATTTTTTAAGAAAAAGAAAATAGGAATTAAATTAGAAACAAAAACCCTAATTGTTCTAATTAGTTTTAATTTATTTACAAAATAATTAAAGTTACCCTAAAATTAAATAAACTAACTAAATTAATTTTTTATTAAAAAATAAAACCTAAACCTAATTGGATGAAAACATTATTTTTGTGATTTTATTAAAAAGAGAATTGATTTTTATGTTAGTAAAAATAAATAAATAAATTAAATCAAGAAATAAAAAGAATAAAGGAAAAGAGATATGGTCCTGAGAAATCAGCAATTTGGGGGGTGTGAGTATCAACTTCTGGGCCCAAAACAAAGTGATCCACGTTGACTCCCATGTTCCCATGCTGTGCGTTGACTAGGTCACATGATAGATCCTTCAATGATGGCCTTCAGATCTGGCCTCCTAGAGATCCCATGGTTGGATCCTGAGGGCGCATGGTGGTCCTTATGATTTGTATGCATGTCTGATCAATGAAAGAAAAATAACATGAAAGAATGGGGGGACCTGGGATTCGAACCCAGGCCCTGAAGCCTTTTCCAATAGCATCAATGCCCGCTGAGCTACGTGCGCGCTTTGTATATGAAACAAACAATAAGCATTATATTGGAGAAAAAAAAAGAATAAAAATATCCACGCGAAAATTTAAATGGGCGAATAGGGTGGTGCCACGCCTCCATCCCTGTCCTCCCTCTGTCGGTAAAAGATCATTGACTTTTACCTACGGATGAACGTCCGTAACTATAAGCCAACGATTTTCCAGAATCGTCCACTAGCATGATAAATGAAATCCAAAGCCATGAATCAACTCGTCTGGACCTGCTGAGCATTATGGTGCCCTTCTTGAGGGCCAATTTTACCTGTACACAAAGATCCTAAATCGAAGCAAAAAACCCTAACAATGGCAAATCCTGATATAGTCCATAAAAATGCAATTGAATGTTATAGATAGTTTGCAAATGTTTCAAGGAGCAAGAATATATAAGTATTTCATGCTATAGATGCCAGAATCATGCAATTCGATTTCAATAAGAAGCCATGGTCGTGGCTGACTTATAGTGAGTTTTAGCGCTGGAAAGTCCTTGTTCTTGATTGGTATAGCTTGATTGTGATCCCAGGAAGTGAATGAGATGGTCAGGGAGCCTTGTAATCGTCTGGAACTATGAAATCAACTCAACACTTTTTTGTGATTTTTCCAAGTTTGTTCTGCCTTTTCACGCCTCTCAAGCCTTTTGTTTTAGGTCTGCAAATGTTCACTATACACCAAGGATTGGATTAGGGTTGAAATTATGCTTCAATCTTCATCCATTATGGCTTTTGATTTTGATTTGATTTTGTGATACGGTGGGAGAACTGACTTGGGATTTTGCATTTGTGTTCGCAAATGTTTCGGTTTAGCAAGAGTCGCCACCGACTTTTTATTTTATCCTAAGGAAAGGTCAAAAAGCACAGGAAAGACCTTTGAGATGTTTTCTTGGGTTCGGGGAGTAGATTATAGAAAGAAAAGGTATTAGCACCCTTTCTATCCATGGTTATCCATGGGCTCTTAGTTACTTGCTTAGATCACTTGCTTTTCTTTTCAATTGTTTGAAATAGTGCTTTGTGTGTGATTTTGAAACATGTTTTGAAAAGAGGCCATCGTTGTGGCAACCTTTGTAATGATTCTTGTTTGAATGTATACAAAGGTTTTTTTGTCTTTTGAAAAGTTTTCAATGTTTGAAAGTTGGATTTTGAAATTATGTTGTGAAGTGTGTTTGAAAATAGCAAGGATGTTTTGCAAGCTTTGATCAAGTAACTAAGAGCTATCTACCCTATTTTACTCAAAGATCTTTCTTATGTTTTTAACCCTTTTAACAGTGTTGTTTCACCATTGCATTTGGTGAACAACCTTGTGTTAGGATGTTAAACGAGACAGGCGCGGGTCATCGTATAGACCATGATAGCAATAGTGTCATGTTTTTTTGGCAATTTTCTTGAGGGACTTGATCATTTTTGTTTAGGCAACTCAGATAGCGTCATCGAGGGACTATGATCTTTTGTTTTTGCTTTTGTTTTGCCAAAGTACTTGACATGCATATCATGGCCCATTTTTGAAGGCAACAAGTGGATTGAAACCCTAGGGGTGCAAGTGTGCATTGTGTTTGTTTTTCATGCAATTTTTGTCTTTGATTAGGTCAAGCTATTTGTTGGTTTTGATTTTGCATACAAACCCTAAGTCTAATCATGGCATAATTGAAAGCATTTAAAGGTGCGAGAATTTAAATTCTACGCTATTACAACATGATATAGGGAGGGGGTACAATTTTGAATAGGGGATTATTTAGACAAGAAATTAAATTCTAAATTATTACAACCACATTGAATGTGTAAGGCATAACAATTAAATGTACAATATTTAAATAAATACAATAAATAAATATTAAATAAAATTTATTATGCAAAAAAAAAATTTTATGTATGTAAAAAGTATTTTTAATGTGAAATGTAAATAAAGAAAATGTCAATTTTAATTATTTTTGTTTTTTTAGGGAAAAAACCCTAATTTCTTAAATAAATAGTATTATTTATTATTTATATACAATAATGCATCAATTTGTACTAAAAAAATAAAAGTATATAAAAAAAGGTATTTTTTAGTATAAAATATTAATAAAAATAAAAATGTATTATTTTTGTGTTTTTTGTTCTAATTATTTAATAAAATATAGTATATATGTATATATATATATGTATTAAATATATTAAGTGTGTATAAAAATAAAATAAATTATTTACAAAATGTATATATCTCAAGAAAATATTTTCAAATGTGTATAAAAATGAAAATAAAAGTATTATTTGCATTATTTTTTAATTTAAACAAAATGATATAAAAGCATATAAACATTTTTATACTAGTGAAAATAAAAATAAATACCAAATAAATGTAAAAAATTATGAAAATATTTTTTAGGCATTTTTTTTTATATTTAAAAATAAAAGATCAAAATCAGAAATGAAATAAAAATGCAAAAATGATAAAAATACAAGAAATGGGCCAGGGGGGTGTGAAGCTGAAAAACAAGTGTTAGAAGCAAAAATAACCAGGCCCAGCCCAAGGACTTCATCTTCTTCCTCTGTTCAAACACCAAAAACGCGCGTTTTCCATACAAACTTGTATCTCCTGATTCTGTGCTTTTTTGACAAAACTCATAACATGAAACTTGTAGAGCATCAAACAACGAATCTAACCATATAAAAAACTCAAGCTAACTCTCAAAGACCAAAGAGAATTTCTCTGGCCCTAATTTCTAACCTAGTTTTTTCAGAAAGTTCATGGATGAAATTCTCCTAGCACGATTAATATAAATGAAAACCAAGCACATGTATGGTTTCATGGCTATGAATACAACATCTTTCATTCACAAACCTAAGTCTAACTATTCCTAAACAGAGAGATAGAAGTTCATGAAATACCTGTTTCAGTTGAGTTCGAGCTGGACAATGTAGCAACTTTCAATGGTGCTTGAGGTTCTTTTGAGCTTGCCTGATGTCCACTGAAGCTTTCCCAATGCTTGGTTTGTTTTGAAGTAGCCTGAATCGTGCTGCAGAACTCAACCTGCAAAGCTTCCAAACAAAAATGGCAATGTGTGTTAATGGAGTTATAGTTGGCAATGGAGGTCTGGAATAGTTTAGGTGAGTTGAATGGAAGGTATTGGAACAAGTTTGAGGCAAAACGCACAAGGCAAAGGGGAGATGGAAGTGATTCTGTAGGGCTTGCCCTATTTTGCACAAAAATGGAGATTTTGTGTACAAGGAGGTTTGAGGGATCAAGGGCTCGTGCTTCTTGCTTGCTAGGGTATGAGAAATTTGTTTGCAATGTTTGTGTAAGCTGACTATGGCTGGTTTTTGAGTTGGGAGGATTTGGACAAATTTCTTCTTTGTGAACCAAGAAAGTGTAACTTCTTCTCACAGGCCTGCACCAGTCATGTATTATGATGCATACAATCTCCTTGATACTTGCAATTTGTGGATTTGATTTTGCTTCATAGATATGGCCCCATGCTTCAAAGATCATGGTTTGACATAAAGCATATCTCTTCAAAAATGGCAATGTACCTTTTTCTAATTAAGGATTAGTTTTGTGTGTAATGTCCAAATGGCCAAGATAAAGCATTAGCTTAGTGGGTTTGAATTCAATTATGGAGTGTGAATTGGTTTAGAGGCCTATAATTGTGTACAAAGCTAGCTTGGTCAGATTTGCAACTTGGTATGAACATGTATTGGACATGGTTATAAAGTGAGTTTTTGCCAACTTCAAGCATTCGATTATCCCTAACCACAAAGGTGTTTGAGGAGTTCTTGGACAATTTGGAAAGCTTGCAACATGTAATATAATCCATATTTGAAGTGAAACTTGAAACTCCAAGTGGAACTATGTGAAAAATGGCCAAGAAGATGGGTCAAAATCCTGCCTAAACTAGGGCAAAATTTCTCTAAGTTAAAAGTTTTAGGTACCCTTGTTCCAAAAATCATAACTTAAGATACAAGATTCTTTTGAGAAAACTTTGTGAATCAAAGTTGTATACTTTGTGATGGAATACAACTTTCATGTTTCAAGTTTTGTTTGAATCCATTTGCGTCTTGGTGAAACAATGGGACAAAGTTAGGAAAAAATAAGAAAATTTTATAACTTAGAAAAATTCTAAGTTATGAAATTTTTCCATTTTAAACCCTAATTTGCATTTTTGGGTTTCTTGATGAACAAGTTTCATAATTTGACATGTCTTGATGAAAAATGAATCTTGGCACATGATTTTGACCAAAAAGTCAAAGTTTGACTTTTTAGTGTATAGTCAAATTTTGATCAGTTGACTGAAAAATTCATCTGTCAATCCTATGCATTTGAGATCTTTTGAACTTGTTGAGTGGGTCAAGATAATTTCATTGAGTCCTTGAGTCCATGGTTGAGCTTGTTTTGCCATTGGTTAGGTCAAACAGTCAAAAGTTGCCTTTGTATAGTCAAAACCTTAAAAATGGCCATTTTGCCCTTTTGGTTATCTGATCAAATTTCTTGTGGATTTGTGATCCAAACTTGATCAAATGGTTCATATGAGTTCATAATGTTGATGTGGGTCAAAATTCATGAGATTCGACTGTCAATTGGCCACAGTTGACTTTTTCCCCAATATAGTTGATTTCTAGATCAACTGTCAAATTGACTGGGCAAAAATTTGAATCAAGGCTTGAAACTTGGTATGGGTAAACTTGTGAGTCCAACATGAAGTATGGAAGTCACTTTGGTCATTGTAGGTCAAAACAATCCTTTGCAAACTCAAACCCTAATTTAGGTCAATAGTGCAAGGAGGTGTCTTGAGCAGAGCAAACCCTAGCTTGATCTTGAATATCAAGAGTCTTGTGATGAGAAATGTTGATGAAATGAGAGGGAAAATTTTGGGGTATAACAGTTTCCCCTGTTCAATCTTCTTGAACCTGAAGAGTTAGATTGGCAAGTTTGCCTTTCGCGACTTGAAGGTAAAAGAGGATTGGACACTAGAGTGCCCGTAAATTTGCACTCGTCAAAACATAGATGAGGGAATAGGCTTAAAGATGCCATTTGGGGATGGTAGAATCTTGCTGGAGATGGGCTTAAAGATGCCATCCAAGAATGTTTGTTGAATTGCAAAGTTGTAGGTTAGAAGAATGAGTGTCAAAATGGTATCCGTGTCTGGAATGCATTTGAACTGTATCTGGAGACTGAGTTTGTATGAGCAAAAGAATGGAGTCCGTGTCTGGAGCGTATCTGAGCTGTAACTGTATTTGATTCTTTGAATGAATATCAGAATGACTGTCGTGTTTGGACTGTATCTGTATTGTATCTGAATGGGTAACAGAGAAACATCTGTGTATGGAGCAACTGTGTGCTGGGGATAAGTTCTGAATGAGTGATAGAATGGCAACCGTGTCTGGAGCGTATCTGGACTGTATCTGAAGTTGAGATCTGTATGAGTAGCAGAATGACTTCCGTGTCTGGAGTGTATCTGAAACTGTAACTGGGATCTGAATAAGTGACATAATAACTTCCGTGGCGACTGCACTGGGGAGAATCAAATTGCTGGTATAGGGGCCAGAATGGTATCCTTGTTTGGAGCGTATCTGAACCTGAAGTTGATAGTTGAATTTGAATGAGAGATAGAATGGCCGTTGTGTATGGGGTGTATCTAGTCTATATCGGATTACTGAAGTCTGGATGAGTAGTAGAATGATCGTCGTGTCTGGGGTGTATCCGTACTGTATCAGAAAATTTGTTAACGATAGCCTTTTAATCTTATCTTGAAAAGGGTAAAATGTTAGCTAAAACACAAAGTTATGTTGCATGATATGTATGATGCAATGAACTGTGTTTCATCAATGTTTATGATATATGTATGTAATGGTTATACATGTAAGCTGAGTAGTTGTCTTGCTGAGGAAAATAAATCCTTGATAACTGGAGATAATGAAATCTTTGACTACTGCCGGGGAAAGTAAATCCTTGACCGATGTTGGGGATTAAAGATCTACGATTGTTTGAGAAGGAGAAATCCTTGGACCACTGCTGGAGATTGAAAATCCTCGGCGATTTGTGGGGATTAACAAGGCCTTTGACAACTTCTGCAGGGAATGAGAATCCTTCATGACTTTCCTGGGAAATAGGGAAAACTCTGAAAACCTCTACTGGGGAGTTAAAACCTGGGAGGCTTCTGCTTGGAGAAATGAGACCGAAAATCCTCGATCTGATAGGAGATAAATATGTGGGGAAATTGGGGGAAGTTGAACAGTTGGACATTTGACTTCACCGGGGAAGAAGGTTTAGAATATTCTGGCTCCGCTGGGGATGGTGAGTTTGAACTCTGATGGGAACTTTGAAACTTAACTCAGCTGGGGAATCAAGTTTAGAGTGCACTGGCTCCGCTGGGGATCTTGAAGCTTAACTCCGCTGGGGACTTGTGCTCCAAGGTTTTGACTTTGTTGAGGATCTGAACAAAGTATTGCAGGGGATTTCTTCTGGAATGGCACAAAGATATCTTCCTACACCTTTAACCTATCAGTAATTATCCTTTCTCAATTTCATTTTATTTGTAAGCAGTGATTATATTCAAATGCATATGCCTTTTTAACAAAACATTGGATATTTTCAAATAAAGCATAAGTGTAAAAAAAAAAAAAGAGGTAAACAAATTTCTGGACTTTGAAGTATCTTTGTATTAACTTTTATAAGTATCTTTGTACAAAGAAAGACAGACATCCTAGTAAGAGAATGTTGTCATAAAATTGAGAAAAAAAATTTTACAACAGAAGGATGGCTATGTGTAATAATTCCATGGGGTTCCCATTCTGCTATAGCCTTCACAACTCTGAGTGTCTTGTCCATTCGCTGCTTCGTCCGTCGATGACTGGATTGATTAGTAGCAGGGAGTTTTGTTGGTGAAGAGATTATCCTTAAAGTGATCCGACGAGACATAGTCATACACTTTAATTCCCTAACTTTTGCCTGGACCGCCCTTTCGGGTTTTTGATCCACTGGGAAACCCTTTTTTGCCCAAGTCGCCCTTTCGGGTTTTCAACTTGTCGGGTGTATAGATTTTTTTGTTTTATCCCTAATTTTTGCCTGAATCGACCTTTCGGGTTTTCGATTCACCGGGATGCCTATTTTTGCCCAAGTCGCCCTTTCGGGTTTTTAACTTGTCGGGTCATTTTATGCATAGTATCTTTTGACTATGTCTGCGTTCGCAGGGTGCGGCAAGTCGTCGCCATCCATGGTGGTCAGAATCATTGCTCCACCAGAAAAGATGCTCTTGATTACAAATGGTCCTTCGTAAGTAGGAGTCCACTTGCCCCTGAGATCACTTTGCGGTAAGATGATCCGCTTGATTACAAGATCTCCGACTTGATATACCTGACGTCTGACTTTCTTGTTGAAAGCCTTGATCATCCGTTTTTGATACGTCTGACCATGACAAATAGCAGTAAGTCGCTTCTCGTCGATCAAGTTAAGTTGATCAAGCCGGGTCTGAATCCAATCGTCTTCACTCAAACCGATATCCTTCATGATCCTCAAGGAAGGAATTTGAACTTCCATAGGTAGAACAGCTTCCATGCCATATACCAAAGAAAAGGGGGTTGCCCCTGTTGAAGTACGTGTCGTGGTACGATATCCATGCAGAGCAAACGATAACATCTCATGCCAGTCCTTGTAGGTGACTGTCATCTTTTGAATGATCTTCTTGATGTTTTTGTTCGCGGCTTCAACAACACCGTTCATCTTTGGCCGATAGGGAGATGAATTGTGATGATAAATCTTGAACTGTTCGCATAGAGCGGTGATCATGGTGTTGTTCAAATTTGTACCATTGTCTGTGATGATCCTGTCGGGGATACCATACCGGCATATGAGGTTCTTCTTGATGAAGCGGGCAACCACATTCTTTGTAACTGAGGCATAGGAAGCTTCCTCGACCCATTTGGTGAAGTAATCAATAGCCACCAGGATGAAGCAATGTCCATTAGATGTCGTGGGCTTGATCTCTCGAATCATGTCAATGCCCCACATTGCGAACGACCAAGGAGCTGTCAGAATGTTGAGAGGAACAGGAGGAATATGTACCTTATCGGTGTAGACTTGGCATTTATGGCAGGTACGAGAATGTTGATGACAATCAGCTTCCATGGTAGACCAGTAGTAGCCTGACCTTATAATCTTCTTAGCCATCGTATGTCCGCTCAAGTGGGTGCCAAATGTGCCGCTATGTATTTCGGTCATGATCAACTCTGCTTCAACCTTGTCCACACAATGAAGTAGAACACAATCATGGCTGCGCTTATAAAGGATGCCATTGCTTAGGAGAAACTTGGCAGCAAATCTCCTTAAGAACTTTTTGTCATTGACGGAAGCTCCTTCAGGGTATTCTCTAGTCTGGAGATACCTTTTGATTTCATGAAACCAGGGTTGTTCCACTACTTCTTCGGCATTAATCTCATGACAGTGTGCAGGTTCGTCCATTCGCTCGATGGTGATTTGGGAAGCCTCGTTATCCTAGATGAGTTTAAACATGGAAGACATTGTAGCCAGAGCATCGGCTAACTGATTTTCTTCTCGCGGGAAATGCTCGAAGGTAATCTGCTCGAAATGAGGCAACAATGTCAAGACATGTTCTTTGTATGGGATAAGATTAGGATGTTTGGTGTCCCACTATCCTTTGACTTGACTGATAACTAAAGCCGAGTCCCCAAATACGACCAAAGATTTAATTCCCAAGTCTATAGCAGCCTTGAGACTAAAGATGCAAGCTTCATATTCGGCCATGTTGTTGGTACAGCTGAAGCAAAGTCGGGCAGTGAAGGGTGTATGGCAACCTTTCGAAGAAATGAGTACCGCATCGATACCGTTGCCAAGTGCATTTGAAGCACCATCAAAGTATATGGTCCATCGGGATCCTTGTTCAGGTCCGTCATACAGTCTATTACCATCAATGTTGTCGAATGTCATAATGTCCTCGTCAGGGAAGTCGAATCTCATAGATTGGTAATCTTCGACCTTGATGAGCTAGATGGCCAGCTAGTAC
This sequence comes from Vicia faba, assembly GCA_948472305.1. NCBI lineage: Eukaryota > Viridiplantae > Streptophyta > Magnoliopsida > Fabales > Fabaceae > Vicia > Vicia faba. The sequence goes on along the minus strand of OX451736.1, from coordinate 1,761,370,135 downwards.
ACTCCCCTTTATAGCTTTTCGGGTAGTATATTGGATATCATACTCAGTCAGGATCATTTTCCATCTAGCGATTCTTCCAGATAAAGCAGGCTTCTCGAAGATATACTTGATCGGATCCATTTTGGAAATCAGCAGAGTGGTATGAGTCAACATATACTGCCTCAGCCAGCGAGCAGCCCATACCAAAGCGCAACAAGTTTTCTCGAGCAGTGAGTAGCGAGTCTCACAGTCGGTACACTTTTTGCTAAGGTAATAAATGGAATGCTCTTTTCGGCCAGACTCGTCATGTTGGCCCAGCACGCACCCCATTGAGTTATCCAAAACAGTCAGATACATGATTAACGGCCTTCCTTCGACGGGTGGCATCAGAATAGGAGGTTCTAGTAAATACTCCTTGACTTTATCAAAAGCAACTTGACAATCATTGTTCCATTCAACTACCTGATCTTTCTTCAACAGTTTGAAAATTGGCTCACAGGTAGATGTCAGGTGAGAGATGAACCTTGCGATATAGTTTAAGCGTCCCAAGAATCCCCTAACCTCCTTTTCAGTGCGGGGGGCAGGAATTTCTTGTATAGCCTTTACTTTAGATGGATCAACCTCAATGCCTTTGTTGCTGACAATAAATCCCAGAAGTTTACCAGACCTAACTCCAAAATTGCACTTGCTTGGGTTCAGTCTGAGCTTATACTCCTTCAACCTGGCAAACAGCTTTTGCAAATGATCAAGGTGTTCTTCCTCTGTCTGTGATCGAGCTATCATGTCGTCTACGTAAACTTCGATCTCATGATGTATCATATCATGAAACAAAGCTACCATGGCGCGTTGATAGGTTGCCCCTGCATTCTTCAGTCCGAATGGCATCACTTTGTAGCAGAAGGTACCCCATTGCGTGACAAAAGTAGTTTTCTCCATGTCCTTGGGTGCCATTTTGATATGGTTATAACCCGAGAATTCATCCATGAAAGAAAATACTTTGTGCCGAGCTGTATTGTCAACCAAAATGTCGATGTGTGGTAGCGGAAAATCATCTTTAGGGCTAGCCCTGTTTAGGTCCCTATAGTCCACACACATTCTGACTTTGCCGTCCTTCTTAGGCACAGGCACAATGTTAGCAACCGATTGTGGATAGGAAGTAACAGCCAGAAAGCCAGCGTTGAATTGCTTCATTACCTCAGCCTTGATCTTCTCAGACATGTCAGGCCTCATTCGGCGGACCTTTTGCTTGATCGGTAGACAGTCTTCTCTTGTAGGGAGACGGTGAACCACGATATCTGTGTCTAGTCTCAGAATGTCTTCATAAGACCAGGCGAAGATTTCAACATATTCGTTCAACAACTGTACTAAGCGCTCCTTGACATTTGGTTCCAGGTTGGCACCCACTTTTACTTCTTTCCTGTCTTCCTCTATCCCCAAGTTGATGGTTTCTAGCAACTCTTCATGAGGAAAAATAACCCTCTCTTCTTGTTGCAGAAGTCTGGCTAACTCTCCTGGCACTTCACAGTCTTCGTCAACTTCGTATTCATCATGATTGACCAAATCTTCAGATTTATCGAAGGCTAAAGCAGAATAGTCACCCATGGAATCCGGAGTGGATGGGTACCTGCATTTGTGAGTGTGGGTGTGTGTAAGGGATAACCATCCTTAAACAAAATAAAATGCAAAAGGAAAGAAAATGAACACAACAGTTTAGATGAAGACGTCCAATGATTCATTAAAACATGGCATATGATAATGAAGAAAATCAAACCCTTACAAATGGACCTACATGCCCCAGGCAAGGCATGAGGTGAAAATAGTGCGCGAATTGTTTAGTTATTACAGACCAACAAATAGGAAATTGTTCAAAGATAAAATTACTGGTTGATAAAGGTGATGGGAATAAAATCCTTTGCTTCCCAGTTGCTCAAACCCCCTTCGACGGTCGGAAAGATCCAATACTCAAAGTGGCCCTCTTTATCTTCATCTTCAACAGCATTAATTCTGTGGTGAGTGATCCTTACAGGTGGCCCTCCAGTCTTGGAACGATGCATAGCCTTCTGTCCTGCAGCCGTAAACCCTAGTCCAAATTTTTCCGTCTTATGGGGAAAATCAGGCAATTGCCCCCATACTGTACTCTTCCCTTCTTTGATCACCTCCTCTGCGTCCTTGAGAGATGCCATCCTAGGCATATGCTTGGGAATGGTAGGTACCTCAACCATTGTCTTCGCAACTGCTACCTCGAGAGAAACTTCCTCAAAATGTTGGAAAGGAGTTTCGATGAACTCTCCATCCAACTCCACATAGCGGAAGGAATTGAGATGACTTATCATGTACTCTTCCTTGCCGTGCATTGTTATAATCTTACCCTTAACAGGATATTTCAGCATTTGGTGCAAAGAGGAGGTAACTGCCCTGGCATAATGGATCCACGTTCTTCCTAACAAACACGAATATGACGGATGGATGTCCATCACGTAAAAGGTGGAGTTGAAAACTTTTGTGCCTACTTTGATAGGAATGTCAACCTCTCCATGAACCATTCTTTTGGACCCATCAAAGGCCCTAACAACGATGTTACTAGGTTTGAGGGTCAATCCTTCGCAGTCCAAACAGTCCAGGGCTTTCTTTGGCAGCACATTTAAAGAAGAACCAGTATCAACTAAGACATGGGCGAGGGTGGTTCCCCTACATTCAACTGAGACATGTAGCGCGTCGTTGTGTTTCTTTCCTTTGGGAGTCAAGTCAGCATCGGAAAAGCCAAGGCCATTATCAGCAGTAAGATTGGCCACACATTCCTGAAACTGGTCAGCCGAAGTCTCTTGGGGTACATGTGTCGCCTTCAAAATTTTGATCAGGGCCTTAGCATGGGCCTCAGAACAGAGTAGAAGAGCCAACATTGAAATTTTAGAAGGGGTCTGCCCTAACTGTTCCACGATGTCGTAGTCACTCTTTCTGATTATTTTCAAGATTTCATTCATTTCTTTCTGAGTGGTTTCGGGGATAACCACAGCATGAGCCTTCATCCTGACAGGCTCTTCCAGTATCCCCTTACCCTTATTGGTAGTATCAACAGATGGTCTTACTTCAGGAGTATCCAATTCTTCAATTACCGGGTCTTGCACAGACGACCTAACAGGTGCAGAAGCTTTCGAGGGTCCGAAAACTACTCGAGGGGGAGCAATCTCCAGAGAAAAGATCGGCTGCTGCGGGTTATCTTGCTTGTTCCCGTGATGTTCCCTATATCAGGGTTTTCTTCTTCAGAATTTACTTGGACTGCTTCAATTTGTTTTATACCATGATAGAAGATTTCTCCTCCATAGTTCCATGGTATCGTTTTGCTAGATTGATACGGGACAGGTCCCGGCATGGTGATTTTTAATGGTACAGATTTAGGGTCGGGCGTAATCCTGACAGGCCTTTTGCAAGCCTTGGGAGGATTGTTAGAAATGGTTATGATTTCAATATCGTTGGTTGAAGTAGCAAAAGTAGTAGGTGTAACAGGAGTGAAGGTATCAACAGGGGTTTTTTGGAAGAGTATCTCTTGGGTATCCATCAGGCATTGGACGCCTGATTTCAACATTGGGCAGTCAGCTCGTATGTTCAAACAAAAGTAACAGTCCTTCCCGCAGCCTGGGAATATCCCGGCTCTCATCATATTCTCTTTAATCACTAGTAACGGAGTCAAAAGATCAGCAACATCAGTAACATGAAGGTCTTCCATAACGGCATGAACATTATGGCCGTGCTTGGGCATCAGATCAGATATCACATTGGGCTTCTCAGAAGCATCAAATTATACTTCCTTGGCATCAATCAAGTCCTGGATTTTGTTCTTAAGCGCCCAACAATTATTGGTATTGTGCCCAACACTGTCAGAGTGGTAAGCACACTTGGCATTGGAGTGGTAGTATGGAGATGAGGTGTTATGGTTCTTTGGCGCTTCCTTCAAACTGGTAAGATTCAACTTCAATAAATGAGGGAGTACTTGAGCGGGCGTCATGTTGATTCGGGTGAACTGCTGTTGTGGCCTTTCTACCCGTTGTTGATTAGGTCTTGACTGATTGTCGCGAGGTTGATCATTTGAAGAGTTTTGAATCATCACAACCCCTACAGTTGGCTGGCGCTTGGTTCTTCCCTGACTTTTCTGAGAGTAAACAGCAGAGGCTTCCTTCTTAGCTGGGAAGGTTTTCTTAACAGCAGTGGATGCAGAGGTATCTTTCTGAATCTTACCACTTTTAATACCGGCCTCAACCCTTTCGCCGGTCAACATTAGTTCAGTAAATCCCGTGGAGGAACTCCCGATTAAATGATTGAAGAAAGGGCCAGATAGGGTCCCCAAAAACATGTCAACTAACTCTCTGTCTGATAACGGTGGTTGCACCCTTCCAGCCAGATCACGCCACTTCTGGGCATACTCTTTAAATCCTTCATTGGAAGCCATCCCCATACTTTGTAACTGAGTACGAGGCGGCGCCAAATCAGCATTGTATTGGTATTGACGGTAAAAAGCAGCAGCTAAGTCTTCCCAATTGTGAACTTCTGATCTCTCGAGTTGATAGAACCAGTCCAATTGTGTGTCTGACAAACTGTCTTGGAAAAAGTGTACCCAGAGGTCTTTATCAGATGAGTGGGGTTGGATCTTTCTGACATACGATCTCAGATGTATCTTTGGACACGACAGACCGTCATACTTAGCAAATGTTGGTACTTTGAATTTGGGAGGGATGACGATCCCAGCGACCAACCCTAGTTCTTCAAAATCTAAACCAGGTACCCTCTGCAACTCCATGGCTGCCAATATATCCTCAAGATTCTTATATTTATCATCCGTCGGGGGATATTATTGTTCGGAGTAATCTTCGTCTTCTTCCTCTTCCTCCTCTTCAACTTCAGATTCAGACGGTACCGCAATCGCTTTTCCTTTACCAGCCCCTTCATCAGACGTTGAGGGGAACTCAAGAACTTTTCTAGCGTTGCTTTCAAACCTTCTTCCAAAAGTGGCTACTCCGGGCCTTTTCTTCTTCTTCTCTTTATTCTTCTCCAATAGTACTTTGAGGTCCTCTTGACCCTTTTCTAAGGTCATGAGGAGTTGCTGGAATTGAAAATTCTAGGCTTGCAGATCCTTAACCGTCTGCTCCAAATCCATCTTGCTGAAATAAACATCAGAAAGATAAGGAAACCTGGTGTGAAGACATGTTTATGCATATGATGAATGATGTGTTATTCATGTAATGCATTCAAGGATTCAGAAATTCAAATTTGTTGCAAACAAAAAGGAACACACGTCATATTAAGAAGAAATTGTTAGTACATAAGTGCCCCATGGGCGAAATATTACAAAATTATTAATGTAAAAACACATTGCGCATCCTCTTTGGTGCGATGTAAGTGTTGAGAGTTTCCTCCTCATGAAATCGGAGGGTAAGCTCCAAAACCTTCTTCTCACTGGCATAGAAGCTGGCTTCAAAAGTATTTCGTTCTTCCTTGAGTTGGATCCAACTCTTTTGCATTTCTTCCCATGATGTTGGCATGTCAGGATGTAGGAGGGTGTATGGAACCTCTCCTTCCATAACAGGCTCTTTGATCAAGGGGAGAATGTGAGGATATGGCATCATAAGATTCTGAGCGCGGGTTCGTACCCACTTGAGGTAAGGCTCAAGGGGGGTGGAATTCTTGTGCCCCAGTGTCTTACTATCCACTTTGTTGGGCATCCTCCAAGCTCTGATGAATCTTTGTCGAAGTCCTTGCGCATCGTTGTCGAAGTCAAAAACTAGGTCAGGAATCAGCATGTCATGAGGGCCATCCCTCCGAGCATATTCAAACTGTCTTAGAGCTAAACAGGGGTTGTAGGTAATGCCTCCCCTAATGCTAAGTAGTGGGACATTAGGGAATTCCCCACAACGATCAATGATGATGACATTTTCTCTGGATCGAGAACACCAATGTACATCAGAATGTGTGAGGGTCATCAATCATTGTGACCACCTTAAACCCTGCTCATTCTTCGAAACTGATTGTGGAAGGTGAGAAATAAACCACCTTGCTAGGAGAGGAGTACAACACATGAGAACACCTCTTTTCCTCATTGTTCGTGTGTAAAATGAGTGTAGGATGTCCCCAAGCAATGTAGGTACAGGATTCCGGGATATGAAGATCTTGACAGCATTCACATCTATAAGTTGATCAGGGTTTGGGAACAAGACCAACCCATAGATAAGGAGTGCCACAATCTCTTCAAAGGCTTGTAGATCAAGAAAATTCCAGCAGTCTTGTGCCTTCTCAAACAGAAACTTTGCCAAGAAACCCTTGACACCACTTCTGGTTTCCCAATGTCCCTTGATGTCAGATGGTTGCAAGTGTAATGCTTGAGCAACATCTTCAGGCTTTGGTTCTTTTTCCGTACCATTGTAGGGTAGTTGATGTAGAATAGGAATTCTCAGGAGTTGAGAAAATTCCTCCAAAGTAGGCACCAATTGGTAATCTGGGAATGTGAAACAGTGGTGTAGGGGGTCAAATAACTGGAAGAGAACTTTCACCATGTCTTCTTCAATGTTGGAGTTGACCAAGTTGAGAAGTCTACCATGTCTTTCACTGAAGAGAGAATTCTCTGGAATCCTGGAAGTAAGCTCCTTGAGTTGAGGAGGGATTCTCACAAGGTTGACTTGAATTGTTTTCCTGCGAAGAGATTCCATGACCTACAAAACAAGAACAAAGATGAAGATCCAAACCCTTGAAATGGTTAGTGGATGCACATGATGCTTTATGATGTTCATGATGTATGCACGAACACATGTACAAGCAAGTCACAAAAAACCCTAGCTTCAGGCTTGCATGAGGTTTCATAGGTAAATACCCTCTTGAAGTTAGTTGGCTCAACCTATCCTATAAATAGTAATCGGGTTCTAAGGAGCTCAATATCACTGGATTGTTTTCTATGTTCATTGTTTTGGTTTAGCCACTTAACTAGCGACCAAAATATTCCAAGAAAACAACCCTCAATGAGTGTAGTATCGAGTATCTACCAACTTTGGACTGCACCAAAGTCGGTCATCTCACTACCCCTAATAAAAGGCCAAGATGGTCAAGTAAGGTTCTAAGAGTTCATTAGTGCTTCATGACATCACTCAGAGGCCCCATATTCTCTTTGATTGACTCAAAGGCTACCGGTACTCACAAATATGTCTCACTAATATAGCTATTGCTTCAACCATGTCGGTATACCCTGCACAGTTTCCACAACGTATTGCTATTTACCTATGAATGTTTCCCAAATCCGGGTAGAGGATTTCAAGCCCAAACAAGAGAACCAAATGTAAAGCAATCAAATCAAACAATATAATCATGCAAAGGGTGATCTAAGCCCTAAGGTTACTCCACTTCTAAAGTGATTCCCCAGCAGAGTCGCCAGTTCTGTGATACGGTGGGAGAACTGACTTGGGATTTTGCATTTGTGTTTGCAAATGTTTCGTTTTAGCAAGAGTCGCCATCGAATTTTTATTTTATCCTAAGGAAAGGCCAAAAAGCACAGGAAAGACCTTTGAGATGTTTTCTTGGGTTTGGGGAGTAGATTATAGAAAGGGAAGGTATTAGCACCCTTTCTATCCATGGTTATCCACGGGCTCTTAGTTACTTGCTTAGATCACTTGCTTTGCTTTTCAATTGTTTGAAATGGTGCTTTGTGTGTGGTTTTGAAAAATGTTTTGAAAAGAGGACATTGTTGTGGCAACCTTTGTAATGATTCTTGTTTGAATGTATACAAAAGTGTTTTTGTCTTTTGAAAAGTTTTCAATGTTTAAAAGTTGGATTTTGAAATTGTGTTGTGAAGTGTGTTTGAAAATAGCAAGGATGTTTTGCAAGCTTTGATCAAGTAACTAAGAGCTATCTACCCTATTTTACTCAAAGATCTTTCTTATGTTTTTAACCCTTTTAACAGTGTTGTTTCACCATTGCGTTTGGTGAACAACCTTGTGTTAGGATGTTAAACGGGACAGGCGCGGGTCATCGTATAGACCATGATAGTAATAGTGTCAAGTTTTTTTGGCAATTTTCTTGAGGGACTTGATCATTTTTGTTTAAGCAACTCAGATAGCGTCATCGAGGGACTATGATCTTTTGTTTTTGCTTTTGTTTTGCCAAAGTACTTGACATGCATATCATGGCCCATTTTTGAAGGCAACAAGTGTATTGAAACCCTAGGGGTGCAAGTGTGCATTGTGTTTGTTTTTCATGCAATTTTTGTCTTTGATTAGGTCAAGCTATTTGTTGGTTTTGATTTTGCATACAAACCCTAAGTCTATTCATGGCATAATTGAAAGCATTTAAAGGTGCGAGAATTTAAATTATATGCTATTACAACATGATATAGGGAGGGGGTACAATTTTGAATAGGGGATTATTTAGACAAGAAATTAAATTCTTAATTATTACAACCAAATTGAATGTGTAAGGCATAACAATTAAATGTACAATATTTAAATAAATACAATAAATAAATATTAAATAAAATGTATTATGCAAAAAAAAAATTTTTATGTATGTAAAAAGTATTTTTAATGTGAAATGTAAATAAAGAAAATGTCAATTTTAATTATTTTTGTTTTTTTAGGGAAAAAACCCTAATTTCTTAAATAAATAGTATTATTTATTATTTATATACAATAATGCATCAATTTGTACAAAAAAATAAAAGTATATAAAAAAATGTATTTTTTAGTATAAAATATTAATAAAAATAAAAATGTATTATTTTTGTGTTTTTTGTTCTAATTATTTAATAAAATATAGTATATATGTATATATATGTATTAAATATATTAAGTGTGTATAAAAATAAAATAAATTATTTACAAAATGTGTATATCTCAAGAAAATATTTTCAAATGTGTATAAAAATGAAAATAAAAGTATTATTTGCATTATTTTTTAATTTAAACAAAATGATATAAAAGCATATAAACATTTTTATACTAGTGAAAATAAAAATAAATACCAAATAAATGTAAAAAATTATGAAAATATTTTTTAGGCATTTTTTTTATATTTAAAAATAAAAGATCAAAATCAGAAATGAAATAAAAATGCAAAAATGATAAAAATACAAGAAATGGGCCAGGGGGGTGTGAAGCTGGAAAACAAGTGTTAGAAGCAAAAATAACCAGGCCCAGCCCAAGGACTTCATCTTCTTCCTCTGTTCAAACACCAAAAACGCGCGTTTTCCATACAAACTTGTATCTCCTGATTCTGTGCTTTTTTGACAAAACTCATAACATGAAACTTGTAGAGCATCAAACAACGAATCTAACCATATAAAAAACTCAAGCTAACTCTCAAAGACCAGAGAGAATTTCTCTGGCCCTAATTTCTAACCTAGTTTTTTCAGAAAGTTCATGGATGAAATTCTCCTAGCACGATTAATATAAATGAAAACCAAGCACATGTATGGTTTCAGGGCTATGAATACAACATCTTTCATTCAGAAACCTAAGTCTAACTATTCCTAAACAGAGAGATAGAAGTTCATGAAATACCTGTTTCAGTTGAGTTAGAGCTGGACAATGTAGTAACTTTCAATGGTGCTTGAGGTTCTTTTGAGCTTGCCTGATGTCCACTGAAGCTTTCCCAATGCTTGGTTTGTTTTGAAGTAGCCTGAATCGTGCTGCAGAACTCAACCTGCAAAGCTTCCAAACAAAAATGGCAATGTGTGTTAATGAAGTTACAGTTGGCAATGGAGGTCTGGAATAGTTTAGGTGAGTTGAATGGAAGGTATTGGAACAAGTTTGAGGTAAAACGCACGAGGCAAAGTGGAGATGGAAGTGATTCTGCAGGGCTTGCCCTGTTTTGCAGAAAAATAGAGATTTTGTGTACAAGGAGGTTTGAGGGATCAAGGGCTCGTGCTTCTTGCTTGCTAGGGTATGAGAAACTTGTTTGCAATGTTTGTGTAAGCTGACTATGGCTGGTTTTTGAGTTGGGAGGATTTGGACAAATTTCTTCTTTGTGAACCAAGAAAGTGTAACTTCTTCTCACAGGCCTGCACCAGTCATGTATTATGCTGCATACAATCTCCTTGATACTTGCAATTTGTGGATTTGATTTTGCTTCAGAGATATGGCCTCATGTGTTGTACCCCAAAATTTTCCCTCCCATATTCTTCAAGATTTGGCAAGATCAATCTCCAAATGGTTCAAAATCTCTCAAGGGCTGCACAGTCCAATTGCCTCCTAATACAGTCAAAATTAGGGTTTTGGTTCTTGCAAAGAAATTGAGGTTTCCAAGGGTCCAATCATATCCCATATGCCTATACCCATTGTCAAGCATCCATATGTCAAGTTTCAAGACTCACAACATCAAATTGCACAGTCAAAAACCCTGAATGCTTCACAGTCAACTGCAGGGGCAAAATGGTCATTTGACAGTCAAAATTCAAAATTTTTGATCAACATCTTATTTTGAAGCCACAATCATCATTTGATCAAGTCTTGATCATGATTCCACAAGCATGGCTCAGAAAGTCTCAAGATGTCAAAAGTTTCTATTTTTGGACAGCTGAAAAGTCAACTGCAAATTGACCAAGGCATAACTTCTTCATGGTTTATCAGAAAAATCCCATCCAAAGCTCATTTTGAAGGGAATTACATTTCCTACAACTCATCTTCACACTCCAAGTCCAATAAATGCCCTCACAAAAAGTTATCAATTTCAACATTATAGGTCATTTTCAAAAGTCAACAAAAAGGCACTTTAAGTCAAAGACCATAACTTGAGATTGGTAAATCAAAATAACATGGGACCAAAGGCATTGGTTAGAGGACTTCAAGACCTTTCCAAAATGTCCAAGAACATGTTCATAGCTTTAAAATTGAGCAAGATATGCATTGGAGAAGTTGGGAAATTTTTGGGAACTTTCAAAAGTCAACTTTGCCTAAAACACTTCAATTTTGCTAATGGGCCTCAAATTCTTTCTTGAATCTTTACCCAAAGCCTATGCACGACCCATTAAGCTTAATTTGATTTATTTTCTTATTTTTAATTAATTAATTAAATTTATATTAACATTAATTCATTTAATTGGTTTTAATTATAAGAAAATTCAAAAGATGTGCTTTTTAGATCTTTTTGTGCAGCAAATATGACTAGGGCAAGCTGGCAACTCGTTTCTCAATCAACAAGGCAAAATATCCATGATTGGCAAGGTTTCATGAAAGAAAAGATTGAAAAAAGATTTGATTGCCAATCATATATTCAAACATGAGTGCAATGGACTTATGGGCTTAATTCTAACCTAAATTCATTCACATACATATGCTGAGGGAAACCCTAAAGCTAGACACGCGTGAAAGCTGCTAAAAACTCCATAGCCAATTTGCAAAAACTCAAGAAAATTGTGAAACTGAAATCCTATTTGCAGGTGGATTCAAGGCTTAAAAGTGATTCAAACATCTTGCCTAAGTCTCCAGGAAGCTATTACTATAAAGAACAAGCTCTCATACCCAAGGAAACGGTAAAACAGAGTCACGGTTTTAACAAATATTTCCATAATCGAAATCTAATTTCTATGCATCATTGCTATGTTTTGATTATTGATTTATGTTGCTGACATCTTCCTGAAGCTTTTGGTGTGGATTAATTGAGTTATAGCATCCTGTATCAAAATCCACCATTGAAGAATATTAGGGTTTCAGAGCTTTCATATTGGGGGTTTTTTGTATGCTGTAAAATTAGACCTCAAGCCATATATGGACAAATTCGTTGCAACAAGACGAATCGAATGAGATACTCGCGCTCAATTTATATGGCGCATGATGCTAATCGCTATTTTTTGCACTTTTATTTTGTGGGGGTTTAAAACCCCCGCTATCTTGTTTTCTGTTTACAGGGCAAAGGAGGAAGACAATAGGTGTCAAGGCCTGGTTGGAGAATTCAAATTTAAACGCGCGTTATTTCGTTATGCATCATAATATTTGTTTTTTATACATAATATTCATTGTCCAGTTATACTACAAATGCGCTTCATAGCTCAGATGGTGGGAAACGTGGCCTGCAAGCATTGGGACCTGGGTTCGATTCCCAGGTCCCCCCACATAATTGATATTTTTTGTTCTAACGTATTCTAATGCAGCGCCTCATCCAACGTTCTACCATGGGCCTCATGCGTTAGCCTGCCAAGTGGCCTTGATCCATAATCTGAATGCCAGGAAGTGATGAACACTCTATGCCTTGGTCAATGGACATACACACGATCAGGAAAGTCAACTGGGCTCTATGCTTCTTGGGCCTAAATTCCTCACATTTCACCTCCCCTTGGGCCAACACACCCCCTTGGTTTGCATAATTAATTTTATTTTCTTTTCTTTTCTTTTAATTTCTTTCAATTGTTTTTTTAATAATTATTATTAATTCACCATAAAATAATTTTTCCAATAAAAATCAGAAACTCAAAATTGTAAATATTTTTAATTATTTATTAATTGCATCATTAACCTATTTTTGTAAATAAATGTTAACAATTAAATTTAGTTTAATTTAGGTTTAAAATTTAATCTCTTTTCTTAATAAATAAAGAATACATAGAATTAGGGTTTTGACACTTTTATCTTTTTCTTAATTAATTATTATTATCATTAATTATTATTATCATTATTAATTACTATTATTTTTGTACATAAATATGTAAATTAATTAATTAGTAAATTAGGTCAACTTTGACATTTTCGTTAATAATTAAAATAATCTAGAATTAGGGTTGTTTACTAACTTTTAAATTCTTTTCTTTATTTCCATAATAAATACAAAAAACATAAAAAAACACTTTCTTTTCTTTAAATAATTAATTAGGTTTTAATTTAATTTAATTTCAAGCAAAGGGTCCAACACCCTCGGACGTCCTGATTTTAATTCTTTTCGCGCATTATTTTCTTATTGATTATTATGTAATTGTTCAAGGATGTAATAGTAATTAGGTTTATTGCTTTTTTTACTTTCCGCATCTTTATCAAAAACGGGTCTTTGTATTTTGGCGATGTATAGACCCGCACCTTGTAATAGCGTAGCTTTTATCTTTCCGTCTTTTAATTTTCCGCACTCCTAACTGCTAAACTCGCATGAAATAATGTATGATAACTAAAAACAACGCGTAGCTCACAATGCCATGATCAAAGATAACTGTTAACATGAAAACAACACACAATGCACACACCACTTCTAGGGTACGCCTCACTCGTTGCCTTCGAAACATGGTCGTCAAGTATAGGACGTTTTAGCGGTCGCTCTTATGTCCAAGATCCAGTTGCCTCGAAACAGTTGCCTCAAAATGGTTGCCTCGGATTAAAAAGGATATAGGACATTAGGGTTACTTCTAAGGTGTCCTAACTGTTGCTTCGGTGACCACACTGTCCCTACAATCGAATTGACCCGAACACCTCCAACGGTGGTGCTACCTACCTCTCAATGGTGGGATGGCACTATCTTAAGGACTTTTACACAGCCTAATTCCTTAGGGTAGGTAGATGACTCATGGATACTTGCTCTCTTCAAAAACAAATCAAAAATCTTTTCACACTGACACTTTCAAAAGCTTTCAAAACAAAATTTTCAAACACTCTTGAGGACAGATACAAGAGTCATTCAGAAATCTTTCAACGAAACTTTTTCAAACCCACTCACATTTTGAAAAGCAAACATTCTGAAAACATAAGAGCAAGTACCTAAGAGCCCATGGATAACCATGGATGAAAAGGGTGCTAATACCTTCCCTTTTCATAATCTACCCCCCGAACCCACGAAACATCTCAAAAGGTTTTTCCTGTGCTTTTTAACCTTTCCTTTAGGATAAAATAAAAAGTCGGTGGCGACTCTTGCTAAACCGAACAAGTGAGAAAACAAACGCAAAAACTCAAGTCAGTTCTCCCACCGTATCACACCATGCTTCAAATATCATGGTTTGACATAAAGCATATCTCTTCAAAAATGGCAATGTACCTTTTTCTAATTAAGGATTAGTTTTGTGTGTAATGTCCAAATGGCCAAGATAAAGCATTAGCTCAGCGGATTTGCATTCAATTATGGAGTGTGAATTGGTTTAGAGGTCTGTAATTGTGTACAAAGCTAGCTTGGTCAGATTTGCAACTTGGTATGAACATGTTGGCTATGGTTATAAAGTGAGTTTTTGCCAACTTCAAGCATTCGATTCTCCCTAACCACAAAGGTGTTTGAGGAGTTATTGGACAATTTGGAATGCTTGAAACATGTACTATAATCCATATTTGAAGTGAAACTTGAAACTCCAAGTGTAACTATTTGAAAAATGGCCAAGAAGATGGGTCAAAATCCTGCCTAAACTAGGGCAAAATTTCTCTAAGTTAAAAGTTTTAGGTACCCTTGTTCCAAAAATCATAACTTGAGATACAAGCTTCTTTTGAGAAAACTTTGTGAATAAAAGTTGTAAACTTTGTGATGGACTACAACTTTCATGTTGCAAGTTTTGTTTGAATCCATTTGCATCTTTGTGAAAAAATGGGACAAAGTTAGGAAAAAATAAGAAAATTTTATAACTTAGAAAAATTCTAAGTTATGAAATTTTTCCATTTTAAACCCTAATTTGCATTTTTGGGTTTCTTGATGAACAAGTTTCATAATTTGACATGTCTTGATGAAAAATGAATCTTGGCACTTGATTTTGACCAAAAAGTCAAAGTTTGACTTTTCAGTGTACAGTCAAATTTTGATCAGTTGACTGAAAAATTCATCTGTTAATCCTATGCATTTGAGATCTTTTGAACTTGTTGAGTGGGTCAAGATAATGTCATTGAGTCCTTGAGTCCATAGTTGAGCTTGTTTTGCCATTGGTTAGGTCAAACAGTCAAAAATTGCCTTTGTACAGTCAAAACCCTAAAAATGACCATTTTGCCCTTTTGGTGATCTGATCAAATTTCTTGTGGATTTGTGATCCAAACTTGATCAAATGGTTCATATGAGTTCATAATGTTGATGTGGGTCAAAATTCATGAGATTTGACTGTCAATTGGCCACAATTGACTTTTTCCCCAATATAGCTGATTTCTAGGTCAATTGTCCAATTGACTGGGCAAAAATTTGAATCAAGGCTTGAAACTTGGTATGGGCAAACTTGTGAGTCCAACATGTAGTATGGAAGTCACTTTGGGCATTGTAGGTTGTGATCGGTGGATCTGGAACCGACTGTTTAACGCTGGTTCGCGAAATGTCGCGGTAAGCAAGAGTCGCCACCGTCTTTTATTTTCTCCAAATGGAAAGGACAAAAGCACAGAAAAATTCCTTATAGAGATTGATCTCGGTTCGGGAGGTAGATTTATAGAAAGGGAAGGTGTTAGCACCCTTTCTATCCATGGTTATCCATGGGCTCTTAGATACTTGCTCATTGTGTTTTCATAAATGGTTTGTTTGCTTTTCAACTGTGGGTTTAAAAAGTTTCTTTGAAAATTCCAGTTCGACTCTTGTATCAGTCCTCAAGAGTGTTTGAAAAATTGCTTTCGAAAGCTTTTTGAAAATGTGTTGGTGTGAAAAGTATTTTGTTTTGTTTTGAAATTTAGAGCAAGTATCTAGAGTCGTCTACCTACCCTAAGGAATTCGTCTGTGTAAATGTCCTTTAAAGTAGTGCCATCCCACCTTTGAGAGGTAGGTAGCACCACCGTTGGAGGTGTTCGGGTCAATTCGAGGTTCGGGACATGGTGATCACCAGAGCAATGGGAAGACACCTTAGAAGCTACCCTCATGCCAGGTTCCCGGATCATGAGGACTTACTAAGACATCCTCTACTCGACGATCACCTTTTGAGGCAAGGCAACAGTGAGGCGTACTCTAGGGGTGGTGTGTGATTTGTGTGCCGTTTTCAATTATTTTATCTTGTCATGTTATGAGTGATCTATGCGCTTATTTTTATTTTTGTCCATTCATTCTTGCATGCATTGATTTAGCAGTTAAAAATTGCGAAAAGTAAAAGTTCTAAAGCTATTACAAAAGGCGCGGATCCACATCGCCAAAATTTCCAGAACCCGATTTGACAGAAAAATAAAGACTTAAAGAAAAATAAAGTGCGAGAAATTAAAATGTTACATGGCCTTGGGAGAGGTACATAAAAATTATACGGAAAAGAAATAAACATGCGAATTAAATAAGAATTAAAAACGAGGGCGTTGGACCCTTTTTTGCAAAATTGAATTAAATGATTAAATTAATTAATAAAAAAGGAAAAGAAATTATTTTTTTATTTTTTTGTATTTATATGATTTTAATGAAAAAGAATTAATTGAAATAAAATGCTAACCCTAATTCTAGTTGTTTTTAGTTTATTAAGAAAAGATTAATATTTAACCTAATTATTTACATGCAATTTTAATTTATAAAAGTAAATAATATTAAATATTTAATTATTATGAAAGAAAAGAAAAAGGGATAAAAATTATTATAAACCCTAATTCTACCAATTTTAGGTTTTTTATTGAAAAAAAAATGTTAAGATTAAACCCTAAATTAAAACTAAGTGAATTAATGCAATTTATTTACAAAAATACTAAAATAAAAATATTTATTATTTTTTTATCTTTTCTGATTTTTTGGTGTTTTTTTTATATATTATGAAAATATTAAATTAATTAAAAAACAATAATTGAAAGAAAGTAAAAATAATGAAAAAAAAATAAAGAATGTAAAAAAGGTTTGCAAACCTAAGGGGGTCTGCCCCTAATTTGGAGGGTGAAGTCCAGCAATTTGAGCCCAATAAGCCTTAGGCCTGGCTGACTTTTCCACTCACGTACCCAAGCGTTGACTCACGTGTACCATGCTCTTCAGATCTGGGCCCTTGAATTGATGAGATTGAGCGCGTGGTAGGCTTGATGGAGGAACGCATGATGGTCCATAGCGTTGGCACTGCATAGGATTATTAAATGAAAAATAGTATTGAAATGGTGGGGGACCTGGGGCTCGAACCCAGGTCCTGAACGTTACCAACGCTTATGCCTGCCAGTGGAGCTGCTTTGCTTCTTTGTACCTTACGTAACTAACAAACAATATATAATAAAACAAATGTTAGTGGAATTTTAGCGCGTAAAATTCAAATAAGCCAATCACTGATCGCCACAGGGTCGTCTTCTTCGTTGCCTTATTTTTTTCTGAAACACAAAACATTGGCAACGGTTTTATAAACGTTCTAAAATGTGCCCTTTTGGAAAATAGTGATTAGCTCCTGGGACTTCATAAATTAGGCGCGAGGGTTGGGTCTTGATCGTCCAAACACGCTGATTCCAATGGTCCAGGTCTCGAGTCTCAATTTTTCTTTGAATGTAAAGCCCCAATTCTCCAAGTCTGAAACCCTAAAATATGCCAATGGCGTCTTTGCATACAGTGTATAAAAATTCAATTAAAACATAGAGTAAGCTTCAGAATCATGAGAGCAACACAAAACATGCATTAGAATTTGAAATTATGCTATGAATGACAAGATACGATTTATGCAAAAGAGTGACAAAGCCTGAGTTCTATTCACCAATTCTTGGTGTTAGGAATGTGGAAACCTATCCAGACGCGTTGCTTGAGGTCTCAGGAAGGTGATGAGATGGTTATTTGGCCTTGAATCGCCTTCTATCCCTGTTTTCAGTTTTGGAATTTTTAGGCCAAAAGTGTGAGTTTGATAATGGAGTTTATGCGCAGCTGAGGGGTTGTGAGCACTAGGGTTGCATTCTGTACTTATGTGTGAGTGATCTAGGTCAAAGAAATCAAACAAAAAGCTTGGCATTCATGACTTGCAAGATTTGATTTTCAAGGATCTTTTTCAATATTTTTCATGCTATTTTGGCTTCAATCATATCCAATCATCCTAATTCTTCCCTAATTTGATTTGCACGAAATATTGGAGATATTATATGCAACAAAAAAATTGAAAAACCTAGGTTTTATATTTTTCATGTATTTTAATTAATTTAAATGAATTATTAATAATAAAAATCCAAATAAATAAATAAAAATGAAGAAAAACTTCCCTTTGGGCCAAGTGGTCGTGCACATGCCTTGGATAATTAATTGTGGAAGAAAAAGAGGCCCATTAGCAATTTTAGGTCATTTGAAGCAATGTTGACTTTTCAAAATATCCAAAAATTTCCCAACTTCCACAAGGCATAACTTTCTCAATTTTTAAGCTTTGCTCATGTTCTTGGACATTTTGGAAAGTTCTTTGAGTCCTCTAACCAATGCCTTTATTCCCATGTCATTTTGATTTACCAATCTCAAGTTATGGTCTTTGACTTAAAGTCCCTTTTTGTTGACTTTTGAAAATGACCTATAGTGTTGAAATTGATAACTTTTTGTGAGAGCATTTCTTGGACTTGAAGTATGAAGATGAGTTGTAGGAAATGTCTTTCACTTCAAAATGAGCTTTGTATGGAATTTTTCTGATAATCCATGTGGAAGTTATGCCCTGGTCAATTTACAGTTGACTTTTTCAGCTGTCCAAATAAGGAAACTTTTGCATCTTGATGATTTTTGAGCCAAGCTTTGAGAATCATGATCAAGAATTGATCAAATGATGTTTGTGGCTTCAAAATGAGATGTTGACCAAAAATTTGAACTTTTGACTGTCAAATGACCATTTTGCCCCTACAGTTGATTGTAGTGCAATTAGGGTTTTTGACTGTGCAATTTTGTGCTGAAAGTCTTGAAACTTGGTATGAGGATGCTTGACCATATTTATAGGCATGTGGGACTTGATTGGACCCTTGGAAACTTCATTTACTTGATCAGAATCAAAACCCTAATTTTGACTGTTTATGAGGCCCTTGCACTGTGCAACCCTTGGGGAATCTTGAAGTTTTGACTTGGCAATTCTTGAAGAATATGGGAGGGAAAATTTTGGGGTACAACAGTTGCCCCTATTCAATCTTCTTAGACCTGAGGATGCAGATTGGCTGACGTGCCTTTCGTAATCCGAAGGTGGAAGATGATTGAACACTAGAGTGCCCAGAAATTTGCGCTCACATAGTAGCAGTGTGATGATGGAATGGGCTTATAGATGCCATTTAGAAGTTGATGAATAGGATGATGGGCTTATAGATGCCATCTGGATGTTGATCGCGTAAGAGATTCCTTAGCGAGAACTTGCGTATCTGCAAAAGGAAAATGAGTACCTGACATGTTGCAGGAGCTGGTCTTCAGAGGCTTTGTGTAGATATGTCCTGACTGGTTACAGGAATCGGATCTTCGAATTCTTCAGACGTGCCCTGGAGAGATACAGGAATCGAGTCTGGTAATGTTAGTCTCCAACGGATACACCCTGGCAAGATTCAGGCATCGGATCCTCGAACTCTTCAGACACACCCTGGCAAGATACAGGAATCGGATCTGGTAATGTTAGTCTTCAACGGATACACCCTGGCAAGATTCAGGCATCGGATCCTCGAACTCTTCAGACACACCCTGGCAAGATACAGGAATCGGATCTGGTAATGTTAGTCTTCAACGGATACACCCTGGCAAGATTCAGGTATCGGATCCTCGAACTCTTCAGACACACCCTGGCAAGATACAGGAATCGGATCTGGTAATGTTAGTCTTCAACGGATACACCCTGGCAAGATTCAGGTATCGGATCCTCGAACTCTTCAGACACACCCTGGCAAGATACAGGAATCGGATCTGGTAATGTTAGTCTTCAACGGATACACCCTGGCAAGATTCAGGTATCGGATCCTCGAACTCTTCAGACACACCCTGGCAAGATACAGGAATCGGATCTGGTAATGTTAGTCTTCAACGGATACACCCTGGCAAGATTCAGGTATCGGATCCTCGAACTCTTCAGACACACCCTGGCAAGATACAGGAATCGGATCTGGTAATGTTAGTCTTCAACGCATACACCCTGGCAAGATTCAGGCATCGGATCCTCGAACTCTTCAGACACACCCTGGCAAGATACAGGAATCGGATCTGGTAATGTTAGTCTTCAATGGATACACCCTGGCAATATTCAGGTATCGGATCCTCGAACTCTTCAGACACACCCTGGCAAGATACAGGAATCGGATCTGGTAATGTTAGTCTTCAACGGATACACCCTGGCAAGATTCAGGTATCGGATCCTCGAACTCTTCAGACACACCCTGGCAAGATACAGGAATCGGATCTGGTAATCAACAGATACACCCTGGCAAGATTCAGGTATCGGATCTTTAGTTGCGACCATTGATGGTAATCATTTTTGTACTTTTGTCCTGAAAAGACAAGCGTTAGTTGTATGCGATGTCATGTGGTATGACATGCAAGATGCTCTCTGAATACGTGAGATTGTATGTTCATGATGCGTGTATGCATGCTATAATGTATGAAGATGTTTATGAATGTATTTTTCGTCTAGGAAAGTAAATCCTTGACGGGTGCCGGGAAGTCACTCCTGGGCTGATGTTGGAGAATAGATTTTGCTTCCGCCGGGGATGATAGTTGCAAGAATACCGGTAGGAGAAGATAACTCCGTTGGGGAATAAACTTGGCGAATGGATTACTCTGCGGGGAGCAAAGTACTCTAGCAATCTTGCTGGGAAGCAATACTCTGTGGGGAGAAAGATACCTTGTTGAGTTGTTGATAATAACTTGCTGGGGATACCATTGTTGTATCGGAAGTGTTAATAGACTTCGCTGGGGGTAAGAGGACTTCGTCGAGGACGACCTTTCCGTGGCTTTTGGCTGAGGATAACCCAGTTATATCCTGGTAAGGAAATAACTCTTTGAATAAAGCCGGGAGACGTGTTTGTGCTCTGCGGGGATAAGCTTCCAGAATCTACTGGGGATGAGCTTGCTGCTTGGGGAGATGAATTCCAACTTCCTTGGGGAAACTAGATTAGACTCTCCTGGGGAAGTTTTGAACTGCGGGGGAAGTGATACCAATGAATGTATGGTATACCGCCGGGGAACAATCTTTAGGTCAAGACTGCCGGGGATGCTTGTTAAGAATATATATGCTGCTGGGGAATGTTGAGATCTGCTGGAGGATATCCAACTCCTTAAGTTTGATTGTATAGCTTTGCTTGAGGAGAGTATACTGTCTTGTTGACTTACTCTCTGGGGAATTAAGGTGTCTGGTTATGTTCTTCGGCTGAACCTACCTTGGTACCTTAGTGGATGGAATAATTAGATTACTTAGACAACTCTTTTATTGCCCCTGTTTCTAATGTTACCTGTAATTAATCCTTTGTTTCGTATGCAAATATTTATGAGTTAGCAAATCATTGTCAATGCATATATCACAAATTGAACCTTGGACGTTCTTCGCAAAACAAAACAGAAAAAGAAAAACAATTGGCACTTTTAACTGAAAAGTATATTTGTATTGATTTTTTGAATGGCCTGTAAATAGGCGTTTTGTGTACAAGAGGCTGACGTCCTAGTAAGAGAACGCCGCCGAACAAAAGAGTTTATACAAATTTTGTACAAAAGAAAATAAAACAGCTGTGTGAAATGAATGATCCCACTGGGTTTCAACTCTGCTATTGCCTTTATATCCCCGAGCGTCTCATCACTTGATGACCTAAACGAAGAATGAAGCTGACTGATCGATGCCGTCTGAACTTGATATAGATACCGGGTTCTGGATGCAAAGTGATCCAATGAGACATAGTATTACGCTTTTATCCCTAACTTTTGCCTGGACCGCCCTTTCGGGTTTTCAGTCCACCGGGATACCCATTTTTGCCCAAGCCGCCTTTTCAGGTTTTCGACTTGCCGGGTGTACAGATTTTTTTCATTTCATCCCTTCATTTTGCCCGAACCCTTTTGGTTCGTCGGGAAGCCCTAATTTTTGCCTAGGCATGTCAGCCTAGCGGGTTTTTTTTCATGCGTAGTATCTTTTTACTATGTCTGCATTGGCGGGGTGAGGAAGGTCGTCACCATCCATATTGGTTAGAATCATGGCCCCTCCTGAGAACACATGTTTAACCACAAATGGCCCTTCGTACGTAGGGGTCCACTTGCCCCTTGGATCACTCTGAGGAAGGATGATTCGCTTGATTACCAGATCCCCAACTTGATATTCTTGTGGTCTGACCTTTTTGTTAAATGCCCTGATCATCCGTTTCTGATACGTCTGACCATGACAGATAGCAGCAAGTCTCTTTTCATCAATAAGGTTGAGCTAATCAAGTCGTGTCTGGATCCAATCATCCTCGTTCAGATTTACGTCCTTCATTATCCGGAGAGAGGGTATTTGCACTTCGATTGGTAAGACTGCCTCCATACCATAAACCAAAGAGAAAGGAGTTGCCCCGGTTGACGTCCTGGCTGAGGTACGGTACCCATGTAGAGAGAACGGTAACATCTCGTGCCAATATTTATAAGTCACTGTCATCTTCTGCACGATTTTCTTAATGTTCTTATTTGCTGCTTCTACAGCCCCATTCATCTTCGATCTGTAAGGAGAAGAATTGTGGTGCTGTATCTTGAACTGCTCGCAGAGTTCAGTGATCATCTTGTTATTCAGATTGGTACCGTTGTCTGTAATAATTCTCTCTGGGACGCCGTACCGATAGATCAGATTATGTCGAATGAACCGCGCCACCATAGTCTTGGTTACCGTAGCGTAGGAAGCTGCTTCAACCCACTTTGTAAAATAATCAATCGCCACTAGGATGAAGCGATGCCCATTGGATGCCGTAGGTTTAATCTCACCAATCATGTCTATGCCCCACATTGCAAACGGCCAAGGCGCAGTCAGAACATTCAGGGGAACTGGAGGAACATGCACCTTGTCTGCATAAATCTGGCACTTATGGCATGTCCTAGAATGTTGGTAGCAGTCAGCTTCCATTGTGGACCAGTAATACCCTGCCCGAAGGATCTTTTTAGCCATAGTGTGTCCACTGGAATGTGTACCAAAGGTCCCTTCATGTAGCTCTTCCATGATCCTTTCTGCTTCAGTCTTATCCACACAACGCAGTAAGGTTGAATCATGGTTTCGCTTGTACAAGATGCCGTTGCTGAGGAAGAACTTTGCCGCGAACCTTCTCAGGAATTTCTTATCATTGATAGAGGCACCTTCAGGGTATTCCTGAGTTTCCAGATATCTCTTCACCTTATGGTACCAAGGCTTCTCAGTCACCAATTCAGTCTCGAGATCGCAACAGTGTGTCGGTTCGTCCAGTTTCCAGATGATGATCCGGGGAGCCTCATTATCCCATTTGACTTTGAACATAGAAGACATTGTAGCTAACGCGTCCGCTAACTGATTCTCTTCTCTCGGAAAGTGTTCAAAGGTTATCTTCGTGAAGTGGGGGATCAAGGTCAACACACATTCTCTGTAGGGAATAAGATTCGGATGTTTCGTATCCCACTCTCCTTTGATCTGATTGATCACAAGAGCGGAATCTCCGAAGACACTTAGAAACTTGATCCTTAAGTCGATCGCAGCTTGAAGACCCATGATGCATGCCTCATACTCTGCCATGTTGTTGGTACAGTTGAAACATAGTCGGGCAGTGAGTGGAGTATGAGTGCCTTGAGGAGATATGATTATAGCGCCGATACTGTTTCCCAAAGCGTTGGAGGCTCCGTCAAAGTGCATAGACCATCGGGATCCTTCCTCAGGTCCTTCATCCGGTCCAGGTACTTCACAATCAGTCACAATCATGATACTTTCATCCGGAAACTCGAAGTTCATTGACTGATAGTCATCTACGGCCTGATGGGCCAAGTGGTCTGCCAATACACTTCCCTTGATGGCTTTCTGGGTCGTGTACTGAATGTCGTATTCTGTCAAGATCATTTGCCATCTTGCAATTCTCCCAGACAGAGCAGGCTTTTCGAATATGTACTTTATAGGATCCATCTTTGAGATCAACAAGGTAGTGTGAGTCAGCATATACTGTCTCAGCCGGCGAGCAGCCCATACCAAAGCGCAACAAGTTTTCTCAAGCAGTGAGTATCGGGTCTCGCAGTCGGTAAACTTTTTTCTAAGGTAATAAATGGCATGCTCTTTTCGGCCAGACTCGTCATGCTGCCCCAACACACACCCCATTGAGTTGTCAAGTACTGTCAGGTATAGTATCAAAGGTCTCCCTTCAACTGGTGGCATAAGGATGGGTGGTTCTTGGAGATACTCCTTGATTCTGTCAAAAGCAGCCTGACATTCATCATTCCAACGTACTACCTGATCTTTCTTCAACAACTTGAAGATTGGCTCACAGGTAGTAGTCAGGTGTGAGATGAAGCGAGCAATGTAATTCAGGCGTCCTAGAAAGCCTCTGACCTCTTTCTCTGTCCTAGGAACTGGCATCTCTTGAATAGCTTTAACCTTAGCAGGGTCCACTTGAATACCCTTATCACTTACCACAAAGCCTAGCAACTTTCCAGATCTTACCCCGAAGGTGCACTTGTTCGGGTTCAACCTCAGCTTGTATAGTTTCAACCGGTCAAACAATTTCTGCAGATGATCTAGGTGCTCTTCCTCAGTTTGGGACCTTGCGATCATGTCGTCCACATACACTTCTATCTCATGATGGATCATGTCATGAAATAAAGCAACCATGGCACGTTGGTAGGTTGCCCCAGCGTTCTTCAATCCAAAAGGCATGACCTTGTAGCAGAAGGTGCCCCACTGAGTAACAAAGGTAGTCTTTTCCATGTCTTCAGGTGTCATCTTGATCTGATTGTAACCTGAAAATCCATCCATGAAAGAGAACACCTTATGCTGAGCTGTATTGTCAACAAGGACATCAATGTGAGGTAAAGGGAAGTCATCCTTGGGGCTGGCCCTGTTCAGATCCCTGTAGTCGACACACATTCTGACCTTACCGTCCTTCTTCGGTACCGGCACCACATTGGCAACCCACTGAGGGTAAGAAGTCACTGCAAGGAACCCAGCGTCAAATTGTTTCATAACCTCGGCTTTAATCTTTTCAGACATCTCTGGACGCATGCGGTGGACCTTTTGCTTAACCGGAGGGCAATCTTCCTTAGTTGGCAAGTGATGGACCACAATATCGGTATCCAACCCGGGCATGTCTTCGTAGGACCAGGCAAAGATCTCCATATAATCATGCAGCATCTGAGTCAACCGTTGCTTCACGCTGAGCTCTAGGTTGGCACCAATCTTTACCTCTTTCCTGTCTGCCTCAGTACCCAAGTTTATTGTTTCCACTGGCTCTTCATGTGGTTGAATTGCCCTCTCTTCCTGAAGTAACAGTCTCGCGAGCTCGTCGGGCACTTCACAATCATCTTCACCTTCGTCTTCGGCTAAGTTGATCGGATTTTCGAAGTCATAACTGGCAGTAGCAGAGTCGTTATCAGTGAGATCCAGAGTGGATTGAAACCTGTATGAGTGAGTGTGTGTGTAAATACAGCTGTTTTGAAATATATGTAAAGGAAAGAAAGACGGAAAAGGAGCATAAGATTTGTAATGCGAGAAAACGTCCAAGATTTTCATTTATGATATATGAAATGACAATTTATATGCCCTCACAAATGAAACCACGGTGCCTCGGGTAAGACACCGGTCCATAGAGTTTATTTATTATTCATTACAGATACCGAAACAAGAGAACTCATTACTCAGTAACAAGAGAAACAGATAGATTGTCCTTTGCACTCCAATTGTTAGGTCCACTGTTGGTTGCCAGGTAAATCCAGCTATCAAACTCAGCTTCATCCACTTCATCCTCGTCCCCAATAGCATTCACTCCATGAGCAGGCAGGGGAGCTGTCACTACATTAGGCTTCTCAGATGCCTCAAACTGTACCTCCTTGGCGTCAATAAGGTCCTGCAGCTTGTTCCTTAATGCCCAACAATCATCAGTGGAATGCCCCGAGCTATCGGAGTGATAAGCACAGCGGGCATTTGGATTGTACTTAGGAGATGTAGTATTTGCAAACTTCGGAGCCTCTCTGACGGTTACTAAGTTGGTTGAGAGCAACTGTGGTAAGATCTGCGACAAGGTCATACTCAAACGGGTGAATTCCCTTCTGGGTCTTTCAGCCCTTGGTTGGTTAGCTTGCCGAGGAGCGGCTGCAGGCTTCGCAATCACCAATGCGTTGACAGATTGGCGGCGCTCTGGTTTGTCTTGCCTTCTAGGCCCATACACCACACTGGCCTCTTTTTTGAAGGGTTTCTTCTCTGAACCTGTAGATGCACCCTTTGGAATCTTACCAGACTTCAACCCAGCCTCAATTCTCTCTCCAGTCAGGATCAGATCAGTGAACCCTGCAGACGAATTCCCGATAAGATGGTTGAAAAATGGCCCAGATAGGGTCCCCAAGAACATGTCTACCAACTCCCGATCAGTCAACGGAGGCTGCACCCTGCCAGCCAGATCCCTCCACTTCTGAGCGTACTCTTTAAAACCTTCACTTTAACCTAACGACATACCCTGGAGTTGGGTACGTGTAGGGGCAAGGTCGGCATTATACTGGTACTGCTTATAGAAAGCAGTAGCCAACTCCTTCCAGTTACGAACCTTGGTCCCATCCAGCTGATAGAACCATTCGAGATGAGTCCCTGAAAGACTCTCCTGGAAGAAGTGGATCCATAAATTCTTATCCGCTGAGTACGGTTGAATCTTCCGAACATAGGACCTGAGATGTAGCTTGGGACAAGACGCCCCGTCGTACTTAGTGAAAGATGGTGCTTTGAATTTCCGAGGAATGATTACACCAGTTGACAAACCCAGATCTCCAAAATCCAGCCCAGGTACCTGTTGGATCTCCATAGCATTCAACCTGTCCTCCAACTGCTTGTAGCGGTCTTCTGCCGGAGGATATTGCTCTTCATCAAAATCAGTCTCGTTGTCGGAGACTACCGGACTAGGACCTTTTTCTGCCTGAGGAGTACTCTTGCCAATAGAAGAACCAGCCTCTTCATTCTGCAGAGTATTGCCAAACCTTCGGCCTGAGCTGAACAGAACAGTCCTTCTCTTCTTCTTCTTTTCCTTCTTCAGGAGCAGAGCCTTCAGCTCTTCTTGGCCCTGAGTCAAACCCATGATTAGTTCCTGAAATTGCGCATTCTGCGCCTGAAGAGCTTTGATGGACATCTCAGTGGAGGATGAATCAGGATTCATGATGCTGAAATAAACAGGGAAGAACGGTAAGCAACCTGAAAAGAGGAAAACCTGCTATGCACATGATGAATGGAATGCGTATGATTTATGTTTTCAAAGACAATCGGGAATCAACTTTGTAAACAAAAAGGAACACACTTCATTAGATTCAACTTTGAAACTGAAATTATTCAACAGGTTGCCCTTAGGCGTTACATGAAAGGAAATACTGAAAAGGGAAATAAAACTGTAAAAGAACATCCGGAGCTCCTTATTGATCCCATGGTCTCCTCTTCTCAGTACGGATGTAGGCATTCAGAGCTCTCTCATTCTCCAACTGCTTTGTCAGCTTCTGGATCTTTAATTCATGCTCGTTGAACTTTTCCTGGTAAGAATCCTGTTCTTCTCGCAGTTGCGACCAAGATCTCTTCAATGTCTCATAATTAGTAGGTATCTGAGGAGGAAGGACAGTTGGAGGAACACCATCTTTGTCAGGACACTCAAGAATGACGGGTCTGACGGCTTCATACGGCATACCTAACTTCTGAGCACGGATGCGAACCCATTTGTAGTAGGCTTCCATGGGTAAAGAAGTCTTTGGCCCAAAATCTTGTGGGTCAGCTTTATGAACTTTGTCCCAAGCCTTGATGAACCTACGACGCAGCTCGTCACTATCCACCTGAAACTCAAAACTGATGTGAGGCACCAACATCTCATGGGGGCCTGCTCTTCTTGCTCTTCCAAACTGACGGAGCGCTAGACATGGATTGTAAGAGATCCCTCCTTGGGTACCAATCAGAGGAACATTAGGGTATTCCCCGCATCGATCAATAACAGCTATCTCATCCAAACCTCTGCAAGTCCAAATGATGTCTTTATCGGTGAGAGACATTAACCTGTGAGCCCAACCTCTTCCTTCTTGGTTCTTCAGTACGAACTTGGGGAGGTACGAAATAAACCACCTCACCAACAAAGGGATACAACACCATAGGGTTCCTCGTCTTCGGGTAGTACGAGCATGAAGTTGTTGCAAGATGTCACCCAAGAGAGTGGGCACCGGATTCTGAGACATAAAGATCCTTATGGCAGTGACATTGATGAAGTTGTCAGGATTAAGAAACAGGACTAACCCATAGATTAGGAGAGCCAAGATGTCTTCATATGCCATAAAGTCCAGGTCATTCCAGAAACTGTTAGCTTTACCAATCAGAAACTTGGCCAAGAAACCCTTAACTCTGCTTCTAGTCACCCAGTTGTCCATTACCTCTTGATGTGTCAGGGGAAGAGCTGCAGCAACATCCTCAAGCCTGAGGGTCTTTTCCCAACCAGTAAAGGGAGTCTGATCCAAGATAGGGATACCAAGCAAATCAGAGAACTCTTCCAGGGTAGGGACCAGCTGGAAGTCTTGAAAGGTGAAGCACTGGTACAGAGGGTCATAGAACTGGGTCAGAACACTCATCAACTGTTGATCCCGCTTTGCAGTGACTAAACTGAGAAGAGAACCATGCCTCTGAATGAAGGAAGTGGTATTTGGAATTCTGCTAACCAACTCTTCAAGCAACTCAGGTGAATGAACAAAGTTGAACCGGATAGTATTCCTTCGCACAGGCATCATGATGTCCTACAAAACAGAGCAAAGCTGAAACCCTCTTGTCTTTGAAATGGTCAGTCCTTATGCAGGATGCATGCAATGCTCATGATGTTATGATGTTATGATAAAG
Organism: Vicia faba; assembly: GCA_948472305.1. NCBI lineage: Eukaryota > Viridiplantae > Streptophyta > Magnoliopsida > Fabales > Fabaceae > Vicia > Vicia faba. The sequence continues at coordinate 1,761,341,394 of OX451736.1, read as the reverse complement.
CACACCACAAACAGATACAAAGGCAAACATGGTAAGGCACACAAGTCACACAAGGCAAGCCCCTAAAGTTTAGGCCAGCATGAGGTCTAGGTACTACCCTCTTTCAGTTTGTTGGTTCATACCTGTCCTATCAAAGTAACCGGGTTCTTAGAGGATCCCAATATCATTGACTACCCTCAATCGGTCATAACTCCAGCATCGCAATCTTTTCTTGCGGCCAGAACCATCACGAGAGTTTAGCCTCAATGGGCGTAGCATACTGCTACTGTTCTAATGGCCAAGTTGTGTCAATTAAGGTTCTAAGGTTGTTGGTGCTTAATGACTCCTTAGAAGACCTATATTCTCCTCGTTGCGGCACAAGGGATATCGGTACAGACCAAGGTGCCACACCAACGTAGCCACTGTTTCACCCGTGTCGGTCTACGCCGGACAGGTCCCTCACAGCTTATGCTACCTAAACAGGGTATCCCCAGATCCGGGTTAGGATCTATGTAACTCCCATGCAACCCACAAATTTAAAGCAGACAAGTCAATACAATTGAAAACACAGTTATGAACTAACCCTAAGGTACACCTCACTTTAAAAATGTCCCCAGCAGAGTCGCCAGTTCTGTGATCGGTGGATCTGGAACCGACTGTTTAATGCTGGTTCGCGAAATGTCGCGGTAATCAAGAGTCGCCACTGTCTTTTATTTTCTCCAAATGGAAAGGACAAAAGCACAGAAAAATTCCTTATAGAGATTGCTCTCGGTTCGGGAGGTAGATTTATAGAAAGGGAAGGTGTTAGCACCCTTTCTATCCATGGTTATCCATGGGCTCTTAGATACTTGCTCATTGTGTTTTCAAAAATGGTTTGTTTGCTTTTCAACTGTGGGTTTAAAAAGTTTCTTTGAAAATTCCAGTTCGACTCTTGTATTAGTCCTCAAGAGTGTTTGAAAAATTGCTTTCGAAAGCTTTTTGAAAATGTGTTGGTGTGAAAAGTATTTTGTTTTGTTTTGAAATTTAGAGCAAGTATCTAGAGTCGTCTACCTACCCTAAGGAATTCGTCTGTGTAAATGTCCTTTAAAGTAGTGCCATCCCACCATTGAGAGGTAGGTAGCACCACCGTTGGAGGTGTTCGGGTCAATTCGAGGTTCGGGACATGGTGATCACCAGAGCAATGGGAAGACACCTTAGAAGCTACCCTCATGCCAGGTTCCCGGATCATGAGGACTTACTAAGACATCCTCTACTCGACGATCACCTTTCGAGGCAAGGCAACAGTGAGGCGTACTCTAGGGGTGGTGTGTGATTTGTGTGCCGTTTTCAATTATTTTATCTTGTCATGTTATGAGTGATCTATGCGCTTATTTTTATTTTTGTCCATTCATTCTTGCATGCATTGATTTAGCAGTTAAAAATTGCGAAAAGTAAAAGTTCTAAAGCTATTACAAAAGGCGCGGGTCCACATCGCCAAAATTTCCAGAACCCGATTTGACAGAAAAATAAAGACTTAAAGAAAAATAAAGTGCGAGAAATTAAAATGTTACATGGCCTTGGGAGAGGTACATAAAAATTATACGGAAAAGAAATAAACATGCGAATTAAATAAGAATTAAAAACGAGGGCGTTGGGCCCTTTTTTGCAAAATTGAATTAAATGATTAAATTAATTAATAAAAAAGGAAAAGAAATTATTTTTTTAGTTTTTTGTATTTATATGATTTTAATGAAAAAGAATTAATTGAAATAAAATGCTAACCCTAATTCTAGTTGTTTTTAGTTTATTAAGAAAAGATTAAATTTTAACCTAATATTTAACCTAATTATTTACATGCAATTTTAATTTATAAAAGTAAATAATATTAAATATTTAATTATTATGAAAGAAAAGAAAAAGGGATAAAACTTATTATAAACCCTAATTCTACCAATTTTAGGTTTTTTATTGAAAAAAAATGTTAAGATTAAACCCTAAATTAAAACTAAGTGAATTAATGCAATTTATTTACAAAAATACTAAAATAAAAATATTTATTATTTTTTTATCTTTTCTGATTTTTTGGTGTTTTTTTTATATATTATGAAAATATTAAATTAATTAAAAAACAATAATTGAAAGAAAGTAAAAATAATGAAAAAAAAAATAAAGAATGTAAAAAAGGTTTGCAAACCTAAGGGGGTCTGACCCTAATTTGGAGGGTGAAGTCAAGCAATTTGAGCCCAATAAGCCTTAGGCCTGGCTGACTTTTCCACTCACGTACCCAAGCGTTGACTCACGTATACCATGCTCTTCAGATCTGGGCCCTTGAATTGATGAGATTGAGCGCGTGGCAGGCTTGATGGAGGAACGCATGATGGTCCATAGCGTTGGCACTGCATAGGATTATTAAATGAAAAATAGTATTGAAAGGGTGGGGGACCTGGGGCTCGAACCCAGGTCCTGAACGTTACCAACGCTTATGCCTGCCAGTGGAGCTGCTTTGCTTCTTTGTACCTTACGTAACTAACAAACAATATATAATAAAACAAATGTTAGTGGAATTTTAGCGCGTAAAATTCAAATAAGCCAATCACTGATCGCCACAGGGTCGTCTTCTTCGTTGCCTTATTTTTTTTCTGAAACACAAAACATTGGCAACGGTTTTATAAACGTTCTAAAATGTGCCCTTTTGGAAAATAGCGATTAGCTCTTGGGACTTCATAAATTAGGCGCGAGGGTTGGGTCTTGATCGTCCAAACACGCTGATTCCAATGGTCCAGGTCTCGAGTCTCAATTTTTCTTTGAATGTAAAGCCCCAATTCTCCAAGTCTGAAACCCTAAAATATGCCAATGGCGTCTTTGCATACAGTGTATAAAAATTCAATTAAAACATAGAGTAAGCTTCAGAATCATGAGAGCAACACAAAACATGCATTAGAATTTGAAATTATGCTATGAATGACAAGATACGATTTATGCAAAAGAGTGACAAAGCCTGAGTTCTATTCACCAATTCTTGGTGTTAGGAATGTGGAAACCTATCCAGACGCGTTGCTTGAGGTCTCAGGAAGGTGATGAGATGGTTATTTGGCCTTGAATCGCCTTCTATCCCTGTTTTCAGTTTTGAAATTTTTAGGCCAAAAGTGTGAGTTTGATAATGGAGTTTATGCGCAGCTGAGGGGTTGTGAGCACTAGGGTTGCATTCTGTACTTATGTGTGAGTGATCTAGGTCAAAGAAATCAAACAAAAAGCTTGGCATTCATGACTTGCAAGATTTGATTTTCAAGGATCTTTTTCAATATTTTTCATGCTATTTTGGCTTCAATCATATCCAATCATCCTAATTCTTCCCTAATTTGATTTGCACGAAATATTGGAGATATTATATGCAAAAAAAAAAATTGAAAAACCTAGGTTTTATATTTTTCATGTATTTTAATTAATTTAAATGAATTATTAATAATAAAAATCCAAATAAATAAATAAAAATGAAGAAAAACTTCCCTTTGGGCCAAGTGGTCGTGCACATGCCTTGGATAATGAATTGTGGAAGAAAAAGAGGCCCATTAGCAATTTTAGGTCATTTGAAGCAATGTTGACTTTTCAAAATATCCAAAAATTTCCCAACTTCCACAAGGCATAACTTGCTCAATTTTTAAGATTTGCTCATGTTCTTGGACATTTTGGAAAGGTCTTTGAGTCCTCTAACCAATTCCTTTGGTCCCATGTCATTTGGATTTACCAAACTCAAGTTATGGTCTTTGACTTAAAGTCCCTTTTTGTTGACTTTTGAAAATGACCTATAATGTTGAAATTGATAACTTTTTGTGAGAGAATTTCTTGGACTTGAAGTATGAAGATGAGTTGTAGGAAATGTCTTTCTATTCAAAATGAGCTTTGGATGGAATTTTTCTGATAATCCATGTGGAAGTTATGCCCTGGTCAATTTACAGTTGACTTTTTCAACTGTCCAAATAAGGAAACTTTTGCATCTTGATGATTTTTGAGCCAAGCTTTGAGAATCATGATCAAGCATTGATCTAATGATGTTTGTGGCTTCAAAATGAGATGTTGACCAAAAATTTGAACTTTTGACTGTCAAATGACCATTTTGCCCCTACAGTTGATTGTAGTGCAATTAGGGTTTTTGACTGTGCAATTTTGTGCTGAAAGTCTTGAAACTTGGTATGAGGATGCTTGACCATATTTATAGGCATGTGGGACTTGATTGGACCCTTGTAAACTTCATTTACTTGATCAGAATCAAAACCCTAATTTTGACTGTTTAGGAGGCCCTTGCACTGTGCAACCCTTGGGGAATCTTGAAGTTTTGACTTGGCAATTCTTGAAGAATATGGGAGGGCAAATTTTGGGGTACAACATAGGTCAAAACAATCATGTGCAAACTCAAACCCTAATTTAGGTCAATAGTGCAAGGAGGTGTCTTGAGCAGAGCAAACCCTAGCTTTATCTTGAATTCCAAGAGTCTTGTGATGAGAAATGTTGATGAAATGAGAGGGCGAATTTTGGGGTACAACAGATTCACTTGAAGATCTTTCCAAAAATAGGCCAAAACCAATCTTTTCATGCACACAAAGGCCTTGCACGAATTGATTCACTTGCCAGCTGCATATAGGACCTGAAATGTGCACAAGATCTTGAGGTTTCAATGATTTGGATTTTTTTATGATTTGTTTTGATTTAAATTGATTTAATTCAAATAAAAATTAAAATAAGTAGCAAAAATAAGACAAATACAAATGGGAAGAGCTAGGGCTCGTGGACCATGCTATCAACTCAAAACAAATGCAAAAAGTTAGGCCCATTTGGCAAAAATTGCAATTTGAGGCATAGTTGACTTTTGACAATTTTGCAAAAAGGGTCAACTTCACCAATGCATAACTTCTTCAATTTTGACTCTTTGAAGGTGTTCTTGGACTTTGTAGAAATCTTGAGATGTCCTATAAGCAACCTTTTTGGTATCATCTCAATTGAGTCTTCCATGTTCATGTATGAAGCTTTGATAAAAAAAGGTGTTTTTTTTACTTTTCAAAATGACCTATAATGTCAAAATTCATAACTTCTTGTGAGTGCATATTTTGAACTTGGGAGCTGAAGATGGATTGTAAGGCATTTCATCCTCTTCAAAATGAGCTTTTGATGGGTCATTTCTCATAAAGTATGAGAAAGTTATGCTTGGTCAAAGTTGAGTTGACTTTTCCTGCAAAACCTTAATTTAGCAACTTTTGGGTTTTGATGAATTGTGAGCAATCCTTGATGAATCATGATCAACCCTTGATAAAATGATGAACAATACTTCAAAATTAGACTGTAGACCAAAAATCTTGAGGTTTGACTGTATGTGGGCCACAGTTGACTTTTGCCCCAGCACAGTCGATTTTCAGGCTTTTGAGCAATTGACTGAGCAAACTTTCTCTGTAGGGCTTGAAACTTGACATGGATGATCTTGAGAACATATTAGGACAATGGTGATAATTTGGGATCCCTTGGGCTAAAGTATCTTGATGCAACATGAAACCCTAATTTGAGGTAGACTGCCTTAGGAGAGAGCTTGTCTGGCCAACCCTTGGACTTCCTTGAGCAATTTGAGGATCTCACTTGAAATGTATTGAGAAATATGGGAGGGAAAATTTTGGGGTACAACAAGTCTCTGGGCATGTAACCCCCTTATACTTGTCGAAATCAGGTACCTTAAACTTTGGTGGAATCACAACCCCTGGAACCAAACACATAGCAACGGCACTAAATCCCGGTTTCTTAGAAGTCTCCATAGCCTTCAAGCATTCTTCCAAAGCCTTGTACATATTAGCAGTTTCAAACAAATCAGCCGTAAAATCCTTTGGAGGGTCATAAAGATCAATAAAATCATGGTGGTCATCCATAATCAGTCGTGGGTTCTCCTTAGGAATCCCCCCATGGTCATTCCTGGGTCCACCATTCTCGGACGTAGAGGCACTGTCAACCAGCTTAGTAACACTTAGTCTGAGCTCTTCCTGCCCTTGGATGACGGCATGAAGAGTTTCCATGAGCTAATTCATCCGATTTCCCATGGTGTCCATGTCTTTGCAGAGAGCATCCTGGTTCTGCTCAATCTGTTCCATAATCCTCAACTTGTTGGATCGAGTGCGGTAAGGATGTAGGGGAGTCGTCTTGTGGATTATGATAATAAGAGGAAAAACCATCAGATAAGAATTCCTTCTAGAAAACCTGCAATTCATGAAATGCATGATATGTATGATGCATTAAATGATTGTCCATTCCGGTTTTCCATGGCTCAATTACCGTCAACAGTAATCGAGCAACATGATGATAAGAACGACCGTATAAAGAAAATATCCAGAAATAGGAGAAATTCCCACAAAATTGATTACAAGAAAGCTGTGAGAGTACAAGATGAGCGACTCCGTCCAACAAGCTTGGCGGTAATCGAAGTAACAATATAAAAATCAGTCTGAAGGTAGGCTATCATTCTTCCTCCATTTCTATCTCACATCATCAAGGCCCAAATAAAGTGCCTTAGCAATAGCTTTAAAATCATGCTCGTTCAGACTAGTAACAAGTATGTGCTTGATAATCATGAACAAATGAGAGTATTCTTCTGGAGTTGGAACGATCTGACAGTCCTGGAAGGTGAAACAGTGTAACTCGTAGTCGTAAAACTAAAGTAGAGTCAAAGCACCACCATGTCTTCCAATAAAATCTCTGCATTAGGACAAACTAAACGGTCTTTTAAACTCTTCAAAGAAGGTCGAGAACTTGAGTGGAAAACTTGAGCAGTACTAGTACAATTGTCTCTCTTGGTCCTCTTGATAACATCACTGTTGCTAGACGTTACTGACGGAAACTATAACTTCGTGAGATAAACCGAAGTGGACATGCACATGCAAGGTTAGTATATAGTTTTATTGTTCTGACGTTTCTTTAAAAAAATAAATATGATATGATGTGAGTGAAAATGGTCATGGGGTTACTACTTCCATGATACTAATTTCCGATGTATTGTCTCTGCATAGTCTGTAAGTACCAAGATCACAGGTATGGAACATAAACCAAAGAACTTCATGAACAGATTCGGGACTCACAAAATAAATCTGAGAACCTCGCAGTCACTAATAGAAATCCAGAACATAACCATTAGAACCAATATTCACCGACTATGAGAAACCATCTGAACATAGTCACCATCTGAGCGTAATCACCATCTGTACCTGTAATGATAATCCCCCCACTCACGGGTGAAGACTAGGTAAGGGTAAGACAATGGTGACTCAAAATCACGGGTTCGCTTGAGAGTACTATCATCGTACACCTACGTGATAATGATAGCACCTCATTAAAACCTCATATGAGCATGGACAACATAGCCATATAGGGCAATCTACATCCCCTATCCGTCGTGTTCCACTCTATTCCTAGGGTTCCTATGGTATACAACTCTGGCTTGGGTATTGGGCCTTTTACCTCATAGTAACACCCACCCAATAAGAAGCAGATCCAGTACAACAGTAGTATATGGAAGACAATAAAATGCAATGCATACATATGCTCAGGTGTATACAAAATGAATGAATAAATTGAAAGCATAAAATAGACACCCAAAGAAAAAGAAACAAGAGCTAGGAGCGACTCCGGGATGGACCACCATTTGGTCGACCTATCCCCAGTGAAGTCGCCAGCTGAAATAACTGGCTGAAAATCATCAAACAATGAAGTCACCATCGAACGTCTTTTATCCCACATGAAGGGGAAGGTAAACATAGAGAAAACCTGAGAAGGGAGAAGTCACAGTCTTGCGATCGAGAGATCGGGTAAGGGAGTCTGTTACACGAGGGGAAGGTATTAGAACCCCACACGCCCGTAGTACTCTACGGTATCCACTCTTGTTGTCTATCTTATGGGTGTGTTTAATCTATGCTTACTGTTTACTACTACTAAGGGGAGAATGCATGCAAAAGAAAGGGGGAAAAGAATGTAGGGAAAATAAAGTTGTACTCGCTTAGGACATACCCCAATGCCTACGTATCCTTTTTGAGGAATAAGAGCTACGGTAGTTCGGCTCACATGTTTTTTTTGTTTTGTGTTTTTTATGGACTATGCTAATTCCGCCTTCTGCTGCAGCTCAACCTTTGGAGACTTATGTGTTGGCACAAAAGTAAATTAATCATGTCCTTACCTGAAAAGGGTTTTATGAGAAAAGGTGCTCAAGCGCACAAAATGGTTTGAATTGGTTTGTGTTTTATTACCTTGAAAAAGGGTTTAAGTGAGATTAGCATGTTTTTGATTTGCTAAGAAAAATATTTTAGTTTTAGATGCATATGGAAAAGGGGAAGAAAAGAGTCTAAGGGAGACTAGCCTATTTCTAACCTAATGTTATCATACAATGGTGGTCCTAAGGTTTGGATTAACAAAAGGGAAACGTCTACCTAATGTTATCATGCATGGTTTACAACCTAAGGTCTAACTCTCATCCAAACGGAGCAAGCGCAACCTAAGGGAACATGGTATGTACAAGGATAAAGCAAACAAGCTAATAAGCTCAAGAGAGCACACTTAGAGAGATCCTATCTAGGTTAGCATGCCAAAGAAAGTCTAACAAAACCATCCTATAGGGAACATGCAATGAGAGCGAAGTCGTGATCTCAATTTCTAAATTGAATGACTCATCGATCAATAAGAAATAAAGGAAAGCGATAAAATCCTATAGGGAGCATGCACTGAGAGCGAAGTCGTGATCTCAATTTCTAAATTGAGTGACTCATCGATCAATAAGAAATAGAGGAAAGCGATAAAGTCTTATAGGGAGAATGCACTGAGAGAAAAGTCGTGATCTCAATTTCTAAATTGAGTGACTTATCGATTAACAATCACAAACAAGCACAAGCACAACACATATAGAAAATGAAGTGCAGAATGCCTGCTACAGGTCTTTAAACAACGACTTCGAGCGCATGCTCTTTATTTCCTACTTCTCATGGTATCTAGAAAATAAGTAAGTAAGTATAATAAAGTGCGAAGAAACACGAAGGTAGTAGCGGCGACTACCAAAGCGAGTAAGTCGTCAAGAGAAGACGAAAGAACTGGAGAAGCAAGGAGTACGCGTCAAGCAAGCTTCACCAAGAAACAAACAAAGTCAGAAATAATATCCAACTAAGATAAAGGCAAATGCGTGTTACGAATGCAACGCGTAATCAGAAGTTCCTGCACAAAGCTCATAAAGCATCACACGCGTCAGGATAACATATAACACGATATGAATTTTCTCAGGATGATGAGAAATAAAGCGAGTTGCAGCAGAACGAGTATAAGTCGTATGCTTCGATCATATAACTACTTGTTATGTTATACGATCGAAAGCACAAAAATGTACCTTGCATAATGAACAAACGCGTCAAAACATAACATGGTGAAGCGGCACTAAAACACGGATAAAAAACTGAACTAAAAAGGAGAAAAAGGATTTTTGATTTATTAGTTTTTTAGAAACTAAAAGGAAAAGTAATTTTATTATTAGCTTTTTTTATGTAAAGGAAATTCTAAAAAAACTAAAGAATTACTTCCTAGGAAATTTCTAATATATTATACTAAATTTTATTAATGCTTTTATAATATTTAAAAAAAAAAAAAAAACCAATTCCAAGAATGCAAATAATAGAGTCAGGGGGTGCAAGGCTGTAATCAGGGATTATGCTGTAATAGTGGAGTCTGGGCGCTGAGCCCATCCAATCTAAGCCCACTAGAGTCTTCTTTTTATTGTGCCAAACTCTCACAAAAAAAGGATGGATCTGGGCTTAGGATAATGCAGTCTGGCCCAAGGGTGGGGCTTGTATGCTGGTCCGATTCACAAAACCCCCAAAACCATTCAAGGATCCGATCCACCCGTTGTGTCTCCAAAAAACCAAGACAATTGAAACGACGTCGTTTCCAGATTGAAAGTTTGAGACTCTCACGCTCCTTCAACTCACCGTTTTCTCTCTTCTCTCTCGCGACTCCCAGTGATATCACCGCCGCCACCATCACGATCCCCAAATAACCACATCTATCCTCATCTCCGCCTCTACTTCTGACCCATGGATTCTCAACCTCCTCCGATTTTATTCAATTTCCAGCGTTCCCTTCCAAATCTAACAAAGTCTCTCTGAAAACCCTAGGCCTAGAAGCTAAATCCTATGCGCAAGGTGGAGCTTTCGATCCTAATTCCTCAGGGCTTCCATTCTACACATCGACCTCTACACAATGACATCAAAGAACAAGGAAAGAGATGAGAGAATCTAGAGTAACCTACCTCAGAGGTGACGGAGATGAAGGCGTGACTCCAGGTATACCTTATTTCCGCTCGAATCTTCTTCTTCGCGTTTTCTTCTTCTCTTTTCCTTTACTGATTTCGTCTTTGATTCCGTGATGTGTTTTTGTGCGTTGTAGGGATCGAGCGCTTTGTTGAGAAGCGAAGGGTTGATACACTATGCTGATGATCACGCTTTTGCAGAGACGTGGATTGTTGTTGTGGTGAAGATGATGTTGAAAACGTTGAAACAAATTAAGATTAAGGTAGTGATTAAAGAGAGTGTGATGTGAAGATTGAAGATGCAGAGAGTTGAGAGATTGAGGAAATGGAGATTCAAGCATGGACATTCTAGAAGATAGAATTGAAGAGAGAAAGAAAAGGTGAGTTTCTGTTATCATCATTCTTTTAATCTCTCCCTGAAATCTGATATTGAATTCTTCTCTCCTTCTGTTACTGTTTGATCCTCTTTCTGTTGTTGAGTTGCTCTACAACCGAATCCTATTGAGATGCTATGAAGGTTTTTTGTGGAACCTGTTATGAGTTTTGTTTTCTGAGTTTGTTGAGTAAGTATGAAGGGCGGTCAGGGAATTGGCAGTTAGAAGGATGAGTTATAGGATGGAGAGTTAGTTATGGTTTGAAAGTTAGTTAGAGTTTTGTTAACTGTTGTGGGAGTTAGTTATTTAGAAGATAGGAAGTTATGAATTCTGTTTTGGCAGTTAGAGTAGTTGGGATATGGTTACATGGATGTGGACGGTTAGAAAATTTTTGTTAGGCAGTGGGTTTTTTTGAGATTTTTCTGTTATAGGTTAGTTAGGGGTTAGAGGTTAGAAGTTAGTTGTAAGTTGGTTTTTCTGTTATAGTTTGGTTAGAAGCTGTTTGGTTGAATGGGTTAAAAAATTTGTTAGAGACAAATGGTTAGGAATTCTGTTATGAAGAATGGGAGAGCTTTTTGCTATTTTCTATTTTTTACAGTTAAAAAGTTAGGAAATTGGAGTTAGTTACAGGTTAGAGAATTGTTAAAATGCTGTTAGAAATTAGATGGGTAGGATTGGAGGTAAAAAGAGAAATAGAGTTAGGATTCTGTTAATTCGATTTTGATAACTTTGCAGGCTTTTTTCCTTGAACAGGGCGGTTTTTCTGGATCGGTTTTGCAGGGGGGTGGTTTATGGCTGAATGCAGTTAGAGACAGTTAGGATAGTTAAGAGGCTACTATAAACAGTTACAAGATAGTAACAAATTAGTTTTGATTCCAGTTTTTGGGAGAGTAATTAGGAGGGTTCGATTTTCTATTATGGGTTTTCTAGTAGTTGAAAAATCTGTTAGATGTTAGAGCAGTTAGTTAGGGGCTGTTTTTTCTGTTACAGTTTGGTTACCGGTTAGTAGTTTTAGCTATTAGAAGGTTAACTTCAATTCTATTATGGTTTCCTTTCTTTGATCTTTTCCTGATGCATTGCCACATGGTCTATGTGGATAGCAAGTCGCAGCCTTGCGCTTCTTAAAAACTTGCATCAAAGACTGCGCCATCTGGTACCGTTCTAACAGGGTTTAGAGATAATTCAGAGCTAAAGACCCCCCTCTTTTTGAAGATTACCTTCCATATATGGTGCTACTAATGGATAGATGATTAAATCGATATTGCCTTCGTCGGAGCTGGCAATCCTGTCATCTAAGCCTGTGGAAGATATTCTAGCAGCCTCCAAATATTTCTTGTTAGTTATGCTGCTTAAGGAACCTTTTTGTAACAATGTAATCTTGAAATTTTTTATTCTTTGGAATTCTTGAAATTAGATGAACCCCTTTTAAAGGACCTTAAATGGATTCGAACCTATATGGATGATTCTTGATTCCTTTTTGCAACTTGAATGAATATTTGTAGTGAGCACGAAATTGAATGAAGTTGAATTTTTTTTTGTAATGAAACGATTAAGTATTGAACATGATGAATAAGGTGAAGATTATTATGATAAATGAGTTTCTCTTTGTAACTTTGGTGTAATGTCTCGATACCATGAAATATCTTGTACTTGTACCTTTTGTCACAAACTTGAATAAAACTTGATATATTTGTACAAACTTGGACACTTGGTCCAATGATAGAATTTTGGATGAGACTTGAACGAATGATGAGTGGTTAGAAATTTATTGAAACTTAAATGGCTTGATGGAATTGTAATTCTTTGCAAATTTATAAGTTGTATACTGTTGTACCCCAAAATTTGCCCTCCCATATTCTTCAAGAAATTGCCAAGTCAAGCTTCAAAATTCCCCAAGGGTTGCACAGTGTAAGAGCTTCCTGAACAGTCAAAATTAGGGTTTTGGTTCTGATCAAGAAGATGAAGTTTCCAAGGGTCCAATCAAGTCTCACATGCCTATAAACATGGTCAAGCATCCTCATACAAAGTTTCAAGACTTTCAGCACAAAATTGCACAGTCAAAAACCCTAATTGCACTACAGTCAACTGTAGGGGCAAAATGGTCATTTGACAGTCAAAAGTTCAAATTTTTGGTCAACATCTCATTTTGAAGCCACAAACATCATTTGATCAATACTTGATCATGATTCTCAAAGCTTGGCTCAAAAATCATCAAGATGCAAAAGTTTCCTTATTTGGACAGTTGGAAAAGTCAACTGTAAATTGACCAGGGCATAACTTTCACATGGATTATCAGAAAAATTCCATCCAAAGCTCATTTTTAAGATAAAGAAATTTCCAACAACTCCTCTTCACACTTCAAGTCCAAGAAATGCTCTCACAAAAAGTTATCAATTTCAACATTATAGGTCATTTTCAAAAGTCAACAAAAAGGGACTTTAAGTCAAAGGCCATAACTTGAGATTGGTAAATCAAAATGACATGGGACCAACGACATTGGTTAGAGGACTCAAAGACCTTTCCAAAATGTCCAAGAACATGAGCAAATCTTAAAAATTGAGCAAGTTATGCCTTGTGGAAGTTGGGAAATTTTTGGATATTTTGAAAAGTCAACATTGATTCAAATGACCTAAAATTGCTAATGGGCCTATTTTTCTTCCACAATTCATCATCCAAGGAATGTGCACGACCACTTGGCCCAAAGGGAAGTTTTTCTTCATTTTTTATTTATTTATTTGAATTTTTATTAATAATAATTCATTTAAATCAATTAAATACATGAAAAATACTTAACCTAAGTTTTTCAATCTTTTTATGCATTTTATATCCTCAAGATTTCGTGCCTAGCCAAATATGGAAAGAATCAATTGGATTGGTCATGATTTGTATCAAAAAGCATGTGAAAAAGATTTGAAAATCATGTTTAAAAGTCAAATATCATATTCATGAATGCAAGAGATTTGGATCAAGTTTTCTAACCCTAATCATTCCTACATATACAAGCAATCAAAACCTAATGCAAAGAACCACTAAGTTGCGCTAGAGACCAAGGCACAAACTTGAAATTTTTTGAAAAAAAATTCAAAACTGAAAACACTTTTGCAGGGCGATTCAAGGCCATATTTTTATCCCATCACCTTCCTGAAGCTTCAAGGAAGGATTTCCAATCGAAATCATTCATCAAAACATCAGGAATTGGTAAAACGAGCAGGACCTGTACCGAAAAAATTTCATGTTCTTGCATTTCGATTCATGCACTTTTCATAACTTTTAATGCTTGGTTTATGTTCATTGCAAGATTCTGATGCTAACCATGTGGTTTAATTGTCTTTTTGTCACCCCTATGCGATTTAACCATTGTTGAATATTAGGGTTTCCAGGACCTTGGATTAGGGTTTTTCAATTAAGGAAAAATTGGCTTTCAAGACTTAGACCATTGAATCCAGCATGGTTGAACGATCAGGAATCCACCCTCGCGCCTAATTTATGAGGCCTTATGGCCTGTTCGCTATTTTCTGTAAAGATGCTTTCTGAAACGGTGTAAAAACCGTTGCCTATATTTTATTGTATTTTCAGGAAAAAACAACATGAGGAAGACGATGAAATGGAAGGCGTTGATTGGACCATTTAAATGCTTCGCGCGTTTTTAGAGCCACTGGCCATTTTTCTTTTATAATATTTGTTGGTTATTATATGTTAAACGCGTGTGGATTGGTTCAGTGGTAAGCACAGTTGTTGGTAACATTCATGACTTGGGTTTGAGCCCCAGGTCTTCATTCTTTCAATATTATTTTTCATTTAGTATTCACATGCAATTTCAACATCAAAGCACACCGTGCACCCACAAAATCAACCGTCCACGCGTCCAGCTTCATCAATCCAAAGGCGTAGATTTGGAGAACACGATGCACTCTAGTCAATGCATACACACGCTAGTGCCAGAGTCAACGAGGCCAGGCTTGTTTGGGCTCAAATTCATGGGCTTAACCTCCATATTAAGGGGCAGACCCCCTAGGTTTGCAATTCTTTCTACTTTCTTTTTTTTATATTTTATTTTCTATTTTCTTTTTAATTATTGTTTTGTTCAATTAATTTATTATTTTCATAAAAAACATAAAACATCAAAAAATCAGAAAAGAGAAAAAAAATATAATAAATATTTTATTTTAGTATTTTTATAAATAAATTACATTAATTAAATTTAGTTATTAAATTAGGTTTAATAATAATGTTTCCTTAATAGATTTAAAATTTGTAGAACTAGGGTTTTTGATAATTTTTTATTCTTGTTTTTTTATAATAATCAAATATTTAATATTATTTATTTTTATAAATTAAATTGCATGTAAATTAATTAGGGTTAATTTTAGGTTAAAATTCAATCTTTTTCTTAATAAATTAAAAACAACTAGAATTAGGTTTAATTTTAATTAATTCTTTTCCCATTAAAAATACTAAAAAATACCAAAAACAATTTCTTTTCTTTCTAATTAATTAATTCCCTCATTTAATTTAATTTTGCAAAAAGGGTCCAACGCCCTCGTTTTTAATTCTTATTCGCATATTTATTTTATTCCGTTTAATAGTTATGTATCTCTCCCAAAGCCGTGTAATTAATTTTCTCGCACTTTTAATTCTTTATTTTCTTTATTTTTCTGTCAAATCGGGTTCAAGAAATTTTGGCGATGTGGACCCGCGCCTTTTGTAATAGCTTAGAATCTTTTTATTTCTCGCAATACTTTTAACTGTTAATCAAGACATGAAAGAATGTATGGACAAAAATAAAAACAAACGTTAGATCACCAATGACATGACATAAGATAAAAATAACTGAACATGACACACAAATCACACACACCACCCCTAGAGTACGCCTCACTGTTGCCTTGCCTCGAAAGGTGATCGTCGAGTAGAGGATGTCTTAGTAAGTCCTCATGATCCGGGAACCTGGCATGAGGGTAGCTTCTAAGGTGTCTTCCTATTGCTCTGGTGATCACCATGTCCCGAACCTCGAATTGACCCGAACACCTCCAACGGTGGTGCTACCTACCTCTCAATGGTGGGATGGCACTACTTTAAAGGAAATTTACACAGACGAATTCCTTAGGGTGGGTAGACGACTCTAGATACTTGCTCTAACTTTCAAAACAAATCAAAAATACTTTTCACACCAACACATTTTCAAAAAGCTTTCGAAAGCATTTTTCAAACACTCTTGAGGACCGATACAAGAGTCGAACTGAAATTTTCAAAGAAACTTTTTAAAACCCACAGTTGAAAAGCAAACAAACCATTTTTGAAAACACAAGTGAGCAAGTATCTAAGAGCCCATGGATAACCATGGATAGAAAGGGTGCTAACACCTTCCCTTTCTATAATCTACCTCCCGAACCGAGAGCAATCTCTTTAAGGAATTTTTCTGTGCTTTTGTCCTTTCCATTTGGAGAAAATAAAAGACGGTGGTGACTCTTGCTTCCGCGACATTTCGCGAACCAGCGTTAAACAGTCAGTTCCAGATCCACCGATCACATATACCAAGAGAACCATATGAATGAACTTTCCAACCTTATCTTGAATTAACCAAATGAAAAATCTTGAAACTGGGACCTTAAACCAATATTAATCTTGAGTAAAATTAGAAGCTTCAATGAACCTTAATTGACATCTCATTTCTCTTGAAATCCTAGTTAACTTGCAATTGAAGCAACAAGTATTTGAATCATCATAATCCATATATTTTGAAGACACCTTGATATGACCTTGTAGCTAAATGAAGAAGAGAATCTAAAAGAACAAATAAGCCCTATCAAAATCTCTGATCCCATGCCAAACCTTGTGGTTAATGAATGCATGATATTGTTAAATGACCTAGTGGGAGCTATGTTCATGAGAAAGGCGCAAAATGCATAAGCCAGATAAAAGTGAAAGAGGTAGGACAAATTTGGGGTATTACAGCACCCATGGACATACTCTGGGGTTGAGTACGGGTAGGAGCAAGGTCAGTGTTATATTGATACTGCTTATAAAAAGCAGCAGCCAGATCTTCCCAGTTGCGGACATTGACTCTCTCTAGCTGATAGAACCATTCAAGCTGAGTCCCGGCCAGACTGTCTTGAAAGAAATGGACCCAGAGGTTCCTATCCGGGGTGTGAGGCCGAATCTCCCTCACGTAAGAACGGAGATGAAGCTTGGGGAAATAAACCCCATCATATTTTGCAAATACCGGAGCCTTGAACTTTGGTGGGATGATAACCCCAGATACCAAACCCAGCTCTTTAAAATCCATCCATGGTACTCTTTGGATCTCCATTGCATTCAGACGATCCTCTAACTTCTTGTATCTACCCTCAGCCGGGGGATATTGTTCTTCGTTGTAATCAGTGTCATTATCAGAAAACTATGGGCTAGGGTCCTCCTCCCTTGTCTCTCCCTCTTGATTCTCCCCTTCTTTGGATGAGGAGGTCGGATCAACCAGTTGCTTCAACGGTCTCTTGAATCTTCTGCCCGGATTTAGGACACCAGCGGTCTTCTTTGCCTTCTTCTTTTTCTCTTTCAGAATAGGGGCCTTCAGATCTTCCTGCCCTTTATCCAAAGCTACGAACATTTGCAAAAATTGGGCATTTTGTGCCTGGAGATCCTTGATACTTATTCAGAAGACATTATTGCTGAAATAAACAGCGAAGACGATGAGAAACCTGTTATGAAACCTGTTTATGCAATGTCATGGATGATATGTGTATGCAATGATTTCAAGGACTTTAGGAAATTTAAATTTGCGAACCCAAAATGAAATAAAGATTTTATTAGTAGAATTCAAAATACAATTGCCTTTTAGGCGTTACAATTGAAATTTCTAAAAACTAAAAAAAACATCAAGTTTCCCATGGATGCTTCCTCTTCGTGCCGAGATAGACATTAAGGCTTCTTTCCTCATGAAGTTGCTTTGTGAGCTCTAAAACTTTCTTCTCCTGGGCATAGAATTGGTCCCTATAAGTATCCCGCTCCTTCTTCAACTGAATCTAGGACCTCTGTAATTCTTCAAGATCAGTGGGCATATCATGATGAAGAACCGTGTAGGGAATATCCCCTTCAGTAATGAGCTCCACAATCACTGGTAAGACAACTATGTATGGCATCATCAGTTTCTGAGCACGAGCTCGTACCCATTGGAGATAAGGTTCCATAGGAATGGAAACCTTCGGCCCCAAAGTCTTGACATCAGATCTGTTTACCATGCCCCAAGCTCGTATGAACCTCTGGAGATACCCTTGAATATCATCCTCATAGTTGAACATAATGTCCTGGATAAGCATCTCATGAGGACCATCCCTTCTAGCGTAACCAAATTGCCGATGGAAATTCGATGGCTAAAAAGATGCTAAGGGCAGGTTACTATTGGCTGACAATGGAATCCGACTTTTACAAATTTGAAAAAATGTGTCATAAATTCCATATTTATGTGGACAAGGTTCATGTGCCTCCGACACTTCTAAATGTGATTTCCTCCCCGTGGCCTTTCTCTATGTGGGGTATTGACATGATTGGAATGATAGAACCCAAAGCTTTGAATGTACACCGTTTTATCTTGGTAGAAATTGATTACTTCACCAAGTGGGTGGAGGTTTCTTCGTATGCTAATAGGCAGGTGATTATGTGCTTCATTAAGAATAATCTTATATGTCGGTATGGTGTGCCAAACAGAATTATCACCGATAATGGCTCGAATCTGAACAACAAAATGATAGCAGAACTGTATGAAGAATTCAAGATTGTCCATCACAACTCATCTCCGTACAGGCCAAAGATGAATGGAGTTGTTAAAGCTTCTAATAAGAATATCAAGAAGATTATCCAGAAGATGGTTGTTACTTATAAGGACTGGCATGAAATGCTCCCTTTTGCTTTGCATGGATATCGAACTTCTGTCTGAACATCAACAAGAGCAACCCCATTCTCCGTTGTGTATGGAATGGAAGTTGTACTCCCAGTCGAGGTTGAGATTCCCTCTTTGCGTGTGATAATGGAAACCAAGTTAACAGAGGCTGAATGGGTCCAGAACCGGTTTGACCAATTGAATTTGATCAAAGGGAAGAGAATGAAAACTTTGTGTCATGGATAGTTATATCAGAAGAGAATGAAGAAAGCTTTTGATAAAAAGGCCAAACCTCGTGAATTTAGAGAAGGCGACCTCGTGCTCAGGAAGATCATGTCTTTTAATGTTGATTCTAGGGGCAAGTGGACTCCCAATTTTGAAGGCCCATATGTTGTTAAGAAAGCCTTCTCTGGCGGTGCATTAATTCTTGAAACTATGGATGGCGAGAAGTTCCCACGTCCCATGAATGTTGATGCAGTCAAGAAATACTTCGCCTAAAGAAATAAAAGAACAGCTCGCTAAGTTGAAAACCCGAAATGGAAACTTATGCAAAAAAGAGCGTCTCGGTAGGCCGAAAACCCGGAAGGGAGATCTAGGAAAAAATTAGAGACATAAACAGAATAAAATTTCCCGCTAAGTTGAAAACCCGCAAGGGCATCTTAGGCCAAAGTTAGGGACTTTCTTGGAAAGTAACTACATCAGAAAAGACTTGATCATTAAAGCAACAATCTTCTCGGACCCTCATCATACTTCAATAGAAGTTGCTGCTCAGGATTTCAAAAGTTGTTAGAGGGGATAGTGGTCATTGTATCTCAGTGTATCTTTTCCATTATATATTACTATTTTATGAACTTTGTAATTATCCAGGGAGTCTCTCCATTCGCAGACTACCATTCTATTAATAAAATTTGAGCTTTTACCCAATTCTTTGTATTTCTTATTTTTATTTAGCTTGCAAAGACTCCATTTATTATTGATATAACTTTCAAAGCAAAAAATATTGAATAACAAAATTGATTTTCAAAAAGAATTTACAATTTATTTTTACTTTAAAAATTTGTGACGTAAGAGAAACAACAAAAGTGGTGATCCCAGGAATGGACGAACTCCAGTTGCTTCCCGAAGAAATTTTGCTCAAGATGTTTCGTCATATAGGGTTTGCAACTCCAGTATCCTCGGTCAAGTTTTGGTTCATTTCTCCTCTTTTATGAGTTTGCATGATATGAAGATTCAATCCAAGATTTCTCCAGTGAAGATTTCGTTTGTTTAATAGAGGTTCTTTCTTCCCAGAGAAGTTGGTACAATAATCACTCTCGAAGAACACATGCCTCTGTTTTCCCCAATGAAGAATGTATATTGATTTTTCCCTTTGTGAATGTGGTGTTGACCTCCCCAATGAAGTCGGCAATAATTCCCCAGTGAATGTTTTGATGATTTGATGTCTGTCTGCCCTACTTGAAATTGATTTTGCAATTCCCAATAGAAGTGTTACTTTTGAAAACATTTGTTTCCCCATTGAAGTCTGAGTGTTTTTCTCCGGTGAAACCGGGAGAAGGATATTATATCCCTGAATCTGTATTATTTTTGTCACTTGGATTTGTTTGCTTCCGGATTATGTTTCTCCCCAGTGAAGTTAAACCAGGAAGTAGGTTTTGTTTCCTCAGTTGGCGCTTACTTTTTCTTGGATTGTTCACCTTGGATGTGATTTAGCCGAGTGTTGATTGTGTCCGAGTTGGTTTTTGTCTGGTTACTCCCAGTGTTATATGTCTATTTTGTCAGCATACGCATGATAACACTCATACATTCATACATTCATCATGCATAGTTAATTTTTAGCAAATCATTGCTCATTCACATTCATTAATATTTTTTGTTGACATGTTATCCTGTTTTACAGAATTGTGTTGTCCTCTCTCCAATAGAGTGTCAGTCATAAGCAGAAAGTGTATGTTCTTTCAAGTTCCCCACTGAATTATCCCTCGTGGAATATTTTTTCTTTAGCCTTCCTGCACAGCTCTTTGTCTGGATGATTTGGGTTTCCCTCTTGAGTTTATTTCTCAAAGGATGTATTTTGGACGACTGTCTCGTTCCAGTTTATTTCTGGTTTGAATCTTTGATCCTCAGCAATTTTATTACTTATGATATCTGTAGACTTCGAGCCTTGGTTTGAGAATGTGCATTTATTTTGCACGAGAAAACTTTATCTCCTCAGCAGAAGTATATTGGCATCTCCCTAGGAAGTCATATTTCTTTCCCCGTGAAGTCATATTGCTTTCCCCATAAAGTCATGTTTACAACCCTTCTTATTACAGCAAGCAGTAGGTCTCTTTATTTGAGCAACCTATACTTCCCCGTAAAAGTCAGCATTACCCCTTTTGCTATCTTCCCTATGAGCAGATAGTTTGCAGTTTGTTGCCAAAATTACTCCAGTGGATGGCAAGTCTTTCGATAGCACAGAGACAATTTGTTGTGAAGTCTTTGTAAGTGGTAGTCTCTTTATTTGAGACAGTTTATATATTACCCTTTCCAGGCAAAATGCCTTGGTTAAAGAAGAAGTTGAGACCCGTTCTAGGTGAAATGCCAGAATTTTGGGGAAAACTTGTTATCTTTTTGCTACCTTCAGTGAACGTTGGTAGTTCATCGTCAGTGAACAGCGATGCTATGATATATTCTCTTTCTACCTTCAGTGAAAGTTGGTAGGTCACCTTCAGTGAAAGTTAGTGATTGTTATCTTTTTGCTACCCTTGGTGAACGTTGGTAGTTCATCGTCAGTGAACGACGGTGCTATGATATATTCTCTTTCTACCTTCAGTGAAAGTTGGTAGGTCTTCGACAGTGAACGTCGATGATTATTATCTTTTTTCTACCCTCAGTGAATGTTGGTAGTTCATCGTCAGTGAACGAAGATGCTATGATATATTCTCTTTCTATCTTCAGTGAAAGTTGGTAGGTCACCTTCAGTGAAAGTTGGTGTTTGTTATCTTTTTTCTACCCTCAGTGAATGTTGGTAGTTCATCGTCATTGAATGGCGGTGCTATGATATATTTTCTCTTACAACCTTCAGTGAAAGTTGGTAGGTCACCTTCAGTGAAAGTTGGTGTTTGTCATCTTTTTTCTACCCTCAGTGAATGTTGGTAGTTCACCGTCAGTGAACGGTGATGCTATGATATATTCTCTTTCTACCTTTAGTGAAAGTTGGTAAGTCACCTTTAGTGAAAGTTGGTGATTGTTATCTTTTTGCTACCCTTAGTGAATGTTGGTAGTTCATTGTCAGTGAACAGCGATGCTATGATATATTCTCTTTCTACCTTCAGTGAAAGTTGGTAGGTCTTCGACAGTGAACGTCGATGATTGTTATCTTTTTGCTACCCTCAGTGATCGTTGGTAGTTCATCATCAGTGAACGAAGATGCTATGATATATTCTCTTTCTACCTTCAGTGAAAGTTGGTGATTGTTATCTTTTTGCTACCTTCAGTGAACGTTGGTAGTCCACTGTCAATGAACGGTAGTGTTATGATATTTTCTTTTCTCTCTACCTTTGGTAAAGGTTGGTAGGTCTTCTGCAGTGAACGCCGGTGATTTTTCTCTCTACCTTCAATAAACGTTGGTAGCTCACTGTTAGTAAACGTCGGTGTTATTATTTCTCTCCTCTTTCTACCCTCAATGAACGTTGGTAGTTTCTCCTTCAGTAGAAGTTGGTGTATCCTTTGACTTTTTATCATCCTCTATGAGTCGGGTCTATGGATTCACCAGTGATTTATTTTCCTGGTTGGGTTTCTCTTTTGTTTCTTTATTTCCTTTGTTACACCCTCAGTTGTGTTTTTCGTCTCTTTGTTTTTTTTCCATATCCATTCATGCTCATAAGCATTGCATGGCATCTTAGGGCCAAAAATAGGGTTTGTTTTATATTCAAGTATCTTCGATCGCGTCGACATGAATATTTTTAACCTTCGTATCTCCAGATAGAAGAAGCTTAAATAAGGGCAGCTGTTGTACCCCAATTTTTTCCCCTAAGATCCCTTCATCATACCATGTTGATTCAATCACAACAAGATCACATTAGGGTTTTTGGTTCTGCTTCCTATATTTAGCTTTGCTCTTTGAGGAATCACCAAGAACCTTGACTTCTTTTCTTTTGTGATCATGAATGTTTTGTCTTGACTTTCTTTTAATTAATAAAATGCAATGTAGGTTTGTCTTACTTGTTAATAATGTAGGTAAAGGCAATGTGGCTTAACAAGTTGATCCATGGGTTCATGAGTTTATTTCCATGCCCTAGTCAATAAAGCTTGAGAAATTCAAACCTCACCATTGATGTTTTTTGGAAGGATTGGCATGGAAAGTTTTATTTTGGTTCACTACATTTCCAAGTCATCAAGATTGATAAAAAATTTAAGGGATTGATTGAAGAAGTTGTCATGGTTAAACAAAGGCTTGTTCCCATTGATCACAAGTACATATCTCTCTCAATTCTCAAGATATGGAAGTGGTTTTGGTTGCTATGAGTTCTCATTATCATCCTCGGCAACTTCTATCTACAAATAAAGGGTGTTGGTATAAGAAGGTGGTTCAAAATTGTCAAGGTTCCTCCAAGCATTTTCTTGATCTAGGAGCTAGGGTTTTGGACTTTAAAGAAGCATATATTGCTCATCTTTTGGTATTTTTGAGTGATTCCAAAGAAATCATTCTCTTCAAAGGGTTATCAACAAATCAATTTAAAAGTTTCAAAGATTTTTCATGTGGAAGAAGCTTGATGATGAAGAAAGATTACAAGTCCTCTAGATGAACCCCCAATTTCTCATGTGTGACTTCAAATGATCATAACTTGGTCAGTTTTTATCACCTTTAGCCCACTCTTGTTCCACATTGATCTTGAAGATATGAATTTCATGCCTTCTTTTATGTGCAAAGTGAGAAAATGGATGGAAGATGCCCTAAGGATACAAAAGATTATAGGTCATTTTATGATTTTTTGCCAACTTCAACAATTCTTAACTCTCTTAATTTTTTGAGATTTTGAATGGTTCAAGTTTCAAAATGTCATTCAAGAGTTCTATTTCATGCCATATTTTTTGGTTAAGATAAAATTCCAAGTGGGAAGGCCATGTTTGGATGCAAAGCATTATAGGTCACTTTTGAAGAAAAATTTGAAATATTTCTAAGTATGGAAAGTCAACCTTTTCCCCCAACTTTGACTCAATGCAACTTTCAGCTCAAGTATCCATTTGATTCCATTCTTTTTCCATTGCAAAGATTCTAACCTCATCTTTATAAAGCATCAAGAATCATGCCTTAAGACCCCTTGAGCTGAGAATGCCATTGGATTGAACTTGGTAACTTGGAACTGAAGTTTCTTCATAAGTCAGAATTTGAAATTCATGTTTGGCCTCTAAACATCAAATTAGCACGCGTTTGTGATCTAAACATGTTTAACCAAGTTGCCAAATTGGATTAGAACCTTAAAACGCAAGGATTGGATGACTTTTGATGGAAATCAGATCACACTTTGCTCGTGCATCAGGTTCACACGGTTTCCCTCCAAACTTCATCATTTCACATGCTTGAACACTCCATTTGATTCCCTATAAGTAGAGGGTCATCCCCTATTCATTCCCTTGAGCTTTGAGAGCCAAAAACACTCTGTCAAAACCTCACACGAGCTTGAAATTTTTTAAATCAATTTGAGATTCCAGCATTTTCCTCTAAAATTCTTTGCACATTCATCTTCCTCAAGCATCATACAAACTCTCCAGCACTTAAACCAAGCAAAAGGAGCCATAATCCAAGCTATAGAATTCCAGTTTCAGAGCTTCTTTCTTGAACTTCTAAAAGGTAGAATTCTCCATCATTTGGATCAAAATAAAGCACTAACCTATTCTACTCCTTCTCCTGATTCTAGTGCTTCTTACAATTTTTAAATCCATTGAAAATTGAGACAGAAATCTCAAATTGAAGGTGCTCTCTATTTTATGGGTTTTTGATTCATATCTTTTTGTATACTTTATATAAATTTAGCGCGATGGTGGTGTTAGGATCGTATTGAAGAGACGAATCCAATGATACTTGTCTGGGATCCTAATTTTACCGTTTGAAGGATCTCACAAAATCTCCATTGCTGGATGGCTGGAGGTTGAAGACGATGACATGTCTCATCTCAGCCAATGATAGCGTGCTAAGCGTTTTAATTTCATTGGTTGCCTTTTTTTCCGATTCCCTGCGCATCCCACTTAGGTCCATATCAAGCACAGCGCGTCTGATCCATTGGATTAGCTTACTAACGCGTTTTTACTATGATCTGATGGCTCATATCTTTTTGGTTTTATTTTATTTTCTGATTTTTATATTTTAATTGATTTAATTTTCAAAAGTTCATAACTCTTTTATTTTTTTATCCAAAAATTATGAAAAAATTCACAAAAATACTTTGAATTATTTCTGATCTCATGACTATTTTTTCACATTTTTATTTTGACATTTGATATTTTTTATATTCTTTGCATTATTTGCTTCTTTTTAATTACTTTAAAAATGCTTTCTGACATTTTTTAATTCTGAAAATTTTCCTAAATATCGTTTTGCATATTTCTGACTTTTTGAAAATTTTATGGAATTTTATATTGGTGTTTACTATTTTTGACCTATTTTCTTTTTGTTTGAACAATTTTAATTGGTTTTAAAATAGTTTCTGACTTTTTAAAAATTGCCAAAAATTTTATAAAAATATTTGAGTCCTTTTCTGATTTTTGTGAGAAGACTAAAAATCAATCAATCTCATCCAAACCATTTTTCCATCTTAGCTTTCATCTTAAACTTTTCTCAAAAGATTGGACTCTTGTCAATCCTTGTAGTGATGCAAACAACTATACTTCTACAATATGAAGTGGAGTGAGATATTTTCCACTTGGGTGTTGAGTGAGGCTTTGTTGATTTTAAAATCCAAGCCATATCCTCCATTTTGAGATGATGCAAATTCTCCTTTCTCATGATTGTAGTTAGTAAGTATGGTTTCCACACGGACAATGACGATGATGTCTTATCTCATAAAATCAATCAACACATTTGTGTTTTAAAATATTTTTAAAGAGGAACTGCGTGTACCCTGATCCCCTATTGCACGGAAGGTGGTACGTAGGCACTAAAGGTTCGCAACCGCGGCGGGTGCAAAAATCATTAAAAATATTTCTTTTCTCACCTCCACCATCTATTATTATACAACATTTTTATAGCCAAAATATACAGATTTTACAAAGAGGTTCATGCGGAGTACCATAGATGTTTAGGGTGCTAATACCTTCCCTTTACATAACCAACCCCCTTTACCTTGAATCTTTTCCCCTTTTTTGTGGGTTATTATCTCTTTTCCCATTCCTTTTGGAATTAATAAAGCGTGGTGGCGATTCTTATTTTGATTTGTATAAGTCTAGTCAATCCAATGGTTTAGTCTTAACATTTCTACCGCTACAACTACCACAACTGTCAACAATCTTTATATCCTGGTAAGCTCGATGATACAAATCAATATCCGAGTAAGTAAGTTCCATGATCTTAGGAGCCCAACGGGGTTCCTTCCTGACATCCCATAAAGCATCAGAATGAGGCATATGAGAGATAAACCACCGGTACAACAAAGGCGTGCAATAGATAATAATCCCCCCATGATAAGAATTCTGAAAACGAATAGAGTAATAAGCATCATCCAACAATGTAGGAACTGGGTTTCCAATCATGAAGATCTTGATAGCATTAACGTCAATAAACTTGTCCACATTAGGGAATAAGAACAACTCGTAAGCAAGTAGAGCAAAGATGGCCTCAAAAGCGACTGTACTCTTCATCTTGGAAAAGTAACGAGCTTTCTCCAATAAGAACTGGGCCAGTAATCCTCTAAACCCTCCTTTAGTATTCATATGGGCTTCCGCCTCAGACTTCTCTAGATGGATCAAAGCAGCAATCTCATGTGGTTTTGGCTCACCCTCCAAACCAGTAAAAGGAACACGATCGGTAATGGGTAAATCCAGCAAATAAGAATACTCCTTCAGTGTAGGAATCAACTGATAGTCAGTAAAAGTAAATCAATGATACATCGGATCATAGAACTGGACCAAGGTCGAGAGAATACCCTCATTTATCCTAAGCTTCATAAGAGGAATGATGGATCCATACTTCTTCCAAAAATATGCAGAACACTCGATCTTGGGAATTAGAGTGATCAACTCATCTATCTTGGGATCCTTGAAACTGTACTTCCTGGTATTTCTTTTTCCAGAATCCATGGTTAAAAAGTACCTGAGATATTCACAAATGGTCAACTTTTAAGTCCCTTGAAATAAGATTTTTTTCAAAAGATGCTTATGAGTGCATGGATGCATGATGCAACAATCACACACAAGATCACACAAATAGGGTTCATAGGTTCAACGTCACGAGAATGAGGTCGAAGGTACTACCCATAAGGTGTTGGTCTAAAAGTTATCACCTGCCAAACAAGGTTCTAGAGGCTCCCAGAGTCTACATCCTTCCTTTGGATATTTCTAACTTTCCGATTAACTCAGTAATTAGTAATATTCTCAAGAAAAACTTGTCCGAGCATAGTATCGCGTGACAACTATTTCTGGATTACTCCGCCATAGCTTCCGCACTACACCTAAAGGCCAAGATGGGTTTGGTATTCTACGGTCCTCAGCTTCAGCAGGCTCCCAGGTCAAAAGCAGTACATCTTCCTGATTACTCGGTAAACGACACTACAGTCAAATGGGTCTCCACTGAGTGGGGGATCTCATGCCTCCTTTTTAGGGATTACTCCCTCAAAGTTAACATGACTATACCGCCCGTCCTATCTTAAAGTTTGCCCAAGTCCGAGTATAGGACTTATAAGTAATCACAAAGCACCATGAAAACCAGGAAAATCTAGACAAACATATATACAACATATACCACATAAACAACGATAGCACATATATAGATAAAAACAAAGATATGCTCAACCAACTCAAGGATAGACCAGCAAAAGGTCAATCTTTCCCCAGTGAAGTCTCCATTTTTTCTGTAGCGGTAGAAATATTTAAGACTAAGCCATTGGATTGACTAGACTTACACAGATAAAAAATAAAAATCGTCACTGCACTTTATTGTTTCCAAAGGAATGGGAAAAGAGAGAGTAACCCAAAAAGAGGGGGGGGGGGGGAATTCATGGTAAGGGGGTTGGTTATGCAAAGGGAAGGTATTAGCACCCTAAACATCTACGGTACTCCACAGGAACCTCTTTGTAAAATATGTATATTTTGGCTATAAAATGTTGTATAAAAAAATAGATGGTGGAGGTGAGGAAAGAAATATATTTTTTATGGTTTTCGCACCCGCCGCGGTTACGAACCTTTAGTGCCTACTATTGTACCCCAAAATTTGCCCTCCCATTTCTCAAAGGATCATCCTGGATTCTCAGGTTTGTTTCTATCCAATTCCAAGCCTTGAACTATCAATTTTTCTAAGCAAGTCACTCACAAAGGAAAAATGGTCATTTGCATACTAAGAAGTCAAACTTTGACTTTTGGATCAAAATCAAATTTCAAGAATCATTTTTCATCAAGACATGTTGAAATATGAAGTTTGTTTCATCAGGAAATTCAAAAGTCAAAACCACTTTGGAGACGTCAAAATTCTAAATACTTAGAATTTCTTCTAAGTGTTTAAGAAAATATGACAAGCTCAGAACTTCTGACCAGATTATCACCATAACGCTCAGCAAATTCTGGACACTCTCAAGGAAGAGTTTGGTCAGAACTTCTGGGCAAGTTTTCACAAAAAGCTTCAGTCAGAGGTTGCAAACATGGTTCAGAACGTGATGCTTCAATCAGAACATGTGGAAGCAATGTTCTCCTTCAGAACATGCTGGAGCCAGAAGATACAAAGATCAGAGGTTGGATGCTACGCTGAAGCAGAACTTCTGATCCAGAACTAAGCCTTGGTGTAGGATCTCACGTTGCAGGACTTCTGGTTGTGATAAGTCTCGTTATCATTTAATGCTCATTTAATTCTCACAACCACTTTTGAGTCTTTATCCAAAGGATTTCCCCCATGTGTACCTCTACTGTCTTGGGATAGCAACTCTGGTACTAAGCCCGTACTTTGCTTTTTTACTCTTCCTTAATTCCTGCTAACAACCACCATGCTTGCTTCAAGAACAATGCAGCGCTTCAGCATATGAAGGTTATATTCAATGCTTTGGTCAGAACATGACCAAATCCCTAAACCTTGTTTATACAACCTGCTGCAGACCTATGACCAACAGCTAGTTCAGCCTACGCCTGCATCCCATAATTACACCAAACTAGCATACGAGAATAGTGATGAAAAAGCAAGGGAACAGGGTGCCAGAAAGATTAAAATCCCATTTGTCTTTCCCCCCAAAAACACAACAAATTCACCTATAAATACTTTGCTCCATCACACGTTCAAGGGGCTGGCTTTTGGAAAGAGATAACTATCAAGAGAGAAAAGGAATTTGTGAAACCTTCATAAAAATCCAGATTTCTCATACACAAAAACAAACCTTTGTTCTTCCCATTGAATCAAAGAACTTGGCATTTCCTCTTCCGTTTCTCTTGTTGACTCAGAACATCCAAAGGCAGCCACTCAAAGCTCCAAGCACGTCCCAGGTTCAAGGTAAGTCTTTCTAACTTTGATTGTTTTTCATTCTGAACATCATTAACATGTAAATATCATAGTATTAATGTTGTACATATCATTGCTTAAGTAGAAAAACTGTGGATCAAAACATCTTGATTAGGACTAGACTCAGATTTAGGATTAGAACTTCTAATAAATTGTTGTGCTAGTATCCTTCTGATTTGTTGTTTATTAAGAAATGAATAGATTACTGATGTGCTGATTGAGTGTTGAAATATGGCATTAAAAATTCTGATGTTCATTCATAGTTTTAACATACAAAACTTCTATGATTTTTCTCACTGTTAACACACACTGAACTTCTGATGCTTACATGCTGTTAACACACACATAATTTCTATGATTCACTCACTGTTCTAACACAGCACAGAACTTCTGAGTTCTCCTTACATGTCAAATACATTGAACTTCTGATTTTCATGCATTGATAACATGCTGAAATTGCTGATTGTTCGTTCACTGTCTTAGCACCATACAAAACTTCTGAGTTCTTCCTACTGTTTTGACACGCACAGAGCTTATGAGGTTTTCTCACTGTTCTAACATTCAGAAGTTCAGCACATAGCAACCCAGAACTTCTGTATTTTCCCTATAACGTGTTTTGCAGGACCTCAAAGTTTACCAACTCAGAACTTCTGATACCCACTGACGCTTCCTTCTGAGTCACCACGCTCCTGACTCCGGAACTTCTGATCCTTGTTTATTTTTGCTTGCAGCATCACTGTTTCTATCTTTCATTTATTTTCTTTTTCATCATTTTTAATATTAACTCTTTTTTTAATATATTAATATAAAAAACATAAAAATATTTTCCTTTTAATTTATTTCCTTAAGACAAAAACATTTTTTAAACATGTCCATTTCTTTCTCATATTATACATTTCAATATGGTTGTAATAATAACTTAGGGATTATTTTTACTTGCAATCCCCATTCGTACATATGTACCCCCATCCCCTAAATATTGTAATAGCGTAGAATTTCATTTTCCGCAATTTACTATTTTCCTTATACTGTATAGTAATTAGGCGTGTATGACAAGACTAAAACCAACAAATAGATCACCCTAACCAAGATTAAATGCATGCAATCAAACACATTATTCACACATGCACCCCTAGGATAATCTCACTTGTTGCCTATCAGAAAAATAGTCATGTCCCTCGAACATGAGCATTTTAGCAAATACCCTCGATAAAAGATCATAGTCCCTCGATGACCCTCGATGTTGCCTTCGGTAAACGATCTAGTCTCTAAAACGACATTGCTAAAACGTTCCATGGGTTTCCTTTTATGATTATACAAACGTCCCAATTCTCGTCCCTTCACATCCAACGATAGGGCTTCTTACCAAATCAATGGTAAGATAGCCACGTCTAAAGGAGAAGGAAAAGCATATTTAAGACCTTTTGAGTAGGTAGATTCGCTCCTAGTTACTCGCTTGCTCACAACAAAAACATTTTATACACCAAACACTTTCATTTTGAAAATAACACTTTGTACGCGTTCTTATAGAAATGAGAGTCATTACAAAGGAAACCCTTTTCAAAATCACTTTCAAAAACACATCCCACAAACACATCTTTGAACTATTTTCGAAACAAACACTTTGTACGCATTCTTATAGAAACGAGAATCATTACAAAGTTATATTTTCAAAATACTTTCAAAACCCACACCACAATCACATTCAAACAAAAGTAAGTGATCTAGCGAGTAACTAAGAGCCCATGGAAAACCATGGATGGAAAGGGTGCTAATACCTTCCCTTTTCACAATCTACCCCCCGAACTCAAGAAAACATCTCTAAAGGTCTTTCCTGTGCTTTTTCACCTTTCCTTATTGGATAAAATAAAATTTGGTGGCGACTCTTGCTAAACTGCAACATTTGCAAACACAAACGTAAAACACCTCAAGTCAGTTCTCCCACCGTATCACACCTACGTACCACCTTTTCGTGCAATAGGGGATCAGGGTACACGTATTTCCTCTTTTAAAGATTTTAAAACACACGTGTATTGGTTGATTTTATGAGATGAGACATCACCGTCATTGTCCGTGTGGAAAAACATACTTACCACCCACAATCATGAGAAAGGAGAATTTGCATCATCTCAAAGTGGAGGATATGGATTGGATCTTAAAATCAACAATGTCTCACTCAACACCCAAGTAGAAAATATATCTCTTCACTACACATCATAGAAGCATAGTTGTTTGCATCACTACAAGGATTGACAAGAGTCCAATATTTTGAGAAAAGTTTTAAAGTAAAAAAAAACCAAAATGGTTTGAAATGAGATTGATTGATTTTTAGTCTTCTCATAAAAATGTCAAGGTATTATTAAGTTGATTGAAGTTTATTTGTGAAAATGTTTTGAAAATGCATGGACCTAAGTCCATGTTTATTATGAAAGTGGTTCAAGTCTAAAAAAGAACAAGAAGAGTTTTTCAAAAGGAGGGAGAAGATTTTTGAAATTAAAGAAGATGGGGGGAGAAGAAGGGACTATCCTAAAGCATAAGGTGAAATCTACGAATAAGAACCATCTAACCAACAAGAAGCCAATACTTGAAATTATGAGTCAAGATAGAATTCTCATTCTTTGGATTGAAACCAACCAAGCAAAGATACTAGACCTCTTGAGAGAACTAAACTTCAAATGTATTAAGTATTCACAATAATCGGGCAGAGTAATGGTTGTATATGGGTGAATTCCGGATTACACACAAAGTATGTAATCACAATAACCCACACACAAAACAAACAAACAACCCAATGTCTTGAGGTAAACCTCAAGAACTCCAGACAAAATATCAATTAAGATCACAAGGTCTCCAACATAGGCCAAGGTTTTTAATCCTAAGTCCAAGAAGTCCAATACTCCATAATGCTAAGGATAGTAACCAAATAGTCCAAGTATTTTAAAGGGTTTTATGGTTCATGTTGATTATTAGGTGTCTTAGAAGAGAAAATAAAAGGCTCAAGTGAGCAAAAATAAAAATGACATGAAATGTAATGCTTAAAGTAAATGGTACATAAAACATAAAAAATAAAAGGGCATAAAGTAAAAACAATTTAATAATTAGTGGTTAGTTGGATGACCATCTTGAAACTTGCATATGGAACTCATTAGAGGATTGGTAGAACCAAAGCCTACACACAACAAGTTGCATTTGCTTTTTGTCAAGTATATCTTCCATTTGGAATCCTCAAAAGTACCATTTAAGGATCAACGATGTTTAAGTGATCCGCGTTGACCAAGAGTGTTATAGATCTATTAGAGGATTGGTAGAACCAAATTCTCCATACAATGAATCTCAAGGTTATTGGATCAAAGGGATCAAATTAACATACTTGGGCTTACAAATATAGGTTTGGGCCACGAATGATCACTTATTCAAATCGGGACAAAATTTAGCGCTATGTTAAGCAATCGTAAGTAGACTTATATAGAAGTCGCACCTATTTTGAGGTCGGTCAATAACAATCTATGCACCATTTGTTTTGAGACATGATATAGAGATCATGCTCCAATAACACTTAGTGCAATGAGAAAGGGACAAGATGAAGAGGGGTAGGAGATAATATACAAACCACATTAGAATTAAATTTAAATCAAACTATTGTTAAATCATTCATCCATTTTTATGGATTTATACTCAACATTATGGATCCAATGATGTTAATAAAGTTCATGATCAAAATTCAACCCAAGTTCAGCCAGAAAATAATCACAAAATAGTATTGCATTTGTGATACGGTGGCAGAACTAACTATTAATACTGGTTTGTGTTTTGTATTTTGTGTTTGCAAAATGTCGCGGTAAGCAAGAGTCGCCACCGACTTTTATTTCATCCAACCGGAAAGGAAAAAAGTACAGAAAAATCATTTTTCGAGATATTCTGAGTACGGGGGGTAGATTACTGAAAGAGAAGGTGTTAGCACCCTTTCTATCCATGGTTTTCCATGGGCTCTTAGGTACTTTCTCATTTTTAAATTGCTTGTGTTTGTGTGCTTGTTTTTTACTTCGTGATAACCCTTGTATCAGTCCTCAAGGGTGTGACGAAGTTGTTTTGAAAATTTGTTTGAAAAGTGTAAGTGTGAAAATCTTTGGTTTGAGCAAGTACCTACTAGCATCTACCTACTCAAAAAAAGATCGTTTCTATTTTTGTTTCCTTTAGACAGTGTTATCCTACTATTGAGAAATAGGTAGCACCGTCGTTGGAGTTTGTAAGGGTCAATTCGAAAGGGACGTACGATCACTAAAGCAATATTAGGACACCTTAGTAGTAACCCTAGAGTCTTAAGATCGTATTCGAGGCAACATTTCCGAGGCAACATTCGAATGGGACATTTGATCTTTTTTAGACAGGAGGGCAAACACTAAGACACCCTATGCTTAATGATCGTTTACCGAAGGCAACCGAAGTGAGAGCATACCCTAAGAGTGATATGTGAGAGTGATTTGTTTCAGTTATTTATCTTTGCACATTAGGGTTTTCTAACTGTATTAATTATTCATGCATTCTTGTCATACAATCCTATTAGCATACATCTAAACAGTTAAATATTTGCGGGAATTAAAAATGCGAGAAAATAAACCTAGCTATTACAAGGCTTCGGGGAGGGGGATTAATTACATAGTCAAAAACCGGGGATTTAAACAGTAAATAAAAACCCTAAATTAACTATTACAAACCATGGACAGTTACAAAAATATTGGCAAAATAATTAACAAGCGCGCAGCGAATTAAATACGAGACGATTAGGGTTTTAACCCTTCGACTAAACCTAATGGCAATTGATTAAAGAAAAATCATTTTTTGTCATTTTTTTATTTAAGAAAATAATTAAATAATTGAATTAAAAGAATATCCTAAGTTCTAATTAATTTTAAATTAAGAAAAATAAATTAATTTATTCTAAAAACCTATTTTTTGTATTTTAGTTTGAAAAAGAAAAGAATTAAACCAAGAACTAAAACCTAACTTTCTAATTAGTTTTAATATAAAAAACAAGTTAAAATTTCCCTAAATTAAATTAAACTAATTAATTGAAAATTAAATTTGATAAAAAAACCTAATTCTAATTTTTGTGAACTCTTGATTTTAAGATTTTATAAAAAATGATTAATGGTGTTGTTTTACCCCAAAATTTTCCCTCTCATTTATCAAGATTTTCCTCACAAGACTTCTTGGACTCAAGACAAGATTAGGGTTTGGTCAGCTCAAGACACCTCATCTTGCACTGATGACCTAAAATTAGGGTTTGAGTTTGCACAAGGATTTTTGGACCATCAATGCTTCATGTGACTTCCATACACCATCTTGGACCCTTAAGATTGCTCATACCAAGTTTCAAACCTAGAATCACATTTTTGCTCAGTCAATTGGACAGTTGACCTAAAAATCAGTTGTATTGGGGAAAAAGTCAACCATGGCCAATTTACAGTCAAACTTCATAATTGTTTATCCACAACAACATTTTAGACTTATATGTACCATTTGATCAAGTTTGGATCACAACTCCTCAAGAAATTTGATCAAATCATCAAAAGGGCAAAATGGTCAAAATTAGGGTTTTGACTGAGAAAGGGCAATTTCTGATTTTTAACCTAGCCAATGGACATTTGGGTTCAAACATGATTTCAAGGGTTCAATGGCATCATCTTGACCTAATTACATGGTTCAAAATTGAAATTCTGGCTGCAGATACTCAATGTCACGTTCAATGTTATGACACCGTATCTGACTTTCTATAAGACAGTAAATACAAAAAACAGTAAAGAACACAGTCAATTGTTTACCCAGTTCAGTGTGCAACAACACCTACTCTGGGGGCTACCAAGCCAGGGAGGAAATCCACTATAAGAGATATTAATTCAGGAATAAACCAACCAGTTTATCTCCTTCACTTAATACCTACCCAATGCAACTTCAATCTAAGTACAACTTAAACCTGAGTTCCTACTCACTCCTCCTCAATCACAGCAGTGATACTTAAAACAATTTGACTAATGAATTTATGAAGACACTCTTCAAAACATACACTTGATTATGCTTCACAGCTTTTTAATCAAGCAACACAAACACTCTTGCTTCACAGCTTTGAGTGATACACAAACCTAACTTGACTTTGCTTCAAAGCTTTAGTCAAGAGACACAAAAACACTCTTGCTTCAAAGCTTTGAGTGGTACACAACCCTTACAATTAAAACCTATTCCAAGTCACTTATCACAATGATACTTGCTTGGATTACAATAGTTAAAACTATACAGCTTCTAAATGATCTTCTGTCAAAAAGGGATACATTCAAAACAGCAGCCCTGTTGAATATATAGCAGCTGCATCTTCAGTTAGGGTTTCCACAAAAAGCTAGGGTTAATTCCGTTTGGCCTTAAGACTAGGTCACAGGACTTTATCAACCAGGTTAGGGTTGAGCTAGGTTAACCCCAAGTCCACGAGATTTTCTGTTCTGGAAAGACTGAGTCATTTTCTTGAAAAAACTCAGAATTACCCAAACTGCATAACTGTTAGTTCAGAACAGGATGTCTTAACATTTGTTATGACATCTGAAATCCTGTCTACTGATTTTGGTAAATGTGATCTTTTTGCAAAATGCTCAGAAACACACTCATAAACAGCAGCACCTGTATGACAATATTTTTCTGCAAAGGTACCTAATAAACTAGAATGTTATGACATCAGTCATGACATTCACACACCTGCTTTTACCAAAAATGCATGCCAATAACTAAACAACTACAAACTCCCCCTTTGGCAGATTTTTGGCTAAAGCCCGTAAGCAATCAGAGATAGATAGCAGCAGAAAAAAATGACTGCAGAAAAAAAGAATGTCTAATAAAGTCTACCAAAATATATCTCCCCCTCTTTAGCCACAAATGGGCCAAAGAAATATGTTCTTAAAAGATTATACAGTCATCCAGAAAAAGTAAAACAACAACTAAAAATTGAACACACTTGCAAACTCCACCAGGAATCAGCATCAACTCCACCAACCTTCAAGCACTGTCCCCTTCAGAGGAGCTAGTTTCTTCAGTATTGAGTTGATCTTCAGCTTCTGCACCCTCTTCCCTTCTGTTTCCTTCAGCTTCCTCCTTTTCTAACCTGGCAATTAGGTTTTCTAGGGTCTTTTTCCTAGCTTCCAGCTCTTTGCAGGTCTCTTTCAATACAGCTATAGCATCAGATGTTTTGGACTGAGTCTTTACAGATGATGTCTCAGCTGATGTTATGACAATATCAGGAGCATGAGATCCCTGAAACAGCTTGTAGTGTAACCCAAGAGCAGGAGCTCTTTTACAAGTAGTGTCTCTTGCCACCAGGATATCAGGGTATTGTGCAAGGATAATTCCACAAAGGAGGGAGGGAAAGGCAATTGGGCCTTTGACAACATAACTACCAGCATGTTTTAAAGTTTGTTCAAAAATATACCTGCCATAGTCAAAAACAGTCTTGGTTCCCACAACATAAATAAATCTCCCCAATCCTGTGGAGATAGTTGATTTATGGTTTGTAGGGACCCAGTTGGCTGCACCAATCTTGTGCAGGATGGAAAATTTCATGCTAAGTTTGCTGGCATTCAGCTTGCCTTTCAAGGGCCAGCACTTGACTTGTCTTGCTGTGATGGTTTGACAAACTTCATTGTCAGTGACTTCCAGTTCAGGGAAATCCTCATTTGATCTTCCAAGAAATTTGTTAATTTCTGATGGAGAGAAATTAACCCTTCTTCCTCTAACATAAACACTTTCAAAGTCAGCTGACCTTCCATCAGCACATTCATCAGACAAGTTAACTATGAACTCCTTGACCAGATTTTCATAGCACTTGATAAATTTTACCACAGTCTTCATCAGTCCAGCAGTTTTAATCAGGTCCATGATGTCCTTGCACTCCATGGCATCATTGTTTAGCTCTCTTTCTAAAGCTATTCTCTTCAAGCAAACATACTTCCATCTGTTTGCATTGTCAAGATAGTGAAAAGAGATGTTGTCTGTTGGGACTTCAGGAACTCTAGCAATTTTGCTGGAGGGGAGTTTCCTTCTGATAGGAATTTCTTCAGCATCAATCTCAAACTCTAATTCCTCATCAAAATCAGAAGATTCTGGTTCTTTTCTCTTCTTTGTAATTGGTTGTCTACCAGTATGCACCTGGGCTTTCACCTTCCCTTTGGACTGACCAGTTTTCACAGATTCTACCCCAGCCTTGCCTTCAGCCTTGGATTTCTTATCAGCAGGTTTATCTTTGGTCATACATTTTGCAGCATTCTGATTACCCTTTCTTTTCATCATTCTCCTAGCTATGCTAGGGTTTACATTGGCAATCAGATCATTGTCTGAGTATTCCTCATCCACATCAATGATAGGTGGATCAACAGTCTTCTCTGAAGGGTTCTGAATGTTGTCATTTTGTGTCACAACATTCTCAGAGACATCTACATTCTCAGAGACATCCACATTTGGGCTTGCTGATTCTTGATTTAATGGGACAGAAATCCCCGGTACAAATTGGTTTTCGCTTAGTATTCTTGTAACAAGCCTAGCAATTGCTTGATGTACTTGAGCTGATCCTTCCCTATTTGGTACAGAGGAAGAAGGATGAGAAGGATTACCAGAAGCAGTAGCTTGAGCTCTTCCTGCATGCCTAGTTCTCAGTTTTTTGACTTTGGAGGGGTCAGTTGCCATTTCTCTGAGAGGAGTGATCTCCAGGACTTCAGAATCTATGCATGTGGTGATTGCTCGAGAATCTTGGTCAGACGATGAAGATGAAGTGGTCGCCTTGGTTGAAGATGATGTTTGAGACATTTTGATTGACTTAGAGCACCAGTAGCAATTTGAGAGAAAACTTTGATTGAGAGAAAGGAATAGGTTGCAAAGACGAGAGAGGTAGGAGGCAATTGAGAGTCTATTCAACTTCTTAATAATTTTGAAAGAATTGGAAAGACATATGATTAACCCACTAAAAATAGACTTAACACAAATAACTCCTTCAACCCTTGTTTTAAGCAAAATTAATTGCTATAATTTCTCACGTTGGCAAATACCCATCTTGCCCCTCAAGTTTTCAAGTTGATTTCCAACAAGAGCCTTGGTAGAAGAATCAGCCAGCTGAAGCTTAATGATACCATGTTCCAGTTTAATTGACTTCTTCTCTACAAGGTCAATGTGCTTGGTCCTGCTATGCTGAATAGGGTTCTTGGAAATATTGATTGTATTCAGATTGTCACAATATAATGTCACAACATCTTGTGAGACATTATACTCAGTGAGCATCTGTTTTGTCCAGATATTTTGAGAACAGCTACTACCAGCTGCAACTATTTCAGCACAGAGTTGGGAAGGAATTCTTTTGACATGAATCATAGCTCTGGCAGATTCCTGTATGATCCTATTTTTCTTTTTGTCAACTCCATTTTGATGATGAGTTATAGGAGAAGAGACTTCATGACTCATTTCTTCTGGGAAACAGAATTTATTAGACTTGTTGTTTCCAAATTCCTTGTCATGATTACTTCTGGTTCTGACAGCACATCCTTCTTAAAGTTTATTCACCACATCATAGACATGTCTCTTTTTACCAAGCCTTTCAATTTGAAGTTCACCACAAACCATCCTTTTATCAATTTTCAGTCTTGGAATCCTTCTGACTTCTTCCATAGAGATAGTTCTTTTCATTCTTCTTAGATGAAGATGGCCAAGCTTATGGTGCCAGAGTTTCATCTCTTTTTCTTCTTTGGTAATTGAACACATAGTGGAGTTATTAGTGTTCTCAGGCTGCCACAAGTAACAGTTATCTTTAGATCTGATTCCTTTCATTACCACTTCTAGTTTTTCATTAATTACTAGACATTCAAATTTTGAGAAGTTGACCTTGAATCCTAGATCACACAATTGACTGATACTAATGAGATTAGCAGTCAGGCCTTTTACCAATAGTACTTCATTTAGATTTGGAACTTCAGGGCAGTCCAAATTACCAACTCCTTTGATTTCACCTTTAGCACCATCTCCAAAGGTCACATAACTAGTGGTGTGAGGTTTAACATGATTGAGAATGTTCTTTATTCCAGTCATGTGTTTAGAGCACCCACAGTCAAAGTACCAGCCTTCCCTTGCAGAGACTCTCAGGGAAGTGTGGGCTATCAGGGCAGTAGCCTTTTTCTTCCATTGAGGATTATGTGGTACCCTTTTTGACTTAGGTTTAACACCTGAGTTTTGATTAGGGTATCCATGCAATTTAAAGCAGAAAGGCTTTATGTGGCCATACCTCCCACAATGATGACATCTCCATCTTTGGTACTTTTTCTTCATATATCTTTGTTTCTGATGTTGAGAGTTGTGTTGAGACATCTGCTTTGACATTTGTTTAACAGGCCTGATCTTCTTGTCTGCACCAGATTTCTTAGCTTCCACAAATCCTAGTCCAGATTTGTTTCCCACATTTTGTCCAACTTGAAGAATCTCTTCCAATTTGTTTGTTCCATTAGTCAGCATCTTGACAGATTTGGTCATTTGGTTCAGTTGTGAGTTCAACAATTGAACTTCCCCTTCTAGATGACTTATAGTTTCAAGGTCTGCCCTTTTTTCAGCCTCCAGCTTTATGATGAGTTTTGATTGTTTCTCATTCTGCACACAGACTTCAGCACTTCTGATACACAATTTCTTGTAAGTATCAGCCAGTTCTTCAAATGTCACTTCTTCATCACTAGTGTCACTTTCAGAGGTACAAACACCAGTTAGAGCAGTAACTAGTTTGGCATATTCTTCTTCAGAATTACTTTCTGAATCACAGTCAGACCAAGTAACAGTCATTCCTTTCTTTTGTTTCTTAAGAAAGGTAGGATATTCAGCTCGAATATACCCATATCCTTCACAACCATGGCATTGAATTCCTCTGCCTTGATTTCCCTTCTCTTCTGACCTTGGTCTTCTGCTGGAACTGTCAATGTCAGAGGGAATGTTATGAACATTAGACCTTGACTTTGGATCTATTCTTTTGATGAGTTTGTTGAATTGTCTTCCAAGCATGGCTATAGCTTCTGAAATATTTTCTTCTTCATCCTCCTTGTTTTCAACATCAGTGTTGGATACAAGTGCTATGCTCTTGTTCTTCTTGTCACCATTATCAGTGATCCCCATCTCAAAAGTCTGAAGAGACCCAATTAGTTCATCCACTTTCAACTTGATGATGTCCTGGGCTTCCTCTATGGCAGTTACCTTCATAGCAAATCTTTTAGGCAAGGATCTGAGAATCTTTCTCACCAATTTTTCT
Source organism: Vicia faba (assembly GCA_948472305.1). Classification (NCBI taxonomy): domain Eukaryota; kingdom Viridiplantae; phylum Streptophyta; class Magnoliopsida; order Fabales; family Fabaceae; genus Vicia; species Vicia faba. The sequence continues at coordinate 1,761,300,906 of OX451736.1, read as the reverse complement.
TCTGACATCTTTTCTCCCAGTGCTCCTGAGGTGTTGGAAATCTCCAAGATGTTCATGTGAAACTCATGAATGGTTTCATCTTCCATCATTTTTAGATTCTCAAACTTGGTAGTCAACATCTGAAGTCTTGACATTTTCACTTTGGAAGTGCCCTCATGAGTAGTTTTGAGAGTGTCCCAAACTTCCTTGGCCAGTTCATATTGATGTACTAGTCTGAAAATGTTTCTATCAATTCCATTGAACAAGGCATTTAAAGCTTTGGAATTTCCCAGGGCTAACTCATCTTCTTCTTTATTCCAATCTTCCTCAGGCTTCAGACTGATTGTCCCATCTTTCTCAGTTATGGTGGGATGGTTCCATCCTTTGTCAGCAGCTCTCCAAGCCTTTTTGTCCAGAGATTTTAAGAAGGCTATCATACGAGGTTTCCAGTAGTCATAATTTGTTCCATCCAGAATGGGTGGTCTATTTCCAAAAAATCCTTCTTTGTCCATAGTGCCAGAAAGTGATATCCCTAGATCTCACCCAGTAATACAGGCAGGGTGCCTGCTCTGATGCCAATTGAAATTCTGGCTGCAGATACTCAGTGTCACGTTCAATGTTATGACACCGTATCTGACTTTCTATAAGACAGTAAATACAAAAAACAGTAAAGAACACAGTCAATTGTTTACCCAGTTCAGTGTGCAACAACACCTACTCTGGGGGCTACCAAGCCAGGGAGGAAATCCTCTATAAGAGATATTAATTCAGGAATAAACCAACCAGTTTATCTCCTTCACTTAAGACCTACCCAATGCAACTTCAATCTAAGTACAACTTAAACCTGAGTTCCTACTCACTCCCCCTCAATCACAGCAGTGATACTTAAAACAATTTGACTAATGAATTGATGAAGACACTCTTCAAAACATACACTTGATTATGCTTCACAGCTTTTTAATCAAGCAACACAAACACTCTTACTTCACAGCTTTGAGTGATACACAAACCTAACTTGACTTTGCTTCAAAGCTTTAGTCAAGAGACACAAAAACACTCTTGCTTCAAAGCTTTGAGTGGTACACAACCCTTACAATTAAAACTTATTCCAAGTCACTTATCACAATGATACTTGCTTGGATTACAATAGTTAAAACTATACAGCTTCTAAATGATCTTCTGTCAAAAAGGGATACATTCAAAACAGCAGCCCTGTTGAATATATAGCAGCTGCATCTTCAGTTAGGGTTTCCACAAAAAGCTAGGGTTAATTCCGTTTAGCCTTAAGACTAGGTCACAAGACTTTATCAACCAGGTTAGGGTTGAGCTAGGATAACCCCAAGTCCATGAGATTTTCTGTTCTGGAAAGACTGAGTCATTTTCATGAAAAAACTCAGAATTACCCAAACTGCATAACTGTTAGTTCAGAACAGGATGTCTTAACATTTGTTATGACATCTGAAATCCTGTCTACTGATTTTGGTAAATGTGATCTTTTTGCAAAATGCTCAGAAACACACTCATAAACAGCAGCACCTGTATGACAATATTTTTCTGCAAAGGTACCTAATAAAACAATACCTAATTGTGATCGGTGGATCTGGAACTGACTGTTTAATGCTGGTTTCGCGAAATGTCGCGGAAGCAAGAGTCGCCATCGTCTTTTATTTTCTCCAACATGGACAGGACAAAAGCACAGCAAAATTCCTTATGAGATAGTTTCTCGGTTCGGGAGGTAGATTTATAGAAAGGGAAGGTGTTAGCACCCTTTCTATCCATGGTTATCCATGGGCTCTTAGATACTTGCTCATTGTGTTTTCAAAAGTGTTTGCTTTTCAAAGTGTGAGTGGGTTTGAAAAAGTTTCGTTTAAAGATTTCAGTTCGACTCTTGTATCAGTCCTCAAGAGTGTTTGAAAAATTGTTTTTTGAAAGCTTTTTGAAAAGTGTCGGTGTGAAAAGAGTTTCGATTTGTTTTTGAATAGAGCAAGTATCTATGAGTCATCTACCTACCCTAAGGAATTAGGCTGTGTAAATGTCCTTAAGGTAGTGCCATCCCACTATTGAGAGGTAGGTAGCACCACCATTGGAGGTGTTCGGATCAATTCGTTTGTAGGGACAGTGTGGTCACCATAGCAACAGTAGGACACCTTAGAAGCTACCCTTATGCCATTGATCCTTTTTTTAATTCCGAGGCAACCGTTCCGAGGCAACTGGATCATGTCATGGACATAAGGACTTACTAAAACGTCCTATACTCGACGACCACGTTTCGAAGGCAAGGCAACAGTGAGGCGTACCCTAGAAGTGGTGTGTGAATTTGTGTGTTATTTTCAGTTAATGTTATCTTGTACATGTATCATAGTGATCTACGCTTGTTTTTAATTTAGGCCATACATTCTTTCATGCAAAGTTTAGCAGTTTTAAGAGTGCGGAAATTTAAATGCGGAAAGTAAATCCTACGCTATTATAAGGCGCGGGTCTATACATCGCCAAATTAACAAAGACCCGTTTTAATAAAAATGCGGAAAGTAAATAAATTCCTAAGTACTATTACATGGCTTGAACAGTTATATAATATTATTCACAATAAAATAAAATAAATGCGCGAAAGAATAGAACGTGCGAGGGCGTTGGACCCTTTTGAGAAATTAAATGAAATTAAAAGCTAATTAATTATTTAATTAAGAAAAGAAATGTTTTTATGTTTTTTTTTGTTTAATGAAAATAAAGAAAGTTAAAATTGAAAGAAACCCTAATTCTAAATATTTTTAATTATTTAAAGAAAAAGATTAAAGTTTTAACCTAATTTATACTAATTATTTAATGTGCATGTTTATTTACAAAATAATTAATAATTAATAATAATAATGATAGGAAGAAATTATTTATTAGGAAAAAGAATAAAAATGCTAAAAACCTAATTTCTACATATTTTAGTTATTTGAGAAAAGATAAGAATTAAAAACCCTAAATTAAACTAAATTGATTATTAAAATTTATTTGCAAAATAAATTAATAGTGAAATAATAATAATTAAATATATTTTAGTTTCTGATTTTTTATCTTATGAAAATTAATTTATGAAATTAAAGAAAACAATTGAAAACAATTAAAAGAATAAAAAGGAAAATCAAATAAAAAAAATAAAAATGTGCAAACCATGGGGGTATTCAGACCCAAAGGGAGGTTTTTTGTGAGAAATCTGGCCCATTAGACAAAAAGCCTTGTTTGACTTTCTGGCATCACGTGCGTGTTCATTGACTCCAGAGTACCGTGGTCTGCATTCTTTGGCCATTGGATTGGGTTTCATGGCCATTTGTGTTCTGGCTGTTGGCCATTTGGCTTTTGGCCTCAACGTTCCTTAATGAACCTGCATGGGATCTTGTCTAAATCTGCAGTGTTGAATCTCATGAACACATTAAATAAAATCATAAAATGCAAATAAAGCCAATATATGAAGAAATTTAATGTTTAGGCACAATATGGCATGTATGAATGATTATACCCTTTTGATCATGGAGATCAAATCAATCCTACCCTTATTGGAAAATTAGTGACCTGAATCCTTTTATGCCCTTTGGATCATGGAGATCAAGCCAGCCTTATCCTTACTGAAGAAGTAGTGAGGTGTTGGTTTGTAACTGTGATGGCTTGTTTGTAGTGAGAGAGGGATTTGTAATAAGGATTTCACGGTTTTAGGGTTCTTGAAAGAATTTGATATTCTAACAGTGTTGTGGCAAGGTTTTTTTTCTCTTTTCCTCTCTCTGGTTTGTGTGAAAAGAAGGTGATTATATAATGGAAATTAGGGTAAAGAAAATGGGCTTTGAATGTGCAATTGGACCTCCAATGTTCACTTGAGTTCGTCACTTTCCAGGCTAAATCAAAGGGACTTAAGTGCAATTTTTGAAGTTGAAATGTGAAAACAAAATGTAGCCGACATCGATAACTAACTCCTGTCCGAAAATCGGCTCAATCGGTTAAACGGTGAATTAGTTATGAATTTTTGAAGTTTCAGCTCAAACAAACTTATTTTGGGCTCCAGTGTCGACTCTGACACATTCTTCAATAAAAAACTGGTATTGATCGGAGCATAATCCGGTCTCGACTTTTGAAGCAAAGTTGTAGATCTATGAGTCAGGGACCTTGTGTAAAAATATGAACCCAATCCGATAAAAATTGACCGAGTTATGAATTTTCGAAGTTTCGGCCCAGATGAAATAATATTCAGCATTCAGGATTTTCAGCGTGTCACGCACTCTGAGCAAAAAAAAAGGCCTTTTGAATACCGTTTGAACTCAATACCTTCTGTGAAAATGTAGCCAACTCAATTTGTGAAATTTTGGCGCCGGAACCAGCTCGATACGATGAAAATCGACCAAATTATGATTTTCTGAACATGATGCAAATAAACTTCTGTCACAAATTTTCTGTATGAAAATACTTGATAAATCCACATTTTTGAAGACCTTCTGATCGAAATTGGCTTCTAGCCGTGAGAGATGAAAACGTAGATAATGTCAAGACGGAATTTTGGCCACTGGAACGGGTTCAAAACGAGCCACGATCTTCAAGTTATGAATTTTTTAGCGCGTAAAAACTGCACTTTCAGCACACTTTTTCACCATATTTCTTCGAGAAAACTCACACAGTCGGATACATTCTTTAAAGAATTGACTCTTGAGCCGAACCTGAATTTGAGCATAAGTTAGGACATTAAGGAGCACTTGAGGTCATTTGGATGTAAGGACCTTGATGCAACACAAAACCCTAATTTTGACTTGACTGCCTTAGGAGGTGATTTGACTGTGCAACCTTTGAGAAATCTTGAGGAATATGGGAGGGCAAATTTTGGGGTACAACAGTTGCCCCTGTTCAATCTTCTTAGACCTGAGGATGCAGATTGGCTTGCGTGCCTTTCGTAATCCGAAGGTGGAAGATGATTGAACACTAGAGTGCCCATAAATTTGCACTCGCATAGTAGAGTATCAGCAACGTGATGGCGGGAATGGGTTTACAGATGCCATTTGGAGAGATGACGGATAGGAGGATGGGCTTATAGATGCCATTTGGAGTTGTGACAGAGCCTTGTCGGGAATGGGCTTATAGATGCCATTTGGAGACTGTTGGTATGTGGATGGGCTTATAGATGCCATCTAGGTGTCGATCGCGTAAGAGATTCCTTAGCGAGAACTTGCGTACCTGAGAAAAGAAAATAATTACCTGGTCTGTTACAGGAGTTGATCTTCAAACTCTTTGTGTAGATGTGCCCTGGCCGGATACAGGTATCGAATCTTTAAACTCTTCAGACGTGCCCTGGCAAGATACGGGAATCGAGTCTGGAGAATATAGTCGTCAACAGATACACCCTGGCAAGATACAGGAATCGGATCTTCGAACTCTTCAGACGTGCCCTGGAAAGATACAGGAATCGAGTCTGGTATTCAGAAAGGTTGGTGAGTTGTCTCTACTGACAGGTTATTTCCATGGACGGGTGGTCTTTAACGACGAGTGTCTATAACGACGAGTGTCTATAACGACGAGTGTCTATAACGACGAGTGTCTATAACGACGAGTGTCTATAACGACGAGTGTCTATAACGACGAGTGTCTATAACGACGAGTGTCTATAACGACGAGTGTCTATAACGACGAGTGTCTATAACGACGAGTGTCTATAACGACGAGTGTCTATAACGACGAGTGTCTATAACGACGAGTGTCTATGACGACGAGTGTCTATGACGACGAGTGTCTATGACGACGAGTGTCTATGATGACGAGTGTCTATGACGATGAGTGTCTATACGACGAGTGTCTATACGACGAGTGTCTATGACGACGAGTGTCTATGACGACGAGTGTCTATGACGACGAGTGTCTATAACGACGAGTGTCTATAACGACGAGTGTCTATAACGACGAGTGTCTATAATGACGAGTGTCTATAACGACGGGTGGAAGTAATTTTAACTGGACTTGTCTTCTTTTGACTGGATTTGTCTACTTTGACTGAATTTGTCTTTTTTTTGACATAGCTGATCATTTAACTGTATCCTTCCTGAAAGGTAAAGGTCAATCATATGCAATGCATGGTACGGATCAAGCGGTGATATTCTCAGCATAAATGAGATTATGTGATATGATGCATGCATGTTATAATGTATGAAGATGCGATATTTATGAATGTATTCTCGTCTAGGAAAGTAAATCCTTGACGGATGCCGGGAGCTTGTTGAATCATGGGCTGATGTTGCAAGAATACCGGTAGGAGAAGATGACTCCGTTGGGGAATAAACTTGGCGAATAAATTACTCTGCGGGGAGTGAACTCTGTGGGGGAAAGAGAGGTACTTCACTGAGGTTTTATGATAACTCCGCTGGGAATACCATTGTTGAGCTCTGTTAGAAGATTGGATGAACCCTGCTAGGGATATGAAGACTTTGTCGGGGACGATCTTTTCGTGGCAATTGGCTGAGGATAACCCAGTTATATCCTGGTGGGGAAATAACCTTTGAATAAATCCGGGGAAGCGTTCGCTCTGCAGGGAGTGAAGGTATCTTGGTCGCATTCTTCAGCTGAACTTACCTTGGCCCTTCGGTGGACAGGGCAACCGGATCATTTAGACAACTCATTATTGCCCCAGTTTCTGTTGGAGAAGAAGGTACCTGTGAAGGTGTTTGATGACTGCCGTTTGACAAATCTTCTTCTGGTAGGTAAGTGACGAGATGACAGGACATAGTCGTATGCTTTTAATCCCTAACTTTTGCCTGGACCGCCCTTTCGGGTTTTCAGTCCACCGGGATACCCATTTTTGCCCAAGCCGCCTTTTCAGGTTTTCAACTTGCCGGGTGTACAGATTTTTCATGTCATCCCTTATTTTTGCCCGAACCCTTTTGGTTCGCCAGGAAGCCCTTATTTTTGCCTAGGTGTGTCAACCTAGCGGGTCTTTGATTATGCGCAGTATTTTTTTTTCCGACTATGTCCACGCTCTCAGGATGTAGGGAGGTGCCCCTGTTGTAGCGTTGTATCGCCATACCAGAAGATCTTCGTTTGATCGTCCAATGCCCCAAGTGATCCAGATGGAGATTTGCCCCAAGCTGGTTGGCCTTTTGAGAGATTCTCCGAATCTTGACTTGACTGCCCCAGATGGTAGACCATGATCATGCTGTGCCCCTTGATTGGAGATACTCTTGTTCATTAGACTTTCGTCATGCGAATTTCTCTGCTGTTCAAACAACTAGTCATATGCAAGCAATGTTATATTAGAAATGCAAAGCTTATGTCTGTCTTGAAGTTTTTTGAAAATGCATTTTTTAGTAAAAACAAGTGAATTTTGTAAACTGCGATGTCAACTCGTTATTTTACCGCAAGCCTTAAGGAATCAGGATACCTTTTGTAACAATATGCTTTCAAACTAACCCATGCTTCAGCTAGGACTTTTTAAGGGTTATAACGTGGCCTGGTTCATGGTTTAAGAAACAAAGGATAAAGGCTCAAAATTTATTTATACCCACCCGTTCTTCGTGATGTTCTTCAAACCTAAACTCAGCTGATCGTGCGTTAGACCTTGTTTGAGTCTTTGTCCTGATGTTCCAATGATGGTTCAGATATTGATGATTTATTCTGAATAGGCAGTCATTTTTTGTTTTTGTTGAGGGTTTGTATGACCTCTTTCTTTTTGATTTCACTATCCCTAAATTTTGCCTGAACTGTTTCTTTTGTGATTACAGTCAGCGGGATGCCCCAGTTTTGTAAGTCTCCTTCATAGGTTTTGACTTATTGGGTTTTTATTTTTGAGATATAATGACTGCCTATCCTTATGATTATTCGGAATCATCATTGTCTTTTTTTTTGTAAGGACCTCTTTGGTGCCATTTGTTATACACTTGGATCAACTGAGAGAACTACCCTGCCCCAGGTTATGATAAAGGGTTTTAATTTTCGAGAAAAAAAAACTCCTACTTCTTTGGCTCAGAGGGGTTGACGAGGGATTATCTTCCTTATAACTCCAGTGTTTAGGGATTGAAACAATGCCTGTACCTCATCAGCGGGATCTGTTCAAAAGCATACTATAAAGATAGCGGTATCGTTTTTGTCATCCTCCCTCAAGAGGCTTAGAATTATTAATAGAGAATTGATCATCACAAAAATATGAAAGCAGTTTGCATATAGTGGATACAAAATAATTACTTCAAAACAGACATGTGCAATGCATTAATGAAATAACAACGTTTGATATGAATAAGTGTTTGAACAATCAAAAGAAAATTACAACTTGAACATTCGAATGAACAAAAGTCTTCTAGTCTCAAGGCTTGTCACTTCAAATGGTGAATCCGATAGGGATGGTAGAAACATTTAGCCTGACCCACTTGGGAGAAGTCCACTGCCCCTTCATTGATCAGGTCCTGGACTTTGTTCTTCAGAGCCCAGCAGTCGGCAGTGTCATGTCCAGGACTATCAAAGTGATATGCACACCTTTTGTTGGGATGATATTTAGGAGCAAAGATGTTGGGGTTTCGGGGAGGAGCCCTTAGTGTAATCAGATTCAGTCTCAACAGGTGTTGTAAGGCTTGAAACAGCGACATATTGAGCTGGGTGAATTTCCTCTTGGACCTGCTTGGCTTACTCTGATCAACCTGTTGCTCTGGGCAAGGTTGATGTTGGGCTTGTGAAGTGGTAGCAATTTGGAGAGTTCTGTTCTTCACCATACCAGATTCTTGTCCTCTTGGAAGCTGATCAAAGACCTGGTCTCTGACTTGGACTGGTTGCTTCATGTTGGATCTGTCTTGGTGGAGTTGACTGATCATGGTCCTCAACTCTCCTTGCTCCCGAGATAAACCTTGGATGAGAGCCCTCTGCCCCAGCATCTGGGTTTTCATTGTATCCACTTCAGCCTGCAGACGTTTCAACCGTTCGTCCTTGTCATCTTCGGGACTTTTCTTGGCCAGATTCCCCATGAGGAGTGTCCTTAACTCTTCCTGCCCCTTGGATAGGCTTAGGAAGATCTCCCTGAACTGAGTCTCTTGAGCATGAAGACCCTGTTTATCTTGTTGGGAAGCCATTGCTGAAATAAACAGCGAAGAAGGTAAGTGACCTGTAACAAGGATACATGTAATGCAATGATGTGTATGTATGCATGCAATGTTCTCAAGGATCTCACGGGGTAGACAAGAAAATTGTTAGAAGTTGAATACGGTAGCTTGATTGAAGGAACTTCATGTTGTTGAGAGTCCTTCTTCAAGAGTCAAGGCTCACCATATCGAGTGGGTCATAGCCCCTGACAACTTTGGCTAGAGGAAAATAAATCCCCTTTGCCCCTTGCTATACAGTTTGATTCATCATGACCTGCATCACAGACCCTTGAGATCCTTGAAATGGATTAGTACTTATGTAGGATGTATGCAATGGTATGATGGTATGATATCATGTTATGCGTGGGGTGATATAAGTAACTCTGTTATGAGTCCAGATTAAGGACTGTAAACAAAACCTGCAAGAAACTCAAGTGTCAGATAACAAGCATGCAAGTAGTCAAGTACGAAAGCACACAAGTCACACCACAGCCCTTAGAGTTTAGGCCAGCATGGGGTCTGGGTATTACCCTCTTGAAGTTGGTGGGCTCAAACCTGTCCTATCAAAAGTAACCGGGTTCTAGAGGATCCCGATATCACCGACTACCCTCAATCGTTCATAACTCCAGCATCACAATCTTTCCTTGCGGCCAGAACCATCGCGAGAGTTTAGCCTCAATGGGTGTAGCATACTGCTACTGTTCTATTGGCCAAGTTGGGTCATTTAAGGTTCTAAGGTCGGTTGGTGCTTAATGACTCCTCAGAAGACCCATATTCTCCTCGTTGCGGCACAAGGGATATCAGTACAGACCAATGTGCCACACCAACGTAGCCATTGTTTCACCCATGTCGGTCTACGCCGGACAGGTCCCTCACAGCTTATGCTACCTAACAGGGTATCCCCAGATCCGGGTTAGGATCTATGTAACTCCGATGCAAGCCCACAAATATTAAAAGAAATCAAGACATGCAATTGAAAACATAAGAGTGATCTTAGTCCTAAGGTACACCTCACTTTATAAAATTTCCCCAGCAGAGTCGCCAGTTCTGCGATCGGTGGATCTGGAACTGACTGTTTAACGCTGGTTTCGCGAAATGTCGCGGAAGCAAGAGTCGCCACCATCTTTTATTTTCTCCAACATGGACAGGACAAAAGCACAACAAAATTCCTTATGAGATAGTTTCTCGGTTCGGGAGGTAGATTTATAGAAAGGGAAGGTGTTAGCACCCTTTCTATCCATGGTTATCCATGGGCTCTTAGATACTTGCTCATTGTGTTTTCAAAAGTGTTTGCTTTTCAAAGTGTGAGTGGTTTTGAAAAAGTTTCGTTTAAAGATTTCAGTTCGACTCTTGTATCAGTCCTCAAGAGTGTTTGAAAAATTGTTTTTTGAAAGCTTTTTGAAAAGTGTCGGTGTGAAAAGAGTTTCGATTTGTTTTTGAATAGAGCAAGTATCTATGAGTCATCTACCTACCCTAAGGAATTAGGCTGTGTAAATGTCCTTAAGGTAGTGCCATCCCACCATTGAGAGGTAGGTAGCACCACCATTGGAGGTGTTCGGGTCAATTCGTTTGTAGGGACAGTGTGGTCACCAGAGCAACAGTAGGACACCTTAGAAGCTACCCTTATGCCATTGATCTTTTTTTAATTCCGAGGCAACTGGATCATGTCATGGATATAAGGACTTACTAAAATGTCCTATACTCGACGACCACGTTTCGAAGGCAAGGCAACAGTGAGGCGTACCCTAGAAGTGGTGTGTAAATTCGTGTGTTATTTTCAGTTAATGTTATCTTGTACATGTATCATGGTGATCTACGCTTGTTTTTAATTTAGGCCATACATTCTTTCATGCAAAGTTTAGCAGTTTTAAGAGTGCGGAAATTTAAATGCGGAAAGTAAATCCTACGCTATTACAAGGCGCGGGTCTATACATCGCCAAATTAACAAAGACCCGTTTTAATAAAAATGCGGAAAGTAAATAAACTCCTAAGTACTATTACATGGCTTGAACAGTTACATAATATTATTCACAATAAAATAAAATAAATGCGCGAAAGAATAGAACATGCGAGGGCGTTGGACCCTTTTGAGAAATTAAATGAAATTAAAAGCTAATTAATTATTTAATTAAGAAAAGAAATGTTTTTATGTTTTTTTTTGTATTTAATGAAAATAAAGAAAGTCAAAATTGAAAGAAACCCTAATTCTAAATATTTTTAATTATTTAAAGAAAAAGATTAAAGTTTTAACCTAATTTATACTAATTATTTAATGTGCATGTTTATTTACAAAATAATTAATAATTAATAATAATAATGATAGGAAGAAATTATTTATTAGGAAAAAGAATAAAAATACTAAAAACCTAATTTCTACATATTTTAGTTATTTGAGAAAAGATAAGAATTAAAAACCATAAATTAAACTAAATTGATTATTAAAATTTATTTACAAAATAAATTAATAGTGAAATAATAATAATTAAATATATTTTAGTTTCTGATTTTTTATCTTATGAAAATTAATTTATGAAATTAAAGAAAACAATTGAAAACAATTAAAAGAATAAAAAGGAAAATCAAATAAAAAAATAAAAATGTGCAAACCATGGGGGGTATTCAGACCCAAAGGGAGGTTTTTTGTGAGAAATCTGGCCCATTAGACAAAAAGCCTTGTTTGACTTTCTGGCATCACGTGCGTGTTCATTGACTCCAGAGTACCGTGGTCTGCATTCTTTGGCCATTGGATTGGGTTTCACGGTCATTTGTGTTCTGGCTGTTGGCCATTTGGCTTTTGGCCTCAACGTTCCTTAATGAACCTGCATGGGATCCTGTCTAAATCTGCAGTGTTGAATCTCATGAACACATTAAATAAAATCATAAAATGCAAATAAAGCCAATATATGAAGAAATTTAATGTTTAGGCACAATATGGCATGTATGAATGATTATACCCTTTTGATCATGGAGATCAAATCAATCCTACCCTTACTGGAAAATTAGTGACCTGAATGCTTTTATGCTCTTTGGATCATGGAGATCAAGCCAGCCTTATCCTTACTGAAGAAGTAGTGAGGTGTTGGTTTGTAACTGTGATGGCTTGTTTGTAGTGAGAGAGGGATTTGTAATAAGGATTTCAAGGTTTTAGAGTTCTTGAAAGAATTTGATATTCTAACAGTGTTGTGGCAAGGTTTTTTTTCTCTTTTCCTCTCTCTGGTTTGTGTGAAAATAAGGTGATTATATAATGGAAATTAGGTTAAAGAAAATGGGCTTTGAATGTGCAATTGGGCCTCCAATGTTCACTTGAGTTCGTCACTTTCCAGGCTAAATCGCAGGGACTTAAGTGCAATTTTTGAAGTTGAAATGTGTAAACAAAATGTATCTGACATCGATAACTAACTCCTGTCCGAAAATCGGCTCAATCGGATAAACGGTGAATTAGTTATGAATTTTTGAAGTTTCAGCTCAGACAAACTTATTTTGGGCTCCAGTGTCGACTCTGACACGTTCTTCAATAAAAAACTGGTATTGATCGGAGCATAATCCGGTCTCGACTTTTGAAGCAAAGTTGTAGATCTATGAGTCAGGGACCTTGTGTAAAAATATGAACCCAATCCGATAAAAATTGACCGAGTTATGAATTTTCGAAGTTTCGGCCCAGATGAAATAATATTCAGCATTCAGGATTTTCAGCGTGTCACGCACTCTGAGCAAAAAACGAAGGCCTTTTGAATACCGTTTGAACTCAACACCTTCTGTAAAAATGTAGCCAACTCAATTTGTGAAATTTTGGCGCCGGAACCAGCTCGATACGATGAAAATCGACCAAATTATGATTTTATGAACATGAGGCAAATAAACTTCTGTCACAAATTTTCTGTATGAAAATACTTGATAAATCCACATTTTTGAAGACCTTCTGATCGAAATTGGCTTCTAGCCGTGAGAGATGAAAACGTAGATAATGTCAAGACGGAATTTTGGCCACTGGAACGGGTTCAAAACGAGCCACGATCTTCAAGTTATGAATTTTTTAGCGCGTAAAAACTGCACTTTCAGCACACTTTTTCACCATATTTCTTCGAGAAAACTCACACAGTCGGATACATTCTTTAAAGAATTGACTCTTGAGCCGAACCTGAATTTGAGCATAAGTTAGGACATTAAGGAGCACTTGAGGTCATTTGGATGTAAGGACCTTGATGCAACACAAAACCCTAATTTTGACTTGACTGCCTTAGGAGGTGATTTGACTGTGCAACCTTTGAGAAATCTTGAGGAATATGGGAGGGCAAATTTTGGGGTACAACAGTTGCCCCTGTTCAATCTTCTTAGACCTGGGGATGCAGATTGGCTTGCGTGCCTTTCGTAATCCGAAGGTGGAAGATGATTGAACACTAGAGTGCCCAGAAATTTGCACTCGCATAGTAGAGTATCAGCAAAGTGATGGTCGGAATGGGTTTACAGATGCCATTTGGAGAGATGACGGATAGGAGGATGGGCTTATAGATGCCATTTGGAGTTGTGACAGAGCCTTGTCGGGAATGGGCTTATAGATGCCATTTGGAGACTGTTGGTATGTGGATGGGCTTATAGATGCCATCTAGGTGTCGATCGCGTAAGAGATTCCGTAGCGAGAACTTGCGTACCTGAGAAAAGAAAATAATTACCTAGCCTATTACAGGAGTTGATCTTCAAACTCTTTGTGTAGATGTGCCCTGGCCGGATACAGGTATCGAATCTTTAAACTCTTCAGACATGCCCTGGCAAGATACGGGAATCGAGTCTGGAGAATATAGTCGTCAACAGATACACCCTGGCAAGATACAGGAATCGGATCTTCGAACTCTTCAGACGTGCCCTGGAAAGATACAGGAATCGAGTCTGGTATTCAGAAAGGTTGGTGAGTTGTCTCTACTGACAGGTTATTTCCATGGACGGGTGGTCTATAACGACGAGTGTCTATAACGACGAGTGTCTATAACGACGAGTGTCTATAACGACGAGTGTCTATAACGACGAGTGTCTATAACGACGAGTGTCTATAACGACGAGTGTCTATAACGACGAGTGTCTATAACGACGAGTGTCTATAACGACGAGTGTCTATAACGACGAGTGTCTATAACGACGAGTGTCTATAACGACGAGTGTCTATAACGACGAGTGTCTATAACGACGAGTGTCTATAACGACGAGTGTCTATAACGACGAGTGTCTATGACGACGAGTGTCTATGACGACGAGTATCTATGACGACGAGTGTCTATGACGACGAGTGTCTATAACAACGAGTGTCTATGACGACGAGTGTCTATGAGGACGAGTGTCTATAACGACAAGTGTCTATAACGACGAGTGTCTATAACGACGAGTGTCTATAACGACGAGTGTCTATAACGACGAGTGTCTATAACGATGAGTGTCTATAACGACGAGTGTCTATAACGACGAGTGTCTATAACGACGGGTGGAAGTAATTTTAACTGGAATTGTCTTCTTTTGACTGGATTTGTCTACTTTGACTGAATTTGTCTTTTTTTTTACATAGCTGATCATTTAACTGTATCCTTCCTGAAAGGTAAAGGTCAATCATATGCAATGCATGGTACGGATCAAGCGGTGATATTCTCAGCATAAATGAGATTATGTGATATGATGCATGCATGTTATAATGTATGAAGATGCGATATTTATGAATGTATTCTCGTCTAGGAAAGTAAATCCTTGATGGATGCCGGGAGCTTGTTGAATCCTGGGCTGATGTTGCAAGAATACCGGTAGAAGAAGATGACTCCGTTGGGGAATAAACTTGGCGAATAAATTACTCTGCGGGGAGTGAACTCTGTGGGGAAAGAGAGGTACTTCACTGAGGTTTGATGATAACTCCGCTGGGAATACCATTGTTGAGCTCTGTTAGAAGATTGGATGAACCCTGCTGGGGATATGAAGACTTTACCGGGGACGATCTTTTCGTGGCAATTGGCTGAGGATAACCCAGTTATATCCTGGTGGGGAAATAACCTTTGAATAAATCCGGGGAAGCGTTCGCTCTGCAGGGAGTGAAAGTATCTTGGTCGCATTCTTCAGCTGAACTTACCTTGGCATTTCGGTGGACAGGGCAACCGGATCATTTAGACAACTCATTATTGCCCCAGTTTCTGTTGGAGAAGAAGGTACCTGTGAAGGTGTTTGATGACTGCCGTTTGACAAATCTTCTTCTAGTAGGTAAGTGACGAGATGACAGGACATAGTCGTACGCTTTTAATCCCTGACTTTTGCCTGGACCGCCCTTTCGGGTTTTCAGTCCACCGGGATACCCATTTTTGCCCAAGCCGCCTTTTCAGGTTTTCGACTTGCCGGGTGTACAGATTTTTCATGTCATCCCTTATTTTTGCCCGAACCCTTTTGGTTCGCCGGGAAGCCCTTATTTTTGCCTAGGTGTGTCAAACTAGCGAGTCTTTGATTATGCGCAGTATTTTTTTTCCGACTATGTCCACGCTCTCAGGATGTAGGGAGGTGCCCCTGTTGTAGCGTTATATCGCCATACCAGAAGATCTTCGTTTGATCATCCAATGCCCCAAGTGATCCAGATGGAGATTTGCCCCAAGCTGGTTGGCCTTTTGAGAGATTCTCCGAATCTTGACTTGACTGCCCCAGATGGTAGACCATGATCATGCTGTGCCCCTTGATTGGAGATACTCTTGTTCATTAGACTTTCGTCATGCGAATTTCTCTGTTGTTCAAACAACTAGTCATATGCAAGCAATGTTATATTAGAAATGCAAAGCTTATGTCTGTCTTGAAGTTTTTTGAAAATGCATTTTTTAGTAAAAACAAGTGAATTTTGTAAACTGCGATGTCAACTCGTTATTTTACCGCAAGCCTTAAGGAGTCAGGATACCTTTTGTAACAGTATGCTTTCGAACTAACCCATGCTTCAGCTAGGACTTTTTAAGGGTTATAACGTGGCCTGGTTCATGGTTTAAGAAACAAAGGATAAAGGCTCAAAATTTATTTATACCCACCCGTTCTTCGTGATGTTCTTCAAACCTAAACTCAGCTGATCGTGCGTTAGACCTTGTTTGAGTCTTTGTCCTGATGTTCCAATGATGGTTCAGATATTGATGATTTATTCTGAATAGGCAATCATTTTTTGTTTTTGTTGAGGGTTTGTATGACCTCTTTCTTTTTGATTTCGCTATCCCTAAATTTTGCCTGAACTGTTTCTTTTGTGATTACAGTCAGCGGGATGCCCCAGTTTTGTAAGTCTCCTTCATAGGTTTTGACTTATTGGGTTTTTATTTTTGAGATATAATGACTGCCTATCCTTATGATTATTCGGAATCATCACTGTCTTCTTTTTTTTTGTAAGGACCTCTTTGGTGCCATTTGTTATGCACTTGGATCAACTGAGAGAACTACCCTGCCCCAGGTTATGATAAAGGGTTTTAATTTTCGAAGAAAAAAAAAACTCCTACTTCTTTGGCTCAGAGGGGTTGACGAGGGATTATCTTCCTTATAACTCCAGTGTTTAGGGATTGAAACAATGCCTGTACCTCATCAGCGGGGTCTGTTCAAAAGCATACTGTAAAGATAGCGGTATCGTTTTCGTCATCCTCCCTCAAGAGGCTTAGAATTATTAATAGAGAATTGATCATCACAAAAATATGAAAGCAGTTTGCATATAGTGGATACGAAATAATTACTTCAAAACAGACATGTGCAATGCATTAATGAAATAACAACGTTTGATATGAATAAATTTTTGAACAATCAAAAGAAAATTACAACTTGAACATTCGAATGAACAAGAGTCTTCTAGTCTCAAGGCTTGTCACTTCAAATGGTGAATCCGGTAGGGATGGTAGAAACATTTAGCCTGACCCACTTGGGAGAAGTCCACTGCCCCTTCATTGATCAGGTCCTGGACTTTGTTCTTCAGAGCCCAGCAGTCGGCAGTGTCATGTCCAGGACTATCAAAGTGATATGCACACCTTTTGTTGGGATGATAGTTAGGAGCAAAGATGTTGGGGTTTCGGGGAGGAGCCCTTAGTGTAATCAGATTCAGTCTCAACAGGTGTTGTAAGGCTTGAAACAGCGACATATTGAGCTGGGTGAATTTCCTCTTGGACCTGCTTGGCTTACTCTGATCAACCTGTTGCTCTGGGCAAGGTTGATGTTGGGCTTGTGAAGTGGTAGCAATTTGGAGAGTTCTGTTCTTCACCATACCAGATTCTTGTCCTCTTGGAAGCTGATCAAAGACCTGGTCTCTGACTTGGACTGGTTGCTTCATGTTGGATCTGTCTTGGTAGAGTTGACTGATCATGGTCCTCAACTCTCCTTGCTCCCGAGATAAACCTTGGATGAGAGCCCTCTGCCCCAGCATCTGGGTTTTCATTGTATCCACTTCAGCCTGCAGACGTTTCAACCGTTCGTCCTTGTCATCTTCGGGACTTTTCTTGGCCAGATTCCCCATGAGGAGTGTCCTTAACTCTTCCTGCCCCTTGGATAGGCTTAGGAAGATCTCCCTGAACTGAGTCTCTTGAGCATGAAGACCCTGGTTATCTTGTTGGGAAGCCATTGCTGAAATAAACAGCGAAGAAGGTAAGTGACCTGTAACAAGGATACCTGTAATGCAATGATGTGTATGTATGCATGCAATGTTCTCAAGGATCTCGCGGGGTAGACAAGAAAATTGTTAGAAGTTGACACAAGCACACAAGCACCCTTAGGGTTTCACCCACTTGGTTGCCTAAACAAAATGGCCATGGTATGCATGCAAAGTATCTTGGCAAAGCAAAACAAAACAAAAGATCATAGTCCCTCGATGACGCTATCAAAAGGTTGCCTAAACAAATGATCTTAGTCCCTCAAAAGGCTAAAGATACTTGGCAACATTGCTATCATGGTCATACGATGAGCCACGCCCGTCCCGTTTAACATCCAAAGATAGGGTTGTTTACCAAAGCAATGGTAAATCAACAATGTCAAAGGAATAAAAATGCATAAGAAAGACTTTCGAGTAGGTAGATAGCTTCTAGTTACTTGATCAACTTCAAAACAATCCTTGCTATTTTCAAAAACAATCACACACACATTTTAAAACATTTCCAAACAACTTTCAAAACATTGAAAATTTTTTCAAAAGACAAACATCTTTGTATACATTCTTACGAACAAGAATCATTACAAAGATTGCCTAAACGATAGCCTCTTTTCAAAATACTTTCAAAACCACACAAAGCATCATTTCAAACAATTTCAAAAGTAAAGCAAGTGATCTAAACAAGTAACTATGAGCCCATGGAAAACCATGGATGAAAAGGGTGCCAGCACCTTCCCTTTTCATAATCTACCCCCCGAACTAAAGAAAACATCTCAAAGGTTTTTCTTGTGCTTTTTTACCTTTCCTTTTGGATAAAAGAAAAGTCGGTGGCGACTCTTGCTAACCGCAACATTTGCAAACACGAACACAAAACCTCAAGTCAGTTCTCCCACCGCATCACAGAAATGGCGACTCTGGTGGGGAGATTTTATTTTTTTAAAAAAAGTGGGGTTACCTTAGGGTTTTAGATCACATTTACATGCTTATCTTGCTTGACTTGTTTGCTTTACATCTTGGTTCTATTGTTTAGGTTTGAATCCTCTACCCGAATTTGGGAAACATTATAGGTAAATAGCAATACGTTGTGGAAACTGTGTGGGGTATACCGACTTGATCTAAGCAATAACTATATTACTGCGACATATTTGTGGGTACCAGTAGCCTTTGATTCAATCAAAGAGAATACGGGGCCGCTGAGTGATGTCATGAAGCACTAATGAACTTCTAGAACCTTTACTTGACCAACTTGGCCTTTTAGGATGTAGTGAGATGACCGGCTTTGGTGCAGTCCGAAGTTGGTAGATACTCGATACTACACTCATTGAGGGTTGGTTCCTTGGAATATTTTAGTCGCCAGTAAAGAGGCTGAATTGAAACAATGAACAAGGAAACAATCCAGTGATATTGAGCTCCTTAGAACCCGGTTACTATTTCTAGGACAGGTTGAGCCAACTAAACTTCAAGAGGGTACTTACCTATGAAACCCCATGCAAGCCTAAACTAGGAACTTGTGTGATTTTCTTGTACATATATACTTGTGCATAACATCATGGACATCATAAGCATCGTATGCATCCACTAACCATTTCAAGGATTTTGGAAGTTCATCTTTGTTCTTGTTTTGTAGGATATGGATTCACTTCGCAGGAAAACTATCCAAATCAACCTTGTAAGAATTCCTCCACAACTCAAGGAGCTAGCTTCAAGGATTCCTGAGAATTCTCCATTCACCGAGAGACATGGTCATCTACTCAACTTAGTCACCACCAACAGAGGAAGATATGATGAAAGTTCTCTTCCAGTTCTTTGACCCTTTGCACCACTGCTTCACATTTCCTGACTACCAACTTGTGCCCACTTTGGAGGAATTTTCTCAATTCTTGAGGATTCATATTCTCAATCAACTACCCTTCAATGATACAGAAAGAGATCCAAAGCCAGAAGAGATTGCTCAAGCCTTACACTTGTACTCATCTGATGTCACAACACATTGGGAAACTAAAAGTGGTGTCAAAGGCTTCTTGGAAAAGTTCTTGTTTGAGAAGGCCCAAAGCTGCTGGAACTCCTTGGACTTACAAGCTTTTGAAGAGATTGTAGATATTCTCATCTATGGGATGGTCTTGTTCCCTAACCCTGATCAACTCATAGATGTGAGTGCTGTCAAAATCTTCATGACTCGTAACCTGGTGCCTACATTGCTTGGGGATATCCTCCACTCTTTTCACACTCGTACAATGAGGAAAAGAGGTGTTCTCATGTGTTGCACTCCTCTCCTGGCAAGATGGTTTATTTCTCATCTTCCCCAATCAGTCTTGAAGAATGAGCAAGGTTTAAGGTGGTCACAACAATTGATGACTCTTACACATTCAGACATTCATTGGTGTTCTCGATCAAAAGAGAATGTTATCATCATTGATCGTTGTGGGGAATTCCCAAATGTCCCTCTACTTGGCATTAGGGGAGGCATCACCTACAACCCTTGCTTGGCTCTGAGACAGTTTGGTTATGCCCGAAGGGATGGCCCATATGACATACTGATTCAAGATTTGGTTTTTGACTTCGACAACGACAATCAAGGACTCCGACAAAGGTTCATCCGATCTTGGAGGATGCCTAACAAGGTGGATAGCAAGACTCTGGGACACAAGAATTCCATCCCTCTTGAGCCTTACCTCAAGTGGGTACGAACCCGCGCCCAAAGTCTTATGATGCCTTACCCCTCCATTCTCCCAGTGATTATAGATCCTGTTAAGGAAGGAGAGGTTCCACACACCCTCCTACATCCTGACATGCCAACATCACTCGAAGATTTACAAAGGAGTTGGATACAGCTCAAGGGAGAGCGCGATACTTTCGAAGCCCAATTTTACGCAAGCGAGAAGAAGGTTTTAGAACTCACTCGGCTACTTCATGAAGAGCAGACTCTCAACACCTACATTGCACCAAAGAGGATGCACAACGTCTTTTTACCTTAGAATTTTGTATTATTTTGCCCAAGGGGCATTAATGTACTAACAATTCTATCTTATTAATATAACATGTGTTTCTTTTTTGTTTAAAACAAATTTGAATTTCTGAATCCTTGAAAGCATTACATGAATACATATCATTCATCATATGTATAAACAGGTCTTCACACCAAGTTTCCTCATCTCTCTGCTGTTTATTTCAGCAAGATGGATATTGAACAAACGGTCAAAGATTTGCAAGCTCAGAATTCACAATTTCAACATCTACTCTTGACCTTAGCCAAGGGGCAGGAGGAGCTCAAGACTCTGCTAGAGAAGGAGAAAGAGAAAAAGAAGAAGAAGCGAGTCGGTGTGGTTATCATGGGCAGAAGGTTTGAAGGACAAGCCAGATGGACCTTGGAATTCCCATCAACATCTGAAGAGGGGGAAGGAAAAGGAAAATGAATGGCAGTGCCATCAGATTCTGAAGCAGAGGAAGAGGAAGAAGAGGACTACTCTGAACAGCAATACCCTCCGGCCGATGACAAATACAAAAACTTGGAAGAACGTCTAGCTGCTATGGAGATACAGAGAGTACCGGGGCTGGATTTTGAGGAGTTAGGGTTGGTTTCTGGAATTGTAATCCCTCCTAAGTTTAAAGTTCCACTGTTTTCTAAGTATGACGGGGTGTCTTGCCCAAAAATGAACTTCAAATCCTATGTCAGGAAGATTCAACCATATTCTTCTGACAAAGATTTGTGGGTTCACTTTTTCCAGGATAGTTTATCAGGAACGCAGCTTGATTGGTTCTACCAGTTGGAGAGAGCAGATGTGCATAATTGGGAATAAAGGAAAGAATTTTCAAGAGGAGCTTGTCCTAACGAAGGCTCAATCACTAGTTATTCCTGAAACATCCAAGAAGGAGATGGAAGAAATCTTGAGGATTATTAAGAAAAGTGATTATGATATGGTCGAACAACTGGGGAAGACCCCCTCCAAAATCTCTATGTTAGCATTGCTTATGTGCTCTGAGGCACATGCTAAAGCTTTGGTCAAGTTTCTGAAGACAGCGCATGTGCCGCAAGAGACTTCGGCTGATCAATTCCAAGAGTGTGTAGCCAGTTTAACAGCTGACAATGGCTTGGGTTTCTCTGATGCTGACTTGACACCCCGAGGGAGAAAACACAACGATGCACTAAATGTATCAGTGGAGTGCAGAGGAACAACCCTAGCTCATGTCTTGGTTGATATTAGGTTATCTTTGAATGTCTTTCCGAAGAAAGCCCTTGATAGGTTGGACTGCGAGGGGCTGACTTTAAAACCCAGCAACATAGTGGTTAGAGATTTTGATGGATCTAAGAGGATGGTCCATAGGGAGGTGGACATCCCAATCAAGGTGGGAACTCAGGTTTTCAACTCGACATTCTATGTGATGGACATCCGTCCTTCTTATTCCTGTCTATTGGGACGCCCCTGGATCCACAATACCGGAGCTGTCACCTCAACCTTGCACCAGATGCTCAAGTACCCCGTCCAAGGGAAAATCATAATTGTCTATGGGGAAGAGGAATATATGATTAGTCATTTGAATTCCTTCCGTTATGTGGAGTTAGATGGCGAATTCATAGAGACCCCTTTCCAACATTTTGAAGAAGTCTTTGAAGAAATAGCGGCGACCAAGGCGGTATCCTCAAGTCCTGTGATCACAAGACCTCCACCTCGGATGTCATCTCTCAAGGATGCAAGGGCACTAGTGGAAGAAGGGGGATCCACCATCTGGGGACAGCTTCCAGACATTCCTTACAAATCAGACAAATTCGGCTTGGGGTTTACTTCGATTGCTCAGAAGGCTGTGCGCTGCTCCCGTGCCGGAGGGCCACCTGTGAAGATCAGCCACCGAGGGGTTAATGCACTAGAGGACAGTGAAGAAGAGGGCAGCTTGGAAGATTGGATATTTCCTACTGTCGGCGGAGGACTGTGCAACTGGGAAGCAAAAGACTTTATTCCGATTACTTTCATACCGCAGTAATTTATCTTTTCCATTTCTGTTGGATCTGTAATAATTCACAAAACAATTCGTACTTTTTCAACCTTGTGTCTTACCCGAGGCACATAGGTCCATTTGTAAGGGTTCTTATTTCATTTTCATATGTCATTTAATGAATCATGGACGCTTTTCATATTTAAACCTTTTGTGCTCATTGTCTTTCTTTTACATTTTGTTGTTTTAAGATGGTTATGCCCTTACACACACCCACACTCATAAATGCAGGTACCCTTCCATTCCGGGTCCCATGGGTAATGATACTGCTATAGCCTTCAATGACTCTGAAGATCTAATCTACCAAGCCGAATACGAAGGTGAGGAAGATTGTGAGGTACCAGGGGAATTGGCCAGATTACTACAGCAAAAGGAAAGAGCAATTCAGCTTCATGAGGAGCAGTTGGATACAATTAACTTGGGAACTGAGGATGATAAAAATGAAATCAAAATAGGTGCCAATCTAGAGCTGGGTGTCAAGGAGCGCCTAATTCAGCTATTGCATGATTATGTTGAGATCTTTTCCTGGTCATACGAAGACATGCCGGGACTCGATACATACATTTGTTAGAACATAGTTTGATTCTACAACCCTCAGTTAGAGTTTTGATGATAACAAAGTACAAGATTAAATTAATTATGAGTTTTATATTTGACATAGATGCTACTTAAAATTATGTTGTTTATTTACAGGAAACTTTGATGGAATCAGCATCAGAATATCAACATCAGCATCAGAAGATGTCAACCAGAAGATCAATACATATGCTACGCTGAAGTCTGATGAACAGAATCTACGCTCAACATACTCTGATTCTGATCAAGATCTTAACAATGTCATCGGCACTCAAGCAATCAGAATAAGCTAAAGCCAAGAATGCTCAGATCTTCACTACGCAAAACATTCTGAAGTGTCAACGGTACTGCATTCAAGGCAGATTAATTACCAACGACATTATTCCAAGACAAAGATCTTCTCAATATGGAAAGAACGTAATGAGCATTGAAATGGAATAATTGGCATCAACGTATCTTTTCCAAGAAGTATTTAAACAAATCAGTGAGAAGTGAATTGGCTAATGCTCTACAATACTCTACACGCCTAAAGTCAATCATCTTCATCCTCACTCATACAGTTTGCTAAAGCTCTCAAATTGTTTACTCCATAGTTCTAGCAAGCTAGTTTTTACATAAGCTTCATTTTGTGTATTGTCACAGTTGTGATATATAGTTTTTCCAGAAAACACTCAACACACATATTGTTCATTTATCTGTAAGAAAGAATTTCCTTGAGAAATCGGTCTGTGGTTTAGACTCAAGAAGGCTTTAGCAGTTGTTAAAGCAGTTGTAATATTCAGTTGAATATAGTGAATTAAGTCCTCGTTGGAGAGAGGCGAAATCACCTTGACGGGTGGACTGGAGTAGTTTGAGATCAAACGAACCAGTATAAAAATAACGTGTTGTCTACATTTGATTTCAAGTTTTAACAATTCAACCCCCCTTCTTGTGTTTTTCACTTCTTCAATTGGTATCAGAGCGCCTGGTTCTGAGTTCATAACACTTAACCGTGTCAGTACAAGATCCAGCATTGAAAAACACTATGGCAGGAACACATCACAACATCAGCAATGACAACAACGAAGAAAGAGACAGATTCAGTGGCAAACCTCCAGTCTTTGATGGAGAGAACTTTGATTACTAGAAAGACAGAATTGAAAGCTTCTTTCTAGCCCATGATGCTGATCTGTGGGATATGGTGACAGATGGATACACGCACCCAGTGAATGAAAATGGTCAGAAGATTGACAGGAAAGCAATGTCTGATCAACAGAAGCATGATTTCAAAAACCATCACAAGGCCAAAACTATTCTTCTTAGTGCTATCTCCTACTCTGAATATGAAAAAATATCAAACAGAGACACTGCTAAGAACATGTTTGATTCTCACAGAATGACGCATGAAGGAAACCTTCAAGTGAAAGAAACTAAAGCTCTTGTGCTCATTCAGAAGTATGAGGCATTCAAGATGGAAGAAAGTGAATCCATTGAAACAATGTTCTCAAGATTTCAGATTCTGGTTGTTGGTCTCAAAGTCCTGGACAAAGGGTATTCTACTGCTGATCATGTCAAGAAGATCATCAGAAGCTTGCCAAAACAGTGGAGGCCTATGGTCACAGTGCTGAAGCTAGCTAAGGATCTCAACACAATCTCTCTGGAGGAACTTGTCAGCTCCCTCAGAAGTCACGAGATAGAGCTGGAAGCTGATGAACCTCAAAAGCAAGGTAAGCCTTTAGCCTTAAAATCTAACAGAAAATCTGACTATAAGGTTTTGCAGGCTGTTGAAGAAACCTCTGATGGGTCCTCATCAGAATAAGATGAATTGTACCTCCTCTCCAGAAGGGTGAACCAACTGTGGAAGCAGAGGCAAAGAAAGTTCAGGACTCCCAGAAGATCTGAGAACCAGAATGAATCCTCCTCTAGATACAGAAGGTCAGAACCCACCTCTGGATACAGAAGATATGAAGGCTCTTCAGGAAGCAGAAAGACAAACAACAAGGACATCATATGCTATGAATGCAACGAGCAAGGACACTACAAGAGTGACTGCCCAAAGCTTCAGAAGGAAAAGCCTAGAAGAAAGTTTGGCAAGGAAAAGAAGAAAAGTCTCATGGCCACATGGGATGACTCTGACACATCTGAAGCTGACTCAGAATCAGATGATGAGAGAGCCAACATAGCTCTCATGGCAAACATATCAGAAGACAGTGAAGCTTCTGAATCAGACACAGAAGAGGTATTTCCTGACTTTGCTATTAATTTTACTAAGGCTGAATTAGCTGAAAGCCTCAATGAGATTCTGGAACGATATCAGCAGATCAAAGTCAAATTCAGAAACCTGAAAAGGGATCTTGCTTTTGACTCTGATAAAATTGAGAGTCTCAAGTTGGAAAATTCTGAGTTGAAAAATAAAGTTTCAAAATTAGAAAATCTTTTACAAAACTCTCAGAAGGAAACAATTATTGAAACTCCCAGTAGTGCTGATGAGATCATCAAGGAGTATGATCACAGCTTTCAGAAGTTTCTTGCTAAAAGCATAGATAGAAGCAAGATGGCTTCAATGATCTATGGAGTTAGCAGAAATGGCAGAAAGGGAATAGGATACCAAGGTAAGGTACCTACACCTAAGAATGCCATGGACTTATTGATTAAATGAACTCCTCTTAAGTCACACTTTGTATATGGGCACACACACGACATTAAATATACTAGTAGCAATTATTTTGTCAAACAAAAATTCAACCGGAGTTTTGGTAAAACTAACAAATCAGGACCCAAGAAAATATGGGTACCTAAGGATAAAATAATACATGTTGCAGATATCTTTAGCAGCAAAGCAGAAACACCAGTCATGGTACCTAGACTCTGGCTACTCGCGACACATGACGGGAAGAAGGCATATGTTCCAAAGCCTGGAACTTAAGCCTGGAGGCCACGTAGGCTTTGGAGGCAATTAGAGGGGAAAGATCATTGGCTCTGGAACAGTAGGTAATGGAAATCTTCCCTCTATCAGTAATGTATTATTAGTAGATGGATTAATGCATAACCTATTATCCATAAGTCAATTAAGTGATAACGGTTATGATATAATCTTTAATCAAAATTCATGTAAAGCTGTTAGTCAGAAAGATGGGACTATCCTGTTTAATGGAAAGAGGAGAAACAACATTTACAAAATCAAACTTTCTGAGCTGAAAAGTCAGAATGTAAAGTGTCTTCTGTCTATTAACAACGAGCAATGGATCTGGCACAGAAGATTGGAGCATGTTAGTATGAGAAAAATATCTCAGATTAACAAACTCAATCTGGTCATAGGACTTCCTAATCTGAAGTTCAATTCATATGCTCTGTGTGAAGCATGTCAGAAAGGCAAGTTTGCAAAACCTGCTTTTAAATCTAAAAACGTTGTTTCCACCTCTAAGCCATTAGAACTTCTGCACATTGACTTATTTGGACCAGTTAAAACTGCTTCAGTCAGTGGCAAGAAGTATGGGTTAGTAATCGTAGATGACTATAGCAGATGGACATGGGTAAAGTTCTTAAGACACAAGGACGAGTCACACTCTGTGTTTGTCACCTTCTGTAACCAAGTTCAGAATGAAAAGGATCTTAGAATCGTCAAAGTCAGAAGTGATCATGGTGGAGAGTTTGAAAACAAAGATTTTGAATCATTTTTTAATGACAAAGGCATTCTGCATGATTTCTCTTGTCCTAGAACTCCCCAACAAAATGGAGTTGTAGAACGAAAGAACAGAACATTGCAAGAAATGGCCAGAACCATGATCAACGAGACTAACGTTGCTAAGATCTTATGGGCAGAGGCAATAAACACAGCGTGCTACATTCAGAATAGAATCTCCATAAGACCTATTCTGGAAAAGACTCCATATGAATTGTGGAAGAACAGAAAGCCCAACATTTCATATTTTCATCCATTTGGATGTACGTGCTTTATTTTGAATACTAAAACTTATTTGAACAAGTTTGACTCTAAAGCACAGAAGTGTATTATGTTAGGATACTTTGAACGCTCAAGAGGGTACAGAGTATATAATACATAAACACAGATTGTGGAAGAATCAATCAGTGTTCGTTTTGATGACAAGCTTGACTCTCAAAAGTCAAAGCATAATGAATTACTTGCAGGTATGGAAATTGAATTCACAGGTACTGAAGACAAGTCATCAGAAGCTCTTAACAAAGACACTCCCTCAACATCAGAAAGAGGCACTGTAAGCAATCCAGCATCTTCTGTTGATCAACCTCAGAAAAGACCATCCAGAAGCAGGATGGATCATCCAGAAGAAACTATCTTAGGAAGAAAGGAAGATCCAATCAGAACAAGAGCCAGTTTCAGAAACTCTGAAGAATCCCTCATGGGACTTGTCTCTCTGATTGAACCATCCTCTATTGATGAAGCACTTCTGGACAATGACTGGATTCTAGCAATGCAATAGGAGCTGAATCAATTCACCAGGAATGACGTATGGGATTTGGTTCCTAAACCAAAAGGATTCAACATCATTGGAACAAAATGGGTGTTCAGAAACAAGCTGAATGAACAAGGTGAAGTTGTCAGAAACAAGGCACGATTGGTAGCACAAGGTTATAGTCAGCAAGAGGGGATAAACTATACAGAAACCTTTGCTCCAGTCGCCAGGTTAGAATCTATCAGACTTTTAATTTCTTTTGCTGTTAATAAAGGCATCACTCTATATCAGATGGATGTCAAAAGTGCATTCTTAAATGGCTATATAGAAGAAGAGGTATATGTGCACCAACCCCCTGGTTTTGAAAGTTCAAAAAATCTAGAATATGTTTTCAAAATGAAGAAGTCACTGTATGGTCTGAAATAAGCTCCCAGAGCTTGGTATGAAAGACTAAGTAACTTCCTGTTAGAAAAGGAATTCACCAGAGGGAAGGTGGACACGACCTTATTCTGTAAGATAGTTAAGAATGACATTTTAGTCTGCCAGGTTTATGTTGATGACATAATATTTGGATCTACTAATCCTTCTCTGGGAAGAAAATTTGCTAAGTGTATGCAGGCAGAATTTGAGATGAGCCTAATGGGAGAACTGAGATTCTTTCTGGGAATTCAGATCAATCAAACCCCAGAAGGAACTTACATTCATTAGAGCAAATATGTCAGAGAACTTATGAAGAAATTTGATCTCTCAGAATGTAAGCCATCAAAGATTCCAATGCATCCCACGTGCATTCTGGAAAGAGAAGAGGTAAGCAAAAAGGTAGAACAGAAAGTCTACAGAGGTATGATTGGTTCTCTTCTTTATCTGACAGCCTCAAGGCCTGATATCTTATTCAGTGTATGCATTTATGCAAGATTCCAATCAGATCCTAGAGAATCTCACTTAACAGCTGTTAAGCAAATTTTCAAGTATCTGAAAGGTACTACTAATCTGGGTTTGTTTTATAGAAAATCTAGTGATTACAGCTTAGTAGGTTATTGTGATGCTGACTTTGCTCGGGACAGAGTTGAACGCAAAAGCACTTCTGGAAGCTGCCAGTTTCAGGGAGAAAATCTGATCTCGTGGTCCAGCAAAAGACAATCCACCATTGCTCTATCAACAGCAGAAGCTGAATACATAGCAGCAGCTGGATGCAGCACACAAATGCTCTGGATGAAAAGTCAACTTGAGGACTTCCATATTTATGAGAGTAACATTCCTATACTCTGTGATAATACTTCTGCCATTTGCTTAAGTAGAAATCCTATTTTGCATTCTAGGGCTAAGCATATAGAAATAAAACATCATTTTATTAGGGACTATATTCAAAAAGGAATTTTAAACTTAAAATTTATCGATACAGACCATCAATGGGCTGATATCTTTATAAAACCACGTTCTGAAGATAGGTTCAACTTCATTCTGAATCATCTCAGCATGAAGCTCTGTCCAGAATAAAACTGTTTTAATTTTATATATTAACCTTCAGAATTATGTTTATTACTCTGTGAACTTCTGATCAATCTTCTTTCAGAGTATTTAGAAATGCAGATTGTATCAGATCTATCCATGAAGCTCTGAGCTCTTCAGTTCAAGGATGGAAGTGATGTTCACTCAAATCAAACAAGTGTCATCCAGTCATCAGCTGGTTCCTGAGGATGAACACGCGTTCACGCTTCTGAAAAGGCAACGCGCTGATTGGTTGCATTGAGACACATGTCACTGGTAACCGTTTAAGTATCTTTCCTAAATCCCCTAAAATCAGCAATCAATTAATGCTATTAATCATTATTTCTTTAGCAAACATGGTAGCAAAGTAGAATGAAACCAGCAAACAAATCAAGAGCATGTTGGAAGCCCTGTTCACACGACTTCCTCCTTCTTCTTAGATTTTTCTTATGTTTTCCTTGTTTTCTTATGTTTGTCTGTAATATTCCTACTTGTTCTAAACTCTCATTGCTTCTATTTTAATACAAACGTGTTTTTCTCTAATCTTTTTAACTCTGATTATATATGCTTTTTGATCGCTGACAAAAAGGGGGAGAAAGAACGATATTTTTCAATAACGGTCTACTGAGACAAAAGTCTCAAACATTCTAACATTCTTATATATTTGAATGTCTTTGTTGTTCTGAAAAGCTTACAGGTACAAGAATCTGAAGAACTCTGATGAAGCAAAATTCTGATGATCAAAGAAAGGTTCAATAAAGTTCTGATGCTGAAGGTCTCAAGGAATCAAAGGGAATAATCAACTCAGGGGGAGTTTTTCTCATCATTACTCTGATACTTTTTATTCCTTACTCTCTTAGCTCTGATATTTTTTTCTCGTTAATGGTTTATCTCTGATACTGTTTCCTTTTTATCCTTAAAATCTGATACTTTCATCATTTTATTTTAATTGAAAAATCTAGTTTTTGTCATCATCAAAAAGGGGGAGATTGTTAGGACATTGTTTGATTCTACAACCTTCAGTTAGAGTTTTGATGATAACAAAGTACAAGATTAAATGAATTATGAGTTTTATATTTGACATAGATGCTACTTAAAATTATGTTGTTTATTTACAGGAAACTCTGATGGAATCAGCATCAGAATATCAACATCAGCATCAGAAGATGTCAACCAGAAGATCAATACATATGCTACGCTGAAGTCTGATGAACAGAATCTGCGCTCAACATACTATGATTCTGATCAAGATCTTAACAATGTCATCAGCACTCAGAAGCAATCAGAATAAGCTAAAGCCGAGAACGCTCAGATCTTCACTACGCAAAACATTCTGAAGTGTCAACGGTACTGCATTCAAGGCAGATTAATTACCAACGGCATTATTCCAAGACAAAGATCTTCTCAATATGGAAAGAACGTAATGAGCATTGAAATGGAATAATTGGCATCAACGTATCTTTTCTAAGAAGTATTTAAACAAATCAGTGAGAAGTGAATTGGCTAATGCTCTACAATACTCTACACGCCTAAAGTCAATCATCTTCATCCTCACTCATACAGTTTGTTAAAGCTCTCAAATTGTTTACTCCATAGTTCTAGCAAGCTAGTTTTTACATAAGCTTCATTTTGTGTATTGTCACAGTTGTGATATATAGTTTTTCCAAAAAACACTCAACACACATATTGTTCATTTATCTGTAAGAAAGAATTTCCTTGAGAAACCGGTCCGTGGTTTAGACTCAAGAAGGCTTTAGAAGTTGTTAAAGCAGTTGTAATATTCAGTTGAATATAGTGAATTAAGTCCTCGTTGGAGAGAGGCGAAATCACCTTGACGGGTGGACTGGAGTAGTTTGAGATCAAACGAACCAGTATAAAAATAACGTGTTGTCTGCATTTGATTTCAAGTTTTAACAATTCAACCCCCCTTCTTGTGTTTTTTACTTCTTCAACATTGTGGTACACCGTCTACCCACAAGAGAAGACTGTCCACCAGTGAAACAAAAGGTCTGCCGCATGAGACCTGACATGTCAAAGAAGATCAAAGCAGAAGTTATGAAGCAGTTCAATGCTGGATTTATGGCTGTTACTTCCTATCCACAATGGGTTGCTAACATTGTGCCCGTGCCTAAAAAGGACGGCAAAGTGAGAATGTGCGTGGATTATAGAGATTTAAACAGGGCCATCCCTAAAGATGACTTTCCACTTCCGCACATCGACATCCTGGTTGACAACACAGCTCAACACAAAGTATTTTATTTCATGGATGGATTCTCAGGCTATAACCAGATCAAAAAGGCACCTGAGAACATGGAGAAAACTACTTTTGTTACACAATGGGGTACATTCTGCTACCAAGTGATGCCATTCGGACTGAAGAATGTCGGGGCAACCTATCAACGCGCCATGGTAGCTTTGTTTCATGATATGATACATCATGAGATAGAGGTCTACGTAGAAGACATGATAGCCTGATCACAAACTGAAAAAGTACACCTTGATCACTTGCAAAAGCTGTCTGGCGGGTTGAAGGACTACAAGCTAAGATTGAATCCGAACAAGTGCACATTCGGAGTCCGGTCCGGTAAACTCTTGGGTTTTATTGTCAGCAACAAAGGCATCAAGGTTGATCCTGCCAAAGTCAAAGCTATACAAGAAATGCCTGCTCCTCGCACTGAGAAGGAGGTCATAGGTTTCTTGGGACGCCTAAACTACATTGCTAGGTTCATTTCTCACCTAACATCTACTTGTGAACCAATCTTCAAGTTGTTGAAGAAAGATCAGGTAGTTAGATGGAACAATGACTGTCAAATTTCTTTCGATAAAATCAAGGAGTATTTGCTAGAACCTCCTATCTAGATGCCACCCGTCGAGGGAATACCGCTAATCATGTATCTGACCGTCTTAGAGAATTCAATGGGGTGCATACTGGGGCAGCATGACGAGTCTGGCCAAAAAGAGCATGCCATTTATTACCTTAGAAAAAAGTTTACCGACTGTGAGACCCGATACTCACTGCTCGAGAAAACTTGTTGCGCTTTGGTATGGGTTGCTCGCTGGCTAAGGCAGTATATGTTGACTCATACCACTTTGCTGATATCTAAGATGGATCTGATTAAGTACATCTTTGAGAAGCCTGCTCTATCTGGAAGAATATCTAGATGGTAGATGATCCTAACGGAATAAGATATATAGTACACGACCCAAAAAGCTGTAAAGGGGAGTGTGCTAGCTGATCATTTGGCCCATCAAGATGTCGAAGATTACCAATCCATGAAGTTCGACTTCCCTGACGAAGACATCATGACATTGGACAATGTTGAAGATTTCAGACCATATGACGGACCTGAACAAGGATCCCGATGGACACTGTACTTTGATGGGGCTTCCAATGCACTTGGCAACGGTATCAGCGTAGTACTCATATCCCCAGAAGGTTGCCATACTACTTTCACCGCCAGACTTTGCTTCAACTGTACGAACAACATGGCAGAGTATGAGGCATGCATCTTTGGACTCAAGGCTGCCATAGACTTGGGAATCAAATCCTTAGATGTGTTTGTGGACTCAGCTTTGGTCATCAGTCAGATCAAAGGAGAGTGGGACACTAAGCATCCAAACCTCATCCCTTACAAAGAACATGTCTTGACATTGTTACCATATTTCAAGCAGATTACCTTCGAGCATTTCCCGCGAGAAGAAAATCAGCTAGCAGATGCTCTAGCTACAATGTCATCCATGTTTAAACTTGATTGGGATAATGAGACTCCCCAGATCACCATTTAACAGATGGACGAACCGGCACACTGTCACGAGATTAATACCGAAGAAGTAATGGACCAGCCGTGGTTTCATGAAGTCAAAAGGTATCTCGAGGCTCAAGAGTATCCAGCAGGAGCTTCAGTCAATGACAAAAAGTTCTTAAGGAGATTCTCGATAAAGTTCTTACTAAGCAATGGCATCTTGTACAAGCGCAATCATGATTCTATTCTGCTTCGTTGTGTGGACAAGATTGAAGCTGAAAAGATCATGGCTGAATTGCATGAAGGTACCTTTGGCACTCACTCTAGCGGGCATACGATGGCTAAGAAGATCCTACGGGCAGGCTATTACTGGTCTACCATGGAAGCTGACTGCTATCAACACTCCGGGACTTGCCATAAATGTCAAATCTATGCGGATAAGGTGCATGTGCCTCTTGTTCCTCTAAATGTCTTAACAGCTCCTTGGCCTTTTTCTATGTGGGGAATCGACATGATTGGAGAGATCAAGCCTACAACATCCAATGGAAACCGCTTCATTCTGGTGGCCATTGACTATTTCACCAAGTGGGTCGAAGTAGCTTCTTTCGCATCTGTTACTAAGAATGTTATTGCCCGCTTCATCAAGCAGAACCTTATTTGCCGGTACGGTATCCCCGAAAGGATCATCATTGATAACGGTACAAACCTTAACAATACTATGATCA
This sequence comes from Vicia faba, assembly GCA_948472305.1. NCBI lineage: Eukaryota > Viridiplantae > Streptophyta > Magnoliopsida > Fabales > Fabaceae > Vicia > Vicia faba. The sequence goes on along the minus strand of OX451736.1, from coordinate 1,761,267,312 downwards.
CCGCTTTATACGAGTAGTTCAAGATTCAACATCACAATTCATCTCCCTACCGACCAAAGATGAATGGTGCAGTCGAAGCTGCTAACAAAAATATCAAGAAGATCATACAAAAGATGACAATCACCTACAAGAGCTGGCATGAAATGCTACCGTTTACTCTCCACGGGTACCGTACTACGGCATGCACATCAACTAGGGCAACACCCTATTCTTTAGTTTATGGCATGGAAGCTGTCTTGCCTATCGAGGATCAGATTCCCTCTATGAGAATCATGAAGGATACTGGTTTGGGTGAAAACGATTGGATCCAGACCCGGCTTGATCAATTGAACTTAATTGACGAAAAGAGACTTACTGCTATTTGCCACGGTCAGACGTATCAAAAACGGATGATCAAGGCTTTCAACAAGAAAGTTAGATGCCAAGTATATCAAGTTGGAGATCTAGTGATCAAACGCATCATTTTGCCATAAAGTGATCCCATGGGCAAATGGACTCCTACCTACAAAGGGCCATTTGTATTCAAGAACATCTTTTCTGGTGGGGCGATGATCTTAACCACCATGGATGCCGACGACCTTCCGCACCCTGTGAACGCAGACATAGTTAAAAGATACCACGCGTAAATGACCCGCTAGGTTGACACACCTAGGCAAAACAAGGGCATCCCGGTGAACCAAAAGGTTCGGGCAAAAATTAGGGATAAAACAAAAAAATCTGTACACCCGGCAAGTTGAAAACCCGAAAGGGAGACTTGGGTAAAAAAAGGGTTTCCCGGTGAATCGAAAACCCGAAAGGGCGGTCCAGGTAAAAGTTAGGGAATCAAAGCGTGTGACTATGTCTCGTCGGATCACTTTAAGGACAATCTCTTCACTGAAAAACTCTGAGCTTCTGATCAACTCAATCATCTTCAGATGAAACAACGGACAGACAAGATATTCAGAGATACGAAGGCTATAGCGGAATGGGAACCCCATGGGATTTTTACACATATCTATCTTTCTTTGTATAAAAATTCTCTTACTTTTATAACACCATCCTCTTACTAGGGTGTCTGTCTCCTTTGTACAAAACACTTATTCAAAGTAAATACAAAGATATCTCTTTCAAAGTACAGAAAACTATTTGCCTTTTCTTTTACACTTGTGTTTTTATTTGCAAAAACGTCCAATGTTTCATTGATAAACATATGCATTTGAACATAATTATTGTTTACAAATAAACAAGTGGAGAAGAACAATTACTGACAGACTGAAGGGATAGGAAAACATCTTTAGGCTATTCCATGAGTAATCCCTGCAGTACATCATCTAGATCCCCAGCGGAGTTAAAATTTCAAACCCTTAATCCCCATCAGAGCCAAAACTTCTAACTATTAATCCCCAGCGAAAACCATCCAAATTCCCCAGCAAGTTGTATTCAAGCTTGGAAATCAACCAGATAACAGTTAACTTTTGTCTCTCCCCAACCTAGGATAAATCCCCAGTAGAGTGGCAGACGGCCGAAAACTCCTGAACTTATTCCCCAGCAGTAAGCATTCTTCCCCATAGAGTTTTTATTTTTCAACAGAATGAATATTCTCATTCTCAATTCCCCAGTGAAGTCGCCAAAGTTTTCATTACTCCTCAACAGAATGAAGATTCTCAATCTTAATTCCCCGCAGAGGTCATCAGAATTTTCTCTATTCTCCAGCAGAATAAGGATTCTCATTGTGTAACCCCCAGTAGAAGTCATCAAATTATTTGGATTCCCCAAACGGATTATTCAAGCAGTTTGGCTTTACTCTCACAACAGAATTTTTGTCAATACTCCAACTGCAAGACGTGAAGGATCCTTATATCCCCACAGAAGTTGTCAAGGATTTTTAATCCCCAACGGTCACCAAGGATTTTCTATCCTCAGCAGTCAAGGATTTATTCTCCCCGACAGCAGTCAAGGATTTATTTTCCTCAGCAATATAGCAAATCAGCTTACATGCACGTACATTACATTCATATATCATAAACATTGATAAAGCACATTTATTGCATCATACATTTCATGCGACATAACTTTGTGTTTCAGCTAACATTTTACCCTTTTCAGGATAAGATTAACATCTATCATTAACAGTGTTCAAAGATTGCAGATACAGTACAGATATGCTCCAGACAAGCGTGTCATCCTGATACTCATTTGGATCTCAACTTCAGATACAGCCTAGATACACTCCAGACACGGAAGGCATTCTATTACTCATTCAGATTCAGATTTCAGATACAATTCAAATACACTCTAGATACGGATGCCATCCTGATACTTATTCAGATTTCAACTATTAGATACAATGCAGATACACTCCAGACACGGAAGTTATTCTGTCACTTATTCAGATTCTAGTTCAGATACGCTTCAGATACGGATACCATTCTGACCCTTATTCATTTTTCAGATTCAGATACAGTAAGGATACACTTCAGACACAGAAGTCATTCTATTACTCATTCAGATCTCAACTCAAGATACAGTACAGATACACTCCAGACACAAAAGTCATTTTGTTACTCATTCAGACCACAACATTCAGATACAATACGGATACGCTCCAGACATGGTTGCCATTCTATAACTTATTCTGATTTTCCCCAGCTTAGATACGCTCTAGACACGGTTGCCATTCTGGCCCTTATTCAGAATTCAACTATTCAAGATACAGCTCAGATACGTTCCAGACACAGACACCATTCTGATACTCATTCTTTTGATTTACAATTTACAATTCAACAAACATTCTTGGATGGCATCTTTAAGCCCATCTCCAACAAGATTCTATCACATCTCCAAATGGCATCTTTAAGCCCATTTCCTCAACTACACTTTGACGAGTGCAAATTTACGGGCACTCTAGTGTCCAATCATCTTTTACCTTCGAGTCACGAACGACAAAGCTCGCCAATCTAACTCTTCGGGTTCAAGAAGATTGAACAGGGGCAGCTGTTGTACCCCAAAATTTTCCATCTCATTTATCAAGATTTTCCTCACAAGACTTCTTGAACTCAAGACAAGATTAGGGTTTGGTCAGCTCAAGACACCTCATCTTGCACTGATGACCTAAAATTAGGGTTTGAGTTTGCACAAGGATTTTTAGACCATAAATGCTTCATGTGACTTTCATACACCATCTTGGACCCTTAATTGCTCATACCAAGTTTCAAACCTTGAATCACATTTTTGCTCAGTCAATTGAACAGGTGACCTAAAAATCAACTATATTGGGGAAAAAGTCAACCATGGCCAATTTACAGTCAAACTTCATAATTTTTTATCCACAACAACATTTTAGACTTATATGTACCATTTTATCAAGTTTGGATCACAACTCCTCAAGAAATTTGATCAAATCATCAAAAGGGCAAAATGGTCAAAATTAGGGTTTTGACTGAGAAAGGGCAATTTCTGATTTTTAACCTAGCCAATGGCCATTTGGGTTCAAACATGATTTCAAGGGTTCAATGGCATCATCTTGACCTAATTACATGGTTCAAAAGATCTCAAGTACACGAGATTGACAGATGAATTTTGTAGTCAACTGATCAAAAGTCAACTGTGCACTGAAAAGTCAAACTTTGACTTTTTGGTCAAAATCAAGTACCAAGGGTCATAATTCATCAAGATATGTCAAAATATGAAACTTGTTGATCAAGAAAACCAATTTTGAAAATTAGGGTTTTGAATTTGAAAATTTTCATAACTTAGAATTTTTCTAAGTATGGAAATTTTCTTTTTTTTTCCCAACTTTTTCACCATGATGCAATTGGATTCAAAGAAAACTTCCAACATGAAAGTTGTAGTCCTCCATGAAATATACAATTTTGATTCACAAAGTTTTCCCAAAAGATTCTTGAATCTCAATTTATGAATTTGTGAATAGGGGTCCATGAACTAAATAACTTAGTGAAAATTTACCCTAATTTAGGCAGGTTTTTGACCCAACTTCATGGAAATTTTTCACCTAGTTCCAAGAGGTATATGAAAATGAATTTCAAATATGGATTGTAGATAATTTTTCAAGCTTTCCAAAATGTCCAAGAACTCTCCAAGATCATTTGTGGTTAGGGAGAATCGAAGAAGAGAAAATGGTATTTTGTCACTTTGGTTCAAGCCATTTTCACAATGCACCAAGTTGCAAATCTGATCAAGCATGCTTGTACCTTACATTACAGGTCCTAAACTCCTTCTACACTCCATAATTAAATGCAAACTCAATGGATAAAGGTTTTTTTTCACTCTTGGAACATTGTACAAGAAATAAATCCATAAATGGCATAAAGGGCACATTGCCATTTTCATAAAGCAAGTTTTTGCAAACTTTATCAGCCTTGAGCCTTGGACTTGTTCCTTTTGTGCAAGCATTGTCCACAGATATCAAGCATTCTTCACCAACTCTCTACAGCCCACAAGCAAGCAAGTACGGGCCTTTGGCATAAGTCACTTCACTTTTCTTCAAAAGCAAGAAAAGTTGCAAAAGTCAAAAGAACTTGTACATCTGATAAAGGGTAGACTTGGTATCATTCTAGACACATTCACAAACTTGTTACAAGCTAGCACACGAATGCTTATGATCTGAAACACTATAAAACTCAAAAAACACATTTTTCTGCCCAACATTGCAGTTTCTGCAAAACCAAAGCCAAGTCATATTTTTCTCGTGCGTTTTCCTCTTGACACTGGAAACACTTCATCCACATCATATCCAAGCTATCCAAGCATTCATCCTGCAATTGTGAGCTATGTTTCAGACATCACCATTTTCAAACTTGAAGGTTGCAGATTGACTCATGCAGGAAGCTTCAGCCATCCACAAAGCCCCATAAGCATTGGAATAGCTTGAAGGAACTTCAAGGAAGCTCACACGATCCTCAAGCCTCACTCAAAGTCCCCACATTGCCATATCCAAATCCAGCTGAAGGAGGTATTTTTCAAAACTTTATCTCTCTATTTAGGCATCCTCAAGCCACGATTTGTGAAGCAAAAATGTAGTCTCTAGCATGGTGAAGTTGTACATATGCATACTTTCCATTTATATTAACTGAGCTAAGAGAATTTGAATGTTGAACATGCTGAAAAAACTAGGTCAGAAATTAGGGGTGATTAAATTCTCTCTGATCTTTGAGAGTTAGTTTACAAATTTTATATCATTGGAATCGTGAGATGAAATGCTACATTTTACATGTTACAAGTTTTTGATTTTGTGCAAAGAATAGAGAGTTACAGATTTGAAGAAGAAACGCGCGCAAATGGGAGCTGGAGGACAGGGACGACCTGTTCTGGGCCTTGGCGCGCCTGGGCATGTTTGCTTTTGATTTCCACACCCCCTGATCCATTATTTGCACCCCTTGCTTCATATTTTTTATTTTTGCATATTTTCTCATATTTTTTATGTTTATTGATTTTAATAATATTTTTTTTTAACATTAAAAAATCATAAAAATATTTTCTTAATTTTTTGCAATTTTATTTTATTTTTATTATTTTTTCCCACATATAAAAATAGTTTTATTTTAAGAAATAGAATTTATTTTCTTATAAAAAAATTGTAAATACATTAAAATACTATACATTTTTATTTTTATTATTTAACACATAAAAATAATTATTTTCACACATATTTAATTTTTAATATTGTATATAATATTACTTATATTTTCTTGTACAAAAATAGGCAAAATAAATATAAAGCATTATTTTCTTTTAAATCAAAAAAATAGGGTTTCCCCCTTTCAAAAATAATAATGTTATTTTTTTTCTTATTTTTTAGGACTTAAATAATTTTATTTTCTCATAAATAAAACAAATACAAAATATTTTTGCATAATTACATTTTATTGCATTTTTATTATTTGTATTTTTATTTAATTTGCACCATAATTCAATTGGGTTGTAATAGTATTTTAGGGTTTATTTTTGTGCAATATCCCCATTCAAAAACTTGTATCCCCCCTCCCATGATAATTGTTGTAATAGCTTAGTTTACTTTACGCAATTTATTGTATTTATACTTGTGTAGTAAATTAGGGTTTTGCATGATAAGACAAAAATCAAACAAATAGAAAAGACCTAATCCAAGACAATCAAAAGCATGTAAAATGACACACATTGCACACAAGCACCCTTAGGGTTTCACCCACTTGGTTGCCTAAACAAAATGGCCATGGTATGCATGCAAAGTATCTTGGCAAAGCAAAACAAAACAAAAGATCATAGTCCCTCGATGACGCTATCAAAAGTTTGCCTAAACAAATGATATTAGTCCCTCAAAATGCTAAAGATACTTGGCAACATTGCTATCATGGTCATACGATGACCCACGCCCGTCCCGTTTAACATCCAAAGATAGGGTTATTTACCAAAGCAATGGTAAATCAACAATGTCAAAGGAATAAAAATGCATAAGAAAGACTTTCGAGTAGGTAGATAGCTTCTAGTTACTTGATCAACTTCAAAACAATCCTTTCTATTTTAAAAAACAATCACACACACATTTTAAAACATTTCCAAACAACTTTCAAAACATTGAAACATTTTTCAAAAGACAAACATCTTTGTATACATTCTTACGAACAAGAATCATTACAAAGATTGCCTAAACGATGGCCTCTTTTCAAAATACTTTCAAAACCACACAAAGCATCATTTCAAACAAATTCAAAAGTAAAGCAAATGATCTAAACAAGTAACTAAGAGCCCATGGAAAACCATGGATGAAAAGGGTGCTAGCACCTTCCCTTTTCATAATCTACCCCCCGAACTGAAGAAAACATATCAAAGGTTTTTCCTGTGCTTTTTTACCTTTCCTTTTGGATAAAAGAAAAGTCGGTGGCGACTCTTGCTAACCGCAACATTTGCGAACATGAACGCAAAACCTCAAGTCAGTTCTCCCACCGTATCACAGAACTGGCGACTATGCTGGGGAGATTTTTTTTTATTTTAAAAAGTGGGGTTACCTTAGGGTTTTAGATCACCTTTACATTCTTATCTTGCTTGACTTGTTTGCTTTACATCTTGGTTCTATTGTTTGGGTTTGAATCCTCTACCCGGATTTGGGAAACATTATAGGTAAATAGCAATACGTTGTGGAAACTGTGCGGGGTATACCGACATGGTCTAAGCAATAGCTATATTAGTGTGACATATTTGTGGGTACCGGTAGCCTTTGATTCAATCAAAGAGAATACGAGGCCTTTGAGTGATGTCATGAAGCACTAATGAACTTCTAGAACCTTTACTTGACCAACTTGGCCTTTTAGGATGTAGTGAGATGATCGGCTTTGGTGCAGTCTGAAGATGGTAGATACTCGATACTACACTCATTGAGGGTTGGTTCCTTGGAATATTTTAGTCGCCAGTAAAGAGGCTGAATTGAAACAATGAACAAGGAAACAATCCAGTGATATTGAGCTCCTTAGAACCCGGTTACTATTTCTAGGACAGGTTGAGCCAACTAAACTTCAAGAGGTACTTACCTATGAAACCCCATGCAAGTCTAAACTAGGAACTTGTGTGATTTTCTTGTACATATATACTTGTGCATAACATCATGGACATCATAAGCATCATATGCATCCACTAACCATTTTAAGGATTTTGGAAGTTCATCTTTGTTCTTGTTTTGTAGGATATGGATTCACTTCGCAGGAAAACTATCCAAATCAACCTTGTAAGAATTCCTCCACAACTCAAGGAGATAGCTTCAAGGATTCCTGAGAATTCTCCATTCACCGAGAGATATGGTCGTCTACTCAACTTAGTCACCACCAACAGAGGAAGATATGATGAAAGTTCTCTTCCAGTTCTTTGACCCTTTGCACCACTGCTTCACATTTCCTGACTACCAACTTGTGCCCACTTTGGAGGAATTTTCTCAATTCTCGAGGATTCCTATTCTCAATCAACTACCCTTCAACGGTACGGAAAGATATCCAAAGCCAGAAGATATTGCTCAAGCCTTACACTTGTACTCATCTGATGTCACAACATATTGGGAAACTAGAAGTGGTGTCAAAGGCTTCTTGGCAAAGTTCTTGTTTGAGAAGGCCCAAAGTTGATGGAACTCCTTGGACTTACAAGCTTTTGAAGAGATTGTAGCTCTTCTCATATATGGGATGGTCTTGTTCCCTAACCCTGATCAACTCATAGATGTGAGCACTGTCAAAATCTTCATGACTCGTAACCCGGTGCCTACATTGCTTGGGGATATCCTCCACTCTTTTCACACTCGTACAATGAGGAAAAGAGGTGTTCTCATGTGTTGCACTCCTCTCCTGGAAAGATGGTTTATTTCTCATCTTCCCCAATCAGTCTTGAATAATGAGCAAGGTTTAAGGTGGTCACAACAATTGATGACTCTTACACATTCAGACATTCATTGGTGTTCTCGATCAAAAGAGAATGTTATCATCATTGACCATTGTGGGGAATTCCCAAATGTCCCTCTACTTGGCATTAGGGGAGGCATAACCTACAACCCTTGCTTGGCTCTGAGACAGTTTGGTTATGCCCGAAGGGATGGCCCATATGACATACTGATTCAAGGTTTGGTTTTTGACTTCGACAACGACAATCAAGGACTCCGACAAAGGTTCGTCCGAGCTTGGAGGATGCCTAACAAGGTGGATAGCAAGACTCTGGGACACAATAATTCCATCCCTCTTGAGCCTTACCTCAAGTGGGTACGGACCCGCGCCCAAAGTCTTATGATGCCTTACCCCTCCATTCTCCCAGTGATTATAGATCCTGTTAAGGAAGGAGAGGTTCCACACACCCTCCTACATCCTAACATGCCAACATCACTCGAAGATTTACAAAGGAGTTGGATACAGCTCAAGGGAGAGCGCGATACTTTCGAAGCCCAATTCTACGCAAGCGAGAAGAAGGTTTTAGAACTCACTCGGCTACTTCATGAAGAGCAGACTCTCAACACCTACATTGCACCAAAGAGGATGCGCAACGTCTTTTTACCTTATAATTTTGTATTATTTTGCCCAAGGGGCATTGATGTACTAACAATTCTATCTTATTAATATAACGTGTGTTTCTTTTTTGTTTAAAACAAATTTGAATTTCTGAATCCTTGAAAGCATTACATGAATACATATCATTCATCATATGTATAAACAGGTCTTCACACCAAGTTTCCTCATCTCTCTGCTGTTTATTTCAGCAAGATGGATATTGAACAAATGGTCAAAGATTTGCAAGCTCAGAATTCACAATTTCAACAGCTACTCTTGACCTTAGCCAAGGGGCAGGAGGAGCTCAAGACTCTGCTAGAGAAGTAGAAAGATAAAAAGAAGAAGAAGTGAGCCGGTGTGGTTATCATGGGAAGAAGGTTCGAAGGACAAGCCAGACGGACCTTGGAATTCCCATCAACATCTGAAGAGGGGGAAGGAAAAGGAAAATGAATGGCAGTGCCATCAGATTCTGAAGAAGAGGAAGAGGAAGAAGAGGACTACTCTGAACAGCAATACCCTCCGGCCGATGACAAATACAAAAACTTGGAAGAACGTCTAGCTGCTATAGAGATACAGAGAGTACCGGGGCTGGATTTTGAGGAGTTAGGGTTGGTTTCTGGAATTGTAATCCCTCCTAAGTTTAAAGTGCCACTATTTTCTAAGTATGATGGGGTGTCTTGCCCAAAAATGAACCTCAAATCCTATGTCAGGAAGATTCAACCACATTCTTCTGACAAAGATTTGTGGGTTCACTTTTTCCAGGACAGTTTATCAGGAACGCAGCTTGATTGGTTCTACCAGTTGGAGAGAGCAGATTTGCATAATTGGGAAGACTTGGCATCATCCTTCTATAAATAGTATCAATACAACGCCTACTTGGCGCCAACCCGTACTCAGCTACAGAGTATGGCTATGGCTACCAATGAGGGTTTCAAAGACTATGCCCAAAAGTGGAGGGATTTAGCCGGAAGGGTGCAACCACCTTTATCTAAAAGGGAGCTAGTGGACATGTTCCTGGGAACTCTGTCAGGCCCTTTCTTTAATCACCTGATTGGAAGCTCCTCTACAGGTTTCACTGAATTGATTTTAACTGGCGAAAGAGTGGAATCCGGTATTAGAAGTGGGAAAATTCAGAAAGATACGTCTACCTCTGCCGTTGCAAAAAAGCCCTTCACTGGAAAGAAGGAGGTATATGTTGTCTATGCACAGAGAAATCAGGGAAGAACCGAAAGACGACCAACAGTGAGGGCCGTTATAATTCAAAAGCCTGCATCAGACCAGCCGAGAAACAATCAGTCGAGAATTAATCATCAAAGGGTAGAAAGGCCAGTGCGGCAATTCACCAAGATAAACATGACTCCTGCTCAAGTCCTACCACATCTCTTGAAGTTGAACCTGGCCATGCTAAAAGAGGCCCCTAAAAATCCTAATACTGCATCTCCACATTACCATTCGAATGCCAGATGTACTTACCATTCAGAAAGTCCAGGGCACGACACCAACAACTGTTGGGCTCTGAAGAACAAGATTCAAGATCTGGTTGACGCAAAGAAAGTTGAATTTGAAGCTCCTAAAAAACTGAATGTTATCTCCACTCCGATGCCTAGGCATGGACACAATGCCAATGTTGTGGAAGAAGATCTGTTTGTTTCTACTGTGGATGAACTGTTAACTCCTCTCCTAACCATCAAATTGAATTTGTTGAAAGCTAGGGTGTTCCCAGGTTGTGACCAAGATTGCCATACTTGTTTGTCCTCTTCATTTAACGATCCTCTGTTGAAGAAAGGAATCCAACAATTGATTGATAATCAGGAAATTTTGTTTGAGAAAGCTCATATTTCACCCATTCCAGTTCCAGAAGTTTCAATAATAACCATATACGCCAATCCTTCCAGGGTTCCTAAAAAACCCGTTAGGATTACATCTGCTCCTATGACTACTCTGTTGAAGATAACAATGCTCAGGCCTGCCCCATACAAATCAGATAAATCAGTACCATGGAACTATGGTGGAGAAATTTACTACCATGGTATTAAACAGATTGAACAGACTGCTGAAGAAGAAAGTTCCTAAGAGGATAATCCCGACATCAGTAACATTTCCGAAACAAGCAAGGTTACTCGTAGTGGAAGAATCTTTTCTCCATAGATTGCTCCTCCAACAGCAGTCTTTAGACCCGTGGCCATTCCGAAGATCACCCCTGTGATTGTACCTACAAGTGTACCCGCCAACAATGACAATACAATTCCTATCCATACTTCCGCTGCTGAGAATAAAGGAAAGAATTTTCAAGAGGAGCCTGTCCTAACGAAGGTTCAATCACTAGTTATTCCTGAAACATCCAAGAAGGAGATGGAAGAAATCTTGAAGATTATTAAGAAAAGTGATTATGATATGGTCGAACAACTAGGGCAGACCCCCTCCAAAATCTCTATGTTAGCATTGCTGCTGTGCTCTGAGGCACATGCTAAAGCTTTGGTCAAGTTTCTGAAGACAGCGCACGTGCCGCAAGAGACTTCGGCTGATCAATTCCAAGAGTGTGTAGCCAGTTTAACAGCTGACAATGGCTTGGGTTTCTCTGATGCTGAATTGACACCCCGAGGGAGAAAACACAACGATGCACTACATGTCTCAGTGGAGTGCAGAGGAACAACCCTGGCTCATGTCTTGGTTGATACTGGGTTATCTCTAAATGTCTTACCGAAGAAAGCCCTTGATAGGTTGGACTGCGAGGGGCTGACTTTAAAACCCAGCAACATAGTGGTTAGAGCTTTTGATGGATCTAAGAGGATGGTCCATAGGGAGGTGGACATCCCAATCAAGGTGGGAACTCAGGTTTTCAACTCGACATTCTATGTGATGGACATCCGTCCTTCTTATTCCTGTCTATTGGGACGCCCCTGGATCCACAATACCGGAGTTGTCACCTCAACCTTGCACCAGATGCTCAAGTACCCCGTCCAAAGGAAAATCATAACTGTCTATAGGGAAGAGGAATATATGATTAGTCATCTGAATTCCTTCCATTATGTGGAGTTAGATGGCAAATTCATAGAGACGCCTTTCCAACATTTTGAAGAAGTCTCTGAAGAAATAGCGGCGACCAAGGCGGTATCCTCAACTCCTGTGATCACAAGACCTCCACCTCGGATGTCATCTCTCAAGGATGCAAGGGCAGTAGTGGAAGAAAGGGGATCCACCATATGGGGACAGCTTCCAGACATTCCTTACAAATCATACAAATTCGGCTTAGGGTTTACTTCGACTGCTCAGAAGGATGTGCGTCGCTCCCGTGCCGGAGGGCCACCTGTGAAGATCAGCCACCGAGGGGTTAATGCACTAGAGGACAGTGAAGAAGAGGGCAGCTTAGAAGATTGGATATTTCCTACTGTTGGCGGAGGACTGTGCAACTGGAAAGCAAAAGACTTTGTTCCGATTACTTTCATACCGCGGTAATTTATCTTTTCCATTTCTATTGGATCTGTAATAATTCACAAAACAATTCGTACTTTTTCAACCTTGTGTCTTACCCGAGGCACATAGGTCCATTTGTAAGGGTTCTTATTTCATTTTCATATGTCATTTAATGAATCATGGACGCTTTTCATATTTAAACCTTTTGTGCTCATTGTCTTTCTTTTACATTTTGTTGTTTTAAGATGGTTATGCCCTTACACACACCCACACTCATAAATGCAGGTACCCTTCCATTCCAGATCCCATGGGTAACGATACTGCTATAGCCTTCAATGAATCTGAAGATCTGATCTACCAAGCCGAATATGAAGGTGAGGAAGATTGTGAGGTGCCAGGGGAATTGGCCAGATTACTACAGCAAAAGGAAAGAGCAATTCAGCCTCATGAGGAGCAGTTGGATACAATTAACTTGGGAACTGAGGATGATAAAAAGGAAATCAAAATAGGTGCCAATCTAGAGCTAGGTGTCAAGGAGCGCCTAATTCAGCTATTGCATGATTATGTTGAGATCTTTGCTTGGTCATACGAAGACATGCCGGGACTCGATACATACATTGTGGTACACCGTCTACCCACAAGAGAAGACTGTCCACCAGTGAAACAAAAGGTCTTCCGCATGAGACCTGACATGTCAAAGAAGATCAAAGCAGAAGTTATGAAGCAGTTCAATGCTGGATTTCTGGATGTTACTTCCTATCCATAATGGGTTGCTAACATTGTGCTCGTGCCTAAAAAGGACGGCAAAGTGAGAATGTGCGTGGATTATAGAGATTTAAACAGGGTCGTCCCTAAAGATGACTTTTCACTTCAGTATATCGATATCCTGGTTGACAACACAACTCAACACAAAGTATTTTATTTCATGGACGAATTCTCAGGCTATAACCAGATCAAAATGGCACCTGAGAACATGGAGAAAACTACTTTTGTTACACAATGGGGTACATTCTGCTACAAAGTGATGCCATTCGGACTGAAGAATGTCGGGGCAACCTATCAACGCGCCATGGTAGCTTTGTTTAATGATATGATACATCATGAGATAGAGGTCTACGTAGATGACATGATAGCCTGATCACAAACTGAAAAAGTACATCTTGATCACTTGCAAAAGCTGTTTGGCAGGTTGAAGGAGTACAAGCTCATATTGAATCCGAACAAGTGCACATTCGGAGTCCGGTCCGGTAAACTCTTGGGTTTTATTGTCAGCAACAAAAGCATCAAGGTTGATCCGGCCAAAGTCAAAGCTATACAAGAAATGCCTGCTCCTCGCACTGAGAAAGAGGTCATAGGTTTCTTGGGACGCCTAAACTACATTGCTAGGTTCATTTCTCACCTAACATCTACTTGTGAACCAATCTTCAAGTTGTTGAAGAAAGATCAGGTAGTTAGATGGAACGATGACTGTCAAATTGCTTTCGATAAAATCAAGGAGTATTTGCTAGAACCTCCTATCTAGATGCCACCCGTCGAGGGAAGACCGCCAATCATGTATCTGACCGTCTTAGAGAATTCAATGGGGTGCATACTGGGGCAGCATGACGAGTCTGGCTGAAAAGAGCATGCCATTTATTACCTTAGCAAAAAGTTTACCGACTGTGAGACCCGATACTCACTGCTCGAAAAAACTTGTTGCGCTTTGGTATGGGTTGCTCGCCGGCTAAGGCAGTATATGTTGACTCATACCACTTTGCTGATATCTAAGATGGATCTGATTAAGTACATTTTTGAGAAGCCTGCTCTATCTGGAAGAATATCTAGATGGTAGATGATCCTAACGGAATACGATATATAGTACACGACCCAAAAAGCTGTAAAGGGGAGTGTGCTAGCTGATCATTTGGCCCATCAAGCTGTCGAAGATTACTAATCCATGAAGTTAGACTTCCCTGATGAAGACATCATGACATTGGACAATGTTGAAGATTTCAGACCATATGACGGACCTGAACAAGGATCCCGATGGACACTGTACTTTGATGGGGCTTCCAATGCACTTGGCAACGGTATCAGCGTAGTACTCATATCCCCAGAAGGTTGCCATACTCCTTTCACCGCCAGACTTTGCTTCAATTGTACGAACAACATGGCAGAGTACGAGGCATGCATCTTTGGACTCAAGGCTGCCATAGACTTGGGAATCAAATCCTTAGATGTGTTTGGGGACTCAGCTTTGGTCATCAGTCAGATCAAAGGAGAGTGGGACACTAAGCATCCAAACCTCATCCCTTACAAAGAACGTGTCTTGAAATTGTTACCACATTTCGAGCAGATTACCTTAGAGCATTTCCCGTGAGAAGAAAATCAGCTAGCAGATGCTCTAGCTACAATGTCATCCATGTTTAAACTTAATTGGGATAATGAGGCTCCCCAGATCACCATTTAACGGATGGATGAACCGGCACACTGTCACGAGATTAATACCGAAGAAGTAATGGACCAGTCGTGGTTTCATGAATTCAAAAGGTATCTCGAGGCTCAAGAGTATACATCAGGAGCTTCAGTCAATGACAAAAAGTTCTTAAGGAGATTCTCGATAAAGTTCTTCCTAAGCAATGGCATCTTGTACAAGCGCAATCATGATTCTATTCTGCTTCGTTGTGTGGACAAGATTGAAGCTGAAAAGATCATGGTTGAATTGCATGAAGGTACCTTTGGCACTCACTCTAGCAGGAATACGATGGCTAAGAAGATCCTACGGGCAGACTATTACTGGTCTACCATGGAAGCTGACTGCTATCAATATTCCGGGACTTTCCATAAATGTCAAATCTATGCGGATAAGGTGCACGTGCCTCCTGTTCCTCTAAATGTCTTAACAGCTCCTTGGCCTTTTTCTATGTGGGGAATCGACATGATTGGAGAGATCAAGCCTACAACATCCAATGGAAACCGCTTCATTCTGGTGGCCATTGACTATTTCACCAAGTGGGTCGAAGCAGCTTCTTTCGCATCCGTTACTAAGAATGTTGTTGCCCGCTTCATCAAGCATAACCTTATTTGCCGGTACGGTATCCCCGAAAGGATCATCATTGATAACGGTACAAACCTTAACAATACTATGATCACCGCTTTATGCAAGCAGTTCAAGATTCAACATCACAATTCATCTCCCTACCGACCAAAGATGAATGGTGCAGTCGAAGCTGCTAACAAAAATATCAAGAAGATCATACAAAAGATGACAGTCACCTACAAGAGTTGGCATTAAATGCTACCGTTTACTCTCCACGGGTACCGTACTACGGCACACACATCAACTGGGGCAACACCCTATTCTTTAGTTTAGGGCATGGAAGTTGTCTTGCCTATCGAGGTTCAGATTCCCTCTTTGAGAATCATGAAGGATACTGGTTTGGGTGAAAACGATTGGATCCAGACCCGGCTTGATCGATTGAACTTAATTGACGAAAAGAGACTTACTGTTGTTTTCCACGGTCAGACGTATCAAAAACGGATGATCAAGGCTTTCAACAAGAAAGTCAGACGCCAAGCATATCAAGTTGGAGATCTAGTGATCAAGCGCATCATTTTTCCATAAAGTGATCCCAGGGGCAAATGGACTCTTACCTATGAAGGGCCATTTGTAATCAAGAACATCTTTTCTGGTGGGGTGATGATCTTAACCATCATGGACGCCGACGACCTGCCGCACCCTGCGAACGCAGACATAGTTAAAAGATACTACACATAAATGACCCGCTAGGTTGACACACCTAGGCAAAACAAGGGCATCCCGGTGAACCAAAAGGTTCAGGCAAAAATTAGGGATAAAACAAAAAAATTTGTACACCCAGCAAGTTGAAAACCCGAAAGGGCGACTTGGGTAAAAAAGGGTTTCCCGGTGAATCGAAAACTCGAAAGGGCGGTCCAGGCAAAAGTTAGGGAATTAAAGCGTATGACTATGTCTCGTCGGATCACTTTAAGGACAATCTCTTCACTGACAAACTCTGAGCTTCTCATCAACTCAATCATCTTCAGACGAAGCAACGGACATACAAGATATTTAGAGATACGAAGGCTATAGCGGAATGGGAACCCCATGGGATTTTTACACATAGCTATCTTTCTTTGTATAAAAATTCTCTTACTTTTATGACACCATCCTCTTACTAGGATATCTGTCTCCTTTGTACAAAACACTTATTCAAAGTAAATACAAAGATATCTCTTTCAAAGTCCAGAAAACTATTTGCCTTTTTCTTTTACACTTGTGTTTTTATTTGCAAAAATGTCCAATGATTCATTGATAAACATATGCATTTAAACATAATTACTGTTTACAAATAAACAAGTGGAGAAGAACAATTACTGACAGACTGAAGGGATAGGAAAACATCTTTAGGCTATTCCATGAGCAATCCCTGCAGTACATCATCTAGATCCCCAGCAGAATTAAAATTTCAAACCCTTAATCCCCATCAGAGCCAAAACTTCTAACTATTAATCCCCAGCGGAAACCATCCAAATTCCCCAGCAAGTTGTATTCAAGCTTGGAAATCAACCAGATAACAGTTAACTTTTGTCTCTCCCCAACCTAGGATAAATCCCCAGTAGAGTGGCAGACGGCCGAAAACTCCTGAACTTATTCCCCAGCAGTAAGCCTTCTTCCCCACAGAGTTTTTATTTTTCAACAGAATGAAGATTCTCATTCTCAATTCCCCAGTGAAGTCGCCAAAGTTTTCATTACTCCTCAACAGAATGAAGATTCTCATTCTTAATTCCCCGCAGAAGTCATCAGAGTTTTCTCTATTCTCCATCAGAATAAGGATTCTCATTGTGTAACCCCCAGTAGAAGTCATCAAATTATCTGGATTCCCCAAACGGATTATGCAAGCAGTTTGGCTTTACTCTCACAACAGAATTTTTGTCAATACTCCAACTTCAAGACGTGAAGGATCCTTATATCCCCACAGAAGTTGTCAAGGATTTTTAATCCCCAACGGTCACCAAGGATTTTCTATCCTCAGCAGTCAAGGATTTATTCTCCCCGACAGCAGTCAAGGATTTATTTTCCTCAGCAATACAACAAATCAGCTTACATGCACGTACATTACATTCATATATCATAAACATTGATAAAGCACATTTATTGCATCATACATTTCATGCGACATAACTTTGTGTTTCAGCTAACATTTTACCCTTTTCAGGATAAGATTAACATCTATCATTAACAGTGTTCAAAGATTGCAGATACAGTACAGATACGCTCCAGACAAGCGTGCCATCCTGATACTCATTCGGATCTCAACTTTAGATACAACCCAGATACACTCCAGACACGGAAGGCATTCTATTACTCATTCAGATTCAGATTTTAGATACAATTCAAATACACTCTAGATACGGATGCCATCCTGATACTTATTCAGATTTCAACTATTAGATACAATGCAGATACACTCCAGACACGGAAGTTATTCTGTCAATTATTCAGATTCTAGTTCAGATACGCTTCAGAGACGGATGCCATTCTGACCCTTATTCATTTTTCAGATTCAGATACAGTACGGATACACTCCAGACACAGAAGTCATTTTGTTACTCATTCAGATCTCAACTCAAGAAACAGTACGGATACACTCCAGACACAGAAGTTATTTTGTTACTCATTCAGACCTCAACATTCAGATACAATACGGATACGCTCCAGACACGGTTGCCATTCTGTCACTTATTCTGATTTTCCCCAACTTAGATACGCTCCAGACACGGTTGCCATTCTGGCCCTTATTCAGAATTTAACTATTCGAGATACAGCTCAGATACGTTCCAGACACGGACACCATTCTGATACTCATTCTTTTGATTTACAACTTACAATTTAACAAATATTCTTGGATGGAATCTTTAAGCCCATCTCCAACAAGATTCTATCACATCTCCAAAAGGCATCTTTAAGCCCATTTCCTCAACTACACTTTGACGAGTGCAAATTTACGGGCACTCTAGTGTCCAATCATCTTTTACCTTCGAGTCACGAACGGCATAGCTCGCCAATCTAACTCTTCAGGTTCAAGAAGATTTAACAGGGGCAGCTGTTGTACCCCAAAATTTTCCATCTCATTTATCAAGATTTTCCTCACAAGACTTCTTAGACTCAAGACAAGATTAGGGTTTGGTCAGCTCAAGACACCTCATCTTGCACTGATGACCTAAAATTAGGGTTTGAGATTGCACAAGGATTTTTGGACCATCAATGCTTCATGTGACTTTCATACACCATCTTGGACCCTTAAGATTTCTCATACCAAGTTTCAAACCTTGAATCACATTTTTGCTCAGTCAATTGGACAGTTGACCTAAATATCAATTGTATTGGGGAAAAAGTCAACCATGGCCAATTTACAGTCAAACTTCATAATTTTTTATCCACAAAAACATTTTAGACTTATATGTACCATTTGATCAAGTTTGGATCACAACTCCTCAAGAAATTTGATCAAATCATCAAAAGGGCAAAATGGTCAAAATTAGGGTTTTGACTGAGAAAGGGCAATTTCTGATTTTTAACCTAGCCAATGGCCATTTGGGTTCAAACATGATTTCAAGGGTTCAATGGAATCATCTTAACCTAATTACATGGTTCAAAAGATCTCAAGTACACGGGATTGACAGATGAATTTTGCAGTCAACTGATCAAAAGTCAATTGTGCACTGAAAAGTCAAACTTTGACTTTTTGGTCAAAATCAAGTACCAAGGGTCATAATTCATCAAGATATGTCAAAATATGAAACTTGTTGATCAAGAAAACCAATTTTGAAAATTAGGGTTTTGAATTTGAAAATTTTCATAACTTAGAATTTTTTCTAAGTATGTAAATTTTCTTATTTTTTCCCAAATTTTCACAACTTTTTCACCATGATGCAATTGGATTCAAAGAAAACTTCCAACATGAAAGTTGTAGTCCTCCATGAAATCTAAAACATTTATTCATAAAGTTTTCCCAAAAGATGCTTGAATCTCAAGTTATGAATTTGTGAATAGGGGTCCATGAACTAAATAACTTAGTGAAAATTTGCCCTAATTTAGGCAGGTTTTTGACCCAACTTCATGGAAATTTTTCACCTAGTTCCAAGAGGTATATGAAAATGAATTTGAAAGATGGATTGTAGAGCATGTTGCAAGCTTTCCAAAATGTCCAAGAACTCTCCAAGATCATTTGTGGTTAGGGAGAATCGAAGAAGAGAAAATGGTATTTTGTCACTTTGGTTCAAGCCATTTTCACAATGCACCAAGTTGCAAATCTGATCAAGCATGCTTGTACCTTGCATTACAGGTCCTAAATTCCTTCTACACTCCATAATTAAATGCAAACTCAATGGATAAAGGTTTTGTTTTCACTCTTGGAACATTGTACAAGAAATAAATCCATAAATGGCATAAAGGGCACATTGCCATTTTCATAAAGCAAGCTTTTGCAAACTTTATCTGCCTTGAGCCTTGGACTTGTTCCTTTTGTGCAAGCATTATCCACAGATATCAAGAATTCTTCACCAACTCTCTACAGCCCACAAGCAAGCAAGTACGGGCCTTTGGCACAAGTCACTTCACTTTTCTTCAAAAGCAAGAAAAGTTGCAAAAGTCCAAAGAACTTGTACATCTAATAAAGGGTAGACTTGGTATCATTCTAGACACATTCACAAACTTGTTACAAGCTAGCACACAAATGCTTATGATCTAAAACACTATCAAACTCAAAAAACACATTTTTCTGCCCAACATTGCAGTTTCTGCAAAACCAAAGCCAAGTCATATTTTGCTCGTGCGTTTTGCCTCTTGACACTTGAAACACTTCATCCACATCATATCCAAGCTATCCAAGCATTCATCCTGCAACTGTGAGCTCTGATTCAGACATCACCATTTTCAAACTTGAAGGTTGCAGATTGACTCGTGCAGGAAGCTTCAGCCATCCACAAAGCCCCATAAGCATTGGAATAGCTTGAAGGAACTTCAAGGAAGCTTACACGATCTTCAGGCCTCACTCAAAGTCCCCACATTTCCATATCTAAATCCAGCTGAAGGAGGTATTTTTCAAAACTTTATCTCTCTATTTAGGCATCCTGAAGCCACGATTTATGAAGCAAAAATGTAGTCTCTAGCATGGTGAAGCTGTACATATGCACACTTTCCATTTATATTAACTGAGCTAAGAGAATTTGAATGTTAAACATGCTGAAAAAACTAGGTCAGAAATTAGGGGTGATTAAATTCTCTCTGATCTTTGAGAGTTAGTTTACAAATTTTATATCATTGGAATCGTGAGATGAAATGCTACATTTTTCATGTTACAAGTTTTTGATTTTGTGCAAAGAATAAAGAGTTATATATTTGAATAAGAAACGCGCGCAAATGGAAGCTGGAGGACAGGGACGACCTGTTCTGGGCCTTGGCGCGCCTGGGCATGTTTGCTTTTGATTTCCACACCCCCTGATCCACTATTTGCACCCCCTGCTTCATATTTTTTATTTTTGCATATTTTCTCATATTTTTTATGTTTATTGATTTTAATAATTTTTTTTTTGAATATTAAATAATCACAAAAATATTTTCTTAATTTTTTTCAATTTTATTTTATTTTTATTATTTTTTCCCACATATAAAAATAGTTTTATTTTAAGAAATAGAATCTATTTTCTTATAAAAAAATTGTAAATACATTAAAATACTATACATTTTTATTTTTATTATTTAACACATAAAAATAATTATTTTCACACATATTTAATTTTTAATATTGTATATAA
The DNA here is from genome assembly GCA_948472305.1 of Vicia faba. NCBI lineage: Eukaryota > Viridiplantae > Streptophyta > Magnoliopsida > Fabales > Fabaceae > Vicia > Vicia faba. The sequence continues at coordinate 1,761,246,091 of OX451736.1, read as the reverse complement.
TATTACTTATATTTTCTTGTACAAAAATAGGCAAAATAAATATAAAGCATTATTTTCTTTTAAATCAAAAAACTAGGGTTTCCCCCTTTCAAAAATAATAATGTTATTTTTTTCTTATTTTTTAGGACTTAAATAATTTTATTTTCTCATACATAAAACAAATACAAAATATTTTTTGCATAATTACATTTTATTGCATTTTTATTATTTGTATTTTTATTTAATTTTCACCATAATTCAATTGGGTTGTAATAGTATTTTAGGGTTTATTTTTGTGCAATATCCCCATTCAAAAACTTGTATCCCCCCTCCCATAATAATTGTTGTAGTAGCTTAGTTTACTTTACGCAATTTATTGTATTTATACTTGTGTAGTAAATTAGGGTTTTGCATGATAAGACAAAAATCAAACAAATATAAAAGACCTAATCCAAGACAATCAAAAGCATATAAAATGACACACATTGCACACAAGCACCCTTAGGGTTTCACCCACTTGGTTGCCTAAACAAAATGGCCATGGTATGCATGCAAATCATCTTGGCAAAGCAAAACAAAAGATCATAGTCCCTCGATGACGCTATGAAAAGGTTGCCTAAACAAATGATCTTAGTCCCTCAAAATGCTAAAGATACTTGGCAACATTGCTATCATGGTCATACGATGACCCACTCCCGTCCCGTTTAACATCCAAAGATAGGGTTGTTTACCAAAGCAATGGTAAATCAACAATGTCAAAGGAATAAAAATGCATAAGGAAGACTTTCGAGTAGGTAGATAGTTTCTAGTTACTTGATCAACTTCAAAACAATCCTTGCTATTTTCAAAAACAATCACACACACATTTTAAAACACATTTCCCAACAACTTTCAAAACATTGAAACATTTTTCAAAATACAAACATCTTTGTATACATTCTTACGAACAAGAATCATTACAAAGATTGCCTAAACGCCTCTTTTCAAAATACTTTCAAAACCACACAAAGCATCATTTCAAACAATCTCAAAAGCAAAGCAAGTGATCTAAACGAGTAACTAAGAGCCCATGGAAAACCATGGATGAAAAGGGTGCTAGCACCTTCCCTTTTCATAATCTACCCCCCGAACTCAAGAAAACATCTCAAAGGTCTTTCCTGTGCTTTTTTACCTTTCCTTTTTGGATAAAAGAAAAGTCGGTGGCGACTCTTGCTAACCGCAACATTTGCGAACACGAACGCAAAACCTCAAGTCAGTTCTCCCACCGCATCACAGGTGTTAATTAAAATAATTAAAGGAAATATTAAAAGAATTAAAAAAAAGAAATAAAAAAATGTAGAGATGGGCCTATGTGTTAGCAATTCTGGGGGGGTGCAAATAGGATTTCTCTGGGCCCAAAAACTCCAAGGCCTGGTCAACCATGCTTGGTTTGGTGTGGATGTTGACTTGAGGAATATGGTGGATTTTCAATAGAGAGGCATTGAATCTAATGGCACGCTGGATCAAAGGATGGACGTTGATAGCATATGGTGGGCGTTTGAGATTGTAGTGCACCTGATCACATGAAGAAAAATAATATGAAGCAAATGTTGGGACCTGGGGATCGAACCCAGGTCCTTATACTCAAATCCAACGCCACGCTGCCAGCTGAGCTATGATGGTTAGTTGTGATTATAATAATAATACAATATAATATAAGAAAAGCAAAAGATCTGATTTCAAAATGCGCGAAATTCAAACGGATGAGTCACACGCTGCCACGCCACCGTCTCCTTCACTGGCCTGTCGCTTTAGGTAAAACACTTTCACCTACGGACATTTGTGTGTCACTACAGACCTGTAACATTCAAGAATCGCGTACAGGCAATATAAATGAAAGGTGATGGTACCAATCAACTCGTCTCATCCTCACGAGCGTCATGGTACCAGATTCAAGGCCTAATTTTGCCTGTACAAAAAAACCCTAAACAAGAACACAAAACCCTAACCATGGCAATATCACGTACAAGCATCAAAAATGCAATTAAATGCACGGTTAGCTTGCAAACATGATGATAAACATGAATATAACAATCAAAAGTGCTAAAGATGTGTAAATTGCAATAATCAAATTTGAAAAATATACCAAACCGCGTGAGGTGTAGAGCGAGTTTCTGAGTGTTTCAGGCCCTGGGAGTGATTTGGATAGCTTCATGGGATGTCTAGCAAGCGATTGGAACCTTCATCACACCTTGAATTGGCCTATGGAAAAAGATTCGTCTCACACTTTTCTTGGAAATTTTCAAGTTTTGTTCTGGTTTTACACGACCTCCAACCCTCTTCTTTTGATTTGCAAAGCTTTATTGTATAACCTAGAATGAATTAGGTTAACAAACTTGGCATGAATCTTTGCATTTATCCAAGATTTGATTTGATTTTCAATTTGTATGATATCTTTCTATTTCCATGCCAAACATGCCTTTCTTGTACCAATTGACATTGATTCGAATTGATCATGCAAGCTCAACATATCTTGATTTCCAATCTGTAAAAAAAAACAAATCAAATTATATCTTTGATCATTTTCATCATTTATTTGATTTAATTCACTTTTTAATTTATGAAAAATCAAAATAAATTGAAAAATGAGGCAAATAATGTGTGGATAAGTATTTGAGTCGTGGACCACATTATAATTGAAGTTCAAGCATAAAAAGTTGGTTCCATTTAGCAAAAAATGCAAATTTGAGCACATTTGACTTTTGGCAATTTTGCAAAAATAGTCAACTTGGCCAATGCATAACTCTCTCAATTTTGACCCAAGAGAGGTGTTCTTGGACTTTTTATAAATCTTAGGATGTCCTCTAAGCAAACCTTTTGGTCTCATCTCAATTGATTCTTCCATGTTAATTTATGAAGCTTTGACCCAAAAGGTGTTTTTGTTGACTTTTAAAAAGGACCTATAATGTCAAAATTCATATCTTTTTGTGAGTGCATATTCTGAATTTGGGAGATGAAGATGAATTGTAGGGAATTTCATCCTCTTCAAAATGAGCTTTGGACTGTCATTTATGATAAGGTATGAGAAAGTTATGCTTGGTCAAAGTTGAGTTGACTTTTTCCTGCAAAACCCTAATTTAGCAACTTTTGGGTTTTGATGAATTGTGACAAATCCTTGAGGAATCATGATCAACCCTTGATCAAATGATGAATAATACTTCAAAATGAGGATGTTGACCAAAAATCTTGAAGTTTGACTGTATGTGGGCCACAGTTGACTTTTGACCTAGCATAGTTAATTTTCAGGCATTTGAGCAATTGACTGAGCAAACTTCTTCTGCAAGGCTTGAAACTTGAAATGGATGATCTTGAGTACATATTAGGACAATGGTGAGCATTTGAGTCCTTAGTGGTTCACACATCTTGATGAAGATGGAAACCCTAATTAGAGATAGATTGCCTTATGAGAGAGTTTGCCTGGTCAACTCTTGAACTTCCTTGAGCAATTTGGGGACCTCACTTGCCATGTGTTGAGAAATATGGGAGGGCAAATTTTGGGGTACAACAGCTGCCCCTGTTCAATCTTCTTAAACCTGAGGATGTAGATTGGCTCGTCTGCCTTTCGTGATCTGAAGGTGGAAGATGATTGAACACTAGAGTGCCTAGAAATTTGCACTCGCATGAAGTGATACTTGATTTGTGATATCGGGAATGGGCTTATAGATGACATTTGGTAGTTTATAGAGAATTGTCGAGGATGGGCTTAAAGATGCCATTTGAACAAGTGTCGATCGCATAAGAGATTCCTTTGCGAGAAGCCGTATACCTGTTGTTGAGGAGGACTTCGCTGGGGAATATTGGTCTCTGTCTTGAGAGAAATAGAGTTATAGGAGCTTCAGTTGTCTGTTACTCTACTTGGAAATAATTCCGGTTTGGAGAAGCGGAAGTGAACTGCGTGTTTGGTCGGGGTATATATTGCACCGCGACTTTCTGGGGAAATGTGAAATAAATTATGTTTGATTGGGTCCCGGTCTTGCAGTGTTGTGGACTGTTGTCTGGGGATAAGAGAGGGAGAACCCGGATAGTAAGGTTATGAGAAGGAACCTGGATAGTAGGGTTAATTCAATATGAAAGTCGGGATATTCGGGCTGTGAGAAGGAACCTGGATGGTAGGGTTACTTCGAGATGAAAGCCTGGACAGTAGGGTTGTGAGAAGGAACCTGGATAGTAGGGTTACTTCGAGATGAAAGCCTGGATAGTAGAGCTTGAGAAGGAACCTGGATGGTAGGGTTACTTATATATGAAATTCGGGATAGTAGAGCTTGAGAAGGAACCTGGATAGTAGGGTAACTTCAATATGAAAGCCTGGATAGTAGGGCTTGAGAAGGAACCTGGATAGTAGGGTTACTTCGAAATGAGTTTGGGTAAAACTGCAGAGGGAATTTGGGTAAGGTTGCTTTGTGGTGAGTCTGTGTAGGACTTCTGTGAGGAACCTGGGTAAGGTTGCATTTGTCGCACTGATGATTACTCTATTTAGCTTCGAGTGTTGATCATGGACCTGCTGGAAATTGTTGATAATAATTGTCTTTCCTGAAATAAATACAAGGTTAGTTATGCGCGATGCATGAGATGCATTGTGATGAGGTTCTCAAAATAACTGAGATTATGTTATATGTAATGTATGCACATGTCATGATGTATGAACATGAAATGCTGACGTAATAATCTGAGTCCGGGAAAATAAATCCCTGACTGCTGTTTGGAGAGTACGAGAAATGGTATTCTTGACTACTGTAAAAAACATAGTTCCTCTACTTCTGTTGGGGATGGTGAACAAAGATGACTAGTTGGGGATTCACGTCCACTTGGCTGGAGAATATTCTGCCGGAAGAGACCCTGTCTGAGGATAACTCTATGGGGAATAACTATGTTGGAGAGGAGATACTTTGTTGATCGATCTGCTGATTTGGAGAAATAACCTCATCTGGGGATGAATTTCCGTTGCTGGTGATAATGCATTATGTTGGAGATTGAATTTCCGCTTGTGAGAGAAATAAACTCTGCTTGGGGAAAAATTTACTGACTCACTCGCGATTGTGAACCTCAGCTGGGGTGCGTTATGTCCTGTTCAGGAAATCTAACATCACTTTCTTTGGATACTTTTTACTCTGTGGGGAGTGTATGTACCACTACTCATGTTATCAAGCTGGCTCTATCCCGATACCTGATGGGCAGAGTAACTGTAAGGTTTAGGCACTTCTTGTTTTCACTGTTTTTGGCATTACGAGTAATCGTCTTTTGTTTCTTGTGTAAATATTTACGAGCAACCATTATTTTCAAATGCATATATCAAAAATGAATCACTGGACGTTCTTGCAAAACAAAACAGAAAAAGAAAAACAAATTGAAATTTCTTGTGAAAATGAATTGTATTGATTTTTGAAGTTGGCCTGTAACAGACGTTTTGTACAAAGAGGTTGACGTCCTAGTAAGAGAACGCCGCCGAAAGATAGACATTATAATTTGTGTTAAAGAAAGAAAAACAGCTATGTGAAACGATCCCATTGGGTTCCAACTCTGCTATTGCCTTTATATCTTCAAGCGTCTCATCACTTTGCTACTTGGTCGAAGGTTGATCAGATTGATTAGTGTCGTCTGAGCTTGATAGTTGATACCGAAGTCTGGTTGCAAGATGATCCAATGAGACATATTGTTATGCTTCGATCCCTAATTTTTTCCTGGACCGCCCTTTCGGGTTTTCAGTCCACCGGGATACCCTTTTTTGCCCAAGTCGCCTTTTCAGGTTTTCGACTTGTCGGGTGTACAGTTTTTTCATTTTCATCCCTTACTTTTGCCCGAACCCTTTTGGTTCGCTGGGAAGCCCTTATTTTTTCCGAGGCCAGTCAACCTAGCGGGTCTTTGATTATGCGTAGTATCTTTTCACTATGTCTACATTGACGGGGTGAGGAAGGTCGTCACCATCCATGGTGGTTAGAATCATAGCTCCTCCCGAGAAAATATTCTTAACCACAAATGGCCCTTCATATGTGGGGGTCCATTTGCCCCTGGGATCACCTTGCGGTAGTATGATGCGTTTGATCACTAGATCCCCGACTTGATATTCTTGACGTCTGACTTTCTTGTTAAAATCCTTGATCATTCGCTTTTGATACGCCTGACCATGACAGATAGCAGTAAGTCTCTTTTCATCGATTAGATTCATCTGATCAAGTCGGGTTTGGATCCAGTCGTCTTCGTTCAAACCTGCATCCTTCATAATCCTGAGAGAGGGTATCTGGACTTCGATGGGTAGGACTGCCTCTATACCATACACCAGAGAGTAGGGTGTTGCCCCTGTCGACGTCCGTGCTGAGGTACGGTACCCATGAAGAGCGAATGGTAGCATCTCATGCCAGTCTTTGTCCGTCACCGTCATCTTCTGTACAATCTTTTTGATGTTCTTGTTAGCCGCTTCAACAGCCCTATTCATCTTTGGCCGTTAGGGAGAAGATTTATGATGTTGTATCTTGAACTGTTTGCAGAGCTCGGTGATCATCGTGTTGTTGAGATTTGTACCATTGTTAGTGATAATTCTCTCTGGGACACCATATTGACAGATCAGATTGTGTCGGATGAACCGCGCCACGACGTTCTTGGTTACTGTAGCAAAGGAAGCTGCCTCAACCCACTTTGTGAAGTAATCAATTGCTACCAGAATGAAGCGATGTCCGTTAGATGCAGTAGGTCTGATCTCTCCGATCATGTCGATGCCCCACATTGCAAAGGGCCAAGGAGCCGTCAAAACATTCAGTGGAACCGGAGGTACATGCACCTTATCAGCATAGACTTGGCATTTATGACAAGTTCGAGAGTGCTGATAACAAGCGGCTTCCATGGTGGACCAGTAATATCTTGCCCGTAGGATTTTCTTAGCCATAGTATGTCCACTGGAATGAGTCCCGAAGGTGCCTTCATGTATCTCTGCCATAATCCTTTCTGCCTCGCTCTTGTCTACACACCGCAGTAAGGTTGAATCATGGTTACGCTTATAGAGGATCCCATTGCTAAGAAAGAACTTCGCAGCGATCCTTCTTAGAAATTTCTTATCATTAACAGATGCCCCCTCGGGGTATTCTTGAGCCTCAAGATACCTCTTTACCTCGTAAAATCATGGTTTATCTGTTACTTTTTTGGTGTCGATCTCACAGCAGTGTGCAGGTTCATCAAAACTCTCAATGGTAATTTGGGGAGCTTCATTGTCCCACCTAACCTTGAACATAGAAGACATGGTAGCTAGCGCATCCGCCAACTGGTTCTCTTCTCGTGGGAAATGTTCAAAGGTTATTTCCTCAAAGTGTGGGAGCAACGTCAGTACATACTCTTTGTATGGAATGAGATTCGGGTGCTTCGTATCCCACTCTCCTTTGATCTGACTTATCACCAGGGCAGAATCTCCGAATAAACTCAAGAACTTAATCCTCGGGTCAATAGTAGCTCGAAGACCCATGATACACGCTTCATACTTTGCCATATTGTTGGTGCAGTTAAAACATAATCAGGCGGTGAATGGAGTATGACAACCCTTAGGAGATATAATTACAACGCCAATGCCATTACCCAAAGCGTTTGAGGCTCCATCAAAATACATAGACCATCGGGATCCCTCCTCAGGTCCTTCATCCGGTCCAGGTTCTTCGCAGTCGGTTACCAACATGATATTCTCATCCGGGAACTCGAAATTCATGGACTGGTAGTCATCCACGGCCTGATGCGCCAAATGATCCGCCAATACACTCCCCTTGATTGCTTTTTGGGTTGTGTATTGGATGTCTTACTCGGTTAAGATCATCTGCCATCTTGCTATCCTTTCGGAGAGAGCGGGCTTCTCGAAAATATACTTGATCGGATCCATATTTGATATCAACAAGGTGGTGTGAGTTAGCATATACTATCTCAGCCGGCGAGCAGCCCATGCCAAAGCGCGACAAGTTTTCTCGAGCAATGAGTATTAGGTCTCACAGTCGGTAAACTTTTTTCTAAGGTAGTAAATGGCGTGCTCTTTTCGGCCAGACTCGTCATGCTGCCCCAGCACACACCCCATTGAATTGTCCAACACTGTCAAGTATAATATCAAAGGTCTTCCTTCAACTGGAGGCATCAAAATTGGTGGTTTTTGAAGGTATTCCTTGATTCTTTCGAAAGCGGTATGGCATTCATCATTCCACTTTACCACTTGATCTTTCTTCAGCAGCTTGAAGATTGGCTCACAAGTAGCAGTCAGATGTGAAATGAACCTTGCGATGTAATTCAGACGTCCCAAGAAACCTCTAACTTCCTTCTCTGTGCGGGGATCCGACATCTCTGGTATGGCTTTTACCTTTGCAGGGTCTACCTGAATACCTTTGTCACTGACAACAAAACCCAAAAGCTTACCATACCTTACCCCGAAGGTACACTTGTTCGGATTCAACCTCAGCTTGTACGTCTTCAACCTGTAAAACAGTTTCTGGAGATGATCAAGGTGCTCTTCCTCGGTCTGGGACCTGGCTATTATGTCATCAACGTAAACCTTGATCTCGTGGTGAATCATATCGTGGAACAAAGTGACCATGGCGCACTGATAAGTTTCCCCAGCATTCTTCAACCCAAAAGGAATTACCTTGTAACAGAAGGTGCCCCCACTGTGTAACGAAGGTTGTCTTCTCCATGTTCTCAGGAGCCATCTTGATCTGGTTGTATCCAGAAAAACCATCCATGAAAGAGAAGATCTTATGTTGTGCGGTGTTGTCGACTAGAACATCAATGTGAGGAAGTGGGAAGTCATCCTTGGGGCTTGCCCTATTCATATCTCTGTAGTCCATACACATCCGTACTTTACCATCTTTCTTAGGTACTGGAACGACGTTGGCAACCCACTACGGATAAGAAGTGACAACTAAGAATCCCGCGTTGAACTGTTTCATGACCTCTTCCTTGATTTTCTCTGACATTTCAGGGCGCATACGGTGGACCTTCTGCTTTATCGGAGGGCAATCTTCCTTGGTCGGCATGCGATGTACCACAATACCAGTGTCCAAACCAGGCATGTCTTCATAGGACCAGGTGAAGATCTCAACATAGTCGTGTAGCATCTGTATTAACCGTTTTTTGACACTAGGCTCCAGATTTGCACCTATTTTAACCTCTTTCTTGTCTTCCTCTGTACCCAAATTCACTGACTCAACTGACTCTTCATGAGGCTGTATGGCCCTTTCTTCCTGCTGTAATAGTCTAGCAAGTTCTCCAGGCACCTCACAATCATCCTCACCTTCGTCCTCGGCTTGGTTGATCGGATTTTTGAAATCATAATTGGCAGTAGCAGAGTTGTTATCAATGGGATCCAGAGTGGATATGGATCTGCAATATGATACATGAGTGTGTGTAAGAGAATAGCTGTTTTGATAAAGTGAAAATAGAAAAGAAAAACAGAGAGTGCAAAATTTGTATGCAAGAAACGTCCAATGCTTTATTAATGATATATGAAATGCCAAATAATAAGCCCTCACAAGCAAAGCCAAGGTGCCTCGGGCAAGGCACCGGGCCATAAAGTTTCAAACTATTTATTACAAATCTTAAAACAAATGAGTCAATTACTGCGAAATAAAAGAAACAGGTATGAAGTCCTTCGCCGTCCAGTTATTCGGTCCACCGTTGGTTGTTTGGTAGATCCAGTTATCGATGTCTGAATCCTCTTCACTGTCTTCAATTGCATTAATTCCTCGATTGCTGATGTGTAGCGGAGGTCTTCCAGCCCGAGCACGCCTAACAACCCTTTGTGCCCCTGTAGTGAAGCCCAAAATGTATCAGTTTTATGAGTAAAATCAGGGAGCTGACCCCAATTGGTACACCCACCTTCTTCAACTATAGCCTTGGCGTCCTTGAGAGAAGCCATCTTCAAAGGAGGTTTGTTGGTAGTAACTTCGGTTGATGCCAAGACCTGAGGGACCTCTTCGAAATTGTGACAAGGAGTTTCTATGAATTCCCCGTCCATCTCTACGTAGCAGAAGGAATTGAGGTGAATCACCATATATTCTTCTTCACCTCGCACTGTGACAATCTTTCCCTTCACCGGATACTTCAGCATTTGATGGAGTGTGGAAGTAACTGCCCTAGCCTCGTGGATCCAAGGACGACCCAACAAGCAAGAATACGACGGTCTGATATCCATTACGTAGAAGGTGGACCCAAAAGTCTGAGAACCCACTTTGACAGGGATGTCCACCTCCCCGTGCACCATTCTCTTTGATTCGTCAAAAGCCCTTACCACAATGTTACTAGGTTTTAGAGTCAAACCCACACAATCCAAATGGTCTAATGCTTTCTTTGGAAGAATATCCAGTGAAGACCCGGTATCTACCAGCACATGAGCCATAGTGGTGCCCCTGCACTAAATCGAGACATGCAGAGCATCATTACGATTCCTTCCTTTTGGTGTCAGATCTGCATCTGAAAAACCCAGCCTATTGTCAGCAATCAGGCTGGCCACACAATCTTTGAACTGATCTGCTGAAGTTTCCTGCGACACATGCGCAGTCTTGAGAAATGCAATCAAAGCCTTCGCATGGGCTTCAGAATACAACAGCAGAGACAACATGGATATCTTTGATGGGGTCTGCCCCAGCTGCTCGACCATATTGTAGTCGCTCTTCTTGATAATTTTCAGTATTTCCTATATTTCTTGTTTAGAGGCTTCCACAACGATTTTCTTAGGTGCCTCCGTCCGGGCAGGATCACCTATAATTTCCTTGCCCCGAGTCCCAGATTGCTTAGCAGCAGGGGTAATAACTGGAGTAGGAACAGGAGAAATGTCAGGAGTGCTGGTTGGAGCAGCAGCTGGAATAACAGTAGGCTTGATGATCTGCGGAGAAATCTCAGGAGAGAAAACCTTTCCACTTCGGGTAACCTTACTAGTTCCGACAATATTACTAACATCAGTATCATCTTCTTCATTCTTCAGATCTTGCTTAACTCCGTGATAATACACATTAGCACCATAATGCCATGGGACAGCCTTATCTGAGGTGTACGGGATGGGACCAGGAACAATGATTATCAGCGGAGCAATTCTTTGAACAGGTGTAATCCTAACAGGTCTTCTCGAGAAAACCTTGGAAGGATTAGCGGAAATGGTTATAATGGCAACGTCTTCGTTTAGAACAACAGGAATCATAGTCTTCTCGAACAAAATCTCTTTATTATCCACCAGGCGCTAAACACCTGACTTCAACAAACGGCAACCAGAAGGTAGAATCGAACACATGTGGCAACTTTCACCATAACCCGGAAATAAACCGGCCATCCGCAAATTCTTCTTAACAGTCATAAGAGGAGTAGAAATTTCTTCAACAGAGGTGATGCGGTGTATTTGCAAGTGTACGAATCGCGTCAGAGTAATATAAAAGATTATCGATCCACAGAGACCAATCGTCAATCTATCATTTCCTGTTGTTACGGTGTTTAGCTAAGTCAATATTAAACAGGGAATTTAGCATGCAGGAAAGTAAAGTGCAGCGAAATAAACTTCAGATATAAAAGCATGGTCAAATGTAATTCACGTAGTCAGATGATATTCGCAATGCTTCGGAATAGAACTACTTATAGGGAAATATTTTCTACTAAAGAAAAGAACTAATTTAACAGGAACTGTCGCTTTCGCATAATCAGAACCGAGTTTACTCTCTAATCAGACCTTCTTATTGTCACTTATAAAAAGGCGTGCGTTGCGTTAAAGTAATAAACCTATTTTTAAGAAATAGAGTACTTGACCCAGTTGAAAAGTATTTTGATCTGGAATTTCTAATAAAAAGGGAACCTAACTTTAACCCTATAAACGCGTCCGAAAATAGTTTCAAAATTGATTTCTTTGATAATAAAAATCCCTAACTAATCGGACAAAGCGCTTTCGCTTCCTTTGACCAATTAGAACTAACCGAGTTTAACAAAGGGTTGGACGACTTTCGATCTTACCCAATAACAATAAAGTACAGAAAACTCGTATTAAAAACCAAAATAGCCCATAAGCATTTCTATTGACACATTATTTGGAATATCGATCTAACTAGATTCCTTACATTCTAGCCCAGTAAGCTTCAGCCTGACATGGGAATGTAAACAGACATGTTAAAATAAATCATGCGAGTAAGTAAATAATTTAAAGTGCGGTGCAGGAAATAAACAAAGTAAAAGTAGGTGCGGGAAATAAACAAAGTAAAAGCAGGTGCGGGAAATAAACAAAGTAAAAGCAGTGCGGGAAATAAACAAAGTAAAAGCAGTGCGGGAAATAAACAAAGTAAAAGCAGTGCGGAATATATAAATAGAAACCTGCTCCAAACGGGGAGGTTTTAAATCTGGTACAAACTGGAAGTAAAATGCTGCTGGAAATAAACAATAGTTGAAAATAAATGTGGCAAGATAAACTTCTGCCGAAGTGATCCAAACTCGATTACAGACTCAATCTACGAACTGGATCACAGACTCAATCAACAATGCAATAATTCCCCGATGTGAAGAATTATCGCTTTACAATTGTGAAATTATATGGCTTAAGTTCTCAACTATGGTTGGATCAAGTTTGCAACTAAGCTTGAGTGAATTGAAATGAAATCAGGAACTTATATTTATAGAGGATGAGGAATGCAGGAAATCACAGGAATGCCCCCAACTCCTTTTGGAGGGGGAAAACATTGTCCAAGGTGGCACCCTCCATGGAGGCCATGGCGCCCGCCATGAGTGTAAATGAAAGGAAGTGGGGAACATGGAAGTCGAGGTCAGCAGGAGGTGGTCCACGTCATGGCCTACCCTATGGTTGGCGCCATGGTGGACGCCATGAGTGCAAATTTGACCTAAAATCCTGTTTTTCAGCCTGTTTTCCTTCATTTCTTTAGGGGAGCTCTGGATATTTGAAATACCTGAAAAGGAAACAAAAGATAGGCATAATACGAGGGGGAAAAAAACCTAAATAACATGTGAAATCAGAGTCAAAAACAAGTGTAAAGTAAGTGTTATCAAGAGGTCACAAACAAATCGGTGTCAACAGCATTAACTCCACGACCATGTTTAGGCATGGGAGCAGTTATAACATTCGGCTTTTCTGGAGCATCGAACTCTATCTCCTTGGCTTCAAGCAAATCTTGTACTTTGTTTCTCAGAGCCCCGAAATCATTTGTATCGTGGCCAGGACTCTCGGAATGATAGGCGCACCACGCGTTGGGATTATATCTGGGAGAAGTAGTGTTTGGATTCTTGGGAGCCTCTCTCAAGGTTGCCAAGTTGGATTTTAATAGATGAGGCAGAACTTCAGCCAAATTCATGTTGATGCGGGTAAACTGCCATTGTGGTCTTTCTATCCTTTGTTGATTGTTGCATTGTGGAGCAACTGCGGGTCTTGGTATCACTACAGCATTTACCGTTTGACGGTGTTCGGATCTGCATTGGCCTCTCGGGCTATAGACTGCATTGGCTTCCTTCTTACCAGTAAAAGGCTTCTTTGTTGAACTCGAGGAGGCATCCTTCTGTATTTTACCACTCTGAATTCCAGCTTCTACTCTTTCTCCAGTTAAAATCAGCTCAGTGAATCCAGCTGATGAATTATCGATCAAGTGATTGAAAAATGGACCAGATAGCGTCCCTAGAAACATATCAACCAACTCCCTATCAGACAAAGGGGGTTGAACTCTAACAGTCAAGTCTCTCCATTTTTTAGCATAATCTTTAAAACCTTCTCCTGCACCCATGGATATACTCTGGAGTTGGGTACAAGTGAGAGCAAGGTCGGCATTATACTGATACTGCTTGTAGAAAGCAGCAGCAAGATCTTCCCAGTTTCGGACACTGGCTCCCTCCAACTGGTAGAACCATTCAAGTTGAGTCCCTGGTGTTGTACCCCAAAATTTGCCCTCCCATATTCTTCAAGAATTGCCAAGTCAAAACTTCAAGATTCCCCAAGGGTTGCACAGTGCAAGGGCCTCCTAAACAGTCAAAATTAGGGTTTTGATTCTGATCAAGTAAATGAAGTTTCCAAGGGTCCAATCAAGTCCCACATGCCTATAAATATGGTCAAGCATCCTCATACCAAGTTTCAAGACTTTCAGCACAAAATTGCACAGTCAAAAACCCTAATTGCACTACAATCAACTGTAGGGGCAAAATGGTCATTTGACAGTCAAAAGTTCAAATTCTTGGTCAACATCTCATTTTGAAGCCACAAACATCATTTGATCAATGCTTTATCATGATTCTCAAAGCTTGGCTCAAAAATCATCAAGATGCAAAAGTTTCCTTATTTGGACAGTTGAAAAAGTCAACTGTAAATTGACCAGGGCATAACTTTCACATGGATTATCATAAAAATTCCATCCAAAGCCCATTTTGAAGAGAAAGACATTTCCTACAACTCCTCTTCATACTTCAAGTCCAAGAAATGCTCTCACAAAAAGTTATCAATTTCAACATTATAGGTCATTTTCAAAAGTCAACAAAAAGGGACTTTAAGTCAAGGGCCATAACTTGAGATTGGTAAATCAAAATGACATGGGACCAAAGGCATTGGTTAGAGGACTCAAAGACCTTTCCACAATGTCCAAGAACATGAGCAAAGCTTAAACATTGAGCAAGTTATGCCTTGTGGAAGTTGGGAAATTTTTGGATATTTTGAAAAGTCAACATTGCTTCAAATGACCTAAAATTGCTAATGGGCCTCTTTTTCTTCCACAATTCATTATCCAAGGCATGTGCACGACCAATTGGCCCAAAGGGAAGTTTTTCTTCATTTTTATTTATTTATTTGGATTTTTATTATTAATAATTCATTTAAATTAATTAAAATACATGAAAAATATAAAACCTAGGTTTTTCAATCTTTTTTTTGCATATAATATCTCCAATATTTCGTGCAAATCAAATTAGGGAAGAATTAGGATGATTGGATATGATTGAGAGCTAAAAAGCATGAAAAAAGATTGAAAAATTATGGTTGGCAAATCAAATATTTTTCACATCAATGCATGGATTTTGATCAAGTTTCTTAACCTAAAACACTCACCCATAAGTACAGAACAAAACCCTCGTGCTCACTGACTCCAAGCTGCGCAAAAACTCCATTATCAAACTCACACTTTTGGCCTAAAAATTTCAAAACTGAAAACAAGGTTAGAGTTTGATTCAAGCCAAAAGAACCATCCCATCACTTTCCTGGGATATCAAGGAAGGTTTTCAAATCGAGAACACCAGCTCTAACACCCTAAATCATTGTACAGAATCAATTTTTTTTTCATATAAATGCATATTCTTATTCTGAGTTCTAGGCATTTTCATGGCATTTTGTTTGTGTATTCATACTAATTGATATGTTCTGAAGCTAACCACCTACTTTAATTGTGTTTTTGTGTACTATATGCAATTCTACCATTGATACAGATTAGGGTTCTTGGAGGTCCAAATTGGGCGTTTCGTAATATGGTAAAATTAAGACACCTGAATACCACCATTAAAACTAGCAGGCTTGGACGATTGTAATGCCACCCTCGCGCTCAATTTATGAGCCCCCCTGAGCTAATCGCTATTTTTGCAAAAGTGACCTTTTAAAATGTTTCAAAACCGTTGCCAATGCTTTGTATGTTTCAGGAAATAAACAAGACCAGGAGGAAGATGATGATGTGTAGAGAGATGGTTAGCCCGTTTAAAAGTTCGCGCGCGAAAAGGGCACTAACTCATGTTTTCTTTTATATTGTTTATTGGTTATTAGATAAACAAAAGCATGCGAACGGCCTAGTGATGAAACGGAGCGTTGGTATTCATCAGGACCTGGGTTCGATCCCAGGTCCCTTACCCTTTCCATATTATTTTTTCACTAACATTCCTATGCAGTTCAAGCCTTGAAGACCACCATGCATCCCTTGATCCAGATTGCCACGCGCCCACAGAGATTGATCCAGTGGCTCTGATCAGAGGAGCACCAAGATCGTTGGTCAACACACACACACGCTGGCACAAAAGTCCACCAGGCTTTGCAAAAGATGGGCCTAAATTGCTAAAGTTTCACCTCACAACTGGGGACAACACCCCCCTAGGTTTGCAAACCCTTTTTTACATTCTTTATTTTTTCATTATTTTTACTTTCTTTAAATTATTTTTTTTAATTAATTTAATATTTTCATAATATATAAAAAACACCAAAAAATCAGAAAAGATAAAAAAATAATAAATATTTTTATTTTAGTATTTTTGTAAATAAATTGCATTAATTAATTTTAGTTATTAAATTAGGTTTAATTGTAATATTTTCCTTAATAAAAATCTAAAATTGGTAGAATTAGGGTTTATAATCATTTTTATCCTTTTTTTCTTTTCTTTCATAATAATTAAATATTTCCTATTATTTATTTTTATAATTAAATGGCATGTAAATAATTAGGTTAAATATTAGGTTAAAATTTAATCTTTTCTTAATAAACTAAAAACAACTAGAATTAGGGTTAGCATTTTATTTCAATTAATTCTTTTTCATTAAAATCATATAAATACAAAAAAACTAAAAAAATAATTTCTTTTCCTTTTTTATTAATTAATTTAATCATTTAATTCAATTTTGCAAAAAAGGGTCCAACGCCCTCGTTTTTAATTCTTATTTAATTCGCATGTTTATTTCTTTTCCGTATAATTTTTATGTACCTCTCCCAAGGCCATGTAACATTTTAATT
This sequence comes from Vicia faba, assembly GCA_948472305.1. Lineage (NCBI taxonomy): Eukaryota > Viridiplantae > Streptophyta > Magnoliopsida > Fabales > Fabaceae > Vicia > Vicia faba. The sequence goes on along the minus strand of OX451736.1, from coordinate 1,761,229,397 downwards.
TCTCGCACTTTACTTTTCTTTAATTCTTTATTTTTTTCTGTCAAATCGGGTCCTGGAAATTTTGGCGATGTGGACCCGCGCCTTTTGTAATAGTTTAGAACTTTTACTTTTCGCAATTTTTAACTGCTAAATCAATGCATGCAAGAATGAATGGACAAAAATAAAAATAAGCGCATAGATCACTCATAACATGACAAGATAAAATAATTGAAAACGGCACACAAATCACACACCACCCCTAGAGTACGCCTCACTGTTGCCTTGCCTCGAAAGGTGATCGTCGAGTAGAGGATGTCTTAGTAAGTCCTCATGATCCGGGAACCTGGCATGAGGGTAGCTTCTAAGGTGTCTTCCCATTGCTCTGGTGATCACCATGTCCCGAACCTCGAATTGACCCGAACACCTCCAACGGTGGTGCTACCTACCTCTCAATGGTGGGATGACACTACTTTAAAGGACATTTACACAGACGAATTCCTTAGGGTAGGTAGACGACTCTAGATACTTGCTCTAAATTTCAAAACAAAACAAAATACTTTTCACACCAACACATTTTCAAAAAGCTTTCGAAAGCAATTTTTCAAACACTCTTGAGGACTGATACAAGAGTCGAACTGGAATTTTCAAAGAAACTTTTTAAACCCACAGTTGAAAAGCAAACAAACCATTTTTGAAAACACAATGAGCAAGTATCTAAGAGCCCATGGATAACCATGGATAGAAAGGGTGCTAACACCTTCCCTTTCTATAAATCTACCTCCCGAACCGAGAGCAGTCTCTATAAGGAATTTTTCTGTGCTTTTGTCCTTTACATTTGGAGAAAATAAAAGACGGTGGCGACTCTTGCTTACCGCGACATTTCGCGAACCAGCGTTAAACAGTCAGTTCCAGATCCACCGATCACAGAACTGGCGACTCTGCTGGGGAATCAAACTTAAAGTGAGGTGTACCTTAGGGTTAGTTCATAATTGTGTTTTCAATTGTATTGACTTGTCTGCTTTAAATTTGTGGGTTGCATGGGAGTTACATGGATCCTAACCCGGATCTGGGGATACCCTGTTAGGTAGCATAAGCTGTGAGGGACCTGTCCGGCATAGACCGACACGGGTGAAGCAGTGGCTACGTTGGTGTGGCACCTTGGTCTGTACCGATATCCCTTGTGTTGCAACGAGGAGAATATGGGTCTTCTGAGGAGTCATTAAGCACCAACAACCTTAGAACCTTAATTGACACAACTTGGCCATTAGAACAGTAGCAGTATGCTACGCCCATTGAGGCTAAACTCTCGTGATGGTTCTGGCCGCAAGAAAAGATTGCGATGCTGGAGTTATGACCGATTGAGGGTAGTCAATGATATTGGGATCCTCTAAGAACCCGGTTACTTTGATAGGACAGGTATGAACCAACAAACTGAAAGAGGGTAGTACCTAGACCTCATGCTGGCCTAAACTTTAGGGGCTTGCCTTGTGTGACTTGTGTGCCTTACCATGTTTGCCTTTGTATCTGTTTGTGGTGTGCTTTATCATAACATCATAACATCATGAGCATTGCATGCATCCTGCATAAGGACTGACCATTTCAAAGACAAGAGGGTTTCACCTTTGCTCTGTTTTGTAGGACATCATGATGCCTGTGCCAAGGAAAACTATCCGGTTCAACTTTGTTCATTCACCTGAGTTGCTTGAAGAGTTGGTTAGAAGAATTCCAAATACCACTTCCTTCATTCAGAGGCATGGTTCTCTTCTCAGTTTAGTCACTGCAAAGCGGGATCAACAGTTGATGAGTGTTCTGACCCAGTTCTATGACCCTCTGTACCAGTGCTTCACCTTTCAAGACTTCCAGCTGGTCCCTACCCTGGAAGAGTTCACTGATTTACTTGGTATCCCTATCTTAGATCAGACTCCCTTTACTGGTTGGGAAAAGACCCTCAGGCTTGAGGATGTTGCTGCAGCTCTTCCCCTGACACATCAAGAGGTAATGGACAACTGGGTGACTAGAAGCGGAGTTAAGGGTTTCTTGGCCAAGTTTCTGATTGGTAAAGCTAACAGTTTCTGGAATGACCTGGACTTTAGGGCATATGAAGACATCTTGGCTCTCCTAATCTATGGGTTAGTCCTGTTTCCTAATCCTGACAACTTCATCAATGTCACTGCCATAAGGATCTTTATGTCTCAGAATCCGGTGCCCACTCTCTTGGGTGACATCTTGCAACAACTTCATGCTCGTACTACCCAAAGACGAGGAACCCTATGGTGTTGTATCCCTTTGTTGGTGAGGTGGTTTATTTCGCACCTCCCCAAGTTCGTACTGAAGAACCAAGAAGGAAGAGGTTGGGCTCACAGGTTAATGTCTCTCACCGATAAAGACATCATTTGGACTTGCTGAGGTTTGGATGAGATAGCTGTTATTGATCGATGCGGGGAATACCCTAATGTTCCTCTGATTGGTACCCAAGGAGGGATCTCTTACAATCCATATCTAGCGCTCCGTCAGTTTGGAAGAGCAAGAAGAGCAGGCCCCCATGAGATGTTGGTGCCTCACATCAGTTTTGAGTTTCAGGTGGATAGTGACGAGCTGCGTCGTAGGTTCATCAAGGCTTGGGACAAAGTTCATAAAGCTGACCCACAAGAGTTGGGGCCATAGACTTCTTTACCTATGGAAGCCTACTACAAATGGGTTCGCATCCGTGCTCAGAAGTTAGGTATGCCGTATGAAGCCGTCAGACCCGTCATTCTTGAGTGTCCTGACAAAGATGGTGTTCCTCCAACTGTCCTTCCTCCTCAGATACCTACTGATTATGAGACATTGAAGAGATCTTGGTCGCAACTGCGAGAAGAACGGGATTCTTACCAGGAAAAGTTCAACGAGCAGGAATTAAAGATCCAGAAGCTGACAAAGCAGTTGGAGAATGAGAGAGCTCTGAATGCCTACATCCATACTGAGAAGAGGAGACCATGGGATCAATAAGGAGTTCCTGATGTTCTTTTACAGTTTTATTTCCCTTTTCAGTATTTCCTTTCATGTAACGCCTAAGGGCAACCTGTTGAATAATTTCAGTTTCAAAGTTGAATCTAATGAAGTGTGTTCCTTTTTGTTTACAAAGTTGATTCCCGATTGTCTTTGAAAACATAAATCATACGCATTCCATTCATCATGTGCATAGCAGGTTTTCCTCTTTTCAGGTTGCTTACCGTTCTTCGCTGTTTATTTCAGCATCATGAATCCTGATTCGTCCTCAACTGAGATGTCCATCAAAGCTCTTCAGGCGCAGAATGCGCAATTTCAGGAACTAATCATGGGTTTGGCTCAGGGCCAAGAAGAGCTGAAGGCTCTGCTCCTGAAAAAGGAAAAGAAGAAGAAGAGAAGGATTGTTCTGTTCAGCTCAGGCCGAAGGTTTGGCAATACTCTGCAGAATGAAGAGGTCGGTTCTTCTATTGGCAAGAGTACTCCTCAGGCAGAAAAAGGTCCTAGTCCGGTAGTCTCCGACAACGAGACTGATTTTGATGAAGAGCAATATCCTCCGGCAGAAGACCGCTACAAGCAGTTGGAGGACAGGTTGAATGCTATGGAGATCCAACAGGTACCTGGGCTGGATTTTGGAGATCTGGGTTTGTCAACTGGTGTAATCATTCCTCGGAAATTCAAAGCACCATCTTTCACTAAGTACGACGGGGCGTCTTATCCCAAGCTACATCTCAGGTCCTATGTTCGGAAGATTCAACCGTACTCAGCGGATAAGAATTTATGGATCCACTTCTTCCAGGAGAGTCTTTCAGGGACTCATCTCGAATGGTTCTATCAGCTGGATGGGACCAAGGTTCGTAACTGGGAGGAGTTGGCTACTGCTTTCTATAAGCAGTACCAGTATAATGCCGACCTTGCCCCTACACGTACCCAACTCCAGGGTATGTCGTTAGGTTCAAGTGAAGGTTTTAAAGAGTACGCTTAGAAGTGGAGGGATCTGGCTGGCAGGGTGCAGCCTCCGTTGACTGATCGGGAGTTGGTAGACATGTTCTTGGGGACCCTATCTGGGCCATTTTTCAACCATCTTATCGGGAATTCGTCTGCAGGGTTCACTGATCTGATCCTGACTGGAGAGAGAATTGAGGCTGGGTTGAAGTCTAGTAAGATTCCAAAGGGTGCATCTACAGGTTCAGAGAAGAAACCCTTCAAAAAAGAGGCCAGTGTGGTGTATGGGCCTAGAAGGCAAGACAAACCAGAGCGCCGCCAATCTGTCAACGCATTGGTGATTGCGAAGCCTGCAGCCGCTCCTCGGCAAGCTAACCAACCAAGGGCTGAAAGACCCAGAAGGGAGTTCACCCGTTTGAGTATGACCTTGTCGCAGATCTTACCATAGTTGCTCTCAACCAACTTAGTAACCGTCAGAGAGGCTCCGAAGTTTGCAAATACTACATCTCCTAAGTACAATCCAAATGCCCGCTGTGCTTATCACTCCGATAGCCCGGGGCATTCCACTGATGACTGTTGGGCATTAAGGAACAAGCTGCAGGACCTTATTGACGCCAAGGAGGTACAGTTTGAGGCATCTGAGAAGCCTAATGTAGTGACAGCTCCCCTGCCTGCTCATGGAGTGAATGCTATTGGGGACGAGGATGAAGTGGATGAAGCTGAGTTTGATAGCTGGATTTACCCGGCAACCAACAGTGGACCTAACAATTGGAGTGCAAAGGACAATCTATCTGTTTCTCTTGTTACTGAGTAATGAATTCTCTTGTTTCGGTATCTGTAATGAACAATAAATAAACTCTATGGCCCGGTGTCTTACCCGAGGCACCGTGGTTTCATTTGTGAGGGCATATAAATTGTCATTTCATATATCATAAATGAAAATCTTGGACGTTTTCTCGCATTACAAATCTTATGCTCCTTTTTTGTCTTTCTTTCCTTTACATATATTTCAAAACAGCTGTATTTACACACAGACTCACTCATACAGGTTTCAATCCACTCTGGATCTCACTGATAACGACTCTGCTACTGCCAGTTATGACTTCGAAAATCCGATCAACTTAGCCGAAGACGAAGGTGAAGATGATTGCGAAGTGCCCGGTGAGCTTGCGAGACTGTTACTTCAGGAAGAGAGGGCAATTCAACCACATGAAGAGCCAGTGGAAACAATAAACTTGGGTACTGAGGCAGACAGGAAAGAGGTAAAGATTGGTGCCAACCTAGAGCTCAGCGTGAAGCAACGGTTGACTCAGATGCTGCATGATTATATGGAGATCTTTGCCTAGTCCTACGAAGACATGCCCGAGTTGGATACCGATATTGTGGTCCATCACTTGCCAACTAAGGAAGATTGCCCTCCGGTTAAGCAAAAGGTCCGCCGCATGCGTCCAGAGATGTCTGAGAAGATCAAAGCCGAGGTTATGAAGCAGTTTGATGCCGGTTTTCTTGCAGTGACTTCTTACCCTCAGTGGGTTGCTAATGTGGTGCCGGTACCAAAGAAAGACGGTATGGTCAGAATGTGTGTTGATTACAGGGATCTGAACAGGGCCAGCCCCAAGGATGACTTCCCCCTACCTCACATTGATGTCCTTGTTGACAATACAGCTCAGCACAAGGTATTCTCTTTCATGGATGGTTTTTCAGGTTACAATCAGATCAAGATGGCACCTGAAGACATGGAAAAGACTACATTTGTTACTCAGTGGGGCACCTTCTGCTACAAGGTCATGCCTTTTGGATTGAAGAACGCTGGGGCAACCTACCAGCGTGCCATGGTTGATTTATTTCATGACATGATCCATCATGAGATAGAAGTGTATGTGGACGACATGATCGCAAGGTCCCAAACTGAGGAAGAGCACCTAGATCATCTGCAGAAATTGTTTGACCGGTTGAAACTATACAAGCTGAGGTTGAACCCGAACAAGTGCACCTTCGGGGTAAGATCTGGAAAGTTGCTAGGCTTTGTGGTAAGTGATAAGGGTATTCAAGTGGACCCTGCTAAGGTTAAAGCTATTCAAGAGATGCCAGTTCCTAGGACAGAGAAAGAGGTCAGAGGCTTTCTAGGACGCCTGAATTACATTGCTCGCTTCATCTCACACCTGACTGCTACCTGTGAGCCAATCTTCAAGCTGTTGAAGAAAGATCAGGTAGTACGTTGGAATGATGAATGTCAGGCTGCTTTTGACAGAATCAAGGAGTATCTCCAAGAACCACCCATCCTTATGCCACCAGTTGAAGGGAGACCTCTGATACTATACCTGACAGTACTTGACAACTCAATGGGGTGCGTGCTGGGGCAGCATGACGAGTCTGGCCGAAAAGAGCATGCCATTTATTACCTTAGCAAAAAGTTTACCGTCTGTGAGACCCGATACTCACTGCTCGAGAAAACTTGTTGCGCTTTGGTATGGGCTGCCCGCCGGCTGAGACAGTATATGCTGACTCACACTACCTTGTTGATCTCAAAGATGGATCCGATAAAGTACATATTCGAAAAGCCTGCTCTGTCTGGGAGAATAGCAAGATGGCAAATGATCTTGACGGAATACGACATTCAGTACACAACCCAGAAAGCCATCAAGGGAAGTGTATTGGCAGACCACTTGGCACATCAGGCCGTAGATGACTATCAATCAATGAACTTCGAGTTTCCGGATGAAAGCATCATGATAGTAACTGATTGTGAAGTACCTGGACCAGATGAAGGACCTGAGGAAGGATCCCGATGGTCCATGCACTTTGATGGAGCCTCCAACGCTTTGGGAAACGGTGTCGGCGCTATAATCATATCACCGCAAGGCACTCATACTCCGCTCACTGCCCGACTATGTTTCAACTGTACCAACAACATGGCAGAGTATGAGGCGTGCATCATGGGTCTTCAAGCTGCGATCGACTTAAGGATCAAGTTTCTGAGTGTCTTCGGAGATTCCTCTCTTGTGGTCAATCAGATCAAAGGAGAGTGGGATACGAAACATCCAAACCTGATTCCTTACAGAGAATGTGTGTTGACCTTGATCCCCCACTTCACAGAAATAACCTTTGAACATTTCCCAAGAGAGGAGAATCAGTTGGCGGACGCGTTAGCTACAATGTCTTCTATGTTCAAAGTTAAATGGGATAATGAGGCTCCCCGGATCATCATCTGGAAACTGGACGAACCGACATACTATTGCGATCTCGAGACGGAAGTGGTAACTAAGAAGCCTTGGTACCATGAAGTGAAGAGATATCTGGAAGCTCAGGAATACCCTGAAGGTGCCTCAGTCAATGATAAGAAGTTCCTGAGAAGGTTCGCGGCAAAGTTCTTCCTTAGCAACGGCATCTTGTACAAGCGAAACCATGATTCAACCCTACTGCGTTGTGTGGATAAAACTGAAGCAGAAAGGATCATGGAAGAGCTACATGAAGGGACCTTTGGTACACATTCCAATGGACATACAATGGCCAAAAAGATCCTTCGAGCAGGGTATTACTGGTCCACAATGGAAGCTGACTGCTATCAACATTCTCGGACATGCCACAAGTGCCAGATATACGCAGACAAGGTGCACGTTCCTCCAGTTCCTCTGAATGTTCTGACTGCGCCTTGGCCGTTTGCAATGTGGGGCATAGACATGATCGGTGAGATTAAACCTACGGCATCTAATGGGCATCGCTTCATCCTAGTGGCGATTGACTACTTCACAAAGTGGGTCGAAGCAGCATCCTATGCTACGGTAACCAAGACTGTTGTGGCACGGTTCATTCGGCATAACCTGATCTGTCGGTACGGCGTCCCGGAGAGAATTATTACAGACAATGGTACCAATCTGAATAATAAGATGATCACTGAGCTCTGCGAGCAGTTCAAAATACAGCACCACAATTCTTCTCCTTACAGGCCGAAGATGAATGGGGCTGTAGAGGCAGCAAATAAAAATATCAAGAAAATCGTGCAGAAGATGACAGTGACCTATAAAGATTGGCACGAGATGTTACTGTTCGCTCTACATGGGTACCGTACCTCAGCTAGGACGTCAACCGGGGCAACTCCTTTCTCTTTGGTTTATGGTATGGAGGCAGTCTTACCAATCGAAGTACAAATACCCTCTCTCCGGATAATGAAGGATGCAAATCTGAATGAAGATGATTGGATCCAGACACGACTTGATCAATTAAACCTTGTTGATGAGAAGAGACTTGCTGCTATCTGCCATGGTCAGACGTATCAGAAACGGATGATCAGGGCATTTAACAAAAAGGTCAGACCACAGGAATATCAAGTTGGGGATCTGGTAATCAAACGAATCATCCTTCCTCAGAGTGATCCAAGGGGCAAATGGACCCCTACGTACGAAGGGCCATTTGTGGTTAAGCATGTGTTCTCAGGAGGAGCCATGATTCTAACCAACATGGATGGTGACGACCTCCCTCACCCCGCCAATGCAGACATAGTAAAAAGATACTACGCATGAAAAAAGACCGCTAGGCTGACATGCCTAGGCAAAAATTAGGGCTTCCCGTCGAACCAAAAGGGTTCGGGCAAAATGAAGGGATGAAATGAAAAAACTGTACACCCGGCAAGTCGAAAACCTGAAAAGGCGGCTTGGGCAAATATGGGTATCCCGGTGGACTGAAAACCCGAAAGGGCGGTCCAGGCAAAAATTAGGGATAAAGCGTAATATTATGTCTCATTGATCACTCTGCATCCAGAATCCGGTATCTATATCAAGTTCAGACGGCATCGATCAGTCAACTTCATCTTCGATTAGGTCATCAAGTGATGAGACGCTCGGAGTTATAAAGGCAATAGCAGAGTTGAAACCCAGTGGGATCATTCATTTCACACAGCTGTTTTATTTTCTTTTGTACAAAATTTGTATAAACTCTTTTGTTCGGCGACGTTCTCTTACTAGGACGTCAGCTTCTTGTACACAAAACGCCTATTTTCAGGCCATTCAAAAATCAATACAAATATACTTTTCAGTTAAAAGTGCCAATTGTTTTTCTTTTTTGTTTTGCGAAGAACGTCCAAGGTTCAATTTGTGATATATGCATTGACAATAATTTGCTAACTCATGAATATTTGCATACGAAACAAAGGATTAATTACAGGTAACATTAGAAACAGGGGCAATAAAGAGTTGTCTGAGCCATCTAATTGATCTGTCCTCCAAGGTACCAAGGTAGGTTCAGCTAAAAAACATAACCAGTACATCTTAATTCCCCAGAGAGTGAGCCAGCAAATCAATACACTCTCCCCGAGCAAAGTTACAATCAAACTTAAGGAAGTTGAGTATCCTCCAGCAAATCTCAACATTCCCCAGCAGCACACATTCTTGACAAGCATCCCCGGCAGTCTTGGCCTAAAGGTTGTTCCCCGGCGGTATATTAAACGTTCAAATGGAGCTACTTCCCGGTACAATTCAAAACTTCCCCAAGAGAGTCCAATCCAGTTCCCTCAGGAAAGTTGGGATCCATCTCCCCAAGTAGTAAGCTTGTCCCCAGTAGATTCTGGAAGCTTATTCTCGCAGAGCACAAACACGTCTCCCGGCTTTATTTAAAGAGTTATTTCCTTACCAGGATATAACTGGGTTATCCTCAGCCAAAAGCCACGGAAAGGTCGTCCTCGACGAAGTCCTCTTACCCCCAGCGAAGTCTATTAACACTTCCGATACAACAATGGTATCCCCAGCAAGTTATTATCAACAACTCAACAAGGTATCTTTCTCCCCACAGAGTATTGCTTCCCAGCAAGATTGCTAGAGTACTTTGCTCCCCGCAGAGTAATCCATTCGCTAAGTTTATTCCCCAACGGAGTTATCTTCTCCTACCGGTATTCTTGCAACTATCATCCCCGGCGGAAGCAAAATCTATTCTCCAACATCAGCCCAGGAGTGACTTCCCGGCACCCGTCAAGGATTTACTTTCCTAGACGAAAAATACGTTCATAAACATCTTCATACATTATAGCATGCATATACGCATCATGAACATACAATCTCACGTATTCAGAGAGCATCTCGCATGTCATACCACATGACATCGCATACAACTAACGCTTGTCTTTTCAGGATAAAAGTACAAAAATGATTACCATCAATGGTCGCAACTAAAGATCCGATTCCTGAATCTTGCCAGGGTGTATCTGTTGATGACCAATTACCATATTCGATTCTTGTATCTTGCCAGGGTGTGCCTGAAGAGTTCGAGGATCCGATACCTGAATCTTGCCAGGGTGTATCCGTTGAAGACTAACATTACCAGATCAGATTCCTGTATCTTGCCAGGGTGTGCCTGAAGAGTTCGAGGATCCGATACCTGAATCTTGCCAGGGTGTATCCGTTGAAGACTAACATTACCAGATCCGATTCCTGTATCTTGCCAGGGTGTGTCTGAAGAGTTCGAGGATCCGATGCCTGAATCTTGCCAGGGTGTATCCGTTGAAGACTAACATTACCAGATCCGATTCCTGTATCTTGCCAGGGTGTGTCTGAAGAGTTCGAGGATCCGATGCCTGAATCTTGCCAGGGTGTATCCATTGAAGACTAACATTACCAGATCCGATTCCTGTATCTTGCCAGGGTGTGTCTGAAGAGTTCGAGGATCCGATACCTGAATCTTGCCAGGGTGTATCCGTTGAAGACTAACATTACCAGATCCGATTCCTGTATCTTGCCAGGGTGTGTCTGAAGAGTTCGAGGATTCGATGCCTGAATCTTGCCAGGGTGTATCCGTTGAAGACTAACATTACCAGATCCGATTCCTGTATCTTGCCAGGGTGTGTCTGAAGAGTTCGAGGATCTGATGCCTGAATCTTGCCAGGGTGTATCCGTTGGAGACTAACATTACCAGACTCGATTCCTGTATCTCGCCAGGGCATGTCTGATGAATTCGAAGATCCGATTCCTGTAACCAGTCAGGACATATCTACACAAATCCTCTGAAGACCAGCTCCTGCAACATGTCAGGTACTCATTTTCCTTTTGCAGATACGCAAGTTCTCGCTAAGGAATCTCTTACGCGATCAACATCCAGATGGCATCTATAAGCCCATCATCCTATTCATCAACCTCTAAATGGCATCTATAAGCCCATTCCATCATCACACTGCTACTATGTGAGCGCAAATTTCTGGGCACTCTAGTGTTCAATCATCTTCCACCTTCGGATTACGAAAGGCACGTCAGCCAATCTGCATCCTCAGGTCTAAGAAGATTGAACAGGGGCAACTGTTGTACCCCAAAATTTGCCCTCCCATATTCTTCAAGAATTGCCAAGTCAAAACTTCAAGATTCCCCAAGGGTTGCACAGTGCAAGGGCCTCCTAAACAGTCAAAATTAGGGTTTTGATTCTGATCAAGTAAATGAAGTTTCCAAGGGTCCAATCAAGTCCCACATGCCTATAAATATGGTCAAGCATCCTCATACCAAGTTTCAAGACTTTCAGCACAAAATTGCACAGTCAAAAACCCTAATTGCACTACAATCAACTGTAGGGGCAAAATGGTCATTTGACAGTCAAAAGTTCAAATTTTTGGTCAACATCTCACTTTGAAGCCACAAACATCATTTGATCAATGCTTGATCATGATTCTCAAAGCTTGGCTCAAAAATCATCAAGATGCAAAAGTTTCCTTATTTGGACAGCTGAAAAAGTCAACTATAAATTGACCAGGGCATAACTTTCACATGGATTATCAGAAAAATTCCATCCAAATCCCATTTTGAAGAGAAAGACATTTCCTACAACTCCTCTTCATACTTCAAGTCCAAGAAAAGCTCTCACAAAAAGTTATCAATTTCAACATTATAGGTCATTTTCAAAAGTCAACAAAAAGGGACTTTAAGTCAAGGGCCATAACTTGAGATTGGTAAATCAAAATGACATGGGACTAAAGGCATTGGTTAGAGGACTCAAAGACCTTTCCAAAATGTCCAAGAACATGAGCAAAGCTTAAAATTGAGCAAGTTATGCCTTGTGGAAGTTGGGAAATATTTGGATATTTTGAAAAGTCAACATTGCTTCAAATGACCTAAAATTGCTAATGGGCCTCTTTTTCTTCCACAATTCATTATCCAAGGCATGTGCACGACCACTTGGCCCAAAGGGAAGTTTTTATTCATTTTTATTTATTTATTTGGATTTTTATTATTAATAATTCATTTAAATTAATTAAAATACATGAAAAATATAAAACCTAGGTTTTTCAATCTTTTTTTTGCATATAATATCTCCAATATTTCGTGCAAATCAAATTAGGGAAGAATTAGGATGATTGGATATGATTGAGAGCTAAAAAGCATGAAAAAAGATTGAAAAATTATGGTTGGAAAATCAAATATTTTTCACATCAATGCATGGATTTTGATCAAGTTTCTTAACCTAAAACACTCACCCATAAGTACAGAACAAAACCCTCGTGCTCACTGACTCCAAGCTGCGCAAAAACTCCATTATCAAACTCACACTTTTGGCCTAAAAATTTCAAAACTGAAAACAAGGTTAGAGTTTGATTCAAGCCAAAAGAACCATCCCATCACTTTCCTGGGATATCAAGGAAGGTTTTCAAATCGAGAACACCAGCTCTAACACCCTAAATCATTGTACAGAATCAAATTTTTTTTCATATAAATGCATATTCGTATTCTGAGTTCTAGGCATTTTCATGGCATTTTGTTTGTGTATTCATACTAATTGATATGTTCTGAAGCTAACCACCTACTTTAATTGTGTTTTTGTGTACTATATGCAATTCTACCATTGATACAGATTAGGGTTCTTGGAGGTCCAAATTGGGCTTTTCGTAATATGGTAAAATTAAGACCACCTGAATACCACCATTAAAACTAGCAGGCTTGGACGATTGTAATGCCACCCCCGCGCTCAATTTATGAGCCCCCCTGAGCTAATCGCTATTTTTGCAAAAGTGACCTTTTAAAACGTTTCAAAACCGTTGCCAATGCTTTGTATGTTTCAGGAAATAAATAAGACCAGGAGGAAGATGATGATGTGTAGAGAGATGGTTGGCCCGTTTAAAAGTTCGCGCGCGAAAAGGGCACTAACTCATGTTTTCTTTTATATTGTTTATTGGTTATTAGATAAACAAAAGCATGCGAACGGCCTAGTGGTGAAACGGAGCGTTGGTATTCATCAGGACCTGGGTTCGATCCCAGGTCCCTTACCCTTTCCATATTATTTTTTCACTAACATTCCTATGCAGTTCAAGCCTTGAAGACCACCATGCATCCCTTGATCCAGATTGCCACGCGCCCACAGAGATTGATCCAGTGGCTCTGATCAGAGGAGCACCAAGATCGTTGGTCAACACACACACACGCTGGCACAAAAGTCCACCAGGCTTTGCAAAAGATGGGCCTAAATTGCTAAAGTTTCACCTCACAACTGGGGACAACACCCCCCTAGGTTTGCAAACCCTTTTTTACATTCTTTATTTTTTCATTATTTTTACTTTCTTTAAATTATTATTTTTAATTAATTTAATATTTTCATAATATATAAAAAACACCAAAAAATCAGAAAAGATAAAAAATAATAAATATTCTTATTTTAGTATTTTTGTAAATAAATTGCATTAATTAATTTTAGTTATTAAATTAGGTTTAATTGTAATATTTTCCTTAATAAAAATCTAAAATTGGTAGAATTAGGGTTTATAATCATTTTTATCCTTTTTTTCTTTTCTTTCATAATAATTAAATATTTCCTATTATTTATTTTTATAATTAAATGGCATGTAAATAATTAGGTTAAATATTAGGTTAAAATTTAATCTTTTCTTAATAAACTAAAAACAACTAGAATTAGGGTTAGCATTTTATTTCAATTAATTCTTTTTCATTAAAATCATATAAATACAAAAAAACTAAAAAAATAATTTCTTTTCCTTTTTTATTAATTAATTTAATCATTTAATTCAATTTTGCAAAAAAGGGTCCAACGCCCTCGTTTTTAATTCTTATTTAATTCGTATGTTTATTTCTTTTCCGTATAATTTTTATGTACCTCTCCCAAGGCCATGTAACATTTTAATTTCTCGCACTTTACTTTTCTTTAATTCTTTATTTTTTTCTGTCAAATCGGGTCCTGGAAATTTTGGCGATGTGGACCCGCGCCTTTTGTAATAGTTTAGAACTTTTACTTTTCGCAATTTTTAACTGCTAAATCAATGCATGCAAGAATGAATGGACAAAAATAAAAATAAGCGCATAGATCACTCATAACATGACAAGATAAAATAATTGAAAACGGCACACAAATCACACACCACCCCTAGAGTACGCCTCACTGTTGCCTTGCCTCGAAAGGTGATCGTCGAGTAGAGGATGTCTTAGTAAGTCCTCATGATCCGGGAACCTGGCATGAGGGTAGCTTCTAAGGTGTCTTCCCATTGCTCTGGTGATCACCATGTCCCGAACCTCGAATTGACCCGAACACCTCCAACGGTGGTGCTACCTACCTCTCAATGGTGGGATGGCACTACTTTAAAGGACATTTACACAGACGAATTCCTTAGGGTAGGTAGACGACTCTAGATACTTGCTCTAAATTTCAAAACAAAACAAAATACTTTTCACACCAACACATTTTCAAAAAGCTTTCGAAAGCAATTTTTCAAACACTCTTGAGGACTGATACAAGAGTCGAACTGGAATTTTCAAAGAAACTTTTTAAACCCACAGTTGAAAAGCAAACAAACCATTTTTGAAAACACAATGAGCAAGTATCTAAGAGCCCATGGATAACCATGGATAGAAAGGGTGCTAACACCTTCCCTTTCTATAAATCTACCTCCCGAACCGAGAGCAGTCTCTATAAGGAATTTTTCTGTGCTTTTGTCCTTTCCATTTGGAGAAAATAAAAGACGGTGGCGACTCTTGCTTACCGCGACATTTCGCGAACCAGCGTTAAACAGTCAGTTCCAGATCCACCGATCACACCTGGCAGACTATCTTGAAAGAAATGCACCCACAAATTGATGTCGGCAGTATGGGGTTGGATTTTTCGGACATACGAACGGAGATGGGGTTTTGGGCAGGACACCCCATCATACTTGGCAAAAACCAGAGCTTTGAACTTATGAAGGATGACCACTCCCAATACCAGTCCCAGTTCTCCGAAATCCAAACCAGGTATCTTCTGAACTTCTATAGCACTCAGGCGGTCTTCTAGATGCTTGTACCTATCCTCAGCAGGAGGATACTTCTCATCATTGTAATCAGTATCGTTGTCAGAGACTGCATGACTATGGTCCTTTTTCCCTTCTTGGTTCTCCCCTTCCTTGGATGAAGAGGTCAGATCAGTTTGATGCTTCAACCTTTCTCTAAATCTTCTACCCATATTCAGAATACCAGTCTTCTTCTTCTTCTTTTCTTTCAGAATGAGGGATTTCAGATCCTCTTGCCCTTTATCTAGACTTATGAACATCTGTTGGAACTGGGCGTTCTGTGTCTGAAGATCTTTGATGGCTTTATCGGAAGACATTTCTGCTGAAATAAACAGCGAAGAAAATGAGAAACCTGTAGTGGTACTTGTAATGATGTATATGATAATGGGATACGCATGTAATGATTTCAAAAACTTTGGGAAATTTAAATTTGCAAACCAAAATAAACAAATAAAGACTTTATTAGCTTAAATTTGAAGGTTCAACATGCCTTTAAGGCGTTACAAAATAAGTAAATAAAAAAAATCTAAAACTAGAAAAGAAAAATCAAAAGTCCCATGGACGCTTCCTCTTTGTGCTGATATAATCATTGATCACTCTTTCTTCCTTGAGCTGCCTGGTGAGCTTTAAAACCTTCCTCTCTTGATCATGGAACTGTTCCCGGTAAGTATCCCGCTCATTCTTCAGCTGAATCCAAGACCTCTGTAACTCCCGAAGATCGGTGGGCATGTAAGGATAGAGAACCGTGTAAGGAATGCCTTCTTCAGTAGTGGGCTCCACAATCACTGGTAATACGGCCTCATAAGGCATCATAAGCTTCTGGGCACGAGCTCGGGCCCATTGGAGGTAAGGATGCATAGGAAGGGAAGTCTTCGGTCCCAACTCTTTGGGGTCAGATCTGTTTACCATGCCCCAAGCTTCTGTGAACCTCCGACGATGCTCCTTAACATCATCCTTATAGTCGAATACAATGTCTTCGAGAATTAGCTCATGGGGACCATATGTGATCGGTGGATCTGGAACTGACTGTTTAACGCTGGTTCGCGAAATGTCGCGGAAGCAAGAGTCGCCACCGTCTTTTATTTTCTCCAAATGGAAAGGACAAAAGCACAAAAATTCCTTATAGAGATTGCTCTCGGTTCGGGATGTAGATTATAGAAAGGGAAGGTGTTAGCACCCTTTCTATCCATGGTTATCCATGGGCTCTTAGATACTTGCTCATTTGTGTTTTCAAAATGGTTTGTTTGCTTTTCAACTGTGGGTTTTAAAAAAAGTTTCTTTGAAAATTTCAGTTCGACTCTTGTATCAGTCCTCAAGAGTGTTTGAAAAGTTGCTTTCGAAAGCTTTTTGAAAGTGTCGGTGTGAAAAGTATTTTTGATTTGTTTTGAAATTAGAGCAAGTATCTACGAATTGTCTACCTACCCTAAGGAATTCGTCTGTGTAAATGTCCTTAAAGTAGTGCCATCCCACCATTGAGAGGTAGGTAGCACCACCGTTGGAGGTGTTCGGGTCAATTCGAGGGTTCGGGACATGGTGATCACCGGAGCAATAGGAAGACACCTTAGAAGCTACCCTCATGCCATGTTCATGGACATGAGGACTTACTAAAACGTCCTCTACTCGACGACCACCTTTCGAGGGGGAAGGCAACAGTGAGACGTACCTTAGGGGTGGTGTGTGATTTGTGTGTCGTTTTCAGATATTTTTGTCTTGTTCATGCATTGGTGGTCTACGCGTTGCTTTTATTTTGGCATTCATTCTTTCATGCGATAGTTAACAGTTAAAAGATATGGAATTAAAAGTCCTACGCTATTACAAAGGCGCGGGTCTACATCGCCAAATTAATCCAAGACCCGATTTGAAGTAAAATAAAAATGCGGAAAGATAAATGTCCTAATTAATCTATTACATGGCTTTGGGAGAATTACATGAAAAAAGGAAATAAAATAAGTGCGCGAATTAGAATTATGATCGAATGCGAGGGCGTTGGACCCCTTTAAGGAAATTAAATTACAATTAATAAATTAATTAAGTTAAATGAGAAAAGGAAATTATTTTTGAGTTTTTTCGTATTTATGGATTTTAGTAAGAAAATTAAATTGGAATTAAAAAAGAAAGGTTAATTAACCCTAATTCTAAATTGTTTTTAATTTATTAAGAAAATGTTTAATTAGACCTAGTTTAAATTAATTATTTACATGGCAATTTATTTACAAAAATAAATAATTAATTATTAATAATGGTGAAAGAAAAGAAAAAAAAGATAAAAGTATTTAAAACCCTAATTCTACATTTTTTAATTTATTTAAGAAAATATTGAAATTAAACCTAGAATTAAAAACTAAATTAATGAATAAAACTTATTTACAAAAATGCATTTAAATGAAATATATTTATATTTTGTCTTTTCTGATTTTTTTGGTATTTTTTATGTTAAAGAAAACAAATTAATTTAAAGGATTAAATAAAAACTAAATAAAACAAATAAAATAGGAAGAATAAAAAGAATGAAAGAAAGCAAACCAATGGGGGGTGTTGACCCCAGTTTGGAGGTTTGTCCCAGTAATTAGGCCCATCAGAACCTTGGCCTTTTTGACTTTTCATGGAGGCGTGTGGCTCCATTGACCAAGGCATATGGTATTCTTCAGATCATGGCCATTGGATTGAGACCAGTGGGCGCGTGGCAAACACAGACAAGAAGACGCATGGTAGGCCCTGGGGTTGAAACTGCATGGAATCACGTTGAAACAAAATATATTAAGAAAGTGAGGGGACCTGGGAATCGAACCCAGGTCCCAATGCTTATGTGACAACGCAGCTACCACTTGTGCCATTTGCTTTCTTTGTTATTATGATAGAAAACAAATAATATATAAAACAAACCACGCTAATGATGTTAATTCAAAAAACGCGCTAAAACTTGAATTGTCCAATCACCGGTTGACAACACGCCTTCTTCTTCGTTGATTCCTTGTTTCACCTGAAAAATATACATCAAATAGCGGGGGTTTTGAACCCCCACTAACCACTGCATAGGAAAATAACGATTAAGCCATACTCAAATATAAAAACGGCGCGACTAGTGATTCTGGATCGTCTAAGTGCGCTGAGTTCAATGGTGTAGGTCTCATGTCTCAATTTTTCCAGAATAAGGAAGCCCCAAATCAAGGTTCCTGAAACCCTAGGCATTGTTCATGGCAACTCTCCATATATGTAAGCATTCTTCAATTAAATTATACTATTAGCTTCAGAATCAACACATTAGCATAAAACAATAATGAAAATGCATTGATATGGCATGTAGATTCGAATACGATTAAGGAAAAATTCATGTACAGGGTAACTGTGTTCTACCGTTTCTTGAGGTGCAGAGGTCTGATTTCAATTGGGGCAGATTCCTGGATGTATCAGGAGTGCAATGGAATTGTTGTTTTGCTTTGAAACACGCTGAAACTAGGAAAGCAGTTTTGAAATTTTCTTGAAAATGTGCAAAGTTTGTCTATGGTTTTAGGCACAGCTTTCAGGTTGTGAGCTTTAGGGTTATGATCAGTATATGTATGCCAATGGATTAGGGTTGAAATTTGAGTCCAAAAACCCTTGTAATCATGAATCAAATATTTGATTTTAATGGCATATTTTTTCAAATCTTTTCCATGTGTTTTGATACCAATCATGGCCAAATCCTTCCTTTTTTGATGTGCACGAATCTTCAGTAACCAATGAGAGCAAATGCTGCATAAAAAGATTCACATACATTTATTTTAGTATTTTTTCATATTTTATTTTATTAAATGAATTAATGGTGATTAAAAATTCAAATAAATAATAAAAAATGATGAAATAAATCCCCTTTGGGCCAAATGGTCGTGCATAGCCTTTGGATGATGAATCTTGGAAGAAAATGTGGCCCATTAGCAATTTTGAGGCATTTGAAGTAAAGTTGACTTTTCAAAATTCCCAAAAATTTCCCAACTTCCGCAAGGCATATCTTGCTCAATTCTTAAGCTTTGATCATGTTCTTGGACATTTTGGAAAGGTCTTGAAGTCCTCTAACCAATGTCTTTGGTCCCATGTCATTTTGATTTACCAATATCAAGTTATGGTCTTTGACTTAAAGTCCCTTTTTGTTGACTTTTGAAAATGACCTATAATGTTGAAATTGATAACTTTTTGTAAGAGCATTTCTTGGACTTGAAGTGTGAAGAGGAGTTGTAGGAAATGTCTTTCTCTTCAAAATGAGCTTTGGATGGAATTTTTCTGATGAACCATGTGGAAGTTATGCCTTGGTCAAGTTACAGTTGACTTTTTTCAACTGTCCAAATATGGAAACTTTTGCATCTTGAGACTTTTTGAACCATACCTTGAAAATCATGATCAAGATTTTATCAAATGATGTTTGTGGCTTCAAAATGAGATGTTGACCAAAAATTTGAACTTTTGACTGTCAAATGACCATTTTCCCCCTGCAGTTGACTGTTGAGCAATTAGGGTTTTTGACTGTGCAATTTTGTGCTGTGAGTATTGAAACTTGGCATGAGGATGCTTGACCATGTTTATAGGCATATGGGACTTGATTGAGCCCTTGGAAACTTCATTTTCTTTGTCAGAACCAAAACCCTAGTTTTTGACTGTTAGGAGGCCCTTGAACTGTGCAACCCTTGGGAGATTTTGAAGCATGCTTTTGGCAAATCTTGAAGAATATGGGAGGGCAAATTTTGGGGTACAACAGTTGCCCCTGTTCAATCTTCTTAGACCTGAGGATGCAGATTGGCTGACGTGCCTTTCCTAATCCGAAGGTGGAAGATGATTGAACACTAGAGTGCCCAGAAATTTACGCTCACATAGTGGTGTGATGTGGGGAATGGGCTTACAGATGCCATTTGGAGATTGGTGGATAGGATGATGGGCTTATAGATGCCATGCTAAGAGATGATGGATATATGTATGGGCTTATAGATGCCATCTGGGTGTTGATCGCATAAGAGATTCCTTAGCGAGAACTTGTGTACCTGAAAAAGAAAATGATTACCTGGCCTGTTACAGGAGCTGGTCTTCAAACTCTTTGTATAGATGCGCCCTGACTGGTTACAGGAATTGAATCTGGAGCTTAAAAAAGGTGATGAATAAACCAGGGATGGTTACTATCTCAACGGGACGGTGAGAGAACCTTGGACGATTACTACCTCGACAGGAACGCTGAGAGAATCTTGGAGCGATTACTACCTCCACAGTAACGCTGAGAGAATCTAGGGATGATTACTACCTCAACAGGAACGCTGAGAGAATCTTGGATGATTACTACCTCAACAGGAACGCTGAGAGAATATGGGGATGATTACTACCTCAACAGGAACGCTGAGAGAATCTTGGACGATTACTACCTCAACAGGAACGCTGAGAGAATCTTGGGCGACTTCAACCTCAACAGTAACGCTGAGAGAATCTTGGGCGACTTCAACCTCAACAGTAACGCTGAGAGAATCTTGGGTGTCTTCTACTGAGTCTTTATCAGGAAAATCTTTTAGGGATCGATTTAACTGGACTAGAGAAGGCCTCTGACTGGATAAGAAACAGGAAAATCTTAGGGTCGATTTAACTGAACTGGACAAGGTCTTGAAATCTTCAACTGGATAAGAAACAGGGAGATCTTAGGGTCGATCTGACTGAACCAGAGAAGGCCTTTGACTGGATAAGAAACAGAAAAATCTTAGGGTCGATTTAACTGAACCGGATAAGGTCTTGAAATATCTTCAACTGGATAAGAAACAGGGAGATCTTAGGGTCGATCTGACTGAACCAGAGAAGGCCTTTGACTGGATAAGAATCAGGAAAATCTTAGGGTCGATTTAACTGAACCGGACAAGGTCTTGGAATCTTCAACTGGATAAGAAACAGGGAGATCTTAGGGTCGATATGACTGAACCAGAGAAGGCCTTTGACTGGATAAGAATCAGGAAAATCTTAGGGTCGATTTAACTGAACCAGACTAAAGTCTTGAAATATAGCTGAGAACTTAACTGGATCTTTCTTGAAAGGTAGAGGTCAGTCATATGCAATGCATGATGTGGATCAAGCAATGATGTTCTCAATATAAATGAGATTTGTAAGATATGATGCGTATATGCATGCTGTAATGTATGAAAATGTGCTGTTTATGAATGTATCTTTTCGTCTTAGGAAAATAAATCTTTGACGGATGCCGGGAAGTCATATCCTGGGCTGATGTTGGAGAACAATGCTTTGTTGTTTCCGCTGGGATGATAGTTGCAAGAATACCGGTAGGAGAAGATAACTCCGTTAGGGAATAAACTTGGCGAATGGATTACTCTGCGGGGAGAAAAGTACTCTAACGATCTTGCTGGGAAACAATACTCTGTGGGGAGAGAGGTACTTTGCTGAAATACTGATGGTAACTTCGCTGGGAATACCATTGTTATGTTGGAAGTGTTAATAGACTTCGCTGGGGATAAGAAAGACTTTGCCGAGGACGATCTTTCTGTGGCTTTTAGCTGAGGATAACCCAGTTATATCCTGGTAAGGAAATAACCTTTGAATAAAGCCGGGGGACGCGTTCGTGCTCTGCGAGGATAAGCTTCCAGAATCTACTGGGGATAAGCTTACTGCTTGGGGAGATGGATTCCAACTTTCCTAGGGAACTAGATTGGACTTTCCTGGGGAAGTTTTGAATTGTATTGGGGAAGTGACTCCATTGAATGTCTGGTATACCGCCGGGAACAATCTTAGATCAAGATTGTCGGGGATGCTTGTTAAGAATATCCGTATATTAATGGGGAACGTTGAGATTTGCTGGGGATTGTTGAGATCTGCTGGAGGATACCCAACTTCCTTAAGGTTGACTGTAACTTTGCTTGGGGAGAGTGCACTGACTTGCTGGCTCACTCTCTGGGGAATTAAGATGTACTGGTTATGTTCTTCAGCTGAACCTACCTTGATACCTTGAAGGATAGAACAATTAGATTGCTTAGACAACTCTTTATTGCCCCTGTTTCTACTGTTACTTGTAATTAATCCTTTGTTTCGTATGCAAATATTCATGAGTTAGCAAATTATTATCAATGCATATATCACAAATTGAACCTTGGACGTTCTTCGCAAAACAAAACAGAAAAGGAAAAAACAAAAGGCAATTTGTCTGAAAAGTGATTTTTGTATTGATTTTTTTGCATTTGCCTGTAAATAGGCGTTTATGTACAAGAGGCGGACGTCCTAGTAAGAGAATGCCGCCGAACGAAAGAGTTTATACAATTTGTACAAAAGAAAATAAAACAGCTGTGTGAAATGAATGATCCACTGGATTTCAACTCTGCTATTGCCTTTATATCTCCGAGCGTCTCATCACTTGATGACCTAACCGAAGATGAAGTTGATTAATCAATGACGTCTGAACTTGATGTAGATACCGGATTCTGGATGCCAGGTGATCCAATGAGACATAGTATTACGCTTTATCCCTAACTTTTGCCTGGACCGCCCTTTCGGGTTTTCAGTCCACCGGGATACCCATTTTTGCCCAAGCCGCCTTTTCAGGTTTTCGACTTGCCGGGTGTACAGATTTTTTCATTTCATCCCTTCATTTTGCCCGAACCCTTTTGGTTCGCCGGGAAGCCCTAATTTTTGCCTAGGTATGTCAACCTAGCGGGTCCTTTTTTTATGCGTAGTATCTTTTTACTATGTCTGCATTGGCGGGGTGAGGAAGGTCGTCACCATCCATGTTGGTTAGAATCATGGCTCCTCCTGAGAACACATGTTTAACCACAAATGGCCCTTCGTACGTAGGGGTCCATTTGCCCCTTGGATCACTCTGAGGAAGAATGATGCGCTTGATTACCAGATCCCCAACTTGATACTCTTGTGGTCTGACCTTTTTGTTAAATGCCCTGATCATCCGTTTTTGGTACGTTTGACCATGACAAATAGCAGCAAGTCTTTTTTCGTCAATAAGGTTTAACTGATCAAGTCGTGTCTGGATCCAATCATCTTCGTTCAGATCTGCATCCTTCATTATCCGGAGAGAAGGTATTTGCACTTCAATCGGTAAGACTGCCTCCATACCGTAGACCAAGGAGAAAGGAGTTGCCCCGGTTGACGTCCTGGCTGAGGTACGGTACCCATGTAGGGCGAACGGTAACATCTCGTGCCAATCTTTATAAGTCACTGTCATCTTCTGCACGATTTTCTTAATGTTCTTATTTGCTGCTTCTACAGCCCCATTCATCTTCGGCCGGTAAGGAGAAGAGTTGTGGTGCTGTATCTTAAACTGCTCGCAGAGCTCAGTGATCATCTTGTTATTGAGATTGGTACTGTTGGCTGTAATGATTCTTTCAGGGACTCCGTATCGACAGATCAGATTGTGCCGAATGAACCGTGCCACAATAGTCTTGGTTACCGTAACGTAGGATGCTGCTTCAACCCACTTTGTGAAGTAATCAATCGCTACCAGGATGAAGCGATGCCCATTGGATGCCGTAGGTTTAATCTCGCCGATCATATCTATGCCCCACATTGCAAATGGCCAAGGCGCAGTCAGAACATTTAGAGGAACTGGAGGAACGTGCACCTTGTCTGCATAAATCTGGCATTTATGGCATGTCCGAGAATGTTGGTAGCAGTCAGCTTCCATTGTGGACCAGTAATACCCTGCCCGAAGGATCTTCTTGGCCATTGTATGTCCATTGGAATGTGTACCAAAGGTCCCTTCATGTAACTCTTCCATGATCCTTTCTGCTTCTGTCTTATCCACACAATGTAGTAAGGTCGAATCATGGTTTCGCTTATACAAGATGTCGTTGCTAAGGAAGAACTTCGCTGCGAACCTTCTCGGAAACTTCTTATCGTTGACAGATGCACCTTCAGGGTATTCCTGAGCTTCCAAATATCTCTTCACCTCATGGTACCAAGGCTTCTCAGTCACCAATTCAGTCTCGAGATCACAACAGTATGCCGGTTCGTCCAGTTTCCAGATAATGATCCGGGGAGCCTCATTGTCCCATTTGACCTTGAACATAGAAGACATCGTAGCTAACGCGTCCGCCAACTGATTCTCCTCTCTCGGAAAGTGTTCAAAGGTTATCTCTGTGAAGTGGGGGATCAAGGTCAACACATATTCTCTGTAAGGAATAAGATTTGGATGTTTCGTATCCCACTCTCCTTTGATCTGATTGATCACGAGAGCGGAATCTCCGAAGACACTCAGAAACTTGATCCTTAAGTCAATCGCAGCTTGGAGACCCATGATGCATGCCTCATACTCCGCCATGTTGTTGGTGCAGTTGAAACATAGCCGGGCAGTAAGTGGAGTATGAGTGCCTTGAGGAGATATGATTACAGTGCCGATACCGTTACCCAAAGAATTTGAGGCTCCGTCAAAGTGCATAGACCATCGGGATCCTTCCTCAGGTCCTTCATCCGGTCCAGGTACTTCACAATCAGTCACTATCATGATGCTCTCGTCTGGAAACTCGAAGTTCATTGACTGATAGTCATCTACTGCCTGATGTGCCAAGTGGTCTGCCAATACACTTCCCTTGATGGCTTTCTGGGTTGTGTACTGGATGTCGTATTCCGTCAAGATCATTTGCCATCTTGCTATTCTCCCAGACAGAGCAGGCTTTTCAAATATGTACTTTATAGGATCCATCTTTGAGATTAACAAGGTAGTGTGAGTCAGCATATACTGTCTCAGCCGGCGAGCAGCCCATACCAAAGCACAGCAAGTTTTCTCGAGCAGTGAGTATCGGGTCTCACCGTCGGTAAACTTTTTGCTAAGGTAATAAATGGCATGCTCTTTTCGGCCAGACTCGTCATGCTGCCCCAGCACACACCCCATTGAGTTGTCAAGCACTGTCAGGTATAGTATCAGAGGTCTCCCCTCAACCGGTGGCATAAGGATGGGTGGTTCTTGGAGAAACTCCTTAATTCTGTCAAAAGCGGCCTGGCATTCATCGTTCCAACGTACTACCTAATCTTTCTTCGGCAGCTTGAAGATTGGTTCAGAGGTAGCAGTTAGGTGTGAGATGAACCGAGCAATGTAATTCAGGCGTCCTAGAAAGCCTCTGACCTCTTTCTCTGTCTTAGGAACTGGCATCTCTTGAATGGCTTTAACTTTGGCAGGGTCCACTTGAATACCCTTGTCACTTACGACGAAGCCTAGCAACTTCCCGGATCTAACCCCGAAGGTGCACTTGTTCGGGTTCAACCTCAGCTTGTACAACTTCAGTCGGTCAAACAATTTCTGCAGATGATCTAGGTGTTCTTCCTCAGTCTGGGACCTTGCGATCATGTCGTCAACATACACTTCTATCTCATGATGGATCATGTCATGAAATAAAGCAACCATGGCACGTTGGTAGGTTGCCCCAGCATTTTTCAGTCCAAAAGGCATGACCTTGTAGCAGAAGGTGCCCCACTGAGTAACAAATGTAGTCTTTTCCATGTCTTCCGGAGCCATCTTGATCTGATTATACCCTGAAAAACCATCCATGAAAGAGAACACTTTATGCTGAGCAGTATTGTCAACAAGGACATCAATGTGAGGTAGAGGGAAATCATCCTTGGGGCTGGCCCTATTCAGATCCCTGTAGTCAACGCACATTCTGACTTTCCCATCTTTCTTAGGTACCGGCACCACATTAGCAACCCACTGAGGGTAAGAAGTCACTGCAAGGAACCCGGCGTCAAACTGCTTCATAACCTCGGCTTTGATCTTCTCAGACATCTCTGGACGCATACGGCGGACCTTTTGCTTGACCGGAGGGCAGTCTTCCTTGGTAGGCAAATGATGGACCACAATATCGGTATCCAACCCGGGCATGTCTTCGTAGGACCAGGCAAAGATCTCCACATAATCATGTAGCATCTGAGTCAACCGTTGCTTCACGCTGAGCTCTAGGTTGGCACCAATCTTAACTTCCTTCCTGTCTGTATCAGTACCCAGATTTATTGTTTCCATCGGCTCTTCGTATGGTTGAATTGCCCTCTCTTCCTGGAGTAACAGTCTTGCAAGCTCGCCAGGCACTTCGCAATCATCTTCACCTTCGTCTTCGGCTAAGTTGATCGGATTTTCGAAGTCATAACTGGCAGTAGCAGAGTCGTTACCAGTGAGATCCAGAGTGGATTGAAACCTGTATGAGTGAGTGTGTGTAAATACAGTTGTTTTGCAATATATAAAGAAAGGAAAGAAAGAAAAGGAGCATAAGATTTGAAATGCGAGAAAACGTCCAAGATCTTCATTCATGATATATGAAATAACAATTTAATATACCCTCACAAATGAAGCCAACAGTGCCCCGGGTAAGACACCGGGCCATAGAGTTTTAATTCATTGTTTATTACAAATAACAAAACAAAAGAATCCATTACTGCGTAACAAGAGAAACAAGTAGGTTGTCCTTTGCAATCCAATTGCTAGGTTCACTGTCGGTTGCCGGGTAAATCCAGCTGTCGAACTCAGCTTCATCCACTTCATCATCCTCCCTGGTAGCATTTACCCCATGGTTAGGCATGGGGGCAGTCACCACATTGGGCTTCTCAGGTGCCTCAAACTGTACCTCCTTGGCATCAATAAGATCCTGCACTTTGTTCCTTAAGGCCCAGCAGTCATCAGTGGAATGCCCCGGGCTATCGGAGTGATAAGCACAGCGGGCATTTGGATTGTACTTGGGAGAAGCCGTATTCACAACCTTCGGGGCCTCTCTAACAGTCACCAAATTGGTGGATAGTAACTGCGGCAAGATTTGCGACAAGGTCATACTCAGCCGGGTAAACTCTCTTCTAGGTCTTTCAGCCATTTGAGGATTGGTTTGCCGAGGAGCGGCAGCATGTTTAGCAATCATCACCGTGTTGACAGATTGGCGGCGCTCATGTTTCTCTTGTCTTCTAGACCCATATACAGCACTGGCCTCCTTCTTAAAGGGCTTCTTCTCAGAACTTGCAGATGCACCCTTCTAAATTTTGCCAGACTTCATTCCAGCCTCTATTCTCTCTCCAGTCAGAATAAGATCAGTAAACCCTGCAGATGAGTTACCGATAAGATGATTGAAAAATGGCCCAGATAGGGTCCCCAAGAACATATCCACCAGCTCACGGTCAGTTAATGGAGGTTGCACTCTGCCAGCCAGATCCCTCCACTTCTGTGCATACTCTTTGAAACCTTCGCTTGACCCTAGCGACATACCCTGGAGTTGGGTACGTGTAGGGGCAAGGTCAGCATTATATTGATACTGCTTATAAAAAGCAGTAGCCAACTCCTCCCAGTTACGAACCTTGGTTCCATCCAGCTGATAGAACCATTCGAGATGAGTCCCTGAAAGACTCTCCTGGAAGAAATGGATCCACAAGTTCTTATCCACTGAGTACGGTTGAATCTTCCGCACATAAGATCTGAGGTGTAGTTTGGGACAAGACACCCCGTCATACTTGGTGAAAGATGGTACCTTAAACTTGTGAGGGATGATCACACCGGTAGATAATCCCAAGTCTCTGAAATCCAGCCCAGGCACTTGTTGGATCTCCATTGCATTCAGTCTGTCCTCCAACTGCTTATACCGGTCTTCAGCCGGAGGATACTGTTCCTCATTGAAGTCAGTCTCGTTGTCAGAGACTACCGGACTAGGACCTTTTCCCCCTTGGGGACTGCTCTTTCCTATAGAAGAACCAGCCTCTTGATTCTGCAGAGTGTTGCCAAACCTTCGGCCCGAGTTGAAAAGAACAGTTCTCTTCTTCTTCTTCTTCTCCTTCTTCAGGAGTAAAGCCTTCAGCTCTTCTTGGCCTTGAGCCAAACCCATGATCAGTTCTTGAAATTGCGCATTCTGCGCTTGAAGAGCCTTGATAGACATCTCAGTTGATGATGAGTCAGGATTCATGATGCTGAAATAAACAGCGAAGAACAGTAAGCAACCTGAAAAGAAAAAAAAAACCTGCTATGCACATGATGAATGGAATGCGTATGATTTATGTTTTCAAAGACAATCGGGAATCAACTTTGTAAACAAAAAGGAACACACTTTGTGATACGGTGGGAGAACTGACTTGTGTTTTGCGTTTGTATTCGCAAATGTTGCGGTTAGCAAGAGTCGCCACCGACTTTTTATTTTATCCTAAGGAAAGGTTAAAAAGCACAGCAAAAAACCTTTTGAGATGTTTTCTTGGGTTCGGGGAGTAGATTATAGAAAGGGAAGGTATTAGCACCCTTTCTATCCATGGTTATCCATGGGCTCTTAGTTACTTGCTTAGATCACTTGCCTTTTGTTTTCAATTTGTTTGAAATGGTGCTTTGTGTGTGGGTTTTGAAAATGTTTTGAAAAGATGCCAATGTGGTGGCAACCTTTGTAATGATCCATGTGGGGATGTATACAAAGATGTATGTCTTTTGAAAAAGTTTTCATTTGTTTTTGAAAATGGTTTTGAAAGTGTAGTGATGTGTGGTTTTGAAATCAGGCAAGTGTTTTGTTTTGCAAGTTTGATTCAAGTAACTAAGAGGTTATCTACTCCTAAATTTCTCAAGAGATTATTGCTATATTTTAACCCTTTTAACAAGTTTGTTCCACCATTGTATTTGGTGGACAATCTTGTGTTAGGATGTGAAAGGGACAGGCGCGGGTCATCGTTTAGACCATAATTGCAACGGCGTTAAATGTCTTTGGGCAATTTTCTTTAAGGGACTTGATCATTTGTTTTTGTTTGTTTTGAAAAGTTTTGTCGAGGGACTATGATCATTCAAATTGTTTACTTTGCCCAAAGAAGTTCAACATACAATATGGCCCATTTATTTGAAGGCAACAAGTGGAATACCCTAGGGGTGCAAGTGTGAGATGTGTTGTTTATTTTCATGCTCATTTATCTTGTATTAGGTCAAACTATTTTTTATCGTTTTTTCGCATACAAACCCTAATTCTAACATATTATCATTAGGAAGCAATAAAGTGCGAAATTAAAATTACTAAGCTATTACAAAACCAAATATGGGAAGGGGGGTACAAATGTTCAAATGGGGATATTGACAAGAATTTAAACCTAAATTATTACATCATTTTGAATATTTGCAATTAATCAATGTACAAAAATTAAATAACAATGCAAGATGCAAAAGAAAGTGTTTTGTATATGTATGAGAAAAATATTATTTATGTAAAAGAGAAAAGAAAATAAAAAAATATTATTTTTTTGGAGTATTTTGATTTTAGGGCAAAAACCCTAATTTTAAAAGAAAATGCCTTATTATCTAATTTAATACAACTATTTATTTATTATTTATAAAAATAAAATAAAATGAAGTATATTATGGAAAAAGTATTTTTGTATCAAATATTAATAAAAATAAAATTCAAGTATTTTCTTATATTTTTAACTTAAATATATTGATAAACACATATATATATATATATATATATATATATATATATATATATATATATATTAAATCTTAAATATGTATTATACACAAAATAAATATATATTTAATATTTTAATAAAATAAAAAAAGTATTTTTTATGTGAAATATTTTCAGAAGGTAAAAATAATAAAAATGCATTTACACTATTTTATATATTTATTCTAATAATAGTATATATATATTGTTTATGTATAAACAAAGGTAATAAACAAATAAATATGCAATAAATACAAAAAATGATGGAAAAAATATTTTCAAAATTTTAATGTGCTGGGAAAAAATAAACAAGTCAAACAAAAAAAGAAAAAGTAAAAAATGTTAAAAAATGAACAAATGGGCTCAGGGGGGTGAGAAAATGGAAATATGGTGCAAAAAGAAGAAACCACACAGGCCCAGCCCATGTAGCTTCATCTTCAACCTCAGAACACTTCCTTGTTCAAAAAACACGCGTTTTCTAACTCCTCATTCCTTGATCTTTTGCCAAATCTTCCAACATGAAACCTGTAGAGCTTGAAACCACGGTTCTAGACATATAAAGAAGTCAAGCTAACTCTCAGAAATGAGAGAGAATTTCTTCTCTCCCAAATCCTGACCTAATTTTTTAACCATGTTCAGACATAAAATTCTCTAAGCACACGAAATATAAATGAAATCTAAACATATGAGCATGTTCAGGGCTATGATTGTGACATATTTTCTTCACAAACCTAAAGCTAACAATGCCTAACAAGAGAGATAGAACTCCATGAATGTACCTGTTCAGTTGGAATCGTGCTTTGCAATGGAGGATGTTTCAGAGTAAAATGATGATTGGTATAGCTCCCTTGAAGTGTAAGGATGCTTTTCCAAGTCCTACTTTATCTTGAAACTCCCTGAATCGAGCTAGTGAACTCCAACTGCAAAACAGAAAATTAAAAATGGTGAAGTGGCTTGGAGGTGTTACAGGTCAGATTTC
Organism: Vicia faba; assembly: GCA_948472305.1. Lineage (NCBI taxonomy): Eukaryota > Viridiplantae > Streptophyta > Magnoliopsida > Fabales > Fabaceae > Vicia > Vicia faba. The sequence goes on along the minus strand of OX451736.1, from coordinate 1,761,198,889 downwards.
AGGACATGGTTAGCTTGCATATGTTGTAAGGAAGGTAGAGGAACAGGTTTGGACAAGAATGCTCGAAGGGATTGAGAGATAGCACTCAATCTGCAGGGGTTCCCCTGTTTGTGCAGTTTCAAGGTGATTAGGGCAATGGGGGTGTTTTAGATGGCAAGGGCTCGTGTGTTAGCTTGAATATGTTATGTGGAATGTGTTTGATAACTTCTTTCTTGTGTTTGTAAGCTGAGATGAGATATGGCACAAGTTATGCAATGTTACTTGAAAATGAAGCAAGCAAAGGTCACTTTTGTGTTTTTGGTCAGTAGGGGCCTCTAATCCTGCTGCATAAGCCTCTCTTGATCAGAGCAATTTGCCCATAATCTGGTGCCAAAGGGATTTTGCTTGTACCTTCTTGGATTTCAATTTGACATAAAGCTAATCTTTTCAAAAATGGAAAGTTCACTTTATCTAGTTTAGGATTAATCCACTATGCAATGTTAGAACACAAAGAACATGGCCTTAACACATTGAATATGCATTAAATTATTGAGTATGGAATGGTTCAAGGACCTGTAATCAAGCATAAAGCAAGCTAAGTTCAGATTTGCAAAGTTATGAACATGTTTTGATGAAGAACAAAAGTGAATTTTTGCCAACTTGTGAAATTCGAAACTCTCAAGTTATGAGGTTGTTTGATGAGTTCTTGGACATTTTGGAAATCTTGGAATGTGTACTACAATCCATCTTTGAAGTGCAAATCAAAATTCCAAGTGGAAGGGTATGAAAAGTGGCCTTGAAGTGGGGTAGAAAACCTTGTCAAAATAGGTTAAAATTTCACTAAGTTAAAAATGGTTTAGTGCCCTTATTCAAAAAATTGTAACTTGAGATACAAGCTTCAAATGAGAAAACTTTGTGAATCAAAGTTGTAGATTATGAAACAAGCTACAACTTTCATGTTTTGACTTTTGTTTGAATCCAAATGGATCTTGGTGAAAAGATGGGGCAAAGTTGGGAAAAAATTAGGGTTTTCCATAACTTAGAAAAATTCTAAGTTATGAAAAATTCCATTTTCAAACCCTAATTTGCATTTTGTGATTTCTTGGTGAACAAGTTTCATGATTTGGCATGTTTTGATGAAAAATGAATCTTGACTCTTGATTTTGACCAAAAAGTCAAAGTTTGACTTTTCAGTATACAGTCAAAATTGATCAATTGACTGGGAAATTCAACTGTCAATCTTGTGCACTTGGGATCTTTTGAGCTTGATGAATGTTTCAAGACCATTTCATTGAGTCCTTGAGCCCATATGTGAACTTGGTTTGCCATTGGTTAGGTCAAACAGTCAAAAATTGCCTTTGTGCAGTCAAAACCCTAAAAATGACCATTTTGCCCTTTTGGTGATCTGATCAAATTTCTTGTGGAATTGTGATCCAAACTTGATCAAATGGTTCATGTGAGTTCATAATGTTGATGTGGATCAAATTTCATGAGGTTTGACTGTCAATTGGCCACAGTTGACTTTTTCCCCAATACAGCTGATTTCTAGGTCAACTGTCCAATTGACTGGGCAAAACTTGGAATCAAGACTTGAAACTTGGTATGGGTAAACTTGGGAGTCCAACATGAAGCATGAAAGTCATCTTAGGCATTTTAGGTCAAAACATCCTCAGGCAAACACAAACCCTAATTTGAGTCCACAGTGCAAGGAGAAGTCTTGAGCAGAGGAAACCCTAACTGGATCTTGATCTTCAAAGGTCTTGTGATGAGAAAATGTTGAGGAAATGGGAGGGCAAATTTTGGGGTACAACACACTTCATTAGATTCAACTTTGAAACTTAAATTGTTCAACAAGTTGCCCTTAGGCGTTACATAAAAGGGAAATACTGCAAAGGGAAATAAAACTGTAAAAGAACATCCAAAGCTCCTTATTGATCCCATGGTCTCCTCTTCTCAATATGGATGTAATCATTCAGAGCTCGCTCATTCTCCAACTGCTTTGTCAGCTTCTGGATCTTCAATTCCTGCTCGTTGAACTTTTCCCGGTAAGAATCCCGCTCTTCTCGCAGTTGCGACCAAGATCTCTTTAATGTCTCATAATCAGTAGGTATATGAGGAGGGAGGACAGTTGGAGGAACACCATCTTTGTCAGGATACTCAAGAATGATAGGTCTGACGGCTTCGTATGGCATACCTAACTTCTGAGCACGGATACGAACCCATTTGTAGTAGGCTTCCATAGGTAGAGAAGTCTTTGGCCCCAACTCTTGTGGGTCAGCTTTATGAACTTTATCCTAAGCCTTGACGAACCTACGACGCAGCTCGTCACTATCCACCTGAAACTCAAAACTGATGTGAGGCACCAACATCTCATGGGGTCCTGCTCTTCTGGCCCTTCCAAACTGACGGAGCGCTAGACATGGATTGTAAGAGATTCCTCCTTGGGTACCAATCAACGGAACATTAGGGTATTCTCCGCATCGATCAATAACAGTTATCTCATCCAAACCTCTGCAAGTCCAAATGATGTCCTTATCAGTGAGAGACATTAACCTATGAGCCCAACCTCTTCCTTCTTGGTTCTTCAGCACGAACTTAGGGAGGTGCGAAATAAACCACCTCACCAACAAAGGGATACAACACCATAGAGTTCCTCGTCTTCGGGTAGTACGAGCATAAAGTTGTTGCAGGATGTCACCCAAGAGAGTGGGTACAGGATTCTGAGACATAAAGATCCTTATGGCAGTGACATTGATGAAGTTGTCAGGATTAGGAAACAAGACTAGCCCATAGATTAAGAGAGCTAGGATGTCTTCATATGCCCTAAAGTCCAGGTCATTCCAGAAACTGTTAGCTTTACCAATCAGAAACTTGGCCAAGAAACCCTTAACTCCGCTTCTAGTCACCCAGTTGTCCATTACTTCTTGATGGGTCAAAGGAAGAGCTGCAGCAACCTCCTCAAGCCTGAGGGTCTTTTCCCAACCAGTAAAGGGAGTCTGATCCAAGATAGGGATACCAAGCAAATCAGAGAACTCTTCCAGGGTAGGGACCAGCTGGAAGTCTTGAAAGGTGAAGCACTGGTACAGAGGGTCATAGAACTGAGTCAGGACACTCATCAACGGTTGATCCCGCTTTGCAGTGACTAAACTAAGAAGAGAACCATGCCTCTGAATGAAGGAAGTGGTATTTCGAATCCTGCTAACCAACTCTTCAAGCAATTCAGGTGGGTGAACAAAGTTGAATCGGATGGTATTCCTTCGCACAGGAATCATGGTGTCCTACAAAACAGAGCAAAGGTGAAACCCTCTTGTCTTTGAAATGGTCAGTCCTTATGCAGGATACATGCAATGCTCATGATGTTATGATGCTATGATAAAGCACACCACAAATATTTACAAAGGCACACATGTAAGGCACACAAGTCACACAAGGTAAGCCCTTAAAGTTTAGGCCAGCATGAGGTCTAGGTATTACCCTCTTTCAGTTTGTTGGTTCATACCTGTCCTATCAAAAGTAACCGGGTTCTTAGAGGATCCCAATATCATTGACTACCCTCAATCGGTCATAACTCCAGCATCGCAATCTTTTCTTGCGGCCAGAACCATCACGAGAGTTTAGCCTCAATGGGCGTAGCATACTGCTACTGTTCTAATGGCCAAGTTGTGTCATTTAAGGTTCTAAGGTCTGTTGGTGCTTAATGACTCCTCAGAAGACCCATATTCTCCTCGTTGCAACACAAGGGATATCGGTACAGACCAAGGTGCCACACCAACGTAGCCACTGCTTCACCCGTGTCGGTCTACGCCGGACAGGTCCCTCACAGCTTATGCTACCTAAACAGGGTATCCCCAGATCCGGGTTAGGATCTATGTAACTCCCATGCAACCCATAATTTAAAGCAAGCAAGTCAATACAATTGAAAACACAAGTGATCTTAGTCCTAAGGTACACCTCACTTTAAAAGTGTCCCTAGCAGAGTCGCCAGTTCTGTGATTGGTGGATCTGGAACTGACTGTTTAACGCTGGTTCGCGAAATGTCGCGGAAGCAAGAGTCGCCACCGTCTTTTATTTTCTCCAAATGGAAAGGACAAAAGCACAGAAAAATTCCTTATAGAGATTGCTCTCGGTTCGGGAGGTAGATTATAGAAAGGGAAGGTGTTAGCACCCTTTCTATCCATGGTTATCCATGGGCTCTTAGATACTTGCTCATTTGTGTTTTCAAAATGGTTTGTTTGCTTTTCAACTGTGGGTTTTAAAAAAAGTTTCTTTGAAAATTTCAGTTCGACTCTTGTATCAGTCCTCAAGAGTGTTTGAAAAGTTGCTTTCGAAAGCTTTTTGAAAGTGTCGGTGTGAAAAGTATTTTTGATTTGTTTTGAAATTAGAGCAAGTATCTACGAATTGTCTACCTACCCTAAGGAATTCGTCTGTGTAAATGTCCTTAAAGTAGTGCCATCCCACCATTGAGAGGTAGGTAGCACCACCGTTGGAGGTGTTCGGGTCAATTCGAGGGTTCGGGACATGGTGATCACCGGAGCAATAGGAAGACACCTTAGAAGCTACCCTCATGCCATGTTCATGGACATGAGGACTTACTAAAACATCTTCTACTCGACGACCACCTTTCGAGAGGGAAGGCAACAGTGAGACGTACCCTAGGGGTGGTGTGTGATTTGTGTGTCGTTTTCAGATATTTTTGTCTTGTTCATGCATTGGTGGTCTACGCGTTGCTTTTATTTTGGCATTCATTCTTTCATGCGATAGTTAACAGTTAAAAGATGCGGAATTAAAAGTCCTACGCTATTACAAAGGCGCGGGTCTACATCGCCAAATTAATCCAAGACCCGATTTGAAGTAAAATAAAAATGCGGAAAGATAAATGTCCTAATTAATCTATTACATGGCTTTGGGAGAATTACATGAAAAAAGGAAATAAAATAAGCGCGCGAATTAGAATTATGATCGAATGCGAGGGCGTTGGACCCCTTTAAGGAAATTAAATTACAATTAATAAATTAATTAAGTTAAATGAGAAAAGGAAATTATTTTTGAGTTTTTTCGTATTTATGGATTTTAGTAAGAAAATTAAATTGGAATTAAAAAATAAAGGTTAATTAACCCTAATTCTAAATTGTTTTTAATTTATTAAGAAAATGTTTAATTAGACCTAGTTTAAATTAATTATTTACATGGCAATTTATTTAGAAAAATAAATAATTAATTATTAATAATGGTGAAAGAAAAGAAAAAAAAGATAAAAGTATTTAAAACCCTAATTCTACATTTTTTAATTTATTTAAGAAAATATTGAAATTAAACCTAGAATTAAAAACTAAATTAATGAATAAAACTTATTTACAAAAATGCATTTAAATGAAATATATTTATATTTTGTCTTTTCTGATTTTTTTTGGTATTTTTTATGTTAAAGAAAACAAATTAATTTAAAGGATTAAATTAAAACTAAATAAAACAAATAAAATAGGAAGAATAAAAAGAATGAAAGAAAGCAAACCAATGGGGGGTGTTGACCCCAATTTGGAGGTTTGTCCCAGTAATTAGGCCCATCAGAACCTTGGCCTTTTTGACTTTTCATGGAGGCGTGTGGCTCCATTGACCAAGGCATATGGTATTCTTCAGATCATGGCCATTGGATTGAGACCAGTGGGCGCGTGGCAAACACAGACAAGAAGACGCATGGTAGGCCTTGGGGTCGAAACTGCATGGAATCACGTTGAAACAAAATATATTAAGAAAGTGAGGGGACCTGGGAATCGAACCCAGGTCCCAATGCTTATGTGACAACGCAGCTACCACTTGTGCCATTTGCTTTCTTTGTTATTATGATAGAAAATAAATAATATATAAAACAAACCACGCTAATGATGTTAATTCAAAAAACGCGCTAAAACTTGAATTGTCCAATCACCGGTTGACAACACGCCTTCTTCTTCGTTGATTCCTTGTTTCACCTGAAAAATATACATCAAATAGCGGGGGTTTTGAACCCCCACTAACCACTGCATAGGAAAATAGCGATTAAGCCATACTCAAATATAAAAACGGCGCGACTAGTGATTCTGGATCGTCTAAGTGCACTGAGTTCAATGGTGTAGGTCTCATGTCTCAATTTTTCCAGAATAAGGAAGCCCCAAATCAAGGTTCCTGAAACCCTAGGCATTGTTCATGGCAACTCTCCATATATGCAAGCATTCTTCAACTAAATTATACTATTAGCTTCAGAATCAACACATTAGCATAAAACAATAATGAAAATGCATTGATATGGCGTGTAGATTCGAATACGATTAAGGAAAAATTCATGTACAGGGTAACTGTGTTCTACCGTTTCTTGAGGTGCAGAGGTCTGATTTCGATTGGGGCAGATTCCTGGATGTATCAGGAGTGCAATGGAATTGTTGTTTTGCTTTGAAACACGCTGAAACTAGGAAAGCAGTTTTGAAATTTTCTTGAAAAAGTGCAAAGTTTGTCTATGGTTTTAGGCACAGCTTTCAGGTTGTGAGCTTTAGGGTTATGATCAGTATATGTATGCCAATGGATTAGGGTTGAAATTTGAGTCCAAAAACCCTTGTAATCATGAATCAAATATTTGATTTTAATGGCGTATTTTTTCAAATCTTTTCCATGTGTTTTGATACCAATCATGGCCAAATCCTTCCTTTTTTTGATGTGCACGAATCTTCAGTAACCAATGAGAGCAAATGCTGCATAAAAAGATTCACATACATTTGTTTTAGTATTTTTTCATATTTTATTTTATTAAATGAATTAATGGTGATTAAAAATTCAAATAAATAATAAAAAATGATGAAATAAATCCCCTTTGGGCCAAATGGTCGTGCATATCCTTTGGATGATGAATCTTGGAATAAAATGTGGCCCATTAGCAATTTTGAGGCATTTGAAGTAAAGTTGACTTTTCAAAATTCCCAAACATTTCCCAACTTCCGCAAGGCATATCTTGCTCAATTATTAAGCTTTGATCATGTTCTTGGACATTTTGGAAAGGTATTGAAGTGCTCTAACCAATGCCTTTGGTCCCATGTCATTTTGATTTACCAATCTCAAGTTATGGTCTTTGACTTAAAGTCCCTTTTTGTTGAATTTTGAAAATGACCTATAATGTTGAAATTGATAACTTTTTGTGAGAGCATTTCTTGGACTTGAAGTGTGAAGAGGAGTTGTAGGAAATGTCTTTATCTTCAAAATGAGATTTGGATGGAATTTTTCTGATGAACCATGTGGAAGTTATGCCTTGGTCAAGTTACAGTTGACTTTTTTCAACTGTCCAAATATGGAAACTTTTGCATCTTGAGACTTTTTGAACCATACCTTGAAAATCATGATCAAGATTTGATCAAATGATGTTTGTGGCTTCAAAATGAGATGTTGACCAAAAATTTGAACTTTTGACTGTCAAATGACCATTTTGCCCCTGCAGTTGACTGTTGAGCAATTAGGGTTTTTGACTGTGCAATTTTGTGCTGTGAGTCTTGAAACTTGGCATGAGGATGCTTGACCATGTTTATAGGCATATGGGACTTGATTGAGCCCTTGGAAACTTCATTTTCTTTGTCAGAACCAAAACCCTAGTTTTTGACTGTTAGGAGGCCCTTGAACTGTGCAACCCTTGGGAGATTTTGAAGCATGCTTTTGGCAAATCTTGAAGAATATGGGAGGGAAAATTTTGGGGTACAACACCATCCCTTCGAGCACGACCAAATTGTCACAAAGCTAGACAAGGATTGTAAGTTATACCCCCTCTGGTACCAAGTAATGGGACATTAAGGTACCTGTGATACGGTGGGAAAGAACTGACTGTTTTTTTGGAATGCTGGTTCGCGTTTTGCGTTTGTTTTCTCAAAATGTCGCGGTAAGCAAGAGTCACCACCATCTTTTATTTTATCCAACAAGGAAAGGAAAAAAGCACAGAAAAATTCCTTTTTCGAGATATTTCTCGGGTCCGGGGGGTAGATTATAGAAAGGGAAGGTGCTAGCACCCTTTCTATCCGTGGTTATCCACGGGCTCTTAGGTACTTGCTCATAATGTTTTCAAAATTTGCTTTTCTTTGTGTTTGTGGGATCCAAAAGAGTTTTTTGTTTTGAAAAGGAGTGTAAGTGTGAAAATTTGTTTTGTTTTGAAAGAGCAAGTACTTAAGAACCACCTACCTACTCGAAAAAGGAATCGTTCTATGCTAATGTCCTTTAGACAATGCTATCCCACTATTGATGAGTAGGTAGCATCGTCGTTGGAGTTTTCAAGGGTCAATTCAATTAAGGGACGTGCGGTCACTAAAGCAATGTTAGGACGCCTTAGCGGTAACCCTAATGTCTTAGATCATTTTTCGAGGCAACCGTTTCGAGGCAACTATGATCTTTGGACAAGAGGACGACCTCTAAAACTTCCTATACTCAATGACCGCGTTATGAAGGCAACCAAGTGGGGTGTACCCTAAGAGTGTGCATGTGCGAGTGTGTCGTTTTCAGTTAATTTTGTCTTTGTACATGTTAATGGTGATCTAAGTTGATTTTAGGTTTAAACGTTCAATCTTGTCATGCATTCCCTATTATCAAACATCTAACAGTGTATAAGTTGCGGAAATTAAATTGCGGAAATTAAACTAACTATTACAAGGCGTCGGGTATTTACATCGCCAAAGACAAACCCTTTAAAATAAATGCGGAAAATAAATAAAGCGATTAGAGGTTAATAAAAATAAAATACTGAAATAGAAAGGATTAAAACTAAATTAATGGTGATCTAATCGTTTTAATTAGGCAAATAAATTAAATTTAATAAAGAAAAAATATTTTTTTGTTTTGATTTTATTAAGAAAAAGATTTGAGTGGTTAGTTAATAATAAAAATAATTAAGCAAATAAATAAATAACTAAATATGAAATAGAAAGGATTAGAGGTTTGGGCCTGATTAGGGAGTCTGATTAGCAAATTCTATGGCCCAATTGTGCAGGCCTGGTTGACTTTTTCTGATTCCATGTGTGCACTTTGACCAGGTAGTATGGTGGACGTTCCATCTGGGCCATCAGATTTGTCCTAAGGCCATCTGTCCATTGATTGAATGAGGGAGTATGATGCATCACGCGCTGGGACTTGCATTGGATCACCTGGAAGAAAAATATAACAAATAGCATGGGGACCTGGGATTCGAACCCAGGTGCTGTTGGATACTAGATACACGCCTTTTCCACTCAACCATTGTGCTTCATCTGTTATTATATTAGACAATAATAATAATATGGGAAAACACGTAGTATGCCAGAATAAAAACACAAAACGCGCGAATATTCGAATGGGGCAATCAGATGGGGCACGTGGTCGTCCCTGTCCTCAGGTCTGCAAGGAAATTACCTGCGGATTTAAATCTGCAGCTAAAATCGTAGGTCGTTTCAAAAACCCATCTCAGGCCATATAAACTCCATCCAAGGCCATGGTTGTGCTTGTCTTTCTCCCCTGGTCACGTCCATGTCCATCAATAGCACTAATTTTTCCTGTAAAAGAAATGCCCAAAAAGCAAACTACAAAACCCTAGGTTCGGTTATAGGGCTACAGTCCATATAAATACAATCAAACAATGCCAAAAGTTCAGAGATTTCATAAGCATCACAAATATATCCATGATTTGTCAAAATGATGCGAAAATAGAGAGTTGTGATTTGGAATACAGGGCCAAGAAACGTGATGCTTACAGTGCGTTTGAGAGGGTGTGAGAGCTTGCTTTTGATTGCAGGAGGTTGAGTAGACACCCAGCAATTGATTGGTGTTGAGTTTTGCCTTTGTAAACGCCTCTAAGGATGATTTCAGTTTTGCACTTTTTTCACCTTTTTTCAAGTTTGGTTCTTGATGTTCTTGCAGCCTCTAGGTATGGATTCCGTGCCTTTGCCTTGTATATGTATGATGGAGTGTATTAGGTCAACTTTTGTGGACTGAATCCTTGCACATTGATGCCTTGAGATTGGATTTGATTCACCATTGATAACTTGCCTAATTTGCCAAAAACTCAATCTTTTTGCACATGGAATGCTTGATATGAGTTTGATCATGACATTGATGATGATTAGGTCCTGAAAATAGAAAAAGATCTCATGTAATCAAGTTTTGGGATTTTATTTGATTTAAATTGATTTAAAATGAAATAATTCAATAAAAAATTAAATAAAATAGAAAATTTGATAAATGGACACAAGGCTGAAGCTAGGACACGTGTGTAATGTGGAAAGTCCAAATCAAGTGGAAAAGAATGGGCCCATTTGACAAAATTTGAAGTTTTGGGGATAGTTGACTTTTGGCAATTTTACAAAAATGCCCAACTTCTACAATGCATAACTTCTTCAATTTTGAACTTTTGAAAGTGTTATTAGACTTTTTAAAAATCTTGAGATGTCCTCTAACCAACCATTTTGGTCTCATCTCATTTTGACATTCCATGCTAAAGTTATAAGCTTTGGAAAAAAGGTGTTTTTGTTGACTTTCAAAAATGACCTATAATGTCCAAATTTGTAACTTTTTGTGAGTGCATTTTATGATCTTGGGGTATAAAGATGGATTGTAGGAAATTGCATCCTATTCAAAATGAGCTTTGGATGGGTCATTTCTCATAAAGTATGAGAAAGTTATGCTTGGTCAAAGTTGAGTTGACTTTTCCTACAAAACCCTAATTTAGCAACTTTTGAGTCTTGATGAATTTTGAGAAATCCTTGATGAATCATGATCAACCCTTTATCAAATGATGAAATACCCTTCAAAATGAGAATGTTGACAAAAAATCTTGAAGTTTGACTGTATTTGGGTCACAGTTGACTTTTGCCCTAGCACAGTCGATTTTTGGACCCTTTGAGCAATTGACTGAGCAAACTTCCTCTGCAAGGCTTTAAATTTGGCATGGATGACCTTGAGAGCATATTAGGACATTGGTGGGAACTTGAGGTCATTTGGATTCAAGGATCTTGATGCAACACAAAACCCTAATTTGGGATTGATTGCCTTAGGAGATAGCTTGATTGTCTAACTCTTGAGCCACTTGGAGATTTTTCTTGCCATGTTTTGAGAGATATGAGAGGGAAAATTTTGGGGTGCAACATCTGCACCTGTTCAATTTTCTTAAACCTGAGGATGTAGATTGGCTTTCGTGCCTTTCGTGATCCAAAAGTGGAAGATGATTGAACACTAGAGTGCCCAGAAATTTGCACTCGCATGAAGTGGTATCAGCCTTGTGATATCGGGAATGGGCTTACAGATGCCATTTGGAGACTGTTGATAGGTGGTCTGGACTTCGACTGGAATACGAATCAGGGATATCTTATCGTTGATCTGACAGAACCGGAGAAGGTCTAGGATTAACTTTGGCTGGATCAGAATCAGGAAAAATCTTCGAATCGATTTAACTGAACCAGACAAAAGTCTTGGAATATCTTCAACTGGAATATGAATCAAGGAGATCTTAGCGTCGATCTGACTAAACCAGAGAAGGTCTTGGATTAACTTTGGCTGGATCAGAATCAGAAAAATCTTCGAATCGATTTAACTGAACCAGACAAAAGTCTTGGAATATCTTCAACTAGAATACGAATCAGGGAGATCTTAGCGTAGATCTGACTGAACCAGAGAAGGTCTTGGATTAACTTTGGCTGGATCAGAATCAGAAAAATCTTAGGATCGTTTTAACTAAACCAGACAAAAGTCTCAGAATATCTTCAACTGGAATACGAATCAGGGAGATCTTAGCGTCGATCTGACTGAACCAGAGAAGGTCTTGGATTAAATTTGGCTGGATCTGAATCAGAAAAATCTTAGGATCGATTTAACCAAACCAGACGAAAGTCTTGGAATATCTTCAACTGGAATACGAATCAGGGAGATCTTATCATCGATCTGACTGAACCAGAGAAGGTCTTGGATTAACTTTAGCTGGATCAGAATCGGAAAAATATTAGGATCGATTTAACCGAACCAGATGAAAGTCTTGGAATATCTTCAACTGGAATACGAATCAGGGAGATCTTATCGTCGATCTGACTGAACCAGAGAAGGTCTTGGATTAACTTTGGTTGGATCAGAATCAGAAAAATCTTAGGATCGATTTAACTGAACCAGATGAAAGTCTTCCATAGATGTAGTTTTTCTTTTGAGGGGACTACTAGGTCATATGAGTAGTCAATGGTGTTTATTGATTCGTCTTTCCCTGAAACGGTAAAGAGTCAGTCATATGCAATGTCATGATGTATGAAATTCATGATATATATCAAGCAATGTTGCTCTCAACATAAATGAGATTGTATGGTATGATGCGTATATACATGTATCATGATGTATGGAAATGTAATGTTTTAGCTGGGGAAAATAAATCCCGGACAGCTGTTGGAGAATAGAGTTGAATTCTTCGTTTCCGCTGGGGATGATGAACAAAGATGATTGTGAGAATAAACCTGCAGGAGAAGATAACTCTGTTAGGGAATAAACTGATGAGGAGATTACTCTGTGGGGAAGAGATGTTCTGCTGAAGATTCCACTGATAAATTCCGTCTGGATGAATTATCGTTGCTGGTGATATTGAATCCTATTGGAGATTGAATTCCTGTTTGTGAAAGGGAATAACTCCGCTGGAGATGATCTTTCAGTGGCGACTTTACTGGGGGTAACCTGTTAGACTTTTGTGGGGATAATCCCCTGAGTTCTGCTGGGAATGATCCTTTGAACTCGGTTGGGGAGATTTATTTTTGTACTCTGCTGGGGATAAACTTCCAGAGTCTATTGGGGATGATGCTTCAACTCCGTTGGGGAAGCTTTTTCAGACTGCACTGCGAAAATTTTAACTCTACTGGGGGTATCTTGTATTCTGCCGGGGAACATCCTTATACTCCGCTAGGGAATATTAAGACTGTCGGGGATATCAAGCCTTTTTAGTATTGATGGTAGATCAACTCTGCTTGGGGAAAGCATCGCTGATTCATTCATAGTTGCAAGTCTCAGCTGGGGGAGAGCTACCATTACTGTCTTACTCTACGGGGAGTGAAAGTATCTTAGCCATATTCTTCAGCTGAATTTATCTTGTACCTGGTGGACAGAGCAGCTATACAGCTTGGACACTTCTTATTGCCCCTGTTTCTGCTATTACCAGTAATTCATCTTTTGTTTTGCATGTAAATATTTATGAGCAGCAATTAATGTCAAATGCATATATCAAAAATGAACATTGGACGTTCTTTGCAAAACAAAACAGATAAAGAAGAACATTTTGAAATTTCTTTGAAAATGAATTGTATTGATTTTGAAGTTTGGCATGTAAATAGGCGTTTTTGTACAAGAGGCTGACGTCCTAGTAAGAGACCGCCGCTGAATAATAGAATTTACACAATTTGTGAAAAACTAAACAAAACAGCTATGTGAATAATCCCACTGGCTTCCAACTCTGTTATTGCCTTTATGTCCTCGAGCATCTCATCACTTTGCTACTTGGTTGAAGGTAGATCAGATTGATTAGTGTCGTCCGAGCTTAATAGTTGATACCGAAGTCTGGATGCAAGGTGATCCAATGAGACATAGTGTTACGCTTTGATCCCTAATTTTTGCTTGGACCGCCCTTTCGGGTTTTCAGTCCACCGGGATACCCTTTTTTCCCAAGCCGCCTTTTCAGGTTTTCGACTTGCCGGGTGTACAGATTTTTTTCATTTTCATCCCTTATTTTTGCCCGAACCCTTTTGGTTCGCCGGGAAGCCCTTATTTTTGCCTAGGCCAGTCAACCTAGCGGGTCTTTGATTATGCGTAGTATCTTTTCATTATGTCTGCATTGACGGGGTGAGGAAGGTCGTCACCATCCATGGTGGTTAGAATCATAGCTCCTCCTGAGAAAATGTTCTTAACCACAAATGGCCCTTCGTAAGTAGGGGTCCATTTGCCCCTGGGATCACCTTGAGATAAGATAATGCGCTTGATTACCAGATCCCCAACTTGATACTCTTGTCGTCTAACTTTCTTGTTAAATGCCTTGATCATCCGTTTTTGGTACGTCTGACCATGACAAATAGCAGTAAGTCTCTTTTCGTCGATTAGGTTCAGCTGATCAAGCCGGGTCTGAATCCAGTCATCTTCACTCAAACCTGCATCCTTCATGATCCGAAGAGAGGGTATCTGAACTTCAATGGGCAAGACTGCCTCCATGCCATATACCAAGGAATAGGGTGTTGCCCCTGTTGATGCCCGTGTTGAGGTACGGTACCCATGAAGAGCGAATGGTAACATCTCGTGCCAGTCTTTGTATGTCACCGTCATCTTCTGCACAATCTTCTTAATGTTCTTATTAGCCGCTTCGACAGCCCCGTTCATCTTCAGCCGGTAGGGAGAAGAGTTATGATGTTGTATCTTGAATTGCTCGCAGAGCTCGGTGATCATCTTGTTGTTGAGATTGGTACCATTGTTCGTAATGATCCTCTCTGGTACACCATATCGACAGATCAGATTGTGTTGAATGAACCGTGCCACGACGTTCTTGGTTACAGTAGCAAAGGAAGCTGCTTCAACCCATTTCGTAAAGTAATCAATTGCTACCAAGATGAAATGATGCACGTTGGACGATGTAGGTCTGATCTCGCCGATCATATCAATGCCCCACATTGCGAAAGGCCAAGGTGCCGTCAATACGTTTAGAGGTACTGGAGGTATGTGCACCTTATCAGCATAGACTTGGAACTTGTGACATGTCCGAGAATGCTGATAACAGTCGGCTTTCATTGTGGACCAATAATATCCTGCCCGGAGGATTTTCTTTGCCATGGTGTGTCCACTGGAATAAGTTCCGAAAGTACCTTCATGTAACTCCTCCATGATCCTTTCTTCTTCGTTCTTATCCACACAACGTAGTAAGGTCGAATCATGGTTGCGCTTGTAAAGAATGCCATTGCTGATGAAGAACTTTGTTGCGAACCTCCTCAGAAACTTCTTGTCATTAACAGATGCACCCTCGGGGTATTCCTGAGCCTCAAGGTACCTCTTCACCTCATGAAACCAGGGTTTATCCGCTACCTCTTCAGTCTCAATATCACAGCAATGCGCGGGTTCTTCCAGTTTTTCAATGATAATCCAGGGAGCTTCGTTGTCCCAATTGACTTTGAACATAGAAGACATCATAGCCAGCGCGTCTGCCAACTGATTCTCCTCTCTAGGGAAGTGTTCAAAGGTTATCTCCTCAAAATGTGGAAGCAACGTCAATACATACTCCTTGTAAGGAATAAGATTTGGGTGTTTCGTATCCCACTCGCCTTTGATCTGACTGATCACGAGAGCGGAATCTCCTAAAACACTCAAGAACTTAATCCTTAGGTTAATTGCTGCTCGAAGAACCATAATGCACGCCTCATACTCCGCCATATTGTTGGTGCAGTTGAAACATAGTCGGGCGGTAAACGGAGTATGAGATCCTTTAGGAGATATGATCACGGCGCCAATGCCATTACCCAAAGCATTCGAAGCTCCATCAAAGTACATAGACCATTGGGATCCTTCCTCAGGTCCTTCATCTGGTCCAGGTGTCTCACAATCAGTTACCAACATGATATTCTCGTCTGGAAATTCAAAGTTCATAGACTGGTAATCATCCACTTCCTGATGTGCCAAATGGTCTGCCAACACACTTCACTTAATTGCCTTTTGGGTCGTATACTGGATGTCATACTCAGTCAAGATCATTTTCCATCTCGCTATTCTTCCGGACAAGGCAGGCTTCTCGAATATATACTTGATTGGATCCATCTTTGATATCAACAGAGTAGTGTGAGTCAGCATATACTGTCTCAGCCGGCGAGCAGCCCATGCCAAAGCGTAGCAAGTTTTCTCGAGCAACGAGTATCGGGTCTCGCAGTCGGTCAACTTTTTGCTAAGGTAATAACATGCTCTTTTCGGCCAGACTCGTCATGCTGCCCCAACACACACCCCATTGAGTTGTCGAGTACTGTCAAGTATAAGATCAAAGGTCTCCCTTCAACTGGAGGCATCAGAATAGGAGGCTCTTAGAGATACTCTTTGATTCTTTCGAAAGCGGCCTGGCATTCATCGTTCCAACGTACTACTTGATATTTCTTCAGTAACTTGAAGATTGGTTCACAAGTAGCAGTCAGGTGTGAGATGAATCGGGCAATGTAGTTCAGACGTCCCAGAAAGCCTCTGACTTCTTTCTCTGTTTGGGGAGCTGGCATTTCCTGTATAGCTTTAACTTTTGCAGGATCCACTTGAATACCTTTGTCGCTTACGACGAAACCTAGTAGCTTACCAGATCTCACCCCGAAGGTGCACTTGTTCGGGTTTAACCTTAGCTTGTATAACTTAAACCTGTCAAATAACTTCTGGAGATGGTCAAGGTGTTCTTCCTCAGTCTGGGACCTTGCAATCATGTCATCGACATATACCTCAATCTCATAGATCATGTCATGAAACAAAGCAACCATGGCACGCTGATACGTTGCCCCAGCATTCTTCAATCCAAAAGGCATGACCTTGTAGCAAAAAGTACCCCACTGAGTAACAAAAGTTGTCTTCTCCATGTCTTCGGGAGCCATTTTAATTTGATTATAACCGGAGAAACCATCCATGAAGGAGAAGACTTTATGCTAAGCGGTGTTGTCAACCAGAACGTCGATATGAGGTAGAGGGAAATCATCTTTGGGACTCGCCCTGTTCAGATCCCTATAGTCAACACACATTCGAACCTTATCATCCTTCTTCGGTACAGGAACCACGTTGGCCACCCACTGCGGGTAAGAAGTAACTTCTAGAAAACCGGCGTCAAATTGTTTCATCACTTCAGCCTTGATTTTCTCAGACATCTCTGGGCGCATTCAGCGGACCTTCTGTTTCACTGGAGGACAGTCTTCCTTGGTAGGTAGGCGATGAACCACAATATCAGTATCCAAACCAGGCATATCTTCGTAAGACCATGCAAAGATCTCAACGTAGTCACGCAGCATCTGAATCAACCGTTGCTTCACACTAAGCTCCAGATTTGCATCGATCCTGGCCTCTTTCTTGTCTATCTCTGTACCCAGATTCACTGTTTCCACTGGCTCTTCATGTGGCTGTATAGCCCTCTCCTCTTGGAGTAACAGTCTTGCAAGTTCACCAGGCACTTCACAATCATCTTCACCTTCGTCTTTGGCTAAGTCGATCGTATTTTCGAAGTCATAACTGGCAGTAGCAGAGTCGTTACCAGTGAGATCCAGAGTGGATGTAGACCTGTATATGTGAGTGTGTAAAATAGTTGTTTTGCAATATATAATAAAAGAAAAACAAGGAGCGCAAAATTTGAAATGCAAGAAACCTCCAATGCTTTTATTAATGATATATGAAAATGACATACATAAAGCCCTCACAAATGAAGCCACGGTGCCCTGGGTAAGACACCGGGCCATAGAGTTTAAAACATTGTCTATTACAAATTCAAAACAAAAAGTCTCATTACTGGGTGATAAAAGAAATAGGGATGAAGTCATTTTCTCTCCAGTTGCTTGGTCCACCGTCGGTCATAGGATAGATCCAATTGTCGAACTCAGACTCTTCAACGTCGTCTTCAATGGCATTTACTCCTGAATTGCTGATGAACATGGGAGGTCTTTCGATCTGTGCATTCCGAACAGCCTTTTGAGCCTCTGCAGTGAAACCTAAACCAAACTTGTTAGTCTTCTGTGCAAAATCAGGGAGTTGGCCCCAATTCACACACCCACCTTTCTCGACAACAGCTCGGGCATCCTTAAAGGAAGTCATCTTCATAGGAGAATCTTCAACAATAGTCTCAGTTGATGCCAGCGTCTGGGGAACCTATTCAAAGTGCTGAAATGGGGTCTCAATGAACTCCTCATCCATCTCTACATATCAGAAAGAGTTGAGGTGGCTCACCATGTACTCTTCCTCTCCTTGTACCGTCACAACCTTCCCTTTCACTGGGTACTTCAGCTTCTGGTAGAGCGTTGAGGTTACGGCCCCAGCTTTGTGGATCCATGGGCGACCCAGCAAATAAGAGTAAGATGGCCGAATGTCCATCAAATAGAATGTAGAGTTGAAAACCTGAGAACCAACCTTAATCGGAATATCCACTTCTCCATGTACCATTCTTTTAGACCCATCAAAGGCCCTGACGACAATGTTGCTTGGTTTCAACTCTAATCCTTCATAGTCCAACCGGTCTAGAGCTTTCTTAGGAAAAACGTTCAATCAGGAACTAGTATCCACTAATACATGAGCAAGAGTAGCGCCCCTGCATTCAATGGAGACATGCAGGGCGTCGTTGTGATTCTTCCCTTTAGTAGTCAAGTCAGCATCAGAGAAACCCAACCCATTATCAATAGTCAGACTAGCCACGCAATCTTTAAACTGGTCAGCTGATGTTTCTTGCGGTGCGTGTGCAGTCTTCAGGAATGAAATCAGAGCCTTGGCATGGGCCTCTGAGCATAGCAACAATGACAACATAGAGATTTTGGACGGGGTTTTTCCCAGCTGTTCAACTACATTGTAGTCACTCTTTTTTATGATCTTTAAAATCTCTTCCATCTCTTGTCTAGAAGCTTCAACAGTAATTGTCTTTGGTGCCTCCGTCGGGGCAGGCTCACTGGTGATCCCTTTTCCCCGAGTGTCAGATGACTCGGCGACAGGGGTAAGAATAGGAACTTGAACAGGAATAGTAGCAGGTACACTGGCAGGTGTAATAACAATAGGTTTTCGGGCAGTTGGTGGAGAGATATCAGGTGAGAAAAGTCTTCCGTTGTGGGTGACTTTAGCAGGTCCAACAATATTGTTGACGTCAGTATCAGCATCTAACTCTTGTTTAACTCCATGAAAATAAACATCGGCCCTGTAATGCCAAGGGACAGCTTTATCAGAGGTGTAGGGGATAGGCCCAGGAACAGTGATGATCAATGGTGAGATTCTTGGAACAGATGTAATTCTAACAGGCTTTCTCGAGGAAGCCTTGGAAGAATCGTCGAAAATGGTAATAATAGCAACTTCTTCAGTATGAACTAAGGGAACAACAATCTTCTCAAACATAATTTCTTTACTATCCATCAGGCGTTAGACACCTAATTTCAAAAGTGGGCAACCGGTTGGTAGGGCAGAACACATACGGCAACCTTCGTCACAACCCGAAAATAAACCGGCTAGCAAAAGGTTCTTCTTCACAGTCATCAAAGGGGTAACAATGTTGTGATCGGTGGATCTGGAACTGACTGTTTAAAGCTGGTTCGCGAAATGTCGCGGAAGCAAGAGTCGCCACCGTCTTTTATTTTCTCCAAAGGGAAAGGACAAAAGCACAGAAAAATTCCTTAAAGAGATTGCTCTCGGTTCGGGAGGTAGGTTATAGAAAGGGAAGGTGTTATCACCCTTTCTATCCATGGTTATCCATGGGCTCTTAGATACTTGCTCATTGGGTTTTCAAAAATGTTTGTTTGCTTTTCAATGTGGGTTTTAAAAAGTTTCTTTGAAAAATTTCAATTCGACTCGTACGTCAGAGTGTTTGAAAAATTTGTTTTGAAAGCTTTTGAAAAGTGTCGGTGTGAAAAGATTTTGATTTGTTTGAAATTAGAGCAAGTATCCTTGAGAACCTACCTACCCTAAGGAATTCGTCTGTGTAGATGTCCTTTAAAGTAGTGACATCCCACCATTGAGAGGTAGGTAGCACCACCGTTGGAGGTGTTCGGGTCAATTCGAAGGTTCGGGACATGGTGATCACCAGAGCAATGGGAAGACACCTTAGAAGCTACCCTCATGCCAGGTTCCCAGATCATGAGGACTTACTAAGACATCCTCTACTCGACGATCACCTTTCGAAGGCAAGGCAACAGTGAGGCGTACCCTAGGGGTGGTGTGTGCGATTCGTGTGTCGTTTTCATTTATATTTGTCTTGTCATGTTAATTATGATCTACGCTTGATTTTATTTAAGGCCATTCATTCTTTCATGCTTTTTTAACAGTTAATATTTGCGGGAAAATAAATCTAAAGCTATTACAAATGGCGCGGGTCCACATCGCCAAAATTAAACTGGACCCGATTTGACAGAAAGTAAACAAAGCAAAAGAAATAAAAGTGCGAAAAGTTAAATTGTCCGAGTTACATGGCTTTGGGAGAGATACATAATTATTTAAACGGAATAGAATAAATATGCGCAATTAAATAAGAATTATTGAAACGAGGGCGTTGGACCCTTTTGCAAATTAAATTAATTAATAATTAAAATTAAGATTAAATGAAAATGTTTTTTGGTATTTTGTGTTTTTTAAGATTTAATGGAAAAAGAATTATTTAAAATTAAAATGAGATGTAAACCCTAATTCTAATGGTTTTTAGATTTATTGTGAAAATATTAAATTAAAATCTAAATGAAACCCTAATTGATTATGTACAATTAATTATGAAAATAAATAAATAAATAATATGGTAAAAAGGGAAAACAAATTAAAGGGATAAAAATTAAACCTATTTCTACATATTTTTTGTATTTTTGTTATTAAAAGAAATTAAAATTGTAACCTAATTAAAACTAATAATTACATATTAATTTATTTATGAAAATATTAGAATAAAACATTTATTAGGTTTTTCTTATCTTTTCTGATTTTTTAGGCCTTTTTTATATTTTGTAAAAAATAATTAATTAAAACAAATAAGGAAATAAAATAGCAATTAAAAAAAATAAAATAAGAAAAAAAATGTAGAGAAGGCAAACCAGGGGGTTTCAGTCCCAATTGTGAGGTATAGGCCTTAGAATGCTGGCCCATTAAGTTTTGGTCCATTTGACCTTTTCAGTTTGTGTGTCAGCGCGTTGACCTGAGCATAGCATGCTCTTTGAATCCCTACCCTTGATTAAATCTCCAGATGAACGTGGCTGGCTTGATGATGGAGGACGTATGGTGTGCCTTAGGGTTGTGCCTGCATAGGATTTATTATGGAAAAATAATATGGAAATTATTCAGACCTGGGACTCGAACCCAGGTCTTGGACGTTATTGCAATCACCAACTGCCAGCTGAGCCATGAAACGTATGTTAACATGTTATAACAAATAAATAATAAAAAGAAAAACAAACGCGTTAGTGGGTTTCTGGCGCGAATTTCAAACCGGCCTATCACGTTTTGACAACGAGGTTGTCTTCTTCGTTGTTTTTATTTTTTTTCTGAAACAAGACTGTAAGGCAACGGTTTTGGATGCGTTTCAGAAGAGGTCCTTTGAGAAAATAGCGATTGGCCCCTCAACGCTCATAAATTGAGCGCGAGGGTTCCATCATCTTCGTCCTCATGCGCTGAGTTGAATGGCATTGGTCTGGAGTTCTAATTTTGCCTCGTTACCAAAGCCCTAAATTGACAAACCTGTAAACCCTAGAAATCGCGCATGGTAAAATCTCATACACAGCACGATAATCAAATTAAACATAATGGTTAGCTTTAAAACATCACAAGGAACAAGAATCCATAATTAGAATGTCATGAGAATGCCTAGAATTGAAAATACGATTGTCACTTTTTTGCTGTACAGGGAGGGTTCTATATACCAATTCCTGGAGTTTAAGTTGATGTTTTGGATTGCAATGTGATCAGGAGGACTTGAGGAAGCTATTGGAAAAGCTTTTGTGCCTTGAATCGCCCTTTAGAGTGGTTTTCAGAATTGCTTTTTTGACAAAAAATTCCCAGTTTGTAAATGTATTTCCTGCGCAGCTTTCAGTCCAATACAATTAGGTTTATGATCAGGCCTTTGTAGTGTAGCAATTAGGTTAAGAAAACTCAATAAAATCCAATGAATTAATGGTTTTTGCAATTTTGATTTCATAAGATCTTTCCATATCTTTTTCACATGTATTTTTGTGTCAATTAGCTCAAATCACACCAAATCTTTCCATGTTGGGATGTGCACGAAATATTGAGCTCAAAACATGTATAAAAAGATTGAAAACATTAGGTTAGACATTTTTCACATATTTAATTTGATTTAAATGAATTAATATGAATAATAATTCAAATAAATAAATAAAAATGAGAAAATACTTCCCTTTGGGCCAAGTGGTCGTGCACATGTTTAGAATGATGAATCTTGGAAGAAAAATGGGCCCATTAGCATTTTTAGGTCATTTGGATCAATGTTGACTTTTCAAAATATCCAAAAATTTCCCAACTTCCACAAGGCATAACTTGCTCAATTTTTAAGCTTTTCTCATGTTCTTGGACATTTTGGAAAGGTCTTTGAGTCCTCTAACCAATGCCTTTGGTTCCATGTCATTTTGATTTACCAATCTCAAGTTATGGCCTTTGACTTAAAGTCCCTTTTTGTTGACTTTTGAAAATGACCTATAATGTTGAAATTGATAACTTTTTGTGAGAGCACTTCTTGGACTTGAAGTATGAAGATGAGTTGTAGGAAATGTCTTTCTCTTCAAAATGGGATTTGGATGGAATTTTTTTGATAATCCATGTGAAAGTTATGCCCTGGTCAATTTCAGTTGACTTTTTCAACTGTCCAAATAAGGAAACTTTTGCATCTTGATGATTTTCTGAGCCAAATTTTGAGAATCATGATCAAGCATTGATCAAATGATGTTTGTGGCTTCAAAATGATATATTGACCAAAAATTTGAACTTTTGACTGTCAAATGACCATTTTGCCCCTATAGTTGACTGTAGTGCAATTTAGGGTTTTGACTGTGCAATTTTGAGTTGAATGCCTTGCAATTTGTTATGAGGATACTTGACCATATTTGTAGGCATATGAGACTTGATTGGGCCCTTGAAAACTTTATTTTCCTGATCAGAACACAAACCCTAGTTTTGACTGTATAGGAGACAGTTGGACTGTGCAACCCTTGGGGAATTTTGTGACTTGGCTTGGCAATTTCTTGAAGAATAGGGGAGGGCAAATTTTGGGGTACAACAGTTGCCCCTGTTCAATCTTCTTAGACCTGAGGATGCAGATTGGCTGACGTGCCTTTCGTAATCCGAGGGTAGAAGATGATTGGACACTAGAGTGCCCAGAAATTTGCGCTCGCATGTTAGCAGTGTGATGGGGGAATGGGCTTATAGATGCCATTTGGAGATTGCTGGATAGGGTGATGGGCTTATAGATGCCATCTGGATGTTGATCGCGTAGGAGATTCCTTAGCGAGAACCTGCATACCTGCAAAAGAAAAAATGAGTACCTGACACGTTGCAGGAGCTGATTTTAGATGCTTGGTATAGATGTGTCCTGACTGGTTACAGGAGCTGAGTCTGGAGCTTCATAAGTAGATGAATGAACCAGGTATGGTTACTGCCTTAGCCTGAATGGCAAGAGGATCTTGGGCGACTTTAACTTCAACAACGCTCGTTGAGAAAATCTTGGCGGGAATTACCATCTTTGCAAAATCGGAACGAGAACCATAGGCTATTATAATCTGAAAGGGAATCACCTCACTCGCCGTCGGAGAGGGAATCATAGGAAAAGGAATTGTCACCTCACTCACCGTCGGAGAGGGAAACATAAGAGACTATCACCTCACACTCATCGTCGGAGAGGGAACCATCTGAAAAGGACTTACCACCTCACACACCGTCGGAGAGGGAACCATGGGAGACTATCACCTCACACTCACCGTCGGAGAGGGAAACATCTGAAGAAGGAATTACCACCTCACGCACTTGTCGGAGAGGGGACCATAAGAGACTATCACCTCACACTCATCGTCGGAGAGGGAAACATCTGAAGAAGGAATTACCACCTCACGCACTTGTCGGAGAGGGGACCATAGGAGACTATCACCTCACACTCATCGTCGGAGAGGGAAACATCTGAAGAAGGAATTACCACCTCACGCACTTGTCGGAGAGGGGACCATAGGAGACTATCACCTCACACTCATCGTCGGAGAGGGAAACATCTGAAGAAGGAATTACCACCTCACGCACTTGTCGGAGAGGGGACCATAGGAGACTATCACCTCACACTCATCGTCGGAGAGGGAAATATCTGAAAAAGGAATTACCACCTCACGCACTTGCCGGAGAGGGGACCATAACTTCTGCTGAGTCTTTATCAGAAAAATCTATTGGGAGTCGATTTAGCTGGGCTAGAGAAGGCTTTGAAATATGTTTAAGCTTTTTTAACTGCGTCTTTCCTGAAAGGTAAAGGTCAGTCATATGCAATGCATGATATGGATCAAGCAATGATGTTCTCAACATAAATGAGATTTGTATGATATGATGCGTCTATGCATGCTATAATGATGTATGTGACGTTTTATGAATGTATGTTTTTGTCTAGGAAAGTAAATCCTTGACGGATGCCGGGAAGTCACTCCTGGGCTGATATCTGAAGAATAGATTTTGCTTCCGCTGAGGATGATAATTGCAAGAATACCGGTAGGAGAAGATGACTCCGTTGAGGAATAAACTTGGCAAATGGCAGATTCTGCGGGGAGAAAAGATACTCTAGCGACCATGCTGGGAAGCAATACTCTGTGGGGAGATGCTTTGCTGAGTGTAGATAATAACTTGCTGAGGATATCTTTGTTGTATGAAGTGTGAATGGACTTCGCTGGAGATAGGAAGACTTTGTCGACGACGTTCTTTCCGGGGCTTTTGGCTGAGGATAACCCAGTTATATCCTGTTAAGGAAATAACTCTTTAAATCAAGCCGGACGACGCGTTCGTGCTCTGTGAGGATAAGCTTCCAGAATCTACTGGGGATAAGCTTACTGCTTGGGGATATGAATTCCAACTTTCCTGAGGAAACTGGATTGGACTTGACTCTTTTGGGGAAGTTTTGATATGCTGGGGAAGATGAATCCTTTGAAGGTTGACGTGCCGCCGAGGAACAATATTTAGGCCAAGACCGTCGGGGATGCTTGTTATGTATTGCTGCTGGGGAATGTTGATATCTGCCGGAGGATACCCAACTTTCTTTTGATAGTTTTGCTTGGAGAGGAATGCATGGTTTACTTTCTGGGGATTTAAGATGTACTAGTCACGTTCTTTAGTTGAACCTACCTTGGTACCTTTGAAGGATAGAACAATTAGACTGCTCAGACAACTCTTTTATTGCCCCTGTTTCTAGTGTCACCTGCAATTAATTCCTTTGTTTCGTATGCAAATATTTATGAGTTAGCAAACTATTGTCAATGCATATATCACAAATTGAATCTTGGACGTTCTTCACAAAACAAAACAGAAAAAAGAACAAAACACTTGGCACGTTTAACTGAAAATATGTTTGTATTGATTTTTGAATGGCCTGTGAATAGGCGTCTTGTATACAAGAGGCTGACGTCCTAGTAAGAGGTACGCCGCCGAACAAAAGAGTTTATACAAGTTTTGTACAAAAGAAAATAAAACAGCTGTGTGAAGTGAATGATCCACTGGGTTTCAACTCTGCTATTGCCTTTATAACTCCGAGCGTCTCATCACTTGATGACCTTGGTTGAAGATGAAGTTGACTGATCGATGCCGTCTGAGCTTGATGTAGATACCGGATTCTAGATGCAAAGTGGTCAATGAGACATAGTATTACGCTTTTATCCCTAATTTTTGCCTGGACCGCCCTTTCGGGTTTTCAGTCCACCGGGATACCCATTTTTGCCCAAGCCGCCTTTTCAGGTTTTCGACTTGCCGGGTGTACAGATTTTTTTTATTTTCATCCCTTCATTTTGCCCGAACCCTTTTGGTTCGACGGGAAGCCCTAATTTTTGCCTAGGCATGTCAGCCTAGCGGGTCTTTTTTATGCGTAGTATTTTTTAACTATGTTTGCATTGGCGGGGTGAGGAAGGTCGTCACCATCCATGTTGGTCAATATCATTGCTCCTCCTGAGAACACATGCTTAACCACAAATGGCCCTTCGTACGTAGGGGTCCATTTGCCCCTTGGATCACTCTGAGGAAGGATGATTCTCTTGATTACCAGATCCCCAACTTGATATTCCTGTGGTCTGACCTTTTTGTTAAATGCCCTGATCATTCGTTTTTGGTACGTCTGACCATGACAGATAGCAGCAAGTCTCTTTTCATCAATGAGGTTGAGTTGATCAAGTCGTGTCTGGATCCAATCATCTTCGTTCAGATTTGCATCCTTCATTATCCGGAGAGAGGGTATTTGTACTTCAATCGGCAGGACTGCCTCCATGCCATAAACCAGAGAGAAAGGAGTTGCCCCGGTTGACGTCCTAGCTGAGGTACGGTACCCATGCAGAGCGAACGGTAACATCTCGTTCCAATCTTTGTAAGTCACTGTCATTTTCTGCACGATCTTCTTGATGTTTTTATTTGCTGCTTCTACAGCCCCATTCATCTTCGGTCTGTAAGGAGAAGAATTGTGGTGCTGTATTTTGAACTGTTCGCAAAGCTCAGCGATCATCTTGTTGTTCAGATTGGTACCGTTATCTGTAATAATCCGCTCAGGGACGCCGTACCGACAGATCAGATTGTGTCGAATGAACCGTGCCACAACAGTCTTGGTTACCGTAGCATAGGATGCTGCCTCGACCCACTTTGTGAAATAATCAATCGCCACTAGGATGAAGCGATGCCCATTAGATGCTGTAGGTTTTATCTCACCGATCATGTCTATGCCCCACATTGCGAACGGCCAAGGCGCAGTCAGAACATTCAGGGGAACCGGAGGAACATGCACCTTGTCTGCATAAATCTGGCACTTGTGGCATGTCCTGGAATGTTGGTAGCAGTCAGCTTCCATTGTGGACCAGTAATATCCTGCCCGTAGGATCTTCTTAGCCATAGTGTGCCCACTAGAATGCGTACCAAAGGTCCCGTCATGTAGCTCTTCCATGATTCTTTCTGCTTCAGTTTTATCCACACAGCGCAGTAAGGTTGAATCATGGTTTCTCTTGTACAGGATACCGTTGCTAAGGAAGAATTTGGCTGCGAACCTCCTCAGGAATTTCTTATCATTGATAGATGCACCTTCAGGGTATTCCTGAGTTTCCAGATATCTCTTCACCTCATGGTACCAAGGCTTCTCAGTCACCAATTCAGTTTCGAGATCACAACAGTATGCTGGTTCGTCCAGTTTCCAGATGATGATCCAGGGAGCTTCATTATCCCATTTGACCTTGAACATTGAAGACATTGTAGCTAACGCGTCCGCTAACTGATTCTCTTCTCTTGGAAAGTGCTCAAAGGTTATCTCCGTGAAGTGGGGAATCAGGGTCAACACACATTCTCTATAAGGGATCAGGTTTGGATGTTTCGTATCCCACTCTCCCTTGATCTGATTGATCACAAGAGCGGAATCTCCGAAGACACTCAGAAATTTGATCCTTAGGTCGATCGCAGCTTGAAGACCCATGATACACGCCTCGTACTCCGCCATGTTGTTGGTACAGTTGAAACACAGCCGGGCAGTGAGTGGAGTATGAGTACCTTGTGGAGATATGATTATGGCGCCGATACCATTTCCCAAAGCATTGGAGGCTCCGTCAAAGTGCATAGACCATCGGGATCCTGGTTCAGGTCCTTCATCCGGTCCAGGTACTTCACAATCAGTCACAATCATAATGCTTTCATCCGGAAACTCGAAGTTCATTGACTGATAGTCATCTACAGCTTGATGAGCTAAGTGGTCTGCCAATACACTTCCCTTGATGGCTTTCTGGGTTGTGTACTGAATGTCGTATTCCGTCAAGATCATTCGCCATCTTGCAATTCTTCCGGACAAGGCAGGCTTTTCGAAGATATACTTGATTGGATCCATCTTTGAAATCAACAGAGTAGTGTGAGTCAGCATATACTGTCTCAGCCGGCGAGCAGCCCATGCCAAAGCGCAGCAAGTTTTCTCAAGCAGTGAGTATCGGGTCTCACAGTCGGTAAACTTTTTGCTAAGGTAATAAATAGCATGCTCTTTTCGGTCAGACTCGTCATGCTGCCCCAGCACACACCCCATTGAATTGTCAAGTACTGTCAAGTATAGGATCAGAGGTCTCCCTTCAACTGGTGGCATAAGGATAGGTGGTTCTTGGAGATACTCTTTGATTTTGTCAAAAGCAGCCTGACATTCATCGTTCCAACGCACTACCTGATCTTTCTTCAGCAGCTTGAAGATTGGCTCACAGGTAGCAGTCAGATGAGAGATGAATCGAGCGATGTAATTCAGGCGTCCTAAAAAGCCTCTGACTTCCTTCTCTGTCTTAGGAACTGGCATCTCTTGAATAGCTTTGACCTTAGCAGGGTCCACTTGAATTCCCTTGTCACTGACCACGAAGCCTAGCAACTTCCCAGATCTTACCCCGAAGGTGCACTTGTTCGGGTTCAATCTCAGCTTGTACAGTTTCAAACGGTCAAACAACTTCTGCAGATGATCTAGGTGCTCTTCCTCAGTCTGGGACCTAGCGATCATGTCGTCCACATACACTTCTATCTCATGATGGATCATGTCATGAAATAAGGCAACCATGGCACGTTGGTAGGTTGCCCCAGCGTTCTTTAATCCGAATGGCATGACCTTGTAACAGAAGGTGCCCCACTGAGTAACAAATGTAGTCTTTTCCATGTCTTCAGGTGCCATCTTGATCTGATTGTAACCTGAGAAACCATCCATGAAAGAGAATACTTTATGCTGAGCTGTATTGTCAACAAGGACATCAATGTGAGGTAAAGGGAAGTCATCTTTGGGGCTGGCCCTGTTCAGATCCCTGTAGTCGACACACATTCTGACCTTGCCGTCCTTCTTAGGTACCGGCACCACATTAGCAACCCACTGAGGGTAAGAGGTCACTGCAAGGAAGCCGGCATCAAACTGCTTCATAACCTCGGCCTTAATCTTCTCCGACATCTCTGGACGCATCCGACGGACCTTTTGCTTAACTGGAGGGCAGTCTTCCTTAGTTGGCAAGTGATGGACCACAATGTCGGTATCCAACCCTGGCATGTCTTCGTAGGACCAAGCAAAGATCTCCATATAATCATGTAACATCTTGGTTAACCGTTGCTTCACGCTGAGCTCTAGGTTGGCACCAATCTTTACCTCTCTCCTGTCTGCTTCAGTACCCAGGTTTATTGTTTCCACTGACTCTTCATGGGGTTGAATTGCCCTCTCTTCCTGAAGCAACAGTCTTGCAAGCTCGCCAGGCACTTCACAATCATCTTCACCTTCGTCTTCGGCTAAGTTGATCGGATTTTCGAAGTCATAATTGGCGGTAGCAGAGTTGTTATCAGTAAGATCCAGAGTGGATTGAAACCTGTATGAGTGAGTGTGTGTGTAAATACAGCTGTTTTGAAAATTATGTAAAGGAAAAGAAAGACGGAAAAGGAACACAATATTTGCAATGCGAAAAATACGTCCAAGATTTTCATTCATGATATATGAAATGACAGTTCGTATGCCCTCACAAATAGAACCACGGTGCCTCGGGTAAGACACCGGGCCATAGAGTTTATCATTGTTTATTACAAAATAACAAAACATAGGAATTCATTACTCAGTAACAAAAGAAACAGGGAGATTGTCCTTTGCGCTCCAATTGTTAAGTCCACCGTCAGTTGCCGGGTAAATCCAGCTATCAAACTTAGCTTCATCAACTTCCTCTTCATCCCCAATAGCATTAACTCCATGAGCAGGCAGGGGAGCTGTCACCACGTTAGGCTTGTCAGATGCCTCAAACTGTACCTCCTTAGCGTCAATGAGATCCTGCAGCTTGTTCTTTAGTGCCCAACAGTCATCGGTAGAGTGCCCCGGGCTTTCTGAATGGTAAGCACAACGAGCATTCGGGTTGTACTTGGGAGATGTTGTATTGGGGAACTTCGGGGCTTCCCTGACAGTCACTAAGTTGGTGGCTAGCAACTGTGGCAGAATCTGTGATAGGGTCATGCTTAACCGGGTAAACTCTCGCCGGGGTCTTTCAGCCCTTTGAGGATTATTCGACCGAGGAGCGGCAGCAGGCTTAGCAATCATCACCGCGCTGACAGATTGGCGGTGCTCAGGTCTCTCTGATTTCCTAGAACCATACACGGCACTAGACTCCTTTTTGAATGGTTTCTTTTCCGAACTAGATGATGCACCCTTTGTAATCTTCCCAGATTTCAGCCCAGCCTCAATTCTCTCTCCAGTCAAGATCAAATCAGTGAACCCAGCAGAAGAATTCCCAATGAGATGGTTGAAAAACGGCCCAGATAGGGTCCCCAAGAACATGTCTACCAGCTCCCGGTCAGTCAATGGTGGCTGCACCCTGCCAGCCAGGTCTCTCCACTTCTGAGCGTACTCCTTAAAACCTTCGCTTACACCTAACGACATACCCTGGAGTTGGGTACGCGTGGGGGCAAGGTCGGCATTATATTGATACTGCTTGTAGAAAGCAGTAGCCAACTCCTCCCAGTTACGAACCTTGGTCCCATCCAGCTGATAGAACCATTCGAGATGAGTCCCTGAAAGACTCTCCTGGAAGAAGTGGATCCATAAATTCTTATCCGCAGAGTACGGCTGAATTTTCCGAACATAGGACCTTAAGTGCAGCTTGGGACAAGACGCCCCGTCATATTTGGAGAAGGATGGTGCTTTGAACTTATGCGGGATAATCACACCAGTTGACAAACCCAGGTCTCCGAAATCCAGCCCAGGTACCTGTTGAACCTCCATAGCCTTCAACCTGTCTTCCAGTTGTTTGTACCTGTCGTCTGCAGGAGGGTACTGCTCTTCATCAAAATCTGTCTCGTTGTCGGAGACGACCGGACTAGGAACTTTTACTTCTGCCTGAGAGGGACTCTTGCCAACAGAAGAACCAGCCTCTTCATGCTGCAGAGTATTGCCAAACCTTCGGCCCGAGTTGAACAGAACAGTTCTTCTCTTCTTCTTCTTCTCCTTCTTCAGGAGCATAGCCTTCAGTTCTTCTTGGCCTTTAGCCAGACCCTTGATTAGTTCTTGAAACTGCGCATTCTGCACCTGGAGAGCCTTGATTGATGTCTCAGTTGATGCAGATTCGGGATTCATGATGCTGAAATAAACAGCGAAGAACTGTAAGCAACCTGAAAAGGGGAAAAACCTGCTATGCACATGATGTATGAAATGCATATGCAATGCATTCAAGGGTTCGAAAGTTCAAATTTGTTGTAGACAAAAAGGAACACACGTTATCATTAAGGAAATCATTGTTTAATACATTAAGGCCTCATGGGCAAAAAGTACAAAAATCAAATCAATCCCAAAATACACCGCGCATCCTCTTCGGAGCTATGTAGGTGTTGAGATTCCTCTCCTCATGCAACAGGCGGGTGAGCTCCAGGACCTTCTTTTCACTGGCATGCAGACTAGTCTCAAGAGAATTCCGTTCTTCCTTAAGCTGGATCCAGCTCTTCTGCATCTCTTCCCAGGATGTGGGCATATCAGGGTGCTGAATCATGTGGGACACTTCCCCTTCCAAGACAGGCTCTTTGATTACTGGGAGCATGTGAGGATAAGGCATCACTAACTTCTGGGAGCGGGCGCGTACCCACTTGAGATAGGGTTCCAATGGGATGGAGTTCCTGTGCCCCAGTGTTTTGCTGTCTATCCTACTTGGCGTCCTCCAAGCTCTGATAAATCTCTGGCGAAGTCCTTGAGTATCGTTGTCGAAGTCAAAAACTATGTCAGGAATTAACATGTCATGAGGACCATCCCTCCGAGCATAACCAAACTGTCTCCAAGCCAGGCATGGGCTATAAGTAATACCTCCTCTGATTCCAAGTAAAGGAACATTAGGGTACTCCCCGCAACGATCAATGATAGTGACATCTCCTCTGGACCTAGGACACCAATGTATATCTGCATGTGTAAGAGTCATCAACCATTGTGACCATCTCAAACCCCGCTCATTCTTCAAGACTGATTGGGGAAGGTGCGAAATAAACCACCTTCCCAGGAGAGGAGTGCAACACATAAGGACACCTCTTTTTCTCATGGTTCGAGTGTAACATGAGTGAAGGATGTCCCCCAGCAACGTAGGTATAGGATTCCTGGACATAAAGATCTGAATAGCACTGATATCAATAAGCTGATCTGGGTTAGGAAACAACACCAAACCATAAACAAGGAGGGCCACAACCTCTTCAAAAGCTTGCAAGTCAAGGGAGTTCCAACATTCAAGGGCCTTTTCAAACAGAAACCTGGCTAAGAACCCTTTGATACCACTTCTGACTTCCCAATGTCCCTTGAGGTCAGATGACTGTAGGTGCAAGGCTTTAGCAATCTCTTCAAGCTTAGGTTCCTTTTCTGTACCGTTGAAGGGTAGCTGATCAAGGATAGGGATCTTCAGGAGCCGGGAGAACTCCTCCAATGTAGGTACCAACTGATAGTCCAAGAAGGTGAAACAGTGATGCAGAGGGTCAAAGAATTGGAACAGGACCTTTATCATATCCTCCTCAATGTTGGTGTTGACCAAGCTGATGAGGCTTCCATGCCTTTCACTGAATGAAGAGTTCTCGGGAATCCTGGATATAAGCTCCTTAAGTTGAGGAGGGATCCTTACAAGAC
This sequence comes from Vicia faba, assembly GCA_948472305.1. Taxonomy (NCBI): domain Eukaryota; kingdom Viridiplantae; phylum Streptophyta; class Magnoliopsida; order Fabales; family Fabaceae; genus Vicia; species Vicia faba. The sequence goes on along the minus strand of OX451736.1, from coordinate 1,761,166,428 downwards.
TGACTTGAATTGTCTTTCTACGAACGGTTTCCATGTCCTACAAAACAAGAACAAAGATGAAAATTCGAACCCCTGAAATGGTTAGTCAATGCATATGATGCTGGATGATGTCATGATGCTATGATTAAACACACCACAGATATTTACAAAGACAAACATGTAAGGCACACAAGGCACACAAGACAAGCCCTTAAGGTTTAAGGCCAGCATGGGGTCTGGGTAGTACCCTCTTGAAGTTGGTGGGTTCAACCTGTCCTAATCAAAGTAACCGGGTTCTAAGGTTCCCAATATCACGGGATTGCTTTCATTGTTCATCGTTTCGATTTAGCCACTGAACTGGAGACCGAAATATTCCAGGAAAGCAACCCTCAATTGAGCGTAGTATCGAGTATCAACCAACCTCGGACTGCACCAAAGTCAGTTATCTCACTACCCTAAAGAGGCCAAGATAGTTCAATTAAGGTTCCTAAGGTCTGTTGATGCTTCATGACACCACGCGGAGGCCCCGTACTCTCCTTGACTGAACTCAAGGGTTACCGGTACACACCAAAGTGCCACATCAACGTAGCAGACTGTTTCAACCATGTCGGTATACCCCGCACAGTTCCCTCACAGCCTTGTTGCTACTTTCTAAGAAGGTATCCCCCAGATCCGGGTTAGGATCTATAGAACTCCCAAGCAACCCACAATAATAAAGCAAGCAAAGAAGACAATTGAAAACATAGTTATGAGCTAGCCCTAAGGTACACCTCACTTTATAAGTTTATTCCCCAGCAGAGTCGCCAGTTCTGTGATCGGTGGATCTGGAACTGACTGTTTAAAGCTGGTTCGCAAAATGTCGCGGAAGCAAGAGTCGCCACCGTCTTTTATTTTCTTCAAAGGGAAAGGACAAAAGCACAGAAAAATTCCTTAAAGAGATTGCTCTCGGTTCGGGAGGTAGGTTATAGAAAGGGAAGGTGTTAGCACCCTTTCTATCCATGGTTATCCATGGGCTCTTAGATACTTGCTCATTGGGTTTTCAAAAATGTTTGTTTGCTTTTCAATGTGGGTTTTAAAAAGTTTCTTTGAAAAATTTCAGTTCGACTCGTACGTCAGAGTGTTTGAAAAATTTGTTTTGAAAGCTTTTGAAAAGTGTCGGTGTGAAAAGATTTTGATTTGTTTGAAATTAGAGCAAGTATCCTTGAGAACCTACCTACCCTAAGGAATTCGTCTGTGTAGATGTCCTTTAAAGTAGTGCCATCCCACCATTGAGAGGTAGGTAGCACCACCGTTGGAGGTGTTCGGGTCAATTCGAAGGTTCGGGACATGGTGATCACCAGAGCAATGGGAAGACACCTTAGAAGCTACCCTCATGCCAGGTTCCCGGATCATGAGGACTTACTAAGACATCCTCTACTCGACGATCACCTTTCGAAGGCAAGGCAACAGTGAGGCGTACCCTAGGGGTGGTGTGTGCGATTCGTGTGTCGTTTTCATTTATATTTGTCTTGTCATGTTAATTGTGATCTACGCTTGATTTTATTTAAGGCCATTCATTCTTTCATGCTTTTTTAACAGTTAATATTTGCGGGAAAATAAATCTAAAGCTATTACAAATGGCGCGGGTCCACATCGCCAAAATTAAACCGGACCCGATTTGACAGAAAGTAAACAAAGCAAAAGAAATAAAAGTGCGAAAAGTTAAATTGTCCGAGTTACATGGCTTTGGGAGAGATACATAATTATTTAAACGGAATAGAATAAATATGCGCAATTAAATAAGAATTATTGAAACGAGGGCGTTGGACCCTTTTGCAAATTAAATTAATTAATAATTAAAATTAAGATTAAATGAAAATGTTTTTTGGTATTTTGTGTTTTTTAAGATTTAATGGAAAAAGAATTATTTAAAATTAAAATGAGATGTAAACCCTAATTCTAATGGTTTTTAGATTTATTGTGAAAATATTAAATTAAAATCTAAATGAAACCCTAATTGATTATGTACAATTAATTATGAAAATAAATAAATAAATAATATGGTAAAAAGGGAAAACAAATTAAAGGGATAAAAATTAAACCTATTTCTACATATTTTTTGTATTTTTGTTATTAAAAGAAATTAAAATTGTAACCTAATTAAAACTAATAATTACATATTAATTTATTTATGAAAATATTAGAATAAAACATTTATTAGGTTTTTCTTATCTTTTCTGATTTTTTAGGCCTTTTTTATATTTTGTAAAAAATAATTAATTAAAACAAATAAGGAAATAAAATAGCAATTAAAAAAAATAAAATAAGAAAAAAAATGTAGAGAAGGCAAACCAGGGGGTTTCAGTCCCAATTGTGAGGTATAGGCCTTAGAATGCTGGCCCATTAAGTTTTGGTCCATTTGACCTTTTCTGTTTGTGTGCCAGCGCGTTGACCTGAGCATAGCATGCTCTTTGAATCCCTACCCTTGATTAAATCTCCAGATGAACGTGGTTGGCTTGATGATGGAGGACGTATGGTGTGCCTTAGGGTTGTGCCTGCATAGGATTTATTATGGAAAAACAATATGGAAATTATTCAGACCTGGGACTCGAACCCAGGTCTTGGACGTTATTGCAATCACCAACTGCCAGCTGAGCCATGAAACGTATGTTAACATGTTATAACAAATAAATAATAAAAAGAAAAACAAACGCGTTAGTGGGTTTCTGGCGCGAATTTCAAACCGGCCTATCACGTTTTGACAACGAGGTTGTCTTCTTCGTTGTTTTTATTTTTTTTCTGAAACAAGACTGTAAGGCAACGGTTTTGGATGCGTTTCAGAAGAGGTCCTTTGAGAAAATAGCGATTGGCCCCTCAACGCTCATAAATTGAGCGCGAGGGTTCCATCATCTTCGTCCTCATGCGCTGAGTTGAATGGCATTGGTCTGGAGTTCTAATTTTGCCTCGTTACCAAAGCCCTAAATTGACAAACCTGTAAACCCTAGAAATCGCGCATGGTAAAATCTCATACACAGCACGATAATCAAATTAAACATAATGGTTAGCTTTAAAACATCACAAGGAACAAGAATCCATAATTAGAATGTCATGAGAATGCCTAGAATTGAAAATACGATTGTCACTTTTTTGCTGTACAGGGAGGGTTCTATATACCAATTCCTGGAGTTTAAGTTGATGTTTTGGATTGCAATGTGATCAGGAGGACTTGAGGAAGCTATTGGAAAAGCTTTTGTGCCTTGAATCGCCCTTTAGAGTGGTTTTCAGAATTGCTTTTTTGACAAAAAATTCCCAGTTTGTAAATGTATTTCCTGCGCAGCTTTCAGTCCAATACAATTAGGTTTATGATCAGGCCTTTGTAGTGTAGCAATTAGGTTAAGAAAACTCAATAAAATCCAATGAATTAATGGTTTTTGCAATTTTGATTTCATAAGATCTTTCCATATCTTTTTCACATGTATTTTTGTGTCAATTAGCTCAAATCACACCAAATCTTTCCATGTTGGGATGTGCACGAAATATTGAGCTCAAAACATGTATAAAAAGATTGAAAACATTAGGTTAGACATTTTTCACATATTTAATTTGATTTAAATGAATTAATATGAATAATAATTCAAATAAATAAATAAAAATGAGAAAATACTTCCCTTTGGGCCAAGTGGTCGTGCACATGTTTAGAATGATGAATCTTGGAAGAAAAATGGGCCCATTAGCATTTTTAGGTCATTTGGATCAATGTTGACTTTTCAAAATATCCAAAAATTTCCCAACTTCCACAAGGCATAACTTGCTCAATTTTTAAGCTTTTCTCATGTTCTTGGACATTTTGGAAAGGTCTTTGAGTCCTCTAACCAATGCCTTTGGTCCCATGTCATTTTGATTTACCAATCTCAAGTTATGGCCTTTGACTTAAAGTCCCTTTTTGTTGACTTTTGAAAATGACCTATAATGTTGAAATTGATAACTTTTTGTGAGAGCACTTCTTGGACTTGAAGTATGAAGATGAGTTGTAGGAAATGTCTTTCTATTCAAAATGGGCTTTGGATGGAATTTTTCTGATAATCCATGTGAAAGTTATGCCCTGGTCAATTTCAGTTGACTTTTTCAACTGTCCAAATAAGGAAACTTTTGCATCTTGATGATTTTCTGAGCCAAATTTTGAGAATCATGATCAAGCATTGATCAAATGATGTTTGTGGCTTCAAAATGATATATTGACCAAAAATTTGAACTTTTGACTGTCAAATGACCATTTTGCCCCTACAGTTGACTGTAGTGCAATTTAGGGTTTTGACTGTGCAATTTTGAGCTGAATGCCTTGCAATTTGTTATGAGGATACTTGACCATCTTTGTAGGCATATTAGACTTGATTGGGCCCTTGAAAACTTTATTTTCCTGATCAGAACACAAACCCTAGTTTTGACTGTATAGGAGACAGTTGGACTGTGCAACCCTTGGGGAATTTTGTGACTTGGCTTGGCAATTTCTTGAAGAATAGGGGAGGGCAAATTTTGGGGTACAACAAATGTCATTCACAGAAACCACAAACGAGTCTTCATCTATAGCATTCACTCCATGCTTGGGCATAGGAGCAGTCACAACATTAGGTCTTCTGGGCGCTTCAAACTCAATCTCCTTAGCATCAATTAAGTCCTGTATTTTGTTCTTCAAAGCCCAACAATCATCTGTATTATGTCCCGGGCTATCAGAGTGAAAAGCACAGCGGGCATTAGGGTTGTACTTGGGTGATGCAATGTTGGGATTCTGTGGAGCCTCCCTTGGAGTTACTAGATTGGTCATTAATAACTGCGGCAGAATCTGAGATAAAGTCATGTTGAGATGGGTGAATTACCTTCGAGGTCTCTCGACCTTTTGTTGATTGTTGCACTGAGTAGCACCAGCAGGTCTTGAAATAACAACCGCATTAACAGTTTGGCGACGTTCAGGTCTATTCTGGCTTTTCGAACTGTAGACAGCACTAGACTCTTTCTTAAAAGGCTTTTTCTTGATGCTTGATGAAGCACCCTTTTGTATCTTACCAGCCTTAATACCGGCCCCAATCCTCTCATCAGTCATAATTAGCTCTGTAAACCCAGACGAAGAGCTTCCAATCAGATGGTTGAAAAATGGACTAGACAAGGTCCCCAAAAACATATCCACAAGCTCCCGATCAGCCAAGGGTGGTTGCACTCTTCCGGCAGGTCCCTCCACTTCCGAGCATAATCTTTGAAACCTTCACCCGTTCCCATTGACATACCCTGGAGTTGGGTACGCGTGGGAGCAAGGTCGGAATTGTATTGGTACTGCCTGTAGAAAGTAGTAGCCAAATCTTCCCAACTGCGGATACTGGCTTCGTCCAACTGGTAAAACCATTCAAGCTGAGTCCCTGAGAGACTGTCTTGAAAGAAGTGGATCCATAGGTTCTTATCAGCGGTGTACGGCTGAATCTTCCTTACATATGACCGGAGGTGCAGCTTCGGATAAGAAACTCTGTCATACTTAGTAAAGGCTGGTGCTTTGAATTTGTGGGGAATCACCACCCTAGATGATAGACCCAGATCACCAAAGTCCAGACCAGGTACTTTCTGAACTTCCATCGCACTCAACCGGTCTTCCAGTTGTTTGTATCTATCCTCAGCAGGAGGATACTGGTCTTCGTCGAAGTCCATTTCATTGTCTGAGACCACAGGGCTAGGAGCCCTCCTTTCCTCTTGACTATCTTTACCTCCAGATGAGGTGGTCAAATCAACTTCATCCCGTATCCTGTTTCCAAACCTGTGACCTGTGTTAAACAGGACTGTCCTCCTCTTCTTCTTCTCTTTCAGAATCAGGGTCTTCAGATCTTGCTGACCCTTAGCTAGATTCATGAACAGTTCTTGGAATTGGGCATTTTGAGCCTGTAGGGCCTTGATTGCTTGCTCAGTCGATGGTTCAGCAGACATGATGAGTGCTGAAATAAACAGCGAAGAAGATAAGAGACATGTAAGGGGTACCTGTTATGAAGTGCATGGGATGAAATGTGTATGACATGATTTCAAAGACATCGAGAGATTCAAATTCGTAAACAAGAAATGAAACACACTTTTATTAGATAAACTTTGTAATTCAAATTGTTCAACAGATGCCCTTAAGGAGTTACAAGAAAGGAAATACTGAAAAGTAAATAAAAACTGGAAAGGAAATAATCAAAGGATAGTCAGTGCTTCCATGGTCGCTTCTTGTCGGTGCGGACATAGTCATTGAGAATCCGCTCGTTCTCCAGCTACCTAGTTAACTTCTGGATCTTCTGCTCTTGCTCGTTAAACTTTTCTCAGTAAGCATCCCGCTCTTCTCTCAACTGCATCCAAGACCTTTTCAGTGCCCCAATGTCAGTGGGCATGTAAGGATGGAGGATGGTAGGAAGAACCCCCTTTTCATTAGCAACTTCAACAATGATAGGCAGGACAACTTCATACGGCATACCCAGCTTTTAGGCACGGATACGAACCCATCTGAGATATGGCTCCATTGGAAGAGAATTCTTTGGACCCAGCTCATGTGGATCAGATCTATGAACTCTATCCCAAGCCCTTATGAACCTGCGGCGTTGCTCGTCGCTATCCCCTTGAAAATCAAAGATGATACTAGGCATTAGCAGCTCATGAGGTCCTTCTCTTCTGGCTCGCCCAAACTGACGTAAGGCCAAGCATGGATTGTAGGTAATTCCTCCATGGGTTCCTATCAGTGGAACATTGGGGTATTCCCCACATCGATCAATAATAGCCACCTCATCCATACCCTTGATAGTCCAGATGATGTCATTATGAGAGAGAGACATAACCCTATAGGCCCAGCCCATGCCTTCTTTGTTCTTCAGCACTGATTTGGGGAGGTGCGAAATAAACCACCTCGCCAATAATGGGGCACAGCACATCAAGGTTCCTCGCTTTCGGGAAGTACGGGCATAAAGTTGATGAAGAATGTCACCCAAGAGAGTGGGTACAGGATTACGAGAGATGAAGATTTTCACCTCATTCACATCAACAAAGGAGTCAGGATTCAGAAACAATACCAAGCCATATATCAGAAGAGCCAGAATATCTTCAAATGCCTTAAAGTCTAGACTATCCCAGAAATAATTAGCCTTACCAACCAAGAACTTAGTCAGGAAGCCCTTTGCTCCACTTCTAGTCTCCCAATTAGCCATTACCTCATCCTTGGTCATATGAAGGGCTGGAGCAATCTCTTCTGGCCTAAGGATCTTCTCCCAACCAGTAAATGGGGTTTGCTCTAGAATAGAGATACCGAGCAGATCAGAGAACTCTTCTAAGGTGGGAACCAACTGGTAGTCCTGAAAAGTAAAGCAATGGTACAACAGATCATAGAACTGGACCAGGACACTCATCATCTGCTCGTCCAATTTGGAGGTAACCAAACTAAGAAGATACCCATGTCTTCTGATGAAGGAGGTAGTATCAGGCATCTTTGCAATCAATTCTTTAAGCGTGGTGGGAACCTGGACAAAGTTGATCTGGATGGTATTCCTACGCATGGGCATCATGACCTACAAAACAAAACAAAGATGAATCCTTCATGTCTTTGAAATAGGTTAGTCCAATGCAAGATGTATGCAATGTTATGATGTCATGATGTCATGATAGAAATCACATCACAAGTATCCACAAATAGCAAACATGGTAAAGGCACACAAGTCACACAAAGAGCCCTTAGATTTCAGGATGGCAAGGAGTCTAGGTACTACCCTCTTTCAGTTCAGTTGGTTTAAACCTGTCCTAAAAATAGTAACCGGGTTCTAGAGGATCTCAATATCACTGACTACCCTCAATTGGTCATAATTCCAATTTAGCAACCTTTACTTGCGGCCGAAATCATCGCGAGAGTTTAGTCTCAATGAGTGTAGCATGTTGCTACTGTTCTATGGCCAAGTTGGTCAATCTAAAGGTTCTAAGGTCAATTGGTGCTTAATGACCCCTTAGATGACCCATATTCTCCTCGTTCCAACACAAGGGATATCGGTACAATCTAAAGTGCCACACCAACATAGCTACTACTTCAACCGTATCGGTCTATGTCGTACAGTTCCCTCACAGTTTATTGCTACTTACCTAAAGGGTATCCCCCAGATCCAGGTTAGGATCTATATTAACTCCGATACAAGCCCACAAATATAAAGCATACAAAGCAAACAATTGAAAACACAATGATCTAATCCTAAGGTACACCCCACTTATTAAGTTTTCACTCCCCAGCAGAGTCGTCAGTTCTGTGATACGGTGGGAAAGAACTTACTGTTTTTTTTGGAATGTTGGTTCGCGTTTTGCGTTTGTTTTTGCAAAATGTCGCGGTAAGCAAGAGTCGCCACCGTCTTTTATTTTATCCAACAAGTAAAGGAAAAAAGCACAGAAAAATTTCTTTTTCGAGATATTTCTCGAGTCCGGGGGGTAGATTATAGAAAGGGAAGGTGTTAGCACCCTTTCTATCAGTGGTTATCCACGGGCTCTTAGGTACTTGCTCATAATGTTTTCAAAATTTGCTTTTCTTTGTGTTTGTGGGATCGAAAAGAGTTTTTTGTTTTGAAAAGGAGTGTAAGTGCGAAAATTTGTTTTGTTTTGAAAGAGCAAGTACTTAAGAACCATCTACCTACTCGAAAAAGGAATCGTTCGATGATAATGTCCTTTAGACAATGTTATCCCACTATTGATGAGTAGGTAGCATCGTCGTTGGAGTTTTCAAGGGTCAATTCGATTAAGGGACGTGCGGTCACTAAAGCAATGTTAGGACGCCTTAGCGGTAACCCTAATGTCTTAGATCATTTTTCGAGGCAACTGTTTCGAGGCGACTATGATCTTTGGACAAGAGGGCGACCTCTAAAACTTCCTATACTCAATGATCGTGTTACGAAGGCAACCAAGTGGGGTGTACCCTAAGAGTGCGCATGTGTGAGTGTGTCGTTTTCAGTTAATTTTATCTTTGTACATGTTAATGGTGATCTAAGTTGATTTTAGGTTTAAACATTCAATCTTGTCATGCATTCCCTATTATCAAGCATCTAACAGTGTATAAGTTGCGGAAATTAAATTGCGAAAATTAAACTAACTATTACAAGGCGTCGGGTATTTACATCGCCAAAGACAAACCCTTTAAAATAAATGCGGAAAATAAATAAAGCGATAAAAATATTTAAAGTCCAATTAAGCTATTACATTCTGGAAACAGATACAATATTGAAATAAAATGGATCGCATGCGGGAAATTAAATCGGCCGCAAGCTTTTAGGGTTTTGACCCTTTAATTATTAAAGATTTTTTTGGTTATTTTTTAATTAAGAAAGAAATTAATCTAGGTTAATTATTAAATTAATAAACTAATTAATTAATTAATGAAAATAATATTTTTTGATTTTTGATATTTTAAGAAATAAAAATAAATTTATTCAATGTTAATAAAAACCTAATTGTCTAAGTTAATTTTAATTATTGCAAAAAAGATATTAAAGTTATTCCTAATTAAAACTAAATTAATTAAATTAATATTTGTTAATAAAAATAAAATACTGAAATTGAATTTAATAAAGAAAAAATATTTTTTTGTTTTGATTTTATTAAGAAAAAGATTTGAGTGGTTAGTTAATAATAAAAATAATTAAGCAAATAAATAAATAACTAAATATGAAATAGAAAGGATTAGAGGTTTGGGCCTGATTAGGGAGTCTGATTAGCAAATTCTATGGCCCAATTGTGCAGGCCTGGTTGACTTTTCCTGATTCCATGTGTGCACTTTGACCAGGTAGTATGGTGGATGTTCCATCTGGACCATCAGATTTGGCCTAAAGCCATCTGTCCATTGATTGAATGAGGGAGTATGATGCATCACGCGCTGGGACTTGCATTGGATCACCTGGAAGAAAAATATAACAAATAACATGGGGACCTGGGATTCGAACCCAGCTCCTGTTGGATACTGGATACACGCCTTTGCCACTCAACCATTGTGCTTCATCTGTTATTATATCAGACAATAATAATAATATGGGAAAACATGTAATATGCCAGAATAAAAACACAAAACGCGCGAATATTCGAATGGGGCAATCAGATGGGGGCACGTGGTCATCCCTTTCCTCAGGTCTGCAAGGAATACAGGGCCAAGAAACGTGATGCTTACAGTGCGTTTGAGAGGGTGTGAGAGCTTGCTTTTGATTGCAGGAGGTTGAGTAGACACCCAGTAATTGATTGGTGTTGAGTTTTGCCTTTGTAAATGCCTCTAAGGATGATTTCAGTTTTGCACTATTCTCACTTTTTTTCAAGTTTGGTTCTTGATGTTCTTGCAGCCTCTAGGTCTGGATTTCGTGCCTTTGCCTTGTATATGTATGATGGAGTGTATTAGGTCAACTTTTGTGGACTGAATCCTTGCACATTGATGCCTTGAGATTGGATTTGATTCACCATTGATAACTTGCCTAATTTGCCAAAAACTCAATCTTTTTGCACATTGAATGCTTGATACGAGTTTGATCATGACATTGATGATGATTAGGTCCTGAAACTAGAAAAAGATCTCATGTAATCAAGTTTTGGGATTTTATTTAATTTAAATTGATTTAAAATGAAATAATTCAATAAAAAATTAAATAAAATAGAAAAATTGATAAATGGACACGAGGATGAAGCTAGGACACGTGTGTAATGTGGCAAGTACAAATCAAGTGGAAAAGAATGGGCCCATTTGACAAAATTTGAAGTTTTGGGGATAGTTGACTTTTGGCAATTTTACAAAAATGCCCAACTTCAACAATGCATAACTTCTTCAATTTTGAACTTTTGGAAGTGTTCTTGGACTTTTTAGAAATCTTGAGATGTCCTCTAACCAACCCATTTGGTCTCATCTCATTTTTACATCCATGATCAAGTTATAAGCTTTGGCAAAAAAGGTGTTTTTGTTGACTTTCAAAAATGACCTATAATGTCCAAATTTGTAACTTTTTGTGAGTGCATTTTATGATCTTGGGGTATGAAGATGGATTGTAGGAATTTTCATCCTATTCAAAATGAGCTTTGGATGGGTCATTTATCATAAAGTATGATAAAGTTATGCTTGGTCAAAGTTGAGTTGACTTTTCCTACAAAACCCTAATTTAGCAACTTTTGAGTCTTGATGAATTTTGAGCAATCCTTGATGAATCATGATCAACCCTTGATCAAATGATGAAATACCCTTAAAAATGAGAATGTTGACAAAAAATCTTGAAGTTTGACTGTATTTGGGTCACAGTTGATTTTTGCCCTAGCACAGTCGATTTTTTGACCCTTTGAGCAATTGACTGAGCAAACTTCCTCTGCAAGGCTTGAAATTTGGCATGGATGACCTTGAGAGCATATTAGGACATTGGTGGGTGCTTGAGGTCATTTGGATTCAAGGATCTTGATGCAACACAAAACCCTAATTTGGGATTGATTGCCTTAGGATATAGCTTGATTGTCCAACTCTTGAGCAATCTTGAGCCACTTGGAGATTTTTCTTGCCATGTTTTGAGAGATATGAGAGGGAAAATTTTTGGGTGCAACTGTACCCCCCACAGCAGTCAATAACAGCAGTGTCTTCCATAGCTCGGGAACCCCAAAGAATATCCGTATGAGCGAGTGACATTATCTTGTGCGACCAACCCAAACCTTCTTTATTCTTCAGTACCGACTTAGGGAGGTGAGAAATAAACCACCTCGACAGCAACGGCATGCAACACATAAGCGTACCTCTTCTCTTCATGGTACGAGTATAGAGAGCGTGCAAAATATCTCCTACCAAGGTAGGCACAGGGTTGCGAGAAAGGAAATTCTTGATAGCATTCACATCTACGAAGGAGTCCGGATTAGGGAAGAGAACTAAACCATAAATAATAAGAGCCAAGACCTCCTCAAAAGCCTGAAAATCCAAATCATCCCAAAATAGATGAGCTTTGTCTATCAAAAATTTGGCTATAAAACCCTCGACTCCGCTTCGAGTTTCCCAATTGGATACCACATCGGCCCGTTTCAAATGCAAAGCTGAGGCAATGACTTCTGGCTTAAGAACTTCTTCTATACCTTTAAAGGGTACCTGTTCAAGAATGGATATGCCCAATAGCTGAGGGAATTCTTCCAAGGTGGGTACCAATTGATAATCTAGAAAGGTGAAGCAGTGATGCTTGGGATCGAAGAACTGAAAAAGTACGCTCATCATATGTTCATCAAGGTTTGAAGTAACCAGGCTGAGAAGTTGATCGTGTCTTTTAATGAAAGTATAAGTTTCAGAAACTCTTGATGCTAGCTCTTTAAGTTGGGCAGGTATCTACACAAAGCTGATTCAGATAGTATTTCTACGCACGGAAGCCATGATCTGCAAATTAGAACAAAGATAAATTCCCTTGGTCTTTGAAATGGTTAGTGTAATGTAGCATGAATGCCATGTTACGATGCATGATGTCATGATAAACCATAGGTATAGAAAACACAGGTATTGCAAACACAGTCAAATCACACAAATCCCTTAGGTTTAAGGCTTGCATGAGGTCAAAGGTAATACCCTCTTAAAGTTAAGTTGGTTTCAAACATGTCCTAGAAAAGTAACCGGGTTCTAGAGGATCTCAATATCACTGACCATCCTTCATCGGTCATGGTTTCAGCTCACGCAATCTTTTCTTGCAGCCAAAATATTCCGAAAGTATGATCTCAATGAGTGTAGCATCGAGTATCAACCAGTTCTCAGCTCTACACCGAGGACGGCTATCTCGCTACTTTCTAATGGCCAAGTTGGGCGATTAAAGGTTCTAATGTCAGTTGATGCTTCACGACACCATGCAACAGCCTCGTATTCTTCTCGTTTCACCACAAGGGATACCGGTACCAACCAAAGTGCCACACCAACATAGATATTGCTTCAACCGTATCGATCTACGCCGTACAATTCCCTCACGGTCTATTGCTACTTACCTAAAAGGTATTCCCCAGATTCGGGTGTAGGATCTATAGTAACCCCAAACAAAATCTTCAAAAATAAAGCAAACAAAGCAATCAAGAGAAGCAATTTTGATGACCTAGATCCTAAGGTATACCCCCACTTATAATTCCCCAGCAGAGTCGCTAGTTCTATGATACGGGGGCAGAACCGACTGTTAATACTTGTTTGTGTTTTGCGTTTTGTGTTTGCAAAATGTCGCGGTAAGCAAGAGTCGCCACCGACTTTTATTTCATCCAACCGGAAAGGAAAAAAGTACAGAAAAAAATCCTTTTTCGAGATATTCTGAGTACGGGGGGTAGATTATAGAAAGGGAAGGTGTTAAAACCCTTTCTATCCATGGTTTTCCATGGGCTCTTAGGTACTTTCTCATTTTTAAATTGCTTGTGTTTGTGTGCTTGTTTTTTACTTCATGATAACCCTTGTATCAGTCCTCAAGGGTGTGACAAAGTTGTTTTGAAAATTTGTTTGAAAAGTGTAAGTGTGAAAAGCTTTGATTTGAGCAAGTACCTACTAGCATCTACCTACTCGAAAAAAGATCGTTTATATTCTTGTTTCCTTTAGACATGGCTATCCTACTATTGAGAAATAGGTAGCACCGTCGTTGGAGTTTGTAAGGGTCAATTCGAAAGGGACGTACGATCACTAAAGCAATATTAGGACACCTTAGTAGTAACCCTAGAGTCTTAAGATCGTATTCGAGGCAACATTTCCGAGGCAACATTTTCGAGGAAATATTTCTGAGGCAACATTTCCGAGGCAACATTTGAATGGGACATTTGGTCTTTTTTAGACAGGAGGGCAACCACTAAGACACCCTATGCTTAATAATCGTTTACCGACGGCAACCGAAGAGAGAGCATACCCTAAGAGTGATATGTGCGAGTGATTTGTTTCAGTTATTTATCTTTGCACATTATCATGCATTCTTGCCATACAATCCTATTAGCATACATCTAAACAGTTAAATATTTGTGGGAATTAAAAATGCGAGAAAATAAACCTAGCTATTACAAGGCTTCGGGGAGGGGGATTAATTACATAGTAAAAAATTGGGGATTTAAACAGTAAATAAAAATCCTAAATTAACTATTACAAACCATGGACAGTTACAAAAATATTGGCAAAATAATTAACAAGCGCGCGGTGAATTAAATACGAGACGATTAGGGTTTTGACCCTTTGACTAAACCTAATGGCAATTGATTAAAGAAAATTCATTTTTTGTCATTTTTGTTATTTAAGAAAATAATGAAATAATTGAATTAAAAGAATATCCTAAGTTCTAATTAATTTTAAATTAAGAAAAATAAATTAATTTATTCTAAAAACCTATTTTTTGTATTTTAGTTTGAAAAAGAAATGAATTAAACCAAGAACTAAAACCTAATTTTCTAATTAGTTTTAATAAAAAAACAAGTTAAAATTTCCCTAAATTAAATTAAACTAATTAATTGAAAATTAAATTTGATAAAAAAACCTAATTCTAATTTTTGTGAACTCTTGATTTTATGATTTTATAAAAAAATGATTAATAGTGTTAATTAAAATAATTAAAGGAAATATTAAAAGAATTAAAAAAAAGAAGAAATAAAAAAAATGTAGAGATGGGCCTGTGTGTTAGCAATTTTGGGGGGGTGCAAATCTAATTTCTCTGGGCCCAAAAACTCCAAGGCCTGGTCAACCACGCTTGATTTGGTGTGGATGTTGACTTGAGGAATATGGTGGATTTTCAATGGAGAGGCATTGGATCTAATGGCACGCTGGATCAAAGGATGGACGTTGATAGCATATGGTGGGCGCTTGAGATTGTAGTGCACCTGATCACATGAAGAAAAATAATATGAAGCAAATGTTGGGACCTGGGGATCGAAACTAGGTCCTTATACTCAAATCCAATGCCACGCTGCCATTTGAGATATGATGGTTAGTTGTGATTATAATAATAATACAATATAATATAAGAAAAGAAAAAGATCTGATTTCAAAATGCGTGAAATTCAAACGGACGAGTCACACGCTGCCACGTCATCGTCTCTTTCACTGGCCTGTCGCTTTAGGTAAAACACTTTCATCTACGGACATTTGTGTGTCACTACAGACCTATAACATTCAAGAATCGTGTACAGGCAATATAAATGAAAGGTGATGGTACCAATCAACTCGTCTCATCCTCACGAGCATCATGGTACCAGATTCAAGGCCTAATTTTGCCTGTACAAAAAAACCCTAAACAAGAACACAAAACCCTAACCATGGAAATATCACGTACAGACATCAAAAATGCAATTAAATGGCATGGTTAGCTTGCAAACATGATGATAAACATGAATATAACAATCAAAAGAGCTAAAGATGCGTAAATTGCAATAATCAAATTTGAAAAATATACCAAACCGCGTGAGGTGTAGAGCGAGTTTCTGAGTGTTTCAGGCCCTGGGAGTGATTGGGATAGCTTCCTGGGATGTCTAGCAAGCGATTGGAACCTTCAGCACACCTTGAATTGGCCTGTGGAAGAAGATTCGTCTCACACTTTTCTTGGAAATTTTCAAGTTTTGTTCTGGTTTTACACGACCTCTAACCCTCTTCTTTTGATCTGTAAAGCTTTATTATATAACCTAGAATGAATTAGGTTAACAAACTTGGCATGAATCTTTGCATTTATCCAAGATTTGATTTGATTTTCAATTTGTATGATATCTTTCTATTTTCATGCCAATCATGCCTTTCTTGTACCAATTGCCATTGATTCGAATTGATCATGCAAGCTCAGCATATCTTGATTGCCGATCTGTAAAAAAAAACAAATCAAATCATATCTTTGATAATTTTCATCATTTATTTGATTTAATTAACTTTTTAATTAATGAAAAATCAAAATAAATTGAAAAATGAGGAAAATAATGTGTGGATAAGTATTTGAGTCGTGGACCATAATATAATTGAAGTGCAAGCATAAAAAGTTGGGCCCATTTAGCAAAAAATGCAAATTTGAGCACATTTGACTTTTGGCAATTTTGCAAAAATGGTCAACTTGGAAAATGCATAACTCTCTCAATTTTGACCCTAGAGAGGTGTTATTGGACTTTTTAGAAATCTTAGGGTGTCCTCTAAGCAACCCTTTTCGTTTCATCTCATTTGAGTCTTCCATGTTCATGTATGAAGCTTTGACCCAAAAGGTGTTTTGTTGACTTTTCAAAAGGACCTATAATGTCAAAATTCATATCTTTTTGTGAGTGCATATTCTGAATTTGGGAGCTGAAGATGAATTGTAGGAAATTTCATCCTCTTCAAAATGAGCTTTGGATGGGTCATTTATGATATGATATGAGAAAGTTATGCTTGGTCAAAGTTGAGTTGACTTTTCCTACAAAACCCTAATTTAGCAACTTTTGGGTTTTGATGAATTGTGAGCAATCCTTGAGGAATCATGATCAACCCTTGATCAAATGATGAATAATACTTCAAAATGAGGATGTTGACCAAAAATCTTGAAGTTTGACTGTATGTGGGACACAGTTCACTTTTGACCTAGCATAGTTGATTTTCAGGCATTTGACCAATTGACTGAGCAAACTTCTTCTGCAAGGCTTGAAACTTGACATGGATGATCTTGAGGACATATTAGGAAAATGGTGAGCATTTTAGTCCTTTGTGGTTCACACATATTGATGAAGATGGAAACTCTAATTAGAGATAGACTGCCTTAGGAGAGAGTTTGTCTGGTCAACTCTTGAACTTCCTTGAGCAATTTGGGGACCTCACTTTCCATGTGTTGGGAAATATGGGAGGGCAAATTTTGGGGTACAACAGCATTTAATATAAACATTAAAAAAGGTTTTAAAAAAGTTTTAAAATGGAAATAAGAAAGAAAAATATCAATTATATTCAAATTAATCAAGAAAAATTAAGTAAGACCGTAGAAAACTCAGAAAAGGACTCAAATATTTTTATAAAATTTTTGGCAATTTTTAAAAGTCAGAAACTATTTTAAACTAATTAAAATTGTTCAAACAAATAGAAAATAGGTCAAAAATAATAAACATCAATATAAAATTCCATAAAATTTTCAAAAAGTCAGAAATATGCAAAATGATATTTAGGAAAATTTTCATAATTAAAAAATGTCAGAAAGCATTTTTAAAGTAATTAAAAAGAAGCAAATAATGCAAAAAAATATAAAAAATATCAAATTTCAAAATAAAAATGTGAAAAAATAGTCATGAGATAAGAAACAATTCAAAGTATTTTTGTGAATTTTTTCATAATTTTTGGATAAAAAATAAAAGAGTTATGCATTTTTGAAAATTAAATCAATTAAAATATAAAAATCAGAAAATAAAATAGATGCTTCAGTTCCAAGTTACCAAGTTCAATCCAATGGCATTTTCAGCTCAAGGGGTCTTAAGGCATTATTCTTGGTGCTTAAGAAAGATGAGGTTACAAGCTTTGCAATGGAAAAAGAATGGAATCAAATGGTGCTTGAGCTGAAAGTTGCATTGAGTCAAAGTTGGGGAAAAAGGTTGACTTTCCATACTTAGAAATATTTCAAGTTTTTCTTCAAAAGTGACCTATAATGTTTTGCATCCAAACATGGCCTTCCACTTGGAATTTGATCTTGACCAAAAAAGATGGCATGAAATAGACCTCTTGAATGACATTTTGAAACTTGAATCATTCAAAATCTCCAAAAATTGAGAGAGTTATGAATTGTTGAAGTTGGCAAAAAATCATGAAATGACCTATAATCTTTTGTATCCTTGGGGAATATTCCATTCATTTTCTCACTTTGCACATAAAACAAGGCATAAAGTTCACATCCTCAAGATCATTGTGGAAAAAGAGTGGGCTTGAGGTGATAAAAATTGACCAAGTTATGATCATTTGACGTCACACATGGGAAAATAGGGGTTCATCTGGAGGACTTGTAACCTTTCTTCATCATCAAGTTTCTTCCACATGAAAACTCCTTGAAACTTTTGAAGTGATTTGTTGATAACCCTTTGAAGATAAGGATGTCTTTGGAATCACTAAAAAATACCAAAAGATGAGCAAGATATGCTTCTTTGAAGTTCAAAACCCTACCTCCTAGATCAAGAAAATGATTTAAGGAACTTTGACAATTTCGAACAAACTTCTTGTACCAACACAAATGCTTTGTAAATATGATCTAACCCTAAGGTAACCCCACTTTAAGAATTTCCCCCAGCAGAGTCGCCAGTTCTGTGATACGGTGGGGGAACTGACTTGTGTGTTTTGTGTTTGATCGCAAATATTGCGGTTAGCAAGAGTCGCCACCGACTTTTCTTTTATCCAAAAGGAAAGGTGAAAAAGCACAGGAAAGACCTTTGTGATTGTTTTTTGAGTTCGGGGGGTAGATTATGAAAAGGGAAGGTACTAGCACCCTTTTCATCTATGGTTTTACATGGGCTCTTAGTTACTTTCTAGATCACTTGCTTTTGTTTGAAAATGTGCTTTGAGTGGTTTTTTTGAAAGTATTTTGTAAAGATGCCATTGTTTTAGGAAAACTTTGTAATGATTCTCGTTTGTAAGAATGTATACAAAGTGTTTGATCTTTTTTGAAAATGTTTTCAAGTTTGTAAGATGTTTTGAAAGTGTTGATGTTTGTTTTGAAAATATAAAGGATGTTTTTTGTTTTGAAATGGAGCAAGTAACTAGGAACAATCTACCTACTCAAAAGTCTTTCATGTTTATTTCCTTTTTCCTTTGACATTGTTATCTTACCATTGATTTGGTAAGTAACACTATCTTTGGATGTGAACGGGACGGGCGTGGATCATTGTATAACCATGATTAGCAATGTTGTAAGGTATCTTAGCATTTTTCTTTAGAGACTAAGATCATTTTGAAAAGGTAACATAGATAGCGTCATCGAGGGACTATGATCTTGTATTTTTGCTTGTTTTTGCTAAGATACCTCACATGCATAATATGGCCATTTTTATAAGGCAACCAAGTGGATTTTCCCATAGGGGTGCTTGTGTGCAAGTGTATTGATTTTCATGCTTTGTTTGGTCTTTGACTATGGTTTGCTACTTGTTGATTTTATCTTCTCATACAAAACCCTAATTACTAGCATTTATATAAAGCGATAAATTGCGAATAATATAATTACTACGCTATTACATTATTAGGGGAGGGGGTGTACAAATTTACAAATGGGGATTGCAAGAAAATTAAACCTAATTAACTATTACAACCATATTGAATAAATGTACAATAATTGAATAAATATACAAGGGGATAAATGAAAAAGAAATGATTTTTTGTTGTTTTTATAAGAGGGGTTTTATCCTAATTAAGTGAGATGATTAATGAAAAATAAACAAAATGTAAACCTAAATTAATTAGGAGGGAAATTAAGTAAAAAATGTTTTTTAGGGTTTTATTTATGAAAAGGTTTTTAACTTAATAATATAAAAAATATGAATATTAATTAATTAAAATAAACCTAAGTTCTAAATTGATTTTAACTAAGAAAATAAAATAATATACTAATTTAACCTAAGTCTAAAAATTAATTATTTAAGAAAAAAAGAAATTAATTTGTTTTAATCAAATGTTTTTTTAGTCTTTTTGTTTTATGGAGAAAAAAAAAAAAAAAATATATATATATATATATATATATATATATATATATATATATATATATATATATATATATATATATATATATATATATATATATATATATATATATATATATATATATATATATATATATATATATATATATATATATATATATATATATATATATATATATATATATATATATATATATATATATATATATATATATATATATATATATATATATATATATATATAATAAATAATAAATAAATTTGGATTTTTATATGATTTATGAAAATAATAATAGTAATAATAATAATAACAACAATATTAATAA
The DNA here is from genome assembly GCA_948472305.1 of Vicia faba. Taxonomy (NCBI): domain Eukaryota; kingdom Viridiplantae; phylum Streptophyta; class Magnoliopsida; order Fabales; family Fabaceae; genus Vicia; species Vicia faba. Next base: position 1,761,146,524 of record OX451736.1, on the reverse strand, counting down.
CAATAATAAATGAAAATAAAATATAAAAAATGAAATAAAAATAAAAATAAGTCAGGGAGGTGGATTAGTAATGCAAGAGGTGTTGTGAATAAAAAAGATTAGGCCCGCATGAAAGCCCAGGTGCTGCCAAAAAAGCACAAAAAGTCAGAAAATAGTGAAAAAATAACAAAAGGTCACGCTGGGGCTTGAACCCAGGACCTAAAGGTGACAGGCGCACGCTTTAACCACTAGGGTGGTGATACATCCGTTAACTTGTGTGAAAGGATAAATATATAACACAAAACGCGCCCTGATTACACTTCATCTTTAACCTCCAGCCAAAGGATCTGTAACTTCTTCATCTCTCAACAAAAATGAAAAGTTCAAACATGAAAGTTGTGGCATTTCTTCCCACGAATCCAACCATGTAAATAACTTAAGCTAACAGTCAAAGATGAATGAGAATTTTTCTAGCCCTAATTTAAAACCTAAAAATTTCAGAAAACTTCAACTCTAAAATTCTCTAAGCTCGGGCCATATAAATGCAAACTATGGATATGTACAACTTCGTGGCAATGGTATCTATATTTTATCTTCACAAATCAAAATCAAATGATGCTTGTATGAAGAGATAGAATTTTGAAAACTTACCTCTTGCAGTTGGAGTCGTGTATGGAGTTTGAGCAACCTTTGTGATGGCCTGATGATTTTTGTAGCTTGCCTGGACCTCCTTGAGGGTGTTCTAACTCCTACTTTGCTTTGAGGATGGCTGAAACTCCCAACTCAAGTCAAGTTGCAAGCTTCAAATTTGGAAATGGTGGATAGTGATGGAGGAGTTACAGTCAAGAAATAAGGGTCTAGATCTCTTTTATATGATGAATATTAAGTGTTTGGATGGTTAAAACTCAATACGCACGAGTGGATTTGGAGATGGCTATGTGAGGTTCAAAATTGTCAAGTTATGGAAGATTCTGAGTTGAAGAGTGCTTGGGAGTGTTTTAGGGTCTTAGCCTTTATGTATTATGTTGCAATATACTTGTGTATATGTATGGAAAAGGTTAGAGATCAAATGCACTCAAGGTTTCTGAGTTCTAGCCTTTTGGCTCTATGACTTGCTTTTGAAGAAACGTGAGAAGACAAATCTCAAAGTGTTGTACAAGCATGTTTTGAGTTCAAAGAGGCTTTAGATATATTGCTTTTGTTTTATAGGGGTTGTGTTTACAGAAAGAACAAGTGCAAAGCTCAATAAGTTGACAATTGCAAAAGTGATGTTTTATCAAAATGGAAATGGCAACTTTGTGCCATAAATGGAAATGTGACTTGGATAAAGGCTCAAGTGCTTAGATTAAAGCTCTATAAGCTGTGTAAACATTTATTATGTAGTGACAAACAATTTTGAGGCCTGAAAAGCAAAGATTATGCAGCCTAGGCTTGGATTTGAATTTTTGTTCATCATGAAATGGCTTGTAATTTAAGTTTGAAAACCCTAACTTCATCTCTTCGATTCTCCTTGCTCACAAATGATCTTAAGAACTTCTTGGACATTTTGGAAAGCTTGTAATATTCTATACAACACCTCGTTAAATCACTTTTGAAAATTCCCCTTGGAACTATATGAAAAAGTGCCATGAAGTTAGGTCAAAATCCTGACTAAAACTAGGGCAAAATTTCACTAAGTGTTCAATTTCAAGACCATGACTTTATGAATTAAAAACTTGAGATCCAAGAATTTTTAGAGGAATTTGTGTAAAGAAATGTTGTATATATCATGGAGATCTACAACTTTCATGTTGAAAGTTTCTTTTGAATCCTCCTGCATCATGGTGAAAAATTGACTCAAAGTTATGAAAAAAACATAAAGTTTTAAACACTTAGAAAAATTTCTAAGTTAGAAAACTTTGACTTTTCAAAATGAAATCTTGAATTTTTGATTTCTTGATGAATAAGTTTCATGTTTTGACATGTTTTGATGAATTGTGATCTTTGGCATTCGATTTTGACCAAAAAGTCAAAGTTTGACTTTCCAGTGTACAGTTGACTTTTGATCAGTTGACTGAAAATTCATTGTCAATCCAATTGATCTTGAGAAATGTTTTGGGTCATTATAATAGGTAAAAATGATGCAATTGAACTCTTGGAATCATGCTTCAAACCAATTGACCATTTGCTAGGTCAAAAATCAGAAATTGCCCCTTCTCAGTCAAAACCCTAATTTTGACCATTTTGCCCTTTTGATGATTCGATCAAATTTCTTGAGGAATTGTGGTCCAAACTTGATAAAATGATACATATGAGTTTATAATGTTGACGTGGATCAAAAATTATGAAGTTTGACTGTAAATTGACCATGGTTGACTTTTTCCCCAATACAGCTGATTTTTAGGTCAACTGCTCAATTGACTGAGCAAAAGTGTGATCCAAGGCTTGAAACTTGACATGAGTAACCTTGGAGGTCCATAATGATCCATGAAAGTTATATGAAGCATTTAAAGTTTAATTATCCTTGTGCAATCTCAAACCCTAATTTTGGTCATCAGTGCTTAAGGAGATGTCTTGAGTTGATCAACCCTAGTGCAGTCTTGAACCAAGAGAGAACCTTGTGAGAAAATATTTGATAAATGAGAGGGAAAATTTTGAGGTACAACAGCTTCCCTTGTTCAATCTTCTTTAACCTGAAGAGTTATATTGGCGGATTTGCCATTCGTGACTTGAAGGTGAAAGAGGATTGGACACTAAAGTGCCCGGAAATTTGCACTCAAGGATGTGATGGTCGATAGTGTAGGGAATAGGCTTAAAGATGCCATTTGGAGAGGAGATGAGAAGTTGTTGGAGATGGGCTTGCAGATGCCATCTAAAAATGATTGATGGACTGTAATGAGTATCAGAATGGCATCCATGTTTGGAGCATATCTGAACTGTATCTGAGAGAGAATCTGAATGAGTATCAGAATGGCATCCGTGTCTGGAGCGTATCTATACTGTATCTGAAAGTTGAATCTGAATGATTATCAGAATAGCGTCCGTGTCTGGAGCGCATATGTATTGTATCTGAAAACTGAATCTGAATGAGTATCAGAATAGCGTCCGTGTCTGGAGCGTATATGAATTGTATCTGAAAGCTGAATCCGAATGAGTACCAGAATGGTTTTCGTGTCTAGAGCGTATCCGAACTATATCTGAAAGCTGAATCTAAATGAGTATCATAATGGCATCTGTGTCTAGAGCGTATCTGTATTGTATCTGAGAGCTGAATCTCAATGAGTATCAGAATGGCATCTGTGTCTGGAGCGTACACGTACTGTATCTGAGAGTTGAATGAGAGAAAACCCGTGTAATATCAAATTCAACTATTTGTGTAGATAATTGTCCTGGCTTGTTGTCAGTATCAATCTCTTGCCCTTTTGTAAATTGATGATGATAACCATATGTTGACTGATCTTTCCTGAAAAGATGAAAGATTAGTTGTATGCAATGTCATGATGTATGAAATGCATTGTATAATGATATTCTCAATAAAATAAGTGAAATTATGTTGTATGTATTTGTGTTGTCAATGTCATGACATATGGATGCAATGTATATCAGCTATGTTGTTGTAACACTGTTGGATTAGGGAAAATAAATCCTTGACTGCTGTTGGGGACGTGGAGTGTAAGTCTTCATGTTTTGAAGTGCTGACGAGCTGATGAGCTCCTATTTATTAGCGAAATAAACTTTGTTGTAAGGGAAACACCGTGTATGGCTTGTGAAATCTGTTGGGGAATCCTGAGAAAATGGACGACCTTTACTGGGGAGTGATAACTGGAAGTCCTGTTCTGCTGGGGATACGAGAGAGCTTGGTATCATTAAGCTACACATTGTGGGGAATTTTATGGAATAGTCTAAAGATATCATCCTATTTCTTAAAGCCATTGGTGATTGTCTTCTATTTTTGCTCATTTGTACACAATAATTATGTTCAAATGCATATGCTCAAAAATAAATCATTGGACGTTTTTGTAAACAAAACACATAAATAAAGAAAAACAGATGGTTTTGCACTTTCAAAGGGGTATCTTTGTATTTACTTGAATAAGTATTTTGTACAATGAGACGAACATCCTAGTAAGAGAATGTCGTCGTAAAAAAAATGAAAATTTGATACAAAGAAAAGATAGCCATGTGTAATAATCCCAAGGGATTCCCATTCTATTATAACCTTCGTGTCTCTGAGCGTCTTGTCCACTTGCTTCCTTGTCCGAAGTTGATTGGATTGATCAAAACCGCTGGTTTTGTCAGTCGAAGCCAAAGGTTTTCCGTAAAGGTGATCCAACGGGACATAGTCGTACGCTTTAATTCCCTAACTTTTTCCTGGACCGCCCTTTCGGGTTTTCAGTCCACCGAGATACCCTTTTTTGTCCAAGTCGCCCTTTCGGGTTTTTAACTTGCCGGGTGTACAGATTTTTTTTTGTTTTATCCATAATTTTTGCCAGGACCTTTTTGGTTCGCCGGGATGCCCTTGTTTTGCCTAGGTGTGTCAACCTAACGGGTCTCTTATACTTGAAACCATGGCCATACTCTGAAGTTGAGTACGGGTAGGCGCGAGATCAGAATTGTATTGGTATTTTTGTAAAAGGCTGCAGCAAGATCTTCCCAGTTATGAACATTGGCTCTTTCTAACTGATAAAACCAATCAAGTTGAGTTCCAGACAGACTGTCTTAGAAGAATTGTACCCATAAATCCTTGTCAACGGTATGGGGCTGGATTTTCCTCACATAGGACCGGAGATGCATTTTAGGGCATGAGACTCCGTCATATTTGGCGAACACAGGTGCTTTGAATTTTGGAGGAATGACAATTCCAGATACCAGTCCCAACTCCTCAAATTCCAATCCAGGCACTTTTTGGATTTCCATTGCACTTAACCGTTCTTCTAGCTGCTTATACTTGTCATCGGCTAGAGGGTATTATTCTTCAGAATAGTCTTCTTCTTCCTCTTCCTCTTCTGAATCAGACTGAACAACTATTTCCTTGCCCTTCCCGTCTTGATTTTCTTTCTCGTCAGATGTCGTTTCCAAGTCTCAGGCCCTTCTTGTCTGCCCTTGGAATCTTCTTCCCATGTTCAAAATTCTGGTTATCTTCTTCGTCTTATTTTTCTTCTCCTCAACCAGCAAGGTCTTCAACTATTCTTGTCCTTTAGCCAGAGTTAAGAACAACTGTTGAAACTGTGCATTCTAAGCTTGGAGATCCTTCATCATTTGCTCGAGATCTATCTTACTGATATAAATAGTAGAGAGATGAGGAGACTTGTTGCAAGAAACATGCTTATGTTATGATGAATGATAAATGCGTATGCAATGATTTCAAGGATTTTAAGATTCAAATTTGTTTTAGACAAAAAGGAAACACACATTATATTAATAAATTAAAGATTTGAGTACATCAATGCCTTCTTGGGCAAAACCAATACAAGAAACTCTAAGATAGAAAGGTAGTACGCATCCTCTTTGGTACAATGTAGGCATTCAAAGTCTTCTCCTCATGAAGTAGCCTAGTGAGTTCCAAAACCTTCTTCTCTCTTACGTAGAATTGGGCTTTAAAAGTATATCACTCCCCCTTGAGTTGTATCCAATCTCTTTGTAAGTCTTCAAGAGAGGTGGGCATGTCAGGATGTAGGTTATTGTATGAAGCATCTCCTTCCATGACAGACTCAATGATTACCGAGAGAATGGAGGGGTAAGGCATCATAAGTTTCTGAGCACGAGTTCGTACCCATTTGAGGTAAGGCTCGAGAGGGATAGAATTCTTGTGCCACAAAGTCTTGCTATCTACCTCGTTCAACATCCTCCAAGCTCAGATAAATCTCTGGCGAAGACCTTGATCGTCATTCTTGTAGTCAAATACCAAACCTTGAATCAGCATCTCGTGCGGGCCATCCCTTCGGGCGTAACCAAACTGTCTTAAGGCTAAGCAGGGATTGTAGGTGATACCTCCCCTAATGCCAAGTAAAGGGACATTAGGGAATTCTCCACAACGGTCGACAATAGTAACATTCTCTATGGATCGGGAGCACCAATGAATGTTTAAGTGTCATCAACCTTTGTGACCACCTTGAACCTTGCTCGTTCTTTAACACAGATTGGGGAAGATGCGAAATAAACCATCTTGCCAAGTGTGAAAAGAGTGTAGGATATCCCCTAGCAATGTAGGCACCAGGTTGAGGGATATGAAGATTTTGACGGTGTTCACATCTATGAGTTGATCAGGATTTGGAATCAAAACCATCCCATAGATGAGGAGAGCCACAATTTCCTCAAAAGCTTACAGGTCCAAAGAATTCCAACAGTTTTAGGCTTTCTCAAACAAGAACTTTGCTAGGAAACCTTTGACACCACTCCTTGTTTCCCAATGAGTTGTGACATCAGATGAGTGCAAGTGTAGAGCTTGAGTAATCTCTTCTGGCTTTGGGTCTCTTTCCGTACCGTTGAAAGGTAGTTGATTGAGAATTGGAATTCTCAACAGTCGAGAGAATTATTCCAAAGTAGGCACAAGTTGATATTCGGTAAATGTGAAGCAATGGTGTAAAGGATCAAAGAACTGAAAGAGCACTAAGAGCACTTTCATCATGTCCTCATTTGTGTTGGAGGTGACCAAGTTGAGTAGGCGGCCATGTCTCTCGGTGAATGGAGAGTTTTTAGGAATCCTTGAGGCTAGCTCCTTAAGTTGTGGAGGGATCCTTACAAGGTTGACTTGAATAGTTTTCCTGCGAAGAGAATCCATATCCTACAAAACAAGAACAAGGATGAATCCTAAAATCCTTGAAATGGTTAGTGAATGTGTATGATGTTATGATGTTCATGATGTTATGTACAAGTATGTATATATACAAACAAAACAAACAAGTCCCTAGGTTTAGGCTTGCATGGAGTTTTATAGGTAAGTACCCTCTTGAAGTTTAGTTGGCTCAACCTGTCCTAGTAATAGTAACTGGGTTCTAAGGAGCTCAATATCACTGGTTTGTTTCCTTGGTCATTGTTTCAGCACAAGCCTCTTTAATGGCGACCGAAATATCCCAAGAAACCGACCTCAATGAGTGTAGTATCGAGTATCTACCAACTTCGGACTGCACCCAAGTCGGTCATCTCACTACATCCTAAAGGCCAAGTTGGTCAAGTAAAGGTTCTAAAAGTTCATTAGTGCTTTGTGACATCACTCAGCGGCCTGGTATTCTCCTTGATCAACTTAAGGGCTACCAGTACCCACAAATATGTCGCACTAACGTAGTTATTGCTTAGACTGTGTCGGTATACCCCGCACTGTTTCCACAATGTATTGTGTTGTAGCCCAAAATTTTCCCTCCCATATTTCTCAAAACATTGCAAGAAAAATCTCCAAGTTACCCAAGGTTACTCAAGAGTTAGTCAGACAAGCTCTCTCCTAAGGCAGTCTATCCCAAATTAGGGTTTTGTGTTGAATCAATATCCTTGATTCCAAATGACCCCAAGTACTCACCAATGTCCTAATATGTTCTCAATATCATCCATGTCAAATTTCAAGCCTTGCAGAGGAAGTTTGCTCAGTCAATTGCCCAAAAGGTCCAAAAATCGACTGTGCTAGAGCAAAAGTCAATTGTGACCCAAATACAGTCAAACTTCAAGATTTTTTGTCAACATTCTCATTTTGAAGGATATTTCATCATTTGATCAAGGTTTTATCATGATTAATTAAGGATTGCTCAAAATTCATCAAGATTCAAAAGTTGTTAAATTAGGGTTTTGCAGGAAAAGTCAACTCAACTTTGACCAAGCATAACTTTCTCATACTTTATGAGAAATGACCCATACAAATCTCATTTTAAAGAGGATGCAATTACCTACAATCAATATTAATACCCCAATATCAAAAAATACACTCAAAAGAAGTTATGAATTTGGACATTATAGGTCATTTTGAAAAGTCAACAAAAAACACATTTTTTGTCAAAGCTCCTAACTTGAGCATGGAATATCAAAATGCGATGAGACCAAAAGGGTTGGTTAGGGGACATCTCAAGCTTTCTAAAAAGTCTAAGGACACATCTAAAAGTTCAGAATTGAAGAAGTTATACATTATTGAAGTTGGACTGTTTTACAAAATTGCCAAAAGTCAACTATCCCCAAACTTCAAATTTTGCCAAATGGGCTCATTCTTTTTCACTTGATTTGAGTTTTAATTATTTGCCACGTGCTCTAGCTTTGGCCATGTGTCCATATCTTATTTTTATTATTTAATTTGATTTTTATTTGAATTAATTCATTTTAAATCAAATAAAATCACATAAAATCAAAGATATTGATAACCAAAGATTTTTTAATGATTTGAGGTTCCAATGGACAGCTAGTACCTCATCAAACTCGAATCAAGGCTTGTATGCACAAAAAGATTGAAATTAAGCCAATTTGGAAAGTTTGTAAAGGCAAATCAAATCAAATATCAAAGCCTTAATGGAGAGAGATTTGGACAGCAAATTGAGACCTAATGTATTGCACAATACATAAGCAATCAAAAGGCAAGAAAATAAGGGTTAGAGATCACTTGTAGAGGCAGAACAAAAGTTGCAAAAATCACAAAAAAGTGGGAGATCGAAATCAAGGTTAGAGACATTTTCAGGGCTTGAGACTTGTCCTAATCGATTGATGTCCATCTCCATAAGCTAACCCAATCCAAACCACGCGTTTTCAAGCATTCTAAAGCGCTGTAAGTCTCTCACGGATCTGCCTCATTCTTGATTTCGATTTGCATTATTCTTGTATCTATAATAAAAACTAATTGCATATTTGTAACCCTCACATCATTTACAAGCTTTTGGCATCATTTAATTTTGTTTATCTGACCTGTATGAAGATCCACCATAGTTAGGGTTTTCTTGGAGTTTTGGGGTTTTTTATTTCAGGTACAATTGACCTGCATGGTGGACATGGTTGTGATCAGCAGGTGGAGACAAGCTCAACCATGTCCTTAGAAATCATTTTCATGGCCTGAGGAGGATTTTGGAATGAGGCTACGACTTTAGCTGCGGATGAAAATCCGCAGGTAAAAATTGCAGGAATTATAGGACAGGGACGAACTCGTGTCACCCATCTATTGGTCGATTCAAATATTGCGCACCTTTTTTATTTTTCTGACCATTGAATTTTGTTTTATTATATTATCATTAATTTGTATTGTATTAACAATTGAAACAGCATGGTGTAGTGGTAGGCATAGCGTGTATATTCCCTTCAGGACTTGGGTTCGAATCCCAGGTCCCCCATTTTCTCAATATTATTTATTTTCAGGAAATCTGGTGTGCGCTCAAGCCTAAGATCCATCATACTCCCTCACTCCTCAAAGCGCCAGATGGCCAAATGGCCAGATCTGGTGGTCAAGCTGGGAAGGCGCATACAGGATCACAAAAAGTCCAATTGGGTCAGCTTAATGGGCCAAGGAAAATGCTTTCAGCACCTCCAAAATCTCAGGCCCACTCTCTCTTTTCTTTATATTTTCTTTTTATTAATTTAGTTATTTTATTTTATTTAATTAATATCTAACCAATAACAAATTTTCTTTTTTATCAAAAATATTTTTTATCCAATAAAATTTCAGAATTCTTTTTTTATAAATACTAACTAATTTAATTAGGACATTAATTAGAGAACTTTAATTTCTTTTTACAAATAAATCAAATTAATTAGAGTTCATTAGGTTTTAATTCATTTAATTATTTTTTATTTCCTTTCCTAAAATAACAAAAAAAAACAAAAATATGTTGTGATCGATGGATTTAGAACTGACTGTTTTTTAAGCTGGTTTCGCGAAATGTCGCTGAAGCAAGAGTCGCCACCGTCTTTTATGTTCTCCAACATGGAAAGGACAAAAGCACAGCAAAATTCCTTATGAGAATGTTTCTCGGTTCGGGAGGTAGATTTATAGAAAGGGAAGGTGTTAGCACCCTTTCTATCCATGGTTATCCATGGGCTCTTAGGTACTTGCTCTTATGTTTTAAAAAATTGTTTGCTTTTCAAGTGTGTGTGGGTTTGAAAAAGTTCGTTTGCAAAACTTCTAAGTAACTCTTGTATCAGTCCTCAAGAGTGTATGAAGTGTTTTGTTTGAAAACTTTTTGAAAGTGTGGGGTGTGAATAGTTGTTTTTGTTTGTTTTGAAAAGAGCAAGTACTTAAGAGAAATCTACCTACTCTAAGGAATTAAGCTGTGTAAGTGTCCTTTAGATAGTGCTATCCCACCATTGAGAGGTAGGTAGCACCATCGTTGGAGGTATTCGGGTCAATTCGATTAAGGGACATGTGTGGTCACCAAAGCAATGGTAGGATGCCTTAGAAGTAACCCTAATGTCCTAGATCCCTTTATCCGAGGCAACCGTTTCGAGGCAACTGGATCTTTTGGACAGAAGGGCGACCTCTAAGACACCCTATACTTGATGACCACTTTTCGAAGGCAACAAGTGAGGCGTACCCTAGAAGTGGTGTGTATATTTGTGTGTTGTATTCAGTTAATGTTTGTCTTGTTAATTAGTGAGTTACGAGTTGTTTTTATTTACATACATTCTTTCATGCAAGTTAACAGTTAAGGGGTGCGGAAAGTAAATTGCGAAAAGATAAATTCTACGCTATTACAAGGCGCGGGTCTATACATCGCCAAAAATACAAAGACCCGTTTTGATAAAAGTACGGAAAATAAAGAAAGCAATAAACCTAATTACTATTACATTCTTGAAGCAGTTACATAATAATCAAAATAAAATGCGCGAATAAAAATTAACCGGGAACGTCCTAAGGGTTTTGACCCTTTTAAGAAAAGAATTGAATTTTTTTTGTCTTTTTTGTGATTAAATGAAATTAAAATTAATAACTAATTAATTAATTTATTAAAAGAAAATATTTTTGTATTTTTATGTTTTTATGAAATAAAGTAAAAAAGAAATAAAATATTAAAAGAAAAGCCTAAGTCTAATTTGATTTTATTTATTATGAAGAGATTAAAATTAAACCTAAATTAAACTACATTAATGATATTTAGAATTTATTTACAAAATAAAAGAGTGAATTTAATAATAGTAATAAGTGAAATTTTTTGTTTTTTTGTTTTTTTATTATGAAAAATGAAACAAAAGGAATTAAGATTAAAAGAAGAAGAAAAAAACCTAGTTCTAAATTTATTTTAGTTATTAAGAAAAAGATTAAAGTTGCCTATTTAAACTAATTAATTAATCATAATTTTATTTACAAAAATAACATGAGATTAATAAATAATAATAATATTAGTTTTTTTTTGGTTTTTTATGAAAAATATTAATTATGTTAATAGTTAATAAAAAAGGAGTAAGAAATAAAATAAGGCAAATAAAATGAAATAAAATGACAAAAATAAAAATGCAAACCCAAGGGGGGTTTGGGCCATAATTGGGAGTTTGTTTAGCATTGATGTGGCCCATTTGCCTTCAAGCCACGTTGACTTCTTTGCTTGCCTATGCACAAGGTTGACCAGGGTACATGGTGGGGATCAGTTCATGGCCTTTGGATGCATGCTTGAGGACACATGGCGTGTTTGGGTGTGAGGTGTATGATGCACCTTTCTTGTGAACCTGCACATAAGCACATAAAGAAAAAAATGCATGGAAATTATGAGGGACCTGGGAATACTTACAGTGCTTGATAATGGACCTTAGGACGTGGCAAGGGTTGCTTTAGCTTCAGGGTATGGCAAAGAAGAGAGTCACGTTCTCCTTTTGGCCTGAAAATGCTTGCAAAACTCCTTTTGATCTCACACTTTTTTTTTACACTTTTTGGATTTTGCTCTGGCCGTTTGTGTAATGTTCTAGGTTGTTAATTGTACAAGGAATGCTTGCATATATGTTATGTAAAGTGTATCAATAAGAATAATGGTCATTAAGCTTATGCAATTATGTTCTTGATTTCCTCCATAACCAACATTGAACCACTTGCCATATTAGTGAAAATTTGAATTTTCTTGCTTAGAATAGGCCTTGCACGAATTTGGAAGGTGTTTTAAGGTGTATCAAAGCTAATCATCACAAAATATATCCCTCCATTAATTTCTTTGATTTTTATTTGATTTTAAAAGATTTAAAATGAATTAAATCAAATAAAATTAAATAAAAATGGAAAAATTAATTTTAAATCTTGAAATAAATTGTGGGACACATGGGAAGCATGGCCAAGCTGAAACAAGTGGAAAAAGTGGGCCCCTTTTGTCAAAAATGAAGTTTCAAGGATAATTGACTTTGGCCATTTCACAAAACTTTCCCAACTTCTCCAATGCATATCTTGCTCAATTTTGAAGCTATGAACATGTTCTTGGACATTTTGGAAAGGTATAGAAGTCCTCTAACCAATGCCTTTGGTACCATGTCATTTTGATTTACCAATATCAAGTTATTATCTTTGACTTAAAGTGCCTTTTTGTTGACTTTTGAAAATGACCTATAATGTTGAAATTGATAACTTTTTGTGAGAGCATTTCTTGGACTTGGAGTGTGAAGATGAGTTGTAGGAAATGTCCTCCCCTTCAAGATGAGCATTGGATGGGATTTTTCTGATGAACCATGAAAAAGTTATGCCCTGGTCAAGTTACAGTTGACTTTTCAACTGTCCAAAAATAGAAACTTTTGACACCTTGATGATTTTTGAACCATTCTTGTGAATTCATGATCAAGACTTGATCAAATGATGATTGTGGCTTCAAAATAAGATGTTGACCAAATTTTTTGACTTTTGACTGCCAAATGACCATTTTTTCCCTACAGTTGACTGTGGAGCAATTAGGGTTTTTGACTGTGCAACTTGACCTTGTGAGCCTTGAAACTTGACATGCAGGTGCTTGACAATGTGTATGAGCATATGGGACTTGATTGAGCCCTTTAAAACTTCATCTTCCTTGCAAGAATCAAAACCCTAGTTTGACTGGCTTAGGATGGTGGTTGACTGTGCAACCCTTGAGAGATTTTGAACAAATCTAGATGATGCCTGTCAAAACTTTGAAGAATATGGGAGGGCAAATTTTGGGGTGCAACAGTTGCCCCTATTCAATCTTCTTAGACCTGAGGATGTAGATTGGCGTGCATGCCTTTCGTGATTCGAAGGTGGAAGATGATTGAACACTAGAGTGCCCAGAAATTTGCACTCACATAGTAGAGTATCAGCAGTGTGATAGCGGAAATGGGCTTACAAATGCCATTTGGAGGGATGGTGGATAGGAGGATGGGCTTAAAGATGCCATCTGGAAGTGTGACAGAACCTTGTCGGGAATGGGCTTATAGATGCCATTTGGAAAGATGGTGGTTAGGTGAATCGGAATAGAAAATAGAATAGCTTCCATGTCTGGAGCATATCTAGTCTGTGCCTGATTGCTGACGTCTGAATAAATGGTAGAATGACCGCCGTGTTTGGGGTATATCCATACTGCATGAGTAACAGAATGTCATCCGAATCTGGATCGTATCTGGACTGAACAATAGAATAGCATCCGGGATGGAGTCTCTCTAAGTTGTCTTTAGAAGTTTGAATCTGAACAAGCAATAGAATAGCGTTCGGATCTGGAGCATCTCTAGGCTATATCTGAAAGGAAATCTGGAGCATTTCCAAGCTATCTCTGAAAGGAAATCTGGAATGAGTATCAGAATGTCGCCATGCCTGGGTCATATCTGAACTATATCTAGAAGGAGTCTTGAATAAGCAAAAGAACAGCATCCATATCTGGAGCATTTCCAAGCTATCTCTGAAAGGAAATCTGGAATAAGTATCAGAACGTCGCCATGCCTGGGTCATATCTGAACTATATCTAAAAGGAGTCTTGAATAAGCAAAAGAACAGCATCCATATCTGGAGCATTTCCAAGCTATCTCTGAAAGGAAATCTGGAATGAGTATCAGAACGTCGCCATGCCTGGGTCACATCTGAACTATATCTAGAAGGAGTCTTGAATAAGCAAAAGAACAGCATCCATATCTAGAGCATTTCCAAGCTATCTCTGAAAGGAAATCTGGAATAAGTATCAGAACGTCGCCATGCATGGGTCACATCTGAACTATATCTAGAAGGAGTCTTGAATAAGCAAAAGAACAGCATCCATATCTGGAGCATTTCCAAGATATCTCTGAAAGGAAATCTGGAATAAGTATCAGAACGTCGCCATGCCTGGGTCACATCTGAACCATCTCTAGAAAGAATCTCTGAATAAACAATAGAATAGCATCCGTGGTTGGAGCATCTCTAAGTTATCTCTGAAAAGAAGCCCTGAATAAGCAACAGAATAGCGTCCATCTGGAGCATCCCTGAACTATTTCTAAACAAGTAACTCTGAATAAGCAACAGAATAGCGTCCATCTCTAGAGCATTTCTAAGCCATCTCTGAAGAGAAAATCTGAATAAGCAAAAGAATAGCATCCATATCTGGAGCATTTCTCAGCTATCTCTTTAATCTCTTTAATGTAGATATGCCCTGGCTAGATACAGGTATCGAATCCACAATCAATCGCTCACAGATATGCCCTGGCTAGATGCAGGAATTGAATCTGGAATTGCAACAGTTGATAGTAATCGTCTTTGGATTGACCTTTTTCCTGAAAAGGCAAAACACCAGTTGTATGCAATGTCATGATGCATGAACTGCATGATTTTAAGATATTCTCAAAAATAAATGAGATTTGTGTGATATGATGCGTATGTGCATGCATTGTGTATGTAAGCAAGACGTATGAAAGGTGATATGTTTATGAATGTATTTTCGTCTAGGAAAATAAATCCTTGACGAATGCCGGGAAGTTGAATCCTGGGCTGATGTTGAAGAACAGAGTTCTTCGTTTCCGCTGGGGATGATGGTTGCAAGAACAAACCGGTAGGAGAAGATGACTCCGTTGGGGAATAAACTTGCTGGAGAGATACTCTGCGGGGAATACTCCGTGGGGAAGGGATACTTCGCTGATAATTTGATGATAACTCCGCTGAGGGATACCGTTGATAAGCTTTGTTGAGGGAATTGATGAACTCCGCTGGGGGGTAGGAAGAAACTTCGCCGAGGACGGTCTTTCCATGGTTATTAGCTGAGGATAACCCAATTATAAGCCCTGGTGGGGAATAACCTTTGGATAAAGCCGGGGAGACGCGTTCGTGCTCTGCAGGGGATAAGCTTCCAGAATCTACTGGGGATAAGCTTCCTACTGGGGGATTGATTCAACTCTCCTGGGGAAACTTTTGAACTGTACTGGGGAAGTGGCTCCACTGGTGTGTCTGTATTCCGCCGGGGAACAATCTTATATTAAGACTGCCGGGGATGCTTGCTTAGGAAGATCTGTATATTCCGCTGGGGAATATTGAGATCTTTTGGGGGATAAACCAACTTCCTTGAGGCTGACAGTAGATTACCTCTGCTTGGGGAGAGGGTTGACTTGCTAGGGATACTGTGTCTTTCCAGGGCTGATGGGAGACCAACTCTGCTTGGGGAGAGTATTATTGAGTCTTGTCTTACTCTGAGGGGAGTGGAGGTATCTGGGTTATGTTCTTCAGCTGAACCTACCTTAGTACCTTGGTGGACAGAGCAACTAGACCGCTTGGATAACTCATTATTGTCCCTGTTTCTGATGTGGGAGAAGAAGATACCTTGTGGAGGTGCTTGATAACTGCCGATCGACAAATCTTCTTCTGGTAGGCAAGTGACGAGATGATGGGACATAGTCGTACGCTTTTGATCCCTAACTTTGGCCTGGACCGCCCTTTCGGGTTTTCAGTCCATCGGGATACCCTTTTTTGCCCAAGCCGCCTTTTCAGGTTTTCGACTTGCCGGGTGTACAGATTTTTTTATTTTCATCCCTTATTTTTGCCCGAACCCTTTTGGTTCGCCGGGAAGCCCTTATTTTTGCCTAGGTGTGTCAACCTAGCGGGTCTTTGATTATGCGCAGTATTTTTTCGACTATGTCCATACTCTCGGAATGTAGGGAGGTGCCCCTGTCAATAGTGTTGCGTTGCCCTACTACCAGAAGATCTTCGTTTGATCGTCCAATGCTCCAACAAGAATGGCTCAAAAATCATCAAGGTGTCAAAAGTTTCTATTTTTGGACAGCTGAAAAGTCAACTGTAACTTGACCAAGGCATAACTTCTTCATGGTTCATCATAAAAATTCCATCCAAAGCTCATCTTGAAGAGATTGACATTTCCTACAACTCATCTTCACACTTCAAGTCCAAGAAAAGCTCTCACAAAAAGTTATCAATTTCAACATTATAGGTCATTTTCAAAAGTCAACAAAAAGGGACTTTAAGTCAAAGACCATAACTTGGGATTGGTAAATCAAAATGACATGGGACCAAAGACATTGGTTAGAGGACTTCAAGACCTTTCCAAAATGTCCAAGAACATGTTCATAACTTCAAAATTGAGCAAGATATGCATTGGAGAAGTTGGGAAATTTTTGTGAAATGGCCAAAATCAATTATCCTTGAAAATTCATTTTTGAGAAAAGGGGCCCACTTTTTCCACTTGATTCAGCTTGGCCATGCTTCCCACGTGTCCCACATTTTATTTCAAAATTTAAAATTAATTTTTTCATTTTTATTTGATTTTATTGGATTTAATTCATTTTAAATCTTTTAAAATCAAATGAAAATCAAAAAGATTAATTAAGGGACATATTTTGCTTTGATTAGCTTTGAATCACCATTATACACATCCCAAATTCGTGCAAAGGGCTAAAGCTAGCAAGAATTCAAATTTTGGTACAAAGATGGAAAGTGTTTCAATGGAGGTTTATGGCAAATCCCAAACATGAATGCATTGCATTATTGGCTTTAATTCTGATCAAAATTCATTACATAATACATATGCAACACATCAAAAAAGGGTTCACGACCTAAGAGCTCCAAAAATGGCCATACAAAATTGCAAAATTGTCACACAAACTTGAAATCAAAAAACCTAGTTGCAGTGCCTCTCAAGCCTCCATTCCAATCCAAACACATTCCTGATATCCCAAGGAAGCTCTAGCAATCAAAATCAAGCCCAAACGCGCAAAGAACCATTCACACGAAGTCACACGGTTTGTCCAATATGTGAAAATCAAAACTCCATTTCCATGCGTTTTTAACATGCTTTTTAAATTGATTTATACTCATTTTAACATTCTGAAGCTATTGGTAGCATTTGATTGAACTAATGATGCGTGTATCAGGATCCACCATTGTCAAAAGCTAGGTTTTTTTAGAGCTCCAAATTGGGGATTTCCCCATACTGTAAAATTGGGACATCAAACTGCCATGGTTGAATTCGTGACATCCAAACGGACATAACCATGACCTCGCACTCAATTTATGTGCAAGCATGAGTTGTTCGCTATTTTTATTTTTACTGTGTTTTGGGGGGGTTTAAAACCCCCGCTATATGTTTGTTGTTTTGCAGAAAAGGTAGAAGACGATGGACGTGGCAAGCAGGCATTGGTGTATTCAAATCCACGCGCGCGATTTTTTGTGATTCAGCATTATTGCTTTCTTTTCATATAATATTTGTTTTGTACATTATTAACAAATGT
Source organism: Vicia faba (assembly GCA_948472305.1). Lineage (NCBI taxonomy): Eukaryota > Viridiplantae > Streptophyta > Magnoliopsida > Fabales > Fabaceae > Vicia > Vicia faba. The sequence continues at coordinate 1,761,128,992 of OX451736.1, read as the reverse complement.
GTCAAAGTGCTTCAGTGGTGGCTAGCGTGTCATGTAATCCTTGGGACCTGGGTTCGAATCCCAGGTTCCCCAAACGCTTGATGTTATTTTATTTTACATGTTCACATGCAGACTTTCAAAAGCAGGCACACCATAAGCTTCAGGCAATCAAGTGCCAACTGGCCATAGTCACAGATCCAAAGGCCACAAAAGAGGCTCACCATATGCTTCAGTCAATGGACGCACATGCAAGCAAAAAAGGTCAACGTGGCCTTTGTCTTAATGGGCCCAGATTCAGTATTTCACCCCCATGTTGGCCCAGCACCCCCTCCATTTGGGTTCATTTTTCTTTCTTTTTATTTTATTTCTTTAATTTAATTTCTAACCCTTTTTTTATTTTATTTGTTATTAGTAATTAATCTAATTAATCATTTTCATAAAATATATATATATATAATTAACACTTTTATTATTATTATTTATTATTTTGTAAATAAATCATAATTGAACTAGTTTTTTTTTAATTAGGCCATTTAAACATTTTAATAATTAAAATAGATTTAGATTTAGGTTAACCTAGAATTTTACTTTTTATTTCTATTTTATTTCATAAAAAATATAAAAAAACAAAAAAATATTTTCTTGTAATTAAAATAATTAATTAGTTTTCAATTTCATTTAATTACCAAAAAACACAAAAAAATTAATTAATTCCCTTTGCTTTATTCGCGCGTATTCAATTTGTTCGATTATTATGTAATTGCTCCGGATATGTAATAGTAAATAGGACCTTTTACTGTTTTTTTTATTTTCCGCACTTATTTACTTAAAACGGGTCTTTGTAAAGATTTGGCGATGTATAGACCCGCGCCTTGTAATAGCGTAGGATTTACGTTTTCCGCAATTTACTTTCCGCACCCCTTTTAACTGTTAACTTGTATGAAAGAATGCATGCCCAAATAAAATCAAAGCATAGCTCACCTCCATGCCTGATCAAAGATAACATTAACTGAATACAACATACAATGCACACACCACTTCTAGGGTACGCCTCACTGTTGCCTTGCCCCCTCGAAACGTGGTCGTCGAGTACAGGACGTTTTAGTAAGTCCTTATGTCCATGAACATGGCATAAGGGTAGCTTCTAAGGTGTCCTACTGTTGCTCTGGTGACCACACTGTCCCTACAAGCTCGAATTGTGGTCGTCGAGTATAGGACGTTTTAGTAAGTCCTTATGTCTGTTGATCCATATGCCTCAAAACAAGTTGCCTCGGAAAAGTTGCCTCGGAATAAAAAAGGATCAATGGCATAAGGGTAGCTTCTAAGGTGCCCTACTGTTGCTCTGGCGACCACACTGTCCCTACAAACAAATTGACCCGAACACCTCCAACGGTGGTGCTACCTACCTCTCAATGGTGGGATGGCACTACCTAAAGGACACTTACACAACTTAATTCCTTAGGGTAGGTAGATGACTCATGGGTACTTGCTCTTTTCAAAACAAACAAAAAACAACTTTTCGCACCTACACTTTCAAAAGTTTTTTCAAACAAATTTTTCATACACTCTTGAGGACCGATACAAGAGTTACTTAGAAATTTTTTTCAAATGAAACTTTTTCAAAACCCACTCACACTTGAAAAGCAAACATTTTGAAAACACAAATGAGCAAGTATCTAAGAGCCCATGGATAACCATGGATAGAAAGGGTGCCAACACCTTCCCTTTCTATAAATCTACCTCCCGAACCGAAAAAATATCTCATAAGGAATTTTGCTGTGCTTTTGTCCTGTCCATGTTGGAGAAAATAAAAGACGGTGGCGACTCTTGCTTACCGCGACATTTCGCGAAACCAGCGTTAAACAGTCAGTTCCAGATCCACCGATCACAGAACTGGCGACTCTGCTGGGGAATCCTTAAAGTGAGGTGTACCTTAGGATAGTTCATAACTGTGTTTTCAATTGTTGTGCTTTGTTTGCTTTATTATTGTGGGTTGCATCGGAGTTACATAGATCCTAACCCGGATCTGGGGATACCCTGTTAGGTAGCATAAGCTGTGAGGGACCTGTCCGGCGTAGACCGACATGGGTGAAGCAGTGGCTACATTGGTGTGGCGCCTTGGTCTATACCGATATCCCTTGTGTCGCAACGAGGAGAATATGGGTCTTCTGAGGAGTCATTAAGCACCAACCGACCTTAGAACCTTAAATGACCCAACTTGGCCAATAGAACAGTAGCAGTATGCTACGCCCATTGAGGCTAAACTCTCGTGATGGTTCCGGCCGCAAGAAAAGGTTGTGATGCTGGAGTTATGACCGATTGAGGGTAGTCAGTGATATTGGGATCCTCTAGAACCCGGTTACTTCTGATAGGACAGGTCTTAACCAACAAACTGAAAGAGGGTAATACCTAGACCTCATGCTGGCCTAAACTCTAAGGGTTGTGGTGTGACTTGTGTGCCTTATCATGTTTGCCTATGTGAATATTTGTGGTGTGCTTTAGCATAACATCATGCCATCATAACATTGCATGCATCCTGCATAAGGACTGACCATTTCAAAGATAAGAGGGTTCACCTTTGCTCTGTTTTGTAGGACATCATGATGCCTATGCGAAGGAACACTATCCGGTTCAATTTTGTTCACCCACCTGAGTTGCTTGAAGAGTTGGTTAGCAGAATTCCAAATACTACTTCCTTCATCCAGAGGCATGGTTCTCTTCTCAGTTTAGTCACAGCAAAGTGGGACCAACAACTGATGGGTGTCCTGACCCAGTTTTATGACCCTCTGTACCAGTGCTTCAACTTTCAAGACTTCCAGCTGGTCCCTACCCTGGAAGAGTTCTCTGATTTGCTTGGCATCCCTATCTTGGATCAGACTCCCTTCACTGGTTGGGAAAAGGCTCTTAGACCTGAGGAGATTGCAGCAGCCCTTCCTTTGACCAACAAGGATGTGATGGACAACTGGGTGACTAGAAGCGGAGTTAAGGGCTTCTTGGCTAAGTTTCTGATTGGCAAAGCTAACAGTTTCTGGAATGACTTAGACTTCAGAGCGCACGAGGACATTATGGCTCTCTTAATCTATGGTCTAGTCTTGTTTCCTAATCCTGATAACTTCATTAACGTCACTGCCATAAGGATCTTCATGTCTCGGAATCCTGTGCCCACTCTCTTGGGTGATATCCTGCAACAACTCTATGCTCGTACTGCCCGAAGACGAGGAACTCTGTGGTGTTGTACTCCTTTGTTGGTGAGGTGGTTTATTTCGCACCTCCCCTAGTTCGTGCTAAAGAACCAAGAAGGAAGAGGTTGGGCTCATAGGTTAATGTCTCTCACTGATAGTGACATCATTTGGACTCTCAGAGGTTTAGATGAAGTGGTTGTTATTGCTCGATGCGGAGAGTATCCTAATGTTCCATTGATCGGTACCCAAGGCGGAATCTCTTATAATCCATGTTTAGCTCTCCGTCAGTTTGGAAGAGCCAGAAGAGCAGGGCCTCATGAGGTGCGGGTGCCTCACATCAGTTTTGAGTTTCAGAAAGATAGTGACGAACTGCGTCGTAGATTCATCAAAGCTTGGGACAGAATTCACAAAGTTGACCCACAAGAGTTGGGACCGAAGACTTCCCTACCAATGGAACCCTATTATAAATGGGTCCGCGTCCGTGCTCAGAAGTTAGGTATGCCATATGAAGCTGTCAGGCCTATCGTTCTTGAAAGTCCTGATGAAGATGGGATTCCCCCAACTGTTCTCCCTCCTCAGATACCTACTGATATTGATACACTAAAGAGGTCTTGGGTGCAACTACAAGAAGAACGGGATTCTTATCGGGAAAAGTTCAACGAGCAGGAATTGAAGATCCAGAAGCTGACCAAGCAATTGGAGAACGAGCGAACCCTGAATGACTATATCCGTACTGAGAAGAGAAGGCCATGGGAGCACTGATAGGCTTTGGATGTTTCTTTTACAGCTTTATTTCCTTTTCAGTATTTTCATTCTTGTAACGCCTAAGGGCAAATTGTTGAATAATTCCAAAGTTTAAATCTAATAAAGTGTGTTCCTTTTGTCTACAAAGTTGGTTCCCGATTGTCTTTGAAAACATAATTCATACGCATTTCATTCATCATATGCATTATAGGTGCCCCTTTTCCTACAGGTTGCTTAATCTTCTTCGCTGTTTATTTCAGCACTCAAGCATCATGAATCCTGAACTCACTACCAAGAAAGCTATCAAGGCCCTCCAGGCCCAGAATGCCCAATTTCAGGAGATGGTCATGAACTTAGCCCAGGGATAACAAGAGCTGAAGGCTTTGCTCCTGAAGAAGAATAAGAAGAAGAAGAGGACTGTGCTATTCAACACTGGGCGCAGACTCGGGAACACCTTGCAGAATGAAGCTGAGAGGACTACTCCATTTGTGGGAGAAGGTAGTCACCAAGGGAGAGAGGTCCCTAGTCCTGTGGTTTCTGACACTGAGACAGACTTCAACGATGAACAGTACCCTTCTGCTGAGGACCGGTACAAGCAGCTGGAGGACAGATTAAATGCTATGGAGATTCAACGTGTGCCTGGGTTGGATTTTTGAGACTTGGGGTTATCTTCTGGGGTGGTGATCCCACACAAGTTCAAGGCGCCTGCCTTTGTGAAGTATGACGGGGCTTCCTGTCCCAAGATGCACCTCCGTTCTTATGTAAGGAAGATCCAGCCTTATACAGTAGACAAGAACTTATGGATCCACTTCTTCCAGGAGAGTCTTTCAGGGACTCACCTCGAATGGTTCTATCAGCTGGATGGAACCAACATTCGTAACTGGGAGGATTTGGCCACTGCTTTTTACAAGCAGTATCAATATAATTCCAACCTCGCTCCTACGCGTACCCAACTCCAGGGTATGTCGCTAGGATCGGGTGAAGGTTTTAAGGAGTACGCACAGAAATGGAGAGATCTGGTTGGCAGGGTGCAGCCACCATTGACGGACTGGGAGCTGGTGGATATGTTCTTGGGGACCCTATCTGGTCCATTCTTCAATCATCTCATTGGTAATTCCTCTGCTGGGTTTACTGACCTGATCCTGACTGGTGAGAGGATCGAGGCTGGTATAAAATCGGGGAAGATACAGAAGGGTACCTCCTCCAATGCTGAAAAGAAGCCCTTCAAGAAGGAGGCCAATGCTGTGTATGGTCCAAGAAGGCAAGACAAACCGGAACGCCTCCAAGCTGTCAACGCGGTGGTTATTTCTAAGCCTGCTATTGCTCCCCAACAGTACAACCAACCCAGAGTTGAGAGGCCCAAACGGCAGTATACTCGGCTCAGCATGACTCTCTCTCAGATCCTGCCGCAACTGCTGTCAACTAGCCTGGTAACTGTCAAAGAGGCTCCGAAGATGGTAAACACAGCATCTCCGAAATACAACCCCAACGCCCGTTGCGCTTATCACTCTGATAGCCCAGGACATTCTACTGACGATTGTTGGGCACTGAGGAATAAGGTTCAGGACCTTATTGATGCTAAGGAGGTTCAGTTTGAGGCGCCCGAGAAGCCTAATATGGTGACTGCTCCCATGCCCAACCATGGGGTAAATGCTATTGGGGATGAAGATGAAGTGGAAGAATCTGAGTTCAACAGCTGGATATACCCGACAACCGAAGATGGACCTAGCAACTGGACTTCCAAAGACTGCATGCCTGTTACTTTTGTCACGAAGTAATGAACTTCTTTGTTTTGAAATTGTAATAAACAATAATTTGAAACTCTATTGGCCCGGTGTCTTACCCGGGGCACCGTGGTTTTATTTGTGAGGGCTTTTGTTTGTCACTTTCATATATCATGAATAAAAGCATTGGACGTTTTTCACATTTCAAATCTTGCGCTCCCTTTCTTTCTTTCTTTATATATTGCAAAACAGTTGTATTTACACACAGTCACTCATACAGGTTTCAATCCACTCTGGATCTCACTGGTAACGACTCTGCTACTTCCAGTTATGACTTCGAAAATCCGATCAACTTAGCCGAAGACGAAGGTGAAGATGATTGCGAAGTGCCTGGCGAACTTGCAAGACTGTTACTCCAGGAAGAGAGGGCCATTCAACCACATGAAGAGCCAGTGGAAACAGTGAATCTGGGTACTGAGGCAGACAGAAAGGAAGTCAAGATTGGTGCCAATCTGGAGCTCAGCGTAAAACAACGGTTGACTCAGATGCTACATGATTATATGGAGATCTTTGCCTGGTCTTACGAAGACATGCCTGGGTTGGATACTGACATTGTGGTCCATCATTTGCCTACCAAGGAAGACTGCCCTCCGGTTAAGCAAAAGGTCTGCCGTATGCGTCCAGAGATGTCTGAGAAGATCAAAGCTGAGGTTATGAAGCAATTTGACGCTGGTTTTCTTGCAGTGACTTCTTACCCTCAGTGGGTTGCCAATGTGGTGCCGGTACCGAAGAAAGATGGTAAGGTCAGAATGTGTGTTGATTACACGGATCTGAACAGGGCCAGCCCCAAGGATGACTTCCCCTACCTCACATTGATGTTCTGGTTGATAATACTGCTCAACATAAGGTGTTCTCTTTCATGGATGGTTTTTCAGGGTATAATCAGATCAAGATGTCTCCTGAAGATATGGAAAAGACTACCTTTGTTACTCAGTGGGGCACCTTCTGCTACAAGGTCATGCCATTCGGGTTGAAAAATGCTGGGGCAACCTACCAACGTGCCATGGTTGCTTTATTTCATGACATGATCCATCATGAGATTGAAGTGTATGTTGACGATATGATTGCAAGGTCCCAAACTGAGGAAGAACACCTTGACCATCTGCAGAAACTGTTTGACCGTTTGAAACTGTACAAGCTGAGGTTGAACCCGAACAAGTGCACCTTCGGGGTAAGGTCTGGAAAGTTGCTAGGCTTCGTCGTAAGTGACAAGGGTATTCAAGTGGACCCTGCCAAGGTTAAAGCCATTCAAGAGATGCCAGTTCCTAAGACAGAGAAAGAGGTCAGAGGCTTTTTAGGACGCCTGAATTACATTGCCCGGTTCATCTCGCATCTAACCGCTACCTGTGAGCCAATCTTCAAGCTGCTGAAGAAAGATCAGGTAGTACATTGGAATGATGAATGTCAGGCCGCTTTTGATAGAATCAAAGAGTATCTTCAAGAACCACTCATCCTTATGCCACCGGTTGAAGGGAGTCCTTTGATACTATACCTGACAGTACTCGACAACTCAATGGGGTGTGTGCTGGGGCAGCATGACGAGTCTGGCCGAAAAGAGCATGCCACTTATTACCTTAGCAAAAAGTTTACCGACTGTGAGACCCGATACTCACTGCTCGAGAAAACTTGTTGCGCTTTGGTATGGGCTGCTCGCCGGCTGAGACAGTATATGCTGACTCACACTACCTTGTTGATTTCAAAGATGGGTCCAATAAAGTACATATTTGAAAAGCCTGCTCTGTCTGGGAGAATAGCGAGATGGCAAATGATCTTGACAGAATACGACATCCAGTACACAACTCAGAAAGCCATCAAGGGAAGTGTATTGGCATATCACTTGGCACACCAGGCAGTAGACGACTATCAGTCCATGAACTTCGAGTTTCCAGACGAGAGCATCATGATAGTGACTGATTGTGAAGTACTTGGACCGGATGAAGGACCTGAGGAAGGATCCTGATGGTCTATGCACTTTGACGGAGCATCCAACGCTTTGGGTAACGGTATTGGCGCTGTGATCATATCCCCTCAAGGCACTCATACTCCACTCACTGCCCGGCTATGTTTCAACTGCACCAACAACATGGAGGAGTATGAGGCGTGCATCATGGGTCTTCAAGCTGCGATTGACTTAAGGATCAAGTTTCTGAGTGTCTTCGGAGATTCCGCTCTCGTGATCAATCAGATCAAAGGCGAATGGGATACGAAACATCTGAATCTTATCCCTTACAGAGAATGTGTGTTGACATTGATCCCCCATTTCACAGAGATAACTTTTGAACACTTTCCGAGAGAGGAGAATCAGCTAGTGGACGCGTTAGCTACGATGTCTTCCATGTTCAAGGTCAAATGGGACAATGAGGCTCCCCGGGTCATTATCTGGAAACTGGACGAACCGGCATACTGTTGTGATCTTGAGGCTGAGGTAGTGACTGAGAAACCCTGGTATCATGAGGTTAAGAGGTATCTCGAAGCTCAGGAATACCCTGAAGGTGCATCTGTCAATGATAAGAAGTTTCTGAGAAGGTTCGCAGCGAAGTTCTTCCTTAGCAACGGCATCCTGTACAAGCGAAACCATGATTCGACCTTACTGCGTTGTGTGGATAAAGCTGAAGCAGAAAGGATCATGGCAGAGCTACATGAGGGTACCTTCGAAGCGCATTCCAGTGGACACACCATGGCAAAGAAGATCCTTCGGGCAGGATATTTCTGGTCCACAATGGAAGCCGACTGTTACCAACATTCTCGGACATGTCATAAATGCCAGATTTATGCAGATAAGGTGCATGTTCCTCCGGTCCCTCTGAATGTCTTGACTGCACCTTGGCCTTTTGCAATGTGGGGCATAGATATGATTGGCGAGATCAGACCTACGGCATCCAACGGGCATCGCTTCATCCTGGTAGCGATTGATTACTTCACGAAGTGGGTTGAAGCAGCTTCCTATGCTACGGTAACTAAGAACGTCGTGGCACGGTTCATTCGGCATAACTTGATATGTCGATACGGCGTCCCGGAAAGGATTATTACGGACAACGGTACCAATCTCAATAACAAGATGATCACTGAGCTCTGCGAGCAGTTCAAGATACAGCACCACAACTCTTCTCCTTACCGACCGAAGATGAATGGGGCTGTAGAAGCAGCGAATAAGAATATCAAGAAAATTGTGCAGAAGATGACAGTGACCTATAAAGATTGGCACGAGATGTTACCGTTTGCTCTACACGGGTACCGTACCTCAGCAAGGACGTCAACCGGGGCAACTCCTTTTTCCTTGGTCTACGGCATGGAGGCGGTCTTACCGATCGAAGTGCAGATACCCTCTCTCCGGATAATGAAGGATGCAGATCTGAGCGAAGATGACTAGATCCAGACTCGACTTGATCAATTAAATCTAATTGACGAAAAGAGACTCACCGCTATTTGCCATGGTCAGACGTACCAAAAACGGATGATCAGGGCATTTAACAAGAAAGTCAGACCACAAGAGTATCAAGTTGGGGATCTGGTAATCAAGCGCATCATCCTTCCTCAGAGTGATCCCAGGGGCAAATGGACCCCCACATACGAAGGGCCATTTGTGGTTAAACATGTGTTCTCAGGAGGAGCCATGATTCTAACTACTATGGATGGTGACGACCTTCCTCACCCCGCCAATGCAGACATAGTAAAAAGATACTACGCATGATGAAAGACCCGCTAGGTTGACATACCTAGGCAAAAATTAGGGCTTCCCGGCGAACCAAAAGGGTTCGGGCAAAATGAGGGATGAAATGAAAAAAATCTGTACACCCGGCAAGTCGAAAACCTGAAAAGGCGGCTTGGGCAAAAATGGGTATCCCGGTGGACTGAAAACCCGAAAGGGCGGTCCAGGCAAAAGTTAGGGATTAAAGCGTAATACTATGTATTATTGGATCACCTTGCATCCAGAATCCGGTATCAACTATCAAGTTCAAACGGCATCGATCGATCAACTTCATCGTCAACTGAGCAGCAAAGTGATGAGACGCTCGAAGACATAAAGGCGATAGCAGAGTTGGAACCCAGTGGGATTATTATTTTCACATAGCTGTTTTGTTTTCCTTTCACAAAATTGTATAAACTCTGTTGTTCGGCGGCGTTCTCTTACTAGGACGTCAGCCTCTTGTACATAAACGCCTATTTACAGGCAAATTCAAAAAAAAAATCAATACAAATTCACAGTTCAAACCAATTGCCAATTGTTTTTTCTTTTTCTGTTTTGTTTTGCGAAGAACGTCCAATGGTCAATTTTTGATATATGCATTTGACACTAATTGCTAACTCATAAATATTTGCATGCAAAACAAAGGATTAATTACAGGTGACATTAGAAACAGGGGCAATAATGAGTTGTCTAAGCGATCTAATTGCTATGTCCACCCAGGTACCAAGGTAAGTTTGGCTGAAGAATGTAACCAAGATATCTTAATTTCCCAGAGAGTAGCCAAGATTCAACAATTCTCTCCCAAGCAGTGGGTCTCCAATCAGCCCTGAACAAGGCATCGTATCTCCAGCAAGTCAGTGATACTCTCCCCAAGCAGAGTTAGCCTACTCAGTCAGCCTTATGGAAGTTGGATTATCCCCAGCAGATCTCAACATTCCTCAGCATAGTATACGAACATTCCTAACAAGCATCCTCGGCAGTCTTGATCTAAGATTGTTCCCCGGCAGTATATCAGACATTCAGTGGAGCCACCTCCCCAATGTATCCCAAAAAATTTCCCCAGGAGAGTCCAGTCTGAAGTTCCCCCAGGAAAGTGGAATCCATCTCCCCAGCAGTAAGCTTATCCCTAGTAGATTCTGGAAGCCTACCCCCTGCAGAGCACGAACGCGTCCCCTGGCTTTATTCAAAGGTTATTTCCCTACCAGGATATAATTGGGTTATCCACAGCCAGAAGCCACGGAAAGATCGTCCTCGGCGAAGTCTTCTCATCCCAAGCGGAGTCTATTAAAAATTCCAACATAACAACGGTATCCCCAGCAAAGTTATCATCAAACATCTCAACAGAGTACCTCTCTTCCCACAGAGTATTGTTCCCCAGCAAGATCGCTAGAATAATTTTCCCCCGCAGAGTAATCTCCAAGTTTATTCCCCAACGGAGTCATCTTCTCCTACCGGTATTCTTGCAACCATCATTCCTCAGCGGAAACAAGAAGCACTATTCTTCAACATCAGCCCAGGAGTTAACTTCTCGGCACCCGTCAAGGATTTATTTTCCTAGACAAAACATACATTCATGAACATTACATCTTCATACATTATAGCATGCACATACGCATCATGAACATACAATCTCATTTATTTCGAGAACATCACGCATGTCATACATCATGACATTGCATACAACTAACATTTTGTCTTTTCAGGACAAAGATCAATACAAAGATAATTGCTATCAACGGTCGTGATTCCAGATCCGATTCCTGTATCTTGCCAGGGTGTATCTGTTGACGACTACATTACCAGACTCGATTCCTGTATCCTGCCAGGGCACGTCTGAAGAGTTCGAAGATCCGATTCCTGTATCCTGCCAGGGTGTATCTGTTGACGACTACATTACCAGACTCGATTCCTGTATCCTGCCAGGGCACGTCTGAAGAGTTCGAAGATCCGATTCCTGTATCTTGCCAGGGTGTATCTGTTGACGACTACATTACCAGACTCGATTCCTGTATCTTGCCAGGGCACATCTGAAGAGTTCGAAGATCCGATTCCTGTATCTTTCCAGGGTGTATCTGTTGACGACTACATTACCAGACTCGATTCTTGTATCTTGCCAGGGCACGTCTGAAGAGTTCGAAGATCCGATTCCTGTATCCTTCCAGGGTGTATCTGTTGACGACTACATTACCAGACTCGATTCCTGTATCCTTCCAGGGCACGTCTGAAGAGTTCGAAGATCTGATTCCTGTATCTTTCCAGGGTGTATCTGTTGACGACTACATTACCAGACTCGATTCCTGTATCTTGCCAGGGCACGTCTGAAGAGTTCGAAGATCCGATTCCTGTATCTTGCCAGGGTGTATCTGTTGACGACTACATTACCAGACTCGATTCCTGTATCTTGCCAGGGCACGTCTGAAGAGTTCGAAGATCCGATTCTTGTATCTTGCCAGGGTGTATCTGTTGACGACTATATTCTCCAGACTCGATTCCTGTATCCTGCCAGGGCACGTCTGAAGAGTTTAAAGATTCGATTCCTGCATCCAGTCGGGGCACATCTACATAAAGAGTTTGAAGATCAACTCCTGTAACAGGCCAGGTAACCATTTTCTTTCTCCGGTACACAAGTTCTCGCTAAGGAATCTCTTACGCGATCGATACTTAGATGGCATCTATAAGCCCATCCACATACCAACAATCCCTAGATGGCATCTATAAGCCCATCCTCCTATCCATCACCTCTCAACATGGCATCTGTAAGCCCATTCCCTACATCACACTGCTGACATTCTACTATGTGAGTGCAAATTTCTGGGCACTCTAGTGTTCAATCATCTTCCACCTTTAGATTACGAAAGGCACGCAAGCCAATCTACATCCTCAGGTCTAAGAAGATTGAACAGGGGCAACTGTTGTACCCCAAAATTTGCCCTCCCATATTCTTCAAAGTTTTCACAAGCATCACCTCAAATGGTTCAAAGTCTACTCAAGGGCTACACAGTCAACCATCCTCCTAAGCCAGTCAAATTAGGGTTTTGGTTCCTGCAAGGAAGTTGAGGTTTTCAAGGGCTCAATCAAGTCCCATATGCTCATACACATTGTCAAGCACCTACATGTCAAGTTTCAAGGCTCACAAGGTCAAGTTGCACAGTCAAAAACCCTAATTGCTCAACAGTCAACTACAGGGGGAAAATGGTCATTTGGCAGTCAAAAGTCAAAAATTTTGGTCAACATCTCATTTTGAAGCCACAATCATCATTTGGTCAAGTCTTGACCATGATTTCACAAGAATGGCTCAAAAATCATCAAGGTGTCAAAAGTTTCTATTTTTGGACAGTTGAAAAGTCAACTGTAACTTGACCAAGGCATAACTTCTTCATGGTTCATCAGAAAAATTCCATCCAAAGCTAATCTTGAAGAGAATGACATTTCCTACAACTCATCTTCACACTTCAAGTCCAAGAAATGCTCTCACAAAAAGTTATCAATTTCAACATTATAGGTCATTTTCAAAAGTCAACAAAAAGGGACTTTAAGTCAAAGACCATAACTTGAGATTGGTAAATCAAAATGACATGGGACCAAAGACATTGGTTAGAGGACTTCAAGACCTTTCCAAAATGTCCAAGAACATGTTCATAACTTCAAAATTGAGCAAGATATGCATTGGAGAAGTTGGGAAATTTTTGTGAAATGGCCAAAATCAATTATCCTTGAAAATTCATTTTTGACAAAAGGGGCCCACTTTTTCCACTTGATTCAGCTTGTCCATGCTTCCCACGTGTACCACATTTTATTTCAAAATTTAAAATTAATTTTTTCATTTTTATTTGATTTTATTGGATTTAATTCATTTTAAATCTTTTAAAATCAAATGAAAATCAAAAAGATTAATTAAGGGACATATTTTGCTTTGATTAGCTTTGAATCACCATTATACACATCCCAAATTCGTGCAAAGGGCTAAAGCTAGCAAGAATTCAAATTTTGGTACAAAGATGGAAAGTGTTTCAATGGAGGTTTATGGCAAATCCCAAACATGAATGCATTGCATTATTGGCTTTAATTCTGATCAAAATTCATTACATAATACATATGCAACACATCAAAAAAGGGTTCACGACCTAAGAGCTCCAAAAACAGCCATACAAAATTGCAAAATTGTCACACAAACTTGAAATCAAAAAACCTAGTTGCAGTGCCTCTCAAGCCTCCATTCCAATCCAAACACATTCCTGATATCCCAAGGAAGCTCTAGCAATCAAAATCAAGCCCAAACGCGCAAAGAACCATTCACACGAAGTCACACGGTTTGTCCAATATGTGAAAATCAAAACTCCATTTCCATGCGTTTTTAACATGCTTTTTAAATTGATTTATACTCATTTTAACATTCTGAAGCTATTGGTAGCATTTGATTGAACTAATGATGCGTGTATCAGGATCCACCATTGTCAAAAGCTAGGTTTTTTTAGAGCTCCAAATTGGGGATTTCCCCATACTATAAAATTGGGACATCAAACTGCCATGGTTGAATTCGTGACATCCAAACGGACATAACCATGACCTCGCACTCAATTTATGTGCAAGCATGAGTTGTTCGCTATTTTTATTTTTACTGTGTTTTGGGGGGGTTTAAAACCCCCGCTATATGTTTGTTGTTTTGCAGAAAAGGTAGAAGACGATGGACGTGGCAAGCAGGCATTGGTGTATTCAAATCCACGCGCGCGATTTTTTGTGTTTCAGCATTATTGGCTTTCTTTTCATATAATATTTGTTTTGTACATTATTAACAAATGTGTCAAAGTGCTTCAGTGGTGGCTAGCGTGTCATGTAATCCTTGGGACCTGGGTTCGAATCCCAGGTCCCCCAAACACTTGATGTTATTTTATTTTACATGTTCACATGCAGACTTTCAAAAGCAGGCACACCATAAGCTTCAGGCAATCAAGTGCCAACTGGCCATAGTCACAGATCCAAAGGCCACAAAAGAGGCTCACCATATGCTTCAGTCAATGGACGCACATGCAAGCAAAAAAGGTCAACGTGGCCTTTGTCTTAATGGGCCCAGATTCAGTATTTCACCCCCATCTTGGCCCAGCACCCCCTCCATTTGGGTTCATTTTTCTTTCTTTTTATTTTATTTCTTTAATTTAATTTCTAACCCTTTTTTTAATTTTATTTGTTATTAGTAATTAATCTAATTAATCATTTCCATAAAAAACAAAAAAAATATAATTAACACTTTTATTATTATTATTTATTATTTTGTAAATAAATCATAATTGAACTAGTTTTTTTTAATTAGGCCATTTAAACATTTTAATAATTAAAATAGATTTAGATTTAGGTTAACCTAGAATTTTACTTTTTATTTCTATTTTATTTCATAAAAAATATAAAAAAACAAAAAAATATTTTCTTGTAATTAAAATAATTAATTAGTTTTCAATTTCATTTAATTACCAAAAAACACAAAAAAAATTAATTAATTCCCTTTTCTTTATTCGCGCGTATTCAATTTGTTCAATTATTATGTAATTGCTCCGGATATGTAATAGTAAATAGGACCTTTTACTGTTTCTTTTATTTTCCGCACTTATTTACTTAAAACGGGTCTTTGTAAAGATTTGGCGATGTATAGACTCGCGCCTTGTAATAGCGTAGGATTTACGTTTTCCGCAATTTACTTTCCGCACCCCTTTTAACTGTTAACTTGTATGAAAGAATGCATGCCCAAATAAAATCAAAGTGTAGCTCACCTCCATGCTTGATCAAAGATAACATTAACTGAATACAACACACAATGCACACACCACTTCTAGGGTACGCCTCACTGTTGCCTTGCCCCCTCGAAACGTGGTCGTCGAGTACAGGACGTTTTAGTAAGTCCTTATGTCCATGAACATGGCATAAGGGTAGCTTCTAAGGTGTCCTACTGTTGCTCTGGTGACCACACTGTCCCTACAAGCTCGAATTGTGGTCGTCGAGTATAGGACGTTTTAGTAAGTCCTTATGTTCGTTGATCCATATGCCTCAAAACAAGTTGCTTCGGAAAAGTTGCCTCGGAATAAAAAAGGATCAATGGCATAAGGGTAGCTTCTAAGGTGCCCTACTGTTGCTCTGGCGACCACACTGTCCCTACAAACAAATTGACCCGAACACCTCCAACGGTGGTGCTACCTACCTCTCAATGGTGGGATGGCACTACCTAAAGGACACTTACACAACTTAATTCCTTAGGGTAGGTAGATGACTCATGGGTACTTGCTCTTTTCAAAACAAACAAAAAACAACTTTTCGCACCTACACTTTCAAAAGTTTTTTCAAACAAATTTTTCATACACTCTTGAGGACCGATACAAGAGTTACTTAGAAATTTTTTTCAAATGAAACTTTTTCAAAACCCACTCACACTTGAAAAGCAAACATTTTGAAAACACAAATGAGCAAGTATCTAAGAGCTCATGGATAACCATGGATAGAAAGGGTGCTAACACCTTCCCTTTCTATAAATCTACCTCCCGAACCGAAAAAATATCTCATAAGGAATTTTGCTGTGCTTTTGTCCTGTCCATGTTGGAGAAAATAAAAGACAGTGGCGACTCTTGCTTACCGCGACATTTCACGAAACCAGCGTTAAACAGTCAGTTCCAGATCCACCGATCACACATGTGATGTCAACTCAAGATTTTACAGCGAGCCTTAAGGAGTCAGGATACCTTTGTAACAGTATGCTTTCGAATTAACCCATGCTTCAGCTAGGACTTTTTAGGGTTATAACATGGCCTGGTTCACGGTTTAAGAAACAAAGGATAAAGGCTCAAATTTATCTGTACCCACCCGCTCTTCGTGATGTTCTTCAAACCTAAGCTCAGCTAATCGTGCGTTAGACCTTATTTGAGTCTTTGCTATGATGTTCCGGTGATGGTTCGAATGTTGACAATTTATTTTGAATAGGCAGTCATTTCTTTTTATTGAGGGTTTGTGAGACCTCCTTTTTTTGATTTCGTTATCCCTGTTTTTAGCCTGAACTGTTTCTTTTGTGATTACAGTCAGCGAGATGCCCCAGTTTTTGTAAGTCTCCTTCATAGGTTTTGACTTGTTGGGCTTTTATTTTGAGAAATGATGACTGCCTATCTTTATGATTATTCGGAACCATCACTGTCTTTTGTTTTGTGAGGACCTCTTTGGTGCTATTCGTTGTGCACTTGGATCAACTGAGAGAACTACCCTGCCCCAGGTTATGATTAAGGGTTTTAATTTTCGAAAAGAAAACTCCTACTTCTTTGGCTCAAAGGGGTTGACGAGGGATTATCATCCTTATAACTCCAGTGTTTAGGAATTAAAACAATGCATGTACCTCATCAGCGGGGTCTATTCAAAAGCATATTGTAGATTATGGTATCGTTCTCGTCATCCTCCCTCAAGAGGCTTAGAATTATTAATTGAGAGTTGATCATCAAAAAATGAAAGCAATTTGAATATAATGAAAATAATTGGATTAATTCAAAAACAGACATATGCAATGCATTAGTGAAATAAAAGAGTTTGCTATGACATTAATTGTTCATATAAGTAAAAAATTACAACTCGGAAATTCAAATAAACAAAAGCCTTCAACGATTGGGCAAAGGAGCATTGATTATGTTTGGAGTCTCTGACGCTTCAAACTGAATCTCTCTGGCGTCGATCATGTCTTGAATCTTGTTCTTCAAAGGCCAGCAGTTGTCCGTAGTATGACCCGGGCTATCGGAGTGGTATGCGCACCTCTCATTAGGATGGTAGTTGGGAGCAGAGGTGTTTGGATTCCGGAGAGGAGCCCTCAAGGTAATCAGATCTGCCTTCAACATTTGCTGTAGCGCTTAATCCAGTGACATGTTGATTTTAGTGAATTGTCTCTTGGGTGCAACCTCCTTACGTTGATGCCCCTATCCCTGTTGAGCAGGCCTAGGATTAGAGATCTGGACTGCCCCTACATGTTGATCATGGCGACCCTTTTGGCTGTATGCAGCATTGGCCTCTTTCTTCCCAGTGTAAGGCTTTTTGTGAGTATCAGAAGGTGTAGCTTCTTGAATCTTTCCAGCCTTGATGCCAGCTTCGATCCTCTCCCCGGTCAAGATCAAATCTGTAAACCCAGCAGAAGAATTTCCAATCAGATGGTTGAAGAAGGGACCAGACAGGGTCCCCAAGAACATGTCAACGAGCTCACGGTCAGTCAAGGGCGGCTGCACCCTTCCAGCCAGATCTCTCCACCTTTGCACATACTCCTTAAAACCTTCACTCGTCCCAAGTGACATACCCTGGAGTTGGGTACGCGTAGGAGCGAGGTCGGCATTATACTGATACTGCTTATAAAAAAGCAGTTGCCAAGTCCTCCCAGTTACGAATACTGGTTCCATCCAACTGATAGAACCAATCGAGCTGAGTCCCTGAAAGACTCTCCTGGAAGAAATGGATCCATAGATTCTTGTCTGCCGTGTAGGGCTGGATCTTCCTTGCATATGAATGGAGGTGCAGCTTAGGACAGGAAACCCCGTCGTACTTTACAAAGGCAGGTGCCTTGAACTTGTGAGGGATCACCACCCCAGAAGATAAACCTAGGTCCCCAAAGTCCAACCCAGGCACACGTTGGATATCCATAGCATTCAACCGGTCCTCCAACTGTTTGTACCTGTCTTCAGCAGGGGGGTACTGTTCATCATTGAAGTCTGTCTTGGTGTCAGAGACCATAGGGCTAGGAACCTCTCTCCCTTGGTGACTGCCTTCCCCCGCAGATGGAGTAGTCCTCTCAGCTTCATTCTGCAGTGTGTTCCCAGATCTGCGTCTAGGGTTGAACAAAACAATCCTCTTCTTCTTCTTCTTCTGAATCAGAGTCTTCAATTCCTTTTGACCCTGGGCTAGGCTCATAATCAACTCCTGGAACTGGGCGTTCTGGGCCTGGAGGGCCTTGGTAGCTTGTTCATTGGATGATTCAGGATTCATGATGACTGCTGAAATAAACAGCGAAGAAGGTAAGTGACCTGTAACAAAAGGGAACCTGTGATGCAATGATATGTATGCATGCAATGTTTCCAAGGATCTCGCGGGGTAAACAAGAAAAATTGTTAGCATTTGAATTTTGGTAGCTTGATGGAAGGAACTTCATGTTGCTGAGAGCCCTTCTTCAAGAGTCAAGGCTCACCATATCTAGTGGGTCATAGCCCCTGACCCAAGTCATCAACCTTGGCTAGAGGAAAATAAATCCCCTTTTTCCCCTTGCTAGACAGTTGGTTCATCATGACCTGCATCACAGACCCTTGAGATCCTTGAAATGGGTTAGTCCTTATGCAGGATGTATGCAATGGTATGATGTTATGCTATGCATGGAGTGATGTAGGTAAACCCTGTTATGAGTCCAGATTAAGGACTGTAAACAAAACCTGCAAGAAACTCAAGCGTCAGATAACAAGTATGCAAGTAGTCAAGTTTGAAGGCACACAAGTCACACAAGACAACCCTTAGAGTTTAGGCCAGCATGAAGTTTGGGGTACTACCCTCTTGAAGTTGGTGGGCTCAAACATGTCCTATCAAAGTAACCGAGTTCTAAGGAGCTCAATATCATTGGATTGTTTTCTGTGTTCATCGTTTCGATTTAGCCACTGAACTGGCGATCAAAATATCCCAAGAAAACAACCCTCAACTGAGTGTAGTATCGAGTATCAACCAACTTCGGACTGCACCAAAGTAGTTATCTCACTACCCCTAAAGAGGCCAGGATGGTTCAATTAAGGTTCCTAAGGTCAGTTGATGCTTCACGACACCACGCGGCGACCCTGTACTCTCCTTGACTTGACTCAAGGGTTACCAGTACTCACCAAAGTGCCACATCAACGTAGCAGACTGCTTCAACCGTGTCGGTATACCCCGCACAGTTCCCTCACAGCCTTGTTGCTACTTTCTAAGAAGGTATCCCCCAGATCCGGGTTAGGATCTATAGAACTCCCAAGACAGTACCCACAATAATAAAGCAAACAATTCAGACAATTGAAAACACAAGTATGAGCTATCCTAAGTTACACCTCACTTTACAGTATGTCCCCAGCAGAGTCGCCAGTTCTGTGATCGGTGGATTTAGAACTGAGTGTTTTTTAAGCTGGTTTCGCGAAATGTCGCGGAAGTAAGAGTTGCCACCGTCTTTTATGTTCTCCAACATTGAAAGGACAAAAGCACTACAAAATTCCTTATGAGAATGTTTCTCGGTTCGGGAGGTAGATTTATAAAAAGGGAAGGTGTTAGCACCCTTTCTATCCATGGGCTCTTAGGTACTTGCTCTTATGTTTTAAAAAATTGTTTGCTTTTCAAGTGTGTGTGGGTTTGAAAAAGTTCGTTTGGAAAACTTCTAAGTAACTCTTGTATCAGTCCTCAAGAGTGTATGAAGTGTTTTGTTTGAAAACTTTTTGAAAGTGTGGGGTGTGAAAAGTTGTTTTTGTTTGTTTTGGAAAGAGCAAGTACTTAAGAGAAATCTACCTACTCTAAGGAATTAAGCTGTGTAAGTGTCCTTTAGATAGTGCTATCCCACCATTGAGAGGTAGGTAGCACCATCGTTGGAGGTATTCGGGTCAATTCGATTAAGGGACATGTGTGGTCACCAAAACAATGGTAGGATGCCTTAGAAGTAACCCTAATGTCCTAGATCCTTTTATCCGAGGCAACCGTTTCGAGGCAACTGGATCTTTTGGACAGAAGGGCAACCTCTAAGACACCCTATACTTGATGACCACTTTTCGAAGGCAACAAGTGAGGCGTACCCTAGAAGTGGTGTGTATATTTGTGTGTTGTATTCAGTTGATATTTGTCTTGTTAATTAGTGAGCTACGAGTTGTTTTTATTTACATACATTCTTTCATGCAAGTTAACAGTTAAGGGGTGCAGAAAGTAAATTGCGGAAAGATAAATTCTACGCTATTACAAGGCGCGGGTCTATACATCGTCAAAAATACAAAGACCCGTTTTGATAAAAGTACGGAAAATAAAGAAAGCAATAAACCTAATTACTATTACATTCTTGAAGCAGTTACATAATAATCAAAATAAAATGCGCGAATAAAAATTAACCGGGAACGTTCTAAGGGTTTTGACCCTTTTAAGAAAAGAATTGAATTTTTTTTGTCTTTTTTGTGATTAAATGAAATTAAAATTAATAATTAATTAATTAATTTATTAAAAGAAAATATTTTTGTATTTTTATGTTTTTATGAAATAAAGTAAAAAAGAAATAAAATGTTAAAAGAAAAGCCTAAGTCTAAGTTGATTTTATTTATTATGAAGAGATTAAAATTAAACCTAAATTAAACTACATTAATGATATTTAGAATTTATTTACAAAATAAAAGAGTGAATTTAATAATAGTAATAAATGAAATTTTTTGTTTTTTTGTTTTTTTATTATGAAAAATGAAACAAAAAGAATTAAGATTAAAAGAAAGAAAAAAAACCTAGTTCTAAATTTATTTTAGTTATTAAGAAAAAGATTAAAGTTGCCTATTTAAACTAATTAATTAATCATAATTTTATTTACAAAAATAACATGAGATTAATAAATAATAATAATATTAGTTTTTTTTTGGTTTTTTATGAAAAATATTAATTATGTTAATAGTTAATAAAAAAGGAGTAAGAAATAAAATAAGGCAAATAAAATGAAATAAAATGACAAAAATAAAAATGCAAACCCAAGGGGGGTTTGGGCCAGAATTGGGAGTTTGTTTAGCATTGTTGTGGCCCATTTGCCTTCAAGCCACGTTGACTTCTTTGCTTGCCTATGCACAAGGTTGACCAGGGTACATGGTGGGGATCAGTTCATGGCCTTTGGATGCATGCTTGAGGACACATGGCGTGTTTGGGTGTGAGGTGTATGATGCACCTTTCTTGTGAACCTGCACATAAGCTCATAAAGAAAAAAATGCATGGAAATTATGGGGGACCTGGGAATACTTACAGTGCTTGATAATGGACCTTAGGACGTGGCAAGGGTTGCTTTAGCTTCAGGGTATGGCAAAGAAGAGAGTCACGTTCTCCTTTTGGCCTGAAAATGCTTGCAAAACTCCTTTTGATCTCACACTTTTTTTTGACACTTTTTGGATTTTGCTCTGGCCATTTGTGTAATGTTCTAGGTTGTGAATTGTACAAGGAATGCTTGCATATATGTTATGTAAAGTGTATCAATAAGAATAATGGTCATTAAGCTTATGCAATTATGTTCTTGATTTCCTCCATAACCAACATTGAACCACTTGCCATATTAGTGAAAATTTGAATTTTCTTGCTTGGAATAGGCCTTGCACGAATTTGGAAGGTGTTTTAAGGTGTATCAAAGCTAATCATCACAAAATATATCCCTCCATTAATTTTTTTATTTTTATTTGATTTTAAAAGATTTAAAATGAATTATATCAAATAAAATTAAATAAAAATGGAAAATTTAATTTTAAATCTTGAAATAAATTGTGGGACACGTGGGAAGCATGGCCAAGCTGAAACAAGTGGAAAAAGTGGGCCCCTTTTGTCAAAAATGAAGTTTCAAGGATAATTGACTTTGGCCATTTCACAAAAATTTCCCAACTTCTCCAATGCATATCTTGCTCAATTTTGAAGCTATGAACATGTTCTTGGACATTTTGGAAAGGTCTTGAAGTCCTCTAACCAATGCCTTTGGTCCCATGTCATTTTGATTTGCCAATCTCAAGTTATGGTCTTTGACTTAAAGTGCCTTTTTGTTGACTTTTGAAAATGACCTATAATGTTGAAATTGATAACTTTTTGTGAGAGCATTTCTTGGACTTGGAGTGTGAAGATGAGTTGTAGGAAATGTCCTCCCCTTCAAGATGAGCATTGGATGGGATTTTTTTGATGAACCATGAAAAAGTTATGCCTTGGTCAAGTTACAGTTGACTTTTCAGCTGTCCAAAAATAGAAACTTTTGACACCTTGATGATTTTTGAACCATTCTTGTGAATTCATGATCAAGACTTGATCAAATGATGATTGTGGCTTCAAAATAAGATGTTGACCAAAATTTTTGACTTTTGACTGCCAAATGACCATTTTGCCCCTGCAGTTGACTGTGGAGCAATTAGGGTTTTTGACTGTGCAACTTGACCTTGTGAGCCTTGAAACTTGACATGCAGGTGCTTGACAATGTGTATGAGCATATGGGACTTGATTGAGCCCTTTAAAACTTCATCTTCCTTGCAAGAACCAAAACCCTAGTTTGACTGGCTTAGGATGGTGGTTGACTGTGCAACCCTTGAGAGATTTTGAACAAATCTAGATGATGCCTGTCAAAACTTTGAAGAATATGGGAGGGCAAATTTTGGGGTGCAACATATGTCATTAGTTATTTTTCATTAATTAATTAATTTAATAATTAATTTAGTATTTAAATTAGGATTTAATTCTTTTCTTAAAATAAAAACAAAAAAAAAGCAATTTTCTTTCAAAAGGGTCAAAACCCTAAATTTCGCATTTGACTTAATTTCACTCGCGCGATTTATTTTTCCTTATTTAAATATTGATGTATCTGCTCCCGATTTGTAATAGTTAAATAAGACCTTTTTATTTATTTTTACCGCTTTATTTTATTTTCAAATGGTTGCTTTTTGCGATGTAAATACCCGACGCCTTGTAATTTAATTTCCACATTTTAATTCCGCAAATTATAACTGTTAGATGTTTGATAATAGGGTTTGCATGACAAGACTGAATGCTTAATCTAAAATCAACTTAGATCACCCTTAACATGTGCAAAGATAAAAATAATTGAAAAAATAACACACTCGCACATGCGCACTCCTAGGGTACACCCCACTTGGTTGCCTTTGTACACGGTCATTGAGTATAGGTCGTTTTAGAGGTCGTCCTCCTGTCTAAAAGATCATAGTTGCCTCGAAACGGTTGCCTCGGATATTGTTGCCTCAAACAAATGATCTAAGACATTAGGGTTACCGCTAAGGCGTCCTAACATTGCTTTGGTGACCGTATGTCCCTCATTCGAATTGACCCTAAAACTCCAACGACGGTGCTACCTACTCACTAATAATGGGATAGCATTGTCTAAAGGAAATTAGCATAGAACGATTCCTTTTTCGAGTAGGTAGATAGTTCTTAGATACTTTCTCATCCAAAACAAAACTTTTTCACACTTACACACTTTATAAACAAAGTTTTCAAAAACACTTCATTACACTCTTGAAGACATAAGCAAGAGTTAATCGAAGTTAAAACAAAAACTTTTCAAAACCCACAAACACAAAGAAAACAATTTTGAAAATGATGAGTAAGTACCTAAGAGCCCATAGATAACTACGGATAAAAAGGGTGCTAATACCTTCCCTTTTTATAATCTACCCCCCGAACCCGGGAAATATCTCGAAAACGGAATTTTTCTGTGCTTTTTTCCTTTCCTTGTTGGATAAAATAAAATTCGGTGGCGACTCTTGCTTACCGCGACATTTTGCAAACACAAACGCAAAACACAAACCAGCATTCCAAAAAACAGTCAATTCTTCCCACTGTATCACATATTGCTACTTACCTATATTGTATCCCAAATCCGGGTAGAAGATTTAAACCCAAACAAAGAACCATAATGTAAAGCATACAAGCCAAACAATGAAAGCAAATAAATGTGATCTAGCCCTAAGGTAACCCCACTTTTAGAATATTCCCCAGCAGAGTCGTCAGTTCTGTGATACGGTGGGAGAACTAACTTAAAGGTTTTGTGTTTTATCGCAAATGTTGTGGTTAGCAAGAGTCGCCACCGACTTTTCTTTTATCCAAAAGGAAAGGTGAAAAAGCACAGGAAAGACTTTTGAGATTATTTCTTCAGTTCGGGGGGTAGATTATGAAAAGGGAATGTATTAGCACCCTTTTCATTCATGGTTTTCCATGGGCTCTTAGTTACTTTCTAGATCACTTGCTTTTGTTTGAAATTGTGCTTTGTGTGGTTTTTGAAAGTATTTTGTAAAGAGGCCATTGTTTAGGCAAACTTTGTAATGATTCTCATTCGTAAGAATGTATACAAAGATGTTAATCTTTTGAAAATGTTTTCAAGTTTGTAAGATGTTTTGAAAGTGTAGGTGTTTGTTTTGAAAATAGCAAGGATGTTTTGTTTTGAAAGTAAGCAAGTAACTAGGGGCATTTTACCTACTCAAAAGTCTTTCATGTTCATTTCCTCTTTCCTTTGACATTTTTATCTTACCATTTATTTGGTAAGTAACCCTATCTTTGGATGTAAACGGGACGGGTGTGGGTCATCGTATAACCATGATTAGCAATGTTGCATGGTATCTTAGCATTCTTTTTTAGGGACTAAGATCATTTGTAAGGCAACTTAGATAGCGTCATCGAGGGACTGTGATCTTGTATTTGCTTATTTTTGCTAAGATACCTTACATGTGTAACATGGCCATTTTGTATAAGGCAACCAAGTGGGATAACCCTAGGGGTGCTTGTGTGCAAGTGTATCATTTTCATGCTTGTTTTTTGTCTTGAATTAGAGTTTTCTAAGTATTGATTTTAGTCTTTCCATACAAACCCTAATTACTAGCATTCATATATAAAAGCGATAAATTGCGGAATTTAAAGTTACTACGCTATTACAAAATTTGTGGGGAGGGGATGTACAAATTGAATGGGGAATATTGCAAGAAATTGAACCTAATTATCTATTACAACCATATTGAATCTTGTACAAAATAGAAAATAAAATGCAAGAATATAAATGAAAAAAAGAAAAGATTTTTTTGTTGTTTTTATGAAAGGGGTTTCATCCTAATTAAGTGAGATGACTAATGAAAAATAAACAAAATTTAAACCTAAATGAATTAGGAGGAAAATTAAGTTAAAAAATGTTTTTTAGGGTTTTTATGAAAAGGTTTTAAGTTAAATAAAAGTAATATGAAAATTAATTAATCAAAATAATCCTAAGTTCTAAATTAGTCTTAACTAAGGAAATAGATAATTAAATCTATGTCTAAATATTTATTAATAAAAGGAAATTAATTAATTTAAGAAAGTATTTTTAGTCCTTCTGTTTTTTATAAGAAAAATCAAATAAAATATATAAGTGTAAATAATAAATAAAAATATTTTTTGGATTTTCATTAATAAAAAAATAATAATAATAATAGTGAAAATAATAAAAGAAAATATGAAATGAAAATAAAATTTTAAAAAATGAAATAAAGAAAATAATTGGTCAGGGGGTACAAAACTGAAACTGGGGTTACAAGACAGCAAAAAAAGGAAGGCCCAGCATAAGGGCCCAGACGCTGCAAAAAAGGCACAAAAATGTCAAAAAATAAGTTAAAAAATGCAAAAAGGTCACGCTGGAGCTTGAACCCAGGACCTAAGGGTGACAAGCGCGCGCTTTAACCACTGGGGTGGTGATACATCTATTAACTTGTGTGAAAGGATAAATACATAACACAAAACGTGCTCTGGTCACATTTCATCTTCACCCTCCAGCTAAATAATCTGTAACTTGCTCATTTCTCAACCATTTGAAAAAATGTAAACATGAAAATTGCTCCATTTTGTCACACGAATCCGTCTATATAAATATCATAAGCTATAAATAAAAGATGAATGAGAATTTCTAAAAGTACCAAATTCTGACCTAAATATTTCAGAAAGTTCAAACTCAAAATTCTCCTAGCTCAATCAAAATAAATGAAATCTATGGACATGTATAGTTTCAGGGCAATGATGTCCACATTTTATCTTCACAAATGCAAGCCTAACAATGCCTAAATATGAAGATAGAAGTTCAAAAAAAATATCTCAAAACTGGAAATCGTGAAATGGATTTGAGCTTGTTTCAGGCAGTGGTGATGATCAGGCTAGCTTCCTCAAGTCCCTAGGAAGTTAATGTAATGGTTTACTTGAGTTGAGAGTGGCTGAAATGGCCTAGAGAAGTCAAGTTGCAGACTCTATTTTTTGGTTATGAAGGTTATGGTAAATGGTGTTACAATTCTGGAATAAGGATGGGGATGAGTTGTATTTAATGTAAGGAAGCTTTAGGAATGAATTTGAGGGAAAACGCACGAGGGAAATGAGAGATACAAGTTTATGGTCAGAACTGTGTATTAATGGAGTTTTTTTTGTGCAATTTCTGGCTAGAGGGAATTTGGGAGTGTTTCAGGGTGTTAAAGCTCGTCCTCTAGCTCAAAAAAAATGACTCTATTTATAAGCAACAAGTTTGGAGACCTCTTGTTGATCAGAATTCAAAATCACAAGTTTATGCATAACATGTGATTTTTGAGAAATTCAAGTTTCAAAGCTTTGTGTACTTGCTAAAATAGAGTGGTTATGCTTTAAACAAGCTTGCTTCTGACTTTGTGGATGGAGTGTGATCAGAGGGAACAAGTTAGAGGCTCAAGAATGAACTTTATGCAAAAAGCCTGCTTTACAAGAATGGCAATGTCAACTTTGTGCCATTAATGGAAATGCAACTTGGGTAATAGCTCAATTGTTTGGATAAAAGCCTTAACAACTGTGTAAACATTTAATTATGGAGTGACAAGCAAGTTTGAGGCATGCAAAGCAAGGATTATGCAGCCTAGCATGGATTTGGTTCACGTGTTCATCAAAAATGACTTGTAATTCAAGTGACAAAACCCTAACTTCATCTCTTCGATTCTCCCTACTCAAGAATGATCTCAAGGAGTTCTTGGACATTTTGGAAATCTTGCAATGTTCTCTACAACCCATATTTGAATTGATTTTGAATATTACCCTTGGAACTATATGAAAAAGTGCCATGAAGTTGGGTCAAAATCCTGGCCAAATTAGGGCAAAATTTCACTAAGTGTTTAGTTTCATAACCACATGTTCATAAAATTATAACTTGAGATCCAAGCATTTTTGGAAGGAGTTGTGTAAAGAAAAGTTGTAGATTTCATGGAGATATACAACTTTCATGTTGGGAGTTTCTCTTGAATCATCTTGCATCATGGTGAAAATTTTGTTCAAAGTTATGAAAAAACATGAAATTTCCAACACTTAGAAAAATTTCTAAGTTTAGAAATTTTGACTTTTCATTCTTGACTTTTTGATTTCTTGATGAATAATTTTCATATTTTGACATGTTTTGATGAATTATGATCTTTGGCACTTGAATTTGGCCAAAAAGTCAAAGTTTGACTTTTTCAGTATACAGTTGACTTTTGATCAGTTGACTGAAAAATTCATCTGTCAATCCAATGGACTTGCAATGTTTTGAACCATGCCATTAGGTAAAAATGGTGCAATTGGACTCTTGAGATCATGCCTTAAACCAATTTATCATTTGCTAGGTCAAAAATCAGAAATTGCCCCCTTCTTAGTCAAAACCCTAATTTTGACCATTTTGCCCTTTTGGAGATTTGATCAAACTTCTTGAGGAGTTGTGGTCCAAACTTGATCAAATGATACATATAATTTTAAAATGCTGGTATGGATAAAAAATTAAGAAGTTTGACTATAAATTGGCCATAGTTGACTTTTTCCCGATACAATTGATTTTTTAGGTTAACTGCTCAATTAAGTGGTCAAAAATGTGATTCAAAGCTTGAAACTTGACATGAGTAATCTTGGGGGTCCATAATGATCCATGAAAATCGTATGGGGCATAGAAAGTTCAAAAATCCTTGTGCAAACTGAAACCCTAATTTTGGTCATCAGTGTTTGAGGAGGTGTTTTGAGTTGATCAAACCCTAGTGCAGTCTTAAGCCCAAGGAGATCTTGTGAGCAAATTATTGATAACTGAGAGGGAAAATTTTGGGGTACAACAACTATGATCTTGTACTTTTTATTATTTTTCTAAGATGTCTCACGTGTATAACATGACCATTTTTAGGCAATAATTGGAGTTAACCATAGGGGTGCATGTTTGAAAGTGTTTGCATTTCATGCTTGGCTTATCTTGGATTAGTGTTCTCTAAGATTAATTTTTATCTTCCCATACAAATCCTAATTACTAGCATTTATAAGAAAGCGATAAATTGCGGAAAGTAAATATTCTACGCTATTACAATCATTAGGGGGATGGGGTGTACAAATTTACAAATGGGGATTGCAAGAAATTAAAGTCCTAATTATCTATTACAACCATATTGAAGTAATGTACAAAAAATGTAAAATAGACTTATTTTGTTTTTGTTAAGAGAATAAATAAGTTTGCTTAGAAAAAACATTTTTAGTCTTTTGGTTTAAAAGAAATAAAATAAAGTATGTGAATATAAAAATGTTTTTGATGTTTTTTATTATTGAAAATAAAATGATGATAAAAATAATAAGGAAAAGAATCAGAATCAACGCATTGCTGAAGTAAGAGGGAACAAAAGTAACGAACAGAAACTCTGACTCTGATACGCTGCAAGAAAGAAAATGTTAGCAGAAAAGGGGAAGGTCAGAAGTTATGGGTCCGGGTACACTAAAGTTCTGGGGTTGCTGGAAACAAGGGAAATCCTAGAAGTTCTGATGCAACTAGAAACCTAGAAGTTCTAATGTTACTAGAAGGTCAGAAGCTCTAGTTGTTGAGAGAGTCTGGAAATTCTGATGTAGTTGGAAATCTAGAAGTTCTAGTGTCACTGGCAAGCTAGAAGTTCTAATAATGGCTATATGAGGTGTCAATGCTGTTGGATGGGAATGTCTAGAGGTTATGGTCCAGGGTCACTGTTTTGACGAGAAATTAAAGGGGATTGATCTAGAAGTTCTTATCCAACTAATGGGATAAAAATGTCAGGAAATAAACATGAAAAGGGTGTTTCTGGGGCTAGAACTCAGGACCCTTAACACTAATGTCTTATGCACACGCTCTCTACCACTGGGGTGGTTATACATTAGGTATTAAAAGCAAAAACATAAACATATATTAAAAAGTAGCTCTGATGATGAATTTCATCTCTTTCTCCATACAGGTCAGAGCATCTGCAGCTTAGCCATTTCTCAACAAATTAGAAAATGCACACATAGCAGTTATGACAGGTTTCATCATGGTTTCAGAAATATAAAGTATCAGAACTATAAATCTGAAGCAAGCATGAATTTGCTTCCTAATTGAGTCTTAATTTCCTCAAGATGTTCTGAACTGAAATTCTCTCTACTTAGGCAAAAAAAATACATGAAATTTATGAATATGTACAACATCAGAGTCAAGATGTCTACATTGTATGTTTGAATATGCAAGCCTGTCAATGCCTAAGCAATGAGATAAAAGTCATAAGAAACTTACCTTGCAGCTGGAAAATATTCTATGAACTAGAGCCTTGTTCTAACTGCTATGATGTTCTGGTCAGCTTCCCCAAGTTCTCAGAAAGTTAAAGCAAACCTTAACTTGAGTTGTGGATGGATGAAATGTTTTGGAACAACCAAGAAGTGATTTTCTGGTTTTTGAGATGGAGATGGATGAAGACTATGTTATAGTCTGAAAACAGAAGTTGGGACGGCTTCTAACTGTATATCAGAAGCTGTGTGGGTGATTTGGTTGGGAAATGCACAAGGAAGATTAGAGTTTGGATGCAAAAACCCAAAAATTAACCGGTTTTGTATTTTATGTTTACAGTTTCAAGTTCTTTGAAATTTCAGCAAAGTTTCGAGGCTTTTTTCTCAAATTCTCGACCCATTTATAGTTGTAAATGAAGTTCAATTTATAGGCAAGGATTTAGTAGCTTGGAGAAGTCAAGAGTACAACCATCATATGCTAGGGCGCTGACTTGTTCTTGAAGCAAGTTTAAACAAGTATGGCTCAAGGCACAAAGTAGGTTGGTTAACAGCTTTAGTCGCGTTTAATCTGAATTCGTAAGCATGAATTAAGGAAAAGCACCCTAAGAAGCAAAAGCAAAGCATGGTCCTAGCATAAACTTTGTACAAAAGTTTGCTTTTCAAGGACATCAATGGTACTTCTATGTCACACGTGGGGAAATCCTTTGGATAAAGACTCAAAAGTGGGTGTGAGCATTAAATAATGATGAGATTTATCAAAACAGAAAACCTACAGTATGAGAATATGTATCATAGCTTAATCTGAATCAGAAGTTCAGCATCAGCGTAACTTAGAACAAATATACAACTTCTAATCTTTGAATCTCCCTGCTCCAGCATGTTCTGAAGGAGTTATCAGACTTTTCAGAAAGCTTGTAACATGCTTTACAGATCCTCTTTGAATTACTCTTACAAATTCTGATTGAACCTACGTGAAAACTGGTCCAGAAGTTCTAACCAAATTTTGTCTTGGAAATGTCCAGAATTTACTAAATGCTTCAGTTTCATGGACGTGTCTTCAAGGATTTATAACTTGAAATCCCAGTACTTCTAGAAGAAGTTATGCTCTGCAATGTTTTAGATCTCATTGAGATCTACAATTCTTGTGTTAGAAGTTCTTCCATAATCAACTTGCATCATGGTGAAAATCTGGCCAGAAGTTTTGAACTTATCATATTTTCTTAACACTTAGAAAAATTTCGAAGTGCTTAGAATTTTGAATTTTCCAAAGTAATTTTGACTTTTTATTTTCTTGATGAAACAAACTTCATATTCCAACATGCCTTGATGAAATATGATTCTTGAAACATGATTTTGATCCAAAAGTCAAAGTTTGACTTTTCAGCATGCAATTAACCATTTTGCCCTTGTGCCAATTCCAAACCTAAATTGATGTATCAGTGCTGCAAACTTGATGTCATGGAAGATTTTTATGAGAATCCCTGAGAAATGAGAGGGAAAATTTTGGGGTACCACATTTGCCCCTGTTCAATCTTCTTAAACCTGAAGAGTTAGATTGGCGAGTCCGTCATTCGTAACTTGAAGGTGGAAGATGATTGAACACTAGAGTGCCCAGAAATTTGCACTCGATGATGTGTTATTTGATTGTATGGGGAATGGGCTTAGAGATGCCATTCAGAGTGACTGGGGAAAGTATCAGGATAAATATTTTGGTTGATTTAAACTGGAGCGGCAGATGTCTTTGTCTGTAGATTTTTATGCAAGGAAAAAGATTAGTCGCATGCAGATGTATGCATGGCATAATGATGTTCTCAAAATAAATGAGCATATGCCGAATGCAATTTGTCATGTATGTGTTATGGTTTATGAATATGATGCGTTCCTTGGAGCTTTTCTTTGTCTAGGAAAATAAATCCTTAACAACATGTTGATTAGCCTTGGGAAATGAGCTCTTAGACTGCTGTTAGGGATGAAGAGTATGCTCCTCTTGCTTTAGGATGTTTCTGCTGGGAATTCGTGTTCCGTTGTTAAAGGAGAAACTCCACTGGGGAATACTAGCTTATTTAAGAAGACTCTGGAGAGTGTTAATCTCTGCTTGGGAAAAGAGTTCAATGCTCTACTAGGGAATTATTCCTGACTGGAGAGCATCATAAACTGGTTGTTATCTAGTCAAAATCCAGGCTTGAGAGCAATATGTTGGGGATAGTGAAGTTGACTGCTATCTGGTCGTATTCCAGGCTTCGCAGTGACTTGCAGGGTAAGATCTAAATTAATTGTTATCTGGTCGGAATCTAGGCTTCACAGAAAATTGCTTGAAGTTGAACTGTTATCTGGTTGGGTTACAGGCTTCACAATGACTTACTGGGGAAGAATAAATTAACTGTTATCTAGTCGGGTTCCAGGCTTCGCAGAAAATTGAGGTGGGTAAAGTTAATTGTTATCCGGTCAGGTCCGGGCTTCACAATAACTTGCTTGAAAATATGAAGTTGAACTGATGTCTGGTCGAATCCAGGCTTCACAGTAACTTGCTTGAAATTAGTTGTTATTTGGTCAGATTCTAGGCTTCACAACAAATTTCTTGAGGGAATAAAGTTAATTGCTATCTGGTCGGATTCCAGGATTCATAATAACTCATCTGAAAAGATAAAGTTGAACTAATATCTAGTCGGGTCCAGGCTTCACAGCAACTTACTGGGGTAGAGGCAAACTCTATTGGGGAAAAGAAGTTAAACCCTTGTATGGTTGAGTCTAGGTTTTTCAATATCTCGGGGAGTTAAACTATTATTTGGTCGGGTCCAGGCTTCATAGTGCCTTGAGAAGTTAACTATTATTTGGTCGGGTCCAGGCTTCATAGTTACTGGAGTTAGGCTATTATCTGGTCGGGTCCAGACTTCATAGTATCTGAAAAGTTACACTATTATCTGGTCGGGTCCAGGCTTCATAGTATTTGAAAAGTTTCACTATTATCTGGTTGGGTCCAGGCTTCATAGTGTCTTAAGAAGTTAACTATTCTCTGGTCGGGTCTAGGCTTCATAATTACTGAAAGTTGTACTATTATTTGGTTGGGTCCAGGCTTCATAGTGTCTTGATAAGTTAACTATTATCTGGTCGGGTCCAGGCTTCATAGTAATTTGCTTGAGAAAATGAAGTTGATTGTTGTTGTACCCCAAAATTTTCCCTCCCATTTTTCATAGAAGACACAACCCTAGGGTTTCTTGGATATTCAAGTTGGCTCAGAAATCGACCAGACAGATTCTCTTCTGTGGCAGTAAACCAACAATTAGGGTTTTTTGCAATTCTCAAAAGAAAATGAGTTTTCAAAGATCCAATTGGCCTTCATAGGTCTTCATGCTTCCTCAAGGTTGTATTTATGATTTCTTCAAGCTACAAGATTTTTGAGACGATTTTTTCTGTTCATGATGTCGCTCACGGGTTTATCTTCAAAGAATCGGAAGAAATTTGAGTTTGGAAAACTTTAAAATTATCAAATCATCACAAGGCATTTGATTGATTTTGAATTTTCTTAAAACGCAGTTTACTGAAAGGATAATGTTTGTTCTCAGAGCATGATTTGTTTGGGACAAGAGATGAAGGTTAAGACTGTCATTTAGGACAATCATGATTGTGGGATCCAGGTTGACCAGATGATTTACGTGCTTAAAACATTTGTTTGGTTAGGAAATGGATATACAGTGCGTGTTTGTTTGAAATGCAGTTACAAAGTTATTGGGATTACTTGGAATTTAAGTTACCAGGCTGGAGCATTTTATTTCAACTATCCTGATTGGGAATTTCAAAAAAAATCAATTAGGATGCGAAGAGAAATTACAAGTTGTTGTTGATAAAGGATTTCAAGTTATAAAATGACACCAGAATACTTCATGCTATAACTCAAGATTTTCTCCAATTTCAAACATTGTTACAAAACAATTTATTCTTTCAATACTTTATGTTTTACAACTTATTGTATTTAAAGATGAATTGGTACAACTATTGGATACTATACATCAAAATACAAGATTGATCTTTCTAAGTTACAAAGAAAATCCAAATGAATGTTTGGCCTAGGAGAATTAATCTATGTCTAAGTTGTTTGAAGATTGAAGTTGTATCAGATTCCTTTGCTTATCTCCAAGACTTCCATGCTTGCCACGGATTTCTTACATTCTTTGCTTTGTCGTCTCCAATTTTGCTAACATGAAAACAAGAGAAAGAAAACATGATTAGTACAAAATTATATGGGCATGAACAAGAAATTTTTCCAAAAGGTATTCATCATTAAGGTTTGCAATGTGGAATAAGAATGCTATTTAATTCATCACAATTTATTTCCCCTAATTGCAAATCACAAGAAGGTTATCCTTCTTGGTTCACAAAAAGAAAGAAGAAAAGAAATTTGTGAGCATGCTACAAGAACAAAATGCTACATACTGTCCAAACAACAGCATTACAAACTGAACCAAACAAATAGCATTACAAACTGTCCAAACAATAAACAACATTACAAACTGACCAAACAACAAACAGCATCACAAACAGCAGCATTACAACAGTCCAAACCAACAGGACAAACAAGAGCTAAAACGAGGCAGCAGTGTGGCAAGTATGACAAATAGCTAGATGCTAAATCAAACAAAGCTTGCTCAAGAAATGAGATATCATCATTTTCCAAACTGCGAACCTTTCAGGATAGTAAAAAAGGCAAAAGAGCAAATTGCTTTTTTATTTTCATTGAGAGAGAAGAGAGGAAAGAAGTCACCTAGTCTATAGAATTGCCCAAAATGTACATCCTGCAAAAGCTCTGCTACAAAAGAAGAGCTGCTGTAAAATATAAAAATAGTCCAAACAGCCTTGCTACCCTGCCCACAATCTGTCACGATTTACATAGAAAATGAAAAAAAAAAAAACTGCAACAAAAAGGCCATTAGAATAGCATACCCAAATATTCAAATACATTTTGGTTTCCCACCATTTTCTCAGGGTTATAACAGAAGCGTTTGGGAGAAGAGAGAGATATCCAAAAAAAATCGAGAAAACCAGCAGAAGAAGAGAAAAGAGAACAAAAAAACCAGTTAACAAAACAAAGCCTCAAAAAATCCCAAACCTGTAACAAATCATCATTCACAACAAACACAGAAAAAACCACCAAAATCCCAAACTGTTAACCATCAGCCAAGCCTCAAAATCCCAAGCAGTAACAAAGCCTCAAAATCTCAAACATTAACCATCATCAAGGACAACAAAAACCAGTAACCATCATCAAACCAAAAACCTGTAACAAGCCTCAGAATCCCAAAATTGTTAACCATACAAACAACAAAAAAACAAATAACCACCACTGAAAAAATCCCAAAACCTGTGAACAAGCCCCAAAATCAAAAACCTGTAGCAAAGCATCACATCCCAAAACCTGTGAACAAGCCCCAAAATCAAAAAACCTGTAAAAAAGCTTCAAAATCCCAAAACTGTGAAACTAAAAAAAACAGTAACCATTATCAAACTCAAAAACCTTTATTCATCATCCACGAACCCACACCTCTACTTTCACTTTTTTAACTCGTCTCTTCTCCTTTAAACAACACACACAAAAACTAACTCTAAGCAGAGAGAAGAGCAGAAGAGAAATAGTTTAAGTTTACTGAAATCTGTAGATTCTCGTCGGAGCTCCTTCTCGCACCAGCGCATGAAGCCTTCAAGAACACCGACTTCGCATGCAAACTGCTCATCTGATCACGCCTCAACCACCTTGTGTGGCTACGATGCCTTTGAGCTCATCCAAATAGCCACAATCTGACCACCACGCAGCATCCGTCGGGGTTCGTCGCGTTCAACATTCCACCGTTGTAGATCCTCTGACCATCTCCATCGGCTTGAGGTATATTTTCCTATTATGTGAGCATTTCTTTCTTTTAAGTTTTTCTTTGTTTTTAGGGAAAACAATATGGATCCAGCGGGTTGGACCTAACCCAATTTGGTCTATCTGGTTTTTTTTGTTTTTTTATTATTACTTATTTTGGTTTTTTATGCACTTTGGGCCTTGCCCATTAAACCCAGTGAAATCCTTAAGCCCAATCTATTTGCTGGCCTCGCCCCCCTTTTTGCTTGATTTTGTTACAGCAAGTTAGACAACCATTTCCATTGGGCCTCCGCCCCAAATCATCCATAAGCCCATGCTGTTTATTAGTTTATTTTCTTCTTATTCTTTTTTTGTTATACAAAATACTATTAAAACTTAAAATATACTTTTATTATAATTAATTTGATTTAGACTTTGTGAATAATTTTTATCAATTTCTTTTTCTTTCTTTAATAAACTTTGTTTTAGGTTTAATTTACATATAATAAAACACCAAAAAAATAATTTAGTTTGTTTTCCTTCTTTAGATTTTACTTAAGTAAATAAAAATATAAAAAATAAAACATATAATTTAATCAATTATTTTATTTTTAGAATAGGTTTTACTTTTCTCTTTTCAAGTAAAAATACTTAGATTTTTATTTTGTTGGTTGAATTTATTTCATAGATTATTATAGCTTTCATTAATCGCACAAAATTCGATTTGGTTGTATTGCTTGTTATTTGGACCTTTCTATCACATTTGATTCATCCCCATTTATAAAAATTGTATCTCCATTCCCAAATACTTTGTAATAGTGTAGAATTTCAATTCCCGCAATTTATTGTTTTCCTTATAATTGTATAGTAATTAGGCGTGTATGGCAAGATTCAAATATCAATCGCTAGATAACCTAATCAAAGAATAAAATAACTTGAAACTAACACACTTTTTCACACGCGCACCTCTAGGGTAACCTCGCTCGTTGCCTCGGAAATACAATCACGTCCCTCGAATATGGGACGCTTTAGCAATGACCCTTCGATAAAAAAGATCGTAGTCCCTCGACGTTGCCTTCGATCAAAACGATCTCGTCCCTTACAAATATTGCTAAAGCGTCTCATAAGTTGCCTTCGATGACTGTAAAATTGACCCGTGCCTGTCCCTTTACATCCAACGATTGGGCTTCTTACCAAATCAATGGTAAGATAGCACCATTAAAAGGAGGAAGAAAAGAATAATTTAAGACCTTTCGAGTAGATAGAATCGCTCCTAGTTACTCGTTTGCTCGCGATAAAAAATTTTACATCTACACTTTCATTTCAAAACATTTTTAAAAAGACAAAACGTTTTGTATATGTTCTTATAGAGACGAGAACCATTGCAAAACATCTTTTCAAAACACTTTCCGAAACACGATTCACAAACACATCTTTGAACCACTTTTCGAAACAAAACTTTGTATGCGTTCTTATAGAAACGAGAACCATTACAAAGAGATTTTTCAAAATACTTTCAAAGCCCACACCATAAGCACACTGTCAAATGAAAGCAAGTGATCTAAAATATTAACTAAGAGCCCATGGAAAACCATGGATGAAAAGGGTGCTAATACCTTCCCTTTTCATAATCTACCCCCCGAACCCGAGAAATAATATCGAAAGGTCTTTCCTGTACTTTTTTACCTTTCCTTTTGGATAAAAGAAAAGTCGATGGCGACTCTTGCTATCCGCACAAATGCGACCGAAACGCAAAAAATCAAGTCAGTTCTCCCACCGTATCACAATTGTTATCTAGTTAGATCCAGGCTTCACAACAACTTACTGAAGTTAAACTGTTATTTGGTCGGATACAGGCTTCACAACAACTTTTGGAGATATCAATGACTTTGTTGGCGCCTTCACTGGGGATCAGAGGTTGTGGTCCTCTGATTTGTAATAGTCTGAGAGGCAAACTCAAGCTGGAGAGGATAGACTCGGCCAGGGAAGACAGATTTAGCTGGGGAAATGAACCTTGTTGAGGGATACTTGACGAACTACTGACAAGGTGAGTTCTTTTAGGAAGAGATCCATAAGGCTTATTCTTTTGGACCAACTTAGTTGGGGAGAAGGCTGGTGAGAGATTGAGACTCTGGCTAGGGACCAACCTATGCAAAGGGATTTTGTGGGCAACTTCGTTGGGGAAAGGTTTATTGTAGCTGGTCTTGTGGGGATAATGCTAATGAGATAACTTTGTGGGGATATCTCAACTGCATTAAACAGATGCTTGTTGCTGCTTGGCAGGACACATGTGCCAAATAGTTTTAATTATGTTCACATGCATATTCTCGTTCAATTTTAGTCATTGGACATCTTTGCATTCAAAATAAAAAACAAAAAGTTTGCACTTCAAAGTATATTTGTATTGATATTTTGCCCATGAATATGTGTTTTTGTACAAAGAGACGAAGATCCTAGTAAGAGGAAATCATCGAAAGGAAAACAAAATTGAAAAAAAAAATAATAGCTATGTGGAAGTGATCTCATTGCGTTCCAACTATACTATTGCCCCAATGTCTTCGAATGTCCCTTGCCATTGATATAAGTTGATTGGACTGATTTTTGACCGTTTGAACTCAGACCTTGGTAATAAAGTCGACTGTGGTGATTCCACGGGACATAGTCATACGCTTTCAATCCTTAACTTTTTCATGGACCACCCTTCTGGGTTTTCAACCCACCAGGATACCCATTTTTACCCAAGTCGCCCTTTCGGGTTTTCAACTTGTCGGGTATATAATATTTTGCATATATCCCTAATTTTTACCCAAACCTTTTGGTTTGTCGGGATGCCCTTATCTTGTCTAGGTGTGTCAACCTAGCGGGTCTTTTATGTGTAGTACTTTTTAACTATGTTCGCGTTCACAGGATGTGGGAAGTCTTCACCGTCCATGGTAGTCAGCATCATGGCACCACCAGAGAAAACCTTCTTGACAACAAATGGCCCTTCGTAAGTGGGATTCCATTTGCCCCTGGGTCCGCCTTGTGGAAGAATGATGCGTTTTATCACCAAGTCCCCAGCTTGATATACTTGAGGCCTGATCTTTTTGTTGAAAGCCTTGATCATAAGTTTTTGGTACATATGGCCATGACAAACAGTAGCCAGTCGCTTTTCATCAATCAAGTTCACCTGATTTAATCTTGTCTGAATCTATTCGTCTTTGCCTAGGCCTACCTCATTCATAATCCTTAGCGAGGGAATCTGAACTTCCACTGGTAGGACAACTTCCATACCATAGACCAAAGAAAAGGGAGTTTCCCCAATTGATGTCTGAGCGGATGTACGGTAGCCATGAAGAGAAAACGGTAACATCTCATGCCAATCTTTGTAGGTCACTATCATCTTCTGCATAATTTTCTTAATGTTTTTGTTGGTTGCTTCCACTGCGCCATTCATTTTAGGTCTATAAGGAGAAGAATTTTGATTCTTGATTTTGAACCGAGTGCAAAGTTTGGTAATCATAGCATTGTTGAGGTTAGTCCCATCATCGGTGATGATCCTTTCGGGGATACCATAGTGGCAGATGAGGTTATGTTTGATGAATCTGGCTACCACGTTCTTGGTGACTGAGGCAAAGGAGGCGGCTTCGACCCACTTGGTGAAATAATCGATAGCGACCAGAATGAAGCGATGTCCATTGGAAGCAGTAGGTTTAATCTCTCCAATCATGTCAATGCCCCACATTGCAAATGGCCACAGAGCGGTCATGACGTTCAAAGGAATATGAGGTACATGAACCTTATCAGCATAGATTTGGCATTTGTGGCAAGTCCTTGAGTGTTGATGGCAATAAATCTCTATCGTTGACCAATAGTAACCCTCTCTCAGGATTTTCTTGGCCATGGTATATCCAGTAGGGTGAGTCCCAAAGAGACCATCATGCATTTCTTCCATAATTTCCTCTGCCTCTTTCTTGTCCACCCATCAAAATATAGTAGAGTCATGGTTGCATTTATACGAGATTCCATTACTTAGGAAGAATTTGGCTTAGAATCTTCGTAAGAACTTTTTGTCATTGATGGAAGCTCCTTCGGGATACTCTTGTGCTTCAAGGTATCTCTTCACCTCATGGTATCATGGATTTTGTGCCAGTGTTGAGCTCATAGTAGTGCGCAGGTTCATCAAATCTTTCAATTGTAATCATAGGAGATTCTTTGTCCCATTTGACCTTGAACATAGAAGACATTATGGCCAAAGCATCGGCTAACTGATTTTCTTCCCTAGGGAAGTGTTCAAAGGTGATCTATTTGAAATAAGGAATCAGAGATAGCACAAGCTCCTTGTAAGGAATGAGATTAGGGTGTTTAGCGTCTCAATCTCCTTTTACTTGGATAATCACTAGAGTGGAATCCCCTAACACATTCAAATGCTTGATCCTCAACCCAATGGCAGCCTTCAGACCCAAAATACATGCTTCGTACTCAGCCATGTTGTTCGTGCAATCGAAGCATAGTTTGGCAGTGAAAGGAATGTGGTAACCTTCAGGGGAGATTATCACAACACCAATTTCATTACCCAAAGTGTTGGAAGCCCCATCAAAGACCATAGTCCATTGGAATCCTTGTTGAGGTCCGTCATACGGTCCAGGTTTTGCGCAGTCGGTCACTAACATGATATTCTCATCTGGGAAGTCAAAGTTCATAGACTGATAATCATCAACCGCTTGATGGGCCAAATGATATACTAATACACTTCCTTTAATGGCCTTCTACATTGTGTATTAAATATCATACTCAGTCAAGATCATTTACCATCTAGTTATTCATTCGGAAAAAGTGGGTTTCTCGAAGATGTACTTGATATGGTCCATCTTAGAAATTAACAGAGTGGTATGAGTCAACATATACTGTCTTAGCCGGCGAGCAGCCCATGCCATAGCGCAGCAAGTGTTCTCGAGCAGTGAATATCTGGTTTCACAGTCGGTAAACTTTTTCTCAAGTAGTATATAGCGTGCTCTTTTCAGCCAAACTCGTCATGTTGGCCCAACACACACCCTATAGAATTCTCTAGCACTGTCAAGTACATGATCAAGGGTATTCCTTCAATTGGAGGCATGAGGATAGGAGGTTCTTGCAGATATTCTTTGATTTTGTTGAATGCAGCTTGGCATTCATCAATCCATCTGACTACTTGATCTTTCTTCAAGAGTTTGAAGATTGGCTCACAAGTAGCAGTTAAGTGAGATATGAAGCGGGCGATGTAGTTAAGACGACCCAAGAATCCTCTAACTTCCTTTTTAGAGTGGGGAACTGGAATTTCTTGGACGACCTTCACCTTGATAGGATTGACTTCGATGCCTTTACCACTGACAACAAAACCTAGAAGCTTTCCAGATCATACTCTGAATGTGCATTTATTAGGGTTCAACCTCAACTTGTACTTTTCCAGCCTCTCAAATAGCTTATATAGATGATTGAGATGCTCTTCCTCAGTTTTTGATCTTGCGATCATATCATCCATATACACCTCTATTTCATGATGGATCATATCATGAAACAAAGCTACCATAGCCCTTTGATATGTTGCCCCTGCATTCTTCAAGCCGAACGGCATGACCTTGTAACAGAAGGTTCCCCATTGCGTAACAAAGGTGGTCTTCTCCATGTATTCAGGAGCCATCTTAATTTGATTATAGTCGGAGAAACCATCCATGAAAGAGAAGACTTTATGTTGAGTGGTGTTATCGAGCAAGACATCAATATGAGGTAGAGGGAAATCATCCTTGGGGCTTGCCCTATTCAGATCCCTGTAATCTACGCACATACGAACTTTTCCGTCTTTCTTCGGTACTGGCACCACATTTTCAATCCATTGGGGATAAGATGTCACATCTAGGAATCCTGCATCAAATTGTTTCATCACTTCAGCTTTTATCTTCTCAGACATGTCAGGCCTCATGCGACGAACTTTTTATTTAACAGGAGGACAATCTTCCTTTGTCGGCAGACGATGAACTACAATATCGATATCCAACCCTGGCATATCTTCATTCGACCAAGCAAACACTTCCACATAGTCATTGTTGTACCCCAAAATTTGCCCTCTCATCCTTCAGGAATTCATCCTGAATTCTCAGAGTTTCTCTTAAATAAATCCAAGCCCTGAATTATCATTCCTTTCCAAGTAAACCATTTACAAGAGCAAAATGGTCATTTGCAAGCTCAAAAGTCAAAAAATTTACCTTGAAAAAGTTAAATTCTAAATACTTAGAATTTTTTCTAAAAAAGGTGTTTAAGAAAAAATGGCACTTCAGAGCTTCTGAACCAACCTCCAGGCAGAAACGGTCAGAAGTTGCAAACTGGGCTCAGCATATAACATTCAGTCAGAAGGTGGCTCTTCAGCAGCTACACCAACTCAGTCAGGGGTTGTAAACGTGGTTCAGCACGTGATCTTTAAACAGAACATGGCTCTTTCAGCAGTTACGCAAGTTCAGCCAGAGTTTGCTAGAGAAATGCAAAGAAGTCAACAAAGCTTAAAACTCCTTCAGAACGTACTGGGATCAGAAGGTAATGGGATCAGCATATTGGTTCAAATACTGAAGCAGAATCACTAAGTCCAGAGTTTTCAGAGGCAGATCAAAGGAGCATGCTGGAAAGTCTGGAAAACTCTTAGAATTTGCTGAGGCAGCAAGAGGCCAAGGTCAGAGCTTGGTTTACGTTGTTTTTTGGTGAAGCAGAACTATTGGCTCAGGTTTTAAGTAATGATGCAAAATCTCCTATTACAAGATTTCCGATTTTGATAAATCTCATCACCATTTAATGCTCATTAATGCTCACAACCACTTTTGAGCATTCATTCAAGGGGTCTCTCCACGTGTGGCATGGTAACACCCTCGTGCAGGCTTAAGCATGGATATATGCGCCACTTTTCGCTTATGGGTGTCAC
Organism: Vicia faba; assembly: GCA_948472305.1. NCBI lineage: Eukaryota > Viridiplantae > Streptophyta > Magnoliopsida > Fabales > Fabaceae > Vicia > Vicia faba. Next base: position 1,761,086,607 of record OX451736.1, on the reverse strand, counting down.
TTCCCCTTAATCCTTGCTTACTGTTCCAACCTAGGCTGAAAAGTTATCCATCATCACAACTTTTCATGAACTTCCTTCAAGAACAAGTTAACCCCTACTGCATAGTATTGGCGCCATTTAACGTTTGAAAATTCACAAAGCCTTGCTAATAAATAGGACACCGTTGTCCATTAAAGGAGGCCAGTAAAAAAAAATCCAGAAAAAATTGCTAGAAGAGGAACAGAAAACTCTAGCAAGAAAACATTGTGAAACCCTGCCAAAATTCCTAGTGTTTCATAACTTTGAACTTCCTGCCTCCAAACTTCATTGATACCCAGTTTGCTTCCTGACTAGAGAACGCCCATACAGTTTCTGACCATACATACATATATCTTCTCCATCCACCCATTCCAAAAAGAACCTGTCCAGAACCCCATCAGAGCTAAAGCTAGCTCCAATTCACATATTTTCTTCCAACAGCAAGGTAAGCACCTGCTGACTCTCATCACGCTGCTAAGCATCATCAGCTTTGCATGCTCAATAAACACAATGTAGATATCATGTTGCTGCTGTACATGTTCTGAGGATTTTCATGCCTCTGAATGCTTAAGTAGGAAGTGAATCAGTGTAGAACCTGCTGAGACTGTCCTAGGCTTGCCTTCTGTTTTATGGAAAAATAATAAAATTGCAGGTATTCTGACTAGCACAGGGGGAAACCAAGCTCTGACTTTGATGCCAGCACTTCTGAGGCCTGTTTTGCTGTCAATAATATTAGAACTTCTGAAAATTATTGTGTTTCCAGCAGGGTTAGAACTTATGACTTCCCCACTAACAAACTTTTGTCTTGCAGCGCATGGGAGTCAGAACTTCTGACCTTCCCACTAACAGGTTTCTGTTTTGCAGGGCACCAGAGTCAGAAGTTCTGACTCATACATTTTCACTAACAGGTTGATATCCTGCAGCAGGCCTGGGTCAGAACTTCTGACTTCCTCTCAGCAACGCGCTAGCCCTCTCTCTCTTTCTCTTTTTCTTCCCCTTGTTATTTTCTTTTTTATCTATTTTTCTCGTTGAACCATCCCCATGTACAAGTGTGTATCCCTCATCCCCTAAATATTGTAATAGCGTAGGATTTTACATTTCCGCATTTTTATTGCTTTCAAATGTAAATGCTATTAATTAGGATATGTATGGCAAGATAAAATCAATGAAATAGAAAATCCTAATTCAAGATAAAATCATGCATGCAATAAAACACACTTGCTCACAAGCACCCTTAAGGTATCTCCACTTGGTTGCCTAAACAAATGGCCATGGTATGCATGCTAGGTATCTTGGAAAAACAAAAACAAAACAAAAGATCATAGTCCCTCGATGACGCTATCTTGGTTGCCTATACAAAAATGATCTAGTCCTCAAAATTTTACTAAAATACTTAGCACTATTGCTATCATGGTCAATACGATGACCCGCGCCTGTCCCGTTTAACATCCAAATACAAGGTTGTTTACCAAATGCAATGGTAAAACAACACTGTCAAAAGGGTTAAAAATGTGTAGGAAAGACTCTTGAGTAGATAGGGTAGAAAACTCTTAGTTACTTGATCAAAACTTACAAATATCCTTGCTATTTTCAAACACACCTCACAACATAATTTCAAAACATTTTCCAAATCAAACTTTCAAACATTGAAAAATCTTTTCAAAAGACAATACACCTTTGTATATATTCAAACAAGAATCATTACAAAGGTTGCCACAACGATGGCCTCTTTTCAAAATATTTTCAAAACCACACACAAAGCACCATTTCAAACAATTGAAAAGCAAAAGCAAGTGACCTAAACAAGTAACTAAGAGCCCATGGATAACCATGGATGAAAAGGGTGCTAGCACCTTCCCTTTTCATAATCTACCCCCCGAACCCAAGAAAACATCTCAAAGGTCTTTCCTGTGCTTTTTGACCTTTCCTTTGGATAAGATAAAAAGTTGGTGGCGACTCTTGCTAAATCGAAACATTTGCGAACACAAACGCAAAACCTCAAGTCAGTTCTCCCACCATATCACAGTCATGCAACATTTGAACCAACCTGCTTTTGACACTGCTTCCTAGGTTAGTGTCGATCTTGACCTCTTTCTTGTCTGTCTCGGTACCTAAATTGATGACTTCAACTGACTCTTCATGCGGCTGAATAGCTTTTTCCTCTGGCAATAAAAGTCTGGCTAGTTGTCTCTGTATTTCACAATCTTCCTCGCCTTCGTCTTTGGCTCGTTTAATTGGATGTTCAAAATCATAGTCTGCAATAGTAGAGCTATTGGAAATGAGATCCGGAGTGGGCGAGGACCTGCAAGAGTGTGTGTGTGTGTGTGTGTGTGTGTGTGTGTGTGTGTATGTGTGTGTGTGTGTATGTGTGTGTGTGTGTGTGTGTGTGTGTGTGTGTGTGTGTGTGTGTGTGTGTGTGTGTGTGCGTGCATGTAAGATACATGGCTATTTTGAAAAACACATTTGAAGAAAAGGAAAGACAATGAGAACAAAGATTTGAATGCAAAAGTCTAATGATTTGTATTGAATGATCATATGATAAAATGAACATAAATAAAACCCTTAACAAAATGGACCATAGTTCCCCGGGCTAGACATATGGCTTAAAAGTCATTGTTTAATATTACAGACAAAAGGTTCTTGAATTGATAGAAATCAAATAAACAAGTAATTACTCCTCAATGAAGGAGATGGGAACGAAGTCCTTTGCATGCCAATTGTTGAGCTTTATTGTAGTAGGGTATACCCAATCTTTAAATGCATGTTCATCATCAGAATCACCCACATCGTTAACTTCATGACTTCCAATACGGAGAGGGGGTTTCCTTGCACGAGCGTGCCTCACTTACTTTTGAGCCTTGATAGTGAAACCCAAACCACATTTGTCTGTTTTGAATGGGATCTCGGGGAGTTTCCCCCAAGTATCACAGCTTCCTTCTTCGACTGCGGCACGAGCATCTCTAAATGAAACCATATTTGGCATGACCTTACCATCTTTGGACACATCATAGGAACATTTGGCAGTAGCAACCATTGGTGGCACAACTTCAAAAGCCTGACACGGGGTTTCTATAAATTTTCCATCCATCTATACATATTTGAAAGAGTTGAGGTGGCTTACCATGAATTCCTCCTCACCACAAACAGTGACGATTATTCCATTGACCGGGTACTTGGGCTTTTGATGAAGAGTTGATGTTACTGCCCCTGCTCCGTGGATCCAAGGGAGACCCAACAAACAGGAGTAAGCAGGACGGATGTCCATGATGTAGAAAGTAGAGTTGAAAATTTGTGAGCCCACCTTGATCGGGAGATCCACCTCTCCATGAACCGTCCTTTTGGACCCATCGAAAGACCTCACAATAATATCACTTAGTTTCAACACCAGTCCTTCACAGTCTAAACAGTCTAAGGCCCCATTGGGTAACACGTTTAAAGAAGTGCCTGTGTCAACCAGAACATGTGCTAGGGTAGTCCCCTTACATTCAACATAAACATGCAGAGCTTTGTTATGGTTCTTTCCAAGTGGTGTCAAATCAGCATCCGAGAACCCCAAACCATTGTTGACCATCAAGCTTGCCACACAATTTTCAAACTGGTCGGTTTTGGTCTCATGAGGTACATGAGCCTTCTTCAAGAATTTGATTAATGCCCGAGCATGAGCATCGGAACAAAGTAGCAAAGATAACATGGAAATCTTGGAAGGGGTTTGCCCCAGCTGCTCCACTATCTTGAAAACACTCCTCTTTATAATTTTCAAGATCTCATCCATTTCTCGAACGGAAGGTTCCTCAGCAGCAATGTCTTTTACGGGCGTCTCTGTCTCAACAGGATCAACTACCTTCTCTTTTCCCCTTGTGTCAACACTAGGCTTAGCAGTGGTGATGCTGACAGGTGCCTTTGTAGCAGTTGGTGGTGAGATGTTGGGTGAAAATATTCTCCCAGTCCTGGTTACCTTACTAGAGCCAGTAATGTTACCAATGTCATCAGCTTTGCTTTCTTCAATCCAAGTGTCTTACTTTATTCCATGGTAAAACACCTCAGCACCATAGTTCCATGGCACTACTTTGTTGGAAGAGTATAGAATTGGCCCAGGGTCGGTAATTATCAGAGGAGCAACAGTGGGTTCATTTGAAATCATGATAGGACCTTTAGAGGAGATCCTAAGAGGCTTATTTGAAATCGTTATGATGAAGAGGTCTTCAATCTTATTGGTCAAACTTTTGGCGGATGGAGTCTTCTCAAATGGGATCTCATGGCTATTCATTAGTTTTTGAATGCCTTCCTTAGGCCATTTTCATCCATTGAGTTGTTTGGCGCAACAATCATAGTCCTTCAAACAGCCTGGGAAAATTCCGTCTTTTAGCAGATTCTTTTTGATAATGGTTAACGGAGTAGTCAAGTCTTCGACGGAGGAAACAAAAATGGTGTCTTCAACAACATTGTCACCTTTTCCATGGTTTGGCATTGGTGTCGTTATTACATTGGGAATTGGAGGTAGATCAAATTCGATGGTCTTGTTGTCTATTAAGTCTTGAATTTTATTCTTCAGTGCCCAACATTGGTCAGTCTCATGCCCGGGACTATTCGAGTGATACGCACACTTGGTATTCATATTGTATTTAGGTGAAGATGTATCTGGATTGGCCGGAGGATCACGCAGTGTCACCAAATTAGCCTTTAATAGGTGTTGTAAGGCTTGGGATGGCGACATGCCTATCCTTGTGTATTGTCTTTGTGGAGCCTCGAACCTTTGACGATTGGAAGATTATCTTTGAACAAGAGTTGGATTGGAAATCCGGACAACATTCACGGAGGGGCGGTCATCCTTCTTGGTACGGGCCCTTTCCCCATACACAACATTCGTTTCTTTCTTCCCAACGAAGGGTTCCTTTACGAGATTGGAGGTGGAAGCAAATGCTATGGGAATCTTCCCACTTTTGATACCGCTTTCAACTCTTTCACCGGTTAAGATCAGCTCGGTGAAACCGGATGAAGAACAACCAACCAATAAGTTGAAAATGGACCAGATAAAGTACCCATAAACATATCAATATATTCCCTATCGGTTAACGACGGTTGGACCCTACTGGAAAGATCCCTCCACTTTTGGGCATACTCTATGAACCCTTCATTCTTCCCTATTGTCATGTCCTGCAGTTGAACTCTTGTCGGCGCCAGGTCGGCGTTGTACTAGTATTGATGGTAGAAAGCGGTAGCCAAGTTTTCCCATGTATGGATACGGAACCCTCCAACTGGTAAAACCACTCTAGTTACGTCCCAGTCAAGCTTTCTTGAAAGAAGTGAACCCAGAGTTTCTTGTCAGCGGTGTGCGGTTGTGTCTTGTGCACATAAGATTCCAGGTAAAGCTTTGGGCAGGAAACCCCATCATATTTGACGAAGACATGTATCTTGAATTTGTGGGGAATGACAACCCCAAATATTAAACCCAAATCGTCAAAATCCAAACCAGGGGTGGCTTGAATCTCAACGGCCTTTATTTTATCCTCTAGCTGCTTGTACTTAATATCGGCAGGAGGATACTTCTCGTCAAAATAATCTTCATCATCGGACGCTTGATCATTGATACACCCAGCCTAGGTACTCCTTGCTTCTCCAATTTGATTCTCGTCTTCCTCAGACGAATCTTCCACTACCGATATCTAATGGACTGGTTCCTTGAATCTCTTACCCATATTGACCAGGGCTTTCCTCTTTGGTTTCTTTTTAGATGCTAGCAACGCCATCAACTCTTGTTGCCTCTTGGTCAGGGTCAGCAGAGTCTCTTGAAACTCGGATTTTTGTGCTTGTAGGTCCTTCACTGTTTTCTCGATATCCATCTTACTAAAACAAACAACTAAAATATAAGGAAACCTGTCATGGAAAACTTGTTATGTTATGATGCATGGAAGATGTGCACGCAAATGATTTCAAGGATTTATGAAATTTAAATTTGTCTAGACAAAGAATGAACAAACGTCAATTTTCATTAATTAGTTCAAAATGATTACAACGTGCCTCTTGGGATTACAAAATAAATCTCTAAGATAAAAAGGTCGAACGCATCCTCTTTGACGCAAGGTAGGCATTCGAGCTTTTTTCTTCATGGAGTTGCTTTGTAAGCTCCAAAACCCTTTTCTCACTTGTGTAGAACTGAGCTTCTAAGGTATCTCATTCTTCCTTTAGATGAATCCAACCCTTTTGTAGGTCTTCAAGAGAAGTAGACATGTCTGGATAGAGGACAGTGTACGGGACATCTTCTTCAGCCACGGGTTCCACGATAACTGGTAGGATGAAGGGGTAAGGCATCACGAGTTTTTGAGCACGAGCTCATACCCACCTAAGGTAAGGCTCAAGGGGAATGGAATTCTTGTGTCCTAGCGTTTTACTGTCCACTTTATTTAAATTCCTCCAAGCTCATATAAACCTCTGACGATAACCTTGATTGTCGCTCTCGTAGTCGAACACCACTCCTTCGATGAGCATATCATGAAGGCCATCTCTTCGGGCGTACCCAAACTGTCGCAAAGCCAAACAAGGGTTGTAAGTGATACCTCCCTTAATGCCAATAAAAGTAACATTATGGAATTCTCCATAACGGTCGATAATAGTAACATTCTTTAAGGATCGAGAACACCAATGAATATTCAAATGTCTGAGTGACATCAACCTATGGGACCATCTCAAACCTTGCCCATTCTTCAACACAAACCGGGAGAGATGCGAAACAAACCATCTATACAAAAGAGGAGTGCAACACATGAGGTTCCCTCTCTTCCTCATAGTGCGAGAATGGAGAGAATGGAGGATATCTCCCAACAGAGTAGGCACCAGATTGCGAGACATGAAGATTTTGACAGCGTTTACATCTATAAATTGGTCAGGGTTTGTGAATAAAACCATCCCATAGATGAGAAGGGCCAAGATTTATTCAAAAGCCTGTAAATCCAAAGAGTTCCAACAATCTTGAGCTTTTTCAAAAAAGGACTTGGCTAGGAACCCTCTGACACCACTCCTTGATTCCCAATTAGTCATGACGTCAGATTGTTGCAAGTGTAGCGCTCAGGAAATATCTTTAGGGCTTGGATCTCTTTCCATACCATTGAAGGGTAGTTGATTGAGAATAGGAATCCTCAAGAGTTGAGAGAATTCTTACATAGTAGGTACAAGCTGGTAATCGGGAAAGGTGAAGCAATGGTGCAAAGGGTCGAAGAACTGGAAAAGCACCTCAGTGCTAGAGGTAACCAAGTTTAGGAGGCGACCATGTCTTCGGTGAATGAAGAATTCTCAGGGACCCTCGGTGCTTACTCTTTAAATTGAGAAGTAATTCTTACGAGATTGACTTGGATAGTATTCATGCGGGTGGAAGCCATATCCTACAAAACAAAACAAAGATAAATCCCAATAATCCTTGAAATGGTTAGTGCAAAAATGCATATGGTATGATGTTATGATGTTATGTACAAGTAAGCATATACACACAAGACAAACAAGTCCTTAGGTTTAGGCTTTCATGGAGTCTTATAGGTAAGTACCCTCTTGAAATTTAGTTGGCTCAACCTGTCCTAGTAATAATAATCGGGTTCTAGGGGGTCTCAATATCATTGATCTTTCTTCATCGGGCATTATTTCAGTGCAAGCCTCTTTAATAGCGACCGAAATATCCCGAAAGTCTGATCTCAATGAGCGTAGTATCGAGTATCAACCAACTTCGGACTACACCAAAGTCGGCTACCTCACTACTTCCTAATGGCCAAGTTGATCAAGTAAAGGTTCTAAAGTCAATTAGTGCTTCATGACACCACACAGCGGCCCCGTATTCTCCTTGACTACTTAAGGGCTACCGGTACCAACAAATGTGTCACACTAACGTAGCTATTACTTAGACCATGTCGATATACCCCGCACAGTTTCCATAATGTATTTCTACTTACCTAAAAGGTGTCCCCAAATCCGGGTAGAGGATTTAAAACAAGCCCAAACAAGTAACCATAATGTAAAGCAAGCAAGTCAAACAATGAAAGCAAGTAAAAGGTGATCTGGCCCTAAGGTAACCCCACTTTTTAGAAGTATTACTCCCCAACAGAGTTTCCAGTTCTGTAATACGGTGGGAGAACTGACTTGGGATGTTTTGCGTTTGATCGCAAATGTTGTGGTTAGCAAGAGTCGCCACCGACTTTTCTTTTATCTAATGAAGGAAATGGTGAAAAGAATAGGAAAGACCTTTGAGATTATTTCTTGAGTTCGGGGGGTAGATTATGAAAAGGGAAGGTATTAGAACCCTTTTCATCCATAGTTATCTATGGGCTCTTAGTTGCTCGCTAGATCACTTGCTTTGTTTGAAAGTATGCTTTGTGGTGGTTTTTGAAAGTATTTTTGAAAAGCGCCTTTGTTTAGGCAAACTTTGCAATGGCTCTCATCTTATAAGAACGTATACAAAGTGTTGTACTTTTGAAAATATTTCATGTTTTGAAAGTGTTTGGTGTGTGTTTGCAAGGATGTTTGTTTTGAAAGTGAGCAAGCAACTAGGAACTTTTCTACCTACTCAAAATTCTTTTGTTCATTTCTCTCTTCCTTTTGATATTGTTATCTTACCATTGATTGGTAAGAAGCCTTATCTTTGGATGTAAAAGGGACGGGCGTGGGTCATCGCATAGTCATAATAGCAATGTTGTGAGATATCTTAGAGTTTCTCTTGAGGGACTAAGATCATTTGTAAGACAACATTCATAGCGTCATCGAGGGACTATGATCTTGTATTTTTGATTGTTTTGCTAAGACGTCTCACATGCATAACATGACCATTTTTAGGCAACAAGTGGAGTTAACCCTAAGGGTGCATGTGTGAAAGTGTTTGCACTTCATGCTTGGTTTATCTTGGATTAGTGTTCCCTAAGATTGATTTTTATCTTCCCATACAAATCCTAATTACTAGCATTTATATGAAAGCGATAAATTGCGGAAAGTAAATATTCTACGCTATTACAATCATTAGGGAGATGGGGTGTACAAATTTACAAATGGGGATTGCAAGAAATTAAATTCCTAATTATCTATTACAACCATATTGAAGTAATGTACAAAAAAATGTGAAATAGACTTGTTTTGTTTTTTATAAGAGAAGAAATAAGTTTGCTTAGGAAAAATATTTTTAGTCTTTTGGTTTTAAAAGAAATAAAATAAAGTATGTGAATATAAAAATATTTTTGATGTTTTTGATTATTGAAAATAAAATGATGATAAAAAATAATAAGGGAAAAGAATCAGAATCAGCGCATTGCTGAAGTAAGAGGGAACAAAAGTAAGGAACAACAACTCTGACTCGGATAAGCTGCAAGAAAGAAAATGTTAGCAGAAAGGGGGAAGGTCAGAAGTTTTGGGTCCGGGTACACTAAATTTTTGGGGTTGCTGGGAACAAGGGAAATTCTAGAAGTTCTGATGCAACTGGTAGCCTATAAGTTCTAATGTTACTGGAAGGTCAGAAGATCTGGTTGTTGAGAGAGTCTGGAAATTCTGATGTAGCTGGAAATCTAGAAGTTCTACTGTCACTGGAAAGCTAGAAGTTATGATAATGGCTATATGAGGTGTCAATGTTGTTGGATGGGAATGTATAGAGGTTCTGGTCCATGGTCATTGTTTTGACGAGCAATTAAAGGGGATTGATCTAGAAGTTCTGATCCAACTAATGGGGTAAAAATGTCAGGAAATAAACAGGAAAAAAGGTGTTTCTGGGGCTACAGCTCATGACCCTTAACACTAATGTCTTATGCGCACGCTCTCTACCACTGGGGTGGCTATACATCCGGTATTATAAACAAAAAAATAAACATATATTAAAAAGTAGCTCTGATGATGAATTTCATCTCCTTCTCCATGCCGGTCAGAGCATCTGCAGCTTAGCCATTTCTCAACAAAACAGAAAATGCACACATAATAGTTATGACAGGTTTCATCATGGTTTCAGAAATATAAAGTATCAGAACTGTAAATCAGAAGCAAGCATGGATTTTCTAATCCTAATTCTGAGTCCTAATTTCCTCAAGATGTTTTAAACTGAAATTCTCTCTACTTAGGAAAAAAATACATGAGATCGATGAATATGTACAACATCAGAGTCAGGATGTCTACAATGTATCTTTGAACATGCAAGCCTATCAATGCTTAAGTAATAAGATAAAAGTCAGAAGAAACTTACCTTGCAGCTAGAAAATATCCTATGAACTAGAGCCTAGTTCTGACTGTTGTGATGTTCTGGTCAGCTTCCCCAAGTTCTCAAAAAGCCGAAGCAAACCTTAACTTGAATTGTGGATGGCTGAAATGTTTTGGAACAACCAAGAAGTAATGTTCTGGTTTTTGAGATGGAGATGGATGAATACTGTGTTATAGTCTGAAAACATAAGTTGGGATGGCTTCTAACTGTATATCAGAAGCTGTGTGGGTGATTTGGTTGGTAAATGCACAAGGAAGATTAGAGTTTGGATGCAAAAACCCAGAAATTAGCAGGTTTTGTATTTCGTGTTTATAGTTTCAAGTTCTTTGAAATTTCAGCAAAGTTTCAAGGTTTTTTTCCTCAAATTCTCGACCCCTTTACAGTTGCAAATGAAGTTCAATTTATAGGCAAGGATTTAGTAGTTTGGAGAAGTCAAGAGTACAACCATCATATGTTAAGGCGCTGACTTGTTCTTGAAGCAAGTTTAAACAAGTATGGTTCAAGGCACAAAGTAGGGTGGTTAACAACTTTAGTCGCGCTTAATCTGAATTTGTAAGTATGAATTAAGGAAAAGTACCCTCAGAAGCAAAAGCAAAGCATGAGCCCAGCATAAACTTTGTACAAAATTTTTCTTTTCAAGGACAATAATGGTACTTCTATGTCAAACGTGGGGAAATCCTTTGGATAAAGACTCAAAAGTGGGTGTGAGCATTATATGATGATGAGATTTATCAAAACAGAAAACTTGTAGTATGATATTATGTATCATAGCTTAATCTAGATCAGAAGTTCAACATCAATGTAACTTAGAACAAATATCCAACTTCTGATCTTTGAATCTCCCTGCTCCAGCATGTTCTGAAGGAGTTCTTAGACTTTTCAGAAAGCAACATGCTTTACAGACCCTCTTTGAATTACTCTTGCAAATTCTGATTGAACCTACGTGAAAACTGGTCTAGAAGTTCTAACCAAATTATGTCTTAGAAATGTCCAGAATTTACTGAATGCTTCAGTTTCATGGACGTGTCTTCAAGGATTTATAACTTGAAATCCCAGCACTTCTAGAAGAAGTTCAGTTTTGCAATGTTTTAGATCTCATTGAGATCTACTATAATTCTTGTATTATAAGTTCTTCCAGAATCAACTTACAACATGGTGAAAATTTGGCCAGAAGTTCTGAACTTATCACATTTTCTTAACACTTAGAAAATTTTCTAAGTGCTTAGAATTTTGACTTTTCCAAAGTAATTTTGACTTTTGATTTTCTTGATGAAACAAACTTCATATTCTAACATGTCTTAATGAAATATTATTCTTGAAACTTGATTTTGATCCAAAAGTCAAAGTTTGACTTTTCAGCATGCAATTGACCATTTTACCCTTTTGCCAATTCCAAACCTAAATTGATGTATCAGTGCTGCAAACTTGATGTCATGGAAGATTTTTGTGAGAATCCTTGAGAAATGAGAGGGCAAATTTTGGGGTACAACAAAAACCAGATTAGATGGGCCAAGGCATCCTCAAAAGCTCGAAAATCCATGTCTTCCTAGAATGAACGAGCCTTCTCCAACAGAAACTTGGCTAAGAAACTCTTAACTCCACTTTTTGTCTCCAAATTTGTCATGATGTGAGATCTCTTCAAATGCAAGGCTTCGGAAATAAATTCGGGCTTTGGAGTCTCCTCTAAACTGGTGAATGGTATTTGATCAAGCACATGCACTCCTAGCAATTAAGAGAACTCTTCTAATGTAGGCACCAATTGGTAGTCAGTAAAAGTGAAGCAATGATGCATAGGATCAAAGAATTGGAAAAGCACACACATCATTTCTTATTGGAACTTTGAGGTAGCTAAGTTGAGAAGTCGACCATATTTCTTGGTGAAGGAAGAATCTCCAGGCACCCTTGATTCTAATTCTTGAAGTTGAGGATGCACTTTCACGAAGTTGACTCGGATGGTATTCCTACGAATGGAAGTCATGACCTACAAAGCAGAACAAAGATAAATCCCTAAATCCTTGAAATGGTTAGTGAGAATGCTTATGATGTCATGATGCTTATGATGTCATGAATAATAATCACAAACAAAGAACACCGATATCTTAGGTTTAGGCATGCATGGGTTTTATAGGTAAGCACCCTCTTGAATTTTAGTTGGTTCAACATGTCCTAGAAAGTAAACGGGTTCTAGGGGATCTCAATATCATTGATCTTTCTTCATTGGGCATTGTCTCAGCATAGTCAATCTTTTCTTACGACTGAAATATCCCAAAAGTTTGATCTCAGTGAGTGTAGTATCGAGTATCAACCAATATTCAGCTTTACACCAAAGTCAGCTATCTCAATACTTCCTAATGGCCAAGTTGTTCAATTAAATGTTCTACGGTCAGTTAGTGCTTTATGACACTGCTCAGTGGCCCCGTATTCTCCTCGATTAAACACAAGGGATATCAGTACCAACAAATGCATCACACTAACATAGCCATTGCTTCAACCATATCAGTCTATGCCGTACACTTTCCACAATCTATTGCTACTTACCTAATGGTGTTCCCAGATCCGGGTAGAGGATCAATACAAACCCAAATAATGACCCATAAATATAAATCAAACAAATCAAACAATGAAAGAAATTAAATGTGATCTAACTCTAAGGTAACCCCAATTTTAAGTTTTCATCCCCAGCAGAGTCGCCAGTTCTGTCATACGTGGGAGAACTGACTTGGGTGTTTTGTGCTTTATCGCAAAATGTTGCAGATAACAAGAGTCGCCACCAACTTTTCTTTTATCCAATAAAGGAAATGGTTAAAAGAACATGAAAGACCTTTTGAGATTATTTTCTTAAGTTCGGGGGTAGGTTATGAAAAGGGAAGGTGTTAGCACCCTTTTCATATGTAGTTATCTACGGGCTCTTAGTTGCTTGCTAGATCACTTTGAAAAATGTTTTGTTTGAAATGAGTTTGTGGTGGGTTTTTGAAAGTATTTTGAAAACGCCTTTGTTTCGGAAAACATTGTAATGATTCTCGTCTCTATAAGAATGTATACAAAGTGTTGGTTTTGAAAATAGTTCAAAGAGATGTTTGTTTTTTTAAAGGTGTTTTTGAAAGTGTAAGTGTGGAAATGGTTTTAGTTTGTGAGCAAGCAACTACAAGCGTCCTACCTACTCAAAAGGTCTTTGTTATTTTCCTCCTCCTTTAGATGTTGCTATATTACCATTGATTGGTAAGAAGCCCCGTCATTGGATGTGAAGGGACAGGAACGGGTCAATCGTATAGTCATAAAAGGCAACTTATGAGACGTTTTAGCAATTTTCGTAAGGGACTAGATCATTTACCGAAGGAAACATCGAGGGGCATCGAGGGACTACGATCTTTTTTATAGAGGGTCTTTGCTAAAATGCCCATATTCGAGGGACATGACTATTTTCCGAGGCGACAGGCGAGATTACCTTAAAGGTGCGCATGTGTGAAGTGTGTTTAATTGCATGTGTTGTCTTTGAGATTAGGCTTTTCCAACGGTTGATTTTATTTTTCCATACACACCCTAATTACTAACAATTATATGAAAAGCGATAAATTTGCGGAAATTAAAATCCTACGCTATTACATCACTTTAGGGGATGGGAGTATAAGTTTACAAATGGGGAGATAAAAAGCAAATAAGACCTAATTTTACTACTACAACTAAATCGAATGAAAATAAAAAGCAAAAAGTAAAAAATAAAGATTTATGTTGTCTGGTCTGACACGGGTCGTGTCCTGTGACACGGACACCCGTGTCAGCACCCTGTAATGATCCATGCACGTTTTTCTTTCTACACCAGCTAAGCTGACATGGGTCGTATCCTGTGACACGGGCACCCGTGTCAGCGCTCTGACTTTGCCACTTTGCACGTTTTTGGCTCCAGTAGACCTGACACGGGCCGTGTCCTGTGACACGGGCACCCGTGTCAGCACCCTGTCCTGCATATTTGTTTGCTTATAATTCCAGTAGACTTAACACGGGCCATGTCCTGTGACACAGGCACCCGTGTCAGCACCATGAAAAAGTGCCATGAAGTTGGGTCAAAATCCTAACCAAATTAGGGCAAAATTTCACTAAGTGTTTTGTTTCATGACCATGTGTTCTTAAAATTATAACTTGAGATACAAGCACTTTTGGAAGGAGTTTTGTAAAGAAATGTTGTAGATTTCATGGAGATCTACAACTTTCATGTGGAAAGTTTCTTTTGAATCATCTTACATCATGGTGAAAATTTTGCTCAAAGTTGTGAAAAAATAAGAAATTTCCAACACTTAGAAAAATTTCTAAGTTTAGAAATGTTAACTTTTCAAAATAAAATCTTGAATTTTTTATTTCTTGATGAACAAGTTTCATATTTTGACATTCTTTGATGAATTTTGATCTTTGACATTTGATTTTGACCAAAAAGTCAAAGTTTGACTTTTTAGTATACAGTTGACTTTTGATCAGTTGACTGAAAACTCATCTGTCAATCCATTGGACTTGAGCAATGAGCCATGTCATTAGGTCAAAATGATGTAATTGGACTCTTGAGATAATTCCTTAAACCAATTGATCATTTTCTAGGTCAAAAATCAGAAATTGCCCTTTCCTAGTCAAAACCCTAATTTTGACCATTTTGCCCTTTTGAAGATTTGATCAAATTTATTGAGGAATTGTAGTCCAAACTTGATCAAATGATATATATGAGTTTAAAATGTTGTTGTGGATCAAAAATTATGAAGTTTGACTGTAAATTGACCACAGTTGACTTTTTCCCCAATGTAGTTGATTTTTAGGTCAACTGCTCAATTGACTGAGCAAAAGTGTGATCCAAAGCTTGAAACCTGACATGAGTAATATTGAGGGTCCATTATGGTCCATTAAAGTCATATGGGGCATTAGAAGTTCAAATATCTTTGTGCAATCTCAAACCCTAATTTTGGTCATTAGTGCTTAAGGAGGTGTCTTGAGCTGATCAACCCTAGTGCAATCTTGAGCCAAAGGAGATCTTGTGAGCAAATTATTGATAAATGAGAGGCAAAATTTTAGGGTACAACAACATATTTTGATCTTCTTTCGTCAGAACTTTTTGAGAGATGTTTACAATCATAGCAGAAACAACTTTGTAATTTATCTTCTGATCTTCTTCCATCAGAACTTCTCTACAAAACATGATATAATTTTAGGGAGAAAAATGTTCTTTGCTTTTGTTATCATCAAAACTCTTACAAGGGTTATAGAATCAAACTATGTTCTAACAATCTCCCCCTTTTTGATGATGACAAAAACTAGGATATTTCAATCAAAACAGACAGAACATAAAGTATTTTAAGATCTCCCCCTGAGTTGAGTGCTCAAATAGAGATGAATTACTTCCCTAAAGTTCATTCTAATCAGAGCTTTTGATGAAGCTTTTGATGCATCTACTTCTGTCCTTATCAGATTTTTTTTCGTGTTTTATTTTCAGAGCAAGAAACGAGAAGTTATGATATACAAAATGTTTGAGACTGTGTTTTGATACTGTTATTAGAAATATCTTACGTTCTCCCCCCTTTTGTCAAGAATCAAAAAGCAATATAAACACGTTTAAGCAATAAAAGTAAAGTTGTATTAAAAAGGATTGCAAAAACACATTCAGAATTAAACAACATAAGAAATTGAATATAGTAAAGAAAATAAGTTTAAAAACTAAGATTGAGGTCGAGGAAGTCGTGTGAACAGGGCTTCCAACAAGCTCTTAATCTGAGTTATTGATTCCTCTTATTTTCCCAACATTCCTTTGATTTCTTTGCATGTGTCATCTTGCTTGTCAAATCTCTCCTTGATCACTTCATTTTCTTTCTTCAGTTCCTCCAGAGTTTGCATAACCAGAGATGAAGAAGGTATATCCACAAAAGGTGCAACCTTCTCATAACAAGATGCAGGAGATTCTGACTTAGTTTAGTAGCTTCTTTAGTCTCTTTGAATTTGTCTTGAATAATAACCAGAGGAAGATTATCAGAGCATGGTTCATCAACTTCTGAAGGCTGGCGATCTTCCCAGGGGGCATTATCCAGTAGAAGAATAAGTTTCTTTTCCCAGTGACGCATAACCTGGTCCTTGAAAACATTCAGCTGATCACAAAAGTTCTATTGGGTCATTTCATAGCTTAACTCCTTGAGTTTCTGGGATTCAGAGTTGAACTGGTTCCAGTGAGAATCAGAAGCAGCAGGATTCAGATTTTCTAAGCAGGCTAGCTTCAAAGAGTTAACCCATTCAATTATATCTATTTCAAAAATCAATAAATTTCTACCAACATCTGCCTTGGTGATAGTTGGTTTAGGTTTTGGGATAACAATTTTGTGAGAGTTAGAGGCAAGGTTATCCAGTGCTTCTAAGTCTATTACAGTTCTTAGGTGATCTTCTGGGGGATTGATATGATAGGGAGAGGGAGAATAAAAAATGATAACGGGTGAGGGAGGTGTGTTTGGTGGAGTGGAATGGTAAGGAGATGAAATTTCTGGAATGTCGTGGATTGAGAGAGGTTGTCAAACCATGAGAGGTTCATTTATTCCAGGAATTGGTGTAGTGGCGTGAATCCAAAATTCTTTGACCAATTTTGGGAAAACTGGACCCAAAATACAATCAAAATATTTGGTCCATTCTTAAAATTCCACATCAGGTGTAAGATCATAGTCGTTTTCCTTCATGCTTTCAAAATATATAATGAGTTTGCAGAGAACTTCTAGTGAATCAATGGGGGTCAGTAGAGTTCTTGACGGTTCTTCATATCTTTCTGCTGTTGATGAAGATGAACCAGGAACACATTGGGAGCTTTGAGAGCTTGAAGATGAAGCCATTGTTCACACAGATTGTTGAGGGTTTTTGAAAGAAAATTTTGCACACAAAAAGTAGAGAGAAAATAGTAGCGAGAAGAAGTGAGAGTGAAAAATTGAGAGTGAAAGTGAATGGTGTATTTATGAACAAAATGAAAACTTAATTAGCAAGAAAAGAGTGAAAAATAATAGTGATTACATAGCATTAATGATTCCTGAAAATAGGGAGATGGCATAGAGATATAGAACAATTACCAATATAACACGAGTCTCAATGCATCCAATCAAAGCTTTAATCCCTTCAGAATTTGAACGCGTGTTCAGCCTTAGAAGAACGCTTGTGAGAGGATGACAAATGTTAATGATGTGAATTGGATGCTTCTATCTTTGAAATGAACCGTTTGTGCATTGTTCAAATCTTCTTATATAGGTCCTGATGCAACTATCCTTCTAACTTATAAAGAATTGTTGATCAGATGTTCACAAAAAATATAAACTTCTGAGGTTTAAAGAATACATAAATAAAACTCTTATTTTGGACATAATTTCATGCTAAGATGTTTCAGAATGAAATTAAACCTATCTTCAGAAATGGGTTTAGTGAAGACATCAACCCGATGATGGTATGTGTCAATAAATTTTAAAGAGAGAATTCCTTTCTGAATATAGTCCCTAATAAAGTGATGTTTTATTTCTATATGCTTAGTCCTAGAATGTAAAATTGGATTTCTAGATAAACAAATTGCAGAAGTGTTATCATAGAGTATGGGAATGTTACTCTCAAATATGTTGAAGTCTTCAAGCTGACTTTTCATCCAGAGAATTTGTGTGTTGCATCCAACTGCTGCTATATATTCAACTTCAGCGGTTGATAATGCAATTATGGATTGCCTCTTGCTGGACCACGGGATCAGATTTTCTCCCAGAAACTGGCAGCTTCAAGAAGTGCTTTTTCTTTCTACTTTGTCTCCAGCGAAGTCAGCATCATGGTACCCCACTAATTTGTATTCATTAGTTTTTCTATAAAACAGACCAAGATTAGTAGTACCTTTCAGATACTTGAAAATTCGCTTAACAACTGTTAAGTGAAATTCTCTAGGATCTGATTGGAATCTGGCACATAGTCATACACTATATAGAATATAAGGTCTTGAAGTTGTAAGATATAAGAGAGAGCCAATCATACCTCTGTAGATATTTTGTTCTACCTGTTTACTTACCTCTTCCTTCTCCATAATGCATGTAGAATGCATTGGAGTTTTGGCTGGCTTACATTCTGATAGGTCAAATTTCTTCAGAATTCTTTGACATAATTGCCTTGGTGTATGTATGTTCCTTCTGGAGTTTGATTGATCTGAATGCCCAGAAAGAATTTGAGTTCTCCCGTCAAGCTCCTTTAAAACTCTGCCTGCATAGACTTAGCAAATTCTCTTCCCATAGAGGCTTTAGTAGATCCAAATATAATATCATCTACATAAATTTGACAAACTAGAATGTCATTTTTAAATGGCTTACAGAATAAGGTTGTGTCCACTTTCCCTCTGGTGAAATCATTTTCTAACAGAAAATTACTTAGTCTTTCATATCAAGGTCTGGGAGCTTATTTCAGACCATATAGTGATTTCTTTAGTTTAAAAACATATTATGGATGTTTGGAATTTTCAAAACCAGGGGGTTGGTGCATATAAACTTCTTCATCAATGTATCCATTTAAGAATCCACTTTTGACATCCATATGATAGAGAGTGATGCCATTATTTACAACGAAGAAAATTAAAAGTCTGATAGATTCTAAACTGGTGACTGGAGCAAAGGTTTTTGTATAGTCTATCCCCTATTGCTGACTATAACCTTGTGCAACCAGTCGTACTTTGTTTCTGATGACTTCACCTTGTTCATTCAACTTGTTTCTGAATACCCATTTGGTTCCAATGATATTGAACCCTTTTGGTTTAGGAACCAGATCCCACACATTGTTTCTGGTGAATTGGTTTAATTCCTCCTGCATAGCCAGTATCCAATCATTGTCTAGAAGAGCTTCATCAATGGAAGTTGGCTCAATCAGAGACATTAATCCCATGAGAGATTCTTCAGAGTTTCTGAATGTGGATCTTGTTCTGATTGGGTCTTCCTTCTTTCCTATAATTTTGTCTTCAAGATGATCTAAGTTGCTTCTGGATCGTCTTTTCTGGGGAGGTTCTTCAGATGTTGTTGTAGTATTTATGACATCTTCTTCTGGTGTTGCCTGTGATTATTTATGAGGAACTTATGATACAATGTCTTTAGTACCTATAAATTGGACTTCTATATATGCAAAAGATTTATCTAACTTTGACTTTACAGAGCCAAGCTTATCATCAAATCTAACACTAATTGACTCTTCAATAATCCGTGTTTCTGTGTTCTATACTCTGTAGCCTCTTGAGCATTCAAAGTATCCTAACATAATACACTTTTGTGCTTTAGAGTCAAACTTGTTCAGATGTTCTTTAGTATTAAGAATAAAACAAATACATCCAAATGGATGGAAATACGATATGTTGGGCTTTCTATTCTTCCACAGTTCATATGGAGTCTTCTCCAGAATAGGTCTTATGGAGATTCTATTCTGAATATAATACGCTGTGTAATTGCTTCTGCCTAGAAGTTCTTAGCAATGTTAGTCTCGCTAATCATGGTTCTGGCAATTTCTTGTAAAGTTCTATTTTTTTCGTTCTACAACTCCATTTTGTCGGGGAGTTCTAGGACAAGAGAAATCATGAGAGATGCCATTCTCATTAAAAAATAGTTCAGAATTTTTGTTTTCAAATTCTCCACCATGATCGCTTCTGACTCTAACAATTCTAAGATCTTTTTCGTTTTGGACTTGGTTACAAAAGGCAAAGAATACATAGTGTGACTCGTCCTTGTGTCTTAAGAACTTTACCAATGTCTGTCTGCTATAGTCATCTACGATCACTAATCCATACTTCTTGCCACTAATGGATGCAATTTTCACTGGTCCAAATAGATCTATATGCAGAAGTTCTAATGGTCTAGAGGTAGAAACAACATCTTTTGCTTTAAAATAGGGTTTTGCAAACTTGCCTTTTTGACATGCTTCACATAGAGCATCTGAGTTAAGCTTCAGATTAGGAAGTCCTCTAACCAGATTGAGTTTGTTAATCTAAGATATTCTTCTCATAATAACATTCCCCATTCTTCTATGCCATACCCATTGCTCATCGTTAATAGACAGTAAGCATTTTACATTCTGACTTTTCAGTTCAGAAAGTTTTATTTTGTAAATGTTGTTCTTTCTCTTTCCATTAAAGAGGATATATTCATCATTCCGACGAACTGCTTTACAATATTTTTGATTAAAGATTATATCATAACCTTTATCACTTAATTGACTTATGGATAACAAGTTATGCATTAATCTATCTACTAACATAATATTAGTAATAGAAGGAAGATTACTGTTACCAATTGTTCTAAAGCCGATGATCTTCCCCTTCTGATTGCCTCTGAAACCTACGTAGCCTCTAGATTTAAGCTTCAGACTTTAGAACATATGCTTTCTTCCCGTCATGTGTCAAGAGCATCCAGAGTCCAAGTACCAGGATTGGTGTTTCAATCTTGCCGTCAAAGATATCTGCAACATAGACAATATTATCCTTAGGTACCCATATATTTTTGGGTCCTTGTTTGTTAGGTTTATCAGAATTCTATTTGAATTTTGGTTTAGCAGAGAAATCATTACTATTATACTTTAAATCATGTGTGTGTCCATAGGTAAAGTGAGAATTTACAGGAGTGTGTTTAATAACTAAATCCTTAACTTTATTAGGTTGTGATACTTTACCTTTGTATCCTATACCTTTTCTGCTATTTCTGCTAAATCCATAGATCACTGAAGCCATCTTGCTTTTATCTATGTTTTTAGTGAGGAATTTCTGAAAGTTATGATCATATTCCTTTATGATCTTAGCAGGGTTACTAGGAACTTCTGAGATAGTTTCCTTCTGAGTATTTTGTAAATCATTTTCAAGTTTTGAAATTTTTTCTTTCAGCTCAGAGTTTTCCAATCTCAGATTCTTAGTTTCTTCAGAGTCAGAAACTAGATCCTTTTTCAAGTTCTAGTTTATGACTCGAAGTTTCTGATACCTTTCTAGAATTTCTGACAGACTATCTTCTAATCGAGATCTAGAAAAGTTACCTCTTCTGCCTCTGAGTCTGATTCCGATCCAGATGATTCAGTATCTTCTAATATGTTGGCCATCAGGGAAATGTTGGATCTTTCATCTTCTGATTCATTGTCTGCTTCTGAAGAGTCTGAGTCATCCCATGTTTCCATGAGACTTTTTAACAAACTTCTTTTTAGGTTTCTCCTTCTGAAGCTTTGGACAATCGCTTTTGTAGTGCCCTTGTTCATTGCATTCGTAGTAGACAATGTCTTTGTTTCTTGACTTTCTGTATTCAGAAGATGATTCAGACTTTTTGTATCCAGAAGATGGTTCAGACTTTCTGTATCCAGATGGTTTAGACTAATTCCCTATTCTTCTGGACTTTCTGAACTTCCTTTGCTTGTGCTTCCACAGCTGATTGACTCTTTTGGAGAGAAGGGATAATTCGTCTTCTTCTAATGAGGAACCACCAGAGTTTTCTTCTATTGCCTGCAAAACTTTGGAATCATATTTTTTGTTAGATTTAAGAGCTAAAGGCTTACCTTGCTTCTGGGGCTCATCATCTTCTAACTATATCTCATGACTTATGAGAGAGCTGACAAGTTCTTCTAAAGATATTTTGTTCAGATGTTTTTCCAGTTTGATAGCAGTGACCATGGGTCACCATTTCTTTGGTAAACTTCTGATGATCTACTTTACATGATCCGCAATTGAGTATCCTTTGTCCAAAACTTTTATCCCACTAACCAGAACTTGAAATCCTGAGAACATTATTTCAATGGTTTCATCTTCTTCCATTTTAAAGGCTTCATATTTCTGAATGAGCGTAAGGGCTTTGGTTTCTTTGACTTGTGTGTTGCCTTCATGCGTCATTCTCAAGGAATCAAACATGTGCTTTGCTGTCTCTGTATTTGTGATCTTCTCATACTCTGAGTATAAGATGGCACTCAAGAGAATAGTTTTGGCCTTGTGATGATTTATGAAGTCTCGCATTTGATGATCTGACATTCTTTTCTGTCAACTTCTAACCACTTTTATCAACAGGATACATGTACCCATTAATCACCATATCCCAGAGATCAACCTCATGATCCAGAAAGAATATTTCAATTCTGTCTTTCTAGTAGTCAAAGTTCTCTCCATCAAAGACTGGAGGTTTACCCCGCTGATTTTGTCTTTCTCATCATGGTAGTCGTTGCCGATGTTCTGACTTGGTCCTACCATAGTGTTTTTCTTAGCTTGGATCTTTTACTAACACAGTTAAGTGTTTGTACTCAGAACCAGGCGCTCTGATGTCAATTGAAGAATGGAAAATCACAAGAAGGGAGGGGGGTTGAATTGGTATCTTAAAACTTAATTTAAAGAACACATGATTTTTATCCAGATTCATTTGAACTCAAACTACTCCAGTCCATCCGCCAAGGTGATTCCGCCTCTCTCCAACGAGGTCTTAATCCACTAATAAATCTTGATTACAAAATTTACTTTGACAACTGCCAAAGTCTTCTTGAGTATAACCATAACTCGGTTTTTCTCAAGGAAATTCACTAAGCAATGTATGAATAAAAGTGTACAGTAGTGTTTATAATTAAACAATATCACGGGACAGTGATGTTTTACATAATTTGAATATTGAAAGATTGAGGATGAGAGATGATAACAGTGTTATTGTTTTTGTGAAAATCGTGAACGATTTATCCTCAAGTCTTGTTTAAATAGGTGAAGCATGCATGCACATTTTGGAAACTTGATCAATGACAATTAAGGCGCTTTCCAAAAATAAAGATCCTTGTTCCCTTCTAGCCGTTACTCTTGAAATGGAAGTATTTGATTTGTAACGCTTCAGAACATTGAAGTATACATTGTTGCTTGCTTCATAACTTTGGAGATCAGAGCCATGAAATCCTGTTTGCATCGTTAGAACTTATTTCAAAGAGTTTCATAATCAGAGTTGAAACATCCTTTTAGCGCATCTTCTGATCTTCTTTCATCAGAATTTTTTGAGAGATGTTTACAATCACAGCAGAAACAACTTTGTAATTTATCTTCTGATCATCTTCCATCAGAACTTCTCTATGAAATAGAATATAATTTTAGGGAGCAAAAATGTTATTTGCTTTTGTTATCATCAAAACTCTTACAAGGGTTGTAGAATCAAACTATATTCTAACAACTTTCTCCTTGTACTGGATGTATGTATGGGCTTTGAGGAGGAGGGCATCTAGTATGGCCGATGTTTCTATGCCAACTACTTTGGCAAAATCTCTATGAAGATGGAGCCTGCATTCAAGAAGGTACTTCTTCATGGTGTCGATTGTGGAGACATGTACTGCTCCTTTATTGAAGCACTCGATATATGCTCGCAGGCACTCATCTTTGCCCTATACAATCGCTTCAAGTGAAGCCTCACATTTTGGATGTCAACGGGAGGCGGTGAAGTGCCTCGAGAACATCCACTCCCAGCTGTTTCTAGAAGGTAATAGACTCTTCTGAGAGGCTTTTGTACCAAGACATGGTTCCTTTCCTCAGGGTAGTCGAGAACAGTCTGCACTTGACAGTGCCCCTGACCCCTCGGTAGTCGAGGAGGGCGTCGATATTCTATATGTGTTCATCAGGATCAGTTGTACCGTTATACGTTCCCAGTGAGGGTAGATTTTTCATGTCGATTGGAGCTGAGTCTCTAAAATCTCTCTTGAAAACGGGCCGTGGGGCTCGTCATCATCGCTTTCCTCCTGGGATGAAGGCGGGGAGTGACAGTTCCTTCCCCGTTGGGCATCATTGTCTCGTCGGGGAGAAGGCTCCTTCGGTGCTGTCTTGGTTTGGGTGACGGTGATCGGTCGTGGGTTAACTTGGCGGTCACTCTTCTTCTTCTTGGAAGATGGAGAACTTTGATCTTTATTGGGAGGTGTGCAGTTTCATTTCTTAAGGAAAGAAATATCACGCTTCTCCCTTCTTGGCAGATGGCCACATTTAGGTGGGGATATGCTGGGGGAATCATGTCGTCAGTGTTTATGAGGAGGAGAATTGATGGCTTCTTCTCCAAGACCCCCATCTTCTTGCTTTGCTGCAGGATAAAGGTGTTAGTCTAATTGTGGGCAGCGAGCAATGTTGCAATGGCCAGGTCAAAACTATGAGGAATGGGAACTGGTTGTAGAATCTTCGACAGTTCCTCGGTAGGGTTCTCAGGATATCGCTCGTCCAAGAACTGATTGTCATCGCGCTGGGTGTCACGGAAGCCGAGGTTATCCTCGAGGTGAGGATGATCTTAACTTTCGTCGGTCTTATATGTTAAGGAGAGCACATTCTTTCCAGATAGGTGGTGATCATAATGGTCGGCCATGATTGGTGAACGAGGAGGATCTTTGGTCTTCAGATTTTGGAAACAGAAAACAGGGAAGATAGTTTCCCATAGACCGAATCACTGATCTTACTGGTTGATCAGAACCTGCAAGGTGGCCAGATAATGACCTTTAGTTGGGCTGGAAAGTTGAGGAGGAAAAATGAGGATTGTATATGCAGGGCACTTTGACGATCAAGTAAGTGTGAGAGCAAAAAAGGTACAAACAAATTGTTAGGGTTTATACAGTGCCCCTGGCACATGGCCATTGGTCCCTATTTTTGGACATAGATATGCGGGTCAGTAAAAATAGGTAACTGCCATGACTTGGTCAAACCGGGCAGATGTGCCCACAACTAACCATTAGTTCAGAGGAGGAGGTAGGTCATAGGTAGCGGTCTGGTCGTTTCTTGGTTGTCTGGTCGACTTGAGATCAGGTAGACTGAGAGGCGCTCGTCGATTGTCGTAGGTCAGTGCTGCCAAGGAGGGAAAACGATCGATGGTGCCCGACGGAGGGCGGGAGAGTCCAAACCATGGTTGGACCGACCCTGCCGAAGGAGAGTATAGCCGTTGGACCAGTCTAGAACAATCATTAAAACCCCAACACTTTATTTGTACCTCTTTTGCTCCTACACTTACTTGATCGTCGAAGTGTCCTACAGGTACAATCCCTTTTTCCCTCCTCGACTTTCCAGTCCGTCCAAAGATCATCATCCGATTATCTTGCAGGTTCTGATCAACTATATATATATATATATATATATATATATATATATATATATATATATATATATATATATATATATATATATATATATATATATATATATATATATATATATATTATATATATATATATATATATATATATATATATATATATATATATATATATATATATATATATATATATATATATATATATATATATATGTATATGTATATATGTATATGTATATATGTATATGTATGTATATATATGTATATGTATATGTATGTATATGTATATATGTATGTGTATATATATATGTATGTATATGTATATATATATATATATATATATATATATATATATATATATATATATATATATATATATATATATATATATATATATATATATATATATATATATATATATATATATATATATATATATATATATATATATATATATATATATATATATATATATATATATATATATATATATATATATATATTATAAATTAATTTCAATTTATTATAGTATGCCAAAAGTTAATTTCAATTTATTTAAATATATATTATATGTTACAAATTAATTTCAATTTATTATTATAATATATTAAAAATTAATTTAAGTTTATTTTAATATATGAAAAATTAATTTCAATCTATTTATCTAAATATATACTCTATATTACAAATTAATTTCAATTTATTATTATATATTAATAACTAATTTCAGTTTATTTTTAAATATATATTATAGTTTATTTATTTAAATATATATTATAGGTTATATTTAAATTAATTTCAGTTAGTTCTATATTTTAGGTAGTTCTATATAAATATAATTAAAACATAAAATTAATTAAAATAATTTTAGTAGTAAAATAATTAAAACAAAAAATTAATAATAAATTAAATTAATTTTTAATAATACTAAAAAGATTATGCATCTAAATTCATAAATAAATATTTTATTAAATATTAAATAATATTTATAAAATAATATAATATTATTAAAGTATTGATAATGTTTACTATAATATAATACTAAATTAATGTATTGATAATGTATTGTTAATATTTATTACATATAAAATTCGTGTGAAGATGTTGGTACTTAGATTTGGAGGGCATGAGTTCATGTCTTTTAGGATTTTTAATATTTTAAATTTTAATAATTTAATACGATTATAGTAAATTAAAAAAAATATTTAAAATTAAATATAATTAAAAATAAAAATATATATTGATATTAAAAAAAAAAC
Source organism: Vicia faba (assembly GCA_948472305.1). NCBI lineage: Eukaryota > Viridiplantae > Streptophyta > Magnoliopsida > Fabales > Fabaceae > Vicia > Vicia faba. The sequence continues at coordinate 1,761,060,076 of OX451736.1, read as the reverse complement.
TCCGCTCAGCGTGTCACAGGGATTTGGCGTGTGTCATATCTATTAAAGATCTAATATGATGGAATCTTAAAATAGCAAGGATATTTTTATATATATTTTTTTGAAGGTAAATTTGAAATCGCCTATATGTAAAGGGTTAAATAGTATTACGTTATTAGAATTTTTTTTTTTGAATAATCAGGTATTAATTTTTTTTTGTTGCAAATAACCATGTTTCAGATGGCTCTCCAAAGGAGGAGCCATCTCACTTGGCGCCTCCACCAAGCTTTTTGCCCTAGGCGCCATCTCACTTGGCGCCTCCTCTCTCTTTTAGCCAAGAGAGATGGCGCATGCACTTTAAAAGTGAGAGGAGGCGCCATCTCACTTGGCTCCTAGGGAAAAATGTTGTTTTTATAAATAATTCGTCAGTTTCTCCATTATTTCTCACACTTTCTCACACTGTTTTCTTATTTTTTACTCTGTTATTTGCGTCATGACATCGCCCATGATTTTTACCATAGATGGTTACGTTATCTTCTCTGCCACAAAACCTGCGATGAAAATGAAATTCTGGCACATTTACTCTATGGAGCGTCTGAAGCGGGAGTTACTGCGATGGCTAGATGGAGACATCGTGGAGGGGGAAAAAATCGAAGGATCCAGCGAAGACGAACAACAACCTCACATGCGACAGGAAGACCTAATGTTTGGTTGGGGGAAGTAAAAACAGATAGTGACGTAATGTTGATGATGCATGGGTCAAATGATATTGTTTTAACAATTGTAATTTCGTAGACGAAATATCGTGTTTTTTTCTTGTACGTGCAATATTTATTGTAGCAAATACTCTTAACGAAAAACCCTAGTGTTTACAACATAATTAAGGAAAGATTTTATGTAATACAATTTTTATGTGGTCGAGGCAGACGCCCGATTCGGATAATTTTTGCGATTGTGTCCGACCTGACGGCATAAACCACACTTTCTTTCCAACTTGTCAAGGGAGTCCATTTCGGTTGTGATGCGCTTACTTTTGGGACGACCATTTTTGTTCCTTCGCATTTGGTCATTGTGCCATACTATTTGGCCGTCATATGCATGCCAATAATCTGGTTTTGCTACCAAAGGGAAGCTTTTGTTGTAAACATTGAGCAACGTTTCAGATTTGTAAATGTGTGACAGAAGTTGTAGCGCGTCTTGATGGGTATAAGCATACGCGGCAATGACATGAGAGCAAGGCATACGAAAGGCTTGAAACTTGCCACAATCGCACCAACGAGAAGGTAGTACAACCCTATATTCTTGTCTTGGCAGGACCTCGTTATGGTCGATTGTCTCTTTCATAATGAAGTTGTGGCTGTGTCGGTCAAACCGTATAACCATATGGGTGTTAGCTTTGGCACTTTCTGCCTTAATGTACTTCATGCAGCTTTCACTCCATAGTTGTCCAGATTGCAATACTGCATTCCACATTTCACCTCTTTTGGCAAACAACGAAGCCATCATAAAATACGTAGATTTTACCAAAGCAGTGACCGAGAGGTTTCGTATGCCTTTGAATACCCCATTCATCGATTCAATTAGATTTGTTGTCATGTGCCCCCATCTTTGGCCATTATCGTATGACCTGGTCCATTTTTCTACCGGAATATTGTCGATCCAACTACCGACTTCCAGATTTGACAAACAGATCTCGTTGCGGTAATATTTGAATGTGGGTTGTGTCAATGCATATCCCACATTCATAACCGTTTTCCTTAGTGTTTTGTCCTTGATCTCCCTCGTGAAATTTTGGACGATATGTCTAACGCAATAGACATGCGTCGAAGGAGGGTCATGTCAACCGTTTGCAGGATTATTATATGCACTTTCAATGGATGCATGTCTATCCGAGATCAAACAGAGATCTGGTTGAGGAGCCACGTGTGTTCGTAGGTTTTTCAGAAAAAAGCTCCAAGCACCACCGGTCTCCCCCTCGACTAGGGCAAAGGCAATTGGGAAAATGTTGTTGTTGCCATCTTGTGCAACTGCCATCAGTAACGTGCCTTTGTATTTCCCATACAACCAAGTCCCATCAATTTGTATAATTGGTTTGCATGATGAAAACCCTGTGATGCAAGGTTGAAATGCCCAAAACACTCGACTGAATTTTCCATTTCCGTTTAGTTGACTACTGTGATCGGTGGAAATAGAACTGACTGTTTTTTAAGATGGTTTCGCGAAATGTCGCGGTAAGCAAGAGTCGCCATCGTCTTTTATGTTCTCCAACATGGAAATGACAAAAGCACAGCAAAATTCCTTCTTTAAGAATGTTTCTCGGTTCGGGAGGTAGATTTATAGAAAGGGAAGGTGTTAGCACCTTTTCTATCCATGGTTATCCATGGTTTGTGAAAAGTATTTTTGTTTGTTTTGAGAAAGAGCAAGTACTTTAAGAGAATCTACCTACTCTAAGGAATTAAGCTGTGTAAGAGTCCTTTAGATAATGCTATCCCACCATTGAGAGGTAGGTAGCACCATCGTTGGAGTTGTTCGGGTCAATTCGATTATCGGGACAATGTGGTCACCGAAGCAATAGTAGGACATCTTAGAAGTAACCCTAATGTCCTAGATCCTTTTATCCGAGGCAACCGTTTCGAGGCAACTGGATCTTTAGACAAAGGGTGACCTCTAAGACGTCCTATACTTGATGACCACGTTCGAGGCAACCAGTGAGGCGTACCCTAGAAGTGGCATGTGCATGTGTGTTCAATTTCAGTTTATGTTTGTCTTGTACATGTTATTTGTGAGCTACGGATTAATTTTATTTACATACATTCTTTCATGCATTTAACAGTTAGGAGTGCGGAAAATTAAAGTGCGGGAATGTAAAGCTACGCTATTACAAGGCGCGGGTCTATACATCGCCAAAAAACAAAGACCCGTTTTAATAAAGTGTGGAAAGTAAAGGAAGTAAATTACTATTACATTCTTGAAGCAGTTACATAATAATCAAAATAAAATAAATGCGCGCGAATAAAAATTAATCGGGAATGCCTTAAGGGTTTTGACCCTTTTAAGAAAAGAAATGAATTTTTTGACTTTTTTGTGATTAAATGAAATTAAAACTAATGATTAAACTAATTAATTAATTTATAAAAAAATGTTTTTTGTATTTTTATGTTTTTTTAATGAAATAAAATAAAAGGAATTAAAATAAAAGTTAATAAAAACCTAATTCTAAATCTATTTTAGTTATTAAAAAAAAAAGGTTAAAGTCGCATAATTAAACTTAATTCAATTTATTAGTATTTATTTACAAAAATGAAATGAAATTAATAATAATAATAATAATAATATTAGTTCTTTTTTGATTTTTTTATGAAAAAAAGTTAGTTATGTTAATTTAATGATAGAATAATTTTTTGATAATTTTCTGGATCGATTTTGATAATTAAAAGCAATTAAAAGTCAGTTTAATGATTATTTAACAATTAATTAAAATATGCATGCAAAAATATTAATTTTAATGTCAAAAATTAAATAAACATTTTTCTGATTAAAATGCAAAAGGAAAATATTTTGTGATTTTTTTTAAATGCATGAGAAAATTATTTAAATATAAATTAAATTAGGATGAAAATATTAAAAAGAAAATAGAGAAACATATTAGTTATGAAAAAGGGTAAAGAGAAAATGTCAGGGCCAAGAATCGAACTCACGCCCTCTGGAGAAATCAACCAACACGTTGCCAACTGAGCTAGCTGTCTTTGGTGTCTATAATCTGCAATCAATGGATTAAAAGTGAAAACGTGGCATATTTGAATTTTCAAACACAGTCAACACGCGTGGGGCCCAGGTGTAACATGGAAGTGAATCAGAATGCATTATCGTGCCACGCCAGCCACGCCAGAGTCCAAATCAGTCAACGACGCCGGAGCCCTAGCTCCGGTCGTCTTCTCCGGCAAGCACCATGGGCGATCCTGCAAAATAGGAAAAAAAACAAAGCAAAAGAAAGACCTTGTCACCCTAATTCGACCCCTGCGGATTCAATGGTGCCATTGTTTTGGCCTGAAAACGATTGTACGGTGAGTTTCGAAGAAGATAGCAAAAATTGCCCTAGCAATGGCAGGTCCTTACTCATGCGTTAAAGCTCGCATGATATGCATCAAATACCTTCTAATAGGTATCCTGAGTTCACACAAACAATCAAAAACAATTAATGATGCATGAAATATGAAAAACGAATTCAAGGAATTTAACAAACCAATGAGAGCTAGGGAGAACGATCTGGGATGATTTGGCTTCGTGTAAGAGTTGGGAATGATTGTTGTTATGCCCAGTGTTGTACCCCAAAATTTGCCCTCCCATAATCTTCAAAGTTTTGACAAGAATCATCCACAATTGGTTCAAGTTTACTCAAGGGCCACACAGTCAAACCATCCTCCTAAGACAGTCAAACTAGGGTTTTGGTTCTTGCAAGGAAGTTGAAGTTTTCAAGAGCTCAATCAAGTCTCCCATGCCTATAAACATTGTCAAACACCTACATGTCAAGTTTCAAGGCTCACAAGGTCAAGTTGCAAGTCAAAAACCCTAATTGCTCCACAGTCAACTGCATGGGCAAAATGGTCATTTGGCAGTCAAAAGTCAAAAATTTTGGTCAACATCTTATTTTGAAGCCACAATCATCATTTGATCAATTCTTGATCATGATTCCACAAGCATGGCTCAAAAAGTCTCAAGATGCAAAAGTTTCTATTTTTGAACAGCTGAAAAGTCAACTGCAAATTGACCAAGGCATAACTTCTTCATGGTTTATCAGAAAAATCCCATCCAATGCTCATCTTGAAGGGGAAGACATTTCCTACAACTCATCTTCACATTCCAAGTCCAAGAAATGCTCTCACAAAAAGTTATCAATTTCAACATTATAGGTCATTTTCAAAAGTCAACAAAAAGGGACTTTAAGTCAAAGACCATAACTTGAGATTGGTAAATCAAAATGACATGGGACCAAAGACATTGGTTAGAGGACTTCAAGACCTTTCTAAAATGTCAAAGAACATGATCAAAGCTTAAAACTTGAGCAAGATATGCATTGGAGAAGTTGGGAAATTTTTGTGAAATGGCCAAAATCATTTATCCTTGAAATTTCATTTTTTGACAAAAGGGGCCCACTTTTTCCACTTGAATTAACTTGGCCATGCTTCCCACGTGTCCCACCTTTTATTTCAATATTTAAAATCAATTTTTTCATTTTTATTAGATTTTATTGGATTTAATTCATTTTAAATCCTTTAAAATCAAATAAAAATCAAAAAGTTTAATTAAAAGGAATATTTGGTCTTAACTAACTTTGACTCATCATTATGCAACCTACCAATTTCGTTTCAAGGCCAAATGGAGCAATAATTCAAAAATTGGTTCAAAATGGAAAGTTGGTTAAGGGAGTTTATGTTAAAATCTCAAGCTTGAATGCATGGTATGATGAGCCTTAATGCTGATCAGAATCACCTACATAACCTAGAGAAAACTATCACAAGGCATTAGAAAAAACGAGAGAGAGAGGCAGCCAAGAAAAACTTCTTTTCAAAATTCCAAAGAATTGCACCAAGATCGAATTCAAGAACTCAGCCATCCACAAGGCTTCTCACCCATCCTATCATGATCTACAGGCAAGATAAGGTATAAACACATTCTTTTCATGTAACCATGCATACTGAAACTGTAGCTATATGAACATCCATTTTGCAGAATTTCCATGGATCGTATTTCTGATTATGGCTTGATTTAATCCCTACTAACCATACCTTTGAGTTCCAGTGGATGTTTAGAGCAGGTCTGGGCTATCGCTGGGGATTTTTCATGGCCAAAACGTGAACCTCCATGGCTAGGGTTCAGTTTATGTGAAGCTTCATTTTGATGGAGACAGGCAATATTAAACTATGAAAACCTCACCATGAGAATCACCATGCCCTAATTACTCGGTCTGGCTATTTTGTTTGCTTCATTTTTTCTGTTTTCGCAGGTTTGAGAATCGCCCCCCGCCGGAGAAGACGACCGGAGCTTTGCTCCGGCGTCGTTGACTTAGCTTGGCTCAGTTGACGCAGACATGGCCTTTTCATGTGTTCTGATTGGTCATTCCAGTTGATAATTCTTTTACTTAATGCTGACTGGGCTAGTGGACTCCATGTGTGTCCAGCTTCAACTCATACCATGGGCGTGTAAGATCCAGCCATCAGATTGTCCACTGATCCAAATCCAACGTCTCAGGCACATCCTTCCACCGTGGGCGTTAGTCAAAGCAGGCCCATTTCTTTTTTCCCTTTGAATTTATTTTCTTTTCTATTTCATTTTAATTTATTTAATTTGCTTTTTATTCACAAAATTAATTTTCTCTTTATTTCAAAAAATCACAAAATATTCTTACCCAAATAAATTTTAGATTTTCATTTTTTCTAAATTTAATTAATTAATTAGGACTTTTTTTTTATTTTAGGAAACTCCAAATTATTTTGCAATATTAAAATTGATTAGATTTAATTAGGTTCTAATTGTTAATTTAGTTAGTTTTATTTCTTAAAATAATATAAAAAATCAGAAATCATAAAAAATACAAAAATATTTTATTTAATTTATTAATGGTTCCATTTTTTTTTTGTAAATAAAATTCAATAATTAATTTAGTTTTGGTTTTAGGTTATTAACTTTAATGTTTCTTTTTAATAACTAAAAAATATAAAAAAATAGGTCTTTAGCACATTTTCATCTTTTTAAATAAATATTTTTATTTTCTTATTATAATTATTATTAACCATTAATTAATTTCGTAAATACTTGTAATTAATCAATTAGGTTTAAATTAGATTTAACTTAGATAAGTTTTCTTTAATAAATTAAAAAACAATTAGAACTAGAATTATTTGACTTTTAATTAATTTAATTTTCTTTAAATCCATAAATCCAAAAACATGAAAAATAAGTTCTTTCTTTTTATTTAATTTAATTAATTTAACAATTTCATTTTAATCCCTTTAAAGGGTCCAATACCCTCGTATTCGATTATATTTTCTTTTCGCGCGTTTATATTATTGCTTTTTGTAAATATGATGTATTTGCCCCGAAGCCCTGTAATAGTTAATTAGGCATTTACTTTCTGCATTTTATTTTAAATCGGGTTTTGTATTAATTTGGCGATGTAGACCCGCGCCTTTGTAATAGCGTAGGACCTTTATCTTTTCCGCACTTTAAATTCCCGCATCTTTTAACTGTTAAACAATCACATGAAAGAATGAATGCCCAAAAATAAAATCAAAACATAGATCACCAATGCATGACAAGACAAACAATAAACTGAAAATGACACACAAATCACACACCACTCTTAGGGTACGCCTCACTGTTGCCTTGCCCCTCGAAAAGTGGTCGTCGAGTACAGGACATCTTAGTAAGTTCTTATGTCCATGAACATGGCATAAGGGTAGCTTCTAAGGTGTCCTACTGTTGCTCTGGTGATCACACTGTTGCCTTGCCCCTCGAAACGTGGTCGTCGAGTATAAGATGTCTTAGTGAGTCCTTATGTTCCATTGATCTAGTTGCCTCGAATGGTTTCCTCGGAACAAGTTGCCTCGAAACAAGTTGCCTCGGAATAGTTGCCTCGGAATAAAAAGATCAATGGCATAAGGGTAGCTTCTAAGGTATCTTACTATTGCTCGGTGACCACACTGTCCCTAACCCTCGAATTGACCCGAACACCTCCAACGGTGGTGCTACCTACCTCTCAATGGTGGGATGGCACTACCTTAAGGACACTTACACAGACTAATTCCTTAGGGTAGGTAGATGACTCGTAGATACTTGCTCTAATTCAAAACAAATCAAAAACTTCTTTTCACACCGACACTTTGCAAAAAGCTTTCAAAAACAACTTTTCAAACACTCTTGAGGACTGATACAAGAGTCAAACTGAAATTTTCAAAGAAACTTTTTCAAACCCACTCACCTTGAAAAGCAAACAAACAATTTTGAAAACACAATGAGCAAGTATCTAAGAGCCCATGGATAACCATGGATAGAAAGGGTGCTAACACCTTCCCTTTCTATAAATCTACCTCCCGAACCGAGAACTAATCTCAATAAGGAATTTTTCTGTGCTTTTGTCCTTTCCATATTGGAGAAAATAAAATACGGTGGCGACTCTTGCTTCCGCGACATTTCGCAAACCAGCATTAAACAGTCAGTTCCAGATCCACCGATCACATAACTGGCGACTCTGCTGGGGACACTTATAAAGTGAGGTGTACCTTAGGACTAAGATAACTGTGTTTTCAATTGCTTTGATTTGTTTGCTTTAAATTGTGGGACTGTCTTGGGAGTTCTATAGATCCTAACCCGGATCTGGGGATACCTTCTTAGAAAGTAGCAACAAGGCTGTGAGGGAACTGTGCGGGGTATACCGACATGGTTAAAGCAGTCTGCTACGTTGATGTGGCACTTTGGTGTGTACCGGTAACCCTTGAGTCAATCAAGGAGAGTACGGGGCCTCCGCGTGGTGTCGTGAAGCATCAACAGACCTTAGGAACCTTAATTGAACCATCTTGGCCTCTTTAGGGTAGTGAGATAACTACTTTGGTGTACTCCGAAGTCGGTTGATACTCGATACTACACTCAATTGAGGGTTGTTTTCTTGGGATATTTTGATCGCCAGTCAGTGGCTAAATCGAAACGATGAACAATGAAAGCAATCCAATGATATTGAGATCCTTAGAACCCGGTTACTTTGATAGGACAGGTTTGAGCCCACCAACTTCAAGAGGGTAGTACCCAGACCCCATGCTGGCCTAAACTCTAAGGGCTTGTCTTGTGTGACTTGTGTGCCTTACATGTTTGCCTTTGTAAATATTTGTGGTGTGTTTAATCATAGCATCATAACATCATACAGCATTATATGCATCCACTAACCGTTTCAGGGGTTCGAATCTTCATCTTTGTTCTTGTTTTGTAGGACATAGAAACTATCCGCAGAAAGACAATTCAGATCAACCTTGTAAGGGTCCCTCCTCAGCTTAAGGAGCTTACCTCCAGGATTCCCGAGAACTCGTCATTCAGTGAAAGGCATGGTAGACTCATCAGCTTGGTCAATACCAATATTGAGGAAGAGATGGTAAAGGTCCTCTTCCAATTCTTTGACCCTCTGCATCACTGTTTTACTTTCCCGGATTATCAGCTGGTGCCTACTTTAGAAGAGTTTTCCCAGCTTCTGAAGATTCCCATTCTCAATCAACTACCCTACAACGGTACGGAAAGGGAACCTAAACTTGAAAGAGTAGCTAAAGCATTATGCCTACAGCCATCTGACATCAAGGGGCATTGGGAAGCCAGAAATGGTATCAAAGGGTTCTTGGCAAAGTTTCTGTTTGAGAAGGCCCAAGAGTGTTGGAATTCCCTTGACCTACAAGCCTTTGAAGAAGTTGCAGCCCTCCTTGTCTATGGGTTGGTGCTGTTCCCTAAGCCAGATCAGCTTATAGATATCAGTGCTGTCAAGGTCTTCATGTCCAGGAATCCTATACCTACGTTGCTGGGGGACATCCTTCACTCATGTTACACTCGAACCATGAGAAAAGGGGTGTTCTTATGTGCTGCACTCCTCTCCTGGGAAGGTGGTTTATTTCGCACCTTCCACAATCAGTTTTGAAGAACGAGCGGGGTTTGAGGTGGTCACAACGATTGATGACTCTTACACATGCAGATATACATTGGTGTTCTCGGTCCAGGGAAGATGTCACTATCATTGATCGTTGCGGGGAGTACCCTAATGTTCCTTTACTTGGAATCATAGGAGGTATTACTTACAACCCATGCTTGGCTTGGAGACAGTTTGGTTATGCTCGGAGGGATGGCCCTCATGAGATGTTAATTCATGACATAGTTTTTTACTTCGACAACGATGCACAAGGACTTCGCCAGAAATTTATTAGAGCTTGGAGGATGCCCAACAAGATAGACAGCAAGACCCTATGGCACAGGAACTCCATCCCATTGGAGCCTTATCTCAAGTGGGTACGAGCCCGCTCCCAGAAGCTGGTGATGCCATATCCTCATGTTCTCCCCGTGATCAAAGAGCCAAACTTGGAAGGAGAGGTGTCCTACACCATTCAACATCCTGACATGCCCACGTCCTGGGAAGAGATGCAGAAGAGCTGGATCCAGCTTAAGGAAGAACGGAATTCTCTGGAGACTAGTCTACATGCTAGTGAAAAGAAGGTCCTAGAGCTCACCCGCCTACTGCACGAGGAGAGGAATCTCAACACTTACATTGCTCCAAAGAGGATGCGTAGTGTCTTTTGGGATTGATTTGCTTTGTAATATTTGCCCATAAGGCTTTGATGTATCAAACAATTATTTCCTTAATGATAACGTGTGTTCCTTTTTGTCTACAACAAATTTGAATTTTTGAACCCTTGAATGCATTGCATAAACACATATCATTCATCATGTGCATCACATGTACTCTTCTTTTCAGGTTGCTTACTGTTCTTCGCTGTTTATTACAGCATCATGAACCCTGAATCATCTACCGAGCTGACTATCAAGGCCCTTCAGGCGTAGAACGCCCAATTTCAGGAGCTGATCATGGGTTTGGCTCAAGGTCAAAAAGAGCTGAAGGCTATGCTCCTGAAGAAGAATAAGAAGAAGAAGAGGACTGTGCTATTCAACACTGGGCGCAGGCTCGGGAATACTTTGCAAAATGAAGCTGAGAGGACTACTCCATCTGTGGGGGAAGGTAGTCACCAAGAAAGGGAGGTCCCTACTCCTGTGGTCTCTGATACGGAGACAGACTTCAACGACGAACAGTACCCTCCCGCTGAGGATCGGTACAAGCAGCTGGAAGACAGATTAAATGCTATGGAAATTCAGCGTGTGCCTGGACTGGATTTCGGAGACTTGGGGTTATCTACTGGGGTGGTGATCCCACACAAGTTCAAGGCGCCTGCCTTTGTGAAGTATGACGGGGCTTCCTGTCCCAAGATGCACCTCCGTTCTTATGTAAGGAAGATCCAGCCTTACACAGCGAACATGAACTTATGGATCCACTTCTTCCAGGAGAGTCTTTCAGGGACTCACCTCGAATGGTTCTATCAGCTGGATGGGACCAACACTCGTAACTGGGAGGATCTGGCCACTTCTTTTTACAAGCAGTATCAATATAATTCCGACCTCGCTCCTACGCGTACCCAACTCCAGAGTATGTCACTAGGGTCGGGTGAAGGTTTTAAGGAGTACGCACAGAAATGGAGAGATCTGGCTGGCAGGGTGCAGCCACCATTGACGGACCGGGAGCTGGTGGATATGTTCTTGGGGACCCTATCTGGTCCATTTTTCAATCATCTCATTGGTAATTCCTCTGCTGGGTTTACTAATCTGATCCTGACTGGTGAGAGGATCGAGGCTGGTATAAAATCGGGGAAGATACAGAAGGTTGCCTCCTCAAGTACTGAAAAGAAGCCCTTCAAGAAAGAGGCAAGTGTTGTGTATGGTCCAAGAAGGCAAAACAAACCTGAACACCGCCAAGCTGTCAACGCGGTGGTTATTTCTAAGCCTACTACTACTCCACAACAGTACAACCAACCCAGAGCTGAGAGGCCCAAACGGCAGTATACTCGACTCAGCATGACTCTCTCTCAGATCCTGCCGCAACTGTTATCAGCCAACTTGGTGACTGTTAGAGAGGCCCTGAAGGTTGTGAATACTACATCCCCCAGGTTCAACCCCAACGCCCGTTACGCTTATCACTCTGATAGCCCGGGGCATAACACAGATGACTGTTGGGCCCTAAAGAATAAGGTGCAGGACCTTATTGATGCAAAGGAGGTACAGTTTGAGGCACCTGAGAAGCCCAATATGGTGACTGCTCCCATGCCTAACCATGGAGTGAATGCTATCAGGGAGGATGATGAAGTAGATGAAGCTGAGTTTGACAGCTGGATTTACCCGGCAACCAACGGTGGACCTAGCAATTGGACTACCAAAGACTGCATGCCTGTTACTCTTGTCACGAAGTAATGAACTTCTTTGTTTGGGATTTGTAATAAACAATAATTTGAACTTTATGGCCCGGTGTCTTACCCGGGGCACCGTGGTTTTATTTGTGAGGGCTTTTGTTTGTCACTGTCATATATCATGAATAAAAGCATTGGACGTTTTTCACATTTCAAATTTTGCGCTCTCTTTCTTTCTTTCTTTACATATATTGCAAAACAGCTGTATTTACACACACTCACTCATACAGGTTTCAATCCACTCTGGATCTCACCGGTAACGACTCTGCTACTGCCAGTTGTGATCGGTGGATCTGGAACTGACTGTTTAACGCTGGTTCGCGAAATGTCGCGGAAGCAAGAGTCGCCACCGTCTTTTATTTTCTCCAACATGGACAGGACAAAAGCACAGCAAAATTCCTTATGAGATAGTTTCTCGGTTCGGGAGGTAGATTTATAGAAAGGGAAGGTGTTAGCACCCTTTCTATCCATGGTTATCCATGGGCTCTTAGATACTTGCTCATTTGTGTTTTCAAAAATTGTTTGTTTGCTTTTCAACTGTGGGTTTTAAAAAGTTTCTTGAAAATTCCAGTTCGACTCTTGTATCGGTCCTCAAGAGTGTTTGAAAAATTGCTTTCGAAAGCTTTTTGAAAATGTGTCGGTGTGAAAAGTATTTTTGAATTTGTTTTGAAATTAGAGCAAGTATCTAGAGTCGTCTACCTACCCTAAAGAATTCGTCTGTGTAAATGTCCTTTAAAGTAGTGCCATCCCACCATTGAGAGGTAGGTAGCACCACCGTTGGAGGTGTTCGGGTCAATTCGAGGTTCGGGACATGGTGATCACCAGAGCAATGGGAAGACACCTTAGAAGCTACCCTCATGCCAGGTTCCCGGATCATGAGGACTTACTAAGACATCCTCTACTCGACGATCACCTTTCGAGGCAAGGCAACAGTGAGGCGTACCCTAGGGGTGGTGTGTGATTTGTGTGTCAGATTCATTTATTTTTGTCTTGTTCATGTCAAAGTGATCTATGCGTTTGTTTTTTATTTTAGTCATTCATTCTTGCATGCATTTATTAACAGTTAAAAAAGTGCGGAAAGATAAAATTCCTAAGCTATTACAAAGGCGCGGGTCCACATCGCCAAATTTTAATCCAGGACCCGATTTGACAGAAAATAAATAAAGAAATAAAGTAAAGTGCGAGAAATTAAGTTTACACGGCTTTGGGAGAATTACATAAATATTTAAAAGAAGGAAATAAATAAAATGCGCGAATGGGAATTAAAATTGGAAACGAGGGCGTTGGACCCTTTTTAATGAAATTAAATTAAATGATTAAATTAATTAAAATAAAAAAAGAAATTATTTTTGGTATTTTTTGGATTTATGAATTTTTATGTGAATTAAATAATTGTTAAGAAATTAACTAATTAACCCTAATTCTACAACTTTTATTTGTTAAGAAAAACATGTTAAAATTAAACCTAAAATTAAATTAATTAACTAATGGCAATTTGATTTATGAAAATAAATAATTAATTATTAATGCAAAGAAAAGAAAAAGGATAAAAATTGATTAAAACCCTAATTCTACAAATTTTAAGTTTATTAAAAAAATATTAAGATTTAAGCCTAAATTAAAAACTAAAATCAATTAATGGTATTTATTTACAAAAAAATAACATTAAATAAAAATACTTATTTTTGTCTTTTTTCTGATTTTATATTGTTTTTATATTTTTTATGAAAATATTGAATCAAAGAATTTAAGGAAATTAATTAAAACAAAGAAAAGAAAAATATAAGAAAAGAATAAAAGAAACAAACCTTAGGGGGTTCTGTCCCCAAATTGGGAGGTAAAGTCCAGTAATTCAGGCCCATTTGTCTTTGGACTGGTTGACTTCTGCGCTGGCATGCATGTGTGTTGACTGAGACCCAGGGTGTTCTTCCAATCAGTGCCTTTGGATTGATCTTTCTATACGCGTGGCAAGCTTGAGATTGTGGATGTATGGTGTTCCCTTGTAATGAAACTGCACATAAGCGTTAATAGAAAAATAATATGGAAAGGGCTGGGGGACCTGGGATCGAACCCAGGTCCTGGAGATTACCACCCAACTGCCTTGCCACTGGAGCTCCTAGCGCGTGTTGTATATTATATGTCAAACAATTATTATAAGATAAAACAAATTGTTAGTGACTTTTTTCGCGCGAAATTTGAATGAGCCAACCAGGCTTGGCCACCTAGCCTTCTTCTTCATCCCTGCGTTTTCCTGAAATAAAAAACAACTAAATAGCGGGGGTTTTAAACCCCCACTAACTGACAAGTGCAAAAATAGCGATTAGCACCCTGCTATTCATAAATTAATCGCGAGGTGTGTTTTTAAATCGTCCAAGCATGCTGAGTTGAATGGTCTGGGTCTCACGTTCTAATTTTTCCTTAACTGGGAAACCCCAATTCAAAGCTTTGAAAACCCTAAAAGACAACAATGGCAACTTCGCGTATGGTGTATGAAAACTCAATCAAACCATGTGGTTAGCTTCAGAATCAATTAATTAGTGAGAATCCATAAAAAAAATGCAATGAATATGCTTGAATATTAAAACACGAATATGCATAAAAGTGAAAACAGTTTGACTTGTAACTACCAATTCTCAAGGTTTCAGGCTATGGTATTGATCCAGGCACCTTCCTTGATGTCTCAGCAAGACAATGGTATAGTTATTTTGGCTTGAATCGCCCTAGAACCTAGTTTTCAGTTTTGGAATTTTTGTTAAAAAAACTAAACCTTTGCTATGGATTTCTGGCGCAGCTGGGAGGTTCTTTGGAATAGGGTTTGCATCAGTACTTATGTGTGAATGATTAGGGTTAAGAAATTGGTCCAAGGAATCAAGGAATTGATGAGAAAATATTTGATTTTCCATGCATATATATTTTCAATCTTTTCATGCAAATTTGATTCAAATTGTGTCCAATTATCATAATTCTTTCCAAATCTGATTATGCACGAAATCTTAAGCCTATTCCATGCACAAAAAGATTTAAAAAGTTAGGTTTAGTATTTTTCACCTATTTATTTTAATTAAATGAATTATTAATAATTAAAAATCCAAATAAATAAATAAAAATGATAAAAAACTTCCCTTTGGGCCAAATGGTCGTGCACATGCCTTGGATGATGAATCGTGGAAGAAAAAGAGGCCCATTGGCATTTTTAAGACATTTGAAGCAATGTTGACTTTTCAAAATATCCAAAAATTTCCCAACTTCCACAAGGCATAACTTGCTCAATTTTTAAGATTTGCTCATGTTCTTGGACGTTTTGGAAAGGTCTTTGAGTCCTCTAACCAATGCCTTTGGTCCCATGTCATTTTGATTTACCAATCTCAAGTTATGGCCTTTGACTTAAAGTCCCTTTTTGTTGACTTTTGAAAATAACCTATAATGTTGAAATTGATAACTTTTTGTGAGAGCATTTCTTGGACTTGAAGTGTGAAGAGGAGTTGTAGGGAATGTATTTCTATTCAAAATGAGCTTTGGATGGAATTTTTATGATAATCCATGTGAAAGTTATGCCCTGGTCAAGTTACAGTTGACTTTTTCAACTGTCCAAATATGGAAACTTTTGCATCTTGATGATTTTTGAGCCAAGCTTTGAGAATCATGATAAAGCATTGATAAAATGATGTTTGTGGCTTAAAAATGATATGTTGACCAAAAATTTGAACTTTTCACTGTCAAATGACCATTTTGCCCCTACAGTTGACTGTAGTGCAATTAGGGTTTTTGACTGTGCAATTTTGTGCTGTAAGTCTTGAAACTTGGTATGAGGATGCTTGACCATGTTTGTAGGCATGTGAGGCTTGATTAGACCCTTGGAAACCTCAACTTCTTTGTCAGAACCAAAACCCTAATTTTTGACTGTTAAGAGGCCCTTGAACTGTGCAACCCTTGGAGGGATTTTGAAGCTTTGACTTGGCAAGTTTGAAGAATATGGGAGGGCAAATTTTGGGGTACAACAGTTGCCCCTATTCAATCTTCTTAGACCTGAGGATGCAGATTGGCTGACGTGCCTTTCGTAATCCGAAGGTGGAAGATGATTGAACACTAGAGTGCCCAGAAATTTGCGCTCACATAGTAGCAGTGATGTGGGGAATGGGCTTATAGATGCCATTTGGAGACTGATGAATAGGATGACGGGCTTATAGATGCCATGCTAAGAGATGATGGAAGGTGGAGGGGCTTATAGATGCCATCTGGATGTTGATCGCATAAGAGATTCCTTAGCGAGAACTTGCGTACCTGCAAAAGAAAAATGGTTACCTGACCTGTTACGGGAGCTGGTCTTCAAGTTCTTTGTGTAGATGTGTCCTGACTGGTTACAGGAGCTGGATCTGGATCTTCAAAAGGTGATGAATGAACCAGGGGTGGTTACTACCTCAACAGGAACGGTGAGAGAACCTTGGACGACTTTAACCTCAACAGTAATCATTGAGAGAATCTTGGGCGACTTCAACCTCAACAGTAATCATTGAGAGAATCTTGGGCGACTTCAACCTCAACAGTAATCATTGAGAGAATCTTGGACGACTTCAACCTCAACATTAATCATTGAGAGAATCTTGGATAACTTCTACTTCAACAGTAACGCTGAGAGAATCTTGGGGCGATTACTACCTCCGCAGTAACGGGGAGAGAACCACAGGCGACTACAACCTCAACAGTAATCATTGAGAGAATCTTGGATAACTTCTACTTCAACAGTAACGCTGAGAGAATCTTGGGGCGATTACTACCTCCGCAGTAACGGAGAGAGAACCACAGGCGACTACAACCTCAACAGTATCATTGAGAGAATCTTGGATATCTTCTACTTCAACAGTAACACTGAGAGAATCTTGGGGCGATTACTACCTCCGCAGTAACGAGGAGAGAACCACAGGCGACTACAACCTCAACAGTATCATTGAGAGAATCTTGGATATCTTCTACTGAGTCTTTATCAGGAAAATCTGTTAGGGGTCGATTTAGCTGGACTAGAGAAAGCCTTGGACTGGATAAGAAACAGAGAAATCTTAGGGTCGATTTAACTAAACCGGTCTAGGTCTTGAAATGTCTTCAACTGGATAAGAAACAGGGAGATCTTAGGGTCGATCTGATTGAACCAGAGAAGGCCTTGGACTGGATAAGAAACAGTAAAATCTTAGGGTCGATTTAACTGAACCGGTCTAGGTCTTGAAATATAGCTGAGAACTTTAACTGAATCTTTTCCTGAAAGGTAAAGGTCAGTCATATGCAATGCATGATATGGATCAATCAATGATGTTCTCAACATAAATGAGATTTGTAAAGTATGATGCCTATATGCATGCTATAATGTACGGAAATGCGATGTTTATGAATGTATCTTTTCGTCTTTTAGGAAAATAAAATCCTTTGACGGGTGCCGGGAAGTTAACTCCTGGGCTGATGTTGAAGAATAGATTTTTGCCTCCGCTGGGGATGATAGTTGCAAGAATACCGGTAGGAGAAGATGACTCCGTTGGGGAATAAGCTTGGCGAATGGATTACTCTGCGGGGAGAAAAGATACTCTAGTGATCTTGCTGGGAAGCAATACTCTGTGGGGAGAGAGGTACTTTGCTAGAATGTTGATGGTAACTTCGCTGGGGATACCCTTGTTGTGTTGGAAGTGTTGATAGACTTCGCTGGGGATAAGAAAACTTCGCCGAGGACGATCTTTCCGCGGCTTTTAGCTGAGGATAACCCAGTTATATCCTGGTAGGGACATAACTCTTTGAATAAAGCTGGGCGACGCGTTCGTGCTCTGTGAGGATAAGCTTCCAGAATCTACCGGGGATAAGCTTACTGCTGGGGAGATGATTCCATCTTTCCTGGGGAAACTGGATTGGACTCTCTTGGGGAAGTTTTGAACTATAATCTTTGTAAGCTGAACGAGGGAACCTATGTAGGGTTGTCTGATGATGAGCTCGTGTAAAACCACATCTTGGAAGGAAGGACACCTGTGTAGGGTTACTTTTGAGGTTGGGCTCGTGCGGAGCTGCATTTGGAGTTTTGAGAAGGAAACCTGTGTATGGTTTACCGATGACGAGTCCGTGTAAAACTATGTCTGGAGCTTGAGAGGGGAACCTGTGTGGGGTTACTTATGACGAGTCCGTGTAAAACTGCATCTTTGGGGAGAGAGAACCTGTGTAGGGTTTCTTCGGGATAAGTTCGTGTAAAACTTTGGCGGAACCGGGGTAAGGTTACTGCAGGGTAAGTTCGTGTAAAACTTGAGATAAATCCGTGTAAGACTTCTGGAGGAAACGGGGTAAGGTTACTGCAAGGTAAGTTCGTGTAAAACTTCTGGATGAACCGGGGTAATGCTACCTGGAGGTAAGTTCGTGTAAAACTTGAGATAAATCCGTGTAAGACTTCTGGAGGAACCGGGGTAAGGTTACTGCAAGGTAAGTTCGTGTAAAACTTCTGGATGAACCGGGGTAAGGTTATCTTGAGATGAGTCCGTGTGAGACTTCTGGAGGAACCGGGGTAAGGTTACTTTGATGATAAATCCGTGTAAGACTTTTTCTGAGAGAAAGGGAACCGGTGTAGGGTTGCCTGTGAATGAGTCTATGTAAGACTTTGTCTGAAAATTGAGAAGGAACCGGTGTAGGGTTGCCTGATGATGATCAAGTGGATGATTGTCCTGTTTGGTTTTGGATGTTAACCCACGATCTGGAATTTGTAAAGGTAGACGGTAATCATCTTTATATTGACCTTTCCTTTGTACTTTGGTTGACAGAGCGATTAGATTGCTTGGACAACTCATCATTGCCCCTGTTTCTGAGGTGAGGGAAGAAGATACCTGTGGGGTAACTGACAAACCTTCTGGTAGACAAGTGGCGAGATGCCAGGACATAGTCGTACGCTTTTGATCCCTAATTTTTGCCTGGACCGCCCTTTCGGGTTTTCAGTCCACCGGGATACCCATTTTTGCCCAAGCCGCCTTTTCAGGTTTTCGACTTGTCGGGTGTACAAATTTTTTTCTTTTCATCCCTTATTTTTGCCCGAACCCTTTTGGTTCGCCGGGAAGCCCTTATTTTTGCCTAGGTGTGTCAACCTAACGGGTCTTTGATTTTGCATAGTATTTTTTCGACTATGTCCGTGCTTTCAGAATGTAGGGAGTTGCCCCTGTTAGAAGTGTTTTGTCACGCCACCAGAAGATGTTTGATCAAGCAAGATTTGTTGTTGGAATGCCCCAAGTGACTCAGGCGGAGATTTGCCCCAGGCTATTTGGCCTTTGAGAGATTCTCCGAATCTTGATTGGACTGCCCCAGATGATGGACCATGCTCATGCCATGCCCCTTGATTGGAAGTGCTTTTGTTCACTGGGTATTCATCGTACGAATTTCCCTGTTGTTCAAACAACTAGTCATATGCAAACAATGTTATATCAAAAATGCAAAGCTTATGTCTGTCTTGAAGATTTTGAAAATGCATTCTTTTCATGAAACAAGTGAATGTTTGTAAAACGTGATGTCAAACTCCGTATTTACCATAAGCCTTAAGGAGTCAGGATACCTTTCGTAACAGTATGCTTTCGAACTATCCCATGCTTCAGCTAGGACTTTTAAGGGTTATAACGTGGCTTGGTTCACGGTTTAAGAAACAAAGGATAAAGGCTCAAATTTTATTTGTACCCACCCGCTCTTCGTGATGTTCTCCAAACCTACACTCAGTTGATCATACGTTAGACCTTGTTTGAGTCTTTGTTCTGATTATTCTCGTGATGGTTCGGATGTTGATAGTTTATTTTTGATAGGCAGTCATTTTTGTTTTTTTGTTGAGGGTTTGTGGGACCTCTTTCTTTTTGATTTTGCTATCCCTGTTTTTTTTGCCTGAACTGTTTCCTTTTTGGAATTACAGTCAGCGGGATGCCCCAGTTTTGTAAGTCTCCTTCATGGGTTTTGACTTAATGGGCTTTTTGGTAATGACTGCCTGTCTGTATGATTGTTCGGAACCATCACTGTCTTTCTTTGTTTTGTAAGGACCTCCTTCGGTGCCGTTCGTTATGCACTTGGATCAACTGAGAAGACTACCCTGCCCCAGGTTATGATTAAGGGTTTTAAATTTCGAAAATAAAAAATTCCTACTTCTTTGGCTCAGAGGGGTTGACGAGGGATTATCTTCCTTATAACTCCAGTGTTTGGGGATTTGAAACAATGCATGTACCTCATCAGCGGGGTCTGTTCAAAAGCATACTGTAGATTGCGGTATCGTTTTCGTCATCCTCCCTCAAGAGGCTTAGAATTATTAATGGAGAGTTGACATCAGAAAAAATATGAAAATAATTTGCATATAGTGAATACGAATATATTGCTTCGAAACAGAGATATGCGATGCATTAATGAAATAACGATGTTTTAACATGAATAAAATGTTTGAACAAAAGAAAATCACAACTTGAACATTCGAATGAACAAAAGTTTTCTAGTCTCAGGGCTTGTCACTTCAAATGGCGAGCCTTGGAGGGATGGTAGAAAAATTCAGCCTGACCATCTTATGTGAACTCCAATGCCCCTTCATCAATCAGATCCTGGATCTTGTTCTTCAGAGCCCAACACTCATTTGTATCATGTCCTGGACAGGCAGAGTGGTAGGCACACCTTTTATTGGGATCATAGGTAGGATGTGCTGTGTTGGGGTTCTGGGGATGAGCCCTTAACGTGATCAAATTCAATCTCAACAGGCGTTGTAAAGCTTGAAACAGCGACATGTTGAGCGGGGTGAATTGCCTCCTGGACTTGTCTGGCTGAAGCCGGTGAGGTTGATGCTGAATTTGTGACACTGGAGCCATTTGAGGAGCTCTCCCCTTACCTCCTTGTCTCAAAGGTGGTTGAACGATGACTGGCTTTTTACCCTTAGACGTTTGCCCCAGTTGGTTACCTCGAAGCAGTTGGTGGACGAGAACCCCGAGCTCATCTTGTCTTTGAGATAAACCTTGAATGGCGGTCACCTGCCCCAGCATCTGGGCTTTCAATGCATCCACTTCAACTTGCAGATGTTTCAGTCGTTCGTCCTCAGCGCTGTTCCTGACCAAAGTCTCCATGAGAAGTGTCCTTAGCTCCTCCTGCCCCTTGGATAGATTCAGGAGGATTTCCCCGAATCGAGTCTCTTGAGCAAGAAGGTCCTGGTTATCTTGTTGGGAAGCCATGGCTGAAATAAACAGCGAGAAGGGTAAGTGACCTGCAACAAGGATACCTGTTATGCAGTGATGTGTATGACATGCATGTAATGTTTTCAAGGATCTCGCGGGGTAAACAAGAAAATTTGTTAGAATTTGGGTTCGGTAGCTTGATTGAAGGAACTTCCTATTGTTGAGAGTCCTTCTTCAAGGGTCAAAGGCTCACCATATCCAGTGGGTCATAGCCCCTGACTTTAGTCATCATGTCTGGTTTTGATTTCCAAACAACCTTGGTTAAGGGAACCTTCTTCAAGAGTCAGAGCTCACCATATCAAGTGGGTCATAGCCCCTGACAGCTTTGGCTAGAGGAAAATAAATCCTCTCTGCCCCTTGCTAGGTGTTTGATTTATCATGACCTGCATCACAAGCCTTAGAGATCCTTGAAATGGGTTAGGATGTATGCAATGGTATGATGTCATGATGCATGGGGTAATGTAAGTAACCCTGTTGTGAGCCCCAATTAAGGACTGCAAACCAAAACCTGCAAGCAACTCAAGTAAGACCTGTCATGAGTCCCAATTAAGGACTATAAACAAAACCTGCAAGAAACTTAGTACAACCTGCTATGAGTCCTAATTAAGGACTACAAACAAAACCTGCAGGGAACTCAAGTGTCAGATAACGAGCATGCAAGTAGTCAAGAATGAAAGCACACAAGTCACGCAGAGAGCCCTTAGAGTTTAGGCCAGCATGAAGTTTGGGGTACTACCCTCTTGAAGTTGGTGGGCTCAACCTGTCCTATCAGAAATAACTGGGTTCTAAGGGTCCCAATATCACGGGATTGCTTTCATTGTTCATCGTTTCGATTTAGCCACTGAACTGGCGACCGAAATATTCCAAGAACGCAACCCTCAATTGAGTGTAGTATCGAGTATCAACCAACCTCGGACTGCACCAAGGTCAGTTATCTCACTACCCTAAAGAGGCCAAGATAGTTCAATTAAGGTTCCTAAGGTCTGTTGATGCTTCATGACACCACGCGGAGGCCCCGTACTCTCCTTGACTGAACTCAAGGGTTACCGGTACACACCAAAGTGCCACATCAACGTAGCAGACTGTTTCAACCATGTCGGTATACCCCGCACAGTTCCCTCACAGCCTTGTTGCTACTTTCTAAGAAGGTATTCCCCAGATCCGGGTTAGGATCTATAGAACTCCCAAGAAACCCACAATAATAAAGCAAGCAAGGAAAGCAATTGAAAACACAGTGATCTTAGTCCTAAGGTACACCTCACTTTAAGTTATTTCCCCAACAGAGTCGCCAGTTCTGTGATCGGTGGATCTGGAACTGACTGTTTAATGCTGGTTCACGAAATGTCGCGGAAGCAAGAGTCGCCACCGTCTTTTATTTTCTCCAACATGGACAGGACAAAAGCACAGCAAAATTCCTTATGAGATAGTTTCTCGATTCGGGAGGTAGATTTATAGAAAGGGAAGGTGTTAGCACCCTTTCTATCCATGGTTATCCATGGGCTCTTAGATACTTGCTCATTTGTGTTTTCAAAAATGGTTTGTTTGCTTTTCAACTGTGGGTTTTAAAAATTTTCTTGAAAATTCTAGTTCGACTCTTGTATCGGTCCTCAAGAGTGTTTGAAAAATTGCTTTCGAAAGCTTTTTGAAAATGTGTTGGTGTGAAAAGTATTTTGTTTTGTTTTGAAATTTAGAGCAAGTATCTAGAGTCGTCTACCTACCCTAAGGAATTCGTCTGTGTAAATGTCCTTTAAAGTAGTGCCATCCCACCATTGAGAGGTAGGTAGCACCACCGTTGGAGGTGTTCGGGTCAATTCGAGGTTCGGGACATGGTGATCACCAGAGCAATGGGAAGACACCTTAGAAGCTACCCTCATGCCAGGTTCCCGGATCATGAGGACTTACTAAGACATCCTCTACTCGACGATCACCTTTCGAGGCAAGGCAACAGTGAGGCGTACCCTAGGGGTGGTGTGTGATTTGTGTGTCAGATTCATTTATTTTTGTCTTGTTCATGTCAAAGTGATCTATGCGTTTGTTTTTTATTTTAGTCATTCATTCTTGCATGCATTTATTAACAGTTAAAAAAGTGCGGAAAGATAAAATTCCTAAGCTATTACAAAGGCGCGGGTCCACATCGCCAAATTTTAATCCAGGACCCGATTTGACAGAAAATAAATAAAGAAATAAAGTAAAGTGCGAGAAATTAAGTTTACACGGCTTTGGGAGAATTACATAAATATTTAAAAGAAGGAAATAAATAAAATGCGCGAATGGGAATTAAAATTGGAAACGAGGGCGTTGGACCCTTTTTAATGAAATTAAATTAAATGATTAAATTAATTAAAATAAAAAAAGAAATTATTTTTGGTATTTTTTGGATTTATGAATTTTTATGTGAATTAAATAATTGTTAAGAAATTAACTAATTAACCCTAATTCTACAACTTTTATTTGTTAAGAAAAACATGTTAAAATTAAACCTAAAATTAAATTAATTAACTAATGGCAATTTGATTTATGAAAATAAATAATTAATTATTAATGCAAAGAAAAGAAAAAGGATAAAAATTGATTAAAACCCTAATTCTACAAATTTTAAGTTTATTAAAAAAATATTAAGATTTAAGCCTAAATTAAAAACTAAAATCAATTAATGGTATTTATTTACAAAAAAATAACATTAAATAAAAATACTTATTTTTGTCTTTTTTCTGATTTTATATTGTTTTTATATTTTTTATGAAAATATTGAATCAAAGAATTTAAGGAAATTAATTAAAACAAAGAAAAGAAAAATATAAGAAAAGAATAAAAGAAACAAACCTTAGGGGGTTCTGTCCCCAAATTGGGAGGTAAAGTCCAGTAATTCAGGCCCATTTGTCTTTGGACTGGTTGACTTCTGCGCTGGCATGCATGTGTGTTGACTGAGACCCAGGGTGTTCTTCCAATCAGTGCCTTTGGATTGATCTTTCTATACGCGTGGCAAGCTTGAGATTGTGGATGTATGGTGTTCCCTTGTAATGAAACTGCACATAAGCGTTAATAGAAAAATAATATGGAAAGGGCTGGGGGACCTGGGATCGAACCCAGGTCCTGGAGATTACCACCCAACTGCCTTGCCACTGGAGCTCCTAGCGCGTGTTGTATATTATATGTCAAACAATTATTATAAGATAAAACAAATTGTTAGTGACTTTTTTCGCGCGAAATTTGAATGAGCCAACCAGGCTTGGCCACCTAGCCTTCTTCTTCATCCCTGCGTTTTCCTGAAATAAAAAACAACTAAATAGCGGGGGTTTTAAACCCCCACTAACTGACAAGTGCAAAAATAGCGATTAGCACCCTGCTATTCATAAATTAATCGCGAGGTGTGTTTTTAAATCGTCCAAGCATGCTGAGTTGAATGGTCTGGGTCTCACGTTCTAATTTTTCCTTAACTGGGAAACCCCAATTCAAAGCTTTGAAAACCCTAAAAGACAACAATGGCAACTTCGCGTATGGTGTATGAAAACTCAATCAAACCATGTGGTTAGCTTCAGAATCAATTAATTAGTGAGAATCCATAAAAAAAATGCAATGAATATGCTTGAATATTAAAACACGAATATGCATAAAAGTGAAAACAGTTTGACTTGTAACTACCAATTCTCAAGGTTTCAGGCTATGGTATTGATCCAGGCACCTTCCTTGATGTCTCAGCAAGACAATGGTATAGTTATTTTGGCTTGAATCGCCCTAGAACCTAGTTTTCAGTTTTGGAATTTTTGTTAAAAAAACTAAACCTTTGCTATGGATTTCTGGCGCAGCTGGGAGGTTCTTTGGAATAGGGTTTGCATCAGTACTTATGTGTGAATGATTAGGGTTAAGAAATTGGTCCAAGGAATAAAGGAATTGATGAGAAAATATTTGATTTTCCATGCATATATTTTTTCAATCTTTTCATGCAAATTTGATTCAAATTGTGTCCAATTATCATAATTCTTTCCAAATCTGATTATGCACGAAATCTTAAGCCTATTCCATGCACAAAAAGATTTAAAAAGTTAGGTTTAGTATTTTTCACCTATTTATTTTAATTAAATGAATTATTAATAATTAAAAATCCAAATAAATAAATAAAAATGATAAAAAACTCCCTTTGGTCCAAATGGTCGTGCACATGCCTTGGATGATGAATTGTGGAAGAAAAAGAGGCCCATTGGCATTTTTAAGACATTTGAAGCAATGTTGACTTTTCAAAATATCCAAAAATTTCCCAACTTCCACAAGGCATAACTTGCTCAATTTTTAAGATTTGCTCATGTTCTTGGACGTTTTGGAAAGGTCTTTGAGTCCTCTAACCAATTCCTTTGGTCCCATGTCATTTTGATTTACCAATCTCAAGTTATGGCCTTTGACTTAAAGTCCCTTTTTGTTGACTTTTGAAAATAACCTATAATGTTGAAATTGATAACTTTTTGTGAGAGCATTTTTTGGACTTGAAGTGTGAAGAGGAGTTGTAGGGAATGTCTTTCTATTCAAAATGAGCTTTGGATGGAATTTTTATGATAATCCATGTGAAAGTTATGCCCTGGTCAAGTTACAGTTGACTTTTTCAACTGTCCAAATATGGAAACTTTTGCATCTTGATGATTTTTGAGCCAAGCTTTGAGAATCATGAGCAAGCATTGATCAAATGATGTTTGTGGCTTCAAAATGAGATGTTGACCAAAAATTTGAACTTTTGACTGTCAAATGACCATTTTGCCCCTACAGTTGACTATAGTGTAATTAGGGTTTTTGACTGTGCAATTTTGTGTTGTAAGTCTTGAAACTTGGTATGAGGATGCTTGACCATGTTTGTAGGCATGTGAGGCTTTATTAGACCCTTGGAAACCTCAACTTCTTTGTCAGAACCAAAACCCTAATTTTTGACTGTTAGGAGGCCCTTGAACTGTGCAACCCTTGGAGGGATTTTGAAGCTTTGACTTGGCAAGTTTGAAGAATACGGGAGGGCAAATTTTTGGGTACAACACCAGTTATGACTTTGAAAATCCGATCAACTTAGCCGAAGATGAAGGTGAAGATGATTGCGAAGTGCCTGGCGAACTTGCAAGACTGTTACTCCAGGAGGAGAGGGCAATTCAACCACATGAAGAGCCAGTGGAGACAATAAATCTGGGTACTGAGACTGACCGTAAGGAAGTCAAGATTGGTGCCAACCTAGAGCTCAGCGTGAAGCAACGGTTGACTCAGATGTTACATTATTACATGGAAATATTCGTCTGGTCCTACGAAGACATGCCCGGGTTGGATACCGACATTGTGGTCCATCATTTACCTACCAGGGAAGACTGCCCTCCGGTTAAGCAGAAGGTCTGCCGTATGCGTCCAGAGATGTCTGAGAAGATCAAAGCCGAGGTTATGAAACAGTTCGACACCGGATTTCTTGCAGTGACTTCTTACCCTTAGTGGGTTGCTAATGTGGTGTCGGTACCTAAGAAAGACGGTAAGGTCAGAATGTGTGTCGATTACAGGTATCTGAACAGGGCCAGCCCCAAGGATGACTTCCCTCTACCTCACATTGATGTCCTTGTTAACAATATAGCTCAACATAAGGTGTTCTCCTTCATGGATGGCTTCTCAGGTTACAATCAAATCAAGATGGCTCCTGAAGACATGGAAAAGACTACCTTTGTTACTCAGTGGGGCACCTTCTGCTACAAGGTCATGCCATTCGGGTTGAAAAATGCTGGGGCAACCTACCAACGTGCCATGGTTGCTTTATTTCATGAAATGATCCATCATGAGATATAAGTATATGTTGACGACATGATCGCAAGGTCCCAAACTGAGGAAGAGCACCTTGATCATCTACAGAAGCTGTTTGACCGTCTGAAACTGTACAAGCTGAGGTTGAACCCGAACAAGTGTACCTTCGGGGTAAGATCTAGAAAGCTGCTAGGCTTTGTTGTAAGTGATAAGGGTATTCAAGTGGACCCTGCCAAGGTCAAAGCTATTCAAGAGATGCCAGCTCCTAAGACAGAGAAAGAGGTCAGAGGCTTTCTAGGACGCCTGAATTACATTGCTCGATTCATCTCGCACCTAACTGCTACCTGTGAGCCAATCTTCAAGCTGCTGAAGAAAGATCAGGTAGTACGTTGGAATGATGAATGTCAGGCTGCTTTTGACAGAATCAAAGAGTATCTCCAAGAACCATCCATCCTTATGCCGCCGGTCGAAGGGAGACCTCTGATACTATACCTGACAGTACTTGACAACTCAATGGGGTATGTGCTGGGGCAGCATGACGAGTCTGGCCGAAAAGAGCATGCCATTTATTACCTTAGCAAAAAGTTTACCGACTGTGAGACCCGATACTCACTGCTTGAGAAAACTTGCTGCGCTTTGGTATGGGCTGCTCGCCGGCTGAGACAGTATATGCTGA
This sequence comes from Vicia faba, assembly GCA_948472305.1. Taxonomy (NCBI): domain Eukaryota; kingdom Viridiplantae; phylum Streptophyta; class Magnoliopsida; order Fabales; family Fabaceae; genus Vicia; species Vicia faba. The sequence continues at coordinate 1,761,032,441 of OX451736.1, read as the reverse complement.
CTCACACTACCTTATTGATCTCAAAGATGGATCCGATAAAGTACATATTTGAAAAGCCTGCTCTGTCTGGGAGAATAGCCAGATGGAAAATGATCTTGACCGAATACGACATCTAGTATACGACTCAGAAAGCTATCAAGGGAAGTGTATTGGTAGACCACCTGGCACATCAAGCAGTAGACGACTATCAGTCAATGAACTTCGAGTTTCCAGATGAGAGTATCATAATTGTGACTGATTGTGAAGTGCCTGGACCGGATGAAGGACCTGAGGAAGGATCCCGATGGTCTATGCACTTTGACGGAGCCTTCAATGCTTTGGGTAACGGTATCGGCGCTGTGATCATATCCCCTCAAGGCACTCATACTCCACTTACTGCCCGGCTATGTTTCAACTGCACCAATAACATGGCGGAGTATGAGGCATGCATCATGGGTCTTCGAGCTGCAATCGACTTAAGGATCAAGTTTCTGAGTGTCTTCGGAGATTCCGCTCTCGTGATCAATCAGATCAAAGGGGAGTGGGATACGAAACATCTGAATCTTATTCCTTACAGAGAATGTGTGTTGACAATGATCCCCCACTTCACAAAGATAACCTTTGAACACTTTCCGAGAGAGGAGAATCAGCTGGCGGACGCGTTAGCTACGATGTCTTCCATGTACAAAGTCAAATGGGACAATGAGGCTCCCCGGATCATCATCTGGAAACTGGATGAACCGGCATACTATTGTGATCTTGAGACTGAATTAGTGACTGAGAAGCCTTGGTACCATGAGGTGAAGAGATACTTGGAAGCTCAGGAATACCCTGAAGGTGCATCTGTCAATGACAAGAAGTTTCTGAGAAGGTTCGCAGCGAAATTCTTCCTTAGCAACGGCATTCTGTACAAGCGAAACCATGATTCGACCTTACTGCGTTGTGTGGATAAGACTGAAGCAGAAAGGATTATGGCGGAGTTACATGAAGGGACCTTCGGAACACATTCCAGTGGACACACTATGGCTAAGAAGATCCTTCGGGCAGGGTATTTCTGGTCCACAATGGAAGCTGATTGTTACCAACATTCTCGGACGTGTCACAAATGCCAGATATATGCAGACAAAGTGCATGTTCCTCCAGTTCCTCTGAATGTCCTGACTGCACCTTGGCCTTTTGCAATGTGGGGCATTGATATGATCGGTGAGATCAGACCTACGGCATCCAACGGGCATCGCTTCATCCTTGTAGCGATTGATTACTTTACAAAGTGGGTTGAAGCAGCTTCCTACGCTACGGTAACCAAGAATGTCGTGGCACGGTTCATTCGGCATAACCTGATCTGCCGATACGGCGTCCCAGAAAGGATCATTACGGACAACGGTACCAATCTCAATAACAAGATGATCACTAAGCTCTGAACAGTTTAAGATACAACACCACAACTCTTCGCCTTACCGACCGAAGATGAATGGGGATGTAGAAGCAGCAAATAATAACATTAAGAAAATCGTGCAGAAGATGACAGCGACTTATAAAGATTGGCACGAGATGTTACCGTTTGCTCTACATGGGTACCGTACCTCAGCCAGGACGTCAACCGGGGCAACTCCTTTCTCTTTGGTCTACGGTATGGAGGCAATTTTACCGATCGAAGTGCAAATACCCTCTCTTCGGATAATGAAGGATGCAGATCTGAATGAAGATGATTGGATCCAGACACGACTTGATCAGCTAAATCTGATTGACGAAAAGAGACTTGCTGCTATTTGTCATGGTCAAACGTATCAAAAACGGATGATCAGGGCATTTAACAAAAAGGTCAGACCACAAGAATATCAAGTTGGGGATCTGGTAATCAAGCGCATCATTCTCCCTCAGAGTGATCCAAGGGGCAAATGGACCCCTACGTATGAAGGGTCGTTTGTGGTTAAACATGTGTTCTCAGGAGGAGCCATGATTCTAACCAATATGGATGGTGACGACCTTCCTCACCCCGCCAATGCAGACATAGTAAAAAGATATTACGCATGAAAAAAGACCCGCTAGGTTGACATACCTAGGCAAAAATTAGGGCTTCCCGGCGAACCAAAAGGGTTCGGGCAAAATGAAGGGATGAAATGAAAAAAATCTGTACACCCGGCAAGTCGAAAACCTGAAAAGGCGGCTTGGGCAAAAATGGGTATCCCGGTGGACTGAAAACCCGAAAGGGCAGTCCAGGCAAAAGTTAGGGATAAAGCGTAATACTATGTCTCATTGGATCACTTTGCATCCAGAGTTCGGTATCAACATCAAGTTCAAACGGCATCAATCAATCAGCTTCATCTTCAACTTAGGTCACCAAGTGATGAGACGCTCGAAGATATAAAGGCGGTAGCAGAGTTGGAACCCAGTGGGATCATTTCTTTACACACAGCTGTTTTATTATTCTTTGTACAAATTTGTATAAACTCTTTGGTTCGGCGGTGTTCTCTTACTAGGACGTCAGCCTCTTGTACATAAACTCCTATTTACAGGCAAACTCAAAATCAATACAAATTCACTTTTCAGCTACAAACTGCCTTTTGTTTTTTCCTTTTCTGTTTTGTTTTGCGAAGAATGTCCAAGGTTCAATTTGTGATATACGCGTTGACAATAATTTGCTAACTCGTGAATATTTGCATACGAAACAAAGGATTAATTACAGGTAACATTAGAAACAGGGGCAATAGAGAGTTGTCTAAGCGATCTAATTGTTCCGTCCACCAAGGTACCAAGGTGAGTTTGGCTGAAGAACATAGCCAGCATATCTTAATTCCCCAGAGAGTGAACCAGCAAGTCAGTACACTCTCCCCAAGCAAAACTATGCTATCAGCCTTAAGGAAGTTGGGTATCCTCCAGCAGATCTCAACATTCCCCAGCAATATATATGCATTCTTAACAAGCATCCCCGACAGTCTTGGTCTAAAGATTGTTCCCCGGCGGTATATCAAACATTCAGTGGAGTTACTTCCAATACATCTCAAAATTTCCCCAGGAGAGTCCAATCCAGTTTCCCCAGGAGAGTTGGAATCCATCTCCCCAAGCAGTAAGCTTATCCCCAGTAGATTCTGAAAGCTTATCCCCTACAGAGCACGAACGCGTCCCCCGACTTTATTCAAAGGTTATTTCCCTACCAGGATATAACTGGGTTATCCTCAGCCAAAAGCCACGGAAAGATCGTCCTCGGCGAAGTCTTCTTATCTCCAGCGGAGTCTATTAAAACTTCCAATATAACGACGGTATCCCCAACGAAGTTACTACCAACATCTCAACAAGAGTACCTCTTTCCCCACAGAGTATTGTTCCCCAACAAGATCGCTAGAGTACTTTTCTCCCCGCAGAGTAATCCATTTAACAAGTTTATTCCCCAACGGAGTCATCTTCTCCTACCGGTTTATTCTTGCGACCATCACTCCCCAGTGGAAACACTATTCTCTAACATCAGCCCAGGATGTGGCTTCCCGGCACCCGTCAAGGATTTATTTTCCTAGACGAAAACATACATTCATAAACAACACATCTTCATACATTATAGCATGCATATACGCATCATGAACATACAATCCCATTCATTCTGAGAACACCTCACATGTCATACATCATGACATCACATACAACTAACGTTTTGTCTTTTCAGGACAAAAGTTAATACAAAGATAATTGCTATCAACTGTTGTGATTCCAGATCCGATTCCTGTATCTTACCAGGGAGTATCTGTTGACGACTACAGTACCAGACTCGATTCCTGTATCTTGACAGGGCACGTCTGAAGAGTTCGAAGATCCGATTCATGTATCTTGCTAGGGAGTATCTGTTGACGACTACAGTACCAGACTCGATTCCTGCATCTTGACAGGGCACGTCTGAAGAGTTCGAAGATCCGATTCCTGCATCTTGCCAGGGTGTATCTGTTGACGACTACAGTACCAGACTCGATTCCTGTATCTTGACAGGGCACGTCTGAAGAGTTCGAAGATCCGATTCCTGTATCTTGCCAGGGAGTATCTGTTGACGACTACAGTACCAGACTCGATTCCTGTATCTTGACAGGGCACGTTTGAAGAGTTCGAAGATCCGATTCCTGCATCTTGCCAGGGAGTATCTGTTGACGACTACAGTACCAGACTCGATTCCTGTATCTTGACAGGGCACGTCTGAAGAGTTCGAAGATCCGATTCCTGCATCTTGCCAGGGAGTATCTGTTAACGACTACAGTACTAGACTCGATTCCTGTATCTTGACAGGGCACGTCTGAATATTTCGAAGATTCGATTCATGTATCCAGCCAGGGCACGTCTGCATAAAGAGTTTGAAAGTCAACTCCGGTAACAGACCAGGTAATTTTCTTTCCTTCTCAGGTACGCAAGTTCTCGCTAAGGAAGCTCTTACGCGATCGACACCTCCCGATGGCATCTATAAGCCCATCTCCACTCCATATCTCCAAATGGCATCTGTAAGCCCATTCCCTCTATCACACTGCTAATACTCTACTATGTGAGTGCAAATTTCTGGGCACTCTAGTGTTCAATCATCTTCCACCCTCGGGTCACGAAAGGCATACAAGCCAATCTACATCCTCAGGTCTAAGAAGATTGAACAGGGGCAACTGTTGTACCCCAAAATTTGCCCTCCCATTATCTTCAAAGTTTTGACAAGAATCATCCACAATTGGTTCAAGTTTACTCAAGGGCCACACAGTCAAACCATCCTCCTAAGACAGTCAAACTAGGGTTTTGGTTCTTGCAAGGAAGTTGAAGTTTTCAAGAGCTCAATCAAGTCTCCCATGCCTATAAACATTGTCAAACACCTACATGTCAAGTTTCAAGGCTCACAAGGTCAAGTTGCACAGTCAAAAACCCTAATTGCTCCATAGTCAACTGTAGGGGCAAAATGGTCATTTGGCAGTCAAAAGTCAAAATTTTTGGTCAACATCTTATTTTGAAGCCACAATCATCATTTGATCAATTCTTGATCATGATTCCACAAGCATGGCTCAAAAAGTCTCAAGATGCAAAAGTTTCTATTTTTGAACAACTGAAAAGTCAACTGCAAATTGACCAAGGCATAACTTCTTCATGGTTTATCAGAAAAATCCCATCCAATTCTCATCTTGAAGGGGAAGACATTTCCTACAACTCATCTTCACATTCCAAGTCCAAGAAATGCTCTCACAAAAAGTTATCAATTTTAACATTATAGGTCATTTTCAAAAGTCAACAAAAAGGGACTTTAAGTCAAAGAACATAACTTGATATTGGTAAATCAAAATGACATGGTACCAAAGACATTGGTTAGAGGACTTCAAGACCTTTCTAAAATGTCCAAGAACATGATCAAAGCTTAAAAATTGAGCAAGATATGCATTGGAGAAGTTGGGAAATTTTTGTGAAATGGCCAAAATCATTTATCCTTGAAATTTCATTTTTTGACAAAAGGGCCCCACTTTTTCCACTTGAATTAACTTGGCCATGCTTCCCACGTGTCCCACCTTTTATTTCAATATTTAAAATCAATTTTTTCATTTTTATTAGATTTTATTGGATTTAATTCATTTTAAATCCTTTAAAATCAAATAAAAATCAAAAAGTTTAATTAAAAGGAATATTTGGTCTTAACTAACTTTGACTCATCATCATGCAACCTACCAATTTCGTTTCAAGGCCAAATGGAGCAATAATTCAAAAATTGGTTCAAAATGGAAAGTTGGTTAAGGGAGTTTATGTTAAAATCTCAAGCTTGAATGCATGGTATGATGAGCCTTAATGCTGATCAGAATCACCTACATAACCTAGAGAAAACTATCACAAGGCATTAGAAAAAACGAGAGAGAGAGGCAGCCAAGAAAAACTTCTTTTCAAAATTCCAAAGAATTGCACCAAGATCGAATTCAAGAACTCAGCCATCCACAAGGCTTCTCACCCATCCTATCGTGATCTACAGGCAAGATAAGGTATAAACACATTCTTTTCATGTAACCATGCATACTGAAACTGTAGCTATATGAACATCCATTTTGCAGAATTTCCATGGATCGTATTTCTGATTATGGCTTGATTTAATCCCTACTAACCATACCTTTGAGTTCCAGTGGATGTTTAGAGCAGGTCTGGGCTATCGCTGGGGATTTTTCATGGCCAAAACGTGAACCTCCATGGCTAGGGTTCAGTTTATGTGAAGCTTCGTTTTGATGGAGACAGGCAATATTAAACTATGAAAACCTCACCATGAGAATCGCCATGCCCTAATTACTCGGTCTGGCTATTTTGTTTGCTTCATTTTTTCTGTTTTCGCAGGTTTGAGAATCGCCCCCCGCCGGAGAAGACGACCGAAGCTTTGCTCCGGCGTCGTTGACTTAGCTTGGCTCAGTTGACGCAGACATGGCCTTTTCATGTGTTCTGATTGGTCATTCCAGTTGATAATTCTTTTACTTAATGCTGACTGGGCTAGTGGACTCCATGTGTGTCCAGCTTCAACTCATACCATGGGCGTGTAAGATCCAGCCATCAGATTGTCCACTGATCCAAATCCAACGTCTCAGGCACATCCTTCCACCGTGGGCGTTAGTCAAAGCAGGCCTATTTCTTTTTTCCCTTTGAATTTATTTTCTTTTCTATTTCATTTTAATTTATTTAATTTGCTTTTTATTCACAAAATTAATTTTCTCTTTATTTCAAAAAATCACAAAATATTCTTACCCAAATAAATTTTAGATTTTCATTTTTTCTAAATTTAATTAATTAATTAGGACTTTTTTTTATTTTAGGAAACTCCAAATTATTTTGCAATATTAAAATTGATTAGATTTAATTAGGTTCTAATTGTTAATTTAGTTAGTTTTATTTCTTAAAATAATATAAAAAATCATAAAAAGTACAAAAATATTTTATTTAATTTATTAATGGTTCCATTTTTTTTTTGTAAATAAAATTCAATAATTAATTTAGTTTTGGTTTTAGGTTATTAACTTTAATGTTTCTTTTTAATAACTAAAAAATATAAAAAATAGGTCTTTAGCACATTTTCATCTTTTTAAATAAATATTTTTATTTTCTTATTATAATTATTATTAACCATTAATTAATTTCGTAAATACTTGTAATTAATCAATTAGGTTTAAATTAGATTTAACTTAGATAAGTTTTCTTTAATAAATTAAAAAACAATTAGAACTAGAATTATTTGACTTTTAATTAATTTAATTTTCTTTAAATCCATAAATCCAAAAACATGAAAAATAAGTTCTTTCTTTTTATTTAATTTAATTAATTTAACAATTTCATTTTAATTCCTTTAAAGGGTCCAATACCCTCGTATTCGATTATATTTTCTTTTCGCGCGTTTATATTATTTCTTTTTGTAAATATGATGTATTTGCCCCGAAGCCCTGTAATAGTTAATTAGGCATTTACTTTTTGCATTTTATTTTAAATCAGGTTTTGTATTAATTTGGCGATGTAGACCCGCGCCTTTGTAATAGTGTAGGACCTTTATCTTTTCCGCACTTTAAATTCCCGCATCTTTTAACTGTTAAACAATCACATGAAAGAATGAATGCCCAAAAATAAAATCAAAACGTAGATCACCAATGCATGACAAGACAAACAATAAACTGAAAATGACACACAAATCACACACCACTCTTAGGGTACGCCTCACTGTTGCCTTGCCCCTCGAAAAGTGGTCGTCGAGTACAGGACGTCTTAGTAAGTCCTTATGTCCATGAACATGGCATAATGGTAGCTTCTAAGGTGTCCTACTGTTGCTCTGGTGATCACACTGTTGCCTTGCCCCTCGAAACGTGGTCGTCGAGTATAAGATGTCTTAGTGACTCCTTATGTTCCATTGATCTAGTTGCCTCGAATGGTTGCCTCGGAACAAGTTGCCTCGAAATAAGTTGACTCGGAATAGTTGCCTCGGAATAAAAAGATCAATGGTATAAGGGTAGCTTCTAAGGTATCTTACTATTTCTCGGTGACCACACTGTCCCTAACCCTCGAATTGACCCGAACACCTCCAACGGTGGTGCTACCTACCTCTCAATGGTGGGATGGCACTACCTTAAGGACACTTACACAGACTAATTCCTTAGGGTAGGTAGATGACTCGTAGATACTTGCTCTAATTCAAAACAAATCAAAAACTTCTTTTCACACCGACACTTTGCAAAAAGCTTTCAAAAACAACTTTTCAAACACTCTTGAGGACTGATACAAGAGTCAAACTGAAATTTTCAAAGAAACTTTTTCAAACCCACTCACCTTGAAAAGCAAACAAACAATTTTGAAAACACAATGATCAAGTATCTAAGAGCCCATGGATAACCATGGATAGAAAGGGTGCTAACACTTTCCCTTTCTATAAATCTACCTCCCGAACCGAGAACTAATCTCAATAAGGAATTTTTCTGTGCTTTTGTCCTTTCCATATTGGAGAAAATAAAAGACGGTGGCGACTCTTGCTTCCGTGACATTTCGTGAACCAGCGTTAAACTATCAGTTCCAGATCCACCTATCACACCCAGGAACACGATTGAATGCTTAAAACTCCTTGAAACTTGCTAGAAAAACAAATTCGAATTTGTCAACTTTGGAAAATTTTGAGAGAATTAGGGTTGCCGTTTCAGAGGTTTCTAGGTCCTGTAAATGGTATGAGAGGCGTGCATATATGTCTTTGAATGAGAATCAAGCAATAATGTGAGCCATTAACCCGTGCAATGAAGTTTTGGATTTTGCCATAACCACCATTGAAGAAACTTGCCTTTTTTGTCCAAATTTGAATTTTTATGCTTGAAATGGACTTTACACGAATTTGGCATGTGTATCATGATGCATCAAGGTTATTCAAACCACAAGATATCACTTAATTAATTTTTTATTATTTGAATTTTAAAGATTTAAAATGAATTAAATCAAATAAAATTAAATAAAAATAGAAAAATTAATTTTTAATCTTGAAATAAATCATGGGACACGTGGGTGGCATGACAAGGATGAATCAAGTGGAAAAAGTGGGCCCTTTTGTCAAAAATTGAAGTTTCAAGGATAGTTGACTTTTGCCATTTCCCAAAACTTTCCCAACTTCTCCAATGCATATCTTGCTCAATTTTGATCATATGAACATGTTCTTGGACATTTTGGAAAGGTCTTGAAGTCCTATAACCAATGTCTTTGGTCCCATGTCATTTTGATTTACCATTCTCAAGTTATGGTCTTTGACTTAAAGTGCCTTTTTGTTGACTTTTGAAAATGACCTATAATGTTGAAATTGATAACTTTTTGTGAGAGCATTTCTTGGACTTGGAATGTGAAGATGAGTTGTAGTAAATGTCATCCCCTTCAAAATGAGCATTTGATGGGATTTTTCTGATGAACCATGAAAAGTTATGCCTTGGTCAAGTTACAGTTGACTTTTCAACTCTCCCAAAATAGAAACTTTTGACACATTGATGATTTTTGAGCCATTCTTGTGAAATCATGGTCAAGATTTGACCAAATGATGATTGTGGCTTCAAAATAATATGTTGACCAAAATTTTTGACTTTTGACTGCCAAATGACCATTTTGCCCCTACAGTTGATTGTGAGGCAATTAGGGTTTTTGACTGTGCAACTTGAACTTGTGAGCCTTGAAACTTGACATGTAGGTGCTTGACAATGTATATGAGCATATGGGACTTGATTGAGCCCTTGAAAACCTCAACTTCCTTGCAAGAACCAAAACCCTAATTTTGACTGGCTTATGAGAGTGGTTGACTGTGTAGCCCTTGAGTAGACTTTGAGCAAATTGAGATGATGCTTGTCAAAACTTTGAAGAATATGGGAGGGCAAATTTTGGGGTACAACAGTTGCCCCTGTTCAATCTTCTTAGACCTGAGGATGTAGATTGGCTTGTGTGCCTTTCGTGATCCGAGGGTGGAAGATGATTGAACACTAGAGTGCCCAAAAATTTGCACTCACATAGTAGGGTATCAGTAGTGTGATGTCGGGAATGGGCTTACAGATGCCATTTGGAGAGATGGTGGATAAGAGGATGGGCTTATAGATGTCATATGGAGATGTGACAGAACCTTGTCGGGAATGGGCTTATAGATGCCATTTGGAAGTGTAATGGGTAGCTGCGTTCGAATAAGAAATAGAATGGCTTCCGTGTCTGGAGCATATCTAGTCTGTGTCTAATTGCTGACGTCTGAATAAATAGTAGAATGACCGCCGCGTCTGGGGTATATCCATATTGTGTTTGAATGAGTGACAGAATGTCATCCGAATCTGGATCGTATCTGGACTGTCTTTTGAATGAATCTGGACTAAACAATAGAATAGCATCCGGGCTGGAGCATCTCTGAGTTGTCTTTAGAAGCTTGACTCTGAATAATCAATAGAATAGCGTCCGGGTCCGGAGCATCTCTAAGATATATCTCAAAGGAAATCTGAATAAGTATCAGAATGTCGCCATGTCTGGGTTACAACTGAACTATTTCTAGCAGGAAGTCTGAATAAGCATTAGAGCAGCATCCAGATCTGGAGCATCTCTAGGCTATCTCTGGAGAGAAATCTGGAATAAACAATAGAATAGCATCTGTGGTTGGAGCATTTCTAAGTCATCTTTAGGAGTTTGAATCTGAATAAGCAATAGAATAGCGTCCGGGCTGGAGCATCTCTAAGTCATCTCTGAAAAGAACTCTGAATAAGCAAAAGAATAGCGTCCATATCTAGAACATTTCCCAACTATATCTGAAACTTTGAATAAGCAAAAGAATAACGTCCATCTCTGGAGCATTTCCCAGCTATATCTGAAAGGAAACTCTTGAATAAGCAAAAGAATAACATCCATCTCTGGAGCATTTCTAAGCTATCTCTGAAGAGAAAATCTGAATAAGCAAAAGAACAGCATCCATCTCTGGAGCATTTCCAAGCTATATCTGAAAGGAAACTCTTGAATAAGCAAAAGAATAACGCCCATCTCTGGAGCATTTCTAAGCTATCTCTGAAGAGAAAATATGAATAAGCAAAAGAACAACATCCATCTCTGGAGCATTTCCAAGCTATATCTGAAACTTTGAATAAACAAAAGAATAGCATCCATATCTGGAGCATTTCTAAGTTATCTCTGAAGAGAAAATCTGAATAAGAAAAAGAATAACATCCATGTCTGGAGCATTTCCCAGCTATCTCTTTAATCTCTTTAACGTGGATATGCCCTGGCTAGATACATGTATCGAATATGGAATTGCGACAGTTGATAGTAACCGTCTTTGGATTGACCTTTTTCCTGAAAAGGCAAAACATCTGTTGTATGCAATGTCATGATGCATGAACTGCATGATTTTAAGATGTTCTCAAAAATAAATGAGATTTGTGTTGTATGATGCGTATGCATGCTATAATGTATGAAGATGTGATGTTTATGAATGTATTTTCGTCTAGGAAATTAAATCCTTGACGAATGCTGGGAAGTTGAATCCTGGGCTGATGTTGAAGATTAGAGTTCTTCATTCCGCTGGGGATGATGGTTGCAAGAATAAACTGGTAGGAGGAGATGACTCCGTTGGGGAATAAACTTGTTGGAGAGATTACTCTGCGGGGAATTACTCTGTGGGAAGAGATACTTCGCTGAGGTTTGATGATAACTCCGTTGGGGATACCGTTGGTAAGCTTTGTTGAGGGAATTGATGAACTCCGCTGGGGGGTAGGGAGAACTTCGTCGAGGACGATCTTTCCGTGGTAATTGGCTGAGGATAACCCAGTTATAAGCTATGGTGGGGAATAACTTTGAATAAAGCCGGGGGAAAGCGTTCGTACTCTGCTGATGATAAGCTTCCAGAATCTACTGGGGATAAGCTCCCAGAATCTACTGGGGAGATTGATTCAACTCTCCTGGGGAGACTTTTGAACTGTACTGGGGAATAGCTCCACTGGGGTGTCTGGTATTCTGCCGGAGGATAATCTTATATTAAGACGGCCGAGGATGCTTGCTTAGGAAAATCTGCATACTGCTGGAGAATATTGAGATTTTCTGGGGATACCCAACTTCCTTAAGGCTGACAGTAGACTAACTCTGCTTGGGGAGAGCGTTGTTGACTTGCTGGAGATACTGTGCCTTGTCAGGGCTGACGGGAGACCAACTCTGCTCGGGGGAGAGTTTTGCTGAATCTTATCTTACTCCGCGGGGAGTGAAGGTATCTTGGTCACGTTCTTCAGCTGAACCTACCTTAGTACCTTGGTGGACAGAGCAACTAGATCGCTTAGACAACTCGTATTTCCCCTGTTTCTGTGGGAGAAGATACCTGTGGAGGTGCTTCATGACTGCCGATTGACAAATCTTCTTCTGGTAGGCAAGTGATGAGATGACGGGACATAGTCGTACGCTTTTGATCCCTAATTTTTGCCTGGACCGCCCTTTCGGGTTTTCAGTCCACCGGGATACCCTTTTTTTCCCAAGCCGCCTTTTCAGGTTTTCGACTTGCCGGGTGTACAGATTTTTTTATTTTCATCCCTTATTTTTCCCGAACCCTTTTGGTTCACCGGGAAGCCCTTATTTTTGCCTAGGTGTGTCAACCTAGCGGGTCTTTGATTATGCGCAGTATTTTTCGACTATGTCCACGCTCTTAGGATACAGAAAGTTGTCACTGTCAGTAGTGCAGTGTTACCATACCACCAGAAGATCTTCGTTTGATCGTCCAATGCCCCAAGTGATCCAGATGGAGATTTGCCCCTGGCCGGTTGGCCTTTTGAGAGATTCTCCGAATCTTGACTTAACTGCCCCAGATAATGGACAATGATCATGCCATGCCCCTTGCTTGGAGGTGCTTTTGTTCATTAGACATTCGTCGTGCAAACTTCTATGTTGTTCAAACAAATAGTCATATGCAGGCAATGTTATATTAAAAATGCAAAGCTTATGTCTGTCTTGAAGTTTTTGAAAATGCATTTTTTTCAGTAAAACAAGCAAATTATGTAACATGTGATGTCAACTCAAAATTTTACAGCGAGCCTTAAGGAGTCAGGATACCTTTGTAACAGTATTCTTTCGAATTAACCCATGCTTCAGCTAGGACTTTTAAGGGTTATAGCGTGGCCTGGTTCACGGTTTAAGAAACAAAGGATAAAGGCTCAAATTTTATTTGTACCCACCCGTTCTTCGTGATGTTCTTCAAACCTAAACTCAGCTGATCGTGCGTTAGACCTTGTTTGAGTCTTTGTCCTGATATACCATTGATGGTTCGGGTATTGACAGTTCATTTGGAATAGGCAGTCATTTTTTGTTGAGGGTTTGTAGGACCTCTTTCCTTTTTTTTTTATTATCTCTGTTTTTGCCCGAACTGTTCCTTTTGTGATTACAGTCAGCGGGATGCCCCAGTTTTGTAAGTCTCCTTCATAGGTTTTGACTTATTGGGCTTTAGTTTTTTTTTGGTAATGACTGCCTGTCTTTATGATTATTCAGGACCATCACTGTCTTTTGTTTTGTAAGGACTCCTTTGATGCCATTCGTTGTGCACCTGGATCAACCGAGAGAACTACCCTGCCCCAGGTTATGATTAAGGGTTTTAATTTTCGAAAAGAAAAACGCTGACTTCTTTGGCTCAAAGGGGTTGACGAGGGATTATCTTCCTTATAACTCCAGTGTTTAGGAATTGAAACAATGCCTGTACCTCAGCAGCGGGGTCCGTTCAAAAGCATACTGTAGATTGTGGTATCGTTTTCGTCATCCTCCCTCAAGAGGCTTAGAATTATTAACCGAGCGTTGATCATCACAAAAAATATGAAAACAATTTGAATATAGTGAAAATAATTGGATTAATTCAAAAACAGACATATGCAGTGTATTAATGAAATAAAAGAGTTTGCTATGACATTAATTGTTTATATAAGCGAAAATTACAACTCGGAAATTCAAATAAACAAAAGCCTTCAATGATTGGGCAAAGGAGCAGTGATTATGTTTGGAGTCTCTGGTGCTTCAAACTGAATCTCTCCGGCGTCAATCATGTCTTGGACCTTGTTCTTCAGAGCCCAACAGTTGTCTGTAGTATGCCCCGGGCTATCAGAATGGTATGCGCACCTATCGTTGGGATGATAGTTAGGAGCATAAGTGTTTGGATTCCGGAGAGGAGCCCTTAAGGTAATCAGCCCTGCCTTCAACATTTGCTGTAGCGCTTGATCCAGTGACACGTTGATCTTAGTGAACTGTCTCTTGGGTGCGGCCTCCTTACGTTGCTGCCCCTGTCCTTGTTGAGCAGGCCTAGGATTAAAGATCTGGGTTGCCCCTACATGTTGATCATGGCGACCCTTTTCACTATGCACAGCATTGGACTCCTTCTTCCCACTGTAAGGCTTTTTATGAGCATCAGCAGGTGCAGCTTCTTGAATCTTTCCAGCCTTGATACCAGCTTCAATCCTCTCCCCGGTCAAGATCAAATCTGTAAACCCAGCAGAAGAATTCCCAATCAGATGGTTGAAGAAGGGACCAGACAGGGTCCCCAAGAACATGTCAACGAGCTCACGGTCAGTCAAAGGCGGCTGCACCCTTCCAGCCAGATCTCTCCATCTTTGCGCATACTCCTTAAAACCTTCACTCGTCCCAAGTGACATACCCTGGAGTTGGGTATGTGTAGGAGCAAGGTCGGCATTATACTGATACTGCTTATAAAAAGCAGTAGCCAAGTCCTCCCAGTTACGAATAGTGGTTCCATCCAGCTGATAGAACCATTCGAGTTGAGTCCCTGAAAGACTCTCCTGGAAGAAATGGATCCATAGATTCTTGTCTGCCGTGTAGGGCTGGATCTTCCTTGCGTAGGAACGGAGGTGCAACTTAGGACAGGAAGCCCCGTCGTACTTTACAAAGGCAGGTGCCTTGAACTTGTGAGGGATCACCACCCCAGAAGATAAACCTAGGTCCCCAAAGTCCAACCCAGGCACACGTTGAATCTCCATAGCATTTAACCGGTCCTCCACCTGTTTGTACCTGTCCTCAGCAAGAGGGTACTGTTCATCATTGAAATCTGTCTTGGTGTCAAAGACTACGGGACTAGGAACCCTTCCCTCTTGGTGACTGCCTTCCCCAACAGATGGAGTAGTCCGCTCAGCTTCATTCTGCAGTGTATTCCTAGATCTGCGTCTAGGGTTGAATAAAACAGTCCTCTTCTTCTTCTTTTTCAAGAGCAGAGTCTTCAATTCCTGCTGTCCTTGTGCTAAGCTCATGACTAGCTCCTGGAACTGGGCGTTCTGGGCCTGGAGGGCCTTGATAGCTTGTTCATTGGATGATTCAGGATTCATGATTACTGCTGAAATGAACAGCGAAGAAGGTAAGTGACCTGTAAAAAGTGTACCTGTAATGCAATGATATGTATGTATGCATGCGATGTTTTCAAGGATCTCGCGGGGTAAACAGAAAAACTTGTTAGAATTTAAATTTGGGTAGCTTGATTGAAGGAACTTCATGTTGCTGAGAGTCCTTCTTCAAGAGTCAAGGCTCACCATATCCAGTGGGTCATAGCCCCTGACTCAAGTCATTAACCTTGACTAGAGGAAAATAAATCCCCTTTTGCCCCTTGCTAGACATTTTGATTCATCATGACCTGCATCACAGACCCTTGAGATCCTTGAAATGGATTAGTCCTTATGTAGGATGTATGCAATGGTATGATGGCATGATGTTATGCTATGCGTGGAGTAATGTAGGTAAACCCTGTTATGAGTCCAGATTAAGGACTGTAAACAAAACCTACAAGAAACTCAAGTGTTAGATAACAAGTATGTCAGTAGTCAAGTTTGAAGGCACACAAGTCACACAAAGAGCCCTTAGAGTTTAGGCCAGCATGAAGTTTGGGATACTACCCTCTTGAAGTTGGTGGGTTAAGACCTGTCCTATCAAAAGTAATCGGGTTCTAGAGGATCCCAATATCACTGACTACCCTCAATCGGTCATAACTCCAGCATCGCAATCTTTTCTTGCAGCCAGAACCATCGCGAGAGTTTAGCCTCAATGGGTGTAGCATACTGCTACTCTTCTATGGCCAAGTTGGGTCAATTTAGGGTTCTAAGGTCGGTTGGTGCTTAATGACTCCTCAGAAGACCCATATTCTCCTCGTTGCAACACAAGGGATATCGGTACAGACCAAGGTGCCACACTAACGTAGCCACTACTTCACCCGTGTCGGTCTACGCCGGACAGGTCCCTCACAACTTATGCTACCTAAAAGGGTATCCCCGGATCCGGGTTAGGATCTATGAAACTCCGATGCAAAGCCCACAAATATAAAGCAATCAAAGCAAAGCAATTGAAAACATAAGTATGATCTAATCCTAAGGTACACCTCACTTTTATAATTCCCCAGCAGAGTCGCCAGTTCTGTGATCGGTGGAAATAGAACTGAGTGTTTTTTAAGCTGGTTTCGTGAAATGTCGCGGTAAGCAAGAGTCGCCACCGTCTTTTATGTTCTCCAACATAGAAAGGACAAAAGCACAGCAAAATTCCTTCTTTGAGAATGTTTCTCGGTTCGGGAGGTAGATTTATAGAAAGGGAAGGTGTTAGCACCCTTTCTATCCATGGTTATCCATGGGCTCTTAGGTACTTGCTCTTATGTTTTCAAAATTGTTGTTTGCTTTTCAAGTGTGTGTGGGTTTTGGGAAAAGTTTCGTTTGAAAAATTTCTAAGTAACTCTTGTATCAGTCCTCAAGAGTGTATGAAAAATTTGTTTGAAAACTTTTAGAAAGTGTGAGGTGTGAAAAGTATTTTTGTTTGTTTTGAGAAAGAGCAAGTACTTTAAGAGAATCTACCTACTCTAAGGAATTAAGTTGTGTAAGAGTCCTTTAGATAATGCTATCCCACCATTGAGAGGTAGGTAGCACCATCGTTGGAGTTGTTCGGGTCAATTCGATTATCGGGACAATATGGTCACCGAAGCAATAGTAGGACATTTTAGAAGTAACCCTAATGTCCTAGATCCTTTTATCCGAGGCAACTGTTTCGAGGCAACTGGATCTTTAGACAAAGGGTGACCTCTAAGACGTCCTATACTTGATGACCACGTTCGAGGCAACCAGTGAGGCGTACCCTAGAAGTGGCATGTGCATGTGTGTTCAATTTCAGTTTATGTTTGTCTTGTACATGTTGTTTGTGAGCTACGGATTAATTTTATTTACATACATTCTTTCATGCATTTAACAGTTAGGAGTGCGGAAAATTAAAGTGCGGGAATGTAAAGCTACACTATTACAAGGCGCGGGTCTATACATCGCCAAAAAACAAAGACCCGTTTTGATAAAGTGTGGAAAGTAAAGGAAGTAAATTACTATTACATTCTTGAAGCACTTACATAATAATCAAAATAAAATAAATGCGCGCGAATAAAAATTAATCGGGAATGCCTTAAGGGTTTTGACCCTTTTAAGAAAAGAAATGATTTTTTTTGACTTTTTTGTGATTAAATGAAATTAAAACTAATGATTAAACTAATTAATTAATTTATAAAAAAATGTTTTTTGTATTTTTATGTTTTTTTAATGAAATAAAATAAAAGGAATTAAAATAAAAGTTAATAAAAACCTAATTCTAAATCTATTTTAGTTATTAAAAAAAAAGGTTAAAGTCGCCTAATTAAACTTAATTCAATTTATTAGTATTTATTTACAAAAATGAAATGAAATTAATAATAATAATAATATTAGTTCTTTTTTGATTTTTTATGAAAAAAAGTTAGTTATGTTAATTTAATGATAGAATAATTTTTTGATAATTTTCTGGATCGATTTTGATAATTAAAAGCAATTAAAAGTCAGTTTAATGATTATTTAACAATTAATTAAAATATGCATGCAAAAATATTAATTTTAATGTCAAAAATTAAATAAACATTTTTCTGATTAAAATGCAAAAGGAAAATATTTTGTGATTTTTTTTAAATGCATGAGAAAATTATTTAAAGATAAATTAAATTAGGATGAAAATATTAAAAAGAAAATAGAGAAACATATTAGTTATGAAAAAGGGTAAAGAGAAAATGCCAGGGCCAAGAATCGAACTCACGCCCTCTGGAGAAATCAACCAACATGTTGCCAACTGAGCTAGCTGTCTTTGGTGTCTATAATCTGCAATCAATGGATTAAAAGTGAAAACGTGACATATTTGAATTTTCAAACACAGTCAACATGCGTGGGGCCCAGGTGTAACATGGAAGCGAATCAGAATGCGTTATCGTGCCACGCCAGCCACGCCAGAGTCCAAATCAGTCAACGACGCCGGAGCCCTAGCTTCGGTCGTCTTCTCCGGCAAGCACCATGGCCGATCCTACAAAATAGGAAAAAAACAAAGCAAAAGAAAGACCTTGTCACCCTAATTTGACCCCTGCGGATTCAATGGTGCCATTGTTTTGGCCTGAAAATGACTGTACGGTGAGTTTCGAAGAAGATAGCAAAAACTGCCCTAGCAATGGCAGGTCCTTACTCCTGCGTTAAAGCTCGCATTCTATGCATCAAATACCTTATAATAGGTATCCTGAGTTCACACAAACAATCAAAAACAATTAATGATGCATGAAATATGAAAAACGAATTCAAGGAATTTAACAAACCAATGAGAGCTAGGGAGCACGATCTGGGATGATTTGGCTTCATTTAAGAGTTGGGAATGATTGCTGCTATACCCAGGAACACGATTGAATGCTTAAAACTCCTTGAAACTTGCTAGAAAAACAAATTCGAATTTGTCAACTTTGGAAAATTTTGAGAGAATTAGGGTTGCCGTTTCAGAGGTTTCTAGGTCCTGTAAATGGTATGAGAGGCGTGCATATATGTCTTTGAATGAGAATCAAGCAATAATGTGAGCCATTAACCCTTGCAATGAAGTTTTGGATTTTGCCATAACCACCATTGAAGAAACTTGCCTTTTTTGTCCAAATTTGAATTTTTATGCTTGAAATGGACTTTACACGAATTTGGCATGTGTATCATGATGCATCAAGGTTATTCAAACCACAAGATATCCCTTAATTAATTTTTTTGATTTTTATTTGAATTTTAAAGATTTAAAATGAATTAAATCAAATAAAATTAAATAAAAATAGAAAAATTAATTTTTAATCTTGAAATAAATCGTGGGACACATGGGTGGCATGACAAGGATGAATCAAGTGGAAAAAGTGGGCCCTTTTGTCAAAAATTGAAGTTTCAAGGATAGTTGACTTTTGCCATTTCACAAAAATTTCCCAACTTCTCCAATGCATATCTTGCTCAATTGTGATCATATGAACATGTTCTTAGACATTTTGGAAAGGTCTTGAAGTCCTCTAACCAATGCCTTTGGTACCATGTCATTTTGATTTACCATTCTCAAGTTATGGTCTTTGACTTAAAGTGCCTTTTTGTTGACTTTTGAAAATGACCTATAATGTTGAAATTTATAACTTTTTGTGAGAGCATTTCTTGGACTTGGAATGTGAAGATGAGTTGTAGGAAATGTCATCCCCTTCAAAATGAGAATTGGATGGGATTTTTCTAATGAACCATGAAAAAGTTATGCCTTGGTCAAGTTACAGTTGACTTTTCAACTGTCCCAAAATAGAAACTTTTGACACCTTGATGATTTTTGAGCCATTCTTGTGAAATCGTGGTCAAGATTTGACCAAATGATGATTGTGGCTTCAAAATAAGATTTTGACCAATTTTTTTGACTTTTGACTGCCAAATGACCATTTTGCCCCTACAGTTGATTGTGAGGCAATTAGGATTTTTGATTGTGCAACTTGACCTTGTGAGCCTTGAAACTTGACATGTAGGTGCTTGACAATGTATATGAGCATATGGGACTTGATTGAGCCCTTGAAAACCTCAACTTCCTTGCAAGAACCAAAACCCTAATTTTGACTGGCTTAGGAGAGTGGTTGACTGTGTAGCCCTTGAGTAGACTTTGAGCAAATTGAGATGATGCTTGTCAAAACTTTGAAGAATATGGGAGGGCAAATTTTGGGGTACAACAACTACCATCTTGGGTGTATGCTGGCACTGTTTCCATAATGTAAACAGTACCCGGAGAATAAGTCTGGAGTGCATTCACGTAGCGAGGAAGTTCTTGGTATGACTCCTCCCAGTTTCTGTACACCTTTTCAATCGCCTTGTTCTTTGATAACCACGCCTTACGGTAATACAAAGTATAGTTAAAAACCACAGTGATGTGGGAGATGATGGTTTTCACCTTCAAAGATGGATCGTTTCTGACGAGTGGTAGGATTTCTTGACAAATGAGATCGTAATTAAGTTTTCGATGGTCTTGTGATTGAGTAGAACTGACACAGGTGTGGGTAGACATGGAACCTATGACCCAACAATCACCTCTTAATCTGTATGATGCAGTGAGCTTGAACATACAATCAGGGTGGACACACTTGATCTTGTACCTTTCTGGGTTTACACGGTCCACCTTAAAATCGTCCGAGTTGAGCATGTGGAATTTTTTTATGGCTCTGATACATTCTTCTCTGTTATGAAACTTGTCTTTCTCCTTTAAGTTTTCATTCGACTGCATATACAGATTGAAAAATAAATCAAAAGATGGTTCATCTCCGCCCATGTTAAAGTTTGTTATGTGCGGAGGTGATGCGTAGATCTTGTTTGCAGGAATACCAGGTATCCCATCGTCTTCGGAATAATCATTCACCATTTCATCAAACTCTAACTCATCATCTTCTTCTTCTTCATCAACTGCATCTACCTCTGCTTGTTCGGTCTCCAAAGGATCAACCACTTGTGTCACCTGAGGCTCTCGCATCATAATGTACAACTCAATAGAGTCGTACTCGGAATACACATGACTGGAAAACATATTCTGAAGATCCTCGTCATCTTGAACCTCAACCTTATAAAACATTATTTGGTTGTTACCAAAAATAACTGGATTCTGATAAAATATTTGTGTCACCGGGCCTCGTCCAAGTTTGGCCTTCAATCGTTTTTTGAAGTACAAGAAATTGGCTTTCCCGTTTAAATGAAATCAGATGTTGTATGTGTCTCTAAACAAAAACCCAGAGGTGGGACAAATGTATGTCTCACCGTTGAAATGTGCACTGATGACATATTGGGGTGCAGAGGCCATTGCGTATGATTGTTTGAAGGTTTGAAGGTTTGAAGGTTGGAAGGTTTGAAGTTTATGAGTTATTCGAAGGTTTGAAGGTTTGATTGTTTGAAGGTTTGAAGGTTTGAAGGTTTGAAGGTTGGAATGTTTGAGAGATTAAGTGAATCAGTGTTTTGATAAATGTAAGACTAAATAGGTCATACTGAATTTGAATTAACTAAGGCTGTAACCTCTAAGGCTCATCCCATCATGTCCAATAGTGTTACCAAGGCTGTCACCTAGCCTGCGCCTACTCTGCAAACCATGACACCTCTTATTCGCCAATGGGGATGGCGACAACTTTCATTTTTGTACTCTTTCGTCAAGTCCAATGGCGCATCCCTTCACGTCCAATAGTGTTACATGCATTCAGGAATGCCTTCTCCAAGGCTGCCACCTAGCCCGTGCCTACTCTGCACCTACACTGTAACCTGTAAGTCTCCTCCCATCACCTCCAATAGTGTTACATGCATTCAGGCATGCCTTCTCCAAGGCTGTCACCTAGCCTGCGCCTACTTTGGAACCCATG
Source organism: Vicia faba (assembly GCA_948472305.1). Taxonomy (NCBI): domain Eukaryota; kingdom Viridiplantae; phylum Streptophyta; class Magnoliopsida; order Fabales; family Fabaceae; genus Vicia; species Vicia faba. Next base: position 1,761,010,810 of record OX451736.1, on the reverse strand, counting down.
CCACCTCTTATTCGCCAATGGGGATGAAGACACCTTTCATTTTTGTACTCTTTCCCCAAGTCCAATGGCGCCTCCCTTCATGTCCAATCGTGTTACATGCATGCAAAGATGCCTTCTCCAATGGCTGCCACCTAGCCTGCGCCTACACTGCAAGAGTGACACTTATCATGCACGCATGCACCAACTACCACCTCACTTACTCTATGAATTTTTTTTGCCTATAAATAGAGCATAACATACTTCTCTCGCACCCACAATCGTCTCACTCTCTGCTACAAACTCTTTCATAATCTCTTACAATTTCTAAGTCTTTCATAATCTCAGGCATTTTCAACAATGGCTCTTCTCACAATGGGCGATTCTCACAGAGGCACAAGGGACAACATTGCAGCATTTGTAAGTTTCTTTTATAGTTATACATTTTTTATACTTCTGGTAATGCTTTGTTCATCTTACTTAATCTTACACCTTTTACATTATTAACTCAGGATACCAAAAGATTCAGAATCCAGTCTTATAACTACCTTGCTCCCTACCTATATATCGTACCATATATGGAATACACAGGTTTCAGACATGTTATAAAGATCTCCAACTGCACAATTGATTCAAAGTTCATACTTGCAATGTTTGAAAGGTGGAGACCAGAGACCCATACATTTCACCTACCAACAGGTGAATGTACCGTCACGCTAGAGGATGTGTACATGTTACTGGGTCTCCCTGTCGACGGTAAGACCGTTAACGGGTCGGTTCAACAACCCAATTCTCTGTGTGAAGAATTGTTGGGCAGAGATATGGTTGAAGGTGGTGGTGCAAGAGGTCAGAGTATACTACTAATTGAGCTTAAAAATCATTATGCGACTTTGGAATTAAATGAAAATTCCTCTGAGCAAGATAGGGTAATAAAAGCTAGAACTTATCTAATGATACTATTTAGAACCTTTTTATTTCTCGAAAGTACGAGAAATAGTGTAAATTTTATGTATTTAAATTTACTTAGAGACTTCGAAAAAACTAGAAAGTATAGTCGGGGTTCTGCTGTTTTAACCCACATATACAGTTCCTTGTGCAAAAATGCAATCAAGGAAAAATATATATTTTATGGTTGCGCTTTTTTACTTCAAGCCTGGGGTTGGTGGAGGATGGAGTCCCTAAACCCCGTCAACAACAACACATTCGTTTTCCCGTACGCAACAAAGTAAGTCATCAAGTTATATCATTTATTACTATTCATCTCTTCACCAAAGATATGATAAAAATAAAATATTTTTCATTTCCTTTAGGTATTGCGTGAGGGGTATGGATTACGGCAAGAATCCAAGATTCAATATCGCACTATACCGCAATCTATTGGATCACCTAGGCCCGGATGATGTACGTCGTACCTTTCAACTTTTCTACTTTTAAATTATTTATATATTACATTTTCATTAACCTGATTTAATTTTATGCGCAGTTTGTTTGGAGACCATATTTGGGTTTGGGCCATGAACCAAACCCCGAGGATGCAGCAATTTGGAGCGCCAAGACTGCAATCATACGGTTCAATATTGTAGAGATGCACCACATCGACCATGTGAACATGCAGTTCGGAATGCATCAAGAGATACCCAGTGATCCGACTTGTTTGTCCCCGTGGCATCTCAAAAGGGTCGACGCCCAATGAGGTCTTACCAACTGGAAAGACTTTGCTCCAGAATGGTGTAAGATATGGCAGAGGCGTCACCGACATGTCTTGCAATTCCCGGTTTTCCTCAATCATGGTAATATGTGATACACGAATCAATACTTATCTTGGTACAGGCCGGTTAGTAACCCTGAAATACACATGTCTCATCCAAGGTATTTGGTTGACCCACGAACACAATATGCACAACCCTCATTTCCCCAACAACAAACCCAACACACATCAACCTCCCTAGACGAAACAGAACCACAAACACCCAACCACAGTCGCCACCACAATACAATTACACCCAAATGCCCCACAACCAACCACAATCACCACCTCAGTACCAATACCCCCATATGCCTCACACCCAATCGCAATTCCAATCACAATACCAACACACCCGCATACCCCACACACAATTTTAGTCTTCTGTATATCCCAATATGGGCCCCTCAACATCCAGCCTTAGCCATGATCTGGGAATGTCGGAAGATTATGAACCAACCGACCCAACTTACCATCAACCACAATATCACCAAACCACCCAACATCCTCAATACCAAACACCCCAAGATCCATTTCCTTTCTACCCCCCGTACTCAGACGATCAATGCTACAGACCAACCATGGAACCCCACCCACCGCCAACACGACCAAACTTTAAGGGTATGGGTAACCGACTGTACCAAAGCGGATCTTCTAGATATGGAGATCTGACTTATTTCATGGATCCGGAACACATTGACTTTGTTGGGCCATCGACCCTCCCACAGCAGGAAACACGATGACACCCAGCACGAGAAAGGCGAGAATGGGGATGCGGAACCGGGGGTCATTACCGGGTTCCGGGGGACCACTGATTAATCTGTTTTTTTAATTTAATATGTTTTTTTTTATGTAATACTTATGGGTGTAATCATTTTTTGTAAATAAAAAGTCAATTTTGTTGATCATATATCGAATACGTAACGCACCGGATTGAAAAAAAAAACGCGAAAATTTCCCTAGGAAATGCACTAAGGCGCCATCTCACTTGGCTTAGGGCAAGCCCTAAGCACCTAGGCGCCAAGTGAGATGGCGCCTCCCCTTAAAAAGTAGGTGTAGGCGCCAAGTGTGATGACTCCTCCTTTGGGGAGTCATATGAAACATGGTTATTTGCGATTTTTTTTTAATACCTGGTTATTCCAAAAAAAAAATTCACGTTATTAACCCATTAATTAAGAGAATTTATTTTTCAACTTTATAGTGAAAAGAAAAATCTTATGCAATTCATAAAATTCTCTTTAGAAATCAAAAATATATTTCTGGTGCGCACCGTGCACCACAGACAAATATACTAAATGTGTTTTTCTGCTTTTTGTGTAGCACAAAACCAGAAATATAAGTTCGGATACAAACTGAAAATTAAATTTAAGTTTCAATTTACATTTTATCAAATCTTAGTGCGTCTCGAAAATGTATTTTCAATTTTTAGAAGCATTTTTGTAACTTTGAGTTGTGCGCTAAAAAACTATAAAAATGAAAAAAGAAATCCTCTTGACTAATTAGTATATTTATGCACAATCATTTAATCCGTAACTAATTTCGTGTGGCACATTAGACTATGTATAATGGGGTGTTGAAAAAATTATTCAATAGTTGAATATATGTAATGTAATCTTGAATAAAAAGTTGAAAATAAGGTGAATTAATATGTATTGAAAACGAGGAGGGAATGAAGTCACAATAATACTGATCTGACCTGATCAGACTTGGACCGTCACGACTGGCTCCGAGCTGAAGTTTTGAACGAGGTGGGGGGGGGGGTACCTGCAAGGCACTCCGATGCTGAAGTGAGTAAGAGTACGAGCAGGCAAAGTGTGAGTATATGTGATAGAATGAATACCTGACCCTTTGGAAACAGAGGGTATTTATAGCCCCCAACGCTGGGCCAAGGTTCCTTTATTGGGCCGGGCAGGTTTGGCCCAATAGAGGAACTTCCAGGTTCTACGTGCGTAGTGGGGACCCGCACGCGGTCCCCTTCCTGGATGTCATGCGTGAAGTGCGGGCGGACAAGGACGCGATCTTTTCGGGGTCCCGTTGAGAGCGCAGTGGACTGTGTCCGTTGCTGAAGGAGTGCTCGAGCTGAGGTCGAGCTGGATAGCACGAGGACGGAGATGTCGCCCAGTGACGTATGTCGGACATAGCTATGGTCCTTAGGTCGGCGTGACCCCTAGTAAGTCCGTTTGGATTAGGCCTCTACCGTTGCTCTTGGGCCAGCCCGGCCCAGTCCAGAACAGGAGCCCCTCAAGTCGTGGTTCCTTGTGTTAGGAGCCATGACTTGATCTTAGGTTGCTTCCGTTTCGGGGCCCTGTATCTGGGCAAGAGATGCAGCTCCTCGTGGGGTACTCGAGGGTTTCCCTGTATCGTGCACGTAGACAAGTTCCCTGCGAGGAATGCTCGGGGATTTCTCGACAGCCTGCGTCCGTCGAGCACGCGAGGTCTCTTTTGGGAACTGTGCCGCCACCCTATGAGGATAGGGTCATCATTGCCTAGGGCAGCTGCGCGTCGAGGAGGGGAATCCGTGGTTGCCCGAGGTGACGTTTGGTATTCCACGTCATCACTATAAATAGGGTCCTTGGGACCCAGAACGTGTTTCCACTCTTCGCGCCTCTCCTCTTCGCTCTATTTCTGCTGTTGTTGTTCTTCCCATATTCTTATAGGACCGTCGCGATCTCCGCCGCTGATTCCTTTCCTCCGTCGTTAAATCTCCTTCTTGATTCCAAGTAAGTGGCTTGTCTCCTTTGTTTTTCTGTTGTGATACATGATTTTTCATCGTTTTTAGACATTTAGAGGTTGTACGCCTGGGATTAGCCCGGTAGATTCATATGTAGCTCGACGGATCCATACGTATGTCCGGCAAGCGCATGCTTGTGCCTGGTAAATGCATAGTTTAGGTTTTAATCTGCAGTGCTGCCCGGGGTCTTCATGATCCAGGGCGCCTAATTCATGATCGTGCCCGGTAGACTCATAGCTCTAGTTCTAGGCTTTATGATTTTGCTCGCTATGTTCATGCCCTGGGTCGACGTATTCATGAGTGGTCGAGTTGTCGGTCTATTTAGGCGACTTATAGGAGGACCTGTCGAGGTTTCTGGGAGTCGGGGAGATGGCTGCTGTTTTTTGTTCCACAACACCAACTTTGCAGTCGCGCATGGAGCGACGTGGTTTGTCGTGCCCTTCATCTCGTCCGGTATGGCGAGCGTATGGTTTCGCGTCCAATTGATTGGTTTCCCGTACTTTGTAGGTAACCATGGCGGACGAACCGTGCTCTTCAGGACGGCCCGAGGTGGAAGAGCAAAGTGCCGACGAGAATGTGATTTTGGTTGACACCGTAGAGGACCCTCTGCTGGACTGGGTGGGTGCCGAACCTAGAGGGATAGCTTCGGTCTATAGTCGACGTAGCCGAAGGGCATATACTATCCTTGAGGCGGGCCACGACCATCCCGGTTTCCAGAAGAATTTCGTGGTCACTCGGCCATCTTTCACTGCTCGAATTTGCTCGGTGTTCCCCGAGTACAGTTTCCCTATGTATGAGATTGCCTTTAAAGACCTTGGGTTACAGCTGCCCTTCAGTGATTTCCAGGTCGGGGTCTTCAGCCACCTGGGGCTGGCCCCGTCGCAGCTTCACCCCAATTCGCTCGCGTTTATCCGGGCGTTTGAGCTGACTTGTCGTTTTCTGAGGATTGGGGCGACCATACCCCTCTTTTTCAGAGTCTTCCACCTACAGTGGCAATCCCGGGGAGGAAAGCATAGCTGGGTTTCCCTGAAACAGTCGAAGAGACTTTTCAGGATGTACATGGACTCCGTGCGGGGTTTTAAAGACAAGTGGTATGTGGTGAGGCCGGTTACCACAGCAGGTTTGGAGTCCGTGTATGAGGAGGAAGCGGTCATAACCGAGGATGACGGGGAGGCCCTTTTGGACGGTGAGGGACGTCTGGTGTTGGGACGCACGGCCAAATTTCCCGTGCATTGGATCTCGAGGCATTATGAGCACGATACAGGATATTACCATACGTCCAGGGGCGATATGAGCTCCGAAGACGAGAAGGCTTACGATACTCTTTGTCGGTATGTTGATAGCTTCCACCTCGCCAGATGGGCCACGAGGGAGGGGGAGGATATTTTGGACGATGAAGGTTATCCGACCTTTGAGGCTCGACCGATTGTCACGAAGGCACTCGTGGAGTGCCAGACCTTTGGGCAGGCCGCGCGTTTGCTAGGTCGTTTATTGTTTGAATTTCTTTACTTGTTACTTGTTTGCCTATTTGCTCGGCATTAACCCGGGTTCTTTCGTGCAGGTTCGATGGCTGGACGAAGGGAGAGGCTCTTGAAGTTGTCTTGTGATAGGAAGGTGAACAAGAGGGCGGTGAGACTTCCTCAGGCGACGAGGATGGGCCCGCCACATAGCCCGGGCATATCTCAGGCGACGAGGGTGGACTCGCCACCTAGCTCGGGGGCTGCTTCAGGAGGGACTCCAGATGTTCAGGAGGTCGAGCCACACACCGACCTGATACAGAGAAAAAGGAATCGGGTGGAAAGTCAGCGAGGACTCCAGTGCTGTGAGGTCCTTCGGGTTGCCCCCTTGCTTTAAGGAGGAGGGTTTCTTCGAGGGGTTTCCTTTGTCTGTGAATCCCGACGAAGCTGAAACCATTCGCCGGATGAACAAGGAAAGTCGGAGAAGACACCTGGCCGCCAACATGGTCGGGCTGGTGAAGATGGTCGAAATGGCCGTTGTACTGGCCGAGGAGGGGGAGGATGCTGACCGTGTAAAGGAGTTGGAACAGGAGAAAGCTGCCCTCACCTCGACTTCGAGAAAGCTGAAAGCTGCCCTGGAGCGCTCCGAGGAGATGTTCCGCGAGCAAGTTGAGCTGCTGGTGGCGGAGACGGAGGCGCTGACTCTGGAGAGAGAGAGCTCGGGGAAACTGGCCGAGGAGAGGGACCTTCTTCGTGCCGATCGTGAACGACTAGAACTCGACAACGGGCGCCTTGCTAGGGAGGTCGAGGACCTAAAGGCTGATATGCTTCCTGCCGAGGATGAATCGGAGGACAAAGCTCTTATGAGGAGTCGATCGGAACTGGTCGATCGTATTCAACTTCTCGAGGGGGACTGTGTCGGAGCTATGGCGGATGGCTTTGAAGTTGTGGTCAGCCAACTTTCCTTGTTAAATCCCGGCCTGAACACTGAAGGGGTGAGCCATATGTCGCAGATTATCGATGGTCAGGTCGTGCCTCTGCCCGACTCTCCTGCTGTTGGTGATGGTAGCTCGGGGGAAGCCGAAGTGTGAGATAGTGGTGGGGCCTGCGTGCCTCGTTGATGTTTGTTTTGGGCATGCGTGCCCGTTCACATTCTTTTGGGCCTGCGCGCCCGTTCTTTGTATTTCTGAATATTGCTGGCCTTTTTGATCGGTTTACATCTTATTTGCTTTGTTGCCTACAGGCATTTTTGAATGAATGCTTTGTTTCAATTTTGATTGTTTGCCCGTGCTTGCGTTTTATGTTTTTTGTGCAAAAATTGGCCTAAGTTATGGGCCCGAGGAGTGCCCGTAAGTGGTTGTGACTTTGCTGGCAAATTTGCCTGTCCTTTGTTCGTGTATGTGCTCGGCCTCTTCTCGATGGCTAGAGTCACCTAAGTGGTGAACTCGAGGGGAGAGACTCCTTTTTGACCCTTTTAGATGGCCCGACATTCTTGAAGATTTGTCGGGCATACGGAGCGAAGTTGCTCGGTCGGGTACGTGGCCCGGTCAGGACTATTTGCCCTTGGCGTGAACTGCCCATCGCGAGCTGGGTGTTCTGCCTTATAGGTACTTCAACGGTGGAGCTCGGTAGAGGTGTCCGCGTCGGGCATTATCCTTGTTCTTATTTGAACCATGTTATGCGATTTGGACGTAGGTCGGGCCCGTACCTTGGCCTCCCTACGGGGTTAGACGTTTCTCCTTGTTGACTGGGTGCGGGAGCCGACAGTCGAGGGTCCTCAGTGTTGGTAGTTTTCAACTATGGTACTGCTTTAGTTTAGCAGCGTTCTGTTGGCTCCTAAATTCGACACCCTTGTTTTTATTAATATAAGCCATTAAAGCTGAAGAATGGTTTCGACCAGCTGGTTCTGTCGAAATGCTCATCAGAAGATGGCAATGTACTTAGAGAATTTCTTCCAAGGAAGAATCTTGTTGCCTTCGATGTCGAAAGTGCTTCTCGACGAAGGTGTTCGATTGCTCAGAGTGGAACGGTTTGAGATTCAAACGTTTGGAGGGAAAACGGTTCCCAGCGGTTACCAAGTGCAACGTGCCAAGATCTGGAGCGTCGAACGCTGTGAACGTGCCAAGTGGAGTCATCTCGAAGCAGCGTAACTGCCCGACGGTTACTTGGGATGTGTTTAGTATAAGTATTAGTAGTTCACGCATTTTTTCGCGTGTGTTCACAATTATATACAAGTCACTCATATAGATTCGAGTACCCAGCGTGAGAGAAAGAATTGTTGAGAATGTATGTGTGAAACACCACTTTAATTAATCAAAGTCATTTATTTTCCAGAACTTTATTGATCTTCATTTACTTTTCCAGTCGAAGCCTTTATTTCAAGCCTTCCTTTATTCTACCAAGTTTTCTTCTTCATGCAATTTACATAAAGCTTCTTTATTTTCTTGTCATTTAACCATTATCAAACTTAGTCAAAACCCTAAAATTAACCATGTCTTAGGATCAATCTGATCGATCCTGCGAGTCACCAAATAAGTAACCTTTTGGAAGATCAGTGGTTGTTTACCAATTCCCACGGTAAACAAATTGGCACACCCGGTGGGACCTTGTGTTGATTTTGAAGTTTAACCCTTTTATACAGAATATCATCTTTTTCAAGAAGTATTGCATGTTATTAAGAAGTGGTAGAATATACACTAACAATACCAATACTGCCAGAAGAAGAGAAGCGATGGCGAATCCGCCAAACAATAACGAAATCCCATAAACGAATGTGGGAACAACGGTTATCCCAACCGTAAGTGAAGCGATAACCGCTGGTTCAACACCAGCAGTAACGGTCACAGCGACGGGGCTATTACCTCCGTTCACTGGCCCCAGAGTGCCTTTAGGAACTCCCCCACCAAGGGGAAATCCAGGAACAAGGCCTTATGTTCCCCCAGGATTTATGACAGGCGGTCAAAATCGAGAACCACTCTATGGCATGCCAACTTCTGAATTGGCTAGCCTGACGAACGCTGCGTCCACTTTTTCAGACCCTTTAGTGAGTGCCTCTTCGCCACTCCAAGGTTCTGGAGTAGGTATGGAGAACAGAAATAGGACCCAACTCTTAGGAGGAACGTCCCAAGTAGCACATGGCCTTACAAATGCCTCGACAGCAGTCTTGAGGCAACAAATGAACGAAAGCAACCATGATATGGTTCAAATGTTGGCACAAACTTTAAGTACAGTGCTGAATCCTCTAATACAAAACACCACCCAATCGAATCAGCAGATGACAACGCAAATGACGCGTCTGGCTGACTTCTTTGGGGTACCCCAACCTATTCGACAGCCCCAAAGGGCGTAAATAAGGGGAAACCAAGGTATACTCTTAGAGGAAGAAACCACTATCAACCAAGTCCAGCAGCCTGTCGAAGAAAACCTTAGGGCACGATTGGAACAGCCTGTCGAAGAACCTAGGGTTATAGCCCCAGAGGTAAGGTTAGTTAATAAAAACCAAAATGCTGACGAAGTGGTTCAGCACATCCAATACCAAAACATGGGTTTGGAAAATAATCTGGCAGCCATGATCGAAAGAATCATGACGCAGAATGGGATGAACATGGGCTTTCGTAGGCCCAACTTCACATCCCCACTGTCAGAATACGTGTTACAAACAGACTTACCTCCCAGATGTAAAGTCCCTAAGTTCACTAAATTCTCAGGGGACACGACAGAATCTACTGTCGAACATGTGGCGAGATACTTGATCGAAGCAGGAGATATTTCAAACAACGAAAACCTGAGGATTAAGTACTTCCCAAGTTCTTTAACAAAGAACGCGTTTACTTGGTTTACAACTCTCCCCCCAATTCAATCCATCATTGGACCCAGTTGGAGAGATTGTTCCATGAGCAATTCTACATGGGACAAACCAAGATAAGCCTGAAAGAATTGGCCAGTGTAAAGAGACGTTTCACTGAACCTATAGACGAATATCTAAATAGGTTTAGGTTGCTCAAAGCAAGATGCTTTACGCAAGTGCCAGAACATGAGTTAGTCGAAATAGCCGCAGGCGGCTTAGATTATTCCATTAGGAAGAAGTTAGACACTCAATACCTGAGAGACATGGCCCAATTGGCTGATAGAGTTCGACAGGTAGAACGCCTTAAAACTGAAAAAGCCAAGGCAACGAAAACTCATAAAAGAGAGAGGATAGCGTATGTCGAGATGGATGACGAAGATCCAGAAACCTTCGACAAAACTATAACCGTCGAAGAAGGCGAGGTCGATTTAGCGGAACTAAAACAAGGGCCACCATACTCTTGCAAACTGTTAGTCCCCTCAAGTGGAAAAAATCCCACTGGTCCGGAAAGGACCAACGATAGGTTCCCCAAAAAGACTTATAGTTTTGATATTACAAAATGTGATGAAATCTTTGACTTACTTGTAAAAGATGGCCAAATGATAGTACCCCCAGGGGTAAAAGTGCCTCCTCTTGATCAAAGAAAGAAAAGAGGCTTTTGTAAATATCATAATTTTCTGGGCCATAAAACGTCTCAATGTTTTCTTTTCAGGAATCTTGTGCAAGACGCTATCGAAGAAGGGAGGTTGAAGTTTGCTGACAAGACCCCCATGACTGTGGACTCCAACCCTTTGCAGGCTGAAGCCCATTATGCTGAACCTTCAGAGGTGAACGTGATCGAGGCATCCAGAAGCCAGTCGAAGAGGCCAGGAATCACAATGGTCGAAGTCACAAAGGACCATGTCAACATGCCAATCTTTGGCAGTTTTTCTGGGAATCTATCCAGAAAGACAATTGAAGCGGTCCAAAAGGCGGTCGAAAGCCCAAAGATGGAGACAGTTGGAGCCCAAAAATCTGGAACAAAACCCAGTTCTCACTTGGCTGCAGTTCAAGGCCAGACAGGGGACTTGGAGATTCAGATGAAGCAGTTGACTCTTGCCACCAAAGACACCATGAATGTCAACATGGTCGAAGTCTCTGAACCAAAAGCATCAGAGGAGGCCATTAGGCAAGAACAAGCCAACAAAACTGCTTTCCCTCGGGAAAATGAAAATCAGGCAGATTTCCTGCAAAGATGCCAGAAAAAGAAGTCAGAAGTGATGTTGTGGCCTCGATGCAGTTCAATCTTCGACAAAAAAGCTGCTGAACATATTCAAGGTGTAAGAGCAGCAAATATAAAAAGGGAAAGTGTTGATACTCGACATGACCCCAGAAGAGCCTCCCAAAGGGGTTCAAATCAAGAAAAGAGGCCACCGACTTTCAGGCCTCCGACTAATGTGCCAGTAGATACATGGTACAAAACATCTGGTCAAAAGAGACCAACAAGGAAAGATGGCACTCCTTCGAAGTGCCAAGAGGTTCATCTTTAACACATAAGAAAGAGCCTCAGGTTGCTACCCCTAAAGTGACCCAGGTGTCAAGCAACTACAAAGGGAAGAATCCCATGTCTCGATCTCAATGGAGGAGATACCAGAGGCGACGAAAAGCTGAGAGGGAAGCTGCTAATGAACCGAAGGCAGAATCAAGTTCAAATGTTCCTCAGAGAAAGCAGAGGAAGCCCCTGGAAAGACAATCAGTAACCAATAGGCTAGTTTGGCCTAACCAGGGTGAAGTTGATAACGAAGATGGTTCTGAGTCTGATGACACTTTAGATATCATGGTGAACATAGTCTCAATTTTGCCCAGAGAGTTCAACCGCTAGGTGGAGGTCGAAACAAGCGATTGGGAAGTTGAACAAGAAATGGCCAAGCATAGGCCAGTATGCTATTTCGTCATGGATAATGGCGCTACTGAAGAGCAGAATGGGTTCTTCGAACCTCCTACAGAGGCGATGAAAAATCACCTTAAGCCTTTATTTATAAGGGCTAAACTCGAAGAAACCACAGTAAATAAGATCTTGGTGGATTGTGGGGCAACCATCAACATCATCCCTCACTTTATGCTAAGAAAAATAGGCAAAAGTGATGAGAACATCAAGCCTCACAACATGGTCCTGTCGAATTATGAAGGCGGCATAGGGACCACTATGGGTGTGATCCAACTGGACATCAAGGTGGGATCTATCCTTCGACCAACTATGTTTATGGTCATATCGGCCAAACCTAACTATAATCTTTTGTTGGGTCGTGAGTGGATACATGGTGCTGGAGCTGTACCATCATCAATGCACCAGAGGTTGCTACTATGGCGTCCTGATGGAATGGTCGAAAACATAGAAGCGGATCAAAGCTATTACCTGGGCGAAGTAAATCACCTAGGGCTGGCAGACTTTGACAAAAACCTGGCTCACATTGGGCCATGCCCAACACCTGACTTCGACTTGGCGTCAGCGCCAAATACTTTTTGTTCCCTATACCTGCACCCTGAGCATGGTTTTAAATGGGACAGAGAAGACTTGTCCCACATTGACTTTAGTGGGTTAACTGATATCCAACCAACTGGTTGGGGAAGTGAATTCAGTGACAATGACTGAGTCACAATCTCTGCAGCGAATTTCGGCTTAAGTAGCCGAAACAAGGATGATAACGACTCTCGAATCCGAAGTAAAATATATGGCCACACAGGCCAATGATCAAGAGTTACCTTCTGCAGGTCCTGGAAAGGACTTCGATCCAGAACCTCCTGATATCATGCCAGAAGGGATGCAGGAACAAAGGCTCGACGCCATCTACGACGATGAGCCTTTGGGATTCGAAAAGGACCCCTTAGCGAATAACATCAAGATGCTAGCGCAGGATCATTTAGAAGAAATCAACTTGGGCGAAGGGTTAGAGAAGAAGCCAACTTACATTAGCGCAAAAATTGACCCAGAACTCAGGTTGGAAGTAATCCATTTGTTAAAAGAGTTCAAGGATTGTTTTGCATGGGATTACGACGAGATGCCTGGTCTTGACAGAGGATTGGTGGAACTTCAGTTGCCAATCAAACCTGGGAGAAGCCAATCAAGCAAAGTCCAAGACGTTTCGCTCCAGAAATACTGTCGAAGATCAAAACGGAAGTCGAAAGACTGCTGAAGTGCAAATTCATACGCGTTACGAGGTATGTCGAATGGATTGCAAACATTGTGCCAGTGATTAAGAAAAATGGTACATTGAGGGTGTGCATAGATTTCAGAGATTTGAATGCTGCTACGCCCAAAGATGAATATCCTATGCCTGTGGCGGAAATGCTAGTCGATTCTGCCGCTGGCTATGAGTACCTGAGTATGCTCGATGGTTATTCAGGATATAATCAAATTTTCATTGCTGAAGAAGATGTGTCAAAAACAGCTTTTCGATGCCCTGGGGCTTTAGGCACTTACGAATGGGTAGTGATGCCTTTTGGCCTAAAGAACGCTGGGGCAACATATCAGCGAGCGATGAACTCCATCTTCCATGATTTTATTAACACTTTTATGCAAGTATATATTGATGACATTGTGGTAAAATCTGTTTCCAGGAAGAACCATATAGACCACCTTCGACAATCATTCGAAAGAATGAGAGAACATGGTCTGAAGATGAACCCTTTGAAGTGTGCATTCTGTGTAAAAGATGGAGATTTCTTGGGCTTCGTCGTCCACAAGAAAGGAATCAAAATCAACCAGAACAAGACGAAGGCAATTCTGGAAGCGAAAGCGCCAGCAAACAAAAAGGAATTGCAATCTCTGTTGGGCAAGATAAATTTCCTGAGGAGATTCATATCTAACCTAAGTGGGAAAGCTCAAGCCTTTTCACCCTTACTTCGCCTGAATAAGGAAAGGTTCGACGGGGGGCAAGAGTGTGATACGGTGGGAGAACTGACTATGGTTTTGCGTTTGTTTTTGCAAATGTTTCGGTTGAGCAAGAGTCGCCACCGACTTTTTATTTTATCCTAAGAAAAGGTTAAAAAGCACAGCAAAAACCTTTGAGATGTTTTCTTGGGTTCGGGGAGTAGATTATAGAAAGGGAAGGTATTAGCACCCTTTCTATCCATGGTTATCCATGGGCTCTTAGTTACTTGCTTAGATCAACTTGCCTTGATTTTCAATTGTTTGAAATGGTGCTTGTGTGTGTGGATTTTGAAAATGTTTTGAAAAGAGGCCAATGTGGTGGCAACCTTTGTAATGATCCATGTTGGGATGTATACAAAGGTGTATGTCTTTTGAAAAAGGTTTTCATTTGTTTTTTGAAAGTTGTTTTGAAAGTGTTGTGAGGTGTGTTTTAGAAAATAGGCAAGTGTTTTGTTTTTGCAAGTTTGATTCAAGTAACTAAGAGGTTATCTACTCCTAAATTTCTCAAAGTTTATTGCTATGTTTTAACCCTTTTAATAAGTTTGTTCCACCATTGCATTTGATGGACAATCTCATGTTAGGATGTGAAAGGGACGGGCGCGGGTCATCGTTTAGACCATACTTGCAACGGTGTTAAGTATCTTTGGGCATTTCCTTTAAGGGACTTGATCATTTGTTTTTGTTTGTTTTGAAAAGTGTTATCGAGGGACTATGATCATTCAATTTGTTTGTTTTGCCCAAAGAGACCTAACATGCAATATGGCCCATTTTTGAAAGGCAACAAGTGGAATACCCTAGGGGGTGCAAGTGTGATTTGTGTGTCCATTTTCATGCTTGTTTGTCTTATATTAGGTCCAACTATTTTGTTCATTTTTTATTCGCATATAAACCCTAATTCTAGCATTGTATTTTAGAAAGCGATAAAGTGCGAAATTTAAATTCCTACGCTATTACAACACAATGATATAGGGAGGGGGTACAATGTTTCAAATGGGGAGGTATTTAGACAGGAAATTGAATCTAAGCTATTACATCAATATTGAGTATTTGCAAGGTAATTTAATTGCATAAATAAAATAAAAATAGAACAAATATGCAAGAATGCAAAAAATGGTTTTTTTATATGTATGAAGAAAAAGGATTATTGATGTAAAATAAAAAGAAAATAATAAAAAAAATATTATTTTTGGAGTATTTTTGAATTTAGGGAAAAAACCCTAATTCAAAGGTATTATTTATTAATATATGTAATATTTATTATTTATACAAAAATAAAATAAGAAAAGAGATATATTTGTAAAAATAATTTTTTAGTGTTTAATATTAATAAAGTAAAATATGTATATTTTTAGTATTTTATTCTAAGTATATTAATAAATATATATATTTATGTATTAAGTTCTAAATATGTATTATATATAAAAATTAATAATATTTAATATAAAAATAAAAAAGGGCATTTTTTATACAAAATATTTCCAGGAAGTAAAAACAAAATAAAAGTGTACAAAAAATATATTTGTATTATCTTAATATTTTAAACAAAAAAGTATATATGTATATTTACCTATTTATGTATAAAACAATCAAATAAATACTTAATAAATTCAAAAAATGATGGGAAAAATATTTTTATATTTTTAATATGCTGAGAAAAAATAAATGAATCAGTTAAAAAAAGAAAAAGTCAAAAAATATTTAAAATGAAGCAAATGGGCTCAGGGGGTGCAAAAGTAAATGTATGGTGCAAAAAGGAATAACAAAACAGGCCCAGCCCAGAAAATGGTTGTCTTCAACCTTCAGACCAAACAATTCAAAAATGCGCGCCTTCCTTCATCAATCCTTAACTCCTGATTCCTGACTTTTTAACAAAAACTCATAACATAAAAAATGTTCAGCATGAAGAGACGATTCTAACCATATGCATAACTTGATCTAACTCTCTAAGATGAGGGAGAATTTCTCCTCCCCCAAATCCTAACCTAGTTTTTCTGCCATTTTCAAACTCCAAATTCTCACAACTCAAGCAAAAGAAATGAAAAGTAAAAACATGTACATGTTCAGTGGCATGAGTAGAACCTTGTTTATTCACAAACTTAAAGCTAATGATGCATAATAAGAGAGATACGAGTTCACCAAGATACCTGTTCAGCTGAAGTTCTATCTTGCAATGTAGGAACTTTCAGTGCAAGGTGATGATTGGAAAAGCTTCCTTGAGGTCCAGGGATGCTATTCCAATGTTTACTTTGTCTTGAAAGCTTCTGAATCGAGCTAGAGAACTTCACCTGCAAGTCAGAAATGTGAAAATGGTGGAAGTGGTTAGAGTGATTACAGGTCGTGCCTTTGCTTTTGGTTAGCTTGCATAGATGGTATGGAAGGTATGTGAACTGATTTGGGCAAGAGAGCTTAAGAGAAATGAGAGATAGCACTCAAACTGCAGGGCCTGCCCTGTTTTTGCAGTTTGAGAGTGATTCTGAGATGGAGGGTGTTTTGAAGGCTAAGGGCTCGTGTATTAGCTTGGTTGTGTTGTGTGGAATGTGTTTGATAACTTTGTTCTTGTGTATGTAAGCTGAGATGGAAGTTGGTATGAGTTATGCAATGTTTCTTCTAACTTAAGCAAGAAATGGCAAGTTGTGTTTCTAGGTCAGTAGAGGACCCCTAATCCTGCTGCAAAGCTTCTCTTGATCAGAGTGATTTGTTCATAATCTTGTGCTAAAGAGATTTGGTTTGTACTTGCTTGATTTACCAATTGACATAAAGCATGACTTTTCAAAAATGGCTATTTTGCTTTATCTAAAAATGGATTAAACTTGTATATAATACTTGAACTCATAGAATAACACTTTGACACAATGAACAAGCATTAAATTATTGAGTGTAACTTGGTTTAAGGACCTGTAATCAAGGGCATGCTGGTTTTGAGAAGTTTGCATAACTTATGAACATGAAAAATGGCCAATTCAAAAGTGAGTTTTTGCTATATTGTGAAATTCGATTCTCCCTAACCATGAGGTTGTTTGATGAGTTCTTGGACATTTTGGAAATCTTGGAATGTGTACTACAATCCATCTTTGAAGTTCAATTTGAAATTCCAAGTGGAAGTGTATGGAAAATGGCCTTGAAGTGGGGTAGAAAAACTTGTCAAAATAGGTCAAAAATTCACTAAGTTAAGAATGGTTTAGTGCCCTTATTCAAAATTTTGTAACTTGAGATACAAGCTTCAAATGAGAAAACTTTGTGAATCAAAGTTGTAGATTATGCAACAAGCTACAACTTTCATGTTTTGACTTTTGTTTGAATCCAAATGAATTATGGTGAAAAAGTGGGGCAAAGTTGGGGAAAAAATTAGGGTTTTCCATAACTTAGAAAAATTCTAAGTTATGAAAAATTCCATTTTAAACCCTAATTTGCATTTCTTGGTTTCTTGGTGAAAAAGTTTCATTATTTGGCATGTTTTGATGAAAAATGAATCTTGACTCTTGATTTTGATCAAAAAGTCAAAGTTTGACTTTTCAGTGTACAGTCAAAATTGATCAATTGACTGGGAAATTCAACTGTCAATCTTGTGTACTTGGGATCTTTTGAGTTTGTTGAGCATGTCAAGACAATTCCATGGGGTCCTTGAGTCCATATGTGAGCTTGGTTTGCCATTGGCTAGGTCAAACAGTCAAAAATTGCCTTTGTGCAGTCAAAACCCTAAAAATGACCATTTTGCCCTTTTGATGATCTGATCAAATTTCTTGTGGAATTGTGATCCAAACTTGATCAAATGGTCCATATGAGTTCATAATGTTTATGTGAGTCAATTTTCATGAGATTTGACTGTCAATTAGCCACAGTTGACTTTTTCCCCAATACAGCTGATTTCTAAGTCATCTGTCCAATTGACTGGGCAAAACTTGGAATCAAGACTTGAAACTTGGTATGGATAAACTTGGGAGTCCAATATGAAGTATGAAAGTCATCTTAGGCATCTTAGGTCAAAACATCTTTGTGCAAACACAAACCCTAATTTTGGTCCACTAGTGCAAGGAGAAATCTTGAGCAGAGGAAACCCTAATTGGATCTTGATCTTCAAAGGTCTGGTGATGAGAAAATGTTGAGGAAATGGGAGGGCAAATTTTGGGGTACAACAGTTGCCCCTGTTCAATCTTCTTGAACCTGAAGAGTTAGATTGGCAGGTTTGCCTTTCGTGACTCGAGGGTAAAAGGAGATTGGACACTAGAGTGCCCGGAAATTTGCACTCGCATGTTGGAGTCTCAACAGTGTGATGTCGGGAATGGGCTTATAGATGCCATCTGAAGATGTGGTGGATAGGGAGATGGGCTTATAGATGCCATCTGAAGATGTGACAGAACCTTGTCGGGAATGGGCTTATGGATGCCATTTGGAAGTGTTGATCGCATAAGAGATTCCTTAGCGAGAACTTGTGTATTTGAGAAAGACAGATGTTTTCCTGGCTCGTTACAGGTGTTTGATCTTCAATTTCTTTATGCAGACATGCCCTGGCTAGATACAGGAATCGAATCCGGAAATAGTCGTCAATAGATATGCCCTGGCTGGATACAGGAATCGAATCTTCGAACTCTTCAGACGTGCCCTGGCTAGATACAGGAATCGAATTCGGAAATATGGTCAACAGATATGCCCTGGCTGGATACAGGAATCGAATCCGGAAATAGTCGTCAATAGATATGCCCTAGCTGGATACAGGAATCAAATCTTCGAACTCTTCAGACGTGCCCTGGCTAGATACAGGAATCGAGTCTGGAAATGTTGTAGTTGATAGATGTGCCCTGGCTGGATACAGGAATCGAATCCAGAAATAGTCGTCAATAGATATGCCCTGGCTGGATACAGGAATCGAATCTTCGAACTCTTCAGACGTGCCCTGGCTAGATACAGGAATCGAGTCTGGAAATGTTGTAGTTGATAGATGTGCCCTGGCTGGATACAGGAATCGAATCCGGAAATAGTCGTCAATAGATATGCCCTGGCTGGATACAGGAATCAAATCTTCGAACTCTTCAGACGTGCCCTGGCTAGATACAGGAATCGAGTCTGGAAACGTTGTAGTTGATAGATGTGCCCTGGCTAGATACAGGTATCGAATCTGGAATTGTGACAGTTGAAGGTAGTTGTCTTTGGGATTGTCTTTTTCCCTGAAAAGGCAAAACATAAGTTGTATGCAATGTCATGATGTATGATATGCATGATGTTATGATGTTCAACATGATATAGTGTTGTATGCATTTTATCACGTATGTAAGCAAGATGTATGAAAATGTGAAATGTTTATGAATGTAATTTCGTCTTAGGAAAATAAATCCTTGACGACCGGCCGGTAAGTTGCTCTGTGGAAGAGATACTTTGCCGAAGTTTTGATGGGAGTCCTGCTGAGGACTTTGATGATGGATTCCGCTGGAGATAATGACGATAAACTCCGCTAGGGATAATGATGATAAACTCTGCTTGGGGAATACCAAAGACAAACTCCTGCCGGGGACCGAAAGAACCTTGCCGAGGGCGATCTTCCATGGCAATTAGCTGAGGATAACCCAGTTATAAGCCCTTGTGAGGAATAACTCTGAATAAAGCTCGGGAGAGATGTCCGTATTCTGCAGGGAACAAGCTTCTAGAATCTACCGGGGATAAGCTTTTAGACCTGCCGGGGAAAGTTGGTGACTTCACTGGGGAAAGTATTGTTGAATCTCGCCTTACTCTGCGGGGAGCTGAGGTCGTTTGGTCACATTCTTCAGTCGAATCCACCTTGGTACCTTGGCGGACAAAGCAACTAGACTGCATCAGACAATTTCACATTGCCCCTGTTTCTGATGTCACCTGTAATGAATCTTCCATTTTATGTGCAAATATTTATGAATCAGCAATTTAATGTCAAATGCATATATCAAAAATGAACATTGGACGTTCTTCGCAAGACAAAACAGAAAAAGGAAAAAACAATGGCAATTTGTATGGACAAGTGAATTTGTATTGATTTGAATTTTGCCTGTGAATAGGCGTTTTTTGTACAAGAGGCTGACATCCTAGTAAGAGAATGCCGCCGAATTAATCACAGATTTGACAATTTTGAAAACAAAACAGCTATGTGAACAATCCTACTGGGTTCCAACTCTGCTATCGCCTTTATGTCTTCAAGCGTCTCATCGCTTTGCTGCCGAGTTGAAGATGAAGCTGATTGGTCGATGCCGAAGTCTGAGCCAGATAGTTGATGCTGAATTCCGGATGCGAAGTGATCCAATGAGACATAGTGTTACGCTTCATCCCTAACTTTTGCCTGGACCGCCCTTTCGGGTTTTCAGTCCACCGGGATACCCATTTTTGCCCAAGCCGCCTTTTTAGGTTTTCGACTTGCCGGGTGTACAGATTTTTTTCATTTCATCCCTTATTTTTGCCCGAACCCTTTTGGTTCGCCGGGAAGCCCTAATTTTTGCCTAGGTATGTCAACCTAGCGGGTCTTTTATTTATGCGTAGTATTTTTTCACTATGTCTGCATTGGCGGGGTGAGGAAGGTCGTCACCGTCCATGGTGGTTAGGATCATGGCTCCTCCTGAGAACACATGTTTAACCACAAATGGCCCTTCGTAAGTGGGGGTCCATTTGCCCTGGGGATCACTTTGAGGAAGGATGATGCGTTTGATTACCAGGTCCCCAACTTGATACTCTTGCGGTCTGACTTTCTTGTTAAATGCCCTGATCATCCGTTTTTGATACGTTTGACCATGACAGATAACGGTGAGTCTCTTTTCGTCAATCAGGTTTAATTGATCAAGTCGAGTCTGGATCCAGTCATCTTCACTCAGATCTGCATCTTTCATTATTCGGAGAGAGGGTATCTGGACTTCAATTGGCAAGACTGCCTCCATGCCATAGACCAAAGAGAAGGGAGTTGCCCCGGTTGACGTCCTTGCTGAGGTACGGTACCCATGAAGAGCGAACGGTAACATCTCGTGCCAATCTTTATAAGTCACCGTCATCTTCTGCACAATTTTCTTGATATTCTTATTGGCTGCCTCTACAGCCCCATTCATCTTCGGCCGGTATGGAGAAGAATTGTGGTGCTGTATCTTGAATTGTTCACAGAGCTCAGTGATCATCTTGTTGTTGAGATTGGTACCATTGTCTGTAATGATTCTTTCCGGGACGCCGTACCGACAGATCAGATTATGCCGGATAAAACGTGCCACGACGCTCTTGGTTACCGTGGCGTAGGAAGCTGCCTCAACCCACTTCGTGAAATAATCGATCGCCACCAAGATGAAGCGATGCCCATTGGATTCCGTCGGTCGGATCTCACCGATCATATCAATCCCCCACATTGCAAAAGGCCAAGGTGCCGTCAGGACGTTCAGAGGAACTGGAGGAATATGCACCTTGTCAGCATAGATTTGGCATTTATGACAAGTTCGAGAGTGTTGGTAACAATCAGCTTCCATTGTGGACCAGAAATATCCTGCCCGAAGGATTTTCTTAGCCATGGTGTGTCCACTGGAATGTGTTCTGAATGTACCTTCATGCAGTTCTATCATGATTTTCTCTGCTTCAGCCTTATCCACACAACGTAGTAGAGTTGAATCATGATTTCGCTTGTAGAGAATGCCGTTGCTGAGGAAGAATTTTGCCGCAAACCTCCTCATGAACTTCTTGTCATTGACAGATGCACCTTCAGGGTATTCCTGAGCTTCCAAGTACCTCTTCACCTCATGATACCAGGGTTTCTCAGTCACCTTCTCAGCCTCAAGTTCGCAGCAGTATGCCAGTTCGTCCAACTTCCAGATAATGATCCGGGGAGCCTCATTGTCCCATTTAACTTTGAACATTGAAGACATCGTAGCCAGTGCGTCTGCTAGCTGATTCTCCTCTCTTGGGAAGTGCTCAAAAGTTATTTCTTCAAAGTGGGGAAGCAAGGTTGACACACACTCCTTGTAAGGAATAAGATTTGGGTGTTTCGTATCCCACTCGCCTTTGATCTGATTGATCACGAGAGCGGAATCTCCGAAGACACTCAGAAATTTGATCCTTAAATCGATTGCAGCTTGTAGACCCATGATACATGCCTCATATTCTGCCATGTTGTTGGTGCAGTTGAAACACAATCGGGCGGTGAGTGGAGTATGAGTTCCTTTGGGAGATATGATTACAGTGCCGACGCCGTTACCCAAAGCATTGGAGGCTCCGTCAAAATGCATAGACCATCGGGATCCTTCCTCAGGTCCTTCATCCGGTCCCGGTACTTCACAGTCAGTTACCACCATGATGTCTTCGTCCGAAAAATCAAATTTCAATGATTGGTAATCGTCCACAGGTTGGTGTGCCAAATGATCTGCCAGTACACTTCCTTTAATTGCTTTCTGAGTTGTATACTGGATGTCATATTCTGTCAAGATCATTTGCCATCTCGCTATCCTTCCAGACAGAGCAGGCTTTTCAAATATATACTTGATAGGATCCATCTTTGAAATTAATAGAGTAGTGTGAGTCAGCATATACTGTCTCAGCCGGCGAGCAGCCCATACTAGAGCGCAGCAAGTTTTCTCAAGCAGTGAGTAACGAGACTCACAGTCGGTAAACTTTTTGCTCAAGTAATAAATAGCGTGCTCTTTTCGGCCAGACTCGTCATGCTGCCCCAGCACACACCCCATTGAGTTATCAAGTACTGTCAAGTATAATATTAGAGGTCTTCCTTCCACTGGTGGCATAAGAATGGGTGGCTCTTGGAGATATTCCTTTATCCTTTCAAAGGCAGCCTGGCATTCGTCGTTCCAGCGTACTACTTGATCTTTCTTCAGTAATTTGAAGATTGGCTCACAAGTAGCAGTCAGATGTGAGATGAATCGGGCAATGTAATTCAGTCGTCCCAGGAAGCCTCTGACTTCTTTCTCTGTCTTTGGAGTCGGCATCTCTTGTATGGCTTTTACCTTGGCATGGTCCACCTGAATACCTTTATCACTTACAATGAAACCTAGCAATTTTCCGGATCTTACCCCAAAGGTGCATTTGTTGGGATTCAACCTCAGCTTGTATAACTTGAGTCGGTCAAACAACTTCCTCAGATGGTCAAGGTGCTCCTCCTCAGTTTGAGACCTTGCGATCATGTCATCAACGTATACCTCAATCTCATGATGGATCATATCGTGAAATAAGGCAACCATGGCGCGTTGATAGGTTGCCCCAACATTTTTCAATCCGAATGGCATGACCTTGTAACAGAAGGTGCCCCACTGAGTCACAAAGGTGGTCTTTTCCATATCTTCCGGAGCCATCTTGATCTGATTATACCCTGAAAAACCATCCATGAAGGAGAAAACCTTGTGTTGAGCAGTATTGTCGACAAGAACGTCGATGTGAGGTAATGGGAAGTCATCCTTGGGGCTTGCCCTGTTCAAATCCCTGCAATCGACACACATCCTGACTTTACCGTCCTTCTTCGGTACTGGCACCACATTAGCAACCCATTGAGGGTAAGAAGTTACCACAAGAAACCCGGCATCGAATTGCTTCATAACCTCAGCCTTGATCTTTTCAGACATCACTGGGCGCATACGGCAGACCTTTTGCTTTACTGGAGGGCAGTCTTCCTTGGTTGGCAGGTGATGAACTACAATGTCGGCATCCAAACCAGGCATATCTTCATAGGACCAAGCAAATATCTCCATGTAATCTTGTAGCATCTGGATCAATCGTTGCTTCACGCTGAGCTCTAGATTGGCACCAATCTTGACCTCTTTCCTATCTGTCTCAGTACCCAGGTTAATTGTTTCCACCGGCTCTTCATGTGGTTAAATAGCCCTCTCTTCCTGGAGTAGCAGTCTTGCGAGTTCACCAGGCACTTCGCAATCATCTTCACCTTCGTCTTCGGCCAAGTTGATCGCATTCTCGAAGTCATAACTGGCGGTAGCAGAGCTGTTGCCAGTGAGATCCAGAGTGGATTGAAACCTGTATAAGTGAGTGTGTGTAAATATAGCTGTTTTGCAATATATATAACACAGAAAGAAAAAGGAGCATAAGATTTGAAATGCAACAAACGTCCAATGTTTTGATTGATGATATATGGAAATGTCATACAAAAAGCCCTCACAAATGGAGCTACGATGCCCCGGGTAGGACACCGAGCCAATAAAAGTTTTAACACATTGTTTGTTACAAATTGGAAATCAAAAGAAATTAATTACTGCGTGACAAATGTGATAGGTGTAAAATCCTTTGCCGTCCAGTTGCTTGGTCCGTTGCTGGTAGTCGGGTAGATCCAACTGTCAAACTCTGCTTCCTCCACATCCTCCTCAACAGCATTCACCCTTGGGTTGGAGACAAACACCAGAGCCTTTCTGATCCTTTCCTTGCGCACAACCCTCTGAGCCTCTGCAGTAAAGCCCAGCCCAAACTTGTCATTCTTTTGAGTGAAGTCAGGAAGCTGACCCCAGTTTGCACAATTGCCTTTCTTGATTACAGCCCGGGCATCCTTCAAGGACGCCATCTTCAACGGAAAATCTTCTTCAACTACTGCCTCAGCTGATGCCAACACTGGAGGTACTTCCTCAAAATGCTGAAAGGGGGTTTCAATAAACTCCCCGTCCATCTCGATATATCAAAATGAATTCAAGTGACTCACCATGTATTCCTCCTCACCCTGCACAGTAACAATCTTCCCTTTGACAGGGTATTTGAGCTTTTGGTGTAAAGTGGAAGTTACTGCCCCAGCTTTGTGAATCCAGGGTCGACCCAACAAGCAGGAGTAAGATGGGCGAATATCCATTACATAGAACGTTGAGTCGAAAACTTGGGAACCCACACGAATAGGGATGTCTACCTCACCGTGCACCATCCTCTTAGAACCATCGAAGGCTCTAACAATGATGTTACTAGGTCTCAGCTCCAAACCCTCACAATCCAGACGATCCAATGCTTTCTTAGGCAAAACATTCAGGGAAGAACCGGTATCCACTAACACGTGTGCGAGAGTAGTGCCCCTGCATTCTATGGAAACATGCAGGGCATCATTGTGATTTTTCCCTTTGGCGGTAAGGTCAGCATCTGAGAACCCCAAGCCATTGTCAGCCGTCAAATTAGCCACACAGTCGGTGAATTGATCCGCGGAGGTCTCTTGCGGCACATGGGCCGTCTTCAGAAATGAAATCAGGGCTTTTGCATGGGCCTCTGAACATAGCAACAATGATAGCATAGAGATTTTGGAGGGAGTATGCCCCAATTGTTCAACAACATTAAAGTCACTCTTTTTGATAATTTTAAGAATTTCCTCCATTTCTTGTTGGGAGGCTTCCACAACAGTCTTCTTTTTTGGTGCCTCTGTCCTGGCAGGCGAATCGGTAGCAACTTCTTTGCCTCGAGTATCAGAAGACTCGGTGGCAGTAGTAGACATAGGAACTTGAACTGGAACATGCACACTTACGGGTGTGATGGTGAGAGGTTTTCGGATAACTGGCGGTGCAATGTCAGGCGAGAAGAGCCTACCACTGCGGGTAATCTTGGCGGGACCAGTGATGTTACTGATACTGGTATTGGTGTTGAACTCCTGCTTCACCCCAAGCACATACACGTCGGCTCCATAATGCCATGGGACCGCTTTATCAGACTCATACGGGAGAGGCCCCGGGACAGTAATAGTGATGGGTGCAACAGACATAACTTGGATTGGTTTCTTTACGGGAGTTTTGGCAGGATTGTAGATTGTGACAACAGATATTTCTTCAACGGAAACAGACGGAACAACAGTTTTCTTGAATAGAATTTCCTTGCTATCCATCAGGCTTTGGATGCCTGATTTCAGCAGTGGACAACCGGTAGGGATAAGAGCACACAGGAGGCAACCCTTACTACAACCCGAAAATAAACCGGCTAGTAGTAAGTTCCTCTTAACAGTCAAAAGCGGGGTAACAACCTCATTTACCGAAACAGCATACAATTCTTCCTCAATGGCATTTACCCTATGCTGTGGCATAGGAGCAGTTACAACATTTGGTCTTTCAGGCGCTTCAAACTGAATTTCCTTCGCGTCAATAAGATCTTGCACTTTGTTTCTCAAGGCCCAGCAATCATCAGTAGTGTGCCCGGGACTATCAGAATGATAAGCACACCGGGCATTTGGGTTATACTTAGGAGACGCAGTGTTGACGACCTTAGGAGCTTCTTTAGTGGTCACCAAATTGGTGGATAGCAGTTGAGGTAAAATTTGAGATAAGGTCATACTCAGCCGAGTATAATGCCTCTTGGGCCTTTCGCCTCTTTGTTGATTGTACTGCTGAGGAGCAGCAACAGGTTTTGAAATGACCAGATCATTGACGGCTTGGCGACTTTCTGGCTTGACTTGTCTTCTAGGACCATAGACGACACTTGCTTCTTTCTTAAAAGGCCTCTTCTCAGCACTTGCAGCAACACCCTTCTGAATCTTTCCTGACTTGATGCCAGCTTCTATTCTTTCGCCCGTTAAGATCAAATCGGTAAACCCCGCGGAAGAGTTGCCAATTAGATGATTGAAAAATGGCCCAGATAGGGTCCCTAGAAACATATCAACCAGCTCACGATCGGTTAAAGGAGGCTGCACCCTGCCAGCCAAATCCCTCCATTTTTGTGCGTATTCTTTGAATCCTTCGCTTGTTCCTAACGGCATACCCTGAAGTTGGGTACGAGTAGGGGCAAGGTCAGAATTGTACTGGTATTGTTTGTAGAAAGCGGTGGCCAAATCTTCCCAATTCCGGACACTAGTTCCTTCTAGCTGATAAAACCACTCCAACTGAGCTCCCGAAAGGCTGTCTTGAAAGAAGTGAACCCAGAGGTTTTTATCTGCCGTATAGGGTTGGATCTTTCTCACGTAGGACCTAAGATGCATTTTGGGACAGGACAGCCCATCATACCTCACAAACACTGGCACTTTGAATTTTGGGGGAATCACAATCCCGGCAACCAAACCCAAGTCTTCAAAATCCAAACCCGGTACCCTTTGTAGTTCCATGGCGGCCAATCTATCTTCTAACCCTTTGTATTTATCATCAGCTGGAGGGTATTGCTGATCAGTATAATCTTCATCCTCTTCGACCTCTTCTTCTTCCGCATCAGACTCGGAAGGTACCGCCGGTCCACCTCCTTTACTGGTTCCTTCATCAGAAGTAGGAGGAAATTCAAGCACTCTTCGAGCCTCTCCGTCAAATCTTCTCCCCAAGGTAGCCACCCCGAGCCTCTTTTTCTTCTTCTTCACTGGGTCCTTATTCCCCAGCAAGGTCTTGAGATCCTCCTGACCTTTAGCCAAGGTTGTCAGGAGTTACTGGAACTGTGCATTCTGAGCTTGTAGGTCTTTGACTGTTTGCTCGAGATCCATCCTACTGAAATAAACAGCAGACAGATAAGGAAACCTGGAATGAGACCTGCTTATGCACATGATGAATGGTATGCTTATGTATGCAATGCATTCAAGGATTTAGGACATTCAAAATTGTTTTAGATAAAGAAGAACGCACGTCATATTAATAAGAAGGAATTTGTTAATACATAAATGCCCCATGGGCCAAATATTACAAAATAAACTTTTTAAGGCAGAAAGACATTGCGCATCCTCTTTGGTGCGATGTAGGTATTGAGGGCCTCTTGCTCGTGGAGTCGGCGGGTAAGCTCTAGAACCTTCTTTTCACTGGCATAATAGCTAGCTTCAAAAGTATTCCGTTCCTCCTTGAGCTGAATCCAACTTTTCTGCATTTCCTCCCATGATGTAGGCATGTCTGGATGTAGGATGGTGTAGGGAACCTCTCCTTCATTGACGGGCTCTTTAATCACTGGGAGTACATGAGGATAAGGCATCATTAGACTTTGGGCTCGGGCTCGTACCCACTTGAGATAGGGCTCAAGAGGGATGGAGTTCTTGTGTCCCAGAGTCTTGCTATCAACCTTGTTGAGTTTTCCCCAAGCTCTGATGAATCTTTGGCGAAGTCCTTGCGCATCGTTGTCGAAGTCAAAAACTAGGCTAGGAATCAACATATCATGAGGCCCATCCCTCCGTGCATATCCAAATTGCCTCAAAGCTAGGCAAGGGTTGTAGGTAATACCCCCTCTAATTCCCAGTAAAGGAACATTAGGAAATTCTCCGCAACGATCGACAATGATGACATTTTCTCTGGACCGAGAACACCAATGCACATCAGAATGAGTAAGAGTCATCAATCGTTGGGACCACCTTGTACCTTGGTCATTCTTCAAGACAGACTGTGGAAGGTGCGAAATAAACCACCTTGCAAGGATAGGAGTACAGCACATGAGAACACCCCTCTTTCTCATTGTTCGTGTGTAAAATGAGTGAAGAATGTCCCCGAGAAATGTTGGTATTGGATTTCTGGACAAGAAGATTTTGACAGCGTTGACATCTACCAATTGGTCAGGATTTGGGAACAAGACCAACCCATAGACAAGGAGTGCCACAATCTCTTCAAAGGCTTGTAGGTCCAATGAGTTCCAACATTCCTGTGCCTTCTCAAACAAGAATTTTGCTAAGAATCCCTTGACGCCGCTTCTGGTTTCCCAATGACCCTTGATGTCGGATGGTTGTAGATGTAATGCTCGAGCAACATCTTCCGACTTTGGTTCCTTTTCCGTACCGTTGAAGGGTAGTTGATTAAGGATAGGAATTCTCAGGAGTTGAGAAAACTCCTCCAAAGTGGGTACCAATTGATAATCAGGGAAAGTGAAACAGTGGTGAAGAGGGTCAAAGAACTGGAATAGCACTTTCATCATGTCTTCTTCAATGTTGGTGTTGACTAGGCTGAGCAGTCTACCATGTCTTTCACTGAAGGATGAATTTTCCGGAATTCTTGAGGTGATCTCCTTGAGCTGAGGAGAGATTCTCACCAGGTTGACTTGAATGGTATTTCTGCGAGGAATTTCCATGTCCTACAAAACAAGAACAAAGATGAAGATCCAAAACCCTTGAAATGGTTAGTGAATGCATATGATGTTTTATGATGTTTATGATGTATGCACAAAACATATGTACAAGCAAAACACACCAAACCCTAGTTTCAGGCTTGCATGGGGTTTCATAGGTAAGTACCCTCTTGAGTGTAGTTGGCTTAAAAACCTGTCCTATAAATAGTAACTGGGTTCTAAGGAGCTCAATATCACTGGATTGTTTTCATTGTTCATTGTTTTTGTTTAGCCACTTAACTAGCGACCAAAATATTCCAAGAAAACAACCCTCAATGAGTGTAGTATCGAGTATCTACCAACTTCGGACTGCACCAAAGCCGATCATCTCACTACCCCTAATAAAAGGCCAAGATGGTCAAGTAAGGTTCTAGGTCATTAGTGCTTAGTGACATCACTCAGCGGCCCCGTACTCTCCTTGATTGAACTCAAGGGTTACCGGTACTCACAAATATGTCGCACTAATATAGCTATTGCTTAGACCGTGTCGGTATACCCCGCACAGTTTCCACAACGTATTGCTATCTATGAATGTTTCCCAAAATCCGGGTGTAGGATTGCAAACCCAAACAAATAGAACCAAAGTATAAAGCAAACAATTCAAACAATTAGTCATGCAAGAGGGTGATCTAAGCCCTAAGGTTACTCCACTTTTAAAATTGTCCCCAGCAGAGTCGCCAGTTCTGTGATACGGTGGGAGAACTGACTATGGTTTTGCATTTGTTTTCGCAAATGTTTCGGTTGAGCAAGATTCGCCACCGACTTTTTATTTTATCCTAGGAAAAGGTTAAAAAGCACAGCAAAAACCTTTGAGATGTTTTCTTGGGTTCGGGGAGTAGATTATAGAAAGGGAAGGTATTAGCACCCTTTCTATCCATGGTTATCCATGGGCTCTTAGTTACTTGCTTAGATCAACTTGCCTTGATTTTCAATTGTTTGAAATGGTGCTTGTGTGTGTGGATTTTGAAAATGTTTTGAAAAGAGGCCAATGTGGTGGCAACCTTTGTAATGATCCATGTTGGGATGTATACAAAGGTGTATATCTTTTGAAAAAGGTTTTCATTTGTTTTTTGAAAGTTGTTTTGAAAGTGTTGTGAGGTGTGTTTTAGAAAATAGGCAAGTGTTTTGTTTTTACAAGTTTGATTCAAGTAACTAAGAGGTTATCTACTCCTAAATTTCTCAAAGTTTATTGATATGTTTTAACCCTTTTAATAAGTTTGTTCCACCATTGCATTTGGTGGACAATCTCATGTTAGGATGTGAAAGGGACGGGCGCGGGTCATCGTTTAGACCATACTTGCAACGGTGTTAAGTATCTTTGGGCATTTCCTTTAAGGGACTTGATCATTTGTTTTTGTTTGTTTTGAAAAGTGTTATCGAGGGACTATGATCATTCAATTTGTTTGTTTTGCCCAAAGAGACCTAACATGCAATATGGCCCATTTTTGAAAGGCAACAAGTGGAATACCCTAGGGGGTGCAAGTGTGATTTGTGTGTCCATTTTCATGCTTGTTTGTCTTATATTAGGTCCAACTATTTTGTTCATTTTTTATTTGCATATAAACCCTAATTCTAGCATTGTATTTTAGAAAGCGATAAAGTGAGAAATTTAAATTCCTACGCTATTACAACACAATGATATAGGGAGGGGGGTACAATGTTTCAAATGGGGAGGTATTTAGACAGGAAATTGAATCTAAGCTATTACATCAATATTGAGTATTTGCAAGGTAATTTAATTGCATAAATAAAATAAAAATAGAACAAATATGCAAGAATACAAAAAATGGTTTTTTTATATGTATGAATAAAAAGGATTATTGATGTAAAATAAAAAGAAAATAATAAAAAAAATATTATTTTTGGAGTATTTTTGAATTTAGGGCAAAAACCCTAATTCAAAGGTATTATTTATTAATATATGTAATATTTATTATTTATACAAAAATAAAATAAGAAAAGAGATATATTTGTAAAAATGATTTTTTAGTGTTTAATATTAATAAAATAAAATATGTATATTTTTAGTATTTTATTCTAAGTATATTAATAAATATATATATTTATGTATTAAGTTCTAAATATGTATTATATATAAAAAATAATAATATTTAATATAAAAATAAAAAAGGGCATTTTTTATACAAAATATTTTCAGGAAGTAAAAACAAAATAAAAGTGTACAAAAAATATATTTGTATTATCTTAATATTTTAAACAAAAAAGTATATATGTATATTTACCTATTTATGTATAAAACAATCAAATAAATACTTAATAAATTCAAAAAATGATGGGAAAAATATTTTTATATTTTTAATATGCTGAGAAAAAATAAATGAATCAGTTAAAAAAAGAAAAAGTCAAAAAATATTAAAAATGAAGCAAATGGGCTCAGGGGGTGCAAAAGTAAATGTATGGTGCAAAAAGGAATAACAAAACATGCCCAGCCCAGAAAATGGTTGTCTTCAACCTTCAGACCAAACAATTCAAAAATGCGCGCCTTCCTTCATCAATCCTTAACTCCTGATTCCTGGCTTTTTAACAAAAAACTCATAACATAAAAAATGTTCAGCATGAAGAGACGATTCTAACCATATGCATAACTTGATCTAACTCTCTAAGATGAGGGAGAATTTCTCCTCCCCCAAATCCTAACCTAGTTTTTCTGCCATTTTCAAACTCCAAATTCTCACAACTCAAGCAAAAGAAATGAAAAGTAAAAACATGTACATATTCAGTGGCATGAGTAGAACCTTGTTTATTCACAAACTTAAAGCTAATGATGCATAATAAGAGAGATACGAGTTCACCAAGATACTTGTTCAGCTGAAGTTCTATCTTGCAATGTAGGAACTTTCAGTGCAAGGTGATGATTGGAAAAGCTTCCTTGAGGTCCAGGGATGCTATTCCAATGTTTACTTTGTCTTGAAAGCTTCTGAATCGAGCTAGAGAACTTCACCTGCAAGTCAGAAATGTGAAAATGGTGGAAGTGGTTAGAGTGATTACAGGTCGTGCCTTTGCTTTTGGTTAGCTTGCATAGATGGTATGGAAGGTATGTGAACTGATTTGGGCAAGAGAGCTCAAGAGAAATGAGAGATAGCACTCAAACTGCAGGGCCTGCCCTGTTTTTGCAGTTTGAGAGTGATTCTGAGATGGAGGGTGTTTTGAAGGCTAAGGGCTCGTGTATTAGCTTGGTTGTGTTGTGTGGAATGTGTTTGATAACTTTGTTCTTGTGTATGTAAGCTGAGATGGAAGTTGGTATGAGTTATGCAATGTTTCTTCTAACTTAAGCAAGAAATGGCAAGTTGTGTTTCTAGGTCAGTAGAGGACCCCTAATCCTGCTGCAAAGCTTCTCTTGATCAGAGTGATTTGTTCATAATCTTGTGCTAAAGAGATTTGGTTTGTACTTGCTTGATTTACCAATTGACATAAAGCATGACTTTTCAAAAATGGCTATTTTGCTTTATCTAAAAATGGATTAAACTTGTATATAATACTTGAACTCATAGAATAACACTTTGACACAATGAACAAGCATTAAATTATTGAGTGTAACTTGGTTTAAGGACCTGTAATCAAGGGCATTCTGGTTTTGAGAAGTTTGCATAACTTATGAACATGAAAAATGGCCAATTCAAAAGTGAGTTTTTGCTATATTGTGAAATTCGATTCTCCCTAACCATGAGGTTGTTTGATGAGTTCTTGGACATTTTGGAAAGCTTGGAATGTATACTACAATCCATCTTTGAAGTGCAATTTGAAATTCCAAGTGGAAGTGTATGGAAAATGGCCTTGAAGTGGGGTAGAAAAACTTGTCAAAATAGGTCAAAAATTCACTAAGTTAAGAATGGTTTAGTGCCCTTATTCAAAAATTTGTAACTTGAGATACAAGCTTCAAATGAGAAAACTTTGTGAATCAAAGTTGTAGATTATGCAACAAGCTACAACTTTCATGTTTTGACTTTTGTTTCAATCCAAATGAATCATGGTGAAAAAGTGGGGCAAAGTTGGGGGGAAAAATTAGGGTTTTCCATAACTTAGAAAAATTCTAAGTTATGAAAAATTCCATTTTAAACCCTAATTTGCATTTCTTGGTTTCTTGGTGAAAAAGTTTCATGATTTGGCATGTTTTGATGAAAAATGAATCTTGACTCTTGATTTTGATCAAAAAGTCAAAGTTTGACTTTTCAGTGTACAGTCAAAATTGATCAATTGACTGGGAAATTCAACTGTCAATCTTGTGTACTTGGGATCTTTTGAGTTTGTTGAGCATGTCAAGACAATTCCATGGGGTCCTTGAGTCCATATGTGAGCTTGGTTTGCCATTGGCTAGGTCAAACAGTCAAAAATTGCCTTTGTGCAGTCAAAACCCTAAAAATGACCATTTTGCCCTTTTGATGATCTGATCAAATTTCTTGTGGAATTGTGATCCAAACTTGATCAAATGGTCCATATGAGTTCATAATGTTGATGTGAGTCAATTTTCATGAGATTTGACTGTCAATTAGCCACAGTTGACTTTTTCCCTAATACAGCTGATTTCTAAGTCATCTGTCCAATTGACTGGGCAAAACTTGGAATCAAGACTTGAAACTTGGTATGGATAAACTTGGGAGTCCAATATGAAGTATGAAAGTCATCTTAGGCATCTTAGGTCAAAACATCTTTGTGCAAACACAAACCCTAATTTTGGTCCACCAGTGCAAGGAGAAATCTTGAGCAGAGGAAACCCTAATTGGATCTTGATCTTCAAAGGTCTGGTGATGAGAAAATGTTGAGGAAATGGGAGGGCAAATTTTGGGGTACAACAAAGAGCAACAAGAAGCCTTCGACAAAATCAAAGGCTATCTCACAAAGCCACCTATTTTGGTGCCTCCTTGCAGCAACAGGAGTATGAGATTGTACATAGCTGCATCTGACAAAACTTTGGGAAGCATGTTAGCTCAAGAAGATGAAAATGGAGTTGAAAGACCCATTTACTATCTTAGTAGAGTTTTGAACGATGCAGAAACTAGATATAGTGAAGTTTAAAAATTATGTCTATGTCTTTATTTCTCTTGTACAAAGCTCAAACAATATATAAAACCAGTTGATGTGTATGTTTCGTCTCATTTTGATGTTTTCAAGTACATGTTGTTGAAACCCATCCTGCACAGCCGAATTGGCAAGTGGGCGCTGGCATTAACTGAATACTCCTTAACCTTTATGCCTCTTAAGGCAGTGAAAGGACAAGTGGTGGCAGACTTTATAGTCGACCACTCAATTCAAGTTGAGAATATAAATTATGTGGAGATAGAGCCTTGGAAATTCTACTTCGATGGTTCCAGCCATAAAGATGGAACAGGAGTAGGAGTCTTGATTATTTATCCAGAGAAAATCCCAACAACATTCAAGTACAAGATATCAGGTACTTGTTCGAACAATGAGGCTGAGTACGAAGCTCTAATTACTGGCCTTGAGATATTGTTGGAATTGGGGGCAACTCGAGTCGAAATAATGGGAGACTCAGAGTTAGTCATTAAGCAAGTCACGAAAGAATATAAATGCATAAGAGAAAATCTCATTATGTACTTTGTGATAGCAAATCGTTTATTGAAAAAATTCGAAATGGTCAACATTTGACACATACCCAGGTTGGAAAATCAAATAGCCAACGATTTGGCACAAATTGCATCTGGGTACAAAATTTCAAAAACGAGATTGCAAAGAGCAATCGAAGTTCGGGAGAAAATAAAAGCAACTTGTCTGTCACCAACAGAGTTGGAATCGACGAGACTAGGGTATGCTGATCAAAGGAACTTCGAAATTTCGTTCATAGACAATTTGTCAGAGCAAGATTGGAGGAAACCCATTGTGGATTACCTACAAAATCCAACAGCTTCGACAGAATGAAAAACAAAATATAGGGCGTTGAGTTACGTACTCATGGGTAATGAGTTATTTAAAAAGACGCCTGAAGGGGTGTTGCTAAAGTGTTTAAGTGAAACTGAAGCATACATAGCCCTTTCGACTACGCACGCTGGAGCATGTGGGGCTCACCAAGTAGGCCATAAGATGAAATGGTTGTTGTTTCGACAAGGACTATACTGGCCCACCATGTTGAAATATTGTGTCGAGTTCGTGAAGGGTTGCCAAGAATGTCAAGTCCATACAGGCATCCAGCATGTACCAGCAAGCGAACTTCACTCAATAGTGAAACCTTGGCCCTTTAGAGGATGGGCGCTGGACCTTATTGGAGAAATTCGACCAGCATCATCAAAGAGCCAGAAGTATATATTGGTAGGAATTGATTATTTTACTAAGTGGATCGAAGCTATTCCTTTAGTCAATGTAGACCAAGAAAATGTCATTGAATTTATTCAAAAGAACATTATCTTTAGATTTGGAATCCCTGAAACTATAACTACTGATCAAGGATCAGTTTTCACCGGTCGAAAGATGCAGGAATTCGCTCAGGAAATAGGCTTTAAACTCCTAACATCAACGCCTTATTATGCACAGGCAAACAGTCAAGTCGAAGCAGCGAATAAAATAGTGATTGGCTTGATAAAAAAGCATGTTGGGAAGAAGCCAAAAAATTGGCATAAGACGTTATACCAGATCTTGTGGGCCTGTCGAACGTCCCCAAAAGAAGCCATAGGTACAACACCATATAGGCTAACTTTTGGTCATGACGCAGTGTTGCCAGCGGAAATTTGTCTTCAATCTGCAAGGGTTCAGAGACACCATGATATCCCCTCTGAAGTTTATTGGGATATGATGTTAGACGAACAAGTAGACTTAGACGAAGAAAGACTGCGCGCTCTCGACCTACTAAGGATTCAGAAGAAAAGAGTAGAAGACTCTTACAATAAAAAAGTGAAACCTAAGGCATTCTCGCCTGGAGGATTAGTTTGGAAGGTGATTCTTCCCATGGATCGAAGGGATCGAAGCATGGGAAAATGGTCACCCAAATGGGAAGGACCATTCAGAATTATCCAAATTTTTTCTGGTGGAGCTTATGAAGTCGAAGAGTTAGGTGAAGATAAAAGGCTCTTGAGAGTAAACGGAAAATATTTGAAAAAGTATAAACCCATGCTCCAAGAGATCAAAATAAATAGTAAGTAATGACTAAATTAACCATAAATAAGCCAAGATGGAAAATTTTATAATTAGCCAAAATGGCGACATTGCCAAATACATATTACAATACATGGTTAAATAGTTGAGTAATTTAGAAGGGGATTGAATCTCTGAGTCGAAGGTACTTGGCCTGTTGCAACTCCAGTCTTTTGTTGCACAAGGCATTCGCCTGGGCAAGCTTGGCAATTTGGTCATCGAAGGCTTGGGCTTTCTCAGCAAACTCTAGGCCTCGCGTAACTTCAGCTTGGCTCTCTGTGTCTGAAACAGTCGAGAGAAGCTCCTCCTTGCGCTTAGTATTAACGTTCATCTTGGCTTCCAGCTCTTCGATTTGCGCCTTTATGGAGGCATTGTCTCGATCTATGGCATCAATTTCTTCTTGCTTAGACACCTTTTGCTTCGATAACTCTGCAATTCGAGAAGTCATCTCAGCTACTGCAGTCCAGGCAGAAGAACTTTTGCCATGTAACGCTTCGAGCTGGCTGTTGAAGCCCATCTGTCGTCGATAGTCTGCTGAGACTTGATCAACAATGGAGTATAACTCCATGATAAAGCTCGAAACCTCTGGAGTCACAGCGAGCAAGTCGACTGCATTCAAAACAGCTCCCAAACATGACGGAGCAGTAGGGTCCCCCTCCAAAGCTTTCATCAAATCTTTCTTGAAGAACTGAACCTTGACCTTCATCAAAGCCTCATCGAGAGGAGAAGTCTCAGTGGACTTCCCCGATTGAGTAGAAGCCTCCTGACTAAGATCAGATGAACTTCCCCTGCTCTCGATAATGGCATTCAGATAGCCAATGGGATCAGTTTGCTTCAAGAGTGCTAAGTCTTCTTTGGACTTATGCTTTGTCGAGGTGGTAACCTTTGCAGCAACGTTGTCTTGGGGTTGAAGTTGTTGAGTAGCGTTTGCATCGACATGACTCTCTTCGACTTGAAGTTCAGTAGTGCCAGCATCAGCATGATCCCCTTCGTCATGTTGTTCCTCTGACAGATCGACCACTTGAATCTCCTTTGGTTGTTGTTCTTCTGTTTTAGCATTGGCTTCATCGTTCGCCAATTCCTTCTCTTGTGGCCTACTGAGTTCAGCAGAGTCTAGTGTTTCAGAAGTCTTTGGTGCTGAACTTTCAGTGGTTTCCTGAAAATAGAAGAGGAAGAATCTTCTAGTTTAGAAAGAGACACAATCGAACGTGAGTATCGACACCTGAGTTAAAAAATGGTCAGAGAAACTACCTGCAGAGGAACTTCAGCCCCAGGGCTGGAATTATCACTTTCGACGGGTTTATTGAGCAAAACATTTAGCTCCTCCTTCGTTGGCTCTTTGATAATTACTGGAGGCGGCCTGGGTCTTCTCCCTGCAACCTTTATTCTGATTGTGGGTCGAGTCTCAGGAGTAGGAGCATCTTTCTTCAGTTTTCTCCGTTTAAGAGGAGCGGGGGGAGATTCGTCCTCTTCGTCACTCCCATATTCGACTGTCAGTGCAGGTCGTTTCTTGGGTGAAGGTGCCTGAAAACCAATTGGAGTTCGATTTAGAAAGCTACATCGAAAATCAGGATATTAAAACCAGAAGGAAATAATAAAAGTTTGGTTACCGGTGCTGAAGATTTTATCGAAGGACCTTCCCCCTGATGGCTTATTATGGTTTTCGCCGGTGCTGGAGGTTTTGTCAAGGGACCTCCTCCCTGATGGCCTTCTGCAGCTTTCTTGGCTGCAGGCTTTCGAACAACTGAAAGAAGACAAGTTATAATTAACAGGCTACCAGTCGAAATGGAAAGACAAAATAATTTGGAGAGTGAACTTACATTTCTTTATTTTGTCAAGGACTAGAATGAAAGACTTCTGAAGTTCGTCCACAAAGTCTTTCTCGTCGAAGAACTCTTCAGCATAGTAACTCTTCCACCAGTCTTCGAAGGATGGTGAGCAGAGGAAGTTAAGTTGATAATCGAACAGTGAAAGTACTGTTCGACCTGCATACCTGCCAATATGCTTGGTGGCAGCATCTTCAGTATAGTCATTACAAAAATATAACATGGATTTCTCCCTAGGAAAAATAGGAGAAGGAAGTGATTAAATGATACCAAACTGTCGAGAGACCAAGTTTGGTTGATAAGCGATCAAGCTCAAGTGAGTCTTGGAGCTTTTAAAGCGCAGTGGCATTATTCTAGGTGTGAGAAATGCTTCCCACATTATTGTGTGTTCTTCGACCTGAGGGTCACCTGACGACTTGGGATGGGGCCTGGTGAACCATTCTGGACCAACCTTTCGTCGAGCGAAGGGAGCCATGGTCAAAGTGAATTCTTTTCTTTTTGCAAACATCAAGACGAAGTTTGCAAAAGTCTGTTGAAGCTCCAGCCCATCTTCAGTCGGGGTCAGTAGAGCTAATCTGGTGCCTTCGATGCGCCTATTTGCTATCTCAGGAGCTTGCTCATTTATTTGAGTCTTCTGAGGTAAGAAAGACTCGAAAGTGGCATTGAGCCACAGTTGAAGTAGCCAAAAAGGTCCTGCAAGCAACAGACTGGCTCTATTTTCGATGATCTTTAACAGAGTCGCTCCACTGCTGATCGACTCGTACAAATTCGCCAAGATTAATTCCGCCAAACAAATATTTTGGCCATGGTGAAGTTGGGTGGCGAGGGTGACCATTTTCTTTGTCACCTGTAAAGACTTTGTACAGAACACAAAGCGTGACAGCCAAAAGGCTAGAAACGCTATATGCTCTACATCCGTCACATTGGCTGTCGACCTATCATGGTAATGGTTGATATAGGTGGTATAGGTGGGTTTCGTAGCTGAGAATCCAATCTGATCCTCCGACATTTCCTCTGGGTCGAAATAATCCCCAGTGGGTCGAAGGCCGGTGATGGCAGCCACGTCGAAAAGCGTGGGTGTTAGCATCCCACAAGGAAGGTGGAAAGTGAAATAAGTGTAATCCCAGAAAAGCAAAGAGGCTATCAGCATCTCAGGGGAGTAGTTAAGACCTGTCTTTGACAGCATAACTAGGTCGTATATCCCCAGGTTCTTCCAGATCGAAGTCTGGCATTTTTCCATCTTCTCTAGCCAAGCGCTGTAGTCAGGAGTGAGGCTAGGGCTAGACCTAAAAGCCCTAACACCCCTATTGAAGAAGCGAAGATCTATCTTCTCCTTAGCGAGATCTTCGTTGTCCTTTGCAGCTTTTTTAGAGCACCCAACAGGTTTGAGCTTTTCAAGCACTGGAAAGAAGTTCTTGATTTTCATGGATTCATCAATGCATGGGGATAACGGGCCAGACATGGCGAAGATTTGGTTGGAGTATCCAACCGGAATCATTAGTTGATGTGAATAAGCTTCACGCTCAGCAGTTGCTAGGGGTTCAGGAACCCTTCGTTGGCCTATAGGGGTAACTGTTGGAACAGTTGAGAAGATCTTGGGTTTAGCATTTCTGGAAGGGATGTTAGAACTAGGAGCGTTAGAGGAACCTGAAGCCATTGTTGAGTTAAGGTTGAAGGTGAAGTGAAGAACAAAGTATTTGCAAGTTTGCAGAGATTTTGTGTTCAACAAGGAAGTTTGAATGCAGAATAGCGTGAAAAAGTCCCACAATGGGTACTTAGCGCTATTTATAGTGGTTGAGAAATCCCCAAATTCGAGGCCATTTAATGTTGCAGAAGATAGTGGGACACGTGGCGTCCCCTCGCTGACCTAACCGTTCTGCAGAAATGAAAAGGTGCAGCGTGCGCCCTCATTTTTGGGAAATTGTCATGATGACAATTTGTGAAAAGACATTGGGCACGCTAAACGTCGTACTGAGGTGACGTCTTAGGTACGGACGAAATGATGGCTTTTTCTTGGGATTGTCAGTGGTTGGTAGAAGACAAAAAGTGCGCAGGTTAATTTGTGGCTAAGGATGAAAGACAGGTATCGAATGGAATCTCAAAGAATGCCTTTTTCTTTTCAGCGTCGAAATAAGGCATTCTTGGGGGGCAATTTGTTGGCTCCTAAATTCGACACCCTTGTTTTTATTAATATAAGCCATTAAAGCTGAAGAATGGTTTCGACCAGCTGGTTCTATCGAAATGCTCATCAGAAGATGGCAATGTACTTCGAGAATTTCTTCCAAGGAAGAATCTTGTTGCCTTCGACGTCGAAAGTGCTTCTCGACGAAGGTGTTCGATTGCTCAGAGTGGAACGGTTTGAGATTCAAACGTTTGGAGAGAAAACGGTTCCCAGCGGTTACCAAGTGCAACGTGCCAAGATCTGGAGCGTCGAACGCTGTGAACGTGCCAAGTGGAGTCATCTCGAAGCAGCGTAACTGCCCGACGGTTACTTGGGATGTGTTTAGTATAAATATTAGTAGTTCACGCAGTTTTTCGCGTGTGTTCACAATTATATACAAGTCACTCATATAGATTCGAGTACCCAGCGTGAGAGAAAGAATTGTTGAGAATGTATGTGTGAAACACCACTTTAATTAATCAAAGTCATTTATTTTCCAGAACTTTATTGATCTTCATTTACTTTTCCAGTCGAAGCCTTTATTTCAAGCCTTCCTTTATTCTACCAAGTTTTCTTTTTCATGCAATTTACATAAAGCTTCTTTATTTTCTTGTCATTTAACCATTATCAAACTTAGTCAAAACCCCAAAATCAACCATGTCTTAGGATCAATCTGATCGATCCTGCGAGTCACCAAATAAGTAACCTTTTGGAAGATCAGCGGTTGTTTACCAATTCCCACGGTAAACACGTTCCAGGGTCGTGGTAGCGGCTCTCCGTCTAATTGCTCGAGGTAGTACGCCCCGGTACCGGTGGTGCCGTGGACGCGATAAGGCCCTTCCCAGTTCGCGGCTAGCTTCCCTTCGCGGGAGTCTTTCTGGTTCCTTCGTAATACCAGGCTGCCGATTTCGAACTCGCGCTTGATAACCTTGTCATTGTGGCACAGAGCCACTCGTTGTTTCAGGGTGGCTTCGCGCAGGGCTGCACCAGATCGGATTTCCTCGACTAAGTCGAGCTCGTCCCTCAGTGCCTCGTCGTTCATTTCTTCATCGAGGGGGCGCTCTGTCCGTCTGGATGGTTCCATGATTTCTACCGGGATGACGGCCTCGGTCCCGTATGTTAGTCGGAATGGGGTCTCGCCCGTCGTTGAGTGGGGCGTGGTGCGGTAAGCCCACAAGACGCTGTGGAGCTCCTCGACCCATCCCCTTTTCGCTTCGCCGAGTCGGCGTTTGAGTCCCCGAAGGATGACTCTGTTTGCGGCCTCGGCCTGCCTGTTGGTTTGAGGGTGCTCGACCGAAGTGAAGTGTTATTTTGTCCCTAGTCTGGTGACGAAGTCTTGGAACCCGTGGTCGGTGAATTGGGTGCCGTTGTCGGTCACCAGTGTGCTCGGAATCCCAAATCTGGTGAGGATGTTTCTTTTGTAGAAGCAGAGGATATTATGCGAGGTGATCTTCGCGAGGGCCTCGGCCTCGATCCACTTCGTGAAGTAATCTATGACCACGATTAGGAATTTGTTTTGATAAGTCCCTTGCACGAAGGGTCCGAGGATATCCATACCCCACCAAGCGAACGGCCATGGGGACGATAGTATGCTCAGCTCGTGAGGCGGGGCGAGGTGCATGTCGCCATGCTTCTGGCACTTGTCGCATTTCTTAACGTGCTCCTTGGCGTCCTGTTGCATTGTCGGCCAGTAATATCCTGCTCGAAGGGCTTTCCTCGCCAAGGACTTACCGCCCATGTGCTGGGCATTGATCCCTTCGTGTATCTCCCGCAGTACCTCGGGGACTGTGGATTCGTCTATGCATTTTAGGAGGGGGATGGAGAACCCCCTGCGGTACAGTTTGTGCTCGAGCACCACGTAGGAGCATGCTCTCCGCTTTGTGACAGTCGCATCGGACCGGTTCGACGGAAGTTCGCCCTTTGTCAAGAAATTGTAAACCGGGGTCATCCAGGACGAGGCGTCCCCAATGGCGTGGACCTCGACTGGCGTCGAGGATCTTTCGATACTCGGGCGTGCTAGGGATTCTTGGATGACGGATTTGTTCCCGCCTTTCTTTCTCGTGCTCGCGAGTTTGGATAATATGTCCGCCCTCGTGTTTTGCTCACAGGGAACATGTGAAATTTCTACCCGTACAAACTTTGTCATGTGTTTTTTGACCAAGTTCAAGTACTCGACGAGGTTGTCGTTTTTGGCTTGGTAACTCCCCTGGACTTGGGAGGAGACGAGTTGGGAGTCGGTGTAGACCTGTACCTCACGGGCTCCTAGGTCCTCGGATAATCTCAATCCTGCGAGCAGGGCCTCATATTCCGCTTGGTTGTTTGACGTCGGGAAGGAAAGAGCTAGGGAGTGCTCGATCACTACACCCTCTTCATTTTCCAAAAGGATTCTTGCGCCACTTCCTGACGAGCTGGATGCTCCGTCGACGAAGATGGTCCACTTGTGCTCCTTCCCTGGGGGTGGGTCATGAGTGGTCATTTCCGTGACGAAGTCGGCCAGGGCCTGCGCTTTCAAGGCTTTCCTACTCTCGTACTGAATGTCAAATTCGGAGAGTTCCAAGGACCATTTCAGCATTCTGCCCGCCATATCAGGTCGACCCAGGAGTTGCCTCACCGGTTGGTCGGTTCGCACGATGATCGTGTGGACCAGAAAATAGTGTCTGAGCCTCCTCGCCGCGTTGACGAGGGCCAGGGCCACCTTTTCTATCTGTTGGTACCTGCTTTCGGGTCCTTGTAGGGCTTTGCTCGTGAAGTAGACGGGTTTCTGTCCGTCGGTGGTCTCGCGGACGAGGGCCGCACTGATGGCTTCGTTCGAAACGGCCAAGTATAAGTACAGTGGCTCCCCGTCTGCCGGTCGAGATAGTACGGGTGGTTGGGATAGGCTTTGCTTTAGGTGGCGAAGTGCCTGTTCGCACTCCTCACTCCATTCGAAGGCTGCCTCCTTACGAAGGAGTTTGAAGAAGGGGAGGGCGTGCTGAGCGGATCTCGCGACGAAGCGGGACAGTGACATGAGCATGCCGTTCATGATTTGTATCGACTTCTTCGACGTTGGTGTTGGGAGGTCGGAGAACGCCCGACATTTATCGGGGTTGGCTTCAATTCCTCGTTCTGTTAGGTAGAATCCAAGGAATTTTCCTGACTTAACCCCGAATGTACATTTCTCGGGGTTGAACCTCATTTTACATTGTCTTGCTTGGGCAAAGACCGTCTTGAGGTGTGCTGCATGGTCGGTGTCTGATCGGGACTTGACGATCATGTCGTCCATATACACCTCGAGCATGTCGCCTATCTGTTTGTGAAAAACCTTGTTCATCATGCGCTGGTACGTTGCCCCGACATTCTTCAGTCCGAAGGGCATTACGTTGTAGTAATAGTTGCCCGAGTTGGTCATGAATACCGTGTAGTGTTTGTTGCCCAGGGCCATCGGGATTTGGTTATAGCCCGAGTAGGCGTCCATGAATGACAATGTTTTGTAGTCGGCCGAGTTGTCGACCAGCATGTCTATGTTAGGCAAAGGAAAAGCATCTTTCGGGCAAGCCCAGTTGAGATCGGTATAATTAACGCACATCCTCCATTTTCCATTATTCTTTTTAACGAGTACAACATTTGACAGCCAGGTGGAATATCGGGCTTCAGAAATAAAATTTGCCTCTAGGAGGTCTTTTACAGCTTTCTCAGTAGCCTCCGTTTTTTCTGGAGACTGCCTACGCCTACGTTGTACTACAGCCCTAGCGGCTGGATCAATGGCGAGGTGGTGACAAGCGACCTCAGGGTCGAGTCCGGGAATCTCCGCGGCGCTCCAGGCGAATAGATCAGCATTCTCGCGCAAGCAGGCCTTGATTTGCTTCCTTGCCAGGTCGGGGAGGTCTTTGCCAATCTTCACTCCCTTGGTCAGATCCGTGCCGAGGGGAACCAATTCAAAATCCCCGTCCGGTATTGGTCGGAGTGGGATTTGCTCGCCGCTGGATGGCTCGTCCTGGTCGAAGCGAGTGTCCAGAGCTATGGAATCGACCTTTGGTGGAGCTTTTTGGACTTCTTCCTCGGGGGACTCTTTCTTGTCGGGCTCCTGTCTT
This sequence comes from Vicia faba, assembly GCA_948472305.1. NCBI lineage: Eukaryota > Viridiplantae > Streptophyta > Magnoliopsida > Fabales > Fabaceae > Vicia > Vicia faba. Next base: position 1,760,967,044 of record OX451736.1, on the reverse strand, counting down.
GTCCTTTTGGCGGGTCTGGTCCCTATGTCGACAGTATCACGTCCCTTAGAAGCAGCGTTGAAGCACCTGCGGGCAGCGGTTAGGTCTCCTTGGATAGTAGCTACTCGTGCCCTCTTGGTGTAGAACTTCATCTTCAGGTGGACGGTCGAGGGTACCGCTGTCAGCTCTGCCAGTGTCGGTCTCCCCAAGATGAAGTTGTACAGAGACGGGCAGTCGATGACTAGGAAGCGTACTTTGACTTGTCTTGTAGCCGTCCCTTCGCCGAACGTAACCAGAAGCTCGACGTATCCCCAAGGTTTAGAGGTCGAGCCGTTGAAACCTTGTAAGTCCGACCCTACATACAGCGAGAGATGTGAGTCGTCCAACTGTAGGGTTCGGAACAGTTGGTTGTACATGACGTCAACGGAGCTCCCTTCGTCGACCAGGATGCGATGTACATCGAAATTGGCCATTCTTGCCCTTATCAGTAAGGGGATGACCGCGTTCGGGGCTCCGTCGGGGAGCTCTTCTAGGTAGAAGGTGATGGGCTCTGACCTGCCCTTCACCCTTTCGAACGTCACTGTTTGCGGGGGAGCCGCGTCGACCAGCTCGTCCAGCTTCCTCTTGGCTGAATTGATGGTCAAGTCGTTGAACCCGCCGCCGTTGATGACCAGGGCGGAGGGGAAATATTCCCACCTGCTGTGCGTTGTGAGCGGCTCCTGCAGGTGCTCGGGGAAGTCGAAGTCCTCGGGCCTGGTCATGGAGAAGGCGGTTTGAATAGGGACTGACTCGTCAGATGGTCGGGCATCCTCCTCCGGCTCTCTAGTTTCTTGGGCGTCACGACGGGGAGCATCGTTTCGCCGGTATTGCGCGAGCCTCCCTCCCTTGATGAGGGTTTCGATGGCGTCCTTGAGGTGGACGCAATCCTCAGTCAGATGACCATGACTCCTATGGTACTGAAAATATTTGTTCTTGTCTGCTCCGGGCTTGGCGGGAGCAGGTCGGGGACGTTTGACACCGCCGTCCTTGAAATTAGTGCTGGCACACTCCGCCAGAATGCGCTCGCGGGAAGCTGTGAGCGGAGTATACTCGGTGAAACGCCCCGAAGGTCCTCTTTGTTCCCGGACTTCCCGGGGTCTGTCTTCTTTCCTTTTCTCCCCGGTTCGTCGAGGAGGGGCTTCTTGGCGCGAACTGCTGCTGGGAGCACGAGTCCTGGGATCTCGGGCTCTGTTGGCCGCTTCCCTCTCCTCGTAGTCCATGTATGCCCGAGCTTTTTCGAGGAGGGCATCGAATGTCCGAGGTGGCTCGATACCCACGACCTTTCTGAATTCCGTGCCGGGGAGGAGCCCTCTCTCCAGCAAATATCTCTTCATATGGTCCGCACAGTGGACCTGTATTGCTTCCCGGTTGAAGCGGTTGATGAATTCCCTCAAGGTTTCATCCTGTCTTTGGATGATGGCCTCGAGAGCCGCCTCGGTCTTCGAATGCCGCCGAGAAGCTGTGAAGGAACTGATGAACTGGTTCTTCAGGTTTCGCCACGAGGTGATTGAGCCCGGGGCGAGTCCTTTGTACCAGTCCATTGCCGCCTTCCTGAGAGTCGTGGGGAATAGACGGCACTTGATGGGGCCCCCGACATTGTGATAATGAAGCATATGTTGGTGTAAGCCCTAGAGGCCAATACTTTTGGTACTTGTATCGAATTATTTATTAATAATAAAAGGCATTTCTTTATTATGTTTGCTTTCCAAAAATAAAGTCCCTAGAATGGTTTATTTGTTTAATGAAATGTTAAGTGTGACTTAATCATGAGATCCCATTAAACATAAGACACTATTCTTAAAGTATCCGTAGTCAAGCTTTAATGTGAAGTGGGATAACATTAAAGCATTAAGATTATTATGAAGATAGATTGATGATCACATCTCATGGATCATAGATAAGGAGTTATCAAGTCTTGACATAGGTATGAATATTAGGAGTAATATTTATACTGGATTGACCCACTATGAGAATACTACATAGAATGTTATGCAAGGTGTCATAAGTTATTCTCATGATGATAATGGTGTATACCACCCTTCGACCTGAAACCACTATGGACCCTAGATGTAGGGTCAAGTACTTTATTGCTGATCAAACGTCATCCGTAACTAGATGACTATAAAGACGGTTGATGGGTACTTCACAAAGCATGCTAAGGGACATGAGTGACCTAGATGGAATTTGCTCATCCTGCATAACAGGATAAATGTCTAAGGGCCCAATATTGAACTGGACAAGGGTGACACAGTGTATGCCTTGTGTTCAATATAGACATGAGGGCAAAAGGGTAATTATACAACACAAATATTATCACGGAAAAGGTTTGGTCAGATCACATGACATTTTCGTGACTTGGGTAACAGTGATGTGTTGCTAGATACCGCTCACAGTTTATTATATTAAATGTGTGATTTAATATAATTGCCAACGTCGCGAAAACCTACAGGGTCACACACATAAGGACAGGTTGATGAGAGATAGAATAAATAAGGAACACCGTAAGGTACGGTTCACTTAAGTGTAATACGAAAAGTGGTAATGTACCACGTGGATAAGTGATATATGGTACATCATAAGGTATGATATCCATAAGCTTAATTGGGCTTTTAGCTTATAACCTTAATTAGGCTTTTAGCTTGTAGCCCACACGAGTGATTCTATAAATAGATCCCTTGTGATGAAGCAATTTCACTTGATGTAATTTCGTTTTTGATTCTCTCTCTCACTCAAGGTTTCCGTTCGTGATCAGCTATCACTGTGACCGGAAGCGATCTGTTTGTGTGGACTGAGTAGAGGCGTTGTTCTTCATCAACGCTCGTGATCACGACATCAAAGGACTGAATCACCACAAGAGGTAAATATTTCTATCACTGACCATGCTCATTCGTAAGGATCGCTAAAGGAAAATTTTATATTCCGCTGCATTTTTTGATCGCTATTTTCCTTCAGCATAGCCTCGAACCCGTCTATGTGGTCGACCGGGTCCGCGACTCCATCATACTCCTTCAAGTGAGGGGGCTTCTCCATGCCCGGGGGGATGGGTGCTTCCATAATAGCCTGCGATAGGGGACCGCGGGGGTCGTCCTCGTCGCTTCTCTCCGGAGACAGAGATGGGGACCTGTAATACTGTCTGGCACGACGGTCCAGGTCGTGCTGAATCTCTCTCGAACGAGATGCTCGGTGGTTGAATTTCACACGCCCATCTCCGGAGTGCCTTCTTTCCTGTCTTGCCGGGTCACGACTAGGTTCTCCGGCTTGAATGATGGGGGGCCTCTCCAGATGAGGCCGTTTCTCTTTTGGCCGGGGAGATTGGCTTCGAGAGGTCTCCCTGTAATGTCTCCGCAGGGGAGATGGGTGTCGAGCTTCAGTCACTCGAGGAGGGGGAGTATGGGGTCTCTGATGCCTCCTCGGGGGTCTTCGCTCGTCTTCAAGCGCCCTCAGTCTCTCTCCTTGGGCAAAGATGAGATAGTTCGTTTGATTAATCGCTGCGAACAGCGCTTGAGTTGTGGCATCCGCCCCGGCGGGGACGGGGACTTCCTGGAACCGGGCAGCTCTGTAGTGTGCGAGGGCCGCCGGGTCGTCTTCGAGCGGTGGAGGGACCGAGGAAGATGATGCAGTAGCTCTGTCCCTGTAGGTGGAGGTTCCGGGGGCAGTTGTCGCAGGAATGGTGTTGTGGCCGGGGTTGTCGACGTTATCAAGGTGTCCGTTTTTGTCCGCGGTTTCGTTGTTAGTGTCGACGACACGGATATTCTGCTCATCGCGAGCTTGATCAGCCATGGCAGCGGTAGTTGAATTTGAGCTTTGGTCTTTGAGTTTTGTAAGACGGGGAAGCTAGTTTCCCATAAACGGCGCCACTAATCTGACCTGATCAGACTTGGACCGTCACTGCTGACTCCGAGCTGAAGTTTTGAACGAGGTGGGGGGGGGGGGGGGGAGGTACCTGCAAGGCACTCCGATGCTGAAGTGAGTAAGAGTACGAGCAGGCAAAGTGTGAGTATATGTGATAGAATGAATACCTGACCCTCTGGAAACAAAGGGTATTTATAGCCCCCAGCGCTGGGCCAAGGTTCCTTTATTGGGCCGGGCAGGTTTGACCCAATAGAGGAACTGCCAGGTTCTACGTGCGTAGTGGGGACCCGCACCTGGTCCCTTTCCTGGATGTCATGCGTGAAGTGCGGGCAGACAAGGACGCGGTCTTTTCGGGGTCCCGTTGAGAGCGCAGTGGACCGTGTCCGCTGCTGAAGGAGTGCTCGAGCTGAGGTCGAGCTGGATAGCACGAGGACGGAGATGTCGCCCAGTGACGTATGTCGGGCATAACTATGGTCCTTATGTCAGCGTGACCCCTAGCAAGTCCGTTTGGATTGGGCCTCTATCGTTGCTCTTGGGCCAGCCCGGCCCAGTCCAGAACAAATACTTTTGTAAAATCTTATTGGTTGTTGTAATTGTTTAGATTTTTAATTCATCTTAATTATTTGGAATCAATTATTTTATAAAAAAATAATTTTTTATTTTTATTAAAATTCATAATTTTTTTTGTTTATAAAATAGACATTTGATTCATTTGATTTAGACACATAAAAAATCAATTTTTTTCTCTATTTTTTCTATTTAACTTCCAGTAAATTCTTGTTTTATCCATTTGTTTTAATAATGATTATTTCTATAAAATTAGAAAAAAAATTTAAATGGATTAAAAAATATAAAATTAAAAAAATCAAATAAATTATTAAATTAGAAAAAAAATTAAAATTTTTTAACTCTTAATTATTTTAATTTTATTTCAATCGATAATTGATATTAATATACAATTATAAAAATATAAATATAAAAAAATAAAAAAATAAAATAAAAATGATAGAATATGATGTTGAATTTTATTAAATAAAATTATTAGAGTGAGTAAAAATTAAATGAATTGTTGAATTATTAAATAGAAGAAAAAGAAAATACCGTAAAATATAAAAAGTGAAGAAAAAAAAAAGAAATGAATATGTAAATGACGGTGCATAGTGAGTTAAGACACAATCCGCGCCACGTATAGTCGTTTCGTTTCCACTCCCCTTCCCGCCAAAACCACAGTCACTGAAAATCTTCCACCGGAAGGAAGGAACGAACGAACGAACGAACGAACGAAGCAGCATGAACACCACAGATCCAGAATACTGGAAGAAACTGATGGTCAATTATCTCTTCCGCGACCATTCCGTCGAACAACTCCGCTCCATCGCTTCTTCTCCCGATTCTCATCTTCATTTTCCTCTCTACATCGAGTACATTTCTTCTCTTTCATTCCGTAATTTACTTCTATATTAACCTTAATCCTAACCCTAACTATATTTTTTTAATCTATTTTTCAGCTTCGCAGAGTTAATGGATTATGATCCCCGCATCGCTCAATTAATCTTTTCCCAATCCAATACCTACCTTCAGCTATTCGATGACGCCGCTCTTTTGGCTCATGTATGATGTATCTCTTTCTCCTTTTCATATACTCTCTCACTCTTCAATTTATCAATAAAGAAATAATCGAGTTGACTATAAAAATAGCAGTTAATAAGCTTTACTTGTATTTACGTTTTGGTTGATGGTAGAGATTTGTGTTAGAAGAAATGGCTGCTGATGAAAAGAATAATGTGGTTGAGAAAAAATTCGTTCATGTTCGGATTAATGTTGGCGGTTCTCCCCTTGAATGCCCTGGTTTGTTTCTGCTCACCACCTGTTTGTTAGAACTCCCTATTAAGGATTTTCTAGTCAGATTCTTACTGATAATGATGTGATTCGATTAGAGACTTTTCCGAGCATAGGGCGTGTTCGGGTGCAGCACCGAGGGATTCTACTCACTGTCAAAGGGATTGTAATCAGGTCTGGAGCAATCAAGATGCATGAAGGGGAGAGGAAGTACATGTGCCATAAATGCAAAAACAGGTGCTTGTGATCTCCTCTTCCCCATTTTTTCCTCTTAATAATCTGTAGGGAAAGAATATCATCTATCAACACCTCTTGAGTCTTGACCAGGGTTTAAGACAAGGATATATGTTAATTTTAAAAAAAAATATTAGCCGTACTATTAAGAACAGTCATCAAGAACTATTAATATATTTAACTCTATACATGTAATGTGACCGTCGGACAATGTACATGCATACATATGCAATTCTAATTCATTTAAGAGCACTTGCTAATTTTCACAATAACTTGGTTTCTGTTTCTTTCATAAATGTTATCACAAGCAAGATTTTATTTTGTGCTCATGGAAAGTTTAGTTGCCATCTTTCATGTTGTGGACATATGTGGTCGATGCAAATTTAATTGCAGTCGTATAAGTTTCGAAACATTGACATTGTGGCCTCAATTGCAGCAAAAGGCTGGGTAGAAATTCTAGCTTCTTGCCCTTTTGGCTCATCAATCCAGTCATTTCTCTTGTTCGCTATATACACCTTTTATTTTACCTTGCTTGGTATCCTAATGGATCAAATGCTACACTCTTACCAGGACAGTGGAGACCTTTATTTTACCTTGGTAGATAGCTAGTATAACATAATTGTTTGGACGTTAAACTATCCCTCGAAGACCATAATCATTTATGTAAGTGCCAAACTTGGGAACATGGCATGCATGTGCCAGCACAAGGAAATTGCTTGAATGCTGTTAAGATTAGCTGTACTATATACTTTAATTGCTTTATACTTATAAAGTTGTATTATTTGGTGCTACAATAAGGGCTGCAATTAAATGCATAGTCATATTTTATGTGTTTATATAGTATATACAAATATGGTTCCCTTATGTACTGTCATAACAGAGTAAAGTTATATTTTTTACGGCCATGTCTACCATGATACTGAAAGTGTGAAGAAAATGCAAGAAAAGAGGAGGGGAGTTTGAATTGGGTTTTCTATTTCATAGCTAACTTTCGTCTCTTAACATTGTTACGTTAAGTGATGCTTTCGAATATGTTGTAGAAGCATAAACATCAAAGCATAAGCAAGAGTAAAGAACACGTGATATATCCTGGTTCACTTAAGAAACCCTCAAGCTAGTCCACCCTACCAAGGTGATTTCGCCTCGAACTCAAGGACTTAATCCACTATAACCTGATTTCGCCTTGGACTCAAGGACTTAATCCACTATAACCAAATCTGATTACAAATGACAATAATAAATCCGGTCAATCTTGCTGACAACCCCAACAAGGTCAGCTGATCCTTATTGCCAATTCTACAAAGACCGCAGCCTATGCCTTCTTGAGAATCCTGACTCAACTGAGTCTCTCAAGGAACAATACAATGATACGTTCAGTGATCTCCACGAGATATAACGATCAAGGACCCCTTAAGAAATCTGACCAACTTGGTCTTTCTTAACAGGATTTCATCTACGATGACCGCAGTCAAAGTCATATTGAGAATCCTGACTCAACCGAGTCTCTCAAGGAACCATCAATATTCAGTTGATAATGTTTATGTTTACATGATTGCTTCTTTCTAAGCATATTACACAAATGATTAAGTCCTGATTGTTTGACACAATTATGAGCAACAACTCTTGTGTACAAACAATTTACATGAAGAACTAGAGATATAACACAATATGAGCAATAACTCTTGCGTTTACATGATTATACAAAGATGAATATGATCTAAGTTTAAGTGCAGCATCTTGTAGTTTTCTTGTCTTCATTTTCTTCAAGTAGCTTCTTCACGGACAACAGCCCAAAGTACTTGAATCGCTGAAGTCTTCTTCTTCATAAGCTTCTGAAAGCTTTGTTGATCTTGATGTAGTAAAGAGAAGAACTTCTTCATCTTGATTCATCTTAGAACATTTTGGACAACAACCCTTGTTCTATTTAATTCAATGATCACTTTAGAACACAACATTCATGTTGTGGATTTGTAACTGGAGTTTTCATGATCATCTTCATTATCTTCTGCGGCTTAGCAAACTTCTTGCAGTATATGAAATTAAGTACATTGTGAATCAATGATTTCATTGTTATCTTATAATCATCTACAACATGATTGAAGAATCATTTTGACAACAGTTGTTCTTGTTGTTGTTATAGTGGTTGATAGTTTTGGTTGTGTTCCAATAATGACAACTTTCATTTGAACATTGAACACCAACAACTTTTTAAGCATATGATCATTTTCTTATATTAGCCAAGCAAAATAGAGCCGTTGGCTGTTGAAAAAGAGTCGTTACATAATGATGAAAAAAGTATTGCCACGTCTTTTTCTTTTCCACAATTCAAGCTAGTTGAAAGGTAGTGGGATAAGACTTTTTCGTACTGTGTACTTGTCATTGCTAACGGTAACATTTGTCTTCTGAACTTCAGAGGCTTCTGATGGTAGACGATTGAAGCATGAGTATAATCGTGACACTTGAATCTCCAAATAATCAAGTCTTCAGTCGTCAGAACTTGTTCACTCAGAACCTTGTCTTCGAAACTTCAGCACTTGGTCTTGAGAACCTTTTCTAAAATCTTGGGTCTTTAGAACTTCAAGTCTTCAGAGTCTTCAGTACTTGGTCTTTGAGAACCCTTTGTAGAACCTTAGGTTACCAGAACTTCAAGTCTTCAGAATCTTCAAAAATTCGTCTATCAGAATCTTCAGTACTTGGTCGTTGAGAACCCTTTGTCTTCAGAAACATGAGTCTTCAGCATCTAGACTTCAGTAGAAACTTCTGTCTTCAGATTTTTTGATTGGTTTCTTTAGAACATGTTGTCTTCCGAAACATGAGTCTTTAGCATCTGGACTTCAGTAGAACTTCTGTCTTCAGATCTTCTGACTGGTTTTTTTAGAACACGTTGTCTTTAGAAGCATGAGTCTTCAGCATCTGGAGTTAAGTAGAACTTCTGTCTTCGGATCTTCTGTCTTGTTTCTTTAGACAAATATTAGAACCTACACTTCAGAAGCTTTTGGAGTGTCTTGCTATTGTTCATCAAAACTTGTGTAGCGCAGAAGCGGAACTAATTCTCTTCTAATGTCTTGGCCACATCATCCATCATAAGCAGAACCTATTTGTTAAATACTCAAAAATAACAAACATTAGAGTATCAAAATTGTTCATACAAACATACACATTTGTTATCATCAAAACTCAAAGATAATATTGCAGAACCAAATCTTATTCTAACAGATACATTTGTTGATTATCAGCTAACAAAGCATTTGTGCAGCTTCACAATTCATCCTGAGGTGGAAGCTCGAAACTCTATATCATTACCTTCAATGTGCCCATTTCAGGTATCTTTTGCATCTTCAGTTTGAAATGAAATCCCACGTTTTCTCAATTCAGCTATCATTGAGCATCTGTTCGCATTATGTTACCTAAAAAATCATGATTGCAATCATCATATATTAAAATGTAATGTTAGCTTAGTGTTATGTAAAAAGTTGCCTGCATACAATTATGAAATTTCTTCCTATAAATTGGGGAGTTTCAGTCTATCTAAATGGCTTGGGAAGCTTAAAATTTGATTTTTTTTAACTTCTACCTTTTGAATATTTATCTTCTCATTTTTATGCAATAAGATTTACTTTACTAGTATAGTTCAATTGGTAGACAATCCTATTTCATATGGTTATGTTTGTTTCTTGTTTTTAATGGCAGAAGCCAAAGCCCTGTGGTGGTTCTAAATTCCAGTATGTAGAGAATACTATTGTGTGCCATGACTATCAGGAGATAAAAGTACAAGAAAGTACTCAAGTGCTAGGTGTTGGAGCAATTCCTCGTTCAATTCTCGTCATCTTGAAGGATGACCTTGTTGATGTTGTTAAAGCTGGAGGTATTATTCCCTCAAGTTTTAATCTTACTATGCTATCTAACTTAAGCTCATTCAATGTACTGGGCTGAAAATATTTAGTTCATTCACAACTCTCTTTCATGTTTGAATGCATGTATATGTAATTCATAACAAATGAATATAATTTCAAGATATAATTCATGGCAAACCTTGTATGCAAGGTCATTTAAGTTACTTAGGCATATAGCAAAAGAAGTTATTTGGGTCACAATAGTGAAAGGAAGGCCTGCTAGAATCCCTCTGAAAAAAGTACTTAAATGTCAAGCAAATCTAGACCATTGCTTATCCAAAATTTGATAACCAGCAAAAAGATGTTGATAAGCATTTTGCCAATATGCGGTTGAACAAATTAATTTAGTCTTAATATTCTCTATAAACTCGATTCTCTTTGGCCATTGAAGGCCTCAATGGAGAATTCGGTACTAGAGCCTCTGAAGCTTTCTTCATGTGCATAAGACCTCTATTAAGAGCAAGTGTCATTGTATGATGAAAACCAACCCTATGACTCGTATGATAATGAGAAAGAGAAGAATACTAAAACAAGAGAATGACTCTTGTGATCCATTTGAGAGTTTTACCACACTTTTACTCTGAAGGTCCATAAGTGAAGATTAAACCAGATAAACTTGTATATTAAAATTAGGAAAGGAATTTGTCCAACAAAGTGAAAGTCACTAGACTTGAGGGTCTGCATAATATTCATGAATGATCAGTGTCCGATATAGACCCTTTGGATGGATGTTTCAAACTCTAAAAATATGTTGGACCATAATACCATACGACCCTTCAAAATGATAAATGGAAAGATGAATCACGGCTCCAAGGAAGAAGGCTGTCCCAAAAGCACTTCAATTGAACCCTAGAAACAAAAGTTTAAGACAATGAGAAGAGTAATATTTTTGGTTCCTAGACAAGTGCAACAAGCAAGATTAAACATGGAGGAGAGATGAGAAAGATGTATTGATTCTTGAGATAGACGAAGAGTGCACTTCAAGAGATAAGATATTAGATTTCAGAGCATTTAGGTTAGGAGTGTTTTTAAGCTAACTACATAAATTGCTGTCTTTCTCCATCCCTACCCCAAGCCATTTCTCAATTTAATAGTAGCTAAGTAGTATCAAATGTTTTATACACGTCGTGATGCCATGATGAAGTTATGAGTTTTAAATAAAAGGAAAGAAATAATAAAAGCTCGATACAAAAAGACTAACCATGTAATCCCTATTTAAAGGGATACAAGACTTCTAATTCTAAATAAATAAGAAAATCAAAAATCATATCATGATATTAAGTAATTTGGAAACTAGTTTTTAAGAATACTCGAAAATCGAGACGATGAGATAAACTAAGATCTTCTAGTTCTAGCATTATATCTAGATATAATTAGATATTTTAGTTAGTGTTATAAAATTAATTGCATTTTATTTTGGGCTTGGCCTGTCATGATCTGACTGCAGTTTTATTTCTTAATTTTTTTCATTGATATATTAGTGTTGATCTCTGGTCTTAATCCAGGACCAATCTTCATACAGTGAGATCACATGTTACAAGTTAAACTGTATAGTTTATTGAATCTCGGTTACAATGAGCCTTAGGGTGCGTAGGGATGGGAGTAGGGCTTGAAAGTTTTGCAGCCGCTCATAGCCTTCATTGATCACGATGGATTCAATGTTGGTCAAAGTCAAACTATGTTAATTTCTATGTCTACTTTCTCTTCTCCCTGTGTCATGTGTTACTTCCTTGGTTACACTAGCTTTTAAAATAAACAAGAAAGCTTGTTATTTATTTATTGAAAAATGCCAGCAACACTTTCTCAAATACATTATTTCTGACACACATTCTTCTATTGGTGGATATTAATATAGATCTTATCAAATTTATGCGGGACTCACATAATTTAATACACCATATTTTCAAAATAACACGACCGCTCATGAGTATTGGGTCTTTTTATTTTGACATATACTTTTTAGTTTCTGGTGGATAGTGTGATTTTTCTAGAAGTAGTTTCCTGAAAGTTTGATGGTCTATCACAAGCTAAAACAGGAGTGCTGCAAGAAAATATTGATAAATGATTTTGGGCATTTATAGAAAAACAGAAAAATAAGTATTGGTGGAGTTTTTTTTTTCTTTCTGAAATAAGATTATAAGTGATAATGGTATATTCTTTTGTTAATGGCAATCTAAGGAAAGAGTAACGGATCAGTCATATTATAGAGGATATCTGTTATTTTTGTTTCTTCTAAAATAATTAAATTAAGAAATTTATGTAGATGAAATTATTAAATTATGCATGAACATGTTGAGCAATGTATACCTAATAAAGATTGTTTGGTGGGTTGTGGAATACAAGCTGGATCTGTAACAGGTTTTTGAAGTTAGCTCAACCTTGTAGGATTGCAAATTGCAATCTATTGTTTCAGTGTATATGTGTTGCCCAAGGTGTAAGGGGCTTGATGAATTCTTAAATGTAATGTTAGAAGTTGATTATGAAGGAATTCAATTCTTCTTTACTTGCAGATGATGTGATTGTCACCGGTCTCTTAACAGCAAAATGGTCTCCAGAGTTGAAGGATGTGCGCTGTGACCTTGATCCCGTATTAATAGCCAACAATGTAAGGTGAGAATACGATATTTATAATAATATGAGCATCCTGGTATTTGACATTTTGGTGCTCTTTATGGAAAAGTTTGCCAAGTGAGATATATTTGTAATGTATAGTAGTTTATACACGTTCTAAATTATTCTCCTATTAATAGTCAACAATGTAAGGTGAAATAAAAGTCTCACATTATGTTTGTCTCTGAAGTAAATATAAGAAAATAAAACTTCCTGATATTAGAAATTTTTGTGCTCTTTACGAAAAAATTTATTGCGTGAAAAACTATATCTGCTTATGCATGTTCTTAACTTGATTTTCTTCAACTCCTCATAGTTTATAGACCTCACAGTGACGCCTAATGTTGAATTGCCTACCTTTTTCTGGTAATGTTTCATCATTCTCATTTTGAGCTACTCATTTCTTAGTAAGAATCCTTTGTAGCTTGGATTACCATTCCTTTCCCATATTAGGTACTATCTCATTTTGAGCTACTCATTTCTTAGTAAGAACCCTTTGTAGCTTGGGTTACCATTCCTTTCCCATATTAGGTACTACCTTAATATGAATCCCATTTTCAACATTGTTTTTTAAGCATTCACTTTCCTGCTCATAATGATTGCCCAATTATTTTTCCATTACTATAGTCCTCTGACGTTCAGGACGTTAAGATAAAAAGCATTCAAGCACCTCACCTAATATTGTCGGTCTATAGGTCAGTTCACACATCCTTCATTGTTCTTGATTAAATTATATTGGTAAAGTGGATCTAGGACCACTTAAAGATAGATACTATAACCATTATATTTGAAACTATCCCACTATAACCCCAAGAAACAATTATATTGTTTTAAGATAGATACTAAATTATACTGAGATAGTTTTCATATATTGGCTCCTTCAACCTGTTGCAAACTTGCAATATATGGAAACTATCCCATTATATTTATATTTAGTATCTATATTAAAACAATTAAGGATATGTTATATATTTAGATAAGGACCACTTCAAGCATACCATTCATTCAATTCATTCACGCTTCATCAATCTCTAAAGTTTCTTTTTACCTTCCTCTAACAAAATCCTTTCTTTCTCTTGGCCAGTGTCCAATATGTCACGCTCTCTGAGTCTGTTTGTGAAATTGTATCCACTTGTAAACATTCCTTTCATGATTTCATCATTGCTTGCCTGTAACTATTTTAAATCTTCCCCTTATTTCTCCTAGTGTAAACCTTTGCAACAACTAATTTATCCTAGTATTACATGTGATATGTTTTAGATGAAGCACAGATTCAGGAACTTACCCTTTAAATTAGTAATTTACTATGATTTAGTGGAAGGAAAGCGAAAAAACTGATATAGTTCATTCTCTTACATATTTTCTTATTGATGTCAGGAGAATCAATGAATTGAAGTCAGAAATTGATATTTCTGATGTCATGGTTATGAAATTCGAGCAGTTTTGGAATCAATTCAAAGATGCACCTTTAAAAGGTGGTATACGACAACGCGATAACACATTTGATATTGTTGTATTATTCAAATTCATATTTTTGAACCTTTAGGCTTTATTTGGGAGTTTGGAGGGGAATGGAGGGGAAAACTTTGAAAAAAGGGAAGGATTGAGTAAAAAGAATAGAAGGATTTAGGTGGGGAGGGTTTTGGGGGATTATTTTTATTCAAAAATAAAAAATTCCCCGAAATTGGGAGAATTAAAAAATTGTATTGGAGGAGGATTTTGGAAGGTTTAGACAAATTGTTCAAATATAATTTTTGTTGTTATAGTATTCTAAAAATTAAAAATATGTTAATAAGTACTATTTTAACATTCTATACAAAATCTTTTTTTCAAAAAATATTTAAATTTCTCTATATTTTACAAAATAAAACCATTTTTCGAAGCCCTCCATTCCCTTTCCCTCTAAACTCCCAAACAAAGTCATAGTGTCTGCCTCTCCCAATATTTCTTAATTTATTTTATCCTTGAGAAACTGGACTGTACAACTCAGTATAATCTATCATCTAAAATGTTTGGACCAACTCTGCCACAACCATCGCAGGTCAAATTTGGTTTACGACTGTTGAATTTTTCTGGATGGTTTTGATTTATAAATTATGTTTTGTGAGATAAAACCTCAAAGCCTTTTTTTATCCAGGAAGGAATGCTATTCTACGAGGAATCTGCCCACAGATATTTGGTCTTTTCACTGTCAAGCTAGCGGGTAAACACGTTTACCCAAGATTATGGCTATTTACATATTCACCTTAAAATTTATTGCCCTTTGACATTTGATAGTTTCTATTTAGATGCTCTGGTCACATTCCTACTGTTTCTCTCAATGATTTCCTTTGACATATTTCTACTTGTTGTATGAGGTGGCCTTGAAAGAAATGAAGGAATAATATTGACAAAATTTTTCTGTACTTAGGTGCTATGTACAATTTATAGACTTGTCCCAATTATGAAAAGACAACTATACTTCAGGAATATACAACTACTTTATCACAAGATAATGTTTTTTTTACATTATTTTACAACATGACATTGCTTGATGTATAACTTTTTTGAGACATAAAACACAAAAATGTAATACAATCGTGCAAATTAAATAATTTATAGGACTTATTTTATGTAAATTTACTAATAAAAATAGTAATTGAACCGTAAAACGAGCTGTTCAAATATTATCAAACTTATAACTAATCCAGGTACTTGAAAATGATAATCCTAAGGGTGAAGACGTGGTCTCTTTGGAGGCCTTAAATATTAAAAAGAACCTTCTAAAAATTGTAGAAACAAATACATGACCTTAATAGGACATAGATTGGGAAAAGTTGGGAAAATAAATTAGAAATGTGAAATGAAAACCTTCATTTATTTAGATTAAAAATTTTCAATCACATGAACCGACTATGATTAGGACTTGCATCTGTTAAGGTTTTGTAAATATGAATATTGTTGAGTTTCATGGATCCAAACCCAAAATTTTCCCAGGCTGATCCAAAGTAGGAATTAGGAAAGGTATCGGAGTGATAGGAACTAGTCGAAAAAGGAAATTGGTCAATTGGTGGGAGTTAATTACAGGAGAGGAAAAAGGGAAAGATATGCAGAGGCATGTTTGGTTTCAAAAAACATTTTCTAATTTCATTGTTTTCAGTTATAAATTTTAAATGTTTAAATGCTATACTTCCTTCACTTTGTTTTTGGTTTTTAAAGTTGTCTACAGAAAGCAATGAAAACAATAAAAAGTTGTTTTCACATTTTCTACAAATTTTTTAAAATAAGTAACGAAAATAGAAAACTTTATCTAACGCCCAACTAAATCTTTTGGAATAAGGGTGCAGTAGGGCTAGTTTATGCCAGGTGTCATCTTTTCTGTCTAGGCTTATGCCTTGAGTAAGAGTTTCCTCTCTCTGTAATCACACTTCAGTTTATAGAAGAAGTCAATATCCATCTACCGGATAGGAATCACTCCTGTAAAATATGGGAGGATTTGTACTTCACAAACTAAGAATTATTCATTTGCTTTTATAAATCAGTATAGCAGTCTTTTTGTTCTTTAACTGAAGTTTCCCTTTTGAGTAAGCACTTATCTTGCCTCTATGAAAACATTTCATGTCTTGCGCTTTCTTGCTCAGTTGCACTAACACTGATCGGAGGTGTGCAACACGTCGATGCTTCTGGAACACGGGTAAGGGGGGAGTCCCACTTACTCTTGGTCGGTGATCCTGGTATGCAATCAATTTCTATTATTATTCCTACTTTTCCCGCCATTAATACTACTATTATTACTTAATATTTTTAACCTGTATTATCATTTAATGCTTGATGAATACTACACTACATCTTGTACACCCCTGAAAATGGCATAAAATAGGCAAAAAAAAAGAGGGGACTTCTACCATTCTAATGGCGTCGGGTTGCAAAAATGTTATCGGTATAGCATGTATGCCACCTAATTGCTTAAGTTCTTTGTGGCACTTCAGTGATGCTGCCACTTGTTTAGTATTTTTAATTTGACAATATTTCTTTGCATGCTCCTTTCGTTGTTAAAATGGTGGCATCAAAATGTTTATCTATCAGGATTTGTTATTAAGCTTCTGTATGCTATTAAACTGCCACAAAATTTGGCTGATATTTCACCTTATGACCTGATATTGTGTCTGTACCTATCAAATGCAGTTTTTCGTAAGATGCATTTGAATTGAATGCTGACTGGGAGTGTTAAAAGTGTACACTTAACTCACTTATTGTCTATGTCTATTTGTTATAGGCACTGGAAAATCACAGTTTCTGAAATTTGCTGCAAAGTTGAGCAACCGATCTGTTATTACAACTGGGTTGGGAAGCACAAGTGCAGGATTGACTGTTACTGCCGTGAAAGATGGGGGTAATTTTGCTACATCCTTATTTTACACCGTGGCAGTTTCTTTTTCCATCACTTAAAGTGGCAACCTAGTAGTACCACAAAGCTCTTGCAATGGTGGGATCCAGGGAAGAGTTGGACTTGTGTCGGATCTCTTATAGGCAGTCCTACCTTTGCATGAGGTTTTGAACTTGTGACTTTCTGGTCATACAGAAGAAACTCCAATTATTGCGTCATAGCTTTCTTATCTTACAAGTTACCACAAATGGTTGATTATAAATTTCAATATGCATGGATCTGCACCTCGTAGTTGGTTATACTGAGTGCTACACCAATTTATGGAATCTTTAGGTGAGTGGATGTTGGAAGCCGGGGCCCTTGTCTTGGCTGATGGAGGATTGTGTTGCATAGATGAATTTGATAGGTAAGCTCGGGTATAATTGCTTTGGCTTTGATTTTTTTTTTCTGGAGCTTTAGTCTTTGACCAAAATGTAATGTGTGGCCAAGTAATACCCAATTGTGAAGCTGGAAAACAAAATAAAATTAAAAATATATTTATTGTTGGAGCTTGGAGGTTTAGATCGAATATTACATACATTACATACTGTGTTGGTAAGAGTTGTAAAACTTTTCTTTTGTTTTTCATTTTTGTTCATTATATATATTTAAAGATTGGATGATTCTCTTTGCAAAGAGATGATATCATTTACGTAGTGCCTTAAATAATCATTATTTTCCTCTTTATTGCTTATGAGTGACACAATAAAGCTCAGTGTCATAGGAAAGTACTTTCCGTTTTAAGAACAGCTAAACTTTAAATGCTAACCACACCAAATTCTTTTGCATTTGGAACTTCAAATAACTCAACAAGATATACATTTAATTAGTTCTATAGTTTTAACTACCTCAAAACTTCCATACGTTTTAGTGAGGTTGTTTTCCTTAGACTAGCGAAAGTACAGACTTAATGTAAATTCTGTCAGAACTCTTTATGATTCTTTAACATGCTGGTATTGGGTATGAAACTAAGAGTTCATTTGGCAGTATGAGGGAACATGACAGAGCAACAATACATGAAGCCATGGAGCAGCAGACAATAAGTGTTGCCAAGGTAATACTATTTTAATCAATTATACAAAATATGAATGAACTTCATCTTTGTTCAAAATAGAAGTCAACTTGTGCTGGTAGGTTTGTGGTAAAAAAGTTTAGCTACTGATTAACTCTTGTTTTAAACAGGCTGGTCTTGTAACAACCCTCAGCACCAAAACAACAGTATTTGGCGCCACAAATCCTAAGGGACATTATGATCCTGACCAACGTATCACTTCAGTCAATATATTTTAGCTTAATATGTCTCAAAAATGATGTCGGATTTCAGTCTCTATTATTCTTGATGCACACTTGAGGTGCATATAATTCTATGCCTTTTCTGTTTGGTTAGGAATTTCCAAACCATGATATGTAAATCATACTGGTTGCTGCTAAATGTCTGAAGTAGTTTATTATAGTTTGCTTCGATTGATTACTTGTCTGACTTAACACAGATAGCTCTGTCTGTCAATACAACACTCTCTGGTCCTTTGTTAAGCAGGTTTGATATAGTCCTGGTGCTCTTGGATACAAAGAATCCTGAATGGGATGCAGTAGTTTCATCTCATATTCTTTCTGAGGTAATATGGATCCCTTTATAATGCATACAGCTTCCTACAATTTAGATTATAATACTTGTATTAAAACTAATATCCAGGCTGAACCAGATAGAACATCCAATGATGAAGATCTAGCAAATATCTGGCCTCTTTCTACTCTTAAGAGGTAAAGTACGAGGTTAATGGTAACGGCTATTGACTAACGCTGTTTGCAAGTAAATCTTTTTTTTTTTCCTTTTCAAAAAGATATTTGAACCCATCTTTTATTGGTATTACACCGCATGATGGATGCCTTTTGAAACTTGGTCATCGTTAAGCTCTGTCAGCAAATTAGGGATCTAGAATTTTGATTTCTATTCTATCTAACTTGATTTTGTGCTCCATTGCTCCATGATTAAGCTGGCTTTTTGAATCTGCTCATAATTTTACATTAACTTGTAGCCTCCCAATCTCTTTTTCCCAACTTCGAATATCTTATAGTGGATGCTTTGATTTATTGATGGTTGATACACTCTAATCTAACTTTGCATATCTTTTTTTCCCTTTTGGAATGCAGACTCCTAATAACTTAAAAAAAGAAAGAAAAGATTAAGCACCATAAACCATTGTGGAGTATGGACAAGTAACTAAAATATAGCGATCTTTGGTTTTGCAAAATTATGTCAATTGAGTACATTTGGTCCAACAGAATGCTCTAAAATTTGATTGATCTGTACTTATCCAAATTTCTTGATTTTAATATTGATGACTATGAGATGTTTGTGATTACTTATAGTAGTGAAAAGAACCTTGCAGGTATGTACACTATTTAAAAGAAAAATTCAGACCAGTCCTTACGAGAGAGGCCGAAGCAGTTATATCCAGCTATTATCAACTTCAAAGGAGATCTGCCACAGATAATGCGGGTTTGATCTAAAAATTGTCCTTTTCTTAATTATGTTCGGACACTTATTCATGTCATTATATTTAGTTGCAAATTTGCTATGTAGCTAGAACAACTGTCCGCATGCTTGAAAGTTTGATTCGCCTAGCTCAGGGTACGTGACTACCACTGAAACTTCTCTGTCTAACTCCCCGGTCAACTTCCTTATCTTCTTATGTGTTATTACTCCTTAAATGTCACAGCTCATGCAAGGCTGATGTTCAGAAACGAGGTGACTCGGCTAGATGCCATCACAGCTATTTTATGCATAGAATCTTCCATGACCACCTCAGCTATTGTGGATTGCATTGGGAACGCCCTGCATTCCAATTTCAAGGACAACCCAGATCAGGAATGTATCCTTGCTGTCTTTCTTTGCATAATGTAGTTTTACATAATTTTTTGCTTCAATAACTGATATCTTTTAAGACTGTGGGGCCGTAGTACATAGATCAATTAATGGCATTAGTGCTTCAAGGTCATCAATCTCTAACTATTAAACTATGTTTTACTTAGTCAGTCAACTTAGCGCTTTTATAAGTTTTTTCCACCCATGTTCAAATTGTTAATTTTGGAATAAACTCATAGTATTCATTATGTTATGGAATGTACATAACAGTATTATATATACTGTTAAAGTAACAAACTGTTTAGTAACAAACTAAACAGAATTGTAACAAACTGTAACAAACTAAACTAACTGTTTAGTAACAAACTAAAACAGAATTATTTTCATCATGTAATAGCCCCCCACAAGCTGGACTATGGATGTCTAATAGACCAAGCTTGGAAACAAGAGAATCGAAAGAGGGAGCTGCCAAAGGCTTGGTGAGAACATCTGCCAATTGAGCAGCAGAAGAAACTGGTAAAAGATGGATGAGACCAGTTTGGATTTTCTCACGAATGACGTGGCAGTCAATTTCGATATGTTTTGTCCGTTCATGAAAGGTGGGGTTGTGAGCAAGGTAGATAGCACTTTTGTTGTCACAATAGACTGAGCTAGGTTGATCGAAGGAGATGTGGAGATCCTTGAACAGAAACTGCAACCATTGCAGTTCACAAGTCAAGCTTGCCAAGGCCCTGTATTCTGCTTCTGAACTTGATTTGGATACTGTAGACTGCTTTTTGGATTTCCAGGATATTAGGGAATTGCCAAGGAACACACAATATCCAGTTACGGATCTGCGGGTAGCAGGGCAACTTGCCCAATCTGAGTCTGCGAAGCCAGAAAGTTTGAGTGGAGAGGAAGATGAATAGAACAAACCCTTGGCAGGAGCACCTTTGAGATACTTGAGTACTCGAATTGCTGCAGAATGATGAACTTGCATAGGATGTGAGATGAATTGGCTGAGCTGTTGAACGATGAATGCAAGGTCAGGTCTGGTGGTAGTCAGATATAGAAGTTTTCCAGCAAACCTTCGATAAGCTGTGACGTCTTCGAAAGGTGGTGAGTGATCATCATGAAGCTTCAAGGAGGAATCGAAGGGGGTGGAGCAAGGTTTAGTAGCCAATAAGCCACTGTCTTCGAGTAATTCCAGAGCGTACTTTCTCTAATTGAGAAAAATGCCGTGAGTTGATCTGGCAACTTCTAGACCAAGAAAATATTTCAGCCTACCAAGGTCTTTGATTTTGAAAGTGGAATCAAGGAAGCATTTGACATATTTGATTTCCTGCAAATCATTACCGGCTAAGACAATATCATTAACATAGACTAATAAAACAATAAAAGAAGAGTCATGTGATTTTGTGAAAAAAGAATGATCAGCAGAAGAATATGAGTAGCCAAGAGAGATAAGGGCAGTGGACAATTTCGAAAACCACTGTCTGCTAGCCTGCTTCAGGCCATATAAGGACTTATGCAATTTGCAGACTTTGTTGGTCGAAGAAGTGCAACTTTCGTTGGTAGAAGAAGTGCTAACTTCGTTGGTCGAAGAAGTGCAAACTTCGTTGGTTGAAGGAGTGCAAACTTCGTTGGTTGAAGAAGTGCAAGCTTCGTTGGTCGAAGGAGTGCGAACTTCGTTGGTCGAAGAAGCAGAAGAAGTGCAAACTTTGGTCGAAGAAGTGCAAGCTTCGTTGGTCGAAGGAGTGCGAACTTCGTTGGTCGAAGAAGCAGAAGAAGTGCAAATTTTGTTGGTCGAAGAATTGCAGACTTCGTTGGTCGAAGAAGCAGGGAGCAGGAATCCAGGAGGCAGATCCATATACACTTCTTCATGGAGATCACCATGAAGGAAGGCATTGTTGACGTCGAGTTGTTCCAAGTGCCAATTCTTAATGGCAGCCACTAAGAGAAGGGTTCGAATAGAAGTAAGCTTCGCAACAGGTGAGAAAGTGTCGAAATAATCCACCCCCTCCAGCTGAGTATATCCTTTTGCTACTAAACGGGCCTTGTATCTTTCGATGGATCCATCAGCATGATGCTTGATTTTGTAGACCCATTTGCAACCAATTGATTGTTTGCCTGCAGGCAAATCAACAACAGACCAAGTATTTGTAGATTCAAGAGCATCTAACTCAGATTTCATAGCATTGTTCCAACAATCAAACTTGCAGGCTTGTTTATAGGTTTTTGGTTCTGTTAAAGAGCTTATGGATAGACAAAATAATTTGTGATCAGGACTACATTGGTTATAAGATAATACAGAAGAGAGAGGGTAGATAGAGGAACCTGAGTCAGATGCTGGCAGCATGGGGGATAGCAAATTGCAGTGATAATCAGATAGATAAGCTGGAGGTTTAATATTTCGATTGGATTTTCTGGTTGGCACAGGAGGGGAGGGGCAAGGGGAGTTGTTAGAGTCATTTGAGGAAGAAGAAAGGTTATTGGGAGAATCTGGTTGGGGGACATAGGTAGGAGAGGAAGGTTCATTTGATTGTGGAGGTAAGTTGGGTGGAATGTTGGTGAAAATATCAGGTGAATCAAGGGAAGGAGGGTCAGGAGTAGGGATTATAGGATTAGGTGCAGGTGGGATGGATGCAAAAGGGAACACAGTTTCATAAAAGAATACATTCCTTGAAATGTAAAATTCATGTGTGATAGGATCATAGAGAAGGTAGTCTTTTGTGCCTTCCCTGTAGCCAAGAAAAATAGATTTTCTTGCTCTTGGTTCGAATTTGGTGCGATGGTTAAGCAAGGTCGAAGAGTAGGCAAGACAACCAAAGACTCTCATATGGTTAAGGTTGGGAGGAGTAGAATGGAGTTTTTGGTAAGGAGAGTGGTTGTTTAAAAGAGGAGTGGGAAGACGGTTTATAATATGAATGGCCTGTTGTATGGAAAGGTGCCAAAGGTTGTGAGAGAGGTGAGAGTGGAAAGAGAGGGCACGAGCAACATTCAAAATGTGCTGATGTTTTCTTTCCACGATACCGTTCTGTTGAGGCGTTTCCACACAAGACCTTTGATGAATGATTCCTTTCGAAAGGTAGAAAGTGGTCATGAGAAACTCAGGGCCATTATCACTACGAATGCACTTGAGTTTCTTGTTAAATTGGGTTTCGATAAAGGATATGAAGTGAATTAAATGGTTTCTGGTTTCACTTTTGTTGGCCATAAAAATTGTCCAAGTAAACCTGCTGTAATCGTCTACGAGGGTTAAAAAATACTTGTGGCCACATATGGAAGGTGTGGAAAGAGGGTCCCAAATATCAACATGAAGTAAATCGAAGATGGCAACAGACTTAGTATTACTGTGAGTAAAAGGCAAATGTTTTTGCTTAGCCAAATGGCAAGTATTACAGGGCTTATGATTGTCATTGTAGGTGACAAAAGGAAATTGAGAGGAAATACATTTGTGTATGTAGGGACTTAAGTGTCCAAGCCTAAGATGCCAAATAGTAGCAGGATCGTGTTTAGCAGGTTCGAATTGGGAAGAAGAGGAGGTGTTGACAGAGCCAGGTGTGGGAGAGATGGCCTTAGGTGGGGTGGCATTAAGAACATACAATTTGCCAATCCTCCTAGCTGTAAATCCAGTCATCTTGGATTGGGGCAACTGCATAATTTGACAGCAATTAGGAGAAAATTTCACATCATATAAAGTGGAATAAAAAAGAGTGGTGACAGAGATAATATTGACATGAAATGAAGGAAAGTAATAAACATTGTGAAGGACAAGTGAACCACATAGTAAAACTGAACCAGCAATGTTTGTAGTGACAGTCACCATTAGGCATTGTCATGGATTTAGGTGCAATGTGGTATGTGGAAAGGAAACTGGCAAAGGTATGGGTGATGTGATCAGTGGCACCTGTGTCAATGATCCACCAGTTATGACAAGGAAGATTTGAGGAATTCTTACCAGAGGAATTATGAGGAGAGGTATGGGACACAGAATTAGCAGTATAAACTGAATTAATTGAGGGAAGTGAAGGAGATTGCAAATTAGATTGTTGGAGGAGCTGCAGAATCTGAGTGTATTGTTCTTGAATCGTAGACAAATCATTTGGACTGGTGTTTGATGTGGAAGCAGCATCTTGAATCGAGTTCACTGTAGAATTAGCAGAATTCCCCACAGATGTAGTAGGCTTGCGTTGTTGAAATCCAGGGGGATAGCCATGTTTCAAGAAGCAAGTCTCAATGGTGTGATTGGTGCGGTTGCAATGAGTACAGAGTCGGTTTCCACGGCCACCACGGCCACGACCACGACCACGAGAAGGTGCTTGAGAAAGGTGATTCACAGACGATTGAGACTCAATTGAAGAAGCAGAAGGTGAAAGAAGGTTGAATTGATGTTCTTGTTGAAGAACCAGATTAAACACATTATCAAGAGTTGGCAGTGGTTTCATCAACATAATCTGTGAGCGAACATGAGTGTATTGGTCATCAAGGCCCTTCAAGAACTTGATAACTTTATCTTGTTCTTTGAATTTGCGTAAGTCTGAAGCAGCACCACAGGAGCACGGAATAGCGCAAGTACAATCACGAATTGGCTGGAAGTTCTCGATTTCTTTCCAAAGCGTCATCAGTTTCGTGAAGAACGAAGAGATATCGAGAGTTCCTTGTTGAAGACGAGCAACATTTTCTTGAATGTCAACAATGCGAAAAATATCTCCCTGAGAAAAACGATTTTCCAAACTTTTCCATACAATAGAAGCACGATCATACCAGAGAAGGGATTTTGTAATTTCTTCAGAAATCGAGCGTTGAAGCCATGAGAGGACGAGATTGTTGCATCGTAGCCAAGGTTCGTATAGAGAGTCGGAGATAGGTGGAGGAGAAAGAGTGCCATCAACGAACTTGATCTTGTTCTTAGAGATAAGAGCCACTTTCATTGATCTGGACCAGATCTGATGGTTCTTGGTATCAAGAACAGGTTGAACAAGAACAAGAGAGGGATTCTCATTAGGGTGCATGTAGTAAGGATTGGAAGGATTGGTAGCAAAATCAGAGTAAGGAAGCGCCATAACAAGCTGATGCAGCAAAGGAAGGAGAAGGCGCGAAGGCGCGAAGGCGCGAAGAAGAAAGGCGCGGAAAAGAGAATTCAAACGGATACCATGTTAATTTTGGAATAAACTCATAGTATTCATTATGTTATGGAATGTACATAACAGTATTATATATACTGTTAAAGTAACAAACTGTTTAGTAACAAACTAAACAGAATTGTAACAAACTGTAACAAACTAAACTAACTGTTTAGTAACAAACTAAAACAGAATTATTTTCATCATGTAATACAAATCATTCAAGACAAAGCTACAGTTTTTTTACTATGGCTATCTCAGTTTTCTCTCTAATAGTTATATTAATTAATCATGTCTTATATTGTATAAGTAACCATTCATCTAACTTAGATTTTTATGTGAAATGAGTCTTAGGGATAATCAATGCATGTGAATGACCATTCATTTTGTACTTAGCTAGAATATGATTTGCTTCAATAAATCCTTCTTTAATACACAATATAACAGATGCAAAGCAAGAAAGGTTGATCCTAGAAAAATTGGGATGCAAAGACAACTTTTCTGATATGAATATCATTGAAGACTGAAGGCAAAGGAAAACAAAATTGAAGATGGGTCGATGAAATCATTAATGTGATTTTGTGTATGTAGATACCTTATTCTTTTTGTTATATCTTTCTATTTCTTGTGTAATTTTGGGAGACTGAAGTTAAGTATTCCTGAGATGTATATTGATTGAACGATTGTCTGTTCAACCAAAAATGACTCTGTTCACGAGTCATCAGGTTGTGGTAAATTATTTATTTCCTTCCTTCTCAATTTTTGGCAATATTCATGCGTTTTTGTTTTTGTTTTTTAATGACAATATTGTTATTGGTTTATGTAGGTGCATGTTTAGAATAGTGGTGTCTTTGTAAAAATTACATTAGCTTGCCGTGATTTTACAAAACTAACTAGGAATCCAAACACGCACTTAGAAGATTGTTTTAGGACATTTGCTGAAACGAGGAAAATATGTCAGCCGAGGGGTTTTGAGGAGTGTTTCAAGAACAACACATTCGTTCCCTTAAGGGGAGAAGTTTTTAAGACGATCATATTTTTTGCTGTGCACTTGCATTCTCTTTTCAAAAGAGTGTTTAATATGAAGATTTCTTTTTACCATATAATTTTCTAGTGTATTATGCGAAGTTTTAAAAATATTTTTTAAAATTGGAAATTTATTTCTGATATGCATCTTGCTAGTTATATATTAAGTGTTCAACCATTTTCAATTAAGAAAAATCATCAATTGTAAGTTGTTTTTGAGTTTTTTTGGAGTTTATGTAATTTAAGCTATATATTGTGATTTAGGGTAGAAATTGTGAGTTGTTTAGTGTTTTCAATGTTAGTGAGTCATAAGAAACATGTTTGAAACATCTTTTTTATAATCAATGACCATTATTTTGAGTTCATTTGTGGCTCTGCTTTGTCATTGACGAAGTTTTGAAATTGCAGGTCGTATCAAAAATGTATTTTCGGTCTTCATTTTAACGTTGAAGAAAATCGATAATGCATTTTCGGTTTTAGTCTGTTTCTATTTTCTCTTAATTTTGAACATTAGTCCTTATGTTAACGTTTGTTTTGTACTTCTACAGGAGTAATGACTGAGAGAGCATCTAGGTTGAGGCACGACAAACTTGCACAACATGCTTCTGTGCGGAGGGAAAGAAGTCAGACATCATAAGCTTCTCCTGCCTCTAGACAGGCTGTGCCAGATGCACATACTACAGCTTCAACCTCTGGTGTTCCTGTTTGTACTCCGACTTCATCGTCCTCCCACATCAGACGGGATTCTCCAATTCATCCCTCCCTGCCTCCGTCCTCCTGTAGACGCATTTCCTCACCGATGGTATTTGAGGCGAGAGAGGCATCTGATTCCCAGTCGACACCAGAGGTCACACAACTGACACATAAGACTCAGCTACAGCCTGCATCCAGGCACCTGGGCCGGCACCCCTGATATCGCAGGTAGGGGTGGCAAAACGGGCCGTGGTCCGTCGAGACGGTCCCTGCGCCCGCCAAAAAATGGTGGTTGGGTTGGGATTTTATACCAGCCACCCACATAAACCCGCCACACTAAAGACCACCGTCCGCCAAAGTCTGCCCCGCTAAAACCCACTGCCCGCCAAAACCCGTCGCACCTATTCGTTCAACTTGTCCCACCCTAAGTCCACCTTTTTTTAGTTAATTTTAGTAGGTCCAATTCTTGATGGTTTTATTTTAAACATTTATTTGTGAATATATGTAATATTTTTTAAAGTATATTCTGTTAAAAAGATGCTTTATAATTTTTTTTCTCTAAAAGATAAGTGAGAAATCTAATTAAAATGTAAAAAAAAAGTCTTTTAATATAATAAAAACATGAAAAAAATAAATAAAAAAGTAAGCGGACAAGTCTGCCACCCGCCACTTTGGTGGGGCGAGCTAGATTTGTATGCCCATTTTCACTTTAGGGGCTTGTCTGTGCCGCTCTTTTTTTAGCGTGCTTAAGGCGGGATGGGGCGGGACGGGGCAGACAGCCTGTTTTGCCACCCCTAATCTCAGGCACCTGACACAACACCTCAGGCGGCACATGCGACGACTCAGAGTTTTGGAGGAGGATCGTCTGATTTATTTCTGTTGCATGTGTACCTGGACCATATTGCTAGACATATGAGACAGAGGTATGAATCAAAAATGATAAAACATGCCAAACGAAACAAAAAAAACGATAAAGCATACTTGTTTTACGTCGTAAGCTCGACGCCTATTATTAACAAACCAACACGTTGCTTCGGATGAGCCAAATGCTCCGCTTCCGCCTTCGCTTAAATCTCTTCAAGTTCTAACCGAAACTACACATCTAACCACACTTGGCAAACCTGAAACATAACAAGTATACTATATACAAATGTATAAATCACGTAAATGCACAAAATATACAATTATGGAGAAAATGTACAAATATACAATATAAACATATTTACGAAACTTAGAAATCAAAACTATCGCGATGTAGTTAATATCAACACCAATCTCTGGCAATGGCGCCATTTTGCTGAAGCGGTATATCGGCAAACAAAAGTGAGAATTTTTATAAGGGTGATATATAAGTTATATTGTATCGTATCCACAGGAATTGGTGAGAGGGAAAAACTATCGTTCAACAGTTTCAATCTCTCTAAGTTTGGAAAAGGGGTTTGTGAAAAAAGTGCAGGAAAAGTAAATAAAGCAATAAAGAAAGTGATAAACAATCATCTGTAGTCTAAGAGAATTCATTCTGGAATCGCATTTCACTCTACCCGTCAAATACTTAAACTTGCAGATCAATTACACACCTAAATCACTCGTCAATAACATCACGTATCGCTCACACTAAGGCTATCTCTAACACAAAGTGAGACATCACCCGTATTACTCTCGGAGGCGATTTCGCACGCAACTCAAACAACCCAAATGCATTTCATAACCGATATCTACATGAATATTAAGCCTAAATCTATGTCTAGAGTCTAGGACCTAATAGATATTCATTCAAGAAAAAGCTTCAGTAAACATATGTCTATGACAAACCAAAACTCCACAATAAAGCAAAAATCAAGAACAAACACCAGTATTAATTTGTAAAAGAGATTTCATACAATCCCATGATCAACAAATGTACATACAAAAAGAGTAAATATATACATACAAAATCCACCATTGGAATGATACATAGGGAAGAAGAAGATAAATAGGAAACTTCTCAAAGTGTCAACACGATCTGAGACAACCCATAACCAACCGACAAGATGCACCACCCAATAATGTTGGATAAACCTCTAAACTACAAAAAATTGGACCAGAGCTCCTCCAAGAGGAAAAGAGATAATCAAAACCCTAAAAAATCTATTATACGTTATTTATACAAAAACTGAAAATCACAGACCGTATTAAGCGCCAAATATCGCGCTAAGCGCGCCTTCATTTATTCACTAAACCGCCTTAGGGCGTGCTAAGCGCTAAATATCACGCTAAGCGTGCTCGCCTCTGCATGTGCTCAAAAACTCCTCACCGAGAGCGTGCTAAGCGCGACCTGAAGCAACTTTATTTCTTGAATTTGTCTAAAAATTCCTATCTGGAGCCGTGCCTTCGACACCTTATTCCTCGATGCTCTAAATACGTGAAAATACCTTCAAAAGACATTAAAACTATCAAATGACACATAAATGAATCGAAAATGTAATAATACATAAAGTATACATATTTACACACAAAGCGGGGAATTATTCAAAGAATATTAACAAAAAAACCGATAGTGCCACAAATTATATACACAAAATAACGATATTTTTGCACTTATCAAACTCTCCCCAATTGGAACTTGTTTGTCCTAAAATAAGGCCAAATAACTCGGAGAATAAAAATAACAAACCAAAGAATTATGAATCAACAAGCTTTTAAAAGCGAAAAACAAATGTCTGGTTCAAATAAAAACGTACAAGTAAAGTAAATACACACCACTATACCACAACGACAACATGTGAACAAAACGAATTCTAGGTACAAAAATTATATTAAACATTCTAAAACAAACCAAGTTTAATCATGAATCACGCCTAGTAAAAATTCATGGGTAGATGAAGAACACACAAAGGTGAGGAACTAAAGCACTCATCCACAATCTTGCAAACAAAAGACTAAATGATGCATTCATCCAAAAATTCACATTGAACATACAAAGGCAAGAATCACAAGAGTTTTTATGATTGTAATGCGGCTTGGTTAACAAACAAAGGATAAGTCCTAAAGCTATTTGAAACAAAAAGTTTCCTTAAACTAAAGGAGTGATCAACTCACAAATACTCAAGCAACACAATTTCAATCAAACTTATTCTTCATTCCAAATTTCTCAAACCAATCACAATACTTATTCGCACAATTATTCAAACTCTTTTTGTTTTTCTTTTTTTTTTACAAAGCTTTTTCAATTTTTTTATTTTTTTTCCTTCTCACAACTTTTTTTCTTTTACAACACTCATAGCAATCACAACATAAGCACATAAATATTTCTCTCCCTAACTTGAATTCAACGATCATCATAATATGAATAGTCCCTACTTTCTAAGGCAAAGTAAAAATTCAAATCATAAATCATAGTTGGGGGTTCAAGAAAACAAAGAATCAACATCCATACAAAAATATGAACTAAACACTCTTAGACAAACATTTAGCAAAAACAACATGGACATTGACAAAAAGGCTCAAAAGGAATAATAATGATCACACACTAACAAGGTGAATTGGGTATTTGGTTAGGTAGTTATGCTCAAAATGAAACAAAATGTCTTGATCACTTTCATGCAATCATACAATCAACACAAACAAAAGATTAGAAAAAAATAAAGTCTAGCTAAAAAAAGAATTGTGGTCTCCAACATATATGAACAATGGAAAGCTTCCTCACATTTGGGAGTAAAAAGAAAACTAAAGTGATTCAATCAAAAGCAGGTAATGCAAAAAGAATGAATGGTATGGTAATTATACAAATGAGAAGTTTCCTAAATATATTATGCTATAGAAAGCGATAAACTAGTACCTGACGAGTACCAACCTTGAAAATTATCATTACCATACATCCGCAAGTTGAATCAACCAAAATAAAAAAATCACCTCAAAATTCTTCAAGTTATCAGACCAAAATTGGAGTCCAAACAACAACAAAAATTATTAAAAAATAATACTAATGTTTACTACTATAAATCCTTGATGAAAGGTGAAAAATGAGGGCCAAGTGAAATAAAAAGAATTCACTGGCTGATCACAGCAGATTGTGCTAAGCGCCAAAACACGCGCTAAGCACGCTACACCAGTAGCAGAAAAACACGACAATAACATGCAGTCCTAAAACCCACTCCACAGTTACTTACACTACTCTCATTTACACATCTAAACAAAATTTACAACACATACACACTTCCACAAGCTAAACATGACAAGCTTGCAGTAAACCGCAAAGAATAACAACATAAAACAGCTAGTAAAAACATACTAAAAGAATGAGTGAAAATTGATTAAACATGTTGTAAAGTGAAGATTTGAGAATTTTACGAACAATCCGAGTACAATTTGTTTAATGAATGTTCATCACACTATCTAAGTTAGAATGTGTAATAATCGACAAAAAATATAGAGTCACCACCATTAATTTTTATTCTAAGACGAGAATATATAAGAATATACCTAATTGATGATACATAGATTCTAAGTTATTGAATCACTTTAGACGAAGGGAAGGTGTTAGACACCCTTCATCTATCTTGGTCACAAGGATACTAGGGTTTAGGTTTAAGGTTTAGGAATAGGGTTTTAATTTTTTATTTGAGAACTCACCACAATTTTTAAATCGTATGCCTATGTGGCCTCTTATGAGGAACCAGAGTCCCAATTCGTAGTTCGTAGTGTTGGTTGATGTTTTTTATAGGATTACGTAGAATTGATTTCGACTTATCCTTGAACCTTGTCTGAGTTGTAAGTTGAGTGATCATAGACGTAGCTCGCAGTTAATTTTGAAAGTAATTCTATTTAATCTTTTTTTCGAAAATGTCTTAGATTTTATTATGTTAGTAGAAAAATGGTTTGATCATTGATTAACTATTTTAAGTGTTTCATTGATAACGAGTATGGTAAGACTCAGAGCGGGTGAGAACACTAAGGGCCCAAGTTCAGAAATTGAACTTGACCCATTTACGCACATGAGTGTAAAATGAAGACTAAGTGGTATATTAGAAGAAAATATGGATCCAAAGATATTTTGAGTCCAAATTGGTTGAGGGATGTGTTTGGCAACAGGGTAGTCAAATATGAGAGTCTGGCAAGTGAGGGTCCAAGTTCAGATATTGAACTGGGTCTAAAATATAGGTGGGGTGTAAATTTAGTTTAATAGTAAAATACATGGGTGTGTAAGTAGTAAGGGCTCAAGTTCAGAAATTAAACTTGACCCAATTAAACAACGGGTTTAGTAATATCTTTATAAAATATTAAATTAATTAATTAAAAAAAATTGTTTATATATATATATATATATATATATATATATATATATATATATATATATATATATATATATATATATATATATATATATATATATATATATATATATATATATATATATATATATATATATATATATATATATATATATATATATATATATATATATATATATATATATATATATATATATATATATATATATATATATATATGTGTGTGTGTTTTTTTTTTTTTTTTTGATAATTTAACATAAATAATCAATTAAAAAAAGATTAACCTACAGAAAACTGAACAAATTAAATATCAAAATGGAATAATCATCCTAAATAAATGAGGAAGATGTTTAATTAAAATCACTAAGTTTAAAAGGGGGTGTATACGTGAATTAGTGGTGTGTTAAGCATAAAGGCTTAAAGCCTAATTAGTTTATCTAAAAAAATCTAATTGGAATCGTAAGAATACTAGATAAATATACATACATAAAAAAGAAAATCTACATCTTTGGGAATGGGGTGGCCGCCCCACTCTTTTGCTTTAAACTTCTGGGCCAATGTCTTAATGACACGTGGTGAGTTATTCTTTTAATAAAAAAAAAAACAAATATCATAAGATAAAACCTCAAATGAAAATAAAACCAAAGAATATCTTTTGTTTGGTTCTCTCCCTCTGCTTCCGTAATAACCACACAATATCTCCGTCTATTTTAAACTATAGGGCATCCAAATACAACAATGTTAATACAACAAATATATCGATTAATCAATGAAAAACAATTAAACATAAAAAAAATATTTTTGATATTTATTATAATTTTTGCACTTAATTTTAGTAAAAAAAAATATAAAATTAAATAAATATATTTTTTTAAAATGCATTAATTAAAAGTACAAAAATAATATTTAAATAAAAAATGATTTTTTGTGATTTTTTTAAATATAAATAGAAATAAAATTAATACCATATAAATAGATAAAACATTCTAAGTGAGTCAAATGAGATTCAAACCCATTACCTTATGTTTGCGAGCTTTATTCTTTATCAATTGTGCTATGTTGCTTATTTGAAATAAAAACTCAATTGAAAATATATGAAGACGAGCAAATATTTATTATTTTAAAAAATACAAATAAATTATTATGCATGATTTTAAATAAGCAAAATAATTTAAAAATAAATTTTTATAAAAACTAAAGAATGTTAGTGTAAACGAACCAAAAGAATTTTAAAACTTAATTTTGAAAATAATTTTGACTGTAGCACCGAGGCGAGCAAATTTGGAGTATGACAGAATGAAAAAGTAACGAAACAACAAAAAAAACGATAAAGCATGCTTGTTTTACGTTGTATACTTGACGCCTATTATTTATAAACCAACACGTTGCTTCGAACGAGCCAAACGCTTCACTCCCACATTCGCTTAAATTTCTTCAAGCTCTAACCGAAACTACACATCTAACCACACTTGTAAAACGTGAAATAAAACAAGTATACTATATACAAATGTATAAATCACGTAAATGTACAAAATACACAAGTATGGAGAAAATGTATAAATATACAATATAAACATATTTACGAAACTTAGAAAGCAAAACTATCGCGATATAGTTAATATTAACACCAATCCATGACAATGGAGCCATTTTGCTGAAGCGGTATAGCGGCAATCAAATGTAAGTATTTTTATAAGGGTGATATATAGGTTATATCATATCTTGTCCACGGGGATTGGTGAGAAGAAAAAACTTCAGTTCAACAGTTTTAATCTCTCTACGTTTAGAAAAAGGGTTTGTGGAAAAAGTGCATGAAAAGTAAATAAAGCAATAAACAATCATCTGCAGCCTAAGAGAATTCATTCTGGAATCGCATTTCACTCTACCTGTCAAATACTTAAACTTGCGAATCAATTGCATGCAACCTAAATCACTCATCAATACTAGCACGTATCGCTCACCTAAGGCTATCTCTAACACAAAAAGAGACAACACCCGTATTACTCTCAGAGGCGATTTC
This sequence comes from Vicia faba, assembly GCA_948472305.1. NCBI lineage: Eukaryota > Viridiplantae > Streptophyta > Magnoliopsida > Fabales > Fabaceae > Vicia > Vicia faba. The sequence goes on along the minus strand of OX451736.1, from coordinate 1,760,933,213 downwards.
ACGCGCAACTCAAACAACCCGGATGCATTTTGATCATACCTGACCAAAGTGATTGTCAAAGCCTTACGTCAGCTGAGGTTGAAAGCGAGATGAGGGGGGGGGGGGGGGTACCTGCAAGACACTTCGATGCCAAATTAAGTTTCAGGGAGAGTGCAAACAAGTGTGAGTATGAGAATGAATACCTGACCCTCTGAAGTGAGAGGGTATTTATAGCCCTCAGCGCTAAGCCAAGATCCCCATCGTTGGGCCACGATGAGGCCCAATAATGAAGACTGACAGGGTTTACGTGTGTATGGAGTCCAGCAAGTGGACTCCCCCCTGGTCAACTGCTCCATGAGAATAGAGGTTGAACCTGTGTTTCCGGAGGGCCGTTAAGATGACAGTGACATGGACACGTGGGATACGTTCCCCAACGGATGCGTAGGGAGTTGTCCAATGATTCCTAGCTTGGGCTGCTTGCTTTTAGGTCTTATATAAGGGTGCTGGATTGGGCCTCCCAACTGTGGGGCAAGTGCAGGCCCAATCCAGATCAGGAGGCCCTCAAGTTATTGCCCTTAGGTGAAAGGGTGATGACTTAAGTTCAACTTTTATAGCCAGGGAGGATTCGACCGGGAAGAAAGGTCGACGTCCTCTAAAAGGAAGCGAGTTGTTGCCCGTGTCGGGGACAACCTATTTGAACGTGTTAGGGGTCTTGTGGGCAAATGAGCAGTGAGGCCGACTAGGTCAGTTGTTTGTCCGACATGAGAATATAAGTTATGGGGAGCTTCCATGAATTCTCTTTCGACGTTTCCGTCTTCAAGGTGTTGTCATGACGTCGAGTGTTATTTTGCCCTTGAGGTGAATCACGACAAATGTGCCCATATGCATGTCTTAGCCATGGTATCGAGCATTCCCTCGTGTGAGGCGTCTGCCTCATGCTCGCATAGGGATTTGTGTTGAAGTCGGGGACGTGTTCGTCTCTTGAGAATGGATATGTGGCTGATTGTGGGGCCACATGGTTGTTGCCTTGGGGTGCCATCCTTTCCTGGGAAGTCCAAAAGACCAAATCCAATGATGACTTTTCATGATGAACCTCGTGGGGTGTGAGTCACATATAAAAAGGGGACCCCTGGATTTCATTTGTCATTTCTTAAGTTTTCTTCTTCAACTTCCCTTGCTCGCACGTGAATCCCCTCCTCTCAACTTTTCCAAATTTCATTCAAGAATCCTTCATCCAAGTAAGTCATATCACCTTAACAATGTATTTCCTTAGTGTTTCTAGATTAAATACCTAGTTTTTGCCTTGACTGGATGAATCTTGGATGAACATTCATGAGTTTTGTGATGAACACTCATTAATTTTTATTGAAGTTCATGAGTTTATGATGTTGAGGAGAATCTCTCTGAGCAGTGGTTATGATGTCGAGGACGATTTCCTTGAATAGTTAGAGTTGACTCGGGCTTTTTTCCCATTTGATCGAATATCCCCGACGAAAATGTAGTCCATTTTAGTGTGTAGTCAGAGGCTTGGGTCGAGATTCGCTCCTCGACTGCTTCATTTCCCTTTCACTTGATCTGCGGTGTAAGGGTGAATTTGATAATATTGAATTCACTGTTTTCCCCTGCTTTTTAGGTATAATGGCACACTCGGCCGGGGATGATGTCCTGCCCGCCAACTACGAAGATGAAATCAATGTCGAGGAGGACCCCTTGGCCTGGGTCGCACCTGAGCCTAGAAATAAAAGGTCGTTCTTCTCGCACGATGCAACAGACGCGTTCAACTGTCCGGAGGTTTAGGCCGAAGGGGCCTCCGCCAACTGGATTCTTCCAATTCCCCATTGCAATTGGAGGATCTACTCTACATATTTGGGAAAATGTTTTCCTATGTACGAGTTCACGTTTAAATAGGTGGGGATGCGTTTGCCCTTAAATGATTTTCAAGTGGGGGTTTTCTAGTGGCTTCAATTGGCGCCCTCTCAACTTCATCCAAACGCGTTGGCGTTCATGCGGGCGTTTGAGCTCGTCTGTTAGTATCTGCAGATAGGCACTACAGTGCCCCTCTTCTTTCGTATATTTCACCTTCAAAGGCAATCCATAGGATGAGGGCAAGCGTGGGTGTCCTTCAAACAGTTTGGGAAGCTTTTTAGGCCTTATCTAGAATCTGTCTGACACTTCAAAGAGAGATACTTTGTTATGAAACCTTTGACAAACGCAGCCATAGATTCCATATACACCCGCATGGAGGAAGTGGAGGATGGGCAACCAGTTACCCGGCTCCTGGCCAGATTTCCGTTCGAGTGGCAATGGAAACACTTCGAGCAAAAGCCTGAGTATTATGCTGTAAAGCCCGAGGACTTGGACGCTTAGGACCAGCTCTCTTATGAGAAGTTGGCGGCCTATGTTAGGATCTTCTCCTATGTGAGGTGTGTGGACGTGAACAACAACCTTCTCTTCGACAACAACGGGGAGTGCCTCTTAGTTAATAGGTTCATCAACACAAAGGCCCTGCTCAAATGTTCCTCAAACGAGGAAGCCATGCGACTTTTAGGTAGGGGACACAGTCACAATGATTATTTTTGTTTATCTTTCACGCGGGGACGTGCCCGCATTATTATCCTTGTTTAACCATGACTGACAGTTTCTTTTTTATTGCAGGTCAGATGGCGTCCCTCTCCGAGCGTTTATTGAAGTTGAGACCCAAGAATGCGTCCACCTCAGGGCCAAAGAACTGGGTCACCCAACTCCAAGATCAGGCCAAATCTGCTGCTCGTGCCAGCGGTTCCCCCTCTTCATCAAAAACCCATGTTCCCCCTAGAGAGCCCGCCCAGGTTCCCATCAGCGAGCCCGCGTCAAAGAGGAAATGTGTGGAGGATGTCGAATGTGTCGTGCCTGAAGATGACAAGGTGCCCACGGGGGTCTTCGTGCTTCCTCATTGCTATCTAAACTGCGATCTTTTCAGCGGGGAGAGCTCCTTAGGCGTTCACGAGGAGGAGATGGAGGCGATTCTGTCCGAGGACAAGGGGGTCCGTCAAAAGAATTTGGCGGAAGATGTGGCCGCTGTCATGAGGATGCTCGAGACGGCCCTGACGCTAAATGACGAGGCCGTAATCTCTCAGGCTTCCCTCGATGCAGCATATGCTAAGATTCAGAAGTTGAAGGCCAAGAATGAGAAATTAAAGTGCAACATCCTCAACCACGAGTCAAAGTTCGAGGCCGAAGTTCAACTTTTCAAGGATCTGAACGAGCTACGGCCCCAACTGGAGTTCGTGACCAAAAAGAATGAGCGTCTGGTTTTTCGAACAAAAAAGTTGGAAGGGATCACGGCCCCAACTGAGGAAGAGACCGATGCAGAGAAGGGCATGGCGTCCAGAGCAGAGCTAATTGTGCGCATCCGAGTGCTCGAGCAAGACGTCATGGACACCCTTGGCTATGGTTTCAACATGGCCGTTGACCAATTGAGGATTCTGAATCTGGGGGTTGAGCTTGTGGTCAAAGGAGCGGGACCGTTCAACCAAGTGATTGATAGGAAAAGCTTCTATCCTCCCGAGAATAGTGACAGGGAGGACGAGATTTGATTGTTTTTAGGGTCTGCGTGCCTGTTTTCGCTTTATTTTGGATTCGTGGCTGTCGTGCCTAATTTTGTAATTATTTAAACAATGTCGGCCTTCGTGGTCGACATTTATGAATTCCTTCTTTTTGATTTTATGCTTGTTTATTTATAAATAATTTCTCGTCGTTGTTTTTGACTTGCTTATTGTACGAAAGTTCGCATTGCAAAGGTTGGAGATTTGTGCTCGACCTTGGTTGTGGTCGACACATGTCGAATGTGTCGAGGAAATGGAGTAGGGATCCGACAAGCTCATGATCACGGTCGAGATCTTAAGCTCGTGACATGAACTGCCCATCGCGAGCTGGGTGTTTTGCTCGTTGGGGTACTTCGACAACAGAGCTTGATTGAGGTGTCCTTGTCGGGCTAAGGTTCTGCTCGACAAATGAATAACAACTCGCCAATGTTGAATATTTGGAGGTCATGTCCGTACCTTAACATGCCTATGTGGTCGAGCTCATCCCGTCGTCGATTAGAGAGGACTTGTCGTCTGCCAATTCCTGTAGTAGGATAAGGACTTAGCTGTAATATTGTTTCCGTTTTGTGGCGTTCCATGGTCGAGGTAGTGGTTCTCTATTTAGGTGCTTGAGGTAGTACGCCCTGGTGCTCGTAGCTCCATGGACGTGATATGTTCCTTCCCAGTTCGTGGCCAGCTTCCCTTCGCGGGAATCTTTCTGATTTCTCTGCAAGACTAGGCTGCCGAGATGGAACTCACGCTTTTTGACTTTGTTGTCATGGCGAAGATATATTTGTTGTTTCAGTGTGGCCTCACGAAGAGCTTCTCCTGAACGAATTTCCTCGACTAGGTCAAGCTCTTCTCTTAGGGCCTCATTGTTTAGTTCCTTGTCTATAGGGGCATTAGTTCTTCTGGAAGGTTCCAAGATTTCTACGGGAATGACAATCTCGGTGCCATAGGTCAGCCGGAACGGGGTCTCGCCCGTCGTCAAGTGGGGTGTTGCTTGGTACGCCCAAAGGATGTTGTGGAGTTCCTTGACCCACCCTATTTTAGCCTCGCCCATCCTTCATTTGAGACCTCATAAGATGACCCTATTCACGGCCTCGACTTTCCCGTTAGTTTGGGGGTGCTCGACTGAGGTGAAGTGTTACTTGGTGTCGATTTTGGCGATGAAGCTTTGAAAACCTTAGTCGGTGAATTAGGTTTCGTTGTTAGTGATGAGTGCTTGTGGTATCCCAAATCGAGCCAACATGTTTCATTTGTAGAAACTGAGGATGTTGTGTGAAGTTATTTTTGCTAGAGCTTCGGCCTCTATCCATTTCGTGAAATAGTCGACGACCACGATAAGGAATTTGTTTTGGCACGTCCCTTGCACAAAAGGCTCGAGGATGTCCATTCCCCACCAGGCAAATGGCCATGGGGAGGATAATGTAGTTAGATCGTGCAGATGCGCGAGGTGCATGTATGTGTGCCTCTGGAACTTGTTGCATTTCTTGAAGTGCTCTTCGGCGTCTTGTTGCATGGTTTGCCACTAGTAACCTGCTCGCAACACCTTTCGTGCCAGGGATTTTCCGACCATGTGCTAGGCGTTGATTCCCTCGTGGATTTCTCGCAGTATCTCGGGGATTATGGACTCCTTGACACATTTTAAAAGTGGGATGGAGAATCCCTGATGGTAAAGCTTATGATCAAGTACCACGTACGGACATGCTCGTTGTTTGGTCGCAGCTGCCTCTCTTTGATCCACGGGAAGTTCCCCCTTTGTCAGAAAGTTGAACACCAGGGTCATCCAACATGAGTTGTCCCCGATGGCATTTACCTCGAGTGGCATAGTGAATTTTTCAATGCTCGGGCGAGAAATGGATTCCTGGATGACAAATTTGTTCTCGCCTTTCTTTTCTATGCTCGCGAGTTTTGAAAGTATGTCGGCCCGCATATTCTGTTCGCATGGCACGTGCGTGGTTTCTTCCCGGTCAAACTTTTTCATATGTTCTCTGACCAGGTTTAAATATTCGATGAGGCTGTTGTTCTTAGCCTGGTATCCCCCTTGAACTTGAGATGTGACAAGTTGGGAGTCAGTGAAAATCTGTATCTCCCAGGTACCCAAATCCTCGACCAGTCGTAATCCTACGAGCAGTGCCTCGTATGCAACCTAATTGTTCGATGTCAGAAAAGAAAGGGTGAGGGAGTGTTCGATCACGACACCCTCCTTGTTTTCAAGGAGGATTCTGGAACCGCTTCCCGTCGAGCTTGAAGCTCCATCCACAAACATGGTCCACTTGTGCTTTTTCCCTATGGGGGATCATGGGCAGTCATCTCTGTGACGAAGTCAGCCAATGCTAGGGCCTTCTGGGCCTTCCTTCTCTCTTACTGGATTTGGAACTCCGAGAGCTCCAAGGACCATTTTAGCATTCGACCTGCCATGTTTGGTCGACATAGGAGTTGTCTTACAGGTTGATCTGCCTGTACGATGATAGTGTGTGCCAGGAAGTAATGTCTAAGCCTCCTCGCCGCATTGACGAGGGCCAATGCCACTTTCTCAATCTGTTGATACATGACCTCGGGTCCCTGAAGTTCTTTGCTCGTGAAATACACTGGTTTTTGCCCGTCAGGAGTCTCGCGGACGAGGGCTGCGCTCATAGCCTCGGCGGAGGCGGCCAGGTAAAGGAACAAGGTTTCCCCGTCCACAGATCGTGATAGTATGGGCGGCCGCGAGAGGCTTTGCTTGAGATGGAGGAGGGCTTGCTCGCATTCCTCGGCCCACTCAAAGGCTACCTCTTTGTGCAGAAGTTTGAAGAATGAAAGAGCTTGTTACACGGACTTCGCCATGAAACAGAAAAGCGAGGTGAGCATGCCATTCATGACTTGTATGGATTTATTTGAATTAGGTGTAGGAAACTAGGAGAATGCCTGACATTTATCGGGGTTGGCCTCAATTCCCTATTCTATTAGATAAAAACTAAGGAACTTGCCCGCCTTAACCCCGAAAGTGCATTTCTCAGGGTTGAACATCATTCTGCATTATCTCCCTTGGGCGAAGACCTTTTTGAGATGGGCAGCATGGTCGTTGTCTGCTCGAGATTTGACGATCATGTCGTCCATGTATATCTCGAGCATATCCCCAATCTCGTTGCAAAAGAATTTATTCATCATCCGCTGGTACGTTGCTCCAGCGATTTTCAAGCCGAAGGGCATTACATTGTAGTAGTAATTGCCTGAGATGGTCATAAAAGCAGTGCAATGCTTATCGCTCATCGCCATTGGGATATTGTTGTAGCCCGAGTAGGCATCCATAAATGATAAAATTTTATAGTCGGCCGAATTGTCAACCAACATGTCGATATTAGGCAAAGGAAAAACGTCTTTGGGACATGCTCGGTTAAGATCAGTATAGTCAACACACATTCTCCATTTTCCATTATTTTTCTTAACAAGTACAACATTTGAGAGCCAGTTTGAATATCGGGCCTCAAATAAAATTAGCCTCTAGAAGGTCTTTTACAGCATTTTCAGCAGCCTTCGCTTTCTCAGGAGACTGCCTACGTCTATGTTGTACTACTACCCTAGTGGTTGGGTCAATGGCCAGGTGGTGACAGGCAACCTCAGGGTTGAGTTTGGGCATCTTCATGAAGCTCCACGCGAACAGATCTGCATTCTCTCTCAAGCAAGCTTTGATCTGCTTCCTCTCCAGGTCGGGGAGTCCGGTGCCAATTTTCACGCCTTTGTGAGGGTCTTCACCGAGGTGGATGAACTCGAAGTCTCTGTTCGGGATTGGTCGGAGGAGTTCATGTTCGCCGTTGGGTGCTTCATCTTTGTCAAAGCGGGTGTCCAGGGAGATGGAATCGACCTTGGGCAGAGCTCTTCGTTCTTCTGTCTTTACGGGCAGTGGCTGAGGTCGATCAGTAGCATCTCTCTTAGCAGGCCAGGCCCCGATGTCGACTGTACTCCGTCCCTTTGAAGCTGCGTTGAAACATCTTCGGGGCAGATGAGTTATCACCATGGATGGTGGTGACGCGTCCCCTCTTCGTGTAGAACTTCATCTTTAGATGGACGATAGAGGGGACAACGGTCAATTTCGCCAACATTGATCTCCCTAGGATGCAGTTGTAGAGAGATGGGCACTCTATAACTAGAAATCGCACCTTGACCTGCCTGGCTGTGGTTTCTTCGCCGAAGGTGACGAAGAGCTCCACGTATCCCCATGGTTTAGAGGTCGAGCCATTGAAGCCCTGCAAGTCAGACCCCACGAATGGTGAAAGGTGGGTGTTGTCGAGCTGTAGGTTTCGGAAGAGGTGGATGTACATAACGTCGATGGAACTCCCTTTTTCGACCAAGACATGATGAACGTCAAAACTAGCTGTAACACGGTGGGAGAATTGACTTGGGTGTTTTACGTTTGATCACAATTGTTGCGGATAGCAAGATTCACCACTGACTTTTCTTTTATCCAATAAGGAAAGGTTGAAAAGAACAGGAAAGACCTTTGAGATTATTTTCTTGAGTTCGAGGGGTAGGTTATGAAAAGGGAAGGTGTTAGCACCCTTTTCATCTGTAGTTATCTACGGGCTCTTAGTTGCTTGTTAGATCACTTGCTTTTGTTTGAAAATGTGCTTGTGGTGTGGGTTTGAAGATATTTTAAAAACGTCTTTGTAATGATTCTCGTCTCTATAAGAATGCGTACAAAGTGTTGGTTTTGAAAATAGTTCAAAGAGGTGTTTGTGGAATGTGTTTTTGAAAGTGATTTTGAAAAGTGTCTTTGTAATGATTCTCGTCTCTATAAGAATGCGTACAAAGAGATTTGTCTTTTGAAAATGTTTCAATTTGAAAGTGTTAGTGTGAACAATGTTTTTGTTGTGAGAAAGTGAGCAACTATGAGCATCCTACCTACTCAAAATGCCTAATGTTCTTTTCCTCCTCCTTTAGATGTTGCTATCTTGCCATTGATTTGGTAAGAAGCTCCATCGTTGGATATGAAGGGACGGGCGTGGGTCGTTCGTATAGTCATAGAAAGCAACCTATGAGACGTTTTAGCAATTTTCATTTAGGGACTAGATCGTTTACCAAAGGCAACATCGAGGGTCATTGATGGACTACGGTCTTTTATCGAGGGTCTTTGCTAAAACTCCCATATTCCATGGACATGACTATTTTTCTGAGGCAACAAGTGAGATTACCCTAGAGGTGCATGTGTGCAAAGTGTGTTCGATTGCATGCATTTTGTCTTTGATTGTTAGGTTGTCTACTTGTTGGTTTTATCTTGCCATACATTCGAATTACTAACATTTGTACAAAAGCAATAAAAATGCAGAAAATAAATATCCTACACTATCACAACCATATTGAATAGCAAGAAAATGTAAAGACAAAACAAAATAAAAGAAAGGAAAATAAGCTTTTCGATTCAGGCAACAACACCCTTCGATTCTGCTCTTCCTAGCTTCTTTCAATTTGGCCTGGAAGTCAGCATGTGCAGGCAACTTTCGATTCTGCCTTTCTGCTTCCTTCAATTGCAGGAATGTTAGGGCGAGCAAGTAACCTTCGACCATGCCCTTTGTTCTTCTTTCGACTGAGACCTGGGAGTCAGTGTAGACAACTTTCATTTCTCCCTTCTTGCTCCTTCGTTTAGACTGTGAAGCAGCTAGGGGCGAAGCCTAAGGCTTCATTTCACACAAAACACCTTCTTTCATTTGGGGTCTATACTGGTTAGTTCTACCACATATTTGGACAAGAGAAATAAACGAAAAGGGCAGAAATGAAAAGGAAACAAATATTATGTACATGCTTAAAACGAAAAGTTTAAGGTTAAAGTGACTTACCTTGCTTGAAGCTGGAACATGTATGTTGGGCCTTGAGTGATTGGACTAGATGTTCCTGGATTCGAAGGAAAGAAACAGGTGTAGTGTTTCTTTGACTGGATTCGAAGGTCAAGAAGAGTGGGGTTGTGTTTGTTATTTTTGGATTCGAAGGAGAAGAACAGGTGTAGTGTTCCTTCTGCTGGATTCGAAAAGGACAAAAAAAAGAAGGTATGATCTTTTGATTCTGGGTTTGTGAATGTGTTAAGTGTTTGATGATTTTCACACAATCAAAGTTTCTCCAGCTATCAAAACCTCTGGATGTATTGTCCAACCCCTTAGACATGTTATGGAGCCTCTTATTTATAGATGATTTGACTAAGGTTTAGGAGGGAAAACAAAAGAATTTGAACAAATTGGGTACATTGTTTTTGTAGCTTTTGAGGGGCAGTATTCGTATGCCAAATTAGTACAAATACAGGAGCAGTGTAGCAGGACTGCTGTGCAGCCATTTTGAAGCGTTGTGACCAGTGCAGCAGGTCTGAACTTTGAAACAAGCATCTTTGAATATTTCATATCCTTCAATTTGACTTCATAAGTCTAACCTTCGACCAGATCCTCTCTTTAGACAACAATATTTATTCCCAGTCAATATATGTCTTTCAAGTGGGTCTTTTGTGCACCCTTCGAAGGGGCCAAATACGTATCCTTCGATTGGAATATATGTATGTCCTTCGAAGGGATAAAATGAAATTCTTCGAATGGGTTAGTAATATTTGTTTTTTCGAATAGGCCTTTTGTATGTTCCTTTGAATGTGCCAGTTGTGAGTGTCATAGTGCAAAAAACTGTGTGTGTCGAAACAAACTGTTTCCAAGGGAGATACTGCCCAGTCAAAACTAGCGTGAAAGTAACTAATGCTTTGTGGGCGCCATTACCTTGTGAATAATATCCATGGGGAAGCTTTTGCCTTGTGCACACTGGCCTAAAGGAAATCCTGGCTTTTATGAATCGAAGGAATCACGCAAGGGGCAAATGTCTTCTGAATCGAAGGAAAGCTGCAGGAGGCCATTGCTTTCTAAATCGAAGGACACATTCAGAAAGTCATTTCCCTCTGAATCGGAAGGGAACAACATTAAGCCACTAACTTCTGACTCGAAGGGAGATTTCAGAAGGCCCTTGCCTTCTTAATCGAAGGAAGCTGATATAGATCCACTAATCTTTTAAATCGAAGGACACCAACAGGAGGCCTCTTGCTTTATGGGCACTAGCATGAAGGGAAACCATTTCCTTGTGCAAGCAGGCATGCAGGAGGCCATTTCCTTGTACTTCATGTAGGAGGCCAATGCTGAAGGTGGATTTGAAGCAGACATGAAGGTGAATTCGAATTAAGCATGGAGGGAGTTATTTGTCCAATCGAAACAGGCATATATGCATCAAATGTCCAATCGAAACAAGCATGCAGGCAGCCATTTGTCCAATCAAAACAAGGGAAATCGAAGCAAACTTTATGTTCCTTAAAAATAATTTTTATTTGTTTTTCTCTTTTTTCACAGTTTCCTCTTTAACTTGATGCTGGAAAATCCAATTGTACTCGTGCAGCCTTGACCCAGTAGGAATTTTGTGAGAAAAATCTTAAGAAATGAGAGGGCAAATTTTGGGGTACAACAGCTGCCCCTATTCAATCTTCTTAAACCTAAAAAGCAAGTATGACACGTTGTCGTTCGTAGCTTGAAGGTAGAAGATGATTGAACACTAGTGCCCAAAAATTTGCACTCGATGATGTGGTGGTTGATTGTGCAGGGAATGGGTTTAAAGATGCCATTTGGAGAGATGATGGAGAGTTGTCGGAGATGGGCTTATAGATGCCACCCAAAGGTGATTGCTGACCGAAATTAGACTAAGTCTAAGTTTAAATGTAACTGGGAGGAGTGTCAGAATAAATATTTGGTTGATTTAACTCTGAATGATATGTTGGAATATACCCGTGTTAAGCCGTGTCTGGAAATGTATTAGAAGGAATTTGTGTAAGATTACTTTATGATGAGCCTGTGTAGGGCTGACTTAGGAGATATATGAGAGGGAAGCCTGAGTAGGGCTGCTTCAGGATGAATCCATGTGAACTTCATCTGGAAATGAGAAGGAACCTGGGTAGGGTTGCTTCAGGCTGAGTCCGTGTGAAACTGCATCTGAAAATGAGAAGGAACTTGGATAGGGTTGCTTTAGGATGAGCCCATGTAAAACTTCATCTAGAAATGTATGAGAAGGAACCTGAGTAGGGTTGCTTCAGGCTGAGCCCGTGTAAAATTGCATCTGGAAATGTCTGAGAAGGAACCTCGGTAGGGTTACTTCATGATGAGTCAGTGTAAAACTGAAGAAGTGAAAAACACAAGAAGGGGGGTTGAATTGTAAAACTGAAAATCAATGCAATGAACACGATATTTTTATCCTGGTTCGTTTGATCTCAAACTACTCCAGTCCACCCGTCAAGGTGATTTCGCCTCTCTCCAACGAGGTCTTAATCCACTATATTCAACTGAATATTACAATCTGCTTTAACAACTGCTAAAGCCTTCTTGATGCAAACCACAAACCGGTTTGTCAAGGAAACACTTTCTTACAAAGAAGGGAAATCTAGGTGTGTGAATGTTTTCTACAAAACTGTTTATCACAACTGTGATATTACACAACTTAAGCTTATGGAAACTAGATTGCTAAAATATTGAGTAAGGAATTTTTGGAGCTTTTAGCAAACTGAGAATGAGAAGATGATGAATAGCTTTTAGGCGTGTAAATTGATGTAGAGCATTAGCCAATTCAATCTTCATTGTCTTGTTTATATAGCACTGAAATTGTTGAACGTTGGAGCAATAATCTTGATTCAATGCCAATAACAAACTTTCCTTATTAAGCAGATCTTGTCTGGAATGGTGCCGTTGGTAATAATTCGCCTTGAATGCACAATACCGTTGCTACTTAAAGCGTGTTCTGGCTTTGGCTCATTCTGACTCTGCTTAAGTGCTGATGAACTGTTATTGTCTTTATCAGAGTGTTGAGCGCAGTTCTGTTCATCAAGCTTCAGCATTCGCGTGAGTTGTTCTTCTGATTCTGGTATTCTGATATAGCATCTTCTGATGCTGATGTTGATATCCAATATTCTGATGCTGATTACGATGTACTATTGCTGATACCTATCAGAGTTTCTGCAAAACAGAAGGTAATATTTTAGGTAGCAAATAGTTCTTACATGAATCACATAATTAATATATCTTTTCATTTTGTTATCATCAAAACTTAAACTTAGGGTAGTAGATTCAAACTTTGTTCTAACAATCTCCCCCTTTTTGATGATGACAAAAACTAGATATTTTTAATTGAAAGTAACGTGAAAAAGTATCAGAGATAACTAAAAGATAAGATGTATCAGAGTAAGAAGTTATCAAAGATAAGGGATAAAGAGATATCAGAGTTGAGATCGGAGATACTCCCCCTGAATTTATAACTTCCCTTTTTAATTCCAAGAGTTCTTCAGGATCAGATCTTTATTGATTTTCTTTGAACATCAGAATATTAGAGCTTTGACTATCAGAAGCTTTAGATCAGAATATCAGAGCAGAGCTTCAGATCATAATGTCAGAGCTTTATCAGAGCTTTGCTTTGGATCAGAGTATCAGAGCTTTGGTCTTCAGTGAATCATAGAGCATTCTTGTACCTGTAGACTTAAGCAAAAAAGAAAGCATTCAAAAATATCAGAGTTAGAATGTTTGAGACTTTTTGTCTCAGTAATCCGTTATTGAAAAATATCATTCTTATTCTCCCCCTTTTTGTCAGCAATCAAAAAGTGTAAGTGATGTGCTAAAACAATTAGAGCAGAAAAACTTGTTATATTAAAATAGTCAGAGCCAGACAAAACAGTACAGAAGATATGCAAAGAAAACATAACAATAGCATGAATGAAAATCTAAGGTTGGGGAGGAAAGCGTGTGAACAGAGTCTCCAGCATTGCTTTAATCTGATCAGCAGTTTCAGTCTGCTTGTGCACCATGCTGACTACTGTATCTATCTTGCTATCCTGCACATCCATCCTTTCCTTCATCTTCTGATCATTTTCGTCCATCCTTTGCTGTGGACGAATATCATTCAGCTTCAGCTCTTCCAGAGTCTGCCTGTCCAAGGCAGCTTGAGAAACATCAGAAGCAGGGAGCTTCTGAGAGCTTTCTGCAACATCTTCAGCTTGACTGGCTTCAGCTTGAATTGTCTGGTCTTCTTCTGGCTGCACTTTTGAAGCTGGTCGCTTCTCAGACCATGGCTCACTATCCAGAAGGAGCACGTCTTCTTTCAGCAGCTGACTTCCAACTTCGTTCAGAAGCTTGCTGAAATTCTGCTGTGCTTGCTCATAATTGATGTCTTGCAATTTTAGAGCTTCAGCACGTACCCAAATTCTGAATCGTGACCAGAGCTGGTCTGAAGCAGCAGGGTCAATCATTCCAGGACATACTTGCTTCAGAGAATCAATCCATTGCTGCAAACCTGTTTCAAAATTCACAATTCCAGAGCCAACATCTGGCTGTTTTGGTTTTGGAATGGCTATTTTATTTTTGAGATCAGCAAGACGGTCAAGGATAGTTAAATCGATGAAGGTCCTGCTGGGGTCATCTGTAGTTTGTTTGAGAGCTGTTTGTTTGGGAGATGGAGTGGGAGAGTCAGAGATAATGATTGGACTGTGTGGGGTTTTTGGAGTATTTGGAGGGGTAGATTCTAGCGAGGATGGCAGCTGGGCCATGGTTACGGTTGTTCCACATGGCAGCTGTATTGCCAGAGGTTGTGGCTCAGAGGATTGAGGAGAATGAGGTTCAGGAGGTGGAGGAGATGGAGTTTCAGAATGATGAAACTCAGGTTGAGGAGGTGATGGTTGAGGTGATGGTGGATGAATTTCTGGTTGAGGAGAGGGAGAAGGAATTGTTGGTTGTGGAGAAGGAGGAGGAATTTCTGGTTGTTCAGGAATATGTGGTTCTTCTGGTATGGGTGAGAGAGGTTGTTCTGGTTGAGGAGATTTGGCAATATCTGATTCAGTGTTTGGATTATTGGAGAGGTGATCAGAAGCACGTCTATCCTTGAGCTGAAACGCTCAGATCTTTAAGACTAGCATCTGATACAATCTGCATGTTCTTTCTTTTTGAAAAGAGATTGATCAGAAGTTCACAGTAAAACAAATACATTCTGAAGATAAATATATGGAATTAAAACATTTTCACTCTGGGCAGATTTTCATGCTGAGATGTTTCAGAATGAAATTGAACCTATCTTCAGAAAGGGGTTTAGTGAAGATATCAGCCCATTGATGGTCTGTATCAATAAATTTTAAATTCAAAATTCCTTTCTGAATATAGTCCCTAATGAAAATGATGTTTTATTTCTATATGCTTAGCTCTAGAATGTAAAATAGGATTCTTACTTAAGCAAATAGCAGAAGTATTGTCACAAAGTATAGGGATGTTACTCTCAAAAATCTGGAAGTCTTCAAGCTGACTTTTCATCCAGAGCATTTGTGTGCTACATCCTGCTGCTGCTATGTACTCAGCTTCTGCTGTTGATAGCGCAATTGTGGATTGCCTTTTGCTGGACCAAGAGATCAGATTGTCTCCCAGAAACTGGCAGCTTCCAGAAGTACTTTTACGCTCTACTCTGTCTCCAGCAAAGTCAGCATCGCAGTAGCCTACTAAGCTGTAATCACTAGATTTTCTATAAAATAAACCCAGATTAGTAGCACCTTTCAGATACTTGAAAATTCGCTTAACAGCTGTTAAGTGAGATTCTCTAGGATCTGATTGGAATCTAGCACAAATACATACGCTGAATAAGATATCAGGTCTTGAAGCAGTCAGATAAAGGAGAGAACCAATCATACCTCTGTAGACCTTCTGTTCTACCTTTTTGCTTACCTCTTCTCTTTCCAGAATGCACGTGGGATGCATTGGAATCTTTGATGGCTTACATTCTGAGAGTTCAAATTTCTTCAGAAGATCTCTGATGTATTTGCTCTGATGAATGTAAGTTCCCTCTGGAGTTTGATTGATCTGAATTCCTAGAAAGAATTTCAGTTCCCCCATGAGGCTCATCTCAAATTCTGCCTGCATACACTTAGCAAATTTTCTTCCAAGAGAAGGATTAGTAGATCCAAAAATAATATCATCAACATAAATTTGACAGACTAAGATGTCATTCTTAACTGATTTACAGAATAAGGTAGTGTCCACCTTCCCTCTGGTGAATTCATTTTCTAACAGAAAGTTACTTAGTCTTTCATACAAGCTCTGGGAGCTTGTTTCAGACCATATAGTGACTTCTTTAGTTTGAAAACATGTTCTGGATGTTTTGTATTTTCAAAACCAGGGGGTTGGTGCACATAAACCTCTTCTTCTATATAACCATTTAAGAATGCACTTTTGACATCCATCTGATACAGAGTGATGCCTCTATTAACAACAAATGAAATTAAAAGTCTGATAGATTCTAACCTGGCGACTGGAGCAAAGGTTTCTGTATAGTCTATTCCCTCTTGCTGACTATAACCTTGTGCAACCAGTCGTGCTTTGTTTCTGATGACTTCACCTTGTTCATTTAGCTTGTTTCTGAACACCTATCTTGTTCCAATGACGTTGAATCCTTTTGGTCTGGGAACAAGATCCCATACGTCATTTCTGGTGAATTGATTCAGCTCTTCTTGCATTGCTAGAATCCAGTCGTTGTCCAGAAGTGCTTCATCAATAGAAGAAGGTTCAATCAGAGACACAAGTCCCATGAGGGTTTCTTCAGAGTTTCTGAAGCTTGCTCTTGTTTTGATTGGATCTTCCTTTCTTCCTAAGATAGTTTCTTCTGGGTTATCCAAGCTGCTTCTGGGTAATCACTTCTGAGGTTGATCAGCAGCTGTTGTAGGATTGCTAGCAGTGCTCCTTTCAGACATTGAAGGAGTGTCTGTGTTGAGAGCTTCTGATGACTTGTCTTCAGAACCTGTAAATTCAATTTCCATACCTGCAAAAACTTCATTCTGCTTTGACTTTTCAGAGTCAAGCTTATCATCAAAACGAACACTGATTGATTCTTCCACAATCTGTGTTTCTGTATTGTATACTCTGTACCCTCTTGAGCGTTCAAAGTATCCAAACATAATACACTTCTGTGCTTTAGAGTCAAACTTGTTCAAATAATTCTTTGTATTTAACATAAAACAAGTACATCCAAATGGATGAAAATATAAAATGTTGGGCTTTCTGTTCTTCCATAATTCATATGGAGTCTTTTCCAGAATAGGTCTTATTGAGATTCTATTCTGAATGTAGCACGCTGTGTTTATTGCCTCTACCCAAAAGATCTTAGCAACGTTTGTCTCATTGATCATGGTTCTGGCCATTTCTTGCAATGTTCTGTTCTTTCGTTCTACAACTCCATTTTGTTGGGGAGTTCTAGGACAAGAGAAATCATGCAGAATGCCTTTGTCATTAAAGAATGACTCAAAATCTTTGTTTTCAAACTCTCCACCATGATCACTTCTGACTTTAACGATTCTAAGATCCTTTTCATTCTGAACTTGGTTACAGAAGGTAACAAACACAGAGTGTGACTCGTCCTTGTGTCTTAAGAACTTTACCCACGTCCATCTGCTATAGTCATCTACGATTACTAACCCATACTTCTTGCCACTGACTGAAGCAGTTTTAACTGGTCCAAATAAGTCAATGTGCAGAAGTTCTAATGGCTTAGAGGTAGAAACAACATTTTTAGATTTAAAGGAAGGTTTTGCAAACTTGCCTTTCTGACATGCTTCACACAGAGCATCTGAATTGAACTTCAAATTAGGAAGTCCTCTGACCAGATTGAGTTTGTTAATCTGAGATATTCTTCTCATACTAACATGCCTCAATCTTCTGTGCCAGATCCACTGCTCGTTGTTAACAGACAGAAGACACTTTACATTCTGACTTTTCAGTTCAGAAATTTTGATTTTGTAAATGTTGTTTTTCCTCTTTCCATTAAACAGGATAGTCCCATCTTTCTGACTAACAGCTTTACATGATTTTTGATTAAAGATTATATCATAACCGTTATCACTTAATTGACTTATGGATAACATATTATGCATTAATCCATCTACTAGCAGAACATTATTAATAGAGGGAAGATTTCCATTAACTACAGTTCCAGAGCCAATTATCTTTCCCCTCTGATTGCCTCCAAAGCGAATGTGGCCTCCAGGCTTAAGTTCCAGGCTTTGGAACATATGCCTTCTTCCCGTCATGTGTCGCGAGCAGCCAGAGTCCAGGTACCATGACTGGTGTTTCTGATTTGCTGCTAAAGATATCTGCAACATGTATTATTTTATCCTTAGGTACCCAGATTTTCTTGGGTCCTGATTTGTTAGATTTACCAAAACTCTGGTTGAATTTTGGTTTCACAGAGTACTTACTGCTAGTGTATTTAATATCATGTGTGTGACCATACACAAAATGTGAATTCAGAGGAGTGTGTTTAATGGTTAAATCCATGACATTCTTTGGTGTAGGAACCTTACCTTGGTATCCTATTCCCTTCCTGCCGTTTCTGCTAACTCCATAGATCATTGAAGCCATTTTGCTTTTATCTATGCTTTTAGCAAGGAACTTCTGGAAACTGTGATCATACTCCTTGATGATCTCATCAGCACTGCTGGGAGTTTCAGAAATTGGTTCCTTCTGAGAGTTTTGTAAAGTATTTTCTAATTTTAAAATTTTATTTTTCAGCTCAGAATTTTCCAATTTGAGACTCTCAGTCTTATCAGAGTCAAATTCAAGATTCCTTTTCAGGTTTCTGAATTTAACTCTAATCTGCTGGTACCTTTCCAGAATTTCGTTAAGGCTTTCAGCAAGTTCAGCCTTGGTAAAATTAACAGCAAAGTCAGGAAATACCTCTTCAGTATCTGATTCTGAGTCTGATTCAGAAGCTTCACTATCTTCTGAAATGTTGGCCATGAGAGCTATGTTTGCTCTCTCATCATCTGATTCTGAGTCAGCTTCAGACGAGTCAGAGTCATCCCATGTAGCCATGAGACTTTTCTTCTTTTCTCTTCCAAACTTCTTTTTGGGCTTTTCCCTCTGAAGCTTTGGGCAGTCACTCTTGTAGTGTCCTTGCTCATTGCACTCATAGCAGATGATGTCCTTGGTGTTTGGCTTTCTGCTTCCTAAGGAGCCTTCAGATCTTCTGTATCCAGAGGAAGAATCTGTCCTTTTGTATCTGGAAGAAGACTCGTTCTGATCAGATCTTCTGGGATTCCTGAACTTCCTTTGCCTCTGCTTCCCCAGTTGATTCACTCTTCTGGAGAGGAGGGAGAGTTCGTCTTCTTCTGATGAGGATCCATCAGATGTTTCATCAACTGCCTGTAAAACTTTAGACTCAGATTTTTTGTTAGATTTTAATGCTAAAGGCTTACCTTGCTTCTGGGGTTCATCAGCTTCTAGCTCTATCTCATGACTTCTGAGGGAGCTGATAAGTTCTTCCAGAGAAATTTTGTTGAGATCTTTTGCTAGCTTCAGAGCTGTAACCATTGGCCTCCACTGCTTGGGTAAGCTTCTGATGATTTTCTTGACGTGATCAGCAGTAGAGTAACCTTTGTCCAGAACCTTGAGACCAGCTACCAGAATCTGGAATCTTGAGAACATTGTTTCAATGGATTCACTTTCTTCCATTTTGAATGCCTCATACTTCTGAATGAGCGCCAGAGCTTTAGTTTCTTTGACCTGAACGTTTCCCTCATGCGTCATTCTGAGTGAGTCAAACATGTTCTTTGCTGTGTATCTGTTGGAGATCTTTTCATATTCAGCATACGAGATGGCGCTGAGAAGGATGGTTCTGGCCTTGTGGTGATTCTTGAAGTCACGCTTTTGTTGGTCAGACATTGTTTTCCTATCAATCTTCTGACCGCTTGCATTCACAGGGTGCGTGTATCCATCTGTCACCATGTCCCACAGATCAACATCATGTGCCAGAAAGAAGCTTTCAATTCTGTCTTTCCAGTAATCAAAATTTTCTCCATCAAAGACTGGAGGTTTGCCGCTGAATCTGTCTCTCTCCTCATGGTTGTCATTGCTGGTGTGAGAGTAAGTTCCTGCCATTGTGTTTTTCTGACGCTGGATCCTGTACTGACACAGTTAAGTGTTTTAGCTCAGAACCAGGCGCTCTGATGCCAATTGAAGAAGTGAAAAACACAAGAAGGGGGGTTGAATTGTAAAACTGAAAATCAATGCAATGAACACACTATTTTTATCCTGGTTCGTTTAATCTCAAACTACTCCAGTCCACCCGTCAAGGTGATTTCGCCTCTCTCCAACGAGGTCTTAATCCACTATATTCAACTGAATATTACAATCTGCTTTAACAACTGCTAAAGCCTTCTTGATGCAAACCACAAACCGGTTTGTCAAGGAAACACTTTCTTACAAAGAAGGGAAATCTAGGTGTGTGAATGTTTTCTACAAAACTGTTTATCACAACTGTGATATTACACAACTTAAGCTTATGGAAACTAGATTGCTAAAATATTGAGTAAGGAATTCTTGGAGCTTTTAGAAAACTGAGAATGAGAAGATGATGAATAGCTTTTAGGCGTGTAAATTGATGTAGAGCATTAGCCAATTCAATCTTCATTGTCTTGTTTATATAGCACTGAAATTGTTGAACGTTGGAGCAATAATCTTGATTCAATGCCAATAACAAACTTTCCTTATTAAGCAGATCTTGTCTGGAATGATGCCGTTGGTAATAATTCGCCTTGAATGCACAGTACTGTTGCTACTTAAAGCGTGTTCTGGCTTTGGCTCATTCTGACTCTGCTTAAGTGCTGATGAACTGTTGTTGTCTTTATCAGAGTGTTGAGCGCAGTTCTGTTCATCAAGCTTCAGCATTCGCGTGAGTTGTTCTTCTGATTCTGGTATTCTGATATAGCATCTTCTGATGCTGATGTTGATATCCAATATTCTGATGCTGATTACGATGTACTATTGCTGATACCTATCAGAGTTTCTGCAAAACAGAAGGTAATATTTTAGGTAGCAAATAGTTCTTACATGAATCACATAATTAATATATCTTTTCATTTTGTTATCATTAAAACTTAAACTTAGGGTAGTAGATTCAAACTTTGTTCTAACAAAAACTTCATCTAGAAATGAGAAGGAACCTGGGTATGGTTGCTTCATGATGAGTCTGTGTTAAACTTCATCTGGAAAATGAGAAGGAATCTGGGTAGGGTTTCTTCATGATGAGTCCGTGTAAAACTGCATCTGGAAATGTCTAAGAAGGAACCCGTGTAAGGTTACTTCACGATGAGTCCATGTAAAACTGCATCTGGAAATGTCTGAGAAGGAACCTGGGTAGGGTTACTTCATGATTAGTCAGTGTAAAACTTCATCTGGAAATGTACGTGAAGGAACCTGGGTAGGGTTGCTTTAGGATGAGTCCGTGTAAAACGTCATCTGGAAATGAGAAGGAACCTCAGTAGGGTTGCTTCATGATGAGTCAGTGTAAAACTGCATCTGGAAATGTCTGAGAAGGAACCTGGGTAGGGTTATGTGATACGGTGGCAGAACTGACTATTTTAAAATGCTGGTTTGCGTTTTGAGTTTTTTATTCGCAAAATGTCGCGGTAAGCAAGAGTCGCCACCGACTTTTATTTTATCCAACCGGAAAGGAAAAAAGTACAGAAAAAAATCCTTTTTCGAGATTTTGAGTACGGGGGGTAGATTATAGAAAGGGAAGGTGTTAGCACACTTTCTATCCATGGTTTTCCATTGTCTCTTAGGTACTTGCTCATCTTTAAAATTTCTTGTGTACGTGCTTCGTTTTGAAAAGTTTGACTTCGTGATAACCCTTGTATCAGTCCTCAAAGGTGTGACGAAGTTGTTTTTGAAAGTTTGTTTTGAAAAGTGTAAGTGTGAAAAGTTTTGATTTGAGCAAGTACCTACTAGCATCTACCTACTCGAAAAAAAGACCGTTTCTATTCTTGTTTTCTTTAGACATCGCTATCCCACTATTGAGAAATAGGTAGCACCATCGTTGGATTTGTAAGGGTCAATTCGTAAGGGACGTACGATCACTAAAGAAATGTTAGGACGTCTTAGTAATAACCCTAAAGTCTTAAGATCACATTCGAGGCAACATTTCCGAGGCAACATTTCCGAACGGGACATTTGATCTTTTTAGACTGGAGGGCAACCACTAAGACACCCTATGCTTAATGATCGTTTACCGAAGGCAACCGAAGTGAGAGTATACCCTAAGAGTGATATGTGCGAATGATTTGTTTTCAGTTATTTATCTTTGCATATTAGGGTTTTCTAACTGTATTAAATTATCATGCAATCCTGTCATTCAATCCTATTAGCATACATCTAGACAATTAAATATTTGCGAGAATTAAAATGCGAGAAAGTAAATCTACGCTATTACAAGGCTTCATGGAGAGGGATTAATTACATAACCAAAAACCTGGGAAAAGCGATAAATGAAAATCCTAATTTAAACTATTACATACTGTTGTACCCCAAAATTTGCCCTCCCATATTCTTCAAGATTTGGCAAGATCAAGCTTCAAAATCTCTCAAGGGTTGCACAGTCCAATTGCCTCCTAACACAGTCAAAATTAGGGTTTTGGTTCTTGCAAAGAAATTGAGGTTTCCAAGGGTCCAATCAAGTCCCATATGCCTATATACACTGTCAAGCATCCATATGTCAAGTTTCAAGACTCACAGCATCAAATTGCACAGTCAAAAACCCTAATTGCTCCACAGTCAACTGCAGGGGTAAAATGGTCATTTGACAGTCAAAAGTCAAAATTTTTGGTCAACATCTTATTTTGAAGCCACAATCATCATTTGATCAATTCTTGATCATGATTCCAAAAGCATGGCTCAAAAAGTCTCAAGATGCAAAAGTTTCTATTTTGGGACAGTTGAAAAGTCAACTGCAAATTGACCAAGGCATAACTTTTCATGGTTCATCAGAAAAATCCCATCCAAAGCTCATTTTGAAGGGGATGACATTTCCTACAACTCATCTTCACACTCCAAGTCCAAGAAATGCTTTCACAAAAAGTTATCAATTTCAACATTATAGGTCATTTTCAAAAGTCAACAAAAAGGCACTTTAAGTCAAAGACCATAACTTGAGATTGGTAAATCAAAATGACATGGGACCAAAGGCATTGGTTAGAGTACTTCAAGACCTTTCCAAAATGTCCAAGAACATGTTCATAGCCTCAAAATTGAGCAAGATATGCATTGGAGAAGTTGGGAAATTTTTGGGAATTTTCAAAAGTCAACTTTGCCTAAAAAGCTTCAAATTTGCTAATGGGCCTCAAATTCTTTCTTGAATCATTACCCAAAGCCTATGCACGACCCATTGAGCTTAAAAGGATTTATTTTCTTATTTTTAATTAATTAATTGAATTTTTATTCTTATTAATTCATTTAATTAGTTTTAATTGTAGAAAAATATCAAATAATGGTTGTCAAATCTTTTTATGCAGCAAATATACTCCACACATGCTAAGGATTTCGTGCATCAATCAACAAGACAAGATCTTCCATAATTGGTAAAGTTTCCATGGAAAAAGATTGAAAAAAGATATGATTAGCAATCAAATATTCAAGTCATTAATCCATGGACTTGTGGGCTTATTTTTGACCTAGAATCATTCACATACAAAGGCACAAGTGAACCCTAGTGCAGAGGACACAAAAAAGCTGCTCATACTCCATAGCCAATTTGCAAAAAAATCAAGAAAGTTGTGAAACTGAAATCATACCTGCAGTACGATTCAAGGCCTAAAATCTTTTCCATTGCATTACTGACATTGCTAGGAAGCTATTGGCATCAAGAACAGGTCCTCATACCCAAAGAAACGGTAAAACATGGTCATGGTTTGAACGAATATTTTGATAATCGAAACCTGATTTCTATGCATCATTCATATGTTTTACTCATTGATTTGTATTACTGACATCTCCCTGAAACTTTTGGTATAGTTTAATTGTATTAAAACTGCTTGTATCAAAATCTACCATGAACGACATTTAGGGTTTTCGAGTTTTCAAAATAGGGCTTTCTTGTAGAGGAAAAATCCGGCCCTGAGACCTATACAGTTGAATTCAGGAGCTCAATACGGTTTGAATGGCCACCTCGCGCTCAATTTATGTGACTCACAGAGCTGTTCGCTATTTTTCACTATTGCACTTAGTGGGGGTTTAAAACCCCCGCTATCTCATTCATATTTTGCAGGTAAACAGAGAAGAAGACAGGCGTGTCATCACATGGTTGGATAGTTCAAAATCTGGCGCGTTTTCTTGTTTTATACCACTAACATTTGTTTTTTTTATATAATAATTATTCTCCATTATATGTACAAACGCGTTGCCTAGCTCAGTTGGTGGAAGACGTGGCTGGCAGGTATAGGGACCTGGGTTCGATTCCCAGGTCCCCCCATATAATTGTTGTTATTTTTCCTCAAGTATTCACGTGCAGCAAGCGTTCAAAACTCCATCATGCATCCTCACGCATTGGTCTGCCAAGTGGCCTTGATCACTCATCCAATGGCCACAGATTGAATTCCATGGTACACTCCAGTCAACAGCACGCACGCAACCAGAAAGTCAACAAGGCTTTGGCTAATGGGCCTGAATTGCTTCAAAACCTCCCCTTGGGCCTGATACCCCCCCTTGGTTTGCATATTTGTTTTCTTTTCTTTTCTAATTATAATTCTTTTCAATTGTTTTTAATTGTTTTTATTAATTCACCAATAATTAATTTTCATAATAAAAAATCAGAAACCAAAAAAATGTTTTATATTTAATTATTATTAATTTCCTCACTAATTTATTCTTGTAAATAAATAACTAACAATTAATCTAGTTTAAATTAGGTTTTAATTTTGACACTCTTTCTTAATAAATAAAAAATACATAGAATTAGGTTTTGACATTTTTTTATCTTTTTCTTAATTAATTATTATTAATCACCATTATTTATTACTATTATTTTTGTACATAAATATGTGAATTAATTAATTAGTAAATTAGGTCAACTTTAATATTTTCATTAATAATTAAAATAATTTAGAATTAGGGTTTTCTCTTGATTTTATTTTCTTTATTTCATTAAATACAAAAAACATAAAAAACATTTTTCTTTTCTTTAATTAAATAATTAATTAGGCTTTAATTTCATTTAATTTCAAGCAAAGGGTCAAAACCCTAATACGTTCCAATTTCAATTCTTTCGCGCATTATTTTCTTTTGATTATTATGTAACTGCTTTCCGGATGTAATAGTAATTAGGTTTATTGCTTTTTTTACTTTCCGCATCTTTTATCAAAAACGGGTCTTTGTATTTTGGCGATGTATAGACCCGCGCCTTGTAATAGCGTAGCTTTTATGTTTCCGTCTTTTAATTTTCCGCACTCCTAACTGCTAAACTTGCATGAAAGAATGTATGGTAATTAAAAACAACGCGTAACTCACAATGCCCTGATCAAAGATAAATGTTAAACTGAAAACAACACACAAATACACACACCACTTCTAGGGTACGCCTCATTCGTTGCCTTCGAAACATGGTCGTCAAGTATAGGACGTTTTAGCGGTCGCTCTTATGTCCATGATCCAGTTGCCTCGAAACAGTTGCCTCGAAACGGTTGCCTCGGATTAAAAAAAAAGGATCTAGGACATAAGGGTAGCTTCTAAGGTGTCCTAACTGTTGCTTCGGTGACCACACTGTCCCTACAATCGAATTGATCCGAACACCTCCAACGGTGGTGCTACCTACCTCTCAATGATGGGATGGCACTACCTAAAGGACATTTACACAGCTTAATTCCTTAGGGTATGTAGATGACTCATGGATACTTGCTCTTTTCAAAAACAAACAAAATACTTTTCACACCTTACACTTTCAAAAAGCTTTTAAAACAAATCTTTCAAACACTCTTGAGGACTGATACAAGAGTTATTCAGAAATCTTTCAAAGAAATTTTTTCAAACCCACTCAAATTTTGAAAAGCAAACATCATTTTGAAAACATAAGAGCAAGTATCTAAGAGCCCATGGATAACCATGGATAGAAAGGGTGCTAACACCTTCCCTTTCTATAAATCTACCTCCCGAACCGAGAAACGTTCTCATAAGGAATTTTGCTGTGCTTTTGTCCTGTCCATGTTGGAGAAAATAAAAGACGGTGGCGACTCTTGCTTCTGTGACATTTTGCGAAACCAACTTTAAACAGTCAGTTCTAAATCCACCGATCACAGAACTGGCGACTCTGCTGGGGATACTTAAAGTGAGGTGTACCTTAGGATAACTCATACTTGTGTTTTCAATTGCTTTGTTTTGTTTGCTTTATTATTGTGGGCACGGTCTTGGGAGTTCTATAGATCCTAACCCGGATCTGGGGGATACCTTCTTAGAAAGTAGTAACAAGACTGTGAGGGAACTGTGCGGGGTATACCGACACGGTTGAAGCAGTCTGCTACGTTGATGTGGCACTTTGGTGAGTACCGGTAACCCTTGAGTCAAGTCAAGGAGAGTACGGGGCCGTCGCGTGGTGTCGTGAAGCATCAACTGACCTTAGGAACCTTAATTGAACCATCCTGGCCTCTTTAGGGTAGTGAGATAACTGACTTTGGTGCAGTCCGAAGTTGGTTGATACTCGATACTACACTCAGTTGAGGGTTGTTTTCTTGGAATATTTCGATCGCCAGTTCAGTGGCTAAATCGAAACGATGAACACAGAAAGAAATCCAATGATATTGAGACCCTTAGAACCCGGTTACTTCTGATAGGACAGGTTTTGAGCCCACCAACTTCAAGAGGGTAATACCTAGACCCCATGTTGGCCTGAACTCTAAGGGTTGTCTTGTGTGACTTGTTTGCTTTACCATGTTTGCTTTTGTGAATACTTGTGGTGTGCCCTTTTCATAGCATCATAACATCATACAGCATCATATGCATCCACTAACCATTTCAGGGGTTCGAATCTTCATCCTTGTTCTTGTTTTGTAGGACATGGAAACTATCCGCAGAAAGACAGTTCAGATCAACCTTGTAAGGGTCCCTCCTCAGCTTAAGGAACTTATATCCAGGATTCCCGAGAGCTCTTCTTTCAGTGAGAAACATGGAAGACTCATCAGTTTGGTCAACACCAACATTGAGGAAGATATGATAAAGGTCCTCTTCCAGTTCTTTGACCCTCTGCACCACTGTTTTACTTTCCTGGATTATCAACTGGTGCCTACATTGGAAGAGTTCTCCCGGCTTCTGAAGATCCATATCCTTAGTCAACTACCCTACAACGGTACGGAAAAGGAGCCAAAACTTGAAGAGGTTGCTAAAGCATTACGTCTACAACCATCTGACATCAAGGGACATTGGGAAGTTAGAAGTGGTATCAAAGGGTTCTTGGCCAGGTTTCTGTTTGAGAAAGCCCAAGAATGTTGGAACTCCCTTGACCTACAAGCTTTTGAAGAATTTGTGGCTCTCCTTGTCTATGGGTTGGTGTTGTTCCCAAATCCCGATCAGCTTATAGATATCAATGCTGTCAAGATCTTCATGTCCAGGAATCCTATACCTACGTTGCTTGGGGACATCCTTCACTCATGTTACACTCGAACCATGAGAAAAAGAGGTGTTCTTATGTGCTGCACTCCTCTCTTGGGAAGGTGGTTTATTTCGCACCTTCCACAATCAGTTCTGAAGAATGAGCGGGGTTTGAGATGGTCACAACGGTTGATGACTCTTACGCATGCTGATATACATTGGTGTTCTCGGTCCAGAGAAGACGTCACTATCATTGATCGTTGCGGGAAGTTTCCTCATGTTCCTTTACTTGGAATCAGAGGAGGTATTACTTACAACCCGTGTCTGGCTTTGAGACAGTTTGGATATGCTCGGAGGGATGGCCCTCATGACATGTTGCTTCCTGACATGGTTTTTGACTTCGACAACGATGCACAAGGACTTCGCCAGAGATTTATCAGAGCTTGGAGGATGCCCAACAAGGTAGACAACAAGACACTGGGGCACATGAACTCCATCCCGTTGGAGCCTTATCTCAAGTGGGTACGAGCCCGCTCCCAGAAGCTGATGATGCCATATCCTCATATTCTCCCTGTGATCAAAGAACCAGTTTTGGAAGGAGAGGTGCCCTACACCATTCAACATCTTGACATGCCTACATCCTGGGAAGAAATGCAGAAGAGCTGGATCCAGCTTAAGGAAGAACGAAATTCTCTTGAAGCCAGTCTACATGCTAGTGAGAAGAAGGTCTTGGAGCTCACCCGCCTACTGCACGAGGAAAAGACTCTCAACACCTACATTGCTCCAAAGAGGATGCGCAGTGTCTTTTGGGATTGATTTACTTTGTAATGTTTGCCCATGAGGCCTTGATGTACTGAACAATTATTTCTTAATGATAACGGGTGTTCCTTTTTGTCTACAACAAATTTGAACTTTCGAACCCTTGAATGCATTGCATAAATAACATATCATGCATCATGTGCATAGCAGGTACTCTTTTTACAGGTGGTTTAATCTTCTTCGCTGTTTATTTCAGCTCGCCATCATGAATCCCGAATCATCTACTGAGCAATCTATCAAGGCCCTCCAGGCTCAGAACGCCCAGTTCCAAGAGCTGATCATGAGTCTGGCCCAAGGTCAAGAGAAATTGAAGGCTCTGCTGGTAAAGAAGAAGAAGAAGAGAACTGTACTATTCAACACTGGCCGGAGGTTTGGTAACACACTGCAGAATGAGGTTGATCAAGCTGGTTCTTCTGTAGGGAAAGGCAGTCCCCAAGGGGGAAGGGTTCCTAGTCCTGTGGTCTCTGACAACGAGACTGATTTCAATGAAGAGCAGTACCCTCCAGCTGAAGACAAGTACAAGCAGTTAGAGGATCGCCTGAATGCCATGGAAATTCAACAAGTGCCTGGGTTGGATTTTGGAGACCTGGGTCTATCTTCTGGGGTGGTAATCCCACATAAGTTCAAAGCACCATCTTTCGCAAAGTATGACGGGGCGTCCTGCCCTAAGCTGCATCTCAGATCTTATGTGCGGAAGATTCAGCCGTATACTGTGGACAAGAACTTATGGATCCATTTCTTCAAGGAGAGTCTTTCAGGGACTCATCTCGAATGGTTCTATCAGCTGGATGGAACCAAGGTTCGTAACTGGGAGGATTTGGCTACTGCTTTTTACAAGCAGTATCAGTATAATGCCGACCTTGCTCCTACACGTGCCCAACTCCAGGGTATGTCGCTAGGATCGGGAGAAGGTTTTAAAGAGTATGCGCAGAAATGGAGGGACCTGGCTGGCAGGGTGTAGCCGCCGTTAACCGACCGTGAACTTGTGGACATGTTCTTGGGGACCCTATCTGGGCCATTCTTCAACCATATCATCGGTAATTCGTCTGCAGGGTTTACAGATCTCATTCTGACGGGTGAAAGGATAGAAGCTGGTATGAAATCAGGGAAGATACAGAAAGGTGCGTCATCAAGTTCTGAGAAGAAGCCTTTCAAAAAGGAAGCCAGTGCTGTGTATGGGCCCAGAAGGCAAAATAAACCAGAACGCCGCCAAGCTGTCAACGCGGTGGTAATTGCAAAGCCTGCTGCCGCTCCTCGGCAACCTAACCAACCAAGGGGTGAGAGACCCAGAAGAGAATATACTCGGCTTAGTATGACCTTGTCACAGATCTTGCCGCAACTGCTATCGACCAACTTGGTAATCGTCAGAGAAGCTCCGAAGGTGGTGAACACCATATCTCCGAAGTACAATCCAAACGCCCGCTGTGCTTATCACTCTGATAGCCCGGGGAATTCTACTGATGATTGCTGGGCCCTGAGGAATAAGGTTCAAGACCTTATTGATGCTAAAGAAGTACAGTTTGAGGCGCCCGAGAAGCCTAATGTGGTGACAGCTCCCATGCCCAATCATAGGGTGAATGCTATCAGGGATGGTGACAAAGTAGAGGAATCTGAGTTTAACAGCTGGATCTACCCAACAGCCGACAGTGGACCTAGCAACTGGATTGCAAAAGACTACATACCTGTTACTTTTGTTACTCAGTAATGAACTCCTTTGTTTTTAAATTTGTAATGAACAATAAATTGAAACTTTATGGCCCGGTGTCTTACCCGGGGCACCGTGGCTTCATTTGTGAGGGCTTATTACTTGTCATTTCCATATATCATGAATAAAGACATTGGACGTTTTTCGCATTTCAAATCTTGTGCTCCGTTTCTTTCTTTCTTTATATATTGGAAAACAACTATATTTACACACACTCACCTATACAGGTTTCAATCCACTCTGGATCTCACTGGTAACGACTCTGCTACTGCCAGTTATGACTTCGAAAATCCGATCAACTTAGCCGAAGACGAAGGTGAAGATGATTGCGAAGTGCCTGGTGAGCTTGCAAGACTGTTACTCCAGGAAGAGAGGGCCATTCAGCCACATGAAGAGCCAGTGGAAACGGTAAATCTGGGTACTGAGACAGACAAAAAGGAAGTCAAGATTGGTGCCAATCTGGAGCTCAGCGTGAAACAACGGTTGATTCAGATGTTACATGATTATGTGGAAATCTTTGCCTGGTCCTACGAAGACATGCCTGGTTTGGATACCGACATTGTGGTCCATCACTTGCCTACCAAGGAAGAATGCCCTCCGGTAAAACAGAAGGTCCGCCGTATGCGTCCAGAGATGTCCGAGAAGATCAAAGCTGAGGTTATGAAGCAATTTGATGCCGGGTTTCTAGCAGTGACTTCTTACCCTCAGTGGGTTGCCAACGTGGTTCCGGTACCGAAGAAAGATGGTAAGGTCAGAATGTGTGTCGATTACAGGGATCTGAATAGGGCGAGCCCCAAGGATGACTTCCCCTACCTCACATCGACGTTCTGGTTGACAATACTGCTCAGCACAAGGTGTTCTCCTTCATGGATGGTTTTTCAGGTTATAATCAGATCAAGATGGCTCCTGAAGATATGGAAAAGACTACCTTTGTTACTCAGTGGGGCACCTTCTGCTACAAGGTCATGCCATTCAGGTTGAAAAATGCTGGGGCAACCTACCAACGTGCCATGGTTGCTTTATTTCATGACATGATCCATCATGAGATAGAAGTGTATGTCGATGATATGATTGCAAGGTCCCAAACTGAGGAGGAACACCTTGACCATCTACAGAAGTTGTTTGACCGTCTGAAGTTGTACAAGCTGAGGTTGAACCCAAACAAGTGCACCTTTGGGGTAAGATCGGGAAAGTTGCTAGGCTTTGTCGTGAGCGACAAAGGTATTCAAGTGAACCCTGCCAAGGTGAAAGCCATACAAGAGATGCCAGTTCCCAAGACAGAGAAAGAAGTCAGAGGCTTTCTAGGACGCCTGAATTACATTGCCCGATTCATCTCGCACCTAACTGCTACCTGTGAGCCAATCTTCAAGCTGCTGAAGAAAGATCAAGTAGAACGTTGGAATGATGAATGTCAGGCCGCTTTCGACAGAATCAAAAAGTATCTCCAAGAACCACCCATTCTTATGCCACCGGTTGAAGGGAGACCTCTAATACTATACCTGACAGTACTTGACAGCTCAATGGGGTGCGTGCTGGGGCAGCATGACGAGTCTGGCCGAAAAGAGCACGCCATTTATTACCTTAGCAAAAAGTTTACCGACTGTGAGACCCGATACTCACTGCTCGAGAAAACTTGCTGCGCTTTGGTATGGGCTACTCGTCGGTTGAGACAGTATATGCTGACTCACACTACTCTGTTGATTTCAAAAATGGATCCAATAAAGTACATATTCGAAAAGCCTGCTCTGTCTGGAAGAATAGCAAGATGGCAGATGATCTTGACAGAATACGACATCCAGTACACGACTCAGGAAGCTATCAAAGGAAGTGTATTGGCAGACCATTTGGCACACCAGGCAGTGGACGACTACCAGTCAATGAACTTTGAATTTCCTGACGAGAGCATCATGGTAGTGACTGATTGTGAAGTACCTGGACCGGATGAAGGACCTGAGGAAGGATCCCGATGGTCTATGCACTTTGACGGAGCCTCCAACGCTTTGGGTAACGGTATCGGCGCTGTGATCATATCCCCTCAAGGCACTCATACTCCACTCACTGCTCGGCTATGCTTCAACTGCACCAACAACATGGCGGAGTATGAGGCATGCATCATGGGTCTTCAAGCTGCGATTGACTTAAGGATCAAGTTTCTGAGTGTCTTTGGAGATTCCGCTCTCGTGATCAATCAGATCAAAGGCGAGTGGGATACGAAACACCCAAATCTTATTCCTTATAAAGAGTGTGTGTTGACATTGATCCCCCATTTCACAGAGATAACTTTTGAACACTTCCCAAGAGAGGATAATCAGTTGGCGGACGCGTTGGCTACGATGTCTTCTATGTTCAAAGTCAAATGGGACAACGAGGCTCCCCGGATCATTATATGGAAACTGGACGAACCGGCATATTATTGTGATCTTGAGGCTGAGATAGTAACTGAAAAACCCTGGTATCATGAAGTGAAGAGGTACTTGGAAGCTCAAGAATACCCTGAAGGTGCATCCATCCATGATAAGAAGTTTCTGAGAAGGTTCACTGCAAAGTTCTTCCTCAGCAATGGCATTCTATACAAACGAAACCATGATTCAACCTTACTGCATTGTGTGGATAAGACTGAAGCAGAAAGGATCATGGCAGAGCTGCATGAAGGTACCTTCGGAACGCATTCCAGCGGACACACCATGGCAAAGAAAATCCTTCGGGCAGGATATTTCTGGTCCACAATGGAAGCCGACTGTTATCAACATTCTCGGACATGTCACAAGTGCCAGATATATGCAGATAAAGTGCACGTTCCTCCAGTTCCTCTGAATGTCTTGACTGCACCTTGGCCCTTTGCAATGTGGGGCATTGATATGATCGGCGAGATTAAACCTACAGCATCCAACGGGCATCGCTTTATCCTGGTGACGATCGATTACTTTACAAAGTGGGTTGAAGCAGCTTCCTATGCCACTGTAACCAAGAACGTCGTGGCACGGTTCATTCGTCATAACCTGATCTGTCGATACGGCGTCCCGAAAAGGATCATTACGGACAATGGTACCAATCTTAATAACAAGATGATCAATGAGCTCTGCGAGCAATTCAAGATACAACACCACAACTCTTCTCCTTACCGACCGAAGATGAATGGGGCTGTAGAAGCAGCAAATAAGAATATCAAAAATATTATGCAGAAGATGACAGTAACCTATAAAGATTGGCACGAGATGTTACCATTTGCTCTTCATGGGTACCGTACCTCAGCAAGAACGTCAACCGGGGCAACTCCCTTTTCCTTGGTCTATGGCATGGAGGCAGTCTTGCCGATTGAAGTCCAGATACCCTCTCTCCAGATAATGAAGGATGCAGGCTTGAGCGAAGATGACTGGATCCAGAATCGACTTGATCAGTTAAACCTAATTGATGAAAAGAGACTCACTGCTATTTGTCATGGTCAAACGTATCAAAAACGGACGATCAGGGCATTTAACAAGAAAGTCAGACCACAAGAGTATCAAGTTGGGGACCTGGTAATCAAGCGCATCATCCTTCCTCAAAGTGATCCCAGGGGAAAATGGACCCCTACGTACGAAGGGCCATTTGTGGTTAAACATGTCTTCTTAGGAGGAGCCATGATTCTAACCACCATGGATGGTGACGACCTTCCTCACCCCGCCAATGCAGACATAGTAAAAAGATACTACGCATGATAAAAGACCCGCTAGGTTGACATACCTAGGCAAAAATTAGGGCTTCCCGGCGAACCAAAAGGGTTCGGGCAAAAATAAGGGATGAAATGAAAAAAATCTGTACACCCGGCAAGTCGAAAACCTGAAAAGGCGGCTTGGGCAAAAATGGGTATCCCGGTGGACTGAAAACCCGAAAGGGCGGTCCAGGCAAAAGTTAGGGATTAAAGCGTAATACTATGTCTCATTGGATCACCTCGCATCCAGAACCCGGTATCAACATCAGGTTCAGACGGCATCGATCAATCAGCTTCATCTTCAACTAAGTAGCCAAGTGATGAGACGCTCGAAGATATAAAGGCGATAGCAAAGTTGGAACCCAGTGGGATTACTCTTTTCACACAGCTGTTTTGTTTTCTTTGTACAAATTGTATAAACTCTGTTGTTCGGCGGCGTTCTCTTACTAGGACGTCAGCCTCTTGTACATAAACGCCTATTTACAGGCGAATTCAAAAATCAATACAAATCCACTTTTCAGACCAATTGCCAATTGTTTTTTCCTTTTTTATGTTTTGTTTTGTAAAGAACGTCCAATGTTCATTTGTGATATATGCATTTGACACTAATTGCTAATAAATATTTGCATGCGAAACAAAGGATTAATTACAGGTAACATCAGAAACAGGGGCAATAATGAGTTGTCTAAGCAATCTAATTGCTCTGTCCACCAAGGTACCAAGGTAAGTTCGGCTGAAGAACGTAACCCAGATACCTTCACTCCCCGCCGAGTAAGAATAAGATTCAATAATACTCTCCCCCGAGCAGAGTTGGTCTCCCGTCAGCCCTGATAAGGCACAGTATTTCCAGCAAGTCAGTAACGCTCTCCCCAAGAAGAGTTAGTCTACCGTAAGCCTTGAGGAAGTTGGGTATCCCCAGAAGATCTCAATATTCCCCAACGGAGTATGCAAACATTCCTAACAAGCATCCACGACAATCTTGATCTAAGATTGTTCCCCAGAGGTATACCGGACATCCAGTGGAGCCATTCCCCAGTCCAATCTGAAAAGTTTCCCCAGGAAAGTTCAACCAATCTCCCCAGTAGGAAGCTTATCCCCAGTAGATTCTGGAAGCTTGGCACCTATGGAGTACGAACGCACCTCCCCGGCTTTATTCAAAGGTTATTCTCCACCAGGGCTTATAACTGGGTTATCCTCAGCCAATAGCCACAGAAAGATCGTCCCCGGCGAAGTCTTCATATCCCAAGCGGAGTTCATCAAAACTTCCAACAGAGCTCATCAATAGTACCCCCAGCGGAGTTATCATCAGCCTCAGCAAAGTACCTCTCTTTCCCCACAGAGTTCACTCCCCGTAGAGTAATCTATTCGCCAAGTTTATTCCCCAACAGAGTCATCTTCTCCTACCGGTATTCTTGCAACTATCATCCCCAGCGGAAACAAAAAGCTATACTCTTCAACATCGGCCCAAGAGTTGACTTCACGGCATCCGTCAAGGATTTATTTTCCTAGACAAAAATTACATTCATAAACATCACATCTTCATACATTATAGCATGCACATACGCATCATGAACATACAATCTCATACATCATGACATTGCATACAACTAACGTTTTGTCTTTTCAGGGCAAAGATCAATACAAAGATGATTACTATCAACAGTCGCAATTCCAGATCCGACTCCTGTATCTTGCTAGGGTGTATCTCTTGACGACTATTTCCAGACTCGATTCCTGTATCCTGCCAGGGCACGTCTGAAGAGTTTGAAGATCCAATTCCTGTATCTTGCCAGGGTGTATCTGTTGACGACTAATTCCAGACTCGATTCCTGTATCCTGCCAGGGCACGTCTGAAGAGTTTGAAGATCCGATTTCTGTATCTTGCCAGGGTGTATCTGTTGACGACTATTTTCCGGACTCGATTCCTGTATCTTGCCAGGGCACGTCTGAAGAGTTTGAAGATCCGATTCCTGTATCTTGCCAGGGTGTATCTGTTGACGACTAATTCCAGACTCGATTCCTGTATCTTGCCAGGGCACGTCTGAAGAGTTTGAAGATCCGATTCCTGTATTTTTCCAGGGTTTATCTGTTGACGACTATTTTCCGGACTCGATTCCTGTATCTTGCCAGGGCACGTCTGAAGAGTTTGAAGATCCGATTCCTGTATCTTGCCAGGGTGTATCTGTTGACGACTAATTCCAGACTCGATTCCTGTATCCTGCCAGGGCACGTCTAAAGAGTTTGAAGATCCGATTCCTGTATCTTGCCAGGGTGTATCTGTTGACGACTATTTCTAGACTCGATTCCTGTATCCTGCCAGGGCACGTCTGATGAGTTTGAAGATCCGATTCCTGTATCCTGCCAGGGTGTATCTGTTGACGACTATTTTCCGGACTCGATTCCTGTATCCTGCCAGGGCACGTCTAAAGAGTTTGAAGATCCGATTCCTGTATCTTGCCAGGGTGTATCTGTTGACGACTATTTTCCAGACTCGATTCCTGTATCCTGCCAGGGCACGTCTGAAGAGTTTGAAGATCCGATTCCTGTATCTTGCCAGGGTGTATCTGTTGACGACTATTTTCCGGACTCGATTCCTGTATCCTGCCAGGGCACGTCTGAAGAGTTTGAAGATCCGATTCCTGTATCTTGCCAGGGTGTATCTGTTGACGACTATTTTCCAAACTCGATTCCTGTATCCTGCCAGGGCACGTCTGAAGAGTTTGATGATCCGATTCCTGTATCTTGCCAGGGTGTATCTGTTGACGACTAATTCCAGACTCGATTCCTGTATCTTGCCAGGGTGTATCTGTTGACGACTATTTTCCGGACTCGATTCCTGTATCTTGCCAGGGCACGTCTAAAGAGTTTGAAGATCCGATTCCTGTATCTTGCCAGGGTGTATCTGTTGACGACTAATTCCAGACTCGATTCCTGTATCCTGCCAGGGCACGTCTGAAGAGTTTGAAGATCCGATTCCTGTATCCTGCCAGGGTGTATCTGTTGACGACTATTTCCACGTCTGAAGAGTTTGAAGATTCGATTCCTCAGGGCACATCTACATGAAGAGTTTGAAGATCAACCCCTGGAACAGGCCAGGTAATTATTTTCTTTCTCTGGTACACAAGTTCTCGCTAAGGAATCTCTTACGCGATCGACACCTAGATGGCATCTATAAGCCCATCCTCACATTACAGTTCCAAATGGCATCTATAAGCCCATTCCCGACAAAGTTCTGACACACTTCCAGATGGCATCTATAAGCCCATCCTCCTATCCATCAGTCTCCAAATGGCATCTATAAGCCCATTCCTTACATCACCTCGCTGATACTCTACTATGCGAGTGCAAATTTCTGGGCACTCTAGTGTTCAATCATCTTCCACCTTCGGATTACGAAAGGCACGCCAGCCAATCTACATCCTCAGGTCTAAGAAGATTGAACAGGGGCAACTGTTGTACCCCAAAATTTCCCCTCCCATATTCTTCAAGATTTGGCAAGATCAAGCTTCAAAATCTCTCAAGGGTTGCACAGTCCAATTGCCTCCTAACACAGTCAAAATTAGGGTTTTGGTTCTTGCAAAGAAATTGAGGTTTCCAAGGGTCCAATCAAGTCCCATATGCCTATATACACTGTCAAGCATCCATATGTCAAGTTTCAAGACTCACAGCATCAAATTGCACAGTCAAAAACCCTAATTGCTCCACAGTCAATTGCAGGGGTAAAATGGTCATTTGACAGTCAAAAGTCAAAATTTTTGGTCAACATCTTATTTTGAAGCCACAATCATCATTTGATCAATTCTTGATCATGATTCCAAAAGCATGGCTCAAAAAGTCTCAAGATGCAAAAGTTTCTATTTTGGGACAGTTGAAAAGTCAATTGCAAATTGACCAAGGCATAACTTTTTCATGGTTCATCAGAAAAATCCCATCAAAAGCTCATTTTGAAGGGGATGACATTTCCTACAACTCATCTTCACACTCCAAGTCCAAGAAATGCTTTCACAAAAAGTTATCAATTTCAACATTATAGGTCATTTTCAAAAGTCAACAAAAAGGCACTTTAAGTCAAAGACCATAACTTGAGATTGGTAAATCAAAATGACATGGGAGCAAAGACATTGGTTAGAGTACTTCAAGACCTTTCCAAAATGTCCAAGAACATGTTCATAGCCTCAAAATTGAGCAAGATATGCATTGGAGAAGTTGGGAAATTTTTGGGAATTTTCAAAAGTCAACTTTGCCTAAAAAGCTTCAAATTTGCTAATGGGCCTCAAATTATTTCTTGAATCATTACCCAAAGCCTATGCACGACCCATTGATCTTAGAAGGATTTATTTTCTTATTTTTAATTAATTAATTGAATTTTTATTCTTATTAATTCATTTAATTAGTTTTAATTGTAGAAAAATATCAAATAATGGTTGTCAAATCTTTTTATGCAGCAAATATACTCCACACATGCTAAGGATTTCGTGCATCAATCAACAAGACAAGATCTTCCATAATTGGCAAAGTTTCCATGGAAAAAGATTGAAAAAAGATATGATTAGCAATCAAATATTCAAGTCATTAATCCATGGACTTGTGGGCTTATTTTTGACCTAGAATCATTCACATACAAAGGCACAAGTGAACCCTAGTGCAGAGGACACGAAAAAGCTGCTCATACTCCATAGCCAATTTGCAAAAAAATCAAGAAAGTTGTGAAACTGAAATCATACCTGCAGTACGATTCAGGGCCTAAAATCTTTTCCATTGCATTACTGACATTGCTAGGAAGCTACTGGCATCAAGAACAGGTCCTCATACCCAAAGAAACGGTAAAACATGGTCATGGTTTGAACGAATATTTTGATAATAGAAACCTGATTTCTATGCATCATTCATATGTTTTACTCATTGATTTGTATTACTGACATCTCCCTGAAACTTTTGGTATAGTTTAATTGTATTAAAACTGCTTGTATCAAAATCTACCATGAACGACATTTAGGGTTTTCGAGTTTTCAAAATAGGGCTTTCTTGTAGAGGAAAAATCCGGCCCTGAGACCTATACAGTTGAATTCAGGAGCTCAATACGGTTTGACTGGCCACCTCGCGCTCAATTTATGTGACTCACAGAGTTGTTCGCTATTTTTCACTATTGCACTTAGTGGGGGTTTAAAACCCCCGCTATCTCATTCATATTTTGCAGGTAAATGGAGAAGAAGACAGGCGTGTCATCACATGGTTGGATAGTTCAAAATATGGCGCGTTTTCTTGTTTTATACCACTAACATTTGTTTTTTTTTATATAATAATTATTCTCCATTATATGTACAAACGCGTTGCCTAGCTCAGTTGGTGGAAGACGTGGCTGGCAGATATAGGGACCTGGGTTCGATTCCCAGGTCCCCCATATAATTGTTGTTATTTTTCCTCAAGTATTCACGTGCAGCAAGCGTTCAAAACTCCATCATGCATCCTCACACATTGGTCTGCCAAGTGGCCTTGATCACTCATCCAATGGCCACAGATTGAATTCCATGGTACACTCCAGTCAACAACATGCACGTAACCAGAAAGTCAACGAGGTTTTGGCTAATGGGCCTGAATTGCTTCAAAACCTCCCCTTGGGCCTGATACCCCCCCTTGGTTTGCATATTTGTTTTCTTTTCTTTTCTAATTATAATTCTTTTCAATTGTTTTTATTAATTCACCAATAATTAATTTTCATAATAAAAAATCAGAAACCAAAAAAATGTTTTATATTTAATTATTATTAATTTCCTCACTAATTTATTCTTGTAAATAAATAACTAACAATTAATCTAGTTTAAATTAGGTTTTAATTTTGACACTCTTTCTTAATAAATAAAAAATACATAGAATTAGGTTTTGACATTTTTTTAATCTTTTTCTTAATTAATTATTATTAATCACCATTATTTATTACTATTATTTTTGTACATAAATATGTGAATTAATTAATTAGTAAATCAGGTCAACTTTAATATTTTCATTAATAATTAAAATAATTTAGAATTAGGGTTTTCTCTTGATTTTATTTTCTTTATTTCATTAAATACAAAAAACATAAAAAACATTTTTCTTTTCTTTAATGAAATAATTAATTAGGCGTTAATTTAATTTAATTTCAAGCAAAGGGTCAAAACCCTAATACGTTCCAATTTCAATTCTTTCGCGCATTATTTTCTTTTGATTATTATGTAACTGCTTTCCGGATGTAATAGTAATTAGGTTTATTGCTTTTTTTTACTTTCCGCATCTTTTATCAAAAATGGGTCTTTGTATTTTGGCGATCTATAGACCCGTGCCTTGTAATAGCGTAGCTTTTATGTTTCCGTCTTTTAATTTTCCGCACTCCTAACTGCTAAACTTGCATGAAAGAATGTATGGTAATTAAAAACAACGCGTAGCTCACAATGCCCTGATCAAAGATAAATGTTAAACTGAAAACAACACACAAATACACACACCATTTCTAGGGTACGCCTCACTCGTTGCCTTCGAAACGTGGTCGTCAAGTATAGGACGTTTTAGCGGTCGCTCTTATGTCCATGATCCAGTTGCCTCGAAACAGTTGCCTCGAAACGGTTGCCTCGGATTAAAAAAAAGGATCTAGGACATAAGGGTAGCTTCTAAGGTGTCCTAACTGTTGCTTCGGTGACCACACTGTCCCTACAATCGAATTGACCCGAACACCTCCAACGGTGGTGCTACCTACCTCTCAATGATGGGATGGCACTACCTAAAGGACATTTACACAGCTTAATTCCTTAGGGTAGGTAGATAACTCATGGATACTTGCTCTTTTCAAAAACAAACAAAATACTTTTCACACCTTACACTTTCAAAAAGCTTTCAAAACAAATCTTTCAAACACTCTTGAGGACTGATACAAGAGTTATTCAGAAATCTTTCAAAGAAATTTTTTCAAACCCACTCACATTTTGAAAAGCAAACATCATTTTGAAAACATAAGAGCAAGTATCTAAGAGCCCACGGATAACCATGGATAGAAAGGGTGCTAACACATTCCCTTTCTATAAATCTACCTCCCGAACCGAGAAACGTTCTCATAAGGAATTTTGCTGTGCTTTTGTCCTGTCCATGTTGGAGAAAATAAAAGACGGTGGCGACTCTTGCTTCCGCGACATTTCGCGAAACCAGCTTTAAACAGTCAGTTCTAAATCCACCGATCACACATACCAATGAGCAGTTACAATAATATTGGAAAAAATAAATAGTCAGCGCGCGGCGAATTAAATGCGAAGCGACTAGGGTTTTGACCCTTGACTGAACCTAATTGTAATTGATTAAAGTAAACATATTTTTTTTTCATTTTTTGTTATTTAAGAAAATAATGAAATAATTGAATTAAAAAAGAAAATCCTAAGTTCTAATTAATTTTAATTGTGAAAGAAATTAGAATTGCCTTAAATTAATTAAACTAATTACTTAAAAAACATTTATTAAGCAAATAAGTCTTTTTTCTGTGATTTTTTGATTGGTCAATTTTAGAAAATAATTTTGGTGTTGACAAAAAAAAGAATAATTAAAGAAAAGAAATTAAAAGAGGAAAAAGAAAAAAAAGAAATAACCCAAGGGCCTGTTGTCAGCGGTTCTGATCAGAGGATGACGGTCCAGAAGATGGTGGCCCTCAGAAGATGGGGACACTAGGCTTGCTCCTGGCTGGTGGATCCAGCAGATGATGACCCTCAGAAGATGGGGTGCGCTGGATATGGCTCTGACTGGTGGATCTAGAGGATAATGGCCTGCTCGTGCTGGATCTGGTTCTGACTGGGATCTAGAAGGTGGTGCGCTGGATCTGATCCTGGTTGATGGATCAGAAAGATGGTGCACTGGATCTGATCCTGGCTAGTGGATCTAGAGGGTGATGATCCTCAGAAGATGCACACGCTGGCTCTGGTGAAAACAAAGGGGAAAATGCCAAAAACTCACGCCTGGGATCGAACCCAGAACCATGAGCTTCTGACTTCCTTCTTCTGACAAACTGCGCTGGATGTTAGTTTATTAATATAATAGAAACAAACAATATATATTAGAACTACAGGTTTCTGGCCAGAATAACGCGCCAGAATTTGAATCCGCCAGTCAGGTTGTGACACACTATCATCTTCTTCCCTGGAACCGTTGTTTAAAACTCTGAACCTTTACCTACAGACATAACACTGTAGCTACAACCCCGTGTATTCCAAAAATTGCATACAAGCAATATAAATAAGTTTCAAGACCATGGATCAACTGGGTTTAACCCTTTAATCACAATGGTATCCTTCATTAGGGCCAATTGTTCCTGCATTTAAAAGCCCAAAGACAACAAACAAAACCTAGCTATGGCAGATGTTCGTACAAGTGTTAGAAATATAATTAAATGGTATCAAAAGCTTGCAAACTCAAAGACAAACACGAATATATCATTAGAATATGCAATGGATGAGTGAATCAATGAAAATGAATTCTAAATTGGAAGCATGTCGTGATACCTGTATTTTGCAATTCCAAGCGTGTGGGAGCTTGCAAATGAGTGAGATTCCTTCTGGAGATGTCCAACAATCAATTGGTAATCTGAGAACGACACAAATTGGCCTCTAGTACAGGAATTGGTCTAAGTAACTCTTGTATCTGTCCTCAAGAGTGTATGAAAAATTTGTTTGAAAACTTTTAGAAAGTGTAGGTGCGAAAAGTTGTTTTGTTTGTTTTTGAGAGAGCAAGTACCCAGGAGAAATCTACCTACTCTAAGGAATTAAGCTGTGTAAGAGTCCTTCAGACAGTGCTATCCCACCATTGAGAGGTAGGTAGCACCATCGTTGGAGTTGTTCGGGTCAATTCGATTGTAAGGGACATGTGTGGTCACCAAAGCAATAGTAGGATGCCTTAGCGGTAACCCTAATGTCCTAGATCCTTTTTATCCGAGGCAACCGTTTTGAGGCAACTGGATCTTTAGACAGGAGGGCGACCCCTAAAACACCCTATACTTGACGACCACGTTCGAGGCAACCAGTGAGGCGTACCCTAAGAGTGATATGTGCATGTGTGTTGTTTTTCAGTTAATTGTATTTGTACATGTTATTTGTGAGCTACGGATTGATTTTTATTTGTCATACATTAGGGTATGCCCCTAACCCCCTTTTTGGTCTGCCCTTGTTCACTATCTATAATAGAGTGCATTAGGGTAAAAATTTGCATCAAATCTTTTCCATTTATGAAGATTGACCATTGATTTATTCCTTGCACCAAATCTTTCCAAAACAAGCATTTTCAATCTTTTCTGTCCATATGAAGCCTTGCACGATTTGATCTTGCCACCAGCTGTATAATGACTCTAATTATGCACAAAATCTCAAGGTTTAATTGATTTTTGATATTTTCATTATTTTATATTGATTTTATTTGATTTTATTTGATTTAAATGAAATAAAATAAAAATAAAAAATAAAAATAAAATAATGACAAGTGGAAAGGCTCATGGGTCGTGGATCACATCACAAACTCAGTGTAAGCATAAAAAGTTAGGCCCATTTAGCAAAAAATACAATTTTGGACACATTTGACTTTTGGCAATTTTGCAAAAATGGTCAACTTTGACAAGGCATATCTCTTTCAATTTTGACCCTATGAGGGTGCTCTTGGACTTTTTAGAAAGCTTAGGATGTCCCATAAGCAACCTTTTTGGTCTCATCTCAGTTGAGTCTTCCATGTTCATGTATGAAGCTTTGACCCAAAAGGTGTTTTTGTTGACTCTTCAAAATGACCTATAATGTCAAAATTCATATCTTCTTCTGAGTGAATATTTTGAACTTGGGAGATAAATATGAATTGTAGGGGATTGCATCCTATTCAAAATGAGATTTGGATAGGTCATTTATGATAAAGTATGAGAAAGTTGTGCTTGGTCAAAGTTGGGTTGACTTTTCCTACAAAACCCTAATTTAGCAACTTTTGGGTTTTGATGAATTATGGGAAACCCTTGAGGAATCATGATCAACCCTTGATAAAATGATGAATCATACTTCAAAATTAGTATGTTGACCAAAAATCTTGAAGTTTGACTGTATGTGGGCCACAATTGACTTTTGACCTAGCACGACCGATTTCTAGGTATTTGAGCAATTGACTGAGCAAACTTCCTCTGCAAGGCTTGAAACTTGACATGGATGATCTTGAGAACATATTAGGACAATGGTGAGCATTTGGGGTCCTTTTTACTCAAGCATATTGATGCAAAATGAAACCCTAATTTTGGGTAGACTGCCTTAGGAGAGAGTTTGTCTGGTCAACTCTTGGACTTCCTTGAGCAATTTGAGGACCTCACTTGACATATATTGAGAAATATGGGAGGGAAAATTTTGGGGTACAACAGCTGCCCCTGTTCAATCTTCTTAAACCTGAGGATGTAGATTGGCTCGTCTGCCTTTCGTGATCTGAAGGTGGAAGATGATTGAACACCAGAGTGCCCAGAAATTTGCACTCGCATGAAGTGATACTTGTCTTGAGATATCGGGAATGGGCTTATATATGCCATTTGGAAGTCAATGACAGAAGATGGGCTTAAAGATGCCATCAGAAGAAGCGTCAATCACATAAGAGATTCCTTTGCGAGAACCCATGTACCTGTTGTTGAGGAGGACTTCGCTGGGGAATGTTGGTCTCTGTCTTGAGAGGAATAGAGTTTTAGGAGCTTCAGTTGTCCGTTACTCTACTGGGGAATGATTCCGGTTTGGGAAGCGGGAGTGATCTTGTGTTTGGTCGGGGTATATGTTGCACCGCGACTTACTGGGGAAATGTGAAATCAGTTGTGTTTGATTGGGTCCAGGTCTTACAGTGTTGTGGACTGCTGTCTGAGGATAATAGAGGAAAAAACCCGGATAGTAAGTGTGATACGATGGGAGAACTGACTTGGGATTTTGCGTTTGTGTTCGCACTTGTTCGGTTTAGCAAGAGTCGCCACCGACTTTTTATTTTATCCTAAGGAAAGGTCAAAAAGCACAAGAAAGACCTTTGAGATGTTTTCTTGGGTTCGGGGGGTAGATTATGAAAAGGGAAGGTGCTAGCACCCTTTTCATCCATGGTTATCCATGGGCTCTTAGTTACTTGTTTTAGATCACTTGCCTTTGCTTTTCAATTGTTTGAAATGGTGCTTTGTGTGTGTGGTTTTGAAAATGTTTTGAAAAAGATGCCTTGTCTAGGCAACCTTTGTAATGATTTTTGTTTGAATATATATATAAAGGTGTGTGTCTTTTTGAAAAGATATTTCAATGTTTTTGAAAGTTGTTTTGAAATTGTTTTGAAGTTGTGTTGTGAAGTGTGTTTGAAAATGGCAAGGATGTTTTGCAAGATTTTTGATCAAGTAACTAAGAGTTGTCTACCCTATTTTACTCAAAGATCTTTTCTTATGTTTTTAACCCTTTTAACAGTGTTGTTTCACCATTGTATTTGATGAACAACCTTGTGTTAGGATGTTAAACGGGACAGGCGCGGGTCATCGTTTACAATCATTGAAGGCAACTTGTGAGACGCTCTAGCAATTTTGTAAGGGACGAGATCGTTTTATCGAAGGCAACATCGAGGGTCATCGAGGGACTACGATCTTTGTTTATCGAAGGGGCATTTGCTAGATTGTCTCATACTCGAGGGACATGATTGTATTTTCCGAAGCAACAAGCGAG
This sequence comes from Vicia faba, assembly GCA_948472305.1. Lineage (NCBI taxonomy): Eukaryota > Viridiplantae > Streptophyta > Magnoliopsida > Fabales > Fabaceae > Vicia > Vicia faba. The sequence continues at coordinate 1,760,888,355 of OX451736.1, read as the reverse complement.
GTTACCCTAGAGGTGCAAGTGTGAATTGTGTATTGATTTTCATGCATTTATCTTGTATTAGGTCATCTAGCAATTGATTTTGAATCTTCGCATACAAACCCTAATTACTATACAGTATATTGAAAGCGATAAATTGCGGGAATTTAAAGTCTAAGTTATTACAAATAAGTATCCGGGGATGGGGGTACAAATGTTTACAAATGGGGATGAGTCTTATCAGAATAATAATGTCCAAGATATTATGGGTTACAACCAAATTGAACTGTCGCATTTCAATGTAAAATTATAACAAAGTATAAGATAATGAAAATCAAAGAAATATGAGATGCGTGTATTTATTTACAAACGATCAAATAAAAATTTAACCTAAGGAAAATTAAGTATTTACTTATTTTTTTGTATTTTTTTATTAATTATGAAAATAAAGGATTAATTTCCTAAATTAATGTTTAAGATAATTCTTGTATTTTATTAATTAAAAAAAGGTTAAAAAACAAAATTGCTCAAATTAAGCTAACTATTCTTTTTTTGTACTTTTATTATATTAAAACAATATTAATAAAGAAAAATAAAAATAGTTTAAAAAGAAAGTAAAACAAAAATTTAATTAGTGTTTTTTATTACTTAAAAGAAAGAAAGTGATTTTAAGAAAAATGGTAGTTTTTAAAAAAAGATGGGCCTATGAGTTATGGCCCAAAGAGAATGAAGAAGAACAAATAATTAGGAGGAAGAAAGGGAAAGGAGGGGGGTGCGTGTATTAGTAAGGATGAAGTGGGCCTTAGGCGCTTGTTTAGGGCGAAGGCCCAAGTGGATGTTTGAACAAGTTTGTTAGGGTTGAGGATTAGTGTACTCAGAATTAGGGTTTACAGTTTTGGTACAACGGCGCCTCCTTCTCTTCGTTCTCTCATCTTCTCTCTCAACCAAGGGGCTTCTGATCTTTCCTCCAACCTTCAAGCCGCCAGAGCGCCACCTTCATCCATCTCCCCTCCACGACGGTACAAGGCGGTGGTTTAGAATGTATCTCTTTCTCGTTCCAAACACGTTTTTTTTCAATTTGCATTTGTAGTTCTTTTGAACATTTATGTTATGGTTTCATCTTTTAATCCATGGTATTTGCGTCTAAGATGCAGTTATGTTTTGGAAGAGAGATCATACCTCGGCGATTGGCTTCTGGAAAATGGATGGAGGGAGAGGGCTTGGAACAGCGGCGCTCTTGGTGGCTAGGCGGAGGAGGGCGTGATGGATGCTCGCTTCTGGTATTTCTGTATTTATGTTGTTTGATGATGAAGAGCTCTCGCTTCTGAAAACCTACTCGTTCTTGCTTGCTTCTTTGTTTGTTGATGATGATGAAACTCTGAAACTTGCTTGCCTCTGATTTTCTCTTCCTCTTCTCTTTTATTGACCCTGACTATTTGATGATGAATATATTCTGAGATTTGTCTCTTTTACTTCTAAAACTCTTCCTTTCTTTCTGGTTTTGATATGGATATCGATGATGATGAATTTCTGAGATTTTCGTGGGCTTCTGAATCTTTATCTCTTCTTTGCTATGTTAATGATGAGGGTGCTGCTGAAACTAGCTCATGTTTGAACTGTTTCCTTGATGGTTGATGAAGCTAGACTGTGTTTGTAGTTTAGGCAGTTTTTGGCCTTTTGAACTGTCACTTACAGTTTTGTTGTGTAGTTGGACAAGTTTGTGAGTTTTTGAGTAAGCTTTGAACTTGTTTGGGTTTTTTTGATTTGGAAGCAGGCTGGCTTCTGGACTTACAGGTTTGCCATCTGCTGAGTTTTGGGAAGGCAGGCTTGAGTTGTTTTTTGTTGCTCAATGTTTGTTTGAACAGGCTGATGCAGTTTGAGCAAGTTTGGGAGTTTTTGGGGAAGGCTCGCTGTTGAGTTTTTTAGTACAGGCAGGTTTTGAGTTTTATTTGCAGGTTTTCAAGTTTGTAACTCATGTTTATGATTTTGGAGGCAGGCTCGAACTGAGTTGCAATTTTTTGGCTTGAGCTGCAGTTTCTTGCAGATTTGCGTGTTTTTGGGTTTGTGCTTACAGTTTTGCTTTTTAAGGCAGGCTATGCAGTTTAACAGGTTTTTTTGTTATTGTCACAGTTGGGATCCTTTTGGTAAGCAGACTGATGAGTTTTAAACAGGTTTTGGACTTGCAGTTTTTTTGTGCTCTATCCTCTACCTGCTGGACTGTTAGACCTGTTATTTATTTGTTTTCTTACTGCCTTTTACAGCCTGCCAAAACTGCAAACTCTCACTTCACTCTCTTTCTCTCTCCATAAAAGCACTTTTGATTGCTTATTCTATTTTATTCTGAAAAGCTGCTGGCCAGAACATGATGAGGGCTAGGACAAGCTTTCTTGCTTGTAACTTGGTTCATCTCCTGCATTATTGTACTTGTTTCCATATTTCCTGCATTGTACTTTCTTGGACAGCTTTGCTAGTTACTATGTTTCTTGTAATTTAGTTTTTTGACATGCTTGGTTAATGCATTTTGAAACTTAGTTTGGCAGCTCAGTTTACTTTGTGTGCAACCTTGTGCCTTTGGTTGACTAATGCAGTTTGGAATTTAATTTGCTTTGCCTTGTGTGCAACCTTGTGGCTTTGCATTTTGAATAACTTGTATGCTTGCAATTTTAACATGCTTGCATTTTATATATTTTATTTTTCTCTCTGTGAACCGAGAAGAGAAATCTTCTTGTGATTTGCAGAGAGGAAAATGAAACATGGTGAACATAGCATTTCTAATTCCGGCCAGCAGACTTTAATGATGAATTTTCTTTTTATCTGCTTCTGCTTGAAAATTCTTATATTAACTTCTTTCTGTCTTTTGTAGGTAAGTCGCAGCTGGATGATAGAGGAAGCGGTAGAAGTAGAAGTCAAAGATCTCAAGAGACTTAGGCTTAGATTTATATATTTTTTCCATTTATTGTAAACAAATATTACTGTAAATACTGTAAATTGTAAATTTACAACATTCGAATAAAATTTGTAACAACATTTGAAATAAATAAATAAAAAAGTCTTTGTCAACTATCTTCCAACTTTTTCTTGTATTGTCTATTTAATTATTTAAGACTCTTAAATTAAAATAACTGGAAATGTATCCCAATAACTTTAATCCAGATGAAATAAATAATCAACAAACTTTGCCGTCTCGCAACCTTGCATTAATCATAAAACGCCTGGTATTCCAATTAACATATGCGTTGTGCAGTTTAAACAAACAAGCATTCCATACACCTTTCACTCCACTGATCAAACCAATGCCTTAAAGTTTCAAACAAAAGCCTCAGCTCCTATCCCAGATATTTAGGTTTTGAGAAACAACCAGTAATCTTGAACAAGCGTAAAAATAATGTAACAGTCAATTGAATTACTGTGGATTCAATTTCTTCTGAGAAATGCGAGCGCAAACCCTAATCCTGGATTACTTCCAAAGAAATATCTGTCTGATCAATTCCTAAGCCAATCTCAACAATCAGATAAAAACCCTAATTCTGGATTAACTGATAAAGAAAAGTCTGTTTGACCGATTTTTGAGCCAAACTGGAAAATCAGGGAAAACCCTGAGGTTGTGATTTCTTGTGAAAAAGGGAGGGCAAATTTTGGGGTACAACAGTAAGGTTATGAGAAGGAACCTGGATAGTAGGGTTACTTCGATATGAAATCCTGGGTAGTAGGGCTGTGAGAAGGAACCTGGATAGTAGGGTTACTTAAATATGAAAGCCTGGGTAGTAGGGCTGTGAGAAGGAACCTGGATAGTAGGGTTACTTCGATATGGGAGCCTGGATAGTAGGAATGTGAGAAGGAACCTGGATAGTAGGGTTACTTCGATATGAAAGCCTGGGTAGTAGGGTTGTGAGAAGGAACCTGGATAGTAGGGTTACTTCGATATGAAAGCCTGGATAGTAGGGCTGTGAGAAGGAACCTGGATAGTAGGGTTACTTCGATATGAAAGCCTGGGTAGTAGGCCTGTGAGAAGGAACCTGGATAGTAGGGTTACTTCAATATGAAAGCCTGGGTAGTAGGGCTGTGAGAAGGAACCTGGATAGTAGGGTTACTTTGATATGGGAGCCTGGATAGTAGGGCTGTGAGAAGGAACCTGGATAGTAGGGTTACTTCGATACGGGAGTATGGATAGTAGGGCTGTGAGAAGGAACCTGGATAGTAGGGTTACTTTAATATGGGATCCTGGATAGTAGGGCTGTGAGAAGGAACCTGGATAGTAGGGTTACTTCGAGATGAAAGCCTGGATAGTAGGGCTGTGAGAAGCAACCTGGATAGTAGGGTTACTTTGATATGAAAGCCTAGGTAGTAGGGCTGTGAGAAGGAACCTGGATAGTAGGGTTACTTCGATATGGGAGCCTGGATAGTAGGGCTGCTTTTGTTGCGCCGATGATTACTCTGTTTAGCTTCAAGTGTTGATCATGGGCTTGCTGGAAATGGTTGATAATAATATCCTTCCTGAAAGAAATAAAAGGTTATCCATATGTGATGCATGAGATGCATTGTGTGTTGACGTTCTCAAAATAAATGAAACCATGTTATATGGGGTACATGCATATGACATGGTGTATAAACATGAAATGCTGACGTGATAATCTGAATCTGGGAAATAAATCCCTGATTGCTATGAAAACCATAGTTCCTCCACCTCTGTTGGGGATGGTGAACAAAGATGACCGTGTTGGGGATTTTCCCCTTGGCTGGTAAACATTTTGCCAGACGAGACTCTGTATGAATACAACTTTGCGGGGGATAACTCTGTTAGAGAGGAGATACTCTGTTGATAGATCTGCCGATTTGGAGAAATAACTCAGCTGGGGGTGAATTTCCGTTGTTGGTGATACTGAATTCTGTTGGAGATTGCATTTCTGCTTGTGAGAGAAATAAACTCTGCTTGGGGAAAAATTTATCGACTCACTCGCGATTGTGAACCTCAGCTGGGGCGAGTTATGTCCTGTTCGGGAAAGCTACCATTACTGTCTTTGGATACTTTTACTCTGTGGGGAGTGTATGTACCACTGCTCATGTTCTCAAGCTGGCTCTATCCCTGTACCTGATGGGCAAAGCAACTTTAAGGTTTTGGACACTTCTTGTTTGCTCCTGTTCCTGGAATTACGAGTAATTATCTTTTGATTCTTATGTAAATATTTATGAGCAACAATTATTTTCAAATGCATATATAAAAAATTAATCATTGGACATTCTTGCAAAACAAAACAGAAAAAGAAAAAACAAGTTGAAATTTCTTGTGAAAATGAATTGTATTGATTTTTGAAGTTGGCCTGTAATAGGCGTTTTGTACAAGAGGCTGACGTCCTAGTAAGAGAACGCCACCGAAAGATAGATATTATACAATTTATGAAAAAGAAAGAAAACTAGCTATGCGAAACAATCCCAGTGGGTTCCAACTCTGCTATTGCCTTTATATCTTCAAGCATCTCATCACTTTGCCGCTTGGTCGAAGGTGGATCAGATTGATTGGTGCCGTCTGAGCTTGATAGTCGATACCGAAGTCTGGTTACAAGATGATCCAATGAGACATAATGTTACGCTTTGATCCATAATTTTTTCCTGGACCGCCCTTTCGGGTTTTCAATCCACCGGGATACCCTTTTTTGCCCAAGTTGCCTTTTCAGGTTTTCGACTTGCCGGGTGTACAGATTTTTTCATTTTCATCCCTTACTTTTTCCCGAACCCTTTTGGTTCATCGGGAAGCCCTTATTTTTGCCTAGGCTAGTCGACCTAGCGGGTATTTGATTACGCGTAGTATCTTTTCACTATGTCTGCATTGACGGGGTGAGGAAGGTCGTCACCATCCACGGTGGTTAGAATCATAGTTCCTCCCGAGAAAATGTTCTTAACCACAAACGGCCCTTCGTACGTGGGGGTCCATTTGCCCATGGGATCACCTTGCGGCAGTATGATGCGTTTGATCACTAGATCCCCAACTTGATATTCTTGACTTCTGACTTTCTTGTTAAAAGCCTTGATCATTCGCTTTTGATATGTCTGACCATGACAGATAGCAGTAAGCCTCTTCTCGTCGATTAGGTTTAGCTGATCAAGTCGGGTTTGGATCCAGTCGTCTTCGTTCAAACCTGTATCCTTCATAATCCCGAGAGAGGGTACCTGGACTTCGATGGGTAGGACTTCCTCCATTCCATATACCAGAGAGTAGGGTGTTGCCCCTGTCGACGTCCGTGGTGAGGTACGGTACCCATGAAGAGCGAATGGAAACATCTCGTGCCAGTCTTTGTATGTTACTGTCATCTTCTGCACAATTTTCTTGATGTTCTTGTTTGCTGCTTCAACAACGCCATTCATCTTCGGCCGGTAGGGAGAAGAGTTATGATGCTGAATCTTGAACTTTTTGCAGAGCTCGGTGATCATTGTGTTATTGATATTTGTTCCATTGTCAGTAATAATCCTCTCTGGTACACCATATCGACAAATCAGATTGTGTCGGATGAACTGTGCTACGACGTTCTTGGTTACTGTAGCAAAAGAAGCTGCCTCAACCCACTTTGTAAAGTAATCAGTGGCTACCAGAATGAAGCGATGCCCGTTAGACGCAGTAGGTCTGATCTCGCCGATCATGTTGATGCCCCACATTACAAAGGGCCAAGGAGCTGTCAAAACATTCAGGGGAACTGGAGGTACATGCACCTTATCAGCATAGACTTGGCACTTATGACAGGTTCGAGAATGCTGATAACAACCGACTTCCATAGTGGACCAATAATATCCTTCCCGTAGGATTTTCTTTGCCATAGTATATCCACTGAAATGAGTTCTGAAGGTACCTACATGTAACTCTGCCATGACTCTTTCCGCCTCGCTCTTGTCCATGCATCGCAGTAAGGTCGAATCATGGTTGCGCTTATAAAGGATTCCATTACTGATGCAGAACTTCACAGTGAAACTTCTCAGAAACTTCTTATCATTAACAGATGCCCCCTCGGGGTATTCTTGAGCCTCAAGATACCTCTTTACCTCATGAAACCAGGGTTTATCTGCTACCTCTTCAGTCTCAATGTCACAGCAATGTGCGGGTTCGTCCAACCTATCAATGGTAATCTGGGGAGCTTCATTGTCCCACCTCACTTTGAACATAGAAGACATGGTAGCTAGCGCGTCCGCTAACTGGTTCTCTTCTCTGGGGAAATATTCAAAGGTTATCTCCTCGAAGTGTGGGAGCAATGTCAGTACATATTCTTTGTAAGGAACAAGATTTGGGTGCTTCGTACCCCACTCGCCTTTGATCTGACTGATCACCAGAGCAGAATCTCCGAATACACTCAAGAACTTAATCCTCAGGTCAATGGCAGCTCGAAGACCCGGGATACACGCTTCATACTCCGCCATATTATTGGTGCAGTTAAAACATAATCGGGCGGTGAACGAAGTATGACAACCCTCAGGAGATACAATTATCGCGCCAATGCCGTTACCCAAAGCGTTTGATGCTCCATCTAAATACATAGACCATCAGGATCTTTCCTCAGGTCCTTCATCCGGTCTAGATTCTTCACAGTCGGTTACCAACATGATATTCTCATCCGGGAACTCGAAATTCATGGACTGGTAGTCATCCACGGCCTGATGTGCCAAATGATCCACCAATACACTCCCCTTGATTTATTTTTGGGTTGTGTATTGGATGTCGTACTCGGTTAAGATCATCTGCCATCTCGCTATTCTTCTGGATAGGGCGGGCTTCTCGAAAATATACTTGATCGGATCCATCTTTGATATCAACAAAGTGGTGTGAGTCTGCATATACTGTCTCAATCGGCGAGCAGCCCATGCCAAAACGCAACAAGTTTTCCCGAGCAACGAGTATTGGGTCTCACAGTCGGTAAACTTTTTGCTAAGGTAATAAATGGCGTGCTCTTTTCGGCCAGACTCGTCATGCTGCCCCAGCACACACCCCATTGAATTGTCCAACACTGTCAAGTATAATATCAAAGGTCTTCCTTCAACTGGAGGCATCAAAATTGGCGGTTCTTGAAGGTATTCTTTGATTCTTTCGAAAGCGGTCTGGAATTCATCCTTCCACTTTACCACTTGATCTTTCTTCAGCAGCTTGAAGATTGGCTCACAAGTAGCAGTCAAATGTGAAATAAACCGGGCGATGTAATTTAGACGTCCTAAGAAACCTCTAACTTCTTTTTCTGTACAGGGAGCCGAAATCTCTTGTATGGCTTTTACCTTTGCTGGGTCTACCTGAATACCTTTGTCGATGACAACAAAACCCAGAAGCTTACCAGACCTTACCCCGAAGGTACACTTGTTCGGATTCAACCTTAACTTGTACGTCTTCAAACTGTCAAACAGTTTCTGGAGATGATCAAGGTGCTTTTCCTCAGTCTGGAACCTGGCTATCATGTCGTCAACATAAACCTCGATCTCGTGGTGAATCATATCGTGGAACAAAGAGACCATGGCGCGCTGATAAGTTTCCCCAACATTCTTCAACCCAAAAGGCATTACCTTGTAACAGAAGGTGCCCCACTGTGTAACGAAGGTTGTCTTCTCCATGTCTTCAGGAGCCATCTTGATCTGGTTGTAGCCAGAAAAACCATCCATGAAGGAGAAGATCTTATGCGGAGCGATGTTGTCGACCAAAACATCGATGTGAGGAAGTGGGAAATCATCCTTGGTACTAGTCATGTTCAGATCTCTATAGTCCACACACATCCGTACCTTACCATCCTTCTGAGGTACTGGAACAACGTTGGCAACCCACTGCGGATAAGAGGTGACGGCTAAGAACTCCGCGTTGAACTGTTTCATGAACTCTATTTTAATTTTTTTTTGACATTTCAGGGCGCATACGGCGAACTTTCTGCTTTACCGGAGGACAGTCTTCTTTGGTCGGCAGGCGGTGTACCACAATATCAGTGTCCAAACCAGGCATATCTTCATAGGACCAGGCAAATATCTTAACATAGTCGCGTAGCATTTGTATAAACCGTTGCTTGACACTAGGCTCCAGATTCACACCTATTTTGACCTCTTTCATGTCTTCCTCTGTACCTAAATTCACTGACTCTACTGGCTCTTCATGAGGTTGTATGGCCCTCTCTTCCTGCTGTAATAGTCTAGCAAGTTCTTCAGGCACCTCACAATCATCCTCACCTTCGTCCTCGGCTTGGTTGATCGTATTTTCGAAGTCATAATTGGCAGTAGCATAACTTTTATCAATGGGATCCAGAGTGGATATGGATCTGCATTATGATACATGAGTGTGTGTAAGAGAATAACTGTTTTGATAAAGCGAGAGACAGAAAAGAAAAACAAGGAGCGCAAAATTTGTAATGCAAGAAACGTCCAATGTTTTATTAATGATATATGAAATGACAAATAATAAGCCCTCACAAGCAAAGCCAAGGTGCCTCGGGCAAGGCACCAGGCCGTAAAGTTTCAAACTGTTTATTACAAATCTTAAAACAAAAAGTTAATTACTGCGGAATAAAAGAAACAGGTATGAAGTCCTTCGCCGTCCAATTGTTCAGTCCACCATTGGTTGTTGGGTAGATCCAGCTGTCAATATCTGAATCTTCTTCACCATCTTCAATTGCATTAACTCCCCGATCGCTGATGTGCAGAGGAGGTCTTCCAATCTGTGCACGCCTAACAACCCTTTGAGCCCCTATAGTAAAGCCCAAACAAAATTTGTCAGTTTTGTGAGTGAAATCAGGGAGCTGACCCCAATTGGTACACCCACCTTCTTCAACTACAGCCCTGGCGTCCTTGAGAGAAGCCATCTTCAGCGAAGGTTTGTTGGTAGCAACTTCAACTGATGCCAAAGTCTAAGGACCTCTTCAAAGTTCTGACAATAGGTTTCGATGAATTCCCCGTCCATCTCCATGTAGCGGAAGGAATTGAGATGACTCACCATATACTCCTCTTCACCTCGCACCGTGACAATCTTCCCCTTCACCAGATATTTCAGCATTTGATGGAGCGTGGAAGTCACTGCCCCAGCCTTATGAATCCAAGGACGACCCAACAAGCAAGAATATGATGGTATGATATCCATTACGTAGAAGGTGGACCCAAAGGTCTGAGAACCCACCTTGAAAGGGATGTCCACCTCCCCGTGCACCATTCTTTTTGATCCATCAAAAGCCCTTACTACAATGTTGCTCGGCTTTAGGATCAAACTTTCACAATCCAGACGGTCTAACGCTTTCTTTGGAAGAACATTCAATGAGGATCCGGTATCTACCAGCACATGGGCCATAGTGGTGCCCCTGCACTCGATCGAGACGTGCAAAGCATCATTATGATTTCTTCCCTTAGGGGTCAGGCCTGCATCTGAAAATCCTAACCCATTGTCAGCAGTTAGACTAGCCACATAATCCTTGAACTGATCGGCTGAAGTTTCCTGCGGCACATGTGCAGTTTTGAGGAATGCAATTAAAGCCTTTGCATGGGCTTCAAAACACAACAACAAGGGCAACATGGAAATCTTTGACGGGGTCTGCCCCAGCTGTTCGACTATGTTGTAGTCGCTCTTCTTGATAATCTTTAGTATTTCCTCCATCTCTTGTTTCGAGGTTTCTACAATGATCTTCTTAGGTGCCTCCGTCTGGGAAGGCTCACCTATATTTCTTTTCCCCGGGTCCCAGATGGCTCGGCGGCAGGAGTGACGACTTTAGTGGGAATTGGGACAGTAGTTGATGTACTAGCAGACGGAATGACAACAGGTTTATGGATAGTCGGAGGGGAAATCTCGGGAGAAAAGAGTCTTCCACTTCTGGTGACCTTGCTTGTCCCCACAATATTACTGATATCCCTATTGGCTTCTTCAGTCCTCAGATCTTGTTTAACACCATAGTGATATACATCAGCACCGTAATGCCATGGGATAGCCTTATCTGAGGTATATGGGATGGGACCTGGAGTGGTGATTATTAACGGAGCAATTCTTGGAACAGGTGTAACCCTAACAGGTTTTCTCGAGGAAACCTTGGAAGGGTTGGCGGAAATGGTGATAATGGCAACATCTTCAAACGGAATCATAGTCTTCTCAAACAAAATTTCTTTATTATCCACCAGGCGCTGAACACCTGACTTTAATAAACAGCAACCGGAAGACAGTATAACACATGTGGCAACCTTCACCATAACCCGGAAATAAACCGGCCAACAACAAATTCCTCTTAATCGTCATCAAAGGAGTAGAAATTTCTTCCATAGAGATTACAAACAAATCAGTGTCCATGGCATTAACTCCACGACCATGTTTGGGCATAGGAGCAGTTATAACGTTGGGCTTTTCCGGAGCATCAAACTCAATCTCTTTAGCTTCCAGCAAATCTTGAACTTTATTCCTCAGAGCCCAGCAATCGTTTGTGTCGTGGCCAGGACTCTCTGAATGGTAGGCGCACCGCGCGTTGGGATTGTATCTGGGAGAAGCAGTGTTTGGATTCTTGGAGGCCTCTTTCAAGGTTGCCAAATTGGATTTTAACAGATGAGGCAGAACTTCAGCCAAATTCATATTGATACGGGTAAACTGCCGTTGTGGTTGTGATACGGTGGGAGAACTGACTTGAGGTTTTGCGTTTGTGTTCGCAAATGTTCGGTTGAGCAAGAGTCGCCACCGACTTTTTATTTTATCCTAAGGAAAGGTTAAAAAGCACAGGAAAAACCTTTGAGATGTTTTCGTGGGTTCGGGGAGTAGATTATAGAAAGGGAAGGTATTAGCACCCTTTCTATCCATGGTTATCCATGGGCTCTTAGTTATTTGCTTAGATCACTTGCCTTTGCTTTTCAATTGTTTGAAATGGTGCTTTGTGTGTGTGGTTTTGAAAATGTTTTGAAAAAAGATGCCTTGTCTAGGCAACCATTGTAACAATTCTTTACTCGAATGTTTTATAAAGGTGTTTGTCTTTTTGAAAAGATGTTTCAATGTTTTTGAAAGTTGTTTTGAAAGTTGTGTTGTGGAGTGTGTTTTGAAAGTAGGCAAGTGTGTTTTGCAAGTTTGATCAAGTAACTAAGAGTTGTCTACCCCTAAATTTCTCAAAGATCTTTCCTCATGTTTTAACCCTTTTAACAGTGTTGTTTCACCATTGTATTTGGTGAACAACCTTGTGTTAGGATGTTAACGGGACGGGCGCGGGTCATCGTTTAGACCATAGAGGCAATAGTGCCAAGTATCTTTGGCAATTTTCTCAAGGGACTTGATCATTTTAGGCAACTTGATAGCGTCATCGAGGGACTATGATCATTTTGTTTGTTTTTATTTTGCCAAAGACACTTAACATGCAATCATGGCCCATTTTTGAAGGCAACAAGTGGAGTAACCCTAAGGGTGCAAGTGTGCATTGTGTTTTGATTTTCATGCATGCTTATCTTGAATTAGGTCAAGCTATTTGTTGATTTTATTTGCATACAAACCCTAGGTCTATCATGGCATAATTTGAAAGCTTTAAAATGCGGAAATTTAAAGTCCTAAACTATTACAACATGATTGTGGGGATGGGGGTACAAATGTTTGAATGGGGGCATTTGACAAGAAATTAAATTCGAAGCTATTACATCCATATCGAATATACAAATATTTAATTGTAGAATAAATAAATACAATACATATGCAAAATGTATTATGCACCAAAATGATTTTTTTATGTATGTAAAAAGTTTTCATGTTTGAAGTATAAACAAAATAAGAAAAGTCATTTTTTTTTATTATTTTTATGGTTTAGGGAAAAACCCTAATTTTAAAGTAAATAGTGTTTATTTATTAATTATGTACAATATTTGTTAATTATATACAAAAAATAAAAAGTATATTGTAAAAAAGTATTTTTGATGTCAAATATTAAATAAAAATAAAAATGTATTATTTCTATATTTTTGTCCTAAATATTTAATAAAATATGTATATGTATATTTATATATATTTAATATGCTAAATATGTACAAAGAATAAAATATTAATTATTTACAAAAAAAATGTATATTTTAGAAAATGTTTTCAAAATGTGAACAAAAAATAATAACTGAAAAATAGATATTTTTGTATTATTTTTTTAGGGTTTTAGTAAAAAGTATATATATTTATTTACATACCTATGTTAAATAAAACAAATAAATGACAAATAAATGCAAAAAAAGGTTGAAAAATATTTTTGATGTTTTTTATGTTTGAACGAAAAATAATAAGTCAGAATCAAAAAGGAAAAATGCAAAATGATAAGTATTTCACACCATGGGCCAGGGGGGTGCAAATGGAAAAAAGGTGTGCAAAGAGCAAAACAGACTCAGGCCCAGCCCAAGCCAACCTTCTTCAACCTCCAGCCTTGTTTCAAACAGAAAACGCGCGCCTCACCGTGTCCAACACAAACTCCTGATTCTTTGACTTTTAGCAAAAACTCATAACACAAATAATGTAGAGCATCAAGCCACGATTCCAAACATGTAAAAAAGTTATCCTAACTCTAAGAAACCAGGGAGAATTTCTTCTCCCCCAATTTCTGACCTAATTTTTCTTCAATGTTCATGGCCAAAATTCTCACAGCATGCTTAATATAAATGAAAAGTAAATACATGGATGGCTTCAGGGCTATGAGTAGAACATGTTTTCTTCACAAACCTAAGCTTAATCATGCCTGGATAGAGAGATAGAAGTCCATGGTTTTACCTGTTTCATCTTGACTCGTGTACAGTAATGTGGCCAACTTCAATGGAGTTTAAGGATTTGTACAACTTGCTTGAGGTCCAAGGATGCTTCCCAAGTACCTAGCTTGCTTTGAAACTCTCTGAATCGTGCTATGGAAGTTCACCTACAAAACTGAAAAGTGAAAATCGCAACAGAGGTTAGGGGTGTTACAGTTTGTATTTAGGGCTTGGGATAGTTTGTGTGGATGATATGGAATGTGTTTGAAAGGTTTTTAGCCAAAGTGCACGAGTGGATTGAGTTGTGGACCTCAATCTGCAGCAGGCACTCTGTTTTGCAGAAAAACTGTGATTTTGTGTATGAGGAGGGATGAGGGGTGGTTTGGTCGTGCTTTAGGCTTGCTTGGATGTATGAAAGATGTTTGCAAAGTTTGTGTTTGGCTGTGTTGACAGGAATGAGAGATTGGCTTCAGTTTGCAAGCTTTCTTCTAATGTAAGCAAGAAAGTGTAAGTGGATTGTGCAGGCCTGTACCACCCTCTATGTATGCTGCATATCTTGCTCTTGGTAACACAAATTTGTGGACTCTATCTGGCCTCAAAGATCTGGCCCCATGCCTCAAGGATTCACTTTTGACATAAAGTGACATTAAGCCAAAAATGGGAATTTTGCTTTTTCTAGTTAGGGATTAGTTTAGCATGTATTATCCAAATGAACAAAATAACACCTTAACACAATGGTTAGGAATCTAATTATGGTGTGTAAAACTGGTTTTGAGGCCTGCAAACTAGCTTTGTACAAGCTGATTTGAAAATGCAAATTGTGATGAGCAAGCTTTGGCCATGAACAAAAGTGAGTTTTGGCCAACTTTGAAAATTCGATTCTCTCTAACCACAAGGGTGTTTGATGAGTTTTTGGACAATTTGGAAAGCTTGGAATGTGTACTACAATCCATATTTGTAATGCAAATTGAAACTCCAAGTGGAACCATGTGAAAAATGGCCAAGAAGTTGGACAAAAATCCTGCCTAGAATAGGTCAAAATTTCTCTAAGTTAAAAATGTTTTGCACCCTTTTTCCAAAAATCATAACTTGAGATACAAGATTACTTTGAGAAAACTTTGTGAATCAAAGTTGTAGATTTTGCAATGGACTACAACTTTCATGTTTCAAGTTTTGTTTGAATCCATTTTCATCTTGGTGAAAAAATGGGACAAAGTTAGGAAAAAATAAGGAAGTTTCATAACTTAGAAAATTTCTAAGTTATGAAATTTTCTCATTTTAAACCCTAATTTGCAATTTTGGGTTTCTTGATGAACAAGTTTCCAAATTTGACATGTCTTGATGAAAAATGAATCTTGGCACTTGATTTTGACCAAAAAGTCAAAGTTTGACTTTTCAGTATACAGTCAAATTTTGATCAGTTGACTGAAAAAATCATCTGTCAATCCTATGCATTTGAGATCTTTTGAGCTTGTTGAATGTGTAAAGACAATGCCATTGAGTCCTTGAGTCCATATGTGAGCTCGGTTTGCCATTGGTTAGGCCAAACAGTCAAAAATTGCCTTTGTGCAGTCAAAACCCTAAAAATGACCATTTTGCCCTTTTGGTGATCTGATCAAATTTCTTGTGGAATTGTGATCCAAACTTGACCAAATGGTTCATATGAGTTCATAATGTTGATGTGGGTCAAAAATCATGAGGTTTGACTGTCAATTGGCCACAATTGACTTTTTTTCCAATACAGCTGATTTCTAGATCAACTGTCCAATTGACTGGGCAAAGATTGGAATCAAGACTTGAAACTTGGTGTTGTACCCCAAAATTTGCCCTCCCATATTCTTCAAGGGTTGCTAAGATCATGCTTCAAAATCTCCCAAGGGTTGCACAGTCCAATTGCCTCCTAATAGTCAAAAATTAGGGTTTTGGTGCTGGCAAAGAAATTGAAGTTTCCAAGGGTCCAAACAAGTCCCACATGCCTACATACATTGTCAAGCATCCATATGCCAAGTTTCAAGACTCACAACATCAAATTGCACAGTCAAAAACCCTAAATGCTTCACAGTCAACTGTAGGGGCAAAATGGTCATTTGACAGTCAAAAGTCCAAATTTTTGGTCAACATCTTATTTTAAAGCCACAAACATCATTTGATCAATTCTTGATCATAATTCTCAAGGCATGGCTCAAAAAGTCTCAAGATGCAAAAGTTTCTATTTTTGGACAATTGAAAAAGTCAACTGCAAATTGACCAAGGCATAACTTCCACATGGTTTATCAGAAAAATTTCATCCAAAGCTCATTTTGAAGAGAATTACATTTCCTACAACTCATCTTCACACTTCAAGTCCAAGAAATGCTCTCACAAAAAGTTATCAATTTCAACATTATAGGTCATTTTCAAAAGTCAGCAAAAAGGCACTTTAAGTCAAAGACCATAACTTGAGACTGGTAAATCAAAATGACATGGGACCAAAGAAATTGGTTAGAGGACTTAAAGACCTTTCCAAAATGTCCAAGAACATGATCAAAGCTTAAAGATTGAGCAAGATATGCCTTGTGGAAGTTGGGAAATTTTTGGGAATTTTGAAAAGTCAACTTAATATAAAAGGGTTCAAAAATGCTAATGGGCCTCAATTTCTTCCATGAATCATTACCAAAAGGCCATGCACGACCCATTGACCTCCAAGGGAGTTATTTTCTCATTTTTGATTAATTATTTGAATTTTTATTATTATTAATTCACTTAATTAAAATTAAATATGAAAAAAATAGCAAATAATACCTTTCAAATCTTTTTGTGCAGAGAATTCACTCATTATGTGCTCAATATTTCGTGCATCATTCAAAAAGGAAAGATTCTACATGATTGACAATGATTGGCATAAAAAAGGATTGAAAAAGATTGGATTTTATATGATTGGAAATCAAATATCAAAAACATGAATGCATGGATTATGGGCTGGTTTTCTTAACCTAATTCACTCACTTACATATGCACAACTAAGACCTAATGCATTACACACAAAAGCTGCGCAGAAACACCAAGAACAAAAGTGCATTTTTTCACAAAAAAGTGGAACACTGAAATCCTAGTTAGAGGGCGATTCAAGGCTTGAAAAGTATCCCAAAACATTGTTGGACCATCAAGGAACGTGTTGCAATCAAGAACACATCTCCAGACCTCAAGAATTGGTAGAACAGTGTGGCACTTTTCATGAACTTTTCAATTATCGTGTTTCAATTTACATGCATTTTTCATACGTTTTAAATGTTGATTTACACTAATATGGATGTTCTGAAGCTAATGGGACCCTTGAATTGAACTAAGAATGCCTGTGTCAAAAGTTGCCATTAACGATCGCTAGGGTTTCAGAGCTCCAGATTTGGGGCTTTACACATATGGTAAAATCAGGCCTTGAAACCTATACCAATGGACTCGTGACATCCAAACGAAGCAAGTCCACACCTCGCGCTCTTTTTATATTTGCTTATGTGCTAATCGTTATTTTTCCTGGCCTTGTTTAGTGGGGGTTTAAAACCCCCGCTATTTGATTATGTTACAGGCGCAAGAACGAGAAAGATGCATAGGTGTCATAACATGATGGGACAATTCAAATACTAGCGCGTTTTTCTTTGTTCAGATCACTAATCATTGTTTTTTATATATTATATTCTCCATTCATTATATTAACAAATGCGCTAAATGGTTCAGTTGGTAGCTTAGCTGGCTTGCAGGTACTAGGACCTGGGTTCGATTCCCAGGTCCCCTTATATATTTCATAATTTTTTCCACAACATGCTTCTGTGTAGCGCCTCTCCCAGGGTTCATCATGCAACCCCACGTCCAAGCCAGCCAAGTGTCCCTGAGGGTCAATCCAAAGGCCAGAACATGCAGCCTACCATACGCGTTAGTCAACTGCTCCCCACGTGATCACTGAAAGTCAATGCAGGCCTTGCATTCTTGGGCCAAAATTCTCACAAAAAACCTCCCTTTGGGGTCTGAATACCCCCCATGGTTTGTTCAATTTTCAATTTTTATTTATTTTTCCTTTTATTCTTTTAATTGTTTTTTTTAATTAATTGTTTCCTTTAAATTGCACAAAATAATTTTCATAATAATAAAACCAGAAAAATCAAAACTAAAAATATGTTTATTTAATATTTAATTCATTAATATTTTTGTAAATAAATCTTTAAATCATAAATTTAGTTAAATTAGGTTTTAAAATTTAAATGTTTTTCTTAATAACTAAAATATGTAGAAATTAGGTTTTTAGCATTTTTATTCTTTTTCTCAATAAATAATTTCTTCTTCTTCTTATTATTATTATTAATTATTAATTATTTTGTAAATACCCATGTAATTAATTAACTAGTGTAAATTAGGTTAAAACTTGAATATTTTTCTTTAACAATTAAAAATAATTTAGAACTAGGGTTTCATTTAAATTCTAATTTTAATTAATTTTATTTATTTTCATTAAATACAAAAAAAAAACATAAAAAAACAATTTCTTTTCTTAATTTAATAATTAATTAACTTTTAATTTCAATTTAATCTTTAAAGGGTCCAACGCCCTCGAACATTCGATTCTAATTTCTTTTTGCGCGTTTGTTCTTATTTTTCGCTTTAAATATTATGTAATTGCTCAAGCCTTGTAATAGTAATTAGGAATTTATTTATTTTCCGCATTTTATTCAAAAACGGGTCTTTGTTAATTTGGCGATGTATAGACCCGCGCCTTGTAATAGCGTAGGACTTTATTTTCCGCATTTAAATTTCCGCACTTTTAAACTAAACTTTGCATGAAAGAATGAATGGCCTAAAATAAAAGCAAGCGTAGATCACCATGATGCATGACAAGATAAAACATAGCTGAAAACAATACACGAATTCACACACCACTCTTAGGGTACGCCTCACTGTTGCCTTGCCCCTCGAAACGTGGTCGTCGAGTATAGGACGTCTTAGTAAGTCCTTATGTCCATTGATCTAGTTGTCTCGAAACGGTTGCCTCGGAACAGTTGCCTCGAAACGGTTGCTTCGGAATAAAAAAGATCAATGGCATAAGGGTAGCTTCTAAGGTGTCCTACTGTTGCTCTGGTGACCACACTGTCCCTAAAAACGAATTGACCCGAACACCTCCAACGGTGGGGCTACCTACCTCTCAATGGTGGGATGGCACTACCTTAAGGACATTTACACAGCCTAATTCCTTAGGGTAGGTAGATGACTCGTAGATACTTGCTCTATTTCAAAAACAAATTAAAACTCTTTTCACACCGACACTTTCAAAAAAAGGCTTTCAAAGCAATTTTTCAAACACTCTTGAGGACTGATACAAGAGTCGATCTGAAACTTTCAAAGAAACTTTTTCAAACTCACTCACAATTGAAAAGCAAACACTTTTGAAAACACAATGAGCAAGTATCTAAGAGCCCATGGATAACCATGGATAGAAAGGGTGCTAACACCTTCCCTTTCTATAAATCTACCTCCCGAACCGAGAAACTATCTCATAAGGAATTTTGTTGTGCTTTTGTCCTGTCCATGTTGGAGAAAATAAAAGACGGTGGAGACTCTTGCTTCCGCGACATTTCGTGAACCAGCGTTAAACAATCAGTTCTAAATCCACCGATCACAGAACTGGCGACTCTGCTGGGGACTCTTATAAAGTGAGGTGTACCTTAGGACTAAGATCACTTGTGTTTTCAATTGTTGTGCTTGTTTGCTTTATTATTGTGGGCTGTCTCGGGAGTTCTATAGATCCTAACCCGGATCTGGGGGATACCTTATTAGAAAGTAGCAACAAGGCTGTGAGGGAACTGTGTGGGGTATACCGACATGGTTGAAGCAGTCTGCTATGTTGATATGGCACTTTGGTGTGTACCGGTAACCCTTGAGTTCAGTCAATGAGAGTACAGGGCCTCTGCGTGGTGTCGTGAAGCATCAACTGACCTTAGGAACCTTAATTGAACCATCTTGGCCTCTTTAGGGTAGTGAGATAACTGACTTTGGTGCAGTCCGAGGTTGGTTGATACTCGATACTACACTCAATTGAGGGTTGTTTTCTTGGAATATTTCGGTCGCCAGTTCAGTGGCTAAATCGAAACGATGAACAATGAAAGCAATCCAGTGATATTGGGACCCTTAGAACCCGATTACTTCTGATAGGACAGGTTGAGCCCACCAACTTCAAGAGGGTAATACCCAGACCCCATGCTGGCCTAAACTCTAAGGGCTGTGGTGTGACTTGTGTGCCTTACCATGTTTGCCTTCTTGTGAATATTTTTGGTGTGTTTAAACATAGCATCATGACATCATATAGCATCATATGCATTGACTAACCATTTCAGGGGTTCGAGTCTTCATCTTTGTTCTTGTTTTGTAGGACATGGAAACTGTTCGCAGAAAGACAATTCAGATCAGCCTTGTAAGGATCCCTCCTCAGCTTAAGGAACTTATATCCAGGATTCCCGAGAGCTCTTCTTTCAGTGAGAGACATGGAAGAATCATCAGCTTGGTCAACACCAACATTGAGGAAGATATGATAAAGGTCCTGTTCCAGTTCTTTGACCCTATGCACCACTGTTTTACTTTCCTGGATTATCAACTGGTGCCTACATTGGAAGAGTTCTCCCGGCTTTTGAAGATCCCTATCCTTGATCAACTACCCTACAACGGTACGGAAAAGGAACCCAAACCTGAAGAGATTTCTAAATCCTTACCCCTACAACCCTCTGACATCAAGGGACATTGGGAAGTTAGAAGTGGTATCAAAGGATTCTTAGCCAGGTTTCTGTTTGAGAAGGCCCAAGAATGTTGGAACTCCCTTGACCTACAAGCTTTTGAAGAAGTTGTGGCCCTCCTCGTCTATGGACTGGTGTTGTTCCCTAATCCAGATCAGCTTATAGATATCAGTGCTGTCAAGATCTTCATGTCCAGGAATCCCATACCTACGTTGCTTGGGGACATCCTTCACTCATGTTACACTCGAACCATGAGAAAAAGAGGTGTTCTTATGTGCTGCACTCCTCTCCTGGGAAGGTGGTTTATTTCGCACCTTCCACAATCAGTCTTGAAGAATGAGCGGGGTTTGAGATGGTTACAACGATTGATGACTCTTACACATGCTGACATACATTGGTGCTCTCGGTCCAGAGAGGATGTCACTATCATTGATCGTTGCGGGGAGTACCCTAATGTTCCTTTACTTGGAATCAGAGGAGGTATTACTTACAACCCGTGTCTGGCTTGGAGACAGTTTGGTTACGCTCGGAGGGACGACCCTCATGACATGTTAATTCCTGACATAGTTTTTGACTTCGACAATGATGCCCAAGGACTTTGCCAGAGATTTATCAGAGCTTGGAGAATGCCCAACAAGATAGATAGCAAGACACTGGGGCATAGGAATTCCATCCCGTTGGAGCCTTATCTCAAGTGGGTACGAGCCCGCTCCCAGAAGTTAGTGATGCCTTACCCTCATGTTCTCCCTGTGATCAAAGAGCCAGTTTTGGAAGGAGAGGTGTCCTACACCATTCAACATCCTGACATGCCTACATCCTGGGAAGAGATGCAGAAGAGTTGGATCCAGCTTAAGGAAGAGCGGGATTCTCTTGAGTCCAGTCTACATGCTAGTGAAAAGAAGGTCTTGGAGCTCACCCGCCTACTGCACGAGGAGAGGAATCTCAACACCTACATTGCTCCGAAGAGGATGCGTAGTGTCTTTTGGGATTGATTTGCTTTGTAATGTTTGCCCATGAGGCTTTGATGTACCAAACAATTATTTTCTTAATGATAACGTGTGTTCCTTTTTGTCTATAACAAATTTGAACTTTCGAACCCTTGAATGCATTGCATAAACACATATCATTCATCATGTGCATCACAGGAACTCTTCTTTTCAGGTTGCTTAATGTTCTTCGCTGTTTATTTCAGCATCATGAACCCTGAATCATCTACCGAGCAGTCCATCAAGGCCCTTCAGGCTCAGAACGCCCAATTTCAAGAGCTGATTATGAGTTTGGCCCAAGGTCAAGAGGAGCTGAAGGCTCAGCTGGTTAAGAAGAAGAAGAAGAAGAGAACTGTTCTATTCAACACGGGCCGGAGGTTTGGTAACACACTGCAGAATGAGGAAGCTGGTTCTTCTGTAGGCAAAGACAGTCCCCAGGGGGGAAGGGCTCC
Organism: Vicia faba; assembly: GCA_948472305.1. NCBI lineage: Eukaryota > Viridiplantae > Streptophyta > Magnoliopsida > Fabales > Fabaceae > Vicia > Vicia faba. Next base: position 1,760,866,527 of record OX451736.1, on the reverse strand, counting down.
AAGTCCGGTGGTCTCTGACAACGAGACTGATTTTAATGAGGAGCAGTATCCTCCAGCTGAAGACATGTACAAGCAGTTGGAAGACCGGCTGAATGCCATGGAAATTCAACAAGTGCCTGGTTTGGATTTCGGAGACTTGGGTTTATCTTCTGGTGTGATCATCCCGCACAAGTTTAAAGCACCATATTTCGCAAAGTATGACGGGGCATCTTGCCCTGAGTTACATCTCAGATCTTATGTGCGGAAGATTCAGCCGTATACAGTGGACAAGAACTTGTGGATCCACTTCTTCCAGGAGAGTCTTTCAGGGACTCATCTCGAATGGTTCTATCAGCTGGATGGAACCAAGGTTCGTAATTGGGAGGAGTTGGCTACTGCTTTTTACAAGCAGTATCAATATAATGCCGACCTCGCTCCTACACATACCCAACTCCAGGGTATGTCACTAGGATCGGGAGAAGGTTTTAAAGAGTATGCGCAGAAGTGGAGGGACCTGGCTGGCAGGGTGCAGCCACCATTGACAGACCGTGAGCTAGTGGATATGTTCTTGGGGACTCTATCCGGGCCATTCTTCAATCATCTTATTGGAAATTCATCTGCAGGGTTCACAGACCTCATTCTGACTGGGGAAAGGATAGAGGCTGGTATGAAATCAGGTAAAATTCAGAAAGGTGCGTCCTCAAGTTCTGAGAAGAAGCCTTTCAAAAAGGAGGCCAATGCTGTGTATGGGCCTAGGAGGCAAGACAAACCAGAGCGCCGCCAAACTGTCAACGCGGTGGTAATTGCAAAGCCTGCTGCCGCTCCTCGGCAACCCAACCAACAAAGGGCTGAGAGACCCCGAAGAGAATACACTCGGCTGAGTATGACCTTGTTACAGATCTTGCCACAGTTGCTATCGACCAACTTGGTAACCGTCAGAGAGGCTGCGAAGGTTGTGAACACTGCATCCCCGAAGTATAATCCAAATGCCCGCTGTGCTTATCACTCCGATAGCCCGGGGCATTCTACTGATGACTGTTGGGCCCTGAGAAACAAGGTTCAGGACCTTATTGATGCGAAGGAGGTACAGTTTGAGGCACCTGAGAAACCCAATGTAGTGACAGCTCCCCTGCCTGACCATGGAGTGAATGCTATCAGGGGTGATGACGAAGTGGAAGAATTTGAGTTCAACAGCTGGATTTATCCGACGGCCGACAGTGGACCTAGCAATTGGACTGCAAAAGACAACATACATGTTACTTTTGTTACGCAGTAATGAATTCCTTTGTTTTTTATTTGTAATAAACAATAAACTGAAACTTTATGGCCCGGTGTCCTACCCGGGGCACCGTTGGCTTCATTTGTGAGGGCTTATTAACTGTCATTTCCATATATCATGAATAAAGACATTGGGCGTTTTTCGCATTTCAAATCTTATGCTCCCTTTCTTTCTTTCTTTCTTTATATATTGCAAAACAGCTATATTTACACACACTCACCTATACAGGTTCCAATCCACTCTGGATCTCACTGGTAACGACTCTGCTACTGCCAGTTATGACTTCGAAAATCCGATCAACTTAGCCGATGACGAAGGTGAAGATGATTGCGAAGTGCCTGGTGAGCTTGCAAGACTGTTACTCCAGGAAGAGAGGGCAATTCAACCACATGAAGAACCAGTGGAAACGATAAATCTGGGTACTGAGGCAGATAGAAAGGAAGTTAAGATTGGTGTCAATCTGGAGCTCAGCGTGAAGCAACGGTTGATTCAGATGTTGCATGATTATGTGGAGATCTTTGCCTGGTCTTACGAAGACATGCCTGGGTTGGATACCGACATTGTGGTCCATCACTTGCCTACCAAAGAAGACTGCCCTCCGGTTAAGCAAAAGGTCCGCCGTATGCGTCCAGAGATGTCTGAAAAGATCAAAGCTGAGGTTATGAAGCAATTCGATGCCGGGTTTCTTGCAGTGACTTCTTACCCTTAGTGGGTTGCCAACGTGGTGCCGGTGCCGAAGAAAGACGGCAAGGTCAGAATGTGTGTTGACTACAGGGACCTGAACAGGGCCAGCCCCAAGGATGACTTCCCCTACTTCACATTGATGTTCTGGTTGATAATACTGCTCAGCACAAGGTATTCTCCTTCATGGATGGTTTTTCAGGTTATAATCAGATCAAGATGGCTCCTGAAGATATGGAAAAGACTACCTTTGTTACTCAGTGGGGCACCTTCTGCTACAAGGTCATGTCGTTCGGGTTGAAGAATGCTGGGGCAACCTACCAACGTGCCATGGTTGCTTTATTTCATGACATGATCCATCATGAGATTGAAGTGTATTTCGACGATATGATCGCAAGGTCCCAAACTGAGGAGGAACACCTTGACCATCTGCAAAAGCTGTTTGACCGTCTGAAGTTGTACAAGCTGAGGTTGAATCCGAACAAGTGCACCTTTGGGGTGAGATCTGGAAAGTTGCTAGGCTTCGTCGTAAGCGACAAGGGTATTCAGGTGGACCCTGCCAAGGTTAAAGCCATTCAAGAGATGCCAGTGCCTAAGACAGAGAAAGAAGTCAGAGGCTTTCTAGGACGACTGAATTACATTGCCCGATTCATCTCGCATCTAACTGGTACTTGTGAAACAATCTTCAAGCTGCTGAAGAAAGATCAGGTAGTACGTTGGAATGATGAATGTCAGGCCGCTTTTGACAGAATCAAAGAGTATCTCCAAGAACCAGCCATTCTTATACCACCGGTTGAAGGTAGACCTCTAATACTATACCTGACAGTACTTGACAGCTCAATGGGGTGTGTGCTGGGGCAGCATGACGAGTCTGGCCGAAAAGAACACGCCATTTATTACCTTAGCAAAAAGTTTACCAACTGTGAGACCCGATACTCACTGCTCGAGAAAACTTGCTGCGCTTTGGTATGGGCTGATCGCCGGCTGAGACAGTATATGCTGACTCACACTACCTTGTTGATCTCAAAGATGGATCCAATAAAGTACATATTCGAAAAGCCTGCTCTGTCTGGAAGAATAGCAAGATGGCAAATGATCTTGACGGAATACGACATCCAGTATACGACTCAGAAAGCTATCAAGGGAAGTGTATTGGCAGACCATTTGGCACACCAGGCAGTGGACGACTACCAGTCAATGAACTTCGAGTTTCCAGATGAGAGCATCATGATAGTGACTGATTGTGAAGTACCTGGACCGGATGAAGGACCTGAGGAGGGATCCTGATGGTCTATGCACTTTGACGGAGCATCTAACGCTTTGGGTAACGGTATCGGCGCTGTGATCATATCCCCTCAAGGCACTCATACTCCACTCACTGCCCGACTATGTTTCAACTGCACCAACAACATGGCGGAGTATGAGGCATGCATCATGGGTCTTCAAGCCGCGATTGACCTAAGGATCAAGTTTCTGAGTGTCTTCGGAGATTCCGCTCTCGTGATCAATCAAATCAAAGGAGAGTGGGATACGAAACATCCGAACCTTATTCCTTACAAAGAATGTGTATTGACATTGATCCCCCATTTCACAGAGATAACTTTTAAACATTTCCCGAGAGAGGAGAATTAGTTGGCGGACGCGTTAGCTACGATGTCTTCCATGTTCAAAGTCAAATGGGACAATGAGGCTCCCCGGGTCATTATCTGGAAACTGGACGAACCGGCATACTGTTGTGATCTTGAGGCTGAGGTAGTGACTGGAAAACCTGGGTACCATGAGGTGAAGAGATACTTGGAAGCTCAGGAATACCCTGAAGGTGCATCTGTCAATGACAAGAAGTTTCTGAGAAGGTTCGCTACAAAGTTCTTCCTTAGCAATGGCATTATGTACAAACGAAACCATGATTCAACCTTACTGCGTTGTGTGGATAAGACTGAAGCAGAAAGGATCATGGCAGAACTGCATGAAGGTACCTTCGGAACGCATTCCAGTGGACATACCATGGCAAAGAAGATCCTTCGGGCAGGATATTTCTGGTCCACAATGGAAGCTGATTGTTACCAACATTCTCGGACATGTCACAAATGCCAGATCTACGCAGACAAGGTGCACGTTCCTCCAGTTCCTCTGAATGTCTTGACTGCACCTTGGCCTTTTGCAATGTGGGGCATAGATATGATTGGAGAGATTAAACCTACAGCATCCAACGGGCATCGCTTCATCCTGGTAGCAATCGATTACTTTACAAAGTGGGTTGAAGCAGCTTCTTACGCCACTGTAACCAAGAACGTTGTGGCACGGTTCATTCGGAACAATCTGATCTGTCGATACGGCGTCCCAGAAAGGATCATTACGGACAACAGTACCAATCTCAATAACAAAATGATCACTGAGCTCTGCGAGCAATTCAAAATACAACACCACAATTCTTCTTCTTACCGACCGAAGATGAATGGGGCTGTAGAAGCGGCAAATAAGAATATCAAGAAGATTGTGCAGAAGATGACGGTGACTTATAAAGATTGGAACGAGATGTTACCGTTTGCTCTTCATGGGTACCGTACCTCAGCAAGGACGTCAACCGGGGCAACTCCCTTTTCCTTGGTCTATGGCATGGAGGCAGTCTTGCCGATTGAAGTCCAGATACCCTCTCTCCGGATAATGAAGGATGCAGATCTGAGCGAAGATGACTGGATCCAGACACGACTTGATCAATTAAATCTAATTGATGAAAAGAGACTCACTACTATTTGTCATGGTCAGACGTATCAAAAACGGATGATCAGGGCATTTAACAAGAAAGTCAGACCGCAAGAGTATCAAGTTGGGGATCTGGTAATCAAACGCATCATCCTTCCTCAGAGTGATCCCAGGGGCAAGTGGACCCCTACATACGAAGGGCCATTTGTGGTTAAACATGTGTTCTCAGGAGGAGCCATGATCTTAACCACCATGGATGGTGACGACCTTCCTCACCCCGCCAATGCAGACATAGTAAAAAGATACTACGCATGATAAAAGACCCGCTAGGTTGACATACTTAGGCAAAAATTAGGGCTTCCCGGCGAACCAAAAGGGTTCGGGCAAAATGAGGGATGAAATAAAAAAATCTGTACACCCGGCAAGTCGAAAACCTGAAAAGGCGGCTTGGGCAAAAATGGGTATCCCGGTGGACTGAAAACCCGAAAGGGCGGTCCAGGCAAAAGTTAGGGATTAAAGCGTAATACTATGTCTCATTGGATCACTTTGCATCCAGAATCCGGTATCAACATCAAGTCCAAACGGCATCGATCGATCAGCTTCATCGTCAACTGAGCAGCAAAGTGATGAGACGCTCGAAGATATAAAGGCGATAGCAGAGTTGGAACCCAGTGGGATTATTCTTTCTTCACACAGCTGTTTTGTTTTCCCTTTTTCACAAAATTGTATAAACTCTTTTATTCGGCGGCGTTCTCCTACTAGGACTTCAGCCTCTTGTACATAAACGCCTATTTACAGGCAAATTCAAAAAATCAATATAAATTCACTTTTCAGCTAAAATTGCCAATTGTTTTTCCTTTTCTGTTTTGTTTTGCGAAGAACGTCCAAGGTTCAATTTGTGATATATGCATTTGACAATGATTTCTAACTCATAAATGTTTGCATACGAAACAAAGGATCAATTATAGGTAACATTAGAAACAGGGGCAATAATGAGTTGTCTAAGCGATCTAATTGCTCTGTCCATCAAGGTACCCAGGTAAGTTCAACTGAAGAACATAACCAAGATATCTTAATTCCCCAGAGGGTGAGCCAGCAAGTCAACATACTCTCCCCAAGCAAAGTTATACTGTCAGCCTTAAGGAAATTGGGTATCCCCAACAGATCTCAACATTCCTCAGCGCAATATACAAATATTCTTAACAAAGCATCCCCGACAGTCTTGATCTAAGATTGTTCCCCGGCGGTTTACCAGACATTCAGTGGAGACACTTCCCCCGTACAGTTCAAAAATCTCCCCAGGAGAGTCCAGTCCAGAAAGCTTCCCCAGGAAAGTGGAATCAATCTCCCCAGCAGGAAGCTTATCCCCAGTAGATTCTGGAAGCTTATCCCCTGCAGAGCACGAGTGCTCCCCCGGCCTTATTTAGAAGGTTATTTCCCCACCAGGATATAACTGGGTTATCCTCAGCCAATAAACCACGGAAAGATCGTTCCCGGCGAAGTCTCCCTATCCCCCAGCGGAGTTCATCAATTCCTTCAACATGACACATCAATGGTATCCCCAGCGGAGTTATCATCAATATCTCAGCAAAGAACCTCTCTTTCCCCACAGAGTTCACTCCCCGCAGAGCTTTCTCTTCGCATAGTTTATTCCCCAACGGAGTCATCTTCTCCTACCGGTTATTTTTGCAACGATCATCCCCAGCGGAAACAACGAAGCTCTATTCCACATCAGCCCAGGATTTAACTTCCCGGCACGCGTCAAGGATTTACTTTCCTAGACAAAAAAACATACATTCATAAACATCGCATCATCATATATTATAGCATGCATATACGCATCATGAACATACAGTCTCATTTATTCTGAGAACATCTCGCATGTCATACATCATGACATTACGCACGACTAACGTTTTGTCTTTTCAGGACAAAGGTTAATACAAAGATAATTGCTATCAACTGTCGCAACTAAAGATCCGACTCCTGTATCTTGCCAGGGTGTATCTGTTGACGACTATATTCCAGACTCGATTCCTGTATCTTGCCAGGGCACGTCTAAAGGGTTCGAAGATCTGATTCCTGTATCTCGCCAGGGTGTATCTGTTGACGACCAACATTACCAGACTCGATTCCTGTATCTCGCCAGGGCACGTTTGAAGGGTTCGAAGATCCGATTCTTGTATCTTGCCAGGGTGTATCTGTTGACGACTATATTCTCCGGACTCGATTCCTGTATCTTGCCAGGGCACGTCTGAAGAGTTTGAGGATCCGATTCTTGTATCTTTCCAGGGTGTATCCGTTGACGACTAACAGTACCAGACTCGATTCCTGTATCTTGCGAGGGCACGTCTGAAGAGTTTGAGGATCCGATTCATGTATCTTGCCAGGGTGTATCTGTTGACGACTAACATTACCAGACTCGATTCCTGTATCTCGCCAGGGCACGTCTGAAGGGTTCGAAGATCCGATTCCTGTATCTTTCCAGGGTGTATCTGTTGACGACCAACATTACCAGACTCGATTCCTGTATCCTGCCAGGGCACGTCTGAAGAGTTCGAAGATCCGATTCCTGTATCTTGCCAGGGTGTATCTGTTGACGACTAACATTACCAGACTCGATTCCTGTATCCTGCCAGGGCACGTCTGAAGAGTTCGAAGATCCGATTCTTGTATCTTGCCAGGGTGTATCTGTTGACGACTATATTCTCCAGATTCAATTCTTGTAACCAGCCAGGGCGCATCTACATAAAGGGTTTGAAGATCAACTCCTGTAACAGGCCAGGTAATTATCTTTCTTTCTCAGGTACGCAAGTTCTCGCTAAGGAATCTCTTACGCGATCGACAACCTCCCGATGGCATCTATAAGCCCATCTCTCCTATCCATCATCTCTCAACATGGCATCTGTAAGCCCATTCCCTACATCATACTGCTAACACACTCTATGTGAGCGCAAATTTCTGGGCACTTTAGTGTTCAATCATCTTCCACCTTCGGATTACGAAAGGCACGCCAGCCAGTCTACATCCTCAGGTCTAAGAAGATTGAACAGGGGCAACTGTTGTACCCCAAAATTTGCCCTCCCATATTCTTCAAGGGTTGCTAAGATCATGCTTCAAAATCTCCCAAGGGTTGCACAGTCCAATTGCCTCCTAACAGTCAAAAATTAGGGTTTTGGTGCTGGCAAAGAAATTGAAGTTTCCAAGGGTCCAAACAAGTCCCACATGCCTACATACATTGTCAAGCATCCATATGCCAAGTTTCAAGACTCACAGCATCAAATTGCACAGTCAAAAACCCTAAATGCTTCACAGTCAACTGTAGGGGCAAAATGGTCATTTGACAGTCAAAAGTCCAAATTTTTGGTCAACATCTTATTTTAAAGCCACAAACATCATTTGATCAATTCTTGATCATGATTCTTAAGGCATGGCTCAAAAAGTCTCAAGATGCAAAAGTTTCTATTTTTGGACAACTGAAAAAGTCAACTGCAAATTGACCAAGGCATAACTTCCACATGGTTTATCAGAAAAATTTCATACAAAGCTCATTTTGAAGAGAATGACATTTCCTACAACTCATCTTCACACTTCAAGTCCAAGAAATGCTCTCACAAAAAGTTATCAATTTCAACATTATAGGTCATTTTCAAAAGTCAACAAAAAGGCACTTTAAGTCAAAGACCATAACTTGAGATTGGTAAATCAAAATGACATGGGACCAAATACATTGGTTAGAGGACTTCAAGACCTTTCCAAAATGTCCAAGAACATGATCAAAGCTTAAAGATTGAGCAAGATATGCCTTGTGGAAGTTGGGAATTTTTTGGGAATTTTGAAAAGTCAACTTTGCATAAAAGGGTTCAAAAATGCTAATGGGCCTCAATTTCTTCCATGAATCATTACCCAAAGGCCATGCACGACCCATTGACCTCCAAGGGAGTTATTTTCTCATTTTTGATTAATTATTTGAATTTTTATTATTATTAATTCACTTAATTAAAATTAAATATGAAAAAATAGCAAATAATACCTTTCAAATCTTTTTGTGCAGAGAATTCACTCATTATGTGCTCAATATTTAGTGCATCATTCAAAAAGGAAAGATTATACATGATTGACAATGATTGGCATAAAAAAGTATTGAAAAAGATTGGATTTTATATGATTGGAAATCAAATATCAAAAACATGAATGCTATGGGCTGGTTTTCTTAACCTAATTCACTCACTTACATATGCACAACTAAGACCTAATGCATTACACACAAAAGCTGCGCAGAAACACCAAGAACAAAAGTGCATTTTTTCACAAAAAAGTGGAACACTGAAATCCTAGTTAGAGGGCGATTCAAGGCTTGAAAAGTATCCCAAAACATTGTTGGACCATCAAGGAACGTGTTGCAATCAAGAACACATCTCCAGACCTCAAGAATTGGTAGAACAGTGTGGCACTTTTCATGAACTTTTCAATTATCGTGTTTCAATTTACATGCATTTTTCATACGTTTTAAATGTTGATTTACACTAATATGGATGTTCTGAAGCTAATGGTACCCTTGAATTGAACTAAGAATGCTTGTGTCAAAAGTTGCCATTAACGATCGCTAGGGTTTCAGAGCTCCAGATTTGGGGCTTTACACATATGGTAAAATCAGGCCTTGAAACCTATACCAATGGACTCGTGACATCCAAACGAAGCAAGTCCACACCTCGCGCTCTTTTTATATTTGCTTATGTGCTAATCGTTATTTTTCCTGGCCTTGTTTAGTGGGGGTTTAAAACCCCCGCTATTTGATTATGTTACAGGCGCAAGAACGAGGAAGATGCATAGGTGTCATAACATGATGGGACAATTCAAATACTGGCGCGTTTTTCTTTGTTCAGATCACTAATCATTGTTTTTTATATATTATATTCTCCATTCATTATATTAACAAATGCGCTAAATGGTTCAGTTGGTAGCTTAGCTGGCTTGCAGGTACTGGGACCTGGGTTCGATTCCCAGGTCCCCTTATATATTTCATAATTTTTTCCACAACATGCTTCTGTGTAGCGCCTCTCCCAGGGTTCATCATGCAACCCCACGTCCAAGCCAGCCAAGTGTCCCTGAGGGTCAATCCAAAGGCCAGAACATGCAGCCTACCATACGCGTTAGTCAACTGCTCCCCACGTGATCACTGAAAGTCAATGCAGGCCTTGCATTCTTGGGCCAAAATTCTCACAAAAAACCTCCCTTTGGGGTCTGAATACCCCCCATGGTTTGTTCAATTTTCAATTTTTATTTATTTTTCCTTTTATTCTTTTAATTGTTTTTTTTAATTAATTGTTTCCTTTAAATTGCACAAAATAATTTTCATAATAATAAAACCAGAAAAATCAAAACTAAAAATATGTTTATTTAATATTTAATTCATTAATATTTTTGTAAATAAATCTTTAAATCATAAATTTAGTTAAATTAGGTTTTAAAATTTAAATGTTTTTCTTAATAACTAAAATATGTAGAAATTAGGTTTTTAGCATTTTTATTCTTTTTCTCAATAAATAATTTCTTCTTCTTCTTATTATTATTATTATTAATTATTAATTATTTTGTAAATACCCATGTAATTAATTAACTAGTGTAAATTAGGTTAAAACTTGAATATTTTTCTTTAACAATTAAAAATAATTTAGAACTAGGGTTTCATTTAACTTCTAATTTTAATTAATTTTCTTTATTTTCATTAAATACAAAAAAAAACATAAAAAAACAATTTCTTTTCTTAATTTAATAATTAATTAACTTTTAATTTCAATTTAATCTTTAAAGGGTCCAACGCCCTCGAACATTCGATTCTAATTTCTTTTTGCGCGTTTGTTCTTATTTTTCGCTTTAAATATTATGTAATTGCTCAAGCCTTGTAATAGTAATTAGGAATTTATTTATTTTCCGCATTTTATTCAAAAACGGGTCTTTGTTAATTTGGCGATGTATAGACCCGCGCCTTGTAATAGCGTAGGACTTTATTTTCCGCATTTAAATTTCCGCACTTTTAAACTAAACTTTGCATGAAAGAATGAATGGCCTAAAATAAAAGCAAGCGTAGATCACCATGATGCATGACAAGATAAAACATAGCTGAAAACAATACATGAATTCACACACCACTCTTAGGGTACGCCTCACTGTTGCCTTGCCCCTCGAAACGTGGTCGTCGAGTATAGGACGTCTTAGTAAGTCCTTATGTCCATTGATCTAGTTACCTCGAAACAAGTTGCCTCGAAACGGTTGCCTCAGAACAGTTGCCTCGAAACGGTTGCTTCGGAATAAAAAAGATCAATGGCATAAGGGTAGCTTCTAAGGTGTCCTACTGTTGCTCTGGTGACCACACTGTCCCTAAAAACGAATTGACTCGAACACCTCCAACGGTGGTGCTACCTACCTCTCAATGGTGGGATGGCACTACCTTAAGGACATTTACACAGCCTAATTCCTTAGGGTAGGTAGATGACTCGTAGATACTTGCTCTATTTCAAAAACAAATTAAAACTCTTTTCACACCGACACTTTCAAAAAAAGGCTTTCAAAGCAATTTTTCAAACACTCTTGAGGACTGATACAAGAGTCGATCTGAAACTTTCAAAGAAAATTTTTCAAACTCACTCACAATTGAAAAGCAAACACTTTTGAAAACACAATGAGAAAGTATCTAAGAGCCCATGGATAACCATGGATAGAAAGGGTGCTAACACCTTCCCTTTCTATAAATCTACCTCCCGAACCGAGAAACTATCTCATAAGGAATTTTGCTGTGCTTTTGTCCTGTCCATGTTGGAGAAAATAAAAGACGGTGGCGACTCTTGCTTCCGCGACATTTCGCAAACCAGCGTTAAACAGTCAGTTCTAAATCCACCGATCACACTTGGTATGGATAAACTTGTGAGTCCAACATGAAGCATGAAAGTCAATTTGGGCATTTTAGGTCAAAACATCTTTGTGCAGACTCAAACCCTAATTTGGGTCAACAGTGCAAGGAGGGGTCTTGAGTAGAGCAAACCCTAACTTGATCTTGAGCTCCAAGAGTCTTGTGATGAGAAAATGTTGATGAAATGAGAGGGCAAATTTTGGGGTACAACAGTTGCCCCTGTTCAATCTTCTTGAACCTGAAGAGTTAGATTGGCAAGTTTGCCTTTCGCGTCTCGAAGGTAAAAGGAGATTGGACACAAGAGTGCCCGTAAATTTGCACTCGTCAAAGCATGGATGCAGGAATGGGCTTAAAGATGCCATTTGGAGATGGGCTTAAAGATGCCATCTGGAGATGTGACCAAAATCTTGTCAGGGGATGGGCTTAAAGATGCCATCTGGAATGTATGTTGTAGGTGAAAGAAAAGAGTATCAGAAAGGTGTCCATGCTTTGGAACATCTCTGGACTGGGGGGTCTGAACAAGCAATAGATTGACATCCATGTTTGGAGAATCCGTAAAATGTTTTCAGAAGTCTTGGAATCTGAACAAGCGATAGGTTAACATCCGTGTCTGGAGAACTCGTGAACTGTTTTCAGAAGTCTTGGAGTTGAATAAGCCATAGATCATCATCCATGTTGGGAAGCGTCCGTAAACTGTTTTCAAAAGTTTGAGCTTAGTAATCTTATCCTGAAAAGGGTAAAATATTAGCTGAAACACAAAGTTATGTTGCATGAAATGTATGATGCAATGTATGTTATATCAATGTCTATGATATGGATGTAATGAATGCGCATGTAAGCTGAGTAGCTGTCTTGCTGAGGATAGATGAATCCTGGATAGCCAGAGATAATAGAATCTTGACTACTGCCGGGGAAAGTGAATCTTTGACTGCTGCAAGGGATTAGAAATCCTTTGATCGTTGAAAATGAGAAGTCCTGGGACCGCTGTTAGGGGAATCAGGAGTTTGGGTTGTATACCACTTTGAGAATGAGAATCTTCATTCTGTTGGGAATATCAGGAATTCAGGTTATATGCCACTTTGAGAATGAGAATCTTCATTCTGTTGGGAATATCAGGAATTCAGGTTATATGCCACTTTGAGAATGAGAATCTTCATTCTGTTGGGGACATCAGGAGGTTGGGTGTATGCCAATCTACTGGGGTTTCAAGGATGAGAGTCTTCATTCTGTTAAGGGTCAGAAATTGGGAGTATACCAATCTTTTGAGGTTTTAAGGATGAGAGTCTTCATTCTGTTAAGGGTTAGAAACTGGGAGTATACCAATCTTCTGAGGTTTTAAGGATGAGAGTCTTCATTCTTTTAAGGGTCAGAAATCGTGAGTATACCAATCTTCTGAGGTTTCAAGGATGAGAGTCTTTATTCTGTTAAGGGTCAGAAACTGGGAGTATACCAATCTTCTGAGGTTTTAAGGATGAGAGTCTTCATTCTGTTAAGGGTCACAAATCGGGAGTATACCAATCTTCTGAGGTTTCAAGGATGAGAGTCTTCATTCTGTTAAGGGTCAGAAACTGGGAGTATACCAATCTTCTAAGGTTTTAAGGATGAGAGTCTTCATTCTGTTAAGGGTCAGAAATCGGGAGTATATCAATCTTCTGAGGTGTTGTACCCCAAAATTTGCCCTCCCATATTCTTCAAAATTTGCCAAGTCAATGCTTCAAAATCTCCCCAAGGGTTGCACAGTTCAAGGGCCTCCTAACAGTCAAAGATTAGGGTTTTGGTTGACAAAGAAAGTGAAGTTTCCAAGGGTCCAATCAAGTCCCACATGCCTATAAACATGGTCAAGCATCCTCATACCAAGTTTCAAGACTCACAGCACAAAATTGCACAGTCAAAAACCCTAATTGCACTACAGTCAACTGTAGGGGCAAAATGGTCATTTGACAGTCAAAAGTTCAAATTTTTGGTCAACATCTCATTTTGAAGCCACAAACCTCATTTGATCAATGCTTGATCATGATTCTCAAAGCTTGGCTCAAAAATCATCAAGATGCAAAGGTTTCCATATTTGGACAGTTGAAAAAGTCAACTGTAACTTGACCAGGGCATAACTTCCACATGGATTATCAGAAAAATTCCATCCAAAGCTCATTTTGAAGATGAAGACATTTCCTACAACTCCTCTTCATACTTCAAGTCCAAGAAATGCTCTCACAAAAAGTTATCAATTTCAACATTATAGGTCATTTTCAAAAGTCAACAAAAAGGGACTTTAAGTCAAAGGCCATACCTTGAGATTGGTAAATCAAAATGACATGGGACCAAAGACATTGGTTAGAGGACTCAAAGACCTTTCCAAAATGTCCAAGAACATGAGCAAAGCTTAAAAATTGAGCAAGTTATGCCTTGTGGAAGTTGGGAAAGTTTTGGGTATTTTGAAAAGTCAACATTGCTTCAAATGACCTAAAAATGCTAATGGGCCTCCTTTTCTTCCACAATTCATCATCCAAGGCATGTGCACGACCATTTGGCCCAAAGGGAAGTTTTTCATCATTTTTATTTATTTATTTGGATTTTTAATGATTAATAATTCATTTAATTAATTAAAATATATGAAAAATACTAAACCTAACTTTTTAAATCTTTTTGTGCATGGAATAGGCTTAAGATTTCGTGCATGATCAGATTTGGAAAGAATTATGGTGATTGGACATGATTTGAAGCAAATATGCATGAAAGAAATATTGGAAAAGATCCTTGAAAATCAAATCTTGAAAATCATTAAAAGCAAGGCTATGGGCTTGGATTATTGATCAAATTCATTCTCTATACATGTGCAAACCTAACCCTAGTGATAAGGACCCCCCAGCTGCGCAAGAACATCATCATCACTTTTGCATTTTTTGTGAAAAACTCAAATACTGAAAACCATCTTGCAGGGCTTTTCAAGATCAAATAACCACTCCATTAGCTTGCCAAGGTTACCAGGAGACGATTCCAATCAAGAACTTGGTCCCATACTCAAGGAGGTGGTATATCTGAGTCAAGCTTTGCACGAAAATTTCCATAATCGAATCATGAATCTCATGCATTTTTCGCGTGTTTTCTTTATTGATTCATATTGAGTGATTGATTCTAAAGCTAACTGCATATTTTAATTGAGTTTTTGTGCCAAATTGGAGATTTCACCATTGATACAGGTTAGGGTTACCAAGCTTTTAATTTGGGCGTTTCTAAATGCTGTGAAATTGGAACACCTCAATACCATGACCAAACTCAGTATGCCTGGACGATCTGAACAGAACCCTCGCGCCTAATTTATGTGGCCATATGGCCTAATCGTTATTTTGAAATCAAGCATATTTTGGGGGGGTTTAAAACCCCCGCTAACTCTTTTATGTTTCAGGCAAAAAGCAAAACGAAGAAGAAGAAGATGAGGTGTAAGGCGTTGGTTGGTTCGTTCAAATTTTCGCGCGGAAAAGGGCACTAACATTTGTTTTATTTTATAATGTTTATTGGCTATATAATATACAAAGAAACGAAGCAGCGCGGTTGGCAAGGCATAGTATTGGTAATCATCAGGACCTGGGTTCGATCCCAGGTCCCCCTCCCTTTCCCTTATATTTTTATCTTAATTATGTTCCCATGTAGATTATGCCCTGAAGATCATCACACACCCCTGGGTCCAACCATGCCACGCGCCCACTGAGATTGATCCATTGGCCCTGATTAGAGGAGCACCATACTCGTTGGTCAACACACATGCATGCTAGTCAAAAAGTCAACAAGGCCAAAAGCTTAATGGGCCTGGATTACTGGACTTAACCCTCCAATTTGGGGACAGACCCCCCCAAGGTTTTGATTTCTATTTTCTTCCTTATTTTATTTATTCCAATTATTTTCTCTAATTTAGCTTATTTTCTCAAAATATAAAAAACAAAAAAATCAGAAAAGACAAAATTGAAAATATATTTTATTTTAATATTTTTTTTTGTAAGTAAATATCCATTAATTAATTTAGCTTTATAAAATTAGGTTTAAATCTTAATATTTTTCTAATAAACTTAAAATTTGTAGAATTAGGGTTTTAATCAATTTTTATCCTTTTCTTTTCACTAATAATTAAATATTATTTATTTTTATAAATCAAATTGCATGTAAATAATTAATTTAATTTTAGGTTTAAATTTTAACATGTTTTCTTAAATAAATAAAAGTTGTAGAATTAGGGTTAATTAGTTAATTTCATTTAATTCTCATTAAAAAACCATAAATACGAAAACCTCAAAAATAATTTCCTTTTTTTATTTTAATTTAATTAATTTAATCATATAATATAATTTAATTAAAAAGGGTCCAACGCCCTCGTTTCCAATTTTAATTCCTAGTCGCGCATTTTATTTTATTTCTTATAATATTTATGTACCTCTCCCAAAGCCTTGTAAACTCGGACATCTTATCTTTCGCACTTTACTTTACTTCTTTATTTTCTGTCAAATCGGGTCCTGGGTTTTAATTTTGGCGATGTGGACCCGCGCCTTTGTAATAGTTTAGAATTTTATCTTTCCGCACCTTCTTTTTAACTGTTAAATAAATGCATGCAAGAATGAATGATTAAATAAAAACAAACGCATAGATCACCTTGACATGAACAAGACGAAAATAAATGAATCTGACACACAAATCACACACCACCCCTAGGGTACGCCTCACTGTTGCCTTGCCTCGAAAGGTGATCGTCGAGTAGAGGATGTCTTAGTAAGTCCTCATGATCCGGGAACCTGGCATGAGGGTAGCTTCTAAGGTGTCTTCCCATTGCTCCGGTGATCACCATGTCCCGAACCTCGAATTGACCCGAACACCTCCAACGGTGGTGCTACCTACCTCTCAATGGTGGGATGGCACTACTTTAAAGGACATTTACACAGACGAATTCCTTAGGGTAGGTAGACGACTCTTGGTACTTGCTCTAAATTTCAAAAACAAATTCAAAAATACTTTTCACACCAACACATTTTCAAAAAGCTTTCGAAAGCATTTTTTCAAACACTCTTGAGGACCGATACAAGAGTCGAACTGGAATCTTCAAAGAAACTTTTTAAACCCACAGTTGAAAAGCAAACAAACCATTTTGAAAACACAAATGAGCAAGTATCTAAGAGCCCATGGATAACCATGGATAGAAAGGGTGCTAGCACCTTCCCTTTCTATAAATCTACCTCCCGAACCGAGAGCAATCTCTATAAGGAATTTTTCTGTGCTTTTGTCCTTTCCATTTGGAGAAAATAAAAGACGGTGGCGACTCTTGCTTCCGCGACATTTCGTGATCCAGCGTTAAACAGTCAGTTCCAGATCCACCGATCACAGAACTGGCGACTCTGCTGGGGAATCTTTTTTAAAGTGAGGTGTACCTTAGGGATAGTTCATAACTGTGTTTTCAATTGCTTTCCTTGTTTTCTTTATTATTGTGGGGTTGTTTGGGAGTTCTATAGATCCTAACCTGAATCTGGGGGATACCTTCTTAGAAAGTAGCAACAAGACTGTGAGGGAACTGTGTGGGGTATACCGACATGGTTGAAACAGTCTGCTACGTTGATGTGGCACTTTGGTGTGTACCGGTAACCCTTGAGTTCAGTCAAGGAGAGTACGGGGCCTCCGCGTGGTGTCATGAAGCATCAACAGACCTTAGGAACCTTAATTGAACCATCTTGGCCTCTTTAGGGTAGTGAGATAACTGACTTTGGTGCAATCCGAGGTTGGTTGATACTCGATACTACACTCAATTGAGGGTTGCTTTCCTGGAATATTTCGGTCGCCAGTTCAGTGGCTAAATCGAAACGATGAACAATGAAAGCAATCCCGTGATATTGGGATCCTTAGAACCCGGTTACTTCCAATAGGACAGGTTGAACCCACCAACTTTAAGAGGGTATTACCCAGACCCCATGCTGGCCTTAAACCCTAAGGGCTTGTCTTGTGTGCCTTACATGTTTGTCCTTGTATATATCTGTGGTGTGTTTAATCATAGCATCATGACATCATCCAGCATCATATGCATTGACTAACCATTTCAGGGGTTCGAATCTTCATCTTTGTTCTTGTTTTGTAGGACATGGAAACTGTTCGCAGAAAGACAATTCAAATCAGCCTTGTAAGGGTTCCTCCTCAGCTTAAGGAACTTATATCCAGGATTCCCGAGAGCTCTTCATTCAGTGAGAGACATGGAAGACTCATCAGCTTGGTCAACACCAACATTGAGGAAGATATGATAAAGGTCCTATTCCAGTTCTTTGACCCTCTGCATCACTGTTTCACCTTCTTGGATTATCAGCTGGTACCTACCTTGGAGGAGTTCTCCCGGCTCCTGAAGATCCCTATCCTTGATCAACTACCCTACAACGGTACGGAAAAGGAACCTAAGCTTGAGGATATTGCTAAAGCCTTGCACCTACAATCATCTGACCTCAAGGGACATTGGGAAGTTAGAAGTGGTATCAAAGGGTTCTTAGCCAGGTTTCTGTTTGAAAAGGCCCATGAATGTTGGAACTCCCTTGATTTACAAGCTTTTGAAGAAGTTGTGGCCCTCCTTGTCTATGGTTTGGTGTTGTTCCCTAACCCAGATCAGCTTATAGATATCAGTGCTGTCCAGATCTTCATGTCCAGGAATCCTATACCTACGTTGCTGGGGGACATCCTTCACTCATGTTACACTCGAACCATGAGGAAAAGAGGTGTCCTTATGTGTTGCACTCCTCTCCTGGGAAGGTGGTTTATTTCGCACCTTCCACAATCAGTTTTGAAGAACGAGCGGGGTTTGAGATGGTCACAATGGTTGATGACTCTTACGCATGCAGATATACATTGGTGCCCTCGGTCCAGAGAAGATGTCATTATCATTGATCGTTGCGGGGAGTACCCTAATGTTCCTTTACTTGGAATCAGAGGAGGTATTACTTATAACCCATGCCTGGCTTGGAGACAATTTGGTTATGCTCGGAGGGATGGCCCTCATGATATGTTAATTCCTGACATAGTTTTTGACTTCGACAATGATGCACAAGGACTTCGCCAGAGATTTATCAGAGCTTGGAGGATGCCCAGTAGGATAGACAGCAAGACACTGGGGCACAGGAACTCCATCCCGTTGGAACCTTATCTCAAGTGGGTACGCGCCCGCTCCCAGAAGTTAGTGATGCCTTATCCTCATATGCTCCCAGTAATCAAAGAGCCAGTCTTGGAAGGAGAGGTGTCCTACACCATTCAGCATCCTGACATGCCCACATCCTGGGAAGAGATGCAGAGGAGCTGGATCCAGCTTAAGGAAGAACGGAATTCTCTCGAGACCAGTCTACATGCTAGTGAAAAGAAAGTCCTGGAGCTCACTCGCCTATTACATGAGGAGAGGAATCTCAACACCTACATAGCTCCAAAGAGGATGCGTAGTGTCTTCTGGGATTGATTTGCTTTTGTATTATTTTGCCCATGAGGCTTTGATGTACTAAACAATTATTTCCTTAATGATAACGTGTGTTCCTTTTTGTCTACAACAAATTTGAACTTTCGAACCCTTGAATGCATTGCATAAACACATATCATTCATCATGTGCATAGCAGGTTTTCTTCTTTTCAGGTTGCTTACAGTTCTTCGCTGTTTATTTCAGCATCATGAATCCTGACTCATCATCAACCGAGATGTCCAACAAGGCTCTTCAGGCGCAGAATGCGCAATTTCAGGAACTAATCATGGGTTTGGCTCAGGGCCAAGAAGAGCTGAAGGCTCTGCTCCTGAAGAAGGAAAAGAAGAAGAAGAGAAGGACTGTTCTTTTCAACTCGGGCCGAAGGTTTGGCAACACTCTGCAGAATGAAGAGGCTGGTTCTTCTATAGGCAAGGGTACCCCTCAAGGGGAAAAAGGTCCTAGTCCGGTAGTCTCCGACAACGAGACTGATTTTGATGAGGAACAATATCCTCCGGCTGAAGACCGTTACAAGCAATTGGAAGACAGGTTGAATGCTATGGAGATCCAACAGGTGCCTGGGCTGGATTTTGGAGATTTGGGTTTGTCTACTGGTGTGATCATTCCTCGTAAGTTCAAAGCACCATCGTTCACCAAGTATGACGGGGCGTCTTGTCCCAAGCTACACCTCAGGTCTTATGTGCAGAAGATTCAACCGTACTCAGTGGACAAGAATTTGTGGATCCACTTCTTCCAGGAGAGTCTTTCAGGGACTCATCTCGAATGGTTCTATCAGTTGGATGGGACCAAGGTTCGTAACTGGGAGGAGTTGGCTACTGCTTTCTATAAGCAGTATCAATATAATGCCGACCTTGCCCCTATGCGTACCCAACTCCAGGGTATGTCGTTTGGTTCAAGTGAAGGTTTTAAAGAGTACGCTCAGAAGTGGAGGGAGCTGGCTGGAAGGGTGCAGCCTCCGTTGACTGATCGGGAGTTGGTAGACATGTTCTTGGGGACCCTATCTGGGCCATTTTTCAACCATCTTATCGGTAACTCGTCTGCAGGGTTTACTGATCTTATTCTGACTGGAGAGAGAATTGAGGCTGGGTTGAAGTCTGGTAAGATTCCGAAGGGTGCATCTACAAGTTCTGAGAAGAAACCCTTCAAGAAGGAGGCTAGTGATGTATATGGCTCTAGAAGACAAGAGAAATCTGAGCGCCGCCAATCTGTCAGTGCGGTAATGATTGCTAAGCCTGCTGCCGCTCCTCGGCAAACCAATCCACCAAGGGCTGAAAGACCCCGGAGAGAATTCACCCGTTTGAGTATGACTTTGTCGCAGATCTTGCCACAGTTGCTATCCACCAACTTAGTGACTGTCAGAGAGGCCCCAAAAGTTGTGAATACTGCCTCTCCAAAATACAATCCAAATGCCCGCTGTGCTTACCATTCTGATAGCCCGGGGCATTCCACTGATGACTGTTGGGCCTTAAGGAACAAGCCGCAGGACCTTATTGACGCCAAGGAGGTACAATTTGAGGCATCTGAGAAGCCTAACATAGTGACAGCTCCTCTGCCTGCTCATGGAGTGAATGCTATTGGGGATGAGGATGAAGTGGATGAAGCTGAGTTCGACAGCTGGATTTACCCGGCAACCGACAGTGGACCTAGCAATTGGAGTGCAAAGGATAATCTACCTGTTTCTCTTGCTACTGAGTAATGAATTCCTATGTTTTTGGTATTTGTAATAAACAATTAAAACTCTATGGCCCGGTGTCTTACCCGAGGCACCGTTGGCTTCATTTGTGAGGGCATATAAATTGTCATTTCATATATCATAAATAAAAATCTTGGACGTTTTCTCGCATTTCAAATATTATGCTCCTTTTCTGTCTCTCCTTCCTTTATATATTTCAAAACAGCTGTATTTACATACACTCACTCATACAGGTTTCAATCCACTCTGGATCTCACTGGTAACGACTCTGCTACTTCCAGTTATGACTTCGAAAATCCGATCAACTTAGCCGAAGACGAAGGTGAAGATGATTGCGAAGTGCCTGGCGAGCTTGCAAGACTGTTACTTCAGGAAGAGAGGGAAATTCAACCACATGAAGAGCCAGTGGAAACAATAAACCTGGGTACTGAGGCAGACAGGAAGGAGGTAAAGATTGGTGCCAACCTAGAGCTCAGCGTGAAGCAACGGTTGACTAAGATGCTACATAATTACATGGAGATCTTTGCCTGGTCCTACGAAGACATGCCCGGGTTGGATACCGACATTGTGGTCCATCACTTTCCTACTAAGGAAGACTGCCCTCCGGTTAAGCAAAGGTCCGTCGCATGCGTCCAGAGATGTCTGAAAAGATCAAAGCCGAGGTTATGAAACAGTTTGATGCCGGGTTTCTCGCAGTGACTTCTTACCCTCAGTGGGTTGCTAATGTGGTGTCGGTACCAAAGAAGGATGGTAAGGTCAGAATGTGTGTCGATTACAGGGATCTGAACAGGGCCAGCCCCAAGGATGACTTCCCCTACCTCACATTGATGTCCTTGTTGACAATACAGCTCAGCATAAGGTGTTCTCTTTCATGGACGGTTTTTCAGGCTACAATCAGATCAAGATGGCACCTGAAGACATGGAGAAGACTACCTTTGTTACTCAGTGGGGCACCTTCTGCTACAAGGTCATGCCTTTTGGACTGAAAAATGCTGGCGCAACCTACCAACGTGCCATGGTTGCTTTATTTCATGATATGATCCATCATGAGATAGGAGTGTATGTTGACGACATGATTGCAAGGTCCCGGACTGAGGAAGAGCACCTAGATCATCTGCAGAAATTGTTCGACCGTTTGAAACTGTACAAGCTGAGGCTGAACCCAAACAAGTGCACCTTCGGGGTAAGATCTGGAAAGTTGCTAGGCTTCGTTGTAAGTGATAAGGGTATTCAAGTGGACCCTGCTAAGGTCAAAGCTATTCAAGAGATGCCAGTTCCTAGGACAGAGAAAGAGGTCAGAGGCTTTTTAGGACGCCTGAATTACATTGCTCGATTCATCTCGCATCTAACTGCCACCTGTGAGCCAATCTTCAAGCTGCTGAAGAAAGATCAGGTAGTACGTTGGAATGATGAATGTCAGGCTGCTTTTGACAGAATCAAAGAGTATCTCCAAGAACCACCCATCCTTATGCCACCGGTTGAAGGGAGACCTCTGATATTATACCTGACAGTGCTTGACAACTCAATGGGGTGTGTGCTGGGGCAGCATGGCGAGTCTGGCCGAAAAGAGCATGCCATTTATTACCTTAGCAAAAAGTTTACCGACTGTGAGACCCGATACTCACTGCTTGAGAAAACTTGCTGCGCTTTGGTATGGGCTGCTCGCCGGCTGAGACAGTATATGCTGACTCACACTACCTTGTTGATCTCAAAGATGGATCCTATAAAGTACATATTTGAAAAACCTGCTCTGTCTGGGAGAATAGCAAGATGGAAAATGATCTTGACGGAATATGACATTCAGTACACAACCCAGAAAGCCATCAAGGGAAGTGTATTGGCAGACCACTTGGCACATCATGCCGTAGACGACTATCAGTCAATGAACTTCGAGTTTCCAGACGAGAGCATCATGATTGTGACTGATTGTGGAGTACCTGGACCGGATGAAGGACCTGAGAAAGGATCTCGATGGTCTATGCACTTTGACGGAGCCTCCAATACTTTGGGTAACGGTATCGGCGCTGTAATCACATCCCCTCAAGGCACTCATACTCCACTTACTGCCCGGCTATGTTTCAACTGTACCAACAACATGGCGGAGTATGAGGCATGCATAATGGGTCTTCAAGCTGCGATCGACCTAAGGATCAAGTTTCTGAGTGTCTTCGGAGATTCCGATCTTGTGATCAATCAGATCAAAGGAGAGTGGGATACGAAACATCTGAATCTTATTCCTTACAGGGAATGTGTGTTGACCTTGATCCCCCACTTCACAGAGATAACCTTTGAACACTTTCCGAGAGAAGAGAATCAGCTGGCGGACGCGTTAGCTACAGTGTCTTCTATGTTCAAAGTCAAATGGGACAATGAGGCTCCCCGGATCATCATCTGGAAACTAGACGAACTGGCATACTGTTGTGATCTCAAGACTGAATTGGTAACTGAGAAGCCTTGGTACCATGAGGTGAAGAGATATCTGGAAGCTCAGGAATACCCTGAAGGTGCGTCTGTCAACGATAAAAAGTTTCTGAGAAGGTTCGCAGCGAAATTCTTCCTTAGCAACGGCATCTTGTATAAGCGAAACCATGATTCGACCTTACTGCGTTGTGTGGATAAGACTGAAGCAGAAAGGATCATGGAAGAGCTACATGAAGGGACTTTTGGTACACATTCCAGTGGACACACGATGGCAAAGAAGATCCTTCGGGCAGGGTATTTCTGGTCCACCATGGAAGCTGATTGCTACTAACACTCTCAGACATGCCATAAATGTCAGGTATATGCAGACAAGGTGCATGTTCCTCCAGTTCCTCTGAATGTTCTGACTGCGCCTTGGCCGTTTGCAATGTGGGGCATAGACATGATCAGTGAGATTAAACCTACGGCATCTAATGGACATCGCTTCATCCTGGTAGTGATTGATTACTTCACGAAGTGGGTCGAAGCAGCTTCTTACGCTACGGTAACCAAGACTGTTGTGGCACGGTTCATTCGGCATAATCTGATCTGTCGATACGGTGTCCCAGAAAGAATTATTACAGACAACGGTACCAATCTTAATAACAAGATGATCACTGAGCTCTGCGAGCAGTTTAAGATACAGCACCATAACTCTTCTCCTTACAGACCGAAGATGAATGGGGCTGTAGAAGCGGCAAATAAAAATATCAAGAAAATCGTGCAGAAGATGGCAGTGACTTATAAAGATTGGCACGAGATGTTACGGTTCGCTCTACATGGGTACCGTACCTCAGCCAGGACGTCAACCGAGGCAACTCCTTTCTCCTTGGTTTATGGTATGGAGGCAGTCTTACCGATCAAAGTGCAAATACCCTCTCTCCGGATAATGAAGGATGCAAATCTGAACGAAGATGATTGGATCCAGACACGACTTGATCAGTTAAACCTTATCGACGAAAAGAGACTTGCTGCTATCTGTCATGGTCAGACGTATCAGAAACGGATGATCAGGGCATTTAACAAAAAGGTCAGACCACAAGAATATCAAGTTGGGGATCTGGTAATCAAGCGAATCATCCTTCCTCAGAGTGATCCAAGGGGCAAATGGACCCCTACATACGAAGTGCCATTTGTAGTTAAACATGTGTTCTCAGGAGGAGCCATGATTCTAACCAACATGGATGGTGACGACCTTCCTCACCCCGCCAATGCAGACATAGTAAAAAGATACTACGCATGAAAAAGACCCGCTAGGCTGACATGCCTAGGCAAAAATTAGGGCTTCCCGGCGAACCAAAAGGGTTCGGGCAAAATGAAGGGATGAAATGAAAAAAATCTGTACACCCGGCAAGTCGAAAACCTGAAAAGGCGGCTTGGGCAAAAATGGGTATCCCGGTGGACTGAAAAGCCGAAAGGGCGGTCCAGGAAAGAGTTAGGGATAAAGCGTAATACTATGTCTCATTGGATCACTTTGCATCCAGAATCCGGTATCTACATCAAGTTCAGACGGCATCGATCAGTCAACTTCATATTCAACTAAGGTCATCAAGTGATGAGACGCTCGGAGATATAAAGGTAATAGTAGAGTTGAAACCCAGTGGGATCATTCATTTCACACAGCTGTTTTATTTTCTTGTACAAAATTTGTATAAACTCTTTTGTTCGGCGGCGTTCTCTTACTAGGACGTCAGCCTCTTGTACATAAAATGCCTATTTACAGGCAATTCAAAATCAATACAAAAAAATCACCTTTCAGTTAAAATTGCCAATTGTTTTTCCTTTTCTGTTTTGTTTTGTGAAGAACGTCCAAGGTTCAATTTGTGATATATGCATTGACAATAATTTGCTAACTCATGAATATTTGCATAACGAAACAAAGGAGTAATTACAGGTAACATTAGAAACAGGGGCAATAAAGAGTTGTCTAAGCAATCTAATTGTTCTATCCTCCAAGGTACCAAGGTAGGTTCAGCTGAAGAACATAACCAGTACATCCCAATTCCCCAGAGAGTGAGCCAACAAGTCAGTGCACTCTCCCCGAGCAAAGTTACTATCAAACTTAAGGAAGTTGAGTATCCTCCAGCAGATCTCAACATTCCCCAGCAGTATATATGCATTCTTAACAAGCATCCCCGGCAATCTTGGTCTAAAGATTGTTCCCCGGCGGTATACCAGACATTCATTGGAGACACTTCCCCGATACAGTTCAAAACTCCCCCAGGAGAGTCCAATCCAGGTTCCCCAGGAAAGTTGGAATTCATCTCTCCAAGCAGTAAGCTTATCCCCAGTAGATTCTGGAAGCTTATCCTCGCAGAGCACGAATGCGTCCCCCGGCTTTATTCAAAGAGTTATTTCCTTACCAGGATATAACTGGGTTATCCTCAGCCAAGAGCCACGGAAAGATCGTCGTCGACACAGTTTTCTTACCCCCAGCGAAGTCTATCAACACTTCCAACACAGCAAGGGTATCCCCAGCAAGTTACCATCAATGTTCCAGCAAAGTATCTCTCTCCCCATATAGTATTGCTTCCCAGCAAGATCGTTAGAGTACTTTTCTCCCCGCAGAGTAATCCATTCGCCAAGTTTATTCCCCAACGGAGTTATCTTCTCCTACCGGTATACTTGCAACTATCATCCCCAGCGGAAGCAAAAATCTATTCTTCAACATCAGCCCAGGAGTGACTTCCCGGCACCCGTCGAGGATTTACTTTCCTAGACGATAAAGACACATTCATAAACATCACACTTCCATATATCATAGCATGCATATATGCATCATATCTTACAAATCTCATTTATGTTGAAAACATCATTGCTTGATCATATCACGCATTGCATATGACTGACCTTTACCTTTCAGGAAAGATCCAGTTAAGTTCTCAGCTATATTCAAGACCTAGACCGGTTCAGTTAAGTCGACCCTAAGACTTTTCTGTTTCTTATCCAGTCAAAGGCCTTCTCTGGTTCAGTCAGATCGACCCTAAGATCTCCCTGTTTCTTATCCAGTTGAAGACATTTCAAGACCTAGACCGGTTCAGTTAAATCGACCCTAAGATTTTTCTGTTTCTTATCCAGTCCAAGGCCTTCTCTAGTCCAGCTAAATCGACCCCAAACAGATTTTCCTGATAAAGACTTAGTAGAAGATATCCAAGATTCTCTCAATGATACTGTTGAGGTTGTAGTCGCCTGTGGTTCTCTCCCCGTTACTGCGGAGGTAGTAATCGCCCCAAGTTTCTCTCAGCGTTACTGTTGAAGAAGAAGTTATCCAAGATTCTCTCAATGATACTGTTGAGGTTGTAGTCGCCTGTGGTTCTCTCCCCGTTACTGCGGAGGTAGTAATCGCCCCAAGTTTCTCTTAGCGTTACTATTGAAGAAGAAGTTATCCAAGATTTTCTCAATGATTACTGTTGAGGATGAAGTCGCCCAAGATTCTCTCAATGATTACTGTTGAGGTTGAAGTCGCCCAAGATTCTCTCAATGATACTGTTGAGGTTGAAGTCACCTATGGTTCTCTCCCCGATACTGCGGAGGTAGTAATCGTCCCCAGATTCTCTCAATGATACTGTTGAGGTAGTAATCATCCGAGGTTCTCTCACCGTTCCTGTTGAGGTAGTAACCATCCCTGGTTCATTCATCACCATTTGAAGCTCCAGATTCAGCTCCTGTAACCAGTCAGGACACATCTACACAAAGAATTTGAAGACCAGCTCCTGTAACAGGTCAGGTAATCATTTTTTTCTTCTTTTGCAGGTACGCAAGTTCTCGCTAAGGAGTCTCTTATGCGATTGACATCCAGATGGCATCTATAAGCCCATCCACCTATCCATCATCTCTTAGCATGGCATCTGTAAGCCCATCATCCTACCCATCAATCTCCAAATGGCATCTATAAGCCCATTCCTCACATCACTGCTACTATGTGAGCGCAAATTTCTGGGCACTCTAGTGTTCAATCATCTTTTACCTTCGGATTACGAAAGGCACGTCAGCCAATCTGCATCCTCAGGTCTAAGAAGATTGAACAGGGGCAACTGTTGTACCCCAAAATTTGCCCTCCCATATTCTTCAAAATTTGCCAAGTCAATGCTTCAAAATCTCCCCAAGGGTTGCATAGTTCAAGGGCCTCCTAACAATCAAAGATTAGGGTTTTGGTTCTGACAAAGAAAGTGAAGTTTCCAAGGGTCCAATAAAGTCCCACATGCCTATAAACATGGTCAAGCATCCTCATACCAAGTTTCAAGACTCACAGCACAAAATTGCACAGTCAAAAACCCTAATTGCACTACAGTCAACTGTAGGGGCAAAATGGTCATTTGACAGTCAAAAGTTCAAATTTTTGGTAAACATCTCATTTTGAAGCCACAAAACTCATTTTATCAATGCTTGATCATGATTCTCAAAGCTTGGCTCAAAAATCATCAAGATGCAAAGGTTTCCATATTTGGACAGTTGAAAAAGTCAACTGTAACTTGACCAGGGCATAACTTCCACATGGATTATCAGAAAAATTCCATCCAAATCTCATTTTGAAGATGAAGACATTTCCTACAACTACTCTTCATACTTCAAGTCCAAGAAATGCTCTCACAAAAAGTTATCAATTTCAACATTATAGGTCATTTTCAAAAGTCAACAAAAAGGGACTTTAAGTCAAAGGCCATAACTTGAGATTGGTAAATCAAAATGACATGGGACAAAAGACATTGGTTAGAGGACTCAAAGACATTTCCAAAATGTCCAAGAACATGAGCAAAGCTTAAAAATTGAGCAAGTTATGCCTTGTGGAAGTTGGGAAATTTTTGGGTATTTTGAAAAGTCAACATTGCTTCAAATGACCTAAAAATGCTAATGGGCCTCCTTTTCTTCCACAATTCATCATCCAAGGCATGTTCACGACCATTTGGCCCAAAGGGAAGTTTTTCATCATTTTTATTTATTTATTTGGATTTTTAATGATTAATAATTCATTTAATTAATTAAAATATATGAAAAATACTAAACCTAACTTTTTAAATCATTTTGTGCATGGAATAGGCTTAAGATTTCGTGCATGATCAGATTTGGAAAGAATTATGGTGATTGGACATGATTTGAAGCAAATATGCATGAAAGAAATATTGGAAAAGATCCTTGAAAATCAAATCTTGAAAATCATTAAAAGCAAGGCCATGGGCTTGGATTATTGATCAAATTCATTCTCTATACATGTGCAAACCTAACCCTAGTGATAAGGACCCCCCAACTGCGCAAGAACATCATCATCACTTTTGCATTTTTTGTGAAAAACTCTGTTGTACCCCAAAATTTGCCCTCCCATATTCATCAAAAATTGCCAAGCCAAGTCACAAAATTCTCCAAGGGTTATGCAGCTCAACTGTCTCCTAGACAGTCAAAACTAGGGTTGGTGTCCTGATCAAGAAATTGAAGGTTTCAAAGGCCCAATCAAGTCTCATATGCCTACAAATGTGGTCAAGCATCCTCATGTCAAGTTTCAGGACATTCAGCTCAAAATTGCACAGTCAAAACCCTAGATTGCACTACAGTCAACTGTAGGGGCAAAATGGTCATTTGACAGTCAAAAGTTCAAATTTTTGGTCAATATATCATTTTGAAGCCACAAACATCATTTGATCAATGCTTGATCATGATTCTCAAAATTTGGCTCAGAAATCATCAAAGATGCAAAAGTTGCTATATTTGGACAGCTGAAAAAGTCAACTGAAATTGACCAGGGCATAACTTTCACATGGATTATCAGAAAAATTCCATCCAAAGCTCATTTTGAAGAGAAAGACATTTCCTACAACTCATCTTCATATTCCAAGTCCAAGAAATGCTCTCACAAAAAGTTATCAATTTCAACATTATAGGTCACTTTCAAAAGTCAACAAAAAGGGACTTTAAGTCAAAGACCATAACTTGAGATTGGTAAATCAAAATGACATGGGACCAAAGGCATTGGTTAAAGGACTCAAATACCTTTCCAAAATGTCCAAGAACATGTGAAAAGCTTAAAAATTGAGCAAGTTATGCCTTGTGGAAGTTGGGAAATTTTTGGGAATTTTGAAAAGTCAACATTGATGCAAATGATCCAAAAATGCAAATGGGCCCATTTTTCTTCCAAGTTTCTTCATGCCAAGCCTATGCACGACCATTAAGCCCAAAGGGAAGTATTTTCTCATTTTTTAATTATTTATTTGAATTTATATTAATATTAATTCAATTAAATTATTTAAATATGTGAAAAATATAAACTTGACCTAAAAAAATCTTTTTATGCATGATTTGGCTTCTATAATTCGTGCACATGCTAATAGGGAAAAATTTGGTGCTAATTGATCAGAATTGAACCAAAAACCATGAAAAAAGATTCAAAAAAGATCTTCCAAAATCAAAGATTGAAAACATTGAATACCATGGATTTTGTGCAATATTTTTAACCTAATAGCTTCACTATATGATCAGAATCAAAGACCTAATGCCTTTACACTCTAAGCTGCGCCCAAACAAGCTATTGCATATTGAAATTTTTCCATAAAAACTCAAAACTGATTTCAAAGTTACAAGTGGTTTTAAACCCTAATACTCATTCCAAAAGCTTGCTCGTGGATTCCTGATCATATTCCAATCAATATCAACCACCAAAGCTCCAGGAATTGGGGTACAGAACTCGAGACATTCCATGGAAATTTCAAAATCGTATTCTATATTTTACGCATTTTCATGACATTTCATTGATTGATTCTTGTTCCTCATGATATTCTAAAGCTAACCACCATATTTAATTGCATTATTACCCTGTAAATCAGATTTCACCATGCGTGGCTTTTAGGGTTTTCAGCTTTTTGAATTAGGGCTTTTGAAACGGAGTAAAATCAAGCCTCAAGACCATTATTATTCAAACCAGCATGTTCCAACGAACAAGAACCAACCATCGCGATTAATTTATGTGGCCTCCTGGCCTAATCGTTATTTTCTCATATGTTATTTTCTGCAACGGTGTCAAAACTGTTGCCTAATGCTTTTATGTTTCAGAGATGGTGGAGAAGACAAAGGCGTGTCACATGGGGATAGGTCCATTCAAACTTTCGCGCGCTGACTCCCACTAATGCAGTTTTTTTCTTTATGTTATTTATTTGATGTTATATATTAAATGTGATCAAACTGGCTCAGTGGCAGGCATCTATGCTTGTAGCGTTCAAGACCTGGGTTCGAACCCCAGGTCTGCACAATTCCAATATTATTTTGCCATAAGTGTTCATATGCAGCGCTACTATGGGTGTACACCATGCATCCTCAATGGTCAAGCCTACACGCGTCCTAAGCGATCAAGGCAAAGGCAGGGATTCAAGGAGCGCATAAATCCTGGTCAAATGCATCATACGTGATTGGGAAAGTCAATGAGATTTCAAGCAAATGGGCCAGAATTCTTAAGCCTGCACCTCCTAAATTGGGGTTACCCCCCCTGGTTTGCATTTTTCTATTTTTCTCCTTATATTTTATTTTTGCTATTTCATTTATTTTCTTTGTTTTAACATAATTAATTTATTTTCATAAAAATATAAAAACATTCAAAAAATCAGAAAAGACCAAAAAAATAATAAATATTTATATTATAATTATTTTCATAAATAAAAGCTTGTAATTATTTAGTTTTAATTAGGTTACAAATTTAATTCTTGTTAATAACAAAATACAAAAATATAGAACTAGGCTAATTAATAAGTTTTCTTCCTTCTAATTTTCTTTTTAGCAATAATAATTATTTATTTATTTTCCTATTTAAACTGTACATAAATAAATTAGGGTTTAATGTAGATTATATTTTAATTCTTTCATAATAAATAAAAATATTAGAATTAGGGTTTGCCTTTTAATTTAATTTCAATTACCTCCTTTTTCTCATTAAATCTAAAAAACACAAAAATACCATTTTCATTTAATTTTAATTTTAAATTCCTTAGTAACTTTAATTTTTCGCAAAAGGGTCCAACGCCCGTCGCTGTAATTATTTTAATTTGCGCATTTATTTTATGTCATTTATTATAATTTTGTATCTCTCCCAAAGCCTTGTAACTTTAACTTTTCGCACTTTATCTTTCCGCTTTATTTATCTTCCGCTAAATCGGGTTCGGTTTAATTTTGGCGATGTGGACCCGCGCCTTTGTAATAGCCTTAGATTTATTTTCCCGCAAGCTTATAACTGTTAAAAAGCATGCAAGAATGAATGTCTTAATTAAAATCAAGCTTAGATCACAATGACATGACAAAAGACAAATATCAAATGAAAACGACACACAATTCGCACACACCACCCCTAGGGTACGCCTCACTGTTGCCTTTCGAAAGATGATCGTCGAGTAGAGGACGTCTTAGTAAGTCCTCATGATCCGGGAACCTGGCATGAGGGTAGCTTCTAAGGTGTCTTCCCATTGCTCAGGTGATCACCATGTCCCTAAACATCGAATTGACCCGAACACCTCCAACGGTGGTGCTACCTACCTCTCAATGGTGGGATGGCACTACTTTAAAGGACATTTACACAGACGAATTCCTTAGGGTAGGTAGGTTCTCAAGGATACTTGCTCTAATCTCAAAACAAACTCAAAAAGACTTTTCACACTGACACTTTTCAAAAGCTTTCAAAACAAACTTTTCAAACACTCTGACGTACGAGTCGAACTGAAATTTTTCAAAAGAAACTTTTAAACCCACATTGAAAAGAAAACAAACAATTTTTGAAAACACATTGAGCAAGTATCTAAGAGCCCATGGATAACCATGGATAGAAAGGGTGCTAACACCTTCCCTTTCTATAACCTACCTCCCGAACCGAGAGCAATCTCTTTAAAGGAATTTTTCTGTGCTTTTGTCCTTTCCATTTGGAGAAAATAAAAGACGGTGGCGACTCTTGCTTCCGCGACATTTCGCGAACCAGCGTTAAACAGTCAGTTCCAGATCCACCGATCACAGAACTGGCGACTCTGCTGGGGATGATTTTAAAGTGAGGTGTACCTTAGGGCTAGCTTATAACTATGTTTTCAATTGTTTTCCTTGTGTGCTTTAAATTGTGGGTCGCTTGGGAGTTCTATAGATCCTAAACCCGGATCTGGGGGATACCTTTCTTAGAAAGTAGCAACAAGGCTGTGAGGGAACTGTGCGGGGTATACCGATATGGTTGAAACAGTCTGCTACGTTGATGTGGCACTTTGGTGTGTACCGGTAACCCTTGAGTTCAGTCAAGGAGAGTACGGGGCCTCCGTGTGGTGTCGTGAAGCATCAACAGACCTTAGGAACCTTAATTGAACTATCTTGGCCTCTTTAGGGTAGTGAGATAACTGACTTTGGTGCAGTCCGAGGTTGGTTGATACTCGATACTACGCTCAATTGAGGGTTGCTTTCCTGGAATATTTCGGTCGCCAGTTCAGTGGCTAAATCGAAACAATGAACAATGAACGCAATCCCGTGATATTGGGAACCTTAGAACCCGGTTACTTTGATTAGGACAGGTTGAACCCACCAACTTCAAGAGGGTACTACCCAGACCCCATGCTGGCCTTAAACCTTAAGGGCTTGTCTTGTGTGCCTTGTGTGCCTTACATGTTTGTCTTTGTAAATATCTGTGGTGTGTTTAATCATAGCATCATGACATCATCCAGCATCATACGCATTGACTAACCATTTCAGGGGTTCGAATTTTCATCTTTGTTCTTGTTTTGTAGGACATGGAAACTGTTCGTAGAAAGACAATTCAGGTCAATCTTGTAAGGATCCCTCCTCAGCTTAAGGAGCTTATATCCAGGATTCCTGAGAACTCTTCATTCAGTGAAAGGCATGGAAGCCTCATCAGCTTGGTCAACACCAACATTGAGGAAGATATGATAAAGGTCTTGTTCCAATTCTTTGACCCTCTGCATCACTGCTTTACCTTCTTGGACTATCAGTTGGTACCTACATTGGAGGAGTTCTCCCGGCTCCTGAAGATCCCTATCCTTGATCAGCTACCCTTCAGCGGTACAGAAAAGGAACCTAAGCTTGAGGAGATTGCTAAAGCCTTGCACCTACAGTCATCTGACCTCAAGGGACATTGGGAAGTCAGAAGTGGTATCAAAGGGTTCTTAGCCAGGTTTCTGTTTGAAAAAGCCCTTGAATGTTGGAACTCCCTTGACTTGCAAGCTTTTGAAGAGGTTGTGGCCCTCCTTGTTTATGGTTTGGTGTTGTTCCCTAACCCAGATCAGCTCATTGATATCAGTGCCGTTCAGATCTTTATGTCCAGGAATCCCATACCTACGTTGCTGGGGGACATCCTTCACTCATGTTACACTCGAACCATGAGAAAAAGAGGTGTCCTTATGTGTTGCACTCCTCTCCTGGGAAGGTGGTTTATTTCGCACCTTCCCCAATCAGTCTTGAAGAATGAGCGGGGTTTAAGATGGTCACAACGGTTGATGACTCTTACGCATGCAGATATACATTGGTGTCCTAGGTCCAGAGGAGATGTCACTATCATTGATCGTTGTGGGGAGTACCCTAATGTTCCTTTACTTGGAATCAGAGGAGGTATTACTTATAGCCCATGCCTGGCTTGGAGACAGTTTGGTTATGCTCGGAGGGACGGTCCTCATGACATGTTAATTCCTGACATAGTTTTTGACTTCGATAGTGATACTCAAGGACTTCGTCAGAGATTTATCAGAGCCTGGAGGATGCCCAGTAGGATAGACAGCAAGACACTGGGGCATAGGAACTCCATCCCTTTGGAGCCTTATCTCAAGTGGGTACGCGCCCGCTCTCAGAAGTTAGTCATGCCTTATCCTCACATGCTTCCAGTAATCAAAGAGCCTGTCTTGGAAGGGGAAGTGTCCCACATTATTCAGCACCCTGATATGCCCACATCCTGGGAAGAGATGCAGAAGAGCTGGATCCAGCTTAAGGAGGAGCGGAATTCTCTTGAGACTAGCCTGCATGCCAGTGAAAAGAAGGTCCTGGAGCTCACTCGCCTGTTGCATGAGGAGAGGAACCTCAACACCTATATAGCTCCAAAGAGGATGCGCAGTGTATTTTGGGATTGACTTGATTTTTGTACTTTTGCCCATGAGGCCTTGATGTATTAAACAATGATTTCTTTAATAATAACGTGTGTTCCTTTTTGTCTACAACAAATTTGAACTTTCGAACCCTTGAATGCATTGCATACGCATTTCATACATCATGTGCATAGCAGGTTTTTCCCCTTTTCAGGTTGCTTACAGTTCTTCGCTGTTTATTTCAGCATCATGAATCCCGGATCTGAATCAACCGAGACATCAATCAAGGCTCTCCAGGCGCAGAATGCGCAGTTTCAAGAACTAATCATGGGTCTAGCTAAAGGCCAAGAAGAACTAAAGACTATGCTCCTGAAGAAGGAGAAGAAGAAGAAGAGAAGAACTATTCTGTTCAACTCGGGCCGAAGGTTGGGTAATACTCTGCAGCATGAAGAGGCTGGTTCTTCTGTTGGCAGGAGTCCTTCTCAGGCAGAAGTAAAGGTTCCTACTCCAGTGGTCTCCGACAACGAGACAGATTTTGATGAGGAACAGTATCCTCCTGCAGATGATAGGTACAAACAACTGGAGGACAGGTTGAAGGCTATGGAGGTGCAACAGGCACCTGGGCTGGATTTCGGAGATCTGGGTTTGTCGACTGGTGTGATTATCCCACATAAATTCAAAGCACCATCTTTCTCGAAGTATGACGGGGCGTCTTGTCCCAAGCTGCACTTAAGGTCCTATGTTCGGAAAATTCAGCCGTACTCTACGGACAAGAATCTATGGATCCACTTCTTCCAGGAGAGTCTTTCAGGGACTCATCTCGAATGGTTCTATCAGCTGGATGGGACCAAAGTTCGTAACTGGGAGGAGCTGGCTACTGCTTTCTACAAGCAGTATCAGTATAATGCCGACCTTGCCCCCACACGTACCCAACTCCAGGGTATGGCGTTAGGTGCAAGCGAAGGTTTTAAGGAGTACGCTCAGAAGTGGAGAGACCTGGCTGGCAGGGTGCAGCCACCATTGACTGATCGGGAGCTGGTTGACATGTTCTTGGGGACCCTATCTGGGCCATTTTTCAACCACCTCATTGGGAATTCTTCTGCTGGTTTCACTGATTTGATCTTGACTGGAGAAAGGATTGAAGCTGGGTTGAAGTCTGGGAAGATTGCGAAGGGTGACTCATCTAGTTCAGAAAAGAAACCCTTCAAGAAGGAGTCTAGCGCCGTATATGGTTCCAGGAGATCAGAAAGACATGAGCACCGCCAATCTGTCAGTGCGGTCATGATTGCTAAGCCTGCTGCCGCTCCCCGGCCAAACAATACTCAGAAGGTGGAAAGACCCCGGAGAGAATTCTCCCATTTAAACATGACTTTGTCGCAGATCCTGCCACAGTTGCTCGCAACCAATTTGGTGACTGTCAGGGAGGCTCCAAAGTTCCCAAATACAGCATCTCCCAAGTACAACCCGAATGCTCGTTGTGCTTACCACTCAGATAGCCCGGGGCACTCTACTGATGACTGTTGGGCATTGAAGAATAAGGTGCAAGACCTTATCGATGCAAAGGAGATACAGTTCGAGGCACC
This sequence comes from Vicia faba, assembly GCA_948472305.1. Lineage (NCBI taxonomy): Eukaryota > Viridiplantae > Streptophyta > Magnoliopsida > Fabales > Fabaceae > Vicia > Vicia faba. Next base: position 1,760,830,737 of record OX451736.1, on the reverse strand, counting down.
TGCAAAACCGAATGTAGTTACTGCCCCTATGCCTCAGCACGGGGTAAATGCTGTTGATGAAGATGTTTATGCTGTTTCTGTGGATGATCTAGCCACTCCTCTAAATATCGTTAAGAAGAACCTACTGCAGGCCGGTTTATTTCCGGGTTGTAGTGAGGATTGCCTGTTCTGTGTTGTGTCCCCATCTGGTTGTCCCTTGCTAAAATTAGGCATCCAAAGCTTAATGGATAGCAAGGAAATTCTATTCAAGAAGTCTGCTGTTCGTTTGGTTCCAATGGAAGAAGTCTCTGTGGTGACTATCTTCAACAATCCGATCCCGGCTCTCCAGAAGAAGCCCATCCAAATTCTGACCGTTGCACCTGTTACTATCACTGTTCCTGGGCCCCTGCCCTATGTATCTAACAAAGCTGTCCCTTGGCACTATGGGGCAGATGTATATATAAACGGAGTTAAACAAGAGCTCAACGCTGGCGCCAGCATCTGTGACATTACTGGCCCAGCCAAAGTTACCCGCAGTGGCAGGCTCTTCTCGCCTGACATTGCGCCACCTGCTGCCCGAAGACCGCTCCTGATAATTCCTGCAAGTACACCTACTCCCGTTGCTGATCAAGTTGTTGTTCCTGCTGCTGATCCGATTGTCTCTCCTGCTGCCGAGTCATCCAATGCTCGGGGCAAGGGAATTGAAACTGAGCCTGCCCAGATGGAGGCACCCATACCCATAGCTGCTGAGGCCTCCCCACAAGAGATGGAGGAGATTTTGAAAATTATAAAGAAGAGCGATTTTAATGTTGTGGAACAATTGGGGCATACACCCTCCAAGATCTCCATGCTCTCTTTACTGCTGTGCTCTGAGGCCCATGCAAAGGCCCTCATCTCATTCCTCAAGACAGCCCATGTGCCACATGAAACCTCTGCAGTCCAGTTCACTGATTGCGTGGCAAGTCTAACGGCAGACAATGGCTTGGGTTTCTCCGATGCTGATTTAACCGCAAAGGGGAAAGATCATAATGATGCTCTGCATGTCTCAATCGAATGCAGAGGCACCACCTTGGCACATGTGTTGGTTGATACTGGGTCATCTTTGAATGTGCTACCCAAGAAGGCTCTGGATCGTCTAGATTGTGAAGGCCTGGATTTGAAACCCAGCAACATCATTGTCAGGGCCTTTGATGGTTCAAAGCGGATGGTCCATGGGGAGGTGGACATTCCGATTCGGGTGGGCTCTCAGGTGTTCGACTCCACTTTTTATGTGATGGACATCCGTCCATCTTACTCTTGTCTGCTGGGTCGACCCTGGATACATAAGGCTGGGGCAGTGACCTCTACCTTGCATCAAAAGCTGAAGTACCCCGTCAGAGGGAAGATTGTCACCGTGCAAGGTGAGGAAGAATATATGGTGAGTCACCTGAACTCGTTCAGATACATTGAGATGGATGGGGAGTTTATTGAAACCCCCTTTCAGCATTTCGAGGAGGTGTTCCCAATTGCAGCAGAAACAACAGAAGCAAGTGGTCCTTTGAAGATGGCTTCCCTGAAGGATGCCAGGGCTGTGGTGCAGAAGGGTGAATGTGCCGACTGGGGCAGACTTCCAGACTTCACTCAGAAGACTGATAAACTTGGGCTGGGTTTCACCTCAGAAGGGCAGAGAGCTATGAGGAAAGAGAAGATCGGAAGGCCTCCGGTATTTATTAAAAGCTCAGAAGTGAATGCTATTGGGGATGCAGAGGAAGTAGACGAAGCAGAATTCAACAGCTGGATTTATCCGACGGCCGAAGACGGATTGAACAATTGGAGTGCAAAGGACCATACCCCTGTTACCTTTGTGACACAGTAATGAATTCCCATGTTTTGTTATTTTGTAATAAACAATGATAAACTCTATGGCCCGGTGTCTTACCCGAGGCACCGTGGTTCTATTTGTGAGGGCATACGAACTGTCATTTTATACATCATGAATGAAAATCTTGGACGTACTTTTCGCATTGCAAATATTGTGTTCCTTTTCTGTCTTTCTTTTCCTTTACATAATTTTCAAAACAGCTGTATTTACACACACACTCACTCATACAGGTTCCAATCCACTCTGGATCTCACTGATAACAACTCTGCTAATGCCAATTATGACTTCGAAAATCCGATCAACTTAGCCGAAGACGAAGGTGAAGATGATTGCGAAGTGCCTGGCGAGCTTGCAAGATTGTTGCTTCAGGAAGAGAGGGCAATTCAACCCCATGAAGAGCCAGTGGAAACCATAAACCTGGGTACTGAGGCAGATCGAAAAGAGGTAAAGATTGGTGCCAACCTAAAGCTCAGCGTGAATCAACGGTTAACCAAGATGTTACATGACTATATGGAGATCTTTGCCTGGTCCTACGAAGACATGCCAGGGTTGGATACCGATATTGTTGTCCATCATTTGCCGACTAGGGAAGACTGCCCTCCAGTTAAACAAAAGGTCCGTCGGATGCGTCCAGAGATGTCCGAGAAGATTAAGGCCGAGGTGATGAAACAGTTTGATGCCGGGTTTCTTGCAGTGACTTCTTATCCTCAGTGGGTTGCTAATGTGGTGCCGGTACCTAAAAAGGACGGTAAGGTCAGAATGTGTGTTGATTATAGGGATCTGAACAGGGCCAGCCCCAAGGATGACTTCCCCTTACCTCACATTGATGTCCTTGTTGATAATACAGCTCAGCACAAGGTATTCTCTTTCATGGATGGCTTTTCAGGCTACAATCAGATCAAGATGGCACCTGAAGACATGGAAAAGACTACATTCGTTACTCAGTGGGGCACCTTCTGTTACAAGGTCATGCCGTTCGGATTGAAGAATGCTGGGGCAACCTACCAACGTGCCATGGTTGCCTTATTTCATGACATGATCCATCACGAGATCGAAGTGTATGTGGACGACATGATCGCTAGGTCCCAGACTGAGGAAGAGCATCTAGATCATCTACAGAAGTTGTTCGACCGGTTGAAACTGTACAAGCTGAGATTGAACCCGAACAAGTGCACCTTCGGGGTAAGATCGGGAAAGTTACTAGGCTTCGTGGTCAGTGATAAAGGTATTCAAGTGGACCCTGCTAAGGTCAAAGCTATTCAAGAGATGCCAGTTCCTAAGACAGAGAAGGAAGTCAGAGGCTTTTTAGGACGCCTGAATTACATCGCTCGATTCATCTCACATCTGACCGCTACCTGTGAGCCAATCTTCAAGCTGCTGAAGAAAGATCAGGTAGTACGTTGGAACGATGAATGTCAGGCTGCCTTCGACAGAATTAAAGAGTATCTCCAAGAACCACCTATCCTTATGCCACCGGTTGAAAGGAGACCTCTGATACTATATCTGACAGTGCTTGACAACTCAATGGGGTGTGTGCTGGGACAGCATGACGAGTCTGGCCGAAAAGAGCATGCCATTTATTACCTTAGCAAAAAGTTTACCGACTGTGAGACCCGATACTCACTGCTTGAGAAAACTTGCTGCGCTTTGGTATGGGCTGCTCGCCGGCTGAGACAGTATATGCTGACTCACACTACCTTGTTGATCTCAAAAATGGATCCGATAAAATACATATTCGAAAAGCCTGCTCTGTCTGGGAGAATTGCAAGATGGCAAATGATCTTGACGGAATACGACATTCAGTACACAACCCAGAAAGCCATCAAGGGGAGTGTATTGGCAGACCACTTAGCTCATCAAGCTGTAGATGACTACCAATCAATGAACTTCGAGTTTCCGGATGAAAGCATCATGATTGTAACTGATTGTGAAGTACCTGGACCGGATGAAGGACCTGAACCAGGATCCCGATGGTCTATGCACTTTGACGGAGCTTCCAATGCTTTGGGGAACGGTATCGGCGCAATAATCATATCCCCTCAAGGTACTCATACTCCACTCACTGCCCGGCTGTGTTTCAACTGTACCAACAACATGGCGGAGTATGAGGCGTGTATCATGGGTCTTCAAGCTGCGATCGACCTAAGGATCAAATTTCTAAGTGTCTTCGGAGATTCCGCTCTTGTGATCAATCAGATTAAAGGAGAGTGGGATACGAAACATCCAAACCTGATTCCTTACAAAGAATGTGTGTTGACCCTGATTCCCCACTTCACAGAGATAACCTTTGAACACTTTCCAAGAGAAGAGAATCAGTTAGCGGACGCGTTAGCTACAATGTCTTCAATGTTCAAGGTTAAATGGGATAATGAAGCCCCCCGGATCATCATCTGGAAACTGGACGAACCGGCATACTGTTGTGATCTCGAAACTGAATTGGTAACTGAGAAGCCTTGGTACCACGAAGTGAAGAGATATCTGGAAGCTCAGGAATACCCTGAGGGCGCCTCTGTCAACGATAAGAAATTCCTGAGGAGGTTTGCAGCCAAGTTCTTCCTAAGCAACGGCATCTTGTACAAGAGGAATCATGATTCAACCTTACTGCGTTGTGTGGACAAAACTGAAGCAGAACGAATCATGGAAGAGCTACATGAAGGGACCTTTGGTACGCATTCCAGTGGGCACACTATGGCTAAGAAAATCCTACGGGCAGGATATTACTGGTCCACAATGGAAGCTGATTGCTACCAACATTCTAGGACATGCCACAAGTGCCAGATCTATGCGGATAAGGTGCGTGTTCCTCCGGTTCCCCTGAATGTTCTGACTGCGCCTTGGCCGTTTGCAATGTGGGGCATAGACATGATCGGCGAGATAAGACCTACGGCATCCAATGGACATCGCTTCATCCTTGTGGCGATTGATTATTTCACGAAGTGGGTTGAAGCAGCATCCTATGCTACAGTGACCAAGACTGTTGTGGCACGGTTCATTCGACACAACCTGATATGTCGATACGGCGTCCCTGAGCGAATTATTACAGACAACGGTACCAATCTGAACAACAAGATGATCGCTGAGCTCTGCGAACAGTTCAAGATACAGCACCACAATTCTTCTCCTTACAGACCGAAGATGAATGGGGCTGTAGAAGCAGCTAACAAGAACATCAAGAAAATCGTGCAGAAAATGACAGTGACCTACAAAGATTGGCACGAGATGTTACCGTTTGCTCTGCATGGGTACCGTACCTCAGCTAGGACGTCAACCGGGGCAACTCCTTTCTCTCTGGTTTATGGCATGGAGGCAGTCTTGCCGATTGAAGTACAAATCCCCTCTCTCCGGATAATGAAGGATGCAAATCTGAACGAAGATGATTGGATCCAGACACGACTTGATCAACTCAACCTCATTGACGAAAAGAGACTTGCTGCTATCTGTCATGGTCAGACGTATCAGAAACGGATGATCAGGGCATTTAACAAAAAGGTCAGACCACAGGAATATCAAGTTGGGGATCTGGTTATCAAGAGAATCATCCTTCCTCAGAGTGATCCAAGGGGCAAATGGACCCCTACGTACGAAGGGCCATTGGTGGTTAAGCATGTGTTCTCAGGAGGAGAAATGATCTTAACCAATATGGATGGTGACGACCTTCCTCACCCCGCCAATGCAGACATAGTTAAAAAATACTACGCATGAAAAAGACCCGCTAGGCTGACATGCCTAGGCAAAAATTAGGGCTTCCCGTCGAACCAAAAGGGTTCGGGCAAAATGAAGGGATGAAAATGAAAAAATCTGTACACCCGGCAAGTCGAAAACCTGAAAAGGCGGCTTGGGCAAAAATGGGTATCCCGGTGGACCGAAAACCCGAAAGGACGGTCCAGGCAAAAGTTAGGGATAAAAGCGTAAAACTATGTCTCATTGATCACTTTGCATCCAGAATCCGGTATCTACATCAAGTTCAGACGGCATCGATCAGTCAGCTTCACCTTCAACCGAGGTCATCAAGCGATGAGACGCTCAGAGTTATAAAGGCAATAGCAGAGTGGAAACCCAGTGGATCATTCATATTTCACACAGCTGTTTTACTTTCTTTTGTACAAAACTTGTATAAACTCTTTTGATCGGCGACGTACCTCTTACTAGGACGTCAGCCTCTTGTACACAAAACGCCTATTTTCAGGCCATTCAAAAATCAATACAAATATATTTTTCAGTTAAACGTGCCCAATGCTCTTATTTTTCTGTTTTGTTTTGCGAAGAATGTCCAAGGTTCAATTTGTGATATATGCATTGACAGTAATTTGCTAACTCATAAACATTTGCATACGAAACAAAGGAATTAATTGCAGGTGACACTAGGAACAGGGGCAATAAAGAGTTGTCTAAACAATCCAATTGTTCTATCCTCCAAGGTACCAAGGTAGGTTCAGCTAAAGAACACGGCCAAGTGTATCTTAATTCCCCAGAGAGCGGTTCAGTAAAACAATACATTTCTCTCCAAGCAAAATTACAAATCTCAAGGAAATTGAGTATCCTCCCGTAGATCTCAATACTTCCCCAGCAGCACGCATTCTTAACAAGCATCCCCGGCAGTCTTGGTCTAAAGATTGTTCCCTGGCGGTACATCAACATTCAAAGGAATCACTTCCCTGCAATTCAAACCTCCCCCAGAAGAGTCCAACCCAAGTTCCCCAGGAAAGTTGGAATTCATATCTCCCCAAGCAATAAGCTTACCCCCAGTAGATTCTGGAAGCTTATCCTCACAGAGCACGAATGCGTCGTCCGGCTTTCTTTAAAAGAGTTGTTTCCTTAACAGGATATAACTGGGTTATCCTCAGCCAAAAGCCACGGAAAGAGCGTCGTCGACAAAGTCTTCCTATCCCCAGCGCAGTTTATCAATACTCCCAATACAATAAGGATATCCCCAGCAAACTATTATCCATCAACAATTCAGCAAAAGCATCCCTCTCCCCACAGAGTATCGCTTCCCAGCATAGTCGCTAGAGTATCTTTTCTCCCCGCAGACTCTTCATTTGCCAAGTTTATTCTGCAACGGAGTCATCTTCTCCTACCGGTATTCTTGCAGTTATCATCCCCAGCGGAAGCAAAATCTATTCTTCAACGTCAGCCCAGGATACAACTTCCCGGCACCCGTCAAAGATTCACTTGCCTAGACGAAAACATACATAAAACATCACATACATCATTATAGCATGCATAACGCATTGCATCATACAAGTCTCATTTATATCGAGAATATCATTGCTTGATCCATATCATGCATTGCATATGACTGACCTTTACCTTTCAGGAAAGATGCAGTTGAAATTCTCAATCACATTTCAAGACTTTGACCGGTTCAGTTAAATCGACCCTAAGATTTTCCTGATTCTTACCCAGTCAAAGGCCTTCTCTTGGTTCAGTCAGATCGACCCTAAGATCTCCCTGATGCTTATCCAGTTGAAGATGTTTCAAGACCTAGACCGGTTCAGTTAAATCGACCCTAAGATTTTCCTGATTCTTACCCAGTCCAAGGCCTTCTCTGGTTCAGTCAGATCGACCCTAAGATCTCCCTGATACTTATCCAGTTGAAGATGTTTCAAGACCTAGACCGGTTCAGTTAAATCGACCCTAAGATTTTCCTGATGCTTATCCAGTCAAAGGCCTTCTCTGGTTCAGTCAGATCGACCCTAAGATCTCCCTGATGCTTATCCAATTGAAGATGTTTCAAGACCTAGACCGGTTCAGTTAAATCGACCCTAAGATTTTCCTGATTCTTACCCAGTCCAAGGCCTTCTCTGGTTCAGTCAGATCGACCCTAAGATCTCCCTGATACTTATCCAGTTGAAGATGTTTCAAGACCTAGACCGGTTCAGTTAAATCGACCCTAAGATTTTCCTGATGCTTATCCAGTCAAAGGCCTTCTCTGGTTCAGTCAGATCGACCCTAAGATCTCCCTGATGCTTATCCAGTTGAAGATATTCCAAGACCTTGTCCGGTTCAGTTAAATCGACCCTAAGATTTTCCTGATGCTTATCCAGTCAAAGGCCTTCTCTGGTTCAGTCAGATCGACCCTAAGATCTCCCTGATGCTTATCCAATTGAAGATATTCCAAGACCTTGTCCGGTTCAGTTAAATCAACCCTAAGATTTTCCTGATGCTTATCCAGTCAAAGGCCTTCTCTGGTTCAGTCAGATCGACCCTAAGATCTCCCTGATGCTTATCCAGTTAAAGATATTCCAAGACCTTGTCCGGTTCAGTTAAATCGACCCTAAGATTTTCCTGATGCTTATCCAGTCAAAGGCCTTCTCTGGTTCAGTCAGATCGACCCTAAGATCTCCCTGATGCTTATCCAGTTGAAGATATTTCAAGACCTTGTCCGGTTCAGTTAAATCGACCCTAAGATTTTCCTGATTCTTATCCAGTCAAAGGCCTCCTCTGGTTCAGTCAGATCGACCCTAAGATCTCCCTGATGCTTATCCAGTAGAAGACACCCAAGATTTTTCTCAACGAGCATTGTTGAAGTTAAAGTCACCCAAGGTTCTCTTACCGTTCATGCTAAGGTAGTAACCATCCCTGGTTCATTCATCGCCATTTGAAGCTCCAGACTCAGCTCCTGTAACCAGTCAGGACACATCTATACCAAGCATCTAAAATCAGCTCCTGCAACGTGTCAGGTACCCATTTTCTCTTTTTGCAGGTATGCAGGTTCTCGCTAAGGAATCTCCTACGCGATCAACATCCAGATGGCATCTATAAGCCCATCACCCTATCCAGCAATCTCTAAATGGCATCTATAAGCCCATTCCACCATCACTGCCACTAGGTGAGCGCAAATTTCTGGGCACTTTAGTGTTCAATCATCTTCTACCCTCGGATTACGAAAGGCACGTCAGCCAATCTGCATCCTCAGGTCTAAGAAGATTGAACAGGGGCAACTGTTGTACCCCAAAATTTGCCCTCCCATATTCATCAAAAATTGCCAAGCCAAGTCACAAAATTCTCCAAGGGTTATGCAGCTCAACTGTCTCCTAGACAGTCAAAACTAGGGTTGGTGTCCTGATCAAGAAATTGAAGGTTTCAAAGGCCCAATCAAGTCTCATATGCCTACAAATGTGGTCAAGCATCCTCATGTCAAGTTTCAGGACATTCAGCTCAAAATTGCACAGTCAAAACCCTAGATTGCACTACAGTCAACTGTAGGGGCAAAATGGTCATTTGACAGTCAAAAGTTCAAATTTTTGGTCAATATATCATTTTGAAGCCACAAACATCATTTGATCAATGCTTGATCATGATTCTCAAAATTTGGCTCAGAAATCATCAAAGATGCAAAAGTTGCTATATTTGGACAGCTGAAAAAGTCAACTGAAATTGACCAGGGCATAACTTTCACATGGATTATCAGAAAAATTCCATCCAAAGCTCATTTTGAAGAGAAAGACATTTCCTACAACTCATCTTCATATTCCAAGTCCAAGAAATGCTCTCACAAAAAGTTATCAATTTCAACATTATAGGTCACTTTCAAAAGTCAACAAAAAGGGACTTTAAGTCAAAGACCATAACTTGAGATTGGTAAATCAAAATGACATGGGACCAAAGGCATTGGTTAAAGGACTCAAATACCTTTCCAAAATGTCCAAGAACATGTGAAACGCTTAAAAATTGAGCAAGTTATGCCTTGTGGAAGTTGGGAAATTTTTGGGAATTTTGAAAAGTCAACATTGATGCAAATGATCCAAAAATGCAAATGGGCCCATTTTTCTTCCAAGTTTCTTCATGCCAAGCCTATGCACGACCATTAAGCCCAAAGGGAAGTATTTTCTCATTTTTTAATTATTTATTTGAATTTATATTAATATTAATTCAATTAAATTATTTAAATATGTGAAAAATATAAACTTGACCTAAAAAAATCTTTTTATGCATGATTTGGCTTCTATAATTCGTGCACATGCTAATAGGGAAAGATTTGGTGCTAATTGATCAGAATTGAACCAAAAACCATGAAAAAAGATTCAAAAAAGATCTTCCAAAATCAAAGATTGAAAACATTGAATACCATGGATTTTGTGCAATATTTTTAACCTAATAGCTTCACTATATGATCAGAATCAAAGACCTAATGCCTTTACACTCTAAGCTGCGCCCAAACAAGCTATTGCATATTGAAATTTTTCCATAAAAACTCAAAACTGATTTCAAAGTTACAAGTGGTTTTAAACCCTAATACTCATTCCAAAAGCTTGCTCGTGGATTCCTGATCATATTCCAATCAATATCAACCACCAAAGCTCCAGGAATTGGGGTACAGAACTCGAGACATTCCATGGAAATTTCAAAATCGTATTCTATATTTTACGCATTTTCATGACATTTCATTGATTGATTCTTGTTCCTCATGATATTCTAAAGCTAACCACCATATTTAATTGCATTATTACCCTGTAAATCAGATTTCACCATGCGTGGCTTTTAGGGTTTTCAGCTTTTTGAATTAGGGCTTTTGAAACGGAGTAAAATCAAGCCTCAAGACCATTATCATTCAAACCAGCATGTTCCAACGAACAAGAACCAACCATCGCGATTAATTTATGTGGCCTCCTGGCCTAATCGTTATTTTCTCATATGTTATTTTCTGCAACGGTGTCAAAACCGTTGCCTAATGCTTTTATGTTTCAGAGATGGTGGAGAAGACAAAGGCGTGTCACATGGGGATAGGTCCATTCAAACTTTCGCGCGCTGACTCCCACTAATGCAGTTTTTTTCTTTATGTTATTTATTTGATGTTATATATTAAATGTGATCAAACTGGCTCAGTGGCAGGCATCTATGCTTGTAGCGTTCAAGACCTGGGTTCGAACCCCAGGTCTGCACAATTCCAATATTATTTTGCCATAAGTGTTCATATGCAGCGCTACTATGGGTGTACACCATGCATCCTCAATGGTCAAGCCTACACGCGTCCTAAGCGATCAAGGCAAAGGCAGGGATTCAAGGAGCGCATAAATCCTGGTCAAATGCATCATACGTGATTGGGAAAGTCAATGAGATTTCAAGCAAATGGGCCAGAATTCTTAAGCCTGCACCTCCTAAATTGGGGTTACCTCCCCCTGGTTTGCATTTTTCTATTTTTCTCCTTATATTTTATTTTTGCTATTTCATTTATTTTCTTTGTTTTAACATAATTAATTTATTTTCATAAAAATATAAAAACATTCAAAAAATCAGAAAAGACCAAAAAAATAATAAATATTTATATTATAATTATTTTCATAAATAAAAGCTTGTAATTATTTAGTTTTAATTAGGTTACAAATTTAATTCTTTTTAATAACAAAATACAAAAATATAGAACTAGGCTAATTAATAAGTTTTCTTCCTTCTAATTTTCTTTTTAGCAATAATAATTATTTATTTATTTTCCTATTTAAACTGTACATAAATAAATTAGGGTTTAATGTAGATTATATTTTAATTCTTTCATAATAAATAAAAATATTAGAATTAGGGTTTGCCTTTTAATTTAATTTCAATTACCTCCTTTTTCTCATTAAATCTAAAAAACACAAAAATACCATTTTCATTTAATTTTAATTTTAAATTCCTTAGTAACTTTAATTTTTCGCAAAAGGGTCCAACGCCCGTCGCTGTAATTATTTTAATTTGCGCATTTATTTTATGTCATTTATTATAATTTTGTATCTCTCCCAAAGCCTTGTAACTTTAACTTTTCGCACTTTATCTTTCCGCTTTATTTATCTTCCGCTAAATCGGGTTCGGTTTAATTTTGGCGATGTGGACCCGCGCCTTTGTAATAGCCTTAGATTTATTTTCCCGCAAGCTTATAACTGTTAAAAAGCATGCAAGAATGAATGTCTTAATTAAAATCAAGCGTAGATCACAATGACATGACAAAAGACAAATATCAAATGAAAATGACACACAATTCGCACACACCACCCCTAGGGTACGCCTCACTGTTGCCTTTCGAAAGATGATCGTCGAGTAGAGGACGTCTTAGTAAGTCCTCATGATCCGGGAACCTGGCATGAGGGTAGCTTCTAAGGTGTCTTCCCATTGCTCTGGTGATCACCATGTCCCTAAACATCGAATTGACCCGAACACCTCCAACGGTGGTGCTACCTACCTCTCAATGGTGGGATGGCACTACTTTAAAGGACATTTACACAGACGAATTCCTTAGGGTAGGTAGGTTCTCAAGGATACTTTCTCTAATCTCAAAACAAACTCAAAAAGACTTTTCACACTGACACTTTTCAAAAGCTTTCAAAACAAACTTTTCAAACACTCTGACGTACGAGTCGAACTGAAATTTTTCAAAAGAAACTTTTAAACCCACATTGAAAAGAAAACAAACAATTTTTGAAAACACATTGAGCAAGTATCTAAGAGCCCATGGATAACCATGGATAGAAAGGGTGCTAACACCTTCCCTTTCTATAACCTACCTCCCGAACCGAGAGCAATCTCTTTAAAGGAATTTTTCTGTGCTTTTGTCCTTTCCATTTGGAGAAAATAAAAGACGGTGGCGACTCTTGCTTCCGCGACATTTCGCGAACCAGCGTTAAACAGTCAGTTCCAGATCCACCGATCACAAACTCAAATACTGAAAACCATCTTGCAGGGCTTTTCAAGATCAAATAACCACTCCATTAGCTTGCCAAGGTTACCAGGAGACGATTCCAATCAAGAACTTGGTCCCATACTCAAGGAGGTGGTATATCTGAGTCAAGCTTTGCACGAAAATTTCCATAATCGAATCATGAATCTCATGCATTTTTCGCGTGTTTTCTTTATTGATTCATATTGAGTGATTGATTCTAAAGCTAACTGCATATTTTAATTGAGTTTTTGTGCCAAATTGGAGATTTCACCATTGATACAGGTTAGGGTTACCAAGCTTTTAATTTGGGCGTTTCTAAATGCTGTGAAATTGGAACACCTCAATACCATGACCAAACTCAGTATGCCTGGACGATCTGAACAGAACCCTCGCGCCTAATTTATGTGGCCATATGGCCTAATCGTTATTTTGAAATCAAGCATATTTTGGGGGGGTTTAAAACCCCCGCTAACTCTTTTATGTTTCAGGCAAAAAGCAAAACGAAGAAGAAGAAGATGAGGTGTAAGGCGTTGGTTGGTTCGTTCAAATTTTCGCGCGGAAAAGGGCACTAACATTTGTTTTATTTTATAATGTTTATTGGCTATATAATATACAAAGAAACGAAGCAGCGCGGTTGGCAAGGCATAGTATTGGTAATCATCAGGACCTGGGTTCGATCCCAGGTCCCCCTCCAACCATGCCACGCGCCCACTGAGATTGATCCATTGGCCCTGATCAGAGGAGCACCATACTCGTTGGTCAACACACATGCATGCTAGTCAAAAAGTCAACAAGGCCAAAAGCTTAATGGGCCTGGATTACTGGACTTAACCCTCCAATTTGGGGACAGACCCCCCCAAGGTTTTGATTTCTATTTTCTTCCTTATTTTATTTATTCCAATTATTTTCTCTAATTTAGCTTATTTTCTCAAAATATAAAAAACAAAAAAATCAGAAAAGACAAAATTGAAAATATATTTTATTTTAATATTTTTTTTTTGTAAGTAAATATCCATTAATTAATTTAGCTTTATAAAATTAGGTTTAAATCTTAATATTTTTCTAATAAACTTAAAATTTGTAGAATTAGGGTTTTAATCAATTTTTATCCTTTTCTTTTCACTAATAATTAAATATTATTTATTTTTATAAATCAAATTGCATGTAAATAATTAATTTAATTTTAGGTTTAAATTTTAACATGTTTTCTTAAATAAATAAAAGTTGTAGAATTAGGGTTAATTAGTTAATTTCATTTAATTCTCATTAAAAAACCATAAATACGAAAACCTCAAAAATAATTTCCTTTTTTTATTTTAATTTAATTAATTTAATCATATAATATAATTTAATTAAAAAGGGTCCAACGCCCTCGTTTCCAATTTTAATTCCTAGTCGCGCATTTTATTTTATTTCTTATAATATTTATGTACCTCTCCCAAAGCCTTGTAAACTCGGACATCTTATCTTTCGCACTTTACTTTACTTCTTTATTTTCTGTCAAATCGGGTCCTGGGTTTTAATTTTGGCGATGTGGACCCCCGCGCCTTTGTAATAGTTTAGAATTTTATCTTTCCGCACCTTCTTTTTAACTGTTAAATAAATGCATGCAAGAATGAATGATTAAATAAAAACAAACGCATAAATCACCTTGACATGAACAAGACGAAAATAAATGAATCTGACACACAAATCACACACCACCCCTAGGGTACGCCTCACTGTTGCCTTGCCTCGAAAGGTGATCGTCGAGTAGAGGATGTCTTAGTAAGTCCTCATGATCCGGGAACCTGGCATGAGGGTAGCTTCTAAGGTGTCTTCCCATTGCTCCGGTGATCACCATGTCCCGAACCTCGAATTGACCCGAACACCTCCAACGGTGGTGCTACCTACCTCTCAATGGTGGGATGGCACTACTTTAAAGGACATTTACACAGACGAATTCCTTAGGGTAGGTAGACGACTCTTGGTACTTGCTCTAAATTTCAAAAACAAATTCAAAAATACTTTTCACACCAACACATTTTCAAAAAGCTTTCGAAAGCATTTTTTCAAACACTCTTGAGGACCGATACAAGAGTCGAACTGGAATCTTTAAAGAAACTTTTTAAACCCACAGTTGAAAAGCAAACAAACCATTTTGAAAACACAAATGAGCAAGTATCTAAGAGCCCATGGATAACCATGGATAGAAAGGGTGCTAGCACCTTCCCTTTCTATAAATCTACCTCCCGAACCGAGAGCAATCTCTATAAGAAATTTTTCTGTGCTTTTGTCCTTTCCATTTGGAGAAAATAAAAGACGGTGGCGACTCTTGCTTCCGCGACATTTCGCGATCCAGCGTTAAACAGTCAGTTCCAGATCCACCGATCACATGAGGTTTCAAGGATGAGAGTCTTCATTCTGTTAAGGGTCAGAAACTGGGAGTATACCAATCTTCTGAGGTTTTAAGGATGAGAGTCTTCTTTCTGTTAAGGGTCAGAAACTGGGAGTATACCAATCTTCTGAGGTTTTAAGGATGAGAGTCTTCATTCTGTTAAGGGTCAGAAACTGGGAGTATACCAATCTTCTGAGGTTTTAAGGATGAGAGTCTTCATTCTGTTAAGGGTCAGAAATTGGGAGTATACCAATCTTCTGAGGTTTTAAGGATGAGAGTCTTCATTCTATTAAGGGTCAGAAACTGGGAGTATACCAATCTTCTGAGGTTTTAAGGACGAGAGTCTTCATTCTTGAGAGAAACAGATTTTAGGAGCTTCAGTTGTCCGTTATTTTGTCGGTGGTTGTAACTTCCAGCAGGTGATGAAGTAAATTTTGATGATGATCGTAACTTCCAGCAGGTGATGAAGGAAATTTTGAACGACCTTTCAGCTTGAAATGTAATTTTGCTTTGGAGAATAAATCCTTGACAAATGTTGGGGAAATAAACCCATAACCGAAGCTGGGGATTGAAAATCCTTTGATTACTGATGGTGAGAAATCCTTGTTGACTGCCGATTGCTTGGGGAGCAAGATCTTCAGTTGTTGAGGGATCTTAGGACCACTGCTGGGGATAGAAAATGCTTGGTGACCTGTGGAAAATGAGAATTCTGATGACCTCTACTGGGGAGTCCAGAACCTGGGAGCCTCATGCCGGAGGAGTAAGACTGAGAATTTTCAATCTGATGGGAAGTATCTCTGTGGGAGAATGTTTACTAATCTGGTTCCGCTAGGGATTGATAGTTGGAAGTTTTAGCTCCGCTGGGGATTAACAGCTTTGACTTCGCTGGGGACAGGATTTTCAGATTTTAAGGCTCCACTGGGGATACCGAGATTTAACTCTGAGGGGAATTAAGTTCTGGAAGGCTCTCTTAGCTGGGGAAGTCAGTTTTGAGAAAGCTTTTGTTCTGCTGAGGATCCTGAAGTCTAATTCTGTTTGGGGAATTAAGTTTAATTCCGCTGGGGATTTCTTTTTGAAAGGTCATCGAGATATCTATCCGTACCTTCAACCTATCAGCAATCATCTTTCTTGGTTTGTAAGAGAATGATTATGTTCAAATGCATATGCCTATTTAACAAAACATTGGACGTTTCTCAAATAAAACATAAGTGTGAAAAAGAAACAGAAGACAAGGCAAATTTCTGTATTTGGAAAAGTGTTGGTATTAAATTTTTACGAGTATCTTTGTACAAAGGAGACAGGCATCCTAGTAAGAGGATTTTGTCGTAAAAAATTGAAAATTTTATACAAAAGAAAGATGGCTATGTGTAACAATTCCATGGGATTCCATTCTGTTATAGCCTTCACAACTCTGAATATCTTGTCCATTCGATGCTTCGTCCGCCGATGATTGGATTGATCAGAAGCTCGGAGCTTGATGATGAAGAGATTGTTCTTTAAAGTGATCCGACGAGACATAGTCATACGCTTTAATTCCCTAACTTTTGCCTGGATCGCCCTTTCGGGTTTTCAATCCACCGGGAAACCCTTTTTTGCCCAAGCCGCCCTTTTGGGTTTTCAACTTGCCGGGTGTACAATTTTTTTTTGTTTTATCCCTAGTTTTTGCCTGAACCGCCCTTTCGGGTTTTCGGTTCACCGGTGTGATCGGTGGATCTGGAACTGACTGTTTTAAAGCTGGTTCGCGAAATGTCGCGGAAGCAAGAGTCGCCACCGTCTTTTATTTTCTCCAAATGGAAAGGACAAAAGCACAGAAAAATTCCTTATAGAGATTGCTCTCGGTTCGGGAGGTAGGTTATAGAAAGGGAAGGTGTTAGCACCCTTTCTATCCATGGTTATCCATGGGCTCTTAGGTACTTGCTCAATGTGTTTTCAAAATTGTTGGTTTGCTTTTCAATGTGGGTTTTAAAAAGTTTCTTTGAAAAATTTCAGTTCGACTCGTACGTCAGAGTGTTTGAAAAATTTGCTTTGAAAGCTTTTGAAAGTGTGTTGGTGTGAAAAGATTTTTGTTTGTTTGAAATTAGAGCAAGTATCCTTGAGAACCTACCTACCCTAAGGAGTTCGTCTGTGTAAAAGTCCTTTAAAGTAGTGCCATACCACCATTGAGAGGTAGGTAGCACCACCGTTGGAGGTGTTCGGGTCAATTCGAGTTTGTAGGGACATGGTGATCACCAGAGCAATGGGAAGACACCTTAGAAGCTACCCTCATGCCAGGTTCCCGGATCATGAGGACTTACTAAGACATCCTCTGCTCGACGATCACCTTTCGAAGCAAGGCAACAGTGAGGCGTACCCTAGGGGTGGTGTGTGCGATTCATGTGTCGTTTTCATTGATATTTGTCTTGTCATGTTTGTTGTGATCTACGCTTGATTTTATTATGGCCATTCATTCTTTCATGCCTGGTTAACAGTTAAAAGTTGCGAGGAAAAAGTAAATCTAAGGCTATTACAAAAGGCGCGGGTCCACATCGCCAAAATTAAACCGGACCCGATTTGACGGAAAGTAAATGAAGCAAAAGAAATAAAAGTGCGAGAAGTTTAAGTTACAACGCTTTGGGAGAGATACATAATGATTTAAATGACATAAAATAAATATGCGCAATAAAAGAATTATCGAAGCGAGGGCGTTGGACCCTTTTGCAAAATATTAAAGTTAATGAGGAATTAAAATTAAAATTAAAAGAAAATGTTTTTTTGATATTTTTGTGTTTTTTAAGTTTAATAGAAAAAGAGAATTAATTAAAATTAAAAGAAAATGTTAACCCTAATTCTATTTATTTTTAAGTTATTAAGAAAAATATTGAATTTTTAACCTAATTTAAACCTAAGTTATTTATACAATTTAATTATGAGAATAAATAAAGTAAATAACATTATGGTGAAAAAAGAAAATAAAAAAAGGAATAAAAAATTATTAAACCTAATTCTATATTTTTGGATTTTTATTATGAAAAGAATTAAAGTTAAAACCTATTTAATACTAAATTTATTTACAAGCAATTATTTACAAGAAAATGTGAAAATTAAATATTTTTATTATGTTTTGTCTTTTTTGATTTTTGTGATGTTTTTTATATTTTGCAAAAATAATAATTAATTAAATTAAGATAATAAAGTAAATAAAATAATAAAGATAAATATAAAAAAAAATAATAAGAATTGCAAACCAGGGGGGGTTCAGACCCCAATTGTGAGGTGTTGATCCAAGAATGCTGGCCCATTAAGCTTTGGTCCATCTTTGACTTTTTTGTTAGCCTGCTTCAGCATTGACTGGAGTTCATCATACTCCTTGGATCTGGGCCATTAATCTGGTCATCAGGGAGACGTGTCACACTTGATCTAGAGGTGCATGGTACATCTGGTCATTAAGCGCTGCATGGGATTTGTGAATGAAAAATAATATTGAAATTTACACAGACCTGGGGTTCGAACCCAGGTCTTGGACGTTGCATGCATAGGTACCTGCCACTGAACCACTTTAATCACATTTAATATATATTATCAAATAAACAATATAAAACAAAAGTGGATGAAGACTGGAAAACGCGCGCGAATTTTAAACGTGCCAATCAACGCGTGACATGCAGTCATCTTCTCCACTTGCCCTGAAATATAAAACATTGAGCAACGGTTTTGCAAACGTGGGTTTAGAGGTGTTTTGAGAAAATAACGATTAGCTCATCTCTAAACATAAATTCAGCGCGACTATTGCATCTTCTTCGTCCAAGCTCTCTGGTTTGAATGGTGGTGGTTTGGAATCCCAATTTTTCCTCTTTTAAGAATCCCTAATTCCAGCTTCTGAAAACCCTAAAATTTACTCATGGCATATTCAAATATACGGCGTAATAATCAAATTAGATGCATTGGTTAGCTCTAGAATCGAATAAGGAATAAGAATCTATGCACAAAATGTTATGAAAATGCTTAAAACATGAAACACGATAATGGAATTTTCTTGATGCAGTTTGGGTCCTAAGTACCAATTCCTGGAGTTTTGGTCGTTGTTTTTGATTGGCACTCGTTCAGAGAACCTTGAGGAAGCTAATGGAACAATTCTTATGCTTTGAATTGACCTGGAATGATGATTTCAGCTTTGAGTTTTTTGGACAATTTTTCAAATTGGCAATGGTGTCTCCTGCGCAGCATTCAGTGTGTGGGCATTAGGTTTTGACTCAGCACTTATGAGGGAAGGGAATTAGGTCATTAGCTAGCCTTGATCCATGCCCATGAGAGAACTAGTCTTAGGTTTTTTCACCATTAACAAACTTTCCCTTTTTTAAGCAAAACCAAGACTTGGTGTACAACCTAACCCTAGCATGAGTTTGTGATCTGGCACATGATATATGGAAGCTATTCAAATTCAAATGACACTATTCCATTGATTTTTAAATTTTATTTGAATTTTTAAAGATTTAAAATGACTTAAATTATCAAAAATTAAATAAAATAGAAAAATCAATGTTTGATCTTGAAATTAATCATGGGACACGTGTGTGGCATGACAAGGCTGAATCAAGTGGAAGAAAGTGGGCCCTTTTGTCAAAAATTGAAGTTTCAAGGATAGTTGACTTTTGCCATTTCACAAAAATTTCCCAACTTCTCCAATGCATAACTTGCTCAATTTTTAAGCTTTTCTCATGTTCTTGGACATTTTGGAAAGGTCTTTGAGTCCTTTAACCAATGCCTTTGGTCCCATGTCATTTTGATTTTCCAATCTCAAGTTATGGCCTTTGACTTAAAGTCCCTTTTTGTTGACTTTTGAAAATGACCTATAATGTTGAAATTGATAACCTTTTGTGAGAGCATTTCTTGGACTTGAAGTATGAAGATGAGTTGTAGGAAATGTCTTTCTCTTCAAAATGAGCTTTGGATGGAATTTTTCTGATAATCCATGTGAAATTTATGCCCTGGTCAATTTCAGTTGACTTTTTCAGATGTCCAAATAAGGAAACTTTTGCATCTTGATGATTTTCTGAGCCAAATTTTGAGAATCATGATCAAGCATTGATCAAATGATGTTTGTGGCTTCAAAATGATATGTTGACCAAAAATTTGAACTTTTGACTGCCAAATGACCATTTTGCCCCTACAGTTGACTGTAGTGCAATTTAGGGTTTTGACTGTGCAATTTTGAGCTGAATGCCTTGAAAATTGATATGAGGATGCTTGACCATGTTTGTAAGCATATGAGACTTTATTAGGCCTTTGAACACTTCCTTTTCTTGATCAGACTCAAAACCCTAATTTTGACTGTTTAGGAGGCCCTTGCACTGTGCAACCCTTGGGGAATTTTGTGACTTGGCTTGGCAATTTCTTGAAGAATAGGGGAGGGCAAATTTTGGGGTACAACAGTTGCCCCTGTTCAATCTTCTTATACCTGAGGATGCAGATTGGCGGACGTGCCTTTCGTAATCCGAGGGTAGAAGTTGATTGGACACTAGAGTGCCCAGAAATTTGCGCTCACATAGTGGCAGTGATGGTGGAATGGGCTTATAGATGCCATCTGGATGTTTGATTGCGTAAGAGATTCCTTGGCGAGAACCTGTATACCTGCAAAACAGAAAATGAGTACCTGTCACGTTGCAGGAGCTGATTTTTAGATGCCTGGTATAGATGTGTCCTGACTGGTTACAGGAGCTGAGTCTGGAGCTTCAAACGGCGATGAAAGAACCAGGGATGGTTACTACCTTAGCATGAATGGTAAGAGAACCTTGGGCGACTTTAACTTCAACAACGCTCGTTGAGAAAAAATCTTGGGTGACTTTATCTTCAACAACGCTCGTTGAGAAAAATCTGGGTGATTTTAACTTCAACAACGCTTGTTGAGAAAAAATCTTGGGTGTCTTCTACTTCAACAACGCTCGTTGAGAAAAAATCTTGGATGTCTTCTACGGGGATAAGAATCAGGGAGATCTTAGGGTCGATCTGACTGAACCAGAGAAGGTTTTTGACTGGATAAGAATCAGGAAAATCTTAGGGTCGATTTAACTGAACCGGTCTAGGTCTTGAAATATCTTCAACTGGATAAGCATCAGGGAGATCTTAGGGTCGATCTGACTGAACCAGAGAAGGCCTTTGACTGGATAAGCATCAGGAAAATCTTAGGGTCGATTTAACTGAACCGGACAAGGTCTTGAAATATCTTCAACTGGATAAGCATCAGGGAGATCTTAGGGTCGATCTGACTGAACCAAAGAAGGTTTTTGACTGGATAAGAATCAGGAAAATCTTAGGGTCGATTTAACTGAACCGGTCTAGGTCTTGAAATATCTTCAACTGGATAAGCATCAGGGAGATCTTAGGGTCGATCTGACTGAACCAGAGAAGGCCTTTGACTGGATAAGCATCAGGAAAATCTTAGGGTCGATTTAACTGAACCGGACAAGGTCTTGAAATATCTTCAACTGGATAAGCATCAGGGAGATCTTAGGGTCGATCTGACTGAACCAGAGAAGGTTTTTGACTGGATAAGAATCAGGAAAATCTTAGGGTCGATTTAACTGAACCGGTCTAGCTCTTGAAATATCTTCAACTGGATAAGCATCAGGGAGATCTTAGGGTCGATCTGACTGAACCAGAGAAGGCCTTTGACTGGATAAGCATCAGGAAAATCTTAGGGTCGATTTAACTGAACCGGACAAGGTCTTGAAATATCTTCAACTGGATAAGCATCAGGGAGATCTTAGGGTCGATCTGACTGAACCAGAGAAGGTTTTTGACTGGATAAGAATCAGGAAAATCTTAGGGTCGATTTAACTGAACCGGTCTAGGTCTTGAAATATCTTCAACTGGATAAGCATCAGGGAGATCTTAGGGTCGATCTGACTGAACCAGAGAAGGCCTTTGACTGGATAAGCATCAGGAAAATCTTAGGGTCGATTTAACTGAACCGGACAAGGTCTTGAAATATCTTCAACTGGATAAGCATCAGGGAGATCTTAGGGTCGATCTGACTGAACCAGAGAAGGTTTTTGACTGGATAAGAATCAGGAAAATCTTAGGGTCGATTTAACTGAACCGGTCTAGGTCTTGAAATATCCTTAACTGGAATAATTGTCAGAATGTCGCCATATCTGGTTTACATCTGAAACTATATCTGGAAGGAGATCTGGAAGCAGCATCAGAACGTCACCATATATGGGTCATATCTGAAACTAAATCTGGAAGGAAATCTGGAAGCAGCATCAGAATGTCACCATATCTGGATCATATCCGAAACTATATCTAGAAGGAAATCTGGAAGCAGCATCAGAACGTCACCATATCTGGATCATATCCGAAACTATATCTAGAAGGAAATCTGGAAGCAGCATCAGAACGTCACCATATCTGGATCATATCCGAAACTATATCTAGAAGGAAATCTGGAAGCAGCATCAGAACGTCACCATATCTGGATCATATCCGAAACTATATCTAGAAGGAAATCTGGAAGCAGCATCAGAACGTCACCATCTCTGGGTCATATCTGAAACTATATCTAGAAGAGAATTGCGATAGTTGGTAGTAATCGCTTTTGTATTGATCTTTTTCCTGAAAAGGCAAAACATAATTGTATGCCTAATCATGATGCATGAACTGTATGTCTTCAAAATTAATGAAATTCGTGTAGTATGACGCATATGCATGCTATAATGTATGAAGATGTGATGTTTATGAATGTATATTTGTCTAAGAAAATAAATCCTTGACGGGTGCCGGGAAGTCGTATCCTGGGCTGATGTTGAGGAATAGATTTTGCTTCCGCTGGGGATGATAGTTGCAAGTATACCGGTAGGAGAAGATAACTCCGTTGGGGAATGAACTTGGCAAATGACGGATTCTGCGGGGAGAAAAGATACTCTAGTGACCATGCTGAGAAACAATACTCTGTGGGAAGAGGGATGCCTTGCTGCGTTGTTGATAACTTGCTGAGGATACCGTTGTTATGTTGGAAGTATTGATGGACTTCGCTGTGGATAGGAAAGAACTACGTTGACGACGACCTTTCCTTGGCTTTTGGCTGAGGATAACCCAATTATATCCTGTTGAGGAAATAACTCTTTAAACCAAGCCGGACGACGCGTTCGTGCTCTGCGAGAGGATAAGCTTCCAGAATCTACTGGGATAAGCTTGCTGCTTGGGGATATGAATTCCAGCTTTCCTGGGGAGACTAGATTGGACTCTCCTGGGGAAGTATTGAACTGTGTTGGTTATGTTCTTCAACAGAACCTACCTTGATACCCTGCTTAGACCATCCATTATTGCCCTTGTTTCTGATGTGGGAGCGGAAGATACCTGTGGAGGTGCTTGATAGTTGTTGATGAGCAAACCTTCTTCTGGTAGGCAGGTGACAAGATGACAGGACATAGTCGTACGCTTTGATCCCTAATTTTTTCCTGGACCGCCCTTTCGGGTTTTCAGTCCACCGGGATACCCATTTTTGCTCAGGCCGCCTTTTCAGGTTTTCGACTTGCCGGGTGTACAGATTTTTTCATTTCATCCCTTCATTTTGCCCGAACCCTTTTGGTTCGCCGGGAAGCCCTTATTTTTGCCTAGGTGTGTCAACCTAGCGGGTCTTTGATTTTGCGTAGTATTTTCCGACTATGTCCACGCTCTTAGAATGCAGGTAGGTGCCCCTGGCTGCTTGTGTTGCCATATTGCCAGAAGGTGTCTGATCGTGCAAGATTCGTTGCTGGAGTGCCCCAAGTGACTCAGGCAGAGATTTGCCCCAGGCTTTTTGGCCTTTTGAGAGATTCTCTGGATCTTGACTTAATTGCCCCAGATGGTAGACCATGATCATGCCGTGCCCCTTGATTGGAGATACTCTTGTTCATTAGACTTTCGTCATGCGAATTTCTATGCTGTTCAAACAAAAAGTCATATGCAAACAAAGTTATGTTAAAAATGCAAAGCTTATGTCTGTCTCGAAGATTTTGAAAATGCATTCTTTTTCATAAAACAAGTAAATGTTTGTAAAAACATGATGTCAACTCCGTATTTACCGTAGGCCTTAAGGAGTCAGGATACCTTTCGTAACAGTATGCTTTCAAACTAACCCATGCTTCAGCTAGGACTTTTAAGGGTTATAACGTGGCCTGGTTCACGGTTTAAGAAACAAAGGATAAAGGCTCAAATTATTTGTACCCACCCGCTCTTCGTGATGTTCTCCAAATCTAAACTCAGTTGATCATACGTTAGACCTAGTTTGAGTCTTTGTTCTGATTTTCCTGTGATGGTTCGGATATTGATGATTTATTCTGAATAGGCAGTCATCATTTTTTGTCGAGGGTTTGTGGGACCTCTTTCTTTTTGATTTTGTTATCCCTATTTTTTGCCTGAACTGTTTCCTTTTTTGGAATGACAGTCAGCGGGATGCCCCAGTTTTATAAGTCCCTTTTACAGGTTTTGACTTCTTGGGCTATTCATTGATGATTTTTTTTGATAACGACTGCCTGTCCTTATGATTGTTCTGAACCATCACTGTCTTTTTGTTTTTGGAACAACTCATTTGGTGCCATTTGTGATGCACTCGGATCAACTGAGAAGCCTACCCTGCCCCAGGTTATGATCAAGGGTTTCAATGAAAATAAAACTCCTACTTCTTTGGCTCAGATGGGTTGACGAGGGATTATCTTCCTTATAACTCCAGTGTTTAGGAATTGAAACAATGCCTGTACTTCATCAGCGGGGTCTGTTCAAAAGCATACTGTAGATTATGGTATCATTTTCGTCATCCTCCCTCAAGAGGCTCAGAATTATTAACCAAGAGTTGATCATCAGAAAAAATATGAAAAGAAACTTGAACATAGTGAAAATAATTGTATTAATTCCCAAAACAGACATATGCGATGCATTGATAGAATAAAAGAGTTTGCTATGACATTAATTGTTTAAGCAAAGAAAAACACAACTCAGAAATTCAAATAAACAAAAGGTCTTCAACGATTGGGTAACAGAGCAGTGATTATGTTCGGAGTCTCAGGCACTTCAAACTGAATCTCCTCGGCGTCGATCATGTCTTGAATTTTGTTCTTGAGAGGCCAGCAGTTGTCCGTAGTATGCCCAGGGCTATCAGAATGATATGCGCACCTATCGTTGGGATGATAGTTGGGAGCCGAAGTGTTCGGATTCCGAAGAGGAGCCCTTAAGGTGATCAGCCCTGCCTTCAACATTTGTTGCAGTGCTTGATCCAGCGACATGTTGAGTTTGGTGTACTGTCGTTTCTCCTTGCGCTGCTGCCCCTGTCCTTGTTGAGCAGGTCCAGGATTGGAGATCTGGATTGCCCCTACCTCATGACGGCTCTTTTTACCGTGCACAACATTGGATTCTTTCTTTCCTTGATGAGGCTTTTTATCAGAAGGTGCAGCCTCTTGAATTTTCCCAGACCGGATGCCAGCTTCTATTCGCTCTCCAGTCAAGATAAGATCTGTGAATCCAGCAGACGAATTCCCAATTAGGTGGTTGTAGAATGGACCAGACAGGGTCCCCAAGAACATATCGACAAGTTCCCGATCAGTCAGAGGTGGTTGTACCCTTCCAGCAAGATCCCTCCATTTCTGCGCATAT
Source organism: Vicia faba (assembly GCA_948472305.1). Lineage (NCBI taxonomy): Eukaryota > Viridiplantae > Streptophyta > Magnoliopsida > Fabales > Fabaceae > Vicia > Vicia faba. The sequence goes on along the minus strand of OX451736.1, from coordinate 1,760,805,279 downwards.
TCTTTAAAACCTTCACTTGATCCTAACGACATACCCTGGAGTTGGGTACGCGTAGGAGCAAGGTCGACATTATACTAATACTGCTTGTAGAAAGCAGTAGCCAACTCCTCCCAGTTACGAACCTTGGTCCCATCTAGTTGATAGAACCATTCGAGATGAGTCCCTGAAAGACTCTCCTGAAAGAAGTGGATCCACAGGTTCTTGTCCACCATATATGGTTGAATCTTCCGAACATAGGACCTGAGATGTAACTTGGGACACGACGCCCCGTCATACTTGGTAAAGGATGGTGCTTTAAATTTCCGAGGAATAACCACACCAGTTGACAAACCCAGATCTCCAAAATCCAGCCCCGGTACCTGTTGGATCTCCATAGCATTCAGCCTATCCTCCAACTGTTTGTACTTGTCCTCAGCCGGAGGGTACTGTTCATCGTTGAAATCTGTCTCATTGTCAGAGACCACTGGACTGAGAACCCTTTCCTCTTGATGACTGCCTTTCCCCACAAATGGAGTTGTCCTCTCAGCTTGATCCTGCAGGGTGCATTCCCAGATCTGCGTCTAGGGCTGAACAAAACAGTCCTCTTCTTTTTCTTGTCCTTCTTCAAGAGCAGAGCCTTCAGATCTTGCTGCCCCTGGGTCAAATTCATGATCAACTCTTGGAACTGGGCGTTCTGAGCCTGGAGGGCCTTGATAGACTGCTCAGCTGATGATTTAGGATTCATGGCGATCGGCTGAAATAAACAGCGAGGAAGGGTAAGCAACCTGTCAAAGGGATACCTGCAATGCAATGAGATGTATGACATGCATGTAATGTTTTCAAGGACCTCGCGGGATAAACAGAGAAATTGTTAGAGTTGAGAACCGGTAACTTGATTGAAGGAACTTCATGTTGTTGAGAGTCCTTCTTCAAGGGTCAAAGGCTCACCATATCCAGTGGGTCATAGCCCCTGACAACCTTGGCTTAGAGGAAAATAAATCCTCTTTGCCCCTTGCTGGGATGTTTGATTCATCACGACCTGTATCACAAGCCCTTGAGATCCTTGAAATGGGTTAGGATGTATGCAATGGTATGATGTCATGCTATGCATGGGGTGATGTAGGTAAACCATGTTATGAGTCCCAATTAAGGACTATAAACAGACCCTGCAAGAAATTCAGTATACTTTGTTATGAGTCCCAATTAAGGACTATAAACAAAACCTGCAAGAGATCTGGTTAACCTTGTCATGAGTCCTAGTTAAGGACTATAAACAAAACCTGCAAGTAGTTCATGTGTCAGCTAACAAGCATGCAAGTAGGCAAGTACAAAGGCACACAAGTCACACAAGAGAAACCCTTAGGGTTTAAGCCAGCATGGGGTCTAGGTATTACCCTCTTGAAGTTGGTGGGTTCAACCTGTCCTAATCAAAGTAACCGGGTTCTAAGGTTCCCAATATCACGGGATCGCTTTCATTGTTCATCGTTTCGATTTAGCCACTGAACTGGCGACCGAAATATCCCAGGAAAGCAACCCTCAATTGGGTGTAGTATCGAGTATCAACCAACCTCGGACTGCACCAAAGTCAGTTATCTCACTACCCTAAAGAGGCCAAGATAGTTCAATTAAGGTTCCCCGTACTCTCCTTGACTGAACTCAAGGGTTACCGGTACACACCAAAGTGCCACATCAACGTAGCAGACTGTTTCAACCATGTCGGTATACCCCGCACAGTTCCCTCACAACCTTGTTGCTACTTTCTAAGAAGGTATCCCCCAGATCCGGGTTAGGATCTATAGAACTCCCAAGCAACCCACAATAATAAAGCAAGCAAAGAAGACAATTGAAAACATAGTTATGACCTAGCCCTAAGGTATACCTCACTTTAAGTTTATGTCCCCAGCAGAGTCCCCAGTTCTGTGATCGGTGGATCTGGAACTGACTGTTTTAAAGCTGGTTCGCGAAATGTCGCGGAAGCAAGAGTCGCCACCGTCTTTTATTTTCTCCAAATGGAAAGGACAAAAGCACAGAAAAATTCCTTATAGAGATTGCTCTCGGTTCGGGAGGTAGGTTATAGAAAGGGAAGGTGTTAGCACCCTTTCTATCCATGGTTATCCATGGGCTCTTAGGTACTTGCTCAATGTGTTTTCAAAATTGTTGGTTTGCTTTTCAATGTGGGTTTTAAAAAGTTTCTTTGAAAAATTTCAGTTCGACTCGTACGTCAGAGTGTTTGAAAAATTTGCTTTGAAAGCTTTTGAAAGTGTGTTGGTGTGAAAAGATTTTTGTTTGTTTGAAATTAGAGCAAGTATCCTTGAGAACCTACCTACCCTAAGGAGTTCGTCTGTGTAAAAGTCCTTTAAAGTAGTGCCATCCCACCATTGAGAGGTAGGTAGCACCACCGTTGGAGGTGTTCGGGTCAATTCGAGTTTGTAGGGACATGGTGATCACCAGAGCAATGGGAAGACACCTTAGAAGCTACCCTCATGCCAGGTTCCCGGATCATGAGGACTTACTAAGACATCCTCTGCTCGACGATCACCTTTCGAAGCAAGGCAACAGTGAGGCGTACCCTAGGGGTGGTGTGTGCGATTCATGTGTCGTTTTCATTGATATTTGTCTTGTCATGTTTGTTGTGATCTACGCTTGATTTTATTATGGCCATTCATTCTTTCATGCCTGGTTAACAGTTAAAAGTTGCGAGGAAAAAGTAAATCTAAGGCTATTACAAAAGGCGCGGGTCCACATCGCCAAAATTAAACCGGACCCGATTTGACGGAAAGTAAATGAAGCAAAAGAAATAAAAGTGCGAGAAGTTTAAGTTACAACGCTTTGGGAGAGATACATAAGGATTTAAATGACATAAAATAAATATGCGCAATAAAAGAATTATCGAAGCGAGGGCGTTGGACCCTTTTGCAAAATATTAAAGTTAATGAGGAATTAAAATTAAAATTAAAAGAAAATGTTTTTTTGATATTTTTGTGTTTTTTAAGTTTAATAGAAAAAGAGAATTAATTAAAATTAAAAGAAAATGTTAACCCTAATTCTATTTATTTTTAAGTTATTAAGAAAAATATTGAATTTTTAACCTAATTTAAACCTAAGTTATTTATACAATTTAATTATGAGAATAAATAAAGTAAATAACATTATGGTGAAAAAAGAAAATAAAAAAAGGAATAAAAAATTATTAAACCTAATTCTATATTTTTGGATTTTTATTATGAAAAGAATTAAAGTTAAAACCTATTTAATACTAAATTTATTTACAAGCAATTATTTACAAGAAAATGTGAAAATTAAATATTTTTATTATGTTTTGTCTTTTTTGATTTTTGCGATGTTTTTTATATTTTGCAAAAATAATAATTAATTAAATTAAGATAATAAAGTAAATAAAATAATAAAGATAAAATATAAAAAAAAATAATAAGAATTGCAAACCAGGGGGGGTTCAGACCCCAATTGTGAGGTGTTGATCCAAGAATGCTGGCCCATTAAGCTTTGGTCCATCTTTGACTTTTTTGTTAGCCTGCTTCAGCATTGACTGGAGTTCATCATACTCCTTGGATCTGGGCCATTAATCTGGTCATCAGGGAGACGTGTCACACTTGATCTAGAGGTGCATGGTACATCTGGTCATTAAGCGCTGCATGGGATTTGTGAATGAAAAATAATATTGAAATTTACACAGACCTGGGGTTCGAACCCAGGTCTTGGACGTTGCATGCATAGGTACCTGCCACTGAACCACTTTAATCACATTTAATATATATTATCAAATAAACAATATAAAACAAAAGTGGATGAAGACTGGAAAACGCGCGCGAATTTTAAACGTGCCAATCAACGCGTGACATGCAGTCATCTTCTCCACTTGCCCTGAAATATAAAACATTGAGCAACGGTTTTGCAAACGTGGGTTTAGAGGTGTTTTGAGAAAATAACGATTAGCTCATCTCTAAACATAAATTCAGCGCGACTATTGCATCTTCTTCGTCCAAGCTCTCTGGTTTGAATGGTGGTGGTTTGGAATCCCAATTTTTCCTCTTTTAAGAATCCCTAATTCCAGCTTCTGAAAACCCTAAAATTTACTCATGGCATATTCAAATATACGGCGTAATAATCAAATTAGATGCATTGGTTAGCTCTAGAATCGAATAAGGAATAAGAATCTATGCACAAAATGTTATGAAAATGCTTAAAACATGAAACACGATAATGGAATTTTCTTGATGCAGTTTGGGTCCTAAGTACCAATTCCTGGAGTTTTGGTCGTTGTTTTTGATTGGCACTCGTTCAGAGAACCTTGAGGAAGCTAATGGAACAATTCTTATGCTTTGAATTGACCTGGAATGATGATTTCAGCTTTGAGTTTTTTGGACAATTTTTCAAATTGGCAATGGTGTCTCCTGCGCAGCATTCAGTGTGTGGGCATTAGGTTTTGACTCAGCACTTATGAGGGAAGGGAATTAGGTCATTAGCTAGCCTTGATCCATGCCCATGAGAGAACTAGTCTTAGGTTTTTTCACCATTAACAAACTTTCCCTTTTTTAAGCAAAACCAAGACTTGGTGTACAACCTAACCCTAGCATGAGTTTGTGAGCTGGCACATGATATATGGAAGCTATTCAAATTCAAATGACACTATTCCATTGATTTTTAAATTTTATTTGAATTTTTAAAGATTTAAAATGACTTAAATTATCAAAAATTAAATAAAATAGAAAAATCAATGTTTGATCTTGAAATTAATCATGGGACACGTGTGTGGCATGACAAGGCTGAATCAAGTGGAAGAAAGTGGGCCCTTTTGTCAAAAATTGAAGTTTCAAGGATAGTTGACTTTTGCCATTTCACAAAAATTTCCCAACTTCTCCAATGCATAACTTGCTCAATTTTTAAGCTTTTCTCATGTTCTTGGACATTTTGGAAAGGTCTTTGAGTCCTTTAACCAATGCATTTGGTCCCATGTCATTTTGATTTTCCAATCTCAAGTTATGGCCTTTGACTTAAAGTCCCTTTTTGTTGACTTTTGAAAATGACCTATAATGTTGAAATTGATAACCTTTTGTGAGAGAATTTCTTGGACTTGAAGTATGAAGATGAGTTGTAGGAAATGTCTTTCTCTTCAAAATGAGCTTTGGATGGAATTTTTCTGATAATCCATGTGAAAGTTATGCCCTGGTCAATTTCAGTTGACTTTTTCAGCTGTCCAAATAAGGAAACTTTTGCATCTTGATGATTTTCTGAGCCAAATTTTGAGAATCATGATCAAGCATTGATCAAATGATGTTTGTGGCTTCAAAATGATATGTTGACCAAAAATTTGAACTTTTGACTGCCAAATGACCATTTTGCCCCAACAGTTGACTGTAGTGCAATTTAGGGTTTTGACTGTGCAATTTTGAGCTGAATGCCTTGAAACTTGATATGAGGATGCTTGACCATGTTTGTAAGCATATGAGACTTGATTAGGCCTTTGAACACTTCCTTTTCTTGATCAGACTCAAAACCCTAATTTTGACTGTTTAGGAGGCCCTTGCACTGTGCAACCCTTGGGGAATTTTGTGACTTGGCTTGGCAATTTCTTGAAGAATAGGGGAGGGCAAATTTTGGGGTACAACAACCGGGATGCCCATTTTTGCCCAAGTCGCCCTTTCGGGTTTTCGACTTGTCGGGTTATTTTATACGTAGTATCTTTTGACTATGTCTGCGTTCGCAGGGTGTGGCAAATCGTCGCCGTCCATGGTGGCCAGAATCATTGCACCACCAGAAAATATGCTCTTGATCACAAATGGTCCTTCGTAAGTAGGAGTCCATTTGCCCCTGGGATAACTTTGAGGCAAGATAATCCGCTTGATTACGAGATCTCCGACTTGATATACTTGACGTCTGACTTTCTTGTTGAAAACCTTGATCATCCGTTTTTGGTACGTCTGACCATGGCAAACAGCAGTGAGTCGCTTCTCGTCGATCAAATTGAGTTGATCAAGTCGGGTCTGAATCCAATCGTCTTCATTCAAACCAGCGTCCTTCATAATCCTTAAAGAAGGAATCTGAACTTCCATGGGTAGGACAACTTCCATGCCATATACCAAAGAAAATGGGGTTGCCCCTGTTGAAGTACGTGTCGTGGTATGGTATCCATGCAGAGCAAATGGTAACATCTCATTCCAGTCCTTGTAGGTGACTGTCATTTTCTGAATGATCTTCTTGATGTTTTTGTTCGCAGCTTCAACAGCACCGTTCATCTTCGGCCGATAGGGAGATGAATTGTGATGATAAATCTTGAACTGTTCGCATAGAGCGGTGATCATAATATTGTTTAGATTTGTACCGTTGTCTGTGATGATCCTGTCAGGGACACCATACCGGCATATGAGGTTCTGCTTGATGAAGCAGGCAACCACATTTTTAGTAACAGAGGCAAAGGAAGCTGCTTCGACCCACTTGGTGAAATAGTCAATAGCGACCAAGATGAAGCGATGTCCATTGGATGCCGTGGGCTTGATCTCTCCAATCATGTCAATGCCCCACATTGCAAATGGCCAAGGAGCTGTCAGAATGTTGAGAGGAACAGGAGGAATATGAATCTTGTCAGCGTAGACTTGACATTTGTGGCAAGTACGGGAATGTTGATGGCAATCAGCTTCCATGGTAGACCAGTAATAGCCTGCCCTTAGAATCTTCTTAGCCATCGTATGTCCACTCAAGTGGGTGCCAAATGTGCCACTGTGTATCTCAGTCATGATTAACTCTGCTTCAGCTTTGTCTACACATCGGAATAAAACACAATCATGGCTGCGCTTATAAAGGATGCCATTTCTCAGGAAGAACTTGGCAACAAATCTCCTTAAGAACTTTTTGTCATTGACGGAAGCTCCTTCGGGATATTCTCTAGTCTGGAGATACCTTTTGATTTCATGGAACCAGGGTTGTTCCACTACTTCTTCGGTATTAATCTCATGACAATGCACAGGTTCATCCATTCGCTCGATGGTGATTTGGGGAGCCTCGTTATCCCAGTTGAGTTTAAACATGGAAGACATTGTAGCCAGAGCATCTGCTAGCTAATTTTCTTCTCGCGGGAAGTGCTCGAAGGTGATCTGCTCGAAATGAGGCAGCAATGTCAGGACATGTTCTTTGTATGGGATAAGATTAGGATGTTTGGTATCCCACTCTCCTTTGATTTGACTGATAACCAAAGCCGAGTCCCCAAATACGATCAAAGATTTGATCCCCAAGTCTATAGCAGCCTTGAGACCAAAGATGCAAGCTTCATATTCAGCCATGTTGTTGGTACAACTGAAATAAAGTCGGGCCGTGAAAGGTGTATGGCAACCTTCCGGGGAAATGAGTACCGCACCGATACCGTTTCCAAGTGCATTTGAAGCACCATCAAAGTACAGAGTCCATCGGGATCCATTTTCAGGTCCGTCATACGGTCCGTTACCTTCAATGTTGTCCAAAGTCATGATGTCCTCGTCTGGGAAGTCAAATCTCATGGATTGATAATCTTCGATAGCTTGATGAGCTAGATGGTCAGCTAGCACACTCCCTTTTATAGCTTTTTGGGTAGTATACTGGATGTCATACTCAGTCCGGATCATTTGCCATCTAGCGATTCTTTCAGATAAAGCAGGCTTCTCGAAGATATACTTGATAGGATCCATTTTGGAAATCAACAGAGTGGTATGAGTCAACATATACTACCTTAGTCGGCGAGCAACCCATACCAAAGCGCAACAAGTTTTCTCGAGCAATGAGTAGCGAGTCTCACAGTCGGTAAACTTTTTGCTAAGGTAATAAATGGCATGCTCTTTTCGACCAGACTCGTCATGCTGGACCAGTACGCACCCCATTGAGTTATCCAAAACAGTCAGATACATGATCAGCGACCTTCCTTCGACGGGTGGCATCAGGATAAGAGGTTCTAGCAAATACTCCTTGATCTTATCAAAATCAGTTTGGCAATCGTCGTTCCATTCGACTACCTGATCTTTCTTCAATAGTTTGAAAATTGGCTCACAGGTAGACGTCAGATGAAAGATGAATCTGGCAATATAGTTCAAGCGTCCCAAGAACCCTCTAACCTCCTTTTCAGTACGGGGGGCAGGCATTTCTTGTATTGCTTTCACTTTCGCTGGATCGACCTCAATGCCCTTGTTGCTGACAATAAATCCTAGAAGTTTACCAGACCTAACTCCAAAAGTACACTTACTTGGATTCAGCCTGAGTTTGTACTCCTTCAACCTGGCAAACAGCTTTTGCAGATGTTCAAGGTGTTCCTCCTCTGTTTGTGATCGAGCTATCATGTCGTCTACGTAAACTTCGATCTCATGATGTATCATATCATGAAACAAAGCTACCATGGCGCGCTGATAAGTTGCCCCTGCGTTCTTCAGTCCGAACGGCATCACCTTGTAGCAGAAGGTACCCTATTGTGTAACAAAGGTTGTTTTCTCCATGTCCTCGGAGGCCATTTTGATCTGGTTGTAGCCCGAGAATCCATCCATGAAGGAAAACACCTTGTGCTGAGCCGTGTTGTCAATCAAAATGTCGATATGCGGTAGCGGAAAATCATCTTTAGGGCTAGCCCTGTTCAAATCCCGGTAGTCCACACACATTCTGACCTCGCCGTCTTTTTTAGGAACAAGCACAATGTTAGCAACCCATTGTAGATAGGATGTAACAGCCAGAAAGCCAGCGTTGAATTGCTTCATTACTTCAGCCTTAATCTTCTCGGACATGTCGGGCCTCATTCGGCGGACTTTTTGCTTGATCGGTGGACAGTCCTCTCTTGTAGGGAGACGGTGAACCACGATGTCTGTGTCTAACCCCGACATGTCTTCATAAGACCAGGCAAAGATTTCAACGTATTCATTTAACAGCTGTATTAAGCGCTCCTTGACACTTGGTTCCAGATTGGCACCCACTTGTACTTCTTTCCTGTCTTCCTCTGTTCCTAAGTTGATTGTTTCCAACAACTCTTCATGAGGCAAGATGGCCCTCTCTTCTTGTTGTAGAAGTCTGGCTAGCTCTCTTGGTACTTCACAATCTTCGTCATCTTCGTATTCAGCCCGATTGACCAAATCTTCAGAGTTATTGAAGGATACAACAGAATAGTCACCCATAGAATCCAGAATGGATTGGTACCTGCATTTGTGAGTGTGTGTGTGTGTAAGGGATAGCCATCCTTAAACCAACAAAAAATGCAAAAGGAAAGAAAATGAACACAGCAGTTTATAAATGAAAAACGTCCAATGATTCATTAAACATGGCATATGAATATGAAGAGGATCAAAACCCTTACAAATGGACCTACATGCCCCGGGCAAGGCATGAGGTGAAAAATAGTGTGCAGATTGTTTTAGTAATTATTACAGACCAATAGGAAATGTTTGAAAGATAAATTACTGATTGATGAAAGTAATGGGAACGAAGTCTTTCGCCTCCCAGTTGTGTAGTCCTCCTTCAATGGTTGGGAAGATCCAATCTTCAACGTTACCCTCTTCGTCTTCGTATTCCAAAGCATTGATTCCATGAGGAGAAATCTTGATGGGTGTCCTTTCAATTTTTGAGCGGCGCATAGCTTTCTGCCCCGCAGCGGGAAACCCTAACCCAAACTTGTCTGTCTTGTGAGGAAAGTCGGGCAACTGACCCCATGTTGAGCTCTTCCCCTCCTTCATTGCAGCCTTTGCGTCTTTCAGAGATGCCATCCAGGCCACCTGCTTGGGTACCTCAGCTACTGCCTTTGCTACAACCACCTCAGGAGCAACTTCCTCAAAGTGTTGAAAGGGTGTTTCAATGAATTCGTCATCCACTTCCACATACCGAAAGGAGTTCAGATGACTGATCATGTACTCCTCCTCACTGTGTACGGTTATGATTTTTCCCTTAACAGGGTATTTCAGCATCTGATGTAGAGAAGAAGTGACTGCCCCAACATTATGTATCCACGACCTTCCTAGCAAGCAAGAGTATGATGGGTGGATGTCCATCACATAGAATGTGGAGTGGAACACCTCAGTGCCTACCTTGATGGGAATGTCGACCTCCCCATGCACCATTCTTTTAGACCCGTCAAAGGCCCTGACAATGATATTACTTGGTTTCAGCTCCAAGCCTTCGCAATCCAACCGGTCGAGAGCTTTCTTAGGCAGCACATTTAGAGAAGAACCAGTGTCAACCAAGACATGGGCGAGAGTAGTTCCTCGGCATTCAACTGACACATGCAATGCGTCATTGTGCTTTCTTCCCTTCGGAGTCAGGTCAACATCAGAGAAACCCAAGCCGTTGTCGGCGGTAAGGCTGGCTACACAATCCTGGAATTGATCGGCTGAGGTTTCTTGGGGCACATGGGCTGTCTTCAGAAACCTTATCAAGGCCTTGGCATGAGCCTCCTAAAAAAGCAACAAAGCTAACATGGAGATCTTCGAGGGGGTTTGCCATAGTTGCTCCACCACATCATAATCACTCTTCTTAATTATTTTCAGAATCTCCTCCATTTATTTCTTAGAGGTTTCGGGGATGATCAACGGCTGAGCCCTCGTCCTGACGAGCTCTTCTTGGATCCCTTTCCCCTTATCAGTAGCAGTAGGAGGAACAACCACAGGAGTAACAACTTCTTCAATCATTGGAGTTCTTACAGATAGTTTTACCGGTGCAGGAGTAACCTTGGGAACAACTGAGGGTCCAAAGATTACCTTTGGAGGGGAAATCTCTGGAGAGAAAATTCTTCCACTTCGGGTAATTTTGCTCGTACCGGAAATGTTTCCAATGTCGGCAGTTTCTTCGTCAGAGCTCTCTTCAGTTATCTCGATTTGTTTAACACCATGGTAGTAGATTTCTCCACCATAATTCCACGGTATTGATTTGTCAGATTTGTAGGGGACAGGCCCAGACATGGTTATCTTCAAGGGAACAATATTCGTAGCAGATGTAATCTTAACAGGCCTTTTGGGGGCCTTGGAAAGATTGGCGGAAATGGTGATTATTGAAACATCATTGATAAGGGTTGGAGTAACAGGAGTCTTTTCGAAAAGAATTTGTTGGTTGTCCATTAGGCGTTGGATGCTTATCTTCAGCAATGGACAGTCGATTGGTAGGGAGTTACAAAGGTAGCAATCTTCTTTACAACCTGGGAAAATCCCAGCCTTCAACAGATTCAACTTGATTGTCAGTAGTGGGGTTATCAGATCATCAACAGCAGAAACAAACAGATCCTCTTCAACAACATGGACATTGTGACCATGCTTTGGCATTGGAGCAGAGATTACATTCGGTTTCTCAGGGGCGTCGAACTCAACCTCTTTTGCATCTATCAAATCTTGAATTTTATTCTTTAACACCCAGCAATTGTTGGTGTCATGCCCGGCGCTGTCAGAATGATAGGCACATTTAGCATTGGCATGATAGTATGGAGACGTGGTGTTAGGGTTTTTCGGCGCCTCGTTTAAACCAGTCAGATTCAACTTCAACAAATGGGGAAGAACTTGTGCAGGCGTCATGTTGATGCGGGTGAACTGCCGTTGTGGCCGTTCTACCCGTTGCTGGTTAGGTCTAGACTGATTGTTACGAGGCTGATCATTTGATGAATTTTGAATCATCACGGCCCCTACAGTCGGTCGATGCTCAGTTCTTCCCGATCCTTTTTGAGAGTATATAACAGTTGCTTCCTTCTTTGCCGGAAATGATTTTTTAACAGTTGTAGAGGCAGAGGCGTCCTTTTGAATCTTCCCATTCTTAATACCAGCTTCCACCCGTTCGCCAGTCAGAATTAGTTCGGTAAACCCTGCCGAAGAGCTCCCGATCAAATGGTTGAAGAAAGGGCCAGATAGGGTCCCCAAGAACATATCAACTAGTTCCCTATCTGAAAGAGGTGGCTGCACTCTTCCGGCCAAGTCGCACCATTTCTGGGCGTACTCTTTGAATCCCTCATTTGAGGCCATCCCCATACTTTGTAACTGAGTACGGGTTGGCGCCAAGTCAGCGTTATATTGATACTGGTGATAAAAGGCAGCTGCCAAATCCTCCCAACTATGCACTTCTGACCTCTCAAGCTGGTAAAACCAATCTAGCTGTGTACCAGACAGGCTATCCTGGAAGAAGTGTACCCAAAGATTTCTATCGGATGAGTGAGGTTGAATTCTTCTGACATACGACCTCAGGTGCATCTTCGGGCAAGACAGACCGTCGTATTTTGCAAAAGTTGGTACCTTAAACTTTGGAGGGATCACAATCCCAGCAATCAATCCCAATTCTTCAAAATCTAACCCGGGAATCCTTTGCAGCTCCATAGCTGCCAGTCTATCCTCTAGGTTTTTGTATTTGTCGTCCGCTGGCGGGTATTGCTGCTCTGAATAGTCTCCATCTTCCTCAACCTCTTCCTCTTCAGCCTCGGACTCAGAAGGTAATGCAACTCCTTTTCCCTTACCGGTTCCCTCATCAGATGTGGAGGGAAATTCAAGAACTCTCCTTGCTTCATTCTCAAATCTTCTTCCCAGTGTAGCTACCCCAACTCTTTTCTTCTTATTTTTTCCTTTTTCTTGCTCTTTGTTCCCTAACGGTGCTTTAAGATCCTCCTGACCCTTTGCCAAGGTCATAAGGAGCTGTTGAAACTGCGAGTTTTATGACTGCAGATCTTTGACCGTCTGTTCAAGATCCATCTTACTGAAATAAACAGCAGAAAGATAAGGAAACCTGGTGTGAAGACCTGTTTATGCATATGATGAATGATATGTTTATTCATGCAATGCATTCAAGGATTTAGAAATTCAAAATTGTTGCAGACAAAAAGAACACACGTCATATTAATAAGAAGAAATTTTGTCAGTACATAAATGCCCCATGGGCCAAATATTACAAAAACTTCTTAAGGTAAAAAGACGTTGCACATCCTCTTTGGTGCGATGTAAGTGTTGAGGGTCTCCTCCTCGTGAAGTCGGCGGGTAAGCTCCAAAACCTTCTTCTCACTGGCGTAGAAGCTAGCTTCAAAAGTATTCTGTTCCTCCTTGAGTTGGATCCAACTCTTCTGCATCTCCTCCCATGATGTTGGCATGTCAGGATGTAGGATGGTGTATGGAACCTCTCCTTCCTTAACAGGCTCTTTAATCAAAGGGAGAATGTGAGGGTAAGGCATCATAAGACTCTGGGCGCGAGTTCGTACCCACTTGAGGTAAGGCTCAAGAGGGATGGAGTTCTTGTGCCCCAGTGTCTTGCTATCTACCTTGTTAGGCATCCTCCAAGCTCTGATGAATCTTTGGCGAAGTCCTTGCGCATCGTTGTCGAAGTCAAAAACTAGGTCAGGAATCAGCATGTCATGAGGGCCATCCCTCCGTGCATATCCAAATTGTCTCAAAGCTAGACAGGGGTTGTAGGTAATTCCTCCCCTAATGCCAAGTAAGGTAACATTATGGAACTCACCACAATGATCGACGATGATGACATTTTTTCTGGACCGAGAACACCAATGTACATCAGAATGTATGAGGGTCATCAATCGTTGTGACCACCTTAAGCCTTGTTCATTCTTCAAAACAGATTGTGGAAGGTGCGAAATAAACCACCTTGCAAGGAGAGGAGTACAACACATGATAACACCTCTCTTCCTCATTGTTCGTGTGTAAAATGAGTGGAGGATGTCCCCAAGCAATGTAGGTATGGGATTCCTTGATAGGAAAATCTTGACAGCATTGACATCTATAAGTTGGCCAGGATTTGGGAACAAGACCAACCCATAAATGAGGAGTGCCATAATCTCTTTAAAGGCTTGCAGATCCAAAGAATTCCAACACTCTTGTGCCTTCTCAAACAAGAATTTTTCCAAGAAGCCCTTGACACCACTTCTGGTCTCCCAATGCCCCTTGATGTCAGATGGTTGCAAGTGTAGTGCTTGAGCAACATCTTCAGGCTTTGGTTCTTTTTCTGTACCACTGTAGGGTAGTTGATTAAGAATAGGAATTCTCAGGAGTTGAGAAAATTCCTCCAAAGTAGGCACCAATTGGTAGTCGGGGAATGTGAAACAGTGGTGAAGGGGGTCAAAGAATTGGAATAACACTTTCACCACGTCTTCTTCAATGTTGGTGTTGACTAGGCTGAGCAGTCTACCATGTCTTTCACTGAAGAGAGAGCTTTCTGGAATTCTGGAAGTAAGCTCCTTGAGTTGAGGAGGGATTCTCACAAGGTTGACTTGGATAGTTTTCCTGCGAAGAATTTCCATGACCTACAAAACAAGAACAAAGATGAAGATCCAAACCCTTGAAATGGTTAGTGGATGCATATGATGCTTTATGATGTTCATGATGTATGCACAAACATATGTACAAGCAAGTCACACAAAACCCTAGTTTCAGGCTTGCATGAGGTTTCATAGGTAAGTACCCTCTTGAGTGTAGTTGGCTTAAAAACCTGTCCTATAAATAGTAACCGGGTTCTAAGGAGCTCAATATCATTGGATTGTTTTCTATGTTCATTGTTTTGGTTTAGCCACTTAACTAGCGACCAAAATATTCCAAGAAAACAACCCTCAATGAGTGTAGTATCGAGTATCTACCAACTTCGGACTGCACCAAAGCCGTTCATCTCACTACCCCTAATAAAAGGCCAAGATGGTCAAGTAACATTCTAGGTCATTAGTGCTTAGTGACATCACTCAGCGGCCCCGTACTCTCCTTGATTGAACTCAAGGGTTACCGGTACTCACAAATATGTCGCACTAATATAGCTATTGCTTCAACCGTGTCGGTATACCCCGCGCAGTTTCCACAACGTATTGCTATCTATGAATGTTTCCCAAATCCGGGTGTAGGATTTCAAGCCCAAACAAGAGAACCAAAATGTAAAGCAATCAAAGCAAACAATTAGTCATGCAAAAGGGTGATCTAGGCCCTAAGGTTACTCCACTTTTAAATTTTTCCCCAGCAGAGTCGCCAGTTCTGTGATATGGTGGGAGAACTGACTTGAGGTTTTGCGTTTGTATTTGCAAATGTTCGGTTGAGCAAGAGTCGCCACCGACTTTTTATTTTATCCTAAGGAAAGGTTAAAAAGCACAAGAAAAACCTTTGAGATGTTTTCGTGGGTTTGGGGAGTAGATTATAGAAAGGGAAGGTATTAACACCCTTTCTATCCATGGTTATCCATGGGCTCTTAGTTATTTGCTTATATCACTTGCCTTTGCTTTTTAATTGTTTGAAATGGTGCTTTGTGTGTGTGGTTTTGAAAATGTTTTAAAAAAAGATGCCTTGTCTAGGCAACCGTTGTAACAATTCTTTACTCGAATGTTTTACAAAGGTGTTTGTCTTTTTGAAAAGATGTTTCAATGTTTTTGAAAGTTGTTTTGAAAGTTGTGTTGTGGAGTGTGTTTTGAAAGTAGGCAAGTGTGTTTTGCAACTTTGATCAAGTAACTAAGAGTTGTCTACCCCTAAATTTCTCAAAGATCTTTCCTCATGTTTTAACCCTTTTAACAGTGTTGTTTCACCATTGTATTTGGTGAACAACCTTGTGTTAGGATGTTAACGGGACGGGTGCGGGTCATCGTTTAGACCATAGAGGCAATAGTGCCAAGTATCTTTGGCAATTTTCTCAAGGGACTTGATCATTTTAGGCAACTTGATAGCGTCATCGAGGGACTATGATCATTTTGTTTGTTTTTATTTTGCCAAAGACACTTAACATGCAACCATGGCCCATTTTTGAAGGCAACAAGTGGAGTAACCCTAAGGGTGCAAGTGTGCATTGTGTTTTGATTTTCATGCATGCTTATCTTGAATTAGGTCAAGCTATTTGTTGATTTTATTTGCATACAAACCCTAGGTCTATCATGGCATAATTTGAAAGCTTTAAAATGCAGAAATTTAAAGTCCTAAACTATTACAACATGATTATGGGGATGGGGGTACAAATGTTTGAATGGGGGTATTTGACAAAAAATTAAATTCTAAGCTATTACATCCATATCGAATATACAAATATTTAATTGTACAATAAATAAATACAATAAATATGCAAAATTTATTATGCACCAAAATGATTTTTTTATGTATGTAAAAAGTTTTCATGTTTGAAGTATAAACAAAATAAGAAAAGTCATTTTTTTTGATTATTTTTATGGTTTAGGGCAAAACCCTAATTTTAAAGTAAATAGTGTTTATTTATTAATTATGTACAATATTTGTTAATTATATACAAAAAATAAAAAGTATATTGTAAAAAAGTATTTTTGATGTCAAATATTAAATAAAAATAAAAATGTATTATTTCTATATTTTTGTCCTAAATATTTAATAAAATATGTATATGTATATTTATATATATTTAATATGCTAAATATGTACAAAGAATAAAATATTAATTATTTACAAAAAAAATGTATATTTTAGAAAATGTTTTCAAAATGTGAACAAAAAATAATAACTGAAAAATAGATATTTTTGTATTATTTTTTTAGGGTTTTAGTAAAAAGTATATATATTTATTTACATACCTATGTTAAATAAAACAAATAAATGACAAATAAATGCAAAAAAAGGTTGAAAAATATTTTTGATGTTTTTTATGTTTGAACGAAAAATAATAAGTCAGAATCAAAAAGGAAAAATGCAAAATGATAAGTATTTCACACCATGGGCCAGGGGGGTGCAAATGGAAAAAAGGTGTGCAAAGAGCAAAACAGACTCAGGCCCAGCCCAAGCCAACCTTCTTTAACCTCCAGCCTTGTTTCAAACAGAAAACGCGCGCCTCACCATGTCCAACACAAACTCCTGATTCTTTGACTTTTAGCAAAAACTCATAACACAAATAATGTAGAGCATCAAGCCACGATTACAAACATGTAAAAAAGTTGTCCTAACTCTAAGAAACCAGGGAGAATTTCTTCTCCCCCAATTTCTGACCTAATTTTTCTTCAATGTTCATGGCCAAAATTCTCACAGCATGCTTAATATAAATGAAAAGTAAATACATGGATGGCTTCAGGGCTATGAGTAGAACATGTTTCCTTCACAAACCTAAGCTTAATCATGCCTGGATAGAGAGATAGAAGTCCATGGTTTTACCTGTTTCAGCTTGACTCGTGTACATCAATGTGGCCAACTTCAATGGAGTTTGAGGATTTGTACACCTTGCCTGAGGTCCAAGGATGCTTCCCAAGTACCTAGCTTGCTTTAAAACTCTCTGAATCGTGCTATGGAAGTTCACCTGCAAAACTGAAAAGTGAAAATGGAAACAGAGGTTAGGGGTGTTACAGTTTGTATTTAGGGCTTGGGATAGTTTGTGTGGATGATAAATGTGTTTGAAAGGTTTTTAGCCAAAGTGCACGAGTGGATTGAGTTATGGACCTCAATCTACAGCAGGCACTCTGTTTTGCAGAAAAACTATGATTTTGTGTATGAGGAGGGATGAGGGGTGGTTTGGTCGTGCTTTAGGCTTTCTTGGATGTATGAAAGATGTTTGCAAAGTTTGTGTTTGGCTGTGTTGACAGGAATGAGAGATTGGCTTCAGTTTGCAAGCTTTCTTCTAATGTAAGCAAGAAAGTGTAAGTGGATTGTGCAGGCATGTACCACCCTCTATGTATGCTGCATATCTTGCTCTTGGTAACACAAATTTGTGGACTCTATCTGGCCTCAAAGATCTGGCCCCATGCCTCAAGGATTCACTTTTGACATAAAGTGACATTAAGCCAAAAATGGGAATTTTGCTTTTTCTAGTTAGGGATTAGTTTAGCATGTATTGTCCAAATGAACAAAATAACACCTTAACACAATGGTTAGGCATTTAATTATGGTGTGTAAAACTGGTTTTGAGGCCTGCAAACTAGCTTTGTACAAGCTGATTTGAAAATGCAAATTGTGATGAGCAAGCTTTGGCCATGAACAAAAGTGAGTTTTGGCCAACTTTGCAAATTCGATTCTCTCTAACCACAAGGGTGTTTGATGAGTTTTTGGACAATTTGGAAAGCTTGGAATGTGTACTACAATCCATCTTTGTAATGAAAATTGAAACTCCAAGTGGAACCATGTGAAAAATGGCCAAGAAGTTGGACAAAAATCCTGCCTAGAATAGGTCAAAATTTTTCTAAGTTAAAAATGTTTTGTACCCTTGTTCCAAAAATCATAACTTGAGATACAAGCTTCCTTTGAGAAAACTTTGTGAATCAAAGTTGTAGATTTTGCAACGTACTACAACTTTCATGTTTCAAGTTTTGTTTGAATCCATTTGCATCTTGGTGAAAAAATGGGACAAAGTTAGGAAAAAATAAGGAAGTTTCATAACTTAGAAAAATTCTAAGTTATGAAATTTTCTCATTTTAAACCCTAATTTGCAATTTTGGGTTTCTTGATGAACAAGTTTCCAAATTTGACATGTCTTGATGAAAAATGAATCTTGGCACTTGATTTTGACCAAAAAGTCAAAGTTTGACTTTTCAATATACAGTCAAATTTTGATTAGTTGACTGAAAAATTCATCTGTCAATCCTATGCATTTGAGATCTTTTGAACTTGTTGAATGTGTCAAGACAATGCCATTGAGTCCTTGAGTCCATATGTGAGCTTGGTTTGCCATTGGTTAGGTCAAACAGTAAAAAATTGCCTTTGTGCAGTCAAAACCCTAAAAATGACCATTTTGCCCTTTTGGTGATCTGATCAAATTTCTTGTGGAATTGTGATCCAAACTTGACCAAATGGTTCATATGAGTTCATAATGTTGATGTGGGTCAAAAATCATGAGGTTTGACTGTCAATTGGCCACATATGACTTTTTTTCCAATACAACTGATTTCTAGATCAACTGTCTAATTGACTGGGCAAAGATTGGAATCAAGACTTGAAACTTGGTATGGATAAACTTGTGAGTCCAACATGAAGCATAAAAGTCAATTTGGGCATTTTAGGTCAAAACATCTTTCTGCAAACTCAAACCCTAATTTGGGTCAACAGTGCAAGGAGGGGTCTTGAGCAGAGCAAACCCTAACTTGATCTTGAGCTCCAAGAGTCTTGTGATGAGAAAATGTTGATGAAATGAGAGGGCAAATTTTGGGGTACAACAGTGGTCTTTCCACCCTTTGCTGATTGTTGCATTGTGGAGCAACTGTTGGTCTTGATATCACTACAGCATTTACCGCTTGACAGTGTTTAGGTCTTCTTTGGCCCCTCGGGCCGTAGACTGCACTAGCTTCTTTCTTACCGGTGAAAGGCTTCTTTAATGCACTTGATGAAGCATCCTTTTGTATCTTACCACTTCGAATGCCAGCTTCTACTCTCTCTCCAGTCAAAATCAACTAAGTAAACCCAGATGATGAACTGCCGATCAAGTGATTGAAAAATGGACCAGATAGCGTCCCTAGAAACATGTCAACCAACTCCTTATCAGACAAAGGGGGTTGGACTCTTCCAGCCAAGTCTCTCCACTTTTGAGCATAGTCCTTAAAGCCTTCACCTGTACCCATGGACATACCCTGGAGCTGAGTACGAGTGGGAGCAAGGTCGGCGTTATACTGATACTGCCTGTAAAAAGCAGCAGCAAGGTCTTCCCAGTTTCGGACACTGGCTCCTTCCAACTGATAAAACCATTCAAGCTGAGTCCCTGACAGACTATCTTGAAAGAAGTGCACCCACAAATTTCTATCAGCGGTGTGGGGTTGGATTTTTCTTACGTAAGAGCGGAGATGAAGTTTTGGACAGGATACTCCATCGTACTTGGCAAAAACCCGGAGCTTTGAACTTATGAGGAATCACCACTCCCGATACCAGCCCTAATTCTCCAAAATCCAAACCAGGGATCTTCCGAATCTCCGTAGCACTCAGACGGTCTTCTAGCTGCTTGTATCTATCCTCAGCAGGAGGATATTGCTCGTTGTCCTAATCTGTATCGTTATCAGAAACTGCTGGACTAGGGTCCTTTATCCTTTCTTGGTTCTCCCCGTCCTTGGATGAGGAGGTCAGATCAGCTGATTGTCTTATCATTTCTCCGAATCTTCTACCCATGTTTAGAATACCAACCTTCTTCTTCTTCTTCTTCTCTTTCAAAATAAGGGTCTTCAGGTCCTCTTGCCCTTTAGCCAGACTTAAGAACATCTGTTGGAATTGGGCGTTTTGTTCCTGAAGATCTTTGATAGCTTGATCGGAAGACATTTCTACTGAAATAAACAGCGAAGAAGATGAGAAACCTGTAGTGGTACCTGTAATGATGTGCATGATAATGGGATGCATGTAATGTTTTCAAAGACTTTGGGATATTTAAATTTTCAAACCAAAAATAAACAAAACTTTATTAGCTTTAACTTTGAAAGGTTCAACAATGCCTTTAAGGCGTTACAAAGAAGTAAACAAAACAAACTCTAAAAACTAGAAAAAGCAAAATCAAAAGTCCCATGGACGCTTCCTCTTTGTGCTGATGTAGTCATTGATCACTCTTTCTTCCTCGAGCTGCCTGGTGAGCTTCAAAATCTTCCTTTCTTACTCATGGTACTTTTCCCGATAAGTATCCCGCTCATTCCTCAGCTGAATCCAAGACCTCTGCAACTCCTCAGGATCGGTGGGCATGTAAGGATAGAGAACCGTGTAAGGAATGCCTTCTTCATTGGTGGGCTCCACAATCACTGGTAGTACGGCTTCATAGGGCATCCCAAGCTTCTGGGCACGAGCTCGGACCCATTGGAGGTAAGGCTGCATAGGAAGGGAAGTCCTTGGTCCCAACTCTTGGGGGTCAGTTCTGTTCACCATGCCCCAAGCTCGTATAAACCTCTGGCGGTGCTCCTTAACGTCCTCCTTATAGTCGAATGCAATATCCTCAAGAAGTAGCTCATGGGGACCATCTCTCCGAGCACGACTAAATTGTCGCAAAGCTAGACAAGGATTGTAAGTTATACCCCATTTGATTCCAAGCAATGGGACATTAGGGTATCCCCCACAACGATCAATAACAGCAGTATCTTCCATAGCCTGGGAACTCCAAATAATATCTGTATGGGCAAGTGACATTATCCTGTAGGACCAATCCAAACCTTCTTCGTTCTTCAGCGCAAACTTAGGGAGGTGAGAAATAAACCACCTCGACAACAGCGGCATGCAACACAAAAGAGTCCCTCTTCTTCGCACGGTACGAGTATAAAGGGCATGCAAGATATCACCCAGCAGAGTAGGCACATGATTGCGAGAAATGAAAATCTTGACAGCATTCACATCTACAAAGGAATCCGGATTCGGGAAGAGGACCAAACCATAGATAAGGAGAGCCAATATATCTTTGAAAGCCTGAAAATCCAAACTATCCCAGAATAGCTGAGCCTGGTCTATCATAAATTTGGCTAAGAAACCTTCGACCCCGCTTCGTGTTTCCCAATTGGATACTACATCAGCCCGTTTTAAATGCAGAGCTGAGGCAATGTCTTATGGTCTAGGAACTTCTTCCATACCCGTGAAGGGTACTTGTTCAATAATGGATATGCCTAATAGGTGGGAGAACTCTCCCAAGGTGGGAACCAGCTGGTACTCTGGAAAGGTGAAGCAATGATGCACAGGATCGAAGAACTAGAAAAGTACACTCATCATCTGCTCATCAAGATTTGAGGTAACAAGGCTAAGAAGCTGACCATGTCTCTTAATGAACATAGAAGTATCAGAAACTCTCGAGGCTAGCTCTTTAAGTTGAGCAGGTATTTGCACAAAGTTAACTCGGATGGTATTTCTGCGCACGGAAGCCATAATCTGCAAAACAGAACAAAGATAAATTCCCTTGGTCTTTGAAATGGTTAGTATAATGAAATATGAATGCCATGTTATGATGCATGATGTCATGATAAACCAGAAGTATAGCAAACAACAGGTATTGCAAGCACAGTCAAATCACACAAAATCCTTAGGTTTAAGGCTTGCATGAGGTCAAAGGTAGTACCCTCTTGAAGTTAAGTTGGTTCAACTTGTCCTAAAAAAGTAACCGGGTTCTAGAGGATCTCAATATCATTGACCATCCTCCATCGGTCATGGTTTCATCTCACACAATCTTTTCTTGCAGCCGGAACTATCTCGAGAGTATGGTCTCAATGAGTGTAGCATCGAGTATCAACCAGCTCCTAGCTTTACACCGAGGCCGGCTATCTCACTACTTTCTAATGGCCAAGTTGGTCGATTAAAGGTTCTAAGGTCAGTTGATGCTTAATGACACCACGCAGCGGCCCTGTATTCTCCTCGTTTCTCCACAAGGGATACCAGTACCAACCAATGTGCCACATCAACGTAGCTACTACTTAAACCGTATCGATCTACGTCATACAGTTCCCTCATAGTCTATTTCTACTTACCTAAAAGGTGTCCCCAGATCCGGGTTAGGATCTATAGTAATTCCCAAACAAAACCCTTAAAAGTATAGCAATCATAGCAATCAAGAAAAGCAATTATGATGAACTAGATCCTAAGGTATACCCCACTTATTAAGTCCCCAGCAGAGTCGCCAATTCTGTGATACGGTGGCAGAACCGACTGTTTTGAAATGCTGGTTTGCGTTTTGCGTTTTTTATTTGCAAAATGTCGTAGTAAGCAAGAGTCACCACCGACTTTTATTTTATCCAACCGGAAAGGAAAAAAGTACAGAAAAAATCCTTTTTCGAGATTTTGAGTACAGGGGGTAGATTATAGAAAGGGAAGGTGTTAGCACCCTTTCTATCCATGGTTTTCCATGGGCTCTTAGGTACTTGCTCATCTTTAAAATTGCTTGTGTACGTGCTTCGTTTTGAAAAGTTTGACTTCGTGATAACCCTTGTGTCAGTCCTCAAAGGTGTGACGAAGTTGTTTTTGAAAGTTTGTTTTGAAAAGTGTAAGTGTGAAAAGTTTTGATTTGAGCAAGTACCTACTAGCATCTACCTACTCGAAAAAAAAATTCGTTTCTATTCTTGTTTCCTTTAGACAGTGCTATCCCACTATTGAGAAGTAGGTAGCACCGTCGTTGGATTTGTAAGGGTCAATTCGTAAGGGACGTATGATCACTAAAGCAATGTTAGGACGTCTTAGTAATAACCCTAAAGTCTTAAGATCACATTCGAGGAAACATTTCCGAGGCAACATTTCTGAGGCAACATTTCCGAACAGGACATTTGATCTTTTTAGACTGGAGGCCAACCACTAAGACACCCTATGCTTAATGATCGTTTACTGAAGGCAACCGAAGTGAGAGTATACCCTAAGAGTGATATGTGCGAATGATTTGTTTTCAGTTATTTATCTTTGCATATTAGGGTTTTCTAACTGTATTAAATTATCATGCAATCTTGTCATTCAATCCTATTAGCATACATCTAGACAGTTAAATATTTGCGAGAATTAAAATGCGAGAAAGTAAATCTACGCTATTACAAGGCTTCGGGGAGAGGGATTAATTACATAACCAAAAACCCTGGAAAAGCGATAAATGAAAATCCTAATTTAAACTATTACATACCAGTGGGCAGTTACAATAATATTGGCAAAAATAAATAGTCAGCGCGCGACGAATTAAATGCGAAGCGACTAGGGTTTTGACCCTTGACTGAATCTAATTGTAATTGATTAAAGTAAACATATTTTTTTTCATTTTTTTTGTTATTTAAGAAAATAATGAAATAATTGAATTAAAAAAGAAAATCCTAAGTTCTAATTAATTTTAATTGTGAAAGAAATTAGAATTGCCTTAAACTAATTAAACTAATTACTTAAAAAACATTTATTAAGCAAATAAGTCTTTTTTCTGTGATTTTTTTATTGGTCAATTTTAGAAAATAATTTTGGTGTTGACAAAAAAAGAATAATTAAAGAAAAGAAATTAAAAGAGGAAAAATAAAAAATAATAAATAACCCAAGGGCCTACTGTCAGCGGTTCTGATCAGAGGATGACGGTCCAGAAGATGGTGGCCCTCAGAAGATGGGGACATTGGGCCTGCTCCTGGCTGGTGGATCCAGCAGATGATGACCCTCAGAAGATGGGGTGCGCTGGATCTGGCTCTGACTGGTGGATCCAGAGGATAATGGCCTGCTCGTGCTGGATCTGGTTCTGACTGGGATCCAGAAGGTGGTGCGCTGGATCTGATCCTGGTTGATGGATCAGAAAGATGGTGCACTGGATCTGATCCTGGCTAGTGGATCCAGAGGGTGATGATCCTCAGAAGATGCACACGCTGGCTCTGGATCTGGTGAAAACAAAGGGGAAAATGCCAAAAACTCACGCCTGGGATCGAACCCAGAACCATGAGCTTCTGACTTCCTTCTCCTGACCAACTGCACTGGATGTTAATTTATTAACATAATAGAAACAAACAATATATATCAGAACTACAGGTTTCTGGCCAGAATAATGCGCAAGAATTTGAATCCGCCAGTCAGGCTGTGACACGCTATCATCTTCTTCCCTAAAACCGTTGTTTAAAACTCTGAACCTTTACCTACAGACATAGCACTGTAGCTACAACCCTGTGTATTCCAAAAATTTCATACAAGCAATATAAATAAGTTTCAAGACCATGGATCAACTGGGTTTGACCCTCTGATCACAATGGTATCCTTCATTAGGGACAATTGTTCCTGCATTTAAAAGCCCCAAAACAACAAACAAAACCTAGCTATGGCAGATGTTCGTACAAGTGTTAGAAATATAATTAAATGGTATCAAAAGCTTGCAAACTCAAAGACAAACACGAATATATCATTAGAATATGCAATGGATGAGTGAATCAATGAAACTGAATTCTAAATTGGAAGCATGTCGTGATACCTGTATTTTGCAATTCCAAGCGTGTGGGAGCTTGCAAATGAGTGAGATTCCTTCTCGAGATGTCCAGCAATCAATTGGTAATCTGAGAACGGCACGAATTGGCCTCTAGTACAGGAATTGGATCACCACTTTTCTTGCAATTTTGGAGTTGTTCTTTCACCTCTGCACGGCTGCCTCTAACCCCCTTTTTGGTATGCCCTTGTTCACTATCTATAATAGAGTGCATTAGGGTAAAAATTTGCATCAAATCTTTGCAATTTATGAAGATTGACCATTGATTTATTCCTTGCACCAAATCTTTCCAAAACAAGTATTTTCAATCTTTTTCTGTCCATATGAAGCCTTTCACGATTTGATCTTGTCACCAGCTGTATAATGACTCTAATTATGCACAAAATCTCAAGGTTTAATTGATTTTTGATATTTTCATTATTTTATATTAATCTTATTTGATTTAAATGAAATAAAATCAAAATAAATAATAAAAATAAAAGAATGACAAGTGGAAAGGATCATGGGTCGTGGATCACATCATAAACTCAGTGCAAGAATAAAAAGTTAGGCCCATTTAGCAAAAAAATGCAATTTTGGATACATTTGACTTTTGGCAATTTTGCAAAAATGGTCAACTTTGACAAGGAATATCTCTTTCAATTTTGACCCTATGAGGGTGCTCTTGGACTTTTTAGAAAGCTTAGGATGTACCATAAGCAACATTTTTGGTCTCATCTCAATTGAGTCTTCCATGTTCATGTATGAAGCTTTGACCCAAAAGGTGTTTTTGTTGACTCTTCAAAATGACCTATAATGTCAAAATTCATATCTTCTTGTGAGTGCATATTTTGAACTTTGGAGATTAAGATGAATTGTAGGGGATTGCATCCTATTCAAAATGAGATTTGGATGGGTCATTTGTGATAAAGTATGAGAAAGTTGTGCTTGGTCAAAGTTGGGTTGACTTTTCCTGTAAAACCCTAATTTAGCAACTTTTGGGTTTTGATGAATTATGGGAAACCCTTGAGGAATCATGATCTACCCTTGATCAAATGATGAATCATACTTAAAAATGAGGATGTTGACCAAAAATCTTGAAGTTTGACTGTATGTGGGCCACAATTGACTTTTGACCTAGCACAATCGATTTCTAGGTATTTGAGCAATTGACTGAGCAAACTTCCTCTGCAAGGCTTGAAACTTGACATGGATGATCTTGAGAACATATTAGGACAATGGTGAGCATTTGGGATCCTTTGGACTCAAGTATCTTGATGCAAAATGAAACCCTAATTTGGGGTAGACTGCCTTAGGAGAGAGTTTGTCTGGTCAACTCTTGGACTTCCTTGAGCAATTTGAGGACCTCACTTGACATGTATTGAGAAATATGGGAGGGCAAATTTTGGGGTACAACAGGTTACTTCATGATGAGTCCGTGTAAAACTGCATTTGGAAATGTCTGAGAAGGAACCTGGGTAGGGTTGCTTCAGCTGGTCAAGTAGATAGTTGTTCTGTCTTGTTTCAGGTATTAATCTATAATCAGTTGTTCACATATAGTTTTCTTGTCTTGTTTCAGGTATTAATCTGGAACTTTTTTTTGTTGGCCGTAGAGATAGTTGTCATGGCTAGTTTCAGGTATTAATCTCTGACCTTAGAAAGAAAGAAGTTTTCTTGGCTTGTTACAGGTATTAATCTTCAATCTTCTCATGTAGATAGCTTTCCTGGATTGTTACAGGTATTAATCTACAATCGGTCATCCACAAATAGTTTTCCTGTCTTGTTTCAGGTATTAATCTGGAACTTGTTTTTGTTGGCCATAGAGATAGTTGTCCTGGATGGTTTCAGGTATTAATCTCTGACCTTAGAAAGAAAGATGGTTTTCTTGGCTTGTTACATGTATTAATCTTCAATATGCTCATGTAGATAGCTTTCCTGACTTGTTACAGGTATTAATATACAATCAGTCGTCCATAGATAGTTGTCCTGGATTGTTACAGGTATTAATATGGAACTTGTTTTTGTTGGCCATATAGATAGTTGTCCTGTCTGGTTTCAGGTATTAATCTCTGACCTTTTGAAAATGGTTGTGGTATTTTCCAAAAAGGACTTTTGTTGATTGACTTT
Source organism: Vicia faba (assembly GCA_948472305.1). Classification (NCBI taxonomy): domain Eukaryota; kingdom Viridiplantae; phylum Streptophyta; class Magnoliopsida; order Fabales; family Fabaceae; genus Vicia; species Vicia faba. The sequence goes on along the minus strand of OX451736.1, from coordinate 1,760,778,444 downwards.
TCCCTGCAAGGAAGAGGGTTAGTTGCATGCAGATGTATGCATGGCTTGATGATGTTCTCAAAATAAATGAGATTATGCTGTACGCATTTATCATGTATGTAATATGATGCATAAAATGTGAAATGTTGTTGGAATATAATTTTGTCTTGGAAAATAAATCCTTGACATGTGTTAGGGAGCTTTGGGAAGTTGATTCTCGGACTGCTGTTGGAAATGAAGAGTATGTGTATCTTCAAACCTTGCTTAGAATGTTTCCGCTGGGGGTTCCCATCTTGTTATTTAAAGAATATTAACAAAAGAACCGATAAGTGCCACGAATTATATACACAAAATAACAAAAAAATTGTACTTATCAAACTCTCCCCAACTTGAACTTGTTTGTCCTCAAACAAGGTCAAATAACTCGAAGAACAAAAGTAAAAAACCAAATAATCATGAATCAACAAGTTTTTAAAACGGAAAAAAAGTATGGTTCAAATAAAAATGTACAAGCAAAGTAAATAGTTACCATTATACTACAATGACAACATGTGAACAAAACGAATCCTAAGTACAAAAATCATACTAAACATTCTAAAATAAAACAAGCTTAATAATGAATCATGCCTAGTAAAAATTCATCGGTAGATGAAGAACACACAAAGGTGAGGAACAAAAGCACTCATCCATAATCTTGTAAATAAAATACTAAATTATACATTCATCCAGAAATTCACATTGAACATACAAAGGCAAGAATCACAAGGGCTTTTATAGTTGTAATGCGGCTTGGTTAACAAACAAGGGATAAGTCCTAAAGTTAATCGAAATAAAAAGTTGCTTTAACCTAAGGGAGTGATCAACCCACAAAGACTCAAGCAACACAATTTCAATCAAACTTATTCTTCATTCCAAATTTCTCAAACCAATCACAATACTTATTTGCACAATTATTCAAACTCTTTTTGTTTTTCTTTTTTTTACAAAGATTTTTCAATTTTTTTCTTTCTTTTATTTCTCACAATTTTTTTCTTTTACAACCTCATAGAAATCACAAAATAATCACATAAATATTTCTCTCCCCAACTTAAATTCAACCATCATCATAATGTGAATAGTCCCTACTTTCTTAGGCAAAGTAAAAATTCAAACCATAAATCATGGTTGAGGATTCAAGAAAAACAAAGAATCAAATTCATACAAAAATATGAACTAAACACCCTTAGACAAGTATTTAGCAAAAACAAAATGGACATTGATAAAAAGGCTTCAAGGGGATACTAATGATCACACACTCAGAAGGTGAATTGAGTATTTGACTAGGTAGTTATGCTCTAAATGAAACAAAATGTCTTGATCACTTTCATGAAATCATACAATACACACAAACAAAAGATTAAATATAATATAGTCTGGCTAAAATAAGAATTGTGGCCTCCATTATATATGAATAATGGAAAGCTTCCTCTCATTTAGGGGGAAAAGGAACTAAAGTGATTCAATCAAAAGCAAGTAATGTAAAAAGAATGAATGGTATGGTAATTATACAAATGAAAAGTTTCCTAAACATGTTATGCTATAGAAAGTGATAAACGAGTACCTAGCGAGTATCAACTTTGAAAACTATCATTAATATACATCCCCAAGTTGAATCAATCAAAATCGAAAAATCACCTCAAAATTCTTCAAGTTACCGAACCAAAATTGGAGTCCAAACAACAACAAAAATTATTAGAAAAACATTACTAATATTTACTACTATAAAGACTTGGTGAAAGGGGGAAAAAGGAGGGCCAAATGAAACAAAAATAATTCACTGGATAATCACAGCAGAGCGTGCTAAGCGCCAAAACATGCACTACGCGCGCTATACCAGTAGCAGAAAAATAGGACAACAACATGCAGTCCTAAAATCCACTCCATAATTACCTACATTACTCTAATTTACACATCTAAACAACATTTAAAACACTTCCACACTTCCACAAGCTAAACACGACAAGCTTGTAGAAAACCACAAAGAATAACAACATAAAACAACTAATAGAAACATACTAAAAGAATGAGTGAAAATTGATTAAATAAGTTGTAAAGTGAAAATTTGAGAATTTTACAAACAATCCAAGTACAACTTATTTAATGAATGTTCACCATACTACCTAAGCTAGAATATGTAATAACTGACAAAAACTATAGAGTCGCCACCATTAATTTTAATCCTAAGACGGGAATATCACAAAATAACCCTAATTGATGATACAAAGATTCTAAGTTCTTGACTCACTTTAGACGAAGGGAATGTGTTAGACACCCTTTATCTACCTTGTTCACAAGGATATTAGGGTTTAGGTTTAAGGTTTAGAAATATGGTTTTAATTTTTTATTAGGGGACTCGCCATGATTTTTAAGTCGTATGCCTATGTATCCTCTTTTGAGGAATTAGATTCCCAATTCGTAGTTCGTAGTAATTGTTGGTGTTTTTTATAGGATTGCATAGAATTGATTTAGAATTATCCTTGAACCTTTTTTAGGTTATAAGTTGAGTGATCATAGACGCGATTCACAGTTAATTTTTAAAGTAATTCTATTTAATCATTTTTCGAAAATGTCTTGGATTTTATTATGTTAGTAGAAAAATGGTTTGATCGTTGGTTAGCTATTTTAAGTGTTTCATTGATAACGAGTATGGTAAGACACAGAGCGGGGTGAGGATATTAAGGGCCCAAGTTCAGAAATTAAAATTGGCCCATTTATGCACAGGAGTGTAAAATTAAGACTAGGTGGTGTACTAGAAGAAAATATGGACCCAAAGATATTTTAAGCCCAAATTGGGTGTTAGTAACCCTTGTATCAGTCCTCAAGGGTGTGACGAAGTTGTTTTGAAAATTGTTTTAAAAAAGTTTTTGTGTGAAAAGTTTTGTTTGATTGATTGAGCAAGTACTTAAGAGTTAATCTACCTACTCAAAAAAAGTCTGTTCATTTTCCTTTTGACAGCGCTATCACATTATTAAGGAATAGGTAGCACTGTCGTTAGAGTTTTAAGGGACGTTTGAAGGGACAAATACGGTCACAAAAGCAATGTTAGGAGGTGTTAGTAATCATCCTAAATCCTTAAAGATCTTTTTCCGAGGCAACATCCGAATGGGTCATTTGAGATCTTTCGGGGCTAGAGGACGACCACTAACAAGCCCTATACTTCATGACCGTTTAGCCGAAGGCAACCGAAGTGGAGTAAACCCTAGGAGTGAGCATGTGCGAGTGTAATTTTTTCAGTTAATTTTTCTTTGCTCATTTAGGGTTTTCTACCGTTTTAATTTTCAAGTATTCTTTCCATACAATCCTATTAGCCATGCATCTAGACAGTTAAAATTTATAGGAATTTAAAGTGCGAAAAGTTAAAAGTTCTAGCTATTACATGGCTTTCGCAGATACATAATTATTTTTTACTGTAAAATAAAATGCGGAATTAAAACCTAATTAAAGCTATTACAAACTCGGAGCAGTTACAAAAATAATATAAAAAAATAATTAAAATGCGTGCGACGAATTAAATGCGAGGATAATTATAAAACCTAAAATCTATTTGAGAAAAATATTTAAGTTATTTTTTGGAGAAAAATTAATTATATACAACCCTAATTTCTAATTAGTTTTAATCGTGAAAAATAAGATTTAATTGACCTAATTAAATTAAATTAATTAATTCAAGGAAACAAAATATTTTTGTATGAAAAAGATTTTTGGTGTTTTTTTTGTGATTTATTGGTTTTTATGATTAATTAAAAAAATGATTAATTTGTAAAAATAAATAATTAAACAAATAAAATAAATAAAAGAAATAAAAAAACATTAAATTAGGCATGTGTTGATGAGTAATTCTGGGGGGGTGTTGTTGAAAATATCCTGGCACAAAAAGCTAAGGCCCAGTCAAAGCTTGATCCACGTGGTGCTCCCTCTTGATGGTGTACCATAGACTCTGGCAGGTGGGGCGTTGGATTGGACTGGTGGTGAATCTCATGGCTGGATGTTGATGGCACATGGTAGACGCTTGGGATGGTGATGTACATGATCTGTAGAAAGAAAATAAGAAAACAAAATATGCTGGACCTGGGATCGAACCCAGGTCCCTCCACTCAAATCATGCGCGCTTTACCAACTGAACCACTTGCTTTGTTTGTTAGTATAATAGAAACAATAGGTATTATATAAAAAAGAATGAATTAATGAATCAAAAGAAAAAACGCGCCCCAGCATTCAAACAGCCCAATGGTGATTGAACATCTCATCATCTTCTTCCTCCTTCGTCGTCTTAGGTCCCTGCTTTTTACCTACAGACAAACGTCTGTAGCCATAACCTGTGTGCTTCAAACATCAAGAAATACGCATGATAAATGAAATTAAAGACCATGATTCGACTGGTCTTGATGCCACGATCATCATAGTACCCTTTTCGTTGGCCAATTTAACCTGTATGAAGAAGCCCTAAAACGGCCTCTCAAACCCTAATAATGGCAACTCTGGATATAAGCATCAAAACGCAAAATCAAATAAACCAAAATGTTGCAAATGACAATATAAACACAATGCAATGTTTAAGAATGATTAATCATGCGTAAATTGTAAAATATGATTCAAGCTAGGGAAGGCAAACCGTGGGTCTGTAGTGTGTGTTTCTGGGCGTGAAAAGGCTTGCAAATGATGGAGATACGTTTCTGAGATGTCCAGCAATCTATTGGCAACATTAGAATGGCTTGAATTGACCTCCAAGCTTGAAACCGATTCACTAATTTTTTGTAAAAAATTGAGTTTGTTCTTGGTGTTTCCACGGCTGCAACCTCTTGTTTTTGTGCTTGGTCTTGTTCATTATATATCCCTAAGTGAATTAGGGTTATAAAAACAACTGGTATCTTTGCAATTTTGAAGATTTGATCTCATTCCTTCCTTGTATGATTTGTTTCCAAATTATGCCTAATCATGCCATTCTTTTGCCAATCAACCTTGATACGATTTGTTTCTGATATGTTAACATAATTGGGTTGTGATCCTGTCCAAAAATCAGATCAAAACAAATCTTTGCTATTATTTGTCATTTATTTGATTTAATTCAATTTTTAATTAATAAAAAATAAAAATAAAATTGAAAATGAAGCAAATAATGTGTGGGTAAATATTTGGGTCGTGGACCATGTTATGAGTAAGGTGCAAGCATAAAAAGTTAGGCCCATTTGGCAAAAAATGCATTTTTGAGCACATTTGACTTTTGGCAATTTTGCAAAAATGGTCAACTTTGACAAGGCATATATCTTCCAATTTTAACCCTAGAGAGGTGTTCTTGAACTTTTTAGAAAGATTAGGATGTCCCCTAAACAACCCTTTTGGTCTCATCTCAATTGGGTCTTCCATGTTCATGTGAGAAGCTTTGACCCAAAAAGTGTTTTTGTTGACTTTTCAAAAGGACCTATAATGTAGAAATTCATATCTTTTTGTGAGTGCATATTTTTAACTTGAGGGATGAAGATGAATTGTAGGGAATTGCATCCTCTTCAAAAGGAGCCTTGTATGGGAAATTTGTGATAAAGTACGAGGAAGTTATGCTTGGTCAAAGTTTGGTTGACTTTTCCTGAGAAACCCTAATTTAGCAACTTTTGAGTTTTGATGAATTAGGAGCATTCCTTGAGGTATCATGATCAACCCTTGATCAAATTATTAAAGTTACTTCAAAATGTTGATGTTGACCAAAAATCTTGAGGTTTGACTGTATGGGGGCCACAGTTGACTTTTGACCTAATACAGTCAATTCTCAAGCATTTGAGCAGTTGACTGAGCAAACTTCTTGTGCAAGGCTTGAAATTTAACATGGAGGGTCTTGAGAACATATTAGGACCATGGAGAGCATATGAGGTCTTTGGAGTTCACCCATCTTGATGAAAATGGAAACCCTAGTTTGAGGTACATTGCCTTAGGAGAGAGTTTGTCTGGTCAATTCTTAGTCATCCTTGGGAAAGTTGGGGACCTCAATGGGCATGTGTTGAGTAAAATGAGAGAGAAAATTTTGGGGTACAACAGCTGCCCCTATTCAAACTTTTTAAACCTGAGGATGTAGATTGGCTGGTCTACCTTTCGTGATCTGAAGGTGGAAGATGATTGAACACTAGAGTGCCCAAAAATTTGCACTCGTATGAAGTGATACTTGATTTGGTGATATCGGGAATGGGCTTACAGATGTCATTTGGAAGTTGCTAGAGAATCGCCGGAGATGGGCTTAACGATGCCATCCAGAAAATATACCGGTTGCCTGAAAGATTCCTTTGTGAGAATTCCTGTACCTACCGTTGAGGAGGACTTTGCTGGAGAATGTTGATTCACGTCTTGGAAAATAGAGGCTAGGAACTGCGATTGTCCATTACTCTACTGGGGAATTAAGTCTTGTTTGAGGAAGCGGAAGTGAACTGCATATCTGGTCAGGGTCCAGGTTGCACATCGGCTTACTGGGGAAAGGTGAAATCGATCGAAACTGGTCGGGTCTAGGTTTTACCGTGTTGTAAACTGTAGTCTGGAGATAAGAGAGAAGAAACATGGATGGTAAGGTTATGAGAAGGAACCTAGGTCATAGGGTTACTTCGAGATGAAATCCTGGATAGTAGGGCTATGAGAAGGAACCTGGGTCGTAGGGTTACTTCGAAATAAGAGCCTGGATAGTAGGGCTATGAGAAGGAACCTGGATAGTAGGGTTACTTCGAAATGAAAGCCTGGATAGTAGGGCTATGAGAAGGAACCTGGATAGTAGGGTTACTTCGAAATGAAAGCCTGGATAGTAGGGCTATGAGAAGGAACCTGGATAGTAGGGTTACTTCGAAATGAAAGCCTAGATAGTAGGGCTATGGGAAGGAACCTGGATAGTAGGGTTACTTCCAAATGAAAGCCTGGATAGTAGGGCTATGAGAAGGAACCTGGATAGTAGGGTTACTTCGAAATGAAAGCCTGAATATTAGGGCTATGAGAAGGAACCTGGGTCGTAGGGTTACTTCGAGATGAAAGCCTGGATAGTAGGGCTATGAGAAGGAACCTGGGTCGTAGGGTTACTTCGAAATAAGATCCTGGATAGTAGGGCTATGAGAAGGAACCTGGATAGTAGGGTTACTTCGAAATGAAAGCCTGGATAGTAGGGCTATGAGAAGGAACCTGGGTCATAGGGTTACTTCAAGATGAAAGCCTGGATAATAGGGCTATGAGAAGGAACCTGGGTCGTAGGGTTACTTCGAAATGAGAGCCTGAATAGTAGGGCTATGAGAAGGAACCTGGGTCATAGGGTTACTTCGAAATGAGAGCCTGGATAGTAGGGCTATGAGAAGGAACCTGGATAGTAGGGTTACTTTGAAATGAAAGCCTGGATAGTAGGGCTGTAAGAAGAAACCTGGATAGTAGGGTTGCTTCGGAATGAGAGCCTGGATAGTATGGCTGCGAGAAGGAACCTGGATAGTAGGGTTACTTCGGGATGAGAGCCTGGATAGTAGGGCTATGAGAAGGAACCTGGGTCGTAGGGTTACTTCGAGATGAAAGCCTGGATAGTAGGGCTATGAAAAGGAACCTGGATAGTAGGGTTACTTCAAAGCAATAGTGTAGGTTAGTTTACCCATTCGGTTTAGGGAGCTGAGTTTCCATTAGTCGTCTGCAGACGTGACCTGTATAACTGCTGGATTTGTTGAAGCTAATCGTCTTTCCTGAAAAGATAACAAGGTTAATTATGTGTGATGCATGAAATGCATGGTGGAATGATGTTCTCAAAATAAATGAGATAATGCTGTATATGGTATGTATGCTCTTGTCATAATGTATGTACATGAAATGCTATCGGAGTATGTCCGGGTTTGGGAAAATAAATCCCTCACTGCTGCTGGAGATTTATGAGCATTCCGTCAGGAAGAGATTCTGCTTGAGAATAAACTTTGCGGGGAACAAACTTAGGAAGTGAATTTTGTAGCTGAAGTGATGAACTCTGTCGGGGATTGAGCCTCTGTATCCAGAGAAATAAACTCTGCTTGGGGGATGAAATTTACTGACCCGCCCTTGATTATGAAATCCGGCTGAAGGATATAGCTGTCAGGTTTCTAAATGACCCTGGCTGGGGAGGTTACGTCCTATTTCAGGAAAGCCGACATTAATGTTTTCGAATACTTTTACTATGTAGGGAGTGTATGTACTAATGATTATGCTCCAAAGTTGACTCTATCCCGGCACCTGCTGGGCAGAGTAACAGTCGGGTTTGGCACTTCTTGTTTTTGCCCTGTTTCTAGAATTACGAGTAATTGTCTTTTGTTTCTTATGTAAATATTTATGAGAAGCAATAATTTTCAAATGCATATATCAAAAATAAGTCATTGGACGTTCTTGCGAAACAAAACAGAAAGAAAAACAAACTCGATGTTTCTTGTGAAAATGATTTGTATTGATTTTTGAAGTTGGCCTGTAATAGGAGTTTTGTACAAAGAGGCTGACGCTCTAGTAAGAGAACACCGTCGTAAAAATAGAAACTATATGTTGTACCCCAAAATTTGCCCTCTCATTTCTTCAACATTTTCTCATCACAAGACTCTTAGAGCTCAAGATCAAGTTAGGGTTTGCTTTGCTCAAGACCCCTCCTTGCACTGTTGACCCAAATTAGGGTTTGAGTTTGCACAAAGATGTTTTGACCTAAAATGCCCAAAGTGACTTTCATGCTTCATGTTGTACTCACAAGTTTATCCATACCAAGTTTCAAGCCTTGATTTCAATCTTTGCCCAGTCACTTGGACAGTTGACCTAGAAATCAGCTGTATTGGGGAAAAAGTCAATTGTGGCCAATTGACAGTCAAACCTCATGAAATTTGACCCACATCAACATCATGAACTCATATGGACCATTTGATCATGTTTGGATCACAATTCCACAAGAAATTTAATCAGATCACCAAAAGGGCAAAATGGTCATTTTTAGGGTTTTGACTGCACAAAGGCAATTTTTGACTGTTTGACCTAACCAATGGCAAACCAAGCTCACATATGGACTCAATAACTCAATGGAATTGTCTTGATCCATTCAACAAATTCAAAAGATCTCAAATGCACAGGATTGACAGATGAATTTTTCAGTCAACTGATCAAAATTTGACTGTATACTGAAAAGTCAAACTTTGACTTTTTGGTCAAAATCAAGTGCCAAGATTTATTTTTCATCAAGACATGTCAAATTATGAAACTTGTACATCAAGAAATCCAAAATTACAAATTAGGGTTTGAAATGAAGAAATTTCATAACTTAGAAATTTTCTAAGTTATGAAATTCCCTTATTTTTCCCTAACTTTGTCCCATTTTTTCATCAAGATACAAATGGATTAAAACTAAACTAAAAACATGAAAGTTGTAGTCCATAGAAAAATCTAAAACTTTGATTCACAAAGTTTTCTCAAAGGAAGCTTGTATCTCAAGTTATGATTTTTGGAACAAGGGTGCAAAACATTTTTAACTTAGAAAATTTTTTACCTATTCTAGGCAGGATTTTTGTCCAACTTCTTAGCCATTTTTCACATGGTTCCACTTGGAGTTTCAATTTTCATTACAAAGATGGATTGTAGTACACATTCCAAGCTTTCCAAATTGTCCAAGAACTTCTCAAACACCCTTGTGGTTAGGGAGAATCGAATTTGCAAAGTTGGGCAAAATTCACTTTTGTTCTTGGCCAAGGCTTGTTAATAACATTGGCATTTTTCAAATCAGCTTGTACAAGCTAGCTTGCAGGCCTCAAAACCAGTCTCACACACCATAATTAAATGCCTAACCATTGTATTAATGCATTATTTCTTCCCTTTGGGCATTGCACATAGAATCAATCCCTAAATAGAAAAAGCAAACATGCCATTTTGATAAAGATGCACTTTATGTCAAATACCATATCCAAGAGGCATGGGCCAGATCTTTGAGGCTAGAATTTGTACACAAATCCCTCTAACCAAGAGCCAAAGTTGCAGCATACTTTAGGGCATTGTACAAGCCTTTATTGAAACTTGCATTTTCTTGCTTCAAGTAGAAGAAACTTGGCAAAACACATACCATCTTTCATTCCTGTAAACAAGAGCTCAAGCAAACTTTGTAAACACTTTTCATACACCAAAACAAGCCTAAAGCACGACTCATCCATCCCTAAGACCTGCTCATACTCAGAATCCCTGTTTTGTTGCAAAACAGGGCAAGTTCTGCAACTTGACCTCCATAGAACAATCCACTCGTGCGTTTTTGCCAAAACCAGTTCCAATACATTCCATATCATCCATTGGAACTATCCCAAACCCTAGACTCAACCTGTAACACCCCTAACCAAGTTTGCCATTTTTTCTTTCAAGCTGTGCAGGTGGACTTCCATAGCACGATTCAGAGTGATTCAAAGCAAGCTAAGTGTTGGAGAAGCATCCTTGGACTTCAGGCAAGCTGTACAAAAGCTCAAAATCCATTGGAAGTTGCTACATTGTTCTGTTCAAGTCAAGCTGAAATAGGTAAAAACATGAACTTCTATCTCTCTATCCAGGCATGATTAAGCTTAGGTTTGTGAAGAAAACATGTTCTACTCATAGCCCTGAAGCCATCCATGTATTTACTTTTCATTTATATTATGTGTGCTGTGAGAATTTTGGCCATGAACATTGAAGAAAAATTAGGTCAGATATTGGGGATGAAGAAATTCTCCCTCGTTTCTTAGAGTTAGGTCAAGTATTTTATATGTCTGGATTCGTCTCTTGATGCTCTACATTATTGGTGTTATGAGTTTTGCATGAAAGTCCAGGAATCAGGAGTTAGGAAACGCGCGTTTTTGCTTGTTCAAACAAAGTTGGAGGTTGAAGATGACTGGCTTGGGCTGGGCCTGAGTCAGTCCTGCTTTTTGCACCCCCTTTTCCAATTTACACCCCCCTGGCCCATTGAGTGATATATTTATCATTTTTTATTTTTTCTTTTTGATTCTGACTTATTATTTTTTGCTCAAATATATTAAATAAAACAAATAAATGCCAAATAAATGCAAAAAAGGGTGGAAAAGTATTTTTGATATTTTTTTATATGTATGTAAATAAAAATAAAAACCTTTTTATTTAAAACCCTAAAAATAATACAAAAATAAATATTTTTCAGTTATTATTTTTTGTTTACATTTTGAAAACATTTTCTAAAATATACCATTTTTTTTGTAAATAATTAATATTTTATTCTTGTATATATTTAGTATATTTAATATAATATATAAATACTTATACATATTTTATTAAATATTTAGGACAAAAATATGAAAATAATACATTTTTTATTTTTATTAATATTTGACATCAAAAATACTTTTTTGCAATATACTTTTTATTTTTGTATATAATTAACAAATATTGTATATAATTAATAAATAATTGTTATTTATTCAAAAATTAGGGTTTTGCCCTAAATAACAAAGATACTCAAAATTTGACCTTTTTATTTTTGTTTACATTTTACATTGAAAAATACTTTCACATACCTAAAAAATCATTTTTGTGCATAATACATTTTGCATATTTATTGTATTTATTTAATTATTGTATAATTAAATATTTGTATATTCAATATGGATGTAATAGCCTAGATTTAATTTCTTGTCAAATATGCCCCTATTCAAACATTTGTACCCCCATCCCCATAATCATGTTGTAATAATTTAGGACTTTAAATTTCTGCATTTTAAAGCTTTCAAATTATGCCATGATAGACCTAGGGTTTGTATGCAAATCAAATAACAAATAGCTTGACCTAATTCAAAGATAAACATGCATGAAAAACAAAACACAATGCACACTTGCACCCTTAGGGTTACTCCACTTGTTGCCTTCAAAAATGGGCCATGTTGCATGTTGAGTGTCCTTGGCAAAACAAAAACAAATCAAATGATCATAAGTCCCTCGATGACGCTATCAAGTTGCCTAAACAAAAATGATCAAGTCCCTCAAAAAAAATGCCAAAGATACTTGACACTATTGCATTCATGGTCTAAACGATGACCCGCGCCCGTCCCGTTAACATCCTAACACAAGGTTGTTCACCAAATACAATGGTGAAACAACACTGTTAAAAGGGTTAAAACATAAAAAAGACTTTTGAGTAAAATAGGGTAGACCAACTCTTAGTTACTTGATCAAACTTGCAAAACACACTTGCCTACTTTCAAAACACACTCCACAACACAATTTCCAAAAACAACTTTCAAAACCTTGAAACATCTTTTCAAAAAGACAAACACCTTTTGTAAAACATTCGAGTAAAGAATTGTTACAAGGGTTGCCTAGACAAAGGCATCTTTTTCAAAACATTTTCAAAACCACACACACAAAGCACCATTTCAAACAATTGAAAAGCAAAGGCAAGTGTCTAAGCAAGTAACTAAGAGCCCATGGATAACCATGGATAGAAAGGGTGCTAATACCTTCCCTTTCTATAATCTACTCCCCGAACCCACGAAAACATCTCAAAGGTTTTTCCTGTGCTTTTTAACCTTTCCTTAGGATAAAATAAAAAGTCGGTGGCGACTCTTGCTAAACCGAAACATTTGCGAAAACAAACGCAAAACCTCAAGTCAGTTCTCCCACCGTATCACACTATACAAATTTATGTAAAAGAAAAAAACAGCTATGTGAAACAACCCCATTGGGTTCCAACTCTGCTATTGCCTTTATATCTTCAAGTGTCTCATCACTTTGCTTCTTGGCCGAAAGTTGATCAGATTGATTGGTGTCGTCCGAGCTTGATAGTCGATACCGAAGTCTGGTTGCAAGATGATCCAATGAGACATAGTGGTACGCTTTATATCCCTAACTTTTGCCTGGACCACCCTTTCGGGTTTTCAGACCACCGGGATACCCTTTTTTGCCCAAGCCGCCCTTTCGGGTTTTCGACTTGCCGGGTGTACATATTTTTTCATTTTCATCCCTTACTTTTTCCCGAACCCTTTTGGTTCGCCGGGAAGCCCTTATTTTTTCCTAGTCCAGTCAACCTAGCGGGTCTCTTGATTAGGCGTAGTATTTTTTCACTATGTCTGCATTGACAAGGTGAGGAAGGTCGTCACCGTCCATGGTGGTTAGTATCATAGCTCCACCCGAGAAAATGTTCTTAACCACAAATGGTCCTTCGTACGTGGGGGTCCATTTGCCCCTGGGATCACCTTGCGGCAGTATGATGCGTTTGATCACTAGATCCCCAACTTGATATTCTTGACGCCTGACTTTTTTGTTAAAAGCCTTGATCATTCGCTTTTGATACATCTGACCATGGCAAATAGCATTAAGTCTCTTTTCATCGATTAGATTTAACTGATCAAGTCGGGTTCGGATCCAGTCGTCTTCTTTCAAACCCGCATCCTTTATAATCCTGAGAGAAGGTATCTCGACTTCGATGGGTAGAACTTCCTCCATGCCATATACCAGAGAGTAGGGTGTTGCCCCTGTTGACGTTCGTGCTGAGGTATGGTACCCATGGAGAGCAAATGGTAACATCTCATGCCAGTCTTTGTATGTCACCGTCATCTTCTGTACAATCTTCTTGATGTTCTTGTTAGCTTCTTCAACAACACCATTCATCTTTGGCCGGTAGGGAGAAGAATTATGATGTTGTATCTTGAACTGTTTACAGATCTCGGTGATTATTGTGTTGTTGAGATTCATACCATTATCCATAATAATTCTCTCTGGCACACCATATCGACAGATCAGATTATGTGGATAAACCGCACCACGACGTTCTTGGTTACTGTAGCAAAAGAGGCTGCCTCAACCCACTTCTTGAAGTAATCAATGGCTACTAGGATGAAGCGATTTCCATTAGAAGCGGTGGGCCTGATTTCTCTGATCATGTCGATGCCCCACATTGCAAAGGGCCACAGAGTTGTCAAGACGTTTAAGGGGACCGGAAGCACATGCACCTTATCAGCATAGATTTGACACTTATGACAAGTTCAAGAGTACTGATAACAATCGGCTTCCATAGTGGACCAGTAGTATCCTGCCCGTAGGATCTTCTTAGCCATGGTATGTCCACTAGAATGGGTTCCGAAGGTGCCTTCATGTAGATTTGTCATGATCCTCTCTGCTTCACTCTTGTCTACACACCGTAGTAGTGTGGAGTCATGGTTGCGTTTATAGAGGATTCCATTACTGAGCAAGAACTTTACAGCGAACCTTCTCAGAAACTTCTTATCATTGGCATATGCCCCTTAGGGATACTCTTGAGTCTCGAGATACCTTTTCACCTCATGAAACCAAGGTTTTTCGGCTACCTCCTCAGTATCGATCTCACAGCAGTATGCCGGTTCATCCAACCTCTCAATAGTGATTTGGGGAGCTTCATTGTCCCACTTGACCTTGAACATTGACGACATAGTAGCTAGCGCGTCCGCTAACTGATTCTCTTCTCGTGGGAAATGTTCAAAGGTGATCTCTTCAAAATGCGGCAGCAGTGTCAGTACATACTCTTTGTAAGGAATAAGGTTCGGGTGCTTCGTATCCCACTCGCCTTTGATCTGACTTATCACCAAAGCGGAATCCCCGAATACACTCAAGAACTTGATCCTTAGGTCAATAACAGCTCGAAGACCCATAATACATGCTTCATACTCTGCCATGTTGTTGGTACAGTTGAAACATAATTAGGAAGTGAACGAAGTATGACAGCCCTTGGGAGATATGATTACAGCGCCAATGCCATTACCCAGTGAGTTTGAAGCTCCATCAAAAACCATAGTCCATCGGGATCCCTCCTCGGGTCCTTCGTCTGGTCCAGGTTCTTCATAGTCAGTCACCAGCATAATATTCTAATCTGAGAACTCGAAATTCATGGATTGGTTGTCGTCCACAACCTGATGTGCCAAATGATCCGCTAACACACTTCCCTTGATTTCTTTTTGTGTTGTGTACTAGATGTCGTATTCGGTTAAGATCATTTGCCACCTTGCTATCCTTCCGGAGAGAGCGGGCTTCTCGAAAATGTACTTGATCGGGTCCATATTAGATATCAACAGAGTAGTGTGGGTTAACATATACTGTCTCAGTCGGCGAGCAGCCCATGCCAAAGCACAGAAAGTTTTCTCGAGCAATGAGTATCGTGTTTCACAGTCGGTAAACTTTTTGCTAAGGTAGTATATTGCATGCTCTTTTCGAGCAGACTTGTCATGCTTCCCCAGCACACACCCCATTGAATTGTCTAGCACTGCCAAGTACAATATCAAAGGTCTTCCTTCAACCGAAGGCATCAGAATTGGTGGTTCTTGAAGGTATTCCTTGATTCTTTCGAAAGCGGTCTGGCATTCATCATTCCACTTTACCACTTGATCTTTCTTCAGAAGCTCGAAGATTGGCTCACAAGTAGCAGTCAAATGTGAAATGAACCTGGCGATATAATTCAGGAGTCCCAAGAAACCTCTAACTTCCTTCTCTGTACGTGGAACTAGCATTTCTTGTATAGCCTTTACCTTTGCAGGATCTACTTGGATGCCTTTGTCGCTGACAATGAAACCCAGAAGTTTACCAGACCTTACCCCGAAGGTGCACTTGTTCGGATTCAACCTCAACTTATATATCTTTAACCTGTTGAACAACTTTTGTAGATGATCAAGGTGTTCTTCATCAGTTTGAGACCTGGCTATCATGTCATCCACATAAGCTTCGATCTCATGGTGAATCATATCGTGGAACAAAGCGACCATGGCGCGCTGATAAGTTGCCCCAGCATTCTTCAACCCAAAAGGCATCACCTTGTAGCAGAAGGTGCCCCACTGCGTGACGAAGGTTGTCTTCTCCATGTCTTTAGGAGCCATCTTGATCTGGTTGTAGCCAGAGAAACCATCCATGAAGGAGAATATTTTATGTTGCGCGGTGTTGTCAACCAGAACGTCAATGTGAGGAAGTGGGAAGTCATCCTTAGGGCTTGCCCTATTCAGATCTATGTAATCCACACACATCCGTACCTTACCGTCCTTCTTAGGTACCAGAACGATGTTAGCAACCCACTGTGGATAAGAAGTGACAACTAAGAATCTTGCGTCTAACTGTTTCATGACCTCTGCCTTGATCTTCTCTGACATTTCGGGATGCATACGGTGAACCTTCGGTTTAATCGGAGGACAGTCTTATTTGGTTGGAAGGCGATGAACCATAATATCAGTGTCTAAACCCGGCATGTCTTTATATGACCAGGCGAAGATCTCAACATAGTCGTGCAACATCTGTAAAACTCTGTTTGACGTTAAGCTCCAGATTTGCGTCGATCTTGACTTCTTTTCTGTCTATCTCTGTGCCCAGGTTTATCGTCTCAACCGACTCTTCATAAGGCTGTATGGCCCTTTCTTCCTGCTGTAATTGTCTAGCAAGTTCTCCAGGCACCTCACAATCATCCTCACTTTCATCTTTGCCTTGGTTAATCGGATTTTCGAAGTCATAACTGGTAATAGCAGAGCTGTTATCAATGGGATTCAGAGTGGATATGGATTTGCAGTATGATACGTGAGTGTGTGTAAGAGAATAACTGTTTTGTTAAAGTGAAAACAGAAAAGAAAAACAGAGAGCGCAAAATTTATATGTAAGAAACGTCCAATGCTTTATTAATGATATATGAAATGACAAATAATAGTCTTCACAAGCAAAGCCAATGTGCCTCGGGCAAGGCACAAGGCTGTAAAGTTTTAAATTATTTATTACAAATCTCAAAACAAGTAAGACAAATACTGCGGAATAAAAGAAACTGGTATAAAGTCCTTAGCCGTCCAGTTACTCGGTCCACCGTTGGTAGTTGGGTAGATCCAACTGTCAATGTCTGAGTCTTCCTCGCTGTCTTCAATGGCGTTAACCCCACGATTACTGATGTGTAGGGGAGTTCCTCCAGCCCGAGCGCGTCGAACAACCCTTTGAGCCCCTGTAGTAAAGCCCAAACCAAATTTGTCAGTTTGTGAGTGAAATCAGAGAGCTGACCCCAATTGGTACACCCACCTTCTTCAACTGCAGCCCTGGCGTCCTTGAGAGAAGCCATCTTCAGAGGAGGTTTGTTGCTGGTAGTAGTTTCAGTCAATGCCAAGATCTGAGGGACCTCTTCGAAGTTCTGACAAGGAGTTTCTATGAATTCCCCGTCCATCTCTACATACCAGAAGGAATTGAGGTGGCTCACCATATACTCCTCTTCACCCCGCACAGTGACAATCTTCCCTTTTACCGGATACTTCAGCATTTGGTGTAGTGTGGAAGTAACTGCCCCAACCTCGTGGATCCAAGGTCGACCCAACAAACAAGAATACGATGGCATGATGTCCATCACATAGAAGGTGGACCCAAAGGTCTGAGAACCCACTTTGACAGTGTTGTACCCCAAAATTTGCCCTCCCATATTCTCCAAGATTTAACAAGAATTATATTCAAATGGCTCAAGATTTCTCAAGGGGTTGCACAGTCAAACCATCTTCTAAGCCAATCAAAATTAGGGTTTTGGTTCCATCAAGGAATTTGAGGTTTTCAAGGGTCCAAACAAGTCCCATAGGCCTATACACATTGTCAAGCATCTACATGCCAAGTTGCAAGTCTCACAGCATCAAGGTCCACAGTCAAAAGCCCTATTTGGTTCACAATCAACTGCAGGGGCAAAATGGTCATTTTACAGTCAAAAGTCAAAATTTTTGATCAACATCTTATTTTGAAGCCACAATAATTATTTGATCAAGTCTTGATCATGATTCCACAAGAATGGCTCAAAAATCATCAAGGATGCAAAAGTTGCTATTTTTGGACAGTTGAAAAGTCAACTGTAACTTGACCAGGGCATAACTTTTTCATGGTTCATCAGAAAAATCCCATCCAATACTCATTTTGAAGGGGATGACATTTCCTACAACTCATCTTCACATTCCAAGTCCAAGAAATGCTCTCACAAAAAGTTATCAATTTCTACATTATAGGTCAATTTCAAAAGTCAACAAAAAGACACTTTAAGTCAAAGACCATAACTTGAGATTGGTAAATCAAAATGACATGGGACCAAAGGCATTGGTTAGAGGACTTCAAGACCTTTCCAAATTGTCCAAGAACATGTTCATAGGATCAAAATTGAGCAAGATATGCATTGGAGAAGTTGGGGAATTTTGGGGAATTTACAAAAGTCAACTTTGCCCAAAACACCTCATTTTTGCTAATGGGCCTCAAATTCTTTCTTGAAACATTGTCCAAGGCCTATGCACGACCCAATGAGCTTAAATTGATTTATTTTCTTATTTTTAATTAATTAATTGAATTTTTTATTAATATTAATTCATTTAATTGATTTTAAATGTAGGAAATTCAAAGATATGGTTTTCAAATCTTTTTGTGATGCAAAAGAGGTCAACACATGCTGAAGATTTCGTGTACACATCAAGGAGACAAAATCATCCAATTTTGGCAAGTTTTATCAATCAAAAAGGTTGAAAAAGATTTGATTGAAATCAAATATTGAAATCATAAAGTCATGGATTTTTGGACAAAGTTTTACCCTAATTCCATTCCACTACATATACTAAAGCTAACCCTAATGCTGTGAAGGTGCAAGCTGCTACAAAAACACCATTACCATATTGAAAAAATCAAGAACAAAGTCAAAACTGAAATCAATCTTCCAGGCCAATTCAAAGCCTTTTATTGATTCCAACACCTTGCTGGGACACTCAGGAACGCATAGCAATCACAAACAAGCCTTAACACTCCAAGAACACGCCAGAACAAGTCACACGGTTTGGTTATTTTTTCATAATCGTAAATCATAATTCCTGCATTATTAATGTGATTTGTTGTGTGCTTTGCATTGCTAGAACCTCCCTGAAGCTAATGGTACAGATTAATTTGATTATGGAGCCCTGAATCAAAAGATGCCATTAACAACTTTTAGGGTTTCGAAGCTCTCAATTTAGGGATTCCCAACACAGGAAAAATTGGACCTTCTTAGACCTATGGTTGAATTCGTCAAGGCCAGACGAATCCAACCCAACCCTCGCGAACAATTTCTGATCATCAGGGGCCTAATCGCTATTAATCGTGCTTCCATGTTGTGGGGGTTAAAACCCCCCGCTATTTGATATGTTTTATGTAGGCAATCGAAGAAGACGATGACGCGTAGGAATGCTACTGGATAATTCAAAAAAAGGCGCGCGCGTTGTGTTGTTTACAGCTCAGCGTTTGTTTACTAATATAATATTTTCCTTTTATCTTAATAACAATTGAAGCGTGCAGTTGGAGTGGTTGGAGTAAACGTGCAAAGTGCCTTGGGACCTGGGTTCGATTCCCAGGTCCCCCAAAATTTCCATATTGTTTTTCCTTACCTGATCATGTGCAGGCTCTCAAGTGATATCCATCATGCGCCTCACGCTGCTGCTTGCCAAGTGTCCACAATCCTAAATCCAAGGGTTAAAGGATGAAGATCCTGGTGTTCATGAGTCAACGCAGGCGTGGACAACCAGGAAGGTCAAACATGCTTGCTTCTTAATGGGCCTAAATTTCCAGAACTAAACCTCCATTGGGTCCATCAACACCCCCCCTGGTTTATTTTCCTTTTTATTTTCTTTCTCTTTTTAATTCTTTTAATTATTATTATTATTATTATTATTATTATTATTATTATTATTATTATTATTATTATTATTATTAACTAACAAATTATTTTTATAATAAAATCAGAAACTTAAAATATTTGTATTATTATTATTAAATTTCACCTTAATTGTTATTTTTGTAAATAAAATACTAACAAATTAATTAGTTTAATTAGGTAATTTTAACTTTTTTTGCAATAAATAAAAACAATCTAGAATTAGAGTTTTCTTGACTTTTAATTTCTTTTATTTTTATTTTCATTAAAGACTTAAAAAACACAAAAAAAACATTTTTTTTCTTTTTAATTAAATAATTAATTAGTACTAGGTTTAATATTTTAATTAAATTGCAAAAAAAAGGACCAAAATTTCTTCTTTTCTCAAAAAGGGTCAAAACCCTAAGGACGTCCTTGATTTAATTTCTTTCGCACATTATTCTTATTTTGATTATTTATGTATCTGCTCGGAGGATGTAATAGTTAATTAGGATCTTTACCGCTTGCTTTACTTTTCTCGCATTTATTTCCAAACGGGTTTTTGTTTTTGGCGATGTATAGACCCGCGCCTTGTAATAGCGTAGATTTACCTTTCCGCACTTTATTTTCCGCACTCTTAACTGTTACAATGCATGCAAGACTTGGATGAAAATTAAAAACAACTCGTAGATCACCATGATACATGTACAAGATAATATAACATGAAAACAACACACATGCACATGCCACTCCTAGGGTACGCCTCACTATGGTTGCCTCGAACGTGGTCGTCAAGTATAGGGTGTTTTAGAGGTCGCCCTCCTGTCTAAGATCCAGTTGCCTCGAAACGATTGCCTCGGATAATAAGGATCTAGGACATTAGGGTTACCGCTAAGGCGTCCTACCATTGCTTTGGTGACCACACATGTCCCTCATAATCGAATTGACCCGAATAACTCTAACGACGGTGCTTCCTACTTCTCAATAGTGGAGTAGCACTGTCCAAAGGACTCTTACACAGCCTAATTCCTTAGAGTAGGTAGATTCTCCTGGGTACTTTCTCTTTCAAACAAAAAAAACAACTTTTCGCACTCACACTTTCTAAAAGTTTTCAAACAAATATTTCATACACTCTTGAGGACAGATACAAGAGTTACCTAGAAATTTTTCAAACGAAACTTTTTCAAACCCACACACACTTGAAAAGCAAACAATTTTTGAAAACATAAGAGCAAGTACCTAAGAGCCCGTGGATAACCACGGATAGAAAGGGTGCTAACACCTTCCCTTTCTATAAATCTACCTCTCGAACCGAGAAACATTCTCAAAGAAGGAATTTTGCTGTGCTTTTGTCCTTTCCATGTTGGAGAACATAAAAGACGGTGGCGACTCTTGCTTACCGCGACATTTCGCGAAACCAACTTAAAAAACAGTCAGTTCTATTTCCACCGATCACAGAACTGGCGACTCTGCTGGGGACTAATAAGTGAGGTGTACCTTAGGATTAGACCACTCTTATGTTTTCAATTGCTTGCTTTGTTTGCTTTTATATTTGTGGGCTTTGCATCGGAGTTTCTAGATCCTAACCCGGATCTGGGGAATACCCTTTAGGTAGCATAAGCTGTGAGGGACCTGTCCGGCGTAGACCGACACGGGTGAAGCAGTGGCTACGTTGGTGTGACACCTTGGTCTGTACCGATATCCCTTGTCTTGCAACGAGGAGAATATGGGTCTTCTAAGGAGTCATTAAGCACCAACCGACCTTAGAACCCTAAATTGACCCAACTTAGCCATAGAACAGTAGCAGTATGCTACACTCATTGAGGCTAAACTCTCGCGATGGTTCTGGCCGCAAGAAAAGATTGCGATGCTGGAGTTATGACCGATTGAGGGTAGTCAGTGATATTGAGATCCTCTAGAACCCGATTACTTTTGATAGGACATGTCTTAACCAACGAAACTGAAAGAGGGTAGTACCTAAACTTCATGCTGGCCTAAACTCTAAGGGCTATCTGGTGTGACTTGTGTGCCTTCAAACTTGACTACTTGCATGTTTGTTATCTGACACATGAGTTTCTTGCAGGTTTTGTTTACAGTCCTTAATCTGGGCTTATAACAGGGTTTACTTACACCACTCCATACATAGCATGACATCATACCATCATACCATCGCATGCATCCTGCATAAGGACTAACCTGCATACATCCTGCATAAGGACTAACCCTTTTCAAGGATCTCAAGGGTATGTGATGCAGGTCATGATGAATCAACTGTCTAGCAAGGGGCAAAGAGGATTTATTTTCCTCTAGCCAAGGTTGATAACTTGAGTCAGGGGCTATGACCCACTCGATATGGTGAGCCTTGACTCTTGAAGAAGGATTCTCAACAACACGAAGTTCCTTCAATCAAGCTACGAAATTCAGATTCTAACAATTTTCTTGTTTACCCCGCGAGATCCTTGAAAACATTGCATGCATACATACATATCATTGCATTACAGGTACCCCTTTTACAGGTCACTTACCTTCTTTGCTGTTTATTTCAGCAATCAGCATGAATCCTGAATCATCCAATGAACAAGCTATCAAGGCCCTCCAGGCCCAGAACGCCCAGTTCCAAGAGTTGGTGATGAGCCAAGCCCAGGGTCAACAGGAGTTGAAGACTCTGATACAGAAGAAGAAGAAGAGGACTGTTTTGTTCAACCCTAGACGCAGATCTGGGAATGGACTACAGAATGAGGCTGAGCTGACTACCTCATCTGTAGGCAAGGACAGACCCCAAGAGAGAAGGGTTCCTAGTCTCGTGGTCTCCGACAACGAGACAGATTTCAATGATGAACAGTACCCTCCTACCGAGGACAAGTACAAACATCTGGAAGACCGGTTAAGTGCTATGGAGATACAAAAGGTACCCGGTCTGGACTTCGAAGATCTAGGTCTGTCCTCTGGGGTGGTGATTCCTCACAAGTTCAAGGCACATGCCTTTGCAAAGTACGACGGGGCTTCCTGTCCTAAGCTTCATCTCAGATCATATGTAAGGAAGATCCAACCTTACACTGCTGACAAGAATCTATGGATCCATTTCTTCCAGGAAAGTCTTTCAGGGACTCAACTCGAATGGTTCTATCAGCTGGATGGAGCCAGTATTCATAACTGGGAGGACTTGGCTACTGCATTCTACAAGCAGTATCAGTACAATTCCGACCTCGCTTCTACGCGTACCCAACTCCAGGGTATGTCACTAGGGACGGGTGAAGGATTCAAGGAGTATGCTCAAAAGTGGAGAGACTTGGCTGGAAGAGTGCAACCACCTCTAACTGACCGTGAGATCGTTGATATGTTCCTGGGGACCCTGTCTGGTCCGTTCTTCAACCACCTGATTGGGAATTCTTCTGCTGGGTTCACAGATCTGATCTTAACTGGTGAGAGGATAGAAGCTGGTATCAGGTCTGGGAAGATATCAAAGGGTGACTCCTCGAACACTGAGAAGAAACCATCCAAGAAAGAATCTAGTGTTGTCTATGGTTCAAAAGGGCCAAACAAATCTGAACACCGCCAAGCTGTCAACGTGGTGGTTATTTCAAAGCCTGTTGGTGCTCCTCAGCATCGCAACCAACAAAGGGAAGAGAGACCTAAGAGGCAGTTCACTCGACTCAATATGACCTTGTCCCAGATATTGCCACAGTTGCTGGAGACCAATCTGGTAGCTCTAAGGGACCCTCCTAAGAATCCCAACAGGACACCTTCAAGGTATAACCCCAACGCCCGCTGCGCTTATCATTCTGACAGCCCGGGGCATGCTACGGATGATTGTTGGACTCTGAGGAACAAGGTTCAGGACCTAATCGATGCAAAGGAGGTCCAGTTCGAAGCGCCCGAGACTCCCAATGTGATCACTGCTCCCTTGCCAAAACATGGCTAGGATTGAAAAACTTTTGTTCATTTGAATGTTCAAGTTGTAATTTTCTTTGATTGTTCAAACATTTTATTCATGTCAAACGTTGTTATTTCATTAATGCATTACACGTGTCTGTTTTGAAGTAATTATGTTCACTATGCTTAAAACTGTTTTCATATTTTTTGTGATGATCAACTCTCAATTAATAATTCTAAGCCTCTTGAGGGAGGATGACGAAAACGATACCACAATCTACAGTATGCTTTTGAACCGACCCCGCTGATGAGGTACAGGCATTGTTTCAATTCCTAAACACTGGAGTTATAAGGATGATAATCCCTCGTCAACCCCTTCGAGCCAAAGAAGTAGGAGTTTTTTTTCTTTTCACAAAAAAATTAAACCCTTAATCATAACCCGGGCAGGGTAGTTCTCTCAGTTAATTCAGGTGCACAATGAACAACATCAAAGGAGTCCTTCCAAAACAAAAGATGGGGATGGTTCTGTATAATCATAAGGACAGGCAGTCGTTATCTTTCAAAAATCAAAGCCCAATAAGTCAAAACCTATGAAGGAGACTTCAAAAAAAACTGGGGCATCCCGTTGACTGTAATTACAAAAGAAACAGTTCAGGCAAAAAACAGGGATAGCAAAATCAAAAAAGAAAGAGGTCCTGCAAACCCTCAACAAGGAAATGACTGCCTATTCAAAATAAACTGTCAATATCCGAACCATCACTGGTATATCAAAGCAAAGACTCAAACAAGGTCTAACGCACGATTAGCTGAGTTTAGGTTCGAAGAACATCACGAAGAGCGGGTGGGTACAAATAAAATTTGAGCCTTTATCCTTTGTTTCTTAAACCATGAACCAGGCCACGTTATAACCCTTCAAAGTCCTAGCTGAAGCATGGGTTAGTTCGAAAGCATACTGTTATGAAAGGTATCCTGACTCCTTAAGGTTTGCGGTAAAACAACGAGTTGACATCACATTTTACAAAATTTGCTTGTTTTACTGAAAAATGCATTTTCAAAAACTTCAGGACAGACATAAGCTTTGCATTTTTAATATAACATTGTTTGCATATGACTTTTTGTTTGAACAGCAAAGAAGTTCGCACGACGAAGGTCTAATGAACAAAAACACCTCCAATCAAGGGGCATGGCATGATCATTGTCCATAATCTGGGGCAGTCAAGTCAAGATTCGGAGAATCTCTCAAAAGGCCAACCAGCTTGGGGCAAATCTCCATCTGGATCACTTGGGGCATTGGACGATCAAACGAAGATCTTCTGGTGGTATGACAACGCAACACTACTGACAGGGGCACCTCCCTACATCCTGAGAGCACGGACATAGTCGAAAAGATATTGCGCATAATCAAAGACCCGCTAGGTTGACACACCTAGGCAAAAATAAGGGCTTCCCGGCGAACCAAAAGGGTTCGGGAAAAAATAAGGGATGAAAATAAAAAAATCTGTACACCCGGCAAGTCGAAAACCTGAAAAGGCGGCTTGGGCAAAAATGGGTATCCCGGTGAACTGAAAACCCGAAAGGGCGGTCCAGGCAAAAATTAGGGATCAAAGCGTACGACTATGTCCCGTCATCTCGTCACTTGCCTACCAGAAGAAGATTTGTCAACTGGCAGTTATCAAGGCCTTCACAGGTACCTTCTCCCGCAGAAGCTGGGGCAATAAGAAGTGTCCAAGCGGTCTAGTTGCTCTGTCCACCAAGGTACCAAGGTAAGTTCGGCTGAAGAACATGACCAAGTTACCTCCACTCCCCGCAGAGTAAGACAAGATTTAGCCATACTCCCCCAAGCAGAGTTGGTCTCCAATCAGCCCAAAAAGACACAATATCTCCAGCAAGTCAGCAACACTCTCCCCAAGCAGAGTTAGCCTACTGTCAGCCTTAAGGAAGTTGGGTATCCCCATAAGATCTCAACATTCCCCAGCGGAGTATACAGATGTTCCTAAGCAAGCATCCCCGGCAGTCTTAATATAAGATTGCTCCCCGGCGGAATACCAGACACCCCAGTGGAGTCACTTCCCCAGTACAGTCCAAAGTTTCCCCAAGAGAGTTGAATCATCCTCCCATTCAGATTCTGGAAGCTTATCCCCAGTAGATTCTGGAAGCTTATCACCTGTGGAGTACATACGTCTCTCCCCTACCATATTCAAAGGTTATTCCCCACCAAAGCTTATAACTGGGTTATCCTCAGCAAATTGCAACGGAAAGATCGTCCTCAGCGAAGTTCTTCCTATCCCCAGCGGAGTTCATCAAATTCTCCAACATAACTTATCAGTGGAATCCCCAGCGGAGTTATCAGCAAAACCTCAGCGAAGAATCTCTTCCCACAGAGTAATTCCCCGCAGAGTAATCTCTTCACCAAGTTTATTACCCAACGGAGTCATCTTCTCCTACCGGTTTATTCTTGCAATCATCATCCCCAGCGGAAACGAAGAATTCTACTCTTCAAACATCAGCCCAGGATTCAGCAATTTCCCGGCATTCGTCAAGGATTTATTTTCCTAGACGAAAATACATTCATAAACATCACATGGCCATACATCATGATACATGCATATACGCACCATATCATACAATCTCATTTATGTCGAGAACATCATTGCTTGATCCATATCATGCATTGCACATGACTGACCTTTACCTTTCAGGAAGGATACAGTTAAATGATCAGCTATGTCAAAGTAGACAAATACAGTCAAAAGAGATCAATCCAGTCAAAGAAGACAAATCCAGTCAAAGAAGACAAATCCAGTCAAAAAAGACAAGTCCAGTCAAATCCCAAAGGTTTTTCTGATGCTCATCCAGTCAAAGAAGACAAGTCCAGTTAAAACTAATTCCTAAGTCATTAAAGACAACCCGTCGTTATAGACACCCGTCATCATAGACACCCGTCGTTATAGACACCCGTCGTTATAGACACCCGTCGTTATATACACCCGTCGTTATAGACACCCGTCGTTAAAGACACTCGTCGTCATAGACAACCCGTCGTTATAGACACTCGTCGTTATAGACACCCGTCGTCATAGACACTCGTCATTATAGACACTCGTCGTCATAGACAACCCGTCGTTATAGACACCCGTCGTTATAGACACCCGTCGTCATAGACACCCGTCGTCATAGACACTCGTCGTTATAGACACCCGTCGTGATAGACACCCATCGTTATAGACACCCGTCGTTGAAGACAACCCGTCATTATAGACACCCGTCGTTATAGACACCCGTCGTTATAGACACCAGTCGTCATAGACACCCGTCGTTATAGACACTCGTCGTCATAGACACCCGTCGTTATAGACACTCGTCGTTATAGACACCCGTCGTCATAGACACCCGTCGTTATAGATACCCGTCTTCATAGAAACCCGTCGTTATAGACACCCGTCATTATAGACACCCGTCGTTATAGACACCCGTTGTTATAGACACACGTCGTTATAGACACCCGTCGTTATAGACACCCGTCATTATAGACACCCATCGTTATAGACACCCGTCATTATAGACACCCGTCATTATAGACACCCGTCATTATAGACACCCGTCATCATAGACACCCGTCGTTGTAGACACCCGTCGTTATAGACACCCGTCGTTATAGACACCCGTCGATATAGACACCCGTCGTTATAGACACCCGTCGTGGAAGACAACCCATCATTAAAGATATCCTGTCATTAAAGACAACTCGTCCATGAAGACAACCCGTCCAAGAGACAACTCGTCAAGAAAGAAAAACCTGGGTCAGTTAAATCGATCCCTAAAGATTTTTCTGAAATAACCTGTCAGTAGAGACAACCCATCAACCTTTTGAAGTTACAGATTTGATACCTGTATCTAGCCAGGGCATATCTGCATGAAGAGTTTGAAGATCAACACCTGTAACAGACCAGGAAATTATCTTCCTTTCTCAAAGTATGCAAGTTCTCGCTAAGGAATCTCTGACGCGATCGAGGCCCCCGGATGGCATCTTTAAGCCCATCTCCACCACTATCCATTACCTTTCCAAATGGCATCTATAAGTCCATTCTCGACAAGGTTCTGTCACACCTCCAGATGGCATCTATAATCCCATCCTCCTATCCACCATCTCTCCAAATGGCATCTGTAAGCCCATTCCCGACATCACATTGCTGATATTCTACTATGTGAGTGCAAATTTCTGGGCACTCTAGTGTTCAATCATCTTCCACCTTCGGATCACGAAAGGCACGCAAGCCAATCTACATCCTCAGGTCTAAGAAGATTGAACAGGGGCAACTGTTGTACCCCAAAATTTTCCCTCCCATATTCTCCAAGATTTAACAAGAATCATATTCAAATGGTCAAGATTTCTCAAGGGGTTGCACAGTCAAACCATCTTCTAAGCCAGTCAAAATTAGGGTTTTGGTTCCCTCAAGGAATTTGAGGTTTTCAAGGGTCCAAACAAGTCCCATAGGCCTATACACATTGTAAAGCATCTACATGCCAAGTTGCAAGTCTCACGGCATCAAGGTCCACAGTCAAAAGCCCTATTTGGTTCACAATCAACTGCAGGGGCAAAATGGTCATTTTACAGTCAAAAGTCAAAAATTTTGGTCAACATCTTATTTTGAAGCCACAATAATCATTTGATCAAGTCTTGATCATGATTCCACAAGAATGGCTCAAAAATCATCAAGGATGCAAAAGTTGCTATTTTTGGACAGCTGAAAAGTCAACTGTAACTTGACCAGGGCATAACTTTTTCATGGTTCATCATAAAAATCCCATCCAATGCTCATTTTGAAGGGGATGACATTTCCTACAACTCATCTTCACATTACAAGTCCAAGAAATGCTCTCACAAAAAGTTATCAATTTCTACATTATAGGTCAATTTCAAAAGTCAACAAAAAGACACTTTAAGTCAAAGACCATAACTTGAGATTGGTAAATCAAAATGACATGGGACCAAAGGCATTGGTTAGAGGACTTCAATACCTTTCCAAAATGTCCAAGAACATGTTCATAGGATCAAAATTGAGCAAGATATGCATTGGAGAAGTTGGGGAATTTTGGGGAATTTACAAAAGTCAACTTTGCCCAAAACACCTCATTTTTGCTAATGGGCCTCAAATTCTTTCTTGAAACATTGTCCAAGGCCTATGCACGACCCAATGAGCTTAAATTGATTTATTTTCTTATTTTTAATTAATTAATTTAATTGATTTTAAATGTAGGAAATTCAAAGATATGGTTTTCAAATCTTTTTGTGATGCAAAAGAGGTCAACACATGCTGAAGATTTCGTGTACACATCAAGGAGACAAAATCATCCAATTTTGGCAAGTTTTATCAATCAAAAAGGTTGAAAAAGATTTGATTGAAATCAAATATTGAAATCATAAAGCCATGGATTTTTTGACAAAGTTTTACCCTAATTCCATTCCACTACATATACTAAAGCTAACCCTAATGCCGTGAAGGTGCAAGCTGCTGCAAAAACACCATTACCATATTGAAAAAATCAAGAACAAAGTCAAAACTGAAACCAATCTTCCAGGCCAATTAAAGCCTTTTCTTGATTCCAACACCTTGCTGGGACACTCAGGAACGCATAGCAATCACAAATAAGCTTTAACACTCCAAGAACACGCCAGAACAAGTCACACGGTTTGGTTATTTTTTCATAATCGTAAATCATAATTCCTGCATTATTAATGTGATTTGTTGTGTGCTTTGCATTGCTAGAACCTCCCTGAAGCTAATGGTACAGGTTAATTTGATTATGGAGCCCTGAATCAAAAGATGCCATTAACAACTTTTAGGGTTTCGAAGCTCTCAATTTAGGGATTCCCAGCACAGGAAAAATTGGACCTTCTTAGACCTATGGTTGAATTCGTCAAGGCCAGACGAATCCAACCCAACCCTCGCGAACAATTTCTGATCATCAGGGGCCTAATCGCTATTAATCGTGCTTCCATGTTGTGGGGGTTAAAACCCCCCGCTATTTGATATGTTTTATGCAGGCAATTGAAGAAGACGATGACGCGTAGGAATGCTACTGAATAATTCAAAAAAAGGCGCGCGCGTTGTTTTGTTTACAGCTCAGCGTTTGTTTTCTAATATAATATTTTCCTTTTATCTTAATAACAATTGAAGCGTGCAGTTGGAGTGGTTGGAGTAAACGTGCAAAGTGCCTTGGGACCTGGGTTCGATTCCCAGGTCCCCCAAAATTTCCATATTGTTTTTCCTTACCTGATCATGTGCAGGCTCTCAAGTGATATCCATCATGCGCCTCACGCTGCTGCTTGCCAAGTGTCCACAATCCTCAATCCAAGGGTCAAAGGATGAAGATCCTGGTGTTCATGAGTCAACGCAGGCGTGGACAACCAGGAAGGTCAAACAGGCTTGCTTCTTAATGGGCCTAAATTTCCAGAACTAAACCTCCATTGGGTCCATCAACACCCCCCTGGTTTATTTTCCTTTTTATTTTCTTTCTCTTTTTAATTCTTTTAATTATTATTATTATTATTATTATTATTAACTAACAAATTATTTTTATAATAAAATCAGAAACTTAAAATATTTGTATTATTATTATTAAATTTCACCTTAATTGTTATTTTTGTAAATAAAATACTAACAAATTAATTAGTTTAATTAGGTAATTTTAACTTTTTTGCAATAAATAAAAACAATCTAGAATTAGAGTTTTCTTGACTTTTAATTTCTTTTATTTTTATTTTCATTAAAGACTTAAAAA
This sequence comes from Vicia faba, assembly GCA_948472305.1. Taxonomy (NCBI): domain Eukaryota; kingdom Viridiplantae; phylum Streptophyta; class Magnoliopsida; order Fabales; family Fabaceae; genus Vicia; species Vicia faba. The sequence goes on along the minus strand of OX451736.1, from coordinate 1,760,748,197 downwards.
ACACAAAAAAAACATTTTTTTTTCTTTTTAATTAAATAATTAATTAGTACTAGGTTTAATATTTTAATTAAATTGCAAAAAAAAGGACCAAAATTTCTTCTTTTCTCAAAAAGGGTCAAAACCCTAAGGACGTCCTTGATTTAATTTCTTTCGCACATTATTCTTATTTTGATTATTTATGTATCTGCTCGGAGGATGTAATAGTTAATTAGGATCTTTACCGCTTTCTTTACTTTTCTCGCATTTATTTCCAAACGGGTTTTTGTTTTTGGCGATGTATAGACCCGCACCTTGTAATAGCGTAGATTTACCTTTCCGCACTTTATTTTCCGCACTCTTAACTGTTACAATGCATGCAAGACTTGGATGAAAATTAAAAACAACTCGTAGATCACCATGATACATGTACAAGATAATATAACATGAAAACAACACACATGCACATGCCACTCCTAGGGTACGCCTCACTATGGTTGCCTCGAACGTGGTCGTCAAGTATAGGGTGTTTTAGAGGTCGCCCTCCTGTCTAAGATCCAGTTGCCTCGAAACGGTTGCCTCGGATAATAAGGATCTAGGACATTAGGGTTACCGCTAAGGCATCCTACCATTGCTTTGGTGACCACACATGTCCCTCATAATCGAATTGACCCGAATAACTCCAACGACGGCGCTTCCTACTTCTCAATAGTGGGGTAGCACTGTCCAAAGGACTCTTACACAGCCTAATTCATTAGAGTAGGTAGATTCTCCTGGGTACTTGCTCTTTCAAACAAAAAAAACAACTTTTCGCACTCACACTTTCTAAAAGTTTTCAAACAAATATTTCATACACTCTTGAGGACAGATACAAGAGTTACCTAGAAATTTTTCAAACGAAACTTTTTCAAACCCACACACACTTGAAAAGCAAACAATTTTTGAAAAGATAAGAGCAAGTACCTAAGAGCCCGTGGATAGCCACGGATAGAAAGGGTGCTAACACCTTCCCTTTCTATAAATCTACCTCCCGAACCGAGAAACATTCTCAAAGAAGGAATTTTGCTGTGCTTTTGTCCTTTCCATGTTGGAGAACATAAAAGACGGTGGCGACTCTTGCTTACCGTGACATTTCGCGAAACCAGCTTAAAAAACAGTCAGTTCTATTTCCACCGATCACAGACAGGGATGTCCACCTCCCCGTGCACCATTCTTTTCGACCCATCAAAAGACCTTACCACAATGTTACTAGGCTTTAAAGTTAAACCCTCACAATCCAACCGGTCCAACGTCTTCTCGGGCAGAACATTCAGCGAAGACCCAATATCTTCCAACACATGAGCCATAGTGGTGCCCCTGCATTCAATCGAGACATGCAGAGCATCATTATGCTTCCTTCCCTTCGGTGTCAAGTCTGCATCGGAAAAACCCAGCCCATTGTCAGCAGTCAGGATTGCCATGTAATCTTTAAATTGATCAGCTGAAGTCTCTTGCGGCACGTGCAGTTTTGAGGAATGCAATCAAAGCCTTTGCATGGGCTTCGGAGCACAACAGCAGAGACAACATGGATATCTTTGAGGGGGTCTGCCCCAGCTGCTCGACCATATTGTAGTCGCTCTTTTTGATTATTTTTAGTATTTCCTCTATCTCTTGCTTAGAAGCTTCCACGATAATTTTTCTAGGTGCCTCCGTTTGGGAGGGCTCACCTATAACTTCTTTGTCGCGGGTACCAGACGATTTACCAGTAGGGGTAATAATTGGAGTAAGAACAGGAGCCACAGTTGATGTACCAGCAGGAACAGCAGGCGGAATGACAATAGGCTTGTTGACAGTCTTAGGGGAAATCTCGGGAGAGAAGACCCTTCCACTTCGGGTAACCTTGTTGGTCCTGACAATGTTACCAATATCAGGATCAACCTCTTCATTTTTCAAATCTTGTTTGATGCCATGATAGTACACATCGGCACCATAATGCCAGGGGATAGCTTTGTCCGAGACATACGGGACAAGACCAGGAACAGTGATTATTAGCGGAGCGATTCTTGGAGCAGATGTAATCCTAATAGGTCTTCTCGAGGAGACCTTGGAAGGATTGGTGGAAATGGTTATAAAGGAAATGTCTTCAGATGGAACAACGGGAACCAAAGTTTTCTCGAACAAAATTTCTTTGTTGTCCATCAGGCGTTGAACACCTGACTTCAGCAAATGGCAACCAGAAGGTAGAAATGAACACATGTGGCAACCTTCACCATAACCCGGAAATAAACCGGCCAACAACAAATTCTTCTTCACAGCCATGAGAGGAGTAGAAACTTCATCCACCAAGGTCACAAACAAGTCGGTATCAACAACATTAATTCCACGATCGTGCTTAAGCATGGGAGCAGTTATGACATTGGGCTTTTCCGGAGCGTCGAACTCAATTTCCTTGGCTTCGATCAGATCTTGTACCTTATTTATTAGAGCCCAACAGTCATTGGTATCGTGGCCAGGACTTTCAAAATGATAGGCGCACCGAGCATTTGGATTATATCGGGGAGATATGGTATTCAGATTCTTGGGAGCCTCTTTCAAGGTTGCCAAGTTGGATCTCAGCAGATGAGGTAGAACTTCATCCAATGTCATATTGATTCGGGTAAACTGCCGTTGTGGTCTTTCCACCCTTGGTTGATTGTTGCATTGTGGAGCGGTTGTAGGCCTAGGTATCATTATGACACTTACTGTCTGACGATGTTGAACTCTGTTTTGGCCACTCGGGCTATAGATGACACTGACTTCCTTCTTACCAGCAAAAGGCTTCTTTACCAAACTCAAAGAGGCATCCTTCTGTATCTTGCTGCTCTGAATCCCAGCTTCTACTCTCTCTCTCCAGTCAGAATCAGCTCGGTGAAACCAGCTGACGAGTTGCCGATCAAATGATTGAAGAATGGACCAGATAGCGTCCCCAGAAACATATCAACCAACTCTCTATCAGACAACAGGGGTTGGACTCTTCCAGCCAAGTCTCTCCACTTCTGTGCATAGTCTTTAAAGCCTTCACTCGCCCCCATGGACATACTTTGGAGTTGAGTACGAGTAGGAGCAAGGTCGGCGTTGTATTGATACTGATTATAGAAAGCAGCATCCAGATCTTCCCAATTTCGGACATTGGCTCTCTCCAGTTGGTAGAACCATTCAAGCTGAGTCCCTGGCAGACTATCTTGAAAGAAATGAACCCACAAATTTCTATCAGCGGTGTGGGGCTGGATCTTTCTGACATAAGAGCGGAGATGGAGTTTTGGGCAGGACACCCCATCATACTTTTCAAAAATTAGAGCTTTGAACTTCTGCGGGATGACCACTCCCGACACCAATCCCAATTCTTCAAAATCCAGCCCAGGTATCCTCTGGACTTCCATAGAACTCAAGCAATCTTCCAACTTCTTGTATCTATCCTCAGTGGGAGGATACCGCTCATCATTGTAGTCGGTATCATTATCAGAAACTTCAGGACTGGGATCCTTCTCCCTTGTCTCTTCTTCTTGATTCTCCCCTTCCTTGGATGAAGAGGTCAGATCGACTTGTTGTTTCAATGACCCTCTAAAACTTTTGCCCATATTCAGAATACCGGCAACCTTCTTCTTTTTCTTTTTCTCTTTCAGGATGAGGGCTTTCGGATCCTCCTGCCCTTTTGCCATATTTATGAACATTTGCTAGAACTGGGCGTTTGTGCCTGAAGGTCCTTGATGCTTTATTCGGAAGACATTTATGCTGAAACAAACAGCGAAGAAGATGAGAAACCTGTAATGGTATATGTACATGCAATGTTATGAATGGGATGTGCATGCAATGATTTCAAAGACTTTGGGAAATTTAACTTTGCGAACCAAAATGAAACAAATATTTTATTAGTTGAATTCAAAGTTCAAATTCCTTTTAGGCGTTACAATTAAAAACAAATCTAAAACTAGAAAAAATCAAAATTCCCATGGATGCTTCCTCTTCGTGCCGAGATAGACATTGAGTCCTATTTCCTCATGGAGATGCTTTGTGAGCTCTAAAACCTTCCTCACCTGGGCATAGAAATGATCCCTATAAGTATCCCGCTGTTTCTTCAACTGAATCCAAGACCTCTGCTGGGGATACTGATTAAAAGTGGAGTAACCTTAGGGCCTAGATCACCCTTTTGCATGACTAATTGTTTGCTTTGATTGCTTTACATTTTGGTTCTCTTGTTTGGGCTTGAAATCCTAACCTGGATTTGGGAAACATTCATAGATAGCAATACATTGTGGAAATTGTGCGGGGTATACCGACACGGTTGAAGCAATAGCTATATTAGTGCGACATATTTGTGAGTACCGGTAACCCTTGAGTTCAATCAAGGAGAGTACGGGGCCGCTGAGTGATGTCACTAAGCACTAATGACCTAGAACCTTACTTGACCATCTTGGCCTTTTATTAGGGGTAGTGAGATGACCGGCTTTGGTGCAGTCCGAAGTTGGTAGATACTCGATACTACACTCATTGAGGGTTATTTTCTTGAAATATTTTGGTCGCTAGTTAAGTGGATAAACCAAAACAATGAACATAGAAAACAATCCAATGATATTGAGCTCCTTAGAACCCGATTACTATTTATAGGACAGGTTTTTAAGCCAACTAAACTCAAGAGGGTACTTACCTATGAAACCCCATGAAAGCCTGAAACTAGGGTTTTGTGTGACTTGCTTGTACATATGTTTGTGCATACATCATGAACATCATAAAGCATCATATGCATCCACTAACCATTTCAAGGGTTTGGATCTTCATCTTTGTTCTTGTTTTGTAGGTCATGGAAATTCTTCGCAGGAAAACTATCCAAGTCAACCTTTTGAGAATCCCTCCTCAACTCAAGGAGCTTACATCCAGAATTCCAGAAAGCTCTCTCTTCAGTGAAAGACATGGTAGACTGCTCAGCCTAGTCAACACCAACATTGAAGAAGACATGGTGAAAGTACTGTTCCAGTTCTTTGACCCCCTTCACCACTGTTTCACATTCCCCAGCTATCAATTGGTTCCTACTTTGGAGGAATTTTCTCAACTCCTGAGAATTCCTATTCTTAATCAACTACCCTACAACGGTACGGAAAAAGAACCAAAGCCTGAAGATGTTGCTCAAGCACTACACTTGCAACCATCTGACATCAAGGGGCATTGGGAGACTAGAAGTGGTGTCAAAGGCTTCTTGGAAAAATTCTTGTTTGAGAAGGCACAAGAGTGTTGGAATTCTTTGGATCTACAAGCCTTTGAAGAGATTGTGGCACTCCTCATTTATGGGTTGGTCTTGTTCCCAAATCCTGACCAACTTATAGATGTGAATGCTGTCAAGATTTTCCTATCCAGGAATCCCATACCTACATTGCTTGGGGACATCCTCCACTTATTTTACACACGAACAATGAGGAAGAGAGGTGTTCTCATGTGATGTACTCCTCTCCTTGCAAGGTGGTTTATTTCGCACCTTCCACAATCTGTTTTGAAGAATGAACAAGGCTTAAGGTGGTCACAACGATTGATGACCCTCACACATTCTGATGTACATTGGTGTTCTCGGTCCATAGAAAATGTCATCATCGTCGATCGTTGTGGTGAGTTCCCTAATGTTCCATTACTTGGCATTAGGGGAGGCATTACCTACAACCCCTGTCTAGCTTTGAGACAATTTGGATATGCACGGAGGGATGGCCCTCATGACATGCTGATTCCTGACCTAGTTTTTAACTTCGACAACGATGCGCAAGGACTTCGCCAAAGATTCATCAGAGCTTGGAGGATGCCTAACAAGGTAGATAGCAAGACACTGGGGCACAAGAACTTCATCCCTCTTGAGCCCTATCTCAAGTGGGTACGAACCCGAGCCCAGAGTCTTATGATGCCTTACCCTCACATTCTCCCTTTGATTAAAGAGCCTGTTAAGGAAGGAGAGGTTCCATACACCATTCTACATCCTGACATGCCAACATCATGGGAGGAGATGCAGAAGAGTTGGATCCAACTCAAGGAGGAACGGAATACTTTTGAAGCCAGCTTCTACGCCAGTGAGAAGAAGGTTTTGGAGCTTACCCGCCGACTTCACGAGGAGGAGGCCCTCAACACTTACATCGCACCAAAGAGGATGCGCAACGTCTTTTTACCTTAAGAAGTTTTTGTAATATTTGGCCCATGGGGCATTTTATGTACTAACAAAATTTCTTCTTATTAATATGACGTGTGTTCTTTTTGTCTGCAACAATTTTGAATTTCTAAATCCTTGAATGCATTGCATGAATAAACATATCATTCATCATATGCATAAGCAGGTCTTCACACCAGGTTTCCTTATCTTTCTACTGTTTATTTCAGTAAGATGGATCTTGAACAGACGGTCAAAGATCTGCAGTCACAAAACTCGCAGTTTCAACAGCTCCTTATGACCTTGGCAAAGGGTCAGGAGGATCTAAAAGCACTGGTGGGGAACAAAGAGCAAGAAAAAGGAAAAAAGAAGAAGAAAAGAGTTGGGGTAGCTACACTGGGAAGAAGATTTGAGAATGAAGCTAGGAGAGTTCTTGAATTCCCCTCCACATCTGATGAGGGGACCGGTAAGGTAAAAGGAGCTGCATTACCTTCTGAGTCTGAGGCTGAAGAGGAAGAGGTTGAGGAAGATGAAGATAATTCAGAGCAGCAATACCCACCAGCGGACGACAAATACAAAAACCTGGAGGATAGACTGGCAGTTATGGAGCTGCAAAGGGTTCCTGGGTTAGATTTTGAAGAATTGGGATTGATTGCTGTGATTGTGATCCCTCCAAAGTTTAAGGTGCCAGTTTTTGCAAAATATGACGGGCTGTCTTGCCCGAAGATGCACCTGAGGTCATATGTCAGAAGAATTCAACCTCACTCATCCGATAGAAATCTTTGGGTACACTTCTTCCAGGATAGCCTGTCCAATACACAACTAGACTGGTTTTATCAGCTTGAGAGGTCAGAGGTGCATAGTTGGGAGGATTTGGTAGCTGCCTTTTATCGCCAGTATCAATATAACGCTGACTTGGCGCCAACCCGTACTCAGTTACAAAGTATGGGGATGGCCTCAAATGAGGGATTCAAAGAATACGCCCAGAAATGGCGCGACTTGGCCGAAAGAGTGCAGCCACCTCTTTCAGATAAGGAACTAGTTGATATGTTCTTGGGGACCCTATCTGGCCCTTTCTTCAACCATTTGATCGGGAGCTCTTCCGCAGGGTTTACTGAATTGATTCTGACTGGCGAACGTGTGGAAGCTGGTATTAAGAGTGGGAAGATTCAAAGGGACGCCTCTTCCTCCGCAACTGTTAAGAAATCATTCCCGGCCAAGAAGGAAGCATCTGTTATATACTCTCAGAAAGGATTGAGAAGAACTGAGCGCCGGCCGACTGTAGGGGCCATGATGATACAAAATTCGTCAAATGATCAGCCTCGTAACAATCAGTCCAGACCTAACCAGCAACGGGTAGAACGGCCACAACGGCAGTTCACCCGCATCAACATGACGCCTGCACAAGGTATTCCCCATTTGTTGAAGCTAAACCTCACCACTATCAAAGAGGCACAAAAAAATGTGAATACAACTTCCCCACATTATCATCCTAATGCTAAATGTGCCTATCATTCTGACAACGTCGGGCATGACACCAACGATTGCTGGGCACTTAAGCATAAAATTCAAGATTTAATAGATGCAAAAGAGGTTGAGTTCGACGCCCCAGAGAAGCCGAATGTAATATCCGCTCCAATGCCAAAGCATGGTCGCAATGTCCATGCTATTGAAGAGGATCTGTTTGTTTCTGCTGTTGATGATCTGATGACCCCATTACTGACAATCAAGTTGAATCTGTTGAAGGCTGGGATTTTCCCAGGTTGTAAAGAAGATTGCTACCTTTGTCACTCCCTGCCAATCGACTGTCCATTGCTGAAGATAGGCATCCAATGCCTAATGGACAACCAACAAATTCTTTTCGAAAAGACTCATGTTACTCCAACTCATATCAATGAAGTTTCAATAATAACCATTTCCGCCAATCTTTCCAAGGTCCCCAAAAGGCCTGTTAAGATTACATCCTCTACGAAGATTGTTCCCTTGAAAATAACCATGCCTGGGCCTGTCCCCTACAAATCTGACAAATCAATACCATGGAATTATGGTGGAGAGATCTACTACCATGGTGTTAAGCAAATTGAGATAACTGAAGAAAGCTCTGGTGAAGAGAATGCCTACATTGGAAACATTGCCGGTACGAGCAAGATTACCCGAAGTGGAAGAATTTTCTCTCCAGAGATTGCCCCTCCAAAGGCAATCTTTGGACCCTCAGTTGTTCCCAAGGTTACTCCTGCACCGATAAAACTTTCTGCAAGAACTCCGTTGATTGAAGAAGCTGTTACTCCTGTGGTTATCCCTCCTACTTCTGCTGGCAAGGGAAAAGGGATCCAAGAAGAGCTCGTCAGGACGAGGGCTCAGCCGTTGATCATCCCCGAAACCTCTAAGAAAGAAATGGAGGAGATTCTGAAAATAATTAAGAAGAGTGATTATGATGTGGTGGAGCAACTGGGGCAAACCCCTCGAAGATCTCCATGTTAGCTTTGTTGCTTTGTTCGGAGGCTCATGCCAAGGCCTTGATAAGGTTTTTGAAGACAACCCATGTACCCCAGGAAACCTCAGTCGATCAATTCTAGGATTGTGTAGCCAGCCTTACCGCCGACAACGGCCTAGGTTTCTCTGATGCTGACCTGACTCTGAAGGGAAGAAAGCACAATGACGCATTGCATGTGTCCGTCGAATGCCGAGGAACTACTCTCGCCCATGTCTTGGTCGACACTGGTTCTTCTCTAAATGTGCTGCCTAAGAAAGCTCTCGACCGGTTGGATTGTGAAGGCTTGGAGCTGAAACCGAGTAATATCATTGTCAGGGCCTTTGACGGATCTAAAAGAATGGTGCATGGGGAGGTCGATATCCCTATCAAGGTGGGCACTGAAGTGTTCCCCTCAACCTTCTATGTGATGGACATCCGCCCATCCTACTCTTGCTTGCTAGGAAGGCCGTGGATACATAATGCTGGGGCAGTCACTTCCTCCCTACATCAGATGTTGAAATACCCTGTTAAGGGAAAGATCATAACTGTGCACGGTGAAGAGGAGTACATGATCAGTCATCTGAACTCCTTTCGGTATGTGGAAGTGGACGGCGAATTCATCGAAACACCCTTTCAACACTTTGAGGAAGTTTCTCCCGAGGTGGCTGTAGTAAAGACTGTAGCTGAGATACCCAAGCAGGTGGCCAGGATGGCATCTTTGAAAGACGCAAAGGCTGCAATAAAGGAGGGGAAGAGCTCAACATGGGGTCAGTTTCCTGACTTTCCCCACAAGACAGACAAGTGTGGGTTAGGATTTACCGCTGCGGGTCAAAAAGCTATGCGTCGCTCAAAAATTGAAAGGACACCCATCAAGATTTCTCCTCATGGAATCAATGCCTTAGAAGATGAAGACGAAGAGGCCAACATTGAAGATTGGATCTTCCCAACCATTGAAGGGGGACTACACAACTGGGAGGCGAAAGACTTCGTTCCCATTACTTTCATCAATCAGTAATTTATCTTTCGAACATTTTCTGTTGGTCTGTAATAATTACTCTTAAACAATATGCACCCTACTTTTTCACCTCATGCCTGGCCCGAGGCATGTAGGTCCATTTGTAAGGGTTTTGATTCTCTTCATATTCATATGTCATGTTTAATGAATCATTGGACGTTTTTCATTTATAAACTGTTGTGTTCATTTTCTTTCCCTTTGCATTTCTGTTTGTTTAAGGATGGCTATCCCTTACACACACCCACACTCACAAATGCAGGTACCCATCAACTCTGGATTCTGTGGGTGACTATTCTGTTGTATCCTTCAAAAACTCTGAAGATTTGGTCAATCAAGCTGAATACGAAGATGACGAAGATTGTGAAGTACCAGGAGAGCTAGCCAGACTTCTACAGCAAGAAGAGAGGGCCATCTTGCCTCATAAAGAGTTGTTGGAAACGGTCAACTTAGGAACAGAGGAAGACAGGAAAGAAGTACAAGTGGGTGCCAATCTGGAACCAAGCGTCAAGGAGCGTTTAATACAGATGTTAAATGAATACGTTGAAATCTTCGCCTGGTCTTATGAAGACATGTCGGGTTTAGACACAGATATCTTGGTTCACCGTCTCCCTACAAGAGAGGACTGTCCACCGATCAAGCAAAAAGTCCGCCGAATGAGGCCCGACATGTCTGAGAAGATTAAAGCAGAAGTAATGAAGCAATTCAACGCTGGCTTTCTGGCAGTTACATCCTATCCACAATGGGTTTCTAACATTGTGCCAGTACCTAAAAAAGACGGCAAGGTCAGAATGTGTGTGGACTACCGGGATTTGAACAGGGCTAGCCCTAAAGATAATTTTCCACTACCGCATATCGACATTTTGATTGACAACACAGCTCAGCACAAAGTGTTTTCCTTCATGGACGGATTCTCGGGCTACAACCAGATCAAAATGGCCCCCGAGGACATGGAGAAAACAACCTTTGTTACACAATGGGGTACCTTCTGCTACAAGGTGATGCCGTTCGGACTGAAGAACGCAGGGGAAACTTATCAACGCGCCATGGTAGCTTTGTTTCATGATATGATACATCATGAGATCGAAGTTTACGTAGACGACATGATAGCTCGATCACAAACAGAGGAGGAACACCTTAAACATCTGCAAAAGCTGTTTGCCAGGTTGAAGGAATACAAACTCAGGCTGAATCCAAGTAAGTGTACTTTTGGAGTTAGGTCTGGTAAACTTCTAGGATTTATTGTCAGCAACAAGGGCATTGAGGTCGATCCAGCAAAAGTGAAAGCAATACAAGAAATGCCTGCTCCCCGTACTGAAAAGGAGGTTAGAGGATTCTTGGGGCGCTTGAACTATATTGCCAGATTCATCTCTCATCTGACGTCTACCTGTGAGCCAATTTTCAAACTATTGAAGAAAGATCAGGTAGTCGAATGGAATGATGATTGTCAAACTGCTTTTGATAAAATCAAGGAGTATTTGCTAGAACCTCCTATTCTGATGCCACCCGTCGAAGGAAGGCCACTGATCATGTATCTGATTGTTTTGGATAACTCAATGGGGTGTGTATTGGGCCAGCATGACGAGTCTGGTCGAAAAGAGCATCCCATTTATTACCTTAGCAAAAAGTTTACCGACTGTGAGACTCGCTACTCACTGCTCGAGAAAACTTGCTGCGCTTTGGTATGGGCTGCTCGCCGACTAAGGCAGTATATGTTGACTCATACCACTTTGCTGATTTCCAAAATGGATCCTATCAAGTATATCTTTGAGAAGCCTGCTTTATCTGGAAGAATCGCTAGATGGAAAATGATCCTAACTGAGTATGACATCCAGTATACTACCCAAAAAGCTATAAAAGGGAGTGTACTAGCTGACCATCTAGCTCATCAAGCTATCGAAGATTATCAACCCATGAGGTTCGACTTCCCAGACGAGGACGTCATGACATTGGACAACATTGAAGGTAACGGACCGTATGACGGACCTAAAAAAGGATCCCGATGGATCCTGTACTTTGATGGTGCTTCAAATGCACTTGGAAACGGTATCGGTGCGGTACTCATTTCCCCGGAAGGTTGCCACACACCTTTCACGGCCCGACTTTGCTTCAGCTGTACCAACAACATGGCTGAATATGAAGCTTGCATCTTTGGTCTCAAGGCTGCTATAGACTTGGGGATCAAATCTTTGATCGTATTTGGGGACTCGGCTTTGGTTATCAGTCAAATAAAAGGAGAGTGGGATACCAAACATCCTAATCTTATCCCATACAAAGAACATGTCCTGACATTGCTGCCTCATTTCGAGCAGATCACCTTCGAGCATTTCCCGCGAGAAGAAAATCAGCTAGCAGATGCTCTAGCAACAATGTCTTCCATGTTTAAACTCAACTGGGATAACGAGGCTCCCCAAATCACCATCAAGCGAATGGATGAACCTGCGCAATGTCATGAGATTAACACCGAAGAAGTAGTGGAACAACCCTGGTTCCATGAAATCAAAAGGTATCTCCAGACTAGAGAATATCCCGAAGGAGCTTCCGTCAATGACAAAAAGTTCTTAAGGAGATTTGCTGCCAAGTTCTTCCTGAGCAACGGCATCCTCTACAAACGCAGCCATGATTGTGTTTTACTCCGATGTGTAGACAAAGCTGAAGCCGAGTTAATCATGACCGAGATACACAGCGGCACATTTGGCACCCACTTGAGCGGGCATACTATGGCTAAGAAGATTCTAAGGGCAGGCTATTACTGGTCTACCATGGAAGCTGATTGCCATCAACATTCCCGTACTTGCCACAAATGTCAAGTCTACGCTAACAAGATTCATATTCCTCTTGTTCCTCTCAATGTTCTGACAGCTCCTTGGCCATTCGCAATGTGGGGCATTGACATGATTGGAGAGATCAAGCCCACGACATCCAACGGACATCGCTTCATCCTGGTTGCTATTGACTATTTCACCAAGTGGGTCGAAGCAGCTTCCTTTGCCTCTGTTACAAAAAATGTGGTTGCCCGCTTCATCAAGCAAAACCTCATATGCCGGTATGGTGTCCCCGACAGGATCATTACAGACAACGGTACAAATATGAACAATACTATGATCACCTCTCTATGCGAACAGTTCAAGATTTATCATCACAATTCATCTCCCTATCGGCCGAAGATGAACGGTGATGTTGAAGCTGCGAACAAAAACATCAAGAAGATCATTCAGAAAATGACAGTCACCTACAAAGACTGGCATGAGATGTTACCGTTTGCTCTGCATGGATACTGTACCACGACACGTACTTCAACAGGGGCAACCCCATTTTCTCTAGTATATGGCATGGAAGCTGTCCTACCCATGGAAGTTCATATTCCTTCTTTAAGGATTATGAAGGACGCTGGTTTGAATGAAGACGATTGGATTCAGACCCGACTTGATCAGCTCAACTTGATCGATGAGAAGCGACTCACTGCTGTTTGCCATGGTCAGACGTACCAAAAACGGATGATCAAGGCTTTCAACAAGAAAGTCAGACGTCAAGTATATCAAGTCGGAGATCTCGTAATCAAGAGGATTATCTTGCCGCAAAGTGATCCCAGGGGAAAATGGACTCCTACTTACGAAGGACCATTTGTGATCAAGAGCATCTTTTCTGGTGGTGCAATGATTCTGACCACCATGGACGACGACGATTTGCCGCACCCTGCGAACGCGGACATAGTTAAAAGATACTATGCATGAAATAACCTGAGAAGTTGAAAACCCGAAAGGGCGACTTGGGCAAAAATGGGCATCCCGGTGAACAGAAAACCCGAAAGGGCGGTTCAGGCAAAAATTAGGGATAAAACAAAAAAAATCTGTACACCCGGCAAGTCGAAAACCCGAAAGGGCGGCTTGGGCAAAAAAGGGTTTCCCGGTGGATTGAAAACCCGAAAGGGCGATCCAGGAAAAAGTTAGGGAATTAAAACGTATGACTATGTCTCGTCGGATCACTTTAAAGAACAATCTCTTCATCAACAAGCTCCGAGCTTCTGATCAATCCAATCATCGGCGGACGAAGCATTTGAATGGACAAGATATTCAGAGTTGTGAAGGCTATAACAGAATGGGATCCCATAGAATTGTTACACATAGCCATCTTTCTTTTGTATAAAATTTTCAATTTTTTTATGACAATATCCTCTTACTAGGATGTATGTCTCCTTTGTACAAAGATACTCATAAAAAGTTAATACAAATACTTTTCCAGATACAGAAATTTGCCTTGTCTTCTGTTTACACTTATGTTTTATTTGAGAAACGTCCAATGTTTTGTTAAATAGGCATATGCATTTGAACATAATTATTTCCTTACAAATCAAGAAAGATGATTGCTGATAGGTTGAAGGTACAGATAGATATCTTGATGCCCTTTCAGAAAGAATCCCTAGCAGAATTAAACTCCAAATTCCTCAACAAGGTTAAAATCCAGAACTTAATTCTCCAAACAGAGTTAAACTTCATGATCCTCAGCAGGACAAAAGCTTTCTCAAAACTGATTTCCCCAGCCAGAGAGCCTTCCAGAACTCAATTCCCCTCAGAGTTAAGTTTCAGTATCCCCAGTGGAGCCTTAAAAATCTGAAAATCCTATCCCCAGTTGAAGTCAAAACTATCAATCCCCAGCGGAGCTAAAACTTCCAACTATCAATCCCCAGTGGAACCAGACTAGTGAACCTTCTCCCCACAGAGATACTTCCCACCAGATTAAAGATTCTCAATTTTACTTCTCCAGCTTAAGCCTACCAGGTTCTGGACTCCCCAGTAGAGATCATCAGAATTCTCGTCCCCTACAAGTCACCAAGGAGTTCCAATCCCCAGCAGTGGTCCTAAGATCCCTCAACAATTGAAGATCTTGTTCCCCAAGCAGTCAGCAGTCAACAAGGATGTCTCATCCTCAACAATCAAAGATTCTTACACTCCCCTGCAGCAGCAAGGATTCACTTTCCCTGGCAGCAGTCAAGATTCTATTATCTCCGGCTATCCAAGATTCATCTATCCTCAACAAGACAGCTCATCAGCTTACATGCGTATTCATTACATTCATATCATAAACATTGATATAACATATATTGCATCATACACTTCATGCAACATAACTTTGTGTTTCAACTAATATTTTACCCTTTTCAGGATAAGATTAATAAGCTTCAACTCAAGACTTCTGAAAACAGTTTACAGGTTCTCCAGACACGGATGTTAACCTATCGCTTGTTCAGATTCTTCAAACTTCTGAAAACAGTTTACGGATTCTCCAAACACGGATGTTAATCTATCGCTTGTTCAGATTCTTCAACTTTTGTAAACAGTTTACGAATTCTCCAAACACGGATGTTAATCTATCGCTTGTTCAGACTCAACTTTTGAAAACAGTTTACGGACGCTTCCCAACATGGATGTTGCTCTATTGCTTATTCAACTTCAAGACTTCTGAAAACAATTTACAGGTTCTCCAGACGCGGATGTTAACCTATCGCTTGTTCAGATTCTTCAACGTTTGAAAACAATTTACGGATTCTCCAAACACGGAGGTTAATCTATTGCTTGTTCGGACTCAACTTTTGAAAACAGTTTACGGACGCTCCCAAACATGGATGCTGATCTATTGCTTATTCAACTCCAAGACTTCTGAAAACAGTTCACAGATTCTCCAGACACGGATGTTAACCTATCGCTTGTTCAGATTCCAAGACTTCTGAAAACAGTTTACGGATTCTCCAAACCTGGATGTCAATCCATTGCTTGTTCAGACCCCCCCAGTCCAGAGATGTTCCAAAACATGGACACCTTTCTGATACTCATTTCTTTCACCTACAACATACATTCCAGATGGCATCTTTAAGCCCATCCCCGACAAAATTCTGACACCCCTCCATATGGCATCTTTAAGCCCATCTCCAAATGGCATCTCTAAGCCCATTCCTGCACCTATGTTTTGACGAGTGCAAATTTAAGGGCACTCTAGTGTCCAATCTCCTTTTACCTTCGAGACGCGAAAGGCAAACCTGCCCATCTAACTCTTCAGGTGCAAGAAGATTGAACAGGGGCAACTGTTGCACCCCAAAATTTTCCCTCTCATTTCTTCAACATTTTCTCATCACAAGACTCTTGGAGCTCAAGATCAAGTTAGGGTTTGCTTTGCTCAAGACCCCTCCTTGCACTGTTGACCCAAATTAGGGTTTGAGTTTGCACAAAGATGTTTTGACCTAAAATGCCCAAAGTGACTTTCATGCTTCATGTTGGACTCACAAGTTTATCCATACCAAGTTTCAAGCCTTGATTTCAATCTTTGCCCAGTCACTTGGACAGTTGACCTAGAAATCAGCTGTATTGGGGAAAAAGTCAATTGTGGCCAATTGACAGTCAAACCTCATGAAATTTGACCCACATCAACATTATGAACTAATATAGACCATTTGATCAAGTTTGGATCACAAATCCACAAGAAATTTAATCAGATCACCAAAAGGGCAAAATGGTCATTTTTAGGGTTTTGACTGCACAAAGGCAATTTTTGACTGTTTGACCTAATCAATGGCAAACCAAGCTCACATATGGACTCAAGAACTCAATGGCATTGTCTTTATCCATTCAACAAATTCAAAAGATCTCAAATGCACAGGATTGACAGATGAATTTTCCAATCAACTGATCAAAATTTGACTGCATATTGAAAAGTCAAACTTTGACTTTTTGGTCAAAATCAAGTGCCAAGATTTATTTTTCATCAAGACATGTTAAATTATGAAACTTGTACATCAAGAAATCCAAAATTACAAATTAGGGTTTGAAATTAAGAAATTTCATAACTTAGAAATTTTCTAAGTTATGAAATTCCCTTATTTTTCCCTAACTTTGTCCCATTTTTTCATAAAGATACAAATGGATTCAAACCAAACTCAAAACATGAAAGTTGTAGTCCATTGCAAAATCTACAACTTTGATTCACAAAGTTTTCTCAAAGGAAGCTTGTATCTCAAGTTATGATTTTTGGAACAAGGGTGCAAAACATTTTTAACTTAGAAAATTTTTGACCTATTCTAGGCAGGATTTTTGTCCAACTTCTTGGCCATTTTTCACATGGTTCCACTTGGAGTTTCAATTTTCATTACAAATATGGATTGTATTACACATTCCAAGCTTTCCAAATTGTCCAAGAACTTCTCAAACACCCTTGTGGTTAGGGAGATGCGAATTTGCAAAGTTGGGCAAAATTCACTTTTGTTCTTGGCCAAGGCTTGTTCATAACATTGGCATTTTTCAAATCAGCTTGTACAAGCTAGCTTGCAGGCCTCAAAACCAGTCTCACACACCATAATTAAATGCCTAACCATTGTATTAATGCATTATTTCTTCCCTTTGGGCATTGCACATAGAATCAATCCTTAAATAGAAAAAGCAAACATGCCATTTTGATAAAGATGCACTTTATGTCAAATACCATATGTAGGTGTTTAGGTATTGGCTTGCATTTTTGGTAAATCCCAAGTGTATGTGTGAATGTCATGACTGATGTCATTACATTCTAGTTCAGGTTGTACTAACTCATTAGGTACATGTGCAGAAAAATATTGTAATTCAAATACTGATGTTTATAAGTGTGTATCTGAGCATGTTTGCAAAATGATCACATTTTGCTGAATCAGTAGACAGGTTTTCTCAGATGTCATAACAGATGTTATGACATCCTGTTCTGAACTAACAGGATTGCAGGATTGGATAAGTCTGAGTTTTTTCAGGAAATAACTCAGTCCTTTCTGAACAGAATCCTGCGTTTTCTGAGGAGTAACCTAGCTCAACCCTAACCTGGTTAATAAAGTCCTGTGACCTGGTCTTTAGGTCAAACGGAATCAACCCTAGGTTTTTGGAAACCCTAACTGAAGTTGCAGCTGCTATATATTCAACAGAGCTGCTGTTTTTCAAGACATCCCTGCTGATTGATTAGAAGATCAATTTTGTAATCTGTATAGATTTGTTTATTGTACTCCAAGCAATTATCATTGTGATAAGTGCCTTGGAATAGGTTTCAATTGTAAGGGTTGTATACCACTCAAAGCTTTGAAGCAAGAGTGTTTGAATGTCCCTTGACTAAAGCTGTGAAGCAGAGTCAAGTTAGTTGTGTACATCACTCAAAGCTGTGAAGCACGAGTGATTGTGTTGCTTGATTAAAAAGCTGTGAAGCTTAATCAAGTGTGTGTTTTTTTGAAGAGTGTCTTCATCAATTCTTAAGTCAAATTGGTTTATGTATCACTGCTGTGATTGAGGGGGAGTGAGTAGGAACTCAGGTTTAAGTTGTACTTAGATTAGAATTGCATTGGGTAGGTCTTAAGTGAAGGAGATAAACTGGTTGGTTTATTCCTGAATTAACATCTCTTATAGTGGATTCTCTCCCTGGCTTGGTAGCCCCCAGAGTAGGTGTTGTTGCACACTGAACTGGGTAAACAATTGACTGTGTTCTTTACTGCTTTTGTATTTACTGTCATATAGTAAGTCAGATACGGTGTCATAACATTGGACGTGACATTGAGTATCTGCAGCCAGAATTTTCAATTGGCATCAGAGCAGGCACCCTGCCTGTATTACTGGGTGAGATCTAGGGATATCACTTTCTGGCACTATGGACAAAGAAGGAGTTTTTGGAAATAGACCACCCATTCTGGATGGAACCAACTATGACTACTGGAAACCTCGTATGATTGCCTTCCTAAAATCTCTGGACAAAAAGGCTTGGAGAGCTGCTGACAAAGGATGGATTCATCCCACCATAACTGAGATAGATGGGAAAATCAGTCTGAAGCCCGAGGAAGATTGGAGTAAAGAAGAAGATGAGTTAGCTCTGGGAAATTCAAAAGCTTTAAATGCCTTGTTCAATGGAATTGATAGAAACATCTTCAGACTAGTACATCAATATGAACTGGCCAAGGAAGTTTGGGACACTCTCAAAACTACTCATGAGGGCACTTCCAAAGTAAAAATGTCAAGGCTTCAGATGTTGACCACTAAGTTTGAGAATCTAAAAATGATGGAAGATGAAACCATTCATGAGTTTCACATGAACATCTTGGAGATTGCCAACACCTCAGGAGCACTGGGAGAAAAAATGTCAGAAGAAAAACTGGTGAGGAAGATTCTCAGATCCTTGCCTAAAAGATTTGCAATGAAGGTAACTGCCATAGAGGAAGCCCAGGACATTAGCAAGTTGAAAGTGGATGAACTTATTGGGTCTCTTCAGACTTTTGAGATGGGGATCACTGATAATGGAGACAAGAAGAACAAAAGCATAGCACTTGTATCCAATACTGATGTTGAATACAAGGAGGATGAAGAAGAAAACATATCTGAAGCTATTGCCATGCTTGGAAGACAGTTCAACAGGCTCATCAAAAGAATGGACCCAAAGTCAAGGTCTAATGTTCATAACATTCCCTCTGACATTGACAGTTCCAGTAGAAGACCAAGGTCAGAAGATAAGGGAAACCAAGGCAGAGGTATTCAATGCCATGGATGTGAAGGATATGGACATATTCGAGCTGAATGTCCTACTTTTCTTAAGAAGCAAAAGAAAGGAATGACTGTTACTTGGTCTGACTGTGATTCAGAAAGTAATTCTGAAGAAGAAACTGCCAAACGAGTTACTGCTTTAACTGGTGTTTGTACCTCTGAAAGTGACATCAGTGATGAAGAGGTGACATTTGAAGAACTGGCTGATACTTACAAGAAATTGTGTATCAGAAGTGCTGAAGTCTGTGTGCAAAATGAGAAACAATCAAAGCTCATTATAAAGCTGGAGGCTGAAAAAAGGGCAGATCTTGAAACCATAAGTCATCTAGAAGGAGAAGTTCAACTGCTGAACTCACAACTGAATCAACTGACCAAATCTGTCAAGATGCTGACTAATGGAACAGACAAACTAGAAGAGATACTTCAGGTTGAACAAAATGGAGGAAACAAATCTGGACTAGGATTTGTAGGAGCAAAGAAATCTGGTACAAACGAGAAGATCAGGCCTGTTAAGCAAATGTCAAAGCAGATGTCTCAACACCACTATCAACATTGGGAACAGAGACATATGAAGAAAAAGTACCAAAGATGGAGATGTCATCATTGTGGGAGATATGGTCACATAAAGCCCTTCTGCTTCAGACTACATGGATACCCTAATCAGAACTCAAATGTCAAACCTAAGTCTAAAAAGGTACCACATGTTCCTCAATGGAAGAAAAAGGCTACTGCACTGATAGCTCACACTTCCCTGAGGGTCTCTGCAAAGGAAGACTGGTACTTTGACAGTGGATGTTCCAGACATATGACTGGAATCAAGAACCTCCTCAATAATGTTAAGCCTCACACCACCAGTTTTGTGACCTTTGGAGATGGGGCTAAAGGTGAAATCAAAGGAGTTGGTGATTTGGACTGCCCTGGAGTTCCAAGTCTGAATGAAGTACTGCTGGTAAAAGGACTGACCGCTAATCTCATTAGTATCAGTCAACTGTGTGATCTAGGATTCAAGGTCAATTTCTCAAAATCTGAATGCCTTGTAATCAATGACAAACAAGAAACAGTAATGAAAGGAGTCAGATCCAAAGACAACTGTTACTTGTGGGAGGCTGAGAACACTAATTTCTCATCTGTGTGTTCCATTGCAAAAGAAGAAAAAGAGGTGAAACCGTGGCACCAAAAACTTGGTCATCTGCATCTAAGGGGTATGAAGAGGATTATCTCCTTGGAAGCAGTCAAAGGGATTCCAAGACTGCAAATTGATGAAGAAAGAGTTTGTGGTGAATGTCAGGTTGGTAAGCAGACTAGGATGTCACATCCAAAGTCAAGACATCTGACCACATCTAAGGTTCTGGAACTTCTTCATATGGATCTGATGGGACCAATGCAAGTAGAGAGTCTTGGTGGAAAAAGATATGCCTATGTGGTTGTGGATGATTTTTCCAGATTCACCTGGATTAATTTCATTAGGGAAAAATCTGATGTATTTGAAGTCTTTAAAGAATTGTGCAAAAGAATTCAAAGAGAAAAGGAAGGGTGTATTGTCAGAATCAGAAGTGATCATGGCAAGGAATTTGAAAACAGCAAATTTGATGATTTCTGCTCTTCAGAGGGAATTAGTCATGAATTTTCTTCTCCTATAACACCTCAACAAAATGGAGTTGTGGAAAGAAAAAACAGGACCATACAGGAATCTGCCAGAGCAATGTTACATGCCAAAAGACTTCCTATGTATTTTTGGGCTGAAGCTATGAATACAGCCTGCTATGTTCATAACAGGGTCACCTTAAGGAAAGGAACCTCATCCACCATTTATGAACTCTGGAAAGGAAGAAAACCAACTGTGAAGTACTTCCATGTGTTTGGCAGCAAATGCTATATCCTATCTGATCGTGAACAAAGAAGAAAACTGGACTCCAAAAGTGATGAAGGCATATTTCTAGGATACTCCTCAAACAGCAGAGCTTATAGAGTATTCAACTCCAGAACCAAAACCATGATGGAATCAATAAATGTTATAATTGATGACTATCATGAAGAAATAGATGCTCCTTGTACTGTTGAGACATTCTTTGAGACTTCAACCCAACAGGATGATCTACCCAACTCCACCACAACAGAATCTGAATTAAAGGAAGCTAGCAAGACTCCTTCCATCAGAATTCAGAAGGATCATCCAAAAGAGCTCATCATAGGAGATCCCAATAGTGGAGTCATCACAAGATCTAGAGAAATCATCTCAAACTCTTGTTTTGTGTCCAAAATGGAACCAAAAAATGTCAAGGAAGCCTTAACTGATGAATATTGGATTGGTGCAATGCAAGATGAACTGAACCAATTCAAGCAACATGAAGTTTGGGAACTGGTTCCTAGACCTGAAGGAACTAACATCATTGGGACAAAATGGATATTCAAGAACAAGTCAGATGCTGAAGGAATTGTCACCAGAAATAAGGCAAGACTTGTTGCTCAAGGATACACCCAGGTTGAAGGGGTTGTATTTGATGAAACCTTTGCACCTGTAGCCAGGTTGGAATCAATCAGACTCTTGTTGTCAATTGCTTGTCTTCTGAAGTTCAAGTTATTTCAGATGGATGTGAAATGTGCCTTTCTAAATGGGTACTTAAATGAGGAAGCTTATGTGGAACAACCTAAAGGTTTTGTGGATCCAACTCATCCTGATCATGTCTACAAATTGAGAAAAGCTCTATATGGCCTGAAACAAGCTCCTAGAGCATGGTATGACAGGTTAACAAAGTTTCTCTCAGACAAAGGCTACAGAAAAGGAGGCTTGGACAAAACTCTATTTGTCAAAACTGAAGGAGGGAAGTTGATGGTTGCCCAAATATATGTTGATGACATAGTGTTTGGAGGAATGTCAGAACATATGGTTAAACACTTTGCTGACCAGATGCAGGCTGAATTTGAAATGAGTCTCATGGGAGAACTAACTTATTTTCTTGGACTACAAGTCTCACAGATGGAGGACTCAATCTTCTTATCTCAAAGCAAGTATGCTAAGAATATTGTAAAGAAGTTTGGTATGGAGAATGCAAGTCACAAAAGGACTCCTGCTCCTACTCATCTAAAGCTTTCCAAAGATTCAAGTGGGGTTAAGGTGGATCAAAGTCTGTACAGAAGCATGATAGGAAGCTTGTTGTACTTAACTGCCAGCAGACCTGATATTGCCTTTGCAGTTGGAGTTTGTGCTAGATACCAAGCTGATCCCAAAGTCAGTCATATCAATCAAGTGAAGAGAATTTTGAAGTATGTAAGTGGTACTTACAACTATGGACTGTTGTATACTCATGGCTGTGAACCAGCTCTGACTGGCTACTGTGATGCTGATTGGGCTGGTAGTGCTGATGATAGAAAAAGCACCTCTGGAGGATGTTTCTTTTTGGGAAGTAATCTGGTTTCCTGGTTCAGCAAGAAACAGAACTGTGTGTCTCTTTCCACTGCTGAAGCTGAATATATTGCAGCTGGTAGTAGTTGCTCTCAAATGATATGGATGAAACAGATGCTCACTGAGTATAATGTCACACAAGATGTTATGACATTGTACTGTGACAATCTGAGTACAATCAACATATCCAAGAATCCCATTCAGCATAGCAGGACTAAACATATTGACATACGACATCACTTTATTAGAGACCTTGTAGAAGAGAAGACAATCAAATTGGAACATGTTGTCTCTGAGCTACAGCTGGCTGACATTTTTACCAAGGCTTTGGATGCAAACCAATTTGAAAACTTAAGGGGTAAGCTGGATATTTGCCAACATGAGGAATTGTAGCAATTAATTTTGCTTAAAACAAGGACCAAAGGACTTATGCCTGTTCTGATTGGTTTAAAATTGTGTTTTCTCATTTCCTACAATTCTTTTAAGAAGTTGAATAGACACTCCTTTGCTTCCTTCCTCTCTCGTCTCCTCATCAAAACCCAGTCTCTCAATCAGAAATTTCTCCTCATTTGCTGTTGGTCCTTCAAAACTGACAAAATGTCTCAAACACCATCATCATCCAATACGACCATCTCAACCTCTTCCTCTGATCAAGATTCTGGGACAATCTCTTCCTGTCTGGACTCTGACGTTCTGGAGATCTCTTCTCATAGAAAAGTGGGAACTAACCCCACCAAGGTCAAAGAGTGGAGAACAAGACATGCAGGTAATCCATCTCATCCTTCCTCTTCAGTTCCTCCTGAAATTGCAAATAGGGAAGGGACAGCCTATGTTAATCAAGCAATAGCAAAAATTGTTTCAAGAATTCTGAACGAGAACCACTCAGTTCCTGGCATTTCTGTTCCTCTGAACCAAGAAAGCTCAAATTCTGAAACAAATCCAAATGTCTCTAAGAATGTTGAGACATCAAACAAAGAGAAGAATGCTGACATTGCTCACAAGAAAAGAAAGAAGCCTGAATCCTCTGGATCTGATGACAGTGCTTGAAGGATGGTTGCTAATTGTTGGTGGAGTTTGGAAGTGTGTTCTGCTGTTGTCTGCTGCTGATCTCATTATTTTGTTTTGGATAACTGTATAATTTTATGAACATGTAACTTTGGCCCATTTGTGGCTAAAGAGGGGGAGAATATTTTGGTACTTGCTTAATTAGTACTTGACATTATATTTTTCTGCTGTCACTTATTTCTGCTGCTATCTATCTCTGATTGTTTAGGGACTTTAGCCAAAAATCTGCCAAAGGGGGAGTTTGTAGGTGTTTAGGTATTGGCTTGCATTTTTGGTAAATCCCAAGTGTATGTGTGAATGTCATGACTGATGTCATAACATTCTAGTTCAGGTTGTACTAACTCATTAGGTACATGTGCAGAAAAATATTGTAATTCAAATACTGATGTTTATAAGTGTGTATCTGAGCATGTTTGCAAAATGATCACATTTTGCTGAATCAGTAGACAGGTTTTCTCAGATGTCATAACAGATGTTATGACATCCTGTTCTGAACTAACAGGATTGCAGGATTGGATAAGTCTGAGTTTTTTCAGGAAATAACTCAGTCCTTTCTGAACAGAATCCTGCGTTTTCTGAGGAGTAACCTAGCTCAACCCTAACCTGGTTAATAAAGTCCTGTGACCTAGTCTTTAGGTCAAACGGAATCAACCCTAGGTTTTTGGAAACCCTAACTGAAGTTGCAGCTGCTATATATTCAACAGAGCTGCTGTTTTTCAAGACATCCCAGCTGATTGATTAGAAGATCAATTTTGTAATCTGTATAGATTTGTTTATTGTACTCCAAGCAATTATCATTGTGATAAGTGCCTTGGAATAGGTTTCAATTGTAAGGGTTGTATACCACTCAAAGCTTTGAAGCAAGAGTGTTTGAATGTCCCTTGACTAAAGCTGTGAAGCAGAGTCAAGTTAGTTGTGTACATCACTCAAAGCTGTGAAGCACGAGTGATTGTGTTGCTTGATTAAAAAGTTGTGAAGCTTAATCAAGTGTGTGTTTTTTTTGAAGAGTGTCTTCATCAATTCTTAAGTCAAATTGGTTTATGTATCACTGCTGTGATTGAGGGGGAGTGAGTAGGAACTCAGGTTTAAGTTGTACTTAGATTAGAATTGCATTGGGTAGGTCTTAAGTGAAGGAGATAAACTGGTTGGTTTATTCCTGAATTAACATCTCTTATAGTGGATTCTCTCCCTGGCTTGGTAGCCCCTAGAGTAGGTGTTGTTGCACACTGAACTGGGTAAACAATTGACTGTGTTCTTTACTGCTTTTGTATTTACTGTCATATAGTAAGTCAGATACGGTGTCATAACATTGGACGTGACATTGAGTATCTGCAGCCAGAATTTTCACCATATCCAAGAGGCATGGGCCAGATCTTTGAGGCTAGAATTTGTACACAAATCCCTCTAACCAAGAGCCAAAGTTGCAGCATACTTTAGGGCATTGTACATGCCTGTATTGAAACTTGCATTTTCTTGCTTCAAGTAGAAGAAACTTGGCAAAACACATACCATCTTTCATTCCTGTAAACAAGAGCTCAAGCAAACTTTGTAAACACTTTTCATACACCAAAACAAGCCTAAAGCACGACTCATCCATCCCTAAGACCTGCTCATACTCAGAATCCATGTTTTGTTGCAAAATAGGGCAAGTTCTGTAACTTGACCTCCATAGAACAATCCACTCGTGCGTTTTTTGCCAAAACCAGTTCCAATACATTCCATATCATCCATTGGAACTATCCCAAACCCTAGACTCAACCTGTAACACCCCTAACCACGTTTTCCATTTTTGCTTTCAAGCTGTGCAGGTGGACTTCCATAGCACGATTCAGAGTGATTCAAAGCAAGCTAAGTGTTGGAGAAGCATCCTTGGACTTCAGGCAAGCTGTACAAAAGCTCAAAATCCATTGGAAGTTGCTACATTGTTTTGTTCAAGTCAAGCTGAAACAGGTAAAAACATGAACTTCTATCTCTCTATCCAGGCATGATTAAGCTTAGGTTTGTGAAGAAAACATGTTCTACTCATAGCCCTGAAGCCATCCATGTATTTACTTTTCATTTATATTATGCGTGCTGTGAGAATTTTGGCCATGAACATTGAAGAAAAATTAGGTCAGATATTGGGGATGAAGAAATTCTCCCTCGTTTCTTAGAGTTAGGTCAAGTATTTTATATGTTTGGATTCGTCTCTTGATGCTCTACATTATTGGTGTTATGAGTTTTGCATGAAAGTCCAGGAATCAGGAGTTAGGAAACGCGCGTTTTTGCTTGTTCAAACAAAGTTGGAGGTTGAAGATGACTGGCTTGGGCTGGGCCTGAGTCAGTCCTGCTTTTTGCACCCCCTTTTCCAATTTACACCCCCTGGCCCATTGAGTGATATATTTATCATTTTTGATTTTTTCTTTTTGATTCTGACTTATTATTTTTTGCTCAAATATAAAAAAATATCAAAAATACTTTTCCATCCTTTTTTGCATTTATTTGGCATTTATTTGTTTTATTTAATATATGTATGTAAATAAAAATAAAAACCTTTTTATTTAAAACCCTAAAAATAATACAAAAATAAATATTTTTCAGTTATTATTTTTTGTTTACATTTTGAAAACATTTTCTAAAATATACTCTTTTTTTTTGTAAATAATTAATATTTTATTCTTGTATATATTTAGTATATTTAATATAATATATAAATACTTATACATATTTTATTAAATATTTAGGACAAAAATATGAAAATAATACATTTTTTATTTTTATTAATATTTGACATCAAAAATACTTTTTTGCAATATACTTTTTATTTTTGTATATAATTAACAAATATTGTATATAATTAATAAATAATTGCTATTTATTCAAAAATTAGGGTTTTGCCCTAAATAACAAAGATACTCAAAATTTGACCTTTTTATTTTTGTTTACATTTTACATTGAAAAATACTTTCACATACCTAAAAAATCATTTTTGTGCATAATACATTTTGCATATTTATTGTATTTATTTAATTATTGTATAATTAAATATTTATATATTCAATATGGATGTAATAGCCTAGATTTAATTTCTTGTCAAATATCCCCCCATTCAAACATTTGTACCCCCATCCCCATAATCATGTTGTAATAATTTAGGACTTTAAATTTCCGCATTTAAAAGCTTTCAAATTATGCCATGATAGACCTAGGGTTTGTATGCAAATCAAATAACAAATAGCTTGACCTAATTCAAAGATAAACATGCATGAAAAACAAAACACAATGCACACTTGCACCCTTAGGGTTACTCCACTTGTTGCCTTCAAAAATGGGCCATGTTGCATGTTGAGTGTCCTTGGCAAAACAAAAACAAATCAAATGATCATAAGTCCCTCGATGACGCTATCAAGTTGCCTAAACAAAAATGATCAAGTCCCTCAAGAAAAAATACCAAAGATACTTGACACTATTGCATTCATGGTCTAAACGATGACCCGCGCCCGTCCCGTTAACATCCTAACACAAGGTTGTTCAGCAAATACAATGATGAAACAACACTGTTAAAAGGGTTAAAACATAAAAAAGACTTTTGAGTAAAATAGGGTAGACCAACTCTTAGTTACTTGATCAAACTTGCAAAACACACTTGCCTACTTTCAAAACACACTCCACAACACAATTTCCAAAAACAACTTTCAAAACCTTGAAACATCTTTTCAAAAAGACAAACACCTTTTGTAAAACATTCGAGTAAAGAATTGTTACAAGGGTTGCCTAGACAAAGGCATCTTTTTCAAAACATTTTCAAAACCACACACACAAAGCACCATTTCAAACAATTGAAAAGCAAAGGCAAGTGATCTAAGCAAGTAACTAAGAGCCCATGGATAACCATGGATAGAAAGGATTCTAATACCTTCCCTTTCTATAATCTACTCCCCGAACCCACGAAAACATCTCAAAGGTTTTTCCTGTGCTTTTTAACCTTTCCTTAGGATAAAATAAAAAGTCGGTGACAACTCTTGCTAAACCGAAACATTTGCGAAAACAAACGCAAAACCTCAAGTCAGTTCTCCCACCGTATCACACTATACAAATTTATGTAAAAGAAAAAAACAGTTATGTGAAACAACCCCATTGGGTTCCAACTCTGTTATTGCCTTTATATCTTCAAGTGTCTCATCACTTTGCTTCTTGGTCGAAAGTTGATCAGATTGATTGGTGTCGTCCGAGCTTGATAGTAGATACCGAAGTCTGGTTGCAAGATGATCCAATGAGACATAGTGGTACGCTTTATATCCCTAACTTTTTCCTGGACCGCCCTTTCGGGTTTTCAGACCACCGGGATACCCTTTTTTGCCCAAGCCGCCCTTTCGGGTTTTCGACTTGCCGGGTGTACATATTTTTTCATTTTCATCCATTACTTTTTCCCGAACCCTTTTGGTTCGCCGGGAAGCCCTTATTTTTTCCTAGTCCAGTCAACCTAGCGGGTCTCTTGATTAGGCGTAGTATTTTTTCACTATGTCTGCATTGACAAGGTGAGGAAGGTCGTCACCGTCCATGGTGGTTAGTATCATAGCTCCACCCGAGAAAATGTTCTTTACCACAAATGGTCCTTCGTACGTGGGGGTCCATTTGCCCCTGGGATCACCTTGCGGCAGTATGATGCGTTTGATCACTAGATCCCCAACTTGATATTCTTGACG
The DNA here is from genome assembly GCA_948472305.1 of Vicia faba. Classification (NCBI taxonomy): domain Eukaryota; kingdom Viridiplantae; phylum Streptophyta; class Magnoliopsida; order Fabales; family Fabaceae; genus Vicia; species Vicia faba. The sequence continues at coordinate 1,760,719,917 of OX451736.1, read as the reverse complement.
CCTGACTTTTTTGTTAAAAGCCTTGATCATTCGCTTTTGATACATCTGATCATGGCAGATAGCATTAAGTCTCTTTTCATCGATTAGATTTAACTGATCAAGTCGGGTTCAGATCCAGTCGTCTTCTTTCAAACCCGCATCCTTCATAATCCTGAGAGAAGGTATCTCGACTTCGATGCGTAGAACTGCCTCCATGCCATATACCAGAGAGTAGGGTGTTGCCCCTGTTGACGTTCGTGCTGAGGTATGGTACCCATGGAGAGCAAATGGTAACATCTCATGCCAGTCTTTGTATGTCACCGTCATCTTCTGTACAATCTTCTTGATGTTCTTGTTAGCTGCTTCAACAGCACCATTCATCTTTGGCCGGTAGGGAGAAGAATTATGATGTTGTATCTTGAACTATTTACAGATCTCGATGATTATTGTGTTATTGAGATTCATACCATTATCCATAATAATTCTCTCTGGCACACCATATCGATAGATCAGATTATGTCGGATAAACTGCACCACGAAGTTCTTGGTTACTGTAGCAAAAGAGGCTTCCTCAACCCACTTCGTGAAGTAATCAATGGCTACTAGGATGAAGCGATTTCCATTAGAAGCGGTGGGCCTGATTTCTCTGATCATGTCGATGCCCCACATTGCAAAGGGCCACAAAGCTGTCAAGACGTTTAAGGGGACCGGAAGCACATGCACCTTATCAGCATAGATTTGACACTTATGACAAGTTCAAGAGTACTGATAACAATCGGCTTCCATAGTGGACCAGTAGTATCCTGCTCGTAGGATCTTCTTAGCCATGGTATGTCCACTAGAATGGGTTCCGAAGGTGCCTTCATGTAGATCTGTCATGATCCTCTCTACTTCACTCTTGTCTACACACCGTAGTAGTGTGGAGTCATGGTTGCGTTTATAGAGGATTCCATTACTGAGCAAGAACTTTGCAGCGAACCTTCTCAGAAGCTTCTTATCATTGGCATATGCCCCTTAGGGATACTCTTGAGTCTCGAGATACCTTTTCACCTCATGAAACCAAGGTTTTTCGGCTACCTCCTCAGTATCGATCTCACAGCAGTATGCCGGTTCATCCAACCTCTCAATAGTAATTTGGGGAGCTTCATTGTCCCACTTGACCTTGAACATTGACGACATAGTAGCTAGCGCGTCCGCTAACTGATTCTCTTCTCGTGGGAAATGTTCAAAGGTGATCTCTTCAAAATGCGGCAGCAGTGTCAGAACATACTCTTTGTAAGGAATAAGGTTTGGGTGCCTCGTATCCCACTCGCCTTTGATCTGACTTATCACCAAAGTGGAATCCCCGAATACACTCAAGAACTTGATCCTTAGGAAAATAACAGCTCAAAGACCCATAATACATGCTTCATACTCTGCCATGTTGTTGGTACAGTTGAAACATAATCAGGAAGTGAACGAAGTATGACAGCCCTCGGGAGATATGATTACAGCGCCAATGCCATTACCCAGTGCGTTTGAAGCTCCGTCAAAAACCATAGTCCATCGGGATCCCTCCTCGGGTCCTTCGTCTGGTCCAGGTTGTTCATAGTCAGTCACCAGCATAATATTCTAATCTGAGAACTCGAAATTCATGGACTGGTTGTCGTCCATAACCTAATGTGCCAAATGATCCACTAACACACTTCCCTTGATTGCTTTTTGTGTTGTGTACTAGATGTCGTATTCGGTTAAGATCATTTGCCACCTTGCTATCCTTCCGGAGAGAGCGGGCTTCTTGAAAATGTACTTGATCGGGTCCATATTAGATATCAACAGAGTAGTGTGAGTCAACATATACTGTCTCAGTCGGCGAGCAGCCCATGCCAAAGCACATAAAGTTTTCTCGAGCAATGAGTATCGTGTTTCACAGTCAGTAAACTTTTTGCTAAGGTAGTATATTGCATGCTCTTTTCGAGCAGACTTGTCATGCTTCCCCAGCACACACCCCATTGAATTGTCTAGCACTGCCAAGTACAATATCAAAGGTCTTCCTTCAACTGAAGGCATCAGAATTGGTGGTTCTTGAAGGTATTCCTTGATTCTTTCGAAAGAGGTCTGGCATTCATCATTCCACTTTACCACTTGATCTTTCTTCAGAAGCTTGAAGATTGGCTCACAAGTAGCAGTCAAATGTGAAATGAACCTGGTGGTATAATTCAGGAGTCCCAAGAAACCTCTAACTTCCTTCTCTGTACGTGGAACTGGAATTTCTTGTATAGCCTTTACCTTTGCAGGATCTACTTGGATGCCTTTGTCGCTGACAATGAAACCCAGAAGTTTACCAGACCTTACCCCGAAGGTGCACTTGTTTGGATTCAACCTCAACTTATATATCTTTAACCTGTTGAACAACTTTTGTAGATGATCAAGGTGCTCTTCCTCAGTTTGAGACCTGGCTATCATGTCATCCACATAAGCTTCGATCTCATGGTGAATCATATCGTGGAACAAAGCGACCATGGCGCGCTGATAAGTTTCCCCAGCATTCTTCAACCCAAAAGGCATCACCTTGTAGTAGAAGGTGCCCCACTGCGTGACGAAGGTTGTCTTCTCCATGTCTTTAGGAGCCATCTTGATCTGGTTGTAGCCAGAGAAACCATCCATGAAGGAGAAGATTTTGTGTTGCGCGGTGTTGTCAACCAGAACGTCAATGTGAGGAAGTGGGAAGTCATCCTTAGGGCTTGCCCTATTCAGATCTATGTAATCCACACACATTCGTACCTTACCGTCCTTCTTAGGTACCAGAACGATGTTAGCAACCCACTGTCGATAAGAAGTGAGAACTAAGAATCCTGCGTCGAACTGTTTCATGACCTCTGCCTTGATCTTCTCTGACATTTCGGGATGCATACGGCGAACCTTCTGTTTAATCGGAGGACAGTCTTATTTGGTCAGAAGGCGATGAACCACAATATCAGTGTCTAAACCTGGCATGTCTTCATATGACCAGGCGAAGATCTCAACATAGTCGTGCAACATCTGTATCAAACTCTGTTTGACGCTAAGCTCCAGATTTGCGTCGATCTTAACTTCTTTTCTGTCTATCTCTGTGCCCAGGTTTATCGTCTCAACCGACTCTTCATAAGGCTGTATGGCCCTTTCTTCCTGCTGTAATTGTCTAGCAAGTTCTCCAGGCACCTCACAATCATCCTCACCTTCATCTTTGGCTTGGTTAATCGGATTTTCGAAGTCATAACTGGTAATAGCAGAGCTGTTATCAATGGGATTCAGAGTGGATATGGATCTGCAGTATGATACGTGAGTGTGTGTAAGAGAATAACTGTTTTGTTAAAGTGAAAACAGAAAAGAAAAACAGAGAGCGCAAAATTTGTATGTAAGAAACGTCCAATGCTTTATTAATGATATATGAAATGACAAATAATAGTCTTCACAAGCAAAGCCAATGTGCCTCGGGCAAGGCACAAGGCTGTAAAGTTTTAAATTATTTATTACAAATCTCAAAACAAGTAAGACAATTACTGCGGAATAAAAGAAACTGGTATAAAGTCCCTAGCCGTCCAGTTACTCGGTCCACCGTTGGTAGTTGGGTAGATCCAGCTGTCAATGTATGAGTCTTCCTCGCTGTCTTCAATGGCGTTAACCCCACGATTACTGATGTGTAGGGGAGTTCCTCCAGCCCGAGCGCGTCGAACAACCCTTTGAGCCCCTGTAGTAAAGCCCAAACCAAATTTGTCAGTTTTGTGAGTGAAATCAGAGAGCTGACCTCAATTGGTACACCCACCTTCTTCAACTGCAGCCCTGGCGTCCTTGAGAGAAGCCATCTTCAGAGGAGGTTTGTTGCTGGTAGTAGTTTCAGTCAATGCCAAGATCTGAGGGACCTCTTCGAAGTTATGACAAGGAGTTTCTATGAATTCCCCGTCCATCTCTATGTACCAGAAGGAATTGAGGTGGCTCACCATATACTCCTCTTCACCCTGTACAGTGACAATCTTCCCTTTTACCGGATACTTCAGCATTTGGTTTAGTGTGGAAGTAACTGCCCCAACCTCGTGGATCCAAGGTCGACCCAACAAACAAGAATACGATGGCATGATGTCCATCACATAGAAGGTGGACCCAAAGGTCTGAGAACCCACTTTGACAGGGATGTCCACCTCCCCGTGCACCATTCTTTTCTACCCATCAAAAGACCTTACCATAATGTTACTAGGCTTTAAAGTCAAACCCTCACAATCCAACCGGTCCAACGTCTTCTCGGGCAGAACATTCAGCGAAGACCCAATATCTTCCAACACATGAGCCATAGTGGTACCCCTGCATTCAATCGAGACATGCAGAGCATCATTATACTTCCTTCCCTTCGGTGTCAAGTCTGCATCGGAAAAACCCAGCCCATTGTCAGCAGTCAGGATGGCCATGCAATCTTTAAATTGATCAGCTGAAGTCTCTTGCGGCACGTGCAGTTTTGAGGAATGCAATCAAAGCCTTCGCATGGGCTTCGGAGCACAACAGCAGAGACAACATGGATATCTTTGAGGGGGTCTGCCCCAGCTGCTCGACCATATTGTAGTCGCTCTTTTTGATTATTTTTAGTATTTCCTCTATCTCTTGCTTAGAAGCTTCCACGATAATTTCTCTAGGTGCCTCCATTCGGGAGGGCTCACCTATAACTTCTTTGTCGCGGGTACCAGACGATTCACCGGTAGGGGTAATAATTGGAGTAAGAACATGAGCCGTAGTTGATGTACCAGTAGGAACATCAGGCGGAATGACAATAGGCTTGTTGACAGTCTTAGGGGAAATCTCGGGAGAGAAGACCCTTCCACTTCGGGTAACCTTGCTGGTCCTGACAATGTTACCAATATCAGGATCAACCTCTTCATTTTTCAAATCTTGTTTGATGCCATGATAGTACACATCGGCACCATAATGCCAGGGGACAACTTTGTCCGAGACATACGGGACAAGACCAGGAACAGTGATTATTAGCGGAGCGATTCTTGGAGCAGATGTAATCCTAATAGGTCTTCTCGAGGAGACCTTGGAAGGATTGGCGGAAATGGTTATAAAGGCAATGTCTTCAGATGGAACAACGAGAACCAAAGTTTTCTCGAACAAAATTTCTTTGCTGTCCATCAGGCGTTGAACACCTGACTTCAGCAAATGGCAACCAGAAGGTAGAAATGAACACATGTGGCAACCTTCACCATAACCCAGAAATAAACCGGCCAACAACAAATTCTTCTTCACAGCCATGAGAGGAGTAGAAACTTCATCCACCAAGGTCACAAACAAGTCGGTATCAACAACATTAATTCCACGACCATGCTTAAGCATGGGAGCAGTTATGACATTGGGCTTTTCCGGAGCGTCGAACTCAATTTCCTTGGCTTCGATCAGATCTTGTACCTTATTTCTTAGAGCCCAGCAGTCATTGGTATCGTGGCCAGGACTTTCAGAATGATAGGCGCACCGAGCATTTGGATTATATCGGGGAGATATGGTATTCAGATTCTTGGGAGCCTCTTTCAAGGTTGCCAAGTTGGATCTCAGCAGATGAGGTAGAACTTCAGCCAATGTCATATTGATTCGGGTAAACTGCCGTTATGGTCTTTCCACCCTTGGTTGATTGTTGCATTATGGAGCGGTTGTAGGCCTAAGTATCATTATGACACTTACTGTCTGACGATGTTCAACTCTGTTTTGGCCCCTCGGGCTATAGATGACACTAGCTTCCTTCTTACCAGCAAAAGGCTTCTTTACCGAACTCAAAGAGGCATCCTTCTGTATCTTGTTGCTCCGAATCCCAGCTTCTACTCTCTCTCCAGTCAGAATCAGCTCGGTGAAACCAGCTGACGAGTTGCCGATCAAATGATTGAAGAATGGACCAGATAGCATCCCCAGAAACATATCAACCAACTCCCCATCAGACAACGGGGGTTGGACTCTTCCAGCCAAGTCTCTCCACTTCTGTGCATAGTCTTTAAAGCCTTCACTCGCCCCCATGGACATACTTTGGAGTTGAGTACGAGTAGGAGCAAGGCCGGCGTTGTATTGATACTGATTATAGAAAGCAGCATCCAGATCTTCCCAATTTCGGACATTGGCTCTCTCCAGTTGGTAGAACCATTCAAGCTGAGTCCCTGACAGACTATCTTGAAAGAAATGAACCCACAAATTTCTATCAGCGGTGTGGGGCTGGATCTTTCTGACATAAGAGCGGAGATGGAGTTTTGGGCAGGACACCCCATCATACTTTTCAAAAATTAGAGCTTTGAACTTCTGCGGGATGACCACTCCCGACACCAATCCCAATTCTTCGAAATCCAGCCCAGGTATCCTCTGGACTTCCATAGAACTCAAGCGATCTTCCAACTGCTTGTATCTATCCTCAGTGGGAGGATACCGCTCATCATTGTAGTCGGTATCATTATCAGAAACTTCAGGACTGGGATCCTTCTCCCTTGTCTCTTCTTCTTGATTCTCCCCTTCCTTGGATGAAGAGGTCAGATCGACTTGTTGTTTCAATGACCCTCTAAACCTTCTGCCCATATTCAGAATACCGGCAGCCTTCTTCTTTTTCTTTTTCTCTTTCAGGATGAGGGCTTTCAGATCCTCCTGCCCTTTTGCCAGATTTATGAACATTTGTTGGAACTGGGCATTTTGTGCCTGAAGGTCCTTGATGCTTTGTTCAGAAGACATTTATGCTGAAACAAACAGCGAAGAAGATGAGAAACCTGTAATGGTATATGTACATGCAATGTTATAAATGGGATGTGCATGCAATGATTTCAAAGACTTTGGGAAATTTAACTTTGCGAACCAAAATGAAACAAAGATTTTATTAGTTGAATTCAAAGTTCAAATGCCTTTTAGGCGTTACAATTAAAAACAAATCTAAAACTAGAAAAAAATCAAAATTCCCATGGATGCTTCCTCTTCGTGCCGAGATAAACATTGAGTCCTATTTCCTCATGGAGATGCTTTGTGAGCTCTAAAACCTTCCTCTCCTGGGCATAGAAATGATCCCTATAAGTATCCCGCTCTTTCTTCAACTGAATCCAAGACCTCTGTAATTCTTCAAGATCAGTGGGCATATCATGATAGAGAACCGTGTAAGGAATACCCCCTTCCGTAGTGTGTTCCACAATCACTGGTAAAATGGCCATATAGGGCATCATAAGTTTCTGGGAACGAGCTCGTACCCATTGGAGGTAAGGTTCCATAGGAATGGAAGCCTTTGGCCCCAAAGCCTTGGCGCCAGATCTGCTTACCATGCCCCAAGCTCGTATGAACCTCTAGCGATACTCTTGAACATCATCCTCGTAGTTGAATACAATGCCCTCGATAAGTAACTCATGGGGACCATCTCTTTGAGCGTAACCAAATTATCGCAGAGATAAACAAGGATTGTAGGTTATACCCCCTCTGATGCCAAGTAACGGGACATTAGGGTACTCCCCGCAGTGGTCAATAATAGCAGTGTTTTTCATAGCTCGGGAACACCAGAGAATATCCATGTGAGCGAGTGACATTATCCTTTGTGACCAACCCACACCTTCTTCATTCTTCAGTACAGACTTAGGGAGGTGAAAAATAAACCACCTCGACAACAATGGCATGCAGCACATAAGAACCCCTCTTCTCTTCATGGTACGAGTATGGAGAGTGTGCAAAATATCTCCGAGCAAGGTAGGCACAAGGTTGCGAGAGAGGAAGATCTTGATAGCATTCACATCTATGAATGAGTCTGGATTAGGGAACAGTACTAGCCCATAGATTAAAAGAGCCAAGACCTCCTCAAAAGCCTGAAAATCCATTATCATCCCAAAACAACCGGGCCTTGTCTATCAAGAACTTGGCTAGAAAACCCTTGACTCCATTTCTTGTTTCCCAATTGGATACCACGTCGGCCCGTTTCAGATGCAAAGCTGATGCAATGACTTCTGGCTTAGGAACTTCTTCCAGACCGGTGAAAGGCAACTGTTCAAGGATGGGTATATCCAACAGTTGAGAGAATTCTTCCATGGTAGGCACCAACTGATAGTCTGGAAAGGTGAAGCAATGGTGCTTGGGATCAAAGAACTGAAAGAGTACACTCATCATCTTTTCATCAAAGTTTGAAGTAACCAGGTTGAGAAGTCGACCATATCTCTTAGTGAACGCAGAAGTTTCAGAAACTTTTGATACCATCTCTTTGAGTTGGGAAGGTATCTTCACAAAGCTGATTCGGATAGTGTTTCTACGAACAGAGGCCATGATTTGCAAAACAGAACAAAGATAAATTCCCTTGGTCCTTGAAATGGTTAGTGCAATAAGAATGGATGCTATGTTATGATGCATGGTGTCATGATAAACCACAGGTATAGCAAACACAGACAAATCACACCAAGTTCTTAGGTTTAAGGCTTGCATGAGGTTAAAGGTCATACCCTCTTGAAGTTTAGTTGGTTTCAAACTTGTCTTAAAAATTAATCGGGTTCTAAATATTCTCAATATCACTGACCATCCTTTATATGGCATTGTTTCAGCTCAAACAATCTTTTCTTGCGGCCGAAATATCTCGAAAGTCTGATCTCAATGAGTGTAGCATCGAGTATCAACCAATCCTCAGCTCTATACTGAGGCCGACTATCTCACTACTTTCTAATGGCCAAGTTTGTTCAACTAAGGTTCTAAGGTCCGTTAGTGCTTCACGACACCATGCGGCGGCCCCGTATTCTCTTTGTTTCCCCACGAAGGATACCGGTACCAACAAAAGTGCCACACCAACACAACCATCGCTTAAACCATATTGGTCTAAACCGTACAGTCTCCATGATCTATTGTTGTTTACCTAAAAAGTGCCCCCCAGATCCGGGTGTAGGATCTATAGTAACCCAAGCAAAACCCTTTAAGAATAAAGCAAACAAACAAGAAAGCAATTTTAAAATGACCTAGATCCTAAGGTAAACCCCACTTTATTATTTTCCGCAGCAGAGTCGCCAGTTATGTGATTCGGTGGCAGAACCGACTGTTAATACTGGTTTGCGTTTTTTGTTCGTAAATGTCGCAGTAAGCAAGAGTCGCCACCGACTTTTATTTTATCCAATCACGAAAAGGAAAAAGAACAGAAAAAACCTTTTTTCGAGAATATTTATGAGTACGGGGGGTAGATTATAGAAAGGGACGGTGTTAGCACCCTTTCTATCCATGGTTTTCCATGGGCTCTTAGGTACTTGCTCATTTTAAAATTGCTGGTGTGTGTGCTTGTTTTGAAAAAAAAGTTTACTTCGTGATAACCCTTGTATCAGTCCTCAAGGGTGTGACGAAGTTGTTTTGAAAATTGTTTTAAAAAAGTGTTTATGTGAAAAGTTTTGTTTTATTGATTGAGCAAGTACTTAAGATTTAATCTACCTACTCGAAAAAAGTCTATTCATTTTCCTTTTGACAGTGTTATCCCATTATTAAGGAATAGGTAGCACTATCTTTGGAGTTTTAAGGGACGTTTAAAGGGACATATATGGTCACAAAAGCAATGTTAGGAGGTGTTAGTAATCATCCTAAAGCCTTAAAGATCTTTTTCCGAGGCAACAACCTAATGGGTCATTTGAGATCTTTCGGGGCTAGAGGACGACCACTAACAAACCCTATACTTCATGACCGTTTAACCGAAGGCAATCGAAGTGGAGTAAACCCTAGGAGTGAGCATGTGCGAGTGTAATTTTTTCAGTTAATTTGTCTTTGCGCATTTAGGGTTTTCTACCGTTTTAATTTTCAAGTATTCTTTCCATACAATCCTATTAGCCATGCATCTAGACAGTTAAAATTTACAGGAATTTAAAGTGCGGAAAGTTAAAAGTTCTAGCTATTACATGGCTTTCGCAGATACATAATCATTTTTGATTGTAAAATAAAATGTGGAATTAAAACCTAATTAAAGCTATTACAAACTCGGAGCAGTTACAAAAATGATAAAAAAAGTAATTAAAATGTGCGCGATGAATTAAATGCGAGGATAATTATAAAACCTAAAATCTATTTGAGAAAAATATTTAAGTTATTTTTTGGAGAAAAATTAATTATATACAACCCTAATTTCTAATTAGTTTTAATCATAAAAAATAAGATTTAATTTCCCTAATTAAATTAAATTAATTAATTCAAGGAAACAAAAAAAAATTTTATGAAAAAGATTTTTGGTGTTTTTTTGTGATTTATTGGTTTTTATGATTAATTAAAAAAATGATTAATTTGTAAAAATAAATAATTAAACAAATAAAAGAAATAAAAAAACATTAAATTGGGCATGTGTTGATGAGTAATTTTGGGGGGGTGTTGTTGAAAATATCCTGGCCCAAAAAGCTAAGGCCCAGTCAACGCTTGATCCCGTGGTGCTCCCTCCTGATGGTGTACCATAGTCTCTGGCAGGTGGGGGCGTTGGATTGGACTGATGGTGAATCCCATGGCTGGATGTTGATGGCACATGGTAGATGCTTGGGATGGTGATGCACATGATCTGTAGAAAGAAAATAAGAAAACAAAATTTTCTGGACCTGGGATCGAACCCAGGTCCCTCCACTCAAATCATGCACGCTTTACCAACTGAACCACTTGCTTTGTTTGTTAGTATAATAGAAACAATAGGTATTATATAAAAAGAATGGATTAATGAATCAAAAGAAAAAACGCACGCCAGCATTCAAACAGCCCAATGGTGATTGAACACCTCATCATTTTCTTCCTCCTCTATCGTCTTAGGTCCCTGCTTTTTACCTACAGACAAACGTCTGTAGCCATAACCTGTGTGCTTCAAACATCAAGAAATACGCATGATAAATGAAATTAAAGACCATGATTCGACTGGTCTTGATGCAACGATCATCATAGTACCCTTTTCATTGGCTAATTTAACCCGTATGGAGAAGCCCTAAAACGGCCTCTCAAACCCTAATAGTGGCAACTCTGGATATAAGTATCAAAATGCAAAATCAAATAAACCAAAACATTGCAAATGACAATATAAACACAATGCAATGTTTAAGAATGATTAATCATGCGTAAATTGTAAAATACGATTCAAGCTAGGGAAGGCAAACCGTGGGTCTGTAGCGTGCGTTTATGGGCGTGAAAAGGCTTGCAAATGATGGAGATACGTTTCTGAGATGTCCAGCAATCTATTGGAAACGTTAGAATGACTTGAATTGGCCTCCAAGCTTGAAACCAATTCACTACTTTTTTGTAAAAAAATGAGTTTGTTCTTGGTGTTTCCACGGCTGCAACCTCTTGTTTTTGTGCTTGGTCTTGTTCATTATATATCCCTAAGTGAATTAGGGTTATAAAAATAGCTGGTATCTTTGCAATTTTGAAGATTTGATCTCATTCCTTCCTTGTATGATTTGTTTCCAAATTAGGCCTAATCATGCCAATCTTGTGCCAATCAACCTTAATACGATTTGATTCTGATATGTCAACATAATTGGCTTGTGATACTGTCCAAAAATCAGATCAAAACAAATCTTTGCTATTATTTGTCATTTATTTGATTTAATTCAATTTTTAATTAATAAAAAATCAAAATAAAATGGAAAATGAAGCAAATAATGTGTGGGTAAATATTTGGGTCGTGGACCATGTTATGAGTGAGGTGCAAGCATAAAAAGTTAGGCCCATTTGGCAAAAAATGCATTTTTGAGCACATTTGACTTTTGGCAATTTTGCAAAAATGGTCAACTTTGACAAGGCATATCTCTTCCAATTTTAACCCTAGAGAGGTGTTCTTGGACTTTTTAGAAAGCTTAGTATGTCCCATAAACAACACTTTTTGTATCATCTCAATTGTGTCTTCCATGTTCATGTGAGAAGCTTTGACCCAAAAAGTGTTTTTGTTGACTTTTCAAAAGGACCTATAATGTAGAAATTCATATCTTTTTGTGAGTGCATATTTTGAACTTGAGGGCTGAAGATGAATTGTAGGGAATTGCATCCTCTTCAAAATGAGTCTTGGATGGAAAATTTCTGATAAAGTACGAGGAAGTTATACTTGGTCAAAGTTTGGTTGACTTTTCCTAAGAAACCCTAATTTAGCAACTTTTGAGTTTTGATGAATTAGGAGCATTCCTTGAGGTATCATGATCAACCCTTGATCAAATGATGAAATTTACTTCAAAATGTTGATGTTGACCAAAAATCTTGAGGTTTGACTGTATGTGGGCCACAGTTGACTTTTGACCTAATACAGTCGATTCTCAAGCATTTGAGCAGTTGATTGAGTAAACTTCTTGTGAAAGGATTGAAATTTAACATGGAGGGTCTTGAGAACATATTAGGACCATGGAGAGCATATGAGGTCTTTGGAGTTCACCCATCTTGATGAAAATGGAAACCCTAGTTTGAGGTACATTGCCTTAGGAGAGAGTTTGTCTGGTCAATTCTTAGTCATCCTTGGGCAAGTTGGGGACCTCAATGGGCATGTGTTGAGTAAAATGAGAGGGCAAATTTTGGGGTACAACAAGTAGTAAAACATATGGGTGTGTAAGTAGTAAGGGTCCAAATTCAAAAATTAAACTTGACCCAATTAAGCAGTGAGGTTTAGTAATATCTTTATAAAATATTAAATTAATTAATTAAAAAAAAGTTATTGTTATTTTTGATAATTTAACTTAAATAACTTATTAAAAAAAGATTAACCTACAGAAAACTGAACAAATTAAATATCAAAATGGAATAATCATCCTAAATAAATGAGGAAGATGTCTAATTAAAATCACTAAGTTTAAAAGGGGGTGTATACGTGAATTAGGGGTGTGTTAAGCATAAAGGCTTAAAGCCTAATTAGTTTATCTAAAAAAATCTAATTGGAATTGTAAGAATACTAGATAAATATACATACATAAAAAAATCTGCATCTTTGGGAATGGAGTGGCCGCCCCACTCTTTTGCTTTAAACTTCTGGGCCAATGTCTTAATGACACATGGCGAGTTATTCTTTTAATAAAAAAAATAAACAAATATCATAAGGAAAACCCTTAAATGAAAATATTACCAAAGAATATCTTTTGTTTGGTTCTCTCCCTCTGCTTTCAGAATAACCATATAATATCCAGAACTCCATCTATTTTAAACTATAGTGCATCCAAATACAACAATGTTAATTCAACACAAATGGAATAACAAGGAAACATACCGAATCAAAGTTGGAATAACGGTTGGGTCTATGACATGCAAAGTGTTATTGTGATTCTGGGAAATTGTCGGCAGAGTGGGTTTTAGTAATATTTGAAGGTGACGACAACGACAGTGAAAATCTGTGTGTAGAGGTTTTGTGTGATAATGTTAGAAAACTCGTCCTCCAATTGTGAGAAAAATTTTAGGTGTTCGGTTCAGAATCCTAAAATAATGGTTGATAAGATTGTTGATGGAGACTTCAGAGTTTCTTAGTTGTTGTTCTTCGATGTGAAAAATAATAACTTTTAGGAGAACTCTAGTGACTTGTTGATGAAAAGTGTGAAAGAGTGACCTATTTATAGTGATAATTAGGTCAACAAATTAGGAAATAAAGTTAATTGACATATCAAATTTTCCTTGGTCACCAAACTAACTAATCATAAGATGAGTATAACACAAATTGACACTGATTGACCAATAAAAAACAATTAAACATAAAAGGAAATATTTTTGATATTTATTATAATTTTTGCACTCAATTTTGATAAAAAGTGCATAAAATAAAATAAATATATATTTTTTAAAATGCATTAACTAAAAGTACGAAAATAATATTTAAATAATAAAAAATGACTTTTTGTGATTTTTTTTAATATAAATGGAAATAGAATTAGTACCATATAAAAAGAAAAATATTCAAAATACACCAAATGAGATTCGTACCCATGACCTTATATTTACAAATTGTATTCTTTATCAATTGTGCTATGTTGCTTATTTGAAATAAACACTCAATGGAAATTATATGAAGACGAGCAAGTATTTGTTACTTCAAAAAACGCAAATAAGTTATTATGCATGACTTTAAATAAGCAAAATAATTTTAAAATAAATATTTATAAAAACCAAAAAATGTTAGTGTAAGCGAACCAAAAGAATTTTAAAACCTAATTTTGAAAATAATTTTGACTGTAGCACCGAGGCGGACAAATTTGGGGTATGAAAGAATGAAAAAGTAATAACGAAACAAAAAAAATGATAAAACATGCTTGTTTTACGTCGTAAGCTTGACGCCTATTATTTACAAACCAACATGTTGCTTCGGACGAGCCAAACGCTTCACTCTCAGCTTCGCTTAAATCTCTCCAAGCTCTAACCGAAACTACACATCTAACCACACTTGGAAAACGTGAAACGAAACAAGTATACTATATACAAATGTATAAATCACGTAAATGTACAAAATAGACAAGTATGGAGAAAATGCACAAATATACAATATAAACATATTTACGAAACTTAGAAAGCAAAACTATTGCGATGTAGTTAATATCAACACTAATCCCCGACAATGGAGCCATTTTACTTAAGCGGTATAGCGGCAAGCAAAAGTAAGTATTTTTATATGGGTGATATATAGGTTATATCATATCGTGTCCACAGAGATTGGTGAGAGAGAAAACTATTGTTCAACAGTTTCAATCTCTCTAAGTTTGGAAAAAGGGTTTGTGAAAAAAGTGCAGGAAAAGTAAATAAAGCAATAAAGAAAGTGATAAACAATCATATGTAGCCTAAGAGAATTCATTCTAAAATTGCATTCCACTCCACCCGTCAAATACTTAAACTTGTGGATCAATTGCATGCAACCGAAATCACTCGTCAATACCATCATGTATCGCTCACACTAAGGCTATCTCTAACACAAAGTGAGACATCACCCGTATTGCTCTCAGAGGCGATTTTGCGCGTAACTCAAACAACGCGAATGCATTTCATAATCGATATAAATATGAATATTAAACCTAAATATATGTCTAGAGTCTAGGACCTATAACATATTCATTCATGAAAAAGATTCGGTAAGCATATGTCTATGACAAACTAAAACTCTGCAATAAATTAAACATCAAGAACAAACACTAGTGCTAATTTGTAAAAGAGATTTCATACAATCCCATGATCAACAAATGTACATACAAAAAGAGTAAATATATACATAAAAAACCCACCATTGGAATGATACTTAGGGAATAAGGAGATGAATAGGAAACTTCTTGCGGTGTCTACACGATCCGAGACAACCCATAACCAATCGACAAGATGCACCACCCAATGATGTTGGGTAAACCTCTAAACTATAGAAAATTGAATCAGAGCTCCTCCAAGAGGGAAAGAGATGATAAAAACCCTAAAAAAATTGTTCTAAGCTATTTATACAAAAACTGAAAATCGCAGACCGCGCTAAGTGCCAAATATCGCGCTAAGCGTGCCTTCATTTATTCACTACACTGTCTTAGAGCATGCTAACCGCCGAATATCATGCTAAGCGTGCTCGCCTCTTCCTGTGCTCCAGAACCCGCGCTGAGAGCACGCTAACCGTGACCTGAAGCAACTTTATTTCTTGAATTTGTCCAAAAATCCGTATTCGGAGCCGTGCCTTCGGCACCTTATTCCCCGATGCTCCAAATACGCGAAAATACCTATAAAAATACATTAAAACTATCAAATGGTACATAAATGAATCGAAAACGTAATAATATGCAAAGTATACATATTTACACACAAAGCGGAGAATTATTCAAAGAATATTAACAAAAGAACCGATGAGTGCCACAAGTTATATACACAAAATAACGACATTTTTGCACTTATCTGTGATCCATTAAAACATTGTCCACATGCCCAATTTAATGGGGATCCAATTTACATAATCATAATCTAACCAGTAGTCACATTCAAAGGATATAAGAATCATTCTATCACACACTTAATTTAATCTAATGGATATATTCTAGACCGACCAAATACCCAAATAACCAAGACCCGATTCATCTCAAATCCACTCCACTTGACCCAAGGTATAAAAATCAGTTCATGCGCAAAGAGTAAGGTACATTCTTTGATCTCAGTTTTTCATCACACTCATCTTAATTTTTGAACTGAATTGAGTATTGAAGTGTTAACCATGCAGGTATACCCCGCACCGCTGTAAAGTGGATATAGCCACCATTCAAGATCATAAGTTTTCTAACTGCATCCATTTCGGGCTCCTAAACGAAACAATGACACCGTCTGTAGGAATCAACTTCTGATTCCCGTAAATTTTCATGTTCTGATCAATCTCGATTTGAAATCTGATATGTAACAACAATGAAAGAAGCAAAGACGGTAGCTCTAATAGTCATGTTAAAGATCTTCAACATATCTCCTTAATCAAACGATCATCTGATATCACCGAACAATGTTTTTTGTAATATCGCGTCACCTAGCACTCGTCCTTTGTTAGACTGCTTTATACTCGTAGTTGACGTTTGCATTAAGCAAAGTAAAGATCAATTAGAATTAAGATTTCTAGATCTCGTGAAGATAAATGGAATTCCAATCTTCATTCTACCTCTGATCCTTGTGTTCACCATTGCTAATCGCAACCTAACCCGATTCCTTACAACGTCCTCTATACAAATATAATGGATCTGTTAGGTATCCAACAAATGGATCTGCGTTTGTATAGCGGAAGAGATCTATTAGCGTTAAATGATTCAATAACTTTTCCTCAAGGATCTATAAATATGATAGTTACTATTGGAGAAGAAGCATGTGAAAGAAAGGTAATCCTCATCTTTCTGGTAACACCGTGTGAGAGTGCCTTAAGAGGTATCCTAGGGAGATCTTTCCCAGTGAGCTAGATGCACTGACATCTTCGGTCCACTTGAATGTAACTTATCTCAATGTAGAAGGAAGATTGGTCATAGTGAGCACTCACGTGGATGAGCCAAAGTAGATAAGGCAAATCATCTAGAAGGACCTTCTGGGGTTGACTGTGGCCTTAGAAGCAACACTAAAAGGAGAACCGAGGATTCCTCATGCATTATACCTAAATGTGCGTGAAGATAAGGTTTAGCCAATTCTAGATGGTGATTTCGAGTTTGTTCATCTCAGGGAGAATCTTGCCAAGTTAGTAAAAATAGGCGTCGTACTTTCTTTAGTAGTAAGAACCACCCTGATTGAATACCTCCAGGATAACACCAATCTTTTC
This sequence comes from Vicia faba, assembly GCA_948472305.1. NCBI lineage: Eukaryota > Viridiplantae > Streptophyta > Magnoliopsida > Fabales > Fabaceae > Vicia > Vicia faba. The sequence goes on along the minus strand of OX451736.1, from coordinate 1,760,702,753 downwards.
TCTATAACCTCACATGAGATGCATGACATTGATCCTAGTGTAGCGTGCCACTAATTAAATGTTGACATCAATGCTCGTTACATCTCTCAGTGTCAGAGAAGGAAAATCCCCAGAAAAAGCTGAAGCCATCGCTATCACAACTAAGGGCTTATTAGACGCCAAGTTCATTTCCAAAGCCAAATATACTAAGTGGTTATCCAACATTGTCTTAGTAAAAAAACCTTCAAAAAGTGGAGGATATGCATTGACTATACAGATCATAACATAGCATGTTCAAAGGATTCTTATCTGCTCCCAAACATTGACAAGCTCGTAGAAAATTCAGTCGAATATCAATTTCTTTCATTCATGGAAGCTTATTTGGGGTATACCCAAATACCTATGTTTAGACCCGACTGGGTAAAAAGAGACTTCATGATTGAGCATGCCAATCATCAATACAACATCGTTCCTTTCAGGTTAAAGAATACTAGTGCGACCTACTAGAGAATAATGAGAAATGTATTCCAAAAAAAAATATGGGAGGCATAAGAAGTGTATATGGACGATATGATTGTAAAACCTGGTAGGGGAGCTTCACACTCAACATCTTCAACGAGTATTCAAGAAGTTTCAACAATACGATATGCAACTCAACCCAAAGAAGTGTACTTTTTAGGTAATGGACGGAAAGTTCCATGGCTTCTATTTAATGGATCGAGGATTCAAGGCGAACCCTGACAAGTGAGAGACCGTAATTCATATGAGTTCCCCGATGACGAAAATGGAAATGTAGAAGTTGAATGGTATATTAATTTCCTTGAACATATTGATTTTAAAATATGTGTAACACACATTTCCTTTTTACTGTTTATAAAGGAAAAATACATATTTCAAGTGGACAGTTGATTGTGAAGAAACATTTTAGTCTTTGAAGAAAACCTTAGCCACGCCTCTGGTACTTACCTAACCACTTATGGGGAAAATCTTGTATTTTTACCTAGTTGTTGCTGAAGAGGCTGCAGGTAGGATTCTAATTCAACATGAGTGACACATGTGTCTACGACTTTGTATAGCAAGTAGAATTCTGATTCAACAAAAGTGACACAATCATCTTGAACCCTATCTAAGATATCAAACCCATACACAACCTTTTCTCAAGGTGTATTCCAAAAGCTCGTGCTTTGATGACCTTGCATGCCTACCTCAGTTTAGTGAAGGCTCTAAGAATTCTGCTTTGAAATTCCATTGGAACCAACTTAAGTTCCACAATCCCACTGGTAAGTCTATCAAGAGTACTCATATAGTTAGGTACTCCCTCATACAAAGTATAGATCTTATTAAGAGTTTCTATCACCTCATCCTTTATCTCTTCAAGATTCACGCTTCTCTTATTAATATTAGCATGATCATCTCATATTGCTCACAACTTTTTATTACCCATTGAAACTATTTATTGTGATCTTCTGTCTTTTAGGCCGGGTTACTATCTTTTATCCCATCTTCTTGGATGTATTATGGACTTTCTCTCTAGCTAATCCTTTCGTCAAAGGATCTACTAAAATTTCACTAGTACATACTGTTGTACCCCAATTTTTGCCCCTATGATTCCTCTATCATCTCATATCAACCCAATCATATCAAGATCACACTAGGGTTTGGTTCTTCTCCCTATATTTAGGTTTTCTCATGAGGGATCACCAAGAACTTTGATTTGTATATTGCAATCATATATGTACTGTGTTAATTGACTTTTTACTAACAAATATAATGAATTTTTGCTCTATAAATGTTGGTACTATAGGTGATGGCACAACATACTTTACCAGGTTGATTCATATGTTCATGAGTTTATTTCTATGCCTCCTATGGTGAATTCTATTCCATTTGCTAATGATGTAGTTTATCGTCCTGTTCCTCCACCGAGTGAAAGTGTGGGTTTCTATGACCGATTAGATGACTTTTAGGACCAACTCAATGATATGCATACGGTAATGAAGGCTCTTCGAGGAAAAGAATTATTCGGACAGAACGTCAGTGAACTCTGCTTAGTTCCTAACGTAAAGGTGCCAATGAAGTTTAAAGTTCCGGAATTTGAGAGGTACAATGGCAACTCTTATCCTCGTGACCACCTGGTGATGCATATCATAAATATGTCCACCCATACTAATGATCATCATTTGCTTATTCATTTCTTCCAGGATAGTTTAACCGGTGTCGCTTTGAAGTGGTATATGGGTTTGGAAAGTAGAAATATTCGCACCTTCAATGATCTAGGTATAGCCTTCATCAAGCAGTATAAGTATAATATGTTCATGGCGCCTGACCGTGACCAATTGAGAGTGATGGCCCAGAAAGACAAGGAGTCGTTCAAAGAATATGCGCAGCGTTGGCGCAGGATAGCTGCCCAGGTGGTACCCCCAACGGGAGAACAATAAATGACCAAGGTCTTCCTGAAAACCCTTGGATCATTTTATTATGAAAGGATGGTTGCCAGTGCGCCGAGTTATTTCACTGAGATGGTAAGCATGGGTGTTCGTCTAGAAGAAGATGTTAGGGAAGGACGTTTGATGAAAGACGAAGGAACAAAGAAGTCATCATACAGTTTTTCTAGAAAGAAAGAAAGTGAAATGAATGTTGTCATTGAAGAAAGGAAGATTAGACAGATTGCTTCTGTAAATCCATTCGTCAATGTAGCTCCGACTACTGTTTCCTATCAGAGGCCACCTCCTTAGGGAAATCATAGGCAAGGGCAGAAGAGAGAAGCTTTTGACCCTATTCCAATGAGTTATGCAGAGTTATTTCCGGCTTTGTTTCATAAGAAATTGGTTCTTACTAGGCCTTCACCTACTATACCTTCACCTTTACCATGGTATTATAAGGCAGATCATACTTGTGCTTTTCATCAAGGAACCCTAAGGTATACCATCGAAAACTGTTATCCCTTGAAATATGAGGTACATAAGATGGTGAGATCTGGCCTCCTATCCTTTAAAGATGTTGGTCCTAATGTGAAAGATAATCCTTTACCCAAACATGGCGGTGCAATTGTTGTGAATATGGATGCTGGTTGTCCCGGGGACTTCTGAATTTTTGATATCAACCTAGTTAGAGGGGATTTGGTGAAGATGCATGTTGATCTCTGAATTTAGCTATTATACGCACGACCATGCCGGTTGTAGTATTTGCAGTACAAATATCAAGGGATGTGATAAAATAAGAGTTGATCTTCAATAAATGATGGATGGAGGTCTTATCCACATAATCAAGCCAAGAGATGAGTACAAATAAGATGTGAATATGGTTTATGGATGTCCCAGTGAATTCTGGATTTTTGATATGAATTATATGAATGATGATTTGGTTCAGCTGCACGCTACATTTTGTCACATGGATGGCCAAGAAGAACACCGTTATGAGGCTTGTTAGATCTGCTGTAGGGATTCCCGTGGTTGTTTTATCGTAAGAAAAGGTGTTCAATTGTTGTTAGACAATTGTACTATCAAAGTCACAAGCAATAAAGATGATTACAATGGAGTTAATATGATTGAAGATTGCTTAGTTGAGGCCATGTCAGATGATGAATATGTTTCTGCTGATGAGTTCTTTTCTTCAGATGAAGATATGTTCTTCGATGATGATTCTGTGATGTCTAAATATTCTAAAGAAGGGGTGAATGTTATTGTTCCGTGTTTTGGTGTTCCCGCTCCTATAGAGATTGGGTACCATATCAAGCCAGTTGTTGCTCCAATGGTTATTTGCCTGCCTGGTCCTATCCCATATAAATCAGACAAAGTTGTGTCATATAAATACAATGTGACTATCCTGGAATATGGTATGGAAACTCCTATTCAACCTTTGATTAATGTCAAGAATATTGTTGAAGCTAATCGGGTAACCCACAGTGGTCGGGTTTTCGCCCCTTTCATTCGAGGGAATGTTAATTTTGATAAAAGGGTTGTTGAAAGTACTGAACCTAAGAAAGTAGTGGGAGAATCTAGTGGCGCTGCTTTAGAAAAGGATGTGGACAAATTGTTGAAAATTATCAAGATGAGTGACTATAAGATCGTGGATCAATTGTTGTAAACTCCATATAAGATTCTCATTCTAGCCTTGCTAATGAACTCTTCTGCTCATCGGGAATCTTTGATGAGAGTGTTGGATCAAGCTTTTATGGACAATGACATGTCTCTGGATCAGTTCAACAATGTTGTGGGGAATATTACATCTTGTAATAATCTAAGCTTTTGCGATGACGAATTTCCTGATGAAGGAAGGAACCATAACCTGGCTCTCCATATCTCCATGAATTATAAAAATGACTCTTTGTTGAAAGCTTTTGATGGTTCGAGGAAGTCTGTCATCAGAGAAGTAGACTTTCCTATTCACATAGGTCCGCACTTATTCCAGATTACTTTCCAGGTTATGGATATTGTTCCCGCCTACATTTGTTTGTTGGGACGACTGTGGATCCACGAAGCAGGAGCCGTTACTTCAACCTTGCACCAGAAGCTGAAATTTGTTCGTGAAGGGAAGGTGGTCATCGTGAATGGTGAGAAAGCTCTGCTGATATCTCATTTGTCTTCCTTTAGCATTATAGAAGCTGACGAAGCCGCTGTTGGAACGCAGTTCCAAGCTTTGTCCATTGATAATGTAAGGAAGAATGAGAATTCTATAGCCTCATTTAAGGATGTGCAGCAGGTAGTGCAGAAAGGCCCTAGCAAGGTGTGGGGGCAGGTTATCGATCCTCCTATTAACAAGAATGACACTGGTCTGGGTTTCTCCATGAATAAGTAAATTGTGAAGCCGGAGTCTGATTCGGGTAAATATCAAGATATCTTTCACAGTGGAGGCTATCTTCATCCAACTACTCCTAGGATCAACGCTATTCTGGAAGATGAATCATAGCAAGAGATGCCGAACTACGTGACGCATGGAGTCAGAGTCCAAAATTGGATCACTATTGACGTTCCTTCTTGCATTCAAATTTCAAAGTAAATTATTTTTTGTTAGTCTTTTCAAAAATCTTTCACTCTGCCCAAGGTGAAAGTATTGATATTGTATGAGCATATCTGTTGTTTTGATCTTTAAAATCATTAATAAAAGTTGTTTTTGATTCCCAAATTTTGTCTTTATTCTCTGCTTTTTCTTGGAAAATGGTAATCAGAAAAATCCTTTCAAAATAAATAATAACTGTAAATAAATCTGCATAATCACTTGCTATATGTGTCAGTTTCTAAAAACAATCATAAATCATATGTGCAGATTAATTAAAAAACCCGTTGAGTACAATGATCCTGCACCCTATCCCAACTTTGAATATCCCGCATATTTGGCCGAAGAAGAAGAATATGATGAAGTCCCAGAAGACGTTTCACGGTTACTTGAGTGTGAGGAAAGTACCATTCAACCATACAAAGAGCCGTTGGAGACAATCAATTTGGGTTCAGAGGAATATCCAAAAGAAGTCAAGATTGGAGCATTGCTTCACCCCAATATAAAGCGCATGTTGACTGAATTATTAATATTGTGGATATCTTTGCTTGGTTTTATCAAGATATTCCTGGTTTGGATACTGATATTGTGGAACTTCATTTGCCTCTAAATCCAGAATGCCCACCAATCAAGCAGAAGTTGCAAAGAACTCACCATGATATCGTAGTGAAAATTAAAGAAGAAGTTTTAAAGCAGATTAATGTCGGTTTTCTTGTGACATCAGTGTACCCTCAGTGGATTGCCAATATTGTTCCAGTACCAAAGAAATACAGAAAAGTTCGCATGTGCATTGATTATAGAGATTTAAATAAAGCTAGTTCAAAAGATGACTTTCCATTGCCACATATTGATATGTTGGTTGACTGTACAACAAAATTCAAAGTATTCTTGTTCATGTATGGATTTTCCGGATACAATCAAACCAGAATGGATCATGAGGACATGGAAATAACAATGTTTATCACACCTTGGGGAACATTCTGTTACATAGTGATGCCCTTCGGGTTGAAGAACGTTGGTGCAACGTACCAAAGGGCTATGACAACCCTATTCCATGATCTGATGCACAAGGAAATTGAGGTATATGTTGATGATATGATCGCCAAATCTCAGACTGAAGAAGGGTATATAGAAGATTTGTTGAAATTGTTTCAATGTTTGAGGAAATGTTGTCTCTGCTTGAATCCAAATAAATGCACCTTTGGTGTTCGATCAGGAAAATTATTAGGTTTCATTATCAGCCAAAAAGGAATTGAAGTTGATCTTGACAAAGTTAAGGCAATTCAAGAAATGCCTACACCAAGAACTAAAAAGCAAGTTAGAGGCTTCCTAGGACGGTTGAATTACATTTCCAGATTTATTTCCCATATGACTGCAACATGTTAACCAATCTTTAAGTTGTTAAAGAAAGATCAAGGTTGTGTGTGGACAGATGATTTCCAAAGGGCATTTGAAAGTATTAAAGAGTATCTGCTTGAACCTCCTATATTGCTCCCTCTTGTTGAAGGAAGACCATTGATTATGTATCTGATCGTGTTAGATAATTCTATGGGTTGTATTTTGGGATATCAAGATGAAACGGGAAGAAAAGAATACGCCCTTTATTATCTCAGCAAGAAGTTTACTGACTGTGAGTCACAATATTCTATGTTAGAAAAAACATGTTGTGCTTTGTCCTGGACGACAAAGCGATTGCGGTAATATATGTTGAATCATACTACTTGGTTGATTTCTAAAATGGATCTGATTAAGTATATTTTCGAAAATCCTGCTCTTACCGGAAGATTTCCCATTAGCAGATGCTATTGTCTGAATATGATATTGAATGCTGTACTCAGAAGGCTATAAAAAGCAGTATGTTGGCAGATTATCTTGCTCACCAACCAGTTGATGATTATCAGTATGATAAATATGATTTCCCTGACGAGGATGTGATGTATTTGAAAGTAAAAGATTGTGATGAACCTTTGCTTGGGGAAGGTCCTGATCTTGAATCCTGGTGGGGTATGGTGTTTGATGGAGCTGTAAATGCTTATGGGAAAGGAATTAGTGCCGTGATTATCACCCTCATGGGCCGCATATCCCTTTTACTGCAAGATTGGCATTTGATTGTACCAATAATATGGAAGAGTATGAAGCTTGTATCATTGGTCTCGAAGAGGCTATAGATCTTAGAATCAAAATTCTAGATGTATACGGCGATTCAAATTTGGTAATAAATCAGATCAAAGGAGAATGGGATACTCATCACATTGGCTTGATTCCTTACAAATACTATGCTAGAAGATTATTACATTTCTTTAATAAAGTTGAATTCCATCATATTCCCATAGATGAGAATCAGATGGCAGATGCTTTAGCCACTTTGGCTTCTATGTACCAAGTAAATACTTGGAATGATGTACCTTATATCACACTTCGACGTCTGGATAGGCCAACTCATGTGTTTGGGACAGAGGGAACATCAGACAAAAAATCTTGGTATTATGATATCAAGCATTTTCTCCAGACTCAAATACCCGATTGGTGCATCAAATAAAGATAAAAAGACATTGAAAAGTTTGGCAAGCAGCTTTTTCCTCAATGAAGATGTGATGTACAAAAGAAATTATGACATGTTCTTGCTCAGATACATGGATAGACACAAAGCAGACATGTTGATGCATGAGATCCATAAAGTTCCTTTGGTACCCATGCCAATGGAAATTCGATGGCAAAAAAGATGCTTAGGGCAGGTTACTATTGGATGACAATGGAATCTGACTGTTACGAATTTTCAAAGAAGTGTCATAAGTTCCAGATTTATGCTGATAAAATTCATGTGCCACCGATGCTCCTCAATGTTATTTCTTCCCTGTGGCCTTTCTCTATGTGGGGTATTGACATGATTGGAATGATCGAACCCAAGGCATCGAATGGACATTGTTTCATCTTGGTGGCAATAGACTACTTCATTAAATGGGTAGGAGCAACTTCCTATGCTAATGTCACTAAGCAGGTGGTGGTACGCTTTATCAAGAACAATCTTATATGTCGGTATGGTGTGTCGAGTAGGATTATCACTGACAATGGCTTGAATCTGAATAACAAGATGATGACAGAACTTTGTGAAGAATTCAAGATTGTCCATCACAATTCATCTCCTTACAGGCCAAAGATGAATGAGGCTGTTGAAGCTGCTAACAAAAACATTAAGAAGATTATCCAAAAGATGGTTGTTACTTATAAATATTGGCATGAGATGCTCCCTTTTACTTTGCATGGGTATCGCACATCCGTACGCACTTCAACAGAGGAAAACGCGTTCTCTCTTGTGTATGGTATGGAAGCAGTGCCCCCCGGTGGAGGTTGAGATTCCCTTTTTGTGTGTGATAATAGAAACCAAATTATCAGAGGTTGAATGGGTCCAGAATAGATTTGACCAATTGAATTTGATTGAAGAAAAGAGAACGACGGTCTTGTGTCATGGTCAGTTATATCAGAAGAGAATGGAGAAAGCTTTTGATAATAAGGTCAAGACTCGTGAATTCAGAGAAGGCGACCTTGTGCTCAGAAAGATCATGTCTTTTAACACTGATTCTAGGGGCAAGTGGACTCCCAATTTTGAATGCCCATATATTGCCAAGAAAGCCTTCTCTAGCGGTGCATTAATTCTTGAAACTATGGATGACGAGGAGTCCCCACGTCCAATGAATGCTGACGCAATCAAGAAGTACTTCGCCTAAAGAAATAAAAGAACAGCTTGCTAAGTTGAAAACCCGAAAGGGAGGCTTAGGCAAAAAGAAGCGTCTCGATAGGCTGAAAACCCGAAAGGGCGGTCTAGGAAAAAATAAGAGACACAAACAGAATAAATTTTCGCTCTAGGTTGAAAACTCGCAAGGGCAACCTATGCAAAAGTTAGGGATTTCTTGGCAAGTAACTGTGTTAGACGAGACTTGATCATTGAAGCAACAATCTTCTCGGATCCTCATCACACTTCGACTGAAGTCGTTGTCCAGGAATTCAAAGTTGTTAGGTAGAATAGTGGTCATTTTATTTCAATGTATCTTTTCCATATATTACCATTTTCCAAACTTTGTAATCATCCATGGAGTCTCCCCATTCGCAGACAACCATTCTATTAATAAAGTTTGAGCCTTTATCCAATTCTTTGTAGTTTTTATTTTATTTTGTTTGCAAAGATTCCATTTATTATTGATAGTAATTTTCAAAACAAAAAGATTTAATAATAAAAATGTTTTTGAAAAGAACTTACAAATTACTTTTTACTTCAGATTTTGTGATTCAAGTAGAACAAAATTAGTGATTCCAAGGAAGGACGAATTCCAAAGTTTTGAAAAAATATTTCCAAGAAAGTTCTCTCAGGCCACTCTTACTCATATGCGCAAGATCCTCTTGTGTGTCTTTCCTCAGATAGTTGGAGTTCATACCAATTGATATATGGTGCAATGTTGGATCAGTAATCCCATTTTCCCAGTCAAGTCTTGGGTCAGATTCTTCTCCAGGTTGGTTATTTTTGTTATGGGTTTGCACGGTTTGGTGCCTCTATCCCAGTATCTCTAGTCAGGACTTAATGTGGATTTTTTTCCAGCTGAGCAACTAGACAAGGGAAGTATCTTTTCTAAGAAGCGTTGGAACATCTGTTAACTTTTTAGGTTTTCTCTCGCCAAGTGTTGAGTTTGATTTAAAATCCCCATAATTTTGACTTCTTGCTGTATTGTTTAACCTTTTAGATCCCCAAGTGAATCCAAGATGATGCTTCTCTCTGAAAGTCGTTATCCCCATGAAGCTTCTTAATTCCTCCCCAGGGAAGTTTGTGTAACTATTACTCTTGATATTGAAGAATGTATTTTGGGCTCTACTAGATGATGTGGTGTTATACTCCCAATAAAGTCTGCACGAGATCCACCGTTGAAGTCTCGAGGATATGGTTTTTAGCTTCCCCAAAGAAGTCAGTATTATAATCTCTAGTTGAAGTCTAGACGATGAGACATTGTCGTCCCTAGTGAAGTCTGTATGATATTCCTCGGTGAAGTCTGAAGGAAGATGTTGTATCCCTGCATCTGTTTTGATTTATTGCTATCAAATTATGATGTAATTAGTTTCAATACATGCTTTCTTCCCAGTGGAGTTAAGCCGTGAAGTAGGAATCTGTTTTCCCATTTGGTGCTTACTCTCTTTTGAAATCTTCATCCTGGATGTGATTTAGCTAAGTGTTGACTTTACCCAAGTTGGTTTTGTCTAGTTATTCCCAGTGCTGTATGTCGGTTTTGTCAGCATATACATGATAACATTCATACATTTATACATACATCTTGCATAGCTGAATTAAAATTCACTGCTCGTTTGCACTCATTAATGTTTTATCGGCATATTACCTTATTTTGCAGAGTTATGTTACTCTCTCTCCAATAGAGTGTCAATCTTAAGCAGAAAGTGTATATCCTTTCAATTTCCCCAGAGTTATCCCTCATGGAAGAGTTATGATTTATCCTTCTTATTCAACCCGTTATCTGGTTGGAACGTGATCCCTTTTCTCATCAGGTGCTATCTTGGCTGACTGTTTCATTTCAGTTTCTTTCTGGTTTGGATTTGTATTCCCTGGCTACGTTATTATTATGATTTCTACTGGCTTTAAGCCCAAATTTGAGAACCTGTATTTATTTTGGCACGATAAGACTTTATCTTCTCAACATGACTGTATTGGCACTTCCCCAGAGAATTCATATTTCTTTCCTCGACACGCTTCTTATAATAGCAAATGTCAGGTCTCTTTATTTGAGAAACATGTACTTCCCCTGTAAGTCTGTTAGTTCCCAGAGAAGAATCATTTGTTACTCAGATGAATGGTAGTCTCGTCATTATGAGAGATAGTTTGTTGTTGAGATTTGTTACTCCGATGAATGGTAGTCTCATCATTATGGGAGATAGTTCGTTGTTGAGATTTGTTACTCCGATGAATGGTAGTCTAGTCATTATGGAAGATAGTTCGTTATTGAGATTTGTTACTCTGATGAATGGTAGTCTCATCATTATGGGAGATAGTTCATTATTGAGATTTGTTACTCCGATGAATGGCAATCTTGTCATTATGGGAGATAGTTTGTTGTTGAGATTTGTTACTCCGATGAATGGTAGTCTCGTCATTATGAGAGATAATTCATTATTGAGATTTGTTACTCCGATGAATGGTAGCCTCGTCATTATGAGAGATAGTTTGTTGTTGAGATTTGTTACTCCGATGAATGGTAGTCTCGTCATTATGGGAGATAGTTTGTTATTGAGTACTCCGATGAATGGTAGTCTCGTCATTATGGGAGATAGTTTTTTTATTGATATTTGTTACTCTGATGAATGGTAGTCTCGTTATTATGGGAGATAGTTCGTTATTAAGATTTGTTACTCTGATGAATGGTAGTCTCATCATTATGGGAGATACTTTATTGTTGAGATGTTTGTTACTCTGATGAATGGTAGTCTCGTCATTATGGAAGATAATTCGTTGTTGAGATTCACTTTTCTCTAAAGGATTCATATGTTTCCAGTCATAAGTACTAATGCTAATCATTTGTTACCTACCTTAATATTGGTTTTTACCGGTATTAACTTACCATTTATTTTCCCTATGAGTCAACATTACTTTTTTTTGCTATCTTCTTAGTGAGTGGATAGTTCACAGTTATCCGTCGATCATTGTCATCCTTCACCTTTCTACTCAATATTTGAGTTGATGATGTTTTATCTCCTCCTTGGGCTTTACATCAGTAGAGTTGAGTCTTCTATTCACCAGTGATTTATTTTCCTGGTCGGATTTTCTTTTGATCCTTTATTTTTAATTTCTGCTTACCCAGTGGTGTCCTGTGTCACCTTTAAATTTGTTTGTTTGCATGCACAATCATATGCATTGCATGGCATCTTAGGATCAAAAATAGGGCTTGTTTTATATTTAAGTATCTTCAATTGCGTCGATACGAAGATTTTAACCTTCGTGTCTTCGGATAGAAGAAACTTAAATAAGGGCAGCTGTTGTACCCCAATTTTCCCCCTAAGATTCCTCTATCATCTCATATCAACCCAATCATATCAAGATCACACTAGGGTTTGGTTCTTCTCCATATCTTTAGGTTTTCTCGCGAGGGATCATCAAGCACTTTGATTTGTATATTATGGTCATATATGTCTTGCGTTAATTGACTTTTAACTAAAAAATATAATGGATTTTTGCTCTATAAATGTTGGTATTATAGGTGATGGCACAACACACTTCATCAGGTTGATTCATAGGTTCATAAGTTTATTTTCATGCCTTCTTCAAAAAAGCTTCATTGAGATTTAAGCTTCATCATTGAGAGTGATTTAAAATAATGTCATGAAAAGGTCTACTATGATCCATCATACTTTAATTTGCCAAAGAAAGTCAAGAGATGCAAGAATTGATTAATGAAGTTTGACCTAATTAGACAAGTTCTTGATTCCTTGATCACAAGTGCATAACTCCATCCATTATAAACATTTGGAAGTGGTTATTGTTACTATAGATACTTATTATCATCCACAACAACTTCTCTTCACATAGAAAAAGTATTTGTACAAAAAAGATTGTCAAAATTGAAAGGGGTTCCCAAGCCATTTTGATGCTCTAGGAGTTAGGGTTTTGGACTTCTGAGGGCTATATATTATCCATCTTTTGGGATCTTTTATTGATTCAAAAGATATGCTTCTCTTTAAAGGGTTATCAAAAATTCACTTCAAAAGTTTCAAGAAAATTTTGTGTGAAATATCACTAATGATTGAGAAAGATTACAAGTCCTCTAGATAGGCCATCAAATTCCCTTATGTGACTTCAAAGGGTCATAACTTGATAAATTTTTATCTTCTTGAGCCCTTTCATTTTCCATAGTGATCTTAAGAGTGTGAACTTTAACTCTTCTTTTATGTTCAAAACTTGAAAATGGTTAGAAGATGCCTTAAGAGCTCAAAAGATTATAGGTCACCTTATGGATTTTCATCAAATTTAAAGAATCATAACTTGTCCAATATTTGGAATTTTTGAGTGATACAAGTTTCACAATACTCTTTAAGGAGTCTAATTCAAGATAGCATCACTGATCAAAGAATATTTTTGGAATAAGACCTTTTTTAGAATCAAAACATTATAGGTCATTTTTTTAAAGAAAAACTTAGAATTTTTCTAAGTATAAAAGTCAACACATTTTTCCTGATTTTGACCAAGCACAACTTCTAGCTCAAGCATCCAAATGATCTCTTTCTTGGCACATTATAAAGAATGTTACCTCATCTTCCAAATGCATCAAGAATCAGGTCCTTAGGTTCCCTAAATCATGCACACCATGAGTTCAAAGTCATCTACTTGAAATTGAATTTTCCTTCCAAGTCAGAATTTGAAATCCATAATCTAGCTTTTAAACACCAAATTAGCACGCGTTTTTGATTTAAACATGTTTAAAGAAGTCCCCAAAGTTGAATTAAGGATCAAAATGCATGAATTTGCCGAGTTTTGATGCACATGGAGTCACACATTTTCCACTTTCGGGTTCCATCCAATTTCCCTCCAAACTTCAGTTTACCTCTCAATTATTTGCACCATTTGCTTCCCCGTAAATAGAGGACCTCACTCCTCTCATTTTCTTAAGCTTGGACAACCAAAATCATATTGCTAAACTCTCTGCATAACCCACTTTTTTGAGTTTTTGAATTCATCTTTTCTCCACTTTTCAATCCATTTTCTTTGTTGATTCTTTATCCTTGAACTTTACTGAAGCTAACAGAAGAAGAACCAAGCCTTGAAGTGTCCTAAATTGTGCTAACCAAGTCCAGTTTCAGAGCAATTTTCTGCTACTTTGTTTAGGTATAATTCTCAATCAAATTGAACCAAATAAATCCCTATTCTATTCTATTCATCCATCTGATTCTCACACTTCTTACGATTTTCATTGAGAATTGAGAGAGATACTTGGAATTTTCGTGCTCGCTATTTTTTCTGGTTTTTTCCAAATCCAGCCTTGCACTACTTATATAAATTTGGTGCGAGGGTACCATTAGAATTGTCTTGAAGAGGCAAATCTAATGGTACCGGTCTGGTTCTCTAATTTTACAGTTTGTGAAACTCCAATTTAGGTCGTCTGGAGGTTGAAGACGACTTACGTGTCGTGTTTCAGTCAATGATAGCGTGGCATGTGATTTTCTGAATCTTATCCAGTGCACCTGTTTTACCATATGCGCATCATAAGAACCCTTGGATCTGATTACTTTCATTAGCCAGTCTTCATCCAACGCGCCAGATTTTAAGTCACTTTTAATTATTAAAAAATGATTTGGTGTGATTTTAAAAAAAGACCATGATATGCACAGCGCGCCTGATCCATGAGATTAGCTTACTAACGCGTTTTGACTCTTATCCAATGGTCCATATATTTTTTGATTTCTATTTTTATTTTCTGATTTTTACATTTATTTGTTTTGAACTTCAAAAAATCATAGAAAATTCATTTCTGACCCAAAAATTATGAAAAAATTCATAAAAATATTTTCAAATATTCTCTTTCTAATTTTTTTTTTCACAATTTTATTTTCAGATTTGATATTTTTTATGATTTTTCTTTTTTTTTGACTTGTTTTTTTTATTGTTTAAAATACTTTTTGATGTTTTTAAATTCTGGAAAAATTCATCAAGATCACTTTATTTATTTATGACTTTTTGAAATTTTTTCTAGAATTTTATTCTGATTTTACCTATTTTTAATCATTTTTCACTTACTTGAATGATTTTAAATAATTTAAAAATACTTTTCTGTTTTAAAAAAATTACTAAATTTTTTGTAAAAATACTTGAGACCATCTCTGACTTTTCTATTTTTTATTTTAATTTTTATTTGATACTTTAAATATAGTTTGTTATTTTTCCTTTTATTTTCACTTAAAAAACAATTTAAAAATCAGTTTCTTTTTATTTTGCTTATTATAATGCAATTTTATTTTTGAATATATTCTGGCTGAGCTTAAGCTATATGATTTTTGATCATGAGCTTCATTAACATCATTGGATCTTGGGTGTTGAGTTTAACTCCACCAAAATGGATGAATAGTTTTAGTGATAGTTTGATTAAAATCTTTAGTTCAAATATTTACCCTCCCTCTTCATCTTATCCCTTTCTTACTTGTGCTACATGTTGTTAGAGGATGATCTACATGTAATTTCTCCAAACATATGGTACATAGATTGCTATTGACCGACCTCAAAATAGGTGTGACTTTTATATAAGTCCACTTACGATTGCTTAACATAACGCTAAATTTTGTTCCAATTCGAGAAATGATCAATCGTGGCCCAAACTTATGTTTGCAAGCCCAAGTATGTTTAATTTGAAACCTTTGATCCAATAACCTTTAGGTTCATTGTTAAGAGGCTTTGGTCTTATCAATTCTCTAATGAACCTTCATAAAATTTGGTCTAAGTGAATCATTTAAACATCGTTGATCATTTTTTATTGCCTCGAGAATTTGAAATGAATGATATACTTGACAAAAAGCAAATGAAACTTGTTGTTGAGAAGCTTTAATTTTATCAATCTTCTAATGAGTTTTCAAATGCAAGTTTCAAGATGGTCATCCAACTAACCTCTAATTTCTAACTCACTAAAAATTGACTTTTATTTTATGGTTTTACTTTACGTCTTTACTTTTACGCATCATTTATTTTAACATTTTCATTTCATGCTATTTTCATCTTTGCTCACTTGAGCTTTGATCTTTATGTCATTTTTATTTTTCTCACTTGACTTTCATTTTATTTTTGAAGATACTTAATAACCAACTTGAACAATAAAAAATTTAAGGTTACTTGGACTATTTGGTTACTATCCTTGGCATTTTGGAGTTATGGACCTCCTGGACTTAGGATTAGAGTCCTTGACTACCCTTGAGACTTTGTTATTGGATTACAATATCCAGCGTCAACCTTAGGGATTCAAAGGGCTTAACATCTCACCCATGGGCGCTTAGTAAACTAGGTGCATCCCCCGAAAATACTCGTACTATATAGAAATAAAGTTGCACCTTGGCTACAAGCAACTGCTTTTAGTGTAGTGGTAAGCGCTTGGTCCTACAAGTGGTATCAGAGCATTATCATGGGTTTGAATCGCCCCGGATGACATTGGGGGGAGATTATTGGATTAAAATATCCAGTGTCAACCTTAGGGATTCGAAGGGCTTAACATCCCACCCATGGGCGCTTAGTAAGCTAGGTGTAGCCCCTTAAAATGTTTGTACTATATGGCACAAAGTAACCATTCCATTCTTGTAAAGAGGCTTTAATCACAAAGTCAATGCATAAAGCTTTGCACTGTTTCCTTCTGATCACAAGCAATGTCAAAGGCAAAAGTAACATGTCTGGAGCCTCCCATAAACTCAGGCCATGCTTGTACTATGCCTTGAAACCATATTTCCACTTTTCTTCAAAATCAAGTAACATAGCCATAAGTCTATATCTTGTGCTTCTGACCCTCTCAAGTGCTAGAACCTTTTCCATACATATGCACAAGTTATTTGCAAGCTAACACACGAATACACAAGCTCTCAAACACCCCTAAAGTCATATTTGCATAACAAACCTCCATTGTTGCATATTTTGGCCAGAAATCCCAAAATCAAAAACCACTCGTGCGTTTCTTGGCCTTTTGCTTCCAAAAGATTCTCCCAACACCTGTTATCCAACTGTAACACCATCTTCATCAACTTCCATAACCAAAAAACAGAGCTTGCATCTTGACTTCTCTAGCATGATTCAAGCACTCCCAGCATCAAGTAAGCATTGGATTAGCTTCCTAGAGGTTCAAGGAAGCTAACCTGATCATCACCATCACTTGAAGCAAGATCAAATTCATTTCACGAACTCCAGTTTTGAGGTATTTTTCTTGAACTTCTATCTCATTATTTAGGCATTGTTAGGCTTACATTTATGAAGATAGAATGTAGATATCATTGCCCTGAAACTATACATGTCCATAGATTTCATTTATGTTGCTTGAGCATGGAGAATTTTGAGTTTGAACTTGCTGAAACATTTGGGTCAGAATTTGGTACTTTCATAAATTCATCCTTATTTGAATGTTAGCTTAAGTTAGTTACATGGTTGGATTCGTGGTGGAAAAATGCACAAGTTTCATGTTTACACTTTTGAAAATGGTTGAGAAATGAACAAGTTACAGATCCTTTGGATGGAGGTTGAAGATGAAGTACAGTCAGGGCAAATCATGTATCATATATTTATTGTTTTCTTTAAGTTAACGGATGTATCACCATCCCAGTGGTTAAAGCGCGTGCCTGTTACCTTAGGGACCTGGGTTCGAGCCCCAGTGGTACCCTTTGCCTGTTTTCTCATATTTTTCACTTTTTTTGATTTTTGTTTGCAGCGTCTGAGCCCCAAATATTGGGCTTTCTATTTGTTTGCTGACTTTCCCCCCTGACTATGTTTTGCACCCCTAGCTTTTTTTTATTTCCATTTCTTTTTCATTATTTTATTTTTATTTTTATTTTTCATATTACTTTTATTATTTTTATTATTATCATTATTATTATTATCATCATTATTTTTATTAATAAAAATACAAAAATATATTTTTATTTATTTATTTACATATTTAAAAAATGTTCATTAATAGTTTATTTTTCTTCATAAAACAAAATAATAATAAAATATTTTCTTTTAGTAAATTAATTTCTTTTTTTAAATACTTAGATAATTAGATTTAATTATTATATTATTATTCTCTTGTAAATAGTTAATCTAGAACTTAGGTTTATTTTAATTAACCAATTCTCATGTTATTTTCATTATTTAAAACCTTTTCATAAAAACCCTAAAAAATCATTTTTAATTAATCTCTTTTCTTAATTAGTTTAAGATGATTTTTTTAGTTAATTTCTTATTAATTATTTTTCTAAATTAGGTCAAGATTAAAACCTTTCATAAAATCAAATAAAAACATTTTTTTCTTCCATTTTTGCATTCTTGCATTTTTTCTTCAATTTTGTATATTTATTCAATATGGTTGTAATAGTTAATTAGATTTAATCTTCTTGCAAAATCCCCATTTGTAAATTTGTATACCCCCTCCCTCAATGATGTAATAGCTTAGTATTTTTACTTTCCGCAATTTAATGCTTTATATATAAATGCTAGTAAATTAGGGTTTGTATGGAAAGATAAAATCAAGAAGTTAGCAAACCCTAATTCAAGACCAAACAATGCATGAAAATCAACACACTTGCACATTTACACCCTTAGGGTAAATCCACTTTGTTGCCTTATAAAAATGGCCATGTTATGCATGTGGAATATCTTAGCAAAAAGCAATCAAAAAATACAAGATCATAGTCCCTCGATGACGCTATCAAAGTTGCCTTTCAAAATGATCTTAGTCCCTCAAAGAGAATTGCTAAGATATTTCATAACATTGCTATCATGGCTATATAATGACCCACGCCCGTTCCTTTACATCCAAAGATAAGTCTTCTTACCAAATCAATGGTAAGATATCAATATCAAAGGAAAGGAAGAAATGAACTAATACTTTTGAGTAGGTAGGTTGTTCCTAGTTGCTTGCTCAATTTCAAATCAAACACTCTTGCTTATTTTCAAAACAAACACCAACACTTTTGAAAATACTTTCAAAACATCTTCCAAACTTGAAACATTTTCAAAAGCTCAACACTTTGTATACGTTCTTACGAACGAGAACTATTACAAAGTTTGCCTAAACGATGGCGCCTTTTCAAAATACTTTAAAAAAAGACAAAGAATATTTTCAAACAAAAACAAGTGATCTAGCAAGCAACTAAGAGACCATAGATAACTATGGATGAAAAGGGTGCTAGTACCTTCCCTTTTCATAATCTACATCCCGAACTCAAAATAATCTCAAAGGTCTTTCCTGTTCTTTTCAGCCTTTCCTTTTTGGATAAAAGAAAAGTCGGTGGCGACTCTTGCTAACCGAAATATTGCGATCAAACATAAAACATCCCAAGTCAGTTCTCCCACCGTATCACAGAACTGGAGACTCTGCTGGGGAATGCTGAAAAGTGGGGTTACCTTAGGGCTAGATCACCTTTACTTGCTTTCATTGTTTGACTTGTATGCTTTGTATTTTGGTTCATTGTTTGGGCTTAAATCCTCTACCCGGATTTGGGATACCTTATAGGTAAGTAGAAATACATTGTGGGAACTGTGCGGGGTATACCGACATGTTCTAAGAAATAGCTACATTAGTGTGACATATTTGTGGGTACCGGTAGCCCTTGAGTAGTTAAGGAGAATACGGGGCCGCTGAGTGATGTCATGAAGCACTAACTGACTTTAGAACCTTTACTTGACCCACTTAGCCATTAGGACGTAGTGAGATGATCGGATTTGGTGCAGTCCAAAGTTGGTAGATACTAAATACTACAATCATTGAGGTTTGGCTTTTTAGGATATTTCGGTCGCCATTAAAGAGGCTTGCGCTGAAACAATGCCCGAGAAGATAAACCAGTGATATTGGGATCCTTTAGAACCCGATTACTATTTCTAGGACAGGTTTAAGCCAACTAAACTTCTAGAGGGTACTGACCTATGAGACTCCATGCAAGCCTAAACCTAAGGACTTGTTTTCTTTGTTTGTATATATTTACTTGTACATAACATCATAAGCATCATAACATCATACTCATACTCACTAACCATTTCAAGGATTATTGGGATTTATCTTTATTCTGTTTTGTAGGATACGACTTCTATTCGCAGGAAAACCATTCAAGTCAATCTCGTAAGGATTCCTCCTCAACTCAAAGAGTTAGCATCAAGGGTCCCTGAGAACTCTTCATTCACTGAAAGACATGGTCGCCTCCTAAACTTGGTTACCTCCAACACCGATGAAGATATGATGAAGGTGCTTTTCCAATTGTTTGATCCTCTACACCATTGCTTCACTTTTTATGATTATCAACTTGTGCCAACTTTGGAAGAATTCTCCCAACTCTCGAGGATTCCCATTCCCAATCAACTACCCTTCAATGGTACATAAAGAGATCCAAAACCTAAAGACATTTCTCAAGCCCTACACTTGCAAAAATCTGATATTACAACTAATTGGGAAACAAGGAATGGTGTCAAAGGTTTCTTGGCCAAGTTCTTGTTTGAGAAAGCTCAAGATTGTTGGAACTCCTTGGACTTACAAGCTTTTGAGGAAATTGTGGCCCTTCTCATCTATGGGATAGTTTTGTTCCCAAATCCTGGCCAACTCATAGATGTAAACACCGTCAAAATCTTCATGTCTCGTAACCCAGTGCCTACTTTGTTAGGAGACATCCTACATTCTTTTCACTCTCGCACTATGAGGAAGAGAGGTATCCTCATGTGTTGCACTCCTCTCTTGGCAAGATGGTTTATTTCGCATCTTCCCCAATTTGTGTTGAAAAATGAGCAAGGTTCAAGGTGGTCCCATAGGTTGATGATGCTCAGACATTCAGATATTCATTGGTGTTCCTGATCTTTTGAGAATGTTACTATCATTGACCGTTGTGGAGAATTCTCTAATGTCCCCTTGCTTGGCATTAGAGGACGTATCCCTTACAATCTCTGTTTAGCCTTACGACAGTTTGGTTACGCCCGAAGGGATGGTCCACATGAGATGCTTATCCAAGGAGTGGTATTCGATTACGAGAATGACAATCAAGGTTACTGTCAGAGGTTTATCCGAGCTTGGAGGATGTTGAACAAGGTGGATAGCAAGACGCTGGGACACAAGAATTCAATTCCCCTTGAGCCTTACCTTAAGTGGGTGCGAGCTCGTGCTCATAAACTTGCTTCAAGTGATGGTGATGATCAGGTTAGCTTCCTTGAACCTCTAGGAAGCTAATGCAATGCTTACTTGATGCTGGGAGTGCTTGAATCGTGCTAGAGAAGTCAAGATGCAAGCTCTGTTTTTTGGTTATGGAAGTTGATGAAGATGGTGTTACAGTTGGATAACAGGTGTTGGGATTGTTTATGTATGATGTTTAGAAGCTTTTGGAAGCAAAAGGCCAAGAAACGCACGAGTGGTTTTTGATTTTGGGATTTCTGGCCAGAATATGCAACAATGGAGGGTTGTTATGCAAATATGACTTTGGGGGTGTTTGAGAGCTTGTGTATTCGTGTGTTAGCTTGCAAATAACTTGTGCATATGTATGGAAAAGGTTCTAGCACTTGAGAGGGTCAGAAGCACAAGATATAAAGTTATGGCTATGTTACTTGATTTTGAAGAAAAGTAGAAATATGGTTTCAAGGCATAGTACAAGCATGGTCTGAGTTTATGGAAGGCTCCAGACATGTTGCTTTTGCCTTTGACATTGCTTGTGATCAGAAGGAAACAAGTGCAAATCTCTATGCATTGACTTTGTTATTAAAGCCTCTTTACAAGAATGGAATGGTTACTTTGTGCCATAAATGGAAATGTAACTTGGATAATGGCACAAATGCTTGGATCAAAGCTTTAACAGCTGTGTAAACATTTAATTATGGAGTGACAAACAAGTTTGAGGCCTGTAAAGCAACGATTATACAACCTAGCTATGAATTGGTCAAGTGTTCATCACAAATTCTGCCTTATAAGTGAAGAATGAAACCCGAACTTCATCTCTTCGATTCTCTTAGCTCAAGCATGATCTCAATAAGTTCTTGGACATTTTGGAAAGCTTGTAACATCCTCTACAACCTCTATGTTTAACAATTTTGAAAATTCCTCTTGTAACTATGTGAAAAATTTCCATGAAGTTAAGTTAAAATCCTGCCTAAACTAGGGCAAAATTTCACTAAGTTTCCAAGTTTCATGAACATGTACTCACAAAATCATAACTTGAAATCCATGCATTTCTAGGAGAATTTGTGTTCTACAATGTTTTATATCTCATTGAGATCTACAACTTTCATGTTGAAAGTTTCCTTTGAATCATCTTGCATCATGGTGAAAAATTGGCTCAAAGTTATGAAAAAATATGAAGTTTCCCAACACTTAGAAAAATTTCTAAGTTTAGAAATTTTGACTTTCAAAATGAAATCTTGACTTTTTGATTTATTGATGAAAAAGTTTCATATTTTGACATGTTTTGATGAGTTATGATCTTTGATACTTGATTTTGACCAAAAAGTCAAAGTTTGACTTTTTAGTGTGCAGTTGACTTTTGATCAGTTGACTGAAAATCAACTATCAATCAATTGATCTTGAAGGAAGTTTTGAGTCATTCCATTAGGTAAAAATGATGCAATTGAACCCTTGAGATCATGTCTCAAACCAATTAATCATTTGCTAGGTCAAAAATCAGAAATTACCCTTCCTCAGTCAAAACCCTAATTTTGACCATTTTTCCCTTTTGATGATCTGATCAAATTTCTTGAGGAATTATGGTCCAAACTTGATCAAATGTCATATATGAGTTCATAAGGTTGATATGGATCCAAAGTTATGAAGTTTGACTGTAAATTGACCACAGTTAACTTTTTCCCCAATACAGCTGATTTTTAGGTCAACTGATCAATTGATTGAGCAAAAATGTGATCCAAGACTTAAAATTTGACATGAGAAATCTTGAGGGTCCATAATGATCCATGAAATTGATATGGGGCATTAAAAGTTAAATTATCCTTGTGCAATCTAAAACCCTAATTTTCAGTCATCAGTGTTTGAGGAGGTGTCTTGAGCTGATCAACCTAATGCAGTCTTGAACCAAAGGAGATCTTGTGAAAGATTACTTGATAAATGAGAGGTCAAATTTTGGGGTACAACAGCTTCCCCTGTTCAATCTTCTTAAACCTGAAGAGTTAGATTGGCGGATCCGCCATTCGTGACTTAAAGGTGAAAGATGATTGAACACTAGAGTGCCCAGAAATTTTCACTCGAAGATGGATTGTGAATGGGCTTATAGATGCCATTTGGAGGAATGTTGGTAAACACTGGAAGAAGTATCAGCATAAATCTTTTGTTGATTTATACTAAAACTTGATGTTTTACCTGTGAGAAAAAGAGTTAGTAAAATGCAGATGTATGCACGATATTCACTAGATGTGGTATTATGTTAAATGCATTTGTATGTATATGCTATGATGTATGAATGTGAGATGTATGTTTTTGTCCGGGAAAATAAATCCTTGACCGTTGCTGAGAAGTTTTGGGAAGTTGACTCCCGGATTTCCGTTGGGGATGAAGAGTGTACATAGCTTCAAACTTTGTTGAAAGGATGCTTCCGCTGGGGAATATCTCTTGAATGTCAGCTATTATCTGGTCGGATCCAGGCTTCAAAAATTGCTGAGGATGAGGAAGTCAACTGCTATCTAGTCGGATCCAGGCTTCACGGTAACATACTGGGGAAGAAATAAATTAATTGTTATCTGGTCGAATTCCAGGCTTTGCAGAAAATTTCTTGAAATTGAAGAGTTATCTGGTCGGATCCAGGCTTCACAACAACTTGCTGGGGATAAGGAAGTCAACTGATATCTGGTCGGATCCAGGCTTTAACGTAACTTGAAGTGGTAACTACTATCTGGTCGGGTCCAGGCTTCACAGTGTCTCTCTGGGGATCACAGTTAATTGTTATCTGGTCGGGCTCCAGGTTTCACAATAACTTGTTGGAAAACTGATATATAGTCGGGTCCAGGCTTTGCAAATCTTTGAGGTTGATGAGATTAATTTTTATCTGGTCGGGTCCAGGTTTCACAATAAACTGTTTGGGGATTTAGTTGTTATCTGGTCGGGTTCCTAGTTTCACAACAAATTTATGAGGGTAATTGCTATTTGGTCGGATCCAGGCTTCACAAAAATTTGTTGGGGTAGAGGAAAACTCTAATGGGGAAAAGAAGTCAAACCTTGGCCTGGTTGAGTCCAGGTTCTTCTATATTTTGAAGAGTTAAACTATTATCTGGTCGGGTCCAGATTTCATAGTAAAAGATTACACTATTATCCGGTCAGATCCAGGCTTCATAGTGGCTTGAGAAGTTGACTACTATCTAGTGGGTCCAGGCTTCATAGTAGTTTTTGGAGATAGTAAATGTTTCGTTGATGACTTTACTGGGGATTAGGGGTTGTGGCTCTATGATTTGCAATAGTATGAAAGTCAAACTTAAACTGGGGAATGTAGACTCAGTCGGGGAGGACAGACTCAGCATGGGGAGAATACACCCAGTTGAGGGTAACAGGCTCAGCTGGAGAAGATAGACCAAGCTGGGGAATTTTGTACTCGGCTAGGGAGTTATACTACTCGTTGTTTGTCGGGGAAATAAACCCTATTGGGGAAATAAACCCGGTTGATAAACTGCTGAAGAGGTGAGTTCTTTTTAGGAAGAGATCCACGATGCTTCTACTTGTAGGATCAACTTAGCTGGGGAGAGAGTTGCCAAGAGATTGAGACTCTGGCCGGAGATTGGTTTATTATACCCGATTCGTGGGGGATAATGTTAATGAAATAACTGTGTGGGGATATTCCATATTCATTAAAGGGGTGCTTGCTACTTCTTAGTTCATATGTGCAAAACAGTTTTAATCTTGTTCATATGCATATGCTCATTCAATTTTAGTCATTGGACAAGTTTGCATTCAAAACAAAGACAAGAAGTTTGCACTTCAAAGTATATTTGTGTTGATATTTTGCCCATGAATAGGCGTTTTTGTACAAAGAGACAGAAATCCTAGTAAGAGGAAATCGTCTAAAGGAAAAAAAATTGAAAATAAAAACAAATAGCCATGTGAAACGATCTCATTGACTTCCAACTCTACTATTTCCCCAATGTCTTCGAATGCCCCTTGTTGTTGACAGAAATTGATTGGATTGATCTTGGACCGTTTGAACTCTGACCTTGGTGATAAAGTTGACTATGATGAATCCACGGGACATAGTCATACGCTTTCAATCCTTAACTTTTTCCTGGACCGCCCTTTCGGGTTTTCAGCCCACCAGGATACCCATTTTTGCCCAAGTCGCCCTTTCGGGTTTTTAACTTGTCGGGTGTATAATTC
Source organism: Vicia faba (assembly GCA_948472305.1). NCBI lineage: Eukaryota > Viridiplantae > Streptophyta > Magnoliopsida > Fabales > Fabaceae > Vicia > Vicia faba. The sequence goes on along the minus strand of OX451736.1, from coordinate 1,760,677,740 downwards.
TTTTGCATATATCCCTAATTTTTGCCCAAACTTTTTGGTTTGCCGGGATGCCCTTATTTTGCCTAGGTGTGTCAACCTAGCGGGTCTCTTATGCATAGTATTTTTTAACTATATCTGCGTTTATGGGATGTGGGAAGTCTTCACCATCCATGGTAGTCAGCATCATGACACTGCCAGAGAACACTCTCTTGACAACAAATGGCCCTTCATAGGTGGGATTCCATTTGCCTCTGGGGTCGCCTTGTGGTAGAATGATGCGTTTTATCACTAAGTCACCAACTTGATATACTTAAGGCTTGATCTTTTTGTTGAAAGCCTTAATCATCTGTTTTTGGTACGTCTGACCATGATAAATAGCAGCCAACCGTTTTTCATCAATCAAGTTCAGCTGATCCAATCTCGTTTGAATCCACTCGTCTTCTCCTAAGCATGCCTCATTCATAATCCTTAGCGAGGGAATCTGAACTTCCACTGGCAAAACAACTTCCATGCCATAGACTAGAGAAAATGGAGTTGCCCCAATTGATGTTCTAGCTGAAGTGCGGTAGCCATGTAAAGCAAACGGAAACATATCATGCCAATCCTTATAGGTTACTACCATTTTCTGCATAATCTTCTTGATATTTTTGTTGGCCGCTTCGACTACACCATTCATTTTCGGTCTATAAGGAGAAGAATTGTGATGCTTGATCTTAAACTGAGTGCAAAGCTCAGTAATCATAGCATTGTTGAGGTTAGTCCCATTGTCGGTGATGATCCTTTCTAGGATACCATAGTGGTAGATGAGGTTGTGTCTGATGAATCTGGATACCATATTCTTGGTGACTGAGGCAAAAGAGGCGGCTTCGACCCACTTTGTGAAGTAATCAATAGCGACCAAAATGAAACGATGTCCGTTGGAAGCGGTTGGATTTATTTCTCCAATCATATCAATGCCCCACATTGCAAATGGACACGGAGCGGTCGTGACTTTCAGAGGGATAAGAGGCACATGGACCTTGTCAGCATAGATTTGGCATTTGTGACAAGTTCTAGAGTGTTGATGGAAATCAGTTTCCATTGTTGACCAATAGTAGCCAGCCCTTAAGATCTTCTTGGCCATCGTATGTCTACTTGAGTGAGTACCAAAGAGTCCATCGTGCATGTCTTCCATGATTTCCCCTGCCTCCTTCTTGTCCACACATCGGAGTAGAGTAGAGTCATAGTTGCGCTTGTACAATATCCCGTTACTTAGGAAGAATTTGGCTGTAAATCTTCGTAAGAATTTTCTGTCATTGATAGATGCTCCCTCTGGATACTCTGGTGCTTCAAGATATCTTATCACCTTATGGTACCATGGCTTTTCCTCGTCAGTTTCAAGTTCACATCCATGTGCAGGTTCGTCGAATCTCTTAATTGTAATCATAGGGGCCTCGTTGTCCCATCTGACCTTGAACATTGAAGACATGGTTGCCAAAGCGTCAGCCAACTGTTTTTCTTCCCTAGGGAAGTGCTCAAAGGTGATTTCTTCGAAATAGAGAATCAGGGATAGCACAAGTTCCTTGTAAGGGGTGAGATTAGGGTGTTTGGTGTCCCAATCTCCTTTTACTTGGATAATCACTAAGGCGGAATCCCCAAACACATTCAAATGTTTGATCCTCAAGTCAATGGCAGCTTTCAGACCCAAGATGCATGCTTCATATTCGGCCATATTGTTTGTGTAATCGAAGTATAATCTGGTAGTGAATGGAGTGTGGAAATATTCAGGAGAGATGATCATAGCACCAATTCCGTTACCTAATGAGTTGGAAGCCCCATCGAATACCATAGTCCATCGGGATCCTTGTTCAGGTCCGTCATACGGTCCATGTTTCGCACAGTCGGTTACTAGCATGATGTTCTCGTCAGTGAAGTCGAAGTTCATAGACTGATAATCATCCATAGCTTGATGGGACAAATGATCTACTAGTATGCTTACTTTGATGGCTCTTTGTGTAGTTTATTGAATGTCGTACTCGGTTAAGATCATTTTCAATCTGGCTATTCGTCCGGAAAGGGCAGGTTTCTCGAAGTTGTACTTGATTGGTTCCATCTTAGAAATCAACAAGGTGGTATGAGTTAACATGTACTGTCTTAGCCAGCGAACAGCCCATGCCAGAGTGCAACAAGTTTTCTCGAGTAGTGAATATCTGGTTTCGCAGTCGATAAACTTTTTGCTCAGGTAATAAATAGCATGCTCTTTTCGGCCAGACTCGTCATGTTGGCCCAAAACACACCCCATAGAGTTCTCTAGTACTGTCAAGTACATGATCAAGGGTCTTCCTTCAACTGGAGGCATGAGAATAGGAGGCTCTTGTAGATATTCTTTGATTTTGTCGAAGGAAGCTTGGCATTCATCATTCCATCTGACTACCTGATCTTTCTTCAAGAGTTTGAAGATTGGTTCACAAGTAGCAGTCAAGTGAGATATGAAGCGGGCGATGTAATTGAGACGACCCAAGAATCCCCTAACTTCCTTTTCAGAATGAGGGACTGGAATTTCTTGGACGGCCTTTGTTGTACCCCAAAATTTTCCCTTTCACTTATCAATAATTTGCTCACAAGATCTCCTTGGGCTCAAGACTGCACTAGGGTTTGATCAGCTCAAGACACCTCCTTATGCATTGATGACCAAAATTAGGGTTTGAATTTTCACAAGGATTTTTGAACTTTCTATGCCCCATATGATTTTCATGGATCATTATGGACCCCCAAGACTACTCATGTCAAGTTTCAAGCCTTGGATTACATTTTTTATCAGTCAATTGAGCAGTTGACCTAAAAATTAATTGTATTGGGGAAAAGTCAACTATGGCCAATTTACAGTCAAACTTTATCATTTTTTATCCACATAAACATTTTAAACTCATATTTATCATTTGATCAAGTTTGGACCACAACTCCTCAAGAAATTTGATCAAATCTCCAAAAGGGAAAAATGGTCAAAATTAGGGTTTTGATTGGGAAAGGGCAATTTCTGTTTTTTTACCTAGAAAATGGTCAATTGGTTTAAGGAATGATCTCAAGAGTCCAATTATATCATTTTAACCTAATGACATGGTTCAAAACATTGTAAGTCCATTGGATTGACAGATGAATTTTACAGTCAACTGATCAAAAGTCAACTGTATACTGAAAAGTCAAACTTTGACTTTTTGGTCAAATTCAAATGCCAAAGATCATAGTTCATCAAAACATGTAAAAATATGAAACTTATTCATCAAGAAATCAAAAAGTCAAGATTTCATTTTGAAAAGTCAAAACTTCTAAACTTAGAAAATTTTCTAAGTGTTGGAAATTTCATGTTTTTTCATAACTTTGAGCAAACTTTTCACCATGATGCAAGATGATTCAAGAGAAACTTCCAACATGAAAGTTGTAGATATACATGAAATCTATAACTTTTCTTTACACAACTACTTCCAAATATGCTTGGATCTCAAGTTATAATTTTATGAACATGTGGTCATGAAACTACACACTTAGTGAAATTTTGCCCTAATTTGGTCAGGATTTTGACCCAACTTCATGGCACTTTTTCATATAGTTCCAAGGGGAATATTCAAATTAAATTCAAAGATGGGTTGTAGAGAAAATTTGAAGATTTCCAAAATGTCTAAGTACTCCTTGAGATCATTCTTGAGTAGGGAGAATCGAAGAGATGAAGTTAGGGTTTTGTCACTTTAATTACAAGTCATTTTAGTGATGAACAAAATTCAAATTCAAACTATGTTGCATAAACACTACTTTGCAGGCCTCAAACTTGTTAGGCACTCCATAATTAATGGTTTACACAGCTGTTAGAGGCCTCACTTTAAGCATTCAATGCATGGACATGCTTTTTATCCATTTTTGGAAGAAAGGTTACATTGCCATTTTGATAAAGTGACTTTTTGTACAAAACCTGTTCTTGAGCCTTGCACTTGTTCTATTCTGATCAAACAAGTCCAATAACTCAAGAGAAATGTTTCAAACACTTACAATCACCCATCCCATTCTTGTACTTCTTCTTGAAACTTCTTTCCCTCTTTCCTTCAAAATCAAGTAACCTAGTCAAAAGCTAAGAACTGGTACTTCTGACTTGCCAATGCACTCAAACACTTTTGTTTATACATACACAAACCATTTGACACAAACACACGAATGCTCAAGCCTTGAAAGAACCTAGAACTCAGAATCACACTTCATACTTCCATTTTCACACAATTTGACCAAAAACTTGAAACTCATAATCTACTCGTGTGTTTCTTGGCCTTTTGGTTTCTAAAGTTTCTAAACATCGCATAGAATCAATCCCACACCCTGTTATAGAACTGTAACACCATTAACACCATCCTCCATTTCCAAAAACTCAGCTCTGCACATTGACTTCTCCAAACCATTTCATCCATCCATTGCTCAAGCTAATCATTGCATTAGCTTCTTAGGACCTCAAGGAAGCTAACCTGATCATCACCATCACTTGAAACAAGCTCAAACTCAAAACACGATTTCCAGTTTTGAGGTAAGTTTCCTCAACTTTGAACTCTTCATACAGGCATCATCAATAGTTTATTTGCGAACAAAACATGTAGATATCATTGCCCTGAAGCTAACCATGTCCATAGTTTCCATTAATTTTGCTTGAGCTTAGAGAATTTTGAAACTAAAATTTCTGAGATTTTTAGGGTTCAGATTAGGGCCATTAAAATTCATGCTTATCTTTGATCTATAGCTTTAATGCTTTACATTTCTGAAACCGTGAGAAAATTTGCTACAAGTTTCATGTTTACAGTTTTCATTTTTGATGAGAAATGAGCAAGTTACAGTTGGTCTAGCTGGAGGTTGAAGATGAATTCATCAGGGCGCGTTTTGCCTTGTATATTTATTGTTTTGCTTATGTTAACGGATGTACAGCCACCCCAATGGTAGAAGCGTGCTCCTGTAACCTTTGGGACCTGGGTTCGAGCCCCAATGGTACCCTTTTGCATTTTTTACATATTTTGCATTCCTGACTTTTTTTAGCGCCTGGGCCTTATTGGGCTTTTTTTTTTGTTTTTTTTTTGTTTTTTTTGCTTACTAACCCCCTTGCAGGCTGTTTGCACCCCTGGCCCAATTTATTTATTTTTCTTATTTTTATTTTATTGATTTTCTTAATATATTTTCTAAATACTAAAAAAATCATAAAAATACAAAAAATAATAGATTTATATTTTGGCTTATTTTATTTTTATTTTTCTCACGAAAAATATTTCTATTAACTATACTTTATTTATTTTTTCTTATTATCTTGTAAATTTAATTAAGACTAGGTTATTATTTATTTTCTTTTACACCAATTAAAATATATTATTTTAATATAAAAAAGGCCAAAAATATTTTATAATACTATAAATATTTTCAAGACATAAAAATACTAAAAAATACTTTTTTTAAACTTATTTTCTTTTGATTAATTAATAGAACTAGGGTTTTATTTAAAATCTTTTCTTAAACAAATTCTTTTTATTAATTATTTTTTCTTAAATTAATTATATTAAGACAAAATCCCTTTTTCCTAAAAAATCAAACATATATCCATTTACTTCACATTTTGCATTTTTGTACATTTATTCATTTTATACTTTGTATTTATTCAAATCTTTGTACAATTGATACCAATTCAATATGGTTGTAATAGACTAACTAGGTTTATATTTTTGCAATCCCCATTCAATTTATACACCCCTCCCCCAAATATTGTAATAGCGTAGTAACTTTAAATTCTGCAATTTATCGCTTTATATACAAATGTTAGTAATTAGGGTTTGTTTGGAAAGACTAAAACCAATATTTAGAAAACCCTAATTCAAGACAAAACAAGCATGAAAACAATACATTTGCACACAAGCATCCCTAGGGTTATTCTACTTAGTTGCCTTATACAAAATGACCATTATTACACATGTAAGGTATCTTAACAAAAACAAGCAAATACAAGATCATAGTCCCTCGATGACGCTATCTAAGTTGCCTTTCAAATGATCTTAGTCCCTGTTGTACCCCAAAATTTGCCCTCCCATATTCTTCAAGAAAAATTCACAAGTCCAACCTGGCACGTCATATTCAGGTATTCTTTCGCCAAAGATATCTCTGATAACATATTCTCAAATTCAGGTTCGGCTCAAGAGTCAATTCTTTAAAGAAGGTATCCGAATGTGTGAGTTTTCTTGAAGAAATATGGTGAAAAAATGTGCTGAAAGTGCAGTTTCTACGCGCTAAAAAATTCATAACTTGAAGATCGTGACTCGTTTTGAACCCGTTCCGGTGGCCAAAATTCCGTCTTGACATTATCTACGTTTTCATCTCTCACGGTTGGAAGCCAATTTCGATCAGAAGGTCTTCAAAAATGTGGATTTATCAGGTATTTTCGTGCAGAAAATTTGTGACAGAAGTTTATTTGCGTCATGTTCAAAAAATCATAACTTGGTCGATTTTCATCGTATCGAGCTGGTTCCGGCGCCAAAATTTCACAAATTGAGTTGACTACATTTTCAAAGAAAGTATTGAGTTCAAACGGTATTCAAAAGGCCTTCGTTTTTTGCTCAGAGTGCGTGACACTCTGAAAATCCTGAATGCTGAATATTATTTCATCTGAGCCGAAACTTCGAAAATTCATAACTCGGTCAATTTTTATCGGATTGGACTCATATTTTTACACAAGGTCCCTGACTTGTAGATCTACAACTTTGCTTCAAAAGTCGAGACCAAATTATGCACCGATCAATACCAGTTTTTTATTGAAGAACGTGTCAGAGTCGACACTGGAGCCCAAAATAAGTTTGTCTGAGCTGAAACTTCAAAAATTCATAACTAATTCACCGTTTATCCGATTGAGTCGATTTTCGGACAGGAGTTAGTTCTCGATGCCGGCTACATTTTGTCTTCACATTTCAACTTCAGAAAATGCACTTAAGTCCCTGCGATTTAGCCTGGAAAGTGACGAATTCAAGTGAATATTGGAGGCCCAATTGCACATTCAAAGCCCATTTGCTTTACCCTAATTTCCATTATATAATCACTTTCTTTTCACACAAACCAGAGAGGAGAAGGAGAGGAGAAAAAAAGGAGAAAAAAGAGAGAAAAAAAACTTGCCACAACATTGCTAGAATATCAAATTCTTTCAAGAACCCTAAAACCTTGAAATCCTTATTACAAATCCCTCTCTCACATTTTCAAAAAGCCATCTCAGTTACAAACCAACATCTTATTACTTCTTCAGTAAGGGTAAGGCTGGCTTGATCTCCATGATCCAAAGGGCATAAAAGCATTCATGTCACTACTTTTCCAGTAAGGGTAAGGTTGATTTGATCTCCATGATCAAAAGGGTATAATCATTCATACATGCCATATTGTGCCTAAACATTAAATTTCTTCATATGTTGGTTTTATTTGAATTTTTATGATTTTATTTAATGTGTTCATAAGGTTCAACACTGCAGATTTAGACAGGATCCCGTGCACGTTCATTAAGGAACGTTGAGGCCAAAAGCCAAATGGCCAAAAGCCAAAAGCCAAATGGCCAAAGTAGAACATTTTATGCATGACACCAATACATGGCGAGGCAGACATTAAGCCAGACATTAAGGGAACGTTGAAGCCAAAAGCAAAAAGCCAAAACGCAAATGGCCAAAAGCCAAAAGCCAAATGGCCAAAGTAGAACAACTTATGCATGATGAGGCCAGAACACAAATGGCCAAACCACTCCAATTCACCTCCAAAAAGGGGACAGAAACCCCCCAAGGTATTGTGTTTTCTTTCTTTTCCTTATTTTATTTATTTTAATTATTTCTTTTTTTTAATTAATTCCTTTAATTTAACTTATTTTCATAAAGTATAAAAAATAGTAAAAAACAGAAAAGTCATAAAAATCAAAATATGCTTATTTAATTAATATTTTTTTGTAAATAAATTTCACTAATAATTAATTATTTATTTTTATAAATCAAAATTGCATCTAAATAATTAGATTAATTTTAGGTTTAATTTTAACATGTTTTTCTTGATAAATAAAAAATTAGAATTAGGATTAATATTTTAATTTCATTTAATTCTCATAAAAAACCATAAATACAAAAAACCTCAAAAATAATCTCTTTTTTTTTATTTTAATTTAATTAATTTGCTCAATATAATTTAATTTCATTAAAAAGGGTCCAACGCCCTCGCTTTCAATTTCAATTCAATTCGCGCATCTTTATTTCCTTCTTTTAAATATTTATGTAATTCTCCCAAAGCCATGTAAATATTTATCTTTCGCACTTTATTTACTTTCTGTCAAATCGGGTCCTGGAAATTTTGGCGATGTGGACCCGCGCCTTTGTAATAGTTTAGAACTTTTATTTCTCGCAATTTTTTAACTGTTAAATAAATGCATGCAAGAATGAATGATAAAATAAAAACAAACGTGTAGATCACCCATGACATGAATAAGACAAAAATAAATGAAAACGACACACGAATCACACACCACCCCTAGGGTACGCCTCACTGTTGCCTTGCCTCGAAAGGTGATCGTCGAGTAGAGGATGTCTTAGTAAGTCCTCATGATCCGGGAACCTGGCATGAGGGTAGCTTCTAAGGTGTCTTCCTATTGCTCTGGTGATCACCATGTCCCGAACCTCGAATTGACCCGAACACCTCCAACGGTGGTGCTACCTACCTCTCAATGGTGGGATGGCACTACCTAAAGGACATTTACACAACCTAATTCCTTAGGGTAGGTAGACGACTCGTAGATACTTGCTCTAATTCAAAACAAATTCAAAAATACTTTTCACACCGACACCTTTTCAAAAAGCTTTCGAAAGCAATTTTTCAAACACTCTTGAGGACCGATACAAGAGTCGAACTGGAATTTTCAAAGAAACTTTTTAAAACCCACAATTGAAAAGCAAAACAATTTTGAAAACACAAATGAGCAAGTATCTAAGAGCCCATGGATAACCATGGATAGAAAGGGTGCTAACACCTTCCCTTTCTATAATCTACCTCCCGAACCGAGAGCAATCTCTTTAAGGAATTTTTCTGTGCTTTTGTCCTTTCCATTTGGAGAAAATAAAAGACGGTGGCGACTCTTGCTTCCGCGACATTTTCGCGAACCAGCGTTAAACAGTCAGTTCCAGATCCACCGATCACAGAACTGGCGACTCTGCTGGGGAAATCCTTTAAAGTGAGGTGTACCTTAGGGCTAGTTCATAACTATGTTTTCAATTGTTTCCCTTGTGTGCTTTAAATTGTGGGTTGCTTGGGAGTTCTATAGATCCTATCCCGGATCTGGGGGATACCTTCTTAGAAAGTAGCAACAAGGCTGTGAGGGAACTGTGCGGGGTATACCGACATGGTTGAAACAGTCTGCTACGTTGATGTGGCACTTTGGTGTGTACCGGTAACCCTTGAGTTCAGTCAAGGAGAGTACGGGGCCTCCGCGTGGTGTCGTGAAGCATCAACAGACCTTAGGAACCTTAATTGAACTATCTTGGCCTCTTTAGGGTAGTGAGATAACTGACTTTGGTGCAGTCCGAGGTTGGTTGATACTCGATACTACACTCAATTGAGGGTTGCTTTCCTGGAATATTTCGGTCGCCAGTTCAATGGCTAAATCGAAACGATGAACAATGAAAGCAATCCCGTGATATTGGGACCCTTAGAACCCGGTTACTTCTAATAGGACAGGTTGAGCCCACCAACTTCAAGAGGGTAATACCTAGACCTCATGCTGGCCTAAACTCTAAGGGCTTCTCTTGTGTGACTTGTGTGCCTTCGTACTTGACTACTTGCATGCTTGTTATCTGACACATGAACTACTTGCAGGTTTTGTTTATAGTCCTTAATTGGGACTCATAACAAGGTTTACTAAGTTTCTTGCAGTTTTTTTTGTTTTAGTCCTTAACTAGGACTCATAACAAGGTTTACCGAGTTTCTTGCAGGGTTTGTTTTAGTCCTTAATTGGGACTCATGACAGGTTTTACCAAGTTTCTTGCAGGTTTTGGGTTTGCGGTCCTTAATTGGGACTCATAACAGGGTTACCTACATTACCCCATGCATCATGACATCATACCATTGCATACATCCTAACCCATTTCAAGGATCTCAAGGGCTTGTGATGCAGGTCATGGTGAATCAACTATCCCAGCAAGGGGTAAAGAGGATTTATTTTCCTCTAGCCAAGGTTGTCAGGGGCTATGACCCACTAGATATGGCGAGCTTTGACACTTGAAGAAGGTTTCCCCCAACTAAGGTTGTTTGGAAATCAAAACCAGATGTGATGACTAAAGTCAGGGGCTATGACCCACTGGATATGGTGAGCCTTTGACCCTGGAAGAAGGACTCTCCACAACATAAAGTTCCTTCAATCAAACCACCAGTTCCAATGCTAACAATTTTCTTGTTTACCCTGCGAGGTCCTTGAAAACATTGCATATGCATACATACACATCATTGCATGACAGGTACCCTTGATTGCAGGTCACTTATCCTTGTTCGCTGTTTATTTCAGCAATGGCTCCCCAACCAGATAACCAGGACCTTCACACTCAAGAGACTCAGTTCAAGGAGATCTTCCTAAGCCTATCCAAGGGGCAGGAAGAGCTGAAAACACTCCTCATGGGGACTTTGGTCAGGAACAATGCTGAGGACGACAAGGACGAACGGCTGAAACGTCTACAAGCTGAGGTAGACACATTAAAAACCCAGATGCTGGGGCAAAGGACTCTCATCCAAAGTTTAGCTCAGGAGCAAGGAGAGTTGAGGGCCATGATCAGTCAGCTTCATCAAGACATGAAGCAACCATCCCAAGTCAGGGACCCGGTCATTAATCAACTTCCAAGAAGTCAAAGGTTTGGGCCTCTCCAAGCTGCTATTACTTCACAGGTCCAACAACGGCCTCGCCGAGAACAACGGGCTGATCAGAGCAAGCCCGACAAACCTAAGAGGCAGTTCACCAAACTCAACGTGGCACCGTCTCAAGCTTTACAACAATTGTTGAGGTTGAATCTGGTGACGGTAAGGGGCCCTCCTAGGCGTCTCAATACAACCTCCCTAAAGTACAATCTTGAGGAAAGATGTGCGTACCATTCTAACAGTCCAGGACATGACACCGACGACTGCTGGGCTTTGAAGAATAAGATTCAAGATCTGATCAATGAAAGAGCTGTGGATTTTACCCAGATGGGCCAGGCTGAATGCTCCTGCCATCCCTACAAGATGCACCAGTTGAAATAACAAGCCCTGAGACTGAAAAGACTTTTGTTCATTCGAATATTCAAGTTGCAATTTTCTTTTGTTCAAGCATTTACTCATGTTAAAACATTGTTATTTCATTAATGCATCGCATATGTCTGTTTTGAAGCAATATATTCGTATTCACTATTCGCAAATTATTTTCATATTTTTTCTGATGTCAACTCTCAATCAATAATTCTAAGCCTCTTGAGGGAGGATGACGAAAACGATACCACGATCTTTACAGTATGCTTTTGAACAGACCCCGCTGATGAGGTACAGGCATTGTTTCAATCCCTAAACACTGGAGTTATAAGGAAGATAATCCCTCGTCAAACCCTTTGAGCCAAAGAAGTAGGAGTTTTTCTTTTCAAAAATTAAAACCCTTAATCATAACCTGGGGCAGGGTAGTTCTCTCAGTTGATCCAAGTGCATGACGAATGGCACCGAAGAGATCTTTACAAGACGAAGAAAGACAATGATGGTTCCGAATAATCGATAAAGACAGGCAGTCATTATCAAATTCATAAATGAAAAGCCCAAGAAGTCAAAACCTATAAAGGGGACTTACGAAACTGGGGCATCCCGCTGACTGTAATTCCAAAAAAGGAAACAGTTCAGGCAAAAAAAGAAAGGGATAACTAAATCAAAAAGAAAGAGGTCCTACAAAACCTCAACAAAAAAGGAGATGACTGCCTATTCAAAATAAATTGTCAACATCCGAACCATCACCAGAAAATCAGAGCAAAGACTCAAACAAGGTCTAACGCACGATCAACTGAGTGTAGGTTTGAAGAACATCACGAAGAGCGGGTGGGTACAAATAATTTGAGCCTTTATCCTTTGTTTCTTAAACTGTGAACCAGGCCACGTTACAACCCTTAAAAGTCCTAGCTGAAGCATGGGTTAGTTCGAAAGCATACTGTTACGAAGGTATCCCGACTCCTGAAGGTTTGCTGTAAAATCTTGAGTTGACACCGCACTATGTTACAAAAAATGCATTTTCAAAATTCAAGACAGACATAGGCTTTTGCATTCTTAAAATAACCTTGTTTGCATATGACTATTTGTTTGAACAGCGGGGAAATTCGCACGATGAACACCTTGTGAACAGAAGTACCTCCAATCAAGGGGCACAGTAGGAGCATTGCCCATTATCTGGGGCATGGCAAAATACTTCTAACAGGGGCAACTCCCTACATTCTGAAAGCGTGGACATAGTCGAAAAAATACTACGCACAATCAAAGACCCGCTAGGTTGACACACCTAGGCAAAAATAAGGGCTTCCCGGCGAACCAAAAGGGTTCGGGCAAAACGAAGGGATGAAATGAAAAAATATGTACACCCGGCAAGTCGAAAACCTGAAAAGGCGGCTTGGGCAAAAATGGGTATCCCGGTGGACTGAAAACCCGAAAGGGCTGTCCAAGCAAAAGTTAGGGATCAAAGCATACGACTATGTCCCGGCATCTCGAAGATTTGTCAATCACCCACACAGGTATCCTCTTCCCTCATCTCCGAAGCAGGGGCAATAATGAGTTATCCAGGCGATCTAATTGCTCTGTCGACCAAAGTACAAAGGAAAGATCAGCATAAGGACGATTTACAAATTCCAGATCGTGGGTTAACATCCGAGACCAAACAGGATAATCATCCACTTAATCAAAATCATGCGACCCTACACCGGTTCCTTCTCAAATTGCAGACGAAGTCTTACACAGACCCATCCTCCACGAGTAACCTTACCCTGGTTCATCCAGAAGTTTTTACACGAACTTGTCCCAAAGTAACCTAACCCCGGTTCCTCCCAAAAATCTTACATGAACTTATCCAAGTAACCTAACCCCGGTTCCTCCAGAAGTCTTACATGGACCTATCTCAAGATGACCTAACCCCGGTTCATCAAGAAGTTTTTACACAAACTTATCCAAGTAACCTAACCCCGGTTCCTCCAGAAGTCTTACATGGACCTATCTCAAGATGACCTAACCCCGGTTCATCAAGAAGTTTTTACACAAACTTATCCAAGTAACCTAACCCCGGTTCCTCCAGAAGTCTTACATGGAACTATCTCAAGATGACCTAACCCCGGTTCATCAAGAAGTTTTTACACAAACTTATCCAAGTAACCTAACCCCGGTTCCTCCAGAAGTCTTACATGGATTTATCTCAAGATGACCTTACCTCGGTTCGTCAAGAAGTTTTACACGAATTTATCCTGCGACAACCTAACCCCGGTTCCCCCCAGAAGTCTTACATGGATTTAGCTCAAGATAACCTCACCCCGGTTCATCAAGAAGTTTTACATGAACTTACCTCACCAAGCAACCCTACACCGGTTCCCTCTCTTCAAAATGCAGTTTTACATGGACTCGTCACCCAGAAACCCTACACAGGTTCTCCTTTTCCAAGAACGAAGTTTTACACGAACTCATCATCAAAGCAACCCTACCCAGGTTCCTTCTCCATTTCAGATGCGGTTTTACACGAGCTCATCAACAGGCAACCTTACATATGTTCCCTCTTTCAACTTACAAAATTACAGTTCAAAATCTCCCCAGGAGAGTCCAATCTAGTCCCCCAGGAAAGTTGGAATCCACATATCCCCAAGCAATAAGCTTACCCCCAGTAGATTCTGGAAGCTTATCCTCACAAAGCACGAACGCGTCTCCCGGCTTTATTCAAAGAGTTATTTCCTTAACAGGATATAACTGGGTTATCCTCAGCCAAAAGCCACGGAAAGAGCGTCCTCGACGAAGTCTTCTTACCCCAGCGAAGTCCATCAACACTTCCAATACAACAAGGGTATCCCCAGCAAATTATCATCAATACTCAGCAAGGCATCCCTCTTCCCACAGAGTATTGCTTCCCAGCATGGTCGCTAGAGTATCTTTTCTCCCCGCAGAATCTTCCATTTGCCAAGTTTATTCCGCGACGGAGTCATCTTCTACCGGTATTCTTGCAGTTATCATCCCCAGCGGAAGCGAAATCTATTCTTCAACATCAACCCAGGATATGACTTCCCGGCACCCGTCAAGGATTTACTTTCCTAGACGAAAACACATTCATAAAACATCACATACATCATTATAGCATGCATAGACGCATTATATCATACAAATCTCATTTATGTTGAGAACATCATTGCTTGATCCATATCATGCATTGCATATGACTGACCTTTACCTTTCAGGAAAGATGCAGTTGAAATTCTCAATCATATTTCAAGACCTAGACCGGTTCAGTTAATCGACTCCAAAGATTTCTTATCCAGTCCCAGGCCTTCTCTAGTCCAGCTAAATCGACTCCCAACAGATTTTTCTGATGAAGACTCAGTAGAAGTTATCAAGTTTTTCTTTGAGATTATTTTCCTATTGGTTCTCTCTCCGACGGCGCATGAGATTTCCATTTTAGGGTTTTCTTTAAGACTATGATTTCAGATGGTTCCCTCTCCGACGGTTAGTGAGGTGATAATTCCTTTTCATATGGTTCCCTCTTCGACGGTGAGTGAGGTGATAATTCCTTTTCAGATGGTTCCCTCTCCGACGGTGAGTGAGGTGATAATTCCTTTTCAGATGGTTCCCTCTCCGACGGTGAGTGAGGTGATAATTCCTTTTCAGATGGTTCCCTCTCCGACGGTGAGTGAGGTGATAATTCCTTTTCAGATGGTTCCCTCTCTGACGGTGAGTGAGGTGATAATTCCTTTTCAGATGGTTCCCTCTCTGACGGTGAGTGAGGTGATAATTCCTTTTCAGATGGTTCCCTCTCCGACGGTGAGTGAGGTGATAATTCCTTTTCAGATGGTTCCCTCTCCGAAGGTGAGTGAGGTGATAATTCCTTTTCAGATTATAATTTCAGATGGTTCCCTCTCCGACGGTGAGTGAGGTGATAATTCCTTTTCAGATGGTTCCCTCTCCGACGGTGAGTGAGGTGATAATTCCTTTTCAGATGGTTCCCTCTCCGACGGTGAGTGAGGTGATTCCCTTTCAGATTATAATTGCCTATGGTTCTCTTCCCGATCCTGCGAAGATGGTAATTCCCACCAAGATTTTCTTAACGAGCGTTGTTGAAGTTAAAATCACCCAAGGTTCTCTTACCGTTCATGCTAAGATAGTAACCATCCCTGGTCCATTCATCCTGTGAAGCTCCAGATTCAGCTCCTGTAGCCAGTCAAGACATATCTATACCAAGCATCTGAAAACCAACTCCTGCAACGTGTCAGGTACTCATTTTTCTTTTGCAGGTATGCAGGTTCTCGCTAAGGAATCTCTTACGCGACCAACATCCAGATGGCATCTATAAGCCCATCATCCCCCATCAATCTCCAAATGGCATCTATAAGCCCATTTCCACTATGTGAGCGCAAATTTCTGGGCACTCTGGTGTTCAATCATCTTCTACCCTCGGATTACGAAAGGCACGTCAGCCAATCTGCATCCTCAGATCTAAGAAGATTGAACAGGGGGCAATTGTTGTACCCCAAAATTTGCCCTCCCATATTCTTCAAGAAAAATTCACAAGTCCAACCTGGCGCGTCATATTCAGGTATTCTTTCGCCAAAGATATCTCTGATAACATATTCTCAAATTCAGGTTCGGCTCAAGAGTCAATTATTTAAAGAAGGTATCCGAATGTGTGAGTTTTCTTGAAGAAATATGGTGAAAAAATGTGCTGAAAGTGCAGTTTCTACGCGCTAAAAAATTCATAACTTGAAGATCGTGACTCGTTTTGAACCCGTTCCGGTGGCCAAAATTCCGTCTTGACATTATCTACGTTTTCATCTCTCACGGTTGGAAGCCAATTTCGATCAGAAGGTCTTCAAAAATGTGGATTTATCAGGTATTTTCGTGCAGAAAATTTGTGACAGAAGTTTATTTGCGTCATGTTCAAAAAATCATAACTTGGTCGATTTTCATCGTATCGAGCTGGTTCCGGCGCCAAAATTTCACAAATTGAGTTGACTACATTTTCAAAGAAAGTATTGAGTTCAAACGGTATTCAAAAGGCCTTCGTTTTTTGCTCAGAGTGCGTGACACTCTGAAAATCCTGAATGCTGAATATTATTTCATCTGAGCCGAAACTTCGAAAATTCATAACTCGGTCAATTTTTATCGGATTGGACTCATATTTTTACACAAGGTCCCTGACTTGTAGATCTACAACTTTGCTTCAAAAGTCGAGACCAAATTATGCACCGATCAATACCAGTTTTTTATTGAAGAACGTGTCAGAGTCGACACTGGAGCCCAAAATAAGTTTGTCTGAGCTGAAACTTCAAAAATTCATAACTAATTCACCGTTTATCCGATTGAGTCGATTTTCGGACAGGAGTTAGTTCTCGATGCCGGCTACATTTTGTCTTCACATTTCAACTTCAGAAAATGCACTTAAGTCCCTGCGATTTAGCCTGGAAAGTGACGAATTCAAGTGAATATTGGAGGCCCAATTGCACATTCAAAGCCCATTTGCTTTACCCTAATTTCCATTATATAATCACTTTCTTTTCACACAAACCAGAGAGGAGAAGGAGAGGAGAAAAAAAGGAGAAAAAAGAGAGAAAAAAAACTTGCCACAACATTGCTAGAATATCAAATTCTTTCAAGAACCCTAAAACCTTGAAATCCTTATTACAAATCCCTCTCTCACATTTTCAAAAAGCCATCTCAGTTACAAACCAACATCTTATTACTTCTTCAGTAAGGGTAAGGCTGGCTTGATCTCCATGATCCAAAGGGCATAAAAGCATTCATGTCACTACTTTTCCAGTAAGGGTAAGGTTGATTTGATCTCCATGATCAAAAGGGTATAATCATTCATACATGCCATATTGTGCCTAAACATTAAATTTCTTCATATGTTGGTTTTATTTGAATTTTTATGATTTTATTTAATGTGTTCATAAGGTTCAACACTGCAGATTTAGACAGGATCCCGTGCACGTTCATTAAGGAACGTTGAGGCCAAAAGCCAAATGGCCAAAAGCCAAAAGCCAAATGGCCAAAGTAGAACATTTTATGCATGACACCAATACATGGCGAGGCAGACATTAAGCCAGACATTAAGGGAACGTTGAAGCCAAAAGCAAAAAGCCAAAACGCAAATGGCCAAAAGCCAAAAGCCAAATGGCCAAAGTAGAACAACTTATGCATGATGAGGCCAGAACACAAATGGCCAAACCACTCCAATTCACCTCCAAAAAGGGGACAGAAACCCCCCAAGGTATTGTGTTTTCTTTCTTTTCCTTATTTTATTTATTTTAATTATTTCTTTTTTTTAATTAATTCCTTTAATTTAACTTATTTTCATAAAGTATAAAAAATAGTAAAAAACAGAAAAGTCATAAAAATCAAAATATGCTTATTTAATTAATATTTTTTTGTAAATAAATTTCACTAATAATTAATTATTTATTTTTATAAATCAAAATTGCATCTAAATAATTAGATTAATTTTAGGTTTAATTTTAACATGTTTTTCTTGATAAATAAAAAATTAGAATTAGGATTAATATTTTAATTTCATTTAATTCTCATAAAAAACCATAAATACAAAAAACCTCAAAAATAATCTCTTTTTTTTTATTTTAATTTAATTAATTTGCTCAATATAATTTAATTTCATTAAAAAGGGTCCAACGCCCTCGCTTTCAATTTCAATTCAATTCGCGCATCTTTATTTCCTTCTTTTAAATATTTATGTAATTCTCCCAAAGCCATGTAAATATTTATCTTTCGCACTTTATTTACTTTCTGTCAAATCGGGTCCTGGAAATTTTGGCGATGTGGACCCGCGCCTTTGTAATAGTTTAGAACTTTTATTTCTCGCAATTTTTTAACTGTTAAATAAATGCATGCAAGAATGAATGATAAAATAAAAACAAACGTGTAGATCACCCATGACATGAATAAGACAAAAATAAATGAAAACGACACACGAATCACACACCACCCCTAGGGTACGCCTCACTGTTGCCTTGCCTCGAAAGGTGATCGTCGAGTATAGGATGTCTTAGTAAGTCCTCATGATCCGGGAACCTGGCATGAGGGTAGCTTCTAAGGTGTCTTCCTATTGCTCTGGTGATCACCATGTCCCGAACCTCGAATTGACCCGAACACCTCCAACGGTGGTGCTACCTACCTCTCAATGGTGGGATGGCACTACCTAAAGGACATTTACACAACCTAATTCCTTAGGGTAGGTAGACGACTCGTAGATACTTGCTCTAATTCAAAACAAATTCAAAAATACTTTTCACACCGACACCTTTTCAAAAAGCTTTCGAAAGCAATTTTTCAAACACTCTTGAGGACCGATACAAGAGTCGAACTGGAATTTTCAAAGAAACTTTTTAAAACCCACAATTGAAAAGCAAAACAATTTTGAAAACACAAATGAGCAAGTATCTAAGAGCCCATGGATAACCATGGATAGAAAGGGTGCTAACACCTTCCCTTTCTATAATCTACCTCCCGAACCGAGAGCAATCTCTTTAAGGAATTTTTCTGTGCTTTTGTCCTTTCCATTTGGAGAAAATAAAAGACGGTGGCGACTCTTGCTTCCGCGACATTTTCGCGAACCAGCGTTAAACAGTCAGTTCCAGATCCACCGATCACAGTCCCTAAAAAGAATGCTAAGGTACCTTGCAACATTGCTAATCATGGTTATACGATGACCCACGCCCGTCCAGTTTACATCCAAAGATAAGGTTACTTACCAAATCAATGGTAAGGTAACAATGTCAAAGGAAAAGGAAGATGAATAAGAAAGACTTTTGAGTAGGTAGAATGCTCCTAATTACTTGCTCAATTTCAAACAAATATCCTTGCGGTTTTCAAAACAAACACCTTCACTTTCAAAACATCTTACAAACTTGAAAATATTTTCAAAAGATCAAACATCTTTGTATACATTCTTACAAACAAGAATAATTAAAAAGATTGTTTAAACAATGGCCTATTTACAAAATACTTTCAAAAAACCACACAAAGCACAATTTCAAACAAAATAAAGCAACTGATCTAGCAAGTAACTAAGAGCCCATGGAAAACCATGGATGAAAAGGGTGCTAATACCTTCCCTTTTCATAATCTACCCCCCCCGAACACAATAAATAATCTCAAAGGTCTTTCCTGTGCTTTTTCACCTTTCCTTTTGGATAAAAGAAAAGTTTGTGGCGACTCTTGCTAACCGCAACATTTGCGATCAAACGCAAAACACTCAAGTCAGTTCTCCCACCGTATCACAGAACTGGCGACTCTGCTGGGGAAAATTCTAAAAGTGGGGTTACCTTAGGGTTAGATCATATTTACTTGCTTGCATTTTTTGACTTGTATGCTTTATATTATGGTTCTTTGTTTGGGTTTGAATCCTCTACCCGGATTTGGGATACATTATAGGTAAGTAGCAATACGTTGTGGAAACTGTACGGGGTATACCGACATGGTCTAAGCAATAGCTACGTTAGTGCGACATTTTTGTGGGTAATAGTAGCCTTTGAGTTAATCAAAGAGAATACAGGGCCGCTGAGTGATGTCATGAAGCACTAATGAACTTCTAGAATCTTTACTTGACCAACTTGACCTTTAGGATGTAGTGAGATGACCGACTTTGGTACAGTCTGAAGTTGGTAGATACTCGATACTACACTCATTGAGGTTTGATTTCTTGGGATATTTCGGTCGCCATTAAAGAGGCTTGTGCTAAAACAATGGCCAAGGAAATAGACCAGTGATATTGAGCTCCTTAGAACCCGGTTACTATTATTAGGACAGGTTGAGCCAACTAAGCTTCAAGAGGGTACTTACTTATAAAACTCCATGCAAGCCTAAACCTAAGGACTTGTTTGCTTTGTTTGTATATACATACTTGTACATAACATCATGAATATCATAACATCATACACATTCACTAACCATTTCAAGGATCTTGGGATTTATCTTTGTTCTATTTTGTAGGATATGGATTCTCTTCGCAGGAAAACTATTCAAGTCAACCTTGTAAGAATCCCTCCATAACTTAAGGAGCTAGCTTCAAGGATCCCTGTAAACTCTCTATTCACCGATAGAAATGGTCTCCTACTCAACTTGGTCACCTCCAACACAGATGAGGACATGATGAAGGTGCTCTTTCAGTTCTTTGATCCTTTACACCATTACTTCTCATTTCCCGACTATCAACTTGTGCCTACTTTGGAAGAATTCTCCCGACTCTTGAGGATTCCCATTCTCAACCAGCTACCTTTCAACGGTACAGAAAGAGACTCAAAGCCAGAAGAGATTGCTCAAGCTCTACACTTGCACTCATCTGATGTCACAACTTATTGGGAAACAAAAAGTGGTGTCAAAGGTTTCCTGGCAAAGTTCCTATTTGAGAAAGCCCAAAATTGTTGGAACTCCTTGGATTTGCAAGCCTTTGAGGAAATTGTGGCTCTCCTCATCTACGGGATGGTTTTGTTTCCAAATCCTGACCCACTTATAGACGTAAACACCGTCAAATCTTCATATCCCGCAACCCGGTGACTACTTTGCTAGGAGATATCCTACACTCTTTTCACACTTGCACAATGAGGAAAAGAGGTGTTCTTATATGTTGTACTCCTCTCTTGGCAAGATGGTTTATTTCGCATCTTCCCTAATTTGTATTGAAGAATGAGCAAGGTTCAAGGTGGTCGCAAAGGTTGATGACGCTCAAACATTCAGACATTCATTGGTGCTCCCGGTCCATAGAGAATGTTGCTATTATCGACCGTTGTGGAGAATTTTCTAATGTCCCTTTACTTGGCATTAGCGGAGGTATCACCTACAATCCCTTCTTAGCCTTAAGACAGTTTGGTTATGCCTGAAGGGATGGCCCGCACGAGATATTGATTCAAGGTTTGGTATTTGACTACGACAACGACGATCAAGGTCTTCGCCAGATATTTATCCGAGCTTGGAGGATATTGAACAAGGAGATAGCAAGACTTTGGGGCATAAAATTCCATCCCTCTTGAGCCTTACCTCAAATGGGTACGAACTCGTGCTCAGAGTCTTATGATGCCTTATCCGTCCATTCTCCCGGTAATCATTGAGCCTGTTATGGAAGGAGATGTTTCATACACTATCCTACATCCTGACATACCCACCTCTCTTGAAGACTTACAAAGAGATTGGATACAAATCAAGGGTGAGCGAGATACTTTTGATGCCCAATTCTACGCAAGCGAGAAGAAGGTTTTGGAACTCACTAGACTACTTCATGAGGAGTAGATTCTGAATGCCTACATCGCACCAAAGAGGATGCGTACTACCTTTTTATCTTAGAGTTTTTGTATTATTTTGACCAAGAAAGCATTGATGTACTCAAGCTTTAATTTATTAATATAACGTGTGTTTCCTTTTTGTCTAAAACGAATTTGAATCTTAAAATCCTTGAAATCATTGCATATGCATTTACCATTCATCATAACATAAGCAGGTTTCTTGCAACAAGTCTCCTCATCTCTCTACTGTTTATTTCAGTAAGATGGATCTCGAGCAAACGGTGAAGGACCTCCAAGCTCAAAATGCACAGTTTCAACAGTTGTTCTTAACTCTAGCCAAAGGACAAGAAGAGTTGAAGACCTTTCTGGCTGAGGAGAAGAAAAAGAAGATGAAGAAGATAACCAGAGTTCTAAACATGGGAAGGAGATTCCAAGGGAAGACAAGAAGGGCCTTAGACTTTGCAACGACATCCGGCTAGAAAGACAATCAAGATGGGAAAGGCAAAGAAACAATTATCCAGTCAGAGTCAGAAGAGAAAGAGGAAGAAGAAGACTATTCTGAAGAACAATACCCTCCAGCCGATGACAAGTATAAGCATCTAGAAGAGCGGCTAAGTGCAATGGAAATCCAAAAAGTGCCTGGATTGGACTTTGAGGAGTTGGGACTAGTATCGGGAATTGTCATCCCTCCTAAATTCAAAGCACATGTGTTCGCCAAATATGATGGAGTTTCATGCCCTAAAATGCATCACTAATCCTATGTAAGTAAAATCCAACCCCATACCGCTGACAAGGACTTATGGGTACACTTCTTCCAAGACAGTCTGTATGGAACTCAACTTGATTGGTTTTATTAGTTAGAAAGAGCCAATGTTCATAACTGGGAAGATCTTGCTGCAGCCTTTTACAAATAATACCAATACAACGCTGATCTAGCGCCTACCCATACTCAACTCCAGAGTATGGAAATGGTTTCAAGTGAAGGCTTCAAGGACTATGCACAAAAATGGAGGCACTTGGCCGGAAGGGTTCAACCTCCCATATCTGAAAGAGAGTTGGTAGACATGTTTTTGAGCACCTTGTCTGGTCCCTTCTTCAATCACTTAATTGGGAGTTCATCGATAGGTTTTACTGAATTGATATTGACCGGAGAAAGGGTAGAAGCCAGGATAAAGAATGGAAAGATTCAAAAAGATGCATCCTCTGCTGCTGTAAGGAAGCCATTCACCAGAAAGAATGAAGTGGTTGTTGTATATCCTCAGAGAAATCAAGATAGGGCCAAACGTCGTCCAATGGTGGGGGCTGTTATGATTCCTAAACCTGCGCCTGATCAGCAAAGAAACAACCAACCAAGAATGGAAAGACCAGTCAGACAATTCACCAGAATTAACATGACACTCTTTCAAGTATTGCCACATTTGTTAAGATCCAATATAGTGACCTTGAAAGAAGCTCCAAAGAACCCTAACACAACCTCTCCTCACTATCATCCTAATGCCCGCAGTGCATACCACTCTGAAAGTCTCGGCCATGACACTAACAACTGTTGGGCACTAAAGATCAAGGTACAAGACCTCCTTGAAGCCAAAGAGATTGAATTCGATGCGCCCGAAAAGCCAAATGTCATTTCTTCCCCTATGCCTAAACACGGCCATAATACCAACGCCATTGAGGAAGATATGTTTGTTACTTCAGTTGATGAACTTATGACCCCACTCCTGACTATAAAAAAGAACTTGTTAATTGCTGATGTATTCCTAGGCTGTGATGAAAGCTGTCATTTCTGTTTATCCTCACCAACCAGCTGTCCTTTGTTGAAAGCAGGCATTCAGTGCCTAATAGATAACAAGGAAATTATGTTTGAAAAGACTTTTGTTCCACCTATTTCTTATAATGATATTTCCATCGTGACCATTTCCGACAATTCTTCCAGGGTGTCCACCAAAAGACCCGTTAGAATTACATCAGTTCCAAAAGTAGCTCCTTTGATAATTACAATGCCTGGACCAATCCCGTATTCGTCAGAAAAAACCATACCATGGAATTATAGAGGGGATGTCTACTACCACGGTATCAAGTAAGATTGGACAACTGTTGAAGATTCAAATTCTGAGAAAGATGACTCCAATATCAGTAACATCGCAGGGACTAGCAAGATAACCAGAAGCGGAAGGATGTTCTCTCCAGAAATTGCTCCCTAAAAGCAGTTTTTGGACCCGTAATCATTCCTGTTTTTGTTGCTCCTCCAAAGGTTATTTCCAGTCCTACAATCATCTCCACTAATACTCCAATTGACAAAGCTGATACAACCCCTGTTATCACTCCTACTGACATTCCTGCTGCCGAGTCAACTGAGACTCGAGGTAAAAGTATTTTGATTGAGCCTGTCCAGACGAAGGCCCAATCATTGGCTATCCCTGAGACCTCCCGGAAAGAGATGGAGGAAATTTTAAAGATCATAAAAAGAAGCGACTACAATGTAGTTTAGAAACCGGGGCAAACTCCATCTAAAATTTCCATGCTGGCTTTACTACTATGTTCCGAGGCGCATGCAAAGGCCTTTGTAAAATTCCTGAAAACTGCCCATGTACCCCAAGAAACATCTGCCGACCAGTTCCAAGACTGCGTAGCCAACTTGACTGCAGATAATGGTTTAGGTTTTTCGGATGCTGATTTAACACCAAGAGGGAGGAAGCATAATGAGGCATTTCATGTCTCCGTGGAATGCAGGGGGACGACTCTGGATCATGTGTTGGTTGACACCGGTTCGTCTCTGAATGTATTGCCTAAAAAGGCTCTTGATAGGCTGGACTGTGAGGGATTGACATTGAAACCAAGCAACATAGTAGTGAGAGCCTTTGACGGCTCAAAAAGGATGGTGCACGGGGAAGTGGATATCCCCATAAAAGTTGGAACCCAAACATTTGATTCAACTTTTTATGTAATGGATATCCTCCCTTCATATTCCTACTTGTTAGGCCGACCGTGGATCCATAATACTGGCGCTGTTACTTCTACTTTGCACCAAATGCTGAAATATCCGATTCAAGGGAAAATCATCACCGTTCATGAAGAAGAAGAGTATATGATCAACCATCTTAGTTCCTTCCGATATGTGGAGTTAGATGGTGAATTTATTGAAACTCCATTCCAGCACTTTGAAGAAGTCCCACAAGATGTGGCAGTAACTAAGGTTGTGTCTTAAGTTCCCAAGATCACAAGGCCTCCACTCAGGATGTCATCTTTAAAAGATGCCATGGCAGTGATGGAATAAGGTGGGTGCATTATTTGGGGACAACTTCCGGATATCCCATACAAATCTAACAAGTTTGGCCTCGGTTTCACTTCAGGTGCCCAGAAGGCTGTACGTCGCGCTCGTGCCGGAGGACCACCCTTGAAGATCAGTGACCGTGAAGTCAATGCGGTGGAAGATGATGAAGACAACTACAACCTGGAGGATTGGATTTTCCTAACTGTCAGTGGAGGGCTCAGCAACTGGGGGGCTTGAGATTTCGTCCCGATCACTTTTATCCCACAGTAATTTGTCTTTACATTTTATTGGATCTATAATATTAAAACAATTCAGACTCTTAAAACATTGTGTCTTACCCGAGGCACAATGGTCCATTTGTAAGGGTTATTATCTCATTTCCATATGACATCAATGAATCATGGACGTTTTTGCATACAAACTTTGTGCTCATTGTTTTTCTTTTTTACATTTTCATTTCTTTCAAAGATATCTATACTCTTACACACACTCACACTCACAATGCAGGTCTACATCCATTCGGGATCCCATGGGTAACGGTTCTGCTATGGCCTTCTGTGACTCTGAAAATCTAATCTACCAAGCTGAAGACGAAGGTGAGGAAGATTGTGAAGTACCAGGAGAACTTGCCAAATTACTACAACAAGAAGAGAGAACCATTCAGCCCCACAAGGAACCAGTGGATACAATCAACCTAGGTACCGAAGAAGACAAAAGAGAAGTCAAGATGGGTACCAATCTAGAACCCAGTGTCAAAGAGTGTCTGATTCAGTTGCTACACGAGTATGTTAAGGTCTTTGCCCGGTCGTATGAAGACATGCCAGGACTTGATGCAGATATTGTGGTACATCGTCTACCTATAAAAGAGGACTATCCACTAGTAAAACAAAAGGTCCGTCAAATGCGACCATATATGTTAGAGAAGATTAAAGCTGGTCATGAAGCAATTTAACATTGGATTCTTAGCCGTCACCTCTTATCCGCAATGGGTTGCCAATATTGTTCTCGTGCCCAAAAAAGATGGCAAGGTACGAATGTGCATGGACTACAATGATTTGAGTAGGGCAAGCCTTAAGGATGATTTCCCACTTCCCCATGTTAATATTCTAGTCGACAATACGACACAACACAAAGTGTTTTCCTTCATGGACGGTTTCTCAGGCTACACCCAAGTCAAAATGGCGCCTGAGGACATGGAGAAGACAACCTTTGTCACACAATGGGGCACATTCTGCTATAAGGTTATGCCATTCAGACTGAAGAATGCGGGGGCAACCTATCAACGTGCCATGGTAGCTCTATTTCACGACATGGTACATCACGAAATAGAGGTCTATGTGGATGAATGATAGCTAGATCTCAAACATAAGAAGAGCATCTTGATCATTTACATAAACTGTTTGAGAGACTAAAGAAGTACAAGCTGAGGTTGAACCCGAACAAATGCATGTTTGGAGTAAGGTCTGGTAAGCTCTTAGGTTTTGTCGTCAGCAATAAAGGTATTGAAGTAGATCCTGCCAAGGTGAAAGCGATATAAGAGATGCCAGCTCCTCGTACTGAGAAGGAAGTCAGAGGATTCTGGGGACGTTTGAACTACATTGCCAGATTCATTTCTCACCTGAAAACTACTTGTGAACCAATCTTCAAGCTACTGAAGAAAGATCAAGTAGTCAAATGGAATGATGAGTGCCAAAATTCTTTTGACAAGATCAAAGAGTACCTGCAAAAGCCTCCTGTTTTGATGCCACCAGTCGAGGGAAGACCATTGATCATGTATTTAACTGTTCTAGAAAATTCAATGGGGTGTGTGTTGGGGCAGCATGACGAGTCTGGCCAAAAAGAGCATGCTATTTATTACCTGAGCAAAAAGTTTACCGATTGTGAAACAAGATATTCACTGCTCGAGAAAACTTGCTGCACTCTAGCATGGGCTGCTCGCCGGCTAAGACAGTATATGCTGACCCATACTACCTTGTTGATATTTAAAATGGATCCGATAAAATACATCTTCGAGAAACCTGCACTCTCTGGGAGAATAGCGAGATGGCAGATGATCCTGACAGAATATAACATACAACATACTACCCATAAAGCAATAAAGGGCAGTGTACTAGCTGATCACCTTGCTCACCAAGTTTTAGAAGACTACCAGTCCATGAAGTTTGAATTTCCATATGAAGACATCATGATGGTAAACAACTGTGAAGAATTCAGGCCATATGACGGACCTGAACAAGGATCCCGATGGACCCTGGTTTTTGATGGGGCATATAACGCACTCGGCAATGGTATTAGTGCTGTACTCATATCTCCGGAAGGATGTCACACTCCCTTTATGGCAAGACTCTTCTTCAACTGTACAAATAACATGGTGGAATACGAAGCGTGCATCTTTGGTCGCAAGGCTTCCATAGACTTGGGGATAAAATCTTTGAATGTATTCAGAGATTCAACTTTGGTCATTAGCTATATCAAAGGGGAATGGGAAACCAAACACCCTAACCTTATCCCTTACAAAGAACATGTTTTGACATTGCTCCCACATTTTGAGAAGATTACCTTCGAGCACTTCCTGCGAGAAGAAAATCAGCTAACAGACGCGCTAGCCACAATGTCATCTATGTTTAAACTTAAATGGGATAACGAGGCTCCCCAGATCACCATTGAACGAAGGGATGAACCAGCACATTGTCACAAGATTAATACTGAAGAAGTAGTGGACCAGCCTTGGTTTCACGAAGTCAAAAGGTATCTCGAAACCTAAGAATATCCAGAAGGAGCTTCAATCAACGACAAGAAGTTCTTAAGGAGATTCTCTGCTAAGTTCTTCCTTAGTAATGGCATTCTTTACAAACACAATCATGACTCTGTGTTACTCCGGTGCGTAGACAAGGTTGAAGCTGAAAAGATCATGGCTGAGTTACATGAAGGCACTTTTGGCACCTATTACAATGGGCATACGATGGCAAATAAAATCCTACGGGCAGGCTATTATTGGTCTACCATGGAAGCCGATTGCTATCAACACTCTCGAACTTGCCACAAGTGTCAGATTTATGTTGACAAGGTGCACGTACCTCCGGTTCCTCTGAATGTCTTGACGGCTCCTTGGCCCTTTGCTATGTGGGGGATTGATATGATTGGCGAAATCAAGCCAAAAACCTCTAATGGACACCGCTTCATATTAGTGGCCATTGACTATTTTACAAATTGGGTGGAGGCAGCTTCTTTCGCTTCCGTTACCAAGAATGTTGTCGCCCGGTTCATCAAGAAAAAATCTCATCTATCGTTACGGTATCCCGGAGAGTATCATTACAGACAATGGTATGGACCTAAATAATATTATGATCACCCCCAGTGCGAGTAGTTCAAGATCCAGCATCACAATTCTTCCCCTTACCGGCCAAAGATGAATGGTGTTGTTGAAGCCGCGAATAAGAACATTAAAAAGATCATACAGAAAATGGCAGTGACATACAAAGACTGGCATGAGATGATACCATTCGCTCTCCACGGATATCGTACCACAACTTGCACATCAACCAGGGCAACACCCTATTCTCTTGTATATGGCATAGAGATTGTCTTGCCTATTGAAGTACAGATCCCCTCTCTGAGAATTATGAAGGATGCAGGGTTGAATGAAGAAGATTGGGTCCATACTCGACTTGATCAACTAAACTTAATTAATGAGAAAAGGCTTACTGTTGTTTGCCATGGTCAAATGTATCAAAAACAGATGATCAAGGCTTTCAACAAAAAGGTCAGACGCCAAGTGTATCAAGTTGGAGATCTGGTGATCAAACGTATCATATTGCCGCAAGGTGATCCTAGGGGCAAATGGACTCCTACATACGAAGGGCCGTTTGTAATCAAAAACACATTCTCTGGTGGAGCGATAATA
Source organism: Vicia faba (assembly GCA_948472305.1). Lineage (NCBI taxonomy): Eukaryota > Viridiplantae > Streptophyta > Magnoliopsida > Fabales > Fabaceae > Vicia > Vicia faba. The sequence goes on along the minus strand of OX451736.1, from coordinate 1,760,649,068 downwards.
TTGACCACCATGGATGGCGACGACCTGCCGCACCCTACGAATGCAGACATAGTTAAAAGATACTACGCATAAGAGACCCGCTAGGTTGACATACCTAGGAAAAACAAGGGCATCCCGGCGAACCAAAAAGGTTCGAGCAAAAATTAGGGATAAAACAATAAAATGTGTACACCCGGAAAGTTGAAAACCCGAAAGGGTGGCTTGGGCAAAAAAGGGTATCCCGGTGGACTGAAAACCTGAAAGGGCGGTCCAGGCAAAAGTTAGGGAATTAAAGCGTATGACAATGTCCAGTTGGATCACCTTACGGACAAACTTTGGCTTTAACTAACAAACTCAGCAGTTCTGATCAATCCAATCAACTTCGGACAAGGCAGCAAATAGATAAGACGCTCGGAGACACGAAGGCTATAGTAGAATGGGAACCCCATGGGATTATTGCACATAGCCATCTTTTCTTTGTATCAAAATTTTCATCTTTTACGACAGCATTCTCTTACTAAAATGTTTGTCTCATTGTACAAAAATACTTACTCAAAGTCAATACAAAGATATCCCTTTGAAAGTGCAAAACTATCTGTTTTTCTTTACTTTTGTGTTTTGTTTACAAAAACGTCCAAATGATTCATTTTTGAACATATGCATTTGAACATAATAATTGTTTACAAATAAACAAAATAGAAAGAAAATCACGGATGGCTTTTAGAGGTAGGAAAATCTCTCTATGCTATTTCCATAAGTCCCCCACATTTTGCAGTTTAATCCCCAGCGGAACAAGGCTTCCAATTTATCAATCCCCGGTAGAAGTCGCCAAATTACTCAGGATTTCCCAACAGGATTTTACAAGCAGTACACGACATTTCCCTTACAACAGAGTTTATTTCTCTAAGCGGAAATTCATCAACATTTCAACTTCACAACATGAAGACTTATATATCCTCAGCAGAAGTCATGGATTTATTTTCCCCAATCCAACAACAGTGGAGCAGATTAGCTCACATACGCATACATCGCATCCATATATCATAAACATTGATAACACAAATGCATTATTCCATGCATTTCATACAACGTGACTTTGAATTTTAGCTAACATTTTACCCTTTTCAGAATAAGGTTAACAACTACCATTAACAATGTTCAAAAGCTTTCAGATACATTTCAGATACGCTCCAAACACGGATGCCATTCTGATACTCATTCAGATTCAACTTTCAGATACAGTTCAGATACGCTCTAGACACAGATGCCATTCTGATACTCATTCAGATTCAATGTTCAGATATAGTTCAGATACGCTCCAGACACGGATGCCATTCTGATACTTATTCAGTTTCCAACTTCCAGATACAGTACAGATACGCTCCAGACACGGACGCCATTCCGATACTCATTCTTTCAGCTTACAAATTACAATTCAACAATCACTTTTGGATGGCATCTACAAGCCCATCTCCAACAAATTTCTATCATCTCTCCAAATGGCATCTTTAAGCCCATTCCCTCAACCCTCACATCACCGAGTGCAAATTTCTGGGCACTCTAGTGTCCAATCATCTTCCACCTTCGAGTCACGAATGGAAAAACTTGCCAATATAACTCTTCAGGCTTAAGAAGATTAAACAGGGGCAGCGATTGTACCCCAAAATTATCCCTCTCACTTATCAAGAATTTTCTCACAAGATCTCCTTGGGCTTAAGACTGCACTAGGGTTTGATAAGCTCAAGACACCTCCTTATGCACTGATGACCAAAATTAGGGTTTGAATTTGCACAAGGATTTTTGAACTTTCTATGCCCCATATGATTTTCATGGTTCATTATGGACCCCCAAGATTACTCATGTCAAGTTTCAAGCCTTGGATTACATTTTTGATCAGTCAATTGAGTAGTTGACCTAAAAATCAGTTGTATTGGGGAAAAAGTCAATTATGGCCAATTTACAGTCAAACATCATCATTTTTTATCCACATCAACATTTTAAACTCATATGTATCATTTGATCAAGTTTGGACCACAACTCCTCAAGAAATTTGATCAAATCTCCAAAAGGGCAAAATGGTCAAAATTAGGGTTTTGATTGGGAAAGGGCAATTTCTATTTTTTGACCTAGCAAATGGTCAATTGGTTTTAGGCATGATCTCAAGATCCCAATTAAATCATTTTGACCTAATGACATGGTTCAAAACATTGCAAGTCCATTGAATTGACAGATGAATTTTGCAGTCAACTGATCAAAAGTCAATTGAATACCGAAAAGTCAAACTTTGACTTTATGGTCAAATTCAAGTGCCAAAGATCATAATTAATCAAAACATGTCAAAATATGAAACTTACTCATCAATAAATCAAAAAGTCAAGATTTCATTTTGAAAAGTCAAAACTTCTAAACTTTGAAATTTTTCTAAGTGTTGGAAATTTCATGTTTTTTCATAACTTTGAGCAAAATTTTCACCATGATGCAAGATGATTCAAGAGGAACTTCTAAAATGAAATTTGTAGATATCCATGAAATCTATAACTTTGCTTTACACAACTCCTTCCAAAAATGCTTGGATCTCAAGTTATAATTTTATGAACATGTGGTCATGAAACTAAACACTTAGTGAAATTTTGCCATAATTTGGTTAGGATTTTGACCCAACTTCATGGCACTTTTTCATATAGTTCCAAGGGGAATATTCAAAATCAATTCAAAAATTGGTTGTAGAGCACATTTCAAGCTTTCCAAAATGTCCAAGAACTCCTTGAGATCATTCTTGAGTAGGGAGAATCGAAGATATGAAGTTAGGGTTTTGTCACTTTAATTACAAGTCATTTTAGTGATGAACAAAATTCAAATTCAAACTATGCTACATAAACACTACTTTGCAGGCCTCAAACTTGTTAGGCACTCCATAATTAATGGTTTACACAGCTGTTAGAGGCCTCACTTCAAGCATTCAATGCATGGACATGCTTTTTATCCATTTTTGGAAGAAAGGTTACATTGCCATTTTGATAAAGTGACTTTTTGTACAAAACTTGTTCTTGAGCCTTGCACTTGTTCTCTTCTGATCAAACAGGTCATATAACTCGTGAGAAATGTTTCAAACACTTACAATCACCCATCCCATGCTTGTACCTCTTCTTTAAACTTGTTTCCCTCTTTTCTTCAAAATCAAGTAACCTAGCCAAAAGCTAAGAACTGGTACTTCTGACTTGCCAATGCACTCAAACACTTTTGTTTATACATGCACAAACCATTTGACACAAACACACAAATTCTCAAGCCTTAAAAGAACCTAGAACTCATAATCACACTTCATACTTCTATTTTCACACAAATTGACCAAAAACTTGAAACTCATAATCTACTCATGCGTTTCTTGGCCTTTTGGTTTCTAAAGTTTCTAAACATCGCATAGAATCAATCCCACACCCTGTTATAGAACTGTAACACCATTAACACCATCCTCCATTTCCAAAAACTTGGCTCTGCACATTGAGTTCTCCAAACCATTTCAGCCATCCATTGCTCAAGCTAATCATTGCATTAGCTTCATGGGACCTCAAGGAAGCTAACCCGATCATCACCATCACTTGAAACAAGCTCAAACTCAAAACACGATTTCCAGTTTTGAGGTAAGTTTTCTTAAATTGAACTCTTCATACAGGCATCATCAATAGTTTATTTATGAACAAAACATGTAGATATCATTGCCCTGAAGCTAACCATGTCCATAGTTTCCATTAATTTTGCTTGAGCTTAGAGAATTTTGAAACTGAAATTTCTGAGATTTTTAGGGTTCAGATTAGGGCCATTAAAATTCATGCTTATATTTGATCTATAGTTTTAATGCTTTACATTTCTGAAACCGTCAAAAAATTTGCTACAAGTTTTATGTTTACAGTTTTCATTTTTGATGAGAAATGAGCAAGTTACAGTTGGTCTGACTGGAGGTTGAAGATGAAGTCATCAGGGTGCGTTTTGCCTTGTATATTTATTTTTTTGCTTATGTTAACGGATGTATAGCCACTCCAGTGGTAGAAGCGCGCGCCTGTAACCTTTGGGTCCTGGGATCGAGCCCCAGTGGTACCCTTTTGCATTTTTTACATATTTTGCATTCCTGACTTTTTTTTGAGCGCCTGGGCCTTATTGGGTGTTGTTTTGTTTTTTTTTGCTTACTAACCCCCTTGCATGTTGTTTGCACCCATGGCACAATTTATTTTATTTTCTTATTTTTATTTTATTGATTTCCTTAATATATTTTCTAAATACTAAAAAAATCATAAAAATACAAAAAATGATAGATTTATATTTTGACTTTTTTTATTTTTATTTTTCTCACAAAAAATATTTCTATTAACTATACTTTATTTATTTTTGCTTATTATCTTGTAAATTTAATTAAGACTAGGTTATTATTTATTTTCTTTTACACCAATTAAAATATATTATTTTAATATAAAAAAGACCAAAAATATTTTATAATACTATAAATATTTTCAAGACATAAAAATACTAAAAAAATACTTTTCTTAAACTTATTTTCTTTTGATTAATTAATAGAACTAGGGTTTTATTTAAAATCTTTTCTTAAACAAATTCTTTTTATTAATTATTTTTCCTTAAATTAATTATATTAAGACAAAATCGCTTTTTCCTAAAAAATCAAACATATATCCATTTACTTCACATTTTGCATTTTTGTACATTTATTCATTTTATACTTTGTATTTATTCAAATCTTTGTACAATTGATATCAATTCAATATGGTTGTAATAGACTAACTAGGTTTATATTTTTGCAATACCCATTCAATTTGTACACCCCCTCCTCCAAATTTTGTAATAGCGTAGTAACTTTATATTCCGCAATTTATCGCTTTATATACAAATGTTAGTAATTAGGATTTGTATGGAAAGACTAAAACAAATATTTAGAAAACCCTAATTCAAGACAAAAACAAGCATGAAAACAATACATTTGCACACAAGCATCCCTAGGGTTATTCTACTTGGTTGCCTTATGCAAAATGGCCATTATTACGCATGTAAGGTTTCTTAGCAATAACAAGCAAATACAAGATCATAGTCCCTCGGTGACGCTATCTAAGTTGCCTTTCAAATGATCTTAGTCCCTAAAAAGAATGCTAAGATACCTTGCAACATTGCTGATCATGGTTATACGATGACCCACACCCGTCCTGTTTACATCCAAAGATAGGGTTACTTACCAAATCAATGGTAAGGTAACAATGTCAAAGGAAAAGGAAAATGAACAAGAAAGACTTTTGAGTAGGTATAATGCTCCTAATTACTTGCTCAATTTCAAACAAATATCCTTGCGGTTTTCAAAACAAACACCTAGACTTTCAAAACATCTTACAAACTTGAAAATATTTTCAAAAGATCAAACATATTTGTATACATTCTTACAAACAAGAATCATTACAAAGATTGCCTAAACAATGGCCTCTTTACAAAATACTTTCAAAAAACCACACAAAGCACAATTTCAAACAAAAGAAAGCAAGTGATCTAGCAAGTAACTAAGAGCCCGTGGAAAACCATGGATGAAAAAGGTGCTAATACCTTCCCTTTTCATAATCTACCCCCCCCCCCCCCCCCCCCCCGAACTCAAGAAATAATATCAAAGGTCTTTCCTGTGCTTTTTCACCTTTCCTTTTGGATAAAAGAAAAGTTGGTGGCGACTCTTGCTAATCGCAACATTTGCGATCAAACGTAAAACACTCAAGTCAGTTCTCCTACCGTATCACAGCATTTACCTTGGCAGGATCAACTTCAATGCCTTTATTGCTGACAACAAAACCTAGAAGCTTTCCATATTGTACTCCAAATGTGCACTTGTTAGGGTTTAACCTCAGCTTGTACTTTTTCAGCCTTTCGAATAGTTTGTACAGGTGATCGAGATGTTCTTCTTCAGTTTGTGATCTGGAAATCATATCGTCCATATATACCTCTATTTCATGATGTATCATGTCATGAAAAAAAGCTACCATATCCTTTTGATACGTTGCCCCTGCATTCTTTAATCCGAACGGCATGACCTTGTAGCAGAAGGTGCCCCATTGCGTAAATAAAGTAGTCTTCTCCATGTCTTCGAGAGCCATCCTTATTTCATTATAGCCTGAGAAGCCATCCATGTGTGGCATAGGGAAGTCATCCTTGGGGCTTGCCCTATTCAGATCCCTATAGTCTACGCACATGCGAACTTTTCCGTCCTTTTTCGGCACTGGCACCACATTGGCAACCCATTAGGGACATGATATTATAGCTAGGAACCCTACATCAAATTGTTTCATTACTTCAGCTTTGATCTTCTCAGACATATCAGGCCTCATGCGACAAACCTTTTGTTTGACGAGAGGACAGTCTTCTTTTGTCGGCAGACGATGAACTACGATGTCATTATCCAACCCGAGCATATATTCATAAGACCAAGTAAATACTTCCACATAATCATGCAACATCTGAACCAACCTTATCTTGACACTATCTTCTAAGTTAGCACCGATCTTGATTTCCTTCTTATCTGCCTCAGTACCCAGATTGATGATTTCAACTACTCTTCGTGCGGATGAATAACTTTTTCCTCTTGTAATATAAGTCTGGCTAATTCTCCCAGTATGTCACAATTTTCCTCTCCTTCGTCTTCGACTTAGTTAATTGGGCATTCAAAGTCATAGTCGGTAATAGTAGAGTCAATGGCAATAGGATCCAGAGTGGATGAGGACCTGCAAGAATGTGTGTGTGTGCATGTAAGATACATGGCTATTTTTGAAAATGTATTTGAAAGAAAAGAAAGATAATGAACACAAATATTTGAATGAAAAAGAGTCCAATGTACTGAATGATCATATGATTAGATGAACATAAATAAAACCCTTGACAAATGGACCAAAGTGCCCCGGGCCAGGCACATGGCTTAAAAGTCATTGTTGAATATTACAGACAAAATGTTCTTGAATTGAAAGAAAAGAAATAACAAATAGATTACTCCTCAATGAAGGAGATGGACACAAAAGCCTTTGCATGCCAATTCTTCAGCTTCGTTGTAGTTGGATACACACATTCTTCAAATGCAGCTTCTTCATCAGAATCACCCACGGCGTTGATTTCATGGCTTCCAATGCGGAGAGGTGGCTTTCAAGCACGAACACGCCTCACTTCCTTCTGAGCTTTGATGGTGAAGCCCAAACCAAACTTGTCCGCCTTGAATGAGATATCAAGGAGTTGCCCCCAAGTATCACAGCTTCCTTCTTCAATTGCCGCACAAGCATATTTGACTGAAACCATCTTCGGCACGGCCTTAATAGCTTTGGACTCATTAGAGGAACATTTGATAGCAGCAACCATTGGTGGTACAACCTCAAAGGCTTGACACGGGGTCTCAATGAAATTTGCACCCATCTCTATGTACTTGAAAGAGTTAAGGTGGCTCACCATAAACTCTTCCTCACCACAGATGGTGACAATTCTTCCTTTGACGGGATATTTAAGCTTTTGATGGAGAGTTGAGGTTACTGCCCCAGCTTTATGGATCCACGGGCGACCCAACAGACAAGAATAGGCAGGAAGAATGTCCATAATGTAGAAGGTGGAGTTGAATATTTGGGAGCCCACCTTGATTGGAAGATCTACTTCCCCATGAACAGTCTTCTTTGATCCATCGAACGCCCTTATAATGATATCACTTGGCTTTATTACTAAACCTTCACAGTCCAGACGGTCTAACTCCCCCTTGGGTAATACATTCAGAGAAGAACCAGTGTCGACTAGCACATGTGCCAAGGTAGTCCCCTTGCACTCGACAGAAACATGTAAATCTTTATTGTGGTTTTTCCCTAACGGTGTCAAGTTAGCATATGAAAATCCCAAGCCATTATCAGTCGTCAGGCTAGCCACGCAATTCTCAAATTGGTCCGTTGTTGTCTCGTGGGGGACATGAGCCTTTTTCAGGAACTTGATCAATTCCCGAGGAGGATCAAACTCAATAGTTTTGTTATTGATCAAATCTTGGATTTTGTTCTTCAAGGCCCAGCACTGGTCAGTCTCGTGCCCGTGGCTGCTTGAGTGGTAAGCATATTTAGCATTCAGATTATACTTTGGTGACGAGGTATCAGGGTTGGAAAGAGGGTCGCGCAATGTCACTAAGTTAGTGTTGTACCCCAAAATTTGCCCTCCCATATTCTCCAAGAAATTGCCAAGCCAAGCTGCAAAGTTCCCCAAGGGTTGCACAGTGCAACTGTCTCCTATACAGTCAAAACTAGGGTTTGTGTTCTGATCAGGAAGATAAAGGTTTCAAGGACCCAGTCAAGCCTCATATGCTTATAAAGATGGTCAAGTATCCTCATGTCAAGTTTCAAGGCATTCAGCTCAAAGTTGCACAGTCAAAACCCTAAATTGCACTACAGTCAACTGTAGGGGCAAAATGGTCATTTGACAGTCAAAAGTTCAAATTTTTGGTCAACATATCATTTTGAAGCCACAAACATCATTTGATCAATGCTTGATCATGATTCTCAAAATTTGGTTCAGAAATCATCAAAGATGCAAAAGTTACTATATTTGGACAGCTGAAAAAGTCAACTGAAATTGACCAGGGCATAACTTTCACATGGATTATCAGAAAAATTCCATCCAAAGCTCATTTTGAAGAGAAAGACATTTCCTACAACTCATCTTCATATTCCAAGTCCAAGAAATGCTCTCACAAAAAGTTATCAATTTCAACATTATAGGTCATTTTCAAAAGTCAACAAAAAGGGACTTTAAGTCAAAGACCATAACTTGAGATTGGTAAATCAAAATGACATGGTACCAAAGGCATTGGTTATAGGACTCAAAGACCTTTCCAAAATGTCCAAGAACATGTGAAAAGCTTAAAAATTGAGCAAGTTATGCCTTGTGGAAGTTGGGAAATTTTTGGGAATTTTGAAAAGTCAACTTTGGTTCAAATGACCTAAATTTGCTAATGGGCCCATTTTTCTTCCATGATTCATCATTCCAAGCATATGCACGATCACTTGGCCCAAAGGGAAGTATTTTCTCATTTTTTATTTATTTATTTGAATTTCTATTAATATTAATTCATTTAAATTATATAAATATGTGGAAAATATAAAACTTGACCTAAAAAATCTTTTTGTACACATTCTAGACTCAATATTTCGTGCACATTCCAATATGGCAAGATTTGGTTAGAATTGATCATAATTTGCACAAAAACCATGTGAAAAGGATATGTAAAGATCTTAAGGAAATCAAATATGCAAATCATTGAATGCCATGGATTTTATTCAATTTTGTTGACCTAAAAGCTTTACTACATATTCAGAATCACAAACCTAATGGCATTGGACTCTAAGCCGCGCAGAAGAACAATAGAAAAACTTAGAAAATTGTTGATAAAACTCAAATCTGAAATCAGTGCTAGAGGTCAATTCAAGGCACAATTCATAGTCCAACAGCTTCCTGAAACATCACTGAGCATTCCCCAATCAAGAACAACCATCAACGCGCGCGGAATCGGTATACAGAAGCCCATTTTTTTTCATAAAAACTCAGAATCGCATAGCATATTTTAGGCATTCTTTGTGAAATTTAATTGTTGATTCTTACTCCTTATTTGATTGTGAAGCTAACCATCGTATTCAATTGCATTTTTGTGCCACACACGCGATTTTACCATGTTCATATTCTAGGGTTTGCAAGATTTTGAATTGGGGACTTCTTGGTACTGTAAAATTAGCCAGTCATAATACCATTATCAAAACCGGGGAGTTTGGACGAAGAGATTGCAATGGTCGCGCTTAATTTATATGCACGTGTGGCCTATTCGCTATTCTGAAAATAAGCCTATTTTGGGGGGGTTTAAAACCCCCGTTAAATATTTGACAAATTTGTTTCAGGCAGGCACGATGGAGAAGATGGGTCCGTGGCACGCAGGGATTAGTTGCTTTTGAATTTCGCGCGTTTTCCATCACTAATTTTTCTTTTCTTTTATATTGTTTATTTGATATGATATAATAACAACGCATCAAATGGCGTAGTGGCACAGGTGTTGAGCTTGCAACGTCCAAGACCTGGGTTCGAGTCCCAGGTCTGTATAATTCTCAACATTATTTTTCAATTCAAGCTCCCATGCAGGCATAATCCTAAGACTCACCATACACCTCATGATCCAAGCATACACGTGTCCCAGACGACCACACCAAAGGCATAGATTCAAAGAGCATACTACGCCTTAGTCAAACGTGTCACACATGATTCAGAAAGTCAAACAGGCCACTGCCTATTGGGCCCAAACTTTTGGATTATACCTCCATATTGGGGCCTGAACCCCCCCTGGTTTGCTTTCATTATCTTTTTTTCTTATTTCTTGTTTTAATTTTAATTTTTATTTTAATTACTGTTTATTTAATTAATTATTTTTTTTACAAAATATAAAAACTTCATTAAAAAATCAGAAAAGACCAAAATAATAAATATTTTTATTGTAATTATTTTCTTGTAAATAAATTAACATGTAATTATTTAGTTTTAATTAGGATTTTTGCAAGTTTAATTCTTTTTAATAAATCTAAAAAAGGTAGAATTAGGTTTAGTTGACAATTTCCATTCCTTTTAATTTTTCCTTTTTATCATAATATTATTTTATTTATTTTCATAAATTAAAAAATGCATAAAAATAATTAGATTTAAATTAGGTCAAATTTCAATATTTTCTTAATAACTTAAAAAACATTAGAATTAGGGTTAGTCAATTTTAATTAATTTCTCTTCTTAAATCTTAAAAACACAAAATACCAAAAACATTTGACTTTAATTCCACATTAATTCTAATTAATTAATTCATTAACTTTAATTTTTTGCAAAAAAGGGTCCAACGCCCTCGTTTCTTTAATTTCGCGTATTTTATTTTATGTCGTTTAATTAATTATGTACCTCTCCCGAAGCATTGTAACAATTTAACTTTTCGCACTTTTATTCGCTTTATTTATTTTTCAGTCAAATCGGGTCCGGTTTAATTTTGGCGATGTGGACCCGCGCCATTTGTAATAGCCTTAGAATTTACTTTCCTCGCAAACTTTTAAACTGTTAAATAAGCATGCAAGAATGAATGTCTTAATTAAAATCAAGCGTAGAACACAAATAAACACGACAAGACAAATATCTGAAAACGACACACGAATCGCATACACCACCCCTAAGGTACGCCTCACTGTTGCCTTTCGAAAGGTGGTCGTCGAGTAGAGGACGTCTTAGTAAGTCCTCATGATCCGGGAACCTGGCATGAGGGTAGCTTCTAAGGTGTCTTCCCATTGCTCTGGTGATCACCATGTCCCGAACATCGAATTGACCCGAACACCTCCAACGGTGGTGCTACCTACCTCTCAATGGTGGGATGGCACTACTTTAAAGGACATTTACACAGACGAATTCCTTAGGGTAGGTAGGTTCTCAAGGATACTTGCTCTCTTCAAAACAAACTGAAATACTTTTCACACCAACACTTTTCAAAAGCTTTCAAAGCAAATTTTTCAAACACTCTGACGTACGAATCGAACTGAAATTTTTCGAAGAAACTTTTTTAAACCCACATTGAAAAGCAAACAAACATTTTTGAAAACACAATGAGCAAGTATCTAAGAGCCCATGGATAACCATGGATAGAAAGGGTGCTAACACCTTCCCTTTCTATAACCTACCTCCCGAACCGAGAACTAATCTCAATAAGGAATTTTTCTGTGCTTTTGTCCTTTCCATTTGGAGGAAATAAAAGACGGTGGCGACTCTTGCTTCCGCGACATTTCGCGAACCAGCGTTAAACAGTCAGTTCCAGATCCACCGATCACAGAACTGGCGACTCTGCTGGGGACACTAAACTTAAAGTGAGGTGTACCTTAGGGCTAGCTCATAACTATGTTTTCAATTGTTTTCCTTGTGTGCTTTAAATTGTGGGTTGCTTGGGAGTTCTATAGATCCTAAACCCGGATCTGGGGGATACCTTTCTTAGAAAGTAGCAACAAGGCTGTGAGGGAACTGTGCGGGGTATACCGACATGGTTGAAACAGTCTGCTACGTTGATGTGGCACTTTGGTGTGTACCGGTAACCCTTGAGTTCAGTCAAGGAGAGTACGGGGCCTCCGCGTGGTGTCGTGAAGCATCAACAGACCTTAGGAACCTTAATTGAACTATCTTGGCCTCTTTAGGGTAGTGAGATAACTGACTTTGGTGCAGTCCGAGGTTGGTTGATACTCGATACTACACTCAATTGAGGGTTGCTTTCCTGGAATATTTCGGTCGCCAGTTCAGTGGCTAAATCGAAACGATGAACAATGAAAGCAATCCCGTGATATTGGGACCCTTAGAACCCGGTTACTTCTAATAGGACAGGTTGAACCCACCAACTTCAAGAGGGTACTACCCAGACCCCATGCTGGCCTAAACCCTAAGGGTTTCTCTTGTGTGACTTGTGTGCCTTTGTACTTGCCTACTTGCATGCTTGTTAGCTGACACGTGAACTTCTTGCAGGTTTTGTTTATAGTCCTTAACTAGGACTCATAACAAGGTTTACCAAATTTCTTGCAGGTTTTGTTTATAGTCCTTAACTGGGACTCATAACAGGGTACTAAATTTCTTGCAGGGTTGTTTATAGTCCTTAATCGGGACTCATAACAAAGTATACTGAATTTCTTGCAGGGTCTGTTTATAGTCCTTAATTGGGACTCATAACAGGGTTTACCTACATAACCCCATGCATAGCATGACATCATACCATTGCATACATCCTAACCCATTTCAAGGATCTCAAGGGCTTGTGATGCAGGTTATGATGAACCAACTATCCCAGCAAGGGGCAAGGAGGATTTATTTTCCTTTAGCCAAGGTTGTCAGGGGCTATGACCCACTGGATATGGTGAGCCTTTGACCCTTGAGGAAGGACTCTCAACGACATGAAGTTCTTTCAGTCAAGTTACCAGTTTCCAACTCTAACAAGTTTCTCTGTTTACCCCGCGAGGTCCTTGAAAACATTACATGCATGTCATACATCTCATTGCATTGCAGGTATCCCTTTGACAGGTTGCTTACCCTTCTCCGCTGTTTATTTCAGCCGATCGTCATAAATCCTGAATCATCAGCCGAGCAGACTATCAAGGACCTCCAGGCTCAGAACGCCCAGTTCCAAGAGCTGATCGTGAATTTGACTCAGGGGCAACAAGATCTGAAGGCTTTGCTCTTGAAGAAGGACAAGAAGAAGAAGAGGATTGTTTTGTTCAGCCCTAGACGCAGATCTGGGAATACACCGCAAATTGAAACTGAGAGGACAACTCCATCTGTGGGAAAAAGCAGTCATCAAGAGGAAAGGGTGCCCAGTCCAGAGGTCTCTGACAATGAAACAGATTTCGACGACGAACAGTACCCTCCGGCTGAGGACAAGTACAAACAGTTGGAGGATAGGCTGAATGCTATGGAGATCCAACAGGTACCTGGGCTGGGTCTTGGAGATTTAGGTTTGTCAACTGGTGTGGTTATTCCTCGGAAGTTCAAAGCACCATCCTTTACTAAGTATGACGGGGCGTCTTGCCCCAAGCTGCATCTAAGGTCCTATGTTCGGAAGATTCAGCCATACTCAGCAGATAAAAACTTGTGGATCCACTTCTTCCAGGAAAGTCTTTCAGGGACTCACCTCGAATGGTTCTATCAACTGGATGGGACCAAAGTTCGTAACTGGGAGGAGTTGGCAACTGCTTTCTATAAGCAGTACCAGTACAATGCCGACCTTGCCCCCACACGTACCCAACTCCAGGGTATGTCGTTAGGTGCAAGCGAAGGTTTTAAGGAGTACGCTCAGAAGTGGAGGGATCTTGCTGGAAGGGTGCAACCACCTCTGACTGATCGGGAACTTGTCGATATGTTCTTGGGAACCCTATCTGGGCCATTTTTCAACCATCTCATCGGGAATTCTTCTGCTGGGTTCACAGATCTTATCTTGACTGGGGAGAGAATTGAAGCCGGCATCCGGTCTGGGAAAATTCAAGAGGCTGCACCTTCGGATAAAAAGCCTCATCATGGAAAGAAAGAATCCAATGCTGTGCACGGTAAAAAGAGCCGTCATGAGGTAGGGGCAATCCAGATCTCCAATCCCGGACCTGCTCAACAAGGACAGGGGCAGCAACGAAAGGAGAAACGACAGTATACCAAACTCAACATGTCGCTGGATCAAGCACTGCAACAAATGTTGAAGGCAGGGCTGATCACCTTAAGGGCTCCTCTCCGGAATCCGAACACTTCTGCTCCCAACTATCATCCCAACGATAGGTGCGCATATCATTCAGATAGCCCGGGGCATACTACAGACAACTGCTGGCCTCTCAAGAACAAGATCCAAGATATGATTGACGCCGGAGAGATTCAGTTTGAAGTGCCAGAGACTCCGAACATAATCACTGCTCCGTTGCCCAATCATTGAAGCCTTTTGTTTATTTGAATTTTTGAGTTGTACTTTTCTTTGCTTATACAAACAATTAATGTCATAGCAAACTCTTTTATTCTATCAATGCATCGCATACGTCTGTTTTGGAAATTAATACAATTGTTTTCATTATGTTCAAATATCTTTTCATATTTTTTCTGATGTCAACTCTGGATCTAAAATTCTAAGCCTCTTGATGGAGGATGACGAAAACGATACCATGATCTACAGTATGCTTTTGAACAGACCCCGCTGATGAGGTACAGGCATTGTTTCAATCCCTAAACACTGGAGTTATAAGGATGATAATCCCTCGTCAACCCCTATGAGCCAAAGAAGTAGGAGTTTTTCTTTTCGAAATTTAAAAACCCGTTATCATAACCTGGGGCAGGGTAGTTCTCTCAGTTGATCCAAGTGCATGACGAATGGCACCGAAGAGATCTTTACGAAACGAACAAAGACAGTAATGGTTCAGAACAATCAAAAGGACAAGCAGTCATCATCAAAATTCATAAATGAAAAGCCCAAAAAGTCTAAACCTACAAAGGGGACTTATGAAACTGGGGCATCCCGCTGACTGTAATTCCAAAAAAGGAAACAGTTCAGGCAAAAAAAATAGGGATAACACAATCAAAAAGAAAGAGGTCTCACAAACCCTCAACAAAAATGACTGCCTATTCAAAAGAAGTCATCAACATCTGAACCATTATCGGAACATCAAAGCAAAGACTCAAGCAAGGTCTAACGTATGATCAACTGAGTTTAGGTTTGAAGAACATCACGAAGAGCGGGTGGGTACAAATAAAATTTGAGCCTTTATCCTTTGTTTCTTAAACCGTGAACCAGGCCACGTTATAACCCTTAAAAGTCCTAGCTGAAGCATGGGTTAGTTCGAAAGCATACTGTTACGAAAGGTATCCTGACTCCTGAAGGCCTACGGTAAATACGGAGTTGACATCACGTTTTACAAACATTCACTTGTTTTATGAAAAGATGCATTTTCAAAACCTTCGAGACAGACATAAGCTTTGCGTTTTTAACATAACTTTGTTTGCATATGACTTTTTGTTTGAACAGCATAAAAATTTGCACGACGAAAGTCTAATGAACAAGAGTATCTCCAATCAAGGGGCATGGCATGACTATTGTCCATCATCTGGGGCAGTTAAGTCAAGATCCAGAGAATCTCTCAAAAGGCCAAATAGACTGGGGCAAATCTTCGTCTGAACAGCTTGGGGCAAATCTCTGCCTGAATCACTTGGGGCATTCCGACAATGAATCTTGCACGATCAGACACCTTCTGGTAATATGGCAACTCAAGCAGCCAGGGGCACCTACCTGCATTCTAAGAGCGTGGACATAGTCGAAAAATACTACGCATAATCAAAGACCCGCTAGGTTGACATACCTAGGCAAAAATAAGGGCTTCCCGGCGAACCAAAAGGGTTCGGGCAAAATGAAGGGTTGAAATGAAAAATCTGTACACTCGGCAAGTCGAAAACCTGAAAAGGCGGCTTGGGCAAAAATGGGTATCCCGGTGGACTGAAAACCCGAAAGGGCGGTCCAGGCAAAAGTTAGGGATCAAAGCGTACGACTATGTCCTGTCATCTTGTCACCTGCCTACCTGAAGAAGGTTTGACCCGCAACAATTATCAGCATCCCACAGGTGCCTCCCCCATGGAAACAGGGGCAATAACGGTTGGTCTACGCAATCTGATTGTTCTATCCTCCAAGGCCTCAGGATAGGTTCCGTTGAAGAACATAACCAATACAGTTCAATACTTCCCCCAGGAGAGTCCAACCCAGCTTCCCCAGGAAAGTTGGAATACATCTCCCCAAGCAGCAAGCTTATCCCCAGTAGATTCTGGAAGCTTATCCTCCCGCAGAGTACGAACGCGTCGTCCGGATTGATTCAAAGAGTTATTTCCTTAACAGGATATAACTGGGTTATCCTCAGCCAAAAGCCACGGAAAGAGCGTCCTCGACGAAGTCTTCTTACCCCAGCGAAGTTCATCAACACTTCCAATACAGCAAAATATCCCCAGCAAGTAACTATCAACACTCAGCGAGGCATCCCTCTTCCCACAGAGTATTGCTTCCCAACAAGGTCGCTAGAGTATCTTTTCTCCCCGCAGAATCTTCCATTTGCCAAGTTTATTCCGCAACGGAGTCATCTTCTCCTACCGGTATTCTTGCAGTTATCATCCCCAGCGGAAGCGAAATCTATTCTTCAACATCAGCCCAGGATACGACTTCCCGGCATCCGTCAAGGATTTACTTTCCTAGACAAAAACATTCATAAAACGTCACATACATCATTATAGCATGCATATGCATCATATTACACGAATCTCATTGATTTTGAAGACATACAGTTCATGCATCATGATTTTGCATACAATTATGTTTTACCTTTTCAGGAAAAAGATCAATACAAAAATGACTACTATCAACTATCGCAATTCATTCTAGATATAGTTTCGGATATGATCCAGAGATGGTGACGTTCTGATACTGCTTCCAGACTTCCTTCTAGATATAGTTTCGGATATGATCCAGAGATGGTGACGTTCTGATACTGCTTCCAGACTTCCTTCTAGATATAGTTTCAGATATGATCCAGACATGGTGACGTTCTGATACTGCTTCCAGGTATCCTTCAGATATAGTTTCGGATATGATCCAGATATGGTGACGTTCTGATGCTGCTTCCAGGTATCCTTCAGATATAGTTTCAGATATGATCCAGATATGGTGACGTTCTGATGCTGCTTCCAGAGTTCCTTCTAGATATAGTTTCAGATATGACCCAGAGATGGTGACGTTCTGATGCTGCTTCCAGATCTCCTTCCAGATATAGTCCAGATGTAAACCAGATATGGCAACGTTCTGACACTTATTCCAGTTGAAGATATTTCAAGACCTCCTCTAGTTCAGCTAAATCGACTCCCAACAGATTTTTCTAATAAAGACTCAGCAGTCTCTTATGGTCCCCTCTCCGGCAAGTGCGTGAGGTGGTAATTCCTTCTTCAGATGTTTCCCTCTCCGACGATGAGTGTGAGGTGATAGTCTCTTATGGTCCCCTCTCCGGCGGTGTGTGAGGTGGTAATTCCTTTTTCAGATGTTTCCCTCTCCGACGATGAGTGTGAGGTGATAGTCTCTTATGGTTCCCTCTCCGACGGTGTGTGAGGTGACAATTCCTTTTTCAGATGTTTCCCTCTCCGACGATGAGTGTGAGGTGATAGTCTCTTATGGTCCCCTCTCCGGCGGTGTGTGAGGTGGTAATTCCTTTTTCAGATGTTTCCCTCTCCGACGATGAGTGTGAGGTGATAGTCTCTTATGGTCCCCTCTCCAACGGTGTGTGAGGTGGTAAGTCCTGCTCAGATGTTTCCCTCTCCGACGATGAGTGTGAGGTGATAGTCTCTTATGGTCCCCTCTCCGGCAAGTGCGTGAGGTGGTAAGCCCTTGTCAGATGTTTCCCTCTCCGACGATGAGTGTGAGGTGACATTTCCTGTTCCTATGATTCCCTTCTCCGACGGCGAGTGAGGTAATTCCCTTTCAGATTATAATGGCCTATGGTTCTCATTCCGATCCTGCGAAGATGGTAATTCCCGCCAAGATTTTTCTCAACGAGCGTTGTTGAAGTTAAAATCACCCAAGGTTCTCTTACCATTCATGCTAAGGCAGTAACCATACCTGGTTCATTCATAATCTTATGAAGCTCCAGATTCAGCTCCTGTAACCAAGCAGGACATATCCATGCCAAGCATCTAAAATCAGCTCCTGCAACGTGTCAGGTACTCATTTTCTGTTTTGCAGGTACGCAAGTTCTCGCTAAGGAATCTCCTACGCGATCAGCATCCAGATGGCATCTATAAGCCCATCATCCTATCCAGCAACCTCTAAATGGCATCTATAAGCCCATTCCCCCATCACTGTTACTATGTGAGCGCAAATTTCTGGGCACTCTAGTGTTCAATCATCTTCTACCCTCGGATTACGAAAGGCACGTCAGCCAATCTGCATCCTCAGGTCTAAGAAGATTGAACAGGGGCAACTGTTGTACCCCAAAATTTGCCCTCCCATATTCTCCAAGAAATTGCCAAGCCAAGCTGCAAAGTTCCCCAAGGGTTGCACAGTGCAACTGTCTCCTATACAGTCAAAACTAGGGTTTGTGTTCTGATCAGGAAGATAAAGGTTTCAAGGACCCAGTCAAGCCTCATATGCTTATAAAGATGGTCAAGTATCCTCATGTCAAGTTTCAAGGCATTCAGCTCAAAGTTGCACAGTCAAAACCCTAAATTGCACTACAGTCAACTGTAGGGGCAAAATGGTCATTTTACAGTCAAAAGTTCAAATTTTTGGTCAACATATCATTTTGAAGCCACAAACATCATTTGATCAATGCTTGATCATGATTCTCAAAATTTGGTTCAGAAATCATCAAAGATGCAAAAGTTACTATATTTGGACAGCTGAAAAAGTCAACTGAAATTGACCAGGGCATAACTTTCACATGGATTATCAGAAAAATTCCATCCAAAGCTCATTTTGAAGAGAAAGACATTTCCTACAACTCATATTCATATTCCAAGTCCAAGAAATGCTCTCACAAAAAGTTATCAATTTCAACATTATAGGTCATTTTCAAAAGTCAACAAAAAGGGACTTTAAGTCAAAGACCATAACTTGAGATTGGTAAATCAAAATGACATGGTACCAAAGGCATTGGTTATAGGACTCAAAGACCTTTCCAAAATGTCCAAGAACATGTGAAAAGCTTAAAAATTGAGCAAGTTATGCCTTGTGGAAGTTGGGAAATTTTTGGGAATTTTGAAAAGTCAACTTTGGTTCAAATGACCTAAATTTGCTAATGGGCCCATTTTTCTTCCATGATTCATCATTCCAAGCATATGCACGATCACTTGGCCCAAAGGGAAGTATTTTCTCATTTTTTATTTATTTATTTGAATTTCTATTAATATTAATTCATTTAAATTATATAAATATGTGGAAAATATAAAACTTGACCTAAAAAATCTTTTTGTACACATTCTAGACTCAATATTTCGTGCACATCCCAATATGGCAAGATTTGGTTAGAATTGATCATAATTTGCACAAAAACCATGTGAAAAGGATATGTAAAGATCTTAAGGAAATCAAATATGCAAATCATTGAATGCCATGGATTTTATTCAATTTTGTTGACCTAAAAGCTTTACTACATATTCAGAATCACAAACCTAATGGCATTGGACTCTAAGCCGCGCAGAAGAACAATAGAAAAACTTAGAAAATTGTTGATAAAACTCAAATCTGAAATCAGTGCTAGAGGTCAATTCAAGGCACAATTCATAGTCCAACAGCTTCCTGAAACATCACTGAGCATTCCCCAATCAAGAACAACCATCAACGCGCGCGGAATCGGTATACAGAAGCCCATTTTTTTTCATAAAAACTCAGAATCGCATAGCATATTTTAGGCATTCTTTGTGAAATTTAATTGTTGATTCTTACTCCTTATTTGATTGTGAAGCTAACCATCGTATTCAATTGCATTTTTGTGCCACACACGCGATTTTACCATGTTCATATTCTAGGGTTTGCAAGATTTTGAATTGGGGACTTCTTGGTACTGTAAAATTAGCCAGTCATAATACCATTATCAAAACCGGGGAGTTTGGACGAAGAGATTGCAATGGTCGCGCTTAATTTATATGCACGTGTGGCCTATTCGCTATTCTGAAAATAAGCCTATTTTGGGGGGGTTTAAAACCCCCGTTAAATATTTGACAAATTTGTTTCAGGCAGGCACGATGGAGAAGATGGGTCCGTGGCACGCAGGGATTAGTTGCTTTTGAATTTCGCGCGTTTTCCATCACTAATTTTTCTTTTCTTTTATATTGTTTATTTGATATGATATAATAACAACGCATCAAATGGCGTAGTGGCACAGGTGTTGAGCTTGCAACGTCCAAGACCTGGGTTCGAGTCCCAGGTCTGTATAATTCTCAACATTATTTTTCAATTCAAGCTCCCATGCAGGCATAATCCTAAGACTCACCATACACCTCATGATCCAAGCATACACGTGTCCCAGACGACCACACCAAAGGCATAGATTCAAAGAGCATACTACCCCTTAGTCAAACGTGTCACACATGATTCAGAAAGTCAAACAGGCCACTGCCTATTGGGCCCAAACTTTTGGATTATACCTCCATATTGGGGCCTGAACCCCCCTGGTTTGCTTTCATTATCTTTTTTTCTTATTTCTTGTTTTAATTTTAATTTTTATTTTAATTACTGTTTATTTAATTAATTATTTTTTTTACAAAATATAAAAACTTCATTAAAAAATCAGAAAAGACCAAAATAATAAATATTTTTATTGTAATTATTTTCTTGTAAATAAATTAACATGTAATTATTTAGTTTTAATTAGGATTTTTGCAAGTTTAATTCTTTTTAATAAATCTAAAAAAGGTAGAATTAGGTTTAGTTGACAATTTCCATTCCTTTTAATTTTTCCTTTTTATCATAATATTATTTTATTTATTTTCATAAATTAAAAAATGCATAAAAATAATTAGATTTAAATTAGGTCAAATTTCAATATTTTCTTAATAACTTAAAAAACATTAGAATTAGGGTTAGTCAATTTTAATTAATTTCTCTTCTTAAATCTTAAAAACACAAAATACCAAAAACATTTGACTTTAATTCCACATTAATTCTAATTAATTAATTCATTAACTTTAATTTTTTGCAAAAAAGGGTCCAACGCCCTCGTTTCTTTAATTTCGCGTATTTTATTTTATGTCGTTTAATTAATTATGTACCTCTCTCGAAGCATTGTAACAATTTAACTTTTCGCACTTTTATTCGCTTTATTTATTTTTCAGTCAAATCGGGTCCGGTTTAATTTTGGCGATGTGGACCCGCGCCATTTGTAATAGCCTTAGAATTTACTTTCCTCGCAAACTTTTAAACTGTTAAATAAGCATGCAAGAATGAATGTCTTAATTAAAATCAAGCGTAGAACACAAATAAACACGACAAGACAAATATCTGAAAACGACACACGAATCGCACACACCACCCCTAGGGTACGCCTCACTGTTGCCTTTCGAAAGGTGGTCGTCGAGTAGAGGACGTCTTAGTAAGTCCTCATGATCCGGGAACCTGGCATGAGGGTAGCTTCTAAGGTGTCTTCCCATTGCTCTGGTGATCACCATGTCCCGAACATCGAGTTGACCCGAACACCTCCAACGGTGGTGCTACCTACCTCTCAATGGTGGGATGGCACTACTTTAAAGGACATTTACACAGACGAATTCCTTAGGGTAGGTAGGTTCTCAAGGATACTTGCTCTCTTCAAAACAAACTGAAATACTTTTCACACCAACACTTTTCAAAAGCTTTCAAAGCAAATTTTTCAAACACTCTGACGTACGAGTCGAACTGAAATTTTTCGAAGAAACTTTTTTAAACCCACATTGAAAAGCAAACAAACATTTTTGAAAACACAATGAGCAAGTATCTAAGAGCCCATGGATAACCATGGATAGAAAGGGTGCTAACACCTTCCCTTTCTATAACCTACCTCCCGAACCGAGAACTAATCTCAATAAGGAATTTTTCTGTGCTTTTGTCCTTTCCATTTGGAGGAAATAAAAGACGGTGGCGACTCTTGCTTCCGCGACATTTCGCGAACCAGCGTTAAACAGTCAGTTCCAGATCCACCGATCACAGTTAGCCTTTAGAAAATGTTGAAGGGCTTGATGCAGTGACATACCTAACCTCGTAAATTATCTTCTTGGAGTTTCAAAACATCGATGATTTGCAGATGGTCTTGGAGTAGGAGTTGGATTGGAGATTCATACGACATTGACAGACGAATGATCATTCTTCTTGGTATGGGCCCTCGCCCTGTACACAACATTAACATCCTTCTTTGCAACAAAAGGTTTCTTCATAGGATTGTAAGTGGAGGTAGATGCCACAGATATCTTCCCACTTTTGATGCCACTTTCAACTCTTTCACCGGTTAAGATAAATTCGGTGAAACCAGAAGAAGAGCAGCCAACAAACAGATTAAAGAAAGGACCAGATAAAGTGCCCATGAACATGTCGATGTTCTCCCTATCAGTCAAGGGTGGTTGAACCCTACTGGAGAGGTCTCTCCACTTTTGCGCATATTCCTTAAATCCTTCATTCTTTACCATGGTCATATCTTATAACTGAACCCTCGTTGGTGCCAAGTCGGTGTTATACTGATACTGATGGTAGAAGGTGGTAGCTAAATCCTCCCAAGTATTTATACATGATCCATCCAACTGATAAAACCATTCAAGTTGCGTTCCAGCCAAGCTCTCTTGGAAAAAGTGAACCCAAAGCTTCTTATCAGTAGTGTGCGGTTGTATCTTGCGCACATAAGGTTTTAGGTGGAGTTTTGGACAAGAAACTCCATCATATTTTGAAAAGATTGGTATCTTGAATTTTTGGGGAATGACTACCCCAGAGATCAAACCCAAATCATCAAAATCTAAACCGGGGACGGCCTGGATTTCAATAACTTTCAATCTGTCTTTTAAACCAGTGTCTTGAATTTTGGAGGGATAACAATCCCAGATACTAAATCCAATTCCTCAAAGTCCAATCCAGGCACTTTTTGAATTTCCATTACACTTAACCGTTCTTCCAAATGCTTATACTTGTCGTCGGCTGGAGGATATTGTTCTTCAGAATAATGTTCTTCTTCCTCTTCCTCTTCTGAATCTGGATGGACAACTGCTTCCTTGCCCTTCCTATCTTGATTGTCTTTCTCACCAGATGACGTTGCAAAGTCTAAGGTCCTTCTTGCTTGCCCGTGGAACCTTCTTCCCATATTTAGAACTCCGATGACTTTCTTTGTTTTCTTCTTTTTCTCTTCAACCAACAAGGTCTTCAACTCTTCTTGACCTTTGGCTAGAGTTAAGAACATCTATTGAAACTGAGCATTCTGTGCTTGGAGGTCCTTCACCGTCTGCTCGAGATCCATCTTACTGAAATGAACAGTAGAAAGATTAGGAGACTTGTTGCAAGAAACCTGCTTATGTTATGATGAATGGTAAATGCATATGCAATGATTTCAAGGATTTTAAAGATTCAAATTTGTCTTAGACAAAAATGAAACACACGTTATATTAATAAATTAAAGCTTGAGTACATCAATGCCTCTTTGGGAAAAACAATACAAAAACTCTAAGATAAAAAGGTTGTACGCATCCTCTTTGGTGCGATGTAGGCATTCAGAGTCTGCTCCTTATGAAGTTGCTTAGTGAGTTCCAAAACCTTCTTCTCGCTAGCGTAAAATTGGGCTTCGAAAGTGTCTCGCTCCCCCTTGAGTTGTATCCAATCTCTTTGTAAGTATTCAAGAGAGGTGGGCATGTCATGATGCAGGATAGTGTATGGAACATCTCCTTCCATAACAGGCTCAATGATTACCGGGAGAATGGAGGGATAAGGCATCATAAGACTTTGAGCACGAGTTCGTACCCATTTGAGGTAAGGCTCAAGATAGATGGAATTATTATGCCCCAATGTCTTGCTATCTACCTTGTTCATCATCCTCCAAGATCGGATAAATCTCTGGCGATGACCTTGATCGTCGTTCTCATAGTCAAACACCAAACCTTGGATGAGCATCTCATGAGGGCCATCTCTTTGGGCGTAACCAATCTGTCTTAAGGCTAAGCAGGGGTTGTAGGTGATACCTCCCCTAATGCTAAGTAAAGGTGCATTAGGGAATTCTCCACAACAGTCGACAATAGAAACATTCTCTATGGATCGGGAACACCAATATATGTCTGAATGTTTGAGCGTCATCAACCTTTGTGACCACCTTAAACCTTGCTCGTTCTTTAATACAGATTGGGGAAGATGCGAAATAAACCATCTTTCCAAGAGAGGAGTATAACACATAAGGATACCTCTTTTCCTCATAGTGCGAGTGTGAAAAGAATGTAGGATGTCTCCTAGCAAAGTAGGCACCGGGTTGCGGAATATGAAGATTTTGACGGCCACAATTTCCTCAAAAGCTTACAGATCCAAAGAGTTCAAACAGTTTTCGGCTTTCTCAAACAAGAACTTTGCTAGGAAACCCTTGACACCACTCCTTGTTTCCCAATTGGTTGTGACATCAGATGATTGCAAGTGTAGAGCTTGAGCAATCTCTTCTGCCTTTGGATCTCTTTTTGTAACATTGAAAGGTAGTTGATTGAGAATGGGAATCCTCAAGAGTTGGGAGAATTCTTCCAAAGTTGGCACAATTTGATAATCAGGAAATGTGAAGCAACAGCATAAAGGATCAAAGAACTGAAATAGCACCTTCATCATGTCTTCATCAGTGTTGGAGGTGACCAAGTTTAGTAGGCGACCATGTCTTTCGGTGAATGGAGAATTTTCAGGAACCATTGAAGCTAGCTCTTTAAGTTGAGGAGGGATCCTTACAAGATTGACTTGAATGGTTTTCCTGCGAATAGAATCCATGTCCTACAAAACAGAACAAAGATAAATCCCAAGATCATTAAAATGGTTAGTGAATGAGTATGATGTTATGATGTTCATGATGTTATGTACAAGTAAATATACACAAACAAAGCAAAAAAGTCCCTAGGTTTAGGATTGCATGGAGTCTCATAGGTAAGTACCCTCTTGAAGTTTAGTTGGCTCAAACCTGTCCTAGCAATAGTAACCGGGTTTTAAGGAGCTCAATATCATCAGTTTGTTTCCTTGGTCATCGTTTCAGCACAAGCCTCTTTAATGGCGACCGAAATATCCCAAAAAACCAAACCTCAATGAGTGTAGTATCGAGTATCTACCAACTTTGGACTGCATCAAAGCCGATCATCTCACTACATACTAAAGGACACGTTGGTCAAGTAAAGGTTCTAAAAGTTCATTAGTGCTTTATGACATCACTCAGCAGCCTCGTATTCTCCTTGATTAACTCAAGGGCTACCGGTACCCACAAATATGTCGCACTAACATAGTTTTTTCTTAGACCATGTCGGTATACCCCGCACAGTTTCCACAATGTATTGCTACTTACCTATAAGGTATCCCAAATCCGGGTAGAGGATTCAAACCCAAACAAAGAACCATAATATAAAGCATACAAGTCAAACAAAGAAAGCAAGTAAATATGATTTAACCCTAAGGTAATCCCACATTTAGAATTATCCCCAGCAGAGTCACCAGTTCTGTGATACGGTGGGAGAACTAACTTGGGTGTTTTGCGTTTGATCGCAAATGTTGCGGTTAGCAAGAGTCGTCACCGACTTTTCTTTTATCCAAAAGGAAAGGTGAAAAAGCACAGGAAATACCTTTGAGATTATTTCTTGAGTTCAGGGGGTAGATTATGAAAAGGGAAGGTATTAGCACCCTTTTCATCCATGGTTTTCCATGGGCTCTTAGTTACTTGCTACATCACTTGCTTTTTGTTTGAAATTGTGCTTTGTGTGGTTTTAAAAGTATTTTTTAAAGAGGCCATTGTTTTGGCAAACTTTGTAATGATTCTCGTTCATAAGAATGTATACAAAGTGTTTGATCTTTTGAAAATGTTTTCAAGTTTGAAAGATGTTTTTGAAAGTGTTGGTGTTTGTTTTGAAAATAACAAGGATGTTTTTGTTTTGAAACGGAGCAAGTAACTAGGAACAATCTACCTACTCAAAAGTCTTTCATATTCATTTCCTTTTTTCTTTGACATTGTTATCTTACCATTGATTTGATAAGTAACCCTATCTTTGGATGTAAACGAGACGGGCGTGGGTCATCGTATAACCATGATTAGCAATGTTGCAAGGTATCTTAGCATTTTTCTTTAGGGACTAAGATCATTTTGAAAGTCAACTTAGATAGCGTCATCGAGGGACTATGATCTTGTATTTTTGCTTATTTATACTAAGATACCTCACATGCGTAATATGGTCATTTATAAGGCAACCAAGTGGATTTTACCCTAGGGGTGCTTGTGTGCAAGTGTATTGATTTTCATGCTAGTTTTGTCTTGTATTAGGGTTTTCTAATTGATTGATTTTAGTCTTTCCATACAAACCCCAATTACTAGCATTTGTATATAAAGCGATAAATTATGGAATTTAAAGTTACTACGCTATTACAATACTTGTGGGAGGGGGTGTACAAATTATAAATAAGGATTGCAAGAAAATAAAGCCTAATTATCTATTAATACCATATTGAATTTGTACAAGAATTGAAATTAATAATGTACAAAATAAATGTAAATAAAATGGATGTTTATTTGGATTTTTTAGGAAAAAGGGGGTTTTGTTTTAACCTAATTAACTAAAAGAAAATTATTAATTAAAATAATAAAAAAAGTAAACTTAAATTTACTAGGAAAAGAAATTAAATAAAATCCTAATCTATTAATTGATTAAAAAAAGAAATTAAGTTTATAAGAAGAATATTTTTGGTATTTTTGTCGTAAAATAATTTATAGTATTATAAAATATTTTTGATCTTTTTTTGGTTTTAAAATAATATATTTAAATGGTGTAAAAGAAAATAAATAAAACCCTAGTTTTTTAATTAAATTTACAAAAACAATTAGTAAAATAAATAAAGTATGATTAAATAAAATAATTTTTTGTGTAAAAAATAAAGAAACTTTATCAAAATATTAATCTAATGTTTTTATATTTTTTTTCTGATTTTTTAGTATTAGATAAAATATTTAAGAAAATAAATAAATAAAAATGGGCAAAAGAAAATAAAATGGACCAGGGGTGTGAGTATCCAGCAGGGGGTCAGAAGTAAGAAAAAAACATAAGGCCCAAGGGAGTTCCAGGCGCCTGTCCAAAAAAGTCAGAATGTGAGAAATGTGCAAAAAAATACAAAAGGGTACCACTGGGGCTCGAACCCAGGTCCGTATAGTCACATGCGCGCGCTTCTACCACTAGGGTGGCTATACATCCTTTTATATAATCAAAACAACAAATATATGATAGTAAACAAGTCCATGGCCTGAACTTCATCTTTAACCTCACGCCCAGTCAGAGCCTCTGTATCTTATTCAAATCTCAACAAAAATGAAAACTGTAAACAGGAAACTTGTAGCAAATTTCCTCACGATTTCAGAAATGCAAAGCAATAAAATTATAGATCAAAGATAAGCATGGATTTTAATGGCCCTAATCTGAACCCTAAAAATTTCAGAAACTTCAATCTTAAAATTCTCTAAGCTCAAGCAAAATAAATGAAAACTATGGACATGGTTAGCTTTAGGGCAATGATATCTACATTTTTCATTCACAAATAAACCATTAATGATGCCTGTATGAAAAGTTCCAAAGTCAGAAAACTTACCTTGCAAGAGGGTGTCGTGTTTGGAGTTTGGGTAGCTTTTAGTGAGTTCCAATGATTGGATTAGCTTCCTCAAGTTCCCAGGAAGCTAATTTGATGCTTAGCTTGAGCTGAAAGTGCCTGAGGAGTTCTGGAGAAGTCAAGGTGCAAGGTGTTATTTTTGAAAATGGAGGATGGTGATGAAGGTGTTACAGTGGTGTTGCAGGTGTTGGGATGGTTTGTGTATGTTGTTTAGAAGCTTCTGAAAGTAAAAGGACAAGAAACGCACGAGCAAATTTGGAGATTGGATTCAAAACTCAAAAATGACAAGTTTTGAAGTGTTTTTGGTGATTCTGTATTCTTGGTGTTTTCAGCGCTTACGCATGCGTGGGATTTGTGGCAAATAAATTTTGTATGTATAAGCAAGAGGTTTTAAGTTCTTTGGAAAGTTAGAATTACAAGTTACAAGCTAATTGCTAGGTTACTTGATTTTGAAGAAAAGTGGGAAAACAAGTTTCAATGTGTAGTACAAGCATGGGCTGGGTGATTGTAAGTGTCTAACAATTTTCTCTTGAGTTATAAGACATGTGTGATCAGAAGAGAACAAGTGCAAGGCTCAAGAACAAGTGCAAGGCTCAAGAACAAGTTTTATGCAAAAAGCTACTTTATCAAAATGGCATTGTGCACTTTCTTCTCAAAATGGATATAAAGCATGGCCTTGCATTGAATGCTTGAATCGAGACCTCTAACAGCTATGCAAGCAATTAATTATGGAGTTCCTAACAAGTTTGAGGCCTGCAAAGTAGAGTTTATGCAACATAAATTTGAATTTTGAATCTTGTTCATCACAAAATGACTTGTAATTCAAGTGTGAAAACCCTAACTTCATCTCTTCGATTCTCCCTGCTCAAAAATGATCTCAAGGAGTTCTTAGACATTTTGGAAAGCTTGTAATATGCTCTACAACCCATATTTGAATCAATTTTGAAAACTCCCTTTGGAACTATATGAAAAAGTGCCATGAAGTTAGGTCAAAATCCTAACCAAATTAGGGCAAAATTTCACTAAGTGTTTTGTTTCATGACCATGTATTCTTAAAATTATAACTTGAGATACAAGCACTTTAGGAAAGAGTTGTGTAAAGAAAAGTTGTAGATTTCATGGAGATCTAAAACTTTCATGTTGAAAGTTTCTTCTAAATCAGCTTGCATCATGGTGAAAATTTTGCTCAAAGTTGTGAAAAAATAAGAAATTTCCAACACTTAGAAAAATTTCTAAGTTTAGAAATTTTAACTTTTCAAAATGAAATCTTGAATTTTTGATTTCTTGATGAATAAGTTTCATATTTTGGAAGCTTTGATGAATTGTGATCTTTGACATTTGATTTTGACAAAAAAGTCAAAGTTTGACTTTTCAGTATACAGTTGACTTTTGATCAGTTGACTGAAAATTCATTTGTCAATCCATTGGACTTGAGCCATGTTTTGAGCAATGTCATTAGGTCAAAATGATGCAATTGGACTCTTGAGATCATTACTTAAACCAAATGATCATTTGCTAGGTCAAAAATCAAAAATTGCCCTTTCCCAGTCAAAACCCTAATTTTTACCATTTTGCCCTTTTGAAGATTTGATCAAATTTCTTGAGGAATTATGGTCCAAACTTGATCAAATGATACATATGAGTTTAAAATGTTGATGTGGACAAAAAATTATGAAGTTTGACTGTAAATTGGCCATAGTTGACTTTTTCCCCAATACAGCTGATTTTTAGGTCAACTGCTAAATTGACTGAGCAAAAGTGTGACTCAAAGCTTGAAACTTGACATGAGTAATATTGAGGGTCCATAATAATCCATGAAAGTCATATGGGGCTTTGGAATTTCAAATATCCTTGTGAAATCTCAAACCCTAATTTTGATCATCAGTGCTTTAATGAGGTGTCTTGAGCTAATCAATCCCTAGTGCAGTCTTGAGCCAAAGGAGATCTTGTGAGAAAATTCTTGATAAGTGAGAGGGAAAATTTTGGGGTACAACAGCTTCCCCTGTTCAATCTTCTTAAGCCTGAAGAGTTAGATTGGCGAGTTTTGCCATTCGTGACTCGAAGGTGGAAGATGATTGGACATTAGAGTGCCCAGAAATTTGCGCTCGGTGATGTGATGATTGATGTTATAGGGAATGGGCTTAAAGATTCCATTTGGAGGGATGATGGAAAGTTGTTGGAGATGGACTTGTAGATGCCATCCAGAAATGATTGTTGAACCGTATCTGTAAGCTGAAACTGAATGAATATCATAATGGCGTGTGTCTGGAGCGTATCTGAACTGTATCTGAAAGAGAATCTGAATGAGTATCAGGATGACATCCATGTCTGGAGCATATCTGAACTGTATCTGAAAGTTAAATCTGAATGAGTATCAGGATGGCATCCGTGTCTGGAGCGTATCTGAATTGTATCTGAAGATTGAATCAGAATGAGTATCAGGATGGCATCCGTATCTGGAGCGTATCTGAACTGTATCTGAAGATTGAATCTGAATGAGTATCAAGATGGCATATGTGTCTGGAGCGTATCTGAACTGTATTTGAGAGCTGAATCTGAATGAGTATCAGGATGGCACCCGTATCTGAAGCGTATCTGAACTGTATCTGAAAGTTGAATCTGAATGAGTATTAGGATGGCATCCGTGTCTAGAGCGTATCTGAACTGTATCTGAAAGCTGAATCTGAATGAGTATTAGGATGGCATCCGTGTGTGGAGCGTATTTGAGCTGTATCTGAGAGCTGAATCTGAATGAGTATCAGGATGGCATCCGTGTCTGGAGCGTATCTGAACTGTATCTAAGAGCTGAATCTGAATGAGTATCAGGATGGCATCCGTGTCTGGAGCGTATCTGAGTTATATTTGAGAGCTGAATCTGAATGAGTATCAGGATGGCATCCGTGTCTGGAGCGTATCTGAACTGTATCTGAGAGCTGAATCTGAATGAGTATCAGGATGGCATCCGTGTCTGGAACGTATCTGAACTGTATCTGAAAGTCTTTGACCATTGTTAATGGTAGCTGTTGATCAACCTTATCCGGAAAAGGGTAAAATGTTAGCTAATATGAAAAGTCATGTTTCATGAAATGCATGTTATAATGAGATTGTGATACATGCATTCGTGTTATTAATGTTTATGATATATGGATGTGATGTATGCGTATGTGAGCTAATCTACTGTACTGCTTGGATTGGGGAAAATAAATCCCTGACTGTTGCTGAGGATACGGAGCGCAAGTCTTCATGTTGTGAAGTTGAATGTTGATGAATTTCCGCTTAGAGAAATAAACTCTGTTGTAAGGGAAACGCCGTGTACTGCTTGTGAAATCCTGTTGGGGAATCCTGAGAAATTGGACGACTTCTACTGGGGATTGATAACTGGAAGCTCTGTTCCACTGGGGATTAAACTGCACACTGCGGGGGATTTCATGGAAATAACTTAGAGAGATTTCCCTATCTCTTAAATCCATTAGTGATTGTCTTTCTATTTTGTTCACTTGTAAATGGTAATTACGTTCAAATGCATATGTTCAAAAATAAATCATTGGACGTTTTTGTAAACAAAACACAAAAGTAAAGAAAAACATATAGTTTTGCACTTTCAAAGGGATATCTTTGTATTGACTTTGAGTAAGTTTTTTTTGTACAATGAGACAAAACATTCTAGTAAGAGAATACTGTCGTAAAAAATGAAAATTTGATACAAAGAAAAGATAGCTATGTGAAATAATCCCATGGGGTTCCCATTCTGCTATAGCCTTCGTGTCTCTAAGCATCTTATCTGTTTATTTCCTTATCCGAAGTTGATTGAATTGATCAGAACCTTCGATTTTGCAGGTTGTTCGTAAAGGTGATCCAACGGGACATAGTCATACGCTTTAATTCCCTAACTTTTTCATGGACCGCCCTTTCGGGTTTTCAGTCCACCGGGATACCTTTTTTACCCAAGCCGCCCTTTCGGGTTTTCAGCTTGTCGGGTGTACAATTTTTTTTTTGTTTTACCCCTAATTTTTGGCCAAACCTTTTGGTTCGCCGGGCTGCCCTTGTTTTTCCTAGGTGTGTCAACCTAGCAGGTCTCTTTATGCGTAGTATATTTTGACTATGTCTGCGTTCACAGGGTGCGGCAGGTCATCGCCATCCATTGTGGTCAAGATCATTGCTCCACCAGAGAATATGATTTTGATCATAAATGGTCCTTCGTAGGTAGGAGTCCATTTTCCCCTGGGATCACCTTGCGGCAGTATGATACGTTTGATCACCAGATCCCTGACTTGATACACTTGGCGTCTGACCTTTTTGTTGAAAGCCTTGATCATTCATTTTTGATACATTTGACCATAGCATACAACGGTAAGTCTTTTCTCATCAATAAAGTTCAGTTGATCAAGTCGAGTCTGGATCCAATCGTCTTTGTTCAGACCTGCATCCTTCATGATTCTCAGAGAGGGGATTTGGACCTCAATAGGCAAGACAACTTCCATGCCATATACCAAAGAGTAAGGTGTTGCCTCGGTTAATGTGCGCGCTGTGGTACGATACCCGTGGAGAGCGAATGGTAGCATCTCATGCCAGTCTTTGTATGTGACTGTCATTTTCTGTATGATCTTTTTAATGTTCTTATTTGCGGCTTCGACAACACCATTCATCTTCGTCCGGTAAGGGGAAGAATTATGATGTTGGATCTTGAATTGTTCACACATGGCAGTGATCATAGTATTGTTTAGATTCGTACCATTGTCTGTGATGATCCTCTCCGGGATACCATACCGACATATGAGATTCTGTTTAATGAACCGGGCTACAACATTCTTGGTAACGTAAGTGAAAGAGCCTGCCTTAACCCACTTTGTAAAATAGTCAATGGCCACTAAGATGAAGCGGTGTCCATTAGAGGCTGTTGGTTTGATTTCCCCAATCATATCGATACCCCATATAGCAAAGGGCCAAGGATCCGTCAAGACATTCAGAGGAACTAGAGGTACGTGCACCTTGTCAGCGTAGATCTGACACTTGTGGCAGGTTCGAGAGTGTTGATAGCAACCTGCTTCCATGGTAGACCAGTAATAGCCTGCCCGTAGGATCTTCTTTGCCATCATATGCCCACTAGAATGGGTGCCAAAAGTGCCTTCATGTAACTCAGCCATGATCTTTTTCGCTTCAACCTTGTCTATGCACTGAAGTAACACAGAGTCATGGTTGAGTTTGTATAGAATGCCATTAGTAAGGAAGAATTTAGCAGAGAATCTCCTTAAGAACTTCTTATCATTGACTGAAGCTCCTTCCGGATATTCTTTAGCCTCGAGATACCTCTTGACTTTGTGAAACCAAGGCTGGTCCACTATTTCTTCAGTATTAATCTCGTGACAGTGAGCTGGTTTATCCATTCGCTCAATGGTGATCTAGGGAGCCTCGTTATCTCATTTAAGTTTAAACATGGATGACATTGTGGCTAGTGCGTTTGCTAGCTGATTTTCTTCTCGCGCGAAATGCTCGAAGGTAATCTTCTCAAAATGTGGGATCAATGTTAACACATGTTCTTTGTAGGGTATAAGGTTAGGGTGTTTGGTGTCCCATTCCCCTTTGATCTGGCTGATGACCAAGGCTGAATCTCCGAATACACTTAAGGATTTGATTCCCAAATCTATAGCAACTTTGAGACCAAAAATGCACGCTTTGTATTCTGCCATGTTATTTGTACAATTGAAGAAGAGTCTTGCCGTAAAGGGAGTATGACATCCTTCAGGAGATATGAATACAACACCTATACCATTGTCGAGTGCGTTGGACGCCCCATCAAAAACCAGGGTCCATCGGGATCCTTGTTCAGGTCCGTCATATAGTCTGAATTCTTCACAGTTATTTACCATCATGATGTCTTCATCTGGGAATTCTAACTTTATGGACTGTTAGTCATCCACGGCTTGATGAGCAAGGTGATAAGCTAGTACACTGCCATTTATTACTTTATGGGTAGTATATTGTATGTCATATTCTGTCAGGATCATCTGCCATCCCGCTATTCTCCCAGAGAGGGCAGGTTTCTCGAAGATGTACTTTATTTGATCCATTTTAGATATCAACAAGGTAGTATGGGTCAGCATATACCGTCTTAGCCGGCGAGCAGCCCATGCCAGAGCGCAACAAGTTTTCTTGAGCAGTGAATATCTTATTTCACAGTCGGTAAAATTTTTGCTCAGGTAATAAATAGCATGCTCTTTTCGGCCAGACTCGTCATGCTGCCCCAGCACACACCCCATTGAATTTTCCAAAACAGTTAGATACATGATCAATGGTCTTCCCTCGACTGGTGGCATCAAAACAAGAGGCTCTTGCAGGTACTCTTTGATCTTGTCGAAAGCAGTTTGGCACTCATCATTCCATTTGACTACTTGATCTTTCTTTAGTAATTTTAAGATTGGTTCACAAGTAGCTGTCAGGTGAGAAATGAATCTGGAAATGTAGTTTAAACGTCCCAAGAATCCTCTGACTTCCTTCTCGGTACGAGGAGCAGGTATCTCTTGTATCGCTTTCACCTTGGAGGGATCCACTTTGATACCCTTTATTGCTGACAACAAAGCCTAGGAGTTTACCGGACCTCACCCCAAATGTGCATTTATTCGGGTTCAACCTCAGCTTATATTTATTTAGCCTCTCAAAGAGTTTCTGTAAATGGTCAAGATGCTCTTCTTCTGTTTGAGATCTAGCTATCATGTCGTCCATATAGACCTCTATTTCGTGATGTATCATGTCGTGAAATAGAGCTACCATGGCACGCTGATAGGTTGCCCCAGCATTCTTCAACCCGAATGGCATAACCTTGTAGCAGAATGTGCCCCATTGTGTGACAAAGGTTGTTTTCTCCATGTCCTCGGGCGCCATTTTGATTTGGTTGTAGCCTAAGAAACCGTCCATGAAGGAAAACACCTTATGTTGTGCCGTATTGTCAACTAGAATATCAATGTGGGGAAGTGGGAAATCATCCTTAGGGCTTGCCCTATTTAAATCTCTGTAGTCTACGCACATCCGTACCTTGCTGTCCATTTTCGGCACGGGAACAACATTGGCAACCCTTTGTGGATAGGAAGTGACAGCCAAGAATCCGGCGTTGAATTGTTTCATGACTTCAGTTTTGATCTTCTCTGACATGTCTGGTCGTATGCGACAGACCTTTTGTTTTACCGGTGGGAAGTCTTCTTTTGTGGGTAGACGATGTACTACGATATCTGCATCAAGTCCTGGCATGTCTTCGTACGACCAAGCAAAGACCTCAACATAATCATGTAGCAACTGAATCAGACGCTCTTTGACAATGGGTTCCAGATTGGCACCCACCTTGACTTCTCTTTTGTCTTCTTTGGTACCTAGGTTAATTGTGTCCAATGGTTCTTCGTGGGGCTGAATGGTCCTCTCTTCTTGTTGTAGTAACCTGGCGAGTTCCCCTGGCACTTCACAATCTTCCTCACCTTCGTCTTCGGCTTGGTAGATTAGATTTTCAGAATCACAGAAGGCCATAGCAGAATCGTTACCCATGGTATCCTGAGTGGATGTAAACCTGCATTGTGAGCGTGGGTGTGTGTAAGAGTATAGCTATCTTTGAAAGAAATAAAAATGTAAAAAGAAAAACAATGAGCACAAAGTTTGTATGCAAAAACATCCATGATTCATTGATGTCATATGGAAATGAGATAATAACCCTTACAAATGGACCATTGTGCCTCGGGTAAGACACAAGGTTTTAAAAGTCTGAATTGTTTAATATTACAGATCCGAAAAAATTTAAAGACAAACTATTGTTGGATAAATGTGATCGGGACAAAATCTCTAGCTTCCCAGTTACTGAGCCCTCCATTGATAGTTGGGAAAATCCAACCCTCCAGGTTATAGCTGTCTTCATCATCCTCTACTGCGTTGACTTCGCGGTTGCTGATCTTCAAGGGTGGTCCTCCGGCACGAGCATGGCGTACAGCTTTCTGGGCTCCGGAAGTGAAACCCAACCCAAATTTGTCATATTTGTACGGGATATATGGGAGGTGGCCCCAAATAGTGCACCCACCTTCTTCTATCACTGCCTTGGCATCTTTCAAAGACGACATCTTGAGCGGAGGCCTTATAATCTTTGGGACTTGAGAAACAGCCTTGGTTACTGCCACAGTTTGCGGGACTTCTTCAAAGTGCTGGAATGGAGTTTCAATAAATTCACCATCTAATTCCACATATCTGAAGGAATTTAGATGGATGACAATATACTCTTCTTCTCCATGAACAGTGATGATTTTCCCCTGAATTGGATATTTCAGCATTTGATGTAACGTAGAGGTAACAACACCAGCACTGAATCCACGGTCGGCCTAATAAGAAGGAATATGAGGGGCGAATATCTATTACATAAAAAGTTGAATCGAATGTTTGGGTTCCAACTTTTATGGGGATGTCCACTACCCTATGCACCATCCTTTTTGAGTCGTCGAAGGCCCTCACTACTATATTGCTAGGTTTCAGGGTCAATCCTTCACAGTCAAGTCTATCAAGATCTTTTTTAGGCAACACATTTAGAGACGAACCAGTATCCACCAAGACATGAGCCAAGGTCGTGCCCCTGCATTCGACTGAGACATGCAATGCCTCGTTATGCTCCCCCCCCTTGCATCAAATCAGCATCCGAAAAACCTAAACCATTATCTACAGTCAAGATGGCTACGCAGTCTTGGAACTGATCGGCAGATGTTTCTTGGGGTACATGGGCAGTTT
Organism: Vicia faba; assembly: GCA_948472305.1. NCBI lineage: Eukaryota > Viridiplantae > Streptophyta > Magnoliopsida > Fabales > Fabaceae > Vicia > Vicia faba. The sequence continues at coordinate 1,760,612,443 of OX451736.1, read as the reverse complement.
TAAGGAACTTTACCAAGGCCTTTGCATGAGCCTCGGAACATAGTAATAAAGCCAGCATGGAAATTTTTGATGGCGTTTGCCCCAGTTGTTCGAATACGTTGTAGTCGCTTCTTTTTATAATCTTTAAAATTTCCTCCATCTCTTTTCGGGAGGTGTCAGGGATAGCTATTGATTGTGTCTTCGTCAGGACAGGCTCAACCAAAATACCTTTGCCTCGAGTCTCGATTGACTCGGTAGTGGGAATGTCAGTAGGGATGATAACAGGGACTGCAGCAGTTTTGTCAACAGGAGTATTAGTATAGATGATTGTAGGATTGTGAATAACCTTTGGAGGAGTAACAACAACATGAATGATTACGGGTCCAGAAATAACTTTTGGATGAGCAATTTCCGGAGAGAATACCCTTCCACTTCGGGTTATCTTACTAGTACCTGCAATATTACTGATATCGGAGTCAACTTTCTCAGAGCTTGAATCTTCAGCAGCTGGCCAATCTTGCTTGATAATGTGATAGTAGACATCTCCTCCATAATTCCATGGGACGGTTTTGTCTGACGAATATGGGATTGGTCCAGGCATTGTAATTATCAACGGAGCCACTTTAGGAACTGATGTAATTCTAACGGGTCTTTTGGTGGAGACCCGGGAAGAATTGGCGGAAATGGTCACGATGGAAACATCATTATAAGAAACAGTTGGAATAGAAGTCTTATTGAACAAAATCTCCTTGTTATCTATTAGGCATTGAACGCCTGCTTTTAAAAAATGACAGCTGGTTGGCAAGGATAAACAGAAATGACAGCTTTCATCACAGCCTGGGAATACACCGACATTTAACAAGTTCTTTTTGATAGTCAGGAGTGGGGTCATAAGTTCATCAACCAAAGTAACAAACATATCTTCCTCAACGGAATTGACATCACGGACGTGCTTGGGCATAGGGGAAGTAATAACATTCGGGATTTCTGGCGCATCGAATTCAATCTCTTTGGCTTCAAGAAGGTCTTGTACCTTTTTTTTTAGAGCCCAACACTTGTTAGTGTCATGGCTGGGAATCTCAATGGTATGCACAACGCGCATTAGGATGATAATGAGGACAGGTTATGTTAGGATTCTTTGGAGCTTCTTTCAAAGTCACTAGATTGGATCTTAACAAATGCGGCAATACTTGAGATAGTGTCATATTAATTCAGGTGAACTGTCTGACTGGTCTTTCTATTCTTGGCTAGTTACTTCTTTGTTGAGCAGGTGCGGGTTTAGGAATCATGACAGCCCCCACCATTGGACAGCATTCAGTTCTGTCTTGATTTCTCTGAGGATATACAGCAACAACTTCTTTTTTTCCAACAAATGGTTTTCTTACAGCAGCAGAGGACGCGTCTCTTTGAATCTTCCCATTCTTTATCCTGGCTTCCACTCTTTCTCCGGTCAATATCAATTCGGTAAAACCTTCCGATGAACTCCCAATTAAGTGATTAAAGAAAGGACCAAATAGGGTGCCCAAAAACATGTCTACCAACTTTCTTTCAGATAGGGGAGGCTGGACTCTTCCTGCTAAGTCCCTCCATTTTTGCGCGTAGTCTTTGAAGCCTTCACTTGAAACCATGGCCGTACTCTGGAGTTGAGTACGGGTGGGAGCAAGATCAGCGTTGTATTGGTATTATTTGTAAAAGGAAGCGGCCAGATCATCCCAATTATGAACATTGGCTCTTTCTAACTGATAAAACCAATCAAGTTGAGTTCCGGACAGGCTGTCTTGAAAGAAGAGAATCCATAATTCCTTGTCAGAAGTATGAGGCTGTATTTTCCTCACATAGGACCGGAGATGCATTTTGGGACATGAAACTCCGTCGTACTTGGAAAACACCGGTGTCTTGAATTTTGGAGGGATGATAATCCCAGATACTAAACCCAATTCCTCAAAGTCCAATCCAGGCACTTTTTGAATTTCCATTGCACTTAACCGTTCTTCCAGATGCTTATACTTGTCGTCGGCTGGAGGATATTATTCTTTAGAATAATCTTCTTCTTCCTCTTCCTCTTTTGAATCTGGCTGGACAACTGCTTCCTTGGCCTTCCCGTCTTGATTGTCTTTCTCACCAGATGACGTTGAAAAGTCTAGGGTCCTTCTTGCTTGCCCTTGGAACCTTCTTCCTATATTTATAACTCCGGTGACTTTCTTTTTTTTCTTCTTTTTCTCTTTAACCAGCAAGGTCTTCAACTTTTCTTGTCCTTTGGCCAGAGTTAAGAACATTTGTTGAAACTGAGCATTCTGTGCTTGGAGGTCCTTCATTGTCTGCTCGAGATCCATCTTACTGAAATAAACAGTAGAAAGATGATGAGACTTGTTGCAAGAAACCTTCTTATGTTATGATGAATGGTAATGCATCTGCAATGATTTCAAGGATTTTAAAGATTCAAATTTGTCTTAGACAAAAAGGAAACACATGTTATATTAATAAATTAAAGCTTGAGTACATCAATGCCTCTTTGGGAAAAACAATACAAAAACTCTAAGATAAAAAGGTTGTACGCATCCTCTTTGGTGCGATGTAGGAATTCAGAGTCTTCTCCTCATGAAGTTGCTTAGTGAGTTCCAAAACCTTCTTCTCGCTAGCGCAGAATTGGGATTCGAAAGTGTCTCGCTCCCCTTTGAGTTGTATCCAATCTCTTTGTAATTCTTCAAGAGAGGTGGGCATGTCAGGATGCATGATAGTGTATGGAACATCTCCTTCCATAACAGGCTCAATGATTACCGAGATAATGGAGGGATAAGGCATCATAAGACTTTGAGCACGAGTTCGTACCCATTTGAGGTAAGGCTCAAGAGGGATGGAATTCTTATGCCCCAATGTCTTATATACCTTGTTCATCATCCTCCAAGCTCGGATAAATCTCTGGCGATGACCTTGATCATCGTTCTCGTAGTCAAACACTAAACCTTGGATGAGCATCTCATGAGGGACATCTCTTAGGGCATATCCAAATTGTCTTAAGGCTAAGCAGGGGTTGTAGGTGATACCTCCCCTAATGCCAAGTAAAGGGACATTAGGGAATTCTCCACAATGGTCGACAATAGTAACATTCTCTATGGATCGGGAACACCAATGGATGTCTGAATGTTTGAGCGTCATCAACCTTTATGACCACCTTGAACCTTGCTCGTTCTTTAATACAGATTGGGGAAGATGCGAAATAAACCATATTTCCAAGAGAGGAGTACAACACATAAGGATACCTCTTTTCCTCATAGTGCGAGTGTGAAAAGAATGTAGGATGTCTCCTAGCAAAGTAGGCACCGAGTTGCGGGATATGAAGATTTTGACGGCGTTCATATCTATGAGTTGGTCAGGATTTGGAAACAAAACCATCCCATAGATGAGGAGAGCCACAATTTCCTCAAAATCTTGCAGATCCAAAGAGTTCCAACAGTTTTGGGCTTTCTCAAACAAGAACTTTGCTAGGAAACCCTTGACACCACTCCTTGTTTCCCAATTGGTTGTGACATCAGATGATTGCAAATGTAGAGCTTGAGCAATCTCTTCTGGATTTGGATCTCTTTCCGTAACATTGAAAGGTAGTTGATTGAGAATGGGAATCCTCAAGAGTTGGGAGAATTCTTCCAAAGTTGGCACAAGTTGATAATCAGGAAATGTGAAGCAACGGCGTAAAGGATCAAAGAACTGAAAGAGCACCTTCATCATTTCTTCATCAGTGTTAGAGGTGACCAAGTTTAGTAGGCGACCATGTCTTTCGGTGAATGGAGAATTTTCAGGAATCCTTGAAGCTAGCTCTTTAAGTTGAGGAGGGATCCTTACAAGATTGACTTGAATGGTTTTCCTGCGAATAGAATCCATGTCCTGCAAAACAAAACAAAGATAAATCCCAAGATCCTTGAAATGGTTAGTGAATGAGTATGATGTTATGATGTTCATGATGTTATGTACAAGTAAATATACACAAACAAAGCAAACAAGTCCCTAGGTTTAGGCTTGCATGGAGTCTCATAGGTAAGTACCCTCTTGAAGTTTAGTTGGCTCAAACCTGTCCTAGCAATAGTAACCGGGTTCTAAGGAGCTCAATATCACTGTTTTGTTTCCTTGGTCATTGTTTCAGCACAAGCCACTTTAAAGGAGACAGAAATATCCCAAAAATCCAAACCTCAATAAGTGTAGTATCGAGTATCTACCAACTTCGGATTGTACCAAAGTCGGTCATCTCACTACATCCTAAAGTCCAAGTTGGTCAAGTAAAGGTTCTAAAAGTTCATTAGTGCTCCATGACATCACTCAGTGGCCCCGTATTCTCCTTGATTAACTCAAGGGCTACCGGTACCCACAAATATGTCGCACTAATATAGCTATTGCTTAGACCATGTCGGTATACCCCGCACAGTTTCCACAACGTATTGCTACTTACCTATAAGGTATCCCAAATCCGAGTAGAGGATTCAAACCCAAACAAAGAACCATAATATAAAGCACACAAGTCAAACAAAGAAAGCAATTAAATGTGATATAACCCTAAGGTAACCCCACTTTTAGAGTTATCCCCGGTAGAGTCGCCAGTTCTTTGATACAGTGGGAGAAATGACTTGGGTGTTTTGCGTTTGATTGCAAATGTTGCAGTTAGCAAGAGTCGCCACCGACTTTTCTTTTATCCAAAAGGAAAGGTGAAAAAGCACAGGAAAGACCTTTGAGATTATTTCTTGAGTTCGGGGGGTAGATTATGAAAAGGGAAGGTATTGGCACCCTTTTCATCCATGGTTTTCCATGGGCTCTTAGTTACTTGCGACATCACTTGCTTTTTGTTTGAAATTGTGCTTTGTGTGGTTTTTTAAAGTATTTTGTAAAGAGGTCATTGTTTGGGCAAACTTTGTAATGATTCTCGTTCATAAGAATGTATACAAAGTGTTTGATCTTTTGAAAATGTTTTCAAGTTTGAAAGATGTTTTTTAAAGTGTTGGTGTTTGTTTTGAAAATAGAAAGGATGTTTTAGTTTTGAAATGGAGCAAGTAACTAGGAACAATCTACCTACTCAAAAGTCTTTCATGTTCATTTCCTTTTTTCTTTGACATTGTTATCTTACCATTGATTTGATAAGTAACCCTATCTTTGGATGTAAATGGGACGGGCGTGGGTCATCGTATAACAATAATTAGCAATGTTGCAAGGTATCTTAGCATTTTTCTTTAGGGACTAAGATCATTTTGAAAGGCAACTTAGATAGCATCATCGAGGGACTATGATCTTGTATTTTCGCTTGTTTTTGCTAAGATACCTCACATGCGTAATATGGCCATTTATAAGGCAACCAAGTGGATTTTACCCTAGGGGTGCTTGTGTGCAAGTGTATTGATTTTCATGCTTGTTTTGTCTTGTATTAGGGTTTTCTAATTGATTGGTTTTAGTCTTTCCATAAAAATTCTAATTACTATCATTTGTATATAAAGCGATAATTTGCAGAATTTAAAGTTACTACGCTATTACAATACTTGTGGGAGGGGGTGTACAAATTATAAATGGGAATTGCAAGAAAATAAAGCCTAATTATCTATTACAACCATATTGAATTTGTACAAGAATTGAAATAAATAATATACAAAATGAATGTAAAGAAAATGGATGTTTATTTGGATTTTTTAGGAAAAAGGGGGTTTTGTTTTAACCTAATTAACTAAAAGAAAATTATTAATTAAAATAATAAAAAAAGTAAACCTAAATTTACAATGAAAAGAAATTAAATAAAACCCTAATCTATTAATTGATTAAAAAAAGAAATTAAGTTTATAAGAAGAATATTTTTGGTATTTTTGTCTTAAAAATAATTTATAGTATTATAAAATATTTTTGGTCTTTTTTGGTTTTAAAGTAATATATTTAAATGATGTAAAAGAAAATAAATAAAACCCTAGTTTTTTAATTAAATTTACAAAAACAATTAGTAAAATAAATAAAGTATGATTAAATAAAATAATTTTTTGTGTAAAAAATAAATAAACTTTATCAAAATATTAATATAATGTTTTTATATTTTTTATGATTTTTTAATATTAGATGTGAGTAGCCAGCAGGGGGTCAGAAGTAAGAAAAAAAACATAAGGCCCAAGGGAGGCCCAGGCGCCTGTCCAAAAAAGTTAGAATGTGAGAAATATGCAAAAAAAAATCCAAAAGGGTACCACTGGGGCTCGAACCCAGGTCCCTATTGTCACAGGCGCACGCTTCTACCACTGGGGTGGCTATACGTCCGTTTATATAATCAAAACAACAAATATATGATAGTAAACAAGTCCATGGCCTAAACTTCATCTTCAACCTCACGCCCAGGTAGAGCCTATGTATCTTATTCAAATCTCAACAAAAATGAAAACTGTAAACAGGAAACTTGTAGCAAATTTCCTCACGATTTTAGAAATGCAAAGCAATAAAGTTATAGATCAAAGATAAGCATGAATTTTAATGGTCCTAATCTAAACCCTACAAATTTCAGAAACTTCTATCTTAAAATTCTCTAAGCTCAAGCAAAATAAATGAAAACTATGGACATGGTTAGCTTTAGGGCGATGATATCTACATTTTTCATTCACAAATAAACAATTAATGATGCATGTATGAAAAGTTCCAAAGTCATAAAACTTACCTTGCAAGAGGGTATCGTGTTTGGAGTTTGAGTAGCTTTTAGTGAGTTCCAATGATTGGATTAGCTTCCTCAAGTTCCCAGGAAGCTAATGTGATGCTTAGCTTGAGCTGAAAGTGCCTGAGGAGTTCTGGAGAAGTCAAGTTCCAAGGTGCTATTTTTGAAAATGGTGGATGGTGATGGAGGTGTTACAGTGGTGTTGCAGGTGTTGGGATTGTTTGTGTATGTTGTTTAGAAGCTTCTGAAAGTAAAAGGCCAAGAAACGCACGAGCAAATTTGGAGATTGGATTAAAAACTCAAATGACAAGTTTTGAAGTGTTTTTGGTGATTCTGTGTTCTTGGTGTTTTTCAGAGCTTAAGCATGCGTGGGATTTGTGACAAATGACTTGTGTATGTATAAGCAAAAGGTTTTGAGTGCTTTGGAAAGTCAGAAGTACAAGCTACAAGCTAATTGCTAGGTTACTTGATTTTGAAGAAAAGTTGGAAAACAAGTTTCAATGTGTAGTACAAGCACGGGCTGGGTGATTGTAAGTGTCTAACAAGTTTCTCTTGAGTTATAAGACATGTATGATCAGAAGAGAACAAGTGCAAGGCTCAAGAACAAGTTTTATGCAAAAATTTACTTTATCAAAATGGCATTGTGCACTTTCTTCCCAAAATGGATATAAAGCATGGCCTTGCATTGAATGCTTGAATTGAGACCTCTAACAGCTGTGCAAGCAATTAATTATGGAGTGCCTAATAATTTTTAGGCCTGCAAAGTAGATTTTATGCAGCATAAATTTGAATTTTGAATCTTGTTCATCAAAAAATGACTTGTAATTCAAGTGTGAAAACCCTAACTTCATCTCTTCGATTCTCCCTGCTAAAAAATGATCTCAAGGAGTTCTTGGACATTTTGGAAAGCTTGTAATGTTATATACAACCCATCTTTGAATCACTTTTGAAAATTCCATTTGGAACTATATGAAAAAGTGCCATGAAGTTAGGTCAAAATTCTGACCAAATTAGGGCAAAATTTCACTAAGTGTTTTGTTTCATGACCATGTATTCTTAAAATTATAACTTGAGATCCAAGAACTTTTGGAAGGAGTTGTGTAAATAAAAGTTGTAGATTTCATGGAGATCTATAACTTTCATGTTGAAAGTTTCTTCTGAATCAGCTTGCATCATGGTAAAAACTTTCCTCAAAGTTGTGAAAAAATAAGAAATTTCCAACACTTAGAAAAATTTCTTAGTTTAGAAATTTTAACTTTTCAAAATGAAATCTTAAATTTTTGATTTATTGATGAATAAGTTTCATATTTTGGCATGCTTTGATGAATTGTGATCTTCGACATTTGATTTTGACCAAAAAGTCAAAGTTTGACTTTTCAGTATACAATTGACTTTTGATCAGTTGACTGAAAATTCATCTATCAATCCATTGGACTTGAGCAATGTTTTGAGCCATGTAATTAGGTCAAAATGATTCAATTGGAATATTGAGATCATTCCTTAAACCAAATGATCATTTTCTAGGTCAAAAATCAGAAATTGCCCTTTCCCAGTCAAAACCCTAATTTTGACCATTTTGCCCTTTTGAAGATTTGATCAAATTTCTTGAGGAATTATGGTCCAAACTTGATAAAATGATACATATGAGTTTAAAATGTTGATGTGGATAAAAAATTATGAAGTTTGACTGTAAATTGGCCATACTTGACTTTTTCCCCAATACAGCTGATTTTTAGGTCAACTGCTCAATTGACCGAGCAAAAGTGTGATTCAAAGCTTGAAACTTGACATGAGTAATCTTGAGGGTCCATAATGATCCATGAAAGTCATATGGGTCATTGTAAGTTCAAATATCATTGTGCAATCTCAAACCCTAATTTTGGTCATCAGTGCTTTAAGGAGGTGTCTTGAGCTGATCAATCCCTAGTGCAGTCTTGAGCCAAAGGAGATCTTGTGAGCAAATTCTTGATAAGTGAGAGAGCAAATTTTGGGGTACAACACATCCTTTTTGCAAGTCTTCGAGAGAAGTTGGCATGTCGGGGTGGAGGATAGTGTAGGGAACATCTCAAGTTTCTGAGCACGAGCTCACACCCACTTAAGGTAAGGCTCAAGGGGAATGGAATTCTTGTGTCCCAGCATCTTGCTATCCAACTTGTTCAACATCCTCCAAGCTCGGATAAACCTCTGAAGGTAACCTTGATTGTCATTCTCGTAATCGAATACCACTCCTTGGATAAACATCTCATGCGGACCATCCCTTCGGGCGTAACCAAATTGTCGTAAGGCTAACACATGGATTGTAAGTGATACCTCCTCTAATTCCAATCAAGGGGACATTAGGTAATTCTCCACAATGGTCGATGATAGTAACATTCTCCAAAGATGCGGACCATCCCTTCGGGCGTAACTAAATTGTCGTAAGGCTAACACAGGGATTGTAAGTGATAGCTCCTCTAATGCCAATCAAGGGGACATTAGGTAATTCTCCACAATGGTCGATGATAGTAACATTCTCCAAAGATAGGGAACACCAATGAATATTTGAGCGTCATCAACCTATGGGACCACCTTGAACTTTGCTCATTTATCAACACAAATTGGGTAAGATGTGAAATAAACCATCTTTCCAAGAGAGGATTGAAACACATGAGGATACCTCTCTTCCTCATAGTGCGAGAGTGAAAAGAATGTAGGATGTCTCCTAACAAAGTAGGAACCGGGTTATGAGACATGAAGATTTTGACGACGTTTACATCTATGAGTTGGTCAGGATTTGGGAACAAAACCATCCCATAGACGAGAAGGGCCACAATTTCCTTAAAATATTTTAATTCCAAGGAATTCCAACAATCTTGAGCTTTCTCAAACAAGAATTTGGCCAAGAAAATTTTGACACCACTCCTTGTTTCCCAATTAGTTGTAATATCAAATTGTTGCAAGTGTAGGGCTTGAGTAATCTCTTCAGGTTTTGGATCTCTTTCCGTACCGTTGAAGGGTAGTTGATTGAGAATGGGAATCCTCAAGAGTTGGGAGAATTCTTCCAAAGTTGGCACGAGTTGATAATCGGGAAAAGTGAAGCAATGGTGTAGAGGATCAAAGAATTGGAAAATCACCTTCATCATATCTTCATCAGTGTTAGAGGTAACCAAGTTTAGGAGGCGACCATGTATTTAGGTGAATGAAGAGTTCTCAGGGACCCTTGATGCTAACTCTTTGAGTTGAGGAGGAATCCTTACGAGATTGACTTGAATGGTTTTCCTGCTAATAGAAGCCATGTCCTACAAAACAGAACAAAGATAAATCCCAATAATCCTTGAAATGGTTAGTGACTATGAGTATGATGTTATGATGTTTATGATGCTATGTACAAGTAAATATATAAAAACAAGGTAAACAAGTCCTTAGGTTTATGCTTGCATGGAGTCTCATAGGTAAGTACCCTCTTGAAGTTTAGTTGGCTCAAACCTGCCCTAGAAATAGTAATCGGGTTCTAAAGGATCCCATTATCACTGGTTTGTCTTCTAGGGCATTGTTTCAGAGTAAGCCTCTTTAATAGCGACCGAAATATCCCAAAAAGCCAAACCTCAATGAGTGTAGTATCTACCAAATTCGGACTGCACCAAATTCGGTCATCTCACTATGTCCTAATGGCCAAGTTGATCAAGTAAAGGTTCTAAAGTCAGTTAGTGCTTCATGACATCACTCAGCGGCCCTGTATTCTCCTTGACTACTCAAGGGCTACCGGTACCCACAAATATGTCAAACTAACGTAGTTATTGCTGAGACCATGTCGGTATATCCTTCATAGTTTCCACAATGTATTGCTACTTACCTATAAGGTATCCCAAATCCGAGTAGAGGATTTAAGCCCAAACAATGAACGAAAATGTAAAGCATACAAGTCAGACAATGAAAGCAGGTAAAGGTGATCTAGCCCTAAGGTAACCCCACTTTTCAGCATTCCCCAGCAGAGTCGCCAGTTCTGTGATATGGTGGGAGAACTCGTTTGGGATGTTTTGCGTTTGATCACAATGTTGCGGTTAGCAAGAGTCGGCACCGACTTTCTTTTATCCAAAAAGGAAAGGCTGAAAAGAACAAGAAAGACCTTTGAGATTATTTTCTGAGTTCGAGGGATAGATTATGAAAAGGGAAGGTACTAGCACCCTTTTCATCCATAGATAAGAGCCCATAGATAACTATGGATGAAAAGGGTGATAGTACCTTCCCTTTTCATAATCTATCCCTCGAACTCAGAAAATAATCTCAAAGGTCTTTCCTATTCTTTTCAGCCTTTCCTTTTTGGATAAAAGAAAAGTCGGTGGTGACTCTTGCTAACCGCAACATTGCAATCAAATGCAAAATATCCCAAGTCAGTTCTCCCACCATATCACACCTACACAGGCCCAGGCCATACCAGGCATTTTTAAATGGAAAAGGCCAAGGATTTTTTATAAGCCTATTTAGTAAAAAAGGTTAGGCCATGTGCCTTAAAAAATCCTTTTAAGCCTATCAAACCAGCTTATTTAAATAAATATGAAATAAATTTATTATTAATATTATATTAAATTTGTACTTTGAATTAAAATATAATAATAGAGTATAGATGTCTTGAAGAACTTATGTAAATAAGCTGGAAAAAACCTTATGAGCAATGTCATAAGTTATTTTCATAAGTTCCTTCAAACAAATAGTAGCACAAAACTTATGTTAATAGATAAATTTGAATAAGTAATTTTAAAAATGCATCTAGTTTCATTGATGTTTTTAATTGTTAGTCTATTTAAACATTAGTTGAATTCCTTATTTACAAATGTTCAAATAAAATAGACTTTTATATAGGCTAATAGGCTAATCAGGCCTTCAAAAAGACCAGCCCCAGACCTAAAAATAAGGCTACGATAGGCCACAAGCGGGGCTTAGGCTTTGACATTTTTAGAAGGGTATACTCAAGCTTGGCAAAGCCTATCTCAACCCAACCTATTTCCACCCCTAGCTGTCATTTCAAAATTTATCGTAGAATGTGTAACACCCAAGTTCCCAATTCGACATGAAATAAGATAATTAAATAAATAACTTAAACAATTAGAGTGTCACTCATGATTCAACAACCATAAAATAACTAATCCAAGATATTATTCCGTATTACCCAGTGGAAAAACTAATAAATTTGACATAAAGGTCTCATCAATCGCAGAATAACAAAGTTAGTTTAACAACTCTAAAATGACATAAGACATGTAGTAAGAAAAATAGAATAGTTCATCCACAATGTTACATATCAAAGAAACTCTACTAAAGACCTGAATGATAAAGAAACTAAGGAGGTATCAACACCGTCCTCTACCTTAAACAACTACTCGTTAACCTGATCATTTGTACCCTAGAGGAGCACAAAAACCATAACAAACAAAAAATGTGAGAATACGCTTAAATATATTAGCAATGTAAAACATAGAAAGGGTAGCATATACAAACAATTACCATTCATATTATTTATTCATAATTCAATCACAATCATCACCAATACAATCATAATCATCACTAATTACAATTATAAACATCACTAGATAATGCAATGTTCTTATCACCTCATCACCATATGCATGTAGTACCAATCCTACTCACAAATTTGGATGTCAGACTAATAGTATTGAATAATCCCATCACTAATATTTTAGATAATCAGAGTTATATTAAGGATTAAGTCCCATCACCAATTTGTCACTGAAACCTAGATGATGAAATACATGATGCATGGAAATGCCACAACAATGTCATATGATATTCATCACCAATGGTTGTTATCGGAACCACATACTTCACCATAATACACCGCTGTGATACGGTGGGAGAACTGACTTGGTTGTTTTGCGTTTGATCAGAAATGTTGCGGTTAGCAAGAGTCGCCACCGACTTTTCTTTTATCCAAAAGGAAAGGTGAAAAAGCACAGGAAAGACCTTTGAGATTATTTCTTGAGTTCGGGGGGTAGATTATGAAAAGGGAAGGTATTAGCACCCTTTTCATCCATCGTTTTCCATGGGATCTTAGTTACTTGATAGATCACTTGCTTTTGTTTGAAATTGTGTTTTGTGTAGTTTTTAAAAATATTTTGTATAAAGGTCATTGTTTAGGCAAACTTTGTAATGATTCTCGTTCGTAAGAATGTATACAAAGTGTTTGATCTTTTGAAAATGTTTTCAAGTTTGAAAGATGTTTTTGAAAGTGTAGGTGTTTGTTTTGAAAATAGCAAGGATGTTTTGTTTTGAAATTGAGAAAGTAATTAGGAGCATTCTACCCACTTCAAAATTCTTTCATGTTCATTTCCTTTTTCCTTTGACATTGCTATCTTACCATTGATTTGGTAAGTAACCCTATCTTTGGATGAAAACGGGACGGGCGTGGGTCGTCGTATAACCATGATTAGCAATGTTGCAAGGTATCTTAGCATTTTATTTTAGGGACTAAGATCATTTGAAAGGCAACATAGATAGCGTCATCGAGGGACTATGATCTTGTATTTTGATTGTTTTTGCTAAGATACCTCACATGCGTAATATGGTCATTTTTGTAAGGCAGCCAAGTGGATTTTACCCTAAGGGTGCTTGTGTGCAAGTGTATTATTTTTCATGCTTGGTTTTGTCTTTCATTAGGGTTTTCTAATTGATTGGTTTTAGTCTTTCCATACAAACCCTAATTACTAACATTTGTATATAAAGCGATAAATTGTGTAATTTAAAATTACTACGCTATTACAATACTTGTGGGAGGGGGTGTACAAATTACAAATGGGGATTTGCAAGAAAATAAACCTAATTATCTATTACAACCATATTGAATTTGTACAAGAATTGAATAAATAATGTACAAAAATGAATAAATATGCAAGAATGTAAAATGGAAAGAAATGGATATTTTGTTTGAATTTTTTAGAGAAAAGGGGTTTTGATTTTAACCTAATTAACTAAAAGAAAATAATTAATTAAAAAGTTAAAACTAAATTTTCTAGGAAAAGAACTTAAATAAAACCTTAATCTATTAATTGATTAAAAAAAGGAATTAAGTTTATAGGAAGAATATTTTTTTGGTATTTTTGTCTAAAAAATAAATTATAGTATTATAAAATATTTTTGGTCTTTTTTGGTCTTAAAATAATATATTTTAATTGTGTAAAAGAAAATAACTAAAACCCTAGTTTTAAAATTACATATTAATTGGTAAAATAAATAAAATATGATTAAATAAAATAATTTTTTTTTGAGTAAAAAATAAATAAACTATGTCAAAATATAAATCTAGCGTTTTTTTATATTTTTTCTGATTTTTTAATATTAGATAAAAATATTTAAGAAAAAAACAAATAAATAAAAATTAAAAAAAAATAAAATAATATGAGTCAGGGTGTGAATAGCCAGCAGGGGGGCAGAAGTAACAAAAAAAGCATAAGGCCCAAAGATGAAGCCCAGCGCTGCCAAAAAAGGGTTAGAATATGAAAAATATGGGGAAAATCCAAAAGGATACCACTAGGGCTCGAACCCAGGTCCCTATAGTCACAAGCGCGCGCTTCTACCACTGGGGTGGCTATACATCCATTTATATAATCAAAACAACAAATATATGATAGTAAACAAGTCCATGGCCTGAACTTCATCTTCAACCTCACGCCCAGCCAGAGCCTCTATATCTTATTCAAATCTCAACAAAAATGAAAACTGTAAACAGGAAACTTGTAGCAAATTTCCTCACGATTTCGGAAATGCAAAGTGTTGTACCCCAAAATTTTTCCTCTCATTCTTCAAGGCCTTTCTCACAAGGATTCTCAAGGTTCAAGCTTGCACAAGTAATTTCAAATTTTCCAGTACCAAAATTAAAAGGAAACTGTCAAAAAGGGAGAAAACAGATAAAAATATGATTTTGACAAAATTTGGAGAAATATAAGTGTTCTTCGTTTCAGCTCCTTCGATTGGCCTATTGGCCTCTATTGATACAGGCTTTGGTTGCATCCTTCGACTGGGCGATGGCCTCTGGCACGCTGGCTTTGATTTACAAGGCAGGAGTTTCCTACATGCCGCCTTCGATTGCATCTCTGGCCTTACTGGGTTCACAATGCCATGACTGCCTATTGCATGTTTCGTTTGGATGTCTGATGCTTGCATGCCTATACAAACTTTCCCTCCATGCTTTCCTTGACTCATAAAGTAATGACTAGTTACATACAAACTTTCATTTGAGCCACAACTTGCACACAAAAGGCATCCCCCTTGCTAGCATGCACAAGGTACAAAGCCTCCTATAATTTCCTTCGATTCCAAGGCAAAAAGCTCCCTTTTGGTGTCCTTCGATTTGCACTTTTTTGCCTCATGTATGCCTCTTTCGAATCTGGGCATTTTGCCTCCTTCATGCCTCTTTCGTTTGGGCATGTGGCTCCCTTCGTGCAAGTCTTTGTTTGAGCATTGACCTTTTGTGTGCTTGCTTGGAGTCACAAAGTTTAGACCTCCTCCATGCAGGCTTCGACAAGACATTGACTATGTTTGTACTAGCTTCGACTGGACAACTTTTCTCTTTAGTATGCTGCACTTCCATCCTTGACAAACTTCAGCACATGGTTGATGGCCCCTTCAAAAGACATATAGTGGTGGACTTGAGGGGCATACATATGAGTCCATGTCGAAGGGTACACCTTACTAGTACATTCGAAGGACACATTTGGCCCTTTTCAAAGAAGCATACATGATCCATTCAAGGGACATGTCTCGGAATCCCATTCGAAGGACATGCTTGAGGGCCCATTCTAAGGATTTACAAAGCCCACCTTAAGGCATGTTTTGGTTACCCATCCAAGGGGCACAAATTTGGCCCCTTCAAACGATGCACAAAGGTGATTCGTTCGAAAGACACTTGTCAGTCGAAAGTCAAACAATATGTTTGGAAGAAGAATCTGGTCGAAGGAGGGTCAAAATGAAAGGATGAAATATTCAAAGATGCTTGCTGCCAAGTTCAGGCATGGTACACTGGCCAAAACTGCTGCACAGCAGTCTTGAAACACTTCCCCATTCTTGCACCGAAATAGCATACAAGCATTGTCCCTCGAAGGCTACAAAGAGCAGTTTACTCAAATTGTTCAAATTATTTTGTTTTCCCTCCAAAAGCTTCAGCCAACTTTGCCTATAAATAAGAGGCTCCAACACATGTTTAGGAGGACTGGTTGGCCAGGGGAACGAATCTTCAAAAAAAATTCTCAAACACCATAAAGCTCTCAAACACTTAAACACTCATCGAACACATACCCAGAATCCAAGCATTTATCCCCTTAGAATCTGAAACATTCCTATACCTTGCTACCCTTCAAATCCAGTAGGAATAACCTCACACTTGTTCTTCTCTTTCGAACCAGTATCAAAGACATAACCCCTGGTTCCTCCCTTCGAATCCAGAAGCATTCAAGGAAACCACTTAAAGGCCCGACACACGTTCCAGCTTCAAGCAAGGTAAGTCATTCTTAACCTTGAACCCTTCATTTCTAGCATAACATGTAAATAAGCTTCCTTTTCGTTTCAAACATGTACGTAGTGTTTGTTACTTTTTTGTTTCCACCCTTTTAGTTTGTTTTTATTGCCTCTCCTTTCGGTTTTGCTCTTTGGTTTATTACAAATGCTTTAAAAACTAACCTGGCCCCGAGGTAATGATAGCATGGCCTTAGGCCATGTTGCTATTTAATATCTCAAACGAAATAAACAGGAGACAGGAGTATGAAACGAAGCCTCAGGCTTCCTCACTGACTCCAGACCCAATCGAAGGAGGCAGATTACATCTTATACTGGTTCCACTGGTCCCAATCGAAAGGCACAACATGCTGTCCCACTGGTCCCAATCGAAAGGCACAACATGCTGTCCCACTGGCCTCAGTCGAAAGTCATGCCTTCACCCTTTTCAGGCCAAATCGAAGAGAGCCAGAAAGTGCAGAATCAAAGGGTTTTCTGCCTCAATCGAAATACCCTCATTTTTCTTGCTTTTATTTTATTTTTGCCTTTATATTTTCATGCAATTCAATATGGTTGTAATAGTGTAGGATTTTATCTTTCTGCGCTTTATTACTTTTATATGCTTGCTAGTAAATAGGATATGTATGGCCAGATAAAATCAACAAGTAGACAATCACCAATAAAGAAAACAAAGCATGAAAATAACACACATGCACACTTGCACCCCTAGGGTTTCAATCCACTTGTTGCCTTCAAAAATGGGCCACGATATGCATGTCAAGTACTCTGGCAAAACAAAAACAAAACAAAAGATCATAGTCCCTCGATGACGCTATCTTAGTTGCCTAAAAAATGATCAAGTCCCTCAAGAAAATTGCCAAAGATACTTGACACTATTGCTATCATGGTCTATACGATGACCCGCGCCTGTCCCGTAAAACATCCTAACACAAGGTTGTTCACCAAATACAATGGTGAAACAACACTGTTAAAAGGGTTAAAAACATAAGAAAGATCTTTGAGTAAAATAGGTTAGATAACTCTTAGTTACTTGATCAAAAACTTGCAAAAACATTCTTGCTATCTTCAAAACACACTTCTCCACACAATTTCAAAACCCTACTTTCAAACATTGAAAACTTTTCAAAAGACAAAAACACCTTTGTATACATTCAAACAAAAATCATTACAAAGGTTGCCACAACGATGGCCTCTTTTCAAAACATCTTTCAAAACCACACACAAAGCACCATTTCAAACAATTGAAAAGCAAAGCAAGTGATCTAAGCAAGTAATTAAGAGCCCATGGATAACCATGGATAGAAAGGGTGCTAATACCTTCCCTTTCTATAATCTACTCCCCGAACCCAAGAAAACATCTCAAAGGTCTTTCCTGTGCTTTTTGGCCTTTCCTTGGGATAAAATAAAAAGTCAGTGGCGACTCTTGCTAAACCGAAACATTTGCGAACACAAAACGCAAAATCCCAAGTCAATTCTCCCACCGTATCACAGAACTGGCGACTCTACTGGGGAATTATTCTAAAAGTGGAGTAACCTTAGGGCTTAGATCACCCTTTTGCATGATTATTGTTTGCCTTGATTGCTTTACATTTTGGTTCTCTTGTTTGGGCTTGAAATCCTCCACCCGGATTTGGGAAACATTCATAGATAGCAATACATTGTGGAAACTGTGTGGGATATACCGACATGGTTGAAGCAATAGCTATATTAGTGCGACATATTTGTGAGTACCGGTAGCCTTTGAGTCAATCAAAGAGAATACGAGGCCGCTGAGTGATGTCATTAAGCACTAATGAACTAGAACCTTACTTGACCATCTTGGCCTTTCATTAGGGGTAGTGAGATGACCGGCTTTGGTGCAGTCCGAAGTTGGTAGATACTCGATACTGCACTCATTGAGGGTTGTTTTCTTGGAATATTTTGGTCGCTAGTTAAGTGGCTAAACCAAAACAATGAACATAGAAAAAAATCCAATGATATTGAGCTCGTTAGAACCCGGTTACTATTTATAGGACAGGTTTTGAGCCAACTAAACTCAAGAGGGTACTTACCTATGAAACCTCATGCAAGCCTGAAACTAGGGTTTTGTGTAACTTGCTTGTACATGTGTTTGTGCATACATCATAAACATCATAAAGCATCATATGCATCCACTAACCATTTCAAGGGTTTGGATCTTCATCTTTGTTCTTGTTTTGTAGGTCATAGAATCTCTTCGCAGGAAAACAATTCAAGTCAACCTTATGAGAATCCCTCCTCAACTCAAGGA
The DNA here is from genome assembly GCA_948472305.1 of Vicia faba. NCBI lineage: Eukaryota > Viridiplantae > Streptophyta > Magnoliopsida > Fabales > Fabaceae > Vicia > Vicia faba. Next base: position 1,760,594,039 of record OX451736.1, on the reverse strand, counting down.
GCTTACATCCAGAATTCCAGAGAATTCTCTCTTCAGTGAAAGACATGGTAGACTCCTCAGCTTAGTCAACACCAACATTGAAGAAGACATGGTTAAAGTTCTCTTCCAGTTTTTTGACCCCCTACACCACTGTTTCACATTCCCTGACTACCAATTGGTGCCTACTTTGGAGGAATTTTCTCAACTCCTGAGAATTCCTATTCTTAATCAACTACCCTACAACGGTACGGAAAAAGAGCCAAAGCCTGAAGATGTTGCTCAAGCATTACACTTGCAACCATCTGATATCAAGGGGCATTGGGAAACCAGAAATGGTGTCAAGGGTTTCTTGGAAAAGTTTCTGTTTGAGAAGGCACAAGACTGCTGGAATTCTCTTGATTTACAAGCCTTTGAAGAAATTGTGGCACTCCTTATGGGTTGGTCTTGTTCCCAAACCCTGACCAACTTATAGATGTGAATGCTGTTAAGATTTTCATGTCCAAGAATCCCATACCTACATTACTTGGGGACATCCTACACTCATTTTACACACGAACAATGAGGAAAAGAGGTGTTCTCATGTGTTGTACTCCTCTCCTGGCAAGGTGGTTTATTTCTCACCTTCCATAATCAGTTTTGAAGAATGAGCAGGGTTTAAGGTGGTCACAACGGTTAATGACCCTCACACATTCTGATGTACATTGGTGTTCTCGGTCTAGAGAAAATGTCATCATCATTGATCATTATGGTGAATTCCCTAATGTCCCATTGCGTGGGATTAGGGGAGGAATTACCTACAACCCCTGTCTAGCCTTGAGACAATTTGGATATGCTCGGAGGGATGGCCCTCATGACATGCTGATTCCTGACCTAGTTTTTTACTTCGACAACGATGCGCAAAGACTTCGATAAAGGTTCATCAGAGCTTGGAGGATGCCTAACAAGGTGGATAGTAAGACACTGGGGCACAATAATTCCATCCCCCTTGAGACTTACCTCAAATGGGTACGAACCCGCTCTCAGAATCTTATGATGCCATATCCTCACATTCTCCCCTTGATTAAAGAGCCCGTTAAGGAATGAGAGGTTCCATACACCATCCTACATCCTGACATGCCAACATCATGGGAAGAAATGCAAAAGAGTTGGATCCAACTCAAGGAAGAACGGGATACTTTTGAAGCCAGCTTCTATGCCAGTGAGAAGAAGGTTTTAGAACTCACCCGCCAACTTCACGAGGAGGAAACTCTTAACACCTACATCACACCAAAGAGGATGCGCAACGTCTTTTTACATTAAGAATTTTGTAATATTTCGCCCATGGGGCATTTATGTACTAACAATTTCTTCTTAATATGACGTGCGTTCTTTTTGTTTACAACGAATTTGAATTTTTGAACCCTTGAATGCATTACATGCATAACATATCATTCATCATATGCACAAACAGGTCTTCAAGCCAGGTTTCCTTATCTTTCTGTTGTTTATTTCAGCAAGATGGATTTGGAGCAAACAGTGAAGGACCTACAGGCACAAAATTCACAATTTCAACAACTCCTCATGACCTTGGCAAAGGGTCAAGAGGATCTCAAAGTTCTGCTAGAGAAAAGTAAAGAGAAGAAAAATAAAAAGAGACTAGGGGTAGCTACTTTCGGAAGAAGATTTGAGGGTGATGCTAGAAGGACTCTTGAGTTTCCATCAACGTCCGACGAAGGGATTGGCAAGGGGAAAGGAGTTACTGTACCTTCTGAATCTGAGGTAGAAGAGGAGGAAGAGGAAGCAGACGAGGACTATTCAGAACAATAGTATCCACCAGCGGATGACAAATATAAGAACCTTGAAGACAGATTGACAGCTATGGAGTTGCAGAGGGTGTCCGGATTGGATTTTGAGGAGCTGGGGCTTGTAGCTGGGATTGTTATCCCTCCTAAGTTCAAGGTGCCAACATTCGTCAAGTACGACGGTCTGTCTTGCCCTAAGATGCACTTGAGGTCGTATGTTAGAAAGATCCAGCCACATTCATCCGACAAAGACCTATGGGTGCACTTTTCCAAGACAACTTGTCTGGCACTCAGTTAGATTGGTTTTATCAGCTCGAGAGATCAGAGGTCCACAATTGGGAAGACTTGGCAGCCGCTTTCTATCGTCAGTATCAGTACAACACTGATTTGGCGCCTACCCGTACTCAGCTACAAAGTATGGGGATGGCTTCAAATGGAGGGTTTAAGGAGTACGCCCAGAAGTGGCGCGACCTGGCTGGAAGGGTGCAGCCACCGCTATCAGATAGGGAATTAGTTGACATGTTTTTGGGAACCCTGTCTAGCCCCTTCTTCAACCATCTAATCAGAAGCTCTTCTGCGGGATTTACTGAGTTGATTTTGACTGGCGAGAGGGTGGAAGCCGGTATCAAAAGTGGGAAGATTCAAAAGGATGCTTCCGCATCCACAGCTGTTAGAAAACCTTTCCCAGCCAAGAAAGAAGCATCTGTTGTATACGCATAGAAAAATCGGGAAAGAGAGGAGCGTCGGCCAACAGTGGGGGCCGTATTAATACAGAAGTTCGCATCAGACCAGCTTAGAAACAGCCAACCGAGGAATGATCAGCCCAGAACTTATCAGCAAAGGCCGCCACGGCAGTTTACCCCAGTAAATATGACACCTGCTCAGATCCTTCCACACCTCCTGAAGTTGAACCTTGCTAATTTAAAAGAGGCGCCAAAGAATGTAAATACCACCTCTCCATCCTACAACTCAAAAGCCAAGTGTGCTTACCATTCCGACAGTATTGGGCATGATACCAATAATTGTTGGGCACTCAAGAACAAAATTCAGGATTTAATTGACGCCAAAGAGGTCGAATTTGACGCTCCTGAAAAGCCGAATGTTATATCTGCGCTGATGCCCAAGCGCGGCCACAATGTGCATGCTGTTTTGGAAAATCTTCATGTTACTAATATTGCCGATCTGTTGACTCCTTTGTTTGTGATTAAAGAAAATTTGTTGAAAGCCGAGATCTTTCCTGGTTGTGATGAAGACTGCTATTTTTGTTTGAACATTCAAGATGATTATCCAATGTTGAAGTCGGGTGTCCAACGCCTGATGGATACTCAAGAAATACTTTTCCAGAAAACTCCTGTTAACACTTCCAATCCGATTACTCCTTATACTTGTGATACCTCAACCAACGATATTTCCATCATAACCATTTCCGACAATCCTCCCAAGGCTTGCAAAAGGCCTGTCAGGATTACACCCAACTTTGAATGTGTACCTCTAAAGATCACCATGTCGGGACCTGTCCCGTACCAATCAAGCAAAATGATATTGTGGAACTATGGGGGAGAAATCTTCTACCACGACACCAAACAAATCGAAACAATCGAAGAAATCTCTGAAGAAGACCCTGATATAGGAAACATCGCGGGTACTAGCAAGATCACCCGCAGTGGCTGGATCTTTTCTCCGGAGATTGCTCCTCCCCGAGCAGTCTTCGGACCCTTAAAAGCTTCTGCACCTGTTGGACCCTCTGTGCAAGGCCCAGTGATCGAAGATTTAAACACTCCTGAAGAAAGATCATCCGCTGATAACACCGACAAAGGTAAGGGGATACTGGAAATGCCTGTCAGGATGAAGGCTCATGTTGTGGTTATCCCCGAAACCACTCAGAAAGAGATGGATGAGATCCTAAAAATAATCAGAAAAAGTGACTACGACGTTGTGGAACAATTAGGGCAAACCCCTTCTAAGATTTCAATGTTAGCTCTCCTGCTCTGTTCAGAGGCCCATGCTAAGGCTATGATTAAATTCTTGAAGACGACACATGTCCCCCAAGAGACCTCGGCTGACCAGTTCCAAAATTGTGTGGCCAGTCTTACTGCTGACAATGGCCTGGGCTTTTCTGATGCTGACTTAACTCCCAAAGGAAGGAAACACAATGATGCGTTACATGTTTCAGTTGAGTGCCGAGGAACCACCCTCGCCCATGTCTTGGTTGATACTGGTTCTTCCTTGAATGTGCTGCCAAAGAAGGCCTTAGACTGTTTAGATTGCGAAGGTTTGACCCTCAAACCTAGCAACATCGTAGTCAAAGCTTTCGATGGTTCCAAAAGAATGGTTCATGGAGAGGTTGATATTCCCATCAAGGTAGGCACCGAAGTGTTCAACTCCACCTTCTACGTAATGGACATCCGTCCGTCATACTCTTGTTTGCTGGGAAGACCGTGGATCCATTATGCCGGGGAAGTTACATCCTCTTTGCACCAGATGTTGAAGTATCCTGTTAAGGGTAAAATCATAATTGTGCATGGCGAGGAAGAGTATATGATTAGTCATCTCAATTCCTTATGTGGAGTTAGACGGCGAGTTCATCGAAACACCTTTTCAACATTTCGAGGAAGTTTCTCCCGAGGTAGCAGTTGCGAAGACAGCGGTTGAGGTACCTATCATTCCCAAGCATGTGGATAAGATGGCATCTCTCAAGGACGCAGAGGATGTGATTAAGGAGGGGAAGAGCGCAGTATGGGGATAATTGCCTGACTTTCCCCATAAGACGGACAAGTTTGGTTTAGGGTTTACTGCTGCAGGACAGAAGGCTATGCGTCGCTCTAAGATTGGAAGATCACCTGTCAAGATTTCTCACCACGGAATCAATGCTGTAGAAGAGGGAGATGAGGAGAGCCACTTTGAAGATTGGATTTTTCTGACTGTCGAGGGGGGTTTGAGTAATTGGGAAGCAAAGGATTTCGTTCCTATCAACTTTATCAACCAGTAATTTTATCTTTGAACAATTTCCCATTTTTAGGTCTGTAATAACTAAAACAATTCGCACACTATTTTCACCTCATGCCTTGCCCGGGGCATGTAGGTCCATTTGTAAGGGTTTGATTTCCTTCATAATCATATGCCATGTTTTAATGAATCATTGGACGTTTTTCATCTATAAATTGTTGTGTTCATTTTCCTTTCCTTTTGCATTTTTGTTTGTTTAAGGATGGTTATCCCTTACACACACCCACACTCACAAATGCAGGTACCCATCCACTCCGGATTCCATGGGTGACTATTCTGTTTTAGCCTTCGATAACTCTGAAGATTTGGTCAAACACGCTGAGTACGAAGTTAACGAAGACTGTGAAGTGCCGGGAGAGTTAGCCAGACTTCTACAACAAGAAGAGAGGGCCATTCTGCCTCATTAAGAGTTGTTAGAAACCATCAACTTAGGGACAGAGGAAGACAGGAGAGAAGTAAAAGTGGGTGCCAACCTAGAACCGAGTGTCAAGGAGCGCTTAGTGCAGTTGTTAAATGAATACGTTGAAATCTTCGCTTGGTCTTATGAAGACATGCCAGGGTTAGACTCAGATATCGTGGTTCGCCGTCTCCCTACAAGAGAAGACTATCCATCGATCAAGCAAAAGGTTCGTCGAATGAGGCCTGACATGTATGAGAAGATTAAGGCTGAAGTAATGAAGCAATTCAACACCGGCTTTCTGGCTATTACAACCTATCCACAATGGGTTGCTAACATTGTGCCCGTATCCAAAAAGGACGGCAAGGTCAGAATGCGCGTGGACTATCGGGATTTGAACAGGGCTAGCCCTAAAGATGATTTTCCACTGCCACATATCGACATTTTGGTTGACAACACAGCTCAGCACAAAGTATTTTCTTTCATAGACGGATTCTCGGAATACAACCAGATCAAAATGGCCCCCGAGGACATGGAGAAAACAACCTTTGTTACACAATGGGGTACCTTCTGCTACAAGGTGATGCCGTTCGGACTGAAGAACGCAGGGGCAACCTATCAACGTGCCATGGTAGCTTTGTTTCATGATATGATACATCATGAGATCGAAGTTTACGTAGACGACATGATAGCTCGATCACAAACAGAAGAAGAACACCTTGAACACTTGCAAAAGCTGTTTTCCAGGTTGAAGGAGTATAAACTCTGACTGAATCCAAGCAAGTGAATTTTTGGAGTTAGATCTGGTAAACTTCAGGGATTTATTGTCAGCAACAAGGGCATTGAGGTTGATCCAGCTAAAGTAAAAGCTATATAAGAAATTCCTGCTCCTCGTACTGAAAAGGAGGTTAGAGGATTCTTGGGACGCTTGAACTATATCGCCAGATTCATCTCTCACCTGACATCTACCTGTGAGCCAATTTTCAAATTGTTGAAGAAGGATCAGGTAGTTGAATGGAACAATGATTGTCAGTTGGCTTTTGACAAAATCAAGGAGTATTTACTAGAACCTCCTATTTTGATGCCACCCGTCGAAGGAAGGCTGTTGATCATGTATCTAACTGTTTTGGACAACTCAATGGGGTGCGTACTGGGCCAACATGGCGAGTCTGGTCGAAAAGAGCATGCCATTTATTACCTTAGCAAAAAGTTTACCGACTGTGAGACTTGCTACTCACTGCTCGAGAAAACTTGATGCGCTTTGGTATGGGCTGCTCGTCGGCTAAGGCAGTATATGTTGACTCATACCACTTTGCTGATTTCCAAAATGGATCCAATCAAGTATATCTTCGAGAAGCCTGCTTTATCTGGAAGAATCGCTAGATGGCAGATGATCCTGACTGAGTATGACATCCAGTATACTACTCAAAAAGCTATTAAAGGGAGTGTACTAGCTGACCATCTAGCTCATCAAGCCGTCGAAGATTAACAATCTATGAGATTCGACTTCCCTGACGAAGACATCATGACTCTGGACAACATCGAAGGTAACAGACCGTATGACGGACCTGAACAAGGATCCCGATGGACCTTGTACTTTGATGGTGCTTCAAATGCACTTGGCAATGGTATCGGCGCGGTACTCATTTCCCCAGAAGGTTGCCATACGCCTTTCACTGCCCGACTTTGTTTCAGTTGTACCAACAACGTGGCCGAATATGAAGCTTGTATCTTTGGTCTCAAGGCTGCTATAGACCTAGGGATCAAATCTTTGGTCGTATTTGGGGACTCGGCTTTGGTTATCAGTCAAGTCAAAGGAGAGTGGGACACCAAACATCCTAATCTTATCCCATACAAGGAACATGTCCTGACTTTGTTGCCTCATTTCGAGCAGATTACTTTCGAGCATTTCCCGCGAGAAGAGAATCAGCTAGCAGATGCTCTGGCTACAATGTCTTCCATGTTTAAACTCAACTGGGATAACGAGACTCCCCAAATTACCATCGAGCGAATGGACGAACCTGCGCACTGTCATGAGATTAATACCGAAGAAGTAGTGGAACAACCATGGTTTCATGAAATCAAAAGGTATCTCCAAACTAGAGAATATCCCGAAGGAGCTTCCGTCAATGACAAAAAGTTCTTAAGGAGATTTTCTGCCAAGTTCTTCCTAAGCAATGGCATCCTTTATAAGCGCAACCATGATTGTGTTCTACTTCGATGTATGGACAAAGCTGAAGCAGAATTGATCATGACTGAGATACACAGCGGCATATTTGGCACCCATTTGAGCAGACATACGATGGCAAAGAAGATTCTAAGGGCAGGCTACTACGGGTCTACCATGGAAGCTGATTGTCATCAACATTCCCGTACTTTCCATAAATGCCAAGTCTACGCCGACAAGGTACATATTCCTCCTATTCCACTCAACGTTCTGACAGCTCCTTGGCCATTCGTAATGTGGGGCATTGACATGATTTGAGAGATCAAGCCCACAGCGTCCAATGGACATCGCTTCATCTTGGTCGCTATTGATTACTTCACCAAATGGGTCGAGGCATCTTCCTATGCCTCAGTTACAAAGAATGTGGTTGCCCGCTTCATCAAGCAGAACCTCATATGCCGGTATGGTGTCCCCGACAGGATCATCACAGACAACGGTACAAATCTGAACAATACTATGATCGCCGCTCTATGCGAACAGTTCAAGATTTATCATCACAATTCATCTCCCTATCGGCCAAAGATGAACGGTGCTGTTGAAGCCGCGAACAAAAATATCAAGAAGATCATTCAAAAAATGACAGTTACCTACAAATACTGGTATGAGATGTTACAGTTTGCTCTGCATGGATATCGTACCACGGCACGTACTTCAACAGGGGCAACCCCATTCTCTTTGGTGTATGGCATGGAAGTTGTCCTACCTATGGAAGTTCAGATTCCTTCTTTAAGGATTATGAAGGACGCTGGTTTGAGTGAAGACGATTGGATCCAGACCCGGCTTGATCAACTCAATTTGATCGACGAGAAGCACCTTACCGCTGTTTGTCATGGTCAGACGTACCAAAAACGGATGATGAAGGCTTTCAACAAGAAAGTCAGACGTCAGGTATATCAAGTCGGAGATCTTGTAATCAAGCGGATCATCTTGCCGCAAAGTGATCCCAGGGGCAAATGGACTCCTACTTACGAAGGACCATTTATGATCAAGAGCATCTTTTCTGGTGGGGCAATGATTCCGACCACCATGGACGGTGATGACTTGCCACACCCTGCGAACACAGACATAGTCAAAAGATACTACGCATGAAACGACCCGGCAAGTTGAAAACCCAAAAGGGAGACTTGGGCAAAAAAGGGCATCCCGGTGAACCGAAAACCCGAAAGGGCGGTTCAGGCAAAAATTAGGGATAAAAACAAAAAAATATGTACACCCGGCAAGTTGAAAACTCGAAAGGGCGACTTGGGCAAAAAAGGGTTTCCCGGTGGATCGAAAACCCGAAAGGGCGATTCAGGCAAAAGTTAGGGAATTAAAGCGTATGACTGTGTCTCGTCGGATCACTTTAAGAACAATCTCTTCATCAACAAGCTCCGAGCTTCTGATCAACTTAGTCATCGGCGGACAAAGCAACGAATGGACGAGATATTCAGAGTTGTGAAGGCCATAACAGAATGGGAATCCCATGGAATTGTTATACATAGCCATCTTTCTATTGTATAAATTCTTTTCAATTTTTACGACAACATTCTCTTACTAGGATGTATGTCTCATTTGTACAAAGATACTCACAAAAGTTAATACAAATACACTTCCAAGTGTTGAAATTTACTTGCCTTTCTTTTCTTTTTACACTTATGTTTATTTTGAAAACGTCCAATGTTTTGTTAAATAGGCATATGCATTTGAATATAATCATTGCTTACAAATGAAACGAATGGAGAAAGGATAGTTACTGATAGGTGGGAGGAATAGGAAGATATCTTTATGCCATTTCAGAAGAAATCCCCTGTGATACATCATTCCGACCCTCAATAAGGCTAAATTTGGAGTATATTTCCCCAGCGGAGTTAAGCTTCAAAACCCTTAGCAGAGCCAGTGTATTCCAAAACTTAATTCCCCTCAGAGTCAAGTTTCAAGATTCCCAGTGGAGCCCAAAAACCCTGAAAACCTTGTCTCCAGCAGAACCAGAATAGTGAACATTCTCCCCACAGAGATGCTTCCCCAGCAGATGGGAAAAATTCTTAGTCTCATTTCTCCAGCAGAAGTCTCCTAGGTTTTTTCTTCCCAGTAGAGATTTCCTAGGTTTTCCTTATTCCCCAAGCAGTCAGCAAGGATTTCTCATCTTCAGTAATCAAAGATTTTTGGAATCCCCAGCTTCGATCATGGATTTATTTTCCCCGGCAGCAGTCAAAGATTCCGTTATCTCCAGCTACCAGGATTTATCTTCCTCAGCAAGACGGCTACTCAGCTTACATGCATAATCATTACATTCATATATCATAAACATTGATGAAACACAATTCATTGCATCATACATATCATGCAACATAATTTTGTGTTTAGCTAACATTTTATCCTTTTCAGGATGAGATCGAAAGGCTATCATTAACAATTATTCAGATACAGTATGGATACACCCCAAACACGGCGGTCATTCTATTACTCATTCAGAATTTCAAGTTAGATACAGTATGGATACACCCCAAACACGGCAGTCATTCTATTACTCATCCAGAATTTCAAGTCAAAATACAGTACAGATACACCCCAGACACGACGGTCATTCTACTATTCATTCAAACTTCGGCAATCCGATACCGACTAGATACGCTCCAGACATGGCAGCCATTCTATCTCTCATTCAGATTCAATTATCAAAACTCAAGTTCAAATGCATTCTAGACACAGATACCATTCTGACCCTTACATCAGCAGTGTGATTACCTCAGTGCAGTCACCACGGAAGTCATTTTGTCACTTATTCAAATCCCAGTTACAGTTTCAGATACACTGCATACACATAAGTCATTCTGCTACTCATACATATCTCAACTTCAGATACGGTCCAGATACGCTCCAGGCACGGTTGCCATTCTGTCACTCATTCAGAACTTATCCTCAGCACACAGTTGCTCCATACACAGATTTTTCTCTGTTACCCATTCAGAATATAGATACACTCCAGACACGGCAGTCATTCTGATATTCATTCAAAGAATCAAATACAGTTACAGCCCAGTTACGCTCCAGACACGGACGCCATTCTTTGGCTCATATAGACTCAGTCTCCAGATACAGTTCAGATGCATTCCAGACACGGATACCATTTTGATGCTCATTCTTCTGACCTACAACATTGCAATTCAACAAACATTCTTGGATGGCATCTTTAAGCCCATCTCCAGCAAGATTCCACCATCTCCAAATGGCATCTTTAAGCCCATTTCCTCAACTATATTTTGACGAGTGCAAATTTACGGGCACTCTAGTGTCCAATCCTCTTTTACCTTCGAGTCGCGAAAGGCAAACTTGCCAATCTAACTCTTCAAGTTCAAGAAGACTGAACAGGGGCAGCTGTTGTACCCCAAAATTTTCCCTCTCATTCTTTAAGGCCTTTCTCACAAGGATTCTCAAGGTTCAAGCTTGCACAAGTAATTTGAAATTTTCCAGTACCAAAATTAAAAGGAAACTGTCAAAAAGGGAGAAAACAGATAAAAATATGATTTTGACAAAATTTGGAGAAATACAAGTGTTCTTTGTTTCAGCTCATTCGATTGGCCTTTTGGCCTCTTTTGATACAGGCTTTGGTTGCATCCTTCGACTGGGCGATGGCCTCTGGCACGCTGGCTTTGATTTACAAGGCAGGAGTTTCCTACATGCCACATTCGATTGCATCTCTGGCCTTACTGGGTTCACAATGCCATGACTGCCTATTGCATGTTTCGTTTGGATGTCTGATGCTTGCATGCCTATACAAACTTTCCCTCCATGCTTTCCTTGACTTATAAAGTAATAACTAGTTACATACAAACTTTCATTTGAGCCACAACTTGCACACAAAAGGCATCCCCCTTGCTAGCATGCACAAGGTACAAAGCCTCCTATAATTTCCTTCGATTCCAAGGCAAAAAGCTCCCTTTTGGTGTCCTTCGGTTTGCACTTTTTTGCCTCATGTATGCCTCTTTCGAATCTGGACATTTTGCCTCCTGCATGCCTCTTTTGTTTGGGCATGTGGCTTCCTTCGTGCAAGTCTTTGTTTGAGCTGAAATTCCAGGTATGTCACAGACTCAGGATGTCTAATGGAACGTTAAGACATCTGATCTGACATTAAGCGCTGCACAGGTAGAATAGGCTGTACTTTGGATATCGGTTCTACAACAGTCACTGAACTATCATACCAGAACCTGCAACACCTTTTGACAAACGCAGGTTCTGATTTACTGAAGTGCAGAGCAGTTAAGATTAATCATATACATTGATGCCATGAGGAATGCTGTGACATCAAACAAATAACCAATGCAGAAGGTAAATAACACACAGAATTGTTCACCCAGTTCGGTTCAACCAACCTACATCTGGAGGCTTCCAAGCCAGGGATAAAGTTCACTATTAGTAGTATCAATTCAAAGACCCTACAGCCAACACACCCGTTGACAGCCTTCTCACTTAATCACTACCCAATGACACTTTTACCTAAGATCCAATCCTAGATATGAGACCCCTCTCACTCCCCCTCAATCACCGCAGTGATAACTTTCTACAGTACATAAACTGTTCAGAAGATACACTTCCATTACACATCTTGATCATGCTTAAAAGCTTCAATCAAGTATAATGCATACATCCTCTTACCTACAGGTTTCAAGGAGTATGGTGACCATCCCACAGCCCAGGTGGTTCACAACAAAACTAGCCCTAAATAATTACATCTTGTCAATACACGGCTTGCTTAAATTAGGTTACAGTACTTCTATTTATAACCCTTTTTACCCAACTGGATTTGGGCCTTCATATGCCAGCAATGCAGCTTTAACGACCCGCATAAAGTAAGCAGAAAACTTTTGTTGTAAGTTAGGTCTTCAATCGAGCTTTTCTCCTTATCTTTAGCTTCTGATTGAATCTTCTAGAGCTCCACATATGCCTTCAATTTTCGCTTCTTGTTATGCATTCTATTTGGCAGAATATTCTGCATAACTTCAGGAACAGAACTGCATCAGACTTGACAGTTCATTATCTTGATGTCTGGTATGATGTTATGACATCTCTTGAGACATGTTGTTCCAGATGTTGATTCAACACAACATGTTTAGGCATTTACAATAGGATTTTCAGGCTGTTCCTATTGTACATTACATTACATTATTGTTGTTACTATTTGTTTTACAAGAAATGAGCCAATCCTAAACGAAGGCACTTACAATCTCCCCCTTTGGCAAATTTTGGCTAAAACAAATACAACAATAAAAAATAAATAAAAAATAAAAGTGTTCAGGATACACACAGAAGGATGTCAAGACATTGATCTTGACATCTTTGGTTGTAACCACACTAACCATCCAGGACCTCTTGAAGCACAGGAGGAAGAGGATGCACCTCATTCCCTTTTAGACCACGGACCATTTCTTGTCACTGGTGGTGGAAAAAGAGGACCGTGGGAGATAAACTATCCTTTCAGAGGCATCAGAGAACCTTTAAGGAGTGACAAGAATATCTCCCTTGTAACTCAGAACACAGGTCACAACTGTGTTCATAACTCAGATCACAAGTCACAAAGAAATTCACTCCATTTGAATTTCTGCTGAATTTGTGACAAGTCTTTGTGATCAAAATTTTGAGTAGCTGCTGCAACGAGGACAATGTCAAACAGTAACAGTAACAGTACTCCTTTCTCCCCCTTTTTGGCCAAAAATTGACAAAGAAAGCCCTCACAAAACCAGATCCAAGAACAGTTTTCCCAGATTCGTACAAACCCCATGATGGTTATGAGAGAAAAGAATGTGTGACAGGAGGTTATATAAGGAGATAACAGGTTCACGAAGATGGTAATATAAAATCTTGGTCAAGGATACCTGTTAAAGTTGTTGCATATTTCAGACCGACTGTGCATGCATTTGTTTGTTTCTGTCAAAAGAACCAGTCCTAATACATGCATAAGTTAGGGTCAAAGTAATTCCTGAATAAAAATCAGCCTTTGACCGACTTTTAAGGCTGAAGTTTTATTCCTTCTGGGAAACAGAACACCTAATATAGCTCCTGAATAGCTACAATTACGTGGTGAAGTTATTTTCCACGTATTCTTCTTGATTTCCCAAGGTTGCAATGTCGTTGATAATGTCATGACACTTACTTAGACATTACCTTACATTCTTCAATAACAGCAGTCTTCTTTTTACTTCTCTCAGTTAGGCACAGAGAAGGACACTTTAAACAGCTAGTAGCAAGAGACTAGTAACATCAATCATGCTTTCTTAAGTGTTGGTGAGATCCAACACAATTACTTTCTACCTTCTTCCAGACAGCAAGATAAGGAGGGAGGGGATAAACCTGAAGACTCCAACATGCATCACAAGACATCACAAAATTTAGATGCCACTTCTATTTTCTTGTAGTGAGAGAACCCCTTGAACATATGCTGAATATATCAGATTTCTTAATCTGATTTACTTCTTCTGATCTTCCATTCACTAGTAGTTGCTAGACCTAGTGAAGTCTTTACCACAATACCATTTCTGATTTGCCAGAACAAGTTGCTATTGAAAAGATCTGAATCTTCCAAATTGCTCCAAAAGTATCAAAACTGCCACTTATGATACTTTTAAGAATCTCTGAGATTTTCTTCCTAAACCCAGACCAAAAACAAGAGCAATTCTTCAATCTCCTGATGTTGAGACATTATCCATGACTTCACTTAGAAGTACACAATGTCATATTATCAGAACACATAAACATCAGCATACCACCGTCCTCTTCTGACTTCTGATCTTCAGATTAAGTCCAACAATACATATACAAAGTCTCCCTTCAATGTATATTGTAATTGGGGAAAGTGCAACACTCAGTGACTCCCTTTGTTAAGGCCAATCAAAACAGTAGCGTGGAAACCAGTAGCACTAGCTCTGAGGTGGTAACTTCAAGCACCCTGAACTAGTCTTAGAATAGTAAGGACATCTCTGATTCATGCCCTTGCACTTCCACCCTTATCATGACTCTCTGGATGGCTGAGAAATCATGTAGCCATAGTCTGAAATCACCCTCCAACCTTCTTAGTGTGCTTACAAGCTTTACTAAGATTCAGACTTTCTAGAGGGATTATCCTTTAATCATGTCATCCTTATATTTACTAGTAGTTGCTGATACTAGCAAATTCTTCAAACCACAACAGTAGTTATGCATTGTTAAGCATACTACTCTTAAACACAAGTAGAACTGCCACTTCTGAATGAGGCGATAGAATATTAAGATTCACAGTCCCAAGTCTATGCCACAGACTTCTAACAATAATGATGTTACAGCATCATCTGGGACATCAGAACCTATCTGCTTGGGTTCTGAAGTTGACATCCAGGGGATTGATGCTCTTTTATATTCCCCATACGAAAGGTATGATCTTCATCTTCAGTAATAGTTACTCACCAGAATACCTTAGAGAGAAATAAACTCTCTACCAAGTTCTGAGAAATAGGTACAAAACACTTAGTCTCCCATCAAAGTGCTTATATATATCTTTATGCAAGATCCTAATGAGTACTTAGTCTCCCGTCAAAGTATTCATTATTAGTTAGATTAAGCCACCTTCTCACGGTAGGATAATTATTCTAACAATCTTCTGTTTCATGTGTGAAGAACCAACTCTTCCTTACAAACTTCCTTTGCTGAAGAGTCCCTTCGTTTGAGATGATGTTGCAACATTGGTCCCAACCATATGAGCCTGGCTTATACATCCATTGCAATCAAAGCACACTTTTCTTGTAGAGGATACAAGAGTACACCAGAAGCTAATCATCCTTTATGATCAGACCCATAACAACCACATAACCTGTTCTTATTCCTATCCTCCTTGGAAATCACTAAGATCATGAGAAATAAACTCAAGCATCTTACAGAACAAGGTAAGATGAGCTTCCTTTCACATCAGCTTGATCATACTACTTCCTCTGAACAAAAGGTTATCCAACTTCCCTCTTTATGGATACATTGTTGAGCTCTCTACTTTAGACACATAGTAAGTACTCTTTATTTGGAATTTGCCACAGGTTTCAAATTAAGAGTCCTTAGTTGGCTTGCTGTACAAGTTTCAGATTGCCACATTCTGTAACTTATACTAGAAGAAACTTCATTATCAATCATGAGGATGTTCACTAAGTCTGGAACTTATCTGTCTTTCCTCAACAACTGATGTCTTCAACAGTTGTAATGTTGTACATCCTTTTTCATCACAAGCTTTAGAACTTTTGATTCTGATTTCCACATATTTATCACATAAATATTCTGCTTCCATCATTTATTCAGTTAGAATTATCTAATCATACTAGATGATCCTGACTGATTACTTCTTCATACTTGCTAAGCATATTTACTTGGCTGAAGGCACAGAAATGATGTTCCATCATCCATCATATAAGGGGAAACCTGGAGATCACAGCTTTAAAGTCTTTTTAAGTGCATTTAGCTCAGTACATATACTTCCTTAAACTCACAGCTGGAGTAGATGACCTGTTGATCGTGTCCAGATCAATTATTTCAAAACAGATGTCTCCTCTTCCAGATCAGGAGTAGGTTCCAAACATATGTACTCACACTACATGTGTTTAGCACCCAGAACATCTGTTCTTCAACTGGCAGTTGCATGATGTTCTAACATCCTTAAGCATATCAGTTCCATCTCCTTGGAACATATCATCCTTGATAATCTTCAAGCAGCTTGTAGATGTATATGAGAATCATTGATCAATTGATACTCATCAATACTAATAATAAATGTCTTTATGAGTGGACTTGAGGAAATCTCAAGTGTCTTTGACATTATTGATAGATTGCAAAATCTGCTTACAAATTCTGTTGATAATAATAACCCTAGAGTTCTTCTTTCACTTTAGGGGTTGTATCAGAAGCTATGCAGCGGAATAGCAGTACTTCAACAGAACCTTCACAATGCTTACTCCATATAGCAAGCATGACACATAAGGATTGAAAATAAATCAATCCTACAAGTTGTTTGCTTCTTCACCAAGCAACTTTCTAGACCCAACTCTACAGCCCTGTTAAAAGGACGCTTTTTACACAGATGATACCTTATCAATATCTTCACTCCCGCATGAAGGTTTTGATAATATTCTTCTTTGTGCTGAATACAGGTTGAACAATGCACTCCAAAATCTTCACTCCCGTATGAGGTCTTTGAATTTGTTCAAACACTTTCATCTAGTTTCTCCCAAATTGGTCCATCCTCCACTCCTAGGGACCAAACAATATAAACGCTACTGGTTCAAACAATATTCTACCTTGTACACAACCGGAAAGTATCCCCCATGGATCTCATCCAGAAACAGACCAGGATGCCTGCTCTGATACCAATTGAAATTCCAGGTATGTCACAGACTCAGGATGTCTAATGGAACATTAAGACATCTGATCTGACATTAAGCGCTGCACAGGTAGAATAGGCTGTACTTTGGATATCGGTTCTACAACAGTCACTGAACTATCATACCAGAACCTGCAACACCTTTTGACAAACGCAGGTTCTGATTTACTGAAGTGCAGAGCAGTTAAGATTAATCATATACATTGATGCCATGAGGAATGCTGTGACATCAAACAAATAACCAATGCAGAAGGTAAATAACACACAGAATTGTTCACCCAGTTCGGTTCAACCAACCTACATCTGGAGGCTTCCAAGCCAGGGATAAAGTTCACTATTAGTAGTATCAATTCAAAGACCCTACAGCCAACACACCCGTTGACAGCCTTCTCACTTAATCACTACCCAATGACACTTTTACCTAAGATCCAATCCTAGATATGAGACCCCTCTCACTCCCCCTCAATCACCGCAGTGATAACTTTCTACAGTACATAAATTGTTCAGAAGATACACTTCCATTACACATCTTGATCATGCTTAAAAGCTTCAATCAAGTACAATGCATACATCCTCTTACCTACAGGTTTCAAGGAGTATGGTGACCATCCCACAGCCCAGGTGGTTCACAACAAAACTAGCCCTAAATAATTACATCTTGTCAATACACGGCTTGCTTAAATTAGGTTACAGTACTTCTATTTATAACCCTTTTTACCCAACTGGAGTTGGGCCTTCATATGCCAGCAATGCAGCTTTAACGACCCGCATAAAGTAAGCAGAAAACTTCTGCTGTAAGTTAGGTCTTCAATCGAGCTTTTCTCCTTATCTTTAGCTTCTGATTGAATCTTCTAGAGCTCCACATATGCCTTCAATTTTCGCTTCTTGTTATGCATTCTATTTGGCAGAATATTCTGCATAACTTCAGGAACAGAACTGCATCAGACTTGACAGTTCATTATCTTGATGTCTGGTATGATGTTATGACATCTCTTGAGACATGTTGTTCCAGATGTTGATTCAACACAACATGTTTAGGCATTTACAATAGGATTTTCAGGCTGTTCCTATTGTACATTACATTACATTATTGTTGTTACTATTTGTTTTACAAGAAATGAGCCAATCCTAAACGAAGGCACTTACATGAGCATTGACCTTTTGTGTGCTTGATTGGAGTCACAAAGTTTAGACCTCCTCCATGCAGGCTTCGACAAGACATTGACTATGCTTGTACTAGCTTCGACTGGACAACATTTCTCTTTAGTATGCTGCACTTCCATCCTTGACAAACTTCAGCACATGGTTGATGGCCCCTTCAAAAGACATATAGTGGTGGACTTGAGGGGCATACATAAGAGTCCCTGTCGAAGGATACACCTTACTAGTCCATTCGAAGGACACATTTGGCCCTTTTCAAAGAAGCATACATGATCCATTCAAGG
This sequence comes from Vicia faba, assembly GCA_948472305.1. Taxonomy (NCBI): domain Eukaryota; kingdom Viridiplantae; phylum Streptophyta; class Magnoliopsida; order Fabales; family Fabaceae; genus Vicia; species Vicia faba. Next base: position 1,760,575,840 of record OX451736.1, on the reverse strand, counting down.
GACATGTCTCGGAATCCCATTTGAAGGACATGCTTGAGGGCCCATTCTAAGGATTTACAAAGCCCACCTTAAGGCATGTTTTGGTTACCCATCCAAGGGGCACACATTTGGCCCCTTCAAACGATGCACAAAGGTGATTCGTTCGAAAGACACTTGTCAGTCGAAAGTCAAACAATATGTTTGGAAGAAGAATCTGGTCGAAGGAGGGTCAAAATGAAAGGATGAAATATTCAAAGATGCTTGCTGCCAAGTTCAGGCATGGTACACTGGCCAAAACTGCTGCACAGCAGTCTTGAAACACTTCCCCATTCTTGCACCGAAATAGCATACAAGCACTGTCCCTCGAAGGCTACAAAGAGCAGTTTACTCAAATTGTTCAAATTATTTTGTTTTCCCTCCAAAAGCTTCAGCCAACTTTGCCTATAAATAAGAGGCTCCAACACATGTTTAGGAGGACTGGTTGGCCAGGGGAACGAATCTTCAAAAAAAATTCTCAAACACCATAAAGCTCTCAAACACTTAAACACTCATCGAACACATACCCAGAATCCAAACATTTATCCCCTTAGAATCTGAAACATTCCTATACCTTGCTACCCTTCAAATCCAGTAGGAATAACCTCACACTTGTTCTTCTCTTTCGAACCAGTATCAAACACATAACCCCTGGTTCCTCCCTTCGAATCCAGAAGCATTCAAGGAAACCACTTAAAGGCCCGACACACGTTCCAACTTCAAGCAAGGTAAGTCATTCTTAACCTTGAACCCTTCATTTCTAGCATAACATGTAAATAAGCTTCCTTTTCGTTTCAAACATGTACGTAGTGTTTGTTACCTTTTCGTTTCCACCCTTTTAGTTTGTTTTTATTGCCTCTCCTTTCGGTTTTGCTCTTTGGTTTATTACAAATGCTTTAAGAACTAACCTGGCCCCGAGGTAATGATAGCATGGCCTTAGGCCATGTTGCTATTTAATATCTCAAACGAAATAAACAGGAGACAGGAGTATGAAACGAAGCCTCAGGCTTCCTCACTGACTCCAGACCCAATCGAAGGAGGCAGATTACATCTTATACTGGTTCCACTGGTCCCAATCGAAAGGCACAACATGCTGTCCCACTGGTCCCAATCGAAAGGCACAACATGCTGTCCCACTGGCCTCAGTCGAAAGTCATGCCTTCACCCTTTTCAGGCCAAATCGAAGAGAGCCAGAAAGTGCAGAATCGAAGGGTTTTCTGCCTCAATCGAAAGACCCTCATTTTTCTTGCTTTTATTTTATTTTTGCCTTTATATTTTCATGCAATTCAATATGGTTGTAATAGTGTAGGATTTTATCTTTCTGCGCTTTATTACTTTTATATGCTTGCTAGTAAATAGGATATGTATGGCCAGATAAAATCAACAAGTAGACAATCACCAATAAAGAAAACAAAGCATGAAAATAACACACATGCACACTTGCACCCCTAGGGTTTCAATCCACTTGTTGCCTTCAAAAATGGGCCACGATATGCATGTCAAGTACTTTGGCAAAACAAAAACAAAACAAAAGATCATAGTCCCTCGATGACGCTATCTTAGTTGCCTAAAAAATGATCAAGTCCCTCAAGAAAACTGCCAAAGATACTTGACACTATTGCTATCATGGTCTATACGATGACCAGCGCCTGTCCCGTAAAACATCCTAACACAAGGTTGTTCACCAAATACAATGGTGAAACCACACTGTTAAAAGGGTTAAAAACATAAGATCTTTGAGTAAAATAGGGTAGATAACTCTTAGTTACTTGATCAAAAACTTGCAAAAGCATCCTTGCTATCTTCAAAACACACTTCTCCACACAATTTCAAAACCCTACTTTCAAACATTGAAAAATTTTCAAAAGACAAAAACACCTTTGTATACATTCAAACAAGAATCATTACAAAGGTTCCCACAACGATGGCCTCTTTTCAAAACATCTTTCAAAACCACACACAAAGCACCATTTCAAACAATTGAAAAGCAAAGCAAGTGATCTAAGCAAGTAACTAAGAGCCCATGGATAACCATGGATAGAAAGAGTGATAATACCTTACCTTTCTATAACCTACTCCCCGAACCCAAGAAAACATCTCAAAGGTCTTTCCTGTGCTTTTTGGCCTTTCCTTAGGATAAAATAAAAAGTCGGTGGCGACTCTTGCTAAACCGAAACATTTGCGAACACAAAACGCAAAATCCCAAGTCAATTCTCCCACCGTATCACAAAAAGCAACAAAATTATAGATCAAAGACAAGCATGAATTTTAATGGCCCTAATTTGAACCCTAAAAATTTCAAAAACTTCAATCCTAAAATTCTCTAAGCTCAAGCAAAATAAATGAAAACTATGGACATGGTTAGCTTTAGGGCAATGATATCTACATTTTTCATTCACAAATAAACCATTAATGATGCATGTATAAAAAGTTCCAAAGTCAGAAAACTTACCTTGCAATAAGGTATCGTGTTTGGAGTTTGAGTAGCTTTTAGTGAGTTCCAATGATTGGATTAGCTTCCTCAAGTTCCCAGGAAGCTAATGTGATGCTTAGCTTGAGCTGAAAGTGCCTGAGGAGTTCTGGAGAAGTCAAGGTGCAAGGTACTGTTTTTGAAAATGGTGGATGATGATGGAGGTGTTACAGTGGTGCTACAGGTGTTGGGATTGTTTGTGTATGTTATTTAGAAGCTTTTGAAAGTAAAAGGCCAAGAAACGCACGAGCAAATTTGGAGACTGGATTCAAAACTCAGAAATTACAAGTTTTGAAGTGTTTTTGGTGATTCTGTGTTCTTGGTATTTTCAGGGCTTAAGCATGTGTGGGATTTGTGGCAAATGACTTGGGTATGTATAAGAAAAAGGGTTTGAGTGCTTTTGTAAGTCAGGAGTACAAGTTACCAGCTATTTGCTATGTTACTTGATTTTCAAGAAAAGTGGGAAATCAAGTTTCAAGAGGAAGTACAAGCATGAGCTGAGTGATTGTAAGTGTCTAGGTGAGTTTCTCTTATGTTATAAGACATGTATGATCAGAAGAGAACAAATGCAAGGCTCAAGAACAAGTTTTATGCAAAAAGCTACTTTATCAAAATGGCATTGTGCACTTTCTTCCCAAAATGGATATAAAGCATGGCCTTGCATTGAATGCTTGAATTGAGACCTCTAACGGCTGTGCAAGCAATTAATTATGGAGTGCCTAACAAGTTTGAGGCCTGCAAAGTAGAGGTTATGCAGCATAACTTTGAATTTTGAATCTTGTTCATCACAAAATGACTTGTAATTCAAGTGATAAAACCCTTACTTCATCTCTTCGATTCTCCCTACTCAAAAATGATCTCAAGGAGTTCTTGGACATTTTGGAAATCTTGAAATGTTATCTACAACCCATATTTGAATCACTTTTGAATATTCCCTTTGGAACTATATGAAAAAGTGCCATGAAGTTGGGTCAAAATCTTGACCAAATTAGGGCAATATTTCACTAAGTGTTTTGTTTCATGACCATGTGTTCTTAAAATTGTAACTTGAGATCCAAGCACTTTTAGTAGGAGTTGCATAAATATAAGTTGTAGATTTAATGGAGATCTACAACTTTCATGTTGAGAGTTTCTTTTGAATCAGCTTGCATCATGGTGAAAATTTTGCTCAAAGTTGTGAAAAAAATAAGAAATTTCAAACACTTAGAAAAATTTCTAAGTTTAGAAATTTTAACTTTTCAAAATGAAATCTTGAATTTTTGATTTCTTGATGAATAAGTTTCATATTTTGACATGCTTTGATGAATTGTGATCTTTAACATTTGATTTTGACCAAAAAGTCAAAGTTTGACTTTTCAGTATACAGTTGACTTTTGATCAGTTGACTGAAAATTCATCTGTCAATCCATTGGACTTGAGCAATGTTTTAAGCCATGTCATTAGGTCAAAATTATGCAATTGGACTCTTGAGATCATGCCTTAAACCAATTGATCATTTGCTAGGTCAAAAATCAGAAATTGCCCTTTCCTAGTCAAAACTCTAATTTTAACCATTTTGCCCTTTTGAAGATTTGATCAAATTTCTTGAGGAATTGTGGTCCAAACTTGATCAAATGATACATATGAGTTTAAAATGTTTATGTGGATAAAAAATTATGAAGTTTGATTGTAAATTGGTCATAGTTGACTTTTTCTTCAATACAGTTGATTTTTAGGTCAATTGCTCAATTGACTGAGCAAAAGTGTGATCCAAAGCTTGAAACTTGACATGAGTAATATTTAGGGTCCATAATGATCCATGAAAGTAATGTGGGGCATTGGAAGTTCAAATATCCTTGTGCAATCTCAAACCCTAATTTTGGTCATCAGTGTTTAAGGAGGTGTCTTGAGCTGATCAATCCCTAGTGTAGTCTTGAGCCAACGGAGATCTTATGAGCAAATTCTTGATAAGTGGGAGGGAAAATTTTGGGGTACAACAGCTGCCCCTGTTCAGTCTTCTTAAGCCTGTGTAGCGGTAGAAATGTTTAAGACTAAGCCATTGGATTGACTAGACTTTATACAAATCAAAATAAAAATCGCCACCACGCTTTATTGTTTCCAAAGGAATGGGAAAAGAGCGAATAACCCAAAAAGAGGGGGAAATATTCAAGTTAAGGGGTTGGTTATGCAAAGGGAAGGTATTAGCACCCTAAACATCTACGGTACTCCGCATGAGCCTCTTTGTAAAATCTGTATTTTTTGGCTATAAAAAATGTTGTATAAAAATGGATGGTGGAGGTGAGAAAAGAAATATATTTATTTTATAATTTTTGCATCCTCCGCGGTTGCAAACCTTTAGTGCCTACGTACCACCTTTTCGTGCAATAGGGGATCAGGGTACACGTAGTTCCTCTTTTAAAAATTTAAAACACAAATGTGTTGGTTAATTTCATGAGATACAACATCATTGTCATTGTCTGTGTGGTAAACATACCTACTACCCACAATTATGAGAAAGGAGAATTTGCATCATCTCAAAGTGGAGGATATGGCCTGGATCTTAAAATCAACAATGCCTCACTCAACACCCAAGTGGAAAATATCTCTCTTCACTAAATATTATAGAAGTATAGTTGTTTGTATCACTACAAGGATTGACAAGAGTTTAATCTTTTGAGAAAAGTTTAAAGATAAAAGCCAAAGTGGCAAAATGGTTTGAAATGAGATTGATTGACTTTTAGTCTTCTCACAAAAAATGTCAAGGTATTATTAAGTTGATTGGAGTTTATTTATGAAAATGTTTTGAAAATGCATGGACATAAGTCCAAGTTTATTATGAAAGTGGTTCAAGTTTAAAAACAAGAAGAGTTTTCAAAAGGAGTAAGAAGATTTTTGAAATTAAAGAATATGGGAGGAGAAGAAGGGACTATCCTAAAGCATAAGGTAAAAGCTAGGGATAAGAACCATCTAACCAACAAGAAGCCAATACTTGACATTATGAACCAAGATAGAATTCCCATTCCTTAGATTGAAACCAATCAAGAAAAAAAAGACTAGACCTCTTGAGAGAACCAAACTTCAAGTGTATTAAGTCTTCACAAAAATTAGGCAGAATAACGGCTGTATACGGGTGAATTCCAGATTACAAACAAAGGGTGTAATCACAAAAACCTGCACACAAAAACAAACAAGCAACCCAATGTCTTGAGGTAAACCTCAAGAACTCCAGACAAAATAATCAGATAAGATCACAAGGTCTTCAAGATAGGCCAAGGTTTCTAATCCTAAGTCCAAGAAAAGTCCCATACTCCATAATGCCAAAGATAGTAACCAAATAGTCCAAATACCATTAAAGATTTTTATGGTTTATGTTGATTATTAAGTATCTTAAAAAAAAAATCTCAAGTGAGCAAAGTAAATATGACAAGAAAGTAAATGCTCAAATGAGCAAAGATGAAAATGGCATGAAATGTAAGTGCTAAAAGTAAATGGTACATAAAGCATAAGAAAAATAAAAGCATAAAGTAAAACAAGTAAATAATTAGTGGTTAGTTGGATGACCATCTTGAAGCTTGCATTTGGAACTCATTAGAGGATTGGTAGAACCAAAGCCTCCACACAACAAGTTGCATTTGCTTTTTGTCAAGTATATCATCCATTTGGAATTACCACAAGTGCCATTTAATGATCAACGATGTTTAAGTGATCCGCGTTGACCAAAGGTGTTGTAAATCCATTGGAGGATTGGTAGAACAAGAGCCTCCACACAATGAATCTCAAGGTTATTGGATCAAAGAGATCAAATTAACATACTTGGGCTTGCAAACATAAGTTTGGGCCACGGATGATCATTTATTCGAATCGGGAAAAAAAATTAACGCTATATTAAGCAATCGTAAGTGAACTTATATAGAAGTCGCACCTATTTTGAGGCCGATCAATAGCAATCTATGCACCATTTGTTCTGAGACATGATATAGAGATCATGCTCCAACAACATTTAGTGCAATAAGAAGGGGATGAGATAAAGAGGGATGGGAGAGAATATACAAACAACTTTTGAATTAAATTTAATCAAACTATTATTAAAATCATTCATCCATTTTTGTGGAGTTAAACTCAACACCATGGATCCAATGATGTTAATAAAGTTCATGATCCAAAATTTAACCCGAGATCAGCCAGAAAATAGTCACAAAATAATATTACATTTTAATATATACAAAACGGTTTAAAAATAATGTTTAAAAATAGAAAATAAAGAGAAAAATATCAACTATGTTCAAATTAATCAAGAAGTAAAAAGTAAGACCATAGAAAAATCAGAAAAAGGCTCAAATAATTTTACAAATTTTTTGGTAATTTTTAAAGTCACAAACTATTTTTAAAATTAAAAGAAATGGGTAAAATAAACCAAAAATGATTTTAAAAAATAGTAAAGTCTGAAACAAAAATAAAATAAGGTCAACAATATTTGTCACAATATCATTGGATCACTCCATAATTTTTTCAGAATTTAAAAATGTATAAAAGTATTTTTAAACATTTAAAACAATTCAAATAAAGTGTAAATTTATAAAAAATACCAAAACACAAAATTAAGTTGTGAAAAAAATAAAAATCAGAAAGGGAATAATCAAAATATTTTTTCATAATTTTTTCAGATTTTTTGGACTTAAAATGAATTTTCTATGATTTTTTGAAATTTAAATCAATTAAAATATAAAAATCAGAAAAGAAAATAAAAGTAAAAATATGTGGACCATTGGATGAGAGTCAAAACACGTTAGTAATCAAATCCAAGGAATCTGGCGCGCTGTACATATCATGGTCATTAGTGAATAAAGTACATAATCAAATATAAATCAGATTTTCAAAAATAACAAGTGGCGTACCATCATTGGTTGGAAAATGACACGTAGGTCATCTTCAACCTCCAGCCAACGTGATTTGAAGGTCTCTCAAACTGTAAAATCAGAAGCTCATACCTATGTCGTTCGCTTCGTCTCTTCAAGACGAAGACAACCACACACTCGCGCCAAATTTATATAAACTGTAGCTCAAGCAATTTGGGAGGAAAGTTTTGAAAAGGGATTTGAAATTTCATGGTCAAAACGTGTTTCCAATAAAAGGTAAGTGTTGCGACTAGAACCAGGGCAATGAGAGAAACACAACGATATCAGAGTTTTGAAGATTTGATGAAGGAATCTACCTATTAAAGTTGAGTTGCAGAGCTCTGAAACTAGACTTCTATGGAGCAGTATAGGGCATGATTCTTGAATGTAATTATATGGTTAGCTTCACGGAAGATCAAGGAAGGTGAATTGATGGAAAAATTGGATTGAAAAAGGCTTGATAATGGATTTGAAGTTACTGAATTCTGAGTTGTGGAACAAGTTTGGCAGGGTGATTCTGGCTATCCAAGCTTGAAAAAATGAATGGGGAATGATCCTCTATCTATAAGGAATCAGATGGAATGTTCAAGCGTGTGAAATGATGAAGTTTAGAGAGAAATCGTGTGAAGTTGCAAACAAGAAAAGTGTGACTTCAAACTTGATCAAAACTCATCCAAAACGCGCGTTTTGTTGTGCTAATCCACTCTGGAAGTTCACTAAACATGTTTAGAGGCAAAAACGTGTGGAAAACTTGTGATTAGAAGCCAAAACAAAGATTTCAAAATCTGACTTGTGAGGAAACTTCAGTTCCAAGTTACCAATTTCAAAATCATGGCAATCTCATCTCAAGGGGTCTTAGGGCATGATTCTTGATGCTTTAGAAAGATGAGGTTACAAGCTTTGTGTTGTACCCCAAAATTTGCCCTCCCATATTCTCCAAGATTTGTCAAGTCAAGGTCACAAAATTCCCCAAGGGTTATGCAGTTCAACTGTCTCCTATACAGTCAAAACTAGGGTTTGAGTCCTGATCAAGAAAATGAAGATTTCAAAGGCCCAATCAAGTCTCATATGCCTACAAAGATGGTCAAGCATCCTCATATCAAGTTTCAAGGCATTCAGCTCAAAATTGCACAGTCAAAACCCTAAATTGCACTACAGTCAACTGTAGGGGCAAAATGGTCATTTGACAGTCAAAAGTTCAAATTTTTGGTCAATATATCATTTTGAAGCCACAAACATCATTTGATCAATGCTTGATCATGATTCTCAAAATTTGGCTCAGAAATCATCAAAGATGCAAAAGTTACTATATTTGGACAGCTGAAAAAGTCAACTGAAATTGACCAGGGCATAACTTTCACATGGATTATCAGAAAAATTCCATCCAAAGCTCATTTTGAAGAGAAAGACATTTCCTACAATTCATCTTCATATTCCAAGTCCAAGAAATGCTCTCACAAAAAGTTATCAATTTCAACATTATAGGTCATTTTTAAAAGTCAACAAAAAGGGACTTTAAGTCAAAGGCCATAACTTGAGATTGGTAAATCAAAATGACATGGGACCAAAGGCATTGGTTAAAGGACTCAAAGACCTTTCCAAAATGTCCAAGAACATGTGAAAAGCTTAACAATTGAGCAAGTTATGCCTTGTGGAAGTTGGGAAATTTTTGGAAATTTTTGAAAGTCAACTTTACTTCAAATGATCCAAAAATGCTAATGGGCCCATTTTTCTTCCAAGTTTCTTCATGCCAAGCCTATGCACGACCATTAAGCCCAAGGGGAAGTATTTTTTCAATTTTTAATTATTTATTTGAATTTATATTAATATTAATTCATTTAAATTACTTAAATACATGAAAATATAAAGCTTGACCTAAAAAAATCTTTTTATGCATGATTTGGACTCAATATTTCGTGTACATGCTCATAGGGAAAGATTTGGACTAATTGGATGCAAATTGACACAAAATGCACATGAAAAGATATGGAAAAGATCCTTGAAATCAAATATTCAAAAATCATCAATGCCATGGATTTTGTCAAGTTTTGTTGACCTAATCATCTCACTACATAACCCTGATCATAAACCTAATGCCTTTAGACTCTAAGCTGCGCAGAAAACCATTGACCAAACTTGGAATTTTCACCAAAAAGCTCAAAACTGAAAAGTGCTCTAGAGGTCGATTCAAGCCTCCAAAACTATCTCAACAGTTTCCTCAAGGTTCCCTGAATACCTCCCAATCACAAACGTCCATTAACACGCCAGGAATTGGTATAAGGACTCAAAACTGTACAGAGAAAAATTTGAAATCGTGCATCATAATTCAAGCATGTTTACAGCATTTTTTTTATAGATTCTTATTCCTTATGATGTTCTGATACTGACCAATGCGTTTGATTGTATTTTTGTGCCATATATGCGTTTTTACCATGTTCATCTTTTAGGGTTTTCAGAGTTCAAGTTTGGGGCTTTTACAATGAGGCAAAATTAGGGGTTGAGATTAAGACCATTGCATTCAGCACTTTGAGACGATCAAGAATCAACCATCGCGCCTAATTTCCAAACAACACAGGCCTAATCGCTATTTTCTTGTAGCTGGCCTATTGAAACGCTTGATAAACTGTTGCTTAAGATGTCCTTGTTTCAGGAAAACAGATCACGCGAGGAAGACAACTAGGTGGCAGGGAATGATTGGGCCTTTTAAATCTCGCGCGTTTTTGCACCACTAACTCTTGTCTCTTTATATTATATTTATTGTTTATTTGATATACAAAGAATTCAAATGGCTCAATTGGCAGGCAGACGCGTTGGCAACCCTTAGGACCTGGGTTCGATCCCAGGTCCCCACACTTTCCAAATATTTTTCTTCACAAGATGTTCATGTGTAGGTATGGCTTTGTAGACCATGATGCACCAGCATAATCAAGCGTGACACGTCTCTCTGATGACCAGATCAGTGGCCCAGAATTAAAGGGCACCGTGTGCCATAGTCAAACGCATCATACATGATCCAGAAAAGTCAACAAGTTCAAAGCTAATTGGGCCAGCATCCTAAGGCCTGCACCTCCTAATCTGGGGTCACCCCCCCCCCCCTGGTTTGCTTCCTTTCTTTTTTTATTATTTTATTTTTGATTGTTATTTTATTTTTTTAATTTAGTTAATTATCCTTTTTTACAAAATATTAAAATATCAAAAAAATTCAGAAAAGACAAAAATGCAATAAACATTTTAATTTAATTATTTTCATAAATAAGTTAACATATAAATAAATTTAGTAACATAGGTTTTAGTTTTAATTCTTTTAATAACAAAAAATCCAAAATATAGAATTCAGGTTTAATTATTTCTTTTAATTTCCTTTTCCTTTTTTACGATAATATTTATTTATTTATTTTCATAAATTAAAATTTGTACATAAAAAATTAGGGTTTTATTTAGTTAAAAATTTCAATATTTTCTCAATAACTAAGAGTAATTAGAATTAGGGTTTAGCTCTTTATTTTAATTAATCCTTCTTTTTCTTTTAAATCTAAAAAACATAAAAATCTAAAAAACATTTTCTTTTTGAATTTTAATTTTAATTCTCATTAATTTAATTTTCGCAAAAGGGTCCAACGCCCGTGTATTGTTTAATTGCTTTATTTCGCGCCTTTACCTTATTTTGCGTAATTAATTATGTAAATGTTCCAAAGCCTTGTAACAATTTTACTTTTCGCATTATTTACTTTTCCGTCAAATCGGGTCCGGTTTATTTTGGCGATGTGGACCCGCGCCTTTGTAATAGCCTTAGATTTATTTTTCCGCAAACTTTATAACTGTTAAATAAGCATGCAAGAATGAATGGCCCTAACTAAAATCATGCGTAGATCACAAATAAACATGACAAGATAAAATATCTGAATCTGACACACAAATCACACACCACCCCTAGGGTACGCCTCACTGTTGCCTTGCCTCGAAAGGTGATCGTCGAGTAGAGGATGTCTTAGTAAGTCCTCATGATCCGGGAACCTGGCATGAGGGTAGCTTCTAAGGTGTCTTCCCATTGCTCTGGTGATCACCATGTCCCGAACCTCGAATTGACCCGAACACCTCCAACGGTGGTGCTACCTACCTCTCAATGGTGGGATGGCACTACTTTAAAGGACATTTACACAGACGAATTCCTTAGGGTAGGTAGACGACTCATGGATACTTGCTCTCTTCAAAAACAAACAAAAATTTAATATTTTCTCAATAACTAAGAGTAATTAGAATTAGGGTTTAGCTCTTTATTTTAATTAATCCTTCTTTTTCTTTTAAATCTAAAAAACATAAAAATCTAAAAAACATTTTCTTTTTGAATTTTAATTTTAATTCTCATTAATTTAATTTTCGCAAAAGGGTCCAACGCCCGTGTATTGTTTAATTGCTTTATTTCGCGCCTTTACCTTATTTTGCGTAATTAATTATGTAAATGTTCCAAAGCCTTGTAACAATTTTACTTTTCGCATTATTTACTTTTCCGTCAAATCGGGTCCGGTTTATTTTGGCGATGTGGACCCGCGCCTTTGTAATAGCCTTAGATTTATTTTTCCGCAAACTTTATAACTGTTAAATAAGCATGCAAGAATGAATGGCCCTAACTAAAATCATGCGTAGATCACAAATAAACATGACAAGATAAAATATCTGAATCTGACACACAAATCACACACCACCCCTAGGGTACGCCTCACTGTTGCCTTGCCTCGAAAGGTGATCGTCGAGTAGAGGATGTCTTAGTAAGTCCTCATGATCCGGGAACCTGGCATGAGGGTAGCTTCTAAGGTGTCTTCCCATTGCTCTGGTGATCACCATGTCCCGAACCTCGAATTGACCCGAACACCTCCAACGGTGGTGCTACCTACCTCTCAATGGTGGGATGGCACTACTTTAAAGGACATTTACACAGACGAATTCCTTAGGGTAGGTAGACGACTCATGGATACTTGCTCTCTTCAAAAACAAACAAAAATCTTTTCACACCGACACTTTTCAAAAGCTTTCAAAACAACTTTTCAAACACTCTGACACAAGAGTCGATCTGAAACTTTCAAAGAAACTTTTTAAAACCCACAGTTGAAAAGCAAACAAACCATTTTTGAAAACACAAGTGAGCAAGTATCTAAGAGCCCATGGATAACCATGGATAGAAAGGGTGCTAACACCTTCCCTTTCTATAACCTACCTCCCGAACCGAGAGCAATCTCTATAAGGAATTTTTCTGTGCTTTTGTCCTTTCCATTTGGAGAAAATAAAAGACGGTGGCGACTCTTGCTTCCGCGACATTTCGCGAACCAGCGTTAAACAGTCAGTTCCAGATCCACCGATCACAGAACTGGCGACTCTGCTGGGGACTTAACTTAAAGTGGGGTGTACCTTAGGGCTAGCTCATAACTATGTTTTCAATTGTCTTCTTTGCTTGCTTTATTATTGTGGGAATGTCTTGGGAGTTCTATAGATCCTAACCCGGATCTGGGGATACCTTCTTAGAAAGTAGCAACAAGGCTGTGAGGGAACTGTGCGGGGTATACCGACATGGTTGAAACAGTCTGCTACGTTGATGTGGCACTTTGGTGTGTATCGGTAACCCTTGAGTTCAGTCAAGGAGAGTACGGGGCCTCCGCGTGGTGTCGTGAAGCATCAATAGACCTTAGGAACCTTAATTGAACTATCTTGGCCTCTTTAGGGTAGTGAGATAACTGACTTTGGTGCAGTCCGAGGTTGGTTGATACTCGATACTACACTCAATTGAGGGTTGCTTTCCTGGAATATTTCGGTCGCCAGTTCAGTGGCTAAATCGAAACGATGAACAATGAAAGCAATCCCGTGATATTGGGACCCTTAGAACCCGGTTACTTCTGATAGGACAGGTCTTAACCAACAAACTGAAAGAGGGTACTACCCAGACCTCATGCTGGCCTAAACCTTAAGGGCTCTTTTGTGTGACTTGTGTGCCTTCGTACTTGACTATCTGCGTGCTTGTTACCTAACACTTGTTTCTTGCAGGTCTTGTTTATAGTCCTTAATTGGGACTCATAACAGGGTACTAAGTTTCTTGCAGGTCTTGTTTATAGTCCTTAACTAGGACTCATGACAGGGTTTACCAAATTTCTTGCAGGTGTTGTTTATAGTCCTTAATTGGGACTCATAACAGGGCTTACTAGATCTCTTGCAGGTTTTGTTTATAGTCCTTAACTGGGACTCATAACAGGGTTTACTAGATCTCTTGCAGGTTTTGTTTATAGTCCTTAATTGGGACTCATAACAAAGTATACTGAATTTCTTGCAGGGTTTGTTTATAGTCCTTAATTGGGACTCATAACAGGGTTTACCTACATCACCCCATGCATAGCATGACATCATACCATTGCATACATCCTAACCCATTTCAAGGATCTCAAGGGCTTGTGATGCAGGTCATGATGAACCAACTACCCAGCAAGGGGCAAAGAGGATTTATTTTCCTCTAGCTAAGGTCGTCAGGGGCTATGACCCACTGGATATGGTGAGCCTTTGACCCTTGAAGAAGGACTCTCAACAACATGAGGTTCCTTCAATCAAGTTGCCAGTTTCCAACTCTAACAAGTTTCTCTGTTTACCCCGCGAGGTCCTTGAAAACATTGCATGCATATCATACATCTCATTGCATTGCAGGTATCCCTTAGACAGTTGCTTACCCTTCTCCGCTGTTTATTTCAGCCGATCGCCATGAATCCTGAATCATCAGCCGAGCAGACTATCAAGGATCTCCAGGCTCAGAACGCCCAGTTCCAAGAGCTGATCATGAATTTGACTCAGGGGCAACAAGACCTGAAGGCTCTCCTCTTGAAGAAAGACAAGAAGAAGAAGAGGACTGTCTTGTTCAGCCCTAGGCGCAGATCTGGGAATACACCGCAAATTGAAACTGAAAGGACAACCCCATCTGTGGGAAAAAGCAGTCATCCAGAGGAAAGGGTGCCCAGTCCAGAGGTCTCCGACAACGAGACAGATTTCGATGACGAACAGTACCCTCCGGCTGAGGACAAGTACAAACAGTTGGAGGATAGGTTGAAGGCTATGGAGGTTCAACAGGTACCTGGGCTGGATATCGGAGATCTGGGTTTGTCAACTGGTGTGGTTATCCCTCGGAAGTTCAAAGCACCATCCTTCTCTAAGTATGACGGGGCATCTTGTCCCAAGCTGCATCTGAGGTCCTATGTTCGGAGGATTCAGCCATATACGGTGGACAAGAATTTATGGATCCACTTCTTCCAGGAGAGTCTTTCAGGGACTCATCTCGAATGGTTCTATCAGCTGGATGGGACCAAGGTTCGTAACTGGGAGGAGTTGGCTACTGCTTTCTACAAGCAGTATCAGTATAATGCCGACCTTGCCCCTACGCGTACCCAACTCCAGGGTATGTCGTTAGGATCAAGTGAAGGTTTTAAAGAATATGCGCAAAAATGGAGGGATCTTGCTGGAAGGGTACAACCACCTCTGACTGATCGGGAGCTTGTGGATATGTTCTTGGGGACCTTGTCTGGTCCATTTTATAACCACCTGATTGGGAATTCATCTGCTGGATTCACAGATCTTATCTTGACTGGAGAGCGAATAGAAGCTGGTATCTGGTCTGGGAAAATTCAAGAGGCTGCACCTTCTGATAAAAAGCCTCATCATGGAAAGAAAGAATCCAATGCCGTGCACGGTAAAAAGAGCCGTCATGAGGCAGGGGCAATCCAAATCTCAAATCCCGGACCTGCTCAACAAGGACAGGGGCAGCAGCGCAAGGAGAAACGGCAGTACACCAAACTCAACATGTCGTTGGATCAAGCACTGCAACAAATGTTGAAGGCGGGGCTGATCACCTTAAGGGCTCCTCTCCGGAATCCGAACACTTTTGCACCCAACTATCATCCCAACGATAGGTGCGCATATCATTCAGATAGCCCGGGGCATACTACAGACAACTGTTGGCCTCTCAAGAACAAGATCCAAGATATGATTGACGCCGGAGAGATTCAGTTTGAAGTGCCAGAGACTCCGAACATAATCACTGCTCCATTGCCCAATCATTGAAGCCTTTTGTTTATTTGAATTCTTGAGCTGTACTTTTCTTTGCTTATACAAACAATTAATGTCATAGCAAACTCTTTTATTCTATTAATGCATCGCATATGTCTGTTTTGGAAATTAATACAATTATTTTCATTATATCTTTTCATATTTTTTCTGATGTCAACTCTGGATCTAAAATTCTAAGCCTCTTGAGGGAGGATGACGAAAACGATACCGCAATCATTACAGTATGCTTTGGAATGAACCCCGCTTATGAGGTACAGGCATTGTTTCAATTCCTAAACACTGGAGTAATAAGGAAGATAATCCCTCGTCAACCCCTCTGAGCCAAAGAAGTAGGAGTTTTATTTTCGAAAATTGAAACCCTTAATCATAACCTGGGGCAGGGTAGTCTCTCAGTTGATCCAAGTGCATGACGAATGGCACCGAAGAGATCTTTACAAAAACAAAAGACAGTGATGGTTCAGAACAATCATAAGGACAGGCAATCACTATCAAAAACAAAATCATAAATGAAAAGCCCAAAAAGTCTAAACCTACAAAGGGGACTTACAAAACTGGGGCATCCCGCTGACTGTAATTCCAAAAAAGGAAACAGTTCAGACAAAAAAAGAAAGGGATAACAAAAATCAAGAAAGAGGTCTCACAAACCCTCAACCAAAGCAAAAATGACTGCCTATTCAGAATAAATCATCAGCATCTGAACCATTATTGGAAAATCGGAGCAAAGACTCAAACAAGGTCTGACGTACGATCAACTGAGTTTAGGTTTGGAGAACATCACGAAGAGCGGGTGGGTATAAATAATTTGAGCCTTTATCCTTTGTTTCTTAAACCGTGAACCAGGCCACGTTATAACCCTCAAAAGTCCTAGCTGAAGCATGGGTTAGTTCGAAATCATACTGTTACGAAGGTATCCTGACTCCTTAAGGCCTACGGTAAATACGGAGTTGACATCACGTTTTACAAACAATCATTTGTTTTATGAAAAAGAATGCATTTTCAAAATCTTCAAGACAGATATAGGCGTTTCATTTTTAACATAACTTTGTTTGCATATGACTTTTTGTTTGAACAGCAGGGAAATTTGCACGAGAAATACCTAGTGAACAAAAGCACTTCCAATCAAGGGGCACGGCATGACTATTGTCCATCATCTGGGGCAGTCCAATCAAGATTCGGAGAATCTCTCAAAAGGCCAACCAGCCTGGGGCAAATCTCCACCTGAGGCACTTGGGGCATTTCAATAACAAATCTTGCATGATCAGACATCTTCTGGTAATATAGCAACATAAACAGCCAGGGGCACTTCCCTGCATTCTAAGAGCGTGGACATAGTCGGAAAATACTACGCAAAATCAAAGACCCGCTAGGTCGACACACCTAGGCAAAAATAAGGGCTTCCCGGCGAACCAAAAGGGTTCGGGCAAAATGAAGGGATGAAATGAAAAATCTGTACACCCGGCAAGTCGAAAACCTGAAAAGGCGGCTTGGGCAAAAATGGGTATCCTGGTGGACTGAAAACCCGAAAGGGCGGTCCAGGCAAAAGTTAGGGATTAAAGCGTACGACTATGTCCCGTCTTCTTGTCATCTGTCTACCAGAAGAAGGTTTGTCCGCCAACAACTACCAGCACCCCACAAGAAACAAGGGCAATAAAGAGCGGTCTAAGCAATCTGATTGTTATCCTCCAAGGTATCAGGGTAGGTTCCATGGAAGAACATAACCAATACAGTTCAAAACTTCCCCAGAGAATCCAATCCAGTTCCCCAGGAAAGATGGAATTCATATCCCCAAGCAGCAAGCTTATCCCCAGTAAATTCTGGAAGCTTATCCCCTCGCAAGGCACGAACGCGTCGCCCGGCTTTATTCAAAGAGTTATTTCCTTAACAGGATATAACTGGGTTATCCTCAGCCAAAAGCTATGGAAAGAGCGTCGTCGACAAAGTCTTCTTACCCCAGCGAAGTCCATTCATACTTCCAATACAGCAAGGTATCCTCAGCGAGTCATCCTCAACAATTCAGCAAAAGCATCTCCCCACAGAGTATTTCTTCCCAACATGGTCGCTAGAATATCTTTTCTCCCCGCAGAATCCTCCATTCGCCAAGTTTATTCCCCAACGGAGTTATTTTCGTCTATTGGAATTCTTGCAACTATTCTTCAAACATCAGCCCAGGATACGACTTCCCCGCACCCGTCAAGGATTTATTTTCTTAGACGAACATACATTCATAAAGCGTCACATACATCATTATAGCATGCATATGCATCATACTACATGAATTTCATTAATTCTGAAGACATACAGTTCATGCATCATGATTTTGCATACAATTATGTCTTGCCTTTTCAGGAAAAAGATCAATACAAAAATGACTACTATCAACTATCGCAATTCTTTCCAGATATAGTTTCAGATATGACCCAGATATGGTGACGTTCTGATGCTGCTTCCAGATTTCCTTCTAGATATAGTTTCAGATGTAAACCAGATATGGTGACGTTCTGATGCTGCTTCCAGATATCCTTCTAGATATAGTTTCAGATATGACCCAGATATGGTGACGTTCTGATGCTGCTTCCAGATATCCTTCTAGATATAGTTTCAGATATGACCCAGATATGGTGACGTTCTAATGCTGCTTCCAGATTCCCTTCTAGATATAGTTTCAGATGTAAACCCAGCGATGGTGATGTTCTGATACTGCTTCCAGATTTCCTTCTAGATATAGTTTCAGATGTAAACCCAGCGATGGTGACGTTCTGATGCTGCTTCCAGATTTCCTTCCAGATATAGTTTCAGATGTAAACCCAGCGATGGTGACGTTCTGATGCTGCTTCCAGATTCCCTTCTAGATATAGTTTCAGATGTAAACCCAGCGATGGTGATGTTCTGATACTGCTTCCAGATTTCCTTCCAGATATAGTTTCAGATGCAAACCCAGCGATGGTGACGTTCTGATACTGCTTCCAGATTTCCTTCCAGATATAGTTTCAGATGTAAACCCAGCGATGGTGACGTTCTGATGCTGCTTCCAGATTCCCTTCCAGATATAGTCTCAGATGTAAACCAGATATGGTGACGTTCTGATACTGCTTCCAGAAGTCCTTTTTTAGATGTTTCCCTCTCCGACGATGAGTGTGAGGTGATATTCTCCTATGGTTCCCTCTCCGACGGTGTGTGAGGTAGTAATCCCTTTTTCAGATGTTTCCCTCTCCGACGATGAGTGTGAGGTGATCATTCCTTTCCAATTATAATTGGCTATGGTTCTCTGCCCAATACTGCGAAGATAATAATTCCCATCAAGATTTTTCTCAACGAGCGTTGTTGAGATTAAAGTCACCCAAGGTTCTCTTATCATCCATGCTAAGGCAGTAACCATTCCTGGTTCATTCATCAGCGTTTGAAGCTCCAGACTCAGCTCCTGTAACCAGTCAGGACACATCTATACCAAGCATCCAAAATCAGCTCCTGCAACGTGTCAGGTACTCACTTTCTCTTTTGCAGGTATGCGGGTTCTCGCTAAGGAATCTCCCCCGCAATCAACATTCAGATGACATCTATAAGCCCATCATCCTATCCAGCAATCTCCAAATGGCATCTATAAGCCCATTCCCCCCATCACAATGCCACCATGTGAGCGCAAATTTCTGGGCACTCTAGTGTCCAATCATCTTCTACCCTCGGATTACGAAAGGCACATCAGCCAATCTGCATCCTCAGGTCTAAGAAGATTGAACAGGGGCAACTGTTGTACCCCAAAATTTGCCCTCCCATATTCTCCAAGATTTGTCAAGTCAAGGTCACAAAATTCCCCAAGGGTTATGCAGTTCAACTGTCTCCTATACAGTCAAAACTAGGGTTTGAGTCCTGATCAAGAAAATGAAGATTTCAAAGGCCCAATCAAGTCTCATATGCCTACAAAGATGGTCAAGCATCCTCATATCAAGTTTCAAGGCATTCAGCTCAAAATTGCACAGTCAAAACCCTAAATTGCACTACAGTCAACTGTAGGGGCAAAATGGTCATTTGACAGTCAAAAGTTCAAATTTTTGGTCAATATATCATTTTGAAGCCACAAACATCATTTGATCAATGCTTGATCATGATTCTCAAAATTTGGCTCAGAAATCATCAAAGATGCAAAAGTTACTATATTTGGACAGCTGAAAAAGTCAACTGAAATTGACCAGGGCATAACTTTCACATGGATTATCAGAAAAATTCCATCCAAAGCTCATTTTGAAGAGAAAGACATTTCCTACAATTCATCTTCATATTCCAAGTCCAAGAAATGCTCTCACAAAAAGTTATCAATTTCAACATTATAGGTCATTTTTAAAAGTCAACAAAAAGGGACTTTAAGTCAAAGGCCATAACTTGAGATTGGTAAATCAAAATGACATGGGACAAAAGGCATTGGTTAAAGGACTCAAAGACATTTCCAAAATGTCCAAGAACATGTGAAAAGCTTAAAAATTGAGCAAGTTATGCCTTGTGGAAGTTGGGAAATTTTTGGAAATTTTTGAAAGTCAACTTTACTTCAAATGATCCAAAAATGCTAATGGGCCCATTTTTCTTCCAAGTTTCTTCATGCCAAGCCTATGCACGACCATTAAGCCCAAGGGGAAGTATTTTTTCAATTTTTAATTATTTATTTGAATTTATATTAATATTAATTCATTTAAATTACTTAAATACATGAAAATATAAAGCTTGACCTAAAAAAATCTTTTTATGCATGATTTGGACTCAATATTTCGTGTACATGCTCATAGGGAAAGATTTGGACTAATTGGATGCAAATTGACACAAAATGCACATGAAAAGATATGGAAAAGATCCTTGAAATCAAATATTCAAAAATCATCAATGCCATGGATTTTGTCAAGTTTTGTTGACCTAATCATCTCACTACATAACCCTGATCATAAACCTAATGCCTTTAGACTCTAAGCTGCGCAGAAAACCATTGACCAAACTTGGAATTTTCACCAAAAAGCTCAAAACTGAAAAGTGCTCTAGAGGTCGATTCAAGCCTCCAAAACTATCTCAACAGTTTCCTCAAGGTTCCCTGAATACCTCCCAATCACAAACGTCCATTAACACGCCAGGAATTGGTATAAGGACTCAAAACTGTACAGAGAAAAATTTGAAATCGTGCATCATAATTCAAGCATGTTTACAGCATTTTTTTTATAGATTCTTATTCCTTATGATGTTCTGATACTGACCAATGCGTTTGATTGTATTTTTGTGCCATATATGCGTTTTTACCATGTTCATCTTTTAGGGTTTTCAGAGTTCAAGTTTGGGGCTTTTACAATGAGGCAAAATTAGGGGTTGAGATTAAGACCATTGCATTCAGCACTTTGAGACGATCAAGAATCAACCATCGCGCCTAATTTCCAAACAACACAGGCCTAATCGCTATTTTCTTGTAGCTGGCCTATTGAAACGCTTGATAAACTGTTGCTTAAGATGTCCTTGTTTCAGGAAAACAGATCACGCGAGGAAGACAACTAGGTGGCAGGGAATGATTGGGCCTTTTAAATCTCGCGCGTTTTTGCACCACTAACTCTTGTCTCTTTATATTATATTTATTGTTTATTTGATATACAAAGAATTCAAATGGCTCAATTGGCAGGCAGACGCGTTGGCAACCCTTAGGACCTGGGTTCGATCCCAGGTCCCCACACTTTCCAAATATTTTTCTTCACAAGATGTTCATGTGTAGGTATGGCTTTGTAGACCATGATGCACCAGCATAATCAAGCGTGACACGTCTCTCTGATGACCAGATCAGTGGCCCAGAATTAAAGGGCACCGTGTGCCATAGTCAAACGCATCATACATGATCCAGAAAAGTCAACAAGTTCAAAGCTAATTGGGCCAGCATCCTAAGGCCTGCACCTCCTAATCTGGGGTCACCCCCCCCCCCTGGTTTGCTTCCTTTCTTTTTTTATTATTTTATTTTTGATTGTTATTTTATTTTTTTAATTTAGTTAATTATCCTTTTTTACAAAATATTAAAATATCAAAAAAATTCAGAAAAGACAAAAATGCAATAAACATTTTAATTTAATTATTTTCATAAATAAGTTAACATATAAATAAATTTAGTAACATAGGTTTTAGTTTTAATTCTTTTAATAACAAAAAATCCAAAATATAGAATTCAGGTTTAATTATTTCTTTTAATTTCCTTTTCCTTTTTTACGATAATATTTATTTATTTATTTTCATAAATTAAAATTTGTACATAAAAAATTAGGGTTTTATTTAGTTAAAAATTTCAATATTTTCTCAATAACTAAGAGTAATTAGAATTAGGGTTTAGCTCTTTATTTTAATTAATCCTTCTTTTTCTTTTAAATCTAAAAAACATAAAAATCTAAAAAACATTTTCTTTTTGAATTTTAATTTTAATTCTCATTAATTTAATTTTCGCAAAAGGGTCCAACGCCCGTGTATTGTTTAATTGCTTTATTTCGCGCCTTTACCTTATTTTGCGTAATTAATTATGTAAATGTTCCAAAGCCTTGTAACAATTTTACTTTTCGCATTATTTACTTTTCCGTCAAATCGGGTCCGGTTTATTTTGGCGATGTGGACCCGCGCCTTTGTAATAGTCTTAGATTTATTTTTCCGCAAACTTTATAACTGTTAAATAAGCATGCAAGAATGAATGGCCCTAACTAAAATCATGCGTAGATCACAAATAAACATGACAAGATAAAATATCTGAATCTGACACACAAATCACACACCACCCCTAGGGTACGCCTCACTGTTGCCTTGCCTCGAAAGGTGATCGTCGAGTAGAGGATGTCTTAGTAAGTCCTCATGATCCGGGAACCTGGCATGAGGGTAGCTTCTAAGGTGTCTTCCCATTGCTCTGGTGATCACCATGTCCCGAACCTCGAATTGACCCGAACACCTCCAACGGTGGTGCTACCTACCTCTCAATGGTGGGATGGCACTACTTTAAAGGACATTTACACAGACGAATTCCTTAGGGTAGGTAGACGACTCATGGATACTTGCTCTCTTCAAAAACAAACAAAAATCTTTTCACACCGACACTTTTCAAAAGCTTTCAAAACAACTTTTCAAACACTCTGACACAAGAGTCGATCTGAAACTTTCAAAGAAACTTTTTAAAACCCACAGTTGAAAAGCAAACAAACCATTTTTGAAAACACAAGTGAGCAAGTATCTAAGAGCCCATGGATAACCATGGATAGAAAGGGTGCTAACACCTTCCCTTTCTATAACCTACCTCCCGAACCGAGAGCAATCTCTATAAGGAATTTTTCTGTGCTTTTGTCCTTTCCATTTGGAGAAAATAAAAGACGGTGGCGACTCTTGCTTCCGCGACATTTCGCGAACCAGCGTTAAACAGTCAGTTCCAGATCCACCGATCACACTTTGCAATGGAAAAAGAATGGAATCAAGTGGATGCTTGAGCTGAAAGTTATGTTGAGTCAAAGTTGGAGAAAAAGAGTTGACTTTCCATACTTAGAAATATTGCAAGTTCTTCTTCAAAAATGACCTATAATGTCTTGCATCCAAACATGGCCTTCCACTTGGAATTTGCTCTTGACCAAAAAAGATGACATGAATTAGATCTCTTGAATGACATTTTGAAACTTGAACCATTCAAAATCTCCAAAAATTGAGAGAGTTATGAATTGTTGAAGTTGTCAAAAAATCATGAAATGACCTATAATCTTATGCATCCTTAAGGAAACTTCCATCCATTTTCTCACTTTGCACATAAAATAAGGCATAAAGTTCACACCTTCAAGATAATTATGAAAAAATAATGGGCTAAAGGTGATAAAAATGGACCAAGTTATGATCATTTGAAGTCACACATGGAAAATTGGGGATTCATCTGGAGGACTTGTAATCTTTCTTCCTCATTAAGTCTCTTCCTCATGACAAATCCTTGAAACTTTTGAAGTGATTAGTTGATAACCCTTTGAAGAGAAATATGTCTTTGTAATCACTCAAAAATACCAAGAGATGAGCAATATATATATTCCTTTGAAGTTCAAAACCCTAGCTCCTTAGATCAAGAGAATGCTTTGAGGAACTTTGACAATTTTGAACAAACTTCTTGTACCAACACACATGATTTGTAAATAGAAGTTGTTGAGGATGATAATGAGAACTCATAGCCACGAAAACTACTTCCATATCTTGAACATTGAGAGAAATATGCACTTGTGACCAAATGGAATAAAATCTTGTCCAACCATGACAACTTCTCCAATCAATCCCTTGTGCTTTTCAACCAAATTTGATAGCCTTGAAATGTGATGAACCAAAACAACCTTGCCATGCCAATTCTTCCAAAACCAATCCAAT
This sequence comes from Vicia faba, assembly GCA_948472305.1. Taxonomy (NCBI): domain Eukaryota; kingdom Viridiplantae; phylum Streptophyta; class Magnoliopsida; order Fabales; family Fabaceae; genus Vicia; species Vicia faba. Next base: position 1,760,552,020 of record OX451736.1, on the reverse strand, counting down.
GGTGAGGTTTGAACTTCTCAAGCTTTATTGACTAGGGCATGGAAATAAACTCATGAACCCATGGGGTAACTTATTAAATCCCATTGCCTTTACCTACATGGATAACAAGCAAGAAAAACCAATATTGCATTTTATTTAGTTAAAAGAAGAGATCAAGACAAAAACAATATTCATAATCACAAAAGAACATAAGTCAAGGTGCTTGGTGATTCCTCAAAAGGGAAAAGCTAAATATAGGGAGGGGAACCAAGAATCCTAGTGTGATCTTGTTGTGAATGAATCAACATGGCATGATGAAGGGATCTTAGGGGCAAAAATTGGGGTACAACAGCCTGAAGACTTAGATTGGTGAGTTTTCCATTCGCGACTCGAAGGTGGAAGATGATTGGGCATTAGAGTGCCCAGAAATTTACACTCGGTGATGTGAAGGTTTATGGAATAGGGAATGGGCTTAAAGATGCCATTTGGAGAGGTGATGGAAAGTTGTCGGAGATGGGCTTGAAGATGCCATCCAGAAATGATCGGTGAACCGTATCTGTAAGCTGAAACTGAATGAGTATCAGAATAGCGTTCGTGTCTGGAGCGTATCTCAATTGTATCTGAAAATCGAATCTGGGTGAGTATTAGGATGGCATTCGTGTCTGGAGCATATCTGAATTGTATCTGAAGATTGAATTTGAACGAGTATCAGGATGACATCCGTGTCTGGAGCGTATCTGAATTGTATCTAAAGATTGAATCTGAATGAGTATCAGGATGGCATCCGTGTCTGGAGCGTATCTGAACTGTATCTGAAAACTGAATCTGAATGAGTATCAGAATGGCGTCTGTGTCTGGAGCGTATCTGAACTGTATCTGAAAGTTGAATCTGAATGAGTATCAGGATGGCATCCGTGTCTGGAGCATATCTGAAAGTTGAATCTGAATGAGTATCAGGATGGCATCCGTGTCTAGAGTGTATCTGAATTGTATCTGACGATTGAATCTAAATGAGTATCAGGATGGCATCCGTGTCTGGAGCGTATCTGAACTGTATCTGAAAGTTGAATCTGAATGAGTATCAGAATGGCATCCGTATCTGGAGCGTATATCAACTGTATCCGAAATCTGAATTTGAATGAGTATCAGGATGACATCCGTATTTGGAGCGTATCTGAATTGTATCTGAAAGCTGAATCTGAATGAGTATCAAGATGGAATCCGTATCTGGAGCATATATGAACTGTATCTGAAAGCTGAATCTGAATGAGTATCAGGATGGCATCCGTATCTAGATCGTATCTGAATTGTATCTGAAAGAGTGTATGAGAAGGAGCTCGTGTAGGATTGCTTCATCTGGTCGTGTAGATAATTGTCCTGGCTTGTTTCAGGTATTAATCTTTGACTTTTTGCAAATTGTTGATGATAGCCATCTGCTGACTGATCTTTCCTGAAGAGATGAAAGATTATTCGTATGCAATGTCATGATGTATGAAATGCATTGTACAATGACGTTCTCAAAAAATGAATGAGATTATGTTGTATGCATTTGTGTCATCGATGTTTATGTTATATGGATGTGATGTATGTGCATGTAAGCCATTATGTTGTAATGTTGTTGGATTAGGGAAAATAAATCCCTGAATGCTGCTGGGGAGTCATTAAATCCTGGATTGTTGTGGAAGAGTTGGTGAGTCTTCAGACTTTTCTTAGAATATTTCCACCAAGGATTTCAGTTTTGTTGTTTAAGGAGGGCTCCGCTGAGGAATGTTGAAAACCTTGTGGAGAGTGTTGATTCTTGCTTAGGGAAAAAGAGTTCATGAGTCTCAGTTGTTCGTTACTCTACTTGGGAGTCGAAGTTGAACTGATATCTGGTCGGGTCCAGACTTTACAGTAACTTGCTAGGGATTGTAGAGTAGTCTATCAGGGAAGAGGAATCTATTGGGGAAGAGGAGTTGTGGTCCTTTGATTTGTAGTAGTCGGAGAGGCAAACTCAAACTGGGGAATCTGTAGTTTGTTAGGGAAATAAACCATGTGGTCGGTCCATTGGAGAGATGTCTTCTTTATTGGGGATAATCCTCGAGGTTCCTTGAGGTCGAATGAGCTGGTGACAAGTTTTCAGAGATTGGAACTCTGGTCGGGAGTCATCCTATGAGAAGGATCTTGGAGAGATTTGTCATTGACCCTAGTAGCAAGTGTTGTATTAATGCCATAAAATGTTTGCTTCGCACATGACTCTTTATGTGGGATACTGTTTGACCCTAGAGTTAATCTAGTGCACCTCGACGCTTAAGATTTTGATCACATTTCTGGTAGCCCTGAACTTCTTAGAGATATTTTCTAAGACTGTTGTGGAAGAAAATGAAGACCTGATACTGACACCATCTGATACTACTGGCACAGACGAGCAAATTGGTGGTACCCAAGATCTTTGGTCAAGTCTCAGAATTTTCTAAGAATTGTCATGGGAGGATCTGAAGATATGATACCGACACCATCTGATACTACTAGCGCAGACGAACAAATTGGTGGTACCCAAGATCTTTGGTCAAGTCTCAGAATTTTCTAAGAACTGTCATGGGAGGATCTGAAGACATGATACTGACACCAATCTGATACTGACATCATCTGATACTATTGGTACAGACAAACAATTTGATGGTACCGGAAGTCTTCATTTTCTCAAACCCATGATCAACAAAGCATTGCCCCTTGAGTGATACATATGGATATTTACCCCTGGTTATTCAACAATTCTTTGAGAGATTCTTTGAATCTCGACTTGACTACCCTAGACGTGTTGGACAATGGTCACACTGTGCCCCTTTGATTGTGAGAGATTTGTCATTGGAAGTGTCTTTCCAATTGAAGTGATTTTGTTCACTGGGAGAGCTTTCGTTCACTGGATATTCGTTGTGAATTTCTCTGATGTCAAACAAATAGTCACATGCAAACAACGATATTCAAATAATGCAAAGTTTATGCTTGTCTTGAAATTTTGAAAATGCGTTTTGGCAAGTAAAGAAATTTTGTAGGAAAAAAAATTCAACTCAGGATTTTGAGTAAGGCTTTACAGGAGTCAGGATACCTTTTGTAACAGTATGCTTTCGAACTAACCCATGCTTCAATTAGGACTTTTGATGGGTTGTAACATGGCCTGGTTCACGGTTTAAGAAACAAAGGATAAAGGCTCAAAGTGTATTTGTACCCACCCGCTCTTCGTGATGTTGTTCAGTCCTAAACTCAGGTAGTTGTGCGTTTGAACCCCAATTGAGTCTAGAATGATATTTTGGTGATGGTTCAGACGAGTTAAGTTTGTCGGAAGGCAGTCATTTTTGCAACATTTTTTGTTAAGGATTTGTAGTGACCTCTTTCTTTTGATTTGTTATCCCCAATTTTTGCCTGATTGTTCTTGCTTTGAGATTACGGTCAGCGGGATGCCCCAATTTTCTTTAAGTTTCCTTCGTAGGTTTTGACTTAGTGGGCTTTTCTCTTCTTTTTTTAGAGATAATGATTGCTAACGTGATAGGGAACCATCATCGCCTTTTGGTTTCAGAGGAATGTTTTTGATATCACTCGTTGTATTCAAAGTGAACACGCATTTGAATTAACTGAGAGACTACCCTACCCCAGGTTTTGATTAAAGGTTTTAATTCATGTAAAAAGGAGACTCCTACTTCTTTGGCTCAAAGGGGTTGACTAGGGATTATCTTCCTTATAACTCTAATGTTTAGGATTTGAAAGAACTCTTGTACATCGTCAGCAAGGTCTGTTCAAAAGAATATTGTATGAGATTTATGGCATTGTTTTCGTCATCCTTCTCTAAAGGCTTGTAACTTTTAGCCAGTGTTGAATGTCATAAGGAGAGTAAAAAGCATAGTTTAAATATAGTGAAAACAAATGGATGAATTCAAGACAAACATATGCAATGCATTAATGAAACAAAGTTTGATATTAATAGATAATTGTTTGAACAACAAAAGAGATTACAATTGAAAATTCAAATGAACAGAAGCCTCTTTGTCTGAACTTGTCACTTTAGATGGTGAGCCTTTGAGAGGTGATAGAAAAAATCTCCAATTGACCGTCTTGTGTGAACTCCAACGCTCCTTCGTCGATCAAGTTTTGAATCTTGTACTTCAGCGCCCAACAATCGGTTATATCATGTCCAGGACTGTCGGAATGATAAGCACACCTGGCGTTAGGATTGTACCCTAGAGAGGCTGTGTTGGGATTCCGAGGAGGGTATTTTAACGTAATCGGCTTTGCCTCCAACATGTATTGCAGTGCTTGAGCTAATGACATATTGACTTCAGTGAAGCATTTTTCAGATGTATTCCGCTTATGCTAATTACCCTGTTGTTGTTGGCGAGGTCGTTGTTTGACCCGTGACGTAGTAGCAATTTGAGGAGGTCTGACCTCTTGTCTTTTTGGAGTTTGACCAACGACTTGGTCCACAACCTCGACTATTTTTTTCATATGGTTGCATTTGTCTTGATGGACCTTGTTGACAATGGTCCTTAGCTCTTCTTGTCCTCGGGCTAGGCTTTGAATAAGAGCCATCTGCCCCAGCATTTGGATTCTCATTGCTTCCATCTCAACCTGCAGTTGTTCAACCTGGTCATCCTTGTTGTTATCAAAATGTTTCTTGGTCATATTCCCAACGAGGAGTGTTTTCAATTCTTCCTGCCCCTTGGATAGGTTAAGGAACATTTCCCTGAACTGAGCCTCTTGAGTTTGAAGATCTCCATTGTCTTGTTGGAGAGCCATTGCTGAAATAAACAGCGAGAATATGAGAGACCGGTACTAGAGACTACCTGTTATGCAATGACGTATATGACATGCAAATGTTTTCAAGGATCTCGCGGGGTAAATGTTAGTAGTCAAATACAACTTTGATTGGAAAACTTTGTATTAGTGGGTGTCCTTCCATGAGAATTAAGCTCACCATGTCGAGTGGGTCATAGACTTTGAATCAAGTTGTTTTACTTGATCTTTGACGGTGCTTGGTTAGAGGAAAATAAATCCTCTTGCCCCTTGATAGATGTCCGTTCAACGTGACCCTGCATCAAAAACCCTTGAGATCCTTGAAATGTTGTGGTTCAATGTTATTAAAAATGCTTATGGTATGATGTCATGATGTTATGTACAAGTATGCAAAGTAAGCAAGCTTATATACAAATAATCATATACACACAAAGCAGACAAGTCCTTAGGTTCAGGCTTGCATGGGGTTTGTAGGTAAGTACCCTCTTGAAGTTTAGTTGGCTCAACATGTCCTAGCAATAGTAATCGGGTCCTAAGGAGCTCAATATCACTGGTTTGTTTCTTTGGTCATTATTTCAGCACAGGCCTCTTTAATGGCGACCGAAATATCCCAAAAAACCAAACCTCAATGAGTGTAGTATCGAGTATCTACCAACTTCGGACTGCACCAAAGTCGGTCATCTCACTACATCCTAATGGCCAAGTTGGTCAAGTAAAGATTCTAAAAGTTCATTAGTGCTTCATGACATCACTCAGCGGCCCCGTATTTTATTTGATTAACTCAAGGGCTACTGGTACCCACAAATATGTCGCGCTAACATAGCTATTGCTTAGACCATGTCGATATACCCTGCACAGTTTCCACAACATATTGCTACTTACCTATTAGGTATCCCAAATCCGGGTAGAGGATTCAAACCCAAACAAAGAACCAAAATGTAAAGCATACAAGTCAAACAAATTAAGATAAATAAATGTGATCTAGCCCTAAAGTAACCCCACTTTTAAGATAATCCCCAGCAGAGTCGCCAGTTCTGTGATACGGTGGGAGAACTAACTTGGTTGTTTTGGGTTTGATCGCAAATGTTGCGGTTAGTAAGAGTCGCCACCGACTTTTCTTTTATCCAAAAGGAAAGGTGAAAAATCACAGGAAAGACCTTTGAGATTATTTCTTGAGTTTAGGGGGTAGATTATGAAAAGGGAAGGTATTAGCACCCTTTTCATCCATGGTTTTCCATGGGCTCTTAGTTACTTGCTAGATCACTTGCTTTTGTTTGAAATTATGCTTTGTGTGGTTTTTGAAAATATTTTGTAAAAAGGCCATTGTTTAGGAAAACTTTGTAATGATTCTCGTTCGTAAGAATGTATACAAAGTGTTTGATATTTTGAAAATGTTTTCAAGTTTGAAATATGTTTTTGAAAGTGTAGGTGTTTGTTTTGAAAATAGAAAGGATGTTTTGTTTTGAAATTGAGAAAGTAATTAGGAGCATTCTACCCACTTCAAAAGTCTTTCATGTTCATTTCATTTTTCCTTTGACATTGTTATCTTACCATTGATTTGGTAAGTAACCCTATCTTTGGATGTAAACGGGACGGGCGTGGGTCGTCGTATAACCATGATTAGCAATGTTGTATGGTATATTAGCTTTTTCTTTTAGGGACTAAGATCATTTGAAAGGAAACATAGATAGCGTCATCGAGGGACTATGATCTTGTATTTTGATTGTTTTTGCTAAGATACCTCACATGCGTAATATGGTCATTTTTGTAAGGCAACCAAGTGGATTTTACCCTAAGGATGCTTGTGTGCAAGTGTATTGTTTTTCATGCTTGGTTTTGTCTTTGATTAGGGTTTTCTAATTGATTGGTTTTAGTCTTTCCATACAAACCCTAATTACTAACATTTGTATATAAAGCGATAAATTGTGGAATTTAAAATTACTACGCTATTACAATACTTGTGGGAGGGGGTGTACAAACTACAAATGGGGATTTGCAAGAAAATAAACCTAATTATCTATTACAACCATATTGAATTTGTACAAGAATTGAATAAATAATGTACAGAAATGAATAAATATGCAAGAATGTAAAATGGAAAGAAATGGATATTTTGTTTGGATTTTTTAGAGAAAAGGGGTTTTGATTTTAATCTAATTAACTAAAAGAAGATAATTAATTAAAAAGTAAAAACTAAATTTTCTAGGAAAAGAACTTAAATAAAACCTTAATTTATTAATTGATTAAAAAAAGGAATTAAGTTTATAAGAAGAATATTTTTTTGGTATTTTTGTCTAAAAAATAAATTATAGTATTATAAAATATTTTTGGTCTTTTTTGGTCTTAAAATAATATATTTTAATTGTGTAAAAGAAAATAACTAAAACCCTAGTTTTAAAATTACAAATTAATTGGTAAAATAAAGAAAATATGATTAAATAAAATAGTTTTTTTGTGTAAAAAATAAATAACTATGTCAAAATATAAATTTAATATTTTTTTATATTTTTTCTGTTTTTTTAATATTAGATAAAAATATTTAATAAAAAATAAATAAATAAAAATTGAAATAAAACAAAATAAAATGGCCCACGGTGTCAATAGCCAGCAGGGGGTCAGAAGTAACAAAAAAAAATCATAAGGCCCATAGATGAAGCCCAGTGCTGCCAAAAAAAGGGTCAGAATATGAAAAATATGGGAAAATCCAAAAGGGTACCACTGGGGCTCGAACCCAGGTCCCTATAGTCACAGGCGCACGCTTCTACCACTGGGGTGGCTATACATCCATTTATATAATCAAAACAACAAATATATGATAGTAAACAAGTCCATGGCCTAAACTTCATCTTCAACCTCACGCCTAGCCAGAGCCTCTGTATCTTATTTAAATCTCAACAAAAATGAAAACTGTAAACAGGAAACTTGTAGCAAATTTCCTCACGATTTCAGAAATGCAAAGCAACAAAATTATATATCAAAGACAAGCATGAATTTTAATGGTCCTAATCTGAACCCTAAAAATTTTAGAAACTTCAATCTTAAAATTCTCTAAGCTTAAGCAAAATAAATGAAAACTATGGACATGGTTAGCTTTAGGGCAATGATATCTACATTTTTCATTCACAAATAAACCATTAATGATGCATGTATGAAAAGTTCCAAAGTCAGAAAACTTACCTTGCAAGAGGGTACAGTGTTTGGAGTTTGAGTAGCTTTTAGTGAGTTCCAATGATTGGATTAGCTTCCTCAAGTTCCCAGGAAGCTAATGTGATGTTTAGCTTGAGCTGAAAGTGCCGGAGGAGTTCTGGAGAAGTCAAGGTGCAAGGTGCTGTTTTTGAAAAAGGTGGATGATGATGGAGGTATTACAATGGTGCTTCAGGTGTTGGGATTGTTTGTCTATGTTGTTTAGAAGCTTTTGAAAGTAAAAGGCCAAGAAACGCACGAGCAAATTTGGAGATTGGATTCAAAACTCAGAAATGACAAGTTTTGAAGTGTTTTTGGTGATTTTGTGTTCTTGGTGTTTTCAGGGCTTAAGCCTGTGTGGGATTTGTGGCAAATGACTTGTGTATGTATAAGCAAAAGGGTTTGAGTTCTTTTGAAAGTCAAAAGTACAAGTTACAAGCTATTTGCTATGTTACTTGATTTTCAAGAAAAGTGGGAAAACAAGTTTCAAGAGGAAGTACAAGCATGGGCTGAGTGATTATAAGTGTCTAGGTGAGTTTCTCTTATGTTATAAGACATGTATGATCAGAACAGAACAAGTGCAAGGCTCAAGAACAAGTTTTGTGCAAAAAGCTACTTTATCAAAATGGCATTGTGCACTTTCTTCCCAAAATGGATATAAAGCATGGCCTTGCATTGAATGCTTGAATTGAGACCTCAAACAGCTGTGCAAGAAATTAATTATGGAGTGCCTAACAATTTTGAGGCCTGGAAAGTAGAGGTTATGCATCTTAACTTTGAATTTTGAATCTTGTTCATCACAAAATGACTTGTAATTCAAGTGATAAAACCCTAACTTCATATCTTTGATTCACCCTACTCAAAAATGATCTCAAGGAGTTCTCTAACATTTTGGAAAGCTTGCAATGTGATCTACAACCCATATTTGAATCAATTTTGAAGATTCCCATTGGAACTATATGAAAAAGTGCCATGATGTTGGGTCAAAATCCTGACCAAATTAGGGCAAAATTTCACTAAGTGTTTTGTTTCATGACCATGTGTTCTTAAAATTATAACTTGAGATCCAAGAACTTTTGGAAGGAGTTGTGTAAAGAAAAGTTGTAGATTTCATGGAGATCTACAACTTTCATGTTGAAACTTTCTTTTGAATCAACTTGCATCATGGTGAAAAGTTTGCTCAAAGTTGTGAAAAAATAAGAAATTTCCAACACTTATAAAAATTTCTAAGTTTATAAATTTTAACTTTTCAAAATGAAATCTTGAATTTTTTATTTCTTGATGAATAAGTTTCATATTCTGACATGCTTTGATGAATTGTGATCTTTGACATTTGATTTTGACCAAAAAGCCAAAGTTTGACTTTTCAGTATATAGTTGACTTTTGATCAGTTGACTGAAAATTCATTTGTCAATCCATTGGACTTGAGCAATGTTTTAAGCCATGTCATTAGGTCAAAATGATGCAATTGGACTCTTGAGATCATGCCTTAAACTAATTGATCATTTGCTAGGTCAAAAATCAGAAATTTCCCTTTCCCAATCAAAACCCTAATTTTGACCATTTTGCCCTTTTGAAGATTTGATCAAATTTCTTGAGGAATTATGGTCCAAACTTGATCAAATGATACATATGAGTTCAAAATTTTTACGTGGATAAAAAATTATGAAGTTTAACTGTAAATTGGCCATAGTTGACTTTTTCCCCAATACAACTACTTTTTAGGTCAACTGCTCAATTGACTGAGCAAAAGTGTGATCCAAAGCTTGAAACTTGACATGAGTAATCTTGAGGGTCAATAATGATCCATGAAAGTCATATGGGGCATTGGAAGTTCAAATATCCTTATGCAATCTCAAACCCTAATTTTGGTCATCAGTGCTTAAGGAGGTGTCTTGAGCTGATCAATCCCTAGTGTAGTCTTGAGACAAAGGAGATCTTGTGAGAAAATTCTTGATAAGTGAGAGGGAAAATTTTGGGGTACGACAATCACCAATGGTAACTCAACAATATATAGTATTATACAATACATCACTAATACAACACCACAAAATTCATCACCAAAGGGCATTTAGCCAACCACAACAAGTAAACTCCTCCCATCATCATTACACATTCATAACATTACACCTTAAGGGACATATTTTATTCACGCTCTTAAATCCATATTTATCCTCTTAAGGCATCTCCACGAGACAGTACTACACGTTAGCTTCCCAACACTTCAAATTGTGCCTCAAATGGAGTCATAAAACTAAAGTTATGATGAAAAATGTTCTGAACAAAATCAGCCTAATCGTGATGGGTGAGTTGTCACAAAGCCGACTACCGTCAGCTAGTTGGACGTAATGAGGGGAGGCCCGTCACAAAGATGACACCCATCACCGATGCAAAATGCGTAATTTTTGTGTTTTCTCACCATTGGATGCCTTTTGGCTTCCAATATCAATTCTGTAAAAAGCCAAACACTCAAAATTTGATACACAATAATCATATAACAATTATACAACAATCTACACAAATCATATAGAACCAAAATCAAATAATCATCAATCAATCATGGAATTAGAGTTATGTTCAAGGCACCAATTCACAACAATGGTGTTCATATAATTCAGATTCACATACAATCAATATGCATAAAATTCAACAACATACCAAATACGAATTTACACATGAAACATCATAATTATCATTGTGATACGGTGGGAGAACTGACTATGGTTTTGCGTTTGTTTTCGCAAATGTTTCGGTTGAGCAAGAGTCGCCACCGACTTTTTATTTTATCCTAAGGAAAGGTTTAAAAAGCACAACAAAAACCTTTGAGATATTTTTCTTAGGTTCGGGGAGTAGATTATAGAAAGGGAATGTATTATCACCCTTTCTATCCATGGTTATCCATGGGCTCATAGTTACTTGCTTAGATCAACTTGCCTTAATTTTCAATTGTTTGAAATGGTGCTTTGTGTGTGTGGGTTTGAAAAATGTTTTGAAAAGAGGCCAATGTGGTGGCAACCTTTGTAATGATCCATGTTGGGATGTATACAAAGGTGTATGTCTTTTGAAAAGGTTTTCAATGTTTTTGAAAGTTGTTTTGAGAGTGTGTTTTGAAAAATCGCAAGTGTTTTTGCAAGTATGATCAAGTAACCAAGAGTTTGTTTACCCCTAAATTTACTCAAAGATTTTTCTATGTTTTTAACCCTTTTAACAATTTTTGTTCCACCATTGTACTTGGTGGACAATCTTGCGTTTAGGATGTGAACGGGACGGGCGCGGGTCATCGTATAGACCATGATTGCAATGGTGCCAAGTATCTTTGGGCAATTTTTCCTTTAAGGGACTTGATCATTTTTAGGCAACTTTCGAAAGCGTCATCGAGGGACTATGATCATTTGAATTGTTTGTTTTGCCCAAAGAGACCTAACATACAATATGGCCCAATTTTGAAAGGCAACAAGTGGATGTAACCCTAGGGGTGTTAGTGTGCAAGTGTGTTTTATTGCATACAAGAGTTTTTTCTTTGAATTAGGGTTTTCTATTTCATTTTATCTTGCCATACACGTCCTAATTACTAGCAATAAGAAGCGGAAATATAAAATCCTACACTATTATAACAATTAGGGGATGGGGATACACATTTGTACATGGGGGGTTCAACGAGAAAAATAGACAAAAAAGAAAATAGTAAAAAATAAGATATATATATAGAGAGAGAGGGAGCCAGCGCGCTGCTGAGAGGTCATCAGAAGTTCTGACTCAGATCCGCTGCCAGATGATCAACCTCTTAGTTAAACTGTATGAGTCAGAACTTCTAACTCTGGCACCGCCAAAACAGAACCCTGTTAGTGGGGAAATCAGAAGTTCTGACCCCCCTGCGCTGCAAGACAGAAGTTTATTAGTGGAGAAACCAGAAGTTCTGATTCTGCTGGAAAGACAATAACTCTCAGAGGTTCTGATATTATTGACAGCAAAACAGGCTTCAGATGTGCTAACGTCAAAGTCAGCACTTGGCTTTTCCCTGTACTAATCAGAACATCTGCAATTTTGTTGTTGTTCCACAAAACAGGAAACATATTTGGAACAGATCCAGCAAATGTCAAAATGTTTCAGAGGGCAGAACCAACAAGGTCACAGGCAAGTCCTACACTGGCTCAGAACATTCTGAGGTATGAAAATCCTCAGAATATAAACAGCAACAACATGATATTTACATTATGTTTGTTTGAGTATGCACAACTGATGATGCTTAGCAGCGTGATGAAGGTCAGCAGGTGCTTACCTGGCTGTTGGAAAAGTTTGTGGGTGAAAGCTAGCTTTTGGCTCTGGTGGTGTTCTGGACAGATTCTTTTTTTGGAAAAAGGCAGGTGAAGGTGAATGCGTATGTAGGGTCAGAAGTTTGAAAAGAGGTTTTTTAGTTCACACAGAAAACTGGGTATTGGATAAAGTTTGAAGATGAGAAATTCAAAGTTATGAAACAAACTGGAGATTTTGGCAGAGTTTCAGAACACTATTTTGCTAAGGGTTTCTGTTTCTCTCTTAGCAATTTTTCTGTTTCTTGAACGCCCTTTTGCAGTGGACAATGACTCTCTATTTATAGGCAAAGTTCTTGTGGGTGCCTTGAACATTAAAGCGCCAACAGAGTTTGAATTGTTCTTTAACAGAAATTCCTGGGAAGTTGTGATAACAGATAGCCTTCAGCCTAGGCTGCAGTAGCAGGCGTGGATTGGAGAGAAGTGACCTCTTAAGTGGGCGGTGGCGTGTAGACCCATGCCAGAATCTGCATAAAGGCGTTTTCCAAGCCACACGTGAAGGGATTACTTAGATGGATGTTCAGGAGTGGTTGGAAGCATTAATGAGCATTAAATGGTGATAAGACCTATCAACATCAATATTCTGGTAATGGAAACCAACGTTGAATCAGTAGTTCTGTTTTAAAAAGAACAGCGTAAACCATGCTCTGGCCTTGGCTTCCTGTTGTCTTAGTAAGTTCTGGGGATTCTCCTGATTTTCTGATACGTTCCTTGGATTTGCTTTTGGACCTCCTGGGCTTAGAGATTCTGTATCAGTGTAACACCCACTCTTCTAACCTTTTCATCTTCTGATTTCAGCATGTTCTGAAAGAGCCTTCAGACTTCCCTGCTTCTTTTGCATTCCTTTAGCAAATTCTGACTGAGCTTGCGTAACTGCTGAAAGAGTCATGTTCTGTCTGAGGCTTACGTACTGAACCACGTTTACAACTTCTGATTGAGCTGATGTAGCTGCTGAAGAGCCAACTTCTGACTACGCTGAGCCAAGCTTGCAACTTCTGACCGTTTTTATCCGGAACTAGTCCAGAAGTTCTGAAACGCTGATTTTTTTTTAAACACTCTTTTTTTTTAAAGAAACATTTCAAGTGTTTAGAATTTAATTTTTTTCTCAAGATAAAAGCGTTGTCTTTAGAGCTTGTGTGATCATCTTGCTCTTGTAAATGGTCTGCTTGGGCAAAAAATGATAACTCAGGACTTGGATTTGTTTCAGAGGGACCTTGAAAATCCAAGATGATTTCCTGAAGAAAGAGAGGGCAAATTTCGGGGTACAACAGTTGCCCCTGTTCAATCTTCTTGAACCTGAAGAGTTAGATTGGCAATTTTGCCTTTTGCGACTCGAAGGTAAAAGGAGATTGGACACTAGAGTGCCCAGAAATTTGCACTCGCATAGTAGAGTATCAGCAATGTGATGGCGGGAATGGGCTTATAGATGCCATTTGGAGAGATGGTGGATAGAGAGATGGGCTTATAGATGCCATCTGGGGACGTGACAGAACCTTGTCGGGAATGGGCTTATAGATGCCATTTTGAAGTGTCGATCGCGTAAGAGATTCCTTAGCGAGAACTTGTGTATTTTGAGAAAGGAAGATGGTTTCCTGGCTTGTTACAGGTGTTGATCTTCAATCTCTTCATGCAGACACGCCCTGGCTAGATACAGGTATCGAATCTACAATCAGTTGCTCGCAGATGTGCCCTGGCTGGATACAGGTATCGAATCTGGAATTAGTCGTCAACAGATATGCCCTGGCTGGATACAGGAATCGAATCTTCAAACTCTTCAGACGTGCCCTGGCTAGATACAGGAATCGAGTCTGGAAATAGTCGTCAACAGATATGCCCTGGCTGGATACAGGAATCGAATCTTCAAACTCTTCAGACGTGCCCTGGCTAGATACAGGAATCGAGTCTGGAAATAGTCGTCAACAGATATGCCCTGGCTGGATACAGGAATCGAATCTTCAAACTCTTCAGACGTGCCCTGGCTAGATACAGGAATCGAGTCTGGAAATAGTCGTCAACAGATATGCCCTGGCTGGATACAGGAATCGAATCTTCAAACTCTTCAGACGTGCCCTGGCTAGATACAGGAATCGAGTCTGGAAAATGTTGTCAACAGATATGTCCTGGCTGGATACAGGAATCGAATCTTCAAACTCTTCAGACGTGCCCTGGCTAGATACAGGAATCGAGTCTGGAAATAGTCGTCAACAGATATGCCCTGGTTGGATACAGGAATCGAATCTGGAAATAGTGACAGTTGAAGGTAGTTGTCTTTTGGATTGTCTTTTTCCCTGAAAAGACAAAACATCAGTTGTATGCAATGTCATGATGTATGAAATGCATGATGTCATGATGTTCAGCATGAGATAGTGTTGTATGCACTTTATCATGTATGTAAGCAAGATGTATAAAATAAGAACTGTTTATGAATGTATTTTCGTCTAGGAAAATAAATCCTCGACGACCGGTCGAGGAATTAAATCCTGGGCTAACGTTAAAGAGTAGAGCTCTTTACTTCCGCTGGGGATGATGATTTGCAAGAATACACCGGTAGGGGAAGATGGCTCCGTTGGGGAATAAACTTGTTGGAGAGATTACCCTGAGGGGAGTTGCTCTGTGGGAAGAGATACTTCGCTGAAGTTTTGATGAGAGCTCCGCCGAGGATTTCAATGATGGACTTTGCTGGAGATAATAATGATTAACTCCGCTGGGGATAATAATGATTAACTCCGCTGGGGATTGTGTTGATAAGTTATGTTGGGGAACTTTGATGAACTCCGCCGGGGATAGGAAGAACTTCGCCGAGGGCGATCTTCCGTGGTAATTAGCTGAGGATAACCCAGTTATAAGTCCTTGTGAGGAATAACTTTGAATAAAGCTCGGGAGAGACGTCCGTACTCTATAGGGGATAAGCTTCCAGAATCTACTGGGTATAAGCTTCAAGATCTGCGGGGAATATGGATTTCCACTTTCCTGGGGAAACCCTCAGACTGTACTGGTAAATGGTTCCACTGGGGTGTCTGTATTCTGCCGGGGAACAATCTTAGATCAAGACTGCCGGGGATGCTTGCTGAGGAATGCCTCTACTTCGCTGGGGAAAGTTGATATCTTCTGGGGATACCCAACCTCCTTTAGGCTGATTGTAAACTAACTCTGCTGGAGAAGAGTATTGCTGACTTGCCAGGGGAATAGGGTGCCTATTACAAGGCTGATGATAGACTAACTCTTCCTGGGGAGAGTGTTGCTGAATCTTGTCTTACTCTGCGGGGAGTTGAGATAATTTGGTCACATTCTTCAGTTGAACCTACCTTGGTACTTCGGCGGACAAAGCAACCAGACTGCATCAGACAACTTTACATTGCCCCTGTTTCTGATGTCACCTGTAATTAGTCTTTTGTTTCATATGTAAATATTTATGAATCAGCAATTTAATGTCAAATGCATATATCAAAAATGAACATTGGACGTTCTTCGCAAGACAAAACAGAAAAAAGGAAAAACAATTGGCAATTTGTTTGGAAAACTGAATCTGTATTGATTTTGAAATTTGCCTGTAAATAGGCGTTTTTGTACAAGAGGCTGACGTCCTAGTAAGAGAACGCTGCCGAACAACATAAAGTTTATACAATTTTGAAAAGGAAACAAAACAGCCATGTGCACAATATTCCCACTGGGTTCCAACTCTGCTATCGCCTTTATGTCTTCAAGCGTCTTATCACTTTGCTGCTTAGTTGAAGATGAAGCTGATTGATCGATGCCGAAGTCTGAGCCAGATAGTTGATGCCGAATTCTGGATGCAAGGTGATCCAATGAGACATAGTGTTACGCTTTATCCCTAACTTTTGCCTGGACCGCCCTTTCGGGTTTTCAGTCCACCGGGATACCCATTTTTGCCCAAGCCGCCTTTTCAGGTTTTCAACTTGCCGGGTGTACAGATTTTTTTTCATTTTCATCCCTTATTTTTGCCCGAACCCTTTTGGTTCGCCGGGAAGCCCTTATTTTTGCCTAGGTATATCAACCTAGCGGGTCTTTTATTCATGCGTAGTATCTTTTTACTATGTCTGCATTGGCGGGGTGAGGAAGGTCGTCACCATCCATGGTGGTTAGAATCATGGCTCCTTCTGAGAACACATGTTTAACCACAAATGGCCCTTCGTATGTAGGGGTCCATTTGCCCTGGGGATCACTTTGAGGAAGGATGATGCGCTTGATTACCAGGTCCCCAACTTGATACTCTTGTGGTCTGACTTTCTTGTTAAATGCCCTGATCATCCGTTTTTGGTATATCTGACCATGACAGATAACGGTGAGTCTCTTTTTGTCAATTAGGTTTAGTTGATCAAGTCGAGTCTGGATCCAGTTATCTTCACTCAAGTTTGCATCCTTCATTATCCGGAGAGAGGGTATCTGGACTTCAATCGGCAAGACTGCCTCCATGCCATAGACCAAGGAAAAGGGTGTTGCCCTGGTTGAAGTCCTTGCTGAGGTACGGTACCCATGAAGAGCAAACGGTAACATTTCGTGCCAATCTTTGTAGGTCACCGTCATCTTCTGCACAATTTTCTTGATGTTTTTATTAGCTGCTTCTACAGCCCCATTCATCTTCGGCCGGTAAGGAGAAGAGTTGTGGTGTTGTATCTTGAATTGCTCGCAGAGTTTAGTGATCATCTTGTTATTGAGATTGGTACCATTGTCCGTAATGATTCTTTCCGGGACGCCGTACCGACAGATCAGGTTATGCCGAATGAAACGTGCCACGATGCTCTTGGTTACGGTGGCGTAGGAAGCTGCTTCTACCCACTTCGTGAAGTAATCAATTGCTACTAGGATGAAATGATGCCCGTTGGATGCCGTTGGTCGGATCTCACCGATCATATCGATGCCCCACATTGCAAAAGGCCAAGGTGCCGTCAGGACGTTCAGAGGAACCGGAGGGATGTGCACCTTATCAGCATAGATCTGGCATTTATGACAAGTTCGAGAATGTTGGTAACAGTCGGCTTCCATTGTGGACCAGAAATATCCTTCCCGAAGGATTTTATTTGCCATGGTATGTCCACTGGAATGCGTTCCGAATGTACCTTCATGCAGTTCTATCATGATCTTCTCTGCTTCAGCCTTATCCACGCAACGCAGTAGAGTTGAATCATGATTCCGTTTGTAGAGAATGCCGTTGCTGAGGAAGAATTTTGCCGCAAACCTTCTCATGAACTTCTTGTCGTTGACAGATGCACCTTCAGGGTATTCCTGAGCTTCCAAGTATCTCTTCACCTCATGATACCAGGGTTTTTCAGTCACCTTTTCGGCCTCAAGATCGCAGCAGTATGCAGGTTCGTCCAACTTCCAGATAATGATTCGGGGAGCCTCATTGTCCCATTTGACTTTGAACATTGAAGACATCGTAGCTAGTGCGTCCGCTAGCTGATTCTCCTCTCTTGGGAAGTGTTCAAAAGTTATCTCTTCAAAGTGGGGAAGCAAAGTCAGTACATACTCCTTGTAAGGAATAAGATTTGGGTGTTTCGTATCCCACTCGCCTTTGATCTGATTGATCACGAGAGTGGAATCTCCGAAGACACTCAGAAACTTGATCCTTAAGTCGATTGCAGCTTGAAGACCCATGATACATGCCTCATATTCTGCCATGTTGTTGGTGCAGTTAAAACACAGCCGGGCGGTGAGTGGAGTATGAGTTCCTTTGGGGGATATGATTACAGCGCCAATACCATTACCCAAAGCGTTGGAGGCTCTGTCAAAATGCATAGACCATCGGGATCCTTCCTCAGGTCCTTCACCCGGTCCAGGTACTTCACAATCAGTTACTACCATGATATCTTCGTCCGGAAATTCAAAGTTCAATGATTGGTAATCGTCCACAGGTTGGTGTGCCAAATGGTCTGCCAATACACTTCCCTTGATTGCTTTTTGAGTTGTGTATTGGATGTCATATTCCGTCAAGATCATTTGCCATCTTGCTATTCTTCCAGACAGAGCAGGCTTTTCGAATATGTACTTGATTGGATCCATTTTTGAAATCAACAGAGTGGTGTGAGTCAGCATATACTGTCTCAGCCGGCGAGCAGCCCATACCAGAGCGCAGCAAGTTTTCTCGAGCAGTGAGTACCGAGTCTCACAGTCGGTAAACTTTTTGCTCAGGTAATAAATAGCGTGCTCTTTTCGGCCAGACTCGTCATGCTGCCCCAGCACACACCCCATTGAGTTGTCAAGTACTGTCAAGTATAGTATCAGAGGTCTCCCTTCCACTGGTGGCATAAGAATGGGTGGCTCTTGGAGATACTCCTTTATCTTTTCGAAAGCAGCCTGACATTCATCGTTCCAACGTACTACTTGATCTTTCTTCAGCAATTTGAAGATTGGCTCACAGGTAGCAGTTAGATGTGAGATGAAACGGGCAATGTAATTCAGTCGTCCCAGAAAGCCTCTGACTTCTTTCTCTGTCTTGGGAGTTGGCATCTCTTGTATGGATTTTACCTTGGCAGGGTCCACCTGAATACCTTTATCGCTTACAATGAAACCTAGCAATTTTCCAGACCTCACCCCAAAGGTGCATTTGTTGGGATTCAACCTCAGCTTGTATAACTTCAATCGGTCAAACAGCTTCCGCAGATGGTCAAGGTGTTCCTCCTCAGTTTGAGACCTTGCAATCATGTCGTCAACGTATACCTCAATCTCATGATGGATCATGTCATGAAATAAAGCAACCATGGCACGTTGGTAGGTTGCCCCAGCATTTTTCAACCCGAATGGCATGACCTTGTAGCAGAAGGTGCCCCACTGAGTCACAAAGGTAGTCTTTTCCATATCTTCCGGAGCCATCTTGATCTGATTATACCCTGAAAAACCATCCATGAAGGAGAACACCTTGTGTTGAGCAGTATTGTCAACAAGAACGTCGATGTGAGGTAGGGGGAAATCATCCTTGGGGCTTGCCCTGTTTAGATCCCTGTAGTCGACACACATTCTGACCTTACCGTCCTTCTTCGGCACCGGCACCACGTTGGCAACCCACTGAGGGTAAGAAGTCACTGCTAGAAACCCGGCATCGAATTGCTTCATAACCTCAGCTTTGATCTTTTCGGACATCTCTGGGCACGTACGGCAGACCTTTTGCTTTACCGGAGGGCAGTCTTCCTTGGTAGGCAGGTGATGAACCACAATGTCGGCATCCAAACCAGGCATGTCTTCGTAAGACCAAGCAAAGATTTCCATGTAATCATGCAGCATCTGGATCAATCGTTGCTTCATGCTGAGCTCTAGATTGGCACCAATCTTGACTTCTTTTCTATCTGTCTCAGTACCCAGGTTCACTGTTTCCACGGGCTCTTCATGCGGCTGAATGGCCCTCTCTTCCTGGAGTAGCAGTCTTGCGAGTTCACCAGGCACTTCGCAATCATCTTCACCTTCGTCTTCGGCCAAGTTGATCGGATTCTCAAAGTCATAACTGGTGGTAGCAGAGCCGTTACCAGTGAGATCCAGAGTGGATTGAAACCTGTATAAGTGAGTGTGTGTAAATATAACTGTTTTGCAATATATAACACATAAAGAAAAAGAGCACAAGATTTGAAATGCAACAAACGTCCAATGTTTTGATTAATGATATATGGAAATTTCATACAAAAAGCCCTCACAAATGGAGCTACGATGCCCTGGGTAGGACACCGAGCCAATAAAAGTTTCAACATATTGTTTGTTACAAATTGAAAATCAAAAGAGTTAATTACTGCGTGACAAATGTAATAGGTGTAAAATCCTTTGCCGTCTAGTTGCTTGGTCCATTGTTGGTGGTTGGATAGATCCAACTATCAAATTCTGCTTCCTCTACATCTTCCTCGATAGCATTCACCCTTGGGTTGGTGATGAACACCGGAGCCTTTCTGATCCTTTCCTTGCGCACAGCCCTCTGAGCCTCTGCAGTGAAGCCCAGCCCAAACTTGTCGGTCTTTTGAGTGAAGTCAGGAAGCTGACCCCAGTTTGCGCATTTGCCTTTCTCGATTACAGCCCGGGCATCCTTCAAGGACGCCATCTTCAGAGGAAAGTCTTCTTCAACCACTGTCTCAGCCGACGCCAACGTTGGAGGTACCTCCTCAAAATGTTGAAAGGGGGTTTCAATAAACTCCCCGTCCATCTCGATATACCGGAATGAATTCAAGTGACTAACCATGTATTCCTCCTCACCCTACATAGTAACAATCTTCCCTTTGACAGGGTATTTGAGCTTCTGGTGTAGAGTGGATGTTACTGCCCCAGCTTTGTGAATCCAGGGTCGACCCAACAAGCAGGAATAAGATGGACGAATATCCATTACATAGAATGTTGAGTTGAAGACTTGGGAACCCACACGAATAGAAATGTCTACCTCACCGTGCACCATCCTCTTAGAACCGTCGAAGGCTCTAACAATGATGTTACTAGGCTTCAATTCCAGGCCCTCACAATCCAACCGATCTAAGGCCTTCTTGGGCAAAACATTCAGGGAAGAACCGGTATCCACCAACACGTGTGCGAGAGTAGTGCCCCTGCATTCTATAGAGACGTGTAGGGCATCATTGTGATTTTTTCCTTTGGCGGTAAGGTCAGCATCCGAGAACCCTAAACCATTGTCAGCTGTCAAATTAGCCACACAGTCAGTGAATTGATCTGCAGAGGTCTCTTGCGGCACATGGGCCGTTTTCAGAAATGAAATTAGGGCCTTTGCATGGGCCT
The DNA here is from genome assembly GCA_948472305.1 of Vicia faba. Classification (NCBI taxonomy): domain Eukaryota; kingdom Viridiplantae; phylum Streptophyta; class Magnoliopsida; order Fabales; family Fabaceae; genus Vicia; species Vicia faba. The sequence continues at coordinate 1,760,531,062 of OX451736.1, read as the reverse complement.
CTGAGCATAGCAGCAATGATAGCATAGAGATTTTGGAGGGGGTATGCCCCAACTGTTCAACAACATTGAAGTCACTCTTTTTAATGATTTTAAGGATTTCCTCCATCTCTTGTTGGGAGGCTTCAACAGCAGTCTTTTTTGGTGCCTCCGTCCTGGCAGGCAAATCGGTAGCAACTTCTTTGCCCCAAGCATCTGAGGACTCGGCGGCAGTAGTAGACACAGGAACTTGATTTGGAACATGCACACTTGCGGGTGTGATGATAAGAGGCTTTCGGATAACTGGCGGTGCAATGTCAGGCGAGAAGAGCCTGCCACTGCGAGTAATCTTGGCGGGACCAGTGATGTTACTGATACTGGTACTGGTGTTGAACTCCTGCTTCACTCCAAGCACATACACGTCTGCCCCATAATGCCATGGGACAACCTTGTTAGATTCATAGGGGAGAGGCCCCGGAACAGTAATAGTAATGGGTGCAACAGACATAATTTGGACTGGCTTCCTCGGGGGAGCCTTGGTAGGATTGTTGAAAATTGTGACGACAGATACTTCTTCAGCGGAAACAAACGGAACAGCAATTTTCTTGAACAGAATTTCTTTGCTATCCATCAGGCTTTGGATGCCTGATTTCAGCAGCGGACAACCGGTAGGGATAACAGCACACAGGAGGCAACCCTTGCTACAACCCGGAAATAAACCGGCTAGCAGTAGGTTCCTCTTAACAGTCAATAGAGGGGTAGCAACATCATTCACCGAAACAGCATACAAATCTTCCTCGACGGCATTTACTCTATGCTGGGGCATAGGAGCAGTTACCACATTTGGCCTCTCAGGCGCCTCAAACTGAATTTCCTTCGCGTCGATAAGTTCTTGCACCTTATTTCTCAGGGCCCAGCAATCATCAGTAGCATGCCCGGGGCTATCAGAATGATAAGCACAACGGGCATTTGGGTTATATTTAGGAGATGCAGTGTTCACGGCCTTCGGAGCCTCTTTGATGGTCACCAAGTTGGTTGATAACAGTTGCAGTAAGATTTGTGACAAGGTCATACTCAGCCGAGTATATTGCCTCTTGGGCCTTTCACCTCTTTGTTGATTGTACTGCTGAGGAGCAGCAACAGGTTTTGAAATGACCAAGGCATTGACGGCTTGGCGGCTTTCTGGCTTGACTTGTCTTCTAGGACCATAGACGGCACTTGCTTCTTTCTTGAAAGGCCTCTTCTCAGTACTTGTGGAGGCTCCCTTCTGTATCTTTCCCGACCTGATGCCAACTTCTATCCTTTCACCCGTTAGGATCAAATCCGTAAACCCAGCGGAGGAATTACCAACCAGATGATTGAAGAATGGACCAGACAAGGTCCCTAGAAACATGTCAACCAGCTCACGGTCAGTCAATGGAGGTTGCACCCTGCCAGCCAAATCTCTCCATTTTTGTGCATATTCTTTGAACCCTTCGCCCGTTCCTAGAGACATACCCTGAAGTTGGGTACGCGTAGGAGCGAGGTCAGAATTGTATTGATATTGTCTATAAAATGCGGTTGCCAAATCTTCCCAATGCCGGATACTGGTTCCATCTAGCTGATAGAACCACTCAAGCTATGACCCCGAAAGGCTATCTTGGAAGAAGTGGATCCAAAGATTTTTGTCTGCCGTGTAAGGTTGGATCTTCCTTACGTACGATCTGAGATGCAGCTTTGTACAGGAAGCCCCATCGTATTTGGCAAAGGCAGGCGCCTTGAACTTGTGTAGGATTACTACCCCAGAAGATAACCCCAAATCTCCGAAATCCAGCCCCGGCACATTCTGAATCTCCATGGCGCTCAAGCGGTCCTCTAATTGCTTGTACCGGTCAGCAGCAGGTGGGTATTGTTCGTCATTGTAGTCCGTCTCGTTGTCAGAGACTGCAGGACTAGGAGCTCCTCCCCCTTGGGGACTGTCTTTCTCTGCAGAGGAAGTAGTTGGATCAGCCTCATTATGGAGTGTGTTCCCAAACCTGCGTCCAGTGTTGAATAACGCAGTCCTCTTCTTCTTCTTCTTCTTTAGGAGCAGAGCCTTCAACTCTTGCTGACCTTGGGCCAGGCTTAGGACCATCTCTTGAAACTGGGCACTTTGGGCCTGAAGGGCCTTGATTGCTTGCTCACTGGATGAGTCTGGATTCATGATGACTGTTCCAAATAAATAGCGAAGAAGATTAAGCAACTTGTAGAAAAATGGGTACCTGTTATGCACATGATGCATGAGATGCTATCTATGCAATGCATTCAAGGGTTTTAGAAATTCACAATTGTTGCAAACAAAAAGAACGCACGTCATATTAATAAGAAAAGATTTGTTAGTACATAAATGCCCCATGGGCCAAAAATTACAAAAACAACTCGTCAAGGTAAAAAGACGTTGCGCATCCTCTTTGGCACAATGTAGGTGTTAAGGGCCTCTTGCTCATGGAGTCGGTGGATGAGCTCTAAAACCTTCTTCTCGCTGGCGTAGAAGCTGGCTTCAAAAGTGTTCCGTTCCTCCTTGAGTTGGATCCAACTCTTCTGCATCTCCTCCCACGATGTAGGCATGTCAGGATGTAGGATGGTGTAGGGAACCTCTCCTTCCTTGACGGGCTCTTTAATCACAGGGAGAACATGAGGATAAGGCATCATTAGACTCTGGGCTCGGGCTCGTACCCACTTGAGATAAGGTTCAAGAGGGATGGAGTTCTTGTGTCCCAGTGTCTTGCTATCAACCTTGTTGGGCCTTCCCCAAGCCCTGATGAATCTTTGGCGAAGTCCTTGCGCATCATTGTCGAAGTCAAAAACTAGGTCAGGAATCAACATGTCGTGAGGGCCATCTCTTCGTGCATATCCAAATTGCCTCAAAGCTAGGCAAGGGTTGTAGGTGATACCCCCTCTGATTCCAAGTAAAGGAACATTAGGAAACTCTCCACAACGATCGACGATGATGACATTTTCTCTGGACCGAGAACACCAATGTACATCAGAGTGAGTAAGAGTCATCAACCGTTGGGACCACCTTGAGCCTTGGTCATTCTTCAAGACAGATTGTGGAAGGTGCGAAATAAACCACCTTGCAAGGAGAGGAGTACAACACATGAGAACACCCCTCTTTCTCATTGTTCGTGTGTAAAATTAGTGAAGGATGTCCCCAAGTAATGTTGGTATTGGATTTCTGGACAAGAAGATTTTGGCGGCGTTGACATCTACCAATTGGTCAGAATTTGGGAACAAGACCAACCCATAGATGAGGAGTGCCACAATCTCTTCAAAGGCTTGTAGGTCCAATGAGTTCCAACACTCTTGTGCCTTCTCAAACAAGAATTTTGCTAAGAAGCCCTTGACACCGCTTCTAGTTTCCCAATGCCCCTTGATGTCAGAAGGCTGTAGATGTAATGTTCGAGCAACATCTTCAGGCTTTGGTTCCTTTTCCGTACCGTTGAAAGGTAGTTGATTGAGGATAAGAATTCTCAGGAGTTGAGAAAATTCCTCCAAAGTGGGCACCAACTGGTAGTCAGGGAAAGTGAAACAGTGGTGAAGAGGGTCAAAGAATTGGAATAGCATTTTCATCATGTCTTCTTCAATGTTGGTGTTGACTAAGCTGAGAAGTCTACCATGTCTTTCACTGAAGGATGAGCTTTCCGGAATTCTTGAGGTGAGCTCCTTGAGTTGAGGAGAGATTCTCACAAGGTTAACTTGAATGGTTTTTCTGCGAGGAATTTCCATGACCTACAAAACAAGAACAAAGATGAAGATCCAAACCCTTGAAATGGTTAGTGAATGCATATGATGCTTTATGATGTTTATGATGTATGCACAAACATATGTACAAGCAAATCACACCAAACCCTAGTTTCAGGCTTGCATGGGGTTTCATAGGTAAGTACCCTCTTGAGTGTAGTTGGCTTAAAAACCTGTCCTATAAATAGTAACCGGGTTCTAAGGAGCTCAATATCACTGGATTGTTTTCATCGTTCATTGTTTTGGTTTAGCCACTTAACTAGCGACCAAAATATTCCAAGAAAACAACCCTCAATGAGTGTAGTATCGAGTATCTACCAACTTCGGACTGCACCAAAGCCGGTCATCTCACTACCCCTAATAAAAGGCCAAGATGGTCAAGTAAGGTTCTAGGTCATTAGTGCTTAGTGACATCACTCAGCGGCCCCGTACTCTCCTTGATTGAACTCAAGGGTTACCGGTACTCACAAATATGTCGCACTAATATAGCTATTGCTTCGACCGTGTTGGTATACCCCACACAGTTTCCACAACGTATTGCTATCTATGAATGTTTCCCAAAATCCGGGTGTAGGATTGTAAACCCAAACAAGAGAGCCAAGATATAAAGAAATCAATTCAAACAATTAGTCATGCAAGAGGGTGATCTAAGCCCTAAGGTTACTCCACTTTTAAATTACTCCCCAGCAGAGTCGCCAGTTCTGTGATACGGTGGGAGAACTGACTATGATTTTGCGTTTGTTTTCGCAAATGTTTCGGTTGAGCAAGAGTCGCCACCGACTTTTTATTTTATCCTAAGGAAAGGTTTAAAAAGCACAGCAAAAACCTTTGAGATATTTTTCTTGGGTTCGGGGAGTAGATTATAGAAAGGGAGGGTATTAGCACCCTTTCTATCCATGGTTATCCATGGGCTCCTAGTTACTTGCTTAGATCAACTTGCCTTAATTTTCAATTGTTTGAAATGGTGCTTTGTGTGTGTGGGTTTGAAAAATGTTTTGAAAAGAGGCCAATGTGGTGGCAACCTTTGTAATGATCCATGTTGGGATGTATACAAAGGTGTATGTCTTTTGAAAAGGTTTTCAATGTTTTTGAAAGTTGTTTTGAGAGTGTTTTTTGAAAAATGGCAAGTGTTTTTGCAAGTTTGATCAAGTAACCAAGAGTTTGTTTACCCCTAAATTTACTCAAAGATTTTTCTATGTTTTTAACCCTTTTAACAATTTTTGTTCCACCATTGTACTTGGTGGACAATCTTGCGTTTAGGATGTGAACGGGACGGGCGCGGGTCATCGTATAGACCATGATTGCAATGGTGCCAAGTATCTTTGGGCAATTTTTCCTTTAAGGGACTTGATCATTTTTAGGCAACTTTCGAAAGCGTCATCGAGGGACTATGATCATTTGAATTGTTTGTTTTGCCCAAAGAGACCTAACATGCAATATGGCCCAATTTTGAAAGGCAGCAAGTGGATGTAACCCTAGGGGTGTTAGTGTGCAAGTGTGTTTTATTGCATACAAGAGTTTTTTCTTTGAATTAGGGTTTTCTATTTCATTTTATCTTGCCATACACGTCCTAATTACTAGCAATAAGAAGCGGAAATATAAAATCCTACGCTATTACAACAATTAGGGGATGGGGATACACATTTGTACATGGGGGATTCAACGAGAAAAATAGACAAAAAAGAAAATAGTAAAAAACAAGATATATATATAGAGAGAGAGAGAGGGAGCCAGCGCGCTGCTGAGAGGTCATCAGAAGTTCTGACTCAGATCCGCTGCCAGATGATCAACCTCTTGGTTAAACTGTATGAGTCAGAACTTCTGACTCTGGCACCTGCAAAACAGAACCCTGTTAGTGGGGAAATCAGAAGTTCTGACCCCCCTGCGCTGCAAGACAGAAGTTTGTTAGTGGAGAAACCAGAAGTTCTGATTCTGCTGGAAAGACAATAACTCTCAGAGGTTCTGATATTATTGATAGCAAAACAGGCTTCAGATGTGCTAATGTCAAAGTCAGCACTTGGCTTTTCCCTGTACTAATCAGAACATCTGCAATTTTGTTGTTGTTCCACAAAACAGGAAACATATTTGGAACAAATCCAGCAAATGTCAAAATGTTTCAGAGGGCAGAACCAACAAGGTCACAGGCAAGTCCTACACTGGCTCAGAACATTCTGAGGTATGAAAATCCTCAGAATATAAACAGCAACAACATGATATTTACATTATGTTTGTTTGAGTATGCACAGCTGATGATGCTTAGCAGCGTGATGAAGGTCAGCGGGTGCTTACCTGGCTGTTGGAAAAGTTTGTGGGTGAAAGCTAGCTTTTGGCTCTGGTGGTGTTCTGGACAGATTCTTTTTTTGGAAAAAGGCAGGTGAAGGTGAATGCATATGTAGGGTCAGAAGTTTGAAAAGAGGTTTTTTAGTTCACACAGAAAACTGGGTATTGGATAAAGTTTGAAGATGAGAAATTCAAAGTTATGAAACAAATTGGAGATTTTGGCAGAGTTTTAGAACACTATTTTGCTAAGGGTTTCTGTTTCTCTCTTAGCAATTTTTCTGTTTCTTGAACGCCCTTTTGCAGTGGACAATGACTCTCTATTTATAGGCAAAGTTCTTGTGGGTGCCTTGAACATTAAAGCGCCAACAGAGTTTGAATTGTTCTTTGACAGAAATTCCTGGGAAGTTGTGATAATAGATAGCCTTCAGCCTAGGCTGCAGCAGCAGGCGTGGATTGGAGAGAAGTGACCTCTTAAGTGGGCGGTGGCGTGTAGACCCATGCCAGAATCTGCATAAAGGCGTTTTCCAAGCCACACGTGAAGGGATTACTTGGATGGATGTTCAGGAGTGGTTGGAAGCATTAATGAGCATTAAATGGTGATAAGACCTATCAACATCAATATTCTGGTAATGGAAACCAACGTTGAATCAGCAGTTCTGTTTCAAAAAGAACAGCGTAAACCATGCTCTGGCCTTGGCTTCCTGTTGTCTTAGTAAGTTCTGGGGATTCTCCTGATTTTCTGATACGTTCCTTGGATTTGCTTATGGACCTCCTGGGCTTAGAGATTCTGTATCAGTGTAACACCCACTCTTCTGACCTTTTCATCGTCTGATTTCAGCATGTTCTGAAAGAGCCTTCAGACTTCCCTGCTTCTTTTGCATTCCTTTAGCAAATTCTGACTGAGCTTGCGTAACTGCTGAAAGAGTCATGTTCTGTCTGAGGCTTACGTACTGAACCACGTTTACAACTTCTGATTGAGCTGATGTAGCTGCTGAAGAGCCAACTTCTGACTACACTGAGCCAAGCTTGCAACTTCTGACAATTTTTATCCGGAACTGGTCCAGAAGTTCTGAAACGCTGATTTTTTTTTAAACACTCTTTTTTTTTTAAAGAAACATTTCAAGTGTTTAGAATTTAATTTTTTTTCTCAAGATAAAAGCGTTGTCTTTAGAGCTTGTGTGATCATCTTGCTCTTGTAAATGGTCTGCTTGGGCAAAAAATGATAACTCAGGACTTGGATTTGTTTCAGAGGGACCTTGAAAATCCAAGATGATTTCCTGAAGAAAGAGAGGGCAAATTTCGGGGTACAACAATCAGGAATTAATCATAATCGTACCAAAAAGTCATAAAGCATATCAATAAAGAAAACATCCTAAAAGAGGACGAGGATCCCTCTCTATCCTTTCATGCAATACATCAAATATTCAAGTAATTTCTCACCCCTTAGCTGAATTTCCAGCAATTACTCAAGCTGTAACTATGGCGATTTTCTACCCTCTTAAGCCTTTGATCTTCTATTGCCTCTTGCCTCTTTTCTCTAATTCTCCTAAATTTCCATGTATCCTAATATTTTGGCTCCCATCACCTTTACTATTTATTTGATTTTCTCTATTTTTACCACCCCCTTATTTCTCTAAAACTTTAATTTCCACCAAAACCTCTATTTCACTTATATTTTTGATTAATTAATATTCTACTAATTAAATCAAATAAAACTCCACTAGTTCCAATAAACCCTAAAAATTGCATAATTCACATAACATGCATTCTTCACCGAAATAATTAATTATAAACATATAAAATCACTTAATAATAAAATAACATGCAACTAAATTCAATTAAATAATTTAATTTAATTCAGAGTGTTATAACTATCTCACTTAAAGAATTTTCGCCCTCGAAAATTATCTGAAGAAAATAGAGTCAAATACGACTTTCTCATATGGCTCTCCAGCTCCCACGTCACACTTCCACCAATAGGTCCTTCCCACACAACCTTTACCAAGACAATCTCTTTACCTCTCAAGTGTTTCACTTCTTGATCATCAATTCACAATGGTGATGCATCCATAATCAAGTTTATTCTCACTTGTACATCATTCATTGGAATCACACGAGACAACCCAGAAATGTTCTTTTGAAGTTGAGACACATGAAAAACACTATGAAGATTAGAAAGAGATGACGACAAGGCAACCCTCTAGGCCACTTCTCCTACTCTCTTCAAAATCTGGTAAGGACCAATGAAATGTGGCGTGAGCTTTCAAGATTTCAAAACACGACCAACGCCAGTCACTAGAGTGACCCTCAAGAACACATGACCCCCCTATGGGAACTCAATTTCCTTTCTTCTCTTATCATGATAACTCTTTTGTCAACTCTATGAAGCTTCCATCTTCTCTTTAATCATTTTGATCTTCTCAGTGGTCTTCTAAATAATCCTTGGTCCAAGCACAACACTTTCACCTGATTCATACAAACACAAAGGAGTGTTACACCTTATTCCATACAAAGCCTCATAGATGCCATTCCAACTTTAGAATGGAAACTGTTTTGTAGGTGAACTCGATCAACGACAAGTAGCTATCCCAATTACATCCTTGCTCTAGAACATAAGCTCTCAACAAATATTCCAAGGATTGGATAATACTCTCCGCCTGGAAAATTAGGTACACAAACTCTATCTCTAAACCTCATACACCGCTCTCATCAACTCTGAAATCCATCTCTTTACCTTGATTGATCAACATTAGCCGGTAAATGAATCCCAAATCTGATTTGTGGCCCTCTCTGATCTCGTCCAAAATACTGTTAGACAACTTCAACATACCCAACATAATACTCTATGGAGTCACTTCACATACAAAAATCAGATCTCAGAACTGCTCAATCAAATTCATATCTCTAACCATCAGTGCCGACATATGAAAGGACTTCCTACTCAAAGCATCTGCCAGACTACAACCACAATAGGTTTACCCGAATGGTAACTCAACTCAAAGGCATAGTCTTTCAAGAACTCAATTAATCTTCTTTCCCTCATGTTTAACTCTTTCTGATCAAACATGTATTTCAAACTCTTATGGTCGCTGAACACTTCAAACCTTGCACCATAGGTAGCGCCGCCAAATCTTAAGCACAAACCCAACAACTGCCAACTCTAAGTCATAGTTAAGATAATTACTTTCATAAATCTTAAGTTGTCTTTAAGCATAAGCTACCAAATACTATTATACATAAGCAGGCCATCTAAGTCCATCTTTAAAGCATCACAATATACCATAAAGGATTCACTAGCATCTTGTATAACCAAATTGGAGAAGACATCAACCTTTTCTTCAACTCTTGAAAGCTCTCTTCGCACTGAACACTCCATACAATTGCTTAACCTTTTCGATTCAACTGAGTTAGCGGAAAAGCTAGCCTCGAAAAGCCTTCTATAAACCTGCAATAGTAACCAGCTAACCCTAGAAAACTTCTGATCTCAGTGATGAACTTCAGAGTCTCCCACTGCAACACTGCATCTACCTTCGATAGATCAACCAATATACCACCACTAGAAATCATATAGCCAAGAAAACTCACCTCTTTAAACCAGAACTCACACTTGGATAGCTTGGAATACAACTTCTTCTCTTGCAAAGTCTATAACACAACTCTTAGGTGTCTTGCATGCTCTTTGTTTGATTTAAAATAAATCAGAATATCATTGTTGTACCCCAAAATTTGCCCTCCCATTTCTCATTGATTTCTCATCACAAAGCCCTTGAAGATCAAGATCCAGTTAGGGTTTCATCTGCTCAAGACTTCTCATTGCACTGTTGACCCAAATTAGGGTTTGTGTTTGCACAAAGATGTTTTGACCTAAAATGCCTAGGATGACTTTCTTGCTTCATGTTGGACTCCCAAGTTTACCCATACCAAGTTTCAAGTCTTGATTCCAAATTTTGCCCAGTCAATTGGACAGTTGACCTAGAAATCAACTGTATTGGGGAAAAAGTCAACTGTGACCAATTGACAGTCAAATCTCATGAAAATTGACCCACATCAACATTATGAACTCACATGGACCTTTTGATCAAGTTTGGACCACAATTCCTCAAGAAATTTGATCAGATCACCAAAAGGGCAAAATGGTCATTTTTAGGGTTTTGACTGCACAAAGGCAATTTTTGACTGTTTGACCTAGCCAATGGCAAACCAAACTTACATATGGACTCAAGGACCCCATGGAATTATCTTGACATGCTCAACAAGTTCAAAGGATCCCAAATACACAAGATTGATAGTTGAATTTCCCAGTCAATTACTCAATTTTGACTGTATACTGAAAAGTCAAACTTTGACTTTTTGGTCAAAATCAAGAGTCAAGATTCATTTTTCATCAAAACATGCCAAATCATGAAACTTGTTCACCAAGAAATCAAAATTTGCAAATTAGGGTTTGAAATGAGAATTTTTCATAACTTAGAATTTTTCTAAGTTATGAAAAACCCTAATTTTTTCCCAAATTTGCCCCACTTTCTCACCAAGATTCATTTGGATTCAAGCAAAAGTCAAAACATGAAAGTTGTAGCTTGTTGCATAATCTACAACTTTAATTCACAAATTTTTCCCAAAAGAGGCTTGTATTTCAAGTTACAATTTTTGGAATAAGGGTACTAAACCATTCTTAACTTAGTGAAATTTTAACCTATTTTGGCAAGGTTTTCTACCTAACTTCAAGGCCATTTTCCATACACTTACACTTGGAATTTCAATTTGCATTTCAAAGATGTATTGTAGTACACATTCCAAGCTTTCCAAAATGTCCAAGAACTCATCAAACAACCTCATAACTTGAGAGAATCAAATTTTGCAATATGGCAAAAAGTCACTTTGATTCATGGCCATGTACATGTTCATAACTTGTGCAAATTTCTCAAACCAGCATGCCACTTGATTACAGGCCCTTAAACCATCCAACACTCAATAATTTAATGCATGTTCATTGTGCTAAGGCCTTGTTTCATGAGTTTATGCATTACATGTTGGATTAGGCCATAAATGGAAAAAGTGAAATGGTCATATTTGCAAAAGCAAGCTTTATGTCATAATGCAAATCCACAAGTACAAATGAAATCTAATTGGCACAAGATTATGAGCAAAACACTCTGATCAAGACAAGGTTAGCAGCATGTTTAGGGGGCCTCTACTTGCCTAGAAACTCAAGTGGCTTTTGTTGGCTTAAGTGTTAAGAAACACATCATAGCATCACATAACTTTCATCTCAGTATTAGAACACTTAAGCATTTATTTTGTACACCTTCTAATCATCCAACCCAAGCTAGAACACGAGCAAACAAGGTCCCAAACACTCCCATTCCCAGAATCACTCTCAAACTGCAGAAACAGGGCAGGGTCTGCAGATTGGATCCCATCTCTCATTCCTTTCATGATTTCTTGCCCAAAGCTCATCAAACACATTCCCTAGCATCACTTGAAGCTAACCAAAACACAAAACACGACCTGTAACTCCTCTAACCAGTTCCACCATTTTCACTTTCTTGTTTTGCAGTTGAAGGTCCATAGCTCGATTCAAGGTGTTTCAAAACAAAGTAAGCATTGGAATAGCATCACCACACTTCAGGCAAGCTGTACAGATCATCATCTTGCTCTGAAAGCTCCCCCATTGCCAGATAGAACTTCAACTGAACATGTATTTTCTTGAACTTTTAACTCTTAGTCTAGGCATCATTAGCTCTAAGTTTGTGAATAAGAAGTGTTCTACTCATGCCCCTGAATCTGTACATGCTTTTACTTTTCATTTATTTTGCTTGAGCTGTGAGAATTTAAGGTTTGAATATGGGAGAAAAGTTAGGTCATTATTTGGGATTGTCAAAATTCTCTCTCATTTCTGAGAGTTAGGATGAGTTCTTTATATATTTAAAATCGTGATTCAATGCTTAACATTTCTTATGTTGGAAGTTTGTGCAAAAGATCAAGGAATCAGGATGTTTGAATGGAGGTTCAGGCGCGCGTTTTTTGAACATTTTTTGTTCAGAGATTGAAGAAGAAGCTTCATGGGCTGGGCTTGCTTCTGAATTTCTTTTCACACCATATTTCTGATTTCACACCCCCTGAGCCCAATTTGTGTGTTTTATTGATTTTTATTTTATTTTTCTTTTTTCATTTTGGTTTATTTATTTTTCCTAATGATATTAAAAACATAAAAAACATTTTTTACACCATTTTTCTATTTTTAAGCATTTATTTGTTTATAGGAATCATTTATACATAAATATATATATATATATATATATATATATATATATATATATATATATATATATATATATATATATATATATATATATATATATATATATAGTATATATATATATATTTATATATATATATATATATATATATATATATATATATATATATATATATATATATATATAATATATATATATATATATATAATATATTATATATATATATATAATATATATATATATATATATATATATATATATAATTATATATATATATATATATATATATATAT